>OU466857.2:57506133-62306133 GCA_911865555.2 Thlaspi arvense
TATTGGATTAGTAAATGTGATAAATCTAAATCTATGAAGATTTTAATGAATTTAAAGTTTTAAAATAATTTAAACAAATCTTGCCTTCTAAATTCTCTCAAATACCATCATATAAAGTGGTATTTCAACTTATTATTTTTTAACTCTAAATTGCCTTTCAAATCATCACAAATTATTTTTTAAATGATTCATTAATAAAATTCCAATTTTTCAGTAAGGCAAGATTTTGATGAATTTGTATAAATGATTAATCCAATTAAAACTTTTTCAAATGCTAAATTTAATAAGAAAAGATTTGGAAAAAAATAAAATCATCCCAGATCAATAATCCAATATGTCCCACTAGGTCACAGAGACTTTTTATTTTAAAATATGATGAAACCCAATGGTGAATACACACACTATTAAACCTGAATAATATCGTAGCTTAAGATTAATTATGCGAATATATAAGAAGCGAAAAATAAATATCTTTTATCATCCTAACATCGTTAAGAAAATTAACAAATCCATATAAGTAGAATATAGTATATTAAAAAAAGTCAGTAAATAAAAATTGTAATCTATAAATTATATATATATATATATATATTTTTTTTACTACAGAACAAAGTCAAGCCGAAGAACACATACCTTGTTTAACTATTCAAATATTCGGATAGACTAAACAGAATATCGTGACTGTATCCAGAACTACTAAGAAAGAGTTGTAAAAGCTCTGACATTTTGAAAATATTAGTTGTAAAGCTAAGAACGAACTACAGCCCACCGACTTTACTTCATTACTAAGATTATTGATCTGATTAATGAGTTTCCTAAGTTCAGCGATATAATTACATTTAAGTGAAAAAAACCCAATGTCACCACTTATATAATAGTAGAATAATAATTTAGTGAGTTGGGGGGGGGGGGGGGTGGGGGGGGGGGGGGGGGGGGTGGGCATATTGGATTAGTAAATGTGATAAATCTAAATCTATAAAGATTTTAATGAATTTAATGTTTTAAAATAATTTAAACAAATCTTGTCTTCTAAATTCTCTCAAATACCATCATATAAAGTGGTATTTCAACTTATTATTTTTTAACTCTAAATTGCCTTTCAAATCATCACAAATTATTTTTTAAATGATTCATTAATAAAATTCCAATTTTTCAGTAAGGCAAGATTTTGATGAATTTGTATAAATGATTAATCCAATTAAAACTTTTTCAAATGCTAAATTTAATAAGAAAAGATTTGGAAAAAAAAATAAAATCATCCCAGATCAATAATCCAATATGTCCCACTAGGTCACAGAGACTTTTTATTTTAAAATATGATGAAACCCAATGGTGAATACACACACTATTAAACCTGAATAATATCGTAGCTTAAGATTAATTATGCGAATATATAAGAAGCGAAAAATAAATATCTTTTATCATCCTAACATCGTTAAGAAAATTAACAAATCCATATAAGTAGAATATAGTATATTAAAAAAAAGTCAGTAAATAAAAATTGTAATCTATAAATTTATATATATACATATATATTTTCTCTTTTTTTTTTACTACATAACAAAGTCAAGCCGAAGAACACATACCTTGTTCAACTATTCAAATATTCGGATAGACTAAACAGAATATCGTGACTGCATCCAAAACTACTAAGAAAGAATTGTAAAAGCTCCGACATTTTGAAAATATTAGTTGTAAAGCTAAGAACGAACTACAGCCCACCGACTTTACTTCATTACTAAGATTATTGATCTGATTAATGAGTTTCCTAAGTTCAGCGACCAAATATAATTACATTTAAGTGAAAAAAACCCAATGTCACCACTTATATAATAGTAGATAATAATTTAGTGAGTGGAGGGGGGGGGGGGGGGGGGGTGGGCATATTGGATTAGTAAATGTGATAAATCTAAATCTATGAAGATTTTAATGAATTTAAAGTTTTAAAATAATTTAGACAAATCTTGCCTTCTAAATTCTCTCAAATACCATCATATAAAGTGGTATTTCAACTTATTATTTTTTAACTCTAAATTGCCTTTCAAATCATCACAAATTATTTTTTAAATGATTCATTAATAAAATTCCAATTTTTCTGTAAGGCAAGATTTTGATGAATTTGTATAAATGATTAATCCAATTAAAACTTTTTCAAATGCTAAATTTAATAAGAAAAGATTTGGAAAAAAATAAAATCATCCCAGATCAATAATCCAATATGTCCCACTAGGTCACAGAGACTTTTTATTTTAAAATATGATGAAACCCAATGGTGAATACACACACTATTAAACCTGAATAATATCGTAGCTTAAGATTAATTATGCGAATATATAAGAAGCGAAAAATAAATATCTTTTATCATCCTAACATCGTTAAGAAAATTAACAAATCCATATAAGTAGAATATAGTATATTAAAAAAAAGTCAGTAAATAAAAATTGTAATCTATAAATTATATATATACATATATATTTTTCTTTTTTTTTTTACTACATAACAAAGTCAAGCCGAAGAACACATACCTTGTTCAACTATTCAAATATTCGGATAGACTAAACAGAATATCGTGACTGTATCCAGAACTACTAAGAAAGAATTGTAAAAGCTCCGACATTTTGAAAATATTAGTTGTAAAGCTAAGAACGAACTACAGCCCACCGACTTTACTTCATTACTAAGATTATTGATCTGATTAATGAGTTTCCTAAGTTCAGCGACCAAATATAATTACATTTAAGTGAAAAAAAACCCAATGTCACCACTTATATAATAGTAGATAATAATTTAGTGAGTGGGGGGGGGGGGGGGGTGGGCATATTGGATTAGTAAATGTGATAAATCTAAATCTATGAAGATTTTAATGAATTTAAAGTTTTAAAATAATTTACACAAATCTTGCCTTCTAAATTCTCTCAAATACCATCATATAAAGTGGTATTTCAACTTATTATTTTTTAACTCTAAATTGCCTTTCAAATCATCACAAATTATTTTTTAAATGATTCATTAATAAAATTCCAATTTTTCTGTAAGGCAAGATTTTGATGAATTTGTATAAATGATTAATCCAATTAAAACTTTTTCAAATGCTAAATTTAATAAGAAAAGATTTGGAAAAAAATAAAATCATCCCAGATCAATAATCCAATATGTCCCACTAGGTCACAGAGACTTTTTATTTTAAAATATGATGAAACCCAATGGTGAATACACACACTATTAAACCTGAATAATATCGTAGCTTAATATTAATTATGCGAATATATAAGAAGCGAAAAATAAATATCTTTTATCATCCTAACATCGTTAAGAAAATTAACAAATCCATATAAGTAGAATATAGTATATTAAAAAAAGTCAGTAAATAAAAATTGTAATCTATAAATTATATATATACATATATATATATATTTTTTTTACTACAGAACAAAGTCAAGCCGAAGAACACATACCTTGTTCAACTATTCAAATATTCGGATAGACTAAACAGAATATCGTGACTGTATCCAGAACTACTAAGAAAGAGTTGTAAAAGCTCTGACATTTTGAAAATATTAGTTGTAAAGCTAAGAACGAACTACAGCCCACCGACTTTACTTCATTACTAAGATTATTGATCTGATTAATGAGTTTCCTAAGTTCAGCGATATAATTACATTTAAGTGAAAAAAACCCAATGTCACCACTTATATAATAGTAGAATAATAATTTAGTGAGTTGGGGCGGGGGGGGTGGTGGGGGGGGGGGGGGTGGGCATATTGGATTAGTAAATGTGATAAATCTAAATCTATAAAGATTTTAATGAATTTAATGTTTTAAAATAATTTAAACAAATCTTGTCTTCTAAATTCTCTCAAATACCATCATATAAAGTGGTATTTCAACTTATTATTTTTTAACTCTAAATTGCCTTTCAAATCATCACAAATTATTTTTTAAATGATTCATTAATAAAATTCCAATTTTTCAGTAAGGCAAGATTTTGATGAATTTGTATAAATGATTAATCCAATTAAAACTTTTTCAAATGCTAAATTTAATAAGAAAAGATTTGGAAAAAAATAAAATCATCCCAGATCAATAATCCAATATGTCCCACTAGGTCACAGAGACTTTTTATTTTAAAATATGATGAAACCCAATGGTGAATACACACTATTAAACCTGAATAATATCGTAGCTTAATATTAATTATGCGAATATATAAGAAGCGAAAAATAAATATCTTTTATCATCCTAACATCGTTAAGAAAATTAACAAATCCATATAAGTAGAATATAGTATATTAAAAAAAGTCAGTAAATAAAAATTGTAATCTATAAATTATATATATACATATATATATATATATTTTTTTTTACTACAGAACAAAGTCAAGCCGAAGAACACATACCTTGTTCAACTATTCAAATATTCGGATAGACTAAACAGAATATCGTGACTGTATCCAGAACTACTAAGAAAGAGTTGTAAAAGCTCTGACATTTTGAAAATATTAGTTGTAAAGCTAAGAACGAACTACAGCCCACCGACTTTACTTCATTACTAAGATTATTGATCTGATTAATGAGTTTCCTAAGTTCAGCGATATAATTACATTTAAGTGAAAAAAACCCAATGTCACCACTTATATAATAGTAGAATAATAATTTAGTGAGTTGGGGGGGGGTGGGGGGGGGGGGGGGGGGGGGGGGGGTGGGCATATTGGATTAGTAAATATGATAAATCTAAATCTATAAAGATTTTAATGAATTTAATGTTTTAAAATAATTTAAACAAATCTTGTCTTCTAAATTCTCTCAAATACCATCATATAAAGTGGTATTTCAACTTATTATTTTTTAACTCTAAATTGCCTTTCAAATCATCACAAATTATTTTTTAAATGATTCATTAATAAAATTCCAATTTTTCAGTAAGGCAAGATTTTGATGAATTTGTATAAATGATTAATCCAATTAAAACTTTTTCAAATGCTAAATTTAATAAGAAAAGATTTGGAAAAAAATAAAATCATCCCAGATCAATAATCCAATATGTCCCACTAGGTCACAGAGACTTTTTATTTTAAAATATGATGAAACCCAATGGTGAATACACACACTATTAAACCTGAATAATATCGTAGCTTAAGATTAATTATGCGAATATATAAGAAGCAAAAAATAAATATCTTTTATCATCCTAACATCGTTAAGAAAATTAACAAATCCATATAAGTAGAATATAGTATATTAAAAAAAGTCAGTAAATAAAAATTGTAATCTATAAATTATATATATACATATATATTTTTCTTTTCTTTTTTTTTTTACTACAGAACAAAGTCAAGCCGAAGAACACATACCTTGTTCAACTATTCAAATATTCGGATAGACTAAACAGAATATCGTGACTGTATCCAGAACTACTAAGAAAGAATTGTAAAAGCTCCGACATTTTGAAAATATTAGTTGTAAAGCTAAGAACGAACTACAGCCCACCGACTTTACTTCATTACTAAGATTATTGATCTGATTAATGAGTTTCCTAAGTTCAGCGACCAAATATAATTACATTTAAGTGAAAAAAACCCAATGTCACCACTTATATAATAGTAGTAGATAATAATTTAGTGAGGGGGGGGGGGGGGGGGGGGGGGGGGGGGGCATATTGGATTAGTAAATGTGATAAATCTAAATCTATGAAGATTTTAATGAATTTAAAGTTTTAAAATAATTTAAACAAATCTTGTCTTCTAAATTCTCTCAAATACCATCATATAAAGTGGTATTTCAACTTATTAATTTTTAACTCTAAATTGCCTTTCAAATCATCACAAATTATTTTTTAAATGATTCATTAATAAAATTCCAATTTTTCAGTAAGGCAAGATTTTGATGAATTTGTATAAATTTTTAATCCAATTAAAAAATTTTCTAATGCTAAATTTAATAAGAAAAGATTTGGAAAAAAATAAAATCATCCCAGATCAATAATCCAATATGTCCCACTAGGTCACAGAGACTTTTTATTTTAAAATATGATGAAACCCAACGGTGAATACACACACTATTAAACCTGAATAATATCGTAGCTTAAGATTAATTATGCGAATATATAAGAAGCGAAAAATAAATATCTTTTATCATCCTAACATCGTTAAGAAAATTAACAAATCCATATAAGTAGAATATAGTATATTAAAAAAAGTCAGTAAATAAAAATTGTAATCTATAAATTATATATATACATATATATTTTTCTTTTCTTTTTTTTTTTACTACAGAACAAAGTCAAGCCGAAGAACACATACCTTGTTCAACTATTCAAATATTCGGATAAGCTAAACAGAATATCGTGACTGTATCCAGAACTACTAAGAAAGAGTTGTAAAAGCTCTGACATTTTGAAAATATTAGTTGTAAAGCTAAGAACGAACTACAGCCCACCGACTTTACTTCATTACTAAGATTATTGATCTGATTAATGAGTTTCCTAAGTTCAGCGATATAATTACATTTAAGTGAAAAAAACCCAATGTCACCACTTATATAATAGTAGATAATAATTTAGTGAGTGAGGGGGGGGGGGGGGGGGGGGGGGTGGGCATATTAGATTAGTAAATGTGATAAATCTAAATCTATGAAGATTTTAATGAATTTAAAGTTTTAAAATAATTTAAACAAATCTTGCCTTCTAAATTCTCTCAAATACCATCATATAAAGTGGTATTTCAACTTATTAATTTTTAACTCTAAATTGCCTTTCAAATCATCACAAATTATTTTTTAAATGATTCATTAATAAAATTCCAATTTTTCAGTAAGGCAAGATTTTGATGAATTTGTATAAATGATTAATCCAATTAAAACTTTTTCAAATGCTAAATTTAATAAGAAAAGATTTGGAAAAAAATAAAATCATCCCAGATCAATAATCCAATATGTCCCACTAGGTCACAGAGACTTTTTATTTTAAAATATGATGAAACCCAACGGTGAATACACACACTATTAAACCTGAATAATATCGTAGCTTAAGATTAATTATGCGAATATATAAGAAGCAAAAAATAAATATCTTTTATCATCCGAACATCGTTAAGAAAATTAACACATCCATATAAGTAGAATATAGTATATTAAAAAAAGTCAGTAAATAAAAATTGTAATCTATATATTATATATATACATATATATTTTTCTTTTCTTTTTTTTTTACTACAGAACAAAGTCAAGCCGAAGAACACATACCTTGTTCAACTATTCAAATATTCGGATAGACTAAACAGAATATCGTGACTGTATCCAGAACTACTAAGAAAGAGTTGTAAAAGCTCCGACATTTTGAAAATATTAGTTGTAAAGCTAAGAACGAACTACAGCCCACCGACTTTACTTCATTACTAAGATTATTGATCTGATTAATGAGTTTCCTAAGTTCAGCGACCAAATATAATTATATTTAAGTGAAAAAAACCCAATGTCACCACTTATATAATAGTAGATAATAATTTAATTTATTACCAAAACATCTCGTAAAACCATCTATCGACATCAAATTTAAATAATTAAACAAAAAAAATAATCGCAAAGAAAAAACCTTGAAAATAAATAAACGAAAAGGTCAGTTCAAAACAACTATATCTTGATTAACAAACTAACCTGGACTTGAAATACTCAACCTTAGGAATCACATGATTTAGTATAAAACAAGTAGGAAACATGGACGAAATAATAACATTGGGTTTGACTGGTATGTCAAGAATAGTTGAATAATAAACTAGCAGAATCAATAGGACGGAGAAACTGAAAACTGAATAAACTCAAAACGCTAAAAAGCTAGTATCTATTAGATGAATGAATTTTTCTCTAAACTAGTTATAAATTTAAAAAGTGTGGGTTGGTTTAAAAAATAACATGTTACTTTTTACTTTTTATCATTCAGTGCTGAATATTGCGAATGATATGTATTTAGTAGAATCACGTTTTCAAAAAATGAAAACGTGAAAAAGCTACATACCAATCAACCCCATTACTTAAAACACAAAAAGAGCTAACATAAATCATCATAATGCTATTGAAACAAAACCAGTATATAACATAATACAATCAACAATACATGCATGAGTATTAATAATATCTCATCTAACTACGCAAACAACCACCACGCCAACAGAACAGTAAATCCAATCAGCGCAAAACTTCTCTGCCATTACACCAGACAACTTACAATTAAGACGAACATCACTACAATCCTTAATAAATATTAGAAATGTTTTCAAAAAGAACGGAAAAACAAATACAAATAACCTTGCATCCTCAAACTCAAAAGCAATGGTTTGAAACTCATAACCAAAACATGCATAACCCTTTCCACACACAAGTCGACCCCAAAGAATTATTCTCTCTAACGTTCAAGATATGACCAATTAAGTCGTAAAACAAATTTAAAACAGATTGCAGAACGATTATCAAGAAAAATTCCGAGAAAAAAAAAAGAATTTAAAGCAGAAAAAAACAAAACAAACAAAAGTAACCAATTAAGTAATCGTCAAGAGGCAGATGCTCTCTCTCATTCTCTCCCTCCTCTCATCCTCTCTCAATCTCTTTCTCCCCTTCTCTCTCTTATTCTTGTTTTTGAAGGAGATTTTCTCGCTCTCTCTATCCCCTCTCTCTCTCTCTCCCTCTATTTCTCTCTCTCTTCCTCACTAACTTTCCCTCTCCCTCTCTTTCTCGTCAATATTTATTAAGAAAATTATTTTTTTCCCGCACCCTCCTCCCCAAATGAGTCATATCCAATATATCAAGGCTTGATTAGCTCACTTCATGTCCTCCGTCATGGATTTTTTTTGGTAGACTATGATAAAAACAAACAACTCATCCAAAAGGTCACGATCAGAGCAGCAATTAAATCTTGATTAACAAAGTAACTTAGACTTGAAATCCTCTACCTCAGCAATCACAGGATCCATTATAAAACGGATAGGAAACATGGACGAAATAATAACATTACCCAAACCACACAAAAAAAGAACATAAATCACCATAATGCTATTAAAACAAAACCAGTATAAAACATAATACAATCAACAATACTTGCATGAATATCAATAATACCTCATCTAACTACACAACCTACCACGCCAACAGAAGAGTTAATCCAATCAGCACAAAACTTGTTTGCCATTGCACCAGACAACTTACATTTGAGATGAACACAACTGCAATACATAAGAAACATTAGAAATTTTTCAAGAATAACAGAAAAACAAATACAAATAGCCGAGGGAATAATCTTGCATACTGATGCAGCTGCATTACAGTTCAGTTCGAACAGTGGTGACTTGTTCGATAAGTTAGCTTACTCATTATTTTTTTTTTACTTTATTTTGGCTTTCTTTTAGATAATCATAAATCTTATTAGGATTTGGTTTTATAGATTTAGTTTTATCTCTTTAGTCTTATATAAAGACTCGTGCCTTGTAACGTAAAGAACACCTTTGATATTGATTTTAAATAAAACAGAGCTTTATAAGCAAAAGAAGAGAACTCTTATCATTGTTCTTCATCGAGAAATCTCTCGTCTACGAACAAGACCCAAGTTGAATATCGTTTTTCTTAGAGATTCTGATCTTCTTCTTGTTATAGCTTCCGCCCCCCCATCAGTTGGTGTCAGACTAGGACGTTCTTGTTTTTGCTAATTGTTGTCGCAATGCCGCCGAAGAATAATAACACCAAGACGGGAGGTGACACTCACAGCAACGCAGCAGAGTGGGCAGAACTTAGATCACCACTTCTGGCGATGCAGGAAAACCTACAATCAACAATTCATGCTTCAATTCAAGAGATGAGTGAAGCTTTGTTGACTTGGTTAGATGCGCGCCACCCGATGCGTGTGGTCAATGACGACAGCAACCCCTTCGCAAACCGTCGGACTGAGATCGATGATGACTATGAAGAAGACGACCACCATCGCCGAGTACATTGTGATGATCATAAGTGGGAATCTGCTTTCAAGGTTGATATTCCAGAATTTCAAGATGGTGTTAACGGCGACTATCTTGTTGATTGGCTTAATGCAGTCGATGAAGTCTTGGACTTTAAGCACGTTCCCGATGAAAGGCGTGTTCCTCTCGTTGCTACGAAATTTTGGGGCCATGCCGCGTCGTGGTGGCAACAACATAAAGCCACTCGCGCACGAAACGGAAAATCTCTTATTCGATCGTGGGAAAAGTTGAAACGTCATCTCCGCAAAATATTTTTACCCCACAATTATGATCGGATTACATACACACGTTTTCAAAATCTGAAGCAAGGGTCACGTTCTGTGGATGATTACGCGGAAGAATTTTATTTGCTTCTCACCCGTAACGACATTCACAACAGTGAGGTCTAAATTGTGTCACGCTTCATTGGCGGACTCCGACCTCAACTCCAGAACTCACTCGCACAGTTTGATCCGGTTACGGTGGCTGAAGCTCACAGGCGTGCTGTTTCTTTTGAACAACAACTTCGCTCTTCTCCGTGGACACCATCAGCAACAAAAGCTCGTGTTAACGAGCATGCACCAAGTTCGAGTGTCGCACAGACGCGTACTGCCAATGATCCCCCAAACATCACCGATCGTTCAAGCACAGAAATTGATGACACGAATCTCCGACGTTCATCACGACCTAACGCCTTGCGCTGCTTTGCGTGCGGAGAACAAAGGCATCGACAAACGGCTTGTCCAAAGCAGACGCGTCGTGGTCTTGTCCTGGATGACGTTGACGTTGATAAGACGGCCGTGTATGACTCCCATGACGATGGCGACGAGGAGAATGAAGGTTATTTGGCATTGACACATGGTGATACAGACTCGTTGCTTGTGCTTCGACGGACATGTCTTGTTCCATAAAGTAGAGGACATGTGTGGTTGCGCACAAACATTTTTCACTCAACATGCACCATTCGTGATAAGGTGTGTACATTCATTATTGATTCGGGGAGCTCCCGCAATGTCATATCCGACAATGCAGTATGTAAGTTGGGGTTGCAATTCGAGGCACACCCAGCTCCATATTCCCTTTCATGGGTACAACAAAGAGTTGCCGTTGCTGTTACTCATCGAGTATTGGTTCCACTTTCGATTGGCCCACACTACAAAGACCGGTTCTACTGCGATGTAGCTCCGATGGACGTCAGCCATCTCATCCTTGGACGGCCATGGGAGTACGACAGGAAGATCATCCATGACGGTGCTAAAAATACTTATAGCTTCACGTGAGAAACTCACCAGATACTCCTACTACCTTTGCGAAAAACTAGCTATTCCCGTACACCAGCATTGGAGAGAGTGGTCTTCCCCACTTCGTCCCCAGACTCTACCATACAGCCTTCTCGATTGTGTTTGTTTCAACAATTTTCCGATGACTTCAAACAAGAAGGCGTCATGTTTGTCATCCTTTCTACGCACGTTACTGCCTCGCCGAAAACATCCACTTCGTGTTTTGAGCCTCTCTTGGGAGAATTTGACGATGTCTTCCCCACTACCTGAGGGGCTACCCCCACTGCGTGATATCCAACACCAAATAGACCTAGCTCCCGGCGCTGCACTGCCCATTACCGTATGAGCCCGACATAGCATGAAGAGTTATGGCGTCAAGTCGAGGATTTACTGCGAAAAGGACATATCCGCGAGAGTCTTAGTCCTTGCGCAGTACCCGCATTACTCATACCCAAGAAGGATGGTTCTTGGCGTATGTGCATCGATAGCCGTGCTATTAACAAGATTACGATGCGTTACCGCTTTCCGATTCCCCGCCTCGATGATCTTTTGGACCAGATTGGCTCCGCAGTGATCTTCTCCAAAATTGACTTGAAGAGCGGCTATCACCAGATTCGTATCCGACCCGGAGACGAGTGGAAAACGGCCTTCAAGACGAGGAAGGGACTTTTTGAATGGCTGGTGATGCCGTTTGGTCTATCAAACGCGCCGATCATGAAGCAGCCATTACGCCCGTTCATTGGAAAATTTGTTGTTGTCTATTTCGACGACATTCTTATCTTCAGTTCCTCCATTAGTGATCATGCAAGACACCTCCGTGACGTTTTGACGGTCTTACATACGGAGAAATTCTTTGGTGCTAAACACAAATGCGAGTTTGGCGTGTCTCAGGTGTTGTTTCTTGGATATGTTGTTTCTGACAAAGATCTTTCGGTTGACCAATCAAAGGTGGATGCTGTTCGTTCGTGGCCCACTCCGCGCACCATTACAGATGTTCGTAGCTTTCACGGCTTAGCTTCTTTCTACAGACGTTTTGTACCACACTTCAGTTCCATTATGGCTCCTATTACGAGCTGTATGCACGAGGGCAAGTTCGAATGGACAAAGGAGGCTGCGGCGGCATTCGTCGCAATAAAATCTATGTTGACTTCGGCTCCTGTTTTGGTCCTCCTGGACTTTTCTGTTCCATTTGAGCTACATTGTGACGCTTCGAAGTTAGGCATTGGGGATGTTTTAAGCCAACTTGGACGTCCGATTGCGTATTTTAGTGAGAAAATAGTTGGTGCCTGGGGTCGTTACAGTACTTATGACGTCGAGTTTTATGCCATTGTTCAGGCTATTAAGCATTAGCGTCATTACTTAATGCATCGCGAGTTTGTGCACTTTACTGATCACGATGCCTTGCGTCATTTGGACAGTCAGACCAAGGTTTCATCCAGGCATGTCTCGTGGATAGCATATCTCCAGCAGTTTACGTTTTTAATACGACACCAATCCGGGAAGACTAACAAAGTCGCTAATGCGTTAAGTAAGAGGCACAGTTTACTCACTACGATGCATACTTCAGTGGCAGGATTTGATACATTTTCTGACTTATATGTCACGGATCCTTTCTTTGCAAAGATTTGGGACGAGATTGAGCATGGTCTTCCCTCACGTTTCACTCGCCACGAGGGATTTCTATTCGTTGGATTACGTTTGTGCTTGCCGGACAGCAGCTTGCGCCTCAAAGTCGTGAGCGAATTGCATAATGAGGGACATGTCGGACGTGACAGAACCTTGTCTCTTGTCCAATCATCGTATTTCTGGCCGTCTTTGCGCGGCGATGTGGAGCGCTTTGTCTCCTGTTGCCGTGTCTGTCAGCTTGCCAAGGGCTCCGCGTCGAATGCAGGATTGTATCTTCCGCTACCTATTCCGGATCAACCTTGGACTCACATAAGCATGGACTTCGTATTAGGGTTGCCGCGGACACAACATGGTAATGACACAATCTTCGTCGTTGTTGATCGATTTTTGAAAATGACATACTTTATAGCCTGTAAGAAGACCGCAGACGCGCTGAATATTGTGATATTGTTCTTTCGCGAGATTTACCGTCTACATGGCTTGACTTGCTCCATTGTGTTGGATCGAGACACACGTTTTCTGAGCCACTTCTGGCGTTCTTTATGGCGGTTACTATGGACGTCGTTGGATATGAGCACGGCGTATCACCCTCAAACGGATGATCAAACAGAGGTCACGAACCGAGCGTTGGAACCTGTTGCGTTGTTTGGTGGGTGACAATATCAAGAGCTGGGATGTAAAGCTTTGTCAGGCGGAGTTCGCCCATAATCACGCTCTTAATTGCTGCTTAGGCTTGAGCCCATTTCGTGTGGTGTATGGCGTGGTTCCTCGTTGTCCGATGGACCTTGCACCAATTACGGACCAAACTCGTTTCCATGGGCAAGCGGTGGAGTTGGTATAGGAGCTTCAGGACATTCATACACATGCGAAGCAGAACTTGGAAGCCGCTGTTGCCAAGTATAAGTCTGCGGCTGATGTTAAACGCAGGGCACTTCATTTTCAGCCTGGATTTTCAGCCTGGTGATCTTGTTTGGGCGGTTCTCACTAAGGATCGCATGCCGGCGGGGGAGTATAATAAACTGAAGTCTCGTAAGATAGGGCCTGTTGAGGTGCTTGAAAGAATAAACGACAATGCGTATCGCTTGTGCTTACCCCCACATTCGTACGACAGATGTCTTTAATGTTAAGTTCTTGTCTCCTTTTCGTGGTGATAACCCCGATCCGGCTTCGTGGACGAATCCTTCCCCACCAGAGGGGACCTGATGCAGCTGCATTACAGTTCAGTTCGAACAGTGGTGACTTGTTCGATAAGTTAGCTTACTCGTTATTTTTCTTTTACTTTATTTTGACTTTCTTTTAGATAATCATAAATCTTATTAGGATTTGGTTTTATAGATTTAGTTTTATCTCTTTAGTCTTATATAAAGACTCGTGCCTTGTAACGTAAAGAACACCTATGATATTGATTTTAAATAAAACAGAGCTTTATAAACAAAAGAAGAGAATTCTTATTCATTGTTCTTCGTCGAGAAATCTCTCTTCTACGAACAAGACCCGAGTTGAATATCGTTTCTCCTGGAGATTCTGATCTTCTTCTTGGTATAGCTTCCGCCCCCCATCATATACTCAAGCCCAAAGGCAACAGTTTCAAACTCACTGTGACCAAAACATGCAAAATATCTTCCATGCGAATCCCCCCCATAAATTATACTCTCCATCATTTAAGATTTGACCAATTAAGTCTGCAAAACAAATCTAAAACAGATTCCAGAACACTCATCAAGAAGAATCCCGAGAAAAAAAAAAAGAATTTAAAGAAGAAAAAAATAAAACAAACAAAACTAACCAACTAAATAATCGTCGAGAGGCGGATACTCTCTTTCATTCTCTCCTCCTCTCTCCATCTCTCTCTCCCCTTCTCTCTCTTATTATTGTTATTGAAGGAGGTTAGAAGCATCTAAAAGCAGTTGTAGTAGGAGCTGCAAACTAAAGTTGAAAGCGGTAGGTGAAGCTATAGTAGCGCAAATTTATTTAAAAAAAATATTTTTAGGAAAATAAAACTAACTATTCGAAATTAATTAAATAAAAAATATAGTAGTAACAAAAAGCAACAATCACGATCAATTAAAAACACAATATTATTAATATGTACATAAACACTAATTCCACACTTTCTTTTGCATAAAATATTTTAATAAACATATTTTGTGGAAAAAATCATAAGTTGAAAAAACTTACAAAAGTTGAACTTAATTGTGAAAGTGATGACTGAGACGAGAAAGACATGTCAGGGTTAATGCTAACACTTTGGCTGTTATTTTCAAAGCATGTCGTGATTTCTTCAGATACCGAGAGGGAAGTCAGATAAATGGGTTAGTTTCACGGATGCCATGGAGTTTGATCTGTTTCTAGGGAATTCGTTGGTTTCGATGTACTCTAAGCTTGGACATATCTCTGAAGCTTATAAACTTTTCGAGAAGATGCTGAGCAAAGACATGGTATCTTGGACAGATATGATCAAAGGGCTTTCTGGATATTATGAGGAGGCGATTTGCTGGTTTCGTAAGATGCTCCGGGAAGAAGTTTGTCCAAATTCTTACACTTTCAGTAGTGTCCTCAGCGCAACAGCTAGTTTGGCGGCATTGATCGAAGGACTACAAATCCATACTAGAGTTGTGAAGATGAACATCGAGAATGACTTGTCAGTTCAGAATTCGTTGGTATCGATGTATTCCAAATGTGGCAACACGAATGATGCTTACAGGATCTTCTCGTGCATCAACGAGCCTAATATTGTTTCTTACAACACGATGATCAGCGGGTTTTCTTATAATGGTTTGGTGAAGGAAGCTCTTAAATTGTTTTCGATGTTGGAAAGTACAGGAAGAGAGCCAAACGGTGTTACCTTTCTTGCTGTGTTATCAGCTTGCGCTCATGTTGGATACGTGGACTTAGGATGGAAACACTTCAGATCGATGAAATCTTCCTTCGGCATTGAACCAGGACCTGATCATTATGCATGCATGGTTGATCTCCTTGGAAGAAGTGGAATGCTTGATGAGGCGTATCACTTGATCTCTTCAATGCCTTTTGAGCCTCATTCTGGGGTTTGGGGCAGCCTGCTTGGTGCAAGCAAGACTTATGTACGCGTCGATCTCGCAGAGCTTGCTGCTAAGAAACTAATTGAACTTGAACCTGATAGTGCAACACCGTATGTTGTATTGTCTCGGCTATATTCAATTGTTGGGAATAACAGAGATGGTGATCGGATAAGGAATATCAAGAAATCGAAAAGAATCAAGAAGGATCCAGGGTCTAGCTGGATCGTACTAAAGAGTGAAGTGCACAATTTTCTTGCGGGGGACGAATCTCATCTGAATCTGGATGAGATAACGTTGACACTGAAGATGGTTGAAAAGGAAATGGAACTGATTTCTGTCAGCCATGGAAGTAGTTTTCAGTGAAGCAACGTGCAAAGTTATCAAACTAATGGATTGGTTTGTGTATGTATTCTTCACAGTGAAGCCTGTAAACTGATGCAGAGAACTTATCCATACCTTAACCAAGTTCTGCTAATATTGAGGTATGAGTTAATTTAATAATAACATTAGTAACAAATTTGTGTTATTTATGTTTTACTTCTTAATATGATAATTGTTGTTATTTGCTTAAAACATATCCTATTCCAAATAAAATTAGCTGATAATGACTATAAATACGGTTGCATTCGTTAAGAAACAAAACGTGAGTTTTTGAAGTTTATTTGATTCTGCTCTCTTGTTGCGGGGAGATCGTCATGGCTCCTTATGTCATTTTCTTGATAGCGTGTGGCGGTTTCATTCTTGCGTTTGCTTTAATGTCGTGTTGCCTGGGGAAGGAGAAGGAAACATTACCTACGAATAATCCCAACATCCAGAGAAGTAGAGCAGGTGTAACAAGCACCAATGGTGACTTCTTGTTTTATCCAGCGGCTGCATCTCTCCCTACGGTCTCTAGTTCCGGCTATTGCGGCCACCATCACGGCGGCGGACATCATAGTGGTGTTGGTGGAGGCAGAGCCGTGCCAAAGGTTTTTAGTGCCGTAGGCGAAAAACAAAAACAACATTTTTATTAAATAATTATTTTAAAAATAATTAATTTCTGTGAAAGAAAATATTAATAGAATTATTTATAAAAGAGATTTTAAATTATTTTATGTTTGGTGTATATATATAATTGTAATACATAAGATACAACATTGTAAAAAATAAAAAAAATTAGCATTGTATATACAGTAAAACTTTTATAAATTAGTATTTGATTCATTAATACCTAGATAAATTAATATTTTTATCAGTTCTAAAATTAGTTTATCAACTAAATAGTATATTTCTAAATTAATAATTACTATAAATTACTAATATTTTTGTAAAAATTCATGATTCAACGTTATTAGTTTATAGAGATTACACTGTAATATATTAGTTAAATTGTAAACTAAAGGTAAGTAAAAAATAAAATAAATCATATTACAGAAAATAAGAAGTTGGTGATTTTTTTTTTTTGAAAAAAAAAAAATAGATAATGTGGTAAAAATGAAAAAGGCAAAATAAATGTATGAATATATAAATACAAAAAACAAAATTCAAAAGTTAAGAAAAATATTTATGGACATAGCAGTTGACTTTAGATTCTAAAAAACAAACTTTGAGATATTAACGATAAGAACATAAGTTTAGAATATTTATAGATATATATAATACTAATTTATTCTATCTTTTGCTTTCAAAATATTTCATAAAATTTTGAGGTCGTAGGCGAAGGTTTCTTTAACTCCTTCGTAGGCACGGCCCTGGGTGGAGGAGGATGTGGCGGCGGCGGCGGACATCATGGGGGTGGTGGAGGAGGATGTGGTGGCAGCGGAGGCGGTGGAGGGTGTGGTGGTGGTGGTGGTGGCGGTGGTGGTGGCGGATGTAACTAGAATAACGATTTCTAGTTAGATGATTCTGAGTATACGTTGTTCAAAAAAAATAAAAAATAAATAAATAAATGATTCTGAGTATATTTTTTTTAATTATTATTTCAATTGATTTTTTTTTTCATTTAATTTGTGTTGGATTTAATTTTGTATGTTTTTTTCTTCTCTTGGACTGAATATTATCTAGGCATTTTTATATTTGATATTATTTAATTTTTAAAATGCTTTCTAACCATTTAAAAATACAACAATCTGATGATTTGAAAATATTTTAGGAATTTTTAGATTCTGTTAACCTTAGGATATACTTCTCTAGCTAAAATAATTAATGAGATATATGATATTCTATATATATGTTATAATATACTCTACTTAATAAATAATTTCTTTTGTACTTTAATATATAATACTTATTAAGTTAGAATTTTATCATCTTTTTATATATTAAAAAGCGTATAGTAATATCTATATTAGAGATACCATATAGCATATATTATTCATTATTTTATCTCATTTTTTACGTTTGAGATTTCTAATAATTTACTAGTTCGTGTATGTTTTCAATTGAAAAATTATGATATAAGTATATAACAATATAAAATCATAAAAAAACATTTTAAACATTCTTTTTATTATTAGATTGATGAAAGTGTCACAATGTTCTTTAGAGGACTTCGTGGTGAAATATATATACGGTGATCTTCTTTACATTTTGCTCACACAAACACAAATCATAACTCTTTCATGTTTGAAAAGCATATATATAATTTTTGTAAAAAATGATCAACAAAACAAAAATGTTGATATGAAAAACAAATATATACCTTTTGTCAAAAAAAAACAAATGATAAGTCTTTTCATATATAAAATAACAAAAATCTTCAAAAGAAACCACGACATGATACAAAAGAATACGAAGCAACCGTTGAAGTGACAAGTCGTGCCGCTTCAGCAGCAGCCGGTGGTGTTTTCTTTCCGACCGCCATTCTGACTCTTGCTGTAACGGAAGTAGAAGAGACATAAGATGAATATTATCATGAATATTACTCCAATCACTATGTCCATAATCTTCAATGGAGTCATCGATTTTTGTTTTACTTGATATCTAAATTATGATTCCTTTTTTCTCTCTCTCTAAATTATGATTTAGATTTACAGAGAGAAACAATAATTCTCTCTTTGGCTATGTGTAGCTTCTTATTATATATACAAATAAAGGTTTTGGAGCTGAGTCATTTTATTGAGACTTTGTATTTGGAAGTTGTTTCGTTGACGATTGACTTTTGTTTTTTTAATAATTATAATGTTTTAGGGAAATCAGGACTGGTTCACACAAATCAACTTTTTGTTTTGATTTAACCATTATCACACTCTTTGACTACGTGCATATTTCTCTTTTACAAAATACATATGTTAGAACATCTTGTCAATTTTACCCCCCAAAAAAGAGAGAAGATCTTGTCAAAATAAACCTTAACAAAATTATCGATGTAGTATAAAATAGATGTACACGAGTGGTTAGTAAAATAAAAGATGGAGTACTCCCTCCGTTCTTAAATGTATGATGTTTTAAATTTTTTACTTGTTCCATTAAGATTAATGTTTTAGAGTATTAAATACATATTTTTGCAGATTTCAAAAAAAGTAACTAAAACTATTCAAATCCTTAAATCACTATTGGTTAATAAGTAATGATTGTAAAAAAGTAATGCATTAATAACTAAAAAATAACTCTTCCTTAATTTATGTAAACAAGCTAAAATATCATATTTTCTGAAACGGAGAGAGTATAAAATAGAGGTACATGAGTGGATGTATATGGTCTATGTGATAAACCGTATACTTAATAAACCAATATCAAAAAGCCACGGATACAATTGAAGTCAACCGCGAAATCGCCGCCATAACCACTGCCGAGACAGGCGATGCTTTCTTTGCCATCTTTCTTAGCTTTGTGGTAGAGAAAGTGAATGAGCCATAGGATGAACAAAAGCAACATAAATGCACCAAACCCTATAAACAAAATAGCCACAGGACTCATCTCGATCGACTTCTTTTTGATTAACTGTGAGTTGTGATTTTCACTTTTTACAAAGGGGAACAACAAGATGCGCGTACATATATATAGAGAGATGGTGAGCCTTTACGAACCTCTCGACTCTCGTTCACTTACATTTAGAACTCAACTTGTTAAGCATTGACTTTATATTAGGCTTTATTTGTATTTCAAACAGAGTCGGGTATTTTCTTATAGTATTTTCAAACCTATTTTGAGAAGCAAACTTTTATTATTTTATAGATTGAACAGATTTGCTTTTTATTAATAAAAATAAAATATAGTAGTATTAAAAAAAGAGATTGGTGGGAGCCGAATATTCTTATGCATAATGCGGACGTTAATTACTTTTTCCAATTTGAAACATTTTAACTTATGTATAACATATATACACAGTTCCCACATCCTCAAGCGCTATACATTTGGGGTTCAATATACCATTATATATTATTTTATTTTTAAACTTAATGCATACCTCACAGGCTCACACAAAGTACATTACATTACATATATAAATGAGACACTAGGTTATACTTAGACAGGTCACATGCATAAAGCCTCATTATACATAGATTTTCTCAAAGTCGAAACAAAAAAAAAGATGTGGTGTTTCTTTTCTTCGATTTTCTATCACAGTTTGTTTTAAAAAATCCTAATTAAGCCATAGAAAAATTCTCTTAAATCACAGGAAACAAAAGTTCTCCTAAATTTGCCATACGTCAGGTTTATATACATTGAATTTACACTCTCAACATGCGTTACTTATGGACTAAGAGTTATTATCACACCCACAAAAATTAAATCATAACATAACTATAAGTCTATAAGGAAGCCCTTAACCTCCACAGCCACCACGTACAGCCTCCACAACCGCCTCCACAATAAGAACCGTTATAATCGACATCACCGGCAGAATCTACGGTCGTTACAGCTGCAGCTACCGCAGCTGTAGTGGAAACATTCCTTGTCAGAACAACAAGGCCTCCATCTTTTGTTCCCGTTTTACCCATTTCCAAATCTCGCGGCTGAGACTTCAACGGCTTTTGTTTCCTGTGGGTGAGGACACAACATAAGACAATCGACGGCAAAACAATACCAGCACATACTATAATAATGACAATAACAAAAGCACATTTCCTTTCTTTGTTTGTAAAATGGAATTGATACCAAAAAAATGAGACATATAAGTATATAACCTTAAGGTACACGAAATTGCAAAGGAAATGAGACATTTTCTTCTTGATTACTTTTTCTTTTCAGTAATATTTTATAAGTTGCTACAGCTTGCTTTGAGTTTTTCACTTATACAACTTAATTCGTTGATGTTTCTGCTCATACAAGAGAATATTCATCCTTTGCATAAAATTTTCAGTTCCAAAATCTTCAATGGAGAGCCTTAATTCTAACATTTTGACAAGTACTTGACAATCGCTTTCAAAGATAACGTGTGTATAGTATATCACATATAACAAGTGTTTAATTTGGATTAATTGGTGTTAGTAATGTTCTCTCTTTCGCTTCCAAGGTTGAAGAAGTCATGTCTAAATTCTCCGAACCTCGATATTTAGTACTAGTTTACCATTCATCGACAAGTACTGAGCCCAATTCCCTATAAAATGATCCCTTAAAATCTATTCACCAACAGTTTGATTTGTTTGCGGGTTGAATGCTGCATCGTAGTTGTAGTTAAGCCATCCTTGCTTAGCCCGATGAGTCCCAATTTCTCTAGATGCAACGGTATGAAATGGTGATTATATTTTTTGAACTTCAGTTTCATCGTTTGGAACATTAACATTTAACCACCATTCATTCACATGCATCTCCATAAATTTAACTAAATTATATAGTAAATTTTCATGGAAAGTAAAATAAACATATGATGCTTTATATATATTATGTTGTATTATATTTACATTACATTATTTTTATAAGAATTTTACTTTCCATTTATTATAATAAAAAACGGTTGACCAAAACAAAAATACATTACATTCACAAGAAGTTATCATTACATAAAGAATTACAGGGACCTCACTTTTTTAAGCGCCTCCACCTCCACCTCCGCAGCCACCACCCCCGCCTCCACATCCTCCGCCACCACCGTCTCCACCACCACCGTCTCCACCACCACCGTCTCCACCTCCGCCATCACCGCCGCCAAAACAGCAGCAGCATGCGTCTGCTTGTATTTCTACTCCTCCATCGCGACGCTTCTTAGGCTTAGTAGGCTTCACTTTCTTCCCCTTTTTACCATTTTTCACATCTCGCGGCTTTTTCTTCTTGCGGCTGAAGCAACAGCATAATATTCGACACATCGTGAATAGCAAACGCAGTCACAGAGATTTTGATAAATGACAACAATAAATGTAGATGCTTTTGTTTGTAAGTGTTCTGAATGCTGATGAAAAATATATTTGTGATGTAAAAGCCCTTTTATAGATCCCCAAATTTGACAATTTTAATATTTATATATTATAAGTTTACGACGTAGACTATTTGTTTATGAAGGACACAAGAAATTGCACAAAGAAAAGTCAATTCTACTAGGAGAAAAGTAGGACTTCCCTTCTTGATTAATATATTATATATACGGTCAAATAGAGAATGAGATGGTTATTTACAGCATGAATGGGTTTTTCAACATAATAGGTTATGTCGTTGAAAATTCCACGGAAATATAACATGTTATGTACATATTATGATATTAAATCACAGTTTTTTATGAATCGACTACTCAGTTATTTCAAATATAAACGTGTAACCCAAGCTTATGACATAAACCTTAACCATTCATAGAGTATATAACACTTATATCTGAATAGTCTCGGACCATACATAAATCCACATGTAAGAATGGATATTATTATGGGCCATTTAATTAAATTAATTATTGCTTAATGCATACAAATAAATATATTAATTGGAGGCACAAAATTAATATATAATTTTACAAAATTTCATATATCATGAAATAATATTTTTTTAAACGTAAACTTATCACAAAAAGAATATTTCTGTTTGGGATGATACTGCATCTTTCAACCAAAAGACGATCGTAGACATGTAATGACGAAACCAAAACTAATCGTCAAAACAAACAAGGTCCTCGGTATCTGAGAAGAAGACATGTCAGCTAACACATCACGAGTACCGTACATCTTAACGTAGATTTATACAAGATCGGGTTGATCCGTTTACTATTTCTACAAATACTTCTTTTTTTCTGTTAAATTATTTCTATAAATACTCCTTTAAGGTTTTAACTAATTTGAGAAAAGAGGAAAGAGTGAGGACAGAGTCTGAGGTTAGACCTAAAGATGAACTTTTACACTACAAATTAAATTCTTTCTTTTTGTCAAGCTCTTATACTATATAATAATACACACAAGAATTATCGTAAAATACCATTTTGTATGTTTTTAGGGGTTTTTTCTAAATCACTACAAAGAGTTCGGGCTTACGCTCTAGTTCCAATATTGGCACATTCAACTTCTCATTCTAGTTAATTAGCGAGAACACACGTTAAAATCTTTCATGTACATATAAAATATCACACAAGAAATCATTACATAACTGATAACTACGAAAGCCTTATCCCCCACATCCGCCGCAACCGCCACAGCCGCCACAACCTCCACACCCGCCGCCATCTCCACCACCGTCATCACCACCTCCACCACCAGAACTGCGATTAGTATCACCACCTGAAGATTTGGTGGTTACAGCCGCAGGTTTAGCAACTGTAGTAGTGGAAGCAGTCGCAGTCAAAACCACAAGACCACCATCTCTTGTAACGCCATTTCTAGCGTTTTCCAAATCTCTTGGCTGCGGCGGAAGCGGTGGAGGCCATGTCGTTTTCTTCTTGCGGTTGAGAAGACAGCATAAGATAAGAACCACCGCAGTTGCAGCGACACAACCGCATACTATAAGAGCAATAACATAACTTTTCATTATTTTTTCGTTTCTTGAAACTGAAGTGATACAGATGTTATGACTTTTGGTATCCTTTTATATATATCATATTTTGTCGTACAGTTTGAAAATGTATAGAAGCTTAGGGCATAACCTAATTATTTAAATTGGTTTATGTAAACTAGAAGAATTTGCAAAGGAAATTTCAAATTAGTAGATATGACATTTTCTTCTTGATTACTTTTTCTTTCAAAGAAGACAAAAAAGATTCTACACCTTATCTGGAGTTGTGGCTTACACAACTTAATTAATTTTTTTTTTCTGGGTCAACAATTACTTACATATACTTATATTAGTTAATTTGTACTTGAGAATTTTTTTTCTTTTTTATAAGTTTGTAGGTGTGATTAAATCAATAATTGAGTATAATTATTCTTTCATTCTTTTGAATATACTAGTTCTTAAGTATTCGTTCATTCTTTTGAATGTCGTTTTCATTCATGTTTGTGTAGAAGAAATCATTAAGGTGTTTATCTTTGACTGTAAAACCCAAACGAAATGTTTGAAACAAATAAACCTCTAACAAAATCATCTATCATGGGATGTACGACGAGATCACCATTAAAGGTCTATCACTATTATAGGGAATTTAAGAAAATTAAAGGTATGTATACATAATTTGTTTTAAAAGACGTATATACCTTTTACTTTGGTTTTTAATTATATGTATATATAGTATTAGAGTACATGTATATATGGTTTAGTGTTGGTTCACTCCTGCTTATGTTATGTTGGGTATCGAGTGTTTTAGGTTTGGTTTGGCTATAAAGTGTACTTTACTTGCTTGGTATATATATAAGATCATTTACTGAAAATATACGATCAATGAAGGAATACTGAAAATATATACTTTCAATTTCCATTCTCACATGAAATAACAGATCAAATAATTATTACATTAATAAATATATATATAGATATATATATATAAATACATTGCATAGTACACAACTACAAGAAGTTATATCATATATCATCACATATTGAACAACGGAAACATTCTCTTTTAACCGCCTCCACCTCCACCTCCGCAGCCGCCACCTCCGCCTCCACATCCACCACCACCGTCTCCGCCACCGCCGTCTCCGCCGCCACAACAGCAGCATGCATCTGCTTGTATTTCTACTCTTCCATCGCGACGCTTCTTAGGCTTAGTCGGTTTCACTTTCTTTCCATTTTTACCCTTTTTTACATCTCGCGGTTTTTTCTTCTTGCGGCAGAAGCAACAACATAACAATCGGCACATCGTGATTCGTGATCGTCTAGCAAAAGCAATCACAGAGATTGTGATAAATGTCAACAATATATGTATAAGATTTTTTTTTTGTTTTCAAATGTTCTGATTTCTGAATGATGCAAATATATGTGATGTAAATGTCCTTTATATACTTGAGTCCCAAATTGCCGTGGACTTTGACAAATATATAGTAGGTCATGACATAAACTATTTTTTTATGAAAGATACAAGAAATTTCAGAATTCAATTCTGCTAGCTGAAAAGTGAGACTTCGCTTCTTGATTTTTACATGGTCAAATAGGAAATGAGATGCACATTTACAGTAAATATTTTTTTCAACATTTATAAGTTATGAAGTTTAAAATGGTCTAAACTCTAATTAAACGTTATAATGTCGACGACACTTTTAATGTCTGACTTTATCAAATCGAAATTTCTGGCGTACGTGCGGGATAGCATATGATAGAGAATATGTTGATTGATTTGGAAACTATATACTTATACATGCAATTGAATATATTATCATTTTCATCGTTTCCAATCTTGTAGAGCCGAAAATTACAAGAATAAAAGCGATAATTATGATTAAATAGCTTGCGAAACAAGTCAAACTTCGGGCCAATCATCTATCTACAAGATTTTTGATTGTTTGACCAACAAAAAAAAACTATCTACAGGATTTTTATGCTTTACCAGATAATTAAATATACATCAGTTTCCATTCGCACAAGAGATCACGCGTTAAAATCTAACAAGCACTGGTACATTATACACAAAACACTTTTTTTAAAAAAAAAACAATATACACAAACACACACACACGTCATCGTTACTTAACTACGGAATTACTAAACCTGACCATTTTAGTTATTTTAACCTCCACCACCTCCACAACCACCACCGCAACCACCACCACCACCGCAACAGCCACCACCACAACCACCATCTCCGCCGCCACAACAACAGCCTCCTCCGTTGCCGTTGCTGGAACGCCTCTTACTCGGCTTCAAAACAACAAGCGATCTATCCTTCTTTCGATTTTTAGCCTTTTTGATCACTTCTCGTGTCTCTTTCTTCTTATGGCCGAGGAAACAACAAAACTTTCGGATCATCGCGATCGAATATAGCAAGAAAATCACAGATTATACTTAAGATCAACAGTATAAGCTTCTGTCGAGTCTCTTTGTTTTTTTCTGATTCTTTGAATACTAATACACGTATAATATTATGTTCTTTTGTAGTAAATTCCCAAATTGTTGTACACTTTGAAAGTATCTATGTCTACATTTGTTTAGAACACAAGATTACGACATAGTCTACATTTGTTTAGAATACAAGATTACGACATAGTCTACATTTGTTGTCCGAAAGATACAAGAGATTTTCTTCTTGGTTAGTTGACGAAATATACGGTCAAATAGACTGAGATCTTCATTTATTAAATATAGGTTGGATAATTAAAATTCCAAGGAAACAGCACATTACAGTTTATTTAATTATGAGTTTATTATTCATATAATCCGATACGTGCTACAACAACCAAAGACCAATTGATTCTACATTGTAATCTTCTATGAAAGTATTTTTTTTCTTTCTCTTAATTACATCTATTAAAAATAGTTTTTTTTGAGCTAAAAGTCTACTAAAAAAATTATTTGATGAATTGAGCATATATAAAGTATAAACAAAACTTTGTGCAAACTGCAAACCAAATATTTTACATTTACACGATTGTTTCTTCACATATATACATACATTTAATTTTCAATCACATTTTAAAATAAAGGCACAGATGAATATTTCAAACTACGCACAATATAATAATCACCTTAATTATTATTATAACTACGAAAAACCTCAAACCCTCATCTTTTAACAACCGCCGCCGCCACATCCACCACCGCAACCTCCGATACCACCGATGTCTTTACCGTAGCGTTTGCGACGACCTGGAGCCTTTTTTACTACTGGCGGCTGTGGAGGCGGCTGTGGCTTTTTCTTCTCCGTCTTGGCCACTTGTGGTGGAGGAGGAGACGGTGAAATTTTCTTGCCCGTTTCAACCACTTGTGGCGGAGGCGACGACGGTCTTATCTTGGTGCAGCTGATGAAACAGCATAAGATACGAAACATCACCATCGTTATAGCGAAAATAAATGTAAAAATATAGTGACACGCATAAATGATAAATTGACCCTTTATATATAGATAGCCCAAAATTTCCGTTGACTTTTATGTGATTTAGGTAAGCTTGCCGACACGAGCCACATGGCGTATATATTTTTGAGAGTTACAAGAAATTGCGAAGAAATTTATAATTTGTAGAAAAAATAAACAAATAAGTGGAACTATTGGTTGGTATTCAAAATAAAATAGTAATATCTTAGTATTAAATTATTCAAAAAAATTGAAAATCATGAAAGAGAAAAAAGAATCAGCTCTTATATATGAGATTTAAGAAACTATTCTTAATTTTTTCTAACACATGTCATTTAATTACTTATTCATTTTTTAAAAAAAAATTATGAGAGAAAAAATAATGGGTTTTTTTTAATGTTTAGATACTCAAATTAAGAATTTTAGCATTGCATATGGTCTTAGTAGTTTAGTACAAACGGTTTTGCCAACAGAACTAGTTGTTGTGATTAACCATATTGTTTGTAAAAGTATTCGTTTGGATTTATAATCATCTCTACTTTCTCTTTTGACATAGTCTTTACAGCAATATAATATACTATTACAGTAACACTTTTATAAATTAATAATGTTGGGATCTTAAAGGTTTATAAATTTTTTAAAAAATTATAATAATTAATTTATAGAAATATTATTTGGTTAATAAATTAATTTTGAGACTGATAAAAAAAATAATTTATCTAAATATTAATGAATTGAGTATTAATGTACAGGAATTCTACTGTATATAATAATAAAAAATAAACAGATGAAGCTAGTTGATAATAAAAAAAAAAGATTAAAAGAAATAAGTTAATGTTCTTGACTAAGATCACTATATTTGGCCTTTCTAAGTACGGAAGAAAAGTTGTGGAGGACAACCAACTATACAAGTTGCAGAAATTATATAAAACACGCTATATCTCATTAAGTATTGAATTAATGGTGTTCTTTGTTTAGCTAACAGTTGATATACTTAAAAACAATATACTAATTAATAACTACGGGAGATAGTAGTGAAGATGACAATTATTGTAACAATTGGTTTGTTCGATGATTTTTTTGATTATATACATTATACATACAATGGATTTATTAGGTACCACTGATAGAGGCTGTTACTTAGGCTTATAAATAGTTATATATGTATGTGAACATTTTCCATTCAATAAAACTACTATTTCGTAAGATTTAAGTCCATGGATGATGGATCCACGTTACATTAACTGCAAATTAATAAAAAGACTTAACATCGTTACTAAATCCATAAAGTAATATCGTTAATTACTACGATTAACTACAAAAACCACGATTTTTCAACATCCCCCACAACCTCCACCACCGCTGCTGTCACCACCGCCACTGTCACCACCACCGCCACAACCACTGTCACCACCACCGCCACAACCGGTAGAACTAAAAGCAGCCAGAAAATCGACACCTCCATCACCTCTCCTTCCCTGAAACGTCGCCGATCTCGTAGGTGCCTTGTTCCCAATGGTGTCGCTTCTACCGTACAAGCGATCTTGAGGAGTAGAATCGCCGGTGAAGTGTCTGACACCTTCAAGTTATTACAATAGTTAGCTAACTAAAAACAAGGAATTAACCTACAATAACCGAGAGACTTAGTCGAAAGTGATCCAAATCTCTCATTTCTTAATAAAATTTACATTCATAATCCGAAAAGGCGTATATCTCTTACCATTTCCCACATGAATTTTCCTTGTCTGATGTGTAGGAGCACTGACTATCCTCCGTTGCCAATGCGGCGACTCCGACGGTGGAAGTTTCTTCCTCTTGTTCATGCAACAGTAACAAATGATTACGAGAACCATTACCGCAATAACACTGGCGATGGCTATAACAACAATTTTAAAATGCTGATCGATTTTCATAGTTTTTTTGTTGTTGTTTTGTTTCGTTGAACGTTTTATTAACTGTAAGGATGATGATTCATGAGATAATGAGAGATTAGCGAGCATTTGATAGGGTGGTTGATTCACTCCAGTTGTAGAAAAAGCGTGTGGAGCCTAAATGAATGTAGAGTAGAGTGAGTCTATCTATATCCGGAAAACATACAAATGCAACATTATTGGCGGTCTGATAAGTCGTCTCGACCACTATTTTTGGCCGCGATGTCTTCCACGCGCTCGAAGTGGACGAGATAATGCATGAAACATAACGAGAGTTTATTGATCATAACATTAACAATTACATTCAATTATACTTTTTCAGTAACAACTACAATAATTGATAAACATTACTTTCTACGTATTATTAAAAAATATGATGTTTTAAGTTTTGTTTTTACGTTGGATTAATGTTTTAGTATGTATATATATATATATATATACATAAAATTTACTCTTATATATAATTAGTACTTAGTTATTATAGTTTTAATTTTAAAATCAATCTTTACGAAAGAGTATATGCTTCATTCAGTTTTTAATTACGATCTGCTCTTATGGTGAAATATATGCATATTATGCACAAGATGACAAGAGTTATAAATAAAAAGACAAATTATGTGATCTACCATATATGCAAACCCAGCAAAAAAAAGTCAAATATATTTACATGCATTTACTTTTCGGAAATAATAACATTTATACAGTAATCGTTTGTTTACCTATATATATATATATGATTCATTTCATCGTATGAAAAGATAACTAGATTTACACATATACTGTACATTCAATTTCCACTCTCACTAGAGATCATACACTTTATCACACATTCAAATCTTACATGATACACATAATTAAATGAATCACATGCACAAGGAATCATTATGATTTCAACAATTACTATATTTTCAACCGCCACCCCCTCCACACCCACCTCCACAACCTCCTCCACAACCGCCGTCGCCGGCGCAACCACCAAAAGGACCACCACCAACTCCTCCACCGCAACAGCATCCTCCGGTAGTCATACTCTTTCCCGACGACGTCATGACAACAAGATTTCCATCTTTCGTTCCAGTCGTTTCACCCTTTTTGTCGTCACCTCTCGGTGATGATGACGCAGGCTCCTCCTCCTTCCGACACATGTAATAGCATAAGAGAAGACCCATCCCGATGGTAGTAAAACAAAAGATTATAATGGCCAAGTTTTTTTCTCTGAAAGTTTATAATGATACCAATATGATAAATTATCCTTTCATATATACACCCCCAAATATCCATTGACATTTACAACATTAACCTATTTATTTTTCTGACGTATACAATTATAATATCAAATATCAAATAAATGGAATTTTTCTTGTTGATTAACTTATCAAGAAAGAAAATTCATGGATATAATACATTCCCTTCTTTCTTGATATATTTTAATGAAACGAGATGACTGAGATTGTTCGAAGACCAAACAAGCTTTTCCTGTGAAATTACGGAAAAAAGATAGAAAGCCTTTGGTCTTAGGACCTCTCTGGTCCTGACGTCATTACACTAAACCCTCCATCTTTCTTTCTCGGTTAAACCATTTTAACACGTAGCGGAGAAGGGACGAGAACTTTTTCTTGCGGCTGAGGAAACATCGACATCGTATTGCAAAACTCAGTCACACAAGTTAAGCTTTTGTCGTCTTTTGAAAACATTCTACGAAGCTGTGCATATGATTCAAATGTCCTTTTCTGTATAGATATCTCCACATCGCCATTGACGCTGTATATACATAAGTTTACGACATGTTTTTTTTTGTTTTTTTTGTAACAAGATTTAAGTTTTACGACATGTTCATAAATCATAATCTATTTATTCTTAAAGAGTAAACGATATTGCAAAATAAAACTCAATTCTGCTCAGGGATGTAAGCGTTATATTCTTCAAATTCATAGGAGAACCATTCAAATCTAAGCAATCAAAAAAAAAAATGTCTCCTTGCGGCACATGTAATAGCATAAGAGAAGACCCATCTCGAGTTCTCGATGGTAGTAAGTAACAAAAGAATATAATGGCAAATAGGCAATTTTATAATATGTTTATGAAATATTTGTCGTTAAAATTTCTGAAAAATTTAATATGATAAATTGTCCCTTCATGTATATAGATAGGCCCAAATTTCCGTTGACTTTGAATATAAGCTTACAAGTTGCTACAACATGATCTATTTATTTTCTGACGTATTGCAACAGAAATATCGATCTATTAGCAAATAAGTGGCAATTTTCTTGTTGATTAACCTTGATCATGAAAACAAAATATGTAAATATACACAGTCAACTCTAATGAGATCCCCAGGTATATGATATAGATTTCATAGTTGAACAAGACATTTATAGAATTATGGATTGTATATTTATCAGAGTGCAACTACGAAACTTGATATAAATTACACACTTTTTTTTTTTGAATGAAATATATTAATGAAGTTAGATGACTGAGCTTGTTCCCAAGACTAAGCTAGACCTCACCTAAGATAGCTTTGAAAGCGCGTGGCTTATTCAGTTACTCAGTCTTTATACACATCAATCATGCATTCTGAAAATGTTGGAAAGATTCTAAACCATACACTATAAAATAAAAAAGCATCTTTTAATGGAAATTTTCATCTAATATCCAAATAATTTCACCAGAGACACATGATAGCCGTTGCAAAATGTATGTTACTCTACCCCAAAATGTATAAAACGTATGCCAGAAAATTTAGCTCATCATGAGTATATAATCCTAAATTTGATAATGGTACTTTAAAAACAGAATTATCACCCCAAAAGAAAACTGATCAACAATGTATACGACTCGATCGAATTATCTTGATCAGATGGTAATTATAGTATATCAAAAGTGTGTTTGGGAAGTATTGTGAAAGATTATCATAAAATGTTAAAGTTCTTGTATAGTGATGACATCAACAACAACAACAAAAATTACAACATATTCTAAATAAAAATAAATTTCTAAATTTTATCTATGTTCTTCACAAAATCGATAAAATGATGATATTGTGAAAGTTAAAAAAAAATAGTAATTTCACATATACAAATCATTATAGTACATGTAGATCATGTACATGCATTCCATTTGCACGCACACAAAAGAGTATTGATTATCACACGACAAAAACCTTGCACGTATACAAAAAGTACGATCACACAAACAAGAAACATTACATTTACATAACCGCGAAACGCTTTAACCACCACAACCGCCGCAACCTCCACAACCGCCACCGTCACCACAAAGACAGCCTTTACCGCGTCCAAAAGCCCTGCTTGTGGTTGTCTTACTACCTGACGTCATCACCCGAAGTCCTCCATCTTTCTTTCCCGTTTTACACTTTTTGACATCTTGAGACGGAGAAGCCGACGACGACGGTACTTTTTTCTTCTTCCCACTGAGGAAACCACATAACATACGAACCATGGAGTTCGTACTTGGTATGGAATTAGCAAGAGAGAATTGTGATAAAGAACGAAGTTTTGTCTTTTTTTTTTTTTTTTTGAAAAAGTACTGAATCTGTAAACATGATTAATGTCCTTTTATTTTATATATAGATAAGGTAATAACCTGCGCCCTGCGCAGAGTGAAATATCTTTTATTAAATTAATATAATTTTTTAAATATTATATAACATAATATATTTAGTTTTAATTTTCGTTTTATATAATATGGTTGTAAAATATATTAATAATATAATAGAGTATTTTTTATTTATATTAGTATAAAACCGATGTAACGTCCAATCAATATACATTGTTTTACTCTAATGGGTTTAAATATAGGTTTGAATGATATAAAAAATGATAGATATAAATAACTTAATTTGTAAAAGAAAAAATAAATTATTGCTTTCAAAATAATTTAAAACTAACGATAGTCGGAAATATAAAAGAATTCTGCTAATAATATCAAAGCATCCATATTCAAAACTATGTAAATGCTATCAAAGAGTGGTGATCGAAAAGTTGTTTATTTATGAAATATGTATTAGTAATATTTAATACACCAATATATTGGGTAGATTTGTAGTAGTTATTGATTGATATAATTATAATAAATAATTATTTTATCTCTTTAAATTATTTTAGGATAAATAAATAAGAATTAAAACGGCTAACCAAAAAAACGGATTATAAACAAAAGAGAAAATAGAGAATAACATAAGTTGCAATCAAACCAACGTGGTGTCACATGAATAAACAAATAATCACATTGTATATGACTCGAATCTTAGAACTTATTTTTTATTGTCTGATGTATATTAAAGTTAATCAAATAGAATATAATTTGAAGTTGTAATAATATAATGTACTTAAACTATACACAAAACAACATGTAGAGAGACCGAAGATTAAGAAATAAAGGCTTCATTAGAATTTTACGGAAACAAATAACGAAACATAAAAGACGCAAATTATTGAAAAAACAGAACTAAAAAAAAAAATTCAAACCCAGAAAACGATTGAAACCTCTAGGTTTCAGATCAGTAGTAGAACTAAAAGATGCCATGAGAATGAACTGTAAAAAAACTTTAACCAGAAAATGCAATGAGAAAGTGATATGTGAATGCATATAGCACACGTCTTATATATAGTTGGGTGACAATTTAAATCATGATATATATGATAAGTATTTATGGCACATGTAATATTTAAAATATAAGACATTAAATAACGAAATGACCCAATTATAGATATGAAGTTAATATTTAAGATATTAATCGGTTGAACTATGTTTTTACTAACTATCAAATGAACAATGAAATATGTCATTTCTTAAATAGTAATTAGTAGTATCGATTATTACCTAATACTTAAGAAAGACGTATTAACTCTACTAATCATAGATTGAGAAAGACGAAAACACATCAATAACGTTATTAATCAAATATTAAGTTTGGCAATTACTCATTTAATGCATATATATGGAGTACTTGGCATATATTGATCCTCTTTTAATTTATTAGTTTCTATATATTGATGCATGAATAATTTAAAGTTAATGCATATTGATACGTCTTTCTCAAGTTATCATTTAATGCATATTTAGCATGTAAATTAATTTATATGTGATTAGTTTATCTTTCTATACATGCGATTAATTCTAAACCTCTATTTCTAAAGTCAAGATTTAACAATCAAAATAAAATAAAAAATATTTATTAATTCATATGCATGCGATTTATTCTAAACCACTATTTCTAAAGTTAAGATTTATGAATCAAAATACAAAATTAGTATAAATGATTAATAATTATGTTGGATACAAATATAAAAGATACTAACTATTGGAATGAATGAATCTACTAACTATACTATTTCTTTTTAATATGATTAATGTATAATATTTTAATTATTTTTTAAAACTATAATAGTTGAATACATTATAAAAATTGCATCATATTATAATGAAAAATACATTTATATGATGCATAATATGTCGATGGATAAATTTAAGTACATGTGTAGATGTGTTTTTTAAATATAAACTAATATATATTGATAGATAGTTTATAAAGGTATAATATATGTTTGGTTATAACAATGCATAATGGCATAACATGTAAATATTCTAGCAACAGAAGACTTTTTTTATAAAAATACTGAGAAGCTCTATAGTGATGACACACAGCATAATGGCATCATTGTAGTATTCTACAAATTTAAGATTTCTCTCTAAAAATGCTTCTCTTTTAATATATAGGAGATATGTCCCCGAAATAGCCGTTGACTTTGAAATTTGTAAGTATATATGAGCTTACGACACATTCATATTCATACCCTATTTATCTTAAACAATACAAGTGATTGCAGAAGAAATTTCAATTTTGCTATTGAATGTAACCGTTATTTGTTTCAAATTCATAGGAATCCCAAAAATGTAGAAAGATGAATAATTCTCTCTTTGACTTATATTATCCAAAATATTTAAAAGCTAATTGCTACTACTATAGTCTATATCTATAACAATAAAACATTGTGCGGAATAGAACTTGTTGGACCACGCAACGCTTGTTTCGTGTTAAGAGGTAGGTTCACACACAATTCATTCCACCGCAACCGTCAACACTATCTGCGGTTGAGGCGGCAGAGGCCGCAACCGCAGCTGCAATGATCATAAGTGACCATATTTTACATAGGTGTTTGAACAATGAGATTTCCAATGAACAATCACAATCAAATCTCCTTTTCGTTTTTCTGTTCCTTATCTGTTAGGGTTAAAGCCTTTAAGGCATGTATCAGTCACAACTCACAAGAACCCTAAAAATACTCGAGAACCATTATTTTCCCGATTACAAAGATCCAAAAGCAGGCTTAAACCCTTTAAAACCCATTAAACAGATGGAAAGAACAAATGCCGTTATTACGGTTACCCAGAAAGCGTATGATGAAGAAAAAAAGCTAAAGCCCAAATTTCGAGTACTTGTTCAAAAGAAATGGGTACCGATTTAAGAATTCGATCTTAACACTCAAACGCGGCGATGAAGCTTTTTAAGAAAAGGTTGAAACAAGAGTTGTCTATTTGTAGCTCTGTGAGACCTCCATGACGAGCTTGTCCATGAATTGGTACTTTCTGTGAAATCCCCAACCAGGATTACTCTGCATTGCCCAAGTTTCAGAATAACATCAATACCTCTTTTACAGAGTAATCTGATAATAAAAACAGAGTGTGATGTTAGATGAAAGTATTTTGGGTTTGGTTAAAGAGATCAAACCTTAAGACTAAGAGCAGCACGATCTGCAAATCGTTTCACAGAATCAGGTGCACTTGTGGGAAGTGTTGTAGCAATTCTATCGAGCTCCTCACTCTGTTCTTTAGCAGTTACTCGGTCAGGACCACTGTAGTGATCAACAATCTCTTTGATAAGTGGAGCTTGCGCCATCACTTCATCAATTGCTTCCTGCAATAAGTGAGAAAAAATCAAGTGGTCAAACGGAAAAAAACAATATTGCATGGAGTCATAAAAAAGCAGATCTCAAAGATAGAACATTCTTCTTACATCCCATTCTTCTTGATTCTTGATTCCCTCGTAAGCCACTATGAAAGGCTTCACCTTCTCAAGGCACTCGCGCAGAGACATTGGTGGCTTCTCATCAATGTCAGGGTTCGATCGAAAGTCCGGCATCAAATATTCTGGCTCACACTCGATCTACAAAGCAAAGACAGAGAGGGCCAGAGAAAACTTAGAGACTCAACATCCATTTTCATGCAATGCCAAACAACAAAAATGCACTTTCTCCCATTGTTCTTTCACAATGAAAGAACAAAAACCACAGAGACTGTTACAGATCTTAGAACGATACAGGAATATAAAGCTAACAATCTTCTACACTTCAAAGCCACCACAAGCTATGATCCATACCATATGTTCTCCACACTATAGTGACATGCTTCCGAATTCACTAATCCTAATACTACTTGTAAGTTTAAGTGACAGCATTCTCTGTATCAAGTAGTAAACTTTTTTTCCTAGACAATCATCAGAGAACAATAGAACACAAAAACTTTACTTTACCATGAGATTGGTTTCGTAAGCATCCACAAAGGCATCGTGAGCAGTGGAAGGCAAAGCCCTCTCGCAAATATTCTCATATCCTTCTGCTAACTGCTTCATAACCTCAGGTCCCATTTTCTGAGCAAACTTCTCTCCATCAGCAGAATCACCAATGAATATACTCAAAGCCTCTTTTTCAGCTTCCTCTCCTTTCTTATCATCTCTCCATCCATCACCACCTCTTCCTCTGCCTCTCCCTCTTGCTCCTCTTCCTCTTCCTCTCCCTCCTCCTCTTCCTCTTCCACCGCTTCCTTCAGCTTCGCCACGTGAAAGCGCACTCCTTGCTCTTCTCCCAGCCTCTTCCATACTCAACTGTGGCCTCGGAGTTTCATCCTTGGGCGACTGAGCCCGCCGCTGCCGCTGCGGCGGAGGCTGAGGGCGTTGAATGTGGCGATTTTCTTCCTGTTGCGTTGGAGCGGATTCCACAGAAGGTTTCCCTCGACCAGCTCCACTTCCTGGAACGATTCTTTGATTAGGATGCGAGAATTCGTTCCCTGGAGCATTGAATCTGAGGTTAGGCGGAGCGGTTTGTCCAGGTTTAGACTCTGGTGGTGGCGGCGAGTGCGGTTGCTCTTCCCTGCTCAAATGGGGACGATGAGATTCATCCCTGGGCGGCGGCTGATAACGCGGCTGTGACTGTTGCGGCGGCGGAGGCGACGGATGGCGAGGAGGCTCAGCAGCGAAAGGTGAGACGGGGTCTGATCCGACGGATCCTCTTCCACGGCCAACGCTAGGAGAACCCGGTCTAACAAACGAGGAAAACGCAGGAGAAATCGGATCAGATTGGATCGGACGGCCACGGCCATGAGCATACCCTCCAGGAGATTGCGATTCCGACGAGCCACGACCGCGACCCAAAGGCTCGTTAGCCTTTTCCGGTTCCCGATTGATTCCGAATTGTCCCCTTCCAGCGGCGGGAAATCCTCCATCTCCACCGCCGAATCCGGAACCTCGTCCACGGCCACGGCCAGCACCGTCGGAGGAAGAGGAGAAATGAGATGTTGGTTGGATCAGAAATGGAGTCTGTTTGACTATTGATGAAAGTGTAAAGCCATTAGGGTTCGACAATCGTCTTCCTATAGCACCTCTCATCTGCTGATTTCTTCAAGTAAAACAATGGCGGTCGAGAATTTTCGAGGGTTTTTGAGTTACTGTGTTAATTCCGGAAATGGGGTTTTCATAGCAATTATGATAATTGCAATTCCGTCCCTAAAGTTTTAATACCATACGAAAAAGGATCGATATTTTCAATCTACCTAAGAACCTCCAATAAGTAGAACTACTAACGGCTAGGCCAAAGTTAGTACTAGCAAGCGTCGACATAACAAGAAATCCAAATCTTCTAAAGAGAGGAAAGAAAGAGAGAGATCTTTTCCATTAAGAACCAACAAAAATGATCCAAAAATTTCGTTTGAGAAAGATCATAAAACTCAAATGTCTCAGAACTCAGAACAAGAACTCGAAATTCAAGAAGCATGTTCGTGGTTGCTTTGGCTTTCCAGATACTACAGAACTGGAAATATAACTGCTCTATGGAAATAAAATAAAAAGACAACTGAAAAATAATAGAAAATTACTTAAAGGAAAAACGTAATGCTGCATCACTCTCCTCTCCTTCATCAGCAAGAAGCCAGTGTACTGACTCTGTTTCTCCTAGTTTGTGGATGGTGATCGAGTGATGCGTGACCTCACTGGTGTCTTTGAAGGGCTTACCCTGAAGATATCAAAGATTTCATATAAAGTTTTGATATTCAATGAAAGATTTGTTACAAAAGAGAAGCATATGATACCTTATCGGCTGAGATCCTAAGACTATTCCACTGCAGTTGAGCGCTGCAACTGCACTCTCTGCCTATTTCATCCCGAAACCAAAAACACATTCAGTTGTTCGGTAAAACCAAGAGAACCATAAGCCATTGAAAAGTTTGGCTTATACTTGTAAACACTAATGTAAGAAGAAACAAAAGCTGCGGTTTTTTCAAAGCCTGAGGAGCTTACCATGGCAAATTCAACAAAAGCTATGCGAGTAGAGTGCACTTGGTCACCAAGAAGCCTTATGCGAGTAACCTGTATAAAGGAAAGAAAGTGTTACTGTTGCGTTTACAAATTTCATATTTTCTTTTGAGAGAGAAAGAGAATAAAGTTGTTGACCGGATTCTAGACTGACCTCGCCGCAGGCAGATTGAAAGAAGGTTTTGACATCATCTTCAGTGGCCTGCAAGTTTATAGAAACTATCTTAAAACCGAGAACAAGTACGCAAAAATGCAAAATTGACATAAACATTAACCGAGAGCAAGCGTTTACATTCTTGTCCACGTTTGTGCAGTAGATGGTTCTTGTACACATCTCCCTTTCATCTTCTGACTGAATAAAACACCAAAAGAAACAAGTGGAAACCTTAAAGTTCAGTTTTTTTAAAACTCAAAAATGTAAAACCCAATTTCACAAAAATGGAAAACAGTTCTTGTTTGTTTTTTACCCTGGGGAGAAATGTGGGATTCACTGGAAGGATAGCAGTTTTTGAAGGCAAGACTCTAACTGGGTAATAACCAATCATTCTTCCACCGAGACCTAAAGCCGCACGTGCACCTTCTGTTTTCGAACATAATCTTGCAAATGTAAGCCAAACTTGACATCGAACTTTTTTAAGTAAAGAACGTTTAAGAAGAATCCAAAAGCTTTAACTTACGATCATCAGCAAACTCAACAAACGCAAAGCGAAGAACCGAATTCGGATCTCCACAGATTCGACAATCAACAACCTTCATAAGAAAAAGAAAAAAAAGCAATGTTACCTCACAGAAAACTAAAACTATGTGTTGAAAAGAAGTAACCTTGTGGAACTTACTTGCCCATAGCTGCTGAAAAACCCAGCCAGGACTTCCTCAGTCACCTAAATGAAAGAGAAGAATATATATACAATTACAATGATGGCAAAATCGAATTCCTTTTTCTGAAAACCTGAAGAGAGACTTAAGTGACTTACACTCTGATCAAGGTCAGAGACATAGACTGTTCTTCTAATACTATCTTCTCTCTGAGCCTTGGAAGCTCTTCCAGTTACCCTCATCCTCCTCCCTTGGTTATAGTTGTTTCTTCTCTGTATATACCCACAAAACATAAAACAGACAAGGACAATGTAAAGATTCAATATTGATGAAATGCAAGTAGAGATCATCATACAAAAGTTGCAAAACTAGATAATGTAACTTGTGTGTGAACAGCCAAAAACAAAAAAAACCTATTTGAAATCATCAAATGAACCTCCAAGCTAGAGACTTTCCAGCACACTAAACAAAAATCTAAACTAAGTTCACTTGAATAACATCAATCCCAAAAGCAGCCAATCAAATTCATGTACATGCTCAACAACAACCAAAGATCAAAACTTTTCACCACTGAGAATCCATTGTTGAATCAGAGACAGAAAAAAAACATTGTTACCCTCCGATTAATGCCATCCTTTTTGTTGTCACCGTTAAATTCTTCACCAGATTGCTTCTTAGCGATCGCAAAGTCGTCAGAAGACAGAGACTGATTATTCTTCTTGTAAGAAGGGACAAACTCCTTAGCGTCAGGATTCAGTGTCTTGAACATCGCCACAAGCTTCTTCATTTGATCAAACTCCGGTTCGGGTTTTGATTCGGATTCGGGTTTGGGGTCCGATTCGGGTACCGGTTTAGAATCCGTCAAGCTCTTTTCAGCTCCGCCGGCGATGACGTTGTCATGAACGGTGGAATCAACATCAGTGGGAATCTCAGTGATCGTAGCCATTAGATCAGAAATCCCAAACAAATTAGAAAACCAACAACAACAACAGAAGATCACAATTCACCAAAAAACCGGAAACGGAATTAGAAAAGGTGCAAGCTTTCTTCTTCTCTCTCCCGTCGTATCTCGTAAAAATGCAAATTTTGGAAAATTATCTGAAAAAAGAATCGCTTAAATTTCAGAAAATGAGAGTATTAATGAACGCCCATTTCAGATTTCTAACCCCAAGCAGAGGAGAATGCTTTATTGTAGATATACAATTTCGGAATCTAATGTTCCATAAGAGAAATAAATCTGAAGCGGTCGTTTCAGACGGTGGCGATGAAGAAGAAGTAGACGAAGAAGGAATGATGATGGGTTTTGGTTTTTGGTTTTCGGCTTCTTTTTGGCCTTTTCTTACTCAAATGGACGCAAACTCTCACAAGAATGCTTCTCTTCTTTTCCGGAGAAATAAAATTTTATTTATTTTTAATAATTACGTCAAAAACAAAAGAGAAAGGAGAGAATTTTGTTATTTTTATTATTCGTTTTGTAAGGACCTTAGATAATTACACCTAAGTCCCCCACTATTTTATTGGTTATTCACAAGTGCCCCGATTTTTGCTTTCTTATATTTTTTTAACCCAACGGTATTCTTCTTCAGATTTTTACCCAAAATTAAGAGAAATATCTTTGTGATCTGGTATGGTCTACAGAATTTAATAAGTTTGGAATGAAATATACAGAATTTAAGGTTTCATTTATTATTTTGGTACTTTGAATATCTAGATATAAAAAATATATATACATATATTACCTAATTTAATTTATTATTTTGGTACTTTAAACATGTGGATATAAAATAGTAGTATATTTTTCCTAACGTAATTTATTATTTTGGTCTTTTAAATATTTTTCCTTCCCTTCCATAAACTTCTGTGTTTGTTAGGCTTAATTCTTTGTTATCCTCACCTTCTCCTTAACCTCCCCTCCTTGATACTTTTACTTTGTTACAAAACAAGTATTAACTTTTTATATGAAGAACATTACAAAATACAATAAATTGACAAAATCGAATTAATCACACACCACTTTATTCTTTCTGACATCACATCACAATCACATACTATCACTTTATTACATATTAGTATTACTATTATATCTTTATTTGTGTTTTTTGGATGTATCGTTTTCTCTTTCATACGAACTGCATTGAAATGTGTTACTTTTTATTGTTTTATTGTGGACAATTAACATCAACAAAAAATGACTGTTCTATGACCTTTCATTTTCTCCATAATTGCATAATAAGTCCGTCGTTTCTGCTCCATAAATCTTTGGATTTGTTGGGATATAATTTTATGTTATCGAAATAGTTGGCAAGTTGACTTCACACAGTTTTCTTATTCGTTCGCGGGGAAATGGAGGCATTGTAATTTTTTTTTTATTTTGCAATTACATATACTATATATAACACGTGATCTATATCAAATAAAATAGTTAAACCTTGTTTAAAAAAAATACACGTTAAGTCATCGTTAAACACGTGATGTATATATATCAAATAAAATAGTTATTCATTTCGTTGCATTACCGTCAATAAATTAGTTTAACGGTTAAACCTTGAATAGTCAAAATTAAGTACTAGATCTTAGTTTATCAGGGGGGTAGTCTGAAATTAGCTTCTTCTAAGCATTCTAAAATATCTAAATTTAAAGTTTTCCGTAGTTTTCAAATAATTGAATATTTTGTTGTAAAAGCAAGATTAATCCACAAAGTTTTCACTAAGTATATTTAACTATGCATGAATAAAAGCGTTACCATGACATAATTAATCACAATGTAAAGAGGAGAAAAATCTCCCAACTGAATAATCTAGGCAAAACTTTTAGATATTTTATGATCAATATCTCTCAACAAACTTCATAATACAAGTAAATGTTAATTTGTGGATGAAATATATTCAATCCAAGACATTTTACTTCTAATTCAATTTAGACTACTTGAACTTTATCAGCGCCACTAGAAATATTGATAGATGATATTTCATGAGGTTCTTAAATTAGCATCATTTGAACCAATGCAATTAAATATGATAAATTTTCATTTTTTATATTCGTGATCCCGATGATTTTTTCGTTACTTCTTGTCAACCTATTTAATGAAATGTTTGCTTAGAAGATGGAGAAAAAGTGGAGTACTATTTAAAAGTTTTTTTAAAAAAACGTGGAGTACTATTTAAGATTGAAGAAGAGGAAAGAGGAAACGGAAAAAAGGCAAAAACTCTTTCACTGATTCGAGACCAAAACTAGTTGTTGACTTTAAATGGCGGATCGAAATCGGATCAGAGGCTTTCTCAGATATGAACATGTGACGTATGCTTCCATTCTTCTCTACATCATTCTCTCTAGTGGTCAGATCTTCTTCAATAAGGTTTGAGTTAATTCTCACATTTGAATCATTTCCTAATTGCAAGCTTTATGTTCAAGATTTATATGAGATCTGGACATTCTTTGTTCTCAGTTCGGTTCGGTTTGAGTTTTTATAAAATTTGGGACTTATGTTTACATGAACTTTTTTAAGAAAATGTTTCTCGGTTTGGTTTGGATTCTGCCTAAAAATATAATAAAAATAAAGCTAAATTCATTTTTTTTAAAATCTTAGATTTAAATGTATTAGTGTATTTATCTATTTAGAGTATTGACTTTTAATGAGTTGTTGTGTATAAAATTTAAGTTAATCAGCTCGGTTGCACACAGTTTCAAGTTCGGTTTAGTTTATTTGCAGTATGAACTTTCTACTATTCAAATTATCATAAAATATTGTTTGGTTTCGGATTAATAAATTTGAATTCAATGTAGTTGGTTTTTTTCGGTTCTGCTTAGTGTTTTTGCTCACCTCTATGATCTATTTCTGGCCTTTTGTAATGCAGTGGGTCTTGTCATCGAAGGAAATAAACTTTCCTTTTCCACTTGGATTGACTCTACTCCACATGAGCTTTTCCTCTGTTTTGTGTTTCCTCCTCACTAAGGTTTTTAAGGTATCTCACTGGTTATTATCTTGAGCTTCTCTTTTAATGCTCATAAGTCAAAACGTTTATATTCTAATTTTTAGTCTCCTTAAAAGATCATGAAGGTGGAAGAAGGAATGACATTTGAAATGTAAGAAAATAGAACTAAAGTTCGTAAACATTTTTCTTTTTTCTTTTTGGGCATTGTAAATGCCTCTTAACTGAGAAAGCTTATTCTATATGTACTCAGATATGTTACATCAGTTATTCCAATAGGTGCAATGTTTGCAATGACTCTATGGTTAGGAAACACTGCATATCTCTACATAACTGTTGCATTTTCCCAAATGTTGAAGGCCATCAGTAAGAACTTACCTCTTCTAATCTCATTTTTCACAATTTTGCTTAGAATGTTATGATTTTATCTTATGATAATTGTATTTTGCAGTGCCAGTTGCTGTGTTTGCACTTGGAGTTTCTGTTGGGCTTGAGATAATGAGCTCCAAGATGCTTTTGATAATGTCAGTAATAAGTTTTGGCGTTTTGACCGCGTCTTATGGAGAATTAGATATCAATTGGATTGGAGTTGTTTACCAAATGGGTGGCATTGTTGCAGAAGCCTTGAGGCTAATCTTAATGGAAATTCTAGTTAAGAGGAAAGGCATCAAATTAAATCCAATCTCTCTTATGTACTACATGAGCCCATGCAGGTACGTATTGTGAAAATGAAGAACCCTAATCTCTCTCTCTCTCTACTTTTTTTATTAACCAAGTTTTTAACAAAAATTATGTAAAACCACTAAAAAGATATATATTCTTTGTTTGACCAAAAAAAAACAGATTTCTTTTTTCCAAATTCAAAGTATTTTTATAACAACCCCTCTTTGGTTTAGAGGTTATTGTTAATTAGGGTTTTAGTTTTCTATGAACAGTGACGAGGAGTTTCTAATTCCATAAGAAACAATATAAATGTATGTTTTCATATATATTCCTTTTTTTTTAACCTGTCTGCAATGTGTGTGCGTGTTGCAGTGCGGTTTGCTTGTTCATACCATGGATTTATCTAGAGAAGTCGAAGATGGATGCTAATAATAACACATGGAACTTTCATGTTCTTGTGTTGACTCTTAATTCACTATGTACATTTGCTCTCAATTTATCGGTTTTTCTTGTGATATCTCGCACAAGTGCTCTCACTATCCGAGTCGCTGGCGTGGTCAAAGATTGGATCGTTGTTCTGGTCTCAGCTCTTCTCTTTGCCGAGACAAGACTCACAATCATCAATCTATTTGGTTATGCCATTGGTAATAAAATCATCTTCTTCTCTTTCCACTACAATCAAAATTGTAGGGTTTAATTATAAAAATTGTGATGATTGTGAAACTGTTTCACTCGCAGCCATTTTCGGTGTAGCTGCTTATAACAACCATAAGCCAAAGAACGGAGAAGCCAAAACGTTGCACTCTCAAAATCCTACAACCACCGGCAAATAATCCGGCGACGTATTTTAGACTTTTCTGTTACCGCAAGAGGTAACACACTTTATCTTGTAACTGAAAAAAAAAAGTAGTCCCTTCGTTTTATTACCCAACCCATATTTTTTTCACAGCACGAGAAAATGTTTTAACCTATGCAAGGGCAAGGTTGAGGATTGTAACTAGAACTTCAACTTCTTTACCAAATTTTTTTTTTTTTTTGTACATCTTATTATCTCTATTTTCGTATTTTCCGATCCCTTTAAAGATTAGAGAATGTTTCTTATTTTTTTCTGTGATTTGATGTATATTTAGGGTATTAGAGCAACATTAATGGAGAGCTGAGAGTAAAAGCTTTTAAAATTGTTTATTATTAAAAATTTTGATTTTTGTTGTTTTTAAAACGATTTTCAAAAAAAAAAACATTTTAGCCAATCATATTACGCCATGTCATCTAAGAATCGTTTCTGCAGCCTCTGTGCAGAGAGGCGATTCTGCTGTCATGTCATTTCTTTTTTTTTTTTCTTTTTCTTTTTTGTTTAGAACTTCTAAAAAGCTGTCCATTAGTGTTGCTCTTACGCCTAAGAGAAATTTGTCTGTGTAATTAATTATGTGTGCTATTATATACGTCATCTTTATAATTGAAAATGTGCTAACGTCATGGACTTAAAAAGTTCGATTAATTTCCAACTTACTATTATAGTAGCAAACCAAAAAAATCCATATAAACTGTTCAGAAAATTCAAAATTCATCTTCTCTCGATTTAGTAATGGGCTTACCATAGCTAAAAAGCCCAATAACGGAGAACCAATGAAGTCACGTGGCAGCTAGAGTTCCACGTGTTCTCTTTCTATAACTTTCTCCGTTGGTGGATGTCATAGAAGAACGTTTCAAATTGAAACAAAATTCGGAGAAAGATGGCATCTTCTAGTAGTTTGACCATACAATCAAGCTTCGTCTCAGCAAGAACAAGGCTCGGTTCTATCTCCAAGCCGAATCTCTCTGGATTCGCGTGTCGTTCTCTTTCAAAACCCAGAAACTTGAATCTCTCTGTTCGTTGCTCCATGGGTTCCTCGAATTCTTCTCAGAAATCAGACAACGTCCAAGGTTCTGTTCTTTCGTCTTTCATTGCTTCTTATGTCGACCCGATTCACGTTGTCTAGTGTAGTTAGCGAAAAATGGTTTCTTTTTCGTGGGTTTAGGTTAAACAATATTTAATTGAAAAGAAACGATTTTTTCCCCCACAAATTGATTCGCTCTATTATGTTTGATGATTATGAGTGTTGGTTTCTTTGCCAAGTGTATATATATGTGATGTTCTTTAGTACAATTTAGCAAGCGAGGCTTAAGATTTGAGAGATTGGTATCATTTGCAGAAGCTGAGAAGAGTGACTTTGCTTCTCTAAGTGAAGATGAATGGAAGAAACGGCTTACACCAGAACAGTATTACATCACCAGACAGAAGGGAACAGAGAGAGCTTTCACTGGGTATGTAATGATTAATTGGCTCATCCAAGTTTTTTTCTTCTTATAAAACATTATCACCATGAACTTCTAAAATTTGATGCTCTTTGCTTCGTTCTAATGAGTTTGTTCCTTGTTTCTTGCAGAGAGTATTGGAACACAAAGGCTCCAGGAGTATACAATTGCGTATGTTGTGACACGCCTCTATTTGAGTAAGAGTTTCTATTTGATGCGGAATGTGAAAATTGTAATTCTATATATTTGTAGAGAAGTTTGAAGTAAGGAAGCTAAATTTTGTTGCAGCTCATCAACAAAGTTTGATAGTGGAACTGGGTGGCCATCGTATTACAAACCTATAGGGAACAATGTGAAGACGAAGCTAGACCTCTCTATCATCTTCATGCCTAGACAAGAAGTTGTATGTGCTGTCTGTAACGCTCATCTTGGCCATGTCTTCGATGACGGTCCACGCCCAACCGGAAAACGATATTGTCTCAACAGGTTTGATTACTATTATCCCTAAAACCCAAATTTTCAAAGAATTTTCCAGTACTAACCTATGTTCTCCTTTCATTTGATCAAAGAAAGTTCTTTTGACATTTTGGAAATTCCTGTTTCTGTTTTTGTTTTGTAGTGCTGCTCTGAAACTTGAGAAATTGGAGAGAACAAGAGATTGAGACTTTCTTGTTCAAAGGATTGTTCATATAATCAATAATTTCATTGTAGTAGTTCCTCATATTGAAATGATTGTAAGACAACTGTAATCACATGTAATACACAGAAGAAAAAAGGTATAAACTTTGAGTTGATTCCACGATCGTCTAGACAGCATATTTTTGAATTTATCTACTCCCATCTCTTCCCATGTCTTCACCATTATCCATTTCTCAACTATCATTACATGAGTGTGTGTGTGTGTATATATCTATGGTTGTGGCTAGTGCCCTGTGTCAGGGAGCTTTGTAGAACCAACAATGGGGAAAGAAAATGGGAAAGTTGTGGTTTTGGATTTCTGGGCAAGTCCTTATGCGATGAGGACGAAGATTGCGTTGAGAGAGAAAGGAGTTGAGTTCGAGATCCAAGAGGAGGATCTGTGGAACAAGAGTGAGCTGTTGCTGAAATCAAATCCTGTTCACAAGAAAGTCCCTGTTCTTATCCACGATGATATTCCAATCTCTGAATCGCTCGTTCAGGTTCAGTATATCGACGAGACGTGGACCGATGCTGCCTCTTTCTTGCCCTCTGATCCTCAATCTAGAGCCACTGCAAGGTTCTGGGCTGATTTCGCTGATAAAACGGTAAGCAACCGCAAACATAGTCCAGTTTTTTCAATTCCTCTGTTTTGTGCTGCTTGCTTGTGTTCGTTTGATTGCGTGTCAATCAAGTATATTTGGGTTTCCGGTTTGGTTTGAGTTTTTTGGTGTTGAGAGATGTATACCAAATTAAGACCAATTTTTTCCCGGTTAGTTTAATCAGTCTTCACTATTTAGCCTTTTCGAAAAAAACAGCAAAAACATTAACTAATGAGTAATCAAACTTTTAATTAGCATTATATTTAGGGAGTAAATCTCTTTTTTTTCAACAAGAAAAATATGAAATTTTAACAAGTTTCAGTTTTGAGAAATACATACCGAATTAGAACCAAATTTGTGGTTCTATTCGGTCAGGTTTCCAACCAAACAAGACAGTTCTGATTCGGTTTAATCAGTTTTGCTTTATATGTCCACTTGATTTTGAAACGATGCACCAAAATGCAGATATCGTTTGAAGGAGGAAGAAAGATTTGGGGAAACAAGAAAGGAGAAGAACAAGAGAAAGGCAAGAAAGAGTTTATTGAGAGCTTGAAGGTTCTTGAAGCTGAGCTTGGAGACAAGACTTACTTCGGAGGAGAGACATTTGGTTACGTTGATATAGCTCTTGTCCCATTCTACAGTTGGTTCTACGCACTCGAGAAATGTGGTGACTTCTCCGTCGAGGCTGAGTGTCCAAAGATCGTGGCTTGGGGAAAGAGATGTGTTGGACGCAACAGTGTTGCTGCTTCGTTGCCTGAATCTGAGAATGTTTATCGACAAGTCCTCAAGCTCAGACAGATTTTTGGTGTTGAATGAATGCCTTTGGATTTATCTACCATCATCACCATTACTCATTTGCTTCAGTCTTATTCAAAATATTCACTCTATGTCAGCTTCTTGTATGCGTTGCAAGAACAATTTCTACTGAAGTGTGAAGTTGAATTCCGAAATCAATAACAAGAACTGCTGATTTAAATCTGAATTATAGCACATACATAAATTATTAGCCAATATGTCATGGTAATTGCCGTTATTGTTCTAATCTTATGATTCTCTTTATATATGTGGCTTTAATACAGTTTTCCATTTTTCGTATATGAATATGATACTAGAGATAAAGAAATAAGTTTAGAAAATTTTGAGGTAAATGAAAGCAGTTGACAAAAAAAAAAGTAGAGTTTCATATAATAATGTTTCGAAGAATCTTATCATACTTTTTGGTCTGACCGAGTTGGTATCTATCTGGCTAATCGGATACGATATTTCAATATCTCATGATGTGATCCATCAATAGATAGAATAAAACTAACTTGTATATCACTTTGATTAATTTATGTATTTTTTTCAACGAGCTTGTCGTTAATTGAGTTGCGTTCACACTGATACAATAAATCAATAATAGTACTTCATTTCCCATAGATTAAGAAATAACCGTATAATTGTTTCTCTAATTAACATCGAACGAGTTTTATCCAAATAGATGACTGGTAATTTTTTAATATAAAAATTGCAGTATGTATTATTTAATATAAAAAATAATAATAATTTGAATAGTAAAAGTATTTTATGTGAATAAGATAAAAAAATAAAAATAGATTTAAAAGTTAATTATTATTTATACAAATTTTAATAAAAAAAATCAAGTAAAGATTTTTATATCAACTTAAAATACATCAAATTAAAAAGCATGTATATATGATATCAACTTAAAATACTTCAATATTCTCCTTTCAAGTTCATTTAAGAATCTAATTGATTATCTTAACTCGATTTGTGTAATTATGTCCAACCGGTTTATCCCAAAAGTGTCGATAGGGTGCTATGACACAAATCAAGATTCTAGTGACTGGTGTGGTAAAAACAAGTTAAGTAACAGCTTTATGTCACATGTATTAGTGTGCTCTTTGAGAGTTTGACAATATGATGAGTCGCCAAATAATATATTCCCACCTTAAAAGGACAATCTCGAATTCTCTATTCATATTCCATTTTTTCCACAAGAATAACATAAAAATATTACAAAGAATCTTTCAATTTTTGTTGGACGATTGATGACTACTCTTTGTGGAGCAACCTCACGACTATAATGATCCCAATCCTCAGAGAAATACGACATGTCACAGACTATATACGATAAGATGTCTTTGGAGTAGAGAGGTACGACTATTAATTATTCACATTCGGATTTGATAGTATAAAGTCAGCCAATCTTTTTTAAAAAAGTGATTATGTTCTTCAATATACGCTTGTGGTCAAAATTCCATTTGTTTTGCTTGCATGCACCAAAACCATGCATGGGACTGTTCTAAAAAAAATTGCATATGAAATACGAAATTAGATCATCACTACAAATGCCTATAAATAGCTTCATCATGAGTAAAGGCTTTTGACATGACAAGATCACAGGATAAAGAGGAGAGGTAGAGAAAAATAATGATGATGATGAGAGTTTCTCTCTGTATCAGAGGGTCTTGCATGGAAGAATAGAGAATGAGATTGAGCCAAGGATGACTTGCCGAACTAACCAATGAATCTTAACTGATTTAGGTGTCCGGCAAGTTGAACTTGGCTCTGTTTCCTTCTCTTCTTTTCGATGTCAGACCCTAAGATTTACATATCATCATCATTAGCAACATCATCATGATCAGAGCTTGAAATTTCACTGAAATTAATATGTTTTTTCTAGCCAAGTAGTTGATTTAACTGAGTTTCTCTAAGTAGCTATGATCATAAACCATTATAGAGTTTGCCTATCGGATGGTTTTCTCCCGGTTAAAAGTTCGAGATCACAACTCCAAACACTGTAAACGTTGCTCTTCAAAGAATATTGGCCTGACATTAATACCTCAGGTGCGCTATACCCTTCGTCGGTTTGGTTTAGATCTTTTCTATGTCAGACTCCAGATATGTTCATATATATAGTATCACCAGCATCATCATCGTTATTGGATTGTGTAATTTCATTGAAATGAGCTCTTTTCTGTTCAAGTACTAATACTGTTTGCTCCGGTTATTTTTCTTTTCAGTTCTCGGGTACTGTTGGTTTTTTACAAAACTGAAACAAAACAAACTAAACAAATGTAACTAATTGTGGTGGTTTCTCTTACTGTCACTCGACACTCTCTTTGATCTCCTCGTATAGACAATTCAGTAAATCTGTATGGCTCTGAAACCGCCTTTCCCGCTTTCAGAAGCTAGTTTATATGGTAAAGAACACAGTGGAACAAAGAGGCAGCAAGAAAGCTAAAGAATGAATGTATATATTATACAGTATGTTGCTTGTTGAAATCCATGTGTGAATGAAGGATGTGTAATTTTCAATCAGTAGATAATAGCCAATAATGGATTCCACCAACTTGTTAGCATAACATTTCATATTCACCAAAAAGGGAAAGAGATACACAGTCACACTTGATCGTGATCAAATCAAAACCAAGCAAAACACAGGTCAGTATATATTACAAACAATGGCAAAAAGTCTTGTCCCGTCTTAACAGATTTTGAACCATCTTCAAGCTCCTCAGCGAGCTTCAAACAACTGCAAAGAGAAAGAACCAACCATATTCTTAGCTGGAAACAAATTCACAACATATAGATTCTGAAAAAAAAAGAAAACCAACAGATTAACAATTGTGAGATACATTCAAAATCATCCCATCAGTAACAAAACCAGAGAGCGTTCCAAGAAAAAGCTAAAAACACCACTCACCTCTACGGCTACTATACTACCCACACTCTCTGCATTGGATCACTTCAAAGTGTTTTCTTGTCCACAATCTTGAAAACCAAAAAAAAATATTCAGACAAACAAGTGAAGCAAACTACAGAAAAAAGAGCAAACTTTACATACAAAATATCAGAAATCCTCCTCTGGATTCTCTTCTTTTTTGGGGGTTGAATTTTATAATGTCTGAGGCTGCTTGGGAGAAGCTTGATTTGAGAAAGCTCCTCCTCAAAAGGCCTCATAGATCAAAGCAGTACAGAAAAGTACTGATGATCAGATTGATTTATGCCTCATAACTAAGCCAATTATGAAATTTCCCTAAAAAAGATTAGGGTTCATAAGGCTACTCAAAAAGGCATATCTTTTAAAAATCTATTCTCCTCCTAGAAAAAACAGAAAATTTAGCATTTGAAATCGCAAATCTACGTTTTTTAAAAAATAAATAAAAACTGAGCAGACTACTTCAGTTTCAAAAAAATTACTCAATTACGATGAAATTTTCGAGAGAAAGAATATAATCGGATCCATCAACTCGAATCTGCAATTCCAACAAAGAAACAGAGCACAGAAATTGAATTGAGTCAGGGTTTGAAATTCGACCGAACAAGATTTCAAAAATACAATCTTTTGCGCGCCTAAATTTAGATAAGTTTTCCTCACAGTGATTGATTTCATACTCACCCACAAATCTAGGGTTTATGCGGAATTGGAGTTGTTTACTTGCTTATGCGGTGATTTCAGAAACGAGGGAGGAGACGAGAAAGGGGAGTGAGAGAGCTCAGAGATAAAAATGTCTGGTTTGAACATTATCCCATACGTATGGGCTTGTTAATTAAAATCAGTTAAATTATGGGCTTACCATAAAGGCCCATATAAATTAGGCCTCAAAATTGACTTAGTTGACTCAGTCAACGTGATATCACTCACTGTGAAAGGCATTTCGGGTCAAGTCAACGTCAACTATTTCATTGTAGGGGGTTGTATTATAAACGTATAGAAATGCCTTTATACAAACTGAATTTTATTTACTTACAAATATCTATAAAATATTAGACTAGCAAAAAATAAATTTCATATTTTCATAAACCAATATTAAGATTTAATTATTATTTTTTTGATAATATCCAAGAGTTGAAGAAATTAACCAATAAATATCCACAAAAATAGTAACTTCAAAATCCAAATCACAATTACACATGATAAATAGTAACTTTAAAATCTCAAATATGTGATTAGTTCTGTTTGGAAGAAGTAAAACACTTAGATAAGTTTCACATCTGCTACATATATAGTTTGGAAATGCATGTGTGAAGTCTAAATCGTTAAAACTCTCCAAATACTGGAACTTCAATTCTTACTCTTGTGATAATGTTCCTCTAAAGATTGTAGAAGAAGAAGAAGAAAATATTTCGTGTATGCATTGGACACAACACAATTTGGCCACTGCCATTCATTACAGCAATGTGTACATGTACATCACTATTGAATCCAGAAATGCATAAGGGTATTTGGTAAATATGCGTATGCTTTGACCATTTATGTTCTCGCCATCCTCTAGAACCCACAATTCAAACTCAAAAAGATTATAATTAGTTATATCAAAATCACAAGCACCTAGTTTCCCCTTGTAGTTTATCAAGATCCAAGGTTTATGGAACTTTGTTGCCAAGTCTTGATCAACGTTAATAAAACTGAACCCCTCAGACGGTCTGAGTCAGACCTAATACTAAAGCAAACCATCATATACTGTTTCTCGTGTCGTTACTGATGATCATTGCTTGGATAAAACAAAACACCATCGATGCATGTATAAATAAGATAATATGTGTGTGCAACATTGGGTGTTCCTCCATAACAGGTGTCTATTCTCCGGCCCCTAATGTCAGAACATGATACTTACAGTACAAGTTATCTGAATATGATCCTTGACTCAACCACGTGATACGCGCAATACTTACACTTTTTTGTTTTATATCCCTTGCATACTACGCTCCAGAAGTTGGACTTTGTTAGGGCTCAATACGAACTCACTGAGTGTAGGCCCCAATGCATATATAAACATTCTCTATTTGCATGAATTTTTTTTTTTATGTTGTTTCGACAACGTTAATTCTTACAAATATTACTGAAATTGTTGGAACAGAATCACAAACATGGTCAAGAATAATCAAACCTTTTAGAGTGCCTAATGGTTGGATACAATGTTACCAGCTGTACCAACTTGCTTACATAGTTATTTTTGTAGCGCAAGGAAACAACGAAAAAAGTTTGGTATGTTTGAATTTTATGATTGAGAATATCCGAATTTCAAATAGGTAAATTGAATTTTATTATTGAGAACACGAGAATAAAATATATATATCTGCACCAAGTGATCATTGCAATCGATTTTGTCTAACTCAGTTATCTGGGACACCATGCAGCACTAATCACTAACAGGTAACAACTGTATATTAATTTCCACAGGATCAATGCCTCCTGAGAATTTGTATTTTTATAATACTTAGAGAACTGTTTTTAATCATATATAGGAGAAAAAATTGTTGTAGTTCAATGTATCTATGTGATACCCATATGATATGTCTCATTTTATAATATTATTAAAAGTTTTTTTTTTGTGGGCCAAATATGATGATTAGGAGCTTCTTGTTATGTTTTGATTACAATGAACGTTGTGACATGTGACCATTTGAAAGTTGTTGAATACTGGAGTATAATTTAATGATTTGGAGTTTGGACTGACCCCCCAAAATGTGGGGTTAAAGCTTAGGAGGTCATCGATTATAATATTTTCAACAGAAAATTGCTAAAGAGTTTATGACAATATGCATTGCATCTAAAAAGAGAATAACTAGGTAAAGTCCGAAAAAAAGTCATACAACATACACATTATATATGTGACATATACTAATTAAGCTTTTTTTAAAACGGATATTTAAATTAAAAATAGTAGAAAATATAACAAACCGAATAGTTTTATAAAAACAACGTTCACATATTTTTTCATGTGTAACCAAATTTATTCAGTCTATGCAATTTTCTTTTTCAAAAAAATAATCAATATAAAAAGCTTTAACATCATATAATTTATCTGCTATTTGTGAAGATGGCTAATTTTGTGAGCAACATGTGAAACATTCAAAAAATCATTTTATTTCCGATAGATTTCGAACTTTGAGGAAAAGAACATCATGATTTATAAATATTTCTACAATTAGGAACCCCCCATAATATTTTTGAAGATTTTTTAAGTTGTGCTATTTTTGTTAAATCCATTAAAATGTGGGATTTTTTTTAGAGTGCGTATAATACTAATTCACTGCGAATCAAAATTATTTTATTAGTCGATTTAGATATTCATTTTAACTTTTCTTGGTCAGATCAAAAGGTTTTTTATTGAGGGCAGAAAAGTTTAAAACTGTTGATTAAATGATAGGAAGACATTAATACCTTGACGTATGATGCATGTGTATTGAACCAATTAGCTATTGCCGAAAAAAACTTTGACAATTTGTCTTTATAGAATATGAATGGTCTTAAAAAATACTTAAATGATCACAAAGTTCGAGGAGTCATATTACAGAACCAAACATTTAACCTATAGATCTCGTAGTTTGACTCCTTACGTGATACTACTATATATTCGTTGTGTGTATGTAAGAAGGTCATAGACTAAAATGGGAAAACATTCATATGGTGGAATGGAGATCCATGAATCCAGAATATTATGACAGTGTCGCAATAAGCAAAAAGTACTTGTTGTCGGAGAAGGAGACTATTCATTCTCTTTGTCTCTAGCGAAAGCCTTTGGTTCTGCGGTCAACATCACTGCGATATCTCTTGGTATTCGAGGTAGTCCTAAATCTTGAATCATCAATCATTTTTATATGTTTTGTTATTGGTATAATCTTAATCACCAACAATAGCTTATAGAGTTTCACGATTAATGTTATGTCATAATTTTGAATGTGGTAGAACACAAGTACAACACTGGAGAAGCCAACGTGAAAGAGTTGAAGAGACTTGGGTGCACCGTAGTTCACGGTGTTAACATACATTCTATGATCTCAGACAATCGCTTAACTCGATACGATAGAATCGTCTTCAATTATCCTCATGCAGGGTCAGGTTTTGTTATATTTTATTTAATAGATTTAGATGACCGCAGATATATAATTGGTAAAACCGAATCTGTAAATTTTATTTTGTTTTGTTTACTTTTTGGTGTATGTTCAACATTTGCATGTACCGTATACAGAAAACGCCAAGGGATAGTTGGAGAATTTATGGAGAGTGCAAGGGAGATGGTGAATGGCGAAAATGGAGAGATTCATGTCACTCATAAGACAATATATCCATTTAACGAGTTGGATATAAAGACTATAGCTGAAGAAAAGGGTTTGCGTTTAATCAAACAGATGCAATTTAACAAATGGATATTTTCGGGCTACTCCAACAAGTTAGAGACTGGAAGTAACTGTGACTCTAGCTTTAGCTTTCGTATCAGATCAGTTGTTACTTTCATGTTTAAGAAATAAAATGTTTTTTTTAGGGGGTAAGCAATTACTCATATAATATGAATAGTTCATATTAAAAATAATAATCTTCTTATATTGAAATATATATTGTACGTTGCATGATTTTATACTTGGTTCTTAATTATAGTAGTCATACCTACTTTTTTTAGAGGTATATACATATAGATGCGAAATATTTCTCTTTCTGTTAGAAGTAGTTGCGACAAAATGCAACTACACATCACATGAAAGGTCATATTCATTCAATCTTCAAATAATTATTTCTCCAAATGAACCCAGGTTGGATTCTGTGTCTCCTGTTGATTATAATAATATTAATTTGTAATTACTATAATTATAAATATTTAACAATTTTTTTTGTTTTGAGAATTTGTTTACTTTAGCATACCATTTCAAAATAATAAAAAATGCCGTAGATACTGTAGTTACAAATTTTTGCATTTTTTAGTGTTTACAACTAGCAACTAGCAAGAGTTGGACTAATAAAATCGTGTTGTCGTATATTTGCAAGTAAATAGTTTATCATATATCCCATGTAATTAGTTAATATAATCCCATTAACGAACAATTGATGATTAAGTAAATGCAGTTGTAAATGTCATTATGGTGTTCAATCATCGGTTAACACAATATTTTTGGAAGATCCTCGTGTTTTCCTCAAGATCTCTTGGCTTCAAATTTATTTTATCAAACGATATTTAGCAACTTGCATATGTATATTCCCCACCTTGACTATAATTTAATTTATATATCTATGAATATTGCCTAACATGTATATCCAAAACAAAACAACCACATGTCTTTGTTTAGGACCAAAGAACCGTTGTTCTTTCATCAGGTGGCCTTTATCGTTATTCTTAATGTATTAGAACAAAACTAAATGACTGAGGTAAAAATTTTGCTAACAAAAATTAATATAATGTTGTTGTTACTTTTATTTGACTTTCATGATAGGTACATATACGGCAAAATTAAATAAAATAGGTCAGATTTGGGTTCAATTAACTTAAAAAACGTTTGTTGCAAACCGAATCGAACCACCAAATTAATTCGTTTTGATTGATTGAATTTGATGATAAATTGAGATTATTCATGCGTTACAAAGTCAACTTTATTTCAGAACGATTGATATAGTATTAATCAACCAACAAATTGGCGGCCCAACGATAAAATATATAAATTTGTATTAGCATCTTCTGAAGCAAATTACTATTTGAAGAACAACACAAATCGGAGTCTAACCAATTACTTACATCGTCTTATCATTACTTTTAGAATTACTTTGCTGTTTTTGGGTCACAGTTTCGTTTTATTAAGTATGACCAAACGAAAACAACTAAAACTAAGCCAACATAAAATGATAAAATTACATTGCGCATTTTCTCATGACATCTAATATTCTATTAGAAATACGAATAATTAAGACTCGGCTCTGTATACTTTGATTATCCTAAAAAAAAATTAAACCGACAAAACATTTTGATATAATCATATAAGTTTCATATTTCATGTAACAAGATCACGAGCAGGCCATAATTAAACTAATGTCATAATTTTATGTCGTGGCAACTAATTTAAAATAATGGGTTCTTTTTTTATATATAAAAAAACTTAAAATAGTGATCTAGTTAGGAAGTTAATGGGTGTCATTATTGAAGAATAATGAACTCTCTAATAATCTACTACATTAATACATGGGATTTGATTTTTAATTAAGCCAGGGTCCAGAGGGCATATGTAAAGCGACAAAGGTGGGTCCTATGCTAGCCACGTGGCAGACAAATAAGACTTTGATCTAAAGTCGGCCCCGTTAAGGTAAAAGGCCTTAGTATTGGCCCATCACATGGATCCAGTATCCCATATTCTTTTTAACATGCGAATTACTCTTTTGACTTTTGACCAAGAAAATAAACGATATTTCGGTTCCAATGATAAATATATAAATTTATATCATGAGGCTAAATTTTTGTTTTGGGCGGTCGCTTATCTTTTAAATTTTATATACTCCATTAGCTAGCTGTTGTTTGTACTTTTTAAGTTTGAAAATATACAGTATCTATACTTGTAAAAACTGTAGTACTTCTCCTCTTTATTATAAGATGGATCCGGTCAAACAAAGTTATGAATCATTAATGCACTTCAATTTATTGTCACTGCCAAAAGGTTGAAAGCATAAACAAATTTCAAACATTTAGGGTAAAATTTCTGTAAATTAATAATATTAGAACTTAAAAAAAAAGAGGACTTGAAATGTTTAAACATGCACATGAAATTGTTTTTTTTATTATTTAACTTTATAGAATTTTCTTTCAAATGATATTTTATTAAAAAGTTAAATATTTATTTATGAAAATGACAAATCGAAGTTTAAAATTACAATTAACAATCTCAGCTACCATTCGATTTTATCCATATACATACTTATTAGTTCAAAGTTTATAAAAAAACATTTGTGGATTTGTTTATGCTTTCAAAACAGAATAGTTTGAGAGTTTAAATTTATTTTCTGATTTTTCCTTTCATAGTTTGATTTCACAAATTAATTATTTAATACATAATGCTTATCTTTATCCTTCTGATTTCTCGTATGTAGGCATTATTATATATCTGATTTGAATTTTTAAATCCTTATAATTAATTTCTGTTGTTGAAAAAATAAATTATATGTTTATGGAAAAAAAAAACCATGTGCTTACACACCCAAAACAATTATAATTCCAGTCATTAATTAGAGAAGTGACCTATTGGGAGGTCAAACCACCATCTCATCTTTGTCATTTCACACAAGTCAACCCTAATTTACTCAAAACCAACATTTTAAAATTTGAAAAATCAACTAATTAGTTATTAGTTACATCATCTTCCCTTTATATATATAACTCATCATCACATTTCAACAAAAACCTCCAGAAAAACTCCCATCGGAAAAAATGGAAGACGACAATTATTTCCCTGACACCGATCTCGATCTCAGCTTCACCTCCACCGCCACAGACCGTACATTCGCTTCGTCGAGCGCTCGATCGAGTCTCGCTCGCTCTAGCCTCACCTTAAGCTTCAACGACAGACTCTCCACCGCCACAACCCCTTCCACCACCACTTCCTCCGCCGCAACCACACTCCATCACCGTCGCTACGATCCTCACTGGACAGCAATCAGAGCCGCGACAACTCTCTCCTCGGACGGACGACTCCATCTCCGCCACTTGAAACTCGTCCGCCATCTCGGAACAGGAAATCTCGGCCGAGTTTTCCTCTGTCACCTCCGTGACTGCCCAAATCCCACCGGATTCGCGCTTAAAGTAATCGATCGCGATGCACTCACGGCGAAGAAGCTTTCACACGTGGAAACGGAGGCGGAGATCCTCTCCCTGCTAGACCACCCGTTCTTACCTACACTCTACGCACGGATCGACGCTTCTCACTATATTTGCCTCCTCATCGATTACTGCCCAAACGGCGATTTGCATTCCTTGCTCCGTAAGCAACCTGGTAACCGGTTACCGATTTCTCCGGTCAGATTCTTCGCCGCCGAAGTCCTCGTCGCCTTAGAGTACCTCCACGCTCTCGGAATCGTTTACCGAGATCTCAAACCGGAAAACATCTTGATCCGCGAAGACGGACACATCATGCTCTCGGATTTCGATCTCTGTTTCAAAGCCGATGTGGTTCCCACTTTCCGATCTCGAAGGTTCCGGAGAGTTTCGTCTCCTCCGTCTTCTCCGTCGTCGAGTCGGAGGAGGTTGAGGAGTCGCCGTGGCGGTTGCTTCTCCACGGAGGTAGAGACAGAGTACGAGAGAGAAGAGATCGTTGCGGAATTCGCGGCGGAGCCGGTGACGGCGTTTTCTCGGTCGTGTGTGGGAACTCACGAGTATCTAGCGCCGGAGCTCGTCGCCGGAAACGGTCACGGAAGCGGAGTAGACTGGTGGGCGTTTGGGATATTTCTCTACGAGATGTTACACGGAACGACGCCGTTTAAAGGCGGGACCAAGGAACAAACCCTGCGCAATATAGTATCGAATGACGACGTGGCATTTCCGTTAGCGTTAGAAGAAGACGGTTTAGCAGAAGCGAAGGATTTGATCGAAAAGCTGTTAGAGAAGGATCCAAGAAAAAGGCTAGGATGCGCCAGGGGTGCGCAGGATATCAAAAGGCATCCGTTTTTCGAAGAGATCAAGTGGCCGCTGATCAGAAACTATAAGCCGCCGGAGATTCGAGGTGTGGTGAAGAAGACGAAGGCACATGGTGGTCACGTGACTGCTGTATCGTCGCCACGTAGAAGGAAGTGGTTGTGGTGGGCCCTAACGAATTTACTGCGAAGTAAAAGCTTGAAAGGGAGTAACAGTAAAACTCAGAGCAATAGTAATTACTATCATTATGTGGGTAAAAGCTATAATGCGAATTGCAAACACGTTTAAGGCGTTTCACCTTTTTAAAAATCTCGTATTATCCTAAGAGGTAGAAGAAATATGGGATGGGGGTATACAAATTAGTTACAATGATTGTTTATGAAAATCATACAAGAAATTATTATAAATCATTTGTCTTTTTGTTTTTTAATCTATAAAGCTCGTTACCGATGTCAATTTTATGATACTTTACAAAGTTTTATTTTTCGTTGTATAATTATTTGTTTTCCGAAGAAATTTCAATTATTGGTGATTTGTAAAAAAAATACAACGCTAAAATTTTTGGGTTAATGATTCTTAAATGTGTCGCTGAAGCATCAACTATTTGAAAAAACCATAGTATATGAGAACTAAAATCTGTTACTATCACCAAAAGTTGTCGTTGAATATATTCGGTTGCAGAACTAAAATCGAACGATGATATGGATTTGAGAATGTTTTTTTTTTTTAAAACCCAAAGAACAAAATATGACAGGGCTTTATCAAACAGTGGGCCTTATAATTAGGCTTATTCGTGAATTACATTTGATTGGAAAGGATAGACCCTAATAATATCTATTTCAAGAATCCAATAATATTAGGGCTGGTCTTAGACCCAAAGGCAGAGTAGTTTTTATACTTTTATCAGCCATTATATTTTAATTATTTTAATACACACACGACCTATCAGTATCATGAAGAGAAACTTAAGTGACAAGCAAGCCATTAACGATTTTTGTATCAGTTTGTTTTTCTTGTTTAATCATTAGAAGTTTAGGAAATTGAGCTCAAGAAAATCAGAAGCAAAGCAAATAAACATTCAATGCTTTGTCTTCTTTTCTACAATTATCCCCTCTTTTCATGCTTTTTACCTTTCCCGCTTTTCTACTCTTTCCGTCTTTCTTGTACTTCTCTCCCATTTGTGATTTTCTTTATGGAGTTACATTTATCAAAATACCCAATGCTCATAGTTAAAGTGATAATCATATACATGTGAGTGGTAAAATTTCAAAAATAAAAAAAAATTGTTGAATGTGTTTGTTTATGGTTTCTTTTGTTCAATCATAAATCTACTGTTACTGTTGTACTAAAATATATATTAAATCAAATATTATGACTGAATAATTTGAACTATAAACAAAACGAGCACACATGATAAAAGTTATGATAAATTAGTGATATTTGATGATTCCATGAAACTGAACTTCCTTACAGAATCAAAAAATCGATTCATGCAAATCCCAACGTCAATTAATGAACCAAAACTCAGACCACGTTCATCTGTTTCTTCTTTCCTTCATATCCAATTCACCTTTTTCCCCCAAGATTTATGTTCTTCCTCTTCACTCTATATAATACTCTTCAGTCTCCTTTGTATTTCTCCACAACTCTCTCTTCTTTCACCCACAAAAGGGTTTTTTCTTTTCATCATTTAAGGACAAAAATTTCAACCTTTTTCTTTTCTCTCTATTAATTTATATAAGTAACAAAATACCTTATTGTGGTGATAATGGCTGAGTTAAAGAGTAAGTTAAATAAAGGACACGCCTTTACAAGCAAATGTGCTTCCTTGGTGAAGGAGCAACGAGCTCGTCTCTACATTCTTCGTCGTTGCGCCACCATGCTTTGTTGCTGGTACATCCACGGCGATGAGTAAAGGACTCTTCTCCTTTAGTTATATATATATATATATCAACTGAGATGCTATATATATATACATATCTATTTACATCTCCATGTCATCGCTAAGCGCGAGTTCTTGAAGCTCTCATTTGGCTGCTTGGCTTCTCCTACAAGAAACTTGATTCTCTCTTTCAGATCCGTTCTGATGCAAAACCCTTTTACAATCCTGTCGTTTTTTTTTAACCTAAAGGATCAACCTTTTAGGTTTTATTTTTTGGTTTGCTTCATGGGTTAATTTGCATCAGATAAGAGAGAGGGAGAGAGCAAGAGATTTTATCCGCCAATCAAGCCGGAGTTTTTTTTTACTGTGTCTGAAACAGAGACACTAGAGATGCTGATTCTGTAAGAAATTGAAGACCTTTCGACGTTTTTGATTGGTTTGGCTTTGATAGGAGAAGACTGTTTTGGTTTCATAAGTGATATTTCTTCTGTAGTATTTTCAGTTTCATGTCTTTCTTTACAAAATCATATTCCTAATAAGAACAATAAGTCTATGGTAATGTTGTACCATATTGACGAAAGTATTCTTCTTTTGCATTTCAAAATTCTAATAATACAACAGCAAGTTTTCACTTTTCCTACAGATCATAGTTTTCATACTCCAAAATACTATGTCAATGAGATTTACCATTTGGTTGATTACTACTTCTCGATCCAATCTTTGAACAGCAACATCATGTAAATGGGAACGTTTAGTGCCGCAATAACTATGACCATCATGATTGTACGTACCACTCTCTGGATCACAAGTTTGGTTCTTGATTTCGATGCTGATCTCATCAAAGAATCAGATCCACCAGTACCTGCATTCGCGTTTGAGTCCATCACAACTTCGATCTGTTCGCTCGCGTTCTTCCTAGCCGCTGCTCTCATCACCGCGCTGCCCCTAAAAAAGAAGAGGAGAATATCAAAACTTGTGCCTATAGTGAAAAGCCAAAGGATGGTTGAGGATTTGCTCACCTTTCTACAGGAGATTTATCGCTTTGACGTTTCACGGGAGTCTGAAGAGCTTTCTTAACGAGATGCATAGATCCTTCTGCGTCCCACATCATTTCATACTCACAGTTCTCATCTTCGTTCTTCTCCTTGGTTACACCGCTTAAAAAGCTTATCTTCATTACATTTGAGATACAGTCTGCAGCGTTGTTTAAGAAGCTTATTCCATGATTTGGCCAGAGAAGGAGAGCAAGAAGGGTCAAGACGAATAGAGAAAGGTACCTGACAAATATAAAAATAGATTCGCAGATTCATAAACATGCATCAAAACAATAATCATTAAGCCAAGAACTCTATGATCAAGAACATACCACATGTAGATGAATAATTGGCTCGGAAGGAAGCATAATTGGGTGTGCAACATATTATCTAGATCAGATGAGTTTTGATGGACGGCGTTGGCAACAGATAATAGCATGAACGACGGATAAAAATTTCCTTGTTGCCAACTTATAGTACCTACAGTATGCTGTAATATGATATAAACCATCAAAGATTGTCCGTAGAGGAAACACAAATATATTGCAGCCATTACTGAGTATTGTTACCTCAGTTACAGATCCTGCTTTCGACTTGTGGGTTATAGTACATTGGTCATGATCATGGCCAGACAGAACGAGTATCTGCAGAGAGAAAAAAGGCGACACCGTTGGCATTAGTGAGAGCTGTCTTTGTAGTGGCAGAGATAGAAGCAGAAACGAACTCTCACATGAACAAAAAGCAGAAAAAAATTATCTTACGGGTTTGATCAACTCTAGTAACTTCTTTGATGATTCGAGAGTGATGTAATTCTGGTACCTAAATTGGAAGAGAAAACACAATAAGGACAACATTTGATTAGTCCCGCTCTGTTAAAATGGCTTTATTGAAAGCTAAGTAACTCAAGTACAATAAGATGGAAAGGTGGAAGTTTACATTACTTCTTGATCTTGAGGATGGCGCCATAACCGCTGTACATGAAAGAGTAGACATTAGACCACAAACAAAGTGTTTAAATGTGAACTTATACTAGAATCCGAGTAGATAAACCACCTGATCAATGACAGAAGAACCACGGTGAGGGCCGCATGTGGTCTGATCAGGCCGATATAATGGGATGTGGGTCAATAAAACTCTAGGATGTGACTTTGCATCTAAACAAGATAAAAAAAGATTTATGTGTAAGTTTCACAAATCAGGAAATGCTAAAGATAGTAAATGCAGAAGAGGATGTAGCTGAATAACACACCGGAGGAGACATTTTGTACAAACTTCCAAACATCTGATGCCAAATCCTTCTGAGGATTCCCTGCAAAAAAAATACATCATCTTCTCGGTTACAGATCCTTGGAGAAACTATAAGCATGTACAAGAATATCTTAATGATCATGCACAGAACAAAGCAGAGTTTGTAACAACAACCATCAATAGCTTGTGCATCAATGCCAATGAACTCGATACTTCCAATCATGAATCTGCGGTTTCTGATCCCAAATACTCTCTCGTATCGATCAATCACCTGTTGTAATGTCAAGTTACATCAATCTACAGGTTGCCGCCAAATGCTATATATTTGAGAGAACAAAAAAAAAGTGAGAAGTGTCTTACATCTCGCTTATGAGACGCAACCCGAGAATAGCCAAGATCATGGTTCCCGGGGATGAAGAATGTAGGGATGTCCCCAACTCTGCCTTGTGAATTCAAACCAAACACATGTTTAAACCGGCTTAGAGATTCCTGCCATCTGATTTAAATGAGAAGATATCTGAATTTAAGCATTGATCAACAATTCTGAGCAGGAAGAAGAACAGTTGAGAAGAGAAGAACAAAGAGGAGAGAGCTTACTCTTCCTCGGGGAGAAATGGCCCGCCATCGAAATAATCACCGAGAAACAAAACAACGTCGGGTTTAAAAGGCAAGACAGACTGAAAGAATGATCGTCGCATGTTGATATCAGTGTAGAACTGAGCAACTTCCAAAGCAAGCGTCTTTGAAGACAAACGAAACGATGTCTTATCCATGAGCTGCATATAATAGTGACCAACACACAACCAGATGATCAAACTCCACAATCTACATTAACACACAACAAATCCAAAAAAGCATTTGAAGAGCTCGTCACCTGTGGATCAGTAACAATGGCTACTTTTGTAAACTTCCCATCACTCTCCACTCCATCAGTCTGTGAAAAAAGACAAGTAATTTCTTCTTCAAGAACAGCGATGGATTCAGATTCTTACACAATGGCCTTTTAGTTATGTTGCATCAAAGCTACTTTTGGGTTAGTGAACAATTACAATCCCTAAAATAGCAATGCCGAGAAAAATCGAGTTTTCAATTTCAAATCTTCGTTTTTTACCCATGAAATTTCTCGTCGTTTCACACGGAAACAAACAAATACATAATCGAAATGTCATTGAATCTAAAATTGAGCATCGGTCATTGAATAAGATCGAAAATTTGAGTGGAGAAAGAGAGAGAGAGAGACCTTAAGAAGATGATGGTGAGGCCAGGAACAAGTGAAGAGAGAAGGAAGCCAGAAGGCGAACATCTCGCCGTAGAGGATCGACGCAGCCCAAATGAGAGATAAAGCCACCGTGAGCTTATGGTGGTGTTTCATCTTTCCGAGCACCCGAGTCCCCTCTTCCTCTTCTCGGCCTTGCTTTGCTCGATGCTGATCGCTGCGCTGTTGAGTGTTGACCGAAATCGCGACGCAATGCTAAACTCAAACGTCACGTAGTTTTTGTTTAGCATATTTTTCATGTAGAAAAACAGCACACATGTTTTGTATTTTCGAATCGAACCGGAGTGATTAAACTGAAACCGAAACCTTATTTTGTATGTACCAGTGTTCCAAAATGCGTTCAATACGATGCAACCGTATATACGATCGGATAGGATCCCGACCGTACATATATATAGGCTCTGGCATTCGGATGTTCGGTTTTTCTTAAACATAAATAGTAAAAGATAGAAAGAGAAATGGATTAGTTTGTAAAATTATAGTATTTTTTACTAAATAATTTTTTGAACTGATTCTTTCATTTTTTTTTGTCGAGTGATGATAGACGGAGTCTCCCACATTTTATTTAAAAAAGGAAATTGAATTATATTCGAATTTGTCTTGGTCTTGTAGACCTATTCACATTTCCTAATATAAATGATCTAATGTTGTCGGATTTCAAATCCAACAAATGTAATTTTAGGAGATGTTATTGGTTTTTATATTTTAATGGATTTGAGAATCCAAACCAAATTCAGTATTATTGATTTTTGTATTTTAAAATTTATATTGAAATACAGTGTTATTGGTTCTATGATTTTAAAATCCATAATAAAATACAATGTTATTGGTTCTATCATTTTAGAATCTAAATATTATAAGGATTTGAGTTTTAATTGAATTTGAATAGATTTGGAAGGATTTTCATGACTAAAATACAAAGACCCAAATACAAGGTCTAACCTAGGTATTTGAGTGGATTTGATTTTTTTTCTATTTTGCTGATTTTGAAATCAATAAGTTTATCAAATCCAAAGAAGATTTATAAATCCACCAAAATACAAGAACCAATAACCCCTACTTAAAGTAAAAAAAAAAGCATAGTTGGCTAATCTATCTACAAGATATTAACTTCTGAACACATATGAAAAACTTGTATTATCTAGTTTTTGATAACAAACCATAGCACAAGTGTATTAGGAAAAACATGAGATGAGCATAGCTTATCCCTGTCTTAAGAAACTCACTGATCCACTTCTAATTCCAGGCGACTAAACAAATAACTACGTTCCCACACTATAAAAAGACCATAATAAACTCTCTATAGTTCTGTAACTCTGTTTACGGGCAGAGCATATATTTTGAAACAGGTTATAATGTTTTTACAAAAAAACATATATTTTGGATTCTTGCCGTCAAGAAAACAAATTCCATTTGCTTAGCTCATTATTATATAAGAATCAAGTATTTTTTGGATAAAATCAAAACAAATTTTATATGCTGGACGTATAGATTAAATAATTTCATCTGATATAATTTTGTTAAAAATCTCCATATAAAATAGTTTATATATTTCCTAGGATATGTATCGCAACAAACATTCCAGTCCACAATCACATGTACACAAAATCATAAAATCAAAGCACTAAAACAAACCAAAAATAGTCGCAAAAGATAATAAGAGTCCTAACATGTAGCTCCCCCATCTCAAGTAGGAGAACAGTAGAAGTGCGTAAGGCCGTCAGACTCAAAAACAACTCCTGACCTCGTAGAAATGAGTCGAGGCTCTAACACCAAACGACAACGAGCATCCCGTGTGGTAGGAGTGTACGTTGCCCCACGCCCTACCAAAATTGCAACTCTGGTATCTGGATGGAGAGCACAGTCTCTCTGCTCCAAACGCCACCTGATATCAAAACAGATAAATAAGTTCTAGTTTTGTTGAAATTATAAGAAAAAAAAATATAAAAAAATAAGGAAGTTTAAAAAAAAGAAGAAAAATAGTTACCAGTGGTAACGGATGGAGGCACCAACGACCCGTCCCTGGATAGTCAAGATGGGGCATCCCACAGGTGCAATAAGAACCTGTTAAGCCGATAGTAGATACAAAAGAAAAATCAATAAGATTTAGAAAAAAGTAACATATTTAACAATTAGTAAAATTGAAATCCCTATTTACCGCAAGAGGCCACTTAGCGAGAGAGAAAGGATTGGAACAAACTGAAGGAATCTGGCGCTGAACATCTGAAGGTGGAGCCTGAAATAAAAGAAGAAACCCATTACTCAACAGTATGTCGACAATTCATTACTCTTGTAGCCAAAAAAATCGAACGGCATGAGACTAGAAACATAAAAGAAGAAATCCATTACTAAACAGTAGACCACTGAGAAGCTAAAGAGCTAAAAAAATCTAACGGCATGAGACTAGAAACATAAAGAGCTAAGTACTTTTCTTTCCCCTTTTAATAGATAACTTCAGCGAATCTGATCTCTCGTTTGCAACAATCGCAGAGTCAAACATATAAAATGGCTAAAAACGGCAAAGACAAGTTTTGATATGGAGATATAAAGGTAGACTGCAAGACAACAATGGTAAGACGAGTAGCCCAGTGAGTCGAAAGAAAACTTTTATATCAACAATATACCTCTCCATTTTCAGGGAATGACTGAGAGGGACCAGGTTGCGAAACAGAGGCAGCTGATTCTAAATGACTAGATGATATCCTTGAAAGTGCGTGTTCAATAACAGTGGCTAGCTTATGCATTAGAAGCCTTGCTAAACATGATAAGATGAACTGAAATTTCTCAGATAGGTAAAGTTTGTCATAGTCATCAAACCTTTGAACCGAAGAGTCTTTGTATCGGGAAAGCAATTCAACCATTGCATCAACACTCAACTGACCAGAAAAATATTGATGGAAATAAGCGTTTGCTTCTGCCTCTATGTCATCCCCAGATGCATTGTAAACTGATGAATCTCTAGCCTCGCCATTCTGCAGTTGAGATGAGGCATGAGCTTTTAAAACATGCAATACATGTTCAAACAAATAAGTCACACAAGATCTTACCATTACGAATGGCCACAATCGACAAAATCTCAAAATCTCATTTGCATTGGAAGCTGGTGAATCTTTAGCAGCAATAATAGGCGCTAGAGCAAAGTAAAATTCATCTCTAGGTCGAGCACGATGCAAAATCTGTATGAAGGAATCTAAATGCCTGGAAAGGTCCTCAGACTTTTGGAGAAACAAAAGAACATTCTGAACTTGCTCAGTTGACCCAATCTGGCCAGTATTATTGGTACGCAGTTCCTCAATCTCTGCCAACAACAAGTTTCGACCTGGAAAAGGAAATCCCAAAGAGCCATAATCAGAGAAAGGTGAAACTAACAGATTGTGACAAAGTAATAAACGGGGAGAAACAATCCTTTTACCAATAGTCTTTGAATCAGAACTATCAAAATCGGCAAGGGCCAAAGCAAAGCTGATTTTCTCAAAGCGTGAAAAGCTCAATGCGTTCGTCAAATCATCCACGAAATTTTCAGTGACCTCAACATCTTTGAGTGCGTGTGGAAGCAATGTTCCAAGATTTTCAAGTCGATATTGTATCAACAACACAAGAAAGTATATAAGAACTGCTCTTCTTATTAGATTTAGAAAACTTCACAAAACTAAATCTCTCTCTTGAGTCTTATGGAACATCTCTCCATAACCTCTTATTTATAGACCTAAGCTACTCCTTAGTCTATTAGGAAATACAAATCTCATCTTTTCCTTATTTGATATTTCCTATTCTATATATCTTTAGCTACTCCTAAAGATAACTTCTTCTATAAGTTACTGGAATTATCCAACATTCTCCTCCTTAATTCCAACTTGAATCTTGGGAGAAATGATTTCTTGAACTCCAATTAAGCTTCTCATTTCCTTGAACTTGATCCTTGCCAATGGCTTGGTAAGGATGTCCGCCTTCTGCTCTGTTCCAGGTACATGCTCAACCTCGATTTGCTCATTCTCCACACATTCACGAATGAAGTGATACTTTGAGAGAATGTGCTTGCTTCTGCCGTGAAATACCGGGTTCTTGGTGAGGGCGATGGCTGATTTGTTGTCGATCCGCAAGATGACCTTCTTCTCATCATCCTGTATCTCCTTTAACAACTCTTTAAGCCATATAGCTTGTTTTGCTGCCTCTGTCGCTGCCATAAACTCTGCTTCACAAGATGATAAAGCAACGTTTGGTTGCTTCTGTGATGTCCACGTAATTGGAGATGATCCGAAGTAGAAGACATGACCTGAGGTGCTTTTTCCATCATCTACATCAATGTTATGGCTGCTGTCGCTATAACCAATGATCCGATCTGTTCCATCCTTCTTGAAGAGCAAACCTTGGTTGGTAGATCCTTTTATGTACCTTAAGACGTGTTTTAAAGCTTGTCCGTGCGATTCTCTCGGACTTTGCATATAACGACTAAGAACTCCAACAGCATATGCTAGATTCGGTCTTGTATGAAGCAAGTACCGTAAGCATCCTATAGTTCTTCTATAGGCCGTGGCATCTATCTCAGCTTCGTCTTCTGCCTTAGAAAGCTTTAAACCCGATTCCATAGGTACATGAGTCGGATTACATGACTCCATCTTCGTGTCAGCAAGAATACCTTTAGCGTATCTCTCCTTCTTGATTCTAATTCCATCTTCTCCTTGGATCACTTCAATTCCAAGATAGTATGTCAGCTTCCCAAGATCTGACATATCGAATCTCCTTGACATGTCCCCTTTGAATCGATCAATGACTATCCGTGAAGTTCCTGTTACGAATAAGTCATCAACGTATATAGCTACTATCAAGAAGTCATTCTTTGTCTTCTTGAAGTAAACAGAGGTTTCTTTTAAGCATCTCTTAAAGTTCATCTCTTTTAGGACATGATCAAGCTTCACGTTCCAAGCTCTAGGAGCTTGTCGCAGGCCATATAATGCTTTATGTAACCTGTAGACTCGTTTTTCTTCTCCCTTCTTGACAAAGCCCTCGGGTTGAGTAACATAAACCAGCTCGTTTAGATCACCATTCAGGAATGCAGTCTTGACGTCCAAGTGATGTATTTCCCAGCCATTGGTTGCTGCGAGGGCTATCAGCAAGCGAATTGTTTTGATCCGTGCTACAGGTGCGAACACTTCATCGAAATCAATGCCATGCTGTTGTACATAGCCTTTCGCGACAATCCTTGCCTTGTGTTTATTCGCTGAACCATCTGCATTCTTCTTTAGTTTATAGATCCACTTCAATCCTATGGGCTTCACCCCATCAGGTTTATCAACGAGCTCCCAAAAGCCATTCTTTGTTATGGATTCCAACTCTGCTATCATCGCATCTACCCATTCCTGTAGATTCGCAGCTTCATGGTAGTTTTCAGGCTCACCATCGATCGTAAGCAGTAGTTGTTCTCCTTCTTCGTCTGCAAGCATAACGTAGTCGCTAAGGTATGAGGGAAGATTCACCTTTCGACCATATCTGGTTAAGATAGGCTCTGGTTCTTCTTCTTGATTCTCGTCGTGATCTTCCTCTTCATTATCTTCCTCTTCTTCGTTTTGATCAATATGAGGTTGATTATGATGCTCATTATTGTTTTGAACATCGATGTCTCCTCCGTCTTCTATAGGGCCATAGCGAGGAAGTTTAAAAGTACCAGGTTCACCATAGTCATCTGTTGTTACGGATGACCAATCCCATGCCTTTGTCTCTTCAAAAATCACGTCACTGCTCACCATCACCTTCTTCGTTACTGGGTCATAAAGTCTGTAAGCTTTAGAACTCGGCTCAGTTCCAAGATTAATTACTGTCTTCGATCTCTCGTCTAGCTTCTTTAGGTGTGGTCCGATGATTTTTGTATGAGTTATACACCCAAAAACCCGCAGATGTCCTACGTTAGGTTTCTTGGATGTGAAACACTCGTATGGGGTTTTATTCTCCAAAGTTTTAGTAGAAACTCTGTTAATGATATAAGCTGAATGTCTTACAGCTTCTCCCCACAAGAAGTTCGGAATCTTCATGGCCTTCAGTACGCTCCTGGTCATCTCCATTAAAGTCCGATTTCTTCTTTCTACAACACCATTCTGCTGTGGTGTGTAAGGTGCAGTCAGTTGTCTCGAGATCCCATTCTCTTCACACAATGAGTTAAACATTGTCGAGGTAAACTCTCCTCCTCTATCGGTGCGAAAGGATTTAATCTTCGAGCCAGTTTGATTCTCGACTAGCTCCTTGTATCTTTTGAACTGATCGAATGCCTCACTCTTCTCCTTTAGCAACAGAATCCACATGTATCTCGAGAAATCGTCAATCAAGACGAAAACGTAGCGATTGTTCGCTGGTGTTGGCGGAGAGATAGGCCCACACAAATCACCATGGATAAGTTCTAGTAGTTGAGTTGCACGAAAGGTAGTCTTAACTGGGAACGAGCCTCTCGTTTGTTTCCCAGCAAGGCATGCAATACATGTATTTTTCTCATGTAATACCTTCGGCATTCCATCAACCATCTTATTCTTAACCATGTTATTCATAACACCAATACTAACATGTCCTAACCTCGCATGCCAGGTCCGCGTTGGGTCCTCTTCTTGTATCTGAAGACACTCGGAGTAGCTTATCTCCATAGGTGTTTTGTAGAGCCTATTCGCCGATCTGACGACTCGAACTAAGAGTCTCCCCCGAGGATCTTGGAGTGTTAGAACAGCTCCCTTCATTCGGACTTCACAACCATTCTCGGTTGCTTGACCAAGGCTAATTATATTGTGTTTTAGTTCTGGAATGTAGTAGATGTCTTTGAGGGCTCTTCTTTCTCCGGTCTTACCCACAAAGATGATCGTACCTTTCCCAACTATCTCCACATGTGAACCATCTCCGAATTTCACTCGTCCTTTAACACTCTCATCTAAGTTCGAGAAGTAGCCTTTGTTGCCTGTCATATGATTGCTAGTTCCATTATCCAAATACCAGATACTTGAATCTTTGTTGCTTGCGTCATACTTCTTTGGGAATACCTTGTCTTCGTTTAAGAAAACAACTTCGTGAACATAGAGAGCATCCGCCTCTTGCGTCTCGTTTAGGTTTGTTTCTTGGTTCTTCGATAAGTCAGGACACGAGTTTACATAATGTCCCGGTTTGTCGCATCTGTAGCAGAGTACTTTGCCCATATCCTTCTTCCGGTTCTGAGTACCGTCTTTGTTTTCTCCTCCTGAGTTTCTGTTTGAACGACCTCGGCCTCTGCCTCTACTGCCGCCTCGGCCTCTGCCTCTGCCACCGTAACCTCCGCGGTTACTCTGTTCACTGTGACTACTCTGATCATTACCGGACCACATAAGCTTGCTCTGTTCTTCTCCTGATGTCTCCTCACCTACTCGCTCTTCATACGCCTTTAACCTCCCCACAATGTCTTCAAACCCCGTTTTATTTAGGTCTAAGACTTGTTCTAAGGAAGCTACTATTTGTATGTATTTGTTTCTCGGGAGTCCCTTTAAAAATTTCTTTACCAGCTTCGGCTCTTCTGTGACATCACCGAGGGAAGCCACTTTTAATGCAAGTCCTGAGATCTTTCCGGCGAAGTCATCCACCGAATCCTTATCGCTCATCTTTAGCTTGCCAAATTCCGTCATCAAGGTCTGTAGTCTTGCTTCTCTCACACGATCTGCTCCAAGATGTCGAGATTTTATGGCTTCCCATACGCCTTTTGAAGTCTCTTGTTCCCCCACTTGAAGAATAAGTGACTCTGGAATCGATTGGAAAAGAAGTGCTATTGCTGCGTAATTCTTCTTTGGATCCGCTAACCTCGGATCGATGGTCTCCTATACTTCATTCACTCGAAGTATAACTCACATCCTCATCGACCAAACTGTGTAGTTTGTCGACGTAAGCATCGGACATTGGATGGATGAGGTTCCAATCTCCCTTGCTCGTGGCTGCGGATCATTCACTTCCGCCATAGCCGATATATCAACTTGTTAAGGTCCGAGACTTCCTCCTTGAAGCTCTGATACCAATTCAAGTTGATATTGTATCAACAACACAAGAAAGTATATAAGAACTGCTCTTCTTATTAGATTTAGAAAACTTCACAAAACTAAATCTCTCTCTTGAGTCTTATGGAACATCTCTCCATAACCTCTTATTTATAGACCTAAGCTACTCCTTAGTCTATTAGGAAATACAAATCTCATCTTTTCCTTATTTGATATTTCCTATTCTATATATCTTTAGCTACTCCTAAAGATAACTTCTTCTAGAAGTTACTGGAATTATCCAACAGATTTGAGTTTTTCATCACGCGTTTAAACACCGAAGATACTACTTTCTCGATCTGATACGTATTAGGATGGCTTCTCCTGGAAGTGAAACAATCTAGGCATGCCTTTAGAACTAGATTACTCGTCTCAGATCCATTTTCAACCAACTGCACAGTGAGAACAAGAAATCAGTAACTCGATTCTCAGAAAATTGATTTCCGGTCAAACAAAAATGAGCTAAAGATGTCGAAGAGGATGAAGAACATCGGAGAGGAGGCTACAACCTGATAGATCTCTTGCGCGGTTGAGTCGACATCGGAATCACTCAAGCTCACATCGGAATTGCTCAAGCTCTCGAGCAATAACCGGGTTTGACCGGCGACATCAGAATCACTCAAGCTCTCGAGCAATAACCGGGTTTGCCAGGTGACATCGGCCGGAATCATCAGCAAGGAGATCCAAAATGCTTGAGTAGGGATTCAAAACGCTTTCGAAAAAGATCTGTTGGGAATATAGCTCAGATTAGAGAGAATTTTTGATGTTCCAACTTCCAACTTTGCGATTTTGCAATTTTGCGTTTGACTTTGTGCTTGAAAATTGAAATTACCACTTCACCGCCATTGCTAAGCGCCTTCCAATAAGTATGTCCTAAATGGGCCTTTTATTTTACTAAGCCCATTTTGTAAATTGCATGTATTTGGCATGATTTGTTTGAAGTTTATAATGGTTGCATCTACTAAACATGGTCATTTTATCTTGGATAATTCAAGTATTCATCGTATCTATTTTAATTGCATTATTTAGTTGACTTATATAAATTATAACTTTTAATGTCGTTTCTCAATTGACATTGCATTTTTGAACTAGTTATGCACTACCAAAAATTGTCGTTTATCTCTTGTTAAACCTTAATTTTTTTAAATGGAAACTTCAAATTTTACATGGTAAGAAAACTTGACATAAATCTATATGTATAACAAATAGGGTATGATGGAGATAAAGCAAGTGTTGGTTCTCAATATCTATTCAACTATATTGATCAACAATATTTGCTTTAGTTTTGCTTCAAGAATAATTCTTTAAAATATCAAAGAGATGAATTACATATTCACCATCGCTTTTGTAGAGCTACAAAGACATAACAAGATGAATTTGAAGTAAATGACTAACAAAAATTCCAGCAACAAAAAAATATTAGTGTTGCATCGTACTAGACCTAATGATGAAATGTATTTTGCTTTGACGCCTGTTATTGAAGCTAAAGTTTCATCAGCTACTGCAAATGCAATTTTCCAATCCCAGATGGTGTCTAGCGTAGAGGCAGAAACAAGATATTATTTTCATCAGATGTTTTCTGATAAGCTGGATGTTGAATCACTGATTGAAATGCTTTTACAATATGAGCTCTCTTTGGATCAAAGGTGTGATTTTTTACCTATCACATTATCTTATCATCTTTCATCAATTTATCTTATCATCTTTGCCAGGCTATTCATGCATTTTTTTCGACTAGGAAAAATCAATTTGGAGACAGTGAATCCACCGCCATTGTCATTTTCGAAGAAGATCCGCTAGGAAGATAGCTCAGATTAGAGAGATATTTGATGTTCCAACTTCCAACTTCCAACTTCCAACTTTGCGATTTTGCAATTTTGCATTTGACTTGTGCTTGAAAATCAAAATTGCCACTTTACCGCTCTTGTTAAGCGCATTCCAATAAGTAAGTTCTAAATGAGCCTTTTATTTTACTAAGCTCATTTTTAGGAATTGCATGTATTCGACCTGATTTGTTTGAAGTTTATAATGGTTTCATCTACTAAACATGGTCAAAAATGATTCTTTAAATTATCAAAGAGCTGAATTACATCTTTACCAGCGCTTTTGTAGAGCTACAAAAACATAACAAGATAAATTTGAAGTAAGTGACTAACGAAAATTCCAACAAAAGAAATATTAGTGTTGCTGAAAATTACCTGGTAAACTCCACCATCCTCTTTGCAATTTGACAGAAGAATCCTTTGAACATCAAGTGCATTTTGCTGAACAAGATGTCGGTCTGTCCAATCCGCTGAATTGCTATAGAGACTCCGAGAAGATTTCGAATAACGAGTTCTACATATTTGTTCTATAGTCTCAACAGACGCAATAATATTCAAACCACCTTCCAATAAACCCATAAAAGAGAGAGATTCAATCTTTCCTCTAAGCTTCAGATCAATTCCTATCAGTTCAAAAACACCAGATAAGAACCAATGCTAAAGCGAGTGAATCCACCAAAAATTTGTAAAAAAGAAACATACCATTGTTGATCCTAGAGGTCACAAATTCAGGAACATCACATTGTGATGACGAATTAAGATCTGTGCCCATCCCAGCATTGGGTATCTTGGATCCGGCCACATTTTGTGAGGATAAATGAAATCTAAAACTTAACTATGTTATGTTAACTGACTGATTTGCTTGGACCCTACTCAACACTTTGACCAATTTTCTTACATCATCATCAAATCTAATGATTATTGCATAGATATCATAACATGGAAACGAAGCCAGATTATTAATTAAAATATAATCTAAAGTAGCAACAGATAAAAGTGTTGTTATTCAAATCAAAGATGGCAATATGGTTTTGCTTCAAGAATGGTTCTTTGAAAGATCAAAGAGCTGAATCACATCTTCACCAGCACTTTTCTGGAGCTACAAGGACATAACAAGATGAATTTGGAGTACGTGACTAACGAAAATTCCAGCAACCCCCCCCTCTGAGGATTTTACTTTCCTTTTCTGGTTAATTAATTTCTAATGTATGATTCAAACCATAATTAATATGTTTTTCGAGTTGTATATAATACAAACATATCTAATCATACCAATGAGTAAATGTTATAACTATGATTAGTAAACAGACTGCACATTACTATGTTGTAATGAATTTTCTATGTTCGATTTTAATGTTGAACAAGATCCTGGATCCGCGCCATGCGCAGGTTTTTGTCAACAAAATTTTTTCTGGGCTTGTTGAATATTTTGCTTAACAAACTTTAATCTAATTGTAGCCCAAACAGATCCATATAATTTTAATATCTACGCGGGTCCAACATTTTCTAATTCATATATGTGTTGAGCCAATGGTCATATTTTTGTGTTATTTAGAAACGGGCCAAAAGAAACTTAACTGGCCTAAATGAAATATGTTTTGGACCTGCGCACTTGTGCGAGTTTCTTTTCACAAAAATTTATTAGGCCACAACAAATTTTGGGTTATGTTGTTAAACCAAAATTATGAACCACACGGAATTTGATTTGATTTGGCTCAAAAATGATTTTTTTTTTCTTTCCAAAATTAGGAAAGTTTCCTCTCAGTCAAATCTCTACCAATTCGATTTAGCCACCAAAATTTCGGTCTTGTTTTTCTGCTTAACGATCTTCCTGAAACGATGATATATGGTTTTTAGTGATCTAAAGAAGTTTATGACAAAAAGTTTTTATTTCTCAGATGATCTGAGTAAAGATCTAGGTGCACTACGAAATGTTTCTAATTTCTGTAAAAAAACTGAGTAATCTGATAAAAAGGAAGGTCTAATAGTTTCGTTTTTTTAATTCTGTGAAGATTACACATATTTGCAACAAAAACATAAAAAAAAAATTAAGTAGAATAACGTTTATTTCGTCTATAATTGACCTAAATCTCCTATTTGCATTTTAAACAGATGTTAAATTTCTCTGAATCAATTAGCCAAAATAAAACTAATGAAATAATATGACAGTATATTTGTATCATCTTTTCCTGAAACCTTATAATCATCTATAATATTTACGTTTCTCAAAATATTCAACAATAAATTAATTATATGTTTTCATTTTTACATTACAATGAGGACGTTTGTTCGAAGAACTATACTAAAGGGATATGCAGCGAATTCAGTGATAAAGATAAGTTTTCTTTGATTATGGTTTATGTACAAATAATACAATTACAGAAAAAAGAAGTACATTGATTTTTTTAATATATTGAAATTATTGTAGAAGTTACTTATCCATGTCGAAGCTAAATATTAGTAATCTAGAAAAGATCAAATATTACTATTGACTCATAATATATTGATAAGTTAAACTTTTGTTTCCTAATATTTCTGATATATCTTTTTTCTTCAGTATCCTTTTTTTTGTGGGAAAATGACTCATCTGATTTGATTATGATTTATCACTAAAGTCCTGTTAAAAATTCTCTATCACAAAAGTAACTAAAATTCTCTATCTTTTTTTTTTTGCTTTTGAAATTTTAGCACATATTCTCTGCACATAACCATTTTGATGTATTTTTCTCACTATATGACACATATATCTGCATATGTAATAATTTGTGCTTCAGTAATTCTGTTTAATAACTCTGTAATCATCATCTTTTGAAATGAATAAAATGGTTAGTCAAAAAAAAAAACATAACCCCCAATACTTAAAACAAAGCAAACACCCAACCTAATAAAAAACTACATTTCGATATTTCGAAATAACAAATTAAGTAACAATCTAAATTAATTAGTTAAAAATTTATACCCAGATTAACAAAATAGCATTTTCTCTTATTTAGTCGATTTAGGTTCTAGCAAGTAATAGAAAGATTCAAATTTAATTTTAAATACTATCGGATAAGTTTTGAACCAATAGAACACTTTCTTTGCGAAAGTCTGGTTATCCATTGTGATCACAATTTGAGTGGTTCACTCAGCTTAAAAGAATTGGCTATGACCAGTTCGTCGGTTAACACAATATTCGTGTTCTTAGCTAGAGACGATCGCGGGATCCCTTCCCTCTGTGGTTGGTTCAAAATGAGCTACGTAGCTCACGTCTGCCCCAAAACCCTAAGCTCTCATGAAAGAGTGCAAACCTACCACAATCAATGTAGTCCAAATTAACATTCTTAGTCAACAACATTTTTACAATATGGATCTTCTTAATCGAATTCTTTATGTACTTGATTTCGCCAACAATTTTACAATATGAACGTATTCTTCTATGTACTCTGAAAATACTCCATAAATAATATTTATATGTGTGCAAAGGATAAAGAAATTAACATAATTTTTATAGAAAAGTATGTCAATTTGAAGGAATAAGATAGATCTATCGATCATCACTTGTTATAGTGCATACATTCGTTCTGGTATATTGTTTTAAAGGAATAAGAGAGTTTTGAGTGCTACGCCTCAAAAATCATCTAACAATCAAAATTATATTGTTTTGAAAAACACAGAGTCATCACTCTTAACTCCATACCAAAACAGAAACATACCTTTAACTGGTTATAGATCCTAGTAGAAAAAAACACCAAACAGGCTAATTCTTCAGCTTTCTACAAACGTTTAAAAACAACTACATATCTATAAAATCAATGATTATAAATAAACTTGAATTGGACGATCTGAAAAATATCAAATGTCTTGTCAAAGGAACTCACATGATATTGTTTTAATGACTCTTGAAACAGTGCTTCAATGATTTAAGATAATTGTCTTAACTCTCTTGAAGACTTCATTTGTACCTTTTGGAGACGCTTCTTCAATTTTCCATTTCTTCCTCAAATGATTTGCTTTAGTCGTGTGGGCACGTCAAGATGTTTGTCTCTGAGACTCTCCATGTTTGTATCTAAATAAGCAGAAATTAATTTTTTTTTTAGTTTAATGTATGCATCTCTTGTTACGAACAGAAAAATTAACTAAACATTGCAATTGTAAATATTAAAACTTACAGTATCATTTGCTAAAACCAATTTCAATGATTGTGCAGAATTGGTCATCCAAGCATGAAGGACTTTTACTTTCACAAAATCTAAATTATATCTGATAGAGATGAAGTATATTCGCACTATATTTTAGGAATAATAAATCATTGAATATAATCTATGTATGAACTTATGTGATATTCGGTTAGTTGCTTACATAAATTCGAATTTTTTAAAAGATATTGATATTATTTAATTTAATTATGATTTTCGAGTTTTTATAAACACTTTTAATTTTTTCCTATTATTAAGGGATTTCTAAGATCTTATTAAGGTTAATTTAAATTTATGTTTTCCTTTTATTATATTATCAAAATTATGCTTGTAATACAATTGTCTTTATTACCCTTAATGAAATCATGAAATTATCTAGTAAATGCAATGACATGACTTGTAAATACCATGATATGAATTGAACATTTATCAAGAATGATCCTCTTTTAATAGTTTAGATTTCTATGTTACTAAATGCTGAACAATTTTATTTTTTCAATGAAGAGATTCACTAAAGTTAAAAAGTCAATTGAAAAAAACAAGTTAGATAGCATCATCACGTGTATTAAGATTTATTTACTAAAAATGATTTGAACATAATATTAATTTGAATTTTAGATAACAAAAGACATACGGCTAAAAAACTAGCGGATTATCATCAATTTATTCACTCTTCCAAATTGACATGCCAATTAATGCAAGTTAGGCCAGGTATATAATTTAGATAAGAGGTAAAAAAAAGGAAACAAAAATAATTCATTTAGAAAAGGGGTGAGGGGGATCACAGATCACTGTTAACTTTTGCATAAGTGATGTTAACTTTTGCTATCCTTTAACAAAAATAAATGTTAACTTTTGCTTCAGCTAATATAAATGATGTTATTGTAACAATTACTATAATTGATAGCAAAAGTTAACATCACTTATGCAAATATTAATAGTATTTACAAATAATTGATGTTAAAGGTAATGTCAAATTTTATAAGCGAACGTAAAAATATGTATAAGAAAATTAATTAATAACAAATTTGTTGTTTTAGATCATTTCTATAATTAGTTTTTCAATTTTCTTTTTCTATAGCAACAACTTCCCATATCAATCAAATCTCAACAAGATAATAGTAATAATTAACGAAAAAATCAGTGAGTTGATTTTGATTAATACATTTTAAGCTAAAAAGCACATAGTCATTTACAAAAATGAAAAAAAATCATAAATTAAACCCAATTGATTTAAAACTTCAATCATCAAACTTATAACGAAAGAAAAAAATAATGAAAACTAAAATCACAACTAAAAAAAAATCATCACAATGGAGCTATAATTTCTCTATTTTTTCTTGAATTTTGTTCCAATTTTTTTTCACTCTCTAATATTTGACAAAAGTTAAAGCTCACAATGGAACTTAGACATGTCTTAATTAATGTTAAAGCTCTCTTGAGTCTGACTTAATGATCTGATACATATGCAGCTACCCATCCTCAAGACCAAAGCAAGAATGGTTCTAGAAGTAGCTAAATCATGGAAAACTGAAGTGAGTCTAACTACTTAGTAAAGAATGTGGAGATTAAACCTCATTAAACTAATATGTTATTGTCACCATCCGATTCATCACCATTAATTGATATATAATGCATGATTCAAACCATAGTTAATAGGTTTTTTAAGTGGTATATGATGCCTAATCATACAAATGAGTAAGTGTTATAACTATGATTTGTACACAGAATGCAGACTCCAAGTTGTAATGAATTTTCTAAATTCGATCATAATGTTGAATTCTCATGTTAGTAGATGCTGAACAATATCGTTTTCAACAAAGAGATTCGTTAAAGTTGAATAGCCAATATAAAAAATAAATTAGATAGCATCATCACTTATAAATCGTCAAAGATAATTAACTGTATTTTTACTAAAAAATGATTTGAATATAAGGTTAATTTGATTTTTTTAGAAAACAAAACACATACAAGAAAACGGTGACACATCTAGCAAGTTAATTGACATGCCAGTTAATGCAAGTTAGGCCAGTTATATAATTTGGATAAGGGGTAACGAAATTATTATGGGGGCATTACTAGAGGAAAACAAATCGGCATGTCGTATATACGGCTGGAGAAAAAACGACAGCACATCGGTCGTTATTAGTTTAATCATTAACATAAGTAACTTATTTTTTTGTTTGTCGACAACTAATAATTAACTTATGAAAGTCAAAAGAAAATTAAAAAGGGTTCCCCACCAAGAAATGAGGATAAGTTGTCGTGGGAACTAGGAAGCAATCTATAGATGTGTGTTTTCGATATAACACTTCTTATCATATTTTTAACGTTGTTGCATTTTAGTATTATTTTGGGGGATCATTTTTTATTTATGTGATTTTAAAGATTACTAAGGCATAAATACGGATTAAAATGGTATAAGTTGGTAAGTGGTGAAAAGTTAATTGTACTTTAAAATAAAACGAATAAACTTAATTTGTTATTGTTGATAATTATATAAAAAGTAAAATTACTTAATATATAGTAGAATCTCTATAAATTAATACTCGATAAATTAGTTCCAAAATTATTTTTTCAACCAAATAATATATTTATAAATTAATAATCACTATAAATTAATAATTTTTTTATAAAACTTTAAAGTCAAAACATTATTAATTTATAGATATTTTACTGTATAACCAAATCACATAGTGGTTTAGTGATTAAATGATTTATTTTGTTAATTAAGAAACATGATTTGAGTTAGCATAATTTGAATCTTACCATGATTTTTACATAATGGTTTGTTAATTGTTATTGTATTTTTTTCCGGTTAATAAAAAAAAAAGGGTGAACATGAGCATGAATGAAGATTGTCACATTTATTTATTTATTTATTTTTTGGGGTAAAATGTTAACACATTTATTATCTGTATGCCTGCATTATCATATAATTATTAAACCACTCAAAGACAATAAAATTGTTATATATGAATTCTCGTAATAAATCAATTAGACATATATACGTACGTAGACATATTATTGAAAAAATTAAATTTAATGTCCTTGTCAATGTTTGTCATCCTGAGTCGGTTCTCTCGCTGGCGCCTTCTTGTCAGTTCAAGTTAAGATTCAGCTGCCCAAAATAGAACCAACGAGAAGTTTCCTTGTATTTACATTGACTATACTTTGATTACAGAAGATCCAACAAACTATGTAATAAAAAAAATAACACACCTCTTTAATTTGCGAGGTTACAAATTCTCATTTCTTTGGTTTATTTTAGACGGAAAGTAACGTAAAGGAGCAAAGCTAAATAGATTCGGCGAAAGCAACGATGGGACAATTTAAAGAACCCAATCATATCCAACCTTCGTAGTGATATTCAGAGTGGTCTCCATTGTATGAAAGCTACATTATTATTATTGTTTTGTTATTATTGAATAAATTCAAAATACGAAACAAATTAAAAAAAAAATACAACCTCCATAAGCGCGTATGTTATGAAATCTACCGGCAGGGTTATTATTAATTAATTAAATCATGGGTCAGACCATAATCATTATACACCAACAAAGAACAATTTATTTATTTATTTCGCTGAATAGTTTAAATTTGAAAGTAAAATAATACTGTAATTAACGGTCCTATTACTGAAGAACAAAAAAAAAAAACAAGAGTGGGTAATTTTTTCATTGACATTTTATTATTGATGAATTATACAGAAAAATGCGCCTAATCGTATTTACATGATGTGGCTTTTGGATTCTTATTGCTAAATCGTGCTTGACAGCTTTACACTGTGAAAAATCGTTTTGACAGAGCTGAAACAGTATAAAAGTCTATCCAAGAAATTTTACTTTCCAAAAATTATTAGATTTCAAACCAAAAACACAAAAAGTTTCTAAATTTCTTTTTTTTTTCCCCATTTCGTAAGACTAAAGAACTTTGGCATCTGGGGAGAGAGAAAGGGGAAGAAGATGATGGAGAATTGGGTGGTGGTTGCTCTGTTTTCAGTCTGCATTGTAGGATTTGAGCTTAGATTCATCCATGGAGCCACAGATGCATCAGACAGTGAGTTTTTCCTTCTTCTTGGTTCTGAGAATCTTCTTCACCTTTTTTTGAGCTTAATGGGTTTCTCAAAGTCTCGATCTTTTTTCGTATATTCTTTCACTTTCTCTAGGTTCTTAGCTTTGATTCTGTTTTCCATTCTTCATCCATGAAATTTCCCCCAAATCTCAAGTCTTTTTAGTTTTTGGGTTAAATCTTGAACCTTCCTCTTCTCTGTGTTTTCTAATCATTTCTTACGGAACCGAGAACTAAGCTTTATAGAGTTTAAGTAGAATCTCGATGGTCCATAACAAGATCTTTCGGTATTAGAAGTCATAAGCTTATGATTTATGGTTAACATTTCTGTTGATTGGATTGTGCTCTGATAAGTCTCTGATTACAACAAATTTTCTGCAGCTTCAGCACTGAACACATTGTTCAGCAGTATGCATTCTCCAGCACAGTTAACACAATGGACTGCATCAGCTGGTGATCCTTGTGGCCAGAACTGGAGAGGCGTAACGTGCTCGGGAACACGAGTTACTCAAATGTTAGTGTTTTCGTTGAATCCAGATTCTTGTTCTTCTTGCTTTAAATCATATGATTTGCATTGTTAACATACAGTGTTTCACAGAAAGATACCAGGTCTTGAGCTCTCTGGAACACTTGGATACATGCTTGATAGATTGACTTCTCTTACAGAGCTGTAAGATCAATCTGTCTAATGCTACAAACTGTTTAAAAAAACTTTTACTTTTTAAAGAAATGACGAGTTTTTATAGTTTATATAAGAGTTCTTTGATGGAAACGTGCAGTGATCTAAGCAGCAATAACCTTGGAGGTGATTTACCATATCAGCTTCCTCCAAATCTGCAGCGACTGTACGTTCCATTGATGATCATCTTTCTTTTTCTTTGCTTGCTTAATAATATCCTTATATACTTTGATTACAGAAGATGCAACAAGCAATGTACTTTGATTACGTTGACTATACTTTGATTAATAATCGTTGGCGTTTCAGGAATCTTGCGAATAACCAATTCACTGGAGCTGCTCAATACTCCATTTCTCAGATGGCACAACTTAAGTATCTGTAAGTAATTTGCTTCACTTCGCACTCCTCTAGACATTTCTATTCAAAGATGTGATGAGTTCTAATGTTTCTGTCTTGTTGAAATCTCAGTAATCTTGGTCACAATCAGTTTAAGGGGCAAATAGCTGTTGACTTCACCAAGCTCAACTCTCTCACAACCTTGTAAGATCCTAAAGTAAAGATTCCGATTGTTCTCAAGTTTTAGTCTTAGTAAAATTAGTTGACTTGAAGTACATGTGTTTCAGGGACTTCTCGTTCAATTCTTTCACAATGTCTTTACCTGGAACTTTTACCTCTCTTACAAGTCTAAAATCACTGTAAGCATATGATCTAGCTTCCATAGATTTTTCAAATCTAACTGATTTAGTATATCTCAGCTACTTGAATATTTGGATATTAACTTGACAGATACCTTCAGAACAATCAATTCTCAGGCACAATCGATGTATTAGCCGGTCTTCCTCTTGAGACTCTGTGAGTAACCGAACCTTATTTCATGTAAAACTTGTTTTTTTCTCTGTAGACATTCATTATTAATGTTGGTTCTTGCTCAATGTTCCTCAGGAATATTGCAAACAACGATTTCACTGGCTGGATCCCAAGTTCTTTAAAGGGCATTAATCTGCTGTAAGTTGTTCTCATTTCACACACTTTTTGCTCTTATTTTTGTCTTTGAGCCTTTGATCTCACTTTTCTTGGTTCCTGCAAACAGAAAAGATGGTAACTCATTCAACACCGGACCTGCACCTCCACCTCCACCTGGTACACCACCAATCCATGGCTCCCCGAGCCGTAAACCAAGAGGAGGTGAAAAGCAGTCTAGTGGCGATTCAACCAGCAATGGAGGTTCCAAGAAGTCAGGAATCGGAGCTGGTGCTATAGCAGGCATAATCGTTTCATTAGTAGTCGTCACAGCTCTTGTGGCTTTCTTCTTGGTCAGGAAAAGAAAAAGATCAAAGGGATCATCATCCATGGACATTGAGAAAACCGATAACCAGCCTTTCACTCTTCCTCCATCGGACTTTCACGGTATTACACTTATATATGTATACATACATTTTTGCCTTTTAAAAAGTAGAAAAAACTTTTAAATTCAAGACTCTATGTGGCTGCAGAAAACAATTCTATTCAGAGTTCTTCATCAGTTGAGACAAAGAAACTGGATACTTCATTGTCTATTAATCTCCGGCCTCCACCAGCTGATCGACACAAATCGTTTGATGATGAAGATTCGACGAGAAAGCCCGTTGTTGTGAAAAAATCTGCTGTTGTGGTTCCTTCGAATGTGAGAGTTTATTCAGTTGCAGATCTCCAAATTGCTACTGGAAGTTTCAGTGTAGATAATCTTCTTGGAGAAGGGACTTTTGGACGAGTATACAGAGCCGAGTTTGATGACGGAAAGGTAAATAAACTATAATGGATGCAATCTTATTTTTATAATGTTTATGAAACAAGTCATACAATGTTTTTTGGCAAAAATCATATATCTTTTAGGTTCTTGCTGTGAAGAAAATAGATTCGTCTGCTCTTCCACATGGCATGACAGATGAGTTCACTGAAATAGTATCGAAAATCGCCAGTTTGGATCATCCAAACGTGACAAAGCTTGTTGGCTACTGTTCTGAACACGGACAGCATCTCGTGGTCTACGAATTCCACAAGAACGGATCGCTACATGACTTCTTACACTTATCAGAAGAGGAAAGTAAAGCATTGGTGTGGAATTCACGCGTCAAGATCGCTCTTGGGACTGCACGTGCATTAGAGTAAAGTCCAAAAGCCAATTTGTTTTGCTTAGCTCATAATTCGATAAGAAACAAGAGTCTTTTTTGGATAACTGAAAATTGTATTGGTCTTGCAGGTACCTGCATGAAGTCTGTTCACCGTCTATAATAGACAAGAATATCAAATCAGCCAATATATTACTAGACTCAGAGATGAATCCTCATTTATCAGATTCAGGTCTTGCTAGCTTCCTCCCCACAGCGAATGAGGTTGGATATACATACTCTTCTCCAATCTCTTTTACAGTTTCTCAACGTAGTTTGTGGTTGCTTAGATGATTATGGTATGTGCAGTTGCTAAACCAAACTGATGAAGGATATAGCGCACCTGAAGTATCAATGTCAGGCCAATATTCTTTGAAGAGCGATGTTTACAGTTTTGGAGTAGTCATGCTTGAGCTTTTAACCGGGAGAAAACCATTTGACAGGTAAAAGACTCCTACTAGTTATGATCAAAGCTAGCTGGGGAATGTTTTTGCTGAATTTGGTTTTAATTAATGGTTGTAACTTGAGCAGCACAAGGTCAAGAACTGAGCAGTCATTGGTTAGATGGGCGACTCCACAACTTCACGACATTGATGCTTTAGCGAAAATGGTTGATCCAGCTCTTAAAGGGCTTTACCCGGTTAAATCTCTCTCTCGATTTGCAGATGTCATTGCTCTCTGCGTCCAGGTAAAATAGGATGACCATGAACTGAATCTTATTAGAAGCTTGCAAAACCAAGAAAAGGTGTTTACAGGTTTTGGGTTTGGTTTTTTAACAGCCGGAGCCGGAGTTTAGACCACCAATGTCAGAAGTTGTGCAGGCACTGGTTGTGTTAGTGCAGAGAGCTAACATGAGCAAGAGAACTGTCGGAGTCGATCCATCACAACGTTCTGGTAGTGCCGACGCAACCAATGATTACATGTAAAACTCATCGCCAGAGAGAAAAAGGACAACACTTTGCTCCGTTGGATAAAGTCACAGACACAACAGACAGCATTTTATTATTTTTGGGTTATCGAACCTTCTCGCAGTGTATAATCCCATTGTTTTATTGTGTAATACTGTATGTTCCCAAATTTGTAGCTACATCATTGACATGAACATAAGATTATTTCTTGCTTCCTTATACATTGGTTCCATTTGGGTTTGGTTCAGTTCTTCTTTGTTCAGAACTTGTTAAGAGTTTCAGAGGAATTGTCTTGCGAAAGATAACACAAACTTAAAAGGAGAATTTATGGAGTCAAAAGTATGAGACATTAAAGAAGAAAACAACAAAGTTACGAATACACAAACAAAGTGCTGCGAAAGAAAAAAAACAAAGGACAATAAGTGTTTCTTCCGAGTTTTGCTTATGAGCTTTGCGAAGAAGCGAAACGACTTCTCCCTCTCTAATTGTAGACCATGTACTTGGGGGTTGCACTGAACTTTTGATAACCTTTAATGACTTTGTTCACTGCATCCAGAAAGTCCTTCTCAGTCACAGTCTTTCTCCTAGCTCTGATTGCGTACATACCAGCTTCAGTGCACACACTCCTGATATCAGCTCCTGCAAACAAAACCCAAAGTCAGAACACAAATCTCAAGGACCACAAAGTAAAGAGCACGAGATACATGTTTAATGGTTGGGATCATTACCGGTTGAGTTTGGGCAGAGACGAGCAAGGAGTTCAAAACGGATGTCTCTCTCGCAGTTCATTGTTCTCGTGTGAATCTTGAATATCTGCGTCCTGCTCTCCAGATCAGGAAGACCGAATTCAACCTTACGGTCGAGACGTCCAGGTCGTAGAAGAGCAGGGTCCAGAGTATCAGGCCTGGAAGTAAAAATACAGAAATAACCAATGAGAGTCAAGCGTTATAATTGTGCTGTGTAGATTCACTTAAGTAATGGGAATGTTGACATACCTGTTAGTTGCCATAAGAACCTTGATGTTACCACGTGCGTCGAACCCATCAAGCTGGTTCACGATCTCAAGCATCGTCCGTTGGACTTCGTTATCTCCTCCTACACCGTCATCAAATCTTGCCCCACCAATGGCATCGACTTCATCAAAGAACACAATGCATGCTTTTTTGGACCGTGCCATCTGGATAACAAATATCATACGAATCTCAGAACAAATATCATACGAATCAAAGAACAAAATACAGCAGCCTCGGCTAGACAAAAACTCAGATAGCAAAGAGGATTCTTGACAATTAATTACCTGGAACAATTCACGAACCATCCTAGCTCCTTCACCGACATACTTCTGAACAAGCTCACTGCCGATAACTCTGATGAAGCAAGCATCGGTTCTGTTGGCCACAGCTCTAGCCAAAAGGGTTTTACCGGTACCAGGAGGACCGTAGCAGAGAACACCCTTGGGAGGATCAATTCCAAGCTTCACGAATTTCTCTGGATGAAGCATTGGCAGTTCAACAACCTACAATCAACAGAAGACAACAAATCTTTTAACAATGTGTTTCCTTTAGAAACTACACCATAGCAGTAAGTTAATATACATAGAATATAATTACAAAGTTCACTAACATACCTCTCGCATCTTCTCAATCTGCTCCTTGCAGCCACCAACATCATTGTAAGTAACATCAGGTTTCTCTTCAACTGTCATCATGGTGACACTAGGATCGATTTTTGGAGGTAGAGGAATCTGAATCTGATACTTATTCCTATCAACTCTGCAAATACAAATCAAAGACGGAATGTTTTTCTCAAGTTATCACCCATAAGAGAAAGTTACAGCGATAACGAACTAAAGCAACAAGAAAAATATACATAGAAGACAGAAGAAACTGATACTCAAACCAGAGACAATCTCAGTTCATAAACAGGAAACATACCCCACTCTCATGCCTTCTTCAATATCAGTAGGAGAAACTTTATCGCCAAGACCAACGACAAACTGCAATTAGGAACCAAAATAAAACCAGTTATAGCCAAAAATCGAAAGGCTACACATAATTGGTTACGCAGAAACAAACATCAGCTCTGGAATTCAATGTACCTTAGCTATCTGTTTGACATTAATGACGTACTTGGCGTCTTCAGTGTTTGGACTAATGATCTTTGTGCATCTAGCAACCTGGACAGTAAAAAACGTTTACACCTTAGTAGCAATCCCTTAGAAGTTATCCGTAAAAGAAGAAGAAGAAGAAGAGATTTAAGAGAAGTTTACCTGCAAAGGTTGCTCCTCTTGCATCATTTGTTTATCGGACACGAGATCCCATTGACTGGGAGGAGCTAAACCAGTATCAGACTCCTTGATACCTGCAATGGAAGTGAGAAGCACATCAAGTCAAGTTAAGGTTTCCCATATAAGCAACCCAAAAACTTCAGCAAAACAAAGAGAGTGCGGACATACCACAGAGATCGTTGATCCTCTTTGCAAGCTCCTTGATTTCTTTCTCTACTTTCTTAATCGGTGCAGAGTAAGGCCCTAACCCCTGCAAAGGAATGAGATTTACCAAAGTAGGTCAGCAAGAAAAGGTATGGAGAGTGAACAGATACAACCAAGTAGGAAAAACACAAAACCCGAAACTAAATACACCAAATCTAAGCTCGAATCACACAGGACGAATCATCAAATTTGTTTTGCATAGAGACGAAACCCTATCAAACAGAAAAAAAGAACCCTAAAGTAGCAAATTTGACTAAATGGCTCGCCTAAAGCTGGATCTGAACCTAGAATAGTAAAAATCTAGGAAGGATGCTTACGTAGGTTTTGAGGAGAGCGATATCATCTTCGTCAAGCGGGCGAGGATTCTTCTCGTCTCTGATCTCATCTTCAATATCTTTCACCATGTTTGCCGGAATTCGATCGGAGAGATTTGTGAGTTCTAATCGATTAAGAAATCTTGCCGGAGAGGAAAAGAATATAAGCTCTAGCACGCGTGCCACTCGCACGTGTATATAGGGCTTTAAAGTCGGCCCATTTTATCTGTCTTGTTGGAGAGGTCAGAACTATATAGTTCAAAATGGGCCCATCGTTAAAATTATCTCAAACCCAACAAGTTTAAGTGTGGGGTTATTGGTTATATAATTTTAATGAATTTAGAAAAACTAATGATATTAAAATTCATATTTAAATTTAATGTTATTGGTTCATGCTTTTAAAAATCATGAATTTAATTTTAAATAGAATTTTAGTGGATAAATACAAAGACTAAGGTTAAACTTATGATTTTATAAATTTTGTAAAATCAATTTTTTTAAATCATAAGTATAATCTTGGATTTGAATTTTTGTATTTTTAACATGGAAGTCCTTTCAAATCCACTAAAATACACTTTTAAAAAAATTCATGATTTTAAAACCATTAACCAATAACACCTAATTTAAATATAATTTTTTAAAATTATAAAACCAATAACATAAAATTTGAATATAGATTTTAAAATTATAAAACCAATCACATAAAATTTGAATATAGATTTTAAAATTTTAAAACCAATAAGATAAAATTTGAATATAGATTTTAAAATTATAAAACCAATAACACTGGATTTAATTGATTTTTCTAAATCCATTAAAATCATATAACTAATAACTTCCACTAAATATATAAAACCAATAACATCCTATATCAGAATAGTATACGAATGCTAAGGTTTAGTTCAAATACTGTAGCCAAATTGTCTTATTCTGATTGTTAAAAAAATCGGCAAAGGTAGTAAAAGCTATCAGAAGGACGAATTATAGTGTAACAGAGTCTTACAATGGTAACACGTAGAAGTAATGTTATAAGTTTGTAACATACATAAACCTTGTCATGCTCTCTCATCTCTTGGTACACGTAGAAGTAATGTTATAAGTTTTTGAGGGATCCATTAGCAAATAAGAAACTTATTGTTATGTTTTCCTTTCGTAGTGCAGAACTGAACAATCAACTGTTTCAAGTATGCAACAAAAGATATTTTAAAAAAGTTCTCAAGGAATCAATCAAAAGACGAAAAAGAATTGGAGCGTAAGTTAGCTTCAAACATCTGAAAATTTGTTTCCCAAAAATGAGAGAGCCTAAAATGACAAAAGAGTTAGACTAGATTGCGATATTTAAGAACATCGATCTTATTAAGATGAAAGGATTTGCAAATCTCTACTATGGTCTCCTCGTCGAGCCCTTCCTCGCTAGCTTCACCAAGTAGCTTGTATAACTCTTCTGATGGCAGCAAAACCTGTTTTAAGACAAAATAAGAAACAAGAAGGAACAAGAAACCTTCCGAGTTGTTTGTTGAGCAAAAATATCTTACACATGTGGGAGATCGAGACTCTTGTTCCGGTTTCTCGTTGTTGTTGTTGCTTTCATCTGCATCATCAGCTGAGTTTGGTTTCTGGGGACTTGACTGGTTTGAGATGAGCTTGAGCAGCTTCTCACTTCCCTTCAATGTCAATCAAGAAGATGATTTCAGGTTTATATAAAACCTCTACACGATCACGAAACCATGTATCGTTGAAGTAAAATCAACAGACCTGAAGAGCTCGCCAGTGGGAATATGTGCGGAATAAGACCCAGAAGAATGGTATGTTTGGTAATGGCAATATCTAAATGGCAAAAACAAAGGCTTTGTTGGTTATGTCTTATGAGAGACTTTGAAAATACTGAACCGAGTTGCTAAGGTTTTTCAAATACATACCATAAATGCACTGGTCAATGGAAGCAAAGTCACTGAACCCATTAGGTACTTCTTGTGCAGGATTGTTCCACTACAAATCCAATTAGAAAACATTATGTCAGAAGAAACAGAGATTCTCAAACTCACAAATGGCTCAAGAGACAATGTGAAAAAAAAAGCAATTTACCTCATGGCAATGTGGCGTAGCCTCCTGCGTACAAGTCTAGGATCTAAACTGAAACATTTGACATGGATAAGCTAAAACCGTAACCAATCTGAATTCACCAGAACATACTAAAATCTGATCAAGTTTACAAATATTCAAGAAAAGGATAGAGAATAGAACCTTGGAGGATAAGTGACTTGTACAGAAGTGACCTCTTTAGATATAGACTTCAGGAAAATCTCAGACGGCTTAACACGAGCCAGAAGCTTCAGTCCTAACCTATACATCGAACCACAGAGACGACAATTCAACATTAAGCCTATCAAAACATAGACCAAAGCCATTGCATCAAGAGATGTCCCAAATACAAAAAAAAAAAAGAGTGAAGAATTCACAAACCCATGAATCTTGTTCTTGATTGACCCATCAGGCGCTTTCTCAAGACCCATCCAAGCTTTATTCATCTAAACCATTACAAGAACAACAACTCATCAAACTGATAAAAAAAGAACCCTTTTTTAACTTTTCTTTCTCCTTTTTATTGGTCACATTTTATCTTTTACACCTATAGATAAAGAAATCTCACTACACGCCACATAAACACACGGGTATGTAAGCTTTATATATACAGAGAAAACGATTTAGTGTGTGGTATACCTTGTCAGAGATGAAATCGACGAGAAGCTCCGCGTTGGCATTGATGGGCTTGGATTCGGATGATATCTTCTTCCATAAACCTCGTACAGTGGTCGGAGTAACGCCGGACGGCGACTGAGCAGCGAAAGGATCAACAGATCTGCTAAAACACCAGTTCTTCCCTTTAATCGGGAAAACCAACAATCTCGCTCTCATGATCACTACCTTCGAAACAGAAAAGCCAACAAAAATCAAAAACCCGAAAGCGAAACTTTGAAAAAAGCTCCGATCTTTAGTGACGATTTTGTGAATTTGTCATCTGGGTATTGCTCTAAACGACGTGGATTGTTTTTGTATATTCAAAGGAAAGATCGAAGCTTTTTAAGTGATTATCGCCGTGACCGACAAAGGAAAGCCTAATCTACTAATCTTTCACGAGGAATCACCAAGAAGCGGCGGCGCGTCTCTGGGCAGATATATATACTAAATCCTCATAAATGGACAAATGTATATATATAAGTGTGTTTGTAATTGTAATACATAAACAGTCTTTGAAATCGACTTTACAAAGTATACTAAAAGGTCGTCCTTTTAGAAATTGTGGATCAGAATTGACATGATAATGACAGATTATAGGCAGAGACAAATGGTTAGTGTTTAATTTATAATCACTCAGAAACTTTCCATCACAGATGATATATATTAGGAGCTGTATCAAATGAATAGCAATGAGTTACTAATAAACCTATGCACAAAAGAACAAAAAGAGAAGAATTAGACTGTTTATGATGAGAACTATCACAAGACGTGAGAGATTGTGTTAATCTGCTTTGTTCCTAATTTATTCATGATCGGCTACAAAATTAGGCTGCTCGTCTTGACAGAGATACTCGTCGCAATCTGAAGCAGTTCCCCAGTCTTTTCTGAGTCTCAGGATACCCTCTGTAAAAGTAGAACCTGAGGCACCAATGAACACGCTTGACATTGCGGATATCGTCTTGTCCAACATTGCTTCCACCTTTAGAAGGTAAGGGAAAGTTTCAGTTATGATTTGTTGATTCGTGCATGTTTCTCATTCTTTCAAATCCCCTCAACATGAAGAAGGAAAAGATAAAAGAAAGGAGATGTTTACCTGCGAGTCACCTTCGAGACCATGTCTGTACAACAACGCATCCCATTTCTCAGCTGAATCACGAGGTGGTCGCTTCACGAGGGGAACAGTCTTCCCATTTAGCATCAACAGTGACTGTAGCAGACCGGTTTCGCTTTCAGCTGCGTCAGTAGAAAGGTAAATAACCGGTGCCTCGACCTTCTCAATCAGACGAGTGATGCAGTCAGCAGCTTGAGGAATAGGGTAAAAGCAACTTGGATTCTTGGCATTACTGCAACATCAACAAAATTACACATTCATAAATGATAACTTGGTCAATAGAATTCGCCTATACTAAGTAGCATTGTAGCTCCAAATTTCATTCACAAAAAGTATAGCCATGCTTCTAAATGGTACCATATCATCAATGCTATGATTAAGTCAAGATTAAGCAGATTTAGATACAAAAGGTTCTCACTTTCAGTTACAATACTACTACATTAGAACCGAAAAAGGTTATTAAAGAAGTGGACATTGCACCCATACCAGAACTTCAAGAATCCATGCCTGCGGAAATGAAGAGCAATGTAGTTTTTGCCAAGGAACGTCTGTATAAATCTCTGTGCAGTGAGCAGAATTAGCCGGTTTGGTTCAACCAAAGTCCTGCACTTGTGAGCCACAGGACCACCAGGCTGCATCACCCACTCTCTCTCGACATTGGCATAGAACACATCACCAATCGCAAGAACATCATCATCTGATCTGAAACTAGTCTCCACTTCCTCAGCTGTCTTGTTGCTTGGCCTGGCAATATCTTCTTCCCATGGTGAATCTAGCTTCCCTCCAATGGTGATTCCCAAAGCCTTCAGCTTTGTAAGATGCTCTTTATCCACATAACACGGCTCCGGTTTCGAGAAGTAACATATGAACCTGTCGATATGAAGATGGTGATGCTTCTTCCTGTTCTTATCCTTCTTCCAAAACTCCTCAAAAGAAACCACAACGGTCCTCCCTAAACAAGTATTGATCCGATCAATGTCGATGATCCTACTGTAATGGTAGTCAAATCTGTGGCTAGGGATCACAAGGATCCGTTTAAGCAACGCGGCGAAGAACATGTGCTTCTCAAGGCAAATCAAGTGGTTACTCATCTGACCAGATAAGCAAATGGCGAGCAGAAATTTGTCTGGCCTCGGCTTCCATTGAATCGTCTTCCTCCCCGTTAACTTCTGATCCACTTTCCGGCAACCACCCACCGGCGAACCAAATGATGATCCGTCAATACTGAAATTTCCAGCCTTATGCGGCGAAAGTATTGCATTTTGGATCTGTCTATTCAGAGAAAGCTGCCGGAAAACTGCAGATTTCACGTCTTCGACTGTGGAGAGATTCGATATAGTGTGGTTCCAGATTGAGAAGAGATCGATTTCCTGCTTCCTGAGAAGATACAGTGCTTGAAGATCCGATTCCTGAGCCCGAACCGTCCCGGTATTTGGCCGGAATACAGAATCCGGAACTTTGACGGAGAAGAAGTAATTGCTGAAATCGGTAGATAAGTAGAGGACAACGAGGACGAGAGGGAGGAAGATAACAATGTACTGTCGCTTAGTGAGGTTGAGCTTGAAACTCCGTCTTAAACGTGATCGGAGACTCTCCACGTCGAAAGTAGGAAGTTGCTCCGCCGCGTCGCTGGAAGACAGAGGGGTCTCGTCACTTCCGCGAAAACGGTCGATTTGAGAATCTGATTCGTCGAGCAGATTTCGGCGATCGCCTTCTTCATCCGGCGATGACGACGAGGATGTCGACGAGGAATCTCTCTCCATGAGTGACGCGTTGGAGTCGTTGCCGGAAATCAACCCGGAACCGCCGACCCATATACTAGGCTTTCAAGATCCGACCCGGCTCACGCCACGTGGCTGTTCTCGATCCACATTTAAAGACGTTAACTGTACGACGCCGTTTCAAGTAAAACATATGTAAGGCCCTTTAGCCCAACAATAGGTGATGCGGGTCGGGTTAATTGGTGATAAAACGACCCGGATTACACCACGTGGCCTTTCATGATTCGCTTTACCCTCTACCGCAAAATGAATACGCCGCCGTTTGATATCCCAGCAAAGGTTAAGGCCCATTAGCCCAATATAGTATGATACGGGTCGGGTTATTAGAGCAACCCGGGTCTCGTTATCCTCCGTCTCCTGGTTGCTGCGTCAAAGCCAGACAGAGAAGTGTATCTTGGTTGAAGTTTGCTATTGTGTGGCTTATCCTTTGCCTGTCTTAAAATCCCTGCAAAAACCCTCGCCTCTCAAGACAGCAGAGGAACATAAATCACCTAAATGTATTGCTCCGTATAAATCTTACAATACATTCTGGTTGTGTCGCGTCGCAAAGAAAGAGGGTTTCAAGTTTCTGCCTTTTCTCGTTTTTCCTGGGCTGAATGAGCTCCCAATGCCTTCTTTAGGTACCTTTTCTGGTAATTTTTCAGATTCTTCTAACATTTATCATGCAGTGATGAATTCACTCTGTCTTTTTTTCTTCTGGGTCTGTTTAGAATTCTTCTTCAGTTTTGTCAATTTTGTTTCTTGTCTATTGGGTATCATTCTTGAGTGACAATTCATTACAGTTTCAATCTCAGGTCCAAACAAAGCTAAGGTTTTTTTTTTATAGTTACTGGGTTGTTAGATGCATATGAGAAAAAAAAGACTATTGCTTTGCTAAGTTTGTAGAGAATTGCTTAGTTCCTAACATTTTAATGTTGCAGATATTGCTACTATCCAACCTTCCTTGCAAGCTCATCTTGTTCCATTGGGGGCTCAGAGTATTATCCATTCTAAAACCCTACCAAACCCATGGAAACAATCCAGTTTCTCCAAGAATCTGAAATTTTACACAGGTGTACGAAGAGGCCAAGTCCTTGTCTCTGCAGTGACCACTCTTGAAACGAAATACACTGCTCAGAGAGAAAAGGAACAAAGCTATTCCTTGTCTTCTGCTTCTTCAAAACCTCCTGATGATCGAAATGGAAGTTCTGATGATGGCGAAGAGAAAGTGGATGACAGAGAAAGGTTGAGAAGGATGAGGATTTCCAAGGCAAATAGAGGGAACACTCCTTGGAACAAAGGCAGGAAACATAGTCCGGGTGAGTATATCTTCAGGAATCTCTCTGCCGTTGCTTCTAGTTCGGACATTTCTTAATGATTTTTTTTGTATGTTTGCGTTTGATGCAGAGACGCTACAGAAGATTAGAGAAAGGACAAAGATTGCAATGCAAGACCCAAAGGTGATGTCATGTAAGAATGGTTATATATGTCTTCTTAGAGAGGTGTTGGCCTAGTGGAACTTGTACCGAAGTAGCTTAAAATGCATACAAGAAAACGTTCTTTTTGTCAAACAGATTCTACACTTGTGTTATTCTAGTCTTGAGGTATATATACAATTTAGGGAAAGCTGTTGCAGGTAACTTATGTTATGTTAGGGAGTTCATGATTTGCTCTATGAATCAGATTTTTTCAATCCCTCATAGAAACCTTTTGTGTCTTCTTCCTTTCGCAGATCAAGATGAAACTAGCGAATCTAGGCCACGCGCAAAAGTCAGTACCGGTTTTCTTTTTTAACTTGATATGTAACTCTTCCGGTTTCTCTTATGCCTTTGGTATCGTAATGTTATCTTCCCAAATTTGCTTGAATGTGTACAGCAAGGAGACACGGTTGAAAATTGGGGAGGGAGTGCGGATGCGATGGGCAAGGCGGCAGGAGAGGAGAAAAGTGCAGGAGACATGTCATTTCGAGTGGCAGAACTTGTTAGCGGAAGCTGCTAAAGAAGGACACACAGACCAAGAAGAGCTTCAGTGGAACTCTTACAACATCTTGGATCAACAGAATCAACTGGAGTGGCTCGAAAGTGTAGAGCAGAGGAAAGCCGCGAGAGGAGCTAAAAGCAACAGAAGAGCGCCGAAATCTCCAGAGCAGAGAAGGAAAATCGCAGAAGCAATAGCTGCTAAATGGGCTGATCCAGTAAGTTTGCCTAGTCAAAAACCTGCTTGATGTTCTGTTCTTCTTGGCCGTAGTTTAACTCTGTTTTGGTTTCTGTGGTCAGTCTTACCGTGAAAGGGTTTGCTCTGGCTTGGCGAAGTATCACGGTATACCTGCTGGTGTCGAGAGGCGCCGTAGAAGACCAAGTGGCAATGCAGAGCCTAGAAAGAAGAACCCTACAAAGAAGAGTATTAGGGATTCAGAGACCGAAAGGCAGAGCCAAGTTCAAGTAGTGAAAGTGAGGAAGCGCAAGACACCGGTGTACAAAGATCCTTTGGCGAGTTCAAAGCTGGAAATGATAAAGAGCATCAGAGCAAAACGAGTGGCGGAAGAATCTCAGAAGATGGATGCTGTGGGACGAGCAAGGTCAGTCTAGTTAAAAGCATAAATTTGTTAAATATTATTCTCAAAAGTTACAACAAGAAGTAACCTTTTTTTTCATTTTCTCAGGCTTTTGATCTCGGAAGCTGAGAAAGCTGCGAAAGTCCTCGAGGTTGCTGCTATGAAAAGCCCTGTTGCTCAAGCGTCTTTGTTAGAGAGCAAAAAGCTCATAGCTGAAGCAACGCAACTGATTGAATCTATAGAGATGAGGGAGATAGCTTCAGATGAAGATGGGACTTACCCATATCTTCTCTCTTCTCAGCCTAACAGTGAGACAGACAGTGAATCCGAGACCGAAGAAGACACAAACGTTCAAGAACAACCAGGAGAGATCAACGGAACACACGCATTCTCGATCAACGGAGAGAGTCTTCACATGAACATGAGATCTAGCGATTTGCCGACATTCAACATAGAAGGTACGACAAAGCAGCCAAACGGAAACAGAGTCCATCCACCATTAGAGTCTAATGGAGCTATCAAACTCACTGAGAGTAGTCCTCATCTTCCAAATGGCTCTAACGTTTACCACGGGATGGAAGAAAAGGCGGCGTCTTTGGAGACAGGACATGTAACTAAGAAGTGGGTTCGTGGAAGGCTTGTCGAAGTCACAGAAGCCGCCTAACTTCTTCAGGCAAACAACAATGTTGTAGCGATTTAGCAGAGCAAAAGTGGTGATATTGTTCAATTAGTGATTCAAAAGTTTTGGCTTAATATATTTGGTCTCACCATGCTTGAGAAAAGCAGTTTCCGGTTTGTGATTTGCCAATTGTATCTATAAACTCAATTGTATTGTCAAAGAGTTTCAGTTTAGTAAACAATTCTCCCTATCATTACAGTATTGTCTTCATCGAAAATCAATATTAGAATCATAATTCGTAACCAGACCAAACAATGGAAATAACAGAAGACAAAGATAAACCATGTGACTGAGATCTGTTTGGAAAAAAAAGTAAACACCTACATGAGCTTCACATCCTCCACATAGTTTAGAAATGTGTAAACTCTACAGTAACTAGACTTTTCAACTACTGGAACTTCAAGTCTTACTCTTGTGAAAGTGTTCGTCTCGAGATTAAAGTAAGAGACGAAGAAAGGATCTCGTGTATACATTGGGTACGACACAACTTCTCCCCTACCAAACATCCCAGCGAGGCATACGTATCTCCGTTCACCCAGAAATGCGTGAGCCGTTATGGCCACATTTTTGGTACGTATCAACCATATATGTTCCTCGGCATCCTCTAAAACCCACATCTCAAAATCACGACCGTGAACAAGAAAACCTAATTTACCCTTGTAGTTTATCAGAATCAAAGGTTCATTGATCGAAAGTACATCAAAACAAACCATCATAAGTTTTCTGTTATGGATCATTGCTGGATAGTACAAAGTGTAAACTATGATATGGCTGTATAAACTCTGATCATCGTATTGATATTGGCCAACGCCTTATATACACATTTACAGATAAGGCTAATATATGCTTAAGGTTATCTAAACAAGATACACATATAACTCCATCATTATCCTAATATAATGTGATCATTATCCTAGGTTCTAGAACTCTCTAGAACCTCTCTAACACTCCCCCTCAAGTTGGCGAGTGTAGAGTTGTAACTCCCAACTTGGACAACAAATAATCAAACGAAGACTTGCCTAAAGCTTTTGTCAAAACGTCCGCCACTTGTTCTGTTGTACGTACGTGTTTAGTCAAAATGAGACCATCTCGAACAGCATTGCGCACACTATAACAATCAGCCTCAATGTGCTTCGTCCGTTCGTGGAAGACCGGATTCGCTGCAATGTGAATGGCGGACTGGCTGTCGCAGAATAACTCCATCGGACCATCTCGCAGGATCCCAAGATCAGCCAACAAACTCTTCATCCACTTGAGTTCACGCAGCGCCTCTGCCATTGCACGGTATTCTGCTTCTGCGGAAGAGTGAGATACGATGTCTTGCTTCTTTGTCTTCCACGAGACAGGGGAACCTCCAATGTGAACAACAAACGAAGACAGAGAACGACGTGTACGAGGGCAGGAAGCCCAATCCGAATCACAGTACACTTGTACGCGAAGATGACCATCCGCGCGGAGCAATATACCTTGCCCACAAGTACCTTTGAGATACCGAACAACACTAATGGCTGCCTCCCAATGAGCCTCCCGTGGTTGATGCATAACTTGAGATAAGACATGTATGGCATAAGACAAATCCGGTCGAGTTATTGTTAAATATACCAGACGACCAACAAGCCGGCGAAACTGAGCAGGATCATGAAAGAAGGGTCCTTCATCTGCCAATAACTTATGATTCTGTTCCACAGGAATTGACAGCGGCTGACAACCGAGTAAGCCCATTTCAGTGACAATATCGAGGGCGTACTTACGTTGCGATAAAAAAATACCCAAAGGACCCGAGCAACCTCAATACCAAGGAAATACTTTGCCTTACCAAGGTCCTTCATCCGAAAGCACTCACTCAGATACTTTTTGAACTTGGTGAGCATAGTGAAATCGTTACAGCAAAGAATCAGATCGTCCACATATACAAGGACTCGTAACTGAATTTCCCCCTTAATGTATGTAAACAGAGAGTAGTCGGCATATGACTGGATAAAATCGAACTGAAGTAGAGCCTTGGACAGTTTGGAGAACCAACACCGCGGTGCTTGTTTCAAGCAGTATAAGGACTTCTTTAGGCGACAGACTTTCTTCGGATCTTTTGTTTGGAACCCTGGGGGAAGCTTCATATACACCTCTTCTTCCAAATCACCATGGAGGAAGGCGTTCTGTACATCCATCTGGTGAATCTCCCAACCTTTAGCAGCCGCGACTTTGAATACGGTTCGTATAGTAGTATGCTTAACAACGGGTGCGAAGGTCTCATCGTAGTCCTCGCCTTCAACTTGGCGATTGCCACACACAACCAGGCGAGACTTGTGACGATCGACAGTGCCATCAGCGTTGTATTTGAGCTTGTAGATCCACTTACAAGCAAGCGCTATTTTCCCAGGAGGCAAATCTTCCAAATCCCACGTTCTGGCAACTTCGAGTGAGTTAACTTCCGAAGACATTGAGTTTCGCCAGACTTCATCCTGAACAGCCTCCTTATATGATCGTGGTTCAACCCCCGCTGTAACCGCAGCCAGGAAAGCGCGATGTCCAGCAGAGTAAACATCATCATCAATGTAATAATCAATGGGGTAAAACGTACCTTGGACCGTTGGAGTGACCAGTGATGGAGCAGTGAGAGTTGTGTAGTGAGCGTGGTGTTTATCTTTATCACATCTTGCGGTATAAGTAACAAAGTCCTTAAGTCTGGTGGATCGTAGCTTCTCACGTTGTCCTTTTCCAAGAACAGGTTGTATGTTGACTGGTTCTGTTTCAACAGGCATAGCTTCTGTTACTGCAGGGATTGGCGGTTGTGTTGCAGGAGAAACTACTGGTTCTGCTGCTGCAGGCACTGTTTCTGCAGCTTGTGTACTCCCCCTATTGTTGATATAGCTATATAGAGGATCGCCATACTCAAGTGTAGGTACTGCAGGAATGATAGGTGGAGACACATCCTGAAACGTTACTACTTTATACGGGTATTGAGATTCATCAAAGACCACGTCCCGAGAGACAAAGAACTCGTTTCTATCCAGGTTATACAACCGCCATCCTTTCTTTCCAAAAGGATAGCCGAGAAAAACACAGGTACTGCTTCGTTCTGCAAATTTATCCTTCGAACGAGACTGACGATGGACGAAGCACAAGCATCCAAACGTCTTGATATGTGTATAAGATGGGGGCTCGGAAAACAGGATTTCATACGGAGTCTTGCCTTGTAACACACTTGAGGGTGTTCGATTGATCAAGTGGGATGCAGCAAGGACACTTTCTCCCCAAAACTTGATGGGTAAACTGGCCTGAAACAATAGTGATTGTGCAACGTTAAGTAGATGTCTGTGTTTTCGCTCTACCCTGCCATTCTGTTGTGGTGTGTAGACACAGGAAGTCTGATACAAAATGCCATTCGCCGAGAAATACTTGGATAAACCGATGAACTCAGCACCGTTATCGCTATGTATGACTTTAACTTGTTTTCCGAACTGTCTCGATGCCATGGCGCAAAATGCAGGTATAACAGTTTTAACTTCACTTTTCTCTAGCAACAAATATATCCAGACTGCCCGAGAGAAGTCATCGACCAGTGTGAGAAAGTATTTCGCCCCACAAGAAGAGGGAACACGGTATGATCCTCAAAGGTCACAGTGCACAAGTTGAAAACAATCCAAGGTTTTATTAGAACTTTCGAAAAACACTTCACGAGTCTGTTTAGACTTAAAACAAATCTCACATCCTCCAAATTTATCAGAAGACAGATGTTTAACACCAGAAAGAAAAGGTAAAAAATCCAAAGCACCAAAAGCAGGATGTCCTAATCGTCTATGCCACAAAGCTTTATCTTCAGCAGCTTTAACTATGTATCCCTTAGCGATAGTAACATCCCGATAAAGATAAACACCATTCCGACTCCAATCAGGGTCCTCGTAAAACGGTCCTGCAACACACACAATGTGTCAGTAAAGACAGCGAAACAGCCCGTTTGTTTCAACAACTTAGCAACGGAGAGCAATGTGCAATTTAGATTAGGTACTAAAAGAACATTATGTAGCACTATCGTGTTAGACAAGACCAAAGAGCCACTCTGTGTTGCATAAACTTTACTCCCGTCTGCAAACAAAACAGGACACGGGAGTATAGCATGTAATTTCGTAAAAATTTGCCTTTCACCCGTCATATGGTGCGAAGCACCCGTATCGAGTATAACCTCACCGGTCTGAGAATTACCATTCAAGCGATCCGGCACAGGAGATGATTTTTGTTGCTCAAGCAGTTGAGACAACGCGGCCCACTGCTCAGATGTAAACGAAGGAAGCGCTCCTGTTTGTGAGGGTGCCTGAGCTGCGTTTGACTGATACTGTTGTTGTGATTTCTGTTGCGAGTAGCCACCACGACCACGGCCTGAAGAAGAACTTCCTCTGCCACGCGAACTGTTTCTCCTGACACTTTTGTCTCTGTTTTGATTTTTTTCAAGCCACCAGTCGGGAAAACCAACAATTTGCCAGCAGTCCTTCTTCTCATGTCCATTGCGACCACAGTGAGAACAGACAGGAACCGTCCCAGCTCTAGCGGCAGCTGCAGTGATATTGGCAGTGTCTGCTGCCCTGGAATTTTCAGACGTGACTGCCACGAAACCAACAGCCTCCTGCTTTACTTCGCCACGAGAAGCACTTAAGCGTCGTTCTTCTAATACCACCTTTTGATAGACGCTATTGAGCTCGGGAAGAGGTTCCAGTCCAATTATGTTGGTAACGACATTCCCGAACCTTGCCTCATCCAATCCCATGAGGAATTGATGAACACGCTCCTCCTCAAAATCTCGGAGGTAATGCTCTCGCCACGCACACGTACATCGTGGAAGAGGTTTGTAGTTGAGAAGCTCTTCCCACCTTGACGACAACTTGCCGAAGTAATCTATCACACTCATACCATCTTGACGACACGAAGCAAGCTCTGCTTTGAGCTGATGGATTCGAACACTGTTACCAATCGAGTACCGTTTTAGAAGATCACTCCAGAGCTTGTGTGCGTCGGATGTGAATGTAACTGTTGATCGGATTTTGGGGGAAATAAAAGCACGGATCCACCCAACAATCATGGAATTCACCGTATTCCATGCCTCTAATTCTCTCGGTTTGCCAACCGGCTGGATGAGAGTGCCGTTGATAAAACCGGACTTCCGTTTTGCTCGTAGGGCATTCTCTAGTTCAGATGCCCACTCGGCATAGTTATCACCGGTTAACTGAACCGGAGAGATCGCCGTTCCAGGATTGTCGGAAGGCGATAACTCGTAAGGGGAGACCACCCTCAGATCTTCTGCGATCAATTCTTCCTCTGTACGTGGATCTGGTAATTCGCCGGACATGGTGAAAGTCAAAAAAGGTTTTTTTTTTTTTTTTTAATGTATAAAACGAAACTGAGAAAGAAGAGAACGAAAATTTAGTTTGTGATTTGATCTAGCTCTGCTATCATGTAAACTATGATATGGCTGTATAAACTCTGATCATCGTATTGATATTGGCCAATGCCTTATATACACATTTACAGATAAGGCTAATATATGCTTAAGGTTATCTAAACAAGATACACATATAACTCCATCATTATCCTAATATAATGTGATCATTATCCTAGGTTCTAGAATCCCACATCGGAAGTTTAAAAGGACCAACACTAGTATATATAAGATTTGGACCAATCCACTCATTGCCAATTGGTTTTGAGTTGGAAGCCCATATAACTTAACACAAAGCACCATCGATGCATATCCCATTATCGTCTATAGGATAATGAAATGGGCAACATTGGATCTTTCTCCACAAGAGACGATGGTTTCTGTCTCCGGTCCCTAATGTCAGAACATGATACTTAGCGTACCAGTTGTCTGTGTTGCGACAGAAACAGGTTATACGCAATACCTTGAACTGTTTGTCGATTGGATCATACCCAAAAGAATACTCAGCTTTTGCTTCTATCCACCTTGAGATCCCCTCTAATGTCACTTTTGGTGTGGTTACATACTCTCCTGTGATGGGGTTAAAGATCACAGCCCATGAATACTTCTCCTCATCATCAATATGCTGACTACAGACCAGTCCGCGAACAGGGCGAGATAACTTGCAGAAATCTTTGCCGATGTACGTGTAATCATGTTGTGTAGCTTCAAGAGAGGAGTTACTGTCCGGATTTCGAGGCTGAGGTGAGGAGTAGAAGAACAACTTTGACCCAACATTGAAGGCGAAAAGGAGCCTCGGTGTAGCCGGAGGCTCGATAGGGAACAGCAGGTTGTAGTTTGGACGGCGGATTATCGACGACCATTGCTTCGACACGCAACGACACTGAGCTTTAGACTTCACCGGCAATTTCGACAAGATGTTGACGACAAGTTCAAACGGAATCGGATCAAAGTAAGATCGTTTCTTCTGCTGCTTCCGCTTCCTCATGGTGGGATAAACCCTAGGTTTTGAACATAAGCGGCTCTTGTGAGTCATTTTTACTGTCTATCTTATGCTTCAAGTTAGGCCTCATGAGTTGGGTTTTCTAAGGGCAAGATACTAACTTTACGGCCCATTATGCCTAGCTCACACAGAAGGAGCCTAATAGCTGAATTGTATGTTGAGTTCATCAGATTAGTAAAACTTTCTTGTTTAAAAGCTGATGTTGACTGACGACGACTTATGGAAATTGGCTAAACCAGGTCAAAAACCCAAAAGCGTGTTCCACTGACTTGTGTCCCAACTTTTTCTGAAAATCTTGAACCAGTCTTCTTGATTCTCGTCGCCATTTTGCCGTGCATTCTGGTCTCAAAGACGAATTCCTCTGAATTAATGGACCTCCAACCAAAATTCCACATCAAAGAACCTCTCTTTTTATTTCATTTCATTCGTTTGCAAAGGTTCATCACTTTCAATAAATCATCGATCTTTCGGGGTTTAACAGTTCCTATACTCTTCACGATCTTTGTCTTGATGTGAGAATCTTTCGTTTTTCCTTTCTTTCCACGCAAAAAGTCTGAGTTTCTTCCCCTTTAATTTCTACCTAAAATTCATTAGGGTTTCACACGATTTGTCAGCGACATGGACGAAGATCCTGCTTCTAATAGTTCCATCTTCAGAAATTTCGAAGGAGAAGAGAGGATGGGAAAAGTGATTCTGTTCGCAATCGTATCACTTTTCACAGCGATTCTATTCCTCCTCTTGCTTCATCTCTACGCTAGGCTCTTCTGGTGGCGCGTAGAACAACATTTCAACCTAAACCTAATCCAATCCGACGATCCTGGCTCCACAGTCATCGGCCGTAACCATGGACGACGTCGTTTCATCTTCGCTCAAGGTCAAGAAGATCATCCTCGCAACGCAGGTCTCGATTGTTCTCTTCTCCGATCGATCCCCGTTGTTGTTTTCAAGTCTCGGGACTTCATAGACGGGCTAGAATGCGCCGTTTGTCTCTCCGATCTCGTCGACGGCGATAAAGCTAGGGTTTTGCCAAGGTGTAATCATGGGTTTCATGTTGATTGCATCGACATGTGGTTTCAATCTCATTCCACTTGTCCTCTCTGTAGAAACACGGTTGGTTCCGTGGAAGACACGGCACGTGGAGGAAATGAGGGTTTGTCTCAAAATCAAAACTTTGAATCTGGGCATTCGAGTAATCAACATAATCTTTCTCAAGATCAGAGCCCTGTTCTTGGGTTTCCGACAGAACCTCTGAGTTTTCCGACGAATGTACTGGTTTGGGGAGATCACGATCAAGTTAGAAGTGCAGGGCTCATAGTTACTGAAGATGATGGTTCTGGAAATTTTCCGCATTCTTCTAATGATCATCGACCTGAATCTACTAGTACTAATAGTTCCAACAGCCCACAAGAAGCAACGGCGGTTGTGGTGAATATTCCAGCGAACTCAAATGAGAATTTATCGGAGAGAATCGAAGAAGAAGAAGAACCTAAGTCACCGATGGTCACAAGGTTAAGATCACTTAAAAAGTTTTTGAGTAGAGAGAAGAAAGGTGCGGTTTGCATTACTGGTTCAAGCGATGCCAATAACAACAGTGTTTGAATAAATAGTTAATCTTTTAATCCATTGGAACCTTTCAAGATCAAGATATATGTTTTGGTATGTTTTGCGAAAAGTGTGTACATACAGTTTCATTTATGGTTGTCTTTTAGTTTTGAACAATAAAGATAAAGAATCAGAGCTGAGTAATTTGAAGAAGAAACAAAAAAAACAAATCAAGACTGGATTGATAACCTAACAAATAACTACACAAGTAGGACTCTAAATTGATATATTCATTTGAAAGACTATAAACTAGACAAAGCTCTAGGTTTATTAGTCTTGTACAGAAGTTCTTTACATATTAATATCTGCAATATACATATGGAGAATGTATGCATTGGTACTATTTGTTGTAAACTGTTTAGTATAAAGGTTTTGCGTATGAGGAATGTTATAAATTATCATTCCATATAGTTTGATTCAAACCGTTATCGATTATATTCTTCTGATTCCTTTTGATGACTATTGAGTCTAAAAGTGGAATCAATAAATTATAGATTCACAATGCAGCGAGAGATGATGAAATGCCGAGACACGCTTTCTTATTGATCGTAAGAACGGTACTTAACGCAAAATAAAAAACTCTTAAACCTAATAATGTAACAAAGAAAACACCAAAACCAAATGTTAAAAGGAAATCAATCAAAAGCCATTAATTGTATTTATACTAAATAAAAGAAACTATTTGAGGCTCCTTAAGCTATTCACCTCAGCTTTTCAAACTACTCTAAAAATATGACACATCAGCAAAAAATAATAATACAAATTCCCACTTTATATTTTTTTGAAATACACATAAAGTAAATAAATAGAACCAAAATTAATATAGTTAAATACAAAAGTAAATAAAAATAAAATATTATTTTTTGAATCAATAAAATAAATATTATTTAAATCCATAGCATCAATATATACTCTTTTGTTTGTAATAAAACAAATTAACAATAATGAAAATTCTCAATTTAGATTTTTTTGAAATACAAATAAAATAAATAAATAGAACCATTAAATTAATATAGTTATTAGCAAAAACTAAATAAAACTATATATAATTTTAATCAGTAAAATAAATATCATTTAAATCTGTAGCATTAATATATACTCATTTTTGTCACTAAAATAAAAGAAACTATTTGAGGCTCCTTAAGCTATCCACCTCAGCTTTTCAAACTACTCTAAAAATATGACACATCAGCAAAAAATAATAATACAAATTCCCACTTTAGATTTTTTTGAAATACACATAAAGTAAATAAATAGAATCAAAATTAATATAGTTAAATACAAAAGTAAATAAAAATAAAATATTATTTTTTGAATCAATAAAATAAATATTATTTAAATCTATAGCATCAATATATACTCTTTTGTTTGTAATATAACAAATTAACAATAATGAAAATTCTCACTTTAGATTTTTTTGAAATACAAATAAAATAAATAAATAGAACCATTAAATTAATATAGTTATTAGCAAAAACTAAATAAAACTATATATCATTTTAATCAGTAAAATAAATATCATTTAAATCTGTAGCATTAATATATACTCATTTTTGTCACTAAAATTAATATAGTTACGAACAAAAATAAATAAAATTAAAATATCATTTTTAGAATCAGTAAAATAAACATCATTTAAATTTATAGCATCAATATATACTTCTTTTGTTTGTAATATAACAATAATAAAAAAATTTACTTTATATCTTTTGAAATACACATAAAATAAATAAATAGAACCACTAAGTTAATATAGTTATTAGGAATAAGTAAATAAAACTAAATATCATTTTTGAAATCAGTAAAATAAATATCATTTAAATCTGTAGCATTAATATATACTCCTTTTTGTAATATAGTGAATATATTGGACAAGAAATTGCTCTTAAAAACTTAAATAATAGTTAATAGAAACAAGATTACAAAATAATAATTTCTAAAATAAAATTTAAAATATTTACAAATTATAAAAATCTAAAACATTCACCTTTTAGAAACATAAAGATTAAACATCATAGTACGTTAGATTTATGACAACCAACAAAACAACATAAATTATAGGAAGCTTTTCAAAGCATCTATCTATATGAAGATTTCGATCATCGTTACTATTTACATTGTAGAAAATGATAGACAAAAGAAGAATTTTATACACTGATATTTATTCAATGTGTGTCTTAGTTGGCTTAAGGTAGTCAAGTTACTACAAGCGATACATGTCAGCGCATGAGTTAAACATTTTATAAAAAAAAATTAAGTTTTAGATGACAGTTAATTTTTATATATATCAAATTAGTAAATTTTTAAATTAAATAATAACGCATTTTTGAAAAAATAACATACACATTTTTATGTAGAAGAAAATGTCTAAAAAAATCTCTAATTATCCACATCAACAAAATTCCTTATAAACCCAACTTGAATGAAAAACTAATATGGTTTTTTTTACTGGGTTAAGAAACTCCTTTAAAAATAATACAATATATATTATTAGTTTAATTATAAAGGCTCATCAAAATATATATGTGTAGTTTAAGAAAAAATGTTTAAGTTAAATTACAAGCAAAAATTTTTACATCTTTTGAGTTTTGAAAAACTCAACATACTTTATTTAACATAATGAGTTAGTATGAAATTGTATTTTTATATGTATTACTTGCCTTATTCATCTATATTTTTTATAGTTTACGTATACTTTATAGACCAAATCAAAATTGCATTTTATCAATATGATTGTGATTTTTTATACTATATAAATATTGTTTTTATTTATATGAATCATAGTTATTTTATAGATTTATAAGAGATTAGAACATTGAGTGTTGTTTGTATTTGAGATTGCTAATTAAATAAAAATACTACACGAACACAGTTGAAATAAAAATAAAAAAACTAAATTAATTGGAACAATAATAATCAAATTTAGTCAAAACAAAAAATAATTTTAATAATATTTTGAAAGTTAGTAGTGAATAATAGTGAGTTTATATACAAATATTAAGTTTTAGATTAACAGTTAATTTTAGCATATATCAAGTAGGTAATTCTTAAAATTATATCATGATACATTTTTTGAATACATTAAAATATTTTTGATGTATAATCATATCAAAACAATTTTAAAAATTAAATATTATATTTAAAATATTAACTTAAAGTGAAAATAATTTAACTTAGATAATAATCAAATATCTATATAAAAACTACGCGCGGAAACATCCCTAGTCAATATAATGGGAGATACAAATAACCCCCCTGCACTTTACATATATAAGCTTGGCTTCACATCCTCTCCATAGTCTTGAAAAGTGTAAACACGATGATTTTGAAACTTTTCAAATCCTTGGATTTCAGTTCTTGTCAGAGTTCTCCTGTCAAGATTGTAGTAGAAAACGTAGAAATGGTCTGATAGGTAGCGCGTTGAAAACACAATATCACCTGTACCGGTCATTCCAACAATACGTATAGATTTGGTTTTCGTAACTATGGCTCGACCATTTATGTCGCTCTGCATCTTCAAGAATCCACAACTGAAGACTTATTTCATTCTTATTAAACTGAACCACGCCTAATTTACCTTTGTAGTTGCTCAAAGTACAATCTAATAATAGCATGCGTTCATCTTTGTCGACAATGCTGAATGTCTCAGACCTAACATCAAAGCAGACTATCATAGTGTCCGCTAATGACAAGGTGACGCAAGCACAGTAAAACAAAACACCGTCCAAGCATATCCCCTTACTCGAAGGTATATGAGTTGTAGCAAAATGAGTGTTTCTCCATAAATGTTCTTCATTTCCTAATGTCATGACTCGATACTCTTGAGGTATATTGAGTACATTAGGATAACAAATGATGCACAATACCTTGAACAGTTTTTGGATCGGATCATACCCAATAAAATAGTACTCTTCCTTTCTCTTGTCAATAGTGCCTGTTCTCACTTCCGGTAAGGTTACAGCCCCACCCGTGCTGGGGTTACAAATCACCGCCACGGTTTGTGACCTCCTCTTCTCTTGACGACAGATCAATCCGTTTAAATAGTGAAATTGTGATGGGGAACGAATTGTGGGGAAACAGGCATGACGATCGACCGAAACAAGAGATGGTGTCTTGTTAGGGTTTGGGGTCTGAAGTGATGAGGAGAAGAACAACTTGCCATCAACTAGCAAAGCGAAAAGAAGCTAAAGACTTGGTCAGGAGGAACAGCTCCGTGAAATCGCGACGGCGAATTATGGATGCCCACGATTTCGATACGCAACGAAACCTAGCTATAGCATGTGATGGAACGCTCAGGAATATTTCGATAAGAAGATCAACCGGGTCTGAGTATTCTGAGACCTTCTGCTTCAGTTTCTTCATAGCTACGTTTTAAAACCCTAGCTTTTGGATCTCTTTGCTCTTCTTGGATTCAACTTATTTTATATACTTTTAAGAATTGAACAACCTTTTAAGCTCAAAAATTAAAACAGGAAAACCCAAAAAAAACAAGGCTAGTAACGATCCTGGTTTCCAAAAACGAATCAGAAACAGAGTCTATACGTAAAGGCTTTATCAACATAACTTGCATATTTTTATTATGTAAGTCGAATATGAAGATTTAGTCAAATTCACACCCAACAAATAATTATATCAGTAAAAATTGTATTAAGAATTAGTTAGGGAACCTTGGAGCCAAACGATCAAAGATTAATTATAACTTAATTCCTTAAACTCTAATCTATGCAAGACCAAAGATTTTTCAGTTCTTACTTTTTATTAGGCCATTCACGACTACTTAGTTTATATATATATTTTTAAATTTATATTATTATGTGATAAGAATTTATATTCTGGTTCCAAAAACGGATACTATAACATATCAAAAACGAATTTAAACAAAACAATATTTAATTATATCTATCATTTACTTTTATTAATATTACATTATGTGTTAAAAATAAATAAACAAATGACTAGAGACTATCATGCTCCAATCTAGTTCCGTGCTACAAAAAGCCATCAAGCCAAAGCAATCTTAAGAACTTATATAAACTTCACATCTTCTACATAGTCTAAAAGTAGCCGTGAGCTATATTGTACAACGCTTAAAACTCTCGGATTTCAACTCTTCAAAGTTTAGGACAACGAGGTTTGCTACATTCGACCATTCGCAAAATCATTTGTTCGGTTCCTAATGTCATTACATTAATGCTCTGCATGAGTAATCAATGGTTGGTTTGGTAACCAAGTCGTGAAATGCTTTTCAATCGCATCATTTTCGTAAAGTTACAGATTCTCCGGTAGTTGGATTACAAATCACAAGCATCTTTCTTCTTCAATCCCACATCATTAGTAATAGCCCATTAGGGTTCTTCTTCAATCCCACATAATCACTCACTTAGGCTTTGCTAAGCCCAATATATGGAAATTGTAAGAACCAAAAAAAACATAAAACAAAATGAAACTTTTGTTCTTTAAAATATTATCTCTACAAATAGAGATGCTTCCTCACTTCTCAAGGTTCTCAGCTTTGACTGATCTTAAGACGTGTTGCCAATTGAACACCATTTAAAATTTAATTTTCAGGTTTTTTTTAGTTTCACCTAATTAATAACATATTTGTGCATATACATAGAGCTGTGGTCCACAACAGACAAACAAATGAGGGTTTTTTTCTTTCTATTTTAACAACAAAATATACAGAAAAGAAAAATATAATTTTAAATCTTACGTGGAACATTCATAAACATTGGATCTTCCCTGATAACATTAATTAGTACGTATATAACATTAAAGAAAACCTTATATCACGTGACCGTATCACATGAGCTCATTGCCCAAGAACGAATAATGGCGACGAGAGTAGTCAAAAAGACGAGCACATGATCCCACTTAGACAATTCGTAAGATCATAATAAAATACTAACGACGTAAATGTATAAACTCGAGAGAAACTGTATACAATAAAGTATCAAGTTAGGTATATGCTTATATAATACCTCTTGAATCGGTACCAAAATTTAAACCCTAAGACTTTATCTTCACAACAACATCTAGCTAGAAGCCGCCATGAAAGGAGCTTGGAAACTTATCGCTATGGTGCTATTGACGCTTGTTGTTTCAGTTTTATCGGGTCGACCCGCTCCCGAATCCGCAACACTAATCGGCTCAACTTCTCGAGTATTTCGAAATCGCCCCCAAAAGAATCCGTCCGATCAAATAGACCCTAGCCTACGGAAGATTCCTCGTACCGGAGCAAATCCTACTCAGAACAAGTAGCGAAGACTATAGTTACTAGAGGTTTATATAAACGTAAGTTTACACTATTCATATATGATGCAGTATATGCTAGATAGATTAATGGATGGAATCATGAAAGTAACGAAGAAAGAAATTCAAATATCTCTGTAACCTAATTTAGTTTTTTTTATTATTATTATTAATATCCCTTTTTAGTACTTTTGTTCGTAACCATGTTACCTGTCTTCAGTTTGTAAAACCGCACGTGCTTACATTCAAGAGTAGGGGCCTCGTGATTATGTGTACTCCTTTTTTATTTGGGAAGAAATTTTTTTGAACTTCTCTCATTTTTTATTATTTTTTGTGTTAGTATCATCGAATTCGAAATATGTGTCTCATAGTGAAGAATGTAGCTGAACATCTGAGTTTGCGCTTGAAGTTTCACACGTTGTTAATTCTATTTAAGGATTTGTTCAACCCCAACATCAGTCTTGTCCTTCACTGGAATTCGGATATACGGTGTTAAATATAGAAAAAAAATTGCTAGTGCAATGTTGTTGTTTAGTGCTGACCATCTTATTACTTTCTTGAAAAGCAATCATTATGATATTGCTAAATACTCGCGTGTTATGAATCAAAATGTATTGGCCCATATACAACTAAATGTATTGGCCCATAAAATCGAGCTCTATTAATAACAACTGACAATCTTTTCTGTAATTAATATTGTGGGATTATTAATAGCGTGTGAATGACAAGTGTAATCCCTCGCCTTAAGACACAATTATTCATTCTCGACATTTTTTTGTCAACTATCCTCTACCATAAAACCAGTATAAAAATACCGTATCATTCATTTCCTACTATATGTGGATTGTAAACATGCTTGATGATTGCATGTATCTAAAATGGAGAGCTTCTAAATAATGTAACTAAGCTTTGAGTTATCATTTTCTCTGGGATATAATGGAGTGGATGGTTCCTTCTTAGATGTCTCCTCAATAATTCACCATTAATAGGTTCTAGTTTTCGTCCTACGCAATGTTACATTAATTGTGACGATAAAGGATATATATTACTTATTAGATTAGGATTTATCATTATGTCCTTTTACCTTATTTTTTAGAAGTCTAATAATCTAAACATTTTTTTAATATAAATACTATCATCTCATAATCGCATTCGCATGGTATCAAAACCTTCCGAAAACAACAGTTTTATCAACAATAAAATAAAATGTCATTTCTGCTTTCTATATCAGACTTGCAGAGAACACATACCTGATTAGTTTGCAATCTCCAGTTAATTAAACAGCATGTTTTTGGCCGAACAATGGTTAAGAATTGATTATTTGGAATCATCCGGTGTTCTATTTTTTTGTTTCCTAGTCTACCGTAGGTTGATGTAAGTTTTTCTGATATACTTCTTGATGATGTATAAGAGATCAAGAGATATACATATTCAGAGACTCATATTTACGAGAATCTAAGGTATAACCAATTTTAAGAAAATCAATAGGTTAACATTACATAATACGTTAATATATATGTTTTATTTCTTGGACTAAAAAATACGTCTTTATGTTGTGACAAAAAAAATATATATATATATATATATATATATATATATATATGAAATAGAGAAAACACTTGTATTAGTATGTCTGTTTTCTTTTTATATGTAAGAAAACAACAAAAGTGAGATATAGGGACTCAGACTTACTTTCGAAATAAGTACAATAACTTTGTATTAAATGAAAAAATTATCCCATAATTAAATTTTGAAATAAACAAGGCGCGATTTACGGCGATATTTGCGATTATAAAATTCCACGTCCAGCCTTTTATACCAACGAACAATGAAAAAAAGAAGATAATAATCCAATCATTTCATGACATTACGGATATAATTACGACGGATGATTTGTCAATGCATCCAGCCACCACACAACCTTTCGGCGATACTCCTATAATTGATGATCTTCTCTTTATTTTGTCAACCCATAATTGATCATCATTTAATTAAAAGAAACACAACGTTTTAATTTTTTTTTTAACACTGATTTATTAATTTATTGTAAACTATGAGAATTGTTATATCGATGATTTTACAACGGTCAATTCTATTGTCTTAAGAAGATCTACGATTAAAGTTCTACATGCATACTGTACCACGTTTACCATCATCATATGAAAATTTACGTTTGACGATTCTGCTTGCATCAAGCTGAAAATCTCTTGTAAATTTGTCTCTATTAATTTGCATATTCTTTATTAATCTGTATAATTAAGAATAAATGTGTATAAACATTAATAAACCCTTATTAAACCATTAGACAGTAAGCTTTCACAACGTTTTAATTTTTAATAACCATTTCAGAGAAAGAATACAAAAATAAACAATCAAAGAAATTAACGTAGTAAGAAATGGATTTTGGACTTAAAACAAAATAATGGTCGTCGTCTCTAATAATTAAGTTCAATTTGCCTTCGCTGAATGTTTCTGGCGTTGTCGAAATATGGGTGTCCTACCGGCAACACGCACGTGGTCCGTTCTCAATATACCCCAACACTATAAGTTTATCTTCTTTTTGTGTCTTAGTTAAAGTTATCGATCTTTATTTTTGATATGAATCATGCTTGTTCTTAATTTCAACTAATACGGGTGGGTTCGTGTATAATTAGTCTCAAGAAAAATATTTTTGTAAAGAGTGTCAAAATCTTTAGTTGAATAGTTGAAAGTCTAATTAAGACATCAATGCCAATATAGGTTCCGAGTGCGAAGCGGAACAAACGAATCAAAAATTCGCATTAGTTTTATACGTTATGTTTCATGCAGCGTGATATATCATTAATCATAAAAAAAATTCGAGCTTTTCTAAGTCCTAACAAAGTACAAGACACGGACAGAATGTAGAGTCCTTGCAGTATCCTGAAATTTATATAGTATAAAACAGTATCGTGGAATGTGTATGAATAATGAATGAGAAACCATAATACAAACAAACAAAATATCACTCGAATTCCGAACAAAAGAAACCGATTGTACCAACATGAAGATGAATCCCGTGAGCCCGTGACAGTCCTGCAGCCTAGTTGACAGCAAGAGCGAATATTAATTTATTAGAAGTCTGTAACTATAAATAACATATATCCCCAATGATGTTTTACATAAAAAACATTCATTTAAGAATATTTGTCATTTCTAATTTCATCCAAAAATATACATTTTTTCTTAGCATAAATCCCGCGACCGGCATGTGATGAAGGGAATATAATTTAGGTTGATATATGCGTAGTTGTTAAAAAAGTAAAATATTAATTATATAGTTATAAATGAATTTTACAATTACAAGAAAAAAGTAATATTTTTCCATAAGACCAAAACCTATTGAAACGATAGACTGTATTCGACGATACTTGTATATAATTCTAATTTTCTAAAATTTCTGTAGTTCGATTCGTAAACGAAAAAAAAAAAAGCGTGTAGGCAGTGGCGGATCTAGAATGTCATTTTATATAGGGCACAAGTTGTTAAACAAGAGAAATGGCCTATAAGATACCATTTTAAATTAAAATTTTGGTAATAATTTTTCAAAAAAATTTAAATTTGTATGGGCATATGCCCCACCCTCTTTGAAGCTAGAACCGTGTAGGTCGATTTAGGTGTGTAATTTACATAACTATTAAAAACAAATGTACAGCTTCTTTGAAGTATCTTTCCGTAGATTAAATAACGATGAAAATTTATTATGTTGCCTCATGTTTTACGTGGACGAAAGTGGTCGCTTCTTCCTCGGACGGAAATCAAGAAAATTACATTCTAAATGATCAGAAAATAATATAAATGACTTAAAAATATTTTATAAATTTTATACGAGATATTATGATATCAAAAGTGGGCGTAAGGAATTAAGTTTAAAAATGTACCACACAAATAATTAATACATACACAGGCCAGCAAGTAAGACATTACAAACAAACAAAAAAAATAATATACTTTTTCATCTCAAAACTCAACAATATAAACCCTATTCCACCATCTTCTATTTCCTCACAAACAATATTGCCAAAACAAAATGGCACCATTTAAAATTTTCATAACCAAATTCTCCGATTTCAAGAACAACAAGAAACTCATACTCTCCTCCGCCGTCTTAGTCTTGCTGTTATTTGCCGCCGTCATGGGAATCGCCACCACAAAAGCAAGCCAAAACACAAACCAAAAACCCACAACCCTCTCCCCAATATCACACGCCGTTTTAAAATCCGTTTGCAGCTCAACTCGTTACCCGGAGCTCTGTTTCTCCGCCGTGGCATCCACCGGAAAAAATTTGGCGTCACATAAAGACGTCATCGAAGCGTCTCTGAACCTAACCACAAACGCCGTGCAACACAATTACTTCGCCGTCAAGAAACTGATAGCGAAAAGGAAAGGCTTGACGGCGCGTGAGAAAACGGCGCTTCACGATTGTTTGGAGACTACCGATGAGACGTTAGATGATCTCCACGTGGCGTTGGAGGATCTTCATCAGTATCCAAACGGAAAATCTTTGAGGAAACATGCCGATGATCTGAAAACGCTAATCAGCTCAGCCATTACCAACCAAGAGACTTGCCTTGACGGCTTCTCCTACGACAACGCTGATCGGAAAGTTCGCAAGGTGTTACAGAAGGGCCAGGTACGTCAATTTATTTGAACGTTTTAATAAATAATTATTTCCAAAGTTTTGTTATCTGCTTTTTATTTATTTATTAGTATGAGAGTGAAATGATTGTTCGGATTTGAAATCTTGAGATTTTGTTTTGAACAATGTTAATTGGGCAAACTGAAATTATAGACTATAGTAATGGTACTCTTAAAAAATAAATAAAGTATGAGTGAATTTTATACCCAAAGAAACTGAGGACTAATATGCATGACTTTTAGTTTCCAATAAGTTTTGATGTTTTATTTTACTTAGTTACTCTAAACATGTTTTAAATTATCGACTTTTTTTCAGATTTGAACACAACGATAAGTTATTTTTTTAAAATAATTTTATGTAATCTGCTTTAGAATTAAGTCGAAACATTAACTTTGACGTACAATGATAAGTATTTTTTTTATAAATAGTTTATGTAATTTGCTTTAGAATTTCGAAACATTAACTTTGACGTACGAGTTATCGGAGATCAGAAAAAAAATACAATGATTATTCGGTCCCTAATTAGAGCTATAAATTATAGTATGAACTTCTTATTGATACAAATACAAACATTTCCTTCACTAGAATAAAAACAAAAATGTAATTAAAGAGCTTATCATTCAACCGATCAAAACAGGTACACGTGGAGCACATGTGTAGTAACGCACTAGCAATGATCAAGAACATGACAGAGACCGACATAGCCAACTTCGAGCTAAAAGACAAATCCACCTCCACCAACAACCGCAAGCTCAAAGAGGTTACAGGCGACTTGGACGGTGAAGGATGGCCAAATTGGTTATCTGTTGGAGACAGGAGGCTTCTTCAAGGGTCAACGGTGAAGGCAGACGCCACGGTGGCGGCTGACGGAAGCGGTGACTTTACGACGATCGCTGCCGCGGTAGCGTCGGCGCCGGAGAAGAGTAATAAGAGGTTTGTGATACATATCAAAACAGGAGTTTATAGAGAAAATGTGGAAGTGACGAAGAAGAAGAAGAACATAATGTTTTTGGGAGACGGGAGAGGGAAAACTATCATCACCGGAAGTAGAAATGTCGTTGACGGAAGCACCACTTTCCACTCCGCCACCGTTGGTAAATAACTATATATATACACTAAATTTTCGTTTTCTTTTCAACCTTAGAATAATTTCTCAATTATGCAGATTTTTACTAGTTACAGTTTAGAATCATGATTTAGGGTAAATTAATAAAATTTATATATATAACATTTTGTGCCTTCTTTTCTAAAATTATCACTAGAACTCCAAAAATACCACAAATTTTAAGTTATATAATTTTATACTTATTTTATTTAGCCCATTTTGTGATTAAAAAGTAGTATTTATATATCCTATGTTTTTATTAATATTTTTAGTTATTTCCATTTGTAATTTTTTTTTTTATGTTACTTTTTTAAGTTGAAAAGTTTACGGAGAATTAACCCTTGCTGCAAAAAAAAAGTTTACGTTCGGTATACGTAGTTATATTAGTTATTTTGTCCATATCTAATACTACCTAATATCACATGAGGGACATATTAGATATGGACAAAATAAAATAAAGACACATACGTAACGTTTTGCTGTAAAAGGGTGACGTGGACTAATTCTACAACATTTTTAATGACTACAGCTGCCGTCGGCGAGAGATTCCTAGCGCGTGACATCACTTTCGAAAACACGGCGGGTCCGTCGAAACATCAAGCGGTGGCTCTCCGGGTCGGGTCGGATTTTTCCGCTTTCTACAATTGCGACATGTTAGCTTATCAAGACACACTCTACGTTCACTCGAACCGTCAATTCTTCGTCAAGTGTCACATAGCTGGAACCGTCGACTTCATATTCGGAAACGCAGCCGCGGTTTTACAAGACTGCGATATAAACGCACGCCGGCCAAACTCCAACCAGAAAAACATGGTAACGGCTCAAGGCCGGTCCGACCCGAATCAAAACACTGGGATTGTGATTCAGAACTGTCGGATTGGTGCCACGTCGGATCTTTTGGCCGTGAAAGGAAGTTTCAAGACGTATCTTGGTCGTCCTTGGAAGGAATATTCGAGGACGGTGATAATGCAATCGGATATCTCCAATGTGATCCAACCCGAAGGATGGCTCGAGTGGAGCGGAAGTTTTGCGTTGGATACTCTGACTTATAGAGAGTATTTGAATAGAGGAGGAGGGGCTGGAACTGCAAATAGAGTAAAGTGGAAGGGCTTTAAGGTGATTTCGAGTGCTACAGAGGCTCAGCAATTTACGGCGGGTCAATTTATTGGTGGTGGAGGCTGGTTAGCGTCGACCGGTTTCCCTTTCTTGCTAAGTCTTTAAATTAAAAAAAACAAATTGAGTGATTATTTTATCTCCCGTTATTAATCAATAAAGATTTGGTTTAGTAAATTTGAAGCTTTCTCCTGTAAGATTAAGCTATGCCAAAGTTGACACATGTACGTAATTATCTACACATATGTAGTATCAATATTATGCTGAACAAAAGCATGGTTCAAAATGTAAGTCAGGTATTGAATCAGAAAATCACTATTAAGAATTTGATTAACAGTTATTGGTTTTAGGAAATAAGAATTTTATTAATAACTATAAAGTAAAGCGATTATAAGAGATGACTTAATCGAGAGGCTATGTCGAGATGAAAAGAAAGTGTTTGCGAAATAAACTAGAAAGCGTTAGAGTTCTTGGTTTTCGCTTTGTTGCTCTCTAGATTGTCTTAGTTGATCTCTTAAATTTCAAGGTCTTTTTATTTATAAGGATATGAGGTCGGTTGCTCCGAATTCTTTTTCTTTTTCTTTTTGGTGAATATTTCCATATTCACTATATGAAATTATTTCTTATTCTCCAAAGAATATGAAAAATTTCTTTTATCATTTGCGTTGATCTGATGCTTCCAGATTCCAAGATTATTCTTTAAGAGATTTTATTTTCTTCGAGCTAAATCGACATAGTCTTCTTGATCTTGGTGGATTTAGGTTATTACTAGAGAAATTTTTTTTAGAAAATGTGTTCATTTCCCCTCTAACACCGGGGAAAATCAAATTGATTTAAACCATGTGCAAAAGTTGACCGACTGACCGACGGCTCCGATTGGCGTTGATGCTGCAGAAGCTGTAGGAAATAGGATAGTTTTTACAGCTCTTATTTTACCAATCATGCTTTTACTATTTTTATTTATTTTAAAGTCTTCACAGTCAATTTCAATTTTTTTTTTCTTTTTTTGTATTATTTTTTTTTAAATCTCTTAAATGTGGCTGTGAAAATAAAAAAATCTTTTTATTTCTTTTTTCTTATTAAAATAAAACTTTTTCTTCTTCTCATAATAACTAAAATCTATATTCAAATTTATATTGATTTTATCACAACTTTTTCTATATAGATTAATCATTACATTTTTTTCCTTCTTCTTTTAAAATTCATATCACCATATTTTACATCACTTTATTATTATGTTGTCTTTAGTATTAATTAGAAAGTATGGAAAATAAGAATTAACCACAGTTTTTAATCCTTTTACTTATTTTTATAATAAATAATTTTTTTATATCACAGTTTTTACAATCAAAATTTTACACAGTCACAACTTACAGTCATAATTGTTACCAATCGGAGTCCGAGATTCAAACTTTAGTTCCATAGTGTATAGAATGGGAGCCCGAAAAACGAAAACCAAGTACTATATTATGCTTGCATCTTCCTTGACCGGTTAAGCGATTCAAGCAGTGACTTGACAAGTCTAAGATCAGACAGCAACATAAGCTTGGGATCGAATGTTGACATCGAGGTTACAAGCAGACATCGGTTGGAGAGAAACTGTGACTTCCCAAGCAAGTCTTGAAAAGACAAAAGCAAATCTAAAAGCCAACAGAAATATATAAGAATTCGCTAACTAAAGATCACACGATTATGATTGTGATAAGAATTTAAAGCAAAAAATAGCTGTATTATTATAAAACCTAAAACCCATGCAATCTTAAAAGGAACAATAGTACCATATAAGAGTTGAAAGTCTCGAGTTACGAAGCCCTAAACACACTTACATAAGTGTCACATTCTCTACATAGTCTAGAAAGATGTTACAAAAAAAAGGGGAACGCTTAATTAGCTCTGGCAACCCATGAATACTGACTCTTGTATAAGTGTCCCTCTCCATATTGTAGAAGAAGAGGCAGCAAGGGTTTGAACGCTAAAATAGTTCCTGATGTTGTCGCAAAAAGGAGGCAGTAGGCATATAGTTTTGGACCATTTATGTTCTCCACCATCATCTTCCAGAACCCACAACACAAGTTTGCCTCTTAAAAAAGGTGCACATAATTTACCTTTGTAGTTCATAAACTTTGTTCCACGTGACATTTCTTCATTTATCTTAACAAAGCTGAACTTCTCAAACCTAAAGTCAAGGCAAACTATCATATAAGTATAATCATCTCCTTCTTCAAAGATAGCTTCGTAATACAAAACATCATTTATGCATATTCCAGGTTCATGAGGATAATGGGGTTTGCATTCCATGGTGCTGCTCCAAACACGTTTTCCATCCCCCAATGTCAAAACCCGATGAGTATTGGGTCTCCCATAGCGTGGCTTGCGGATCATACACAACACTTTTTGCTGTTTGCTGATGGGATCATAGCCAAAATAGCTTCGTTTAACACCCGTCGCTTTCACTTGGGGTAAGGTTATGGACTCTCCAGTGACGGGGTTACAAATCAACGTCAACTTTATTTTTCCCCGTCCATGAAGAAAGAGCAATCCATCGAGCGGGGGGCAGATTTGACCCACCATTCCAGATCGGATATATTCGGGAAATTGTTTACAAGGAGTGGCTACAAGAGAATACTCCTCACCATCTAGATGATTAATTTGAGGTTGAGGTGAAGAGAAGACGGATAGCACTCCATTTTCATCTTTGATGGCGAACAAGATCCGTGGACAAGTCAAAGACTTAGTCAGAAACAGCTCAGTGAAATAAGGAAGGCGAAGTATAGTTCTCCATGATTTCGATACGCAACGAAACCTACCTATAGACTTTGCCGGGACTCTCAGGAGTATCTCGATTAGGAGATCAGATGGGATCGAGTCTGATTATTCTCTTACCGAGTTGTATGACTGTGTAATCGATAGATCGTCAGAGAACTGCTGCTTCTGTTTTTTCATGGCGGCTCTTTCAAACCCTATAAATGACCTAACACGAAAGAAATCGACTTCTGCGGCTTTTCTTTATTCAAACTGACTTTTTATACACATCGACGATCCTAAATGGGCTTTATATAGGCCAAATACTTTCATCACCACTCTTTTTCACAAACAAACAAACAAAAAAATCCTTCAGTGACGTCAAATTCGTCGGCGTCTTTTGATCAACGGTTGTGATCAATAATAGGATGAAGGCTTGTAGAACAAGTTTCTGAGTTCTTGGCTTGCAAGCAGAAATTAAGGGGTTTTATTTGATATCATGTTTAAGATTTAATTTCTCGAGGCTCAATCATCAAAATGAAGATGAATCTCGTGAGGCCGTGACAGTCCTGCAGCCTAGTTGACAGCAAGAGCGAATATTAGTTTATTCACTATTCTTCTCTTCTTCTTTTTCGATATTCATTCTTCATTTAAAGTGATTGTTCGGTGTCACCGAATGGATATGATGCATACTTAATTGCTTATTAGGGATTTTTGTTATACGTGACAACTAAAAAATACCTTACTCGTTCTCTAAGAAAGTACTATCATGTATAACATTAAAATTGATCCAATGTTTCATATTACACTAATTTTCAAAGTTTATAACCACCTACCTCTTACTATTTCCTAAGATATTATATAACTTTTTCGGATCGGGAGATATTTTCTAACTTATATGTAATTTTTTATAACTAAAATCTAAACAGGGATGGTTATATTTGACACAAAAAAAAGGTCAGAATGGCTAGTATTTGAACGATCATTTTACATGCAAAACTGCATATCCAGTGACGAGTACAGACCTTCATTTGCGTATTAGTAATTAGTAAATACTGAGATATTTTACTAAACACAATTTATCCATAAGACGAAAACCTATTAAAACGACAGACAGTTGTCGACAATATTTGGGCTGTAACTGGTTACAGTTAACATGAATATATTGAATAAAAAGAATGATTATAAATGGAATGGAAAAAAATGGGATAATAGATAATATGGAATAAAAAAAAAATTATTAGTATAATAGTGAATTCCATTCATCCTATTTATTCATCTGTATTTGGAAGTGGAATAAAAAGGATAAGTTTCAAGAAGGTTTTGCTTTTCTTTTCCATTCAAAATATAGAATATATCAAATTGTTCCAATAAATCTTTTACACAAAAAGGTATTCCAGTTGCAGTCTTGGATATGATTCTAATTTTCTAAAATTTTATATAGTTGGAGTCGTAAAAGAAAAAGAAAAAATGTATAGCTCGATTTAATTTAGATGTGTAATCTACATGACTAAAACAAATGTACAGAGATTCTTTGAAGTATATTTCTAAAGATTAAATAAGTATGAAAACTTATCAGCGTGGACGAGAGTGGTCGCTTCTTTCCTCGGACGGAAATCAAAATATCGCATGTTCGTACAAATCAAGAAAATTACATTCTAAATGATCAGAAAATAATATAAATGACTTCAAAATAATTTAGAAAATTTATACGAGATATGATACCAAAAGTGGGCGTAAGGAAGCTTGAAAATGTACCACACAAATAATTACATACAGGTAAAACATTCCACCATCTTCTATTTCCTCACAAACAGCATTGCCAAAACAAAATGGCACCATTAAAAGATTTCATAACCAAATTCTCCGATTTCAAGAACAACAAGAAACTCGTACTCTCCTCTGCCGTCTTACTCTTGCTGTTATTTGCCGCCGTCGTTGGAATCGCCACCACAAAAGCAAACCAAAACACAAACCAAAAACCCACAACCCTCTCCCCAATATCACACGCCGTTTTAAAATCCGTTTGCAGCTCAACTCGTTACCCGGAGCTCTGTTTCTCCGCCGTGGCATCCACCGGCAAAAAGCTGGCGTCACATAAAGACGTCATCGAAGCGTCTCTGAACCTAATTACAAACGCCGTGCAACACAATTACTTCGCCGTCAAGAAACTGATAGCGAAAAGGAAAGGCTTGACGGCGCGTGAGAAAACGGCGCTTCACGATTGTTTGGAGACTACCGATGAGACGTTAGATGATCTCCACGTGGCGTTGGAGGATCTTCATCAGTATCCAAACGGAAAATCTTTGAGGAAACATGCCGATGATCTGAAAACGCTAATCAGCTCAGCCATTACCAACCAAGAGACTTGCCTTGACGGCTTCTCCTACGACAACGCTGATCGGAAAGTTCGCAAGGTGTTACAGAAGGGCCAGGTACGTCAATTTATTTGAACGTTTTAATAAATAATCATTTCCAGAGTTTTGTTATCTGATTTTAATTTATTTATTTATTAGTATGAGAATGATTGTTCGGATTCGAAATGTTAGACCATTTGCATTGGTCATTTGAGTCTCTCATCTAATATTTAATTATTATATCTAGTATAGTTCAATTTTTAAATTAATTTTTTAAAAAACAAAAAATATCGAATCTTTCACAATAAAATAAGTGTATCAAGAATCTTTAGAAAAATTTTCAAAGTCTTTCATATGAAAAATTCATTTCATTCTCTCTTCCTTTTTTATTTTATTATTTTTTTAAATTGAGAGATTCTTTGACAGACCTGCATTGGTGCTCTTAAGATACTGTTTTGAACAATTTTAATTGTGCAAACAGAAATTATAGACTATATATAGTAACGGTACTCTTAAAAAACAGATGAGTAAATTTTAAATTAAAACGCAGAGAAACATCTTTTAAATCAAGGACTGGTAGTATGCACGACTTTTAGTTTCCAATAAGTTTTGATGTTTAACTTTACTTAGTTACTCTAAACATCTTTTAAATTATCGACATTTTTCAGATTTCAACACAATGATAAGTATTTTTTTATATATATAAATAATTTTATGTAACTTGCTTTAGAATTAAGTCGAAACATTAACTTTGACGTACGAGTTATCGGAGAATAGAAAAATACAATGATTATTCGGTCCCTAATTAGAGCTAAATTATATATAGTACGAACTTCTTATTGATACATATACAAACATTTCCTTCACTAGAATAAAAACAAAAATGTAATTGAGAGCTTACCATTCAAGCGATCAAAACAAGTACACGTGGAGCAGATGTGTAGCAACGCACTAGCAATGATCAAGAACATGACAGAGACCGACATAGCCAACTTCGAGCTAAAAGACAAGTCCACCTCCACCAACAACCGCAAGCTCAAAGAGGTTACAGGCGACTTCGACGGAGAAGGATGGCCAAATTGGTTATCTGTTGGAGACAGGAGGCTTCTTCAAGGGCCAACGGTGAAGGTAAACGCCACGGTGGCGGCTGATGGAAGCGGTGACTTTACGACGATTGCTGCCGCGGTAGCGGCGGCGCCGGAGAAGAGTAATAAGAGGTTTGTGATACATATCAAAACAGGAGTTTATAAAGAGAATGTGGTAGTGACAAAGAAGAAGAAGAACATAGTGTTTTTGGGAGACGGGAGAGGGAAAACTATCATCACCGGAAGTAGAAACGTCGTTGACGGAAGCACCACTTTCCACTCCGCCACCGTTGGTAAATAACTAAATACTAAATTTTCGTTTTCTTTCAACTTTTATTTAAAGGAAAATATAGGAAATAGATCATTTTCAACTATTTGCAGACTTTTTTACTAATTACAGTTTAGACTTATAAATTTAGCGTAAGATTCAAATATATGACATTTTATGTCTTCTTTTCAAAAAAATTCACTAGAACTCCAAAAATACCACAAAGTTTAAGTATTTTGATAATAGATTTTATTTTTGTGGTATATTTTAGTCTACTCCTCTCTAAGTTCTAATTTTATACTAAATTTATTTAGCCAATATTGTGATAGAAAAGTAGAATTTCTATCCTATGTTTTTAATTAATATTTTCGTTATTCCATTTTATTTATAAAAAAAAATTATTGATGTTACTTTTTAAAGTTCAAAAGTTTACGAGGAATTCGGTATCACACATAAGGGACATTTAATTTGTAGTCATAGACAAAATAAACTAATTCTACAGTTAACTAATAACTTTTTGATGACTACGTACAGCTGCCGTCGGCGAGAGATTCCTAGCGCGTGACATCACTTTCGAAAACACGGCGGGTCCGTCGAAACATCAAGCGGTGGCTCTCCGGGTCGGGTCGGATTTTTCCGCTTTCTACAATTGCGACATGTTAGCTTATCAAGACACACTCTACGTTCACTCGAACCGTCAATTCTTCGTCAAGTGTCACATAGCTGGAACCGTCGACTTCATATTCGGAAACGCAGCCGCGGTTTTACAAGACTGCGATATAAACGCACGCCGGCCAAACTCCAACCAGAAAAACATGGTAACGGCTCAAGGCCGGTCCGACCCGAATCAAAACACTGGGATTGTGATTCAGAACTGTCGGATTGGTGCCACGTCGGATCTTTTGGCCGTGAAAGGAAGTTTCAAGACGTATCTTGGTCGTCCTTGGAAGGAATATTCGAGGACGGTGATAATGCAATCGGATATCTCCAATGTGATCCAACCCGAAGGATGGCTCGAGTGGAGCGGAAGTTTTGCGTTGGATACTCTGACTTATAGAGAGTATTTGAATAGAGGAGGAGGGGCTGGAACTGCAAATAGAGTAAAGTGGAAGGGCTTTAAGGTGATTTCGAGTGCTACAGAGGCTCAGCAATTTACGGCGGGTCAATTTATTGGTGGTGGAGGCTGGTTAGCGTCGACCGGTTTCCCTTTCTTGCTAAGTCTTTAAATTAAAAAAAACAAATTGAGTGATTATTTTGTCTTCCATTATCATATTAATCAATAAAGATTTGGTTTAGTAGATTTGAAACTTACTCCCGTAGAATTAAGTTATGTACCTAACTATCTACACATGTGTATCAATATTATGCTGAATTCAAATTAGGTTCAGAGGACAGATAAGCTAAACTATGACTTAGAACCACCAATATTTTCAAGAAAAATTAAGTTAAAAAAGGGACCACAAATTTTTAAAAAAAACTAAAATGAGCTATAAATTTTAAAAAAATAAATAAACTTCGCATTTTCTTTTTTATGTCTTTTAAACAACTATTTTTATTGGACTGGGTTTGGCTAAACTAAAGCAAGATTTAAATTGTACGCCAGGGTAAATCAAACTGATTTAAACCAGGTGCGATGTTTGATTCAGGTCCAGCTAAAAGATGCGAGAGACGGAGATGATTCATATTTAATGACCAAAGTCAGTTTTCATAGCTTATATGCAGTGTCGGTCCAATGATTTTTCATGCCCTATACAATTAAAAATATGCATTTTTATATATTATATTTTATATTATGAAAACTAGAAAATAAAAAAAATTATAGTTAAAACTTCATTCCAAACAAATAATCTTAATTCATAAATGATTTATAAAAATTGAAACAAAAACAGTAAAAAAAATTATGTTGACAAAAAAAAAATAGTATTATTTACATTTTTTCTTGCAAAATCATTGATTAAATTCACATAATCGAGTTTTTCAATCATACTTATCTTAATCAATAACAAACTAATTTATTCAGTTTCTTTTCTGATACTGTACATCACAAATAATTTTTAATTATGTTCAGTTTTAAAAAAACTTCTTTCAATAGTGGGAACCAATACTAAAATAGTCAATAAATGCAACAAGCAATTTAGATGTTTGTATAAGATTTTTTCATTTTTTTCGATATTACTCATGTTTATATAACAATCTTTCATTTTTGTAATTTAATTAATAAACATAATACCAAACTTAATTAGTATGTTTATTAATAAAAACCCATAAAATTGCTAACAAAAACTTAATAAACATTTTTTGTCAATAATAAACATTATTATTATAAGAAAATTAAAATTTTATTTATGTAGAACTAATCATAATAAATAAAATATTTAAAGAAAATATTTCTAAGTAAGTAATCCTAATAATAAACATATTTTAAGATAATGTCTTTAAAATACTGTTGTCATAATCATTTGCTTGGACGGCTTAGCCTATGAGCCGGTCCTGCCTATATGTACATATTAATACAATGTTTTCTTAGAATCAACAAGAACAAAGAAGGTACAACAAAAAAAAATTCTGACGCATTACTATATGATATTCTTGTTTCCAAAGTTTATACATACACTTGAAAAAAGTACCGACAATTAGTACTTTGAATTGTAAAGAGTGATCAATTTGAATTTGTATCTTTTACCCTTAGAAACTATGTGTGCTTAAGCCAAATATAGCATCTTGATATATATTAACTTTAGTTATGAGTTATGAATGACAAGGCATGGTACTGCTGCACTTGATTAGGGGTTTAGTCAGATAGTTACAAAGTAATCATGAATCTCCACATGCAATTAATAGATCACTCACGTAGTCACATTGTTAAAAGAAAAGAAAAAATTAATAGATCACTCGCACACTTGCACACACCAAGAAAGCACCATGGAATTAGCAAGCCATGTTCATTGATTCGCATTTGCTTGTACACTTTATAGTTGACAAAAGAAAACATAAAAGCTTGAAGTTGGATTCATAAAAAATTAAAGCTTACATTTACGTTTCCTTAATTAATGTTGACTTTTTCATACTTAAATGATTATGTATTCCCAAACAACAACATGATAATTATCTAACGCGTTTAAAATAAAACAAACGGATTTGTGCTCAACCAAAAAAGGTTCAAGTTGTAAGCCGGATTAACATCAAACTGATTTAAACCAATTCCAAACCGAGATTAATAGTTTATACTTTATACATATATAGTTCCAGTCTTGCAGAAGAACATACAATCAATGCAAAACAAATCCATAATGGTATCTCTTCGGCGATCCAGTCTAATTAAAATAGTGGTTCAATAAAAGAAGAAAATGCAAATTTTATTTGGTTTTTTAAAATTTGTGGTCATTTTTTAAATTTTTTTAAAATTTGTGGTCTATTTTTTAACCTAATTTTTTTTAAAAATATTAATAGCTCTAAGTGATGGCTTCCTCTGGGCCAGCTCTGGTCTTCGGGTGTAGAGAACCGAACTATTCCTGGATTAAATCGGTTGATTCTAATTCATCAAATAAAATAACCGGGAATCATGTCTTGTCGGTTTTAAGGCCCAAGAGATTTAGATGGAGACGCCACTTGTTAGAATTTAGAAACGCACATGACCAATTTAATGTTGCAAGATAATGTTCTTCTGTCTTCAATTTTCTTTTTGTTTGTATACGTTTTCATGTGTTTTTTTTCTTTCTTTCCAATGTGTATACTTGAAATGTGTAAAAATGAAGAATGTTCGCTTTCTACAGGCCTACTATAAAGTAAAGAATGTTGACTTTGACTTTAATTTGGCACACTGTTTAGCATCTTGATCTTAATTCACTTTACTTAACAATGGTTAAAAGACATGGTATTGTTGCACATGATTGGGGAAGACAAAAAAAGTTAGATGATGGAGATTATAATCTAGTTAATTAATCAAATAATTACAAAGTAATCATGAATCTCCACTTGCAAATAGATCAACTGTCACACACACACTTGCACACACCAAGAAAGAAGCACCATGGAATTAGCGAGTCACGTTCAATAGATTCACATTTGCTTCCACACTTTAATAAAAAGACAACAACAACAACACATGTCTCTCTGTCATTAACAAAAGAACATACCAAACCCCAAAAGACATCTCTGTAAAAACCCAGAAACCAAATAAAGGAGCTTGCCTTAAGCCACTTACAGGATAATGGATTCTGTGAACTCCTTCAAAGGATATGGAAAAGTAGACGAAGCTCAAGATTTAGCGTTGAAGAAAAAGACAAGAAAACGTCTGATTCTCCTATCCGTCTTCGTCGTAATCCTCGTCGCCGTAGTAATCGCCGCCGTGGTCGCAACCGTCGTTCACAACAAGAAGAAAAACTCGTCCGAGTCAGCACCGAGTCCTCCTTCCGAGTTGACTCCATCCACTACGCTTAAAACCATTTGCAGCGTAACTCGTTTCCCTGAATCTTGTATTTATAGTATCTCGAAGCTTCCGGATTCCAACACAACAGATCCGACGACTCTGTTTAAGCTGTCGCTGAAAGTAATCATCGATGAGCTCGACTCGATTTCCGATTTGCCGGAGAATCTCGCCAAGGGGACGGATGACGAGAGGATCAAGTCGGCGTTAAGGGTCTGCGGGAATCTGATCGAAGATGCGTTAGATCGGCTCAACGACACTGTTTCCGCCATGGATGCGTCCGAAGACGGGAAGAAGAAAACTCTAACCTCGTCGAGAGTCGAGGATCTCAAGACTTGGCTGAGCGCAACCGTCACGGATCACGAGACGTGTTTCGATACGATAGACGAGTTGGCCGGGAACAAAACAGAGTACCGGAACTCGACGATTACGCAGAATCTGAAATCCGCCATGAGCAGATCCACGGAGTTCACCAGCAACAGTCTTGCGATCGTATCGAAGGTCCTCGCTGCGTTAAGCGATTTGGGGTTTACGATTCACGGAAGAAGACGGCTTTTGAATCAGCAGCCGGAGTGGGCGCGACGGAGGTTGTTGCAGACGGAGAATCTGAAGCCTGATGTGACGGTGGCGGCTGATGGTTCCGGCGATGTGAAGACGGTGAACGAGGCGGTGGCGATGGTGCCGAAGAAGAGCTTGAAGGTGTTTGTGATTTATGTGAAAGCTGGAACGTATGTTGAGAATGTGGTGATGGATAAGAGTAAATGGAATGTTATGATCTTCGGCGATGGAAAGAGCAAAACCATTATTTCCGGCGGCAAGAACTTCATCGACGGGACTCCTACTTATGAAACGGCGACGTTTGGTATGTCCTCCTTATCTCTGTCTCTTGAAGTTTGTTAACAAGTAATCCATGGAATGGCCTAATAGCAATATGATGATTCTTGAATATGATTCTTGAATATGATTCCGTATATATTTATTTTGTTCTGGTAATCATATAATTTTTTGTTCGATTATATAATGTGATTATGCTTGCATAGTTTTTTTTTTTAATTTATTCTTCTTTTGACGACAGCTATACAAGGCAAAGGATTCATAATGAAGGACATCGGAATCATAAACACCGCCGGAGCAACAAAACATCAGGCGGTGGCATTCCGGTCAGGCTCCGATTTCTCAGTCTACTACCAATGCTCCTTCGACGGTTTCCAAGACACACTCTACCCTCACTCCAACCGCCAATTCTACCGCGACTGCGACGTCACCGGAACGATCGACTTCATCTTCGGAAGCGCCGCCGTCGTTTTCCAAGGCTGCAAAATCATGCCACGTCAGCCTCTTCGGAACCAGTTTAACACCATAACCGCCCAGGGAAAGAAAGACCCGAACCAGATCTCCGGCATGTCGATCCAGCGATGCACCATCTCCGCCAACGGCAATGTGACCGCTCCGACGTATCTCGGCCGGCCGTGGAAGGATTTTTCCACGACGGTGATTATGGAGACGGAGATTGGAACGGTGGTTCGACCTTCCGGGTGGATGTCGTGGGTTTCCGGCGTTGACCCGCCGGCGAGTATTGTGTACGGAGAGTATAAGAATACGGGTCCCGGGTCGGATGTAACCCAGAGAGTAACATGGGCCGGGTATAAACCGGTAATGTCTAGTGACGACGCTGCGAGGTTTACGGTGGCTACGCTTTTACATGGCGGTGATTGGATACCGGCGTCGGGAGTTACGCACCAGCTATCTTAATTTAGTGACATACTAGTTACTTGGAGTTTTTTAGATTTTTTTTTTCAGTTTTTTATATGAAAACATGCGGTTTCGATCTACTTTTTATTTATTTGACACGGTTTGTATTTTGTGTATTTCTAATATGATTGAAGTTATATACTCAAAGCTCCCAAAGTCTATGGTGTTCACTGTTCAGTATCATTCATCACATTTTTGCTGATGCATTATCTAAATTCACAAGTTGTATGAATGCCCAAGTGAATAAATACCAAATAAGATCAGACTTATACTATTGATTATGTTTGTTCAGGCATGGTGATAAGTCAATATTAAGAAAACATTTTTTTTGACAATTGTAGGAAAAAATATGGAGAACAAAAATGTAGGACATGAAAGACGCAACTGGACAAAGCTTGTTAGCAAAAGAAAACAAAAGAAACTAGACAAAGCTTTAAAACAAGAGTTGAAAATCTGAAAAGCAGAGAAATAAGAATAATTCCTTGTTATAATTAAGAGAAAACCCAAACAAAAATCGTATATTATTTGATCTGTTTTCTCAGTGGTCCCGAACATGAAGAATCTCTAAAACCAAATGGCTGATGCTTTATCTTGAAGATCTTATTTCTGTTCTCCAGACAAGTCGCATGAAAATTTGTTTGGTTTCTGGTGAGAAGTGTATCCTATTTGTGTCCGAAAACTAACTTTGGATCCTTGTTCATCACGTCTTCATACAAATTCCTCTTCATCTTCAACATTCTTGATTTCTACATCATTACCATTCACGTTTTTCTCTCCATTCTCTCTTCCATTGACGTTTTCATCTTCAACATTCTCTGATTCGTCCTTCTTGCTTACATATTCATCTTCTCTGCCATTCTCCAAGTCCCTGTAACAACAAAGAAACCAAATATTAAGATAAATTCCTCATACTAAGATAATTCTCATGAACTTAAAACAAGGTATCAACTCAACAGTCACCAATGGCTAATGGGAACAACAGTGAAAATTTTTTTTTGGTTTCTCTTTTCACGTTTTGAGTTGAGAGAATAGGTCATTGTTTTGATAATTAAGTAATTAAGAGAGAGAGAGAGTGAGAGAGAGAGAGAGAGAGAGAGAGAGAGAGAGAGAGAGAAGAGAGAGAGAGAGAGAGAGTAACATCATGATATAACGTATGGATGAAGAAACAAAATGGACTTGTATCTATGGATTGTTATGGTTCTCCCTTCTGTTTGTGTTTTAAATGAGAAGATCTATGTTATTAGTAGCTTTTCGGGACAAGTTTATGATCCAATGACAAATATTTAGGCAGTTTTTGAATAATCTTCCGGCTCTTGGTGCACATCATATGAAGTTTGAGGTGAGGATGGGAATTATGAACTACTAATTACTAAGCCCGGTTTAGAGAAGAGACCGCATTGAAATCTTGAAGCATGTGTGAGTTTAGATGCAACAATTGGATGATAATGATTTGCATCCAAAACACATGTATGCATCAATTGCATGCAATAGATTTAAAAGTTACACAATTATAAAACCACATCATATTTTATCTAATAACTTTGCATTTAAATGTAGTTTTTAAATTAAAAATAAAACTGGTCTTAACTACCCAAATAAAATAACATCCAGATACAGAAACAGACATGTGTCTTATGGATTGTCATGCAATACTGGTGCGAAAAAAGTGTTTTAAAACAAAGAAATCAAAAGAGCCACTTGTCTTCTCTGTATCGAAAACAATTTTGTTCTAAGGATTGCTTTTAGATTCCGCCGAATATAGAATCTTCCTCAAAGACGACTAATGACTGCTTCGACTTCTTGTGGAGTGTAGAGATGATAAGCTGGTGCTACCTTGGCAATGTCCACATTATTTGGAGTCACCTACACAGACCAGAACAATTAGATGTGAACCAAAAAGTTCTGTAGATTGCAAAGCTTTCGACTCAAAACGTTTTGTACCTTTTCTTCCATGACTTGCTTGAGGATCGAGACAGCGATCGTCTCAGCTTCTTGAAGTGACAGATCCTGCAACAAGATAATGAAACGAGATATGTTAATGGCAAAGTACGTGATGCAATCAAGTGATTGATCGAGAAAATGAAAAAAAGTTCCATGTTATTACTTTGTTGAACTGCTCTTGAAGAGAACTATCAGCTCCTTCTGAGCCCGAACCAATGGCCTTTGCATTGCACTGCCAGAATGTTCCTGACGGATCAGTGTAGTACCTGTAACAAGACATCGTCATTTACAAAGAGATCAAACTACTTTACTCGCAAGTGCATCACATCAGTTGAAAAAAAAACATCTAAGTAAATAAGAACTTACAAGCTTGGTCCGTTCTCATCATGACCAGCAATGAGAAGAGATACTCCAAATGGCCGAGACTGTAGTAACATTGAAGAAAAAGGAGAATCAGTCAAAATGTCAGGACAAGCTATAAATTTCCTACTAACAAGGTTCTGTTCAGGTAATCGATGAACTCTTTCAATCATATAGCCTAAGCTGAGAGAGATGTGAAAGCAAACAAGAGATTCCATTATTGATTATTATTACCATTGATTCTTCATCTCCTTCACCAAACCGTAAAGCCAGATCACACAACGCTTGTGTTGTGGACTCTACAGTCATTGGCTCCCCGTACGAGAACTTGTGGTTCTGTACAACAGCAAGCAAGCAGTCAATAACATGAAAGACCTTTTGAAGCTAAGAGAAAAGAACCGAGAAACAGAAACCTCACCTGAGTCTCAACTCTTGCATGCTGAACAAGAGTACGCGCATCAGCAATCAGACCGCTCATGGCACAGCCAATATGCTCATCAATTTCCATAATCTTCTCCACACTGCTCGGTTCCTGAAACAAAGACAAAGAGAAGTATGACATTATCACCATAACCAACATAGAAAACCAATACTTGAACAATAAATTTCAGATTCCACGGGCATTGCTACATCACACATCACAAATCAATTTGTTGAATCAAAGAAACCTAACAAATCAGAACTTTGAAAGCAAAGAGTATTCAGTGTAAGAAACTAAACCAGCAATGTCGAGGTGATACGCTTCTCAACAGCAAGCACAACTCCCTCCTTTGTCTTCACTCCAATTGCAGTAGAACCAAGCTGCAACAATTCCACAATGATCAGAGCCTCAAGATATAATCCATACACAGAGGAAATCTCCAATAACAGCGGTCAAGCAAGGAACTATGAGCCAAATTTCTTGAATACACTCACTAATCAGTCAAAGAAAAACCCTTTTCTTCAAATTTTCTCAATGATTCTGCTAGCTACATCCATTAGACTCTAAATGCATACACAGTGAAAAATCCAGTCTAAGTCCTATCTCAATATACCACACTAAGAACTACGAGCGGTTAAACAAGGAAACGCTAGCCAAAATTCGAGCACTAGGCTAATCAATCAAAGGAAAACCCCAAAATCATTATCCAAGAAAAAACCCTCTCTTCAACTTTTTCTCGATTCTGCTACTATCTATGTTACAGGGAAACTAAATAGAAAATTTACCTTGATAGCTTCAATGGCATACTCGACTTGGAACAGCCTGCCTTCAGGAGAGAAAGTGTTGACTCCTCTGTCATACTCAGTCCTTCGAGCAACAAAATCGGAAATTAAGATAAGCAAAAACCACGATTCAAGCAAAAAAAAAAAAAAAAAAAGCGAAACTTTAAGTGAACCCAGAAGCAGAAGAACACAGAATTGGGTTAAGAAGGAGGAAGAAAACATATAGATACCTAGTGAGAAACATCTTCCACTCCGCGATATAGATCTGCAAAACCTTAGTGTTCTGCACAAATAGAATCAAAAGCCTAGAAAAAATAAGCGATCTGTATAATTTCAGAAACCCAGGAAATAAGAGAATAGAATCGCTAAGAACTTGCTGAGATTAGAAAATCTCACCAGCTGATTGCTTGATCTTCGAAAGTGTTGGCTCTTCTTGTAGCTTCCGAAGAAGATGCACTTCTTGAACAACAAGTTAGATGGACTTCGAAACGCATCGTTTTTTAGAATGGGCCTTTGATAGGCCTATCTTTGTAACGGGTGTCATAAACAGGCCTTAATTTTTCTGTTCTCAAACTTGATCGGTCACACTCACACAAACTCACATACTGTCTACTAGTATTTGTGAATTGATGATAACATGTCCTTTTTGAACTCAATGTCAGAATTTAAGTGTTACTACAATCAATAAAAGAAAGGACAAAATAGACAGTGTAAATAATTTCTTTTTTGCCTGTACTCAAAATAAATGATTTTTAACAAAATAGTTGAGTGAATAAAACCAAACAGAAAAGAACAAGAAAAAAATGAAGGAGTGTTGTCTTGTAAATAGTATGGGGAGGAAGAAAAGCTGTGACTACTTGTTGCGAGGCTTCTACTCCTTCCAGACGCAAAAGTTTGTCTTTTGGTCAGTCTCTTTTTTTTCTCTGTATTTTAAACTTTTACATGACAACAACAATTCAAATTTTAGTTAAACAAGAAAACAACAAGAACAAAACTCCATAGCCATATAAATACAGTAAAAAACAAAAAAAAGAGCTACACTAGTTAGTATTTTCTTTACTTTTTTTTTTTAAATCTTTAGAATCTTTGATATATCCTGTTTTCAAATCGCTATTCAAAACGTTTATTGGTAGCTAAAATGACTGTTGAAATTAAGATTCTATGTGTTTAGTCTCAAAATCATGATCTATGTTCAGAAATTTTATAAGTCAGAAATTTCAAATTTCTTAAGTCAGTCAAATATATATATATATATATATATATTTATTTTTTGTTATTAGGTTTGTTATTTTATTTTTATTTTTTTTTACCAAAAGGTTTATTTTTTTTTTTGTTTTATAGATAGAACTCACATACTTACCACGGTTTGATGTAATATAATCTTCTAATTTTGTCATTCGATCACATTCTTTTATTTTTTTCTCATTCAATATTCCGTATTGCTGTCGAAATAAACTCTATTTTCGAAGAAAATATTGGAGTTTTCTCTAAGTAAAACAGTAAAAAATAACACAAATATTGATAATTCAAACATAATTATTGGGTTTGTTATTTTTATTTTTTTTACTAAAAGGTTTGTTATTTTTTTGACTTATAGATAGAACTCACCCATTTACCACGGTTTGATGTAATATAATCTTTTAATTTTGTCATTCGATCACATTCTTTTATTTTTTTCCCATTCAATATTCCGTATTGCTGTCGAAATAAACTCCATTTTCGAAGAAAATATTGGAGTTTTCTCTGAATAAAACAGTAAAAAATAACACAAATATTGATAATTCAAACATAATTATTGGGTTTGTTATTTTATTTTTATTTTTTTTACTAAAAAGTTTGTTATTTTTTTTGTCTTATAGATAGAACTCACCCACTTATCATGGTTTGATGTAATATAATCTTCTAATTTTGTTATTCGATCATATTTTTTATTTTTTTCCCATTCAATATTCCGTATTGCTATCGAAATAAACTCCATTTTCGAAAAAAATATTGGAATTTTCTCTAAGTAAAACAGTAAAGAATAACATAAATATTGATAATTTAAACACATAAACAGTAATTTCTTGTTTTTGTCAATTTGTATTACTATTTTACTTGTTTTTTTCAAATCTTTTACTAAACTAAGCTACTAGGGACAAGTATTATTGCAAGGAAGACAACCACATGAGCTACGGCCGGCAACCAAATAGCCACGGCGGTTTGTCAGCTTCCTCGCAGTCTCCACCGCTCTCTGCATCTGCTCAGCATGCTGTTGCCTCGCCGTAGCTCTCCAATCCTCTGCTCTCCGGTGCACCGTATCCATTCTCTTCATCAATTTCTCCTCCAAATTTGATCTCATCTTCTGTATTTTCACCTAAAACAATAAAAACATCACTCCAAAAACCACACATTAATTTCAAAATTCATCATCACTTAACTGTTTATTTTGGACTGTTATGATTAATAATCTGAGTCTCCAATTTCCCAAAAGAGGAAATTACTGAAAATATACTAATCTGTTCACGTGGGTCTTGCACAAATTACAAGTTACAACTACACATATCATATATAGCTAGTTAGCTACAAACCACCCAAAAAATCACACATCAATTCTTCAAATTCATCATTTCGACCTGTGTAATTATACTATATAGGCTACATAATCTTAATGATTAATAATTTAATCTAAGTCTACAATTTCCCAAGAGAGGAGATTACTTTAAAAAATACTGATCTTTTTTCACATGGGAGTTGCACAAATTACAAGTACAGCTACAAACATGTCATCTCTTTTTAAAAAAAATTAGAAACTCGAAGACTTTTTGCTTCTAAAGTAACAAAGACTAGTCAATGAAGTCGTGTAAGGACTTCGGACATTACTCTAATGTTGGCGCGTGGCTCCACAAATTCGTTAGAACAGACCAAAATTCGTATTTTTATACGTTCCAAAATATACGTATTCGTATGCACATACATACCTCGAGTTTCCTGGATTGAGCTTCGGCTTTAGCATTTTCGAGATTAACCCATGCCTGGATTTTGGCTTCTTCTCTTTGATATCTACATAACGATATTCGAAATTTTGTAATCTACTCAATTCAAGATTTTATAATTTCTTTCAAGATTTTGTTTATACCTTTGGCAAAATTTGATCTTGTCGTCTTCACCATCCCATAAAGCAGCTTTAGATTCTGAAACACTTTTTCGCAACTCAGAGTCCATATCGGAATGTCTTAAGCTCTTCGATATCTCTTCTTCTTCTTCCTCCCTCGAGTTCCAATGACTCGTCACCGAGTTATAGTACTGAGTCGCAGCGGACCCACTGAGTCGTAGCTTGTCGGCGAACTCGGAGATATCTATGACGTTTTTGGTTTCTGTTAACGGACCAGACAATTTCGAAGGCGTGTTGTGTCTCGCCGGAGACATGCTTATAAACGGCGTGTGACATCTTGAAGCCGTTACACTTCCGACTGGTGTCATCTCTGTTCCGATGTCTCTGTGTTGAATTTGAGCTTCTTCTTCTTCCTCGTAACGGATAAATTTGTCGGAATCTCTGAATATAAACCCTTCCGTTGATGGGAGAATCTGCTGCACTTCGTTCGCTAACTTATCTGACAGAACACAGAATCAAACAAATAAACTGTCAGTTTCAACAGAAAAAAATATCAAAACTTTTGAGAATCTATCAAAAGGGTTTCTTCTTTTTTTTACCTTTAAGAATAAGATCTGGTGGAGACAATGAGACCTTTTCCTCCGTAACCCTAGATTTCTCCGAGTATACAACTTCCACCTGCAAAATCCAAAGACCCATTCTTGAAATTTCAGTTTACTACTTCCCTGACTTCACATTCTCGTCTAAAGATTCGAACTTTATCAAATTCCCAGTTCCAAAATGTAAGGGTTTTTCAGAAATCAAACCTGGTGCTTAAACCCATCAAACTGGGAGTTATTACTAATCTGACTGTTTTTGAACGAATGTGCCGGAGATTCATGACCGGAGGTGACCCATTTCTCGGCGTCGACCCACTTAGAAGGGAAGTTTCGTCTTCTACCAGAGACACTGCTACTGAAACTGAAGACTCCTCTACCTGGAGTACAAGGAGACTCCATTAACATCACTCTTCTCTGTCCACTGCTTCTTCCTTCTCCAATGCTCTTCTGTGATGAGAAACTTTGTCTCCTTTCGTTTACCATCTCACTGCTGCTACTGCTTTGGTTCGATGAAATTGGCAGCGATTTGATGAAATCTGCAGTTTCCTTCAGATTGATTCTGCTTATAAGTGAGTCATCTGCGAATGGGTTTGTGCTAATTCTTGGCTCAACAACATCTGAGATTTTGTCCTGAAAACAAGCAAACGAAGAGAGATTCAAGAACAAGAAAAGAAGAGAAGCATTAAACAAAAAAACAAAAAAAACTGAGAGACTCTGTTTCTTTTACCATATTAGGAGAGAAAGCAGAAGCTGAGCTTAGTGTTGCTGTTTCTTGTGATGTCCGTGGAGGCTTTCTCTGTTCTATAGTGTTTTTGGTTTTTGTTGGTTTATTTTGGTTTAGTTGTTGTCTGCATCTAATGGAGTTGCGTATATTGTTATAGACAGAGAAGTTATAGGAAGAAAATGGCATTAGCTTTTAGATGTGTCTATCTATAAGAAGGAAAAGGACTTGACCAGTTTTTCAGAGTAGACCATTGTCTAAAGGGTACTAGTTTCATGTAATATTGTACATAGTTAGATTTTCATTATTTTTTTTGTTTTCTTATATTATTTTTAACTTTGTTAGTTTATATAGCACTCTTTGGATTCTGATCGGAACATAATGACAAGAATTCTGAAAATGACTTTTTTGTTTTGTTCACTCAAATAACAGAATAATTCCGCAAAAAAAATGTGATTTATGAAATGTTCTGTTAGTTTATCATTTCTCAGTTACAAATTCAAACTTAAAACCACAAAGATTTACAAATATGTACCAAATAATCGCTTTGGATCTCACATTTTTAAACGTCAATTTATGTCATTATCTACACTAAAATGGGTTTGATTATAATTGGAAATTTGGAATTGGTGAAGAAGATAGTAGAGTATAGAATTAGAGTAGTGCATAGACTGGTGATGGGCTCTTGGGGCAAGTACAAATGCATGAAAAGATGTGGCTCTTCTGTCTCTAATGTAATGATTATCTTCATCACAATTATTATATTAAACCTAATGGGCTTGTAGAGTGTATCAAGGCCCATAAAGAGTGATCTGAGATACGAGAAGACGGTTTAAACGGCTACAAGTCCAATAAACAATATGAAAACGGTCATTGTCAAGTTTTTACGAAATAAAAAGAGGAAAAACACATAAAAAAATTCTGAAAGTAGCCCGCACTGATATTTTAAATCTCAAAAGTATTTTACTAATATTTTAAATTTTTGATTAAATTTTGTTAACAGAAAAATTTTTAAAGTACCTTTTGATTTCGCAACCCGGAAATTTAGACGGAATATTAAATTCTGTTAACAAATTTTCTTCAAATTTTGCAACTCTTTGAACGGACTCACTAAAATTTAAGAAACCAAAACTATTATCGATCTAAAACATACATATATCACGATTAATAGCTGTTCCAAATTTACTATTTTGTCTAAATTTCTGTTTAATCGTACTATTTTTAGATCGATTATAATTTTAGTTTCTTAATTTCTAGTGAGTCACGTCGAAAAATCGTAAAATCGAAAGATTTTTTGTTAACAGAGTTTGCTATTTCGTCCAAATTTTTGGGATTGCAAAATTAGAAGCCATTTAGAAGATTTTTTCTGTTAATAAAATTTAATTGAAAGTTTAAAGTGTTAATAAAATACATTTGAGGTTTAAAGTGTCTCTGTGTGCTATTTTCAGAGTTTTTTATACATTTTTCCCAAATAAAAATGATGTCTAACAAAATTATTTGCAAAGAGAGAGAGACAAAAACTAAACCACTATTTTTTAAGATATTATTTAATAAACAAACAGATTTGAAGAACTACTAGTCATAACTGTTCTTGTACAGTATAATTCCAAGAAACTGTCAGCAATAACCAGCGAGGAGAATGCAAATCCTATCATCCAATGAACCAAAATCAGAGACCGCCTCTCAACTAATTATTCTAACATTAAAAAAAAACTAATAATTGAAAGTTGAAACTACATCACTATTGTATATTTGTATTGTATGTGTATTTCTCTATTATTCGGATCTCACATTATCCACGTGACAACGACCTTACATGTATTTTGTTTTTTGTTTTGTCGACCATTTCATGTATATATACGGTGTATTTATAGCATTTAAAAATAGTTAACGTCGTTAAATATATATATTTTTTCCATATTATTGTTCTTATCTCACATTGAACATGTGGATGTAAGACCTTCGTATAAATCCTTTTTTATTATAATCAGAGACTGAATTATTTCATATAAATACGAAGAGGACGTATACTACCAATCGGTGCTAAATATAAAGTTTTTTTTTGCAATATATGCAAATACTTAGCAACGACCGTATCTGGATTTGTCCAGCGAAGAACATGGTGAAGATTCATCCTGATCAAGCATTACCGGTGGACTCCAGCGCCGGAGAAGACAAGAGTTCGCTGTACATGACGACGGAGCAAAAGAGTTTCACGATTTGGATGAGATCTCTTGTGTTCCATACCAAAGGCTGCACGGTTTTTGATTCCAAAGGGAACTTAATCTATCGAGTGGATAATTATGATTCCAAGAGTTGCAGTGAAGTTTACCTTATGGATTTATACGGAGAAATCTTGTATACATTACGTCAAAAGGTAATAATCATTTCCTCTCTATACATGAAATCATAATAAATTTTAATAAACAACTTAATTTCGAGACTAACTTATTGTTATGTGTATTATAGAAACTGGGATTATTCAAATCTCTGGAAGGATATAACTCAACGGGAACAAGATTTCGACTAAGAAAGAATTTCAAGATTTCGCCAAGTGGTTCGTCTTCGTCTTACAAAGTTGTAATGGGATCGAGCCGAGATGATACACAACAATCTTGTTACAAGATTGTAAACCGCGGTTCGGTTTTCACGGTCGAGGATGGATCGGGAAGATTAGTGGCGGAAGTTAAAAAGAAGCAATCGAATATTAACGGTTTGGATTATGGAGAAGACGTTTTGACGATGATGGTGGAGCCAGAAGTGGACCACTCTTTCATAATGGGTATCGTTATAGCTTATAGTCTTCTGAAATGTAAATTGTAGGGGTGAAACTGAATTATTTTGTAAGTTTAGGGTAGTAAATGCGAATATACAAATATTCAGGTAGCGATGTGATATTATTATTGTTAATTATGTTTTCAGATGAGTTAAAACGTCATTACAAGCATAAACCCCCAAAATCTCTTTGCTTCAAATTGTGATTTCGAAGATTTGACACAAAAATGTGGAGAAGATCGACTTCGTTCGTGCTCGATAAACATCAGAACAATACACCCATCTCTCTTACTCCGTCGATCGATTCCCCTCCTCCACCATCTGCTTCAATGGCGGATGAAAACCCTAACCCTAATCCTATTTCGGCTTACTACCAAACCCGAGCGGCGCACCACGGGATCGTGACCAGCGATTGGCTGGAACAGGCGCAAGCCGCCGTTCGTCGCTACCCGGACAAGGATTACTCGGTTTCTCCCGTCGCGGGAAGACCCTTCAGCGTGATTGAGGAATTTAACAGCTGGAGGCAGCAGCCCGATTTGGCGGAGGCTGTTGCGGCGATTCGTGCCCTTGCGGCGGTTATTAGGGCTAGCGAAGCGACTACTATGATGGAACTCGAAATCGAACTCAAGAAAGCTTCTGATTCCTTGAAAGTAAGCGTCTTTCTTCTTTGTCTTGAGAATTTCTGGGTTCAGTATTTGAATTTCTTCTTTGTTCGTTTTGGATTCAATCTTTAACGAATATGCTATTAATTTGCGACTTATCTTTTGAGTATTTTGCTTCATATGGTTGATGTGATCGTAGCATCGCATTTACTTGTAGAGTTGTGAATGCGACTTGGCATTGCATTTGAAAGATTCTTAGTCGTTATGGGCAAGAGAAGTAAGAAAAATGTTATCTTGATTGTCGCAGTTTACATTTTCTATGAATCGATTGGTTAGTTCTTCTGATGTTAAGTTGTGTTATCTGAGTCATTCTCGACTTGTAGTACCTTTCGATTATTGTCACTGTAGAAGTCTAAAAACGTAAGATTGCCTTCGCTTTTCAGTCGTGGGACACAACTTCGATATCTTTAACAGCAGGATGTGATCTGTTCATGCGTTACGTGACTCGAACATCTGCCTTAGAATTTGAGGATTTCAACTCAGCGAAGTCCCGTGTGCTTGAACGCGCCGAGAAGTTTGGGGAAATATCTTGCAAGGTCAGTCATTTTTCATAGATGGAAATCGCGTACACATGTAGAGATATATTAGTAAGTAGAAGAAGAGTTTGAACGGTGATGCATTTCGTTTTGCAGGCACGAAAGATCATTGCAATGCTTAGTCAAGATTTCATATTTGATGGCTGTACGATACTGGTCCATGGATTCTCCAGAGTTGTGTTCGAAATATTAAAGACAGCAGCTCAAAACAAGAAACTCTTTCGAGTTCTGTGCACAGGTGCTCTTTCTTTAAACTTTTGAGATTTGAGATCGATCTCATTTGGATTTTCCTAACCAAAAAATCACACATCCGCAGAGGGAAGGCCAGATAAAACAGGAGTACTGCTAGCTAACGAGCTTGCGAAGCTTGATGTTCCGGTGAAGCTTCTGATTGATTCGGCCGTGGCCTATAGCATGGATGAAGTAGACATGGTGTTTTTTGGAGCCGACGGAGTTGTTGAAAGTGGCGGGGTGATTAACATGATGGGTACTTACCAAATCGCACTCGTCGCACACAGTATGAACAAACCAGTCTATGTAGCTGCAGAGAGTTACAAGGTAGTTATAAAACACTCAAAAAACTTTTTAAGCTTTTCAAATGTGGTTGCAAGAAACACTGTGATTCATCATCTAATTTTGTTTTTTTATCTTGCAGTTTGCACGACTCTACCCGTTGGATCAAAAGGACTTGGAACCGGCCTTGCGACCTATTGATTTCGATGTTCCTGTTCCTCCAAAGGTTGAGGTAGAAAGATCTGCGAGAGACTACACTCCTCCTCAGTACTTGACTCTGCTCTTCACTGATCTTGGTGTTCTCACTCCATCTGTAGTAAGTGATGAGCTAATTCAGCTTTACTTGTAACTAAAGCTGTCTTCTTCTTATTCAGCCTAAAAGCTTGTCTGAAAAACTTTCATTTCTTTGTATAAAAATAAAATAAAAAACAACATTGCTAACACAGACATAGATTCTCTGTTTGTACTGCTTATGCAGAAGGTTTTGGTGGGAGAGAGAGTGTGACTTGTAAAATTTACTCATAATTTCGCTCTCAGGTCTTAATAGTATAATATTCTATAATTATGATTTTATTTCTTGATTAGAGATTGCGTTCATAAACAAAGTTCATGGTGTACATTACATCAGCTTAAAAACAAGTAAAGACTTTTCAGAACTTGCAATGCTGCAGACTCACAATCATCATAGTTGAGGACTAATAAATTGTTTATTGAATTGCTACTTTTTATAATGGGGTTTTCTGATTTTATTAAAAAAGTGTATTTTTTCAAAAAAAGTCTGTTAGGTTCTTAGCTTAGAAGTTATACAGGATGGATGTTATTGAAAAGTTACAATTATTGTAGCGAAGTGATGGATGGCCTATAATGTTTAATGTTCATGTATGTGTACACATAAAACATTATTATATGATATGATGTCTTGAAAATGAATGCATGTGAAACGTGACAGAATTAAAATATGTTAATTATTATTTTAATGCTCGGTCGTAAGTTACTGGTAAGCTAACGGCTAGCATCACAAAACACGTTTTCTTGAAATTACCACTTCATGTTTTGGGTTTTTAGTAATCGAGCTAAAGTATTTAAAAAAAAACATTAGTGAACGTGAAAAAAGATAAAATATTCTGGAATGTTGGATGTTTTACAAACAAATTTGAAAATAACAAAAATATTCTCAAAAACACCGAGGATGGCAAAGTGTTTGTATTTTTCAGTTTTTCTTTTATCATCTGTTAATATTAAACAAAAGAAAAATATAAGATATAATACAAGATAATATACAAGGATGTAAACCAAAACCAGCATAACAATGAAATGTCTCCGCAAACTAAACCAGCAAAAAAAAAAAAAAATTGCTAGAAACAAAGCCGGTGAAAAAGAAAATTTCTCAGGATGCAAAATCCACAACTAAAACAGAAATAATGTAACTAAAACCCAAATATGATATCAACACCAAAACCTGCAATTTTTCAGAATTTCAGGAAATCTAAGAACTAGATTTACTATTGCCGTATTTTTCAGTTTAATTAAGTGTTTTTTTGTTAATTGATTGAAATATATTTGCTGAGAACATATTGTACTTTCTTATTAAAAAAACATGGATAGTAAAAGTAGTAATTTCCGACAAGAAAAAAGGTCGATGTCGAAAAAAAAGGGTCAAATCCCACATTTTAATTGAGACATGAAAGACACATCACTCCACAAACAGCACAGTTAAAGTTCCTCTTTTATATATTCCCAGATTCTCCTTCGTCTAAGTTCCACTTCATCTCTCTCTCTCTCTCTCTACACTTAGATTTTCAATTCTTAATCCCAGAGATAAAGAAAATGACTAAAATCTCTGTTGGATTGCAACTTGTGACAACAGATTCAAAAGAGAAACTAAACAACATAGTGATAAAATCTTCATTGAGACCAAACCGATCTAATCCAAACATCTCGGAGCTCTGTTTCCTCAAAACATGTCATCTCTGTCTGAAACAGCTCCGTGAAGACAAAGATGTTTACATGTACAGGTACAAACTTTTTCCATGATTGATCAGATTATGAAAACGAATTATAATATAAAGATTTGTCTTTTGAATCTCAATTGTTCTTTCATTTATGTGGTGAAAACAGAGGGGACTTGGGATTTTGTAGCAGAGAGTGTAGAGAAAGTCAGATTTTGATCGATGAGAAGAAGGAATTAGAGGCTTCAACGAAGATGATGTTGGCTTCTTACAAACGCTGTAACTCCGGCGCCGGAAAAAGCGAGAATCGGATTTTGTTGGATGATCTCCGGCGGCGACGCCAGCTATTTATAGTCCCTTAATGCAATCATCCACTTCAGTAATTAGTAATTATAGTTTTTTGTTTGTTTAAACACCTTATTAGTACATACTATAATATATAGAAGAGTCATGTTAATTAAATTGTATCTCCATTGTCAAATGTTTTTAATATATATGGTGATCTTAGGTGGGATTGGGAATGGATAACTACTGATTGAATAAAAAAACATTAAAGTTATCAGATGTTTTGCAGTTAATCTTTGTTTAGTGAGAGAATCTATTTTCTTAACTGTCATATGATATCACAACTCATAACCAATGTACGTATGATTATTCAATATCATATTCAGATTGGATCTCAGCATGACTGATATGAACTGAATAAAATAGACTTTTTTAGTGGAAAATCTTTTTGATTCGATTTGTTTTTTTATACATGGAGATATTTGTTTATGTATGGACATAGACAAACTTTGTTCTGAAGATATGAACAGCTGATTTAGACACGTGTTGAATATGTACTGACTTTTGGGATCTGTCTTACAATATAGCGTATTAATAATACTCCCCAATTAAGTTGGAATTATTATAGGTCAACTTTTTAAATTGGGCCGCTTTTATAGTTAGGTCAACTTATTTAGGGTGTCATTCAAAGAAGAACAGATGTAGAGTCTCGGCCCAATTTAAAAGCCCAATAACGTAAAACTAAACGCAAGTTTGATTAATGAGAACTAAATCCAAGCCCAACTTTGTTAAGCCCACTAGATAAGCTGTTTGGCCCAAGACAGTTAAGTTGTATGCAAGGTTGATTATTGAGAAGCATTTTAAAAGTTTTATAAGAGAACTGATTTGGTTCTATTTTTTTTTTTTTTTTTTAACATTCATTGATTTGATTCTATTTAAAGATAAAATGGTATTTTTTTTATAACATTCATTACCCTCAATTATTAAAAGTAAATAGTGAAACAAATAATTGCACCATAAAACAAAATAATACTAACTGGCTAATTGCACCATATATTACAAACAGTATCTTCTGTTTCTTTGAGATAAGCTAATTTAGGAACTTGTCTCAATCCGGGAAAAAGATTCTGACCCTACCATGCCTGTCTTTGCGTTCTCAATTTGATCTTTCTATATAAATAATTAATATATATCAAAGTACTTTTTTGGATAATAAATTATATATACGAACGGACACCTATATAAATGATTGTATATATACGCAGTACAACTATACAGTATACATTATACATGTTTGTTTAATATTCACAAATAAACGTATGTGTTTACAGAGAAACAAACTATGAAAGATGGCCCCATCGGATTCTTTGTAATAAAATGTATAAATAAAGTAGAGTATTCAGTTTCATAAACCTGGTTGGTAATTGGATAAAGGTTTATATATATCAGGCCGTGAAAATTTGCATTCATTTTATAAAAAAAAATTGCGTTTACTAAAGCGAGATGAGAACACGTGTGATGATCGGCTAGCTAATGAAAGCTAAATTGCTTACGATATTGGTTTTCATTTATTCAGACTGTCAAATTTTTATTGCTCCATGATTATGTAAAACTGCTGATTCAACTGATGCAATGACATTAATATTTTACTCCTATAAAAAAGCTTAGCGGAATTTATTAAATGCCATCAATCGTTTATGCATTATATAAAAGACGTAATCATAATTATATAGAAAAATATAAATATGCACGGAATAATATAATTTGACCTAATAAATTGAGTGAGCGAATTATTAAGGGAGTTTTAAATTGAATTTAAGAAAATAGATAACTTAGAAGTTAGAATGCATCATCAACTCAAAGGATTGTTAATTTTTATTAATCATAAGACGACAGAAAGTTTGTCATAAAAAGCTAATCCTATCAATTTATACTAAATAAAAGGAACTATTTGGGGCTCCTTAAGCTATCCACTTCAACTTTTCAAACTATTCTAAAAATATGACACATCAGCAAAAAATAATAATACAAATTTCCACTTTAGATTTTTTTTGAAATACACATAAAGTAAATAAATAGAACCAAAATTAATATAGTTAAATACAAGAGTAAATAAAAATAAATTATTATTTTTTGAATCAGTAAAATAAATATTATTTAAATCTATATCATCAATATATACTCTTTTGTTTGTAATATAACAAATTAACAATAATGAAAATTCTCACTTTAGATTTTTTGAAATACACATAAAATCAATAAATAGAACCATTAAATTAATATAGTTATTAGCAAAAAAATAAAAGGAACTATTTGGAGCTCCTTAAGCTATCCACCTCAGCTTTTCAAACTATTCTAAAAATATGACATATCAGCAAAAAATAATAATACAAATTCCCACTTTAGATTTTTTTGAAATACACATAAAGTAAATAAATAGAACCAAAATTAATATAGTTAAATACAAGAGTAAATAAAAATAAATTATTATTTTTTGAATCAGTAAAATAAATATTATTTAAATCTATAGCATCAATATATACTCTTTTGTTTGTAATATAACAAATTAACAATAATGAAAATTCTCACTTTAGATTTTTTGAAATACACATAAAATAAATAAATAGAACCATTAAATTAATATAGTTATTAGCAAAAACTAAATAAAACCATATATCATTTTAATCAGTAAAATAAATATCATTTAAATCTGTAGCATTAATATATACTTATTTTTGTCACTAAAATTAATATAGTTACCAACAAAAATAAATAAAATTAAAATATCATTTTTTGAATCAGTAAAATAAACATCATTTAAATTTATAGCATCAATATATACTTCTTTTGTTTGTAATATAACAATAATAAAAAAAATTCACTTTATATCTTTTGAAATACACATAAAATAAATAAATAGAACCACTAAGTTAATATAATTATTAGGAATAAGTAAATAAAACTAAATATCATTTTCTAAATCAGTAAAATAAATATCATTTAAATCTGTAGCATTAATATATACTCCTTTTTGTAATATAGTGAATATATTAGACAACAAATTGCTCTAAAAACTTAAATAATAGTTAATAGAAACAAGATTACAAAATGATAATTTCTAAAATAAAATTTAAACATTTACAAATTATAAAAATCTAAAACATTCACTTTTTAGAAACATACAGATTAAACATCATAGTACGTTAGATTATGGCAACCAACAAGACAAGAAGTTTTTCAAAGCATCTATCTATATGAAGATTTCGATCATTGTTACTATTTACATTGTAGAAAATGATAGACAAAAGAAGAATTTTATGCACTGATATTTATTCAATGTGTGTCTTAGTTGGCTTAAGGTAGTCAAGTTACTACAAACTATACATGTCAACACATGAGTTAAACAGTTTATAAACAAAAATTAAGTTTTAGATGACAGTTAATTTTTATATATATCAAGTTAGTAAATTCTTAAATTAAATAATAATGCATTTTTGAAAAAATAACATACACATTTTTATGTAGAAGAAAATGTCTAAAAAAATCTTTAATTATCCACATCAACAAAATTCCTTATAAACCCAACTTGAATGAAAAAATAATATGGTTTTTTTTCCTGGGTTAAGAAACTCTTTTAAAAATAATATAATATATATTATTAGTTTAATTATAAAGGCTTATCAAAATATATATGTGTAGTTTAATAAAAAAATGTTTAAGTTAAGTTACAAGCAAAATTTTTTACATCTTTTGAGTTTTGAGAAACTCAACATACTTTATTTAACATAATGAGTTAGTATGAAATTGTATTTGTATATGTATTACTTGCCTTATTCATCTATATTTTTTATAGTTTACGTATACTTCATAGACCAAATCAAAATTACATTTTATCAATATGATTGTGATTTTTTATACTATGTAAATATTGTTTTTATTTATATGAATCAAAGTTATTTTATAGATTTATAAGAGATTAGAACATTGAGTGTTGTTTGTATTTGAGATTGCTAATTAAATAAAAACACTACACGAACACAGTTGAAATAAAAATAAAAATCTAAATTAATTGGAATAATAATAATCAAATTTAGTCAAAACAAAAAAAAATTTAATAATATTTTGAAAGTTAGTAGTGAATAACAGTGAGTTTATATACAAATATTAAGTTTTAGATTAACAGTTAATTTTAGCATATATCAAGTAGGTAATTCTTAAAATTATATCATGATACATTTTTTGAATATGTTAAAATATTTTTGATGTATAATCATATCAAAACAATTTTAAAAATTAAATATTATATTTAAAATATTAACTTAAAGTGAAAATAATAAAACTTAAATAATAATCAAATATCTATATAAAAACAGTCCGCGCGTAGCGCGGAAACATCCCTAGTTTGCTCAAAAGCTTAAAACGTACGTGTCCTGCACACTTATATTCGTAAATGTTCTTTAGTGCTATTATAACTTTAGTCCTATGCATTTAGATCTTAAAGGTCCTCGCATGTAATCAAGTTACATTGGCGAGTCTTAGTATGCTATCATGACATTTTCAATAATTTATTTATTTTATTTTTCTATTAAAACCTTTTCATTAATTCATTTTCTACTTTTTCGTAGTAATTAGTTTTCAAATTAACAAATGTGATTCATACTAAGGGGAAATAGTAAGTATTTTTTGCTAAAAATTGGCTAATGAATATCAAGAGAAAGTATTACAATAATATATACTTGTGTTTTTGTATAACTTTTAAATGATAACTAGGTAATAACTCACACCCTGTGCGTGATGAAATAATTATTATTTATTTAAATTTAATATAATTTTAAAATCATATAATATAATAAAATATAATTATATTTATATGAATTTCATATAATATTATATTATAACATTGACAATATATTTTCTATAACATATAGAGTAATTTAATTATCATATAAATTAATTTAAAAGTAAAATATTATGCATAACATATGATATAGCTGGATAGAAATACGAAGTCGCTATATAAATTTTCTATAAGATTTAGATATATAATATTTATGTATATATTTAATTACTTTTGACTCTTAAATAATAATTAAATATTATTATTTAAATAATTTGTTACTTATCTACTATATCAAATGAATTATAAAAAAGACACAAATTTTATATTTTTAATTTGAAAAACAAAAATTATATCTATAAATTATCTCTTTGTAAAAGAAAAGAATAATTATTGACTTTAAACTCTTTTAATTAAAAAATATTATCTAAAATATAATAATAAAGCATAATTGAATATATGATAAATAGTAAGTTGGGAGTATAGTGTATACATGATAAAATTTAAGATGTAACATGGTTAGAGTTTTGATGCGTTCTTGCTATGATTGATTATATAAAAATAATGTGACAAATAATTATTTTTATAATTAGCTTCTATAAAAATATTGATGTTTATCCATTTCATATATATTTTTACTCTAAATAAGTTTTAAATACTGATGACTTATTAGACAAAAGTGTCACTATCCTTTATATTCAAAATTTTTAAATATATATATCTAAATTAACAAAATAAATTTGAATTAATATATTACTTATATCTAAATTAGATTAGTGAATGCGATAAATTAAATTAATCATATTATTAATATATATCAAACACAATAAAAATTATTTCCATTCAAATTATTAATAAATTCTCAATTACCTCATAATTATATTATATTAAATATTAAATATTATTTATTGTATACTAAATTTAGGAAAGAGTCTAAATTATGAGCTAATTGAAAATTTACTTTTGGAAAAAGTCAATTAAATCGAATTATAATTATTTACTTTTATTTATAATGATTATAATGAACTCAAATTACAATCAACTTTTATAATGATTATAATGAACTCAAATTATAATAATTTATGTTTATTTGTTAATAAATTATCAATTACCTCATAATTATATTATATTAAATATTAAATATTATTTATTGTATACTAAATTTTGGAAAGAGTCTAAATTATGAGCTAATTGAAAATTTACTTTTGGAAAAAGTCAATTAAACAAATTATAATTATTTACTTTTATTTATAATGATTATAATGAACTCAAATTACAATCAACTTTTATAATGATTATAATGAACTCAAATTATAATAATTTATGTTTATTTATTAATAATCTGAGTAATTTATATTCAATTTTTAAAATTCAAATTATAATACATGTATAAAAAATCTATATACTTTTTATTATATAAATGATGTATAAGTTTGAATGAAAATAAGATAAAAAATTTTTTTGGTAGAAATGTAATTAAAGAAATAATTAATATGATATATTTTTGGTAAGAAATAAAAGAAAGAGAATATCTTATAAATTAAATGCTGATTTAAAAATTAGACATAACATATTTATGGATCTAAAATACACAATGACATATCATGTAATTAGTCTAGTAATCTAAGGTTTTTTTAAAAAATTAGCTCACAATGAATGTGGAGTTGACACATCAGCATAATTGCACTACTGTAAATACTTACAAAAATAAGGTTATTTTTTAAAAATGCTTCTCTTTTAATATATAAGGGATCAGTAATCACAAGAAAAAATGAATATATATTCAGAGATGTTTAATATAAAATCTTATATTATTTTGGAAAATAGTTTGCTACTTACTTAATTAGGGGTCAAGTGGTTAAGTTTATTACTATTTGGAAGGCCACAAGTTTGTCAACCAAGTACATGAATGCCATCTCTTTTCTTTTTTGCTTACTATTTTACCTTTTTATTATTATATAAATAATTAATTATGAAAAAAATTATTCAAAAGACAAAAAATCTTAAACCTATATTCTAATTTAAAATAATAGATATACTTTTTACATTAAAAAATCATAAACTTAAACACACCTTTAGATTAATCAAAAATGACATCATTAAGAAAGGGAAATTGTAACCCTTTTATATATTTGAAAATGATCATTATATTATATATCGTAATAATTAAAATAAACTAACTAATCAAAAGATAAAATGAATTTTCGTTATATTCAAACTTACTTTAAAGTTTGATATGACTTAAAATCGTACAATAAAGTAAAAGGAATTAAGACCTTATGTAAAAATTCAGCAAACGTTAGGTATGAAATGGTTTAGACTTTTTTTCTACCAGCAGTCAAATAGGACTAAATTTAATCCTAATTTACTTGCTTAATCTACAGAAGTAAATCTAAAGTTAATGAATGTAAAGTAGAAGGGTAGTATCGTAAATAACATTTCAAGTTTAGGAAATTTAATAATAAATTGTTCCTCTTAAGCTAAAAAGCCCTTTATCTTCCATTTTTCTGATGAACAAAGCAAAGTGCTGAAAGAGAGAGAGAGAGAGAGGAAAAGAAAAGATAAACCCCCAAAGAATCATTTATTTTACATTTCGCCGCTAAGATTCTGTTTCTGAACATTTTACACCGTCAAGAGTCACGCTTGTGTGAGCCGCCATGTGTGGAGGAGCTATAATCTCCGACTTCGTTCCGCCGCCGACATCTCGCCGCGTTACCAGCGAATTCATCTGGCCGGATCTGAAGAAGAATGTGAAGGGATTGAAGAAGAGCTCGAAGAAGCGTTCGAGTTTCTTTGACCTTGACGATGAGTTCGAGGCTGACTTCCAAGGTTTCAAGGATGACGCATCCATCGATTGCGATGATGATTTCGATGACGTCTTCGCCGATGTGAAACCGTTTGTTTTCACCGCGACCCCGAAACCCAAACCCGTCGTCTCGTCCGCCGCCGCCGGTAAATAATCCGCTTCTAGCTTTACTTTGGAGAGATTGAATTGAATTAGGCAGAAATTAAATTTCCGATTCGATTAGCCATGTTCGTTGTATTTGAATATGGTTGCTTTGGTGTGAAATTGAAGTTTCAGATTTCTCAGCTCTTTAGAAATTAGTTTGACCTTGTTGTTTATGAGCTAAAATGATCATTTCATAGCTTCTGAGTAATCTCTCTTAAAAGTTTTATTCTTTGGAATCACCTGTTCTTGGATATCGTTCATAGCTTCTGAGTTTCTTCTCTGTAACAATTTTTTATTCTTTGGAATCATCTGTTGTTGGATATCGTTCTGCTTATGATACGAAGCCTCCTGATTCGTGTGATGAAATTGATTTGACTTAAGAACTCTTTTTGTTTGTTGTTATTTCCACCATCAGATTCAGCTTTGGGCAAGAAAGTTGCCGACTTTAATGGACAAGCTGAGAAATCTGCAAAGAGGAAGAGGAAGAATCAGTACAGAGGGATAAGGCAACGCCCTTGGGGCAAATGGGCTGCAGAGATCCGTGATCCAAGGGAAGGTGCAAGAATCTGGCTTGGGACTTTCAAGACAGCTGAGGAAGCTGCGAGAGCTTACGATGCTGCAGCAAGAAGGATCCGTGGATCCAAAGCTAAGGTCAATTTCCCGGAGGAAAACCCTCAGAGACGCCCTGCCAAGGCCAGTCCTCAGAAACCGGTCGCTAAACCAAACCCAAACCCGAGTCCAGCTTTGGTTCAGGACTTCGACAACTCCTTTGACAACATGTGTTTCATGGAGGAGAAACACCAAGTGAACAGCAACAACAACAATCAGTTTGGGTTGACAAGCTCCGTTGATGCTGGAGGTAATGGGTATCAGCAGTATTTCAGCTCGGACCAGGGTAGTAACTCATTCGACTGTTCTGAGTTTGGTTGGAGCGACCAAGCTCCGATAACCCCTGAGATCTCTTCTGCGTTTATCAACAACAACAACAACTCTGGTCTGTTCGTCGAGGAAGCTAATCCAGCTAAGAAGCTCAAGTCCATGGATTTTGAGGCACCTTACAACAACGTTGAATGGGACCCTTCACTTGATTTCCTCAACGGAGATGCTGTGGCGACTCAGGACAATGGTGAAAACCCTATGGATCTATGGACCATCGATGAGATCGAATCCATGATTGGAGGAGTCTTTTGAAAGAGATCCATTTTCATGTAAATAAGTCCTGCATGTTAGTGAGTTTCCCCGCATCATCATCATCATCATCATCATCAATCTCCAGTAAAACTCTGTTACTTTCATCTTCTTGCTGTCTTTGTCTCTCTCAGGAGTTGCTGTTGGATTATAAGACACCTGAAGCTTGTCTGCATTGCAAGAGCCATAAGCCTCTTTTAATTAGAGGCTTAATTTTAGGAGTTTCTGCACTTTTTGTTTCAAAATATTTTGAACTCTCTTTTACTGAATCTTTTGTGCTTTGTGTGTTTGTTACTTTTGACATTGTCATAAACTCATAATATGTGAAATCTCTCCTCTGTTTTATGTCTCGATGCTACTAAGGACCGGTACGAGTCGAACCGGAGGAAAAAACAAGGACCGGAAATCGTAAATTAGATCGCGTGTGTTTATCACATTGATTGCCTAGAAGAAAGAGCCACTTTTGTTACTTTTTCATACAATGAATCTAGAGGGAAAAACAACAAACGACGTCGTTAAAAGGACAGAAGAATCTAAAGGTTTGCACTTTCTCTGCAAGTGGGTAACTGGTGAGTTTGTGACTTTCTCGTGACACAAACAAAGTTAAATCACTCTTCTGGACTCTTCTCCTTCTTTCCGTCATTTTCACCCATCTGTATAAATGTGTACATATTTGTTTTTCACTAAATGTTCAAAGTATATATATTTTTTTTTTGACAAGTTCAAAGTATACATGTATATTCTTTTTTTATTTAATATAAATAATATATGCACACAAACACATATATTATATCTACGTGTTTTTATAGCCATATATGGTTGGTACTTTCAGTTTTCTTATTACTATTGTCATTGTGTTACTATCAAAACTCTAACATGGTGTTGCATGAGTGATAATTAAAGTATATACATAATCAACATGTGTTTTTTTTTTTTTTTTTTTAATATAGGGTTTACTAATCAACATTGTGTTTTCTCCTAGTAATGTGAAGAAAATGAATTATCTTACCATTAACTAATTAATAGTAATATTATAATACTAAACGAACTATTTGGAGTTAAAAAAGACCCAAACATTTGACTTCTTTAAACAGTCATTTTGTATATAAATGTGGACACACACTTTTTTATAATATAAAATATATACATAGTCTTGTCGACATGTCTACAAGTTAGACTAAAAAAGCATATCATTTGGTCTATATATATGCACACAAACGCAAACGCAAACACAAACACAAACACAAACACGAATCTTTAGAGATTTTTGCGGTGGATGAGAGAGTCAACATTAATGGAGAAGGTCACAAGAAGAACTATCTCCTCTTTCTTCTTCTTTCTCTTCTCTTTAAGCATTCTCTTTCTCGCTGGAGAATCTGTAGCAAAAATTTCTCACGACGGTGACAATAATAATGTGACGGCTTTGTTCATCTTCGGAGACTCGTTCTTGGATGCAGGTAACAATAATTACATAAAGACCACTACACTTGACCAAGCTAATTTTCCACCTTATGGTCAAACATTCTTTGGCCTCCCCACCGGAAGATTCTCTGACGGCCGTCTCATCTCCGATTTCATCGGTGAGGAGTATTTCTTTTAACAAAGAAAAATGATTTTTATACATTTATTGTTATTATATTACCTCGTGGTTATTTAAAATATAGTATTATATTGACGGAACTGTACGTTAATGATAGCGGAATATGCGAATTTGCCGTTAATTCCGCCGTTTTTGGAACCGGGAGATAGTCAAAAGAAGCTTTACGGCGTCAACTTTGCATCTGCTGGAGCTGGTGCTCTTGTAGAAACGTTCCAAGGTTCGGTACGTATGTGGTTTATCTTTTCTTTTTTTTACTTAGAATTTCTTAGATTTTTTTCAATAGTTTGCATTGCATTATTGCATATCATCTATTTATCGTACACACACGGCACATGGAAGTTCGTTGTGATTGATTGATCTAGAAATTTGATTGAAGTTAATTTTTTAATATATTTTAGAATATGGAACTTCGTTATGATACAATGTATCAGTGGGTTTTGAGTTTTGACCCGATTATTATGGCTAAATTAGTTGAACAATCGTTCTTTAAAATGTAAATCTTTTGGTCCCACCTACGATTTTTTTTGTATTTTTACATGCTTTATTTAGCTATATAATAAAATTCCTTTAATATTAAATTAAAAAATATGTAGCATCCACTTACTTAATTAGGACAACTAAATTTTATATCTTAAGGTTAGGTGAGATTGTATTATTCCATGTTAATCAATGTGGTGACCGATTCCTAACAATTATTTTCAAGGTGATAAGTTTGAGCACACAATTGGATCACTACAACAAAGTGGAGAGATTGTGGAGGAGAAAATTTGGTAAAGAAGAAAGCAAGAAAAGGATCTCAAGAGCTGTCTATTTGATAAGCATCGGGTCCAATGACTACTCAAGCCATTTCTTGACTAATCAATCTCTTTCCATTTCAATGTCTCAACATGTTGACATTGTCATTGGTAATTTGACTACATTTATTCATGTAAGTTCACCATCATTACAACCACCAAGTCCACCACCACCATCATCAGATAAACCTCATATTGTTCATCATTGTTTTTGGTTATATGGGTTTTGTATAACAGGAAGTATACAAGATTGGAGGAAGGAAGTTCGGGTTCTTGAATGTCCCGAATTTGGGTTGTTTTCCGGCTTTACGAATACTACAACCAAAGAATGATTCTTGCTTAAGAGATGCTTCGAAATTAGCAGAAATGCATAACAAAGCTCTTTCAAATCTTTTGTTTAAGATGCAAAGACAAGTCAAGGGCTTCAAGTTCTCCCTCTTTGACATGAACAAAAGCCTTAGACTCAGAATGCACCATCCTTCTAAATTTGGTGAGCTTTTTCAAATTTTGGACACACTTAGAATATTCACAAAATGACACATATCTAAACTACATCTTCATATATAATCTTACATCATATTTGTGATTATTAAAAGGGTTTAAAGAAGGGGAAGAAGCATGTTGTGGAACAGGGAAGTGGAGAGGAGTATTCAGCTGTGGAGGGAAGAGACTTGTGAAGGAATATAAATTATGTGAGAATCCTAATGATTATATTTTCTGGGATTCACTTCATCTCACCCAAAATACTTATAAGCAATTTGCAAACCTAATTTGGAATGGTGGGCACATGTCAGATTCTCTAGTGGTTGGCCCATACAATGTCAACAAACTATTTCAGATTCCTTAATTTGTATGTATGACACTAATTATAGACATTGATATTTTATTCTTTTCCTCAACCATTGTTTGTTCATTAATGGTTCCAAAGATCAAAACAATATACTTCGATCGTTTTTTTTTTTACTTTTCATTTACCCGAGATCGTGTGCTTTACATTCAGTTTAACTATATACCGTTCAACAAAGGACATCTCTTTCATTTAGAGGTTTACATTCAATTTTAATTTATATATCCCTAACGAGTTATGGGAGACATACCCGGCATTATGGACCCTAAACGAGAAAATTAAAGGAAATGAAAAAAAACATTACCCATTGTTTTCAAATTTCAACCAAATCAACGCAGACAAGAACTGGTGAGATAACGTACAAATCAGAAAGATAACTAAGAAAAGCGGAGACACAAAAAAAAACTTAAAAGAAAAATAGACACAAAAAGCTTTGACATTAAACTCCACTAGTTACCATTGTCTTGCAAGAAAATAAAGATTCGAACATAAAACACCAATTTAGCCGCCAAGCCTTAGAGACGCAGTACCAAGTGAATGGTCGAGTCCTTCTTGATGTTGTAATCGCCCAATGTGCGACCATCCTCAAGCTGTTTGCCAGCGAAGATCAGCCTCTGCTGGTCCGGCGGAATACCCTCTTTATCCTGGATCTTGGCCTTCACGTTATCGATGGTGTCCGAGTCTTCCACTTCTAAGGTGATGGTCTTCCCTGTCAAAGTCTTTACGAAAATCTGCTTGATTTTACCATGACGAACGTCGGGTCGAGTATTTCGAGGGGTCGAGTCTTCGATGATTTTGAGGTCGATGGTCTTGGAGCTACCAGCCTCTAGGTTCATCGTCGTCTTCCCATCCACTGTCTTCGTAGATATATGCATGTCTTCACCATGACGACGAACATGTCGAATATTACTACGGATCGGGACTTCATCGATTTTTAGGTCGATGGTCTTGGAGCTACTGACCTCTAGGTTGATCGTTGTCTTCCCATCCACAATCTTAATAGAGCTCTGCATTTCGCCACGTACTTACACAAGTTATAAAAAAAATTAGTGCACAAGAGAAATTGGAAAATGTTAAATTTGCTATAAGAAGATCGATCATTTTGTAGACGTTTGGAGGATTTATTCGTTTTAACAGTTCCCCATGATGTTTGGAGGATTTATTCGTTTAACAGTTCCCCATGATAGTTCCATTTATTCTTTTGATCTTTTGGGAAATCGTCGTCTAAGAAACTGGTGCCTCTTCGGTTTCCTTTCCTATCCCTTAACTTAATGGCTTTTTGGTGCGTATTGTTAAGATATTATCTCTTTTACTCATAAAAAACGTTGCGAATGTTACATTTTTACTTATCCACAAGAAATCGTTTCCTCCTGAGCATAGCTTTTCTTCCACGTCGCATATTTTGTGTCATTTTTCAGTGGTGCTAAACTTTAGGAACGAGAGGTGTAGATTTCATTTATGAAAGTGTTGAAGTAATTTCAATATAATTCGGTATCCACAACAGTTTGAAAATGACTTTTTTTGATTAGAGAATAATGGAAAAATGAGCAGGTGATATGGGTGAGAGGAACGCCTTATTGAAGCTTTGTAACTAGTGGCCGATTTCGAATGGGAAGCACGGGGCGGGCAGGCAAAGACAAAAAGCGGGATGACTAAACAAATATTTCTATTCACATACTTTTATGTGAATACACATTTATAACAAAAACAATTTCATATATGGTTTTTTGCATTTGTTTCTTATTTGACATGTTGCGGGTAAACTTCACTTACGCGTGACTGCTTGTTTTTAAGTACAATATTCAACATTATTTTAAAGAAAACGCTTGAAAAATTATAGAAAAATCTTCGAGTTAATTTCAATGTTTGATAGTGTTTTATCAAAATAAAAATAACTTTGGTGATCCAAAGTGTTTGAAAAAACAAATCAAACTTTCACTTAGACAGTTAGACGACATTTATTATTGATGGTGTCCGAGTCATCCATGGTCCGTGTCAAAGTCTTTACAAAAAGCTGCATGAATTTTGACCATGGCGAACGTCGGGTCGAGTATCTCGACGGGTCGAGTCTACGATGATTTTGAGATCGATGGTCTTGGAGCTACCAGCCTCGAGGTTCATCGTCGTCTTTCCACCCACTGTATTCGTAGATATATGCATGTCTTCACCATGAAGACGACCATGTAGAATATCACTACGGATGGGGACTTCATCGATTTTTAAGTCGATGGTTTTGGAGCTACTGACCTCTAGGTTGATCATTGTCTTTCCATCCACTGTCTTCGTAGAAATATGCAAGTATTCACCATGAAGACGACCACGTAGAATATTACTACGGATGGGGACTTCATCGATTTTTAGATCGATGGTTTTGGAGCCACTGACCTCTAGGTTCATCGTCGTCTTTCCATCCACTGTCTTCGTAGCAATATGCATGTATTCACCATGACGACGAACATGTCGAATATTACTACGGATCGGGACTTCATCGATTTTTAGGTCGATGGTCTTGGAGCTACTGACCTCTAGGTTGATCGTTGTCTTTTCATCCACAATCTTAACAGAACTCTTCATTTTGCCACGTACTCACACAAAGTGAATGTACATAAAAAAAATTAGTGAACAAGAGAAACTGGAGGATTTATTCGTTTAAACAAAATTGAAATTAGAAGATCGATCCTTTTGTAGACGCTTGGATGATTTATTCGTTTAACAATTCCCCATGATGATTTCATTTATTCTTTTTGACCTTTTTGGAAAACGTCGTCTTGACCTTCGACAATTGCCATATTATTGACTTACCAGTTCCCTGGGCCAAATAAAAGTGCCATTACTTACTGTTCAATGAGCATGAACAACCATATTTTTCATTATTCCCTTAATTTATTTTAATGGCTTTTTGGTGCGTATTGTTGTGATTCTATCTTCTTTTTTTTTTTACTTTACAATAATCGTTATCATAGAAAACGTTGCTAATGTTACATTTTTACTTATCCACAAGAAATCGTTTCCTCCTGAGCATTCTTCCACGTTGCACATTTTGTGTCATTTTTCAGTTGTGCTAAACTTTAGGAACAAGAGGTGATTATAGATTTAAATATGAAAGTGCTGAAGTAATTTTAATATATTTCATATCCACAACAGTTTGAAATTGCCTTTTGATTAGAGAGTAATATAAAAATGAGCAGGTGATATGGGCGAGAGGAACGCCTATGTATGTGTATACACACAATATTTAGCTAAGATACACAATTTCATCTCAGAATTTTTGTTTTTGTTTCTTTTTTCACATGCTGCGGGTAAACTTCACTTACGCGTGACTGCTTGTTTTAATACAGTAATCAACTTTTTTTTCAAAAAAAAGCTTGAAAAGTTATAGAAAAATATGCTAGTTAATTTCAAGAAAAATTGGGTCAAGTAACATATAAATTTTAAAAATATACAAACTAACCATAAAAAATAATGGCTATGATATTTTGTATATATTCTACAATATATACAAATTTATCCTTCTAGTTTTTTTCCTTTCCCTTTTATTTTCTCTCTTCTTCCCTTTCACTTTCCCTTACCATTTTCTCCTCTTCCTCCTCTTCCCTTTCCCATCTCCTTCATCTCCCATCTTTTCCCCTCCTCACCTCCCATCCCCTACCTCCCCTCCCCTACCTCCCCTCCCCTACCTCGTCCTCTCTCATCTTCTCTTTTTTCCTATACAATATATATGAAATAAACATTTTATAAATAGTATAGTATAGTAGTATAAATTGATATAGTATAATATAATAATGTGTTTATAAATTTAGTTTGAAGGGTAAAAAAGATAAATGTTAGAGTTTTTGGTTATTAAATGAATTATGAAATTAGTATGGTTATATTCTTTAGTTTATGGTGTAATGTGGTTATATCACAAATTAACCCTAATTTCAATGTTTAATAGTGTTTTATCAAAATAAAAATAATTTTGGTGATCCAAAGTGTTTGAAAAAAGAAATCAAATTTTGATAACTTTCTTTCACTCATACCACATTGATTCAAATTCTGTTCCTCTTAATCCAGCACTTATCCGCCAAATCCATCCATCCTAGACGGGCACTGCTTGCATGATCTGTTGTCACAATTCAAAATAAAATTGTAATTACGCGAGGTGGTTATCGTCAATTTCACAATTTATTTTAATAAAACCAGATTTCGAATTTGAACTGGAAGTGATAAACAGCTTGACCACTTGAATAAAAAATAGCCAAAAATCTATACACAGAACGTTTCTATCAATATATTGAGAATATATTAGTCAAAACTTTAAATTACTATTGGAAAGTGTTTACTGTAAAAACTAATATCCTTAATATTAAATATTAATCGTTTGTGTGCGATAGACCGAACAAGTAAAATCCCAACGATAATGAAAAGAAAAATGTAAATACCGTAACTTAAGATAGATAGACGCTACCTCATACGCAGTATTAAGTGAAGGGTCGAATCCTGCTGGATGTTGTGTGACCGTCTTCGAGCTGTCGGCCGCAAAATAAGAGCCTCTGTAATTCCGCCGAGATGCCCTCTTTCTCCTGGATCTTGGCCTTGACGCTTTCGACGGTGTCGAAGCTGCCCACCGTTAACGTAATGGTCTTTCCCATGTGAGTTTTACAAAAAATCTGCATGACATGACCGATCCTGAGGTCGACGATTTTGGAGCTATCCACCTCTAGGTTTATATTCATCTTTTCACCCAAAGTCTTGTTAGGAATCTTCGCGAGTTTACCATGACGAGATTGACCTGGACGGGTTGGGTCTTCCTCGATTTTAATGTCGATGAAATTGGAGTTATCGACCTCTAGGTTGAGCATTGTTTTTCCATCCACATTCTTCATATAAATATGCATCTTACCACGAACTCAAAAGTTAAGGTACGTGATTTAAAAAAAATTAATGAACAAGAGAATTTGAAAACTGCTAAACAAAATCGATATATGAAACCTAAACGAAGATCTAATTTTTTACTCTGAACCTTGCCAAATTCGTGGAAATCTCTTGGTTGTATCTGTATTGTTGATTTCAAGCATATATATATATATATATACGGTATTAGGTTAAGAGACCCTTATATCTGTTAGGGTTTTCTTTTGTCTGTTTCCTACCCGAGATTTTACAATTTTAGATGTTTCGATAATTGTAAAAATAAAACAGGCTGTATAATAATTACCTTATCTCTTATTTTTTTGCTTTCATATATAACAAAAAAAATAGTTTTAAAAAGAAAAAAGAAACTAAAGAAATAAAAATGTTGATATGTTTGATAAAATACTTGTCACCACAAGTGTGATCCACAAGGAAACACTTCCTCGTGTTCATAGCTTTCTTCCACGTCGCACATGATGTGTCATTTGCTCAGGTGTGCTAAACTTTAAACAATACGTGATTTTAGATTTTAATACAAACTGATGAAGTAACTTTTGATAGTATTAAAATCCACAATAATTTAAAATATACCTTTTGATTAGACGATGATACATAAAATGAGCAGGTAGATGAAGATCTATCACAAAATCACGAGGCTGCCTTCGTCAACTTCACACATTTTATTAATAAAACCGCATTTCGAGTTCGAATTCAAAGTGAGAGAACAACTTCACCAACCAAAAATCATCTTATTTTAGTCAAATTCTTACGGCATAAAAAATATATATAATAACACCTGTTTATCAGTGAACAAAACAGAGCATTTATATATATAAACAAAACAGAGCATTTACAAGTATAACACCGTAAACATGGAAAGTTCTCGATTCTTGTCGATCATCTTCTTTTTTTACACGATAATATTATCGTTCCGCTCGGTCAGTTGCGGAGACAACAACGATCTCGTAACAAACCAAGCCGCTTTGTTCGTGTTCGGAGATTCTCTGTTCGATGCCGGAAATAACAATTACATCGATACTTTCTCTAGATTTCGGTCTAATATCTGGCCGTACGGTCAAACATCGTTCAAATCGCCCACCGGAAGAATCTCAGATGGACGCTTGATTCTTGATTTTCTCGGTAAGACTGATAAATGTGTTCGACTCTTGAATACTCTGTTTCGTTAACAATTTTCAAATCGCCCACCGGAAGAATCAACAGTTGTTTTTTTAACTGTTTGCTGACGTGGCAGCGGAGTACGCATGGTTACCGTTGATCCCGCCAAATCTACAACCAGGCAACGGTAAAAATCAGTTTACCTTTGGGGTAAATTTTGCTTCAGGCGGTGCCGGAGCTTTGGTCGGAACCTTTCCCGGAATGGTTAATTATCAAGTTTTTATCTTTTAACAACTTATTGTTTCTTTAATAAAAAATAGACTGCTTATTGCATACATCAATATAAAGTCGATGACGATTTTTGTCTCCTAAAACTTTTTGACCATAAAGGTGATAAATTTGGGAACACAGTTAAAAAACTTCAAAACCGGTGAAAAGAGACTGAGATCTGAGTTGGGAGATTCAGAGGCCAAGAGGGTTTTCTCAAGAGCGGTTTATCTATTTCATATTGGAGCCAACGACTATATTTATCCCTCGTTATTTGCAAATTCCTCCACTATGCAATCCAATTCCAAGGAGAAACTCACCGATTTTGTTTTCGGTAACATAACCGCCGTAATCGAGGTAAAAAAATCATATTGAAATTCATCTCAAAAACTGTATTTTTTTTGCTTGTGTGTTTGGAAATGAGAGTGAGTTCTGTGTTCTTAGGAAGTGTATAATATTGGAGGTAGAAAGTTCGGATTCTTGAATATAGGAGCGTATGATTGTGCACCAGCCTCATTGATTATTGACCGAACAAAGATAGGATCTTGTTTCAAGCCAATCACCGAGCTGATCAATCTGCATAACAAAAAGTTGCCTAACGTGTTAAAGCGTCTAGAGCGTGACCTATCTGGATTCAAATATGCCCTTCACGATTATCACACTTCTCTATCCGAAAGAATCAACTATCCTTCGAAATACGGTAAAACAACGCATATGGTATATGTAAGTACAAGTAAGAAACCTCTAATTTGTATTCTTTTTTGGTTGATATGAAGGGTTTAAGGAAGGTAAGAAGGCATGTTGTGGGAGTGGACCATTGAGGGGAATCAATACTTGTGGAGGCCGAGTTTTGGGAGGTTATAAATTATGCGAGAATGTTAATGACTACTTGTTCTTCGATTCATTTCATTTGACGGAGAAGGCTCATAGACAGATCGCAGAGCTTATTTGGAGTGGACCGTCGAATGTTACTGGACCTTATAATCTCAAAACATTGTTTGAGTTGAAGTAGAATTTGTCCATGTATACACCTTTGATTTTGTTTCCCACCTCAATATTTTAGGCAGCTAAATAGCAATGTAAATATTTTTGAAGCATTTGGTATCGTAAAAGTTTGATTTTTATTTTTTTTAAGAATCCTAGTTTTCTTGTGTTTTAGGTTGACTCAAAGCTTTGCCACCAAAAAATCGAGGGGATTCACAAACCGTTTATATAAATAATTTTCCGGTTTAGTTTGGTCGTTGTAGCAAATGCATGGGCAGTAAGGAAGTATATTGAACTTCTCTTGGTCAACTTAATACTTTTCTACGTATACTTTTTTTTGTGAACAATTTTTTACTTTTCTACATATACGCTAGACATCATGTCGATTTCGATTCAAAGTCGTGGCATTTGAAAATTATGCTTGAGAAAAACAGCTTGATCAGAATAAACAATTTTCCACACCAAAAAAATATCTACAAAATCTACAAAAAAAAAACAAACAAAATGTGGAATAAATGAAAACGTGTGGCATATATATATATATATATATATATATATAAGACAAAGCTTCTTCACATAACAAACTACTTTTGTATAAATAAGAACACAACATTTAATATGGAAAGCTCTCGATTAGTTTCGGTAATTTTCTTCGTCTACACGATAATCTTATCGATCAGTTCAATAAACTGCACAGTGAATACAAATCTAGTAACAGACCAAGCTGCGTTGTTCGTGTTCGGAGATTCTTTGTTCGATGCCGGAAACAACAACTACATCAATACAACTTTCCAATCGAATTTCAGGCCTTATGGTCAAACCACTTTCAAGTTTCCCACAGGAAGAGTCTCGGACGGACGTTTGATTCCTGATTTCATCGGTAACAAAATACTCTGTCATTATATATATTTCCCACAAAATATTAACACTTTTTTTTACAGCTGAGAACGCATGGTTACCGTTGATCCCACCAAATCTACAGCCAAGCAACAATAATAATCAATTTACCTATGGGGTTAGTTTTGCTTCTGCCGGTGCCGGAGCTTTGGTGGAAACCTTTCCCGGAATGGTAAATGTTATTAATTTTACCTATTTCATGCAAAATAGTAATAATTAAAAAAAAAAATCATGATCAGTGAACAATTAAAAAAATATCTGAAGTACATTAGAATTTTAATACAATATATATTTTGAGATAAATAGTTTCATTAAAATTTTAAAACGCTGTGATAAAAAGTTACATTAGAATTCTAACATGATAGAATATATTTTAAGACAGATAATATTTTATAATTACTTTCAATTAAAATATATAGAGAGAGTCTGAGAGCATATGCATTGGTGAGAGACTTATTAGAGTCTTTAATCAATCTAATAATAATATTTAATAAATTTGAAATTATAAATAAAATTTAAACCAATGATATAGAAACAACATACAAGATGAGTTTTTTATGAATTTTTTCATAATCTCTCATTATAAATGAAAGACTTTTTTCATTCTATTTTTTCCTTTTTTTTTTAATTTTGTTAATATTTTTTTGAATGATTTGTTAAGAAACCACCGAACTGAGAGTGGAGGACATTAAAACCTAATTATTTGACTTATTAATCCTTTTTTTTCTTCTTCTTTTTTTTTTTTAATCGTTTAAGGTTATAGATTTGGAAACACAGTTAATAAGCTTCAAAAACGTCGTAAGGAGCTTGAGATCTGCCTTGGGAGTGGTAGAGGCTAATAGGGTTTTCTCAAGAGCTGTTTATCTGTTTAGTATTGGAAGCAACGACTATTTTTATCCCATAAATGCAAACTCTTCTCTTTTCCAATCCAACTCCAACGAGAAATTCGCCGATATTGTTATTAGTAACATGACATCCGTGATCGAGGTAAAACGAAAATCCAAAAAAAAAAACCGATCTCAAATATTAACTAATTTTTAGTCCAAAACGATATATATAATATTTGTTATGTTTCTCAGGAAGTGTACAAAATGGGAGGAAGGAAGTTCGGATTCTTGAATATGGGAGCATATGATTGTGCACCAGCCGCATTGGTCTTAAATACAACAAATATAGGATCTTGTTACGAACCACTCACCAAATTGATCGATTTGCACAACAAGAAGTTATCGGAAGCTTTAAGGCGGCTACAGCGTCAACTACCCGGATTCAGATATGCCCTTCACGACTATCGCACTTCTTTATTGGAAAGAATCAACAATCCTATGAAATACGGTAACTAAAATTACTTGGTAACTACATATGTATATGTAAGAGATTAATTGTTCTTTTGTGTAGCTTCTTGAAAGTTTTTGTTTGTTTGTATTGAAGGGTTTAAGGAAGGGAATAATGGATGTTGTGGAAGCGGACCATTTAGAGGAATCAATACTTGTGGAAACCGAATGGGACAAAGTTACGAGTTATGCGAAAACGTTACGGACTATTTGTTTTTTGATTCTTCTCATTTGACGGAGAAGGCTAATCGACAAATCACAGATCTGTTTTGGAGCGGACCACCTAATGTCACTGGACCTTATAATCTCAAAGATTTATTTGAATACAATTAGGTGTATTTAGAATCGCCTATATGTCTATGATGAAAATAAGGACAAGAGATATCTTGATGTTCATATACTTTGTACTAGGTAATAACCCGTACCCTCTGCAGAGTAAACTAATAATTATGTATTTAATATAATATAATTTTAAAATCATATAACAAAATACAACTGATTTTATATGAGCTGTTTATAACATTATGTTGTACTATTGACAAAATATTTTTTTTTGTTTATGTTATGAATTTTAAGGTAATTTAATTCTATTGTAAATTAGTTTTAAAATTTAAATAGATATGCGCAATCTGGATAGAAATACGAAATTCCTCTTTATATTTTCTATAACCCATGATTAATAACATGATCTTAAAATTTTAAAAAAATAAAGGGAGTATATTTTGATTAAATTATTAAAAATTTAATGCGTTATGATAATAATAAATTTTTCTTACTACTTCCTCTGTTTCATAATATTAGTTTTTTTAGAAAGTTTTGTTTTGTTTCACAATATAGTTATTTTCATATTTTTTACTACTTCCTATGAATACTATGTGACCGATTATATTTTTTATTTTTCATAATTAGTTGAATTATATTTAATTTATATACTAAATGATTACTTTTTTTAAAAAAAGTTGCTTTTTAATCTTTGTGATTTGATGCAAAACAACTTATATTTTGGAAATAGAGAGTATTAAAATTGTAAAAATAAAATTTGATTGTAAAATTTCATAGTCGATTTTAATATTTTTTATACGAATGTAAATGCATATTTAGATTAACCCGCAAAATTTATAGTCATAAGAATATTAAATTTTGAGAAAAGAAAATTACTGTGAAATTTATTTTAAATACTAAATATACATAAGGATTATATAAAAATAGATTATATTTTTTATATTATTTTTAATAAATTATTTAAAAATTGTATATAACTGAGTCAATGCTTATACATTCTTAACTTTTTGATTCAATAAAAATATTTTTAATATCAAAAAGTTTATTAAAATTATTATATAATATCTTTACAAAAATATTTTAATTTGTTACCAAGTTATTTTGTTGTATAAATTAAAAATAAAAATATCTATTAAATTAAGCTTCTTATTTTTTCTTTTATCATTTATGTATTTTTATATTGATTTATGAATCATCTATCTACACATCTTTATTTTTAATTTTAGTCTTTTAAAACATATTTTTATTTATTAATCATTTGAGTAATTTATATTTGTTTTATGAAATTCAAATTATAATATATATATATATATTACTATACGAATGATGTGATGATTTATTTTTCTATAAAAATAAGAGATAAAATATAGTATTTAAAGAAATAATTAGTATGATATATTTTTGGTAAGAATGAAAAAAGAGAATATTTTGATGAATCATCATCAATATAATTAATATAAACTAATGTATAACCAAATTAATGTGAGTGACATAACATGTAATTAATCTAGTAACATAAGTCTATTTTTATAACTTTGCTGAAAATGATTCTGGTGATGACACATCAGCAAAATGACATCACTGTAATATTTTACAAAATTAAAGTTATTCTTTAAAAATGCTTCTCTTTTAATATATAGAGGATTTAAAAAATAAAAATATTTGCAAGTAAGATAATTATTAAAATCCTAACAATCCAACCAAAAATATACATCTATCCTATTCCTATATTCATCATATACATGTTAAATTTTATAAGGTTTTTTTACCTTCGTCTCATGAACAATTTGCAATTCCTTAAAACAACATTGATTTGTTCAGGGTTAATATATATGTAGGCTGAATCCACTCAACCAGAAATCAGTGACAAATCTATAAATTATTTTTGATTAGAGATTTTGAACCGTCCAAGTGGGTGGGGGCCATATATATTACTCTACTATATACAAAGAATTTAAGGAAAACATAATTTTTATGTTCTTAATTTGGAAAGCAATAAATATAAAAAAATCAATAAATTAGTTTAGTTACCATATATCAAATTTAATAAATGCATTTTGATTAAATTATTAATTAATTTCTAATGTGTTATGATAACAATAAGATTTGGGCTGTAACTAGTGACCATAAGGAATGGAAATGAATACTAAATTCTTTATCATTCTTTAAAAATTACACCATTTAAAAGAAATATATTGTACCTATCATTCCTTCTCATTCTTTATGTTTTAGAAAACTATAATGTTAATACATTCCCTATAAAAAATAAGAAGGAACAATAATTCCTATTATTTTGTTCATTTCATTCATTTTCTTATTCATTCCTATTGTTACCTTTATGGTCACCAGTTAAAGCTTTGTTTTATTATTAAAATTAAACAAAATTATGGAATTTTATAATCAATTTTAATATTAGTTTTAAACAAATATAATCGCATATTTAGGTTAAGGAATTTTATATATTACATATTATCATCATATCTGTGAATTTTATAACCAATTTAAGACTTTTAAATATACTATTATTTATTAATCATTTGAATAATTTTTATTCATTAAAAAAATTAAATTATAACACATGTACAAAAAATAAATATATATATATTACTATATGGATGATATGATGATATTTGTTTTTACAAAAATAAGTCTAAAGAAAAATAAGAGAAAATATACAGTGTTTAAAATAATAATTAATATGATATGTTATTTGTTAAAAATAAAGAGAATATTTTAATAAATTAAATACTGAATTATGTATAAAATATTGATATAAACTATTATATGATCAAATTAATATGAGTGTCAGAATATGTAATTATTCTAGTAATATAAATCTATTTTTATATTTTTATTTACAATAATTCTTGTGATTATACATCACCAAAATGGGTTGGCCAACCATGCTTTTTCTCTTTCTTTAGGTTTCCATAGTTTTGATGTTGTTCCGCCTAGCTTACTTATAGTGGCTAGAAACGATGAGTTGGGGCTTGCACGTCCACGACAGTTTCATGTGTAATTGGGTGTGATTTTTTATTTGAATAAATTGGGAGATTTTCTTCTCTCACAACCCGACCAAAAAAATACATCAACAAAATGATATTAATAATAATTTAAAAAAATAATTTTTTTTATAATGTTTCTCAATTAATATATAGAGGATATATTAACAAAATAAAAATCAAAACAAATGCATGGGCAGTAAGGAAGTATATTGAACTTCTATTGGTCAACTTAATACTTTTCTACATATACGTCATCATGTCGATTTCGATTCAAAGTCGTGCAGTTGAAAAGTTTGCTTGAGAAAAACAATTTGATCACAATAAACAATTTTCCACACACAAAAAAAATCTACAAAAAACAAACAAAATGTGGAAGAAATTCAAACGTGTCGCAAATATATATATAAAAGACAAAGCTTCTTCACATGCAAAAAACAGAACTATGGAAAGCTCTCGATTAGTTTCCATAATTTTCTTCATCTACGCAATAATCTTATCGACCAGCTCAATAAACTGCACAGAGAATACAAATCTGTTAACAGACCAAGCTGCTTTGTTCGTGTTCGGAGATTCTCTGTTCGATGCCGGAAACAACAACTACATCAATACAACTTTCCAATCGAATTTCAGGCCGTACGGTCAAACCACTTTCAAGTTTCCCACCGGAAGAGTCTCCGACGGACGTTTGATTCCTGATTTCATCGGTAACAAAATTACTCTTTTCAAAAAAAAAAAACAAAATTATTCTGTCATTAAATATATTTCCCACAAAAATTTAACACTTTTTTTTTACAGCTGAGAACGCATGGTTACCGTTGATCCCACCAAATCTACAGCCAAGCAACGACAATAATCAATTTACCTATGGAGTTAGTTTTGCTTCTGCTGGTGCCGGAGCTTTGGTGGAAACTTTTCCCGGAATGGTAATTATCAATTATAACTATTTCCTCTGTTTCAATATCGTTTTGATATTTTCATGCAAAATAGTAATAATTTTTTTTTACAACACAAAATAGTAATAATTAAAAAAAAAAACTGAAGTACATTAGAATTTTAAAACAATATCTATTTTGAGATAAACCGTTACATTAGAATTTGAAAACGTTGTGATAAAAAAGTTACATTTGAAATTTAAAACGATATATATTTATTTTGAGATAGATAATATTTTATAATTACTTTCAATTAAAATATAGAGAGTGGACATTAAGACCTAGTTATTTGACTAATTAACCCTCTTACTTTTTTTTTTCTTAACTATTTAAGGTCATAGATTTGGGAACACAGTTAAAAAGCTTCAAGAACGTTGTAAGGAGTTTGAGATCTGCGTTAGGAGATGTAGAGGCCAATAGGGTTTTCTCAAGAGCTGTTTATCTGTTTAGTATTGGAGGCAATGACTATTTTTATCCCATAAATGCAAACTCTTCTCTATTTGAATCCAACTCCAACGAGAAATTCGCCGATATTGTTATTGGGAACACAACATCCGTGATCGAGGTAAGACAAAAATAAAAAAAACTGATCTCAAGTATTTCCTAACTTTTGGTCTAAAATGAGAGATATAATATATGTTATGTTTCCCAGGAAGTGTACAAAATGGGAGGAAGGAAGTTCGGATTCGTGAATGTGGGAGCATATGATTGTGCACCAGCCGCATTGACCTTAAACACAACAAATATTGGATCTTGTTACGAACCAGTCACCAAGCTGATCGATTTGCACAACAAAAAGTTTCCGGATGCTTTAAGGCGGCTACAGCGTGAACTACCCGGATTCAGATATGCCCTTCACGACTATCGCACTTCTTTATTGGAAAGAATCAACAATCCTATGAAATACGGTAATTAAAATTACTTGGTAACTACATATGTATATGTAAGAGATTAATTGATCTTTTGTGTAGCTTCTTGAAAGTTTTTTTTTTGTTTGTTTTGAAGGGTTTAAGGAAGGGAATAAGGCATGTTGTGGAAGCGGACCATTTAGAGGAATCAATACTTGTGGGAACCGAATGGGACAAAGTTACGAGTTATGTGAAAACGTTACAGACTATTTGTTTTTCGATGCCGCTCATTTGACTGAGAAGGCTCATCGACAAATCACAGAGCTGATTTGGAGCGGACCGCCTAATGTCACTGGACCTTATAATCTCAAAGCTTTATTTGAATACAATTAGGCGTATTTAGAATCGCCTTTATGTCCATGATGAAAATAAGGACGAGAGGTTGCTATATAGCTTGTCTAATCGTGTTGTTCATATACTTTGTATCTAAAAATAAAAATATTTGTAAAAAATACTTTCTACCATATTTTAAATTTTGAAAAACAGATTAAAATTTCTTAATTATATGAACAGTATTACTTATAAACAACATAATAGTCAGTATATATAGATATAAAATAGAATAACAGAACATACGATTAACAAGTTAGTCTATAGTATTTTTACTATACTATATGTATAATAGTCATTTTAGAAGACGTTATCTTTTATAAACTGTAATTTGTTAAAAATCATGAAAATGAATCCAAATAATTTAAAAATAAACTTAAACCACATCAAACTTTACCCCAACCCCTTTACTTATACTAGAAATCATTTAAAAGTAAATTCAAACCATTACAAAATATATCCAAACTGCTTGTACTTATTTATACAATAATCATTTAAGATAGTATCTACAGTAAGCCTTAATACGTTATAGACCCTTAAAATAAACTAAAATATTTTAAAACTAAATCTAAACTATTATATAGTATACCCAAACCATCATACATATACCCTCTGCCATAAGACATAACCCCTTGCAAATCGTAATTCGTTATAAACTGTAATTTGTTAAAGATTTTTTAAAAAATCCAAATATTTTAAAACTAAACTCAAACCACTACTTACTATACCAAATCTTTAAACCTAAACCAAAGTTATTATATAATATAACTAAAATAATTTAAAACTAAACACAAAACCACAAACCTAAACCAAAGTTATTACATATATAAAATAACTCAAATAATTAAAAACTAAACACAAACTACTACTTACTAATATATCCAAACTCAGAAACTTAAACCAAAGTTACTATATATAATAACTTAAATAATTTAAAATTAAATTCTAGTTACTACAAACGATACACAAACCCCATTTAGTTATATCATAACCTTTTAGACTCTATCCATAGTAAACGTTACTCTGTTATATAATATACGAACCGAAGGAAAGATAATTACCTATCTATACTATATTAATATTGTATGTAGAGTAGCATTTATCTCTGATCAGTCTATAAATTTTCAAAATAAACCCAAATATTATTTAATTTTCCATGATGCCACATGTAGAAGGCAAACAAAACTAGTCTAATTAAGGAATAATCTTACCAGTAGAAATAGGAGTTTTTTCAGTATTACAATATCATAGCCATCATTTACTATGATTACAAAACTAATTTTCAATTACAATATGATCACACAATGCAATTTCCCATATAATTAGAATACAGAAATACTTGCACAAAAAAAAAAAAAATACAGAAATCAATGACGGATCGATAAATTTTTTTTTATTTGAGGCAAAACTTTATAATTAAAAATATATTATAAAATACTGTTATTACAAAAGAATATTACTAATTTACTAACGTAAACCAATTTCATATTTAAACAAACGATGAACGCTGGTTACAAATAAATAAATTCGTTTTTCAACCTCAACAATAAATATTATTTTATGAGTTACACATATATATATCAAACAGAAACAACTATTTAATTGCCAATGTGGTAACTTTGAAATAGTGTAGAAAATATTTAATACCCAATCTCATAAACGTCATTTAAAATAATTTAGTAATAAGATAGTATATATTAAAAAATTGTGATGATTCATGATTGTAGTTAAAATTTAGAGGTTTTCGTGTAGTTTACAATAAAATTGAGTGTGGTCTTTGATTAGAGATATTGAGCCTTTGTCCAAGTGGGTGGGGGCCATATATATAACAATCAAACAGTGAAATAAAAAACGTGTCAAAAATATAGTATAAGTTAAAGCGATACAGAAAAAAAGAGCAACTACTTTTGTATAAATAAGAACACAACATTAAATATGGAAAGCTCTCGATTAGTTTCCATAATCTTCATCGTCTACACAATAATCTTATCGACCAGCTCAGTAAATTGCACAGAGAATAACAATCTGGTAACAAACCAAGCTGCTTTGTTCGTGTTCGGAGATTCTCTGTTCGATGCCGGAAACAACAACTACATCAATACAACTTTCCGATCGAATTTCTGGCCGTACGGTCAAACCACTTTTAAGTTTCCAACCGGAAGAGTCTCCGACGGACGTGTGATTCCCGATTTCATCGGTAACAAAATTACTCTGTTTTTCATTAAATGTCTTTTCCCACAAAATTTCAACACTCTTTTAACTGCACGCTAACGTGACAGCTGAGAACGCATGGTTACCGTTGATCCCACCAAATCTACAGCCAAGCAACGATAATAATCAATTTACCTATGGAGTTAGTTTTGCTTCAGCCGGTGCCGGAGCTTTGGTGGAAACCTCTCCCGGAATGGTAAATATTATCATTTTTTTTTACTATTTCCTCTGTTTCGATATCGTTTTGATGTTTTCTCATACAAAATAGTAATAAAAAAATATATGTCAAAATGTGTTTACAAACACACTTATCTTTTGAAATTTTGTTCTATTTCAGATTTTTTTTATTATTAATCATGAATGTATGAAGGTACTAGATATTTGCGAAGAAAAGTTACATTGAAAAATTAAAACGATATTTATTTTGAGACAGCAAATATATTAAAAGTACTTTCAATTAAAATAGAGTAGACAAGAAGATCTAGTTATTTGATTAACTAACTCTCTTCTTCTTTTTTTCCTTCTTAACCGTTCAAGGCCATAAATTTGGGAACACAGTTAAAAAGCTTTAAGAACGTTGTAAGGAGCTTGAGATCTGCGTTAGGAGAGGTAGAAGCTAATAGGGTTTTCTCAAGAGCTGTTTATCTGTTTAGTATTGGGGGCAACGACTATTTTTATCCCATATCGGCAACCTCTTCTCCTTTCCAATCCAACTCCAACGAGAAATTCGCCGATATTGTTATTGGTAACACGACATCCGTGATCAAGGTAAAACAAAAATATAAAAAATATGATCTCAAATTTTACTAACTTTTGGTCTAAAGTGAGATATATATGTTATGTTTCTTAGGAAATGTATAATATGGGAGGAAGGAAGTTCGGAATCTTGAATGTGGGAGCATATGATTGTGCACCAGCCGGATTGACGTTAGACAGAACAAATATAGGATCTTGTCACGGACCGGTCAGCGAGCTGATCGACTTGCACAACAAGAAGTTACCGGAAGCTTTAAGGCGGCTACAACGTGAACTACCTGGATTCAGATATGCCCTTCACGACTATCACACTTCTTTATTGGAAAGAATCAACAATCCTATGAAATACGGTAACTAAAATTATATGGTAAATAGGTATATATGCATGTGAGAGACTGATCTTTAGTGTAGCTTTTTGAAAGTTTTGTTTGTTTGTTTTGAAGGGTTTAAGGAAGGGAATAAGGCATGTTGTGGAAGCGGACCATTTAGAGGAACCAATACTTGTGGGAACCGAATGGGAAAAAGTTACGAGTTATGCGAAAACGTTACGGATTATTTGTTTTTCGATGCTGCTCATTTGACGGAGAAGGCTCATCGACAAATTACAGAGCTGATTTGGAGCGGACCGCCTAATATCACTGGACCTTATAATCTTAAAGCTTTATTTGAACTTAATTATGCGTATATTGAATCGCCTCTGGATGTCTCTGATGAAAATAAGGACGAGGTTGCTCTATAATTGTCCATCTTATCTAATCTTGTTAGTCATATACTTTGTGTTTAAATATTCGTGGGAGACAAAATATGAGGAGAGCTTTATGTTTTGTAACATTTCACCAAATTTCTTTTTCAAAATACAAGTAAAAAACTTTTTTACAGAAATCCATATGGGTCAAATGACCCCCCCCCCCCCCCCCCCCCCCCCCCCCCCCCCCTTCCTAAAGAGCTGCCTCTGCCACTGTTTTTGATTGCATAAATTTCACATTCATTTAAAAAAAATGCGAGTAAGAGTTCATAAAAACAACACTCTCACCAAAATTATATCTATTATATATACATAACATTTCTTTTTTACCTTCGCCTTTTTTCTTTTAGAAGGTTTTGTTACCTCCGTCTCATGAACATTTTTTGCAATTCCTTAAACAGCATTGATTTGTTCAGGGTTAATATATATGTAGGTTGAATCCACTCAACCATAATTGAAGAATCCAAATAAGATTTCATAGACTAATTATTTTAAATTATTTTATTGGAGGCAAACTATTTAACTAAAAATATATTATTTCAAAATAATATTTACTTACGTAGACCAATCTCATAATTAGCCTAATATGTGTAGTAACTTTTCAGAAATAGTGTAGAAATATTTAATAGCCAAAATCTCGAAATCGTCATAATTGTAGTTAAAATTTAGGGGTTTCAACGATTTTTTAAAATGTAATTTCAATAAAATTGAGTGTGGTCTTTGATTTGAGATTTTGAGCCTTAGTCCAAGTTGGTGGGGGGGGGGGGGGGGGGGGGGGGGGGGGGGGGGGGGGGGGGGCAAAACGTAATATATGAATGGGGAAACGCATAAAGATTTAAAAACTTACAAAATGACATGGGCATTGTAGTCCAAGTGGGTGGGGTGCAACAAATAATTGCTCGTTGTGTCACCGTCACCGACAATCATATGTGACGACTAATAATGCCCCATCCTCGCTGTCTGATCTTTTCGAAGTAAAAGTTAAGCCACTTTGGATCACATATCTTATTTCGTTAATAAGTAACCGACGACTATGTATGGTCTTATTTAATGATTTAGTTTATGGTGCACAAAATCAGACCATATTGCATACTCTACGCCCTACGGCTTTCTCTATCGGAGTTCAACTCCATGTTCCATTTTTATAAGGTTAAATGGTTATCTGCCCAAAACGTTTTAAAATGGAAACAAAAGCTTTTGGTGAGTAAAATGTCAATCTTTTATTATAGTGGCAAACTCACTAGAGAAAAAAAAAAATCAAAACATTGCAAGCTAAAAGCATTATGATTCCGTTGACGATACGTTTATAAAGAACTCATGACCCTTGTGAAAACCAGATTGACCGAAAAAAAAGATTGATTTATAGAGACTCAGTAGAACTCGTAGCCACGGCTAGATGACGAGCTAGAGTCGCTGGCCTGGACAGTGTCTGACGTTGTAGGCAACCAAACCTCAGTCATAGGTTCATCGACAGGGTAAACTACGAGCTCACGGACGTTCATCGGTTGGATCACATTTTTATCGGCTCCAATAAGAAGATGAGCAAACATTTCTTGTGCCTTCTCGGTATTGTGACGCCCATCAAAGAATAAGTAAGATCGTTGGTACTCGCATAGCCTCGAGTGCACGTTAGGTAAACCGCAACCATAAGCATCGTGTGTTCCAATCCCGCAGCACGATGAGTTCGTCATGAAAAACCCTAGTAATAACAAATTTTAACGGTTTTGTGTATATGAGTACTCACATGGTATCGGAGCTTAAGATAATAATAAATTGAAGTTTGTTTGTAATTAACCAACTCACGATAGCTTGAGGGTTTTTGCGTCCTACGAAGAATGGCACTGTAGAAATCGAAGACGGTGAACTGGAAACCAGGGGTGGTTCTAGCCATTTCGTTCAACATCGGTCCGATTTTCTCGTTGTGTTGTTTTGCCAAATTGTTGAGAGGTTCGTAACATTGATCCATCCCGGTGCTGTAATCTTGTCTGACTATCGGTAAGCAACCCAATGGTGCCAGTGTTTGGATCACGAACTTACTAGCTCCTGATGAATACAACAAGCTGATATCGTTCTTTAACTTGTTGGTCACGGAAGTGACGAAAGCTTGTTGGGCAGATGCATCGGCGTTAGGGTTGTTCTTGGTGAAATTCAAGTAATCGTTAGCACCAATGTATATCATAAACGCTGACTTCTTGATGAAGTCATCGTTCCAGTTTGCTTCTTTCATTTGATTGAACTTCCTCACTTGTTGATTCAGAGTCAACTAAATTGAAAAAAAAAAACCAATATTATTATGACTGTAGTTAAAGTTATTGATATTAGTTTGGTGTCGTTGTGTACTGTGTACTGTTGGATCACGAATACAACAAAAAAAAACGCTTATTAATTATATATGTTAAAAAAAAGACGGATATATCATGCAAAAAAAATATCAGTTGACTTTTGGTAAAAATATATACATATAACATATGTGATATATATAGTTAAGAAATCGACGTTAAAAAAAAGAGAAGAAAAATCAGGTGGACTTACAGATTCTACTGGAGCTCCGAGAAGAGTAGCATCGGCGACGGCGAAGCTAGCTCCACGTGAGACATTGACGTTCGGTTTAAGTGCCGGCGGGATCTCGTTCGGAATTCCCATGAATTTTGCTGCATTTTTATTATACTTAAGATTTTCACGTATTTCAGTCAGTTTCTAAATTACCGTATAATTCAGTATTTGTACTTGAAACTTAGAGTTAGCACATAATTTTAATGTCTTTTAATTTTTGACTGTTTGACGAAATTTCGAAGTTTATTAACTATTTCAGATTTCGTGTATACTAGCTAGTTTTATTAATATTTATCATGGATATTATTTTCATGTTCACCTCTACTATGATATTATAATTCTAAGATACTTTTTTCTTGACCTAAGGTTTTATAATTCTATAATCATTTATTAAAAAAACAATTATATTAATCCTTTTTTTACAAAACAATTATCTATATTATGTATAGTCCATGTATGGCCTTACCCACATTCTCAGTATACGATGCTCTATTGTATATCTAACGTATAATATGTGTACTCCAATGTGCTTTGAGAAGTGCAGATTAATTTCGATTTCAAATTATTATGTGATTTCAACGTCTGTGTTAACAAACAAAAACTTCGATGTGCTGTGAAAAGTGCAAGCATTTGACACTCTGAAAACCCCATATTAATAGTTATTTATTTTTATAATGCTAGCGAAATAATCAAATGATCGAGCAGTTGATTGACTGACGACAAGTTTTAAGAGGAATACAGTAATTATATAAAGCTGAAATGCTAGTTTTAAAAACATAAAAAGTTGATAAATACTACTCCCTTTGTTTCTAATTGAAAGATGTTTAAAAAAAATATTTAAAAAAGACAAATGTTTTATGTTTTAATGTATTTTTATTAGTTAATGATGAAACATTCATTTATAAAATAATTAGTGGTGTTACTTTCTGTAAACGTATAGAAAGTTGATTAATACTGACAGTTAAAAAAATATTGACTAATACCAAATGTTCAAGAAAAGTTAACTAATACTATATAGTAATAGTTAGTGGAACGTAAAAACACACAAAATATTAACGCTAATAATTTCATCGTTATTTTGATAAATTAACACTAGTGGCAACAATCGTGGTTAATTAGTAATAAACACTTTTAATGGTACAGGTACAACTACTTGGGTTTTACGAAGATGAGCATAGATTATGGCATCATGCATGGTTAAATATCCTCCGACTATCATTACTATTAAAAAGGAAATCGTACCGAGGAAGTCCGGAGCGATGAAACCGTCGGAGAATTTGCCGTTGGGATCATCTCGGGATTTTCCGTACGGCCAGAAACCTTGCGCAACGTTCGTTTGGGTGAGAGTCTGTTTGTTTCCGGCGTCGAAGTTGGAGTCACCGAACGTGAACAATGCCGCCCCGGAATTCTTTTGTCCGGCGACAGTGATCGGATAGTAGAACAAAGTCATGACCAAAAATACCCCTAGAACACTCACGAAATTACAGCTGCTCGCCATCGGTAGATGAGACTAGAGACTAGAGAGAGATGAAGATTGTTTTTGAGCCTCACTTCATACACTGATTATGTTATTTTATATTGCAAATACAGCTTTTGGCAATTTACAATAATTACTATTTTAACAATACCGTGTCGCGCGAGGTTCTTTTTTTCTAATACCAACTACGTATGCACTACGTAGTATCTACTAAACGTGAGGTGAGTGAGCCTATTATTGATCAATCATAGTTTAAATTAACCACATCTGGCGATTTAAGTACTTCATCTCTAAAATATATTCGTTACATTACTAGGATCATGATCGTGCATTGTAGAAGCGTAAACAAGATTAAAAAATAAGGTTCACTGTTTTCAATAAACCTTTGTTTAAAAAAATGGAAAATGAGAACCACAAACCCACGCGAGCAAATTAAGACATGCACAGATGTGGAAGTGAAAATAGATCGTAGTATTAGCCACGACGATGACAATAGAGAATTGAGACCTTAAGAGAAGACAACGTTCAAAACTTCAAATGAAGACTGAAAGAGCAAGAATTGTGGCATAGATCATGATGGCACACAAAAGAGCGCGATCGGTGACATGGAGCACATTAACATTCGTCATTCCATGTACGAAGGAAATGTTAGTTGCCTCTTACGGTTAAAGACAAGTTCAAGAATATTTAATATTAATTTAAATATTTAAGTGAGTTTAGGGTTGTAACTGTGCATGTGATCTGCTTCTCTAAATATAAAATGGGATGTTACGTATCCTCGGTCTGTCTTGCGAGATTTATATAAGAATTTTGTGAAACCTTGTGAAAAAAACGTGGCTCAAATCATAGTTTTTTTTTTGGGGGGTAAAATTTCACAAAATTCTTATATAAATCTCGCAAGACAGACCGTGGATACGTAACATCCCATTTTATATTAAGAGAAGCAGATCACATGCACAGTTACAACCCTCTCAAATCAAAGTTGAGACGGATCAGATTCGCGTTTCACGACTATCACACTTCTCTATCCGGAGAATCAAAAAATTGGTTAATATGTAAAGAGTTCGGGTTGGGCTTCGAATTCTATGTATACCATGTATTGCCCGTTTGGCCTTTTAAATGAAAATATGGTGAAAACAAAAATAAGAGTCAAATGTAAGCTTTGAATGGTTTCCATCAAAATAAAAGTTTACTTTCATTTCAGCCTCTTTCACCAATCAAGTGAAAAATAGAAGAAATTTTTGCTTTGTTTTAATTTTGTTGAAAAGCTAAAATATAGAATAATATATCCTTCTACCAAAATGAATATACACTATTTAACGCTAGCATTTTTTCCCTTTTCTAACATCTGATTTTCACTAAAAAATCAAAGTAGAATACAAATAGAGAATACATGATCGAATACAATCTACTTTCCTTTTTTTCCTAGTTTTTTACTAAATTTATCTAATATGTTTACCATTCAAAATCGTAATATACTATTCCATAATTCAAAATATAGAATGATCGAGAGTCAGGTTTGTTATGGCTCGGCTTCGTTTTTTTTTTAATTTATACTACTATTATGAAAAAATTTGATTCAAACTAATAGAAATAATACTAATAGATATAAGTAAAATAAAACAAAAATTCAAAAAATAGAATCCAAATCATAAAAATCCATCAATAAAAACTAAATTTATATAAAAAAGCAAAACTAAAAAAAAATTACAGATTTTTATTTCCCCATGTTGTTTATAAATCTTTGATATACAAGTAATATATAAATATTGAGTATAATTTATATTTTTATAAAATCTAAATATAATTATAAACTTATAATATATTTAAAGACCATAAAGGAATCAAATTTGAATATCAATCATGAAATAAAAATAGATTTAAGAACATGTAAACAAATAAAGTATCAAACCTTTCAAAACCAATAACTAGAAAACAATAAATAGATATAAATTAAAATTAAATATCTAGAAAGTTAGAATAAAAAGTTTTGAATGTGAAGGAGAAGTTAACCACAAACGTTTTTTTTAATTGAAAATTAGAGTTTATAACTTTTATTATTTATATGTATATATTTTTATAAATATTATATTTTAAATTAGTAAATTATAAATATAATTAAGCTTAATAATAAATATATGGACCTAGACTAAATTAAGAAAATTAAAAAATATAAATTATTTAATATTTAGTTTTAAAACCAATAAAATATTTTGGTTTGATAATTTTTAACCAAACTAAACCTAAACCAAAAATATGAAAAAAAATAACCAAAAAACCTTTTAAGTTTAATCATAACCAATTATATTATTTTTTTTTCTATCCAGTATGGTTTAGTTTTTATATTTATGGTTTTTTTTGTCCATCCCTAAATGAGACCATATTAACCGTGTTAATAAATGCGATTTTTTTTTGTTTAATACTTGGTTTTATTAATATTGGCTGAAATGAATTACAGAAATTTTACAAATAAAATACAAAGAGAATCCAATAATTTACTTTCTAACAATTTAGTAAGGATGAACTTCTTCAACACATTATTATACCAAAATAATTTTCTTCCGAATCTTTACAAGGTTAATAAAGGCATTTCTGTACCACAGTAACATATAGACTTCTAACATTTTCGACAACAATACGATAAAGATTTTCATAATTTAGATATATATTTTCTGATTATTTCAATTAATTGTGTTCCCCAGAAAAACAAATGCAGACCTCCTTCAATAAATTATAAGAAAGGAAAATCTCTCACAAAAAAACAAAAGTTATTTTCTGATATCACAAGGAACACCGAACATCGAAGAGGCAAACAAAGGCAGACCTCCTTTTTGTCTTTTCACTGACGTGTACGGTTTTTCGACCATAAATGCGGATCTTGTCTAAAAAAAGTAAAAAGAAATAAATTGGTAAACTATATTATCAACTTGAACGTAGAGGATAGAGTCACAAGAAGCGAGAGTTGTTTTAAAAAATGTAACAAATGTTAGGCCACTGTCGATTAAAAAAAGTTAAGCCACTGTGGATAACATTTTATTTTAGATAGTGACCATATCAAGATGACTCTGGAGTTTGTCTGGTCTTGTATTTTTAAATTTCGTTTCTGTCGTTTATGATCCGCAAAATCAGATTATACTGCGTACTTTATTTACTTACTGACTAAAGTACTATATTTTTGTACTGTAAAAGTTAAAAATATTGTATTCGTTTTACAGTTAAATTCAGCTTAGTAATATACTAAATGTCACAAAATACCGTTATATATTTTATACTAATTAATCAAATCAAATAAGTAACGAGATGGAAGTGTGTTAAATTTTAGTTGATTCTCTCTGTCTCTATATCTATCTATATATATATATATATATAGGGTAAACTACTGAATTCCATGCTTTTAGTTTACCATCTGAGTTAATGATCGGTTGTTTAATTGAATCTCGAAGATCAATCTTTTATCATAGTGAGAGGCAAAAGAGAAGAGAAAATTGTTGGATAATGAATAGCATAATCCGTGCCTCTCTTCATTCTATTGATGTTTATATAGTAATATTACAACGGTTAAATAATAATTACAAAATATATTATATTCTTATTCTATTATATTTCTTTATCTATCACTTCTCTGCAGTCTTAACGAGAGGAGGGTGAACCTTAAGACTGGTGCGAAAAGAGCTGAATAGAGCTGTTGGGAGGCCTTTAGTAAAGATGTCTGCATATTGGTGACTTGAAGGAACATGAAGTACTCGGACTTGTCCTAATGCAACTCGCTCGCGGACAAAATGGATGTCAATTTCGACATGTTTCGTTCGTTGATACTGGACCGGGTTTGTCGAAAGATAAACCGCACTTACATTGTCACAATAGACTATTGTAGCAGTGTTGATGGGACAATGCAGTTCCAAGAGGAGGTTTCGGAGCCAGGTAGCTTCAGCAACGGCGTTAGCAACTCCACGATACTCTGCTTCGGTGCTGCTTCTAAATACTGTTGGCTGGCGTTTAGATGACCATGATACTATGTTGTCTCCGAGAAAGATGCAGTAGCCTGATGTGGATCGTCGGGTTGTAGAACAACCAGCCCAGTCCGCATCAGTATAGGCGGTGATTTTGGAGGTGTTTGTTGGTGTGATTTGAATTCCATGAGTAAGCGTTCCTTTGATATATCGTATGATCCGTTTTAGAGCATTGAAATGTGGCTCTCGAGGATCATGCATGTGAAGGCAGATTTGTTGTACAGCATAAGCTATGTCCGGACGTGTAAACGTCAAGTATTGGAGGGCGCCGGCAAGACTCCGGTATAAAGTAGGGTCTGCGACTGGTGGGCCAGCGTCTGCAGCCAGCTTGGAGGATGTATCTACTGGTGTTGAGCAGGGATTGCATCCTGACATTCCAGCTCGATGAATAATATCAGCTGCGTAGTTTTGTTGATTGAGAAATAGCCCATCTTTGCTCCTGTTTATACCAATTCCAAAAAAATAGTGAAGATCACCCAAATCAGTCATTGAAAATTCAGAGCTAAGAGATGTTATGATCGACCGTAATAATGTTGGTGTTGACGCAGTGAGACCAATGTCATCGACGTACAGCAAGAGATAAGCTAGATCTTGTCCACGGGAGTAAACAAAAAGAGACGCATCTGATTTGCTTTGTTTGAAGCCGATTTTAGTTGCATATTGAGCAAATCGTTGATACCAAACACGTGGGGCTTGCTTGAGACCATATAATGACTTGTGGAGAAGGCATACATGGTTGGGTCAAGTGACATCTACAAACCCAGGAGGCTGATGCATGTAGACGACTTCATCAAGATTTCCGTGAAGGAATGCGTTTTTGACGTCTAGTTGACGGATCGGCCATTGACGAGATACAGCAACATGAAGAACCGTACGAATTGTTGAAGGCTTGACTACGGGACTGAAAGTTTCATCGCAATCAATTCCAATCTGTTGAAATTTACCATTGGCGACGAGACGAGCCTTGTATCTTGATAAACGACCATCTGCATCAAACTTATGACAAAATATCCACATAGAACGAACAATATTAGCGTTAGGAGGCCGTGAAACTATCGTCCACGTGCCACTTGCAATTTGAGCATCATACTCAACATTCATTGCATTATTCCAATTAGGATCATGAGCAGCTTGCACGTGAGATAAAGGAAGAGGGGAAATAACGTCTGTATGTAGAGAAATGATAGTTTTCTTTTTTGTAATTCCGTTGCGACTGCGAGTTTGTATACGAGGAATGATAACTTTCTTTTGGGTATTTACGTTGCGACTGCGAGTTTGAATACGAGGTGGGTCCGATGGAGTAGATTGAGAGGTGGAAGGAGCAGAAGAAACAGTTACCCTTGTTGTAGAGGGAAGAGCCGATGAGATGGGGTTTTGCGATTGAAGAGCTGTTGTTATTGACTGGGAATTTTGGTTTTGAATAAAGGGTTGTGTAACAATAGGATGTGATAAATAATCCGAGGAAAAAGGTTGTAAAACAGAGTTTTGGGGTTCATGTGAAGAATTTGTAATTGATGGAGCGAATGTGTTTGAGGTAGACGGAGTGGTGGAAGGATGGGATGGTTGTGTTGGAAAATGTGTAATAAGAGGATAAGAGGAAATGATAGATGATGATGGTGGTGGTGAAGTTTCATTTGGTGAATTGTGAAAGGGAAAAGAAGATTCATCAAATGTAACATGACGTGATAAAATGATACGTTTAGATTGGAGATCAAGACATCGATACCCTCGGTGTGTTGCAGGATATCCTAGAAAAACATACTTAGAAGATCTAGGAGATAGTTTGTCTTTTGACGTAGAAATGAGATTTGCTTCCACGCTGTGTCTGTCTGTCCGGTTGGGAGAGTTGAGCCATCAAGATGTCCGGTGAGGGAGAAGCTGAAACAGTGGGTTTCAAAAAGGATACGCCACTGATCGTAATTCATCTTGTTCATGTCGAAGATGATTGGGATGTGGGCCCGGATCTGGGTTAGGCTTGCAGCGGCCGCCATTGATGCAATTTAGAATAAGTACAGAAAATAGTTGCAGAATTAAAAAGAAAAGAGAGAATTGAGAATCAAAAGTTGAGAATATTTGCAGAAAAAGACTAAAAAGGGAGAATGAAAAAGACGAAAGAGAGAGGATGAGACTCGAGAGAGGCGACGGACAAAATAAAATTTAGGTTATTTTTTTTTTCTTAGAGCAATTGGCTCTCATACCATGTTGGATAATGAATAGCACAATCCGTGCTTCTCTCTCTATTCTATTGATGTTTATATAGTAATATTACAATAGTTAAATAATAATTACAAAATATACTACATTCCTATTCTATTATATTTCCTTATCTATCAAAAATAATTGCAAACTTAAAACATTGCGATTTTTGTGATAACTAGATTGATCCCGAAATATTATAGTAACTCAGTAGAACTCGTAACCGCGGCTAAATGATACACTGGCTTGGACGGTGGCTGACGTTGTAGGCAACCAAACCTCACGCATAGGCTCATCGATAGGATAAACCACGAGCTCACGGACGTTCATCGGCTGGATCACATTTGGATCAGCTCCAAAAAGAAGATGACCAAACATTTCTTGCGCTTTCTCGGTGTTGTGACGTCCGTCGAAGAATAGGTAAGATCGCTGGTACTCGCATAGCTTCGAGTGGACGTTAGGCAAACCGCAACCATAAGCATTGTGTGTCCCAACTCCGCAGCACGATGAGTTCGTCACGAAAAACCCTATTAATAACAAATTTCAACGGTTTTGTATATGAGGATTCAAATAGTACGATCAGAGCTAAAAACTAAAATAAACAGAAAGTAGTAGTAATTAACCAACTCACGATAGCTGAGGGATCTTCCAGTCTGCGTCCTACGAAGAATGACATTATAAAAATCGAAGACAGTGAATTGGAAACCAGGAGTGGTCCTAGCCATTTCGTTCAACATCGGTCCGATTTTCTCGTTGTGTTGTTTTGCCAAATCGTTGAGAGGCTCGTAGCACTGATCCATTCCCGTGCTGTAATCTTGTCTAACGATCGGTAAGCAACCCAATGGTGCTAGGGTTTGGATCACGAATTTACTAGCTCCTGATGCATACAACAAGCTGATATCGTTCTTTAACTTGTTGGTCACGGAAGTGACGAAAGCTTGTTGGGCTGATGCATCGGCTTTAGGGTTGTTCTTGGTAAAATTTAAGTAATCGTTAGCACCAATGTATATCATAAACAGTGACTTCTTGATGAAGTCATCATTCCAGTTTGCGGCTTTCATTTGATTGAATTTCCTCACTTGTTGATTCAGGGTCAACTAAAGGCAAAAAAAAAATACAGTTAATAATTAATAGTATTAAAACTGCAACTATATTAATGAATATGAGGAGTATTAAACAAAATTAGAGGTCCCGTTTAAAATGCTGTTCTAAAAGAGACAAAGTTGTGTGTTTAAATTCGAACAGTCTTCAAAAAGTGTCATTTTAATTATTAATTTTTATTTTATAAAGAGTGTTCTTTTGTATTTTAATCCAACTTTTTTAATAAATATCAGTTTTAATTTTATTATATTAGTATATTAATAAGAAAAAAAAATTAATATATGTAAAAATGTGTAGAATGACATTTTTGTAAAATAGAGAGAGTATTAAATATCAATAAAATGCTGAAATTAAGTAGACGTACAGATTCCACCGGAGCTCCGAGAAGAGTAGCATCGGCGACGGCGAAACTAGCTCCACGTGAGACATTGACGTTCGGTTTAAGTGCCGCCGGGATTTCGATCGGAATCCCCATGAATTTTGCTGCATATTGCAATTTTTTTTTAATATTTTAAATTTTCAAATAATTCCTCGTTGACTGTCCATGCGTGATTTAAAAACTGCATAGCAGGCTCAAACTATGCAATGCACTTATAACTTCCAATATATTATACAAACTTTTACTTAGTGGTATATAAAAAACTTTTACTTACTATAGTAAACTAGAACTCAAAATCTATTCTAATAGCTACAAACATTTAGTTCCGTGTAAACTCGAGAGGTTAATCTTTTATAAAGATTTTAAACGTACCAACAAAGTCTGGAGCGATGAAGCCGTCAGAGAATTTGCCGTTAGGGTCATCTCGGGATTTTCCGTACGGCCAGAAACCTTGCGCAACATTAGTTTGGGTGAGAGTCTGTTTGTTTCCGGCGTCGAAGTTGGAATCACCGAACGTGAATAAAGCCACCGCCGGGATATTTTGTCCGGCGACAGTGATGGGGTAGTAGAACAGTGTGAATACCAAAAATACCCCTAGAATACTAGCTAAATTACAGTTGATTGCCATCGAGAGGAGAGAGTAGGGAGAGATGAAGATTGTTTTCGTGCCTAACTTCATAGACATATTCTAGTATTTATATTGCAAATTTTATTTACTATGAGAACAAATATTATTATTAAACTAAATAATCTTTTAAATTATTATGAAAGAACAAATATTTGGATTTTTACGAGTTTAATTTATTTTAGTAAGATATTGTTTTTTAACTTTTTCTATTGAGTTAATGGACCAATTTTAAAGAATAGAGGCACAATATCATTGTAGTGCACAATCAAAATTAGTAGGGGTTATTGATTTTTGTATTTTAGTGGATTTAGAAATTTTCTTTAGATTTGAGAAATTTATTGATTTCAAAATCAGCAAAATGAAAAAAATCAAATCCACTCAACACCAAAGTTAGACTTTGTATTTGAGTTTCTTTTTGAAATTTATCATTCTTGATTTCCTCGACTGTGTGGTTAGCTGAACGCGAATTTTCTCTCAGGCACTTTCTTCGAGATTTCTTGTAACCGACGGTTCTTGGCCGACTCCCTTCTTTCGACCAAACCTCACCCACTTTTTATTACTAAAAGAAGTAAGTTGACTCCTAAAACCACTTCTGGTTTTGGAATACCGCGATTCTACCCCCGACTTTCATGTCGGAGGGTCCTGTTTTCCCCGTCGGTAAGCCTCTCAACTCTCACAGATCTCCTCTTCACCACCTGGTTTCTCACTAGCCGTTGAAAGCACCCGAGTAACCAAAAGAGGTTTTTCTTCAGAACAAGCAATCTCTCCCCACAATCTCACCAAAACTCTAAGCTTACCCTGAAGCTTTCCCCACCTTTCCCTTCAAGCACACCTGCAACACGGCAATTGTTTCTAAAGATTCACACAGGTACCAACTATAACGCCAAAGCACGGGCAGTTTGTCCCCAGTTACGATGAAAAGAAGACTTACTTACGCTGAAAAAAGGAAGATGGTAGCAGAAACCAGATCTCCCCCACCAAGGCTGCGAATCCGAGTACCGGAGTTTGACAACTCTGACCTCATCCAAGACAACCGGCTAACGCTCGTCGGAAGGCTCACTAACCCAAAAGAACAACGAATATAGGCAATGATCCCTGTTCTGGCTAGAAGATGGGTACTGAAAGGCAGGATTATAGGCTCAGATCTGGGAAACGACTGCTTTCAGTTCCGCTTTGACTTGGAAGAAGACATACAGCAAGTCCTCGACAACGGACCTTACCACTATGGCAGGTGGATGCTGATCCTCCAACGGTGGGAACCGATGGTCTCACCATCTTTCCCCTCCCAGATCCCTTTCTGGATAAGGCTGAAAGGTATTCCCCTTCACTACTGGCAAGAGAGGACACTCATAAGCTTGGGAAGAGAGATCGGCACCTACGAAGGACAAGAGCTAACAAAAACCTCTGCAAAGATCCGTGTAACAGTCAATGGGCTAGCACCACTAGTCAAGGAAACCATCCTCGAATTCTCAAACGGAGACGAAGCAACTATCACCCTGGAGTATGAAAGATTGGATAAACATTGTCTCAAATGCTGTAAGCTCACCCATTTAGCGGAAAACTACCCTGATTCAATAGCCCCCGAAAAAGCCAAAGCCGCTGAAGAGGCTATAGTCAGCACAACAAAGGGGACATCATCACCATCTCGCAGCCGCAGAGATAACAATTTTGGTCGCGAACCCTCCTACCAACCCCCTCGTCACCACTATGACAGAAGCAGAAGACCTAGCCATGATTTCTCTAGAAGATCGACAAAGGAATCAGACACTCTCTATGAAAATAAAATGCAGTCAAAGGAATATTCGAGGTTTACCTCGAGAAATGGTGACCCCCACAGTGCGAATATAACACGCAGAAGCAGGGAAGAGGAACGATACTCCCAACGGACCAGAGGATTTATCAACAGTAGAAGATAAAGAAGTAGAGACTCTGCTCACAGTACCAACTCCTACAGGACTATGATACCGCCACTGCATCCGGGCCAAGGAGCTGCGAGTGGAACTACCAACACTCACTGGCATATAAGAGAAGATCATACTTTGAGAGAAAAATCTACCTCAGAGAACAGAGCATCCACAGAGGAAAGACCAAGCCCTAGAGATTCGCGTACCCCAAGGGGACCAGATGTAGATAATCCTACACCTACAAGAAAGCAAATGACATTAAACGAAGCACTAGAGGAACTACAAGAGGTCACCATCCAATATACAAACTGTGATAATCCTCTAGAAAGTGCAGCGAGAATGCAAAAAGTTTTTAGAGGGGAAGAACAAGGTATGATGATGGAGACAGCTTTGAGAATGGTGGAGGCCCCAAACAACCCTCCCCTGCCACCAGTCCTGATCCCGAACCCGACACCAGTGGTCCAGCGACTCGTCTTCCAACCTGAACAGGATATATCATTCCCTCCACATGCGACAACCTCAGTGGCCCAAAGACTAGTCTACCCTACGGATCAAAACCTGCAAGCCCCGTGTGCACCAGTCTCCCAAACTCCTCCACGAAGAGTTTCCACCCCGAGAATGGTTAAAAAATGACTGGGGAGACCACCTGGAAACAAGAAGAAGACACAATTCAGCCCGCTGTCTCTTGCAGGTGCAAGCTCTAAGAAGAGGAAAACACGGAGTATACAACCATCACCAAAGCGTAGAAAACACTTACAAAGCATATCAGCACAAACGAGAATCGTTGCCTCATTCTCCTGAGTCCCAACTCCCCATACCTCAGGGACCCCATCTGGGGATCAATCTGCAGCATCACAGGGAGAGGAAGTCCCTCCACCAGCCAACGCGGCGCCGACCTGTACGTTAGTACCGGCCACAACGAAAGGCCCCTCGGTTTTTCGGAAGCGCCCATCACAAAATCCTCCACAATAGTGAGCTGGAACTGTTAAGGGCTGGGGAATCTCTTGACAGTTCATCGGCTGAGAGACATCTACAAAAGGTTCTCTCAAGACATTATTTTCCTCATGGAGACGAAAAATACTGACGATTTCGTTCTCACAAAGCTAAACTGGTTAAAGAATACATCACACGTGCTAGTACCTCCTGAAGCTCGGGGAGGAGGCGGCCTAGCACTCCTATGGAAAGAAGACCTGGAGCTTGAAGTCCTGACAACAAATAAATACTTTATTGACACAAAGATCAAAGAAAAAAGGAAGAGTCTACTATACCACTTTTGTCTACGGAAACCCAGACAGATCACAAAGAAAAATGCTCTGGGATCAACTTACCGCACTGTCACTCTCACGAAATGCACCTTGGTTGCTCACGGGAGATTTCAATGATATAGTGGACAGCTCCGAAAAAGTGGGAGGACCTAGCAGACCGGAGGGCTCCTTCTCGGATTTCAGAACCTTCATGTCAGAATGCGACCTGTATGACCTGCGACACTCTGGTAACTCTCTGTTATGGAGAGGAACAAGGTATCATTACTTAGTTCGATGCCGCCTGGACAGAGCAATGGCAAATAGTACATGGGCAGAGGCTTTCCCCTCGGGAAGATGCGAATACCTCCGCTTTGGAGGCTCAGATCACCGGCCACTTATAACTTTCTTCAATCCCCTAAACAGGAAAAGAAGAGGTCTGTTTCGCTATGACAGAAGACTGAGACACAATGAAGAAATAAAAAGACTTATGGAAAACATGGAGCCGAGGTGACTTACGCACAGTGGAAGCAAAGATTGGTAAATCGAGAGCAGAAATCATCCGCTGGAATAAGGAACAACACAGAAACAGCCGTAAGGAGATCGAGAAACAGAATGCAAGACTCGAAGACGCTATGACAAATCAAGAACCAAATGAAAATCTCATTCGAGAGATTAATGAAGAACTTAGCAGCGCTTACAAGCAGGAAGAGGAATACTGGAAACAACGCAGCAGACAATTCTAGCTTGCTCTAGGGGAGAGAAACACAGGATATTTCCACGCCATCACCAGAGGCAGGAAAGCTGTAAACAACATATCAGTCATTGAAGACCCCTCGGGAACCTCAATATACGAGGAAGACAAGATAACAGCAGTAATACAAGAATACTTCCAGGAAATCTTTACCTCAGGGGAAAGAGAAAGGACTAGCGTAGTACAGGAAGCCCTGCAGACGCGCATTACAGCGGAGGAAAACAACAAACTGACTGAGATACCCACTGCAGAGGAAATCAGAAGGGCCTGCTTCTCTATTCACCCGGACAAAGCCCCAGGACCCAATGGATTTTCAGCTAGCTTCTTCCAGACAAATTGGGGAATTATCTCACCACACATCGTGGAGGAGATCCAGAGTTTCTTCACCTTGGGTAACCTGCCAAGGAACATAAATGAGACGCATGTTAGGCTCATACCGAAAACTCATGGACCAAAAAGAGTTTCAGACTACCGACCCATAGCCCTATGCACGGCCTACTACAAGATCATCTCTAAGCTCCTAACAAAACGGCTGCAACCCCTACTCAACAACATTATGTCTGAAAATCAATCTGCTTTTGTCCCTAAAAGAGCCATCTCCGACAACGTTCTAATCATCCACGAGGTACTACACTATCTCAAAAAGTCAGGGGCAAAGAAAAGATGCTCCATGGCTGTTAAAACAGACATGAGCAAGGCATACGATAGGCTGGAATGAGATTTCATAAAGCTGGTCCTAGAGAGATTAGGTTTTCACAAAACCTGGATCAATTGGATCATGGAATGCGTAAGCACGGTCACCTATTCTTTCCTACTGAACGGAACAGTTAAAGGAAAAGTATTACCTCAGAGAGGCATCCGACAAGGCGACCCCCTCTCCCCTTACATCTTCATTCTCTGCAGCGAAGTGCTCTTGGGTCTATGCATCAAAGCCCAGAAGGAAGGAACCCTGCCAGGTATCCGTGTTGCCACTGGTTCCCCGAGAGTAAATCATCTGTTTTTTGCAGATGATACCATGTTCTTCTGTGGATCGGATCCAGCTAGCTGCACGGCCCTCAAATCAATCCTAGAACAATACTCGAAGGCATCCAGACAAACAATAAACTGTGCAAAGTCAGCTATCACTTTCTCAACAAAAACTCCAGCAAACATAAGAGAAAGAGTGAAAAACGACCTGACTATCGTCAAGGAAGGTGGCTTGGGAAAGTACTTGGGACTCCCTGAACATTTCGGAAGGAAGAAAAAAGACATGTTCAGTATAATCCTAGACAGGATCAAACAGAGAGCCGTAAGCTGGTCCTCTAAATTCCTATCTAGTGCGGGTAAAATGACATTATTGCAATCAGTGCTTTCAGCAATGCCTACCTATACAATGTCCTGTTTCAAGCTTCCTTCGTCACTATACAAGAGAATCCAATCTGCTCTTACCCGCTTTTGGTGGGATTCAAACCCTGAGAAGAGAAAAATGTGCTGGATCTCCTGGAAGAAGCTAACTCAATAAAAAAAAGAATGGAGGACTTGGCTTCCGAGACCTAAGGGCTTTCAACGATGCCCTCCTTGGAAAACTCAGCTGGAGGATCTTACAAAATCCCTCATGCCTTCTCGCCCGAATCCTGCAAGGTAAGTACTACCACTCAAGTAGCTTCCTGGATTGCAAGGTACAAACTTCAGCCTCGCATGGCTGGAAAGGTATCCTCATTGGAAGAGATCTGATCACTACTAACCTGGGAATAGCGATTGGGTCTGGACTCTCTACCCCCGTGTGGAACTCCCATTGGCTCTCCCTGAGCTCACCAATGTCCCCAATGGGCCCGGCACCTTTTCAACATCAGGAGATGCGAGTTGCGGATCTACTACTCCCAAATAGAGAAGGCTGGAATCTCCAACAAGTACGAGAGATCCTCCCTGCATACGAAAAGGAGATCATCAGCATCCAACCAAGCAACCTTGAAGCACCAGACAAATTTGTATGGCTAGCAACAGAGACAGGTGCTTACTCGGCAAAAACAGGATACTATTCAGCTCTCGAGGAGATCAACGCTACCCATAGAATGGGATCTTCCACTCTAGACATTGACTGGAAAAAAGAGGTATGGGCTACACCTATCTCTCCAAAGCTCAAGCTGTTCCTCTGGAAAGCACTACAAGAGGCACTTCCGGTCGGTGAAAACATGATGAGAAGACTCTCGGACACATACTTCGAGTGCCCACATTGCACGGAAGTGGAATCTACTACGCATCTTCTCTTCACCTGCCCATTTGCAAAAGAAACTTGGAGTCACACACCTTTTCTCAACCCAACAGAGATGGCGACACTTCCGAACCTAATTACTGGGTTGAGAACAAGCAGAAACTGGAAATGCTTACCACCATCCGGCATTAGCGACACTACCCTCTTCCCCTGGGTATGCTGGTCCCTCTGGTCCACCCGAAACCAACGAATCTTCAACCAAAGGAGTATGTCTGCACAGGAAATTGCTTCAAAAGCGATACGCAGTGCAAGAGATTGGCAAGAGGCTCAAGCCAAACAAAAGCAAAATGAAGTACAGGCCGCCAAACTTACCTCTCCTGTGAATCGCCGACCTGTCAGAGCAATTAGGACGACTTGTAACTCAGATGCAGCCTGGAGAGAGGTCGATGGCCAAGCAGGGTTTGGCTGGGTAATCATTGACCACACCCACAATCGCAGAAGGGGATTGGATCACCCCTCATGGCGGAAGCACTAGCGCTGAAGAAAGCTCTGTTGCATGCACGAGATCTAAACATCGAGGAGCTCCTAATCAGATCTGACTCCCAAAAACTTATCAAAGCCCTGAGGGATGAAGATCCACCGAAGGAAATCTATGGTATCCATCATGATATCAAAAATCTATCTTTATTTTTCTCTGTTGTCGATTTCGAGTTTGTTCGAAGGGAGATGAACACAGATGCCGACTCCTTGGCAAAGGAATCGCTCCAATTGTGTATCCTAAACCCGGTTTAATTTTTCGGTTTAATGGATTTAAGCTTTTGAACAAAAAAAAAAGACCTTGTATTTGAAGAGGTGTTATTGGTTCTTGTATTTTAATGGATTTGAGAATCCAAACCAAATTCAGTGTTATTGGTTCTTGTATTTTAAAATTTATATTGAAATACACTGTTATTGGTTCTATGATTTTAAAATCTATAATGAAATACAGTGTTATTGGTTTTATTATTTTAGAATCTAAATATTATAAGGATTTGAGTTTTAATTGAATTTGAATAGATTCTGAAGGATTTTATGACTAAAATACAAAGACCCAAATACAAAGTCTAACCTTGGTATTTGAGTGGATTTGATTTTTTTTCTATTTTGCTGATTTTGAAATCAATAAATTTATCGAATCCAAAGAAGATTTATAAATCCACCAAAATACAAGAACCAATAACCCCTACTGAGGAGGTGTTATTGGTTCTTGTATTTTAATGGATTTGAGAATCCAAACAAAATTCAGTGTTATTGGTTCTTGTATTTTAAAATATATATTGAAATACAATGTTATTGGTTCTATGATTTTAAAATTCATAATGAAATACAGTGTTATTGGTTCTGTCATTTTAAAATCTAAATATTATAAAAATTTGAGTTTTAAATGAATTTGAATAGATTTGAAAGGATTTCCATGACTAAAATACAAAAACTCAAATACAAGGTCTAATCTTGGTATTTGAGTGGATTTGATTTGCTGATTTTTAAATCAATAAATTTATCAAATCCAAAGAAGATTTTTAAATCCACCAAAATACAAAAACCAATAACCCCTACTGAGTCTTTGTATTTTAGTCATGAAAATCCTTCCAAATCCATTCAAATTCAATTAAAACTCAAATCTTTATAATATTTAGATTTCAAAATGATAGAACCAATAACACTGTATTTCATTATGGATTTTAAAATCATAAAACTAATAACACTGTATTTCAATATAGATTTTAAAATACAAGAACCAATAACATTGAATTTGATTTAGATTGTCAAATCCATTAAAATACAAGAACCAATAACACCTCTCTAGTTAAAAGTTATACTAAAATTTTTTTTTAACACCGCAACAATATGCATGCTACTACTGAAACGTGGCATTGTGCACCCTTTATTTGCAAAGATCAATCTTTTAATATAGCTAGGGTAAAATCGTTAATTTAATACGTGACTGGATTCCACATATTTAGTTTACTATTTTAGTAAATGATCGATAGATTAATTAAATCTCGAATCAGTCCAATGCATGGTTATTAGAGTTGGGAAGATCAATTTTTTATTATATCTAGAGGAAAACCCACTAGAGAGAAAAGAGAAAATCACTGAAAACTAAAAACATTACGATTTTTGTGATAACCAGATTGATCCCAAAAATTGACTTATAGGAGGAACTCAGTAGAACTCGTAACCGCGGCTAGATGAAGAGCTTGAGTCGCTGGCTTGGACGGTGGCTGACGTTGTAGGCAACCAAACCTCACGCATAGGTTCATCGACTGGATAAACCACGAGCTCACGGACGTTCATCGGTTGGATCACAATTGGATCGGCTCCAAAAAGAAGATGACCAAACATTTCTTGCGCTTTCTCGGTGTTGTGACGCCCGTCGAAGAATAGGTAAGATCGTTGGTACTCACATAACCTCGAGTGCACGTTAGGTAAACCGCAACCATAAGCATCGTGTGTCCCAACACCGCAGCACGATGCGTTTGTTATGAAAAACCCTATTAATAACAAATTTTAACGGTTTTGTATATGAGTATTCAATTAGCGTCAGAGCTTAAAACTAAAATAAACAGAAATAGTTGTAATTAACCAACTCACGGTAGTTGGTGGGTCTCTGCGTCCTATGAAGAATGGCATTGTAGAAATCGAAGACAGTGAACTGGAAACCAGGAGTGGTTCTAGCCATTTCGTTCAACATCGGTCCGATTTTCTCGTTGTGTTGTTTTGCCAAATTGTTGAGAGGTTCGTAGCATTGATCCATCCCGGTGCTGTAATCTTGTCTGACTATCGGTAGGCAGCCCAATGGTGCTAGGGTTTGGATAACGAACTTACTAGCTCCTGATGAATACAACAAGCTAATATCGTTCTTTAACTTGTTTGTCACGGAAGTGACGAAAGCTTGTTGAGCAGATGCATCGGCGTTGGGGTTGTTCTTGGTAAAGTTTAAGTAATCGTTAGCACCAATGTATATCATAAACACTGACTTCTTGATGAAGTCATCATTCCAGTTTGCTGCTTTCATTTGATTGAACTTCCTCACTTGTTGATTCAGAGTCAACTAAAGGCAAGAAAAAAAAATTAATAATTAATATTACAATTGCAACTATATTAAAATGAAGCGTATTGATTTTTTGAGTTAAATATATTAATGTGCTGATGAATACTATAAAACAAAAGTAAAGGTCCCAGTGGGTCAAAAAAAGACAGAGGTGTGTTTTTGACTTGAATAGTCTTCTAAAGTATCAATAATAAAAATGTTGAAAAAAATTAAGTAGACTTACAGATTCCACCGGAGCTCCGAGAAGAGTAGCATCGGCGACAGCAAAACTAGCTCCACGGGAGACATTGACGTTCGGTTTAAGCGCCGCCGGGATTTCGATCGGAATCCCCATGAATTTTGCTGCATATAGCATTTATTTCAATATTTTAGTTTTTCAAATTAAATTTCGTTCACTGTCCATGTGTGTTGTTGACCAAAGCAAATATATGCAAAAAAAAAAAAAAAAAAAAAATTAGATGCGTGTTTTAAAAACTGCATAGGAGGCTCAAACTATGCACTTGTAACTTCTAATATTTATAGCAAACTAAAACGTAGACCTCAAATGTTTATAGCAAACTAAAAGACAAAAGCTACAAACATTTTACGCCCGTGTAAACTCGTGAGATTAACGTTAGATTTAGATCTAGGATCCTCGTGTTATAAAGATTATAAACGTACCGACAAAGTCTGGAGCTATGAAGCCGTCGGAGAATTTGCCGTTAGGGTTATCTCGGGATTTTCCATATGGCCAGAAACCCTGCGCAACGTTAGTTTGGGTGAGAGTCTGTTTGTTTCCAGCGTCGAAGTTGGAATCACCGAACGTGAACAAAGCCACCGCCGGGATATTTTGTCCGGCCACGGTGATCGGGTTGTGGAACAATGCGAATAACAAAAATACCCCTAGAACACTCGCTAAACTACAGTTGCCTGCCATCGATCGTATAGAGAGTGGGAGAGGACGATTGTTAGAGAGAAGATTACTTTTGTGCTTAAGTTCATTGACCCGTACATTAAATTTATATTGCAGGTATGACTTTGGGGAACTATAGTAATTTGTTTTTTAATTTGTAACGTGACACGCGTGGTTAATATTTCTAATACAAGTGAACAACTGTGCTCTGTGCTTTAGTTAATGTAAAGTGAGTAAACGATTATTGATAAATCATAGTTCACACACATCTGACAAAACTAAATAACTACTATGCATTGTAAATGTAAGTAAACGACTGTTGATCAATTTCACACATCTGACAAAACTAATTTTTAAATTTATTTGTAATTAAAAAATTCATTCATAGGATCAGGATTCAGGAATCAGGATCGTTCATTTACAAGGCAGCCAGATCAAGATTGGAAAAATAATGTCAATGAAATATCCAAAAACATAGAAAATCGAACCACTTACGCTGACCCACGTGAAGCAAAGGAAGACAACTCAGGAAGCCTTTTATTTTTTTTGTCGCCATCGAAGAAAGTTAAAAGCACATATTTAATAATTATTTCAACTTTAATTTCATAAAATGGATAAAATATAGTTAACCCGTTTCATACGCGAATTTTAAAGTCACGGATCATATGTTTAATAAAGTTTCGTCACAAATATTTAATAATGGATTTACGAGTTTTATTCTTCAGTTTAGTTGTGTTCTTTTTGTTTTTATCAGTTTATCAGTACTGTTTTGAAAAGATTAGCGGTGATTACTTTTATTTTGTCAACAAAAAAATGAATAACGTTAGTGCTCCAAAAAAATAATGAATAACGTTTATTTGGTTTCATAAAAAAAATAATAACGTTTATTTGGAATCATTAAAACAACAAAAAAGGTTCACAAATTGTCACTATAAAATTAAAGTTTTGAAACTATAGAATAATACAAAAAAAAATGCCCTGTTTGGCCATACAGATATGAATTTTTGCTTTGGACCTATTTAAATATTCAAAAAAAAAATTATTCCATGAGTTACACTTTCTCCAGAGATTAGTCTGAACCTTTTTATAGATTTGGAATTTCTTAAGTTATCAATAAAAATAAAATAAAAAATGCTAACGTGGAGGTGGAGTTCTATATGAAGCGTTCCATATTTGACTTTTCTATATTATAGCATGATTCTTGGTTTAATTTCATATAAAAATTACTCTATATATATATATATATACTGCAAAAGAGCCAGATGTAGTTAATTTCTACGTTTTTATAATTTCTTTGTTGCAAAATCATTTCTACTCTTCCAATATGAATTTCATAACTGGATGGGAAAAATATATAAAAAGTATATTAAAGAAAAGTAGTATATAAAAAAAATCAGATAAACTTTTTACTAATTAACCAACTGATCACTGGGAAACAACATTTGTGGTTCATTTGAAGAACAATCGCGAAAAAAATAAAATCATGTGTGGCCCGCACGTTTGTCAAATACTATTTCTTTGTGAACTTTTTACTTTAGTTTATGTAACCGAGCAAGACGCGGTTTAATTTTTTAATAAAGAGACTGCTTTTTTCAAAAGTGTTGAAACTTTGTGAGAAAAGGCAATTATATTCATATGGATTTAAAGATATTGTTAGCGTTTTATGTTCAAAAAAAAACATATTGTTAGCGTTTAATGTTGTTGTTTTGGTAGTGACGAAATGTGTGCGATTTCATAATATTATTAAATCAAAAAGTGAATGTTTCAATGTTTATTCAAGAAAACATAGCATAACATTTTATTTAGATTCTTAACACTCATAGAGCTCAGCTCGCACTTGATCTTAGAGATAGCAAATATTAAGCTAGAAACTAGACGATGAACATAGATCCACTCGCATCGACGTCAGTGTCGTGGACTAACAATAAATTATCGTCCATTGGTTCCACCCAAAACTCACGCATAGGCTCATCAACAGGATATACAATAAGCTCACGAACGGTCATGGGCTGGACAACGTTTGGGTCGGCTCCAAAGAGAAGATGAGCGAACGATTCTTGTGCTTTCTCTGAGTTATGACGAGCGTCAAAGTATAGGTAAGATCTTTGATACTCGCATAGCTTCGAGTGAACGTTAGGTAAACCGCAACCATACGCGTTGTGCGACCCAATACCGCAGCACGATATATTCGTAAAGGAGTACCCTGATTAGTCACAACAAGTATAATCAAATATTTTGTGTATAATTTACGCTCAGAACGATATTAATTACTCTACGCTCAAAACGATATTATTTATTTGTGTATATTTTTAATGGTTAATTATACTTATACTTACGGTAATTCATGTTTCTTTGTGTCCTGCGAAGAATGACATTGTAGAAATCGAAGACTGTGAATTGGAAACCCGGTTTGGTTTTCGCTAATTCGTTCAACATTGGTCCGATTTTAGCGTTGTGTTGTTTAGCCAAATCGTTGAGTTTCTCGTAACAATCGCTACCAGTTTCGAATTCTTGTCTTACGATCGGTAAACAACCTAGTGGCGCTATCATATGTACCACGAATTTACTAGCTCCCGATGAATACAACATCTGCAATTAACATTATAAAGTAGTAACATAATTAAATATCAATACTAATTAATTTCCTCGATTAATTTTAAGATTAAAGGACTTACGTTAATATCGCTCTTTAACCGGTTGATGACAGAAACGACAAAAGCTTGTTGAGCAGAAGCATCGGCATTAGGATTGGTTTTGGTGAAGTTGTAGTAATCTTCCATACCAATGGAAATCATAAACACTGATTTTGTAATGTAATCTTCTTTCCAATTTGATAACATCTGCCTGAATTTCATCACTTGTTGATTCATAGTCAACTACAAAAATTTAAAAGTCATCAGCGACTCAAAGCTTTATTTATGATTAATTAACAATTAAATAATGACTGTACTATATATATATATATATATATAATTAACCAAGCTTACAGAATCTTTGGGAGAGCCAAGAATCGATGCATAGCCAACGGCGAAGCTGGCTCCTCGTGAGAGATCAACGCCCGGTTTAAACGCCGGCGGTAGATCGTGTCGAATTCCCATGAATTTTGCTGTGATTTATTCACTCCTCATTAATGGTTTTAAATTTAATTACCGTTCTATTTATTTTATAGTTAAATAATTTAAAAAGCTAAGCTTGTTCTCTCGTGAAATGACTAGTCCGTTTTCTTTTACATAAGTATGGTATAACAAATACACATCAATCAATGTTTGTCCATCCGACTAAAAATAGAATAAAAAATAAAAATATTACTCTTTTTTTCTGGAGAAAAAAAAAAAGAAGAAAAAATATGATTATCTTACCGATAAAGTCCGGGATGATTTTGCCATCAGAATACTTTCCGTTAGGGTCATCTCGGGATTTACCATAAGGCCAGAAGTTTTGAGCAAGTGTACGACTTGTGAGGAACTTTTCATTTCCGGCGTCGAAGTTGGAATCGCCGAATGTGAACAGTGCCACTGCCGGCACATTCTGCCCGGAGACAATGACCAGGTTATGGAAGAGTGAACATACCACTAATACCAGCACACTCACCACTAAACTACTGTTGCTTGCCATTTTTGTCTAATAGAAAATTATAAGATATGATAAGTTTCCTCGGTCCAGTATTATATTTATAAAGTAAAATATGCGAAACTAAAATATATTTTGGAAACAATTTAAAAATTATTCGAATCAGTTTAAAGAAAAAAGTTTGGGGAAAGTGCCATGCAAAATTTTAGAAAAGAAATAATGATTGTAATGAATAAACAAGGGCTTGTACCAAAAATAAATAAATAAAGTGAGACCGTTGTGAATGTGGAAGTATTCAGTCTCTCACGTTTTTGATATGTTTTATCGCTTGAAACTAATTCCACTTGTACCTAACGTTTTTACGAAAAGACAACCACTTTAATAAAATTATACTTTCTTTGAAAAGGCTATGCTTGATTATATTCGTTGATTTATATCATACTTGCAAATGAGTTCTTTTAAGGGTCCCTTCTTTTAAAACTTCAATAGATTAATATTTGATAGATTAATATTTGATAGATTAATAAAAATTTCTGGTTTTAAATTAGAACTTCTTATCTAAAAGATTCGTAATAACTATTATTATTTGCATTCTGCTCACACTCGCACATATTAGAGACTCGTCTCTTTATATATATATATATATATATATATATATATATTAGAGACATCCTTTAACAAAAAAATATATATATATATATATATATATATTAGCGACTTGTCAATTTCTTACTAATATATTAAGGTTCATACGTGCGTAAATGTTTTTTTTATTAGGGTTCAACAAATTTGTAGTTACAGTAATGAATTATGCGTCAATATTCATGTATATTATATTCATATACAAAGTTGAATAATAAGTTATGTATTTGCATAAAATGTTAAAATATTTATTGTATCATATAAATATGAAAATAAACTTCTAGTTCCTCCTTACGTAACTAGATAATTAAATATGTACATTATAGTAACATGCTATCTAACATGATAATTAAATATACATATATACATATATATATATATGTGCGATTTCATATTCGATTTGATATTGGTTCAATAAATTGGATTCAGTTGGAGTTGTGTCGATTCCGGTGGCGACTATGTGGGATAATTCCCAATACGTTAGGACATGGTTCGGAGTTGTGTTTGTTATGTTTGTGAATCGATTTGACAAGTTTCCGCCAATGTTATTCGATATGGGTCGATTTGGTTTTTTGTATTTGTGTTGATTTGAAGAGTTGAAGAGAGAGACCTGAGGATCAGAGACATAAAGAATATAAAATAAATATACTAAAAGTTGCATGTAAGTTAAATTCACTTGACGCTTCTCAACTCATCTCCACACATATCTACGATACTGTTATAAAAATGTTGATACAACTGTTAATACTCGAGAATAAAAATGAATCCATGTTAGATAAATCTATTATAACAGATAAAGTCTTGAATGCAAAGCAGAAACAAAGAATGAAGAAGGATGAAATGGAAGACCACACACCACACTTAAATCACAAAAGTTGTGCAGATCAAATTATTGGAAACTGTAAAACAAAATAAAATAGGGTTCCACCCTCAACAGTTATCACACAGAAATATTGATTAGTGTGCAAGCACATGCAGTCGGTAATATTTTTGTTTTTAACTCAATTTAATATATATATATATATATATATATATTTTAATACAATCTTTTTATATGTTGTTACAATAATATTAACTAGTTCTAAACAAATATTAATGAAGAAACATCATCAGATATTTTGGGATATAATCCAAACCAAACTAAACCGTTATATCAGATCGATTTCAGTTTGAATTTTCGGTTCTTGTTTTTTTTTGTCCAACCACGAGAAGCGTAACAACAGAAGATAAGAGACAATCCTGCGTAGCGGAACGACCCTTGAGGATATGATCGAATCCCTTATTTCATTTTTGCTTTTCTGGTTTGCTTGGCCTGGTCCGTTGTTTCGATTCATGCTCTGTTTTTGATATTTTTGAGCTAAAAGCCTTGTTCTTCCTCAAAAATATCCAGCGTTTACAAAGAAATATTAATATCAACTATGTTTTCAGAGAAAAAAACTATATTATCAGAGAATCATTATATTAAATGTTATTAACTTCAATATACAATATTAAATAATTGATGTAATAATAATATGTACCCTTTCGTCAAAAAAAAAAATTTAATAGCAAATAAAATATTGTTTAATTTTTTTTATTTAAATATTTGTTTTGTACTTCGATTCTGATCCACTCAATTCACTGAGACACTGGTAACATTTATGGAACGGTGAAAAAATATAAAAATACAAATAAAAAAAAATTTGCGAAAAACACAATTACGTTTTTGCTTACCGAAAATATGAAAATATAAAGAAATTTTCATTAAACGGAAAAGCGTGTTTGGAGTAGATTATTTGTGGAATCAATGTTTATATTATTCAATTATATAACTAATTATATTTTATTATTTAAATATATACAAATAAATAATTTAGTATTACAAAAAATTATTTAATGATAAAGTTATATCTATTATTTAAGGTTTGGAATATTTTTAAATTTTTTTTTATTTTAAAAAACAAATTATTAAAAAGTTATAATTAGAATTATATCATTTTATAATAATTGATTGAATTATTAATATTTTATTTTTTATAATATATAGTAAAAATAGAATAGTTTCAGATAAACATATTCTACAATTCCGCCATTCCGCCATTCTTCATAATTTATCCAATCGTGTAAAAAAAATAAAGTTTCGCAATTCTACAATAAATTATTCCACGATTTATTTTTTCCGTCATTCCGTAATTCCGCGATATAAAAAATATATTATATCAAAATATGCAATCTGCATATTAATCTGTTTTTAGTCGGAGAGTCGTAACTCGTAAGTGCAGGGCCACCTATATATATAAGAAAGAAACATTCGCCTACATCAAAAAAAATAATACAAATTTTAAGAAGCTCTATTTATAATTATGTTTATGTAGTATTTTGGTAGATATATTTGTTTAACTTTTCTTTGAAATCAAAAAGCCCACTTCATCACTATAATTTTCAAGATAAAAAAAAAATCAAATACAAATCTATGCTTTAGTGAGTTTCAAAAGGAAATATTAGATTTGTGTTATCAATAATAAATAGCTTATTTGATATTATTGATTTTTGTTCTCTCTTTTTTTTTACCAACACTTTTTGTTAGTTTTTGTTTTTAACCTACACTTTTCTTAGTTTATCAATACCTTTTTAATTTATTTTTTAACTACATTTCTGTGTAGTATTATATTTATCATAGATTATGTTTGTCATACATAAAACTTTTTAATTTTTTGCCTACCACATTAAAACATGTAGGCACGGCTCTGCGTAAGTGGCATCGTTTCAAAACTAGTGGTATTTCACTTTAGTTGATTTAGATAATAATACTACGTGACAGAGAAACGACACGAGTTTTAGTAATGATTCACATTTATTTCTTATCGACCATACAACTACCCCACCAGGCCACCACCAATTTATGCATGATGTTTCAGTCAGTCTAAAGAAGCGACGTAAAACTTAGAAGCAAAACAAGAAACTGTCAAAAGTAATAAATGTCATTGACAAAAACTATCAAAAAGTTTAGCTTTAGGTAGATTTGCCAAAGACTAATTAAATTTCGCAAAACGTTATTTTCAGAGCATAATTAGAAACGAGTCATATTCATTGATTAGAAACGAGTAGTACATGCTTTGATTGTTATTTAATAATTTCCTGAAGTCGCTGATCGAGGTGAACACATGCAGCTGAACCACAAATGAAGTTACGATATTTTATTTAATAATAGTACAAATTAAAAAACTAATACCTGCTCTCACAAGTCACAATGAACTGATGAAGGTTAGGTGAAATAAAAATAAAAATACTACTACAAAGCCACAACTCGTGGTAATAAAATACCATAAAATAAACTATACATATGAATATGAATTATTTCTGTTGATATGAATTAGTGTAGGATTAAATAAATAATTCCACCTCTAATGGACTACTAACAGAGAAAAAGTCGTATTTTGATTTTTTTGTTATAAACAAATAGAAACGTTGGTCACGTGGCTTCACCGTAATCCTAAGCTCCTAACTAATTAACCACCGTCGATAGTAACTCAGATCAAACAAAACGACGCTGCTTCGGTTTCTCTCATTGTTTCACCACTTTCAATGGCGGATCCCAAATCTTATCTCTTCTCTCTCTCCTTCTTACTTCTTCTTCTTCTTCTTCACTCCCCCACCGTCTCCTTCGCTCAGACGCTGTTCGTCTTCGGCGATGGTCTCTACGACGCCGGCAACAAACAGTTCGTCTCCTCGAATCGTGTCGACGCTAGCTTTCCTCCGTATGGAATCACTGTAGGAGAGGCTACGGGACGGTGGTCCGATGGCCGTACCGTTCCCGACTATCTCGGTAATTAAGTTAAACCAATCTGAAATCCGGTTAAGGGTTTACATGTTCGTCTGGGTTTTAATCCGGTTCTGTTCTAAGCAGCTAGTTTCATGGGTATTCCTAAAATCCCTCCGATTCTCCGAGGCACGGCGGATTTCTCTCACGGAGCTAACTTCGCCATCGCTGACGCAACCGTTCTCGGCTCTCCTCCGGAGACGGTCAGCTTTTTCATAACTTATCTCTGTATGAATCCAAATTTCAAATTTCAAATTGCCCTTCTTATTCCGAATCCTTGCAAGCTAAGCCAAATCTGGAATTGAGTTTGATTTTTTTTATCACAACTATAATAAATCAATTTCCATTTAGAAACAAACAATCTGAAACTTGTGTTTGAAAGAGTAGAGAAAGTTTGAACTATAATAGAAAGAAATCTCAGATCATGCTTGTATTAGGTTAAAGCTTTTCATCTTGATTATAGAAAGTGAAACTAGGTTAACGTGTTAAGAAATTTAGGGTTAAAGATCTTTTTTTTGTTTATATGTACAGATGACTCTGTCACAGCAAGTGACGAAGTTCTCGGAGAACAAGAACAAATGGACAGCTCAAGCACGTTCTGAAGCTATCTACTTGTTCTACATCGGCTCTGATGATTACTTGAACTATGCCAAGAACAATCCGAATCCCTCAGATGTTCAGAAACAAGCTTTTGTGGACCAAGTCATCGCTGCCATAGAAGCACAACTAAAGGTTACATACAACCCTGAAGCTACTACATCTTTGATTCGATTCGGTTTATCTTCATCTTCATCTTAATCGACTTTTTTTTCAGGTGATTTACGTGTCCGGAGGTAGAAAATTCGCTTTCCACAACCTGGCACCGCTTGGTTGCTTACCGGCGGTGAAACAAGCAAACGGAAATGTTCAGGAGTGCGTGAAACTGCCTTCGGAAATGGCGGCTTTGCATAACAAGAAGCTGTTGCAGCTCTTGGTGAAACTCTCACGAGAGCTCAGTGGTTTCCAATACTCCTTCTACGACTTCTTCAGCTCCATCCAAAACAGAGTCATCAAGTCTAAGACTTACAGTAAGTCTGCTGAAAGTCATCATAAACGATATTGATTTTTTGAGCCAGAAGCTGTGAGATTTATCGTTTTTTTTTTTTTCTGATGCAGCGTTCGAGACGGGAGTGGCTGCTTGTTGTGGGACTGGCTCTGTCAATGGAAGCGGTTGCGCGACGAACAATGTATGCACTAAGCCTGAAGATTATCTCTTCTTCGACGGTAAGCATTTGACGCAAGAAGGGAACCTTCAGGTTGGGCATTTGATGTGGGGATCAGATCCGGAAGTGATTGGACCGAACAATCTCAGGGAGCTTCTTTACCTTCCTCTCGACATTTCAATCGTCTTGGCTGATATACAGGAAGCTATGGCTGCCATGAGACCGAGGCAGATCAAAGTTGAGAGTCTCTATGATGTTAAGAAGATGGAATTGGAGATGGGGAATCAATGGCTTCATCAAGTTGACAAAGCTAGCTCCTTTCTGTTCTAAGATTGTGGTTACGTTATGACCAAAGCAAGAGAGTTTTAAGAGTGTCTGTAATAAGACTTTTATAGAACAAGAAACTATTAAGACATCTTTCTATCTGTTTGGTAATAATAAAACAAGCGGAAACAGCCTTTTTTTCGAAGGCTTAAAGCTTGTTCCCCAAGATAGTCCAGTGGGCCTATTTCGATCTCATCTTTGACCAGAGCTGATACATTTATCATTTTCCAAACTTAAAAAGTTTTTCTTCATTTTCATCAAATCTGAAATCTCATGTGGATTTCTCTGATAATCTTTAATCCAAAACTATACGCAAGGGAAAGTAAAGTCAGCTAAAAAAGGAAGTTAAGAATCTGAAAATAATGTTTGAACTATAATGCTTTCCAGATTAAGCTGAAAATGAATGATGACTGCCCTCAAACTCTCCAAGCAAAAGCTAATTAATTACTGATGTTTTGTATTTTTGTGGATGCTTTTTGGATCTCGAATGATGCAAGAGCTCAACATATCAAATTATTAACCTTCAAGCTAAAATATTGGCGCTGCGTATGACTATTTCAATGTGTTATATGTTAGTATTAAAAAAAAAGTGTTAAAAAGGTATATACAGTATACATATTATTAGTATTGTTTATATTTATATTTATATGATAAAACACCCGACATCAAATAATATTAAAAGGTGTATATACTATACACTTAAATTTAATCTATAATATAAAATATCAATTATTTAACTAAAAACATATCTTTTTTTATACCCATGAAATAACTATAAATACAGTTTTTTTTATAATCCAGTTAGGAAAATAAATATTCCCATGCTTTCCAAATATTTACTCTATCCCACTTTTAAATTTCAAAATCGCAAAAAAAATCATAATGCTTCCAAATTAGAATTGGTAGATATAGTTTCGTCATCCACTTGGATACACATGAATAAATGTTATGGCGATTGAGGGAAGTTAAATGATACGACAAATAAGTAGATAATTTCATAGTATAATTTATGATTTTATTATACTCACACGTACACAAAACACACATATTATTCCAATGATAATAGTTTCCAAACCCCACACACAGTCACACAGCACACACATTTATTTTATTTGATAATAATATTTAAAAAGGAAAACAGCGACGATAGGGTGAGTTTCTGAAGGTCTCACAAACCTTTATTGAATCATATAAAACCTTGACCCCCCACACACACAAACAGACCTTGGAGGGTGAGAGAGCATTGATTACGTGGAGGAATTGACTGCGAAGAAGTACATCTCATCGGTGCGCTCGTTGGTCATAAGTTTCCCTCCATGCACGAGCAGACCTTTCTTTCCGTTGATGGTGGTCGTCGTGGAGGCCACCCAACCGCGGTTGCTCGGTTTGATTGGTCCTCCTTCATACCTCTCCCACACCAATGTCTCAGTGTCCAACGCAAAACCCTCACGGGACAACGTCCCCGGACCTTGATGTGCTTCTGGGTCCCGCTCAATCTCACCTCCGAATATTATTATATATTTCCCCACAGCCGCATGCGCAAAACAGCTCCTACGAGAAGGTTTCTCGAAACCTGTGGTCTCCACTTCGGTCCATTTTTGAGTAGCGGGATCATAGCAGTGCACACGATTAGACTCGTAGTCCTGGGACCCGTAGAGTGTGGGTATCTTAGGATCATTCGCAGTCGCGAATCCGTAAAACACCCAAAGCTTGCCTTGCACCACAAGGAATCCGGCCATTCCTCTTTTCTCGAAATCCTCTCCAGGGTCAGGGAGCTGAGCCCATTTCCCTTCAGCAATGTTATAGGCCTCGATCGTCCTGAACCGAAAGGGGGTTGCATTCAGCCCTCCTTTGCTCACCCCACCGAACACGTACACGTGGTTTTCATCTGAAGTCATCGAATGGAAAGTACGAGCTTCGGGTCCTCCCTTTTCGTCCAGCTTCGTCAGGAACTTCCACTCCTCTTTCACCGTATCGTACGAGTAAAAGTCCTCGAACTCTAACTGTTTATTGCGGCCTCCGAACACATAGAGCTTCGTTCCCACGGCCACCATGCGGGTGCCTAAGACTCTGGTCTTTGGAACGTCTCCGTTGGCCGGAGCGATTGACCAAGTGTGGGTGTTGAAGTCAAAGACATAAAGGTCGTTGTCGATGGACTCATATGGCGGATCCTCGCCGCCGAAACAATAGAGCTTGTCTCCGATCACGGCTATGCCGTGTGAGCTTCTCGGTGCTGGTACTTGTCCTCCTTTCTGCTCCACCTGTCAACCAGTGACCAAAATGAATTGATGGTTAAAACGGATACTGATGAGCCGGTTAATCATTCGAATACATGACAGGTTAATTACAAGTAAACCATCAACATCCCCTCTTTTCAGGAGGGATACGAATGGGGTATAACGTGTCGAGAACATGGGAATTAAGGGTGTTGTCATACATAACTTTTTACTAATAACCAATATTATACATATATACATAATACATAGCCTATGGCTTATGCTTCTCTCGTGCAAAATTAATATCTTAAATAAAAATCCTTGACTAAGTAGGCAATACCTTCATCCACTCGCCTTGCAAAGTCCGAGCCATAGCTGCAATATTCAACTCTTTTTTTCTTTTCTTTTCTATTTGTTTGTGTGTCTCCTCTTCTTTCGCTGCTCTTCTATATATAGGCTAAACAATTCTGCGTGTCAAGGTATCTCCAATTATTGATTGTTTAACAAACAAAAAAGAAAAGAAAAAAAAGAAGAAGATATTTCCAACTGTGTGGTGCTTATGAATTTCTGTGAACTTGTGGGTATTTTGTACCCCCAAAAAGGAAGTGAAAGTGTTAAATTATTATCTAAAAAATGTGAGAAGCATATTAATTTCTTTAAGCTTAGTTGGTAAATCTCCCTTACAAAAATATCTTCGCGAGTGAGCGATAAATCAGAAAATCAGTTGGCAAAAAAAAAACAGAAAATAAATCAGAAAAGGAGAATGAATAATTGTGTTTGTTTAGGATAAAAGGTCTTGGAGCAGTTAGAAAACATGCATGGATGGTGCGCAGTGCTCAAAGAGATGTGCCACAGTCATGAAGATTAACAAAAGCTAACATAGCTGTTAGGCGACGGGTATATATGCCGTGTGAGCTTCTCGGTTTCTGCGCCACATGTTAGTCTAAATTAAAGCATGAAGATGATGATGCATGTGTTAATTCATATTGCTTAAAACTATGAAACATGATTGATACTTGACAGCATGATGATGATATTGCTTATTACTATGAAACATGATTGTTACTTGATAGCTTGATGATGATGATGCATGTGTTTGTTTTTTTTTGCTTATTACTATAAAACATGATCGATATCTTCAAACTTGATTTTTATTGCGTTGTGGAACATTTCTTTTCTTTTTTTTCTACCATATAATTTTCAAAAATACAACAATTTTTAAAACAGCAAACACCACAAAAATATCTAAAGCAGCGTTATCAAACTATCTTAGCATAATTGTACATTTGTTTGACTTTTAACACGAGATACAAAAATTATTGTTTTTTTTTCCTATTTTGTGTATCGCTGTAATATTACCAGTTAAACACTTAAACCCCATATCATTCTTTATTCACCATTTTGAACATTTTATCATACTTTTAGGCTTTTAGCTTTAGTGAACAAAATGTTACTTTCCTGATTCGAAATTAATAATATAGATATAGGTGATAACAATTTGTAATTCACCTAAAATTATTTACAACTATTTAGTTCAATATATGAGCTGTGTATTTTAATTGCATAGTAATAAAAAATTTAAACCCATTAGAAATTTAGAATGATATGATATAAAATAGTGTGTTATATATAAATAAACAATTGACCAAAAATATATATATATATATATAAACAAACTGATTATATTTGCCCAAAAAAAAACTGATCATTTGTTAGATTGAACTAGTATAAAAACTACCCCTTTTGCAGAACCTTTCGGTTGTCTTCTATAAATATAACCAGTTATCTATCTATACTAAACTTTATATTTCAGTTTTTGCATCAACTTCAGATATTTAGGCATCGAGTGCTGGGTTTCCTTGGATTGTGATCACGTTCTAAGTGTGTTTGCCAAAAAAAAAAAATGTTCGTGTATGCAATTAAACACTTAATTGTAACATGTCTATTAATTTGATGAATACATTTATTTACGTACTATCAGAATATATAATTTTTTCTGCTTATTTTCTCTCGTGCTATTAATTCGATTTGAATGTTTCTATTTTTCTTTCCCAATATATATATTAGAATATTAATATTTTAATAAAATTCAATAATTTAATTTTTTTTTAAACTACTTTAATAAATAAGTGTTCTCTCTAGTGGGTAACGTGTCAAAATCACGTTACCATTATACTGAAATCTCACTTTCTTTCTTATTTTTCCTTTTTTATATTGTTTAGATACATACTAAACTCTAAATATGTAACGATGGAGAAGCTCACTGCTCAGCCATGCAGTTGTTGCAAACTTGAAGCTGCAGGGGTCCACGTGACATTAATTGCGAACATGTGATTGATCAGATATGAAAGCTGTATATCGTAAATCTTTATACTTTATATATGTTCTATATGAAATTATATATAGTAGAAAATAAAACAAAGAACATGCTATCATTAAACCACGCAAATTAATACTAATGTAACAAAATAACAAAACTTACCGGTATCAAACGTATCTTAAATCAAGAATTGACACACTCACGCATAGCAATGGATTTAAGTTGCGAATAAAGTGATTGAATAAAGTGATAAGTTGGTCAATTTTGCATGATGTTAATATCTAATTTGGATTTTATGTTAAAAAAATTGTGTTCAGAATCTAATCTACGTACTTTTTGCCTTTTTGGGGGTCGAAAACCTACCAAGTTTAGCACTAATTATGAGTTAGCACAAAAGTGAAATTGAAACTTTAATGATGCTCTTACGTTTATTACAAAGTACAACCAAAGTAAAGAAGTAGAAGAATGAAAATCCAAATCGTTAAGGGGAAGCGAGATTATGCGAATTTGAATTGATAGTCTGATGGTAACCTGAAGATGGAGTTTTAGAAAAACCGATGCCGATGAGTTGAATCTGTCGTGTAGCTGTAGTAGAATCCAGTCTTCTCGCAAACGCAACTTTAAAGTCTGTCAGAGGTGGTTACCACCCATCAAAGATGATAAAGACCAAATATTTAGATTCTTCTAAAGGGCAAATCCACCATGAATTAATAATTAAACATCTAGACTTAGTCCATGGCTCTAAACAAGTGCCACCAAAAAGGATAAATTTGTTATTTGATTTTTCGTTTACAATATTTTTTTTGTTTATACTTATCTTCATTGCTCTTTTTTTTTTTTTTTGGTTTCAGATTTTCAACAAATACTTTTCTGTCAAATATGTGTTTAAAATGTGTGGTCGGTATTATTTGAAAAAGAAAGTGTCGGCATTAAAAGGTAAAACCATATCTTTAGATGCTCTTTCTTGTTTCTCGTATTTGACCCTAAAATGTATGTCACAAGTATGTGACTATAGGACAGTGGGACACGACGAAGAAACAGAGTCGTTACTCGTTAAAATCCAAATTTCAAAGACAGCAAGTTTACAAAATACAATTATACAAACTATACAAACACAGAATCAAGATCGATCTCCAAACAGAATCAAGAAACCGCGATTTGAAGAGTGACGACTGCCACGTCAGCTTTTTCCTTCACCAGATTCGGAGTACGTCTTCTTTCCAGCTTAATGTACTTGCACCCTTTTTATCAGATTTAAATGATCGTTTAGAAATTTGATCAAACAATTAGAAAATTGCTATAAAAATATCATAGTCTTATTTGTTTTTCGAAAATCTTGAATGATCTCTCATACTATAACACTCATGTTGTTCAGAATTGCTAAATTTTCCCAGCAATTAGGAAACTGAACCATATATGAATATATTGGTACGTACATTTATGAATACATCGCCAAGAGAGATAATGGCCCATTATGATACATGTAAATGAATGGCCACGGGCCCACGCGTTTGTTGGGGATGTACGTTGTTGTAGACTTTAAACTCGATAGCTATGTAATAATTTTTTTTTTTTTTGTATGAATGTTACTAACCAATAAATTCTAGTGATCTGACTTTAAAAATCAAATAAAGTCTAATCTAAAAAGCTTTTTAACCCAAAAAAGAGGTCATGAACCTTAATCTCTACTAATCTCAATAAAACCTAAAATAAAAAACCCTAATTATTGACAAAATAAATGAAAACTGTATATGTATATAGCAGTATTGAGTTTACTTGGTTGTCTCTTATATTTTAAAAATTATGAGACAGCTTGGTGAATGTATATATATATATATATATATCTTCTACCTATTAATTGAGAATGTAGTTTAATGAAAAATGCTGATTTGTTTTAATTTGATTGGTTAATATGTTTAGTTTGAGCAATTTTAATGTGACATGGAAATAATGATGTGTAATGATGATGTAATTGTGACATGTCAGTTTTTAGTACATATGGCTTGTGACATGGCATTATTTAATCTATAAATAAAATTGATGTTAAAATTTTGATACAAAATTGAAGTATTGAAATTTTTGACAAAAATTTGGAATAATTATATTTTTGTCAAATAGATTTGAAATTACATTTCGACACAAATTTTTTGTAAAATTTTTTTTACAGATTTCAAGTATTTAGCAGAAAATTTGTGACAACCTATTTAACACAATTTTTTTGATATCTCCCGAAATCAAATTAAAATACTCTAAAATAAATGTTTTGGTGGGAAAGTTACAATTCATGTTTTTGGTGAAAAATTTCTGAAATCGGGTTTTCATAGAAGTTTCTTGAAATTATATTTTTAAATAAGTTTTTTGACGAAAGATATATGGTTTCACTTATATAGCAGGAAATTCGTGAAATCAAAATTTTGACCATTACTTTTTGGAATCAGATTTTTAATGTAAAGTTTTTAGCGAATTTTTTTAATGGATTCACTTTTTGGCGGGAAATTCACAAAATCAAAATTTTGATACAATATTTTTAACTCATATTTTTGACGTAATTCTTTTGGTGCAAAAGTTACTGATTCATGTTTTTGGCATGAAATTTGTAAAATCGGTTTTTTGATGGAAATTTTTGAAATCTTATTTTAAGTAAGTTTATAGTGGAATATTTACAAGTTCAATTGTTTGTGTGAAATTTTGCGGCATCAGATTTTTAGAAGGAGAATTTTTCACTTTTATTATCATCTTATTTTGTCTTACTATAAATAAAGATCAAAAATTTATATTATATGTGAATGTATTTCAATTATATAGTGAGAATTACGAACCAGAAATATGACGTAAAGTGACGTAAAAACTATAAAAAGATGAAAAATATAAATAAAAAATAGAAAACAACGAATAACAAAGAATTATTTTATTTTATTCTACGATTTTTTTAAAAAATATTTTAAGTTTTGTGTATATTTTATTCTTTTACTATGGCCCAATTTATCAATTCTATTAAAACATTTTTTCACAAACAAAAATTTCTTACAAATATATTTCCAAACAGATGAATTACTAATCTATTATTAATAATTAAATTTTTATAAAATTTTCATATCCGCACATATATACCTGCACATATGTGCGGGCCAATTACCTTGTATATATATATATGAATCAAATGAATGTTTTGTAAATTATTTTCTAAAACTTCCCTATCTCGCGAGTTCCGATAAAACAGTTCTGCATTGTTTTGTTTTCATATTTAGTTAGATAAAATGACCGATCATTATAAATTAAATATTTATCTGATATTGTTCTAAGAAAAATATCTGATATTGTACTACCTATATCTGAATATAAATATTATGTATGGATATTATTTTGTCATCAATGTATATAATGTTTTAGAATATTTCGTACATTTAAACCGATAGTACCAAATTTGCCTAAGTAATTATTTATGATGGTGGACTCAAGCACCTTGTGCTAGATGCACGCCTTTATCTGGCTTTTAAGACGTGATAAAGCTTAAAGAAAGTGAACACCCTTACTTCTCTCGAACCTCTTCATCAAATGTAGCAAAACATAGACCACTCCTTCATGAAGATATTATCCTCACTAACTCAGAACAGTTTGTTGCGAAAGTCATAATCGTCTTGTAATTTGAAATTATATACAATGCGTGCCTCTACTTCCACATGTAATAGAAATAAACTCCACCGTAAAAAATTTCCCCCCCATTAAACCCTTTTGGTGAAACAGTACCTGTTAAGACCAGTAAACTTACTGTTTCTTACACCTTTTGCTTTGCAAAGCAAATTACGCAAATAGTAAGAAAAAAAAACAGTATGTCAGTATTATTTACACTTTACAAAACTATTTTATTCAATGCATAATTAAACTATTTTGTTCAGTGCATAATTAAATGGAATTTAGTATTATTTACACTTTACAAACCTATTTTATTTTGGTCGAAAAATGAAATGTAATATTTTGTAGACGACCCATAGCAGACAGAGCTGTCTCATAAAGAGCAAAGTGCCACGTCGTGATAGTCACTTGTCACCCAGTCCACACTGCATGTGTGGTAATATTTTTTGTTCCTTACATGTGATGGAATATAATAGAACCGAAGGTTTGCTTTACATCACGCACGATTTACCAAAAAATGGACTCGACACAGGATGAAATCGAAGAAAAAAACTGAAGCCTCAACATAGAGAAGGCCACAAAAGCCCAAAAAAGAGGGAAGTAATACAAAGAGGAAGAAACTATATATCTCATGGACCGTGACACTTTTAGCGATGAGAGTCTTTGGAATCCTCAATATGAAAAATTCTACGTGCGTGTCTCAGCCAAGATCTAACTTTGAGTTATACGAGTAAGAGTACCTTTTGATTTACTAGTGTAAATACTGATTTTACTAGTTGTGTACATATATAATCCAATTCTCATTTGAGAGTTTCTTCCATATTTTGGTATTCAACATCAAAAGCAGAGATGAGATATATGAGAAAATCATAATTATATTTATAAAATAATTTCACATTAGTTGTTTGTAAATCTAATATTATCTTCTTACAAAAATAAAACCTTAGATAATTTGGTTTCCGCGCACCTTAACTAAAAACTTATAACAACTTGATCGAATGATGATATAATATTCCAACTTTATCGTTACTTTTAAATTAAAGGCATTAGCTATATATGTCTTCATTTTTCCTTTTATAAATAAAATATCGTTCGGTGTTTAGAAATACATTGTCATCCACGTGAATACGTCTAGAAATAGAATACTCCAACTTTATCGTTACTTTTAAATTAAAGGCATTAACTTCTATATATGTCTTCATTTTTCCTTTTAGATGTAAAATATCGTACGTTCGGTGTTTAGAAATAGATTGTCATCCACGTGAATACATATAGAAATAGAATATCGATCGGGTGAGTAAATGACTAAATGTTAAAGCGATTGAGGGAAATTAAATGATACGACAAATAAGTAGATAATTTCATATAATTTATGATTTATTCACGTACAAGAAAACACATATTATTTCAGTGATAACTGATAACAGTTTACAAACCACAAACACACACACAGCACACACATTTATTTGATTTAAGTAACTTTTAAAAAGAAAAACAGCGACGCATAGGGTGAGTTTTTGAAGGTCTCACAAACCATTATTGAATCATATAAAAAACCTTACCACACACAAACAAACAAACCCTGGAGGGTGAGAGAGCATTGATTACGTGGATGAATTGACTGCGTAGAAGTACATCTCATCGGTGCGCTTGTTGGTCATAAGTTTCCCTCCATGCATGAGCAGACCTTTCTTTCCATAGATGATGGCCGTCGTGGAGGCCACCCAACCGCGTTGGATCGGTTCATCTCCTCCTTCTAACCTCTCCCACACCAATGTCTCAGTGTCCAACATGAAAGCCTCACGGGACAACGTTCCCGGACCTTGGTGTGCTTGTGGGTCCCGCTCGATCTCACCTCCGAATATTATTATATATTTCCCCACAGCCGCATGCGCAAAGCAGCTCCTCGGAGAAGGTTTCTCGACACCTGTAGTCTCCACTTCGGTCCATTCTTGAGTATCCAGATCAAAGTAGTGCACACGGTTCGACTCGTAGTCTTGGGACCCGTAGCGTTTGGGTGGTACATTAGGATCATTCGCAGTCGCGAACCCGTAAACCACCCAAATCTTGTTTTGCACCACAAGGAATCCAGCCATTCCTCTTTTCTCGAAATCCTCTCCAGGGTCAGGGAGCTGAGTCCATTTCCCTTCGGCAATGTTATAGGCCTCGATCGTCCTGAACCGAAAGGGGGTTGCATTCAGCCCGCCTTTGCTCACCCCACCGAACACGTACACGTGGTTTTCATCTGAAGTCATTGAATGGAAAGTACGAGCCTCGGGTCCTCCCTCTTGGTTCAGCTTCGTCAGGAACTTCCACTCCCCTTTCACCGTATCGTACGAGTAAAAGTCTTCAAACTGCGACTGTTTATTACGGCCTCCGAATACATAGAGCGTAGTTCCCACGGCCACCATGCGGGTGCCTAAGGCGTTGATCGTTGGGACGTCTCCCTTGGCCGGAGCGGTTGACCAACTGTGAGTGTTGAAGTCAAAGACATAAAGGTCGTTGTCCATGGACTCGTACGGCGGATCCTCGCCGCCGAAACAGTAGAGCTTGTCTCCGATCACGGCTATGCCGTGTGAGCTTCTTGGTGCTGGTCGTCCTGCTATCTGATTCACTATCTGTTGATCATCCACCAAGATAAATCATAACCATGATGCATGGTGATCATTAAAATGGATATTGATTATTCGAATACATAACAGGTAACAGGCTTCGTACATGGATACGTACGGATGATAAAGTCTTAATACTCATCAGTAGATTTAGAAAACCATGATACAAATGGAGTAACGTGTGGAAAACACGGAAAGGCTATCAGTTTCATGCATTGCTTTACTAATAATTTACTCCATTAAGTGATAATCTCTCTCTCTATATATATATATAATATTCTATTTTGAAATCCTCAGTTAGTTAAGCTATTACCTTGATCCACCCGCCTTGCAAAGTCGGAGCCATAGCTGCAATATTCAACTCTTTTTTTCTTTTCTTTTCTATTTGCTTGTGCCTCTCCTCTTCTTCCGCTGCTCTTCTATATATATAGGCTAAAATTCTGCGTGTCAAGATATTTCCAATTGAATGTTTAACAAAAAAAAGAAGAAGATATTTCCAATTGTGTGGTCCTCGTGAAGTTCTGTGAACTTATGGGTATTTTGGACCCCAAAAAAAAGAAGTGAAAGTGTTATTTTATTAAAACAAAAATTGTAAGAGTATATTAATTTCTTTCAGGTTATTTGGCCAATCTCTCTTTCAAAAAATATCTTTGCGAGTGAGCGATAAATCAGAAAAGGAGAATGAATAGTTTGTGTTTGTTTAGGAAAAAAAAGTCTTGGAGCAGTTAGACAACACATGGATGGTGGTGCTCACTGCTGAAAGAGATGTGACAAAAATCATGAAGGTTAAAACATATAACATAACCGTTAGGCCACGGATATGCCGTGTGAGCTTTTCTGTTGCTGCGCCACTTATTAGTCTGATGATGATGATGCATATATATGTTTTATCAATTTATAGAAATATTTTTTTGATCGAATTTTGAGTGTTTATAAGAAAATAATTTTTTTTCAACATATATATAATGGATGTGTTTGTTTATTTTTCTTATTACTAAAAACATGATTGATATCTTCAAACTTGATTTTTATTGCATTGTGGAACATTTATTTTCTTCTTTTTAACATATAATTTTCAAAAATACAACAATTTTTAAAACAGCAAAAATACCACAAAAACATCTTAAGAAGAGTTATTAAAATATCTTAGCATATTTGTAAATTTGTTTGGAATTGAGTCTAAAGTTGAGTAACTATTTATATGTTATATATATATATATATTGAGTTTGATTATTTAGCGCAGAAAATTAAAAACAACTAATCGTTCAGTAGCTTAGTTAGTAATTTCATACTAATCACATTAATCACGAAGTAAATTTCAGTTAATTCTGTCAATTTGATTTTTTGTTAAACTTTGTTTTTAGCCGTAAAAAGTTCGTAAATAAATAGTTTTTCTGTAAAGACTAATTTGTTATATGAAACATATGATTGGTAAATGAATTTTGAGTGGCAAGATATGGCATGAAAAAGTAAAATTATAACTAAAAGTATAAAAAAAATGTAACATACTAACAAAATATAAAAGACTAAAAATACATAAATGGTATCATTAATTATAACGGTTTGGATAATCACTCTCATGACATGCGAACGGCACGAACCTCGTGACAGTCGCTGTTTTAAAGAGCAACGTGAAACTCGTTTACGAAATAATCCAACGTACACGTTTTGACACGTTACCATTATAGCTTTAATTAGTTACATGTCAGCTTTTAGAATACAAAAATTATTGATTTTTTTTTCTATTTTGTGCATCGCTGTAATTATTAAGTTAAAAACATTTTACCATACTTTAGGCTTTTAAGTGAACAAAATGTTACTTTCCTTATATGGTTCCAAATTAATAATATAGATATAGATGATAACAATTTCTAAATCACGTAAAATTATTTATAAACATATCAAAGCTTAAGTATTTCCAACTATTTAGTTCAATATATATATCACATATGATATGAGTGGTGTATTTTAATTGCATGATAATAAAAAAAAGAAGGTTTAAAGCCATTACAATGATATGATATAAAATAGACGAACTCTCTCTTTCAAAGAAGCTTTCGTGTTGTTTTCTATAAATGTAACCAATTATTTATCCTTTTTATGTTTCGTACTTCAATTTCTGCATCAACTTCGGATTCCCAGATATTATATGCTAAATTTTCTTGAATTGTAATCACGTTCTAAGTGTGTTTGCCAAAAAAAAAAACTGTTCGAGTGTATGCAGTTTAAACACTTATATGTAACATGCATGTTAATAAATTTAGTTAAGAAAATAATATATATGTCTATAAATTTGATTGGATCATCTTCATACAAATTAAGATAAAACTTTTTGTGTATCAAAAAATTTAGACAAAGATAACATAAGAATCTAGAGCCATAAAACTGCACAGAAACCGAAGATAATAGAAATTGCAAAAGAGGAAAGGGAAGCCAAAGGCGAATGTTCATGATTATGGTAAAATGGTAGCGGGAGACAGAGACTATGGTATAATGTTCTCGTGCCATCATGACCATATATATATAATTCCTTGTTGTTTATCTACAGTTAGGAAAGATCAAAGCCATGCGGTTGTTGCAGACTTGAAGTTGCATGGGTCCACGTGAAATCAATTGCGAATATGTGATTGATAAATATGAAAGCTGTATATCGTATATCATATACTTAATCTATTCTCTATGAAATTAAATAGTAGGCTATAAGACAGAAAATTATACTATCATTAAACCACGCAAATTAACAATATAACCAAATAACATCACTTACCGGTATCAAACGTATATAAAATCAATAATTGACGGCACACTCACGCATAGGAATGGATTTAAGTTGCTAATAAAGTGATTTGATTTTGAGTTGTCTTGGTCTGTAAAAGGAAAACTACGTACGGGTCAATTTTGCATGATAATATATAATTTGGATTTAATATTAAAAACTGTGTTCACAATCTAATAATCTACGTACCTTATCTTTGGGTTGAAACGTACCAAATTTAGCACTAATTAAGTCATGAGTTAGCACAAAATTAAAGAAACTACAAAAATGAAAGTGAAACTCTTAATGATGCTTTCCGTTTATTACAAAGTACGACCAAAGTAAAGTTTAAGTATATAAGGAGAAGAATGAACATCCAAATCCTTTAGTGGAAGCGAGATTATGCGATTTTGAATTGTGTGATCAATTAGTCTGATAGTAACCTGAAGATGAAGTTTTAGAAAAAACCGATGCGGGCGAGTTGAGTATGCCTTTGTAGCTGTAGAATCCAGTCCAGTCGCATGCAAACGGCAACGTTAAAGTCTGTCAGAGGTGATAAATTGGATAAGACCAAATGTTTTGATTCTTTTAAAGGGTTTCTCGCAACACTTTATTAAAAATGTTTTTCTTTTCTTCCGGCAAATCCACCATGGATTAATAATTCATGTCCATGGAGCCACCAAAAAAAGTATAAATTTTAATATATTTTTATCTTCTCTGCTATTTCATTTTTTTTATTTTTTTGGGTTTTAGATTTCAACAAATAGTTTTCTGTCAGATAGGTATTTAAATTGGTAAACAAATTAATTGTTTACCAATTTTGATCAAATAATTAGGAAATTGCTATAAAAATATATATCACAATCTTGAATGATCTCTCATACTATTATGCGTTCGTAGTTGTTCAAAATTGCTAATATGAGAATATATTGGTACGTACATTTATGAATACGTCGCCAACATTCAAGAAAGATAATGAGGGGGAGGGGGGGATGTACGTTGTTTGTTATTGTAGACTTGAACTTGTGCAGGTTCTATCGGTCCTGCGGCCGGGTCTTAGAGAAATCAATAGCCTAACAATGAAAATATATTAGGTTTCGGTTATTTGTAGTATATATTATTTGACTTTTAAAAATCAAACAAAACCCAAACTAAAAAGCTTTTTAACCAAAAAAAAAAAAAAAAAAGAATATGTCCTCTTTACTCATCTCAGAAAAGAGAAATTGGGTCATATGACCATATTAAACTGAAAAATAGACAAACTAACAATAAAAATCAATGACTATAGTATTTTATATATATTCTACAATATATATAAAACTATCTCTCTCTTATTTTTTTTCTTTTTCTTCCTGTTTTTTTTTCTTCCTTCCTTTTTTCTTCTTTTTCATCCACTTTTCTCCTGTCATTCTATCTTTTCCCCTCTCTTTCCCCGCCAGTCTTCTCCCCCTCATCACTTTACATTTTGTCTTCTTTCCCTCATCACTTTATATTTTATCTTCTCTCCTATACGATTTATTAAAAACAAATATTTTATATATAGTATAATAATATAAATCGATATAGTATACTATAATAATGTATTTATAAATTTTGTTTGAATGTCAAAATAGACAAATTTTAGAGTTTTTGCTTATTGAATTAATTATAAAATTAGTATGATTATATTGTTTATTTTATGGTGTAATATGGTTATTTCACAAATTAACCCCTCAAAAAAACCTATAAAACCTAAAATAAAAATCTAATTATTGACAATAAACGAAAACTGTAAATGTATTGAGTTAACTTGGTAGTAGTATATTTAAAAAGTTATGAGACAGCATGATAAATGTATACATACATAGAAGAAGAATCTCAATGAATGTTTTTGTATGGAAGCCTGTAAATTATTTTCTAAACTTCGATATCTTCCAAGTTCCGATAACACAGTTCTGCGTTGTCTTGTTTTCATATTTAGTTTAATAATGACCGATCGTTAAAATGGAGAAAATATATCATTTCTAATTTTAAATTTTCTCTGTTTATTAAAATTTAATAATATTTTTATATGTATATATTCTATGAAAAATATCTGATGTTGTACTACCTATACCCGAAATTAATTATTATTTTTGTCAACAATCTATATTTCTAGAATGGTTCGAAAATTCAAACCGCTAGTACCAAATTTAGCTAAGCAATATTTATGATGGTGAACTCGAGCACCTTGTGGTAGATACCGGCCTTTATTTTGCTCTTAAGACGTGCCAAAGCTTAAAGAAAGTGACCACTCATCAATGAAGATAATATCTTCACTAACTCAGAACAGTTTGTTGCGAAAGTTAGGGGTGGGCATTTCGGTTTTTGGTTTGGTTTCGGTTCGGTTTCTTCGGTTTTACGGTTTATCAGTTTTACGAAAATTCAAACCATATAAAAGCCATATATATTTCGGTTCAGTATGGTTTGGTTTTTTACGGTTCGGTTTATTATGGTTTGGTTTCGGTTTTTTTAGAATTATATTTTTACAAAATTTTTTGATTTAAACTAATAGAAATAATAATAATAAATATGAGTGAAATAAAATAATAAATTCAAAAAATAGAATCTAAATCATAAAAAAATCATCAATAATGACAAATTTCAAAACAGAAAAACAAATAAATTATTAAATTTTTCATAATCAATAATTATAAAATAATAAACAAATCTATATTAAAATTTAATACCTATAAGGCTATAACTTTGAAACTAGAACTAGAAAATTTGAATGTGAAGAAAAAAATAGTTAATTACGTTATTTTTTATTGAAAAATTAAGGTTTATTTTATTATTTTTATGTAAAATTCTTTTATAAATATTATATTTTAAAAACCGAAAAAACCTTTTGGTTTGACGGTTTTTAACCAAACCAAACCTAAACCAAAGCTATAAAAAAATGATGGCTAAATGGATTTTTAAGTTTAACCATAACCAAACCATATCACTTTTTTCGGTTCGGTATGATTTGGTTTTTTCGGTTATGGTTTTTGTGCCCACCCCTAGCGAAAGTCATGATCGTCTTGTAATTTCCAATTACACAATGCGTGCCTCTAGTTTCACATGTAATAGAAATAGACTCCGTCGTAAAAGAATTTGTAACTTGACACTTGACAGTACCTGTTAAGACTAGAAAGCTTGTATATGTCGTCGATCCACGATTCATCCATGGATGTAATAGGAGAGGGCCAAGATGCATGGAAATCATTCTTTGAGATTCGACTAGTCAGTTTACCAGAATGCAAGAAAGCTCTTCTACTATGCAAGATAACCTTTCCCATCGCTATCTCTAAGAAGTGGAGTCAGCAATCAATATTGATAGAACATTACCTATTTTGATCATACTGAATTAGCATTTTAAACCAAAGATATTATTGATTTATGCAACATGCGTCTTGGAATTTAATGGTGATGCGGTTGTTGCAGACTTGAAGTCATCCCCAGTGCACTTAGTTGGAAACAAACAAGGCAGTCCAAACATCGTACGACTGTTAGAGTTATGAGTTGTCGTGATCACAATATTAGCTCACGTTTTACAGCACATGGAACCAACCAACTTTTTTATTGTTTCAAAAAAAAAAAAATCCTATACAATATTCTTGTAAGTGTAAACGTAAATGTTAAACTTAAATTAACATTAAAACCAAAGGAGAAAATATGTTACACGTAAATAGATTCGGAGAAAACCCACAATACTATTACTATAACATGTTATAGGAGGACTGAGAAACATTGAAAACAATATATGGAAAGAGGAGACTGGAGAGGCATATTCTTGATATTGGCAATCATGTTAATAAAACCAGCACCATTGTCATGCAAAGAATTTGAGAGTAACTGTGCACATGACATGAGAGAGGCTTAGTGATGTTTTCTTGAACTAGATTCTCGGTTGCATGCAGGGGCGGACGCAGAAATTTATTTAGCATGGGGCACATATTTGATATTTTAATTAATAAATAAATTATTTAAAATAAAGTATAAATAACAGAAAAAATATAACCAAACAAAATTAAAAACTAAAAAACTCCTATAAAATTATCCTACAATTTTCCATATTCTGAAATATTTTTATCATTATTTAACTTGTCACATTATGAAATAGTTATTTTTTCAATAAGACAAATTAGATAATCATATAAAAATTGATCACTCATTTAATTACGTAAGATAGTGTTCACAATCTTTATTGTTGAGAAGTATCTCTGGAAACATAAGACCAACCCCAATGATGATCTTTAGGTGTTTAATGAAATGTTTTAATAATAAAACTGAATAAAAAATAGTGAATGATGTCTTATATTTTAGATAAGTGTCTAAATTAAGATACAATGTCTAAATTAAAAACGCACACATGGCAAGTTATGAGTAGACGATGGAAAATTCCAGTTTCTGAATTGCACTTCTATAATTAATATGTTTTCATGTATTATATTTTTGAAAATGTATTATGTTTTAAAAGTTATTAACAAAAGCCTTTACTTAAAATTTATTTTGTTTTTAAAACATTCATCAAAAGTATCTCCATTGTATACTATAAAAATAACAAAATATTATAAAATGTTTTATATACATAAAATATACAAAATATTAATAATTAATTAATAAAACTCATACTAATGATGTTTTTATTGGACGTGCTCTAAAGCAGTAATTAAAATGGCTGCTAAGTCAAAAAGTAAAAAATCAAAATAATATCATTAATTTCATTTATTTCTAATTTCAAATGGGTTTTTAATTTTAAACTTACTTTTTTAACTGTATCTAAACAAATAGGTAAATAAAAACTTAGTTATATTTAACAGTTTAACTATTGTATATAAAAAAAAAAAATCAAAAATGAGTATGGGGCACGTGCCACCAAACTGTTAGTGTGCGTCCGCCCCTGGTTACATGCGTAATGCATTTAATACTAATCACATAACCACTTCATAAGATATGATTAAACCGTCTTAAATAGATAAAAAATCCTTTATTTGAGATTCGATTAATCAGTTCATCTTTGCGATAAGTCGAATCCGACCGTTGCTGAACGATTGTCCTATTATATGGGTCTTTGCAAAATAATCTTACTATTTAGTGTGTGTTTTTCCAAATCATTTTAAAGTTTTTCCTTGTAACGCAAATTATGCAAATAGAAAAAAAGAAACGTTATGTTAAAACTAAAACAATTCATTCACATCATTCATAGTTAACTGACTCCCGTCTTCAAAAATTATTACTCTCTTTTAGAGGGTATTTGTTCTATTATTTATATGGTATCTCTCATATGGATTGTATTTGTATTCACCTTCGTTAGTTCTTATTATTTTAATAAGATCAGTTGACGATTAAAAGAAATAGTCATAGTAGTTGTTAACTGCATTAAATTTCTTTTTCTTGACAGCTGTTGAATACATTTTATAGTTGACTGCATTAAATAAAATTGTGACAGCTGGTGAAAAGTTATTCGAAAATGTACCTAAGACCAGCTCGATCGAGCGTTTTTAAAAGAATTTCTAGACATTAAATTATTTAAAAAAATTAATTGTTATGAGAGAGAAACAAACAACGTATGCTATATAGGAAGTTTAAGATACGTTTTTTAATTTTGTGATACACATGTCATTTAGTTATTTGTGTACTTTCCTTTTTAAAATATAATTTAAATCTAAAAATAAATGAAATAAAAAATATTAATTTTATAATATTTAGATATTCAATTTGAGTTTCCAATCGATGAAGATGCTCTAAGCAACATGTTTTACAATTGAACTGCAACAATCCCATATATAGATATCAGATAGAAATAATTCTAAACAATGGAAATTCGAAAAAAGTATGATAAAAGAAATCCACCGTATATAATTGCTGACAATATTTTTCAGTATTAAAACATGTACCTAAGCGTACATGTCAACTGACAATAGTTGGTAATATTTTTTCAGTATTAAAATAGTCACAGTTAAGAAAGATACAATGTACTTGAACAGAAGATGAAAATAATGTCTTGAACCCCTTAGGTTTGAGAATTTTTCAAAGTTTTTTTTTTCCTTGGAGGGGTGTTGGATCGACCATCGCTCTTGTTGATCTAATAAGTTTTCAAAGTTCAAACACTTCTCTCCAGTGTTTTCAGACGTGTATTGTTTGGCCGATTAATTAGGTTGAACATTTGTTCACACAACTGGTCGAACAGCTTCTCAGAAACTTCATAGGTCCATGGTGTTTGAGCGGTTGGGTTGATCACTGGGTTGATCAGTTTTCATTCTTTGAGTTTGCTCTACTTTGATGCTAGACAAACCAGTGTCCCGTGTTTTGAGTATATTTTCGTGTATCTAACGGTTGAATCGTTTTCAAATCATTTGAAGATAAAAGCGTTATCTTTCTTTATCTCATAGTCGAGTTTGAGCAATATCGCATTTTAAAACTCTTCTATCTTAATAAAACTTCTAAAGTTAGAAAACTGTTTAATCTTCAAAATTGGACCAAAATTAAATCGGTTGATTAATACTAAAGCAAGAGACTTAAGAAAAGATATACAGTATAATTTGCGCCCTCCCCCCCCCAAAAAAAGAAAAGATATACAGTATTAACCAATACTCAGATGTTGACACAAAAAAGATATACATATAAATTTTGATTTGTTAGCAAAAAGTTTCATCTTAAAAACAGTTGAATATCCATTGTTTTTAAAAAGTGTATTGATTCATGATTCTATATTGTATTTGACTATTTGATGTTGTTATATTTTTGGTTGTTTAAATGAAATTAGCTATTTGAATAATTTGCTACGTAAGATACACTAAAAACAAAATGATATTTAAATAACAAAATCAAATATTGGGAAAGCTTACAAGTCTTTAAACGATCTCAAAAACATTAGTACTACACCCATCCGAATGTAATACTTTTTTTTTGTAACTAAAAGAAAACCGAATGTAATACTTTGTGGTTGCTTTTCTTCCTTTTTTTCCAGTCAATGCATAGTTTTATGGGTGAAGCTTTTGCTTCTGTATACTATATAAAGCGAAAAATAACATGCCTACCTTGTGGTCTTTGCAAATGAAATAACATTTTCGAAAACTCGAAGTTAAACCAATCAACTCCGTTTTTAAAGGATCTTGCTTCCCGTCAACGATAGTTTACTGAATTTATAATGAGATTCGATAGCGATTGTTATCTTTGAGATTTCAACTGTAATGTTCAATTATTGTACCCTCGCAGTGTAGAGCGCAGAGTCATAATTTTAAAAATAATTTTAGGATAAATTAATTTTAATAAGTAGTTGATTTGTTGACGATATAATATTAAAGATTTAATCAAAATTGATTATATATGATATATATATATATATCACTACAAGAAAAAATATATATTACATCACTTATAAAGTGTCATTAAAATAAATGATTCTATTTAGAATCACTAATTAAAAATTGACACTAGGTATAAAATTTTACATCAATTTTTTAATTGATACTAATCTTAACTTGACTAGTATCAATTAAAAATAATTAATACTAATACTAACTTGATTAACATCAATTAAAAATAATTGATATTAATACTAACTTGATAAACATCAATTAAAGAAACTGATACAAATCTGTATTAATTTATATCACTTTTAAAAAACTAACACAAATATATAAGTTTGCATTAATTATATAAGTGAAGCATTTGATCAACTGACATTAGCATCAATAATAAATGATGCTAATATTTCTTTCAGTTATAAAAGTGATGCAAATAAAATTTTCACTAAACAACAATTTGTCCCACATTGCTAAGAATGATGAAGAACACTAGTTTCCTCCTCTATAAAAAAAATTCATCAACACTAATTTTTTTATGTTAAATCATATGTATATGTTTTTATACATTTATTAGAATAATAAATATAAAATTATTAGTTATCTTAAATTTATAATATTTATAAAAATTAACACAAAAATTTAAATTAAAACGAATTTTAATATCTCTGAATTTTAATATCTAATATCAGTTATTATAACTGATAGTAAATAATAATATCATTTATTTTAAGTGATTTAAATATTAATATCATTTATTTCAAGTGATGTAAATATTAATATCACTTATTGCAAATAATATATATTAATATCAATTAATATAAGTGATGAAAATAGTTGAATCATTAATAATATTGATATAAATAATTAGCATCACCACTTCTAGAATCATTTAATTAAATGATGCAACTGAATTTGCATCAATGATACAACACACATGATTTTTTGTAATGTATGCAAATTAATAGCGAGCTAGTTCAATATAGATTTCGTAATAATTAGTTAGATTATACTGTTTGATTTTATAATTGAGTTTGTGATTTATTTTATATTAATACAATGGCCTATTTATGAGTGTCAAAATCAATTAACCCACTCATCTAACTCGCCATGCATCAAACTAACATACTTTTGCATGCTTTTGAAGAACATTCAGCAGTAGTAGCCAATAATCGTAAATATATCAACTCTAATTCACTCCATCAAAAGACCAAATAGTAAAGGTACAAAAAAGCCCAAATATACAATATTAACTAATTTCTCAAATTTTGTTTGATTTATAATAATATATACATTGTTCGGATTTAAACAGAATAAAAGATATAAATTTAAACACCAAATTAAAGAAACTTCTTAATCTTTCGGGACCATCACACATTTTTTTTTCTGTTTTAGAGTAACATACTAACATATTCAGATTTTTAATAGTTTTATCGTCAAATTCATAATTAATTTTTATAGGTTTGTAATTACACGTTTATTAGTGTCACAGTGAAACAACTCCGTCCATTTAACACCACTTGCAAATATTTTGATGCTTTGACAGACCTACAGACCAGCACAAGCATAAATTCCAATCTGCTCTACCATGTGAACGAATATTGCAAATATTATTTTTAATGTTTATTTGTTTACAAAGTTAAAATATTTATCAATACATATATATCATAGAATCTAACTATAATATTTAACTAGAAAAGTAAAGTCTGCTTAAACAAATATTTTTTCTAAACAAATATTCAGACACCAATAAAGTTATGCTTACAATTTCTCATCATTTATGTAAGTCTGATTTCATAACAACCCATTTTAAACATTTTAGATAAAAAAATTCGTTTCATATCTTTATAGGATATTTTTTAGTTTTTTAGTTTTTTGTCGTGGATCTTTTTTAGTGATGTATGACTTTAATAATGAGAGTTGTTGGTGATTTCTTCAACGGATCCTTTTAAAAACGAGAAACAAATACTATTAAATACTTTTAATTATAACATTATGAACCCTATTAAATACTCCTAGTCAACGTATACGTATGCCATTTTGTTTGTCTCATTATATTCAGCAGTTTGGATACTTCCAGCACGAGGTAAGTGATTTTTTTTTTAAAATAACTTATTTATTTTTAATTATATGAATTATCTAAAACGTTATAAAGATACCAAAACTACATGTATTTTTAAGTTTATATATTTTGTTGTGCCGTAATCTTTTACTATTAATTTTAGAGAAATGTCTTTCAGATGCATTTAATATAAATTTTAATATACATTATCATGCTAAATAATTCTACATCATAAATGTTTTTACAGAAACTAACTATATTATTTTCACTTAAATAATATGCTAATTTAATTAATAAAACTAGAAAATCATTTTAAACTTTTATCTTCAAATTAAAACTCTTGACACTGTTATCCATCATTACTAAAATCGTCCAGCAAATCTCTGATTCATATCATCTCCAATCAAATCTCTGTTTATCACCAGATCATTTCATATAATCTCCATTCATCATCGAAAAAGAGAGAAAACCAATAATCCTCCAGGATCTTATTAATGGTGATCTTTGTCTCGAGATTGATATCAAAAAAATGAATCGTTTCAGATCTGATTTCAGATTCTAGGCTTGTTCTTCTCTACTACCACAAAGTTTATTATGGGCGATAGATTTAGCATAGAAGACTCCAATTTAGTCGGAAAAAGCTGAATTCGGCGAGATCTGCGTCACGTCGATTAGGTGATTGGATTTTTGAGTTGGAAAAAAATTGTTAATTTTGGGTATGACTTGGTTCTAGAAAACTTTTAGGAAGCTTTCCTATATATTCACGAAGCCTTTTCTAAATATGTTGTTCTTCTCTACCAACACAAAATTTACTATAGGCGATAGATCTGGTATATAAGCCTCTAATTTTGCCAAAAAAAGCTGAATCGGTGAGATTTGCGGTGGGTGAGTGATTATATTTTTGAGCTAGAAGAAAATTGTAGATTTTAACTATGCTTTAGTTCCCGAAAAACCTTTAGAATTTCTTATATATTTAGGAAGCTTTTCCAAATTTGTATTAAATTGTTTTCATATCATATTTTTTCGCTTTGCTTATCTTGATTAAGTGGATAGTAGTTTGTAGATGATACATCTCTAAAAATATCTTTTACTCAATTTAGAAAGGCCTACAATTGATAAAAAAAAATTTAAAATTTAAGTTGAATTTCTGATTTTAGTGTTTGGAAGACCATTCTAAAAAATTATGAAATATTAAAAGAAAAAAATATATTTAGGAAATTTTTTGTAAAAGATAAAATTGAAAAGATCGAATAAAAGATGTTAGTGGGTGAAAATTTTTTAGTTTCTTTGTTATTTTATCCTTAAAACTTGTTTTCATGGTTAATAGATCTTTAATTTATACTTTTACTAATATTTAAACTTTTTAATGCTATTTTTTCACTAAAAGTTTATTGACTAATTTATATTTTATCTTACAAAATTTTAAAATAAAAACAAAAATAATAATAATTTATCATAAGAATTATTAGAAAAAGTATTTTTATTGTAAAAATAATAATTACATATATGAGAAAAACTTCATTTTAAATATAAACAAAGAAGAAGTAAAAATTTATCAATGGTACTCGATTAATTATTAGTTGCTTACTCATTTTTTTGATGGAAACTTCAGTTTAATATTAAGTTCGGTTTAGATTTGGTTCAAATCAATTAATTTAGTTCTAACAAAAAATTATAATTGAATTCAACTAAAGTTAATTCAAGTGTTTGGTTCAATTTGAGTGTAATTCAGTTTAATTCAGGTTAGTTTTAATTTGATTTGTTTTTAATTGGGTTATCAAAAAATAATTTCCTAAAAAAATCAATATCGATTATTCATGAATAAACTTTGTTTTCTATATCAAATTTATTAATTGATATCATTTATTTTTTCGAGACAAATAGTTGTTTCATTAGAACTTTATATATATATATATATATATATTAATCTTTTTGTGTAAGTGATATGAAAACTCATATCAGTTGTTTATTTGATGTATGAGTTATTATTTTATACTCCTAATCAATTGTTTAATTACACAACTCAAAACAAATTAGCATTAGTTTAAGTTAACTGATGATAAACCAATAACTACATCAATACATTTAATGTTAGCTGTCCAATTTTTTTTGTTTTTTGTTGACACCGTTAATTCCCATGTTCTCGACACGTCACCCCATTCGTGTTACTTGTAACCTGTCATGTATTCCAATGTTCACGACACGTTACTTGAAATTATCTGACACGCCGAATTTTAGCCTATATATAGAACAATAGCGAGAAGAGGAGACCACACAAACATTTATAAGAGAAAAAAAAAAGAATATTGCAGCTATGGCTCCGATGTTGCAAGGCGGATGGATCAAGGTAATTAATTAAGGATTTCTATATAGAATATTATATATATATATGTTATTAATTATTAAGTTATTAGTAAAGCTATACGTGAAACTTGATAATCATGATTTTCTAAATTGTGTAATGAGTATTAAAACTATATCATCCGTACGTATCCATGTACCAAGCCTGTTATGTATTCGAATAATCTATATCCGTTTTAACGATCACCAAGCATCATGGTTATGATTTATCTTGGTGGATGATCAACAGATAGTGGATCAGATAGCAGGACGACCAGCACCAAGAAGCTCACACGGCATAGCCGTGATCGGAGACAAGCTCTACTGTTTCGGCGGCGAGGATCCGCCATACGAGTCCATGGACAAAGACCTTTATGTCTTTGACTTCAACACTCACAGTTGGTCAACCGCTCCGGCCAGGGGAGACGTCCCAACGATCAACGCCTTAGGCACCCGCATGGTGGCCGTGGGAACTACGCTCTATGTATTCGGAGGCCGTAATAAACAGTCACAGTTTGAAGACTTTTACTCGTACGATACGGTGAAAGGGGAGTGGAAGTTCCTGACGAAGCTGAACCAAGAGGGAGGACCCGAGGCTCGTACTTTCCATTCGATGACTTCGGATGAAAACCACGTGTACGTGTTCGGCGGGGTGAGCAAAGGCGGGCTGAATGCGACCCCCTTTCGGTTCAGGACCATCGAGGCGTATAACATTGCTGAAGGGAAATGGACTCAGCTCCCTGACCCTGGAGAGGATTTCGAGAAAAGAGGAATGGCTGGATTCCTTGTGGTGCAAAACAAGATTTGGGTGGTTTACGGGTTCGCGACTGCGAATGATCCTAATGTACCACCCAAACGCTACGGGTCCCAAGACTACGAGTCGAACCGTGTGCACTACTTTGATCTGGATACTCAAGAATGGACCGAAGTGGAGACTACAGGTGTCGAGAAACCTTCTCCGAGGAGCTGCTTTGCGCATGCGGCTGTGGGGAAATATATAATAATATTCGGAGGTGAGATCGAGCGGGACCCACAAGCACACCAAGGTCCTGGAACGTTGTCCCGTGAGGCTTTCGTGTTGGACACTGAGACGTTGGTGTGGGAGAGGCTGGAAGGAGGAGATGAACCGATCCAACGCGGCTGGGTGGCCTCCACGACGGCGACCATTTATGGAAAGAAAGGTCTGCTCATGCATGGAGGGAAACTTATGAACAACAAGCGCACCGAGGACATGTACTTCTACGCAGTCAATTCTGCCTAGTCAATGCTCTCTCACCCTCCAAGGTTTGTTTGTTTGTTTGTGTGTGGGGTCAAGGTTTTTATATGATTCAATAATAAAGGTTTGCGTGACCTTCAAGGTTTGTTTTTCTTTTCAAAAGTTATTAAATCAAATAAATGTGTGTGATGCACATGCAAAACTGTGTACATGTGTCTGTGGTTTGAAATTGGTATATATCACTTGAATAAAGCAATATGTGTTTGTGTTCGTGAGTCTAATAAATCATATAATGATATGAAGTTATCTACAAAATTGTTGTATCATTTAATTAAAGACGCGCGATAATGTAAATCTTGTTTTTGATGATTTTTAAATTTTAGTCAACTTACAATTACCTTTTAAATATGATTTTATGTCGGTAGTTTACCCTATAAACATAGCTGTCGGAATGATCCAAAGCATGATGTAATCGTGGCACAACGACAAGAGTGTATTCATTTGAATGGTTTATAAGACTTAAAATGTATTCCCTTTTCATTTGGATAAAATGTATACATTTAAAATACATTCTGGTGGATGTATTAAACTCAAAACACATTTAGATACATTTAATTATAATGGAGATATATTTTCTCTAAATGATACTTATTATGAACTGGAGATATTTATTATGAACTGGAGATACATTTTTTTTTAAATAACACTTATTACAAAATAGAAAGAGTAATATTTTACAGAAAAATAAAAGTTGAGTCACTCTTGTATCAAAGTAGAAAAATTGTAATAAGGTTTTAAAAAAAACTAAGATACACATTGGTGTATTGTAGAAAAGAGACGGGCTTAAGTTTCCAATTTCAGATTTTAGAATTAGGTTAAAGCACTAACGGATTAAAAGATTTTTGTTTAGAGATAAATTCTTTTTGAACTGTATTATTGACTAACTAGATGTGTTTAACATCAATTAATGCAGTTAAGTGCAAAGTCAATTGTGATTGGTTCTGTAACATACAAGTCATTAACTATGAGAATCAATTCTCTACTTATGGCTTGTGCGTTAAGGTATGTTTAACATACGTTAAAGGTGTTGGCTACAAAATCAATCCATCTTTTTCTCATTTGATTACACAATGATCAGAGAAACAATCTAAAAGTACTTTTTATGAACATGAGGCTTCAAGAAATGGGATGCACATGTCAATATAGATGTATATATGTATCACAAAGCTTGCGCTGGATAGTGTATCCCCGACTTCACAGCTTATGTAAAGCCATTTGATGAGGTGTAAAGCCATGGGATGTATTATATTTCTATGCATCATCCGGGTTTATGAATCTGTTAATCAGGAGTAAAGTCGGGGATACACTATCCAGCGCAAGCTTTGTGATACATATATATATATATCTATATTGACATGTGCATCCCACTTCTTGAAGCCCAGAGAGCTTAACATTCTTGTTCTTGTGCTTAGAGCCGGCCCTGACTTTAGTACTACCGCAAGCATGAGCCGTTTTGGTTTATTAAAAACACATCAAAAAGCCCAAAAATTAAATATTTGCATTTCTGAGTATCGAACCCGGGTTGTTACCCATGATAACATTAAAATTCACAACCAGACTAAAGGACATTTTTAATAGATAGAGGACCTAAATTATTTATATTAAAACAGACCGCAAACATGGGCTTGATCCATTTAGCCTCTGGGCCGGACTTGCTTGTGTTCTAATCTCAAGATACTGCTTCTACTACTAGCTTTGAAACCAAAGTAGACAAGCAGTATGTGCAGAAGTAAGAAATAACTAGGAGATATAAGATCAACTTTTCATTTGTCAAAGAGGTCAGTTTAATTAATGGTTGATATATCTCTTGCTCTGTTCCTGGTTCTGTTAAAAGCTTCATTTCATCAGCCAACTTGGTGAGTTACTTAGTTGAACCTAAAAGCCCACTTCTACTTTTAATTTGATATATATCATTGGGTCATTAGGATCCAAAAGGCCCCAATTTTAAACAAACTACCAAAAACAAGAAACCCGGCCCAACAATTTCTAAACACCGTACAAACAACACACACAAAAAAACCCGGCCTTCCTCTACTAAACCGTTCAAGAAACCGCTATCTGAACCGTCTTAGGCTTCGGTGGCTGCGGCGGCAGCTTCCCGACGGTGACTGTCAAAACCCCATCCTTGTAATTAGCAGCGACGGCTGCCACGTCAGCATCTTCCGGGAGCCGAAACTTCTTGACCAGATTCTGAGGGAGTCTCCTCTCGAGCCTAATGTACTTGCATCCTTCTTCGCTTTCATGGTCCTCTCTCTTCCTCTTCCCGTTACTCTTTATCACCAGAGTCCTCTCTTCCTCCACAGTCACCTATCATCATTCATCACCAAACCCAGGAGAAAAAAAAACCCCAAATCACATAAATCCTAATTTCATACCGATTAAACATAATATATACAGAGTAAACAACCATCTATGTATATAATATAGTACCTGGATATCTGATTTGGAGATCCCGGGGATGTCGGCGTAGAAGATGTATTCTCTGGAAGATTCCAGAATGTCGATTGGGATATTGTTGCTGCTTCCTCCTCGATTCTCGTTTCCCTCGCCGGAGCGGGAGCTCGGGAAGATCAGCTTCTCGATCGTCTCCGGAAACCCAAACAGATGATTAATCGCAACCGCACTCATTTCTCCGATCAGTTTCTGCCGGATTTCTTGAGATAGTCCTTGTGATTTTGAGTCGATTTGAATTTTGGTGTTTTTTTTTTTGCTCTGTTGTTAGTTATATAAAGTGAGACACAGCAGTAAGCTGGAAAGTTCCAGAGAAGGATTCTAGAAGTTGCTAGTGATTTGGAGAGCGAGTACGCGTGTCCATCACAGTACTGACCTCGCTCTATCAAATGCTTCCACGTCATCAATCTTTCTCTATTGGGCCTTGAAATTTATGAGGCCATGGCCCATTAGAACTTATTTCTCTCTTTTTCCTGCCTGTTTGTTCTATTTTGGACCGATACACAATCTACCTAACCAAAAAGTCCAAAAGGACCAAAACCATAGGATACGCAAAAGCTTGTATACAATGTTTCATTGATCTATTTATCATAATAATACCATGCGAATATTCACAAATTTTTTCTATGGCCCTTTTTGTTATTAAAGGAAAGAGCGATGGGCTTTTCTGTCAATTTACAAAACCAATCGGGTCAATAACGGAGATTACCCATCCGGTGACCTTATCCCTTCGCCGGTGAGAAAAAACTCAGATCTAAATTTTTTCGATATTCACATCTTTTACCTTCTCCGATCTGAACCTCAAGCCACCGATTTCCCATGGAGGAAGACGACGAGACCCAGTCGCTGCAATCTCCGGGAGATTCCTTCTCACCAGCTCCTTCCTCTCCTCCGATTTTGCCTACGAGCGACGTTACCGTGGCCTCTGTGACCAAACCCACGGTTTCCCCTCAACCTCCGTCTGGAAACGCGTTAGCCTTAGTCGTTCATACTCCTTCCGTTACCGGTGGTGGAGCTAGCGGGAACAGAAACGGACGAAGCGGCGGAGTAAGCGTTGGCGGAGGCGGAGGGAGAGACGATTGCTGGAGCGAGGAAGCGACGAAGGTTCTAATCGACGCGTGGGGGGATCGGTTCTCTGAGCCGGGGAAAGGAACTTTGAAGCAGCAGCATTGGAAAGAAGTAGCTGAGATCGTGAACGAGAGCCGTCAATGCAAATACCCCAAAACCGACATCCAGTGCAAGAACAGGATCGACACGGTGAAGAAGAAGTACAAACAGGAGAAGGCAAAGATCGCTTCCGGCGATGGACCTAGCAAATGGGTATTCTTCAAGAAGCTCGAGAGTTTGATTGGAGGCAACAACGCTTCGAAATCCTCCGAGAAGGCTCCAATGGGAGTTCTACGTTCGAGTCAGTACAAGCGGCAAGCCAAAGGAGCGCAGATTCTGCAGCAAGGGGATTTGAAAAGAAGCTCTGATTCAATGCGGTGGCATTTCAGGAAACGAAGCGCCTCTGAGACTGAGTCAGAGTCTGATCCTGAGCCTGATCCTTCTCCCGACTCAGCTGAGAGTCTGCCACCGCCACAACCGCTTCAGCCGCCGTCATTTCAGCTGCCAAAGCGGTTGAAGGTGGATAATTCGGGAGGGAGTGGAGTTGGGGAAGTGGCCAAGGCGATACTCGGGTTCACGGAAGCTTATGAGAAGGCGGAAAGTGCCAAGCTTAAGCTAATGCTGGAGCTGGAAAAGGAGAGGATGAAGTTCGCTAAAGAGATGGAATTGCAGAGAATGCAGTTCTTGAAAACTCAGTTGGAGATAACGCAGAGCAATCAAGAAGACGAGAGGAGCAGGCGAGGAGAAAGAAGGATCGTTGATGATGATGATGATGATCGCAACAATGTCAAGAACAATGGCGATGTAAGTAGCTGACAATTGAACACAAATGTTTCCTTGTGGATTTGCTATGATTTTAAGAACGTCTCTAGATTGCTGGATTAGGGTTTGATCTTGTTGCTGGTGTGCCTTGTGGGATGTGTAAATGTACAAGTCTATGGCAGGGTTTAGGGGAACTGTGATCATCATCATGTTGTTGTTGTTATGTTTATCTTCGTGTCTTAATTTAAGACTCTTAAACATGAGCAAATTAAAAAAAAAGCTTTGAACTTGAATGTCTTAAAACTTTCTGTTTTCTTAGAATCAGAATCAAAACACAAAAGTAGTCTCTGTAATTCTTAAAAAGTTTGAGACTTTTCTTATAGAATACGTAATATTCACCATGTCCAAGTACGATTAGAATAGAGAATCCCTTGGCAGAAACTATTTGATTAGTCAGCATCTTTATCCATAATTAAAAGCTGCTTAATTAAGCTAAAGCTAATAATTAACCTCACTAAAAATATCCAATGCTTCTCTTTCTTATTCTCCTTCTCCCTTTACCTCTCTACCTCTATAAAACCAATTTCCTCGCAGAAGAAAGAAAGAAGATAGAGACAATAAAACAAAAACCCAAATAATAAAAATATATAACTTTTATATATTTTTGGATACATTTTTGATCGGATGGGGTTCCTACACAAGCTGTGGGATGATACGGTGGCGGGGCCGGCGCCGGAAAGTGGTCTCGGAAAATTGAGAAAGCACGCTTCACTATCCACCGTCCGATCTCCTCCTCTCTCCAGCGATCAAGTCACCAGAAGCATAACCATTACCAAGGGGAATAACAACGTCCTTGGTCTCCGGAAATTGAAGATGGATCCGGGTCGTGTCCCGGATTCTCCGACCAGTTCAAGTTGCAACCCGGGGACGCCTTTAACCCGTATTTATTTCTTTTCCTTCCTCTCTCTCTAATCATTTCGTGTTACTGAGTACTAGTACATGATTAGTTCCATTAAAATTTGGGTAAATATGCAGCCGGGACCCCATGTGATCATTTCGGACCATTCAGCGCCGATAAAATCCCATCCTCCGGTGAAGCTGATGCCGCAAGTCTCACGACTTATGAATGGTTATTATCTCCATTACCTAATTTCCTCATAAAATTCCCTGATGTGCATTATAATCTCTTTTATTAAAAATGTGCTTTATGTTTATATATGTTAATAACAATGCAGGATTGTGCTAAACGCATTGGACCGTTGAAAACAACGAGAAAAGAGAAAATACTACGGGGGTTTTTGTGTAAATATAAATAACCTATGCATGTAAATTATGTAAATATTTACTGATATGGTCACTCTTAAACTATGTCTCTAGAAACAAATTAAGAAGACGCAATGTCTTCATTTCTGTTACGGGTTTTGAAAGATTATTAAAAGTCTGCAAAACTTGCTCTCAACTTTTTTTCAAATAATGAATGATGAATATTGAATTTACTGTTTGTTCCAGTTTAAGGCTGACGAATATCAAATTTAGTGTTAAATCTGCAACTTCAGAGTTGCTAATCCGCAAGTTGTATTACATATATGAACTACAAACTTCACAAGGACCTTACTAAACCTTTATTATCTATGGAACCGACAAGTTACTTCGATTAAGTTTACCATTACTAACCCACAATACAAGACCCCAGCAAATTTGGAACCCAAACAATCCCCTTCTATTTCATGTCATTTTATTGCCTGGCTTAGAATCCAAGTAAGACCCATAGGTTACAAACTGAGCATACATATTAAAATCAACGGCTTTTAATGGGAGAGACACATACATAAGACTCTGAACAAAGGTCTAGAACAAAGCAAGAAAAGTGATAAAATTAAGAACAAATCCAAAAAAAAAAAAAAAAGAGGGTATCTCAGAGTCAAGAGACCAGAGTTTATTACTGATAGTACATGAGCTGCTGATGCGCCGCAGCTACATTCTGAAAGCCACCATCGTACATGGCAGCACTTGCTCCAGCTGCATTGACATGCCTCAGAGAATGCTGAGCCTGAGGATGCATCTTGGCTAGAGCCAGTTGCCTCTCATAGGTTAAGAGGTCCATTGGGGACAGACCAGGGACTGAGACCGGCGCTGGTGGGGGAAGTGGATTTGAGGCTGTGCCTGATGGAGTTGGTTTGTTTCCCCATGAACACTGCGATTAATCACAGACACAATGGGAAATGGGTTTTAGGAGAAAACCGGTGAAAACAAATTTACAAGAAGAATCTGGTTTTCTTCTAACACTTTTCCAGAGAAATCATAACTGAAGTTAGTACCTTTATCTGTCTGCTAAAGAGGAAAGGCTGAGAGTTGCCCATTTGAATAGCAAGAGCAGCCTCTTCATGAGTGTTGTATATCACAAAACCAAAGCCTTTGTCTCGCTGGACACGGACCTCTTCAATCACTCCAGCGCCAAGTGTGTGGAATAGGCGGTGTAGATCAAGCTGAGTCACCTGCAAGATTGACAACCGTCACGAGATGGCACAAAAACAAAATCCAACCAAGAGCTGTCACTGTGTTTGTAAAGACCAATCCCTAAAAAAAGTTGCTAACTTACTTCTGGAGCGAGGTTTCCTACATACACAGTGGTAAATTGTGGGTTGTTTTCAGGAGCTTCTTCGTTTGAGATCTCTCTACCATCCTCTGCGCAAGTATTAAATCAACGGGATCTTTCATCAATATCTGATCTAAAGGGAAAGTACGAGAATAACAAAATTTGCAAAGTAATCAAATGAAAACCTGAAGAGCCGTTTGTAAGTTCAACGACACTTTTTCCATCACAGCTCTGTTTGTCCTCGCCAAAAGTAGCACCTTTTGTCGCCCAGTTGCATCTGATTTGTCTGCTGCTTAACCATTTTCCTGAGATGAGGTACAAGACACATACGTTAGACTACTAACAAAAGCTATACTAGGGTAAAAAGAACTCAATTCTAGATACAAAAGACAGAACACCACAACAGCTCCGCTTCTGTAGCCAAAGTACACAAAACTAAACTTTAAAGCTCTAAGACCACAAACAATATGACAACTCTTACCATTCATTTCATTAATGGCAGTTTGAGCATCCTGCAAATAACATTTACCATTTAAAAATCAATATAAAATCAAGAATGGGACTAAAACAAAAAGCCACCCATGATTTGAAGAATATGAAACCTGCTGATTGCGGAAGGAGACAAACCCAAAGCCTCTTGAACGTCCAGTTTTCTGGTCCCACATTACTCTTGCATCCCTACAAAAACAGATATCATATCAAAGATTCAGTTCGAATGTCCAAACAAATAAGCTCAATCGATAAGTAAACGTTTGTACATCATAGTTGTGTAAGGAGGGTTTTTTTTTTTAACCAGCTAGTCACTAAAAAGCAATTGATTAAGCACAAGAACTTACGAGCAACTGTTGAAGCCAGAAAAGCTATCAAACAATGCTGCATCAGTAACCTCTGGACTGAGATCTCCAACAAAAATGTTGAAATGGCCTGTATTTCATAGAAACGAAATCATTCAGCATCAAGCCTCTTTCAGAGGACAAGCAAACAAAAGGCAATTCTTTCAGAACTTACTTGATGTATCTTCCCTTTGACCAGTGGCATACGCCCAGTTAACTTTGATAGGCTGTCCAAAACTGTGAAATCAAGTATTATAACCTAGAGAATGTATGAATAGATTGAAATCAAGAAGAACACGAACTATCCATCGTCAGATGCTTACAGATGCCTTCCGTTAAGGGACATTATAGCCAGACCAGCAGATCTTCGATCAAAGTAGTGGACAAATCCATATGATGACTGTAAAGTGTGAAACATGTAACATTAAGATACTAACTCGAACCAAGTAAAAACGGAGATTTGCTTCCGAAATAAACCAATAAGAAGGTGGTTTTAACGAAACTCCACCTTATCCTTCCTGATGAGCTTACAGCTTTCAACAGGGCCGGTACTTGAAAAAATCTCTTGAAGAAGAGCCTCAGTGACCTGCGTATGGATGTTGCCAGCATACCTGCAAAACCCAGAACGATTTTAGGAGCTGAAGCATCAAACTAAGCACTTACAAATCTCCTTTGAACCTAAAAAATGTTTGATTCCAATAAACCAAAATGCGGACAAAACAAAAACAAGAATCTTTCAGTCTAAACACTCACACACTACGGCAAGTACTGGGATCAAAACCAGGAGGAAGGTTTCCACTTGGTAAGGGCTCCATCTGCAAAAGCATAAACGAACTTTTTAGAACAAGTAGCAAAAGACCACTCCTTTTATCAGCCAAAATCTACATTACAAGCGTAAGCGAAAACCCAACAAATTGAAGCAGAAAATACACAAAGAAATCAGGAGAAATCAGCAGATAAACTGAAATAACTACCAGAGAAAAAATACGAAACCCTAGCCCACAATCAAAAGCTCGAAACTTTACATGGTCTTAGCCCCAGAGAGGGAGAGAGATTTGAAAGACGAGGTAACAGAATCAGTGACAAATACCCACGAATCGGAATTTTCAGAACAAACCCTAATCTCGAATGAAGCCGAAAGCAAAGAATCAAAGCCGTTTTACAAACCAAAATAGCAATTTTGTCGAAGATGAATATAGATTTAAAAAAGGACAAAAACCTGAGGCGGAGGAGCCATAACACCGGGATGATAGAGAGAGTGATGCTGTTGCATCATAGCTTGCTGAATCATAGCTTGTTGTTGTTGTTGCTGCTGTTGTTTCAGCCTCAGATTCTGCATTTTTTTTTTCTCACCGCGATAAAATATCTGTTTTGTTTCCCGAGAAAATACCTCTTTCTCTTAGCTTTTAGGGTTCAAAATCAAGTAAGAAGAAGAAGAGGAAAAAAAAAAACACAAACAAAAAAAAAAGAGAAAAAGAAAAGGTAAAAAGGAAAAGAAAAATCAAAGAGGAAAGAGAAAACAATATTGCACGCTCTGTGATGGAGTAAAGAAAGGGCCGTACGAAACTAGTGACCATATATAGGAGTAGGACGATTTCTCTGCTACACAGTTAATACTAATGTCACGGAGCTGTAAGATTCGATTACCTGAACGACCAATAATATGGTCACGGCCCGGCCCAAGGCCCAAAACTAACTCACACCGTGACAAAATAATTGCAGTGTACTAAATGTCACAGAGCAATAAATATTCGTTTCCGTGACCGACCAATAATTAAATAGTTGTTGACGGCCCAGCCCAAGTCCTAAACTGACTTACCAAATTTTGCACAAGACAAACTGAATCGATTTAAAATTTAATTCGTTTGTAGTAACTTTTTTTAATTGGGAGTATCTCTGATTAGTTTGATTAATAATGTTATAACCATTTTTAAAAACCTGTCAAGATATGTATTTAAATCTTTCAAACCAAAACCAAAACGACAAAGGTATCAAACCTAATTTGATTTTCTTTTCAATTTTCATTATGACTAAAAGTGCTTAATAGTAGTATTATCCTCTTCTTACACAACACAGTTCATGGTTGCGTACTTAACAATATCAAATGTTTTTATCTTCTTCTTACACAGTTCATTATTCGTTTATCTCTTATATGATTGTTCTTTTTTATGTCGGCAGGTTTCTTTAACGTTATTGTACAGACCAATCAAGTAATTTATATATTTTTTTTAAGATTAGTAGATTTATATCATTCATCCAAACAAAAGTTAGTGGCAGTGATGATTCCACTATAAATTCAAAATATCACAAACGCCATTATTATGAATCTACTTTTAAAGAGAAAGTAAATAGAACTCGCCGGAGTTTTCTCTGTTTCCGGGTTACTTCACGCCGCCGGCGACAATTCAAATTTTTTTGATTTTCTTCTTTAAACAAACATAAACAAACAAAACACACACCCCACGAGCTGAGCGTTGAAAAGTCTATTGACTCTTTTCCCAAAAACCAAAACACGAATTGATTTAAAAATTCGCAAAGCAAAATTGGATTTCTCTGTATAATCTTTACCTAAATCTCCTTTCAAAGGAGGAAAAAAACCTAATTTTGATCGGTGAAGTCAAACCACTACATCGGATTTCGTTTTTTGCCTTTTTTTCTGTGATTGATTAATTATGGAAACACCGGAAAATCGTGGCGATGGTTCCGATGCGGCGACGTTCGAGTCGGCGGAGAGGATAATACTCCGGTGGGACTCTACAACTTCCGAGGAAGCTAAGGAGAATCTGATTTTTCAGAGCGATCGGGAGGAGGTGGATCGGTACTTGCGAGCGGTCGATGAAGTCCAAAGGCACATCTCTTCCGTCTCCATCTCCGATGAACAAGGTAGCCACGAGGTCAAAGCTAGCTCAACGATACAAATCGCCATGGCTAGGCTCGAAGACGAGCTGAGGAACATCCTTCTCTCGCAGATATCTACTTTCGAGCCCGATTCCCTCCTTCTCGAGTCATCAGCTTCCTCTTTCGTTTCGCGTTCTGACCTCGAAGAAGACAACAGCGAAAGCGTTGCTGGCGAAGGCGACGAGGATGAGGAAGTGGATCTGGTTTTACCAGATGGTTCGGAATCCGGTTCGGGTGCTGGTTCGAGCCGGTTATCGAGTAGGAGGAGCAGCTGCAAATCCACGACCAGCATACGCGAGATCGATCTGATTTCGCCGGAGGCTGTTTCCGATCTGAGGTCGATTGCTCAGCGGATGATCGGCGCCGGATACTCCCGCGAGTGCGTCCAGGTATACGGAAGCGTGAGGAAATCCGCCATGGAAACGATTTTCAAGCAGGTAGGGATTGTGAAATTAGGGATCGGAGATGTTCAGAGGCTCGACTGGGAAGCTGTGGAAGTGAAGATCAGGAGATGGATCCGTGCGGCGAAAGTCTGCGTTAGGGTTGTCTTCGCGAGCGAGAAGAGGCTCTGCGAGCAGATATTCGACGGCGCCATGGAAGAGACATGCTTCATGGAGATCGTGAAAGGCTCTGCTCTCCAGCTCTTCACTTTCCCCGAAGCCATAAGCATCAGCAGAAGGTCACCTGAGAAACTGTTCAAGATTCTTGATTTGCACGACGCGTTAACGGATTTGTTGCCAGACATGGAAGAAATCTTCAACTCCGATACATCGGAATCGATTCTTGTTCGAGCAACAGAGATTCAATCAAGATTAGCGGAAGCTGCAAGAGGCATACTCGTGGAGTTTGAGAACGCCATTTTCCGTGAGCCTTCGGTGGTTCCTGTCCCTGGAGGAACGATTCATCCGTTGACAAGGTACGTGATGAACTACCTCAACTTGATCTCAGACTATAAGCAAACACTGGTCGATCTCATCATGTCGAAACCGTGCGCCGGTTTGAAATGTACCAACGATCCAAACAAACCGGATATGGATCTCAGCGAGCTTGAAGGAATGTCTCCGTTAGCTCTGCATTGTATATGGACGATGGTGATGCTACAGTTCAACCTAGAAGGCAAGTCTTTGCACTACAAGGACGAATCTTTATCGCACATCTTCGTCATGAACAACGTCCATTACATAGTTCAGAAGGTGAAAAGCTCGCCGGAGCTAAGAGAGATTATAGGAGACCACTATCTAAGAAGGCTCACGGGGATATTCAGACACGCAGCCACCAAGTATCAGAGAGCCACGTGGGTGAGAGTGTTGAACAGCTTGAGAGACGAAGGGTTACATGTGAGCGGAAGCTTCTCTTCAGGTGTATCAAAGAGTGCTTTGAGAGAGAGGTTTAAGGCTTTCAACACAATGTTTGAAGAGGTTCACAGGATTCAGTCGACATGGTCGGTTCCAGATACTCAGCTTAGAGAAGAACTAAGGATATCTTTGTCGGAGCATCTGATCCCGGCTTATAGATCGTTTCTTGGAAGATTCAGGGGACATATAGAGAGCGGAAGACATCCCGAGAACTACTTGAAATACTCTGTTGAAGATCTTGAAACCGCTGTGTTGGATTTCTTCGAAGGATATAGCACAGCTCCACATTTGAGGAGACGGTCTTAGTGAAAAAAAAAGAAAGATTGAAAAAAGAAGCTTTTCTTTTGGTTTGCCCACATTAGGATATCATTAGAGAATTAGCCAATATATATTATCTCATTCTTTGAATTCTTTCCATTTTCATGTGGTAGTGTTCAGATTGTTCTCCAGCTTTCTGGTGAGTGATCTTAACACTTTTGTTGTACTTGTAAGCATATTTGTTGTGTGTGTTGTCTGTTTGTTGCCAAATGAGTTGATAAATGTGTTGCTTTTTGTGTGTGACTTTTGGGCACTACTTTAGTCTACTTTCTTCATAACATATCTAAATGCATTTTGATTTCTTTTTTAATCAATATGGTCGCAAGTTTTATCATCGTATTCGCAACAAACACAAAAAAGGGTTGTACTTTTATGTAAGGTCAAGACAAGTTTAATATAGATTGTGTGGAGACAAGGTTACTTACTATGGAACATCTTTCCTTCGCGTAGGCAATGATCCTAGTCCACAAAGATTCAAATAGATATATATCGGACTGTGTTTTTTTGAACTTTTTCGGATATATATTGGACTGTTGCATAAATCTGTATATTAGGAGAGTCCCTACATCCATATAACACATTTAAAAACTGTGTAATTAGTTTGGAAAAATTAACGAAAATTGTTATAGTTATTTTTTTAACCTCCGACGAAAATTGTAGTACATAAATTTTGAACGATGACTAATTTATACGATGATATATAAATTGATGATTTGACAAAAAAAAGTCTTTCAAAGGATTTATTTCAGCAGATGTTTTTCTTTGACTATTTTGTAAAAGTTGCATGCTCTATCCTTTGTAGTTTGTATTGCTTTTTTTCGTTTTACATGTAAAAAGTCAACTTCTTAAATATCCAATTGAACCGATAGAACTTTTTTTTTTGTTGTCAAACAAAAATTGATAATTTTTTTGGCTATTTTACTAAAGTAGCAACCGACGTCGTTTTTATCACTAGACCATGACCAAAGTATAAATAATTGTGCAGTTTTTACGTCACAAATAGAGATATTATGATTTTACTAGCTGTCATTAACAACTATTGCGTGCGTAAGCCTCTCCCCGTTCGCTTCTCTCCGCAACACACATAAATTCCACACACAAACAAAATTAATTAAAGATAGTAAAGTATATATGATTAATGTGTACAATAATGGTAATCTTCGACGAACCTTCTTTATTAATCTTCTCCAGGACAAACGATTTTTTTTTATGTTGGAACAAAGTTAGAAATTTCACCGATCTAATTTGAGGTTTCTTGCACGTTTTAACTCTTCGTCCACGTGTGTCTCACCCATTTGTGCCTTCATAGTTTTCCAGATTATGAAAGATAAATGAAAGTCATAATCGACATTCAAAATCATATATTAATTAGAAATAATTAAAATTTGATCCGCTTAGTTTAGTTTGGCCAGACTGACATTATTTTCAATTCAATCCATTAGCTTTCATTCAAATATTCTTTATGAGTGTAAAAATATCATTAATATGAAGAACTTAGAATTTACAAAACAGCTTAATCTAAGACTTAGTTACCTTGATAAAAAAGAATAAAAAAGAAGAAGGCTACATGATTCGGTGAAATTCAGTGGCGCTCATCAGAAGCAGAAAAAACATTAGATTTGGAATTTAACAATCTGTTTATCTAAGAAATTGATTCAGGAATCAGGTTTAGTTCACTTAGTTTTCAAATTCATAATTTACCAATCATCAATCAAACGATAATAATGATACAGTATATACTTATTTTGTTACAAAACTTATGGTTCTGTAAGTAAACATCTTTTGGCAAAAGATTAACTTACACCCAAAAAAAAAAAAAATAACTAGCCATTTGTAAAAGTATATATACTTTAAAGTCTTAACCCAAAATTTTACTAATCATTTCACTAAATGCGATTTATGTTTATCAGTCAAATAAAATAAAATGCTTAGCTGGCGTTGACCAAAAAAAAAGAACGAGCTAGCTTAGCTGGCGATCTCCACAACAATTGGCGGCTTGGTTCGCCTGAACACTGCTGACGTGGAATATCAGAGAACAAATCAATATTGTATTATTTCCTAATATTTTTTAAAATTTTTTTGATCACTAATCTTTTATTTCTGAAGAGTGTATGAATCAGTCTCTGAAAAAAAGATTGTATAAATAGCGGCAATATTCTCTTCTCTCTCTTTATCTTCTTTATCTCTAACATTCTAATAACAATCACAAAACAAAAGCTTATATAAGAATTTTTTTTTTTTACCAAGCTTAAAGCAGAAGTTACAAAAAGTTTTTTTTTATTTTTCTTCTTTAATCTGTCAAATGAAATCTGGGTTTTTTCTCCTGGGTTTGATCTTCTTCTCCAGAAATTTTTTGATTCTTTTATTAATCAATTGTTGTTCTTAGAAAATGACTTTGTTCTCTGAGCTCTTCAACGGCAAAGCGCAAGAAACAGAGTGGGAGAGAGAGAGATAGCAAAACCTTTACACACATACATAGTATTATATATTCATAGTCATAGAACGATATATATAGGAGTATTAATATTTATACGTGTACATATATACATATCTACAAGATTCGGAGCAAAAGGTTCGTGTTTTTGTATACGAATCAGATTCCAGAGATCAATCTGTCTCGTCTTTATAAAAATGGTAAATTTTGATGTTTCTTGATTTACAGAGATGTCTGCGAGCTTTATCGCGACCACGACCGAATCGAAATCGTCGGAGACCGAGAACGCGAGATGTGAATGTTGCGGTATGACGGAGGAATACACGGCGGCGTACATACAGAGCGTCCGGACTCTCTACGCCGGGAAATTGATCTGCGGGCTCTGTTCCGAGGCGGTGAAGTACGAGATTTCCCGGTGGGGCATAAAACAGAGACAAGTCGGCGTCGAGGAGGCTTTAGCGCTTCACACGAGGCTTTGCTGCGAGTTTGTCGCTTCTCCGTCTCCGACCGTCGATTTCATATCGGCGATCGGGGAGATGTTCAGGAGAAGACTAATTCTGGATTTGCCTAGGGCCGTGACGTCAGCATCGCCGTCGCCGATGAATATTCCAGCTGTTGACGGTGGAGCGATTTGTGCTGCGGCGGTGATTGGTGGAGCTGGAAGTTGCTTGCCTGCTTTATCCGGTGGTGTGTAGATTCGAATATTCGGCGAGGAATCAATCAGAGAAGAAGAAAGCGTGCGTGTGAAGATTAGGAAATATATATACTATGTTATTTAAAAACTAGGGAAAAAGAGGTTTGTTTAGCTTAAAACAAAAAAAACTGTAAATTAAATATTAAAAAACCGGAATTTGATTGTAATATAAATTGTTTCTGTGACAATGTCAAATGTTGACATGAATGCTTAATTAATGGAAGTTTTGGTGAGTTACGAATGGTAAATATCTCCGGTGCATGCATGAGTACATATTAAATTATATTTCATCTGTTTCAAAATCACTTATTTGACATTTTTCACACAAATTAAAAAAAATATTAAAAGTTTTATTTTAACATTTATTCACATACAAAATAACATTTTCTTTCTAATTAATATATTAATATAATAAAGTTAAAATATGATTTTTGTTTAAAAAATTGCATTGGAAATACAAAATAATAATCTTTATGAAAAAAAATAAAACGCTAAAACGATATTTATTTTGAAACGGAGGAAATAGTTTTTTAATACATATCATCATCCGTTAGATTTTATTGGTTTCTTTAAGTTAATGACATTTTCACACGTGCCATCTTGCAGGCGAAAGAAAGATGAAACGAATCAAGACGCTAACACGTTGGAGAAAACACTAACAATGGTACACATTCTTACAAACAGCAAATTGCGTTGCTGAACATAAGCCGGCACATTGTTCCGTCCTCCAAGCTCACTCACGCACGAGGCTATACTAAAAAGGGCTCTATAAGCTGTCTGAGAAGCAAACCGGTACGAGTTGGAGACCGCAAGCCCTTGAGCTTCCTCGATCTTTTTAATGGCTAATTCATAACCCGTCACACAAGTTCCGTACGGGGCCTTGAGCGTCGGATCAGTCGTTGTTCTCGCCAAGCCTTTCATCGTCGCTAGGTTCTTGTAGGCAAACAGCTGCGTTCTTTGGAGGACCAAATCGACAAGACCAGTCAAGTCTTGTGTGAAGGTTGTTGGATCAGAGGTCAGCCAAGGAACGCAGATATGTTTGGTAATTGTTGGTTTTGAGCAGAGTTGGTTAACTAAATCCTTTGTGACTTTGTCACTCGGAGAAAAAGATGAAGACAAAGGTGTGATTGATAGAAGAAGGACAAGAGCAAGAATCGTATACAGGTTTCTTGAGACGCAAAGAACATCCATTGTATTTTGTCTTATGGAATTAATTATATGCGTATTCTTTACTTAGATGTGGGAGTGCTTATTGCTTTGTAAATATATAAACATAAGTTTTTTTTTGGTGTGGTAAAAGTGTATATAACTCCCATTTGGTATAGAATCTTGTTGTGGTTTAATAAAATTTTGACCAGATTTTGTGTCTAATTAGTGACTTGTTGACTCAATTAAAAAGCGTTAAAGAAGGGGTTTTTTTTTTCATTAACTTTTTTTTTCCTAAAATGGTTCAGTATTCAAACCAGTAAAATTAAATTTACATAGATTAAATTGTAAAGATAATCTCAAACAATCCGAACGTATTTACTTACATTTTCATATTTTCAAGGTGTCTGTGTAGATTTCTGAATCAAAGAGTACTATTTTAAACCTTCGTCAATTAAAACTTTAAATTGATATTCGAGTTATTTTTTATTACTGATAAAAGAGTGATTTATATTTTAAGTCCAACTCATACAAACATCGAGCCAAATGCAACATTAACCGGTGCCGGTGCGTAAAACCTCTGAAAATTAACCGAAGTTGATTCCTTGCGCTAGAGGTAATTCGTTCCCATAGTTGATCGTACTGTCAAAAAGATAAAACCGATTCAAAGAATCAAAATTTGAAAACCTAAACCGGAAAAATGTCAATAAGAGAGAAACTTTAGAATTTTTACCAAGTGGAACGACGCATATACTGCTTCCATGAGTCGCTTCCAGCTTCACGACCACCACCAGTCGCTTTCTCGCCTCCAAACGCTCCTCCGATCTCAGCTCCATTTGTCGGTATGTTCACATTCACAATTCCACAGTCACTTCCCATTGGTCTGGTAATTTAAAAACCATCACAGTGAATCTAATTTCAGTAAACTAAACTCGAAAAGATCGAGACAAGTTGTGTTTTGTTTAAACTTTTTTTTTTTATGCCACTTACCCGATCCACTTGAAGATGTTTTCGGGTTTACGAGTGAATATCGAGCTGCTTAGACCTTGAGGAACAGAGTTGTTTATCGCAACAGCTTCTTCAAATGACTGTCCAGAAGAAAATTGTATTTCTTTAACTTGTGTTCAGTCTAATACTGAAGTAAAAAAAATTGATGATTTTAGAGACTTTTTACCTTAAACTTTAGAGCATATAGAACCGGAGCAAATAGCTCTTCTTTAACAACAGCAGCATCTGATGATATCTCGATTATCGTAGGCTCCACAAAGTTTCCTTCACCTTCGACTGCTTTACCTCCTGTTAGTATTTTACCGCCCTGCAGAAGCAAAAGGGTGTTTTTCGTTGAAAGTTGAGAAGGTTTATTAAACTCTTTTAGCAGTTCTTGATTACTCAGCAAAGCATAGAAAACTATTGTAGTACTTGCCTGGGATTTGATTACTTCGATTCCTTTCTCAAAGTTCTTCTTGGATTCAGGAGTATGTAGTGGTCCTAACAATGTCCCTTTCTCAAGAGGATCACCGATTTTGACTTGTTTGTATGAAGTAATGAGCTGCTCGAGTACTTTGTCATAGACACTCTCATGCAAAAGCTTTTAAAGACAATAAAAGAACATCTTAAGGCATTACGCAAAAGGAAAGAGTATAAGCATCAAAAGCGCGCTGTGATGGGATTGGATTATCGTACCAGCCTACGGCAAGTTGTGCAACGTTGACCAGCGGTTCCAACCGCAGCAAACAGAACAGAACGAGCGGCTAACTGTATGTCAGCATCATCCATGACTATGATTGCGTTGTTTCCACTCAGTTCAAGCAAAGTTTTGCCGGATCTCGCACTCACTGTTTGTTGTACCATTAAACCCACCTACGCATAATCGAAACATTCAAACAAGATGACAATGAGACACCAACGAGTAGGGCTCAGTGTGTTTGTTTGGGGGTGAAGGAAGTACCTTGGAGCTTCCAGTGAATGATACTAAGGGAATGCGAGTGTCTTTGGATATTGCTTCACCGATTTCAGCACCACCACACATGGCGGTAAAAATGGCACCGGGTAGATTGTTCTTCTCTAAGACTTCAGCCACTAGCTTGGTCATTGCGATAGTGATCAACGGTGTAGTTGGAGCACCTTTCCTGTGGAACCATATGTATTCATTATGACAATTAGGCCAAACACGAAAGGTAATAAAACTTCACCGTTTGTCGCAACAACAACACTAAGGATATGTTAAAGAAAATCAACGTAGATAGCAACTGCAGACTTCAAATATCGTTAAGACAGCTTCTTGAAGAAAGACAATTGCTAGGTAAATCCTCAAAGGCTTGGATTAGGGTGAAGGTTGTTACTTACCATACTACACAGTTTCCGCAGACCAGTGCAATACAAGCATTCCAACCTGCAATACCACAACATTGTGCTATCAGTTCTACTACTTTACAATTATTGCTAAATTATAATGCCGCAAATCTAGTTTCCTAAAGATACGGAGATTCATCTAGTTCTACTCTGACCATTTTTTCATGTTGGAATCAGAAAATGAAATTGCAGAGATAGGTGAAGATCATGGCAGAGTTTAGAGAGTCTATATATATCGCTCCTCTGTTTTGTAAGGCGCTCTAATCAAGATTTGAAACTGGACACAAAAGCTTACCAAGAACTGCACATGGAAAGTTAAATGCTGTGATAACACCAACAATGCCAAGAGGATTCCACATCTGCGTCACAATATCCAAGCATAATGTTAATCATTATATCCTAAGAGAAAGTATTTTTACACAACTCCAACGAAAGAAACTCGCAATCACCTCCAACATCATGTGATTAGGACCTGCAATGAGGAGATGATCAGAGTTTAAGATATAAATTATTTAGAAGAACACATGTTATAGAAATAGAAGGTTTATGTAATAAAGTTATTTGAAAAACCGAACTCACGTTCTGAAGGAATGACTGATCCATTGAGTTGTCGGCTCAAACCAACAGCGAAATCACACATGTCAATTACTTCCTGCAAAAAAATTGTAGTAACTAAAGTAGGTAACCCTGAATGTAACAAATGAAAACAAGAAACTTTAGTGTTTGCAGAGTAAAACAAACCTGAACTTCTCCAATTCCTTCGGCGAGGATCTTTCCCATTTCGAGTGAAAGAAGGCGACCAAGATAGTCAAGTTTGGATCTTAGAGCATCCCCAATTTGTCTCACAATATCACCTCTCTTGGGAGCAGGAACCTGATCATATATATATACAATTTTTGTTAGTAATTAGGTGCAAATTTGCTTAAAGAAAGACTCTAAGCAATTCACTTTATAATGAAGTTACCTGCATCCATATCTTAGCTGCTTCCTCGCAAGCTTTCATCCCTGTCTCGTAATCATCCAGAGAAGCTTCAACAACTTCAGCAATTGGCTGCATCCATGGTTACTTAAGCATTTCCATATGCAATACAAATAAAAATGATTTTCTTGCGAGAAAAAAAGAAGCAGAGAATCATCAAACAGAACCTGATTGTTAGCAGGATTGAGAGTGGACACAACAGGTCCGTTTCCTTGCCATTTGCCACCAACGTAACTCCCCAGATTGTGAGAAGTCAACCCAATCTCACTCAGAAACTCGTACTCTTTGCTCGCAGAACCCATCTCTGAAAAATCAAAACCCACAAAATGATCAAATCAACAATATTAAACCATGGATTTAAAGAAACACTGGTTTCACAACTAGTGAGTAGAAAGTAAATCAACTACAATCTAGAACTTCCAAAATAGAGAACAGGATCAGAGGAATCACCAGCTTAAACGATCGATCGTATCTAAGATTGGAGCTTCCGATTAGTTTTTTCTGATCACGGAGTCTTAAAAAGAGTGAGAGAAGTGAGAGAGAGAGAGAGACGTGTACGTCTTTCAAGAAAAGTTGTAACAGCGACAGGATTAAAAACGAAAGCTGAGCTGCTGTGTTCATCCTTAATTCCTTTTTAACATTATTATTTTTGGCTTCATTCATATATCAATCATATAATATCTGTGGGTTTGTCACGTGTCCTATGCTTCCTTTTCCGGGTTAAATTATACTCGGATAGGATCCGGATTAACCAGGTAAAGGACACAGAGGAGTTTTTGTTGCCCAGGCCCCATATGGCCTGGCCCATTGCAAATACAAGACCCACACAACAAGCTATTCTTGTATTCTACCTACATTAACTTTACAAGCTATTTATGTAATAATTTCATTTTACCGTAAGGAATTACGGTAAGTTTTTATCATACAAAATCTCGATGAACAGTTTGACCAACAATTGAAGCAAAGAGCTTTCACAGACTTTTTGTATTTAAATTTTCTAACAGTGCTAACTGCTAAAGCTAAACACACTTGTAATAGTTTTTATTTTTATTTTAATAATTGTCTTAATAATTTTTTTGATAACCATATTAGTTCATAATTAAATACTTTAAAACCAAGTAAAGCATATGCTTCGGTCCGGTTTACAGCCAATTCCGGGTCAAATAAACCCGAATTATGCAAGTAAAGAATCCGACACAGCCGATTGTCACCGATCTTTTCCATTCGATTTTCCGTGATAATTCCGAGGAGAAGACGCTTTCCTGCTCACAGATCACGTTTCATTAACATCGGTGAGCACCTGAACCCTTGATTGAATCCCTTCTGCTCTAAATCGGAATCCTAGGGTTTCTAAATCTTCTCACTTTCCTCATATCCTCCTATTTCAAAGCCCTTTCCTGAGTTCGTTTAGGTGAGGCTCTTTTAGCTTATTGACGACGATCTATGGCGAGTAGATTGTGTTAGTAAAATCCAAGTTTGGGATCTCGAGAAATGAGAGCTGTGAATTTACTGTATAGCTCGAGCAATCCCAAATTTCGAAGGATTTTCAATGGGGTTTGTGCTGTAATCCTATTCTTCTTCTTCTTCTTCTTTGATCGGAGCGATTTACTCAGGAACCCATTTACAAAGAGTCTGTCTTTCGTTGATGGTAGTGGTCCAGGATCGGTTTCAGACACTAATGGATTCAGTCGTCGACATATGATTGAAGTTGACAGGGATGGTTCTGGTAATAACAGCTTGAGTGTTGATAGTAATGTATTGTGCTCTGGGTTACATCAACACAGAGGCTACGCTGATCAATGCGAGTTCTTGAAATCGAACCCGGTTTGCTCTCCGGATGGGTTCTTTGATTACCTCAGCTTCTTCTACTGCTCCTGCAGAGATTTCAAGATCTTGGGTTACATGGCGTTAGGGGTTTGGCTTGTTGCCTTGTTTTATCTGCTGGGTAATACTGCTGCTGATTACTTTTGTTGCTCGCTGGAGAAGCTTTCGAAGCTCTTGAGGCTGCCTCCAACTGTTGCTGGCGTTACTTTGCTTCCACTTGGTAACGGAGCGCCTGATGTCTTTGCGAGTATAGCTGCTTTCGTTGGTTCTGACAAAGGAGAAGTTGGTCTCAACAGCGTCTTGGGTGGTGCGGTGTTTGTGACATGTGTTGTTGTTGGCATCGTTTCGCTTTGCGTTGCGGATAGAGAAGTCAAGATCGATAAGAAGTGTTTCGTCAGGGACTTGAGTTTCTTCCTTTTCACGTTGTTGGCTCTGATGGTGATTCTGGTGGTCGGTAAGGTCACCGTGGGTATCGCCATCGCGTTTGTCTCGATCTACGCGCTTTATGCTTCTCTCGTGGCTGCGAATGAGATTCTGAGGAAACATTCGAGGAGGTTGAAGCTGGATTCTCTTACGCCTTTGCTCCCTATGCAGGGAAGTGTGTTCTCACCGAGTGCTGAAGAGGATACTCCTATGTACAGCCCGTTGCTTGAACTCGACACCGAGGAAGGTCCACCTCGGTTGCATGACTCTCTACCACAGTGGATGTGGGCTACAAACGTCGCCATCTACTCGAACCATTTCGCGAAAGCCAATGCACACGACGAGGAAAGGCCTCCATGGGGATGGACTGAAGATGGTGGAGAAGTCGAGAGCTCGTTGTGTTCGAAAGTCACGTCCTTGCTTGAAACTCCACTCACGGTTCCTAGACGGTTAACAATCCCGTTGATCGAGGAAGATAGCTGGTCAAAGACGTACGCTGTTGCTAGTGTCTCATTGGCTCCTGTCCTTCTTTCTTTTCTTTGGAGCAGCCAAGAAGATGCGAGTCTTCGAGCTCGCGTTGTAGCCTACTTTATTGGAACTGTGATTGGGTCTACTCTTGGCTTTCTCGCGTACAGAAACACAGAACATGATCGCCCTCCTCAGAGATACTTAATCCCTTGGGTACTCGGTGGATTCATCATGAGCATCGTATGGTTCTACATGATTGCAAACGAACTCGTTGCTCTTTTGGTGACATTTGGTGGAATCTATGGAATCAACCCGTCGATACTCGGTCTAACGGTTCTTGCTTGGGGAAACTCAATGGGTGACTTAGTCTCGAACATCGCATTGTCGATGAACGGTGGAGACGGTGTGCAGATCGCGTTATCGGGTTGCTACGCAGGTCCAATGTTCAACACGCTTGTTGGGTTAGGTCTGTCGATGCTTCTAGGTGCTTGGTCCAAGAGTCCAGAGACTTACATGATCCCGGAGGACAATAGCTTGTTCTACACTCTAGGGTTTCTGATTTTCGGGTTGATTTGGGCTCTCGTGATGCTCCCACGCAAAGAGATGCGACCGAACAGAGTGATGGGCATTGGTCTGATCACACTGTATCTGATATTTGTCACTTTCAGACTCAGCTCCGCCATGGGATTCATACCCTGGGCTGCTTAAACCCGCCATTTTAACGAGCTTCGAGATTTGTAAGGTACGATTGAGATTGTTTCAGCTTTATTGTACACTTCATCTAGTTAGAGAAAGCCAGAAGAAAAAACATGTTTGTATTATTATGTCGCTGTAACTTATACTAATAAATATGAGCCATTGGGTCTAGGTTGTTGTGGATGATCTTGGTCGTGGATTGGACAAATGGATTATGTATTTGTAGGTAGAGATATATGGGCCTTACTTTTAATGGGCCGACTTAATCAACTCAATATGCTGACCCACTTGTGTCGCTATCTGTCGGTTGTCGTCACGTGGTAGTGCGATTATGCATATCTAGAAAATAAATTGTTTATCTGATTTTCAACTGTCATGCTACGTAACACAGAAACATACTTTTTTATTAAATTAATCTATAACGTATTGAAAAAAAAAGTTATAACTTTATTTCTCGAATAGCCGAGTTTAACGAATAAATAAAAGTATCCTACACTTTTGTATACCAATCATTTTCATTACTAGCTTAGAGTTACTAACTAGATCTGATATTTGACAAAAAACAAATGTTTGATAGCTAATTAAAATTAAAGGATCTCAGATCAAGGGCTAATCTTGGGGACACGTAAATGATTAAGACATTTTTACCAAATTATTTTAGAAGGGACGAGATATGTAAATTTTTTATGTTTTGTAAAAAAATATAGTGAGTCGTTTGTTTATGAAAATAAATTAGAGAGTTTAGTACGTAATTTGATTTTGAGATCTACCAAGAAAATATCTTCAGTGTTTAAAATCATCATATTTTATCAGGGACCGAGGGACGTATTGCGATATATGCATATATTGGCTACTACACACACATAAAATAACAAGAAGTTTATGACAAAATAAAAGGACAAGAAGTCAAATATATCATTTTCTTGGTGACTGTCCACAATTTATAGTTTCACATGTATAATATAACTAAGATATGTTTATACATAACATATTGCATTAACTATCATGTACTATATTATATTCTCTCGCATTTAATTGAATAGATAACAAAATGGGTCCATAGTGCAATGTAAGTATGTGCCATCTTGGAGACCAAGGCGTAAGGTTAGTCAAGTCGTATTAACTTATCTACATTACAATTACAATTATATAAATATCTCTCTCTTGCGCATGAAGTAAACATATTAGGTCATAGCTTATGTCACTGGACCCTCTTGTAAGTACAATTAATAATTAAGAATTTTGATGCCACATATGTATCATCAACATAATATATTATGATTTGAATATGCTCAACTCAGGACAAGACATCCAAGAACATGTTATATCATATTGCTCTGTTCTCGCAATATGACAACTCTGACACTCATATGGGTTGTGTTTAATTATTTTTGGGTTTATATATACGCCCTTTTGTTGGGTTTCTACTCAGTTTTATGTTGGATTTATATGTGTGCATAACAATTATTTCATGTGAAATCACCAGATCTAAAAACATATGTGGGATCGATGCTCATGCTTATCATTAAAGTTTGTGTTTTGTAAAAAGTTATAGTGAGTCGTTTGCTTATGAAAACAAAGTAGAGAGTTTAGTACGTATATTTCTTTTGATATCTACAAGAAAATATTTTCAGTGCTTAAAATCATCATACCTATGCTGAGTTTGTTACGCAAGTAATGTTTATTATATTATTCAAGTTATGTGGACCAAAATGATATAGCATTAACTAACATTAGGTTAAAGACAAACTCCGCGACTCTTTGGTCAACCATTGAACTTATCTTTTTGATCATAAAAATAAACATACAAAACAATAAGAAGAGACCAGGTATATTTATTAAGTGTTTAAAATAAGGAAAAAAAAATTGTTTGATTGATTCACAAAGGGAAGACATGAAAACAGGTTCATGCTCTCTACATGAGCTTTCTTTGCAACATATTTTGGATTCTGGAACAAAGAAATAATAAATGTGCTTCCCTTATCTAACATATCAAGCCCTCTCAGTCTCTCTATCTCTCTATCTTCCTTGTTTTTTTTATTTCTTGTTGATTTATCAACTTTTAATACATGGCATTACACCAATATTCCCTTGTCTCTTTAAAAACAAATAATGAGGTCATAAATCATATAATTGGGTATCACGTATATATCAAGCATATATAGCTTTACTAACATTTCAATCAATTTATTTTTATTTTTCAACTTTATAGTAAGACAACCCGCGGTTAAGCCGGTGAGTTCGAACCCACGTAAAAACATAATAAAAAATCGACATTTGGTAGCATATTGGTCATACCCGTTTGAGAAACGAGGAAAAAAAAAAGAAAGTATAAACGAGGGAATTCGAGAAGTCTACTCGAGAAGTCTATTCTATTTTTTTTGTTATCAAAAGAAATTGAATAGACTTCATTCGGACCAAAAGAAGTCTACTTTTTCATGCGGTCAATTGCAAAACTAACCTGGGCATTGATTAATAGACTTCATTCGGACCGAGAGAAGTCTACTTTCAGAGTATTTTCGTAAATAAGTAAGGAAGATGAGGATTAGATGGTCATTTGGATTTCCGAAAATAAAAGAAATGAATTAAAAATAATGGTAATTTCGTGAATAACTGAAACTATGAAAGATTGTTTGGACACAAAATGGCAAATGTTGGAAAGGTGATTTTTGTGGGTTTGATTTGTAATTCAAATCAAATTTTAGGTCATTTTTGCAAGAATCCGAAAGTATAAACGAGGGAACTCGATTAGATGCGTAAAGAAAGAAGATCAACGTATACTAGGGATGTTTCCGCGCTACGCGCAGATTGTTTTTATATAGATATTTGATTATTATTTAAGTTAAATTATTTTCACTTTAAGTTAATATTTTAAATATAATATTTAATTTTTAAAATTGTTTTGATATGATTATACATCAAAAATATTTTAACATATTCAAAAAATGTATCATGATATAATTTTAAGAATTACCTACTTGATATATGCTAAAATTAACTGTTAATCTAAAACTTAATATTTGTATATAAACTCACTGTTATTCACTACTAACTTTCAAAATATCATTAAAATTATTTTTGTTTTGATTAAATTTGATTATTATTGTTTCATTTAATTTAGATTTTTATTTTTATTTCAACTGTGTTCATATAGTGTTTTTATTTAATTAGCAATCTCAAATACAAACAACACTCAATGTTCTAATCTCTTATAAATCTATAAAATAACTATGATTCATATAAATAAATACAATATTTACATAGTATAAAAAATCACAATCATATTGATAAAATGCAATTTTGATTTGGTTTATGAAGTATACGTAAACTATAAAAAATATAGATGAATAAGGCAAGTAATACATATACAAATACAATTTCATACTAACTCATTATGTTAAATAAAGTATGTTGAGTTTCTCAAAACTCAAAAGATGTAAAATTTTTTGCTTGTAATTTAACTTAAACATTTTTTCTTAAACTACACATATAATTTTGATGAGCTTTTATAATTAAACTACATATTATTTTTAAAGGAGTCTTTTAACCCAGTAAAAAAAAACCATATTAGTTTTTCATTCAAGTTGGGTTTATAAGGAATTTTGTTGATGTGGATAATTAGACATTTTTTTAGACATTTTTTCTACATAAAAATATGTATGTTATTTTTTCAAAAATGCATTATTATTTAATTTAAAAATTTACTAACTTGATATATATAAAAATTAACTGTCATCTAAAACTTAATTTTTGTTTATAAACTGTTTAACTCATGTGTTGACATGTATCACTTGTAGTAACTTGACTACCTTAAGCCAACTAAGACACACATTGAATAAATATCAGTGCATGAAATTCTTTTTTTTTTTTATCATTTTCTGCAATGTAAATAGTAACGATGATCGAAATCTTCATATAGATAGATGCTTTGAAAATCTTCTTATAATTTCTGTTGTCTTGTTGGTTGCCATAAATCTAACGTACTATGATGTTTAATCTGTATGTTTCTAAAAGGTGAATGTTTTAGATTTTTATAATTTGTAAATGTTTTAAATTTTACTTTAAAAGTTATTATTTTGTAATCTCTTTTCTATTAACTATTATTTAAGTTTTTTAGAGAAAAATTTATTGTCCAATATATTCACTATATTACAAAAAGGAGTATATATTAATGCTACAGATTTAAATGATATTTATTTTACTGATTTAGAAAATGATATTTAGTTTTATTTACTTATTCTTAATAACTATATTAACTTAGTGGTTCTATTTATTTATTTTATGTGTATTTCAAAAGATATAAAGTGAATTTTTTTATTATTGTTATATTAAAAACAAAAGAAGTATATATTGATGCTATAAATTTAAATGATGTTTATTTTACTGATTCAAAAAATAATATTTTAATTTTATTTACTTTTGTTGGTAACTATATTAATTTTAGTGACAAAAATGAGTATATATTAATGCTACAGATTTAAATGATATTTATTTTACTGATTAAAATGATATATAGTTTTATTTAGTTTTTGTTAATAACTATATTAATTTAATGGTTCTATTTATTTATTTTATGTGTATTTCAAAAAATTTAAAGTGAGAATTTTCATTATTGTTAATTTGTTATATTACAAACAAAAGAGTATATATTGATGCTATAGATTTAAATAACATTTATTTTATTGATTCAAAAAATAATATTTTATTTTTATTTACTCTTGTATTTAATTATATTAATTTTGGTTCTATTTATTTACTTTATGTGTATTTCAAAAAAATCTAAAGTAGGAATTTGTATTATTATTTTTTGCTGATGTGTCATATTTTTAGAGTAGTTTGAAAAGTTGAGGTGGATAGCTTAAGGAGCCCCAAATAGTTTCTTTTATTTAGTATAGATATATCATTATATATACGGATTAATTAATTTATAATCTGAAATAAAACATAAGTATGAGTTTGACGTGTGGTCCTGTAGAGTTTTATGTCAAAGTGTCGTGATGTATAGGCCATATCCCCTATAACAAAACGGCATATAGTAACAAAAATCATTAAAACTGGTATTATATCAATCAGACTATGAAAATACTATTTTACATAAAATGTCACATGTCACATGAAAGGTCACTGACCCCAAAACTAAAATGTATGTATACACAATATCAATGTGTATATATATATAGTTTCTCAACATGTCTCTGTAAACATAATTTATATATCTCTCTCTCTCCCTCTCTTCTCTTTTCTCACAATTGTTAACCAAATTAATGGATCCTCCCGTCGCCGCAACCTCCGTGTTCCGGTGGTCTCGGAGTCGCCGGAAGATTCAAATCCGCCGTCGTAGGTCACAGGTGGTGCGTCTTGGGGGGAAGAACAATGTGGGGCCACGTGGCGGCCGATTCTCATTGAAGAAGATGGTGAGGAGGATGAAGCTGAGATGGTTGAAACTACACTACGTGAGACTTGTGAAGAAGATCAAAGTGTTTTATCGTAATTTGGTGAAAGAGTTCGTAGACGCAGGAGCTGAGCTTGAAGCGATTCAGAAGCGAATGGCGATTGAAGCGGCTGCGTTTGCGGTTCCGGGTTTAGGTCTCTCTTTCTCCTCTATGTCAGTCCATGACCGAGCACGGTATTTTCTTGTATAGTATTAATTTATAATGATCATATTCATTAAATAATTTTATCTTCGAAACTTCTTTTATATTACCTTTGATGTTGTATCTTATAACTATTGTTAAATTTTATTTTGGTAAAAGAGAAGGGAATAACCAAGAAAAAGAGTCAGATTACAAACACATGTATTCATATATGCGTATACAATAAGTCAATAATACAAATGTGTGGGCGTAGTAACGTGATAAGGAGATTATGGCGATTGGCATGACATGAGATATCTTGTTTGAGTGATTGAGTTAAGGTGCATCCTTGCTGGAGAATGCAATTAGGCAGTTAACTGAATAAAATAAAAACTAGTATCATTATTATTCAGATCTTTATTGATACTGTACACTATTCTTACATGACAAACTCGTCGGTTCCCGACATAATTTAGAATATTTAATCAGTTGTTTGGATTTTAGACGATTACTTTAGATTTAAGAATCTCTATGCTTAAGCGTTTATACCAACCATGCATCTCAGTTTTCCAATTTTTAATTTTTAACCATAACTTAGATAAATATTTAGCTACAGTTTCTAGTTGACAAAAAAAACAACAACAGAATTTCTAGTTGTACTACAAAATACAATCTTGCATAATTAATTATAAGTTCCATATGAATTTGACCAACAAAGACTGTTATCACTTATCATTAATTAATTAGATTACTCATACAGTTACAGTTTCAAAGAAATAATTCGGAGTAAAACATTTATATTGTTAAAAATATATATATTTGTAGTTAAAATGTTTTTGGAAAAAATATTTGATAAACTGTGGGTTTGTTATGGATCTCATAAATATAATCGCCCAACATATCGAACCAAAACCAAACCGAGTCAAATCCACAATTTACGGTTAGACATTTTCCCGTCACAGACTAAACTGGAATTAAACCCGTTGTGACGACCGACGAAGGCTACGTCCATATAAATGAACACATCTTGTGTACATCCATGAACCAACTCTTCTCATAGATTTTTGATTATTAGTCAATAGTCACTCTTCTTGCGCGTCTGAACCACGGGTAAAGGGGTGGGCATTTTCGGTTTGACGGTTTTTATCGGTTTAATGAATAGCCGTGGAACCATATAAAACCAATTGTAATTAGATTTGGTTTCGGTTTGATTTAACTTCGGTTAAGATATGTTTTGAATCGATTTTGGATGACAGAAAGCCCAAGTTGCTTTTTCTAGACATTGCTGCCTGTATGTGTTCGTTTCTAACCATAAACCCATTAAAGGCCCAAACATGTTTCACCTGCGAAACAGGCCAAATTGGTTTTCTAGACAATTAGCTGAGCGTCTCTAATCAGAAAAACCCATTAAAGGCCCAAACATATTTCACCTGACTGTAAAAGACATTTGATTCAGTCTATTAAAGGCCCAAACATGTTCCAAGACCTCTGGCGGAAAGTACTCCAGTGAACTTCTCCTTGAAATCAACCCAAGTCAACTCGTAAAGCTCTTCCGTCGACTATACCACACTTTCCCACCAAATCATGGCATCATCTACCAGATACTGCACAGCCAAGTCCTTGCGGTACTCTTGTGGACACCTGATTGAATCAAAGTTCTTCTCCAACTTCTTCCTCCAATTATCAGTAGTTAAGGCACTCGCCTTCCCGTCAAAGTGATTCATCTGCATATCCCTCATCAAGGTTAACGTTTTCCAGTACGAAGGTCTTTGAGCTGACACATGTGCAACCGTTCTAGCCATTCAACTGTGCAGCCTGCTGATGCACATTCCCCAATCCCGGGTCATTCCGCATCTGGTCCCCAAAACGGTCACGGTACCTCTGCAACTCCTCTATCATGGCTGCATGCACAGCAGCTTGGTTACCTCTCTGGGCTGCCCCGGCTGGGTCCACAACCCCTGGTGCATTCACAGTGTTGTTCCGTTCGACACTTTCTGTCGAAGCAGCACTTTCTGACCTAGCTGCAGGTTGCACAACTCTCGGGGCTCGGACAACACGTGTTCTCTTTGGCGGCATCCTGAACACAGAAGAAGCAAACTCTCAAAACTCTTCACAAAGCTGAAACACCTAACACACGAAGAACACGGAGATCAAGTCAAGCTAGGTGAAGTTTCCAATTTTTCCTTTTAAATACCCCTTTTTGCCCAAAAATAATTTTTTTTTCTTCATAAATCAGTAAATAAATCTTTTTATAAATTAGAAAATATAAAATATTTTGAAAATACTTTTTTTTTAAAAAAAATAAAAAATATTTAAGAAAAATCATTAACTTGAAAACTTATTTTGAAAACTCTTTTTCTTTTTTCAATCTGCCTCCCGGATCAGAACCGGTTTGGCAATCCTAGGCTCTGATACCAATTGTAACACCCGCCTCTTTCAAACGAAGACGGCATGTTAAAGTGCATTAACTTCACCACAAGAAACCACCTGCTAGTTCAATGCCACTTTTATTCCCAAGGATCGTATTCAAAACGTCTTACAAAAAAAACCACTTTAACTTAACCAATGAATCCGAATTTAAATAACGTCTTAAAGATAAAAACGAATAATAAAATAAATCCCGTATCATCCCAAAACCATCACCAAGCCACAAGACTACTCTTGAATGTCTACGCGCTCACCTGCAGAGAAAAGAGGGATGAGTATTCCAACAATACTCAGTGAGGGCGGATCCTAGGGATCCACGATATACATCTCGCACATGCATAACCATTCCAGACGAAAGTCCTAAGCTAATACACACAAGCAAACACGTCTGAAGACACTCATAGATCAAGAAATGACATCATTAGACCTAACTGGTGCATCCACGCCCACTCCAGCGCACACCCCGTGGCATATAGCGGCCCACACGCTGTCCGTCCTCAAGACGCAGGGCTCGTCAAGCCGCCAACGATGGACTATGGAGTCCCACACGCCTCCATATCCAAACATACATATCAAAAGAGGTTCCTACATCTAATCCCAGCCCGCAAGTAATCTTCCCCATGTAATGCAAACACCCGCAAACATTATTCATACATCATTCAACAGTATTCCGTTTAGCGACATATGGTACTAAGTTCGTCATTCAGCAACTGCAGGACAGTAATAATTACTATGGTGTTATTAACGCATTACTAATCAGGTTCAACCAACAATCAAATACATGTATTCATATAGATACAGCGCAGGTATACGCGGATTAACAAATGACTACTCAGTAAGAAATAATTATGAATCTGAGAGAGATAGATCACGTCAGTCCTCACATTAGTCTCAAATCGGAAGCAGAAAACAGAAATGGAAGGAGATCTGGTTACTGCGGGTCTTCGCCGAACGGATCTGGGCATTACGACGGCATGGGTCCGACCCCACAGCAAATGGAAGAGAATATTAGAAAACAATAGATCCAGATCTGGAAAAAGTAGATCCGGGAAACTAGATCTAGATCTGAAAAAGTAGATCTAGATCTGAAAACTATAAAGGCTCAGATCTGCTCACCAAGGCGTCTGATGGAAGAAACGATCACAGATTCGGGAAGAGGACGCAAAGGAGAACGTTTCCGGTGACTGGCAATTTTCCGGCGGCGGCGGACGGCGGCGGCGGCTCCGGCGGCAACTCCGGCTGCAGCGGCGGTGGCTCCAGCGACGGCTGCGGCGGCGGTGGCTCCAGCGACGGCAGCGGCGGCTCCGACGACAACTTCGGCGACGGCGGTGGCTCTGGTGATAACTCCGGCGACAGCAGCGGTGGCTCGGTGAGAGATTCCAGTGGGAACAGGGCAGAGCTTCGCTGAAGAATTTTCTGACTGAAACTTCTGAAGGGGAACAGCTCTATTTATATTGGAAGAGAGGGGAACCCTAGGTCAACTTTTGGATTGGGCCTCGGTTTTTATCAACAAAATTTCTTCTGAGCTGGGCCAGGATGTCACAACTCTCCCCCACTTACCGGGAATTCACCCCCGAATTCAAGTCGACATCCCACAGAAACCAACGACCCAAACAGCTCCGGTTAACAAGCCCGCACAACAGCTTTAGGCTCCCAAAAATTATTCCTGGACTTCATCCCTTACTGAACAACAGGAACCAACTTGGTCTTCTTCTCTTGAACTTCTGACTCCTGACGGTTTGAGATTTACACCGACTTACTCGTAACTGTCAAGTGTAAGCCCACATCCACTGGTGGCACAACTAAGATCATCCCTGGTTCCCATACCACAACCCTCAAAACTTACCCATGAAACCCATCATGAAAGTTTGAAAACTTGTGTTGTAAGTCCAACCTATGATCTTATACAGCTCCATGAACCTTGGCCTAAACTTTCCCAGCTTACGGTTCCTCGGATCGCTCTCATTCTAAAATACACAGCATCGCCCAATCCATCCCCAGAATGACTTTGTAATGGTCCAGCTCCATTTTTACAAGGATTCCGCATAACTTCATGCCCTTCAGCACCATAGGCACTTCTTCATAACTTCAGTGGCCTTCACAAGCTCAACTCTGACTGTCTCGATCTCTTTCGTCCTCGAGACGAACCACGCCTCGGAAGGTCCAGCACTTTGCCAGTGCCGAACATACAAAGCTATTCATAGCTCCTGTGTCAAACAATTTATGGGTGGCGATTCCCAGAACAAAACCGATCCCACACAGTTGGTACTACACTAAGCATGCTATTCAAATTTCACACAAGACTCTCTAGACTGAACACATAAGTCTGTAAGAAATGACATACCCGTGTTTGGTTCCACACCACCATGCTCTCCCACGATATAGACTCGAGGTCTTCCCGGCTGTCCTGCTGGTGGCGCTGACAACTGAAGTTGTCCTTGATTCTGCCCTCCTAGCTGTTGTCCTTGAAGCAGAACCATACACTGCCTCGCAAAGTGCCCGATCTGCCCACAACGATGACACGTGCTCCTCAATGGTTGGGCCTCTCTCAGCGGAAGGCCTGCTGTACAATCCCTTTTCACATGCCCTGGTTGATGGCACCTGTAGCAAACAACACCCCTCAGGGCCGTTCCTTGTGCTGGTGTCGAGTTAGCGGTCTCCCAATTCCTCTTATGACTCTCAGCTCCTTTCCAACTCTTGGCTTAAGCATGCTTGGACAATTTGAGTTCTTCCTGCAACCCAATTTCCTGCTCTGCAGCGGTTTCCACCAGGTCCACCATGCTGGCATACTTCTTGACTGAACAACGATTCTTGAGGTCAACTCTCAGTCCCTTCATGAACTTGCGAATCAGCTCTGCCTCGCCTATACGTCTGGTTGTAAACCTTCTCAGACGGTTGAATTCCTCCTTATACTCCCGGACAGTTCGATTATCCTGACGAAGCTCGTCAAAAGCACTCTCCATCCTGTCCATGGCCTCTGGCGGAAAGTACTCCCGAGTGAACTCCTCCTTGAAATCAGCCCAAGTCAACTCGTAACGCTCTTCCGTCGACTATACCACACCTTCCCACCAAATCATGGCATCATCTACCAGATACTGCACAACCAAGTCCTTGCGGTACTCTTGTGGACACCTGATTAAATCAAAGTTCTTCTCCAACTTCTTCCTCCAATTATCAGCAGCCAAGGCACTCACCTTCCCGTCAAAGTGATTCATCTGCATATCCCTCATCAAGGTTAACGTTTTCCAGTACGAAGGTCTTTGAGCTGGCACATGTGCAACCGTTCTGGCCATTCAACTGTGCAGCCTGCTGATGCACATTCCCCAATCCCGGGTCATTCCGCATCTGGTCCCCAAAACGGTCACGGTACCTCTGCAACTCCTCTATCATGGCTGCATGCACAGCAGCTTGGTTACCTCCCTGGACTGCCCCGGCTGGGTCCACACCTCCTGGTGCATTCACAGTGTTGTTCCGTTGGACACTTTCTGTCGAAGCAGCACTTTCTGACCTAGCTGCAGGTTGCACAACTCTCAGAGCTCGGACAACACGTGCTCTCTTTGGCGGCATCCTGAACACAGAAGAAGCAAACTCTCAAAACTCTTCACAAAACTGAAACACCTAACATACGAAGAACACGGAGATCAAGTCAAGCTAGGTGATGTTTCCAATTTTTCCTTTTAAATACCCCTTTTTGCCCAAAAATAATTTTTTTTTTCTTCATAAATCAGTAAATAAATCTTTTTATAAATTAGAAAATATAAAATATTTTGAAAATACCTTTTTTTTAAAAAAAAAAAAAAATATTTAAGAAAAATCACTAACTTCAAAACTTATTTTGAAAACACTTTTTCTACAACGAAGCTCTCACCAATACTTAAGCCCTCTCATATATGCCTAAACATCCACTCGTTTAACTAGCTTTGTTTAAATAACAAAGTGTGTTCTATATTCGCCGTAAATCCCTTGTTTAATATCAAATAGTCCTAAGTAAAAATCGGTCTATGAATTCTCGGACACACATTATGAAATCTAAAATAACACGAGAAAGGCATGATGTAACTTGTACCGATCCTTCGATGCAACTTGTATCAAAGGATTTCATTTTCGTGGTTGAGAGGATCAGAGAATTGATAATGATTATTGTCTTTTTGCGTACATGTATATGGCCTTTGTTAGGCTATTAGTTCGTGGAAACAAGAAAGGTAGATAGTTCTAAGTTCTAACACAATCAACCACGTGCATAGTGCATTATGGTATGTGTGTTTATCGTAAAATGACATATTGTTTTTATTTACATGCATTATGGTATGTGTGTTTATCGTAAAATGATACTGTATCGTTATTATTCCAATTTTATTTTTTAGCATACGTGGCCTGTAGGTCATACTAACTAATTCTTAAGTCTTAACCAAGGATGCAAATGATTGCATATTTAGAGAAATAAATTCTGGTGGGATTCCAGATTCCTCTAAATTTTACCATTTGAGTTGAAAAATGTTTAACTCATTTCATCTAAAAAAGTTGAAAAATGAACAAATTATAAAGAAAATACTGTATGTTTAACTCATTCGACTGCTATTTTGGAGAGGAACTCATCTCTCTAAAATTCAATTCATTTTTTTTTCTCTACTATTTATTCTACTGATACTTTTGGTAACAACCATTTGCACCCTAAATCACCAATTAAGGATCAGCCGGTGTAGGTAAACTTTCAGACCATGTAATCTTATTAAAAAGGCGACGAAGATAACATTTCTCTAGGCCATTTCATGTTGCTCGTAATGCTGATTTCGACATTCGTACTCGAGTACTATTGGATTCGTGGGAATTACACTATAAATAGTCTGCACTGAGAGAAGTCTATATAATGCACATGATATAACATCATAATTCATAAATGAGAAGGAGATCTTCAGCTTTACATTTAGACATGAAAACCAGGAGGATAATCTTGAGGTTGTCTCTCTAGTAATTCCTTTAGACCAAGTTCTTGCTCCTTTAGATTCTTTGGTTTAACATCATATACATCGTTAAACAACTCTGTTAATGGTTGTTTCTCCCACATCTCTGCCGCCTGAATCGCTTGCAGAAGCTGCAAACACACAAAAAAACCCCACTAAAATGGTTACATAGCTTCAATCTTAATTATCATCAATAATCTAGTGATTTTGGCGGAATCTCCACCTGTTTTCTTGCGTTAGATCGTAGCTTGGATTCATCTTCCTCACTCCACCATCCGTTATCCTCGACCCATTTCTTAAATCTATTCACAGGGTTTCTCGAATTTTTCCAGTATTGGATTTCATCAGCCGCCCTGTACTTAGTCGAATCGTCTGATGTAGAATGATGTCCTACTCTATATGTCATCGCCTGCCCAAAAAACACAACAGCAAAAGTCTCATTTCACCAAAACTAACTTAGGAAAAAGTTGTATACCTTGTGACAAAATATCTAATAATGGTTTTAACTTTTAACCTCGATGAGAACAGGTCTTTGTTCTGTTACAGCCATCTCTCGAGCTGATCGTACCGCGCTGTAAACCGCGAGTGCATCGTTACCGTCCACACGGATGCTTCGGATTCCGTAAGCTTGACCTTTTACAACGATTCCATCACCTGTGAACAACCACATAAGCTCACTCAGAAACAGAGGATTTGTTTGGTCTAGAAGTAATAAAAAAAAAAAACAGAGGAAGTTAGTTAGTTTCATACTTCTGAATTGTTCTGAGATATGAGTACTGATGGCCCAACCGTTGTTTCTACAGATAAATACTACCGGAGCTTCCATTACCGCCGCAAAATTCAATCCGGCGTGGAAATCTCCCTATCCACCAAAATTCAGACCCCAAAACTACTTAAATTTCACTTCTTGAAATGTTGACCCTTATGGAAGAAATGAGAGTTAAATGTTTGTGTGTGTGTAATCGAAACCAACCTCGCTTGTCCCGCCATCCCCGATGAACGTTACCGCACAAGCGTTCTTCTTCTCCATTTTCAGAGAATAACCAACTCCAGCAGCTTGAGGAAGCTGCGTGCTGCATCAGACAAATTTACAAAAACAGGTTCAGCAAACCCACGAAGAAGAAAACCGTAAAGAAAAGAACAATCAATGATTCTTACGCGATCGGAGAGGAGATGGTGAAGTAATTGAGTCGATTTGAGCCGTAATGAATCGGCATTTGTCTGCCTTTGCCGTAATCAGCTTTGTTCCCAAAGCACTGATTCGCAAACTCCTCCAACGTGAAGCCACGCCATAGAAGCACTCCAGGCTCTCGGTACTGTCAACAAAAACCGAATGTCCCGGTTAAATCAAACCGGAACCAAAGGTGATAGATAAAGGACGACGCGATTATAACCTGAGGTAAAACGACGTCGTCAGAGCTGAGAGCGGCGGCGGAAGCGATGTTAATGGCTTCTTCTCCTACAGAAGTAAGGTAGAAGGAGATTCTTCCTTGACGCTGAGCTTCGTAGAAGATGTGGTCCATCACCTGAAGCGTCGCCATTTGTTCGTACATTCTAACGGCGAGTGTCTCGCTCACCTTTTCGAATTCAGTTCAGCAAAATAAAAATCGGTTAATACTAAACCAAACTATATACCAGTTCATATTACATTCCCAAATTTCTGTACCGGAATAAAGTCGCTATCGGGAATGATTTTTCCGTCTTCGTCAAGAACCCTGTAGCACGGAATCCTCCGAGAAGTAGAACCCGGTATAAATTTCATCTCGGATGTGTAACCGACTTTGCCTCCCGGAAAATTCAATTCCTAGAATATTAAATACGGTTTAGGTAAGCATTCGGTAATAATATGATACTAGGACACTCATTGTCTAAATATCCAAAAAAACTACTGGGACATAGGTAAGAAAGTTCATTGCAAACTGGGGTCATAATGCAAACTAGTGTCCGAACGGTTTTTGGAAGATAGAGACGGCTGTGTTAAGAATGAGACGTACACGTACTCAAATCAAAGAACCCAAAGTGGGACCCGCACTGCACTAAATCATAGGTGTGACTTGTGGTCCCCATTTTTTCTCATGCGATGGTGTCCCCACTTTTTTTTGAACTAGTGTACTTGTGTGCGCGTGTGAGCTGTTGAAACTTTGTATTGTAAAACTGTAGAGTATGAATCTTTTTTATCCCGTACCGGATCAAACCGACCCCAAATAAAACGGAGAAAATTGATTATTGTTGACGTACTTTGAGATGAGTAAACAATAAATTTTGATTCAAAATTAGAAACAGTTAATTTTTGTTAAAAGAAATAAACAAATGAGAAACAGTTTCACCTAGATTTGGTTTGAATTTAGTTTTTGTATCGTGTGAACCAAGAAATCGTCAAAAAGTTGAAATGATGGAATACGTAATCAAATCAAAGCCGGATTAGACGTCACTAAACCGAAAACTAATTCTACTAAACTCGAAAAACTAACAAATCTCCTTGGAAGAACTAATTAATTCCTTGATAAATTGATTCTTACAATTGAAACTATCGTACTCACCCCCTACTTTCTTTTCATGAACTAATCCAAATTCTTAATTAAGTATGTATAACCACGTGAAAACCAGTATATAAAATATTATAATTAACCAAATAAAATATAGACCTGGGCATCTTCCTCGTCACTCTGTTGAACCAATTCTGGCTGTTTCTCTACTGCCGTAGACTCGTGACGGAGGCTCGTTACTGGACTCAAAAACACCGTCGACGATAACTGAGAATTTGTAAAGACGACGGGACGAGGAGAGTAATCACGTTTGACGAAAATCGCCGACAATCCCAGATTATGTCTCATGGTAGAAACGAGGTTTCTTGATCTAGCAAACCAGATCGCCATGTATGCAAAAAAAAGGACAAGAAGAATAGGAGAAGAAAATGGTTGAAGAAGATTTAAGGAAGAAGAAAGAAGAAAGAAGTTGTTTTTAACGATGTATATGGGCAGAGGATTAGAAGAACGACAAGTGCATGTATTTCCTTGTCGGACTTGACATGTCATTCGTAGCTATCTCCAACTCTCTTTTTTTTTCTTTTTTTTTTTCTTTTGTCACTAAAATAAATGTCTACAAATTTATTATCTTCCTCACTTTTTGGGGTTTTTAGTTTCTTCACCAATTATAGTGGACAAATACTAACGATAAGACAAATGAATCATTTTGAGAGAAGTTGCATTATATACATACAGATACAGTACATAGCAAATCATTTAAAGATTTTCCAACAACCAAACCTAACTGTACTGTGTGCTTTTTAATTGCGTTTGATCTTTTAATCCAACTATACAAATTTGTACTGTCACCTACTTGCGTGTCATTTGTACTGTCTGTCTTTGGATTTGTCATGACGTCCGTGAACTAAACACCTTTTTTTTTTTTAAAAAAGAAGATTTATATCGATATCGACACCACGTGAAAATATTACCATTTCTAGATTAGTTGAAGGTTACACGCCAATCACCTCAAACGATTTGATGTATTTTAATCTTGTGAAGAATTTATATTTTCTCAAATTAAGAATCATTGATGGGTGACATCAAACCTAACCAATAAAGTTTTCTTGGACCTAACTTAGATATATGGTTTGGCCTAAACTAGCCCCATCAGTAATATAGAGACCTAAACTTACATACTAAATCAAATTTGTGTGCTTCGTATGTTAAATCGTGGGGGAAAGAGTTAACCGATTTCGGATTCTTGTTGGTTTTTACTTTTGAGAATGCATATGCAAACTGGTTGTTGTGTAATGCTTTCCTTAGAGCTTCCTGGATTTTTTTTTTTTTTTTTTGACGAGCAGATCATTCACCATCTCAGTGTAATGCATGCGCTATAGAGACAATATGTTTGGTGAAAGATTTTACCTTTAACTTTATGATCTATAGCCAATTAGACAAATGTAAGATGGATGAAATGGCTTCATCAAATTACCCAAAGCATGTAAAGGGCTCCTTTACTTGTAAACATGTGACATTTCCATTTCTTTGTAGGGTGCTCTCACTCGGCTACAATGATTGCAAGTGGTGTGGTACAAGAGTGATTCTTATGCCAGCATCGTTTATTTTGGTTGAACAAACCAATTGCTTCATTTCTATGCTCATATGTAGCAAACTCTCTAAGCATCCCGTTCCATGGCATTACCATTACATATCTAATTGTACCATCATGTCAAACACTTCTTCAATGAAATTCAATGATCCATACTTGATCTGAGTCAAGACTGATGACACAAGTCAGTCCAATTGCCTTCTCACCGAGTCGGAGGAAAGAAATAGTTGCACATGCACGAAAAAAATGCTTGCACATGCACTAAGACGTTGGAGAATATTAAAAGTTTATATCCAGCTAAAATGGGAAAAAACAAATGTCCTAAATAACTTAAAAAAACCGAGAATTCGAGACCTAAACTCACCCGGGAAAAAAAAATCAAAGTGTTTTAACCAATCTTTAATATTACAGATTAAATTTAGAATCTAGTTAATGTGAAATATTGGTTCACCGTTTAAGTACACGAGAGTGTTTGAAACTTTGGATTCACGATCTTACTAAAAAGATGACATGACAATATTGGATATAAGAAAGCATAGAGAAGTCTCCATCCATCTATCATAAGATAAAAAATCATATTTGGTTGTTATTTCTGTTCACTGGAGTCCACGGTCTCGAATGCAACAGATGTAGTCTTCCACATTCTCTAAGCATTGAGACACTCTGCGACAGTGGAAGTGTCTAAACAGTGCTCGTGGTAGTGTGGCACTCCCATTGGCACTCTTTATCCGACGTTGCTTCACCTTCCATCGTAATAAGTAACCCGATGAGTAGCATCGTGATCCACACCATACTAATATTTCTCCTCATTTTTTGGTTTCCTTAGCTTTATATTAATAATTGATTAAGATGCTTATATAAAAGGGAAATAGTTGACGCATGTAGAGATCTTACAATTTTTTGGACTTTGATACGTACCAAATTTGTAAGTTACCTTTTTCATATATTAATTAAAATATTTGTTATTTAGACAAATTAAAACTTCAAAATGGCTTTTACCGGGAAAACCCCTCTCAAAAGTTGCATGAGTTATAAAGCATTAACTATTCATTTTTCAACCCTAGATATGTAACGAATTTTGTTTTTTGGCAACATATATGTAAACTATATAAGAGATTCGTTTGAGATTTGTAAGGAATAAACTAATGAATGAACCACGCATTTGATCTTTGGCTTTATACTAGCTACGCTTAATCAAGTATGCTTTTAACAAACATTAAAAGACTAAACATTATAAAAGCCAACGCTCCTAAAAAACAGAAATATCCACAATTGTATATACTGTACTACTTACTTATCTTTTTTGTGTGTGTGCTCCATACTCATTACTTATCTTACTTTCTAACTTTAACACTGTTTCACATTTTAGATTATGCCATCGTAAATCACTTTTGTAAACGCTTAGACCTCAATCAATTCAAAAATTAATGTTATACTTTGTATGTTCGTGTAAAAGAAAGTAATATTCCAAAAAGCACAGTAGGTGATGTTTTGTAACTATGTTAATTTTTTTAGATGTTTCACAGATATTAAAAAAACAATGATTATTTACTTTTTAAAGTATTTTTTGTTTGTTTATTAATTTAATACTAATTTTTGTATTTTTTTATCTTAAATACTGTTTTAAAAAAAGAAATATATTAAATTTAATATAGAAAATCAATCTTTTGGAAACAAAAATAAATTTCAAAACATCAAACTTTTGGGAAGAGATGGAGTATCTTTTAAATTGTGACAATTGAGATCAATTGAGCTATATAAATAATATATTTTCCTTATTTTGCTTGCTTAGTTTTTTAAAGTTCTTATGGTGCTAAATTTTATACATTTCACATTAACAAAAAGTCAAAACTATATCATATGGGTATGGCCATCGTAGACTTTTTTTTTTAGGAGGATAATCTAGAAGGCATGACTTTTATAAATCCTAATCCCTTAAGCTTTCCTGAAATCCCGTTACGATCTGCAAATCATATTAAACCCCAGTTAACAGCAACACCTTCCCTAAATTAATACTAACCTAACCACTCTGAGAATTACGTGACATTCAAATTAAAGCCCAAAATCTTTTTAAAGTTTATTTCTCTCAAAATAAATCAAAACCAATTTATATATTCCAGTATATGCTACAGATGCCATGAACGGGTCAAGCAAGATATCCTTTTTTTGTGTGTGTGTGTAAAACATCTAAATACTACTAATGACTTGTTGAGTTGTTTCTGAGCAAAAACTCACTTATAACACATTTGTACGAATCTTCTCTCTCTCTCGTTCTTGCGAAATTGCGATGTTAGATCCTTCGGCTAAATCCTACGATGCTCATCTGTGTTTTCCCAGTATTCCCAATGATCACTCAGATTCCGGCGTCTGTTCGCCTACCCTGTGGAGAACCAGCCCTCCGAAGAGTCCTCGTCACCGGCCGGAAGATTACTGGAGCCTTTCGCCGGATTCGAAGGCTCAGGCTATCGCTCGCGGCCAGCGAGAGCTTATGGAAATGGTTAGTAAGATGCCCGAGTCGTGTTACGAGCTCTCCATGAAGGATCTTGTCGAGTTAAAGGGGAACGAAGAGAACGAAAGGAAGGTGTTCGATGAATTGCCCAAGAGAACGATTAGGCTGAGCAAGGCTGTGAGGAAGGCGAAGAGCGATAAATGGGTTGATTCTAATCGAAACAGTGGCGTGAACAACGGTGGGTTTCTTCTCAAAATGATGTTTCCTGTTAGCTTCGGATCTAAGAAAGAGAGGATGAAGAAGAACAAGAAGGTGGATTCCTCTGTGACGACGGTTAAAGATTCCCAGGTTTCACCGAGGCCTTCGATCTCCGACGAGTCGGTGAAATCGGAGGATAAAGAATGGTGGAATAGATTGTCTGAGTCGAGAGGAAGCGCGAGCACGAAGAGGAGCGGAAGTAGCAATAGCAACAGCAGTAATAGGAGCCGAAGCAGCCTAAGGTATCTTTCACATTCACGTACGCAATGCTACTTGTATTTGCTCTGCTAATCATATTTGATGAAAATTCCTAATTTGCTCTGCTAAGTATCCATCGACCTATTACAATTAATATCAGTTCACTGGATTTGCTTTTTGTCAAAACTCTTATCATCTTAAACATCTTGATGATTATCTTCCTCGAGAATTAATACTCCCGTGTCTGTACTGTACTGGTATATGGTATGTGCGAGCTGTATAATAAAAATCTCTGTTTGCCAAGAAAAGTTAAAAGGAAAACATGTGAAGTGTTGTTGGTGTTTGTATGGAAATTTTGTTGTCTAGTTTGAAGACTTCCCCATTAAATGTATGGAAACTCTGTAGATTATATTTTAGCAAAAACACTCTGTAGATCACAAACTTCTAAGACTTGGTAATGTTAAGATTTAGGACTGTCTGAATGATTCATACTGCATAACTCAAATCTCATTGGCGTTTGATCAAATGCAGGGACAGAAACAGTAGCTGCTTCTCTTTCCTCTGGAGTGTACATTCACGAGACTGAAACAGAGCTTTTCCTCAAATGTCTAGTGGCCTATTTTTAGCCATTCTTGGCTATAAATCTTCCGAGGAATGGTTCCAAGAACAGAGGAGGCGAGACCGGAGAGATGAAAACCGTTGAATGTGCCACAAAGATGACAACTTTTCTGATGATACTCCTAAATTTTGCTTTTGTAACCCTGTGTATCGTTTTGGATACGGTTTAAATAATGTAAATAGTCTCTCAATTGTGGGTTTTTGAATCCTAATGTAAAGCTTGTAGCTTAACTTTATTTTAGGATCTACTCGATTATTGTATTAAAAGCCTGAAACTAATAAATCTACATCATCTCTGCCTTAAAAGGAGAGTACTTTTCTGTTCAAAGAGAAAGCTGATGTGGAAAATTTGGTACTCGTGTTGGTCCCCAATCTAGACTTGTGTAAGAATTTTGGTTCTGTTCTAGTGTTCTGGTCCAAACGCGTTTTGGTACAGCGTTTGGATTCGCGGTTCCCAGAAGAAAAGTCAACAATGAAATCAATTAGGCATTTAGAAATTAGGAAATTTTGGAGTATTAGTTGCTAATGATCATTACTTTCGACCTAAACTTTATCATATTTTACGAATGAAGAAAGGAATAATCAAGATTCTTTACTTTTCTCCGTCACCGACTGTTACTTTAGCGTAGTGAGACAAAAGCCAAAACACAAAGAAGTCGCAGTTGATTTATGGACGGCTAAGGCTGATGATGATGACCTGATTCAAATCATACAAAGCACCGATCGTCTTCTAATACAAACTTTTTAGATTTTTTGTTCCGAGGATTCGTTTTGTTTCCCGATCGCGAGACGCACAAATCCTTAGCTGGGTCTCTCTCGCCTGTTCTCAAGTCTAGAGTCTATAGAGACAGGTAAATTCTGTTATGTTTGGTGCTGATTCGGTTCTCTTCCTTGTTCTACAGATGTAAACCCATTATGGGTTTTATTTGAAAATCTTGGATTCATACTAGCTCAATTGTTGTTACCTTGATTTCCAGTTTGTTGGATTTGGTAATTTGCTGGCTTAATCTGTCATGGGTATTCGTTAAAAGAAGGCGATTTTCGATTTCCTTCACTTAGATTTCGTTGGGATTGGTTTTTGTTTTACAATTGATGCTCCTGGCTTCGTGATCTGGTCTAATTACAAGCTGGTTTGTGAATTGTGATATAAGAAGTTGTTTGTTTTTAACAGTCTTGATCCCAGTGATGTGATACAGTGTTTGAGCTTTATTTTTTCTTAGACTTGCTTATATATAATTGTCTTTATACTTAAGAGGAAGCTTGAAGCTTTTTAGGGTTTGATTGAAGAAAGAAGCGAACTCGCAATGGCTAATAACGCGGCTGCTTGTGCTGAGAGGGCTACAAATGATATGCTGATTGGTCCAGATTGGGCTATCAACATTGAACTGTGTGACATTATCAACATGGATCCTAGGTAACGTCTTTTGATGTGTTTTTTACTCTCAGAACAACGTTGAAGTTCTTCAGCATTGTATGTTAAGTTACTGATATCTGATTGAGTTTAGCAGAGGATACTTAAAGCTTTGAGCTTTTTTTTTTTGTTTCTGTAGTCAAACAAAAGAAGCAGTGAAGGTGCTCAAGAAACGGTTAGGAAGTAAAAATTCTAAAGTGCAGATTCTTGCTCTTTATGTAAGTGCTTTGTTTTACTTATTCATGGATAGATAATGCATTGGTTTGGCTCTGTTTAGTATTCTGATCTTCTCGTTCATGAATGCTCGTGGGATTTTGGTTCAGGCATTGGAAACTCTGAGTAAGAATTGTGGCGAGAGCGTGTACCAGCTTATCGTGGACCGTGATATTTTGCCTGATATGGTCAAAATTGTGAAGAAAAAGGTTTTTTAGTTACCATCATCTTTCACATGCTTGTTATACTTTCATTTATATTATCAGTTTCGCTTACCATGGAGATTTTGCCAAACTCACTTATGCAGCCAGACCTGAGTGTAAGGGAGAGGATACTTAGTTTATTAGATACATGGCAAGAAGCTTTTGGTGGAAGCGGAGGAAGATTCCCTCAGTATTACAATGCTTATAACGAACTCAGGGTAATAGCTTGAGCCTTTTTATGTATAGTACAATTCTATTATTACGTTTCAAAGTTTTGATAACCGGTTTTTGTCTTTTTGAAAACTTTAGTCTGCTGGAGTTGAGTTCCCACCTCGAACCGAGAGCAGTGTACCGTTCTTTACTCCACCTCAGACTCAGCCCATTGTTGCTCACGCCGTTGCATCAGATGAAGATGCTGCTATTCAGGCCTCTTTGCAAAGTGATGATGCTTCTGCACTCAGGTACACTCTCCTTTGTAGAACTTCGTATTTAACGTTTTCTTCCCTATATAATGATTTTGTTTGCTAGACCTGTCTTATGGATAAGTATGTATGCCTCCTTCTCAAGCATGTTTTAGACTTTAGTATCTTCGGTTTTTTTTTAGTGTGGAAGAGATTCAAAGCGCTCAGGGATCAGTTGATATTTTGACGGACATGCTTGGTGCTCTTGATCCAAGCCATTCTGAGGTAGGCTATACTTATATGATTAGATTTTGTGGCTCTGTCGTTTGATCTGATTTGAGACACTCACTGTTCTTGATGCTGTGACAGGGTTTAAAAGAAGAACTTATAGTTGACTTGGTAGAGCAATGCCGTACTTATCAAAGACGTGTAATGACTCTGGTCAACACTACATCGTAAGGATTCGTTTGTTTTCTCCTTAACCATCCTGTTCTTTGCTCAAATTTGATAGACACTGTTAATGGTGAGAGAGAGAATCCGTCTTTTTTGCAGAGATGAAGGACTTCTGTTTCAAGGATTGGCATTAAACGACAATCTGCAGCGTGTTCTTCAGCACCATGATGATAAGGCAAAGGGAAACTCTGTACCTGCAACAGCTCCCACTCCAATACCGCTTGTTAGCATCAACCATGACGACGATGATGAGTCAGATGATGATTTTGCTCAGCTAGCTCACAGGTAAATACCCCATTCCTTGCACATTCCTTTTGAATCCCAAGACTTGGATTGCTACAGCCCATCGAACTAATCTCTGCAGGTCGAAAAGAGAGAGCGCACGAGGGAGTGGACAAGGGAGTTTCAACCCTATTCTTCCTCCCCCACCACCTACAATGAGGCCAGTACATGTTGAGTCTGGTGCTATGGACTTCCTCAGTGGTGATGTCTACAAACCTCAAGGAGCCTCAGAGAGTGTAAAGCCTCCGAGTAGTTCCCATTCATCAGATCTAGACTCTTCTGCCCCTGTTTTCGATGATCCAGTTCCCCGGAGCAAGTCCCCTGAGCAAGCTTCATTCACCAGACCAGTTTATGACCAATCTGAGAAATTGCCTCCTGCTCCATGGGATCCTGAAGGAACCAGGGTTTTCCCACCACCAATGTCTGCTAGAACCAAGCGGAGCCAAGATTACTTCAAGCCTAATACTGTTCCTCAACACTCAAGCAGTGGCTCTGATTCCTCTTACGAGGATCTCCTGGGACAATCCCGGAATCTCTCTCTCAATCCAACCTCCTCTGCTGCTACACCACCGAAGAAAGATGACAAACCAGAGGATATCCTTTTCAAAGACCTCGTTGACTTTGCAAAGACCAGGAAGTCATCGTCTTCTTCCTCCAAACCAAACAATCAGAACAACAAACCGTTTTGAGAGACAGAGCTGCCAGTTGTTGTGACAACTACTCCTTTACCATTCTTTTTTACTTCCTTCACTTGTGTTCTTGTTTTCTTTGATTGAACATGGATGATGAAAGTCGTGTTTATTTTTCTTTATCAAATAAAAAAGTTAATATTTAGAGATATTTTCACTAGATCGAAATATCAATAATGTATATACCAGGTGAATCGCATTTAATACAGTTTATATAAATTCTCAGTCTGCGGAATACAAAGATTCTGAAGTTTCTCTTTTGCTTCTAAAACTTTGATGAAAGTAACCAAAAAAAAACATTAGTTTCTACCAAACTCTTGAATCAAGTATAAGTTTCTTGTAAGCAAGTCTAGTAACGATCTGACACGGATCAGTCCCAAGGGAGAGAGCCAGGGAAAGGAGCTGAACCACAGTACCTGAACAATCCTCCAATTTCAGGGCAACCATTAGGGTAAGGTATAGTCCTGTGGAAAGGGTCACGCTTCAGCTTCTTACGCCAAAGCGAACCAACACATCCGTATGGGTCTTCTTGAAACTGAGCTCTAACCATAGCCTCGCCTTTCAAAGCGTCTTCTTTAGATGTAAGAGAAGCTGGAGTTCCCAAGTAGGAGAATCTTGATTCCGGAAAGCCCATCGCTGAACGATGCAAATGAGCAAATCTCTCCTCTTTAAAATCATAACTCACCACCTGATCCAAGAGCATGAAGGATATATACATTCAATACCACAAAAATGAAACACCTTTCACTTACTTAAACCCGAGAAACTTGGAAAGCAAAAGGCTTTTTACTGTTATGTTCTGTGGGTAAGAGCCTGTGAGCTCTCTGAATCGACAAACGCTAAAGAGAAGATTCTCAAAGCTGTCTCTGGCATGCTCTTCCGTCAATGCCCTCGACCTTACATCGTCCTTGCCTGCCACATTTTCACACCATTTAAGTTAGTAAAGAGCAGAGACAGACAAACATAGCAGACGCAGCTAAAAAGCAATCAGACTCACCGAACCACCCTTTAGACTCAGCGACAGCCCAATAACTCTGAGCTTCACTGCGAGGCCCCGCGTCTTTACGAGTCTCTCCACCACTGAACAGAAGCAGAGACCCATCATCTTTAGCTGCAGCTTCAACACCTTCTTGTATATGGCTCAAGAACGTCGCAGCCTGACCTGGATGCTTCTGATAAGACTCCAAGAACCACGAATCCTCCTTATCGAGTTTACCGCAGTTGCTGCTCGTGTAAACAGAATGTCCAGCCACCATCACGAGGTTCCTCAGGTTCGCAAATGGGTAAACATCGTTATCCAGATCGGTCTTCTTATAACCGACGACCGTTGGTCGAACATGGCTCTCGTATATCGACGACGTAAATATAAGAACCGTGATCCCGAGCGAGAGGAGGAGGACGACGAAAACGAGGATCGGGTGCAGCTTGAAGAAGTGGTGAAGACGATTCCCGAGAGATTTGATCATTCTCGCAAACGAATTCCTCGGCTTTCTCGATTTTCTAACCGCAGCTCCTGATTCTAAATCGAAATCACCACCACCTCTTGAGTACGCGTGATATGCTTTATTGGGGTTACTCGACCCAAATGGATATTTATTCATGCTCGAGACCACCAATGAGGGAGATTAAGCATTACCCAGATCAGATTTTGAGAGAGATTATCACGCGTGATCATCAAAAATTTCCTCAGTGGGGATTACCAGAGAAAGACGCAGACTTTTGATCGAGCTCAGATCATTGATCTTAGAAGATAAATCTCGACAAACATTAAAAGACAAATCGAACACAAAACCCAGGTGAAAATTTTCCAGAATCGAGACAGAGAAAATAACGGAAAGCAAGAAAACAGAACTCACGAGATTAATTTCAGTTTCCGGTGAATTACCAGATTTTGCATCAAATCCGTTGACCGAGAGAGTGTGGTTGGTATTTATTATTTCGTCGGTGAAGGTCGACGATTTTAAGACAATTTAGCGATTTGAACTTTGGTACTAATAAGAAACTTCGGGAAAGATGCTGTCAACGTGAGCGAGGAAGGAGTAGCTGATGGCTGAGCAGCTTCGAGAACGCTTTAAGCCCAGATCCATATCTTGGTCCATGTTAATGTAATGGGTCTTTAACTACATGGTTCTTTCTTTGTCATCATTTTACTTAATCCCGATTTGGTGATTTTTCATTGTTTATGAACTCGAAAACATGAAAATTACCAATTCAATTTGTTGGATAATTAACTTTTGTAAAAGCATTTGTGTTTTTTCTACATCTCATGCAAGAATACTTTAGTCGATTACTTTTTGTATTGGTCACAGTTCATGTTGTTTTCAAATTATAATGGAAATGACAGTACGTACAGTGGTCGTGTTTGTTCTGCACTGGCAAAGTAAAAATACGAGATTGTCTGGTTCAACTATTCTAATTGTTCAGTGTTTGTATCCGTTCTGTTGTCACAATTCAATTCTTCAATTGATTTGTTCGAACCTCAGTCTATTTGTATCTTCGAGTAAGAGAATTGCACAGGTGGAATTCTATTTTTGTATAACATTTATGCATGTTTGCTACAATTAATTAATAATAAATAGATAGCTAAATATGAAATAAATTTGTATAAAGTAAATTGTAGATTGGGCTTAACATAATACATAATAGAAAGTTAGAACATAAGCAAGACAAATGATTCCAAACTTTGTAAATAAAATTGAGATAATTTTATCACCACCTCTTTGATTTAGCAAAAAATAAAGTAAAAATTATTATCTCACAAGAAAACTTTTTTTGCTGTTGCTATTGTATTAGAATTTTATTTCTATTTGGATTAGTCCTTTAAAACCTTATAAAGACTACCCTGGTCTATTCATATATATATATATATATATATATATATATATCAGTTTTTGTTTGGTTAGAAATATATATATATATATATATATAACAGTCGAACTTAAAAAGGCAAAATTATTTTAGTTTGGAATTTGGATGACCAAATCAATAAATCTTACAACAACTGGTATACTTTCATTGACACATAGATATATACACATATGTCTTATAATAAAATTTATCCTTTTAACGAACGTTAAATAAATTAGATCACTTGTGAATCCATCTGTTACATCGATCTTGATCTGTTCAATCCGTATTGTTCCTGAAAGAGGAGATGAAGCACCATGCACGGTGATCAATATATAAATCAGCCAAAAAAAAAATTGATAACTTAATAAAGACTTCATCAGTTGTATATACTATATAAGATAAATATATGCTTATGGTAATTACCAGAACTAAGAAAATTTCTTTGAGAATAGGTGTCAACAATGAGCTTAAGGTATCAATGTCTTCTCTAATGGTCTCATAGCTCTCGTCTCTTCCACCGATCGCGTCCATAAAAGTCTTATTGTCAGGCACTAGCTTCAAACACACCTAAATATTACATATTCAACACGATATCAATACATGTAACCTATATATATCTCCAAAATTATTTTAACTTAAATGCTAACGACATACAAAACCACCAAAAAAACTGATGGGATGTAACAAAGAAAATGATGTTTTAAATATGACATAGTTAGAAGGAGAGTGATAATTGTGTATACTTTGAAAGCAGCAGACGCAATCCATCCATGATGAGGTTTTAAAGTCGACATGTAGCATTCTTCTACAAGTTCTTCCATTTTTGACGACATCTCTTTTGACAACAATCGTAATAAACCCGCTGTAAAATCCATTGTCCTATGTGATAGAAGATTGTAAAAAGAGGGTCATAAAGCCTAATTAGTTTGAACCAGACTTAGTAAATACTAGTAGATTAATTATGATTATATATGTGCAATTTGAATAATTAAGAATTTCATAAAGGCATATAACCAAGACATGATAATCACTCATGTGTCTTTCCATATTTGATATAAGTCCCAAGTTTGTATTATAACTAGTAGTAATATAGAGCGGATATGTATAAAGGCCAAAATGTACCTAGTGAGCCAAAGAAGAGCTTTACTACTACTAGCAACCATCTTGGATGTTCCCTCCTTTTGTTCTTTCTTCAGAATCTCAACCAAATTGGAGTAAACACAAGGATCTGTTTCACAAACCTTCTCTAATCTCTACACCACCCATATCAATAAATAAGAAAAACGTAGGTAGAAGATAATTGATGTGCGTAAAAAAGAAGAGGGATACAAGATTAGCCATTTATAGAAAGTCATTTCAGAACTGACTAAAGTTCTCATGAAAGCAACCAAATAAGGGGTTACAAGGCTGAAATTAAATTATCATTGAAGAGATCTTTACCCAAAACAAAAGCACTGAGGAGATATATATGAAAAGATTGGGTGCATGTTCTTATCAGCATAAAAGTTCAACAGTCTTTTTGCATAGATTTATTAATATTATTATAGACCCACCATTCATATACATGCATACGTAATTACGTACACACGATGTTGATGAGTTTAAACCAATAAAGAGGAGATATATAAAAAAGAACAAAACAAAGGGTCTTGTCTTGTCTTTGTATTTTATTTTAAATAATGTCTTGTCTTTGTATCCATGAAGTTACCTGAATATTTTGATCGATGTCTTGTCTGAGAACAGCCATTGTCGGTCCTATCTTATCTGCAAACACCAGAACACAAACAGCTCAGGACAATCATCGAGTTGTGTTCAATATGAACATTAGAGACAATATAGATTCGTTGGTAAATAAAAAATGAAACAATTATTTATTGAAGAATATTTTCCGAGAAAAAAAAAAGTCGAGACCAAGAACTTGGATGATTAAGTTGCAGAAGGAAAGAAGAGGCCTCAAGGGTATATGTGTGATTTCAGTGTTATCTACAGGTTTAGTTACTATGACGAGAGAGAGCTCTTCAATGGCTGTTTGAAGCTCTGTCTTCTTCTTCTCCATCTCGTATCTCTTTCTCTTCATCTCCTCTCTCTTTCCTCTTTCTTCTTACTTTCTCCCTCTCTCTCTTTAATCAAGACATCTGGACACTAGTATACATATATACATATATATATAGTGTAGTACTACAAAACTGCAAAGTACAAAACATCGCTTTGACTTTAAATTATCAAGTTGATGTTGTCTTTTGTATTATAAAGGGACGAATTAAAAATTAAAATAATAGGCATTCAGCATAAATATAATAAAACAAATATTATTCCCCGTTATAATATGATTGAATGTAGTATTATTGTTTTGGGTTAGAAGCGGAGACAAGTTAACTTCAACAGCAAATATCATCATGGTTCATATAAAACTCATTTGTATGGCATGGAAAAAAGTAATCGACTAATTGCTTAGATTCCTTATAATATGATGATGGTGACCCACTTTTTGACCTCCATAGTTTTGTTTACAGCTCAAATCGATCAGATTATTTTAAACCATTATGTTGATTGGATTCAAGCACTCATATAGATTATAGACACACAGCTTAATGTAATTTCCTCTCTCAAGTAAGTCGAACCGATTCCAGAAGTTTAAGTTCACATACGCAACCCACGAAATGGCCCGATTTACAACACGCTTTGTGGATTTTTTATTTTATTTAAAAAACACACAATACATAATTAAATTTTATTCAGCCATTACGTATTTTTTACAACCTTAGTAATAAAAACCTGATGTATAATAACTTAAATGAAGAATGTTTTAGAGTTTTTCCAGATATATTAGATAGACAAATTAAAACTTAACTATAAATGCATCTTTTTGACTTTTTGTAATTAACAAATTTTCTATTATTTTTCATTAATGGAAATTGAATAATTTTAATTATTTTTTTAAGTTTCTAATTCACTATCATTAACTAATAAAAAATGCATTGAAACAGAAAACATTTTTTTGAATTTTTTAGCAAAATCACGCTTATAAAACATATATGTGTGTAAAAATGTATACAAAATCACCACCGTAAAGCATAATGTATAATTGTCTAATTTGTTGAATATTTTATTTTTATATTAATAACTACAGTACCTTGCAATGTTGCTCGACACCAGAGGTTAGGGAAAAAAAAGTTGGCCATGTTGGGTATGAACAATTAAAGTAACAATTGAAATTTGAAAAATACTAATAGTATTTGATTAAATGGGCTTAGGGTTCCGTTTAGATGTGCTGGTTGGTCATAAAGGCATGCAAGGATGAAATAAAAGGAATCTTCTCCCAATTTCTTAATCATTTGGATTGTCAGCTCTTCGTTCATGAACCCAATCATTGGCACTACTATACGAATTTATTATAGTGTGTATATATATATTTTTTTTCTTATAATAATGTAAAGTTTTAATTGAAAAATGTTTTGATCTGAAGCTTTAATGTGCTTCAAAATTAACTTATACACCAAATACGACAATAATGTTCCTCAATATCAGACATTACTTTAAACTTTAAAGATCATGTAATACCATTTTTTTTGTCAAACAATAATGTAATTAGCATTACTGTTAGAACATGAAAAACAAAACAAATTATATAAATATATTGTGCGCAACTTCGCAAGAGAAACAAATGATCAAACCTAACAACTTTTTTGTTGTTGTGTAACTTAACTTAGTACTAGTAAGCACCATGTACCAAATAACTTTGTTTTTACGATTCTCAAATGTTAATAGTTATTAACGTAAAGTATTTTAGTCTTGGTAAAATAACCTTTTCACAAGACATTTACGACAAAATACTTATTATCCAAACCTACCACTCGCTAATACATAAACCGTCGATTGACAAAATCAAACACGTACATGTGATAATAATTTGAATACTATGATCATCTTATTTCTCTTTTTTTTTTCTTACCACCAACACTTTGATTAACAATACCTTTTAATCATATAATATAGTGGAAATTATAGTAGACTACGAACTTTACAGTAGCATCTAGGTCCTCCAGAATCTCCCGACCATGACCCTAAATTAGTAAATTACATACATTAGGGTCTTAATAGGCTTCTATTAATAGACAACGAGAAAGAGAGGATATACTCCAGCAGGATTATGCATTTTTCGATTTGGGCTCATTTATTGGACTAGGGGCCTCATATCTTTCGGCCCACTATCTACATTATGTCATAGAGATTGAGGGTCCGGGAAGAATTGAAGAAACTGCGAGACTACAATGGCCGTCTCTACCACCATAACCGCCGTGGCATACGGAGCTTCGTCGTATCTAGTTCATTCACGAAGCGCATTTGCAATATCTTCCCGGAGAATCTCTTCACTCTCGCCGCCGAAAGGGTTGGACCTCAGTTATCTGCGGCGGAGAGTCAATGCACCATCGCCGAGGCGCGTCGTGGTTCGCGCCGCCAGAATTGAATCAGGCGGAGTAAATTTAGGAGCTAGGGCTCCAAGTTTCGAGGTAAAACTGTGATATGAACGTCTCCTGAAACGAAATGACGAAAAATTTCTAATCTTTGAAATTTGTGTGTGTTTTTGAGTGAACTATATAGCTTCCGGAGCCGCTCACTGGGAATTTATGGAAATTAGATGATTTTGAGCTGTATCCATGTCTACTGGTGAGTAATCTTTTGTCTTTTTTTGTTTAAGAAATTTGTTCACACCTTTTCTTAGCTTAATAAATTTGTATCTAAACCTCTGATTCTGTGTTTTCATGGTTGATAATACTGTTGTAGGTTATGTTCATCTGCAACCATTGCCCGTTTGTGATTCACTTGAAGAAAGACATTGTAAAGCTCTCCAATTTCTATATGAAGGTACCAAAACATTTTCTTCTCTCTTCTTCTTTCCACTCATTATCTGATGGAATCATAGCTATAGAAGAATAATTCATACTGGGGGGTAACTTATATTGTATGGTTGTGCAGAAAGGTCTTGCTGTTGTTGCAATATCTTCAAACTCTGTTGTAACACATCCACAGGTTTGTGTGTTGTGACTCATTCTAGTGTCAGAGTGCTTATCGTTGAGATGTCTCTATAAGGTTGTTCCAATTTTCAACAGGATGGGCCTGAGTTCATGGCAGAAGATGCAAAAGCTTTCAAATATCCATTTCCTTACTTATACGATGAGGTATCCTTTTGTCTCTTCGATGCTTTTTCTGTTCTTTTTTTAAGCCTTGTTAGTCAATTTCACTGAAAAAAGAAATCTGAGAGTTCTATGGCAATGTTCTCTCTTACCTCAGTCACAAGAAGTTGCAAAGGAATTTGGAGCTGTCTGTACCCCTGAGTTTTTCTTATATAAGAAGGTAACTTTTGGTGTCTACTGTATTGGGTATTCTTTGAATTTTCTTCTGCTAAAGCACTTCAATATTCACTCTCGACTTGTTTGCTAAATTGATCTCATCTTGCTCTTGCCTTTTAAATGGAATAGGATGGTCGTAGGCCATTCGAGCTGTTCTATCACGGCCAGTTTGATGATTCCCGGCCTAGTAATAACATACCAGTAACTGGGAGGTTCGTTATCAATGCTGCTGCTTTTAATTAACATATTTCAGAGAAATTGTTATATAGTAAGACCTAACATGTTATATCTGCGTAGGGATCTAAGCCTGGCTATTGATCTTGCCCTTAGCTGTCAACCAATACCGCCAAATCAAAAGCCAAGGTACACTAAAACTTGATACATTTTTTTTTCTTCCAGTTCTTTGTTTACAATGTCTATAGCCTTTGATGACCATCTGAGACAATGCATTTGGTGTATCTTAAAGTGTTGGTTGCAGCATTAAGTGGCATCCTGAAACAGAATCGTGAACTACGACATTGGTTGTAGTTATAAACGGCAACTGTAAACAGCTGCACAACACTCTATCTTCAGGCAAGTCCGCTTATTTTATATCAATTATGGTCCATAAACTCAGGTCCATAGTATGTCAGAAGCAACAAAAGATTTAGAGAGTTGAGAACTGTGATTATTGTATTTTGTGTTTAGATAGAGGTTCCTTTCTTTGCTACTAGAACCAGAAGAAGAACTGTCAAGTTTTTGCTTTTTAACATATATAGCATCTATGAATAGTGTGGATTTGTGAATTTTACAGGTTTGTTCCTAAATAGAAATTGGAAGGAGAGGAGAAGGCAAGTCAAAAAAGCTTTAAAAGCCTGAAGTACGTAGAAAATATAGTTGTATTCCATTATTGTAAGATTAATATACAGTAATCTACTCCACGAAACCTAATTTGTGGGATCGTTCATGTGTGATATAATTACATGAACAATATAAGAATGAGTTTTAGTGTAAATAGTACGTTTTCTGTATTTAATAAATTTTTTAAAGGTATATATGATTAAAAAGAAACAAACGATCTTCATGGTCAAATCCCGAATTTGGTAAGATCTGTTGAACTCCAGTTATCACCATTGATCATGAAGCTCCCCTGAGAAATCAAATGATCCGGCTCCTCTGAGAATGAGCATTCAAGAATCTCTTGAATCTCTTTGTCATCGAGTAAACCCTGGAACTCGAAGATCTCCTCTTCATCTTCTTGGAGAAAGTTACCAAAACCTCGTTGATCTTCATGAACCTTCTGTGTTATATTAGTGAATTCCCCGTAGAATCCAAGATCCGCATCTGTTTCTTGGCATACATCCCAATTCAAGGAATCTAAAGCATGAGTGGTTGTTGTTGCCGGTGAATCTTGATCAGATCCGGTGGTATTATCTGTACTTGAAGGGCTCCGATCAGTCACATACTGTGCGAAAACCGCAGCCATATCAATATCGGAACCAGCAGCACTGCACTGGAAGCCATCATCATCTTGGTTGATAAGACCACCATCAGGCCGAGTCTCGTTCCGACCAAACCTTTTGTGACTGTTCTGTCTGCTCCGGCTTCTCTTGCGACAGCCTCCACCGACGGGAATGTTGCGGAGAGAGCCGCCTTTGGTCCAGTAACGACGGCAACCTTTGCAGAAGTATCTAGGCTGAGACAAGCTGTAGTTGTTGTAATAACAAAACTTGGTGTTGGAAGATGCACACCGAGGGCAAGGAGGAGCAGTCTCCTCGTGACCGTAAGAAAGCTTCCACTTCGCCGGAATTTCCATCTCCGACGACGCAAACTGGTTCTGATAGCTGTTGTGTCCATTATACGGCAACATTTTCAATGTACTTTTAAATGGATTTTGGTGTGAATGTCGAAAGAAAGTTTGGAGAATCTAACAAGTGGGCACCTGGTGTGTATTCGAGTACATGTAACTATATATATAGGCGTGTGTATGTGTGTATGTAGAGGTGAAGAAGAAGAGCATGTGTGTGTGTGGAAGTAGAGGTGCATCGATAAATGCGTGAAGGGTTTAGAAGTAAACGTGGGCGGTTTCCGAGCCGTGCGTCTCCTTTTCCGTTTCTTCTTCGTCAAGTCACCTTCGATTTTGCTTCTCATTAGTTTTACTAATGTTTATTATTGATTGGATTAGTTTTTGTAAGATATTCTACTTGATTCAACCTTAAATTTGTGTTTCATACTACCTATGGACAATATCAAAATAATACAAACTAAGAGTTTGGCCCGCACACATGTGCATACATAAACAGTTTTAAAAATTTAATTACATAAATATAATATATAAATTGTTATAAATATTTTATTTTTTGTAATATATAAAAAATTAGGTCAAGCGATTAAATTATAGGTCCTAATAGCAAAATATGATATAATTTTAACTAAATATTTTATTATAACAGAAAGTCCATTTTATTATGTTAATGGGCCAAATGGATCTGACCCGTGGATAGCTGGTTGAACGGATTACCTGCTGTGGATTTGCAGATCAGGCGTACATACCTGTAAATTTCATCATTTTCTTCGTCTTCAATTAATCTTCTTCAACTTACCCAGTTATTTAGCTTCTAAATTTTTGAAAACTTCTTTGTATAAAACAAATTTTTGAACTAAAATAAATTAAATACAGAAAATTATTTGAACTTATATATATATATATATATATAGATTCCAACTTTTCTTTGTATATTTGTTTAGTTTATGTTTCGTGTGGACAACAAAAATGGACTTTAGTTAAACATTGTTAGATTAATATTACTTTGGATTATATAGTCGGTGCATGAAGACAATTCTCATAATTTTTATACAATTTGATGATACAATTAGTGTTGCTTTGGATTATATTGCGGAAAGACAATCTCAAGAAGACTGTTAAAAGTAGATAATCATACTTCGGTTAACAAAATGTGGTATACTCTAATTTCTCTTTGTATATTTGTTTATCTTCTGTTTTGTGTGGACAACAAAAATGAAATATTTAGTTAAACATTGTTAGATTAATATTATTTTAGATTATATAATCGGTACATGTGATGAAGATATAATTTTTATACAATTTAACATGTATAAATCTGTGCATGTAATAAAAAAATATAACATATATTTTGTACATGTGATAAAAAATGACAGTTTACAATTTATATTAATAATTAAATATTTTATATTTTTCAGTTTTCATAAAATAATTATTTGAACTAAATAAAATTAAACACATAATTTTTTTTTGCTATGTCATAATTCACATGTGTTAGCAAATACATATCACAATTACATCATCATTACACATCATCATTTCCATGTCATATTTAATTAGATTAGATTGATGTTTTTAGCCAATAAAATTAAAACAAATCAGCATATTTTATTAAACTATATTGTCAATTAATATATAGAGAATTGTAATTAACTCTATAATTTTCTTATAAACTTAGATGAGTTTTCTTATAAAAACTAACACTATGATAAAACCAATCGATTTAAATGCATTATTCAACGCAATCATTTTTTTTCAATCGACAATCGCGGTAAAACTTTAGAAAAATCCTAAGGACTTTACTAGTTATTTTATAATATACAAATCATTCTCTTATAAAATACTATTAACGAAAGGCAATCAAGTGTGTACGTAGATGATATATATGATGATAGTCACTTAGATTCTCCGCATCTGCACTCTCTTCTACACCCTATCATTTCAACACTTCAAAGCGTCGTCTGTACATTGCATTATTATAATCTGTTTATCCATTTGCTAAGCTATTAACGCGCGCTAAATCTAAGAGCATCTCCATTTCATCAAGTCTCTCAAAATAAAAAATTAATAAATTTAAAAAAAAAATTTAAAATAAAAATTTAATAAATTTTTTTAAAAAAGAGAAAAAATGAAAAGAGTTTTTCAAATGACAGATTTTGAGAAATTCACTTTATATGTTTTTTTCTATGATTGGTTTAAACTTTATTTCAAAATTAAAATTAATTAATACAATTAAATTATATTAAAATTATTATTATTAAATTGATTAGAGACTCATGTAAGTTTTTCACAAATGCAGATGGTTTAAGAGTATTTATTTTTTTTCCCTTACAAATATATAATTTTTGATCCCCTAAATTTTTTTATAGCTTAACTAAGAAAATATATTTCTCTGACTCGTTAAAATATATTGTGTAACATGGGATATACTTATTTAGCATCTTGTTTGGTAGATTTTGTTTTCATGTTGATATCTTATTAATGGGTATGATCAATGGATTAGCGGGGAACTTTTCCATGGTTCGTCATTGTTTTTCATGGCTAATTAACAAGTAATCTGTTAAATTGATGTACGTATAGTAGATTAGTATCGTTAAGAGCATCGATCATATAAACCATTAGATAGTAAGATCGATTAACGCCAAGATTAAGGGCACACGCACGGGAGAACACGTGCTTCTACCTACGTGTCGGCCTATGCTTCCCTTATTTCTTTCAATTTCTTCACATCTACGAAGTTGAATTCTCAATTCTTTTCCCCCGAAGTTGAATTCTCTTTATATTGTTATTTGTTTTAGCATTTTATCAATTATTATAACCGTTACTTATTTTATCATCGTCGATATTCATATCTTTTTGTGAAGATATAATAGTAAGTTTGATTAGGCAGCCTTAAAACTAGATCTATGGTAAGCTCCGATCCCGATATTACTTTTGGGTTTACGATACGATAAGTGTATTAATGATTTTTTAAGAGAATTAAAAATTAGAAGTCAACCCTTAATTCCTTTCCGGGATAGCACTTACTCACCCCAGCTGTATTCTTCAAATCAAGTTTGACTCGAAAGTGATTGTTGACTTTTATTTATGTGTTACTTATTTATATTTATATCAAGTAAAAACTTCGGATTCGACTATATTTATTTCATTTAGATTACCATTATAACTTGTTGTAGGTTTACTATATGAGAGATGGTGTGATTAAATGAAATAATGAACACCATGTTAATTTTGTTCGTCGTCTTGCTTCTTCCCGGCCGCCCAGAACAACATGTTAATCTGTTGTTTTTAAATAACAATGAACACAAAAGATATTTCTAATGTTAAGTATATTTTGTTTGTTTGTTTAATACGCAATTCAATAAATAATACTATTAAGTTCTTTGAAACTTAACTATGGACTATTGTATTTAAACTTTCTTACATGTTACATGTAAAGTTAACTTTTGAAAATATTTTTCTATTACAAAAAAAAATAACAAGAGAGAGACAAAATTAATTGTAGGAGACCACGGCCATATAAAATGACGGATTAGTTTGGTGCAGTAACAGCAAGTAATGATGATTAGTTCAACCAAAAATGAATTAGTTTGGGCTTCTTGGCCTCTATTTTCTGGGCCCTACCTTATATTTTGCATCGTTTGATTATTAGACTTCAGCCCTTCCATTTGATACCATATATTATTTTGGCTAATATATATAATTTCAAACAAAATATATGGAAAAATTTGTAATCGGTGGTCCTATTCTTTTTTGACAAAAAACAATCGGTCCTATTCTCTTAGTCGAATAAAAGAAATAATCGATTTATTCAATACTTTTGGTCTCGTTCTTTTTGTTTGTTTTTCAATAACAATATTACCGCAGATTTTATATCCCAAAAAGGTGGTAACAATATTTGAATCCTCAGATTTTGCCGTAACATTAATTAGAAACACGTTAACGAGCTAATTCAAATAAGGAAATACTGTAACTATTATTAATACGCCTAGTAGTCCTTGCAAAATTACTAGAAATATCAAAACTCTGTGATTTTGTAGCAACTATCCAACTCTTTTTGGATAGAAACAGAATTAAAAAAACAATCAAACCACAAATTGTAATTAACTTTGCTTGCGCTTATATATAGTCATTGTCCCTAATCTACAGGAAACTAACAACAGAGAAAGAAAAAAACGCAAATCTTCTCAACATTTTACATCTCTAACGCCTTCTTGTTTGATTTGTATTCGTAAGATTCTTGTTCTTGGGTGTATAGAGATCGATACATTGTCCGTCTTTTAATAATGTCACATCCAAAATCAAGTGGAAGAAGCTTTGGCTTCATGAGACCGATTATGCGGCTGTGTATGTGTTTCGACGCCGCAGATGAAGGCGATCAACGGGGAAGATCTAAGAAGAAATTGTCACGGAGGAGTAGCTCGGTTCACTCATCTCCGGTTAATTCTTTCGGTAGGAGTCCGATGGTAGACGAAGAAAGGGATAAGAAGATCAAAGACGTTATTCTCTATTGTAAGATGAATTCACCAATTAATTTCCCTTGAAATTTACACGCGATTCGTTTTTGTAACATTTTTTTCTTTCACTTATTCATTTACTCATAATGAAGTTGTAGATTACTTAGATTTTTTTTTTTTTTTTTGTTAATAATGTGATTCGTTTCCTCCAGGAAAAATTCCGCCTAATCAAGTACTTCGTTTACAATTTTCTTTTCTGATCCATGGCTAATTTGGTCCAGGTTTGGACGTCTGAATTTCTCGGTTTAATATAAAAATTGTAGGCAAAGTAAAATCATATCTTGCGTTAATAGTTTATACGATATTAGTTTCTATTCTTGTTCGATTATTAATAAACCGTATATATACATTTGACTGAATATACGTTTCAGTTTTGAAAAAGTTAAGTATTGATTCCATATTTTCTATTTCTGGTTTGGTTCTAAATTCGGTTCTTAATGTATAGAAACATTCTATTTCTAACTAGAAAAATAATTTAAAACAAATCAAAATTCCATTTTATTTTTAGACGAGATTGTTTTTGCTGCAGTAGGAATTGCGATCAATACGTCGTTTATTCAACTTAGATACTCTCGCTCAAAAATTTAGCATTGTACGAAATAACGATCACAGTACACATAAAATAACTTTGGTTTAGTGAGTTCTTAATTTCTAGTTTAGGACAGTCGAAATATTGACAATGCTAAGTTTGGTTCGTACTATCTAGAACCAGACGTTTGCAACTATTTGTTATATTTTATAGTATTAGCAAGACTATGTAATGTTGTTCTTCACTGTTTATATTATATAATATATCGATGATCCATGTAAGGCTATACGCGTTCACTCGTATCCAAAGCCTAATTGAGATATCAAATATGTTGATAATCGTTGTTCAGTGAATGTTAGAGAGCTCTATACTTGTTTATAAAACTAATTTTTTTGAGAAATAGGAATTTTGGAAGAATCTATAAAGACTATGCAAGCCCAATCACTTTCCTGCAATAAGTAAGTAAAGAGATTGACCTTGTCATCTGAAGACCGGAGATTCTAGTTTGACCAAAAATAGACCCTAAACCAAACACAAGACTTTTTTTTCCCCTTGTCTGTTTCCGCGTCTAGCAACAACATTTCGGTTCATGTAAACCGTATTGAACCGAAAACCACAGGTGGACCCATTTTTTTCTTAATTTATACTTGTTTAATTTTATATGTTTTTGGTTTAAAGCAAGTAAGTAGACTATAAGCATTTGTCATCTAAATTTGTATCTCCACAAATTTGCCCATAATATAGTTTAAGCAACAAAAAAAGATCATGGGTTATATACATATATATAAATAAAGAAAAGTCTACCTAAGCCCTCCTCAAAACGAAAAGTCTACCTAAACCTTGACAAGACAATCATCGATCTTCTTCTTTTGTTTGCTAAAAGCCTAAAACTGACAATCAATCTTCTAGAGCAAAATTTGTTTTTCTCTTAAAATAAAAACTAAAAAAACTATCCTCGTTTCTGGTCATAAGAGTCATACATGTGATTATGAGTCAAAACAAATACACGACTTGTTTTTTATCGATTCTGTGGGTGAAATGCGAAGGTGATGTTTGATGCGAGTTAGAAATATAATTGTTACATGCAATTTTGTAATATAATTTTCAAACTATTATAACTGTTGGTAATTTTGTCGCAGATTATAAATCGACTCATTTATTTCTTTGATAAGTTTACGTTACTTTTTTTTTTTAATAAAAAGAGCCATAAATAATAGAACTTGAACAGGGAAATCAGTTACAAAGTGGACTCATAACAATTAAACCAATATTGCACACACAAAAAAACAATAAAACCACTATATATCGGACATGACATTCATTTTGAATTTTTAAAAAGCCAAAAGAGAATTGTTTAATTTTGAGCACATATTATTAAACTTCTGACCATATCTAACCATTTTTATTGAATTAATATTGTTTGACAAAGGAAATATTTCTGTTTATTATTATGGTCCACAGAAACAGGGTCATACCTGGATCAGCAGAACCGTGTACGGAGCTGCACACAATCATGCCAAGTCAGCAACAAACTATCTGACGTGGCACTCATGACCTCTTCTTAGCTTTTGACTTCCTCAAGACTAGACATATTCAAACTCTTTATTTGCATTTAGTTGCACAAAAATAAACACACAAGTAATAGTAATTTTATAGTATTTTATTAGTTTATATTATAAGATAAATAAACAAATAAACAACAACGTGAGCATCACCTAGCGGGTAATATATATATGATTCATCATTTAAATTTTGTTAATCATAAACGTAAATTAAAAAAAGTGAGAGTAACAACTAAATTTGGAAGTCGTAAAATAAAAATCAAGTCTTTTCTAAGGACTAGAAATTTTTTTATCTGGGTAAACCAAACCACACCTTGGTTAGAAAAATAGACATGAAAAAAAACAAATATAATAATCAAAAGTATACTAAAACAACCAAGTAGCCAAAATTTACCACTTTTCAAGTAGGAAACTCTCTGCTTTCTTCATTTGACTTTTCTCTTTCCCTCTTTTATACACAAATGACAAATCATATATATACAAGCATTCATGTACCTTCCCTTTTCCCCTAATCATCACATCATCATTGCTCTTCACTAAAATCATCATCACACTCACATATACACACATATCTTTCTCTCTTTCTATTGATACATTTATTCTTCTTATAAACTAGACTCTATGGATAATAGATCGCCAAGATCAAGAGATATATTGGGCCCGAGACCAACGCCATTGAAAATCAATAAAGAGTCCCACAAGATCATCAAGAAGCCACCACTGGCGCCGCAGCCTCGGATGCAACCGCTTCCACCGCAGATACATCAGCAAGAAACGTTGCAGCCGCCACCACGCGGTCCGGTGATCATATACACCGTATCTCCCAAGATTATCCATACGCACCCTAATAACTTCATGACATTGGTTCAACGTCTCACAGGCAAAACCTCAACCTCCACAGCTTCATCCTCCTTTTCTCCATCCATGTCAGCACCAAACGACATGTCAGTATCAAAATACACGTCAGCAACGATGGAAGCATCCCGTGGTGTGATATCTCCGGCAGCTCGGTATGCTGCGATGGAGAGAGCTAATGCCTCGAACGACCTAGGGTTTGTGGGTGGCGTAGAGACTACGGATCAATATTATCACCATCATCATCATCATCAAAACCAAGCGATCGAACGGCCAAGTTTTTATCCTGCGGGGATTTTATCGCCGAGACCCACTTCTCTGCCTTCGATATCACCTGACTTCTTTTCTACGGTTGGACCGACTGAACCACAAGGTTTGTCGTCGTTTTTCAATGAGTTCAATTCTATGCTTCAGACCAGTCCTTCCACGATACACTCTCCTTCTTCCATGGACCTTTTCAACAACTTCTTTGATTCTTGATTGAGTTGTTGTATCAAGTTGAACTAGTTTCCAAGTACTAGAGGGAGAGAAAAGGGATAATATATTTTTGACGTTTTACATCATTTTTTTTTCCAGAAACACTCTGGTAGAATTAGAGGGTTACTGCTTCTGCATGTGGTGATGATGACGTCATTTGTTAGAATCAATTTGGCAATTTGATGATAGTATGTGTATTCGTGTTTGGTGGGCGTTTCAAAGTTTTAAACTTTATCTTTAATGACTCTTGTCCCTTCTTAGCTGCTATGTGCTCATCGACTAATCCAATTGGAGGCATTTATTAATTTACTGTTTGTATAATAAACCTTACGAATATGGAGTTTGTTGGTAACTTGTTGGTTTATATACTTATGGTGGGATTTGAATACCAAATATAGATCGACTAATCAAATCAGTGGACTTGAAGCACTTTCACATGTGTAATTGACTTTGTCGCCAAGAAAAAAAAAAGAACAACAATATTATAGAAAATGAAGATATTGAGTGCAGAGTAGTGACAGGATGAAATAGCGATTGGGTAAAAACATGCGGGGCAAATTGCTAATTGTATATAGGTGTGAGTTGGATTTGCTACCATCCGGTTTACAATTTCTCCCGTACCGGCTGATTTCTTATGGCTATCGTCACACGTTGTATTTCTCGTACACCTTAACTCTGAATCTCTAACAACCATGTCTCTGCTTGCTTGATGCTCCTCAAATCTTCTTCGACTGCAATTTTATTTTTGGTCTAAGACTGCAATTTTGTTATTGGATTATATCCAGACAAGTGGTACCTCTGCTCGCATCGCATCTTAATATTTTCTTGTAACTAGACTTCATTAGTCTTACTCATATTTTGTCTGCTTCATAGGGTGCCATGAATCTCTTTTTAGTTGATAAAAAAAACAAGAAAACTCTAGGTGAATTTAGGTAACGTATCTTTCATCATTCAACAAATCCCGCTGATTATTTCTACGACAAATCTTCTAGAAAATTCATATTTCTAATTTTATATCCATTAAATCCCACCACCACATATTCTACTAAACATTTTAACAAAATTTTGTGAATATGTAAAACTTTATATAGCACCATCGAACTTGTAGAAAATCTTATAACTAAATCAAACCCATAAATGGAAAAATTACTACTCACAAATCACGTTTGCTGCTTTTGGGCATTTTCAGTAAACAATCTAACATAGACCCAAAAGTACTTCCACGGTGGTGAAATGGGCCACCAGGATCTATGAGTTTACAGGGCCGTTAATTTGGCGCCACAATAGAGAACCGTTTGTTGTTGAATAGACCGGGTCTATAAAGACGGGCCGGGTCATCCAGACCCGGGTCGTTCACTTCGAATCTGAACTAACCATCATCACACTCATATACTCAAACACACACACACCCATCCATATATACACATATCTTTCTCATAAATTGGATTCTGTGGACAAAAGATCGCTGAGAGCAAGAGAAAACATGCCTCCAAGACAGATTCCACTGAAGGAATCTCAAAAGATCACCAAGAAACCAACCCTAGTGCCGCCGCAACAACAGCAGCTAGACCACCAAGAACCGCCACAACAGCAGCTACACCACCAAGAACCACCGAAACAGCAGCTACACCACCAAGAACCGCCGCCACGTCGTCCGGTGGTCATTTACACCATAACTTCCAAAGTTCTCCATGTAGAGAAGGGAAACTTCGCGGCGATAGTTCAGAAACTCACCGGAAAACAACCCACCACATCTCCATCTCCATCGACGTCACAACCAACGGTTGATGCATACCATGGTTCGCCATCTCCGGAGTCTCGGTTTGCTGCTATGGAGAATGCTAATTTAGCGATCCAACGGCCAATACCTGCTGCGATTTTATCACCGGGCCCAATTTTCTGCCGTCGTAACACCGGACTTCTTTTTCCCGGCACCAACTAGTACTAATCCACAAGGTTCGTCGTCATTTTTCTGTGATTCTGTATTTGAGTTTTGATTTCATCTTTGTTCATATTTACAAGTAGAGAGGGAGAGAGCGAGGATTATGATGAGTTTTTGTGAAATGGGCCAAAGGCCCGTAAAATTGGCGCGAAAATGGATCGGGTCTTTAATAGACGGGTCGGGTTACCCAGATTCGGACTGAAGCTTGAAAAGCTGGAAAGAAATAAAATTTCAGCGAATTAGAATTTCGATCTGGACAGAAGAACGAGCAAAAATCAGCTGCAATCGAAGCCGAATCTTTCTCTTTTAATTTTGAAATTAGGGATTTTCTATTTCCTCATTGCAGACTTGGAATCCTTGGATTACTTGATTCCGCCACCGTCCATGGCAGATGGATACTGGAACCAGCAGAGACATCACCAGCCTCCGATGTCGTCGATCCCCCACGGTGGTCCTCCGAAACGTCACCGTTCTGACTTAGGTAAGCTAAAATTCTCCTCCTTTTTTTTTCTTCTTCCGCTCGGTGTCTGATTTACAATTTAAACCTCAAGGAGCTTCTCTCTGGATTCAAATCTCATCTAGTTCTTGTGCTAGTGGAGCATTGCTGATTGAACAGCTTTTAAGTTTGCCTCTTTGAGTTGAAAACGTTATAGATGAGCTGCTTTGTGCTATACACAGAGTCATGTCCATATAGGTTTATACATTAACATACCTATGTATGTGTTAACAATCTGTGAACTTGAAATGTATTATTGTATATGATTCAGGGCATGATATGCACAGTTACTTGTCACGGGACGAGGATCGATTTATCCCTCATTCAGTAACAGATACCAGAACTATTGGGTCAGCTTATGACCTCTACCTACAGAGTGTGGTAAAGTTCTTACATTCTTAAATGTGTGGCCTCTTCCTCGTCTTGTCTTCGTTTCCTCAGTGAACCGAGTTCTTCTCTGTTATGTAGCAAACGCCTGAAGAAGTTGGTCCATTTAATGGTGTTGGCATGGGAAGTGCAGGAGGTAAAAACATGATGCCTAGTCCTTCCATGGGTGAGCACATGACTGGGCGTGGTGGAGTTATGCCTCCGGATTTTGGGCAGCATGGTCGGGCTATGGGTTTCGGTCAACAAGATTTAGTCGGTAGGCCTGCCCGGGAACTGCAAAGTCTACCTCCTGATGCATCCAACACTCTTTATGTTGAAGGGCTTCCTTCTAATTGCTCAAGGAGGGAAGTAGCTCGTATCCTATTATTTATGATTCTTTTTTCGAAAGTTCTTACACCAATCTGTCACTTAAGAATGTTTGAGCTGTTCACTGTTCTTTAACTCTATGTCTAGATATATTTCGGCCCTTTTTCGGATATAAAGAAGTGAGACTTGTGACCAAAGATTCAAAGCAAGTAAGATTCACTGGTTTTGACTTGAAGCATTGTTGTGAGTTTCCATTATTACATTAGTTTTTTTTTTTTTTAAAACTTAGTAAAGTGTTTTTTTATGCAGAGGAATGGAGATCCTATCGTTCTTTGTTTTGTTGATTTTGAAAATCCTGCGTTTGCAGCAACTGCTCGTATCGCCCTGCAAGGTAACTAAGATTCTCTCTGCTTACACAATTGGGAATATTTTGGTCGAAAATATACTTGAGTTTATGTTGCATTGTGTCTTGTAATATACCATCTTCATCAACATGTTGCGGTTTCTTGAAGAAAGACACTCGACCTCAGAGTTAACTGATGCTACTGTGCTTTTGACAGGCTATCGAATGGATCAAGATGAACCTGATTCCAAGATTTTGCAGATTCAATTTTCCAGAAACCCAGGTCCAAGACCAGGACAACGCGGAGGAAGGAGGTGATGAGTCGGTGACATTCGGGGCGCATCAACCAAATCGTAACTTATAGTTTCTCTATAACCCAAACACACTTGATCACATGTTCAAATCCTGTAGGAGTCCTCTCACTCAAAGCAATAGAGATGTACGGACACAAGAGTCTATAAAATGAGCTGATGTGATTGGAATCTAAAGTCTCTCTCACTCTCACTCACTCTTCCGTTTTTCCATCTTCTTGATAGATTTAGTGCATGATCTTATGAATACTTGTTTGTCAAAGTCCAAAAGTTTGTAACAATCTTTTCCTTTGTATGTGGGAATTATACGGAATGGGATTTCGATTTTGTCCTCAGGGATTAGTAGTTGTATTTGTTCATTGTAGATTTGGGACAGAATCCAAAACACTGGATCATTTTTACCATCTTTTTTTTATATAACTATACAAAAATTATTTTGAGATTTTTGTTGTTGTTACTTGTTGTGACTCTGCTTTTGTAGCTTTTGCATTGTAAAGCTATGGCGTTCATTTCGAGTGTTTGTGTGCTTTTGTGTTTATGTTTAGTGTATTTTTTTCCCAAAAGTAACCACACAAATTTGAGGATTTAGAAGAAAAAAAATTTGTTAACTTACGATGTCGAAAGCAAAATTCGAAGTTACGGCATATGCGTTTAGAATTAACAGAACAATTTTTTTTTTTTAAAAGATGTTTCATACTTAAAAAAATGTTAAATTATATTGTGACTAACTCAAATAAAAGTAAAAATTGTCGCTGTGAAAGAATCAAGTTCTATTTGATTTCAATGGTCTTCACTTTGTTAAAAAAACGTTAGACGGTACGCAGACGAACGATCTAAACATGCAATTTTTTTTTTTTTGGGTCAAATAACATGTTAGGTTTAAACAAACAAATTGTTATACGCCTAAATTATATACACTGTTTCAACCGCTTAAACTCATCTAAATTGTCAAAACTTCTTCTGCAGTTAAAATTTGTTGCCTAAGGTATAATTGCCTTAGTGAGAATTTTGTCTATCGGTCGCCTAACTCACAGTTTGTTGAACTCTTAACAACCTAAAACCAGGACTGGTTTTGCTTTTTTAAATAGGTATTAATTTATCTTCTAGAGCTTTCAGTTGCTTTTGGTTCCTGGTAATATTATACTATAATTTTAGAGTTAGAACTTTATAATTTATATCTCGCGGATGTTAAAGGTTCTAGTAAATAAGCAACTAGCAAATGAATTAAGAAATCAATGACACTTTCTACCCCCCCAAAAAAAAAAATTCAATGACACTACCATTTATTTGGTTGACCAAAACTGTCACTCAGTCAATACTCAATACAAATGGCATCAGAGATGGGTAGAGAGAGAGAGAGAGGTGAGTACGTATATTCGATATCCAAAGAGCAGATGCTTTTTTTTTCGCGTCCGAGTTTTAACTTTTCTAGCTTTTGGGTTTTTCATCATAAATCATCAAGAAGCTTTATGTTCCTTGTCCACGTTAATAATGTAACAACGTACATATCAATCTTTTTCTCTTTTGTTTTTTGCATCTTTTACAAGCAGTAGATTGCGACTTTTGAGACAAGATCTGATTTTGTAATTAAATATGATCGTATATATATTGCCCATGTCCTTTTACCTTAAGATTGGTAGTATATTGGATCAACTAATATTAGCGGGTAAAGCCTTCAAAAAAAATATATATATATATCTATCACGTAAAAAAAGTACGCCATATTTGTAACTTTGTATAGATATTGGGAAATTGGCACCAATGATCGTAAAAAAGTTAAAATTCAGTAATAACCATAACAATTGATGTACTATAGTATTTATTGTATTTTTTACAATATATACGAAAATATTATTTTTTATTTTAACGATCTTTTTTTTTCTTTTTTTTCTCTCTTTTGTGATTTTCTTCTCTTCTCTTTCCTTTCATTTCTTGATTCTGATTTCTGCTTCTCCCCTTCTTCTCCCCTCTCTTCTCCTCTCCCTTCCTCCTCTTTCCATACTATACAAATTATATTAAACAATTATTTTTGTAAATAGTATAGTATGACAATAAAAATATTCAAATACTATACTATATTAATTTTGTCAAAAACAAAACATATATTATAACATAGTTCAGAAGAAAATATAGATAATATGTGTTTCTATGATATTCTCACATAAAGAAAAAGGAGATTTTAATAATTTTTATGTGGATCATGGTTAGTTTGCATATTATTTGAATATTATGATTATATTTTTAATTGTTTTTCAAATATGGTTATAGAACAAAAAATAAAAAAATAAGTTCTATAGAGTGGACGTAAAATTTAAGAGAGTTAGTATGAACAAGACGACGATGAGAATAATATGTGGTGAACATTAGAAGTAAATTTTTGTCCTATATATATCAATTAAATGTTTCTCATGAAATGCTGAACGTACTCGATAAGAATTGTATTCACATCACGTACTGCAAACATTGAAATAAGTAAATAAATACACACCAATCGGTATTCAAACAATGCAGTATTGCTTTTAGCCACTGGTTTGGAATAATATGTTAATTTATACATTTGGCTTTTAAAATCATTGATTACCTGCCATGATATTAGTTTAATGACTTATTAAAATATAGCATTATAATGAAGATATTCTTGGCTTGAACAAAGACTAATGTTAGGAGACCGATCGAACGGATTATGGATCATTCATGATTGAGGGAAGAAAGACAAGTTGTTATACAAATAAGTATAATATAAAGTTTTAATTAGTAAATTTTATAGAGATCATTGATTCAAGTGGATCGAAAAGTCTATATTCTATACTCTACCTAATCTACATTATTATATTGGTTAAATGTGATAAATCAATTACCGATTAGAGTGGTTCCAAGAGATCTTACACTGGAAAAGACCCTCTTAACTACTTTCAATTATTTTTTGTTTGGGCACTCTTGTATTTTTAGAAGTCTCCTGGAAACAATGACATCTACATTTGTCATAATGTAAATTTTTTAATTTGCTGAACTCTAGCTAGTTTATCAATTACTATTACATACTATGAATTAGCTAGTTGATAAACTCTACGTGATAATAAAAAAGGAATAGCCACTTTACACAAAAACAACAAGTTATATATAAAATTAGCTAACAAAGAAAATGGGATCAGAGAGAATCAAATCATGACGTCTAGGGATTGTGCGAGTGTATTGTAACTATTTTGTATAAAAAAAACGCATGAACGTTGAAGTTTCTGATGATTATAGTACTATTATTAATTCTTTGTCACCATAGATGTCAAATTATTTTCATCTATGACGATCGACGAAATAATAATTTCGTCCCCAGCAGTTTCTGACGCCCCACAGGCCACAGTGTGAACTGTAACAGACCTGACTACTTTACTAGGAAAAGACAAATCTAACTGAGATGAAAATAAATATATAAAAAGGTAAATATTTGTTATATATCGTTGTCCCCTTCTTAATTAAGAGTGTATATGGTACATACTTGAGAGGAAAATATTTTATTTTAGACCCACTATTTTTTGTGTTATCACATGTTTTGTTTTTTTTATCCTTAAAGTTCTCACGACGTAAGGTGGTAGTTCAGTTACTTTGCATTCGTACCCTGTTCTCACTTATGTAACTTGTAATATTTTCATTTATTAAAGTATGAATATGAGTAAAATTTGTGGTCAAATGGTAATAATCGTGGTTGGAATTACATTTCATTATCTTCAACTGTGGATTCTAGACGATGGTGCCATGTGTATTTTTTTACTGGACTTGTTTTGTATGCAATTATGCAAATTAGTTCGAATCGATGAGTATATATATATATATATATATATATATATATCAATATATGCATGTTAGTATGTTCTTTTTTTTGAACATTGCATGTTAGTACGTTGAATCTCATTATTATTTTTTCCATGAAAATTTATATCAAGATCCAAATCGATTATACTCTTTCCATTTCATAATAATTTTTAGTGTTTTACGATAATTCTTTTTATCTTTTAAATAATGCCGTTTGAATTTTAATATTGTTTATGTAGGAAATATACAGCTAAATGTTTTTACCAAAAAGAAGAAGAAAAAAATATATACAACGAGTGATGTAAAATAGAACACATTTCTAACAGTAACTTGTTTTTGTACGGGTATAATAAAATATTTTGATTTGCATCGGATCTAAAACTTGGGATCTCATATAAGAGATATTGGAACGTCGATATGTTTTCTCGTCATAGTGTGGAAAGTGGGGTTAAAACTTAAATCTAAGGGTGTGTCGGCAGAATATGTAGAAGATATTTTCTACTTCTTAAAAAAATTTACATAACTTTTTTTACCAATGACTTTTCAAAAGTGGACATATGACGTTAAAGGATTCTTCCAATATCAATAATCAAAAAAAAAAATAACTTATATCATTCTGTATTTTATGTAAGATATTGTATACTCCTGTTATTATAGGAAACATTTGTCAGCATAGAAAAGCCAATCATAAAAAGACGTATATCAGCCAAGCCGCCTGGTCCCATCCAAAAGAATCAACGAACCTTTCCTAACGCTTTCATAAAGACGAGCAAAATAGTACTCCAACATAATAATCAAAATTAATAAACGTTTTATAGAATTAATACATGTTAAATATGATTAATAATAATCAAAATGAAAGATGCAAATATACAAATTAAAATTAGTATAAGATAAAACTTAGAGTGAGATATTTTGGGGGCGTAATGAATATAATAAATAAAATAAAAAATCAAGCCGCATTTAAATATTTATTGGGGTCCGGTATTGGAAGCATATTGTTTTATATAATTCAGGTTTAGTAGAATTGTTCCTTTTTCTAAATAAAATTTGTCAACAAGATTAGGAGGACTTTAGACTTTTGTTTGCATGAGATTTTTCTTATAAGTAATGGAATGGTATCAATAAGAGTAAGGTACATATATTTCCGAAAACGATTAAAAAAAAATAGCTGTGAACTCATTCAGTTTGTGTTCCAATACTTTCATCATATTAGTCAAAATGTAAACCAAACCTTCAAAATTTATATATATATATATATATATAAATATATAACATATCCAGTATTAGTTTTTTCTCAAAAATTCTAACGCTGCAATCTCTAAGACGTGGACTATGTTTTCTTTTTTATAAAAAAGGATAATCTCTTAAACTATGTTAATTTATTTACAATCTTTTAAAGTTATTTCACCAATTAATATATAAATAAATTTTACAGTTGAACTAATTAATCGTCTACAATAATACTCTATATAGGTATAGTAGATATTTGAAAAGACACATTGATTATAGACTGCATATTGGGACACATTCGGCGACCCGACAAAACTGTCTTACGACAAATAACGATTATGTACGTGTTTCCAATAAATACTTACATTTCTCATATGTTTATTGTAGATGTTGATTGATCGACGTGTAGTCTTTCTTTTTCATATCCTCTGAAAGTGATGAGCTTCGGTTATATTAAACTTTCAAAAAATATATTAACAAAATTACACGTAGCTAGTAGCTTAAGGATCGAATATGTTTTAAAATAAATCATATCGAACAAGGAGGCCATGTTGCTAATTTGACTCATGAATATATAATGCAATTACAATACTCCAAATTTATTCAGTTTTTTAGACTGATTATATCAGTGATAATATTTCTTCTTCGAACAAAGTTATGTTAAGTCAGTGATGATCATAACACTCTATGTCAAAACATCATTAACCACACTTAATAAAATTATATGACAATTGTAGATCTCGGAAGTTAGTTAATTTACAAATTAATTACCATTTTAAATAATTACCATTTAATTAGGTAATGCTACCACCATAGTTTGAATATACATTATTTTTGGTATTCGGTTAAGAAAAGTTAGATTTTCAGTTTAAGAAATTATATTCAAGCTATGGATGTAGCATTACCTAATTAAAGGTAAAAATTTGAAAATTATATGGCAAAAGAATGATTAATTAAAGATAAGTTATAACAATGCACAAGTAAAGAAAACATAAATTCAAATTTTCCCTAGGAAGTACCTAACACGTAAAAGAATAGTCAAGTAACATCTAAATTAATTAATTACCGCCGTATCCGTACATTTTCAATATTTTAAAGCAAGAAACGCATAAATATTCGATTCGATATTGTAAGGTCTTTATGTTCTTACGGAATTGCTATCCAGTCAATTATGTAACCTCATTACACATCAAAGCTACTTTCTCGCTACTGTATATTTTAATAAAGGAATCTAAATATAGAACTATATGATCATGAAAGGTAATTATTGTCGTGTTACTTTACAAATAGCCAAGCCAGTATGACGGTGATTATTCTTGCAATTCGTTGACGTCTCACCAAAAAAATAAAGTCAGCTTTTACGAAAATGTTATAAAAAAAATGCGAAGTTGTTAATTTGTCCAAGTCATAATCCAGCTGGTTACTTATCTAATTCGATCAATATATTTCAACTTTTATAATCTAGATTTCTTTTTTATTGTCTTATCTTGATTCTTGACCAAGTTTCGGCTATTAATTTATTGAAAGAACATTGGCATTTGATTCCATTGCCATCCTCATATTCAGAAAATATCGGTCGTAATAATTCGTCTACCATGTTTTTTCTTACATCCCCTTACGTCCCATGTTAGTTAAGATCATATCAACGTTTCCTCCTCTTGCATAATTTACTGTATATAATTAAAATACGAATAGAAAGGACAAGATACGTGTTCTAAATGTAAACAAAGAAAATGTAATGCAAAACTCCAAAAGGAAAAATGGAAGAATCACTGTCATGGGCAGGATCGATATTCGTGTGTATGACGGACCACCTTCCCTCTTATGTTCCTTCCACATTTCAAACTCGGCCGCCTTGAGTCAACGCGTTCTTTGTTTTTTATTTTTTTGACTCATATATTTTTCTATTGTCACTAACCCTATTTTGTATATATTGATGAGAAAATTAATGAAAAAATGATGTAGGTACAGTCTTTTGTTGAAAAAAAAAGAGAAAGACATAAGTGACTTACAAAAATGATGTAGGTAAAGGCTTTTGATGAACATGTAATGTTACTTAGCGGCGGTTTATAGGTTCATTATTAGTCGATATATAGGTCTACTAGATGGAAAACAAAATTATCCGTAACTGTATCTTCATCTAGGTAAAAACTCAAAACTAAATTTTAAAGTTTTTCGTCTTCGATTGTGAATTTGATATACGTAATAATACATCCAATAGAAACTGATTTCTATTTTCTAGGCTTGACCTATATGCATTAACTGCAATGCTGTTGAGATATAGCGCATTTTGATTAGATATAACTATTCACATTGGGCTGATATTAATTATACTGAAAATTGGATTGTTTACATTTTGTGGTAAAAGTGTAAATTAAGAATTGATGTGGTAAGTGGTAACCATCTTTGACCGGTAGCTACTGAGATCGAAAATAACATTTTTTAGCTAAATCTAGCTGTGTTTGATTATTGATTGATCAAATATATTTAATGAAAATAGATGTGGCTGATCCATTGCCGATAATCAATTATGCATTAGGCAGATGATCTGAAAAGATTAACTTAACTTCGATTGGGAACTCAAACTAAATTTTGCAGCTTTATCTTTTAGTCTAAATCACTAAATGCAAAGTATATTCGTTTCCCATCATTCATATATATGACTTGTATAAGACAATATCACAAAAGATGCATGCACGTTAACCAAAATAAAAGATGCATGTAACCGAAAAAGAAAAGTAGAAAGAGAGCGACAACTTAATAACTTAGTTAAGTAAAAACATGATAAATAAATTCGAAATTAGTAGTTTTGGATCATATTTCGTTTTGCATAAAATTGTGGACCATACTATTATGAAATTTATATTCCCTGGTTCTAGCTCGACGTACAAATATTCGATATACAAACATTTAATATATGAAAACAAACATATTTACAGTTTCACAGTTATTATATTAATTATGTCCTAAAAGTGTTAAAAGTAAAGTTTTCCCATGTGTTGTTATAGTCTCACGTTTACATGTAACGTACTCAGAAACGATTTTCTAATGTTTACCTTTTTTAAATTAAGATGGCCATCTATAATTTTCTATCACAACGTTCTACAATTATTATTTATGTGCTTTTGTAAACCTGTATCATTGTTTTCTCATGTAAATTTTTCACAAACCTACCAAATATTGAGAATCATCAAAAGGACCATAAAATTTTCGTGAGATTTCGGAAAAGGAGACTGGATCTAACGATATATTTAGAAATCACGAGATTCGATACGTTGTTTGAACATGGAGAACATGTCAATCATCGACGGCTTAAATAATACTAATGAAAGTCGGAGAGACCAACACCACTTTGTACTCTATAATAATTAATAATAGTAATAATAAAAATAATATAGGTTTGGTGTACATAATTGCTTGTGCTTTTTACATGACTTAATTTACCATTTTTACAATGAGGTATCAAACGAAAGAAAGTGAAACTGAAAACAGCTATATAAAGGGTGTGAAGGGAGACATTAAGAGCAGAAAGCAAAGCAACAAAACAATCAATGGGGTCTCCAATGGCCTCTTTAGTAGCAGCTTTGCTTGTTTTAACAATCTCTCTCACCTTTGTATCTCAATCAACCGCTAACTACTTCTATTCTTCTCCTCCACCACCGGTTAAGCACTACGAATACAAATCCCCTCCTCCTCCGGTTAAGCACTACTCTCCACCACCGGTTTACCACTCCCCACCACCACCAAAGAAGCACTACGAATACAAATCTCCTCCTCCTCCGGTTAAGCACTACTCTCCTCCACCGGTTTACCACTCCCCACCACCACCAAAGAAGCACTACGTGTACAAATCCCCTCCTCCTCCGGTTAAGCATTACTCTCCCCCACCGGTTTACCACTCTCCACCACCACCAAAGAAGCACTACGTGTACAAATCCCCTCCTCCTCCGGTTAAACACTATTCCCCCCCTCCGGTTTACCACTCTCCACCACCACCCAAGAAGCACTACGTCTACAAATCTCCACCCCCACCGGTTAAGCATTACTCTTCCCCACCGGTTTACCACTCACCACCACCACCCAAGAAACATTACGTATACAAATCTCCTCCTCCTCCAGTAAAACACTACTCACCCCCTCCAGTTTACCATTCCCCACCCCCACCTAAAAAGCATTACGTGTACAAATCCCCTCCTCCTCCGGTTAAGCACTACTCTCCTCCCCCAGTTTACCACTCTCCACCACCACCAAAGAAACACTACGTGTACAAATCTCCTCCTCCTCCGGTTAAGCACTACTCTCCTCCCCCGGTTTACCATTCCCCACCCCCACCCAAGAAACACTACGTCTACAAATCTCCACCACCACCGGTTAAACATTACTCTCCCCCTCCAGTTTACCATTCCCCACCACCACCAAAGAAACATTACGTATACAAATCCCCTCCTCCCCCGGTTAAGCACTACTCTCCTCCTCCGGTTTACCATTCTCCTCCCCCACCAAAGAAACATTACGTATACAAATCCCCTCCTCCTCCGGTTAAGCACTACTCTCCCCCTCCCGTTTACCATTCCCCACCACCACCAAAGAAGCACTACGTATACAAATCCCCTCCTCCTCCGGTTAAACACTATTCTCCTCCCCCGGTTTACCATTCCCCACCGCCACCAAAGGTAAAGTACGTGTACAAATCACCTCCTCCTCCTCCAGTCCACCACTACTCTCCTCCACACCATCCTTACCTCTACAAATCTCCTCCTCCTCCATACCACTATTAGAATTCCCTGTCACGGTAATTACTCTCTCAGAACTTACATCCACACACCTCGTTAAGTTAACAAGTAAAAGTGGATGTATGCATGACAATTGACAATAATTATAATGTATATACTTTGCAGGAGAACACGATGTACACAAGAAGACACAGACAAGACGAAACCGTTATGGGTGATTGTAATAAGAGAAACATAGATTGAAAGAGAGAATCCAAGCAGAGAAAGCTTTCTCATCATTTTCGATGTATTTTTAGAGTTTTATTGCAATAAATTTGAAACATGTGTATGTTGATCAACTAATGGTCCTTCATGCACACAATCAGTAGTCATATATAAATGTTTGTAAGTTTACGTCTTGTTGATTTTTTTCATGTGCAAGTTTGCTTTGTACAATTAATAAATAATAAGTTTGTATCTCCACAATTTCTCATGCATGCATGCATGGTCCATTACTTATTCTTTAGGGTCCAACTTAAAGAACACAATTATATACAAGTCCATGGCAAATAATATCTACAAAAAAATAGTATTACAAAAAGAGGTAAATCTGACCTACTTTCAATCTAACCAAAAAGGTTTTGTTGATTAGACAGTTAAAGAGGTGGACCTTCAAACGAAATTAGGGAACGAATCAAAATTTTCTTCGTTTCATTTTCTTTCTTTTGTTTCTTTATTTATATTCTTCCTTTTGTTTTTTCTATTTGTTATTATTTTTTCCCTGGACAATTTTCTATTGAGCTGCCATAATTTTTAATTATCTCCAGTCTCCACTAGAGAATGAACCACTTGCTAACCTAGTTTCTCGACCTTCTTATTATTTTCTTTTCGCGATTTTCATATCGCTTTCGCTTTTATTCATGTATCCTACGCTTCGACTCTCAAAGTCAATAATATAAGTGATAAGCTCGATATTTTTTTTAAATCATGTACCACTTTTCTTAGTTTTATTTTAGGTTTGATCGGTCATCTTTTACCAATAAAAATGATTTTTTTTTTCTGTTATGGTTGATATCTCTATTAGAATTATTTCCTTCCTACAAACGAGAATTGAACTAGGAGTTTAATGATGCACGACTTTAAGAAGGGTGGAACATCTTGGTTTTAAGAGTTAGTGTCCATAGTAAAAGTAATTTAAAGGCATTTAAATCGCCATATGGAACCTGTAAGAAGTCAAAAGGAATCACGTAAGTAAACACATAAACTAGGTTACTCTCTCTCTCTCTCTCTCTGCAGATAAAAAAGAGAGTTACTTTAGCCGTAATCAGCTGCAACAACACCAAACCGAAGCTGTACACATCTGATCTTTCACCATATTGCCGTGGGTTGGTCAAGCTCAATGCCTTTATGATTAAAAAAGTGTGTAGTAGTCACAAAAGAAATAGAGAATATAATGCTGGAGAAATAAAAAGCCTACTTCCGGTGCGGCGCTGTCCATCTGCACCATGTACACATTTTGGAATCATTCATCTCAGGAGCCGCATAATTGTCAAGAGCAGTACCCACCACTTAGGGAGTGGTATTCAACCCAGCCCACGTCACGTACACATCATTTGCAATGTCCACCTTGACAACCTATAAGACCATCTCCATTGGTAAAACTTAAGTTGGGGTTCTGAACAATATTTTTAGTATAAATTTTCTATCATTCTAACTTAAGAACTTTACTAAAAGATTTTATATTTTTTCTCTTCCATTGGTAGAGCTCTATTAAGAGTTCTAAGAAATAAAAAAAATTAGAATTAGTATATATTCTCCAAATGTACTTTGTTCGACTATGAAACAATACAAATCAGGAATTGGACCAAAGATTGCATTGTTTTGCAACAACCTAAACCAAAAGCATTAAAGCTTAATAAGAAACAATCGCAATAACTACAAAACACGAATCAAACATTGCAAAGAAAACTATCATAACTTACATAGATTACAGGTAAGTGAGGTTTCCGATTGTAGAAGACAATGTACCAGACAAGCTTTGGCTACGAAGTCCTCTGTTTTATCAAAGTTTCCAAACGCTCTGCATCAGTGACACTTAAAATTGATCTGAACGACTCAATTGCAGAAACATAGCTTTGAGGTGCATCATCTGAACTTTTCGTTTTCTCTTCCTCCTTCACATCCTGAACAGATGAACAACATCGCATGGGCATAAACAAAAACCAAATAAACATGAAATCGAAACAAATCCTTCAAGTGAACTTCATAAACCACAAATACAAACAAATCATTCATTTTTTTTTATCCAATTCATCTATGATCTTCACCCACAAAGAAAACAACATGTGGCATGTGCTTCCGTTCACAACACTACAAATCACAAAAATACCAAAGAACTTCAAATTTTCACAAAGGTTGCATCTTTTCGATCCATTTTGTTAACCATAAGGTAAATTTAAGATCTAACCACATCAAGTATCATCCTTTAACCAAAACCTAACTCTACCAAAGAGTCATCAAGTTCACAGAAATTGTAGAATCACTAAGCTCTATCAAAGTTTTCCATTCACTTCTCACAAGCTAAGAAAATGTTACTCTCATTATATGGCTGATTAGAAAAATACAAATTGTCAGCATAGAAAACATTTCCTGATTATGATCTTTGTTTGAGAATACCGCGGAAGCCCGGGAGCTGGCGAATGATACAGGAGATACCCATGTCAGATTCATCTACGATTTTCATACCATCAAGGCTTGAAATCTAGTGCCTGCACCTTCGTCAACGGTCTCTAGAAAGAGGATGGATAAATCGCGACCGGAGGAAACCACATACCGAAAGGAGATGGGTTGCGAGCAAGAGAAAGAGAAGGATTTTTAACAACGGCGAAGATAGACCGGACTCGACCCATCCGACTACCACAGACGGAAGCTAGCCTAGACGCTGACCTACGGACGTAGGAAAATTTGGGTGCAGCGAGGTTTTAGAAGCGGAGAGATTGAGGTGCCGAAAGGAGTTTTTTTTTTTGTTAAAATTAGTCCACCCAATATGAGGTTGACACGTATGGGTTTTTAATCAGTCTTTAAAAGTCTTAGTTTGTATACGGTTGTTAGCAATTTTACACAGTAATGAATTGTTTATTATTTTTTTTTAACTTAAGAAACTTTTAAAAACTTTCTAAAAGTCACCGATAGAGGTGCTCTAAGGAGGATATGGGAGCATGCAAGTTTGTATGTACAATGCAAATTTCTTGATATAGTATCTTAACAAAAAAATCAATAAAATAATAAAAAGTAAGAGAGAGGAAGAATGATTGGATCTTAAATTTCTTGTTTAAGAAACTGTTCTTAAGCTTTTAGAAAACTCATTTAATATGTGTCATCTTATTATTGGTTTGGATTTTTTCATGATTTAAAAATTAATATTTGTTTTAAGATACCATATTAAGATTCATAGCGTTGTAAATGCTCTTAAAGCACCACCAGCCGCAAGATTCAAATTGAGTTTCTAAACTATAAAAATATTAATATTTTGATTTTATTTATTTAAATAATTAAATTTTAGTTATAAAAAATAACTGACCTAATAACTATAAGACAACAATTTTAAATGGGTGGTAAATAGTTATGAGAAGTTCTCATATGAGAAACGTTTCTTGTTTTTTCTTGTTCTCTTTCATATATATATATATATATTTTTTTTTAATGTTTAGATATTTAGCTGAGAGACTCCTGATAGAGCTGCTCTTAGAATAAGAGAAAGAGTATTCTAGCTCTGTTTATTGAAACAGTTTACTTACATTTTTATCTATTAGAATATTCCCAGAGTTCAGATTTCTCAGGTGGATCTTGTTCCCGTGCAGGCACTCGATTCCTTTAGACACACCGATGACCAGCTTCAACCGTCGAGAGAGTCTTAAGACATCGTGGTTTCTTTGCACGTAGTCAAAGAGGTTGCCACCATGCATAAACTCTACACTCAAAGGCAAATAAATGTAAAATGGGAAACTATATGCTAAGAGCATGATTAATGGAAAGCTTTTGTGAAGCTCTAAAAAGAAAAAAAATATTTTAATGACGTGGCGAAACTGAAGCATAAAGACGCCTCTCTGCACAGAGATTGAAGCATAGAGACGCTTCTAATTTTTAATTTTTAAAATTAATTTTTTTAAGAAAATTAATTTTTTTTAATAATAAAAAATTTTAAGAACTTTTTCCCAACTCTCTAATGCTGATGCTCTAAGACTTGGAGAACTGTATGGACCTGTAATCATTGTCAAAGGTGGTGTCTTCTGTGTTGGCACCAAAACATCGTATAACATTTGGTTGTGGAATTCTCCTGAAATCTATCTCTAGATCAGACAAACACAATACCCAACCCCACAACTACAAACGTTGTTTTTACCTCAATAGTTTCATCTTTCTCCGAAATGTTGATGGTTCCCAAAACCACAAAGTGGGTTTTACCTCTCTTAGAAAAACGTCTACATGCCTATAAAATGAGAAGTTAGAATGTATACTTAAGAGTTAAAAGGGGGATGAATCACTCAAAAGACTCACGTATGAGAATATGTGTTTTCTCCATAAGCTACAACCAGATTTTAATTTTCCTTCTTCATATACCCTAGGAGGATATTCAGCTTCAGGTTTTAAAAGCAAGTTTAAACAATAAGTCAAGGAGATCTCACTAGCTCAGCGTCAACAATTGCAACTCTAAGCGCATTTGATAAATTTTCAAAGTTTTGCCAATCGAAAACTACAAACAAGTTCAAGGCACAGTACCCATCCGTCGTGATAAACAATTCCTTAGGCAAAACCACAATTCTGTTTTTATCTAGGGCAGATGCAAGATATGAACACAAAGAGTGATGTATAAGAGAAATTTGAGTAAATTAAGAAACTTCTGAGAAGTCATATCTACCTTAGTGTGTGATAGATGCTAGCAAAAGCTATTTTGTAATTGGCATCTTGCTGCCATATCTCATGCGCAAGCATTCCAGATTCTTTTAACAGTTTCAAAAATAGGTGGTGTACTAGTAATTATTCAGGATTAGACACTCTAGGTTCATATGTGGAAGATTAGGAGTCAGCAAATAATTAAGAATCTATCTTTCTACAACATAAAACGATCATCTTTCTTGGAATTTGCACAATGTTGGTACAAATAAGAGTCAGCAAATAAGAGTTGTTTTTTATGAAATTTATGAAAAACAACTCTCAGTCTTATGAAATTTATCTAAAATCATGTCAGTTATTGGTGACAATTTAAACTTTCCTTTTTAATCTCTTTCAAGTTTTAATGGAGTAGAATCCTACTTGTTTTGAAATTGATAACACTTGTATGATTATTAAAAAAAACTCAATTGGATTGATAATTGGCTTTTTCAAAATCGTATTCTACTTTAGAGTTCATTTTCTTGTAAATGGAATAGTAAGTTCGTAATACTATAGTTATATGTTTTAGACCATAAAATTTTGGTGGTTAAACTGATCATCGAGATACATTAATAGATGTGTTTGTTACACCTTCTTGTTATACCAATAAAATGTTCGTGCGTACGGTTTATGCATGAACAATAGCTCATTTAAACTTTGGGCTCAGGAGGGGAAGTCAATAGCCCATTTAAGCCCCAACTGAATACAAAATGGTGTTCTTCTTTATTTTTTTTTTTTTCAAAAGTAGAAAAATAGCAAACCCTAGAAACAAACTCAGAGCAGCGACGACAATGGCGGAAAGTAAAAGCGATCCCACACTCGAGTTCGGATCTCCCTATTATATCGATCCAGATTTTCACTCCACCTACAGTTTTCAAATGGAGAAACTCAGCCAAGCCGAAGACAACTACGTCTTCTGGAAAATTCGTTTTCAGGCTCTCCTTAGGCTCGCGGACAAAATCGGGTTCGTCGACGGTACCATCGAGAAACCGGATCCTTCCTCGCCTCTCTATCAACCATGGGAACGATGCGACTCGATGGTTACGTTATTGCTGTTGAACTCGATGACCGAGAAGCTTCAAAAGCGTGTGATGTTCGCCGGAACGGCGCAGAAGGTTTGGGAAAAACTCAGACAGATTTTCGTCCCTAACCTCGATTTGAAGATCTACGAGCTTCGTCAGAGAATCGCGATGCTGAGGCAAGAAGGCGACTCGGTGGCGAGATATTTCGGGAAGCTGAGGAGAGCTTGGGCGGAGCTGTCGGAGTATGATCCCGCGCCGGAGTGTGCCTGCGGCGGTTGCCGGTGCGAGATCTCGAAACGAGCCAAGGAGGCGAGAGAGAAGGAGCAGTGTTACGCGTTTATGATGGGTTTGAACAATGGCCTAAGGTTCGTGAAAACGGAACTCAGGCTTATGAAACCTCCTCCGTCTCTTGACAAAGCGTACGCCATGGTTGCCCAAGCGGAATCGGTGATGAAGAATGTTGTCGCTTGAAGAATTTTAGGAAGCAGGTCGACGATCATCACTTTCTATCTGTTTTTCATTTTGTGATTTCTTTAAATCGTGTTTCTTCTTTACTGGTCAATGTCATATGGAATCAGATCGCAACATGCTTTGTTATCTTTTGATGCTTTCTTTAGACATACAGATTCATAAAAATCTAAATCTTGAGCAAGAACTCCAAACTATCTAGGACCACTTAAAGATAAACACAATGATTGATGATATAACACTACCATACAGTTATTGAATGCATTGCTTTACACATTGGTTTTACTAGGAGGAGGAGGAGAGAAGAAATTTAATCGAAGCAGACAGAATGTCGCCAACGGTCGAGCGACTAAGTGAGAGGTGGGACTAAGGAATTTCAGCGGCCAGCTTCAATGTCCAGTACTGCTACATTCTTGACGCTGTCATAGCCAGTGCTACTGGTTTCTCCTTGCGCTGATAACATTTCTACGCCGAGCAAGTGCCCCATCTCCATAGGCTCAGGATACTGATCCGACCACTGATGTTTGGTTTTTGTAGCTCTCAAGCCCTCAAGCTCTGCAGCTACTTCTTTCATCTTTGGCCTTTCTTCTCCCGTCAGTCTTATGCACTCAACGGCAATTCTTGCAGCTTCCTGGATCTCCCTCTGATTATCCCCGTTCCACAGTTGGCCGTCAATCACCTCATGCAACCTTTGCTCTTTCATAGCAGAAGCAAAGTAACTCACCAGATGTTTTGACTGTTGTAGCCTTTCGAAGCACACTGCTTTTCGACCTGAGAGAAGTTCCATAATGACTACCCCAAAGCTATAGACATCGCTCTTTTCGTTTAGCAACCCTGTGTTGTAGTATTCTGGGTCTAAGTATCCTAGAGTGCCTTGCACCATTGTTGCGAGCTGCTCTTTATCCATGGGTATCAGCCTTGAAGCACCAAAGTCTGCTACTTTTGCGGTTAAGTTTTCATCCAGCAGAATATTAGCAGTCTTGACATCACGGTGGATGATTGGAATGGAAGCAGAGGAGTGAAGATAGGCTAGAGTTCCAGCAATTTCTATGGCTATCCTCAGGCGGTGATCCCATGTAAGAAAAGAATCAGACAAGGAACCGTGCAAGTGGTCGAAAAGGGTGCCACTGGTAATGAACTCATAGACCAACAAGGGAACTTCAGTCTCTAGACAGCAGCCCAAGAGCTTGACCACGTTCCTGTGGTTGATCTGTGAAAGCACAAGCACTTCGTTGATGAACTGCTCCACTTGGCTGCTGTCTCCAAGTCGAGCCTTCTTTATAGCAACTATTGAGTTGTCTGGCAATATCCCTTTGTAGACTGTTCCTTGGCCTCCCTGACCCAAGATTCTGCTCTCATCATAACCATTGGTTGCTGTTTTCATGCCTTTCTCAGTAAATATTTTTACATCAACATTTGAAGGCCCTGAGAGTCTCTGTATCAGCATGCCACCGCCATTTTGCTCGAAGAATTGTTGTCTGAGCTGTGTGTTTTTCCTGTGCTTCATCCTCTGTTGTATACAGCTAGCGACAAGCAGGAGGACCAAGATGCCGATGGTGGTTCCTGGTCACATCACACATAGATGGTTAGACTGAGTTGTTGTAGAAAAGAAAGAATAGTGAAACAGCGAGGGAAGCTTACCGAGAAGAATTATAGTCCATCCAAAGTCTTTGCGCTTGCAACTCATATTTGTGGTATCTAAGTTGTAACCAGATGGGCACTTACAACGGAAGCTCCCAGGCGTGTTTTCACAGGTACTCTTGGGACCCGAACAGTTATGTATAGGGATAGTAGTACACTCATCGATGTCTGACACAAGTAAAGAAGGCGTAAGATACAATAAGAAACGTATGAGGAAGACTAGGAGCACTCGGAAGAAAGAAAAAGGAATGAATATCAAAGTCACCTTGGCAACCGTCGCGAAGGTATGGATTCCCATCATAACCTTGTAAACACTTGCAGTTATAACCCTCTCCACGAGTAGAACTGAAACATTCGCTGTTCACACCGCAGATGCTTGTGTTTCCAGCTTGCTCGCATGTCTTTTTGCCAATAGACCAATCTAGTACCACCGGGAACTGCGTGACATTCCGCATATCCTTAAGATCTTCCAAAGCGTCGAAGTGAAAAGTACCATTTTCGGCGAGAAAGGCGTAAGCACAAGGATTAAAGTCATTGACAGAAGTCATGTTATCCAAACGAGCCGGGCGAGTTTGGAATTCATAGCTATCCAACTGGACAGAGACGTCTGTTCTGCAGCAACCTTCACCGTTACAGTCTCCCTTTCCCGCCGGTAGAGAGTCACATGCCGACAAGCATCCGGTCGAGTAGTTTCGGGTTCCAGAAATGGTCAAAAGTGCTAAAGCGTTGCATCCTACTAAAGTGAACTTGTTGTTGGGAGAGAGAGATAAATTACCAAGCGTGTAAGTGTGGTAGATGCCATGACTCACACCTCCCTCTCTACTGTAGCAACTGTAGGAGATATTGTTCCAGACGCGTAGCTCCCCGCTGTGAGAAATCTTGATTACTTTATTGCCACCAAAGATTAACTCCTCTTTCTCGTTGCAGGTGAGATTGAAACTACGTTCTCCTCCTTCGTCATAGTAACAACCTGTAGATATGCCAAAAGGGTACTCGATTGTGACGTTGCCACAACGAGTTTTGCAATTCTCGCGAGGTTGCCCATTGATCAGCTGCGTATATCCAAGGTGGAAGAAAATAGCCACCAAGATCAGACCCTGCAACTTCATCTCACTCCTCTCTCTTTTTCTCACTTGTTTTTTTTTGCTTTTTTTCTCTCTCAATTTTGTTGCTTTTTTTGAGTTTGATATACACTCCAGTCTTGAGATGTTCTCTTGACTTGTGTTCGTTGACCCAAGCTGTGTGATTGGTGAGCATCAAAGTAACTGAGAATAATTGAATTGTAAAGAAAAATTGTAAATTAAATAAAACCATTGAAAAAGAAAAAGGTGGAGCCATCGTTGTTTCTCAAAAACCACGAAGGAAAAAAGGCTAATCATTTTACCCTATGTTGAACAGTACTCTGGAGTATTATTTGGGTACAGAGGAGACCATAACAAGTCAATGTAATGCAAATGCCAAAGAAGGAGACCATAACAAGTCAATGTAATGCAAAGGCCAAAGGATGGGGTTTGAGTACACTTTAGTAAAGTGACTTTATAGTCCCATTCAATATGTCTCCTTCATTTAATTTTGTAGGACACAGAGACCAGCTAGCTGTTTGGTGGTTACTAAGAAATATTCAAATGTGAAGAAAAGTAAAATTGGGATGACTAGTAGTGTGACTTCAAGCTTCTACTAGTTGTAAACTAAGACGTGTATAACCTTAAAACCAAAAAAAAAAAAAAAACTAAGACGTGTACGACGGGATGATAGATAATCCCTGCATCTTTGGGCTCAGGAGGGGAAATCAAAGGCCTATTTAAGCCCAACAAAAGAGATCAAAAAGAGGAGGGAACCAATAAAGAACGACTTTATTTATTCTCACAAACAAAAGAAATACATGTGATTCTATGCTGGACTGACAAATATCAGCGGCCAGATTCAATGTGTAACCTCGCTACATTATTCATGCTATCATAGCCACTGGTTGTGGTATCCTCTTGTGCTGATATGATTTGAACACCGAGCAAGTGCTCAGTCTCCTCAGGGTATTGATCCGACCACTGATGTTTGGTTTTTGTGTCTCTCAAGGCCTCAAGCTCCGCAGCTACTTCTTTCATCGTTGGCCTTTCCTCTCCGATCAGTCTTGTACACTCAACAGCAATTCTTGCAGCTTCCTGGATCTCCCTCTGGCTGTCCTCGTTCATTATTTTGCCGTCAATAACCTCATGCAACCTTTTCTCCTTCGTGGCAGAAGCAAAGTAACTCACCAGATGTTTTGAGAATGTTGGTCTTTTAAAGCACAATGCCTTTTGGCCAGAGATAAGTTCCATGAGGACTACCCCAAAGCTATAAACATCGCTCTTTTCATTTAGCAGCCCTGTGTTGTAGTATTCTGGGTCTAAGTAACCCAAAGTGCCTTGAACCATAGTTGTGAGCTGCTCTTTATCCATCGGTATCAGTTTTGAAGCACCAAAGTCTGCTACATTTGCGGTTAAGTTTTCATCCAGCAGAATATTATCAGTCTTGATATCGCGGTGGATGATTGGAATGGAAGCAGAGGAATGAAGGTATGCAAGAGTTCCAGCGACTTCTGTAGCTATCCTTAGATGGTGTTCCCATGTAAGAAAAGAATTAAACAAGGAACCGTGTAAGTGATCAGAAAGGGTACCATTGGTAATGAACTCATAGACCAACAAGGGAACTTCAGTCTCTAGACAGCAGCCCAAGAGCTTGACCACGTTCCTGTGGTTGATTTGGGAAAGCACGCGCACTTCGTTGATGAACTGCTCTACTTGGCTACGGTCTCCAAGCCGAGCCTTCTTTATGGCAACTACGGAGCTGTCCGGTAATGTCCCTTTGTAGACTGTTCCTTGGCCTCCCTGACCCAAGATATTGCTCTCGTCATAACCACTAGTTGCTTCTTTCATGCCTTCCTCAGTAAAGATCTTGACATCAACATCTGATTGCCCTGCTCCTGAGAGTCGCTGCATCAACATGCCGCCACCATTTTGCTGGAAGTATTGTTGTCGGAGCTTGGTGTCCTTCCTGTGCTTCATCAGCTGTTGTATACAGCTAGCGACAAGCAGGATGACCAAGAAGCCGATGGCGGTTCCTGGCCACATCACACACATAGATGGTTAGACCGAGTTGTTGTAGAAAAAGAAAGAACCGTGAAACAGAGAGGGGGAGCTTACCAAGAACAATTATAACCCATTCAATGTCTTTGCTTTTGCATCTCATAGTCGTGGTATCTAAGTTGTAACCAGATGGGCACTTACAACGGAAGCTTCCAGGCGTGTTTTCACAGGTGCTCTTGGGATCCGAACAGTTATGTTTATGGATAGTATGGTTACACTCATCGATATCTGGCCCAAGGAAAGAGAAGGCAAGATGCAACAAGAAATGTGTGAGGAAAGCAGTTTACACATTGAGAGAAAGAAACGAGAACATGAAGTACCTTGGCAGCCGTCTGGAAGGTATGGGTTCTTTTCATAACCTTCATAACATTTGCAGTTGTACCCGGTTCCACGAGTAGAATCGAAACATGTGCTGTTCCCACCGCAGATGCTTGTGTTTCCAGCTTGCTCGCATGTCTGGTTTCCAATAGACCAGTCCAGTACCACAGGGAAACGGGTTTCATTCCGAAGATTCCAAAGATCTTCTCTAGCGCTGAAGTGAAACCTACCATCTTCAGCAAGAAAGGCGTATGCGCAGGGATTAAAGTGTTTCGCAGAAGTCCGATTCGTCAAGGGAGCTGCGGTAGTTTGGAATCCAGAGCTATCCCACGGGACAGAGACGTTTGTTCTGCAGCAACCGTCACCATTACAGTCTCCATTTTCCGCCGGTAGAGAGTTACATGCTGTCAAGCATCCGGTCGAGTAATTTCGGTTTCCAAAAGTGCCCAGAACTGCTAAAGCGTTACAGCCTACTAAAGTAAACTTGTTCTTGGCAGAGAGAGATAAATTACCAAGCTTATAAGTGTAGCCACGGAGATTACTCACATTTACTTGGCTATTAGTGCAAGTGTTGAAAATATTGTTCCAGATGCGTAGCTCCCCGCTGTGAGAGGTGTTGATCACTTGCAAGTTGCCAGAGAGTAGCTTCTCTTCCTCGTTACAGGTGAGATTGAAACTACGTTCTCCGCCTTCGTCATAGTAACAACCAGGAGAAATGCCGAAAGGGTACTCAACCGCGACGTCGCCACATCTAGTTTTGCAATCCTTGCGAGGCTGCGTATATGCAAGGAAGAAGAAAATAGCCATCAAGATCAGGCTCTGCAACTTCATCTTCTCCCTCTCTCTCTCTCTCTCTCTCACTTTTTTGACTTTTCTCTCATCTCTCCGAGGCTTCTTATAGCTACAGAACAAGCGCCAGTCGTGAGATGTTTCCTTGACTTTGTTTTCGCTGACCCGTAACCATTTTCCCCACAAATTGCAGGAATTTTTGAAAATACGTACTATTCAACTACAGAGACCAGACTGTGTCAATGTAATGCAAGGAGGACGTTTAAGCATGCATCCTTTTCCCATGTAATATTCCATATTTCTTTGTCTCTTTCGTTTAATTATTTTTGCAGGACTCAAAGAACACGACGATTGCTGCTTACAATGAATCTTACAAGGAATTTTCCTTTTCCTATACGCTTATTGGCCTTAGCAGTAAACATGTCAACTATTTAACTTCAATCTCTATCGTCTCTTACTTTTCTTGATTACAAGGCAGATAAACCCTTTTCTTTACAGTTTCCCACCTTAGAATAATTTATTTTTGGCCCTATATTGGAGATGACTTGGAGAACAAGGTTTGTGACGTGTGGATTACGTCGGAAGAAGACGTTCGCAACTTTATTGTTGTGTAACAGAGTTGAGTTGCATCTTTGGGCTCAGGAGGGGAGATCAAAGGCCCATTTAAGCCCAACTGTTTCATTTAAGCCCAACAGTTTTACTAAACAGCGAACCTCTTTTTCATTTTGAGTTTAGAGAGATTGAAAAGTCGAAATCGGAAAGGATAAAAAGCAATCCCTAAAATCGAAAACTCAGAGCAGTGACAATGGCGGCAAGTGTGAGCCTATCTCCCACACTCGACTCCAAATCACCCTATTATCTCCATCCAGATTTTCATCTCGGAATTTGATCCATTGATAAACTCAGCGAAGACGAAGACAACTACGTCATCTGGAAATCTCGTTTTCTCGATTTCCTTGAACACACGAACAAAACCGGGTTCATCGACGGTACCCTCGAGAAGCCGGACCGTTCCTCGCCGCTCTATCATCCATGGAAACAATGCGACGCGACGGTTAAGTGCTGGCTGACGAACTCGATGACCGAGAAGCTTCTGAACTCTGTGGTGTTCGCGGAAACGGCGCATAAGATGTGGGAAGATATCAGACGGATATTCGTCCCGTGCGTCGATCTGAAGATCTACCAGCTTCGTCAGATAATCGCGACGACGAGGCAAGATGGTGACTCTGTGGATGTGTATCACCGGACACTGAGCCAAGCTTGGATGGAGTTGTCGGAGTATGATCCCGTGGCCAAGTGTGATTGCGGCGGTTGCAAGTGCGAGACCGCGAAACGAGCCTGGGAGGCTAGAGAAAAGGAGAGGCGTTACGCGTTTCTGATGGGTTTGAACAATGGCCTAAGCTACCTGAGAACGCAAATCATGCTCATGGATCCTCCTCCGTCTTCTTTCGGGGCGTACGCTATGGTTCGACGGGCAGAATCCAGGATGAAATCGAGCACGCGCTGATGAATTTAGGTCGATGATCGCACCTTTGTTTCGATTATACTGTTTCTTCTTCTTGAGTTGTTTTTTTTTAATTCTGAAGTTCCCGCTTAAATCCATGAACAAAATCTCTTAATACTAGGATCGTCTCTACTGGTTTAGCAAATCAATCAAAGGGAGTTAGTTACAAACAGAATAATTGATGATCTCTGCAAGAATCTCTCAAACGTAAAAAATGTTCTTGAATGACTATTTTGTTACTCTGGTTTTTAGAATGTTTAGGAGAACAACGAAATGGCTTTGCTTTCTCTCTGTATAAACAATATATACATACTTGACAATATCAGCGACCAGCTTGAATGTGCAACGTTGCTACATTCTTGATGCTGTCGTAGCCAATGGTACTGGTATGCCCTTGTGCTGATAAGATTTCAACACCGAGCAAGTGCTCGGTCTCCTTTGGCTCAGGATACTGATCCGACCACTGATGTTTAGTTTTTGTGGCTCTCAAGGACTCAAGCACTGCAGCTACTTCCTTCATCCTTGGCCTTTCCTCTCCGGTCACTCTTGTACACTCAACAGCAACTCTTGCAGCTTCCTGGATCTCCCTCTGATTGTGTTCATTCATCACTTGCCCATCGATAACCTCATGCAACCTTTGCTCTTTCATAGCAGAAGCAAAGTAACTCACCAGATGTTTTGACTGTTGTGGCCTTTCAAAGCACAATGCCTTTTCACCTGAGAGCAGTTCCATGAGGACTACCCCGAAGCTGTAAACATCGCTCTTCTCGTTTAGCAACCCTGTGTTGTAGTATTCTGGGTCTAAGTAGCCTAGAGTTCCTTGCACCATTGTTGTGAGCTGCTCTTTATCCATCGGTATCAGCCTTGAAGCACCAAAGTCTGCTACTTTTGCGGTTAAGTTTTCATCCAGGAGAATATTAGCAGTCTTGACATCACGGTGGATGATTGGAATGGAGGCAGAGGAATGAAGATATGCTAGAGTTCCAGCGACTTCTGTAGCTATCCTTAGACGGTGTTCCCATGTAAGAGATGAATCAGACAAGGAACCGTGCAAGTGATCGAAAAGGGTGCCACTGGCAATGAACTCATAGACCAACAAGGGAACTTCAGTCTCTAGACAGCAGCCCAAGAGCTTGACCACGTTCCTGTGGTTGATTTGAGAAAGCACGAGCACTTCATTGATGAACTGTTCTACTTGGCTGCTGTCTCCAAGCCGAGCTTTCTTTATAGCAACAACTGAGCTGTCCGGCAATATCCCTTTGTAAACTGTTCCTTGGCCTCCTTGACCCAAGATTCTGCTTTCATCATAATTATTGGTTGCTGTCTTCATTCCTTCCTCAGTAAAGATTTGGACATCAACGTTTGATGACCCTGATCCTGAGAGTCTCTGTATCAACATGCCGCCACCGTTTTTCTCAAAGAATTGTTGTCGGAGCTCAGTGTCCTTACGGTGCTTCATTCTCTGTTGTACACAGCTAATGACAAGCATCAGGAGCAAGAAGCCGATGGTAGTTCCTGGTAACATCACACACATATGATTAGAGTGAGTTTTCTTTTTCAGAAAAGAAAGAATCCAGAACATGTTAGAGGAGCTTACCAAGAAAAATCTGAGTCCATCCATAGTATTCAGGCCTGCCTTTACGAATGCAGCTATTGGTTGTGGAATTTAAGTTGTAACCAGATGGGCAACTACAGAGGAAGTGTCCCATCGTGTTTTCACAGGTGCTTGAATCTGAACAGTTATGTCTATGGATAGTACTGTTGGTAGTACACTCATTGATGTCTGGCACAAGATGCAACAGAGAAATGTATCAGGAAAACAATCTAAACCCTCAAAAGAAGAAATCAGAGGCAAAAGAAAACATATTTGAAGTACCTTGGCAACCGTTTTCGTCTGAAAGGTATGGATTCCCATCGAAACCTTTCTTACATTGGCAGACATATCCGGTTCCACGAACAGAATCCGAACACACGCTGTTCTCACGGCATATGCTTGCGTTTCCAGCTTCCTTGCACGACTGTTTACCAATAGACCAATCAAGTAACACAGGGAACCTCGTGACATTCCGAAGATTCTCAAGATCTTCTGTAGAACTGAAGTTAAACATACCATCTTCCACTAAAAACGCGTAGCTGCAAGGGTTGAAGCTATGCACAGAAGTATGGTTGGAAAAGCTGTACGGTCTGACTCTGAAGTAGTTTCTCCCTCTAGGGACAGAAGTCTGGCAGCAACCTCCACCAGAACACGATCCATTCGTCGCCCTGGGGGAAACACATGTCGACATGCATCCAGTTGAGTAATTCCCGATTCCTCTAGTGTTGAGAAACGCGTAAGTGTTGCAGCCTACTGCAGTAAACCTGTTCCTGTCGGAGAATGTTAGATTACCGAGGCTGGACCACCGGTTTTCACGACCAATCTGTTTCCCTTGCTCGTCGTAGCAAACGTAGGATCTACGATTCAAGACTCGTAGCTCGCCGCTGTGAGAGATGTCGACCACTTCATTGCCGCCAAAGATTAGCTTGTTTGTTTCGTTACAGGTGAGTTTGAAGCTATTGTCTCCTGCGTAGTAGCAACCTGGAGAAATCCCAAAAGGGTACTCGATCGTGGTGTTACCACATCTGTCTGTGCAACCGGGCAAAGATTTCCCTTTGATCAGCTGAGTATACGCAAGTGAGAAAATTGCCACAAAGAAGAGACCCTGCACCTTGTTCATCTTCTTTCTTTCTATATTCCTCTGTTTTGAGGTTTAGTCTCATCTCCTTGACGTGTGTTTTCTCTTTATAAGAGATAAACATCAAGTCTTGAGATGTGTTTCTCTTTACTCGTTTGCGCAGACAGTGTTCCTATCCCAGCTACACAAACAGGACCATTTCAAAGTAATGCAAGGAAGACCTTCAAGTACGCTCCATATCCCAATCCAATGTCTACGTTTGACAGAGACTCTGTTTTTTTTTTTTTTTTTTTTTTTTTGGTAGTATTAAAAGATTACGAGGGTTGGTAGTTGCAAGGAATATTCAAACGTGGAGAAATGGTAAAGATTCAGACAATGTATGCTTAATTTTATTATTATTATTGAATAGGAAAGCCATCTTTAGCAATTTAAAAAAGAGTGGTCAATCTTCAAAATTCACTATCCTCTCTTCTTTCCTTGATATTACAAAATGAGATCAGAAAGAACATGGTTCAAAAGTCTTCCCTTGTGTAATGAGTTGTTTAAAGAAGAAATCATGAGTTGGTATATAAATATAGTATAGTCACTTTTATGTGTAATATATATTTGTATGTAAGAGCCCCATTTACATTTCTAGAACGGAGCCTGAGCAGTCTGAGAACACGAATCTTGCTCTGCTCTTGGATTCACCTTTGTCTCTTTATCAATCCTATGCTCTGACCAAACAAGAAGAATCGATTCTGAAGTCGACCAAATGGTCAAAGTCAATCAAGTTTTCTTTGGATTCTAGAGTTTCTTCTTTGAGTTGTTTTTTTTTTATTTTCCTTTTTTTTTTTGACCATAACGATATAGATGCTGAATGTATATCATTGTATTAGAATTGTTACATATATATACTGATACACGTAGGGTACTCTAGGTTATAGCTATAGACATTTAGATCCTTTCCATATATGATTACAGACACCCTCAATAAACGATACACTAGTTTCATAAAAGATTCGGATTCATAAATTCTTATTTTAAGTAACAAACTCAAAAGTTTCAAATACAAGAAATCTGGAGGATTATATACAACATGATAGATGATTTAAAAAGACATAACAGTTCTTGGATGCCATGTTTGATTCAATGTTTTTGGAGGAGATTACAAAGGATATAAGAAATCAAATTAAAAAGAAACATCAGCGCCCAGCTTCGATGTCTAGCCTTGCTACATTCTTGATGCTGTCATAGCCAATGCTGCTGGTATCACCTTGTGCTGATAATATTTCAACGCCGAGCAAGTGTTCAGTCTCCATTGGCTCAGTATACTGATCCGACCACTGATGTTTGGTTTTTGTGGCTCTCAAGCCCTCAAGCTCTGCAGCTACTTCCTTCATCCTTGGCCTTTCCTCTCCGGTCACTCTTGTACACTCAACAGCAACTCTTGCAACTTCCTGGATCTCCCTTTGATTATTCTCGTTCCACACTTGTCCGTCAATAACCTCATGCAACCTTTGCTCTTTCATAGCAGAAGCAAAGTAACTCACTAGATGTTTTGAGTTCTGTGGCCTTTCAAAGCACAATGCCTTTTCACCTGAGAGCAGTTCCATGAGGACTACACCGAAGCTGTAAACATCGCTCTTCTCGTTTAGCAGCCCTGTGTTGTAGTATTCTGGGTCTAAGTAGCCTAGAGTGCCTTGCACCATAGTTGTGAGCTGCTCTTTATCCATCGGTATCAGCCTTGAAGCCCCAAAGTCTGCTACTTTTGCGGTTAAGTTTTCATCCAGGAGAATATTAGCAGTCTTGACATCGCGGTGGATGATTGGAATAGAAGCAGAAGAGTGAAGATAGGCGAGAGTTCCAGCAATTTCCACGGCCATCCTCAGACGGTGTTCCCATGTAAGAGAAGAATCAAACAAGGAACCGTGCAAGTGGTCGAAAAGGGTGCCACTGGCAATGAACTCATAGACCAACAAGGGAACTTCAGTCTCTAGACAGCAGCCCAAGAGCTTGACCACGTTCCTGTGGTTGATCTGTGAAAGCACAAGCACTTCGTTGATAAACTGCTCCACTTGGCTACTGTCTCCAAGCCGAGCCTTCTTTATAGCAACTACAGAGCTGTCCGGTAATATCCCTTTGTAAACTGTTCCTTGGCCTCCCTGACCCAGGATTCTGCTTTCGTCATAATTATCGGTTGCTGTCTTCATGCCTTCCTCAGTAAAGATTTGGACATCAACATTTGAAGGCCCTGCTCCTGAGAGTCTCTGTATGAGCATGCCACCGCCATTTTGCTCGAAGAATTGTTGTCTGAGCTGTGTGTTTTTCCTGTGCTTCATCCTCTGTTGTATACAGCTAGCGACAAGCAGGATGAGTAAGAAGCCGACGGTGGTTCCTGGTCACATCACAGAAGAAAAGAAAGAACAGAGCTGAGGCGTTTGAGGAAACATAGAATACAGAATGAGTGAAAAGAGAGCTTACCAAGAACAATCCGAGTCCACTCAAAGTATCCAGGGGTGTCGTCAGGCATGCAGGTATTATCGGTGGTGTTTAAGTGGTAACCAGATTTGCACGTACAAAGAAATCTCCCAGGCGTGTTTTCACAGGAGCTGCCAGTCGAGCAATTATGTCTGTGGATAGCATGATTACACTCATCGATATCTGGCAGCGTAAGAGGCAACAAGAAACGTAAGAGGAACACAGCTAACACTCAGAGGAAGAAAGAAAAGAAAACAATCTCAAGTAGTGTACCTTGGCAAGAGTATGGAAGGTATGGATTCCCCTCGTAACCTTGTGTACATTTACAGTTATAACCGGTTCCACGAGTAGAGTTGAAACATTCGCTGTTCCCACGGCATAAGCGTCCGCCTCCAGCTTGCTCGCATGTCTGGTCTCCAATAGACCAATCCAGTACCACAGGGAACTCCGTGACGTTCCGAAGATTCCTAAGATCTTCTCTAGAGCTGAAGTTGAACATGCCATCTTCAACAAGAAAGGAGTAGGCGCACGGGTTGAAGCCATAGACAGAGTCCATGTTCGCCAAGCGATCTGGGATAGTTTCGAATTCATAGCTATCCAACGGGACAGAGACGTCTGTTCTGCAGCAACCTTCACCCTTACATTCTGTATTTGCCGCCGGGAGAGAGTTGCATGCTGACAAGCATCCGGTCGAGTAATTTCGCGTTCCATAAGTGGTTACAAGTGCATATACGTTACAGCCTACTAAAGTAAACTTGTTCTTGGCTGATAGAGATAAATTACCAAGCGTATAAGTGTGGTATCTGATATCACTCCCATTTTCTTGGATATTGTAGCAGGTGTAGGAGGGTTCCAACTTCACACGCAGCTCGCCGTTGTGAGAAATTTTGATGACTTCAACGTTATTGCCAAAGATTAGCTTCCCTTCCTTGTTGCAGGTGAGATTGAAACTACGATCTTGGGCATAGTAACAACCTGTAGAAATACCGAAAGGGTACTCGAGTGTGACGTTGCCACAACTAGTTTTGCAGCCTGGAATGGATTGGCCCTTAACCAGCTGCGTATAAGCAAGAGAGAGCATAACCACCAAGAACAGAACCTGCAACTTCATCTTCTCTCTAGTTTTGTTCCTCTTTTTTTTTTTTTTTATCATCTCCTTGAGGCTTCTTACAATTTGGTGACAACTGACAAACCTTAGTCTTGAGATGTTCTCTTTATTCATTATTGCAGCAGACCGGTTCTCAATATTCCGAAAATTGTACAAATCTGTAATATTATAATGCAAGCAAGACCATATCAATGTAATGCGAGGATGAATTTCATCCATTTAAATAATAATATGTCTACATTTGCTTCCGTGTAACAATGACTCTTATTTTTGTAATATTCAAAGATTACGACGGTTTGTTGTTGCAAGTAATCTTCAAATATGAATAATTATAGAATAGAAACCCATTTGACAATAAAAAAGAAGAAGAAGCAGACATTTGAACTCCCTCTTCGTCAACTGCAGTCACTCAGCCTTGCAGACTCATTCTCAAGTTTTCCCTCAAACTGTAGAAATATGCAAATACTATAATCCAGCTACTTTAGTCAAAGTGAAGAATGAGTCTTTATGAAAGGTAGCGTTTCAGATATATCAAGGAGGAATTTTTATCTCTTGATTATGTTTCATAAGTAATAAGTTATATCCCAATTCAGGAGTCTCTTTCATTGACATAGTTCAAGATAAAATGATCCTCCTCTGTATTTAATGCTCTGTGTTTACCAACAAGACGCTGAAGATTATTTTTCTTTGCAAAATCTAAAGGTCTACATATGGTCACAATATTCTCTCTGCTTTCTTTTAATGCTTTCTTTAGATCCAAGTTTTCCTTCTTCATTGCATTTTTTAATGATATTCAGAACTTTGAAAAAGAGAACACCAAAACGGTTATAAAGTGTCGAATAGCAATTGAGGAAAGTTATATACATAATGGTTGATGATCTGACGAAACTAAGTATGTATAAAGCACAAAGGTTTTTTGAATGCCATGTTTTGTTATATGCTCTGTATTTTTAATCAAATACTCTGTTTTTAATTTAAGAAAACTGAAGCAGTACTTGTAGAAACAGTTTTTATTTTATTTCAATAATTTTACATTCATTTCCACACAAAAATTAAATTCTTAGGATGAGAAGGAGGGAGAGAAGAAACATGATCAGATCAAACGGAATTTGACTAACACTCAAGCCATTTAGTGGGAGTTTTAAAAAAACTATCAGCGGCCAGCTTCAATGTCCAACCTAGCTACATTCTTGATGCTGTCATAGCCAGTGCTGCTGGTATCACCTTGTGCTGATAAGATTTCAACGCCGAGCAAGTGATTACTTTCCTCTGGCTCAGAATAATGTTCCGACCACTTGTGTTTGGTCTTTGTGGCTCTCAAGGCCTCAAGCTCTGCAGCTACTTCCTTCATCCTTGGCCTTTCCTCTCCGGTCACTCTTGTACACTCAACAGAAACTCTTGCAACTTCCTGGATCTCCCTCTGATTATCCTCGTTCCACACTTGTCCGTCAATAACCTCATGCAATCTCTGCTCTTTCATAGCACAAGCAAAGTAACTCACCAGATGTTTTGAGTTCTGTGGCCTTTCAAAGCACAATGCCTTTTGACCTGAGAGAAGTTCCATGAGGACTACACCGAAGCTGTAAACATCACTCTTTTCGTTTAGTAACCCTGTGTTGTAGTATTCTGGGTCTAAGTAACCTAGAGTGCCTTGCACCATTGTTGTGAGCTGCTCTTTATCCATGGGAATCAGCCTTGAAGCCCCAAAGTCTGCTACTTTTGCCGTTAAGTTTTCATCCAGCAGAATATTAGCAGTCTTGACATCGCGGTGGATGATTGGAATTGAAGCAGAGGAGTGAAGATAGGCGAGAGTTCCAGCAATTTCCACGGCCATCCTCAGACGGTGTTCCCATGTAAGACAAGAATCAGACAAGGAACCGTGCAAGTGGTCGAAAAGGGTGCCACTGGCAATGAACTCATAGACCAACAAGGGAACTTCAGTCTCTAGACAGCAGCCCAAGAGCTTGACCACGTTCCTGTGGTTGATCTGTGAAAGCACGAGCACTTCGTTGATGAACTGCTCCACTTGGCTACTGTCTCCAAGCCGAGCTTTTTTAATAGCAACTATTGAGTTGTCTGGCAATATCCCTTTGTAGACTGTTCCTTGGCCTCCCTGGCCCAAGATTCTGCTCTCATCGTAACCGTCGGTTGCTGTCTTCATGCCTTCCTCGGTAAATATTTTTACATCAACATTTGAAGGCCCTGCTCCTGAGAGTCTCTGTACCAACATGCCGCCACCGTTTTGTTCAAAGAACTGTTGTCGGAGCTCTGTGTTTTTCCTGTGCTTCATCCTCTGTTGTGCACAGCTAACGACAAGTAGGATGACCAAGAAGCCGATGGTGGTTCCTGGTGACATCACACATATATGATTAGAGAGAGTTGTCCGTTTTAGAAAAGAAAGAAAACAGAACAAGAGTGAGGGGAGCTTACCAAGAAAAATCGTAGTCCATTCAACGTATGCAGGCGTGCCGTTTGGCATGCAGCGCATATCAGTGGTATTTAGGTGGGAACCAGATGGGCATTTACAATAGAAGCTTCCCGGCATGTTTTCACAGGTATTATGATCAAAACAGTTATCTCTACCGCTCGTACACTCATTGATGTCTGACCCCAAGGGAAGAGAGCGCAAGAAAACGTATATAAGAAGAGCAAACAATCAAGTGCAGTGATAAAAAGAAAACAAGTTGAAGCTACTACCTTGGCAACCCTTTGGAAGATATGGATTCCCATGGTAACCGTCTTCACAGTTGCAGACATAACCGGTAAAGCCAGTAGAATTGGAACATATGCTGTTCGTGCGGCACAAGTTTCCAGCTTGCCCGCATGTCTCTCCTCTAATAGACCAATCTAACACCACAGGGAAGTTGCTAGTCTGCAGGTAAGTGTGATCTTCCAAAGAGTTGTACTTAAACGTGCCATTCTCGGCGAGGAAGGCGTAGACGCAAGGACTACTGAAAGGACGCACCACAGACTCCATAGTGTCCTTGGTAGCGCGATATACCTTGACGATGTACACACTGCTCCCTGCGGCGACGGGGTTCTGACAGCAACCTTCACCATTACATTCTCTGTTTTCTAACAGGGGTTTAGCATCGCATTCTGACATGCATCCAACTAAGGTTTCAGCAGTGTTGACAAAAGCGTACGCGTTACAGCCTACTACAGTAAGGACGTTGTCGTCGGAGAGAGTTAAATTACCCAGCTTCTCAGTATAGTAGTGAATGCCCTTAATAAATCCCTGGCCGTTGAAGCAGACGTAGGATGGAGGGAACAGGATGCGTAGCTGGCTGCTGTGAGAAATGTTGACCACTTGAAGGCCATTAAAGAGTAGCTTCTCTTCCTCGTCGCAGGTGAGCTTGAAACTAGGATCTTTGTCATAGTAACAACCTGTAAGAATGCCGAAGGGGAACTCGATTGTGACGTTGCCACAACTAGTTTTGCAATTCTCGCGAGTTTGCCCCTTGACCTGCTGCGTATATCCAAGGTAGAAGAAACTAGCCACCAATATCAGACCTTCCAACTTCATCTTCTTTCTTTCTCGCCAAACTTGTTCCTCTTTGAAATGTCTCTTAATCTCTCTGATGCTTCTTATAAAGAATAAAAAGGTAGGGCTCTTCAGATGATCCGTTTACCTTTTTTCGCTGACCATTTCCCTTTTACTTTGTTTCACAAATCAACAATACTAAAATCCATCGTCCTATCACATAGCGAAGACTTTTTCGACCAAAAGAAGATATTTTCTACATGTTGTACATTAATACAAGGGGGGCGTTAAAGAAATGGTAAGAATCTGACGACGTGCTTGAGATATTACAGGAAAGAAAACCCATTTGACAATTTTTGTTTTCTTTAAAAACAGAACCATTTGATCTCTCGTCAACTTGAGCCTCTGTCAAAATTAATCGGTCGCAAGCCAGATTTATGTCGGAGCCCCTCAGAGAGACAGTGAAAGCTTGATTTGCAGAGCGTGGGATACATGACACAGAACCTGCAGACTAGAAACTGGAGTTTGTTTCAAATTAGAGTGTTACAATATCATCAACATTGTATAACATTTCAGTATTTTCGTCAATATTTTCTATTGCATAACTTAGATCACAGTTCAGGAGTCTCTCTCATTGACATAGTTCAAAATAAAATAAAAAGGCTCCTTTTGCAAAAACATTCAAATTAGATTGTATGTGAAGAACAAAAAGGAGAGGTTTTCAATGGAATAAAATAGATAAAGAAACATTTGTTACATCCAGGAAAATAGATTTTGTCAAAGAATAATACAGCAGGATGATGAATATAAAGGTCGATAAACCTTAGAATTAACCACTCTCTGCTACATGAAACCACAATGATCTCTCACATCAAAGTCTCGAGATCATTCAATCAAAGCAAGCTTATAACAACAGAACACAAGTCTTGGTTTTGCGAAGCTATATATACCAATCAAGAAGAGAAGTGAAAGCCAATCCCGTTATAATTCAAGACCCAGTTCCCTTTGTTTCAACTCCAATCCCATCCGATCATTCTCAAGTTTCAACCTTTCATTCTCCATCCTCATTCTCTCCAGTTCTTGATCCCTCTTCTTACTAAACCTCTGCCACCTGAATCTCTGTTTCTCCAGTTCCAGCAACTCAACTTGGATCTGAAGCTTCTGCTCTTCCAACTGGAGAGTCCGAGACTCGATCCACTGCTTCTGCGTCGAAGCTGCTCTCCCACTCTCTGCCCCACCTTGACTCACATCAGCAAGAGGAAAAGCCAACTGAGTCAAAGACCCTCTATTGCATTCCAGAGCACCAACATGATTCGGATGGTCACCATCTTCATGGCTATGGCTCTGTCTTATCTTCTTCAAAGGACCACCACCACCACCTCCGTAATGAACCCCTCTACAATCACCATGCGAGAAATGATGCTCCTCATACTCATCATGCTCATCGCCTTCCCCATCATGATCCTCATCATCACCATCCTCCATTTGGTGTTTCCCATCGTTATCATGATCATCTCTGTTTCTAAGCGCCAGCTGCAGAGAACGCTGCAGAGCAAGGTCATGAGGCAAATGCAACCTGTTCCCATTGTGGTACGAACACATCTCCTCGTAGAAAAGATGCTTCGAGCTCATGATCTTCCTAACATCATCTTTCTCTTTATCGTTCAAGTAACCAATCGAATCCAAAAGCGCCGGGTTCTCAACAACCTGACAAGAAGTTCCTCTGCCAAGCATATCGTTAAGCTTCTTATACCGTTTGTTCAAATCGTTGAACTTATCCTCACATTGCTGCGGCGAGACGTGATAACCTCTCTCAGCCATAACTTTAGAAACCGACTTCCACTTCCCCTTCTTCTGCAAAACAGCAAACTTTCTTCTGCTACCACTGTCCATAGTCGAATCTTCGCCTATATAAGACACAGCGGTTATCAACATCTTCACCATCTTATCTGTCCACTTCACTCTCTGCCACGGAGACCCTTTGTTTGATTTGTTAGCTTCGTTGTGACCATCGCCACCTTCCTCAGTGAAACTTGGCTCATCGTCATCACTCACAGAGTTCTTCTCCCTTTCGCCTTTGTGTTGCTCGGCCATTGACATGTTGTGATGATGATCACAGGTTTGACCTGTAACCATGGTAAAAGGAAGACCTTCGTGAAGTGGTCGAGGGTTTGGATTGTGTCGATGCTGATTCATGGACTCTGGATGATGAACTCTCATGGAACCTTGCAAATCGAATCCTCCGTACGAAGAAGCTCCACCACGAACCACACCTCCTCCTTGCGCAAAATTCCCATCCATTTCTCTTCCTAAGTGAGAAAACTCATCAGATAGATCTCAAAAGTCACGAACTTTTCGAGAAAATCGAAGAGATTTGAAAAGCATAGACATAGAAGAAGAAAAACCCAGGAAAAATTTAGTACTGGATCTCGTGGAAATCGAAGATCGAAGATCGAAACTTTAGTAGAGAAATCAGGATGAAGAAATCACGAGGTGACTATGAGAAATGAATAAACAATAAAGAAAGTAACTCACAGAGACAAAGTTTTGAACTTGCTTCGTCTTCTCCGTTGAGCCTCTCAGGGTTTCTCTCTCTTCTCTTTCTCATTAAAACATATCTGTGTGTTGCGCCAGTTAAAAGTTGTGTATAGGTGGATGCCAAAAGCTCTTCTTATTTTTGTAACATTAGAAAATTTTCATTTCACGTCCATACTTCTCGTAGGTTTATTATTTTTTTAACCCCACTTATATTTTTATATCATAAATTTAATTTATTAAAATGACAAATTGATACCTTGTGATTCGACTTAGTATAGTTAAATTCCACTATCATGATGGTTCATAATCAAATTAATCATGTGTGAGGTTAAGATTAGTTTTTCAAGCTTCTAGATTATTTGTATGGATAAATACGATTTGTTCTCGTTGTAAAAAAAAAAATCTTTAAACAAGAAGAGAAATTTGCACACACAAAAAAAGACAACAGAAAAAGAAGCAAATTGATATATATCGATTGAACGGCTGAGATAAATCGATCTGTGGTACATGCATTATGCAATACGTTTTAACTTTTCACTGTATTAGTAAAGCTGATGATGTGAAATGACACATACCGAATCGATCAAAGAAGTAGTCAAATTTGAAGAATCAATCACCAATGGCAATCGAAAATTCCAAAACCATCAAATAATTTTGAATTTCCTGTTTCAGATTTAAGATCATTTAAGCTCTTAAGCATATTTTATAATCTCGTCCCTCGAAATGAGGAAGTGGTGTATTTAAACAAAATGTGGAGTAAATAAATAACATTTTCACTTATAAAAACTTACAACGGCACGTTACGTTTACGTTTAATAATTCGTTGAAAGAACATGGGCGTGTGATGTGAAGCGAACCATTCTCGTGACCCGAATAAAAAAAAAAAAAAGATACTACTAAACCTTTTAAACCGAGGAATCTGACGTTGACCGGACAAAGCCTGTGATACCTGACGCAGCAGCAGAAGGTTCTCTCATTTGATACGAGGACGAAGGATTCGAAACATGGATAAATTTAACTCGAATTTTAGAAAACCTTATTGGGCCAGGCTTTTTAATTGAGAGCCCAAAATGCGAGCCCGAAACGAATTTAAGAGCGGAACTGTGTAAGATCTTCTTGGCTTCAAAAGTCTTAGAAACCAACGGTGGTGATTGCGTGAGCTCAGAGAGATATCGGCGACTATTCGTTCTTCTCCGCAATTCCAAGAACCCTCCGAGAAGTTTTAACAGAATGTCCGTCGAAGAAGACGCCACCGTTAGGGAGCCTTTGGATCTGATTCGATTGAGTATCGAAGAGAGAATTTATGTCAAGCTCCGCTCCGACCGTGAGCTCCGCGGCAAGCTTCACGTTCGTTTTCTTTCCCCATTTGGATTCCATATTTTATCTTGATTTCGGTTTTTAGAGTTTCAATTTCGGAAAATTTCACGAGCTTTTGGCGTAGAAACCTCAATTTTCGAAGAATTTAGCTGACTTTGTTAAAATTCAAGATTCGAAGTCGCTCAGATTTTTTGTGTGTGTATGTTCAGGCTTTCGATCAGCATTTGAATATGATTCTGGGTGATGTTGAAGAGGTTATTACGACAGTAGAAATCGACGACGAGACATACGAAGAGATTGTTCGGGTATGTAACTCAAACAAGATTGAATGATCTAGTGTTATCTAGTAACAGATGACGTTTTCGGGTTCAAAATATTTCAGTTTTGCGTTAAAAGCTGATCTTGAATTATGTTTATAGTTAAAAGTAGTGCTGTTTACATAAGATGAACTTATGAGCTTGTGATGATGTGTGTTGTGAAGCTTATGATTAGACTAGTGCTACTATGTTCTTCGATTCCACGTTTCATTTTTTTTAACTGTACAATCATATCTTCGTCATTTTATGCTGATGGCACTTGCTTATTTTCAGACAACGAAGCGAACAGTTAAGTTTCTATTCGTGCGTGGGGATGGAGTGATATTGGTGTCGCCGCCTTTGAGGACGACATGAGTTCGAGTTCATATAGAATGTTCTTGTGGACTTGGCTTCTGATTTGTATTGCTGTGTTTTGTTTCTTTGCCAAACATTTAAACCAAATGTAGCCAAAAAAATTGCATTCGAACCCTTATTAACATGCTTCGTTATAGTAGAAGTGTTGTAACATAATACCTCATATTCTCGACTCCTACCGTTTATGTATGAAGACTTGTGTTCTTTCTCAAATTCGATGATTTCAAACGCTAGTAGGAAAAGGGATCGATTACTTATTTAGATATGTAATCCATGAAAGACATTTTGATCAATTGAACCATTATATGGAACCACGGTTGATGAGATGAATTGAGGATGAATACAAAAAGAAGAGAGTATTGATATCAAAAGTTGGAAATGGAATTAATCACAGTAACAAGGAAACAATGCATCGAGAAGTAGATAGATATGTCTTATCTTCGTCTGGGTCTGGTTTGAGCCGGAGAGCCCATTGATGGTGACTCTCTGTAGTTTCTGCTGGGAGAATCCATTGATGATCTGGAAGACGAGTAGGCAGCTTTGGTTACTTGAGGCGTTGAATCCAACGGGACTGTCTCAACGAAGCATGCGCTATTCAGACGGGTCTTCTCTAGCTCCAGTTGAAGCATTTCACTTGTACATTGCTGTGCAAGAGCCTAATAAAACAGCAACATTAACAAAAACAAAACCGCTTTAGCTAATGGTAAATATCATCAAATAGTGGTGATTAAGGAGAAATAGTCTTACAATGAGATCATCTGGAGATACGGATGATTGTTTGTCGTCTGAAACTGCATCTTCGCTGCCACGTGTTTGTTTCCGGTGATTCCCACCTGCGTTGTTCTCAGCTGTGTCGCTGATGCTCTCTGTAGCTTTCTCCAACACAGCTCCTTGGAGAGACTTTAGAGATTCAGTTGCATCGGCCGTGAGATATGGATTCAGTATAGTCTCGAAATACTCGAGCTGCATAATCAGTTTGTGAAAACATATTATATAATCTTTAACTATTATAAACCACTCGGTAAATATGTAGCTGAGGAGAATTAACATGTTTACCTCAAGCATCAGTTGGCAGAAACCATTTGCATCTATTGAACCAAGGTCGTCAGATCTGTTTTCTTCTAGAAGACTGAGAAAAGTGTCGATCAGACCTTCCACCAAAGTGCCAAGGATTTTGTCCAGGAGAGGTTTGGAACCAGCAAATACCTGTAATTTACAGTTCTCAGCGTAAAATTAACGGGTTTTTTGCACTAGGAATACTCAAGTCTAGTGGTCAGAAGATTTGGTTATAGAAAGTTTGAATGTCTTAACGAAACAATGGAACTACCTCTGCATGGACAGCAACCAGAATGTGCAAGAGCTCGACAGCAGCATCTCTTATGCCCTGAAGGAAAGGTTTAGTTATTGGTTCTCCAGAGAAGACAAGGGGCTACAAAATATATTTCATTGATTCGTTGAGAGTGAACTTGCTACTTACTTTTACTGGAGGCGCTGCACCCCACTGAATACCAGAGTCCAGCAAATAATTTGTTGCAGCTGTTCTGATCAAGCTTGCCTGAGGTATAAGATATATAGATGCGCATTTAAAAGGACTAGATAAAAAAAAAAAGAACATTCCGGTTTCAATTGTTCAGTGGAGTTGCATCAATTCTCTAAACGCAGCGATAACATTACTAAACCAACCTAGCAGATCATAAGTTACCTTAGCAAAAGTGTAATGTTCGAGGACCTTCTCTCCAAGACCAGAGAAAGACATTATTAGATCTTGAAGATCGCTGGTGTCTTCATCATTTCTCCTGCAACATTTAAGAGACACAATTGACTGACCAGTACGCTACAACGCCATATACTTATTCTCACGATGCAATTCATAATTTTGAGAAGGAAAATTCAGACATTGGTACTAATTAGCATGGTCGAGGCATTTAACCCGATGACTGAGTTTGTCATTCAGACAGTGGTACTAATAATCATGGTTTAGGTATTTAAGCATGACTGAGTTTGTCATTCAGACAGTGGTACTAATAATCATGGTTTAGGTATTTAAGCATGACTGAGTTTGTCCAACTTCTCTACCGGTTAGAGCAGAGCTAGGTAAATCTAGAGATTAAAAAAAGCACCAAGGAAGTCAAATAAGAAAGGAACTCACCTAGACTGTAACCAAGTGTATTTGTACTTGTTGTAAAGCTCAGAGGCAAGTTCGTCTTTGCAATAACCTATATTACTTAAGATCATCAACAACTGCCTATGGGGATCAACAACACTTTCAGGAGCATTTATTGATGGTATGTCCTGGTGGTCGTTGGAATATCCATTTTGCCAACTCTCTTGCTTTGAAGGGCCTTGAGAAATGTCAGCACCAATTTGCTCCAAGTGAGCTAATATATGCAAAAAGCAATTAGCATATCATCATAATCATCGTCTAGTGTGTGCATCTGACTCTATCCGCATAAATGTTTCCTTTACATGTACTATCACGGAAGTTTGGTGTAAAAGGCTTACCAGCAAAATCCAGAAAGCAGTTCAAAAAGGCAAGTCTAACAGATATTAGAATTTCCTCAATATGGGCAAACATATCTTCTGATCTACTAGCTTCACCTTTCAAAGACAGAATCATCCTGGAAAAATCATATCCATAGATTAGCAGCCATATAAGGCAAAACGGCTATTAAAAACACGGAAGTTTGCGGTTCATTTTCTGAGCATATCATATTCTTAACGACCAGAATCATACAATGGCAATTTGGCAACTGCCATGTTTTTCTCTAACTAGGGAGAGAAGTAGAACATCAAAATCATAGAGTACTGAAATCATAGCTATCTAGAACTCTTAAAGTACACAAGGTTAAGTATTTGTATATACATGTAACTGCAAGATGCTAGAAACTTACAGATTGATTTGTTCCATCCCAGAAACGATAATTGAACGAAATGCAAGGGGCAGGTAAGATATGGAATATGGAGATCTATTCCTTTCGAGAATAGAAACGGGGATCCACGTCTCCTCCTTTGATATTCCTTCTGTAGACGCCCTCATCCAAGAGCAAAGCCTTTGGATGTATATTTTAGTGATTTCCACCTTAACTTTTCTTAGTGCCATGACTGCCAGAACCAAAAAGTGTATACGGAATCTCAGTATAGTTTAGCGAAACAACAAGCTCAAGCTTCAGGAGAAATCTAAGTACCAGCACTAGGGGGAGCTGACTCTTTCGCCTCAAAAGCTTGGCATGCTTTTGATACTTCTTTGATGGTGTCACTCATATATGGGTGGAGAATGTATGATTCGTCAAAATCATGAAACGTGCTTTGCACCTACACAAGCAAAAAGCAGGGGGACAAAAGTATTACAACCAACATACGGAACAGATAACAGGGTTACTCTTTCCAGCATGGCAAAGAAAAGCTCTATTGAAAAGATCAGTTGACAAAAAAGAGAGGCAGGGAGATGACCTTTGCTTCGTAAACAGAAATGGTATTGCGTATCATCCCTGCAACTTCTTCCAAAGAATGACTTGAATACCTTGCCTCTTCCACCTTCTCCTCAGCTTTGCTGGCTGAAGTATCATTAACTTGGGAAGACTGAATTGGTAGATTTCAATAAAAGTAAGATTTGTCTCCATTTGAGTAAAGAAAGAAATAGGTACTACCCTCAGGTTAAGAAATTTATAATACACAGGATTAATCTACTGCAAGAGCAGAGCACATAGGAGTATAATGTACCTTGGCAAATTTCCCAGTGAAAACAGAAAGAGCTGTTTTCCAAAACGCAGGGAGATGATATACGATTACAGCAGTTAATCTTTTGATATATCTTCCCCTCAAAGCATCATTTTCTTTGCCCGCTGACTCTACTGGTGGTAGGTCAACTTGGAATTGATTATCTTCCATAGAAGACGTGTCACCTGACTGAAAGATTATAGAAAGTTCAAATTGTTATCCTCTTTAAACCTGAACCTTCTTTATATTGCAATTAAATAGCTGCCCTCACAGTTGAACTCACAAGTTGAACACCATTTTGTTGGATTTGTCGCCACTTCGCATCAGAGAGTGCTCTCTCGTGCACCTGGTTGCGCAAAATTTCCATCCTTGCTTCATGATCAAATGTGCACTTTTCAAGCAGCCCATGGATTCTATGATTCTGATAAACGAAAGAAACAAACCAAACCTTATTTACATACTTTCACAAATAGTCTGAGAAACTACATATAGTGTGTGTTTCTAGACCACAATCATGAAAAAAAAAGAGATGCATAATAGCAGAGGCTAACAGAGCCACCTTCGGATATTAAAATAAAAACTACAAGGAATCCAATCCAGACACTACTCAGCACTAGCGTAGGAAAGCCGTAGAGTAAAGAGCAACAACATCTAATGCACTGACCTGAACATTTAAGTAATGCCAAACAGGATCCGATTCGGGCTCTAGCTCCAGCAAAAGCCTCACAGTGTTTTCCAGCTAAATTAAGCAAATAAATTTTAGCGTCAAGCAGAGGAAGAGAATGAAGAGAGAAGATACATGAATTTCTATTACAAACATTAATTGGTGACTCAAAGTCTAGTCTTACAAAAGGGAAGCATGAAAACTTCAATAACTGTACACTTGGGAACTGATAGCGTCATAGCGATATTATAGCAAAAGCACCAGGCAATCCTTAACTTATTTGAATGATGAAATGTTCATTCCGTTACTACATTACATTAGAATGGAAGAGGTAATAGTTAACTTACAGTCGTCAAATCTATTTTCGGATCTTCCATAGATCTGTAAAGGGTGCCTTTAAACTCCTTCATCACTTTCTCAACCTCCTCCAGTACGCGCTTGAGTATATTTACCTGTAAGAAACGTGTTACTCTATGCTTTCAAGAGCTTTGTAACATGAGTGGTATCTTTCTGAAGAGTGACTAATAAGTAATGAGGCAAGCATACATGTGAAGGGAGAGCAATAGACTTCGCCTTCTTGTATTCCCGAACAGCCAAATCATACTCGCCTTTGCTAATACTGCTACGAATTATACTGGGTAAATTGAAGAGTGTACGGAATCTCTGAAGCATTCCTTGTACAGACCTGATCTTCTCAGCTTGGGCCTAAGAATAATGGTGAAATAAGGCAAAAGTAGATAGCAAGAGGCTAACACTAAAAACCAATAGTATGTGACCATGCCAACCTGTCTCTCAAAAAGTGGCTCAAAAGCAAGATTAGCCCGTGATGTCACACTCTTCATACAGTTGAACAAATGAGTAGTTCCCGATCCTTCTGGGTCATCTTCGATCCGTTTCAGTTTTGATTCAATATCTGTAAAGAAAGGCAGTTAAAATACAGTTAACAAGAGAGAAGATTACAGTTAAAATAAGCCACCCAATTGAGTGTAAATGTGTAATAATACATACCGTCAATTGTTGTCTTACAGGAGACAAAGCAGTCAAAATTATCTTTCACCAGTTGTTTCCTTTGTAAATTACGGCCCTTTAAGTCACTTTTCAGGGCAAGGGCACCAGACTCCAAGTCCGCTGCAGTTGTCTCTTGATGAATGCGAGAAAGAAACAGCTTGGGATCGAAATGGTCAGAGATGTACACCAATTTTTCTGCAAATTGTCAGACGAGTATTGTTAAAATTTACAAAACCGGAAGTTGGACATCGAGTAAGCCCGCAGAACGTTCGAGTCGTTTGTAAGAGCTAATGATGAAGGCCAAGTTGTAAGTATGGTCATGAAAAAAAAATACATACCCCGAAGTGCATTATCCACTCTCTCAGCTTTTGAAAGACTTTCTGATGACTCAGTGATCAATCTCAGTGTCTTGTTATCAATTATCCTACGGGGGTATACAAAAAGCCATGTTTAGCTATGCACTACCATATCATGTTCTCAGAGATAAGAGTAAAGTATATGATTGACCGTTGGAGGTGAGAACACAGAAACAAGAGGAAGTACCCTAATTTTAGTGGATCAATGCATTCCATGCCACGAGGGAATGATTGCAAACTGGTAAGAACCCCTTTCTTGCCAGCTCCAGATACCTTCCGCTCAAGCTTCTCAGTCACAGGTGGTGCTGTTCTCGACTCCCGCATATCACGAACCCTACGGGCAAGCTGCCAAATGTCATCAGCATTATAGTGAAATGTTCATAATGCTACGATCCTTTAGGATCTCAGAACTATTCTATGAATGAAATATTAAGTTCATACGATTGATGTCGCATACAGAAATTTTTCGATTTAAATCCTAAACTCGATCAAAGAAGTAAAGATTACTTAAGAATAAATACTTCAAATCAAAACGATGCAACAAACACAACAACAGCCAAACGAAAATTCAAATTCTTAGCTCGAACGTATCACGCATACACTTACTAAAAAGCAAATTGAAGTCAGATAAATCCAGACGAGATAGGTACGTACCTCAGCTTCGTTTACTCGTTTCCAGCAATCGGGCTCCAATCCATCCCAAGCTCCATCATCTTCCTTCCGCGCTCTTCCTCTCTCTCTGCCACTGGCGCCTCTTCCTCTTCCCCCGCCATCGTCAGCACCACCTATTCCCCGATCCTTCTCCATATCCTCATCCCCGCTCGAAATGCTGAGCAATTCAACCTCCGATTCATCGTCATCATCCATCGATGGCTTCCTTGCCGCCGCCGCACCTCCCATCGACTTCTTCGGTGGAGGCGCTGCCGGCTTCTTCTGTTGCCGTGGCTGCTGCACTAAATTGGCGACGGGCTTGCGGGAACTGGCGGAAGGAGGCTTCTGATAGGTAAGATCTCTCTGAGATTGCTCCTTCAACGCCATTTGAAGGAGCTCATCCTCGTCTAGATCGCTGTCGCTCGACATTTTTCCCGCTGAATCAGATGATCGTCTCTGTCTCTTCCTCCCTTGAGCTATCGCAGAGATCTGTGCATATATTTTTTTTCACAAATCAGTTTTTGAATTTTGTTTGCGACTTTTTCTTTTTCCGTGTGGCGAATTTTTCTTCTCTTTGTTATTTTTTGTTTTTAACTTTTCCAGTGTTTTATTAATGGAAAATAAATGCAAAATAAAACATCAATTAAGGGGAGTGTGAAACGCCGCCGTTTGGCTATTTAACCTAAACCCAAAATCCTTCTTCAACCTTTTTTTGCCCTATAAATACGCGACAACCAAAAAAGCGGTCGAAACCCTAAAATCCCAAAATTCTCTGCAGCGAAGAACCTTTTACATCTTTACTCATCTTCCACAAACCCTAATCTTCTTCGATAACTTCTGTGCTGTTCCGTAAATCTTCCTGGTTTGTTTTTGCCTAATATGAAGAGAAGCCGATCAGATAAAAAAGTAATCTTCTCTCCATCTCTCGCTCTGATTTATTGAAAATTTTATTGAGCTGTTGATTCGAAGGTTATTGTTTTAGCTGTTTAAATTCGATATCTGATTGTATTGTTCTTTTTCGGTATTGGGTGAATCACAGGCTCTGTTTATCTTCGAATTTTATCAATGGATCGGAAGAAATCGAGTGCGTGGTGTGGAGACGAAGATCATCCCTTGGTCTCGTCGTTTATGGGAGGTGAAAAGTCTAAGAATAAATCATCTGTGATAGAAGAAGAGGGATACATTGGTCTGGAGCTATGTAAAAAGCCTATGCAGCTTGAGGAGAATCATGAATCTTCTGAATGCAATTCAGAGGAGATTGATTTTTCTGGGGAAAGTAAGATGAAATCGAAGAATAGGGGATCTGTTGGCTCTACTCTTCTTGATGTTGAAGATTACAAGGAGGAAGCTAATGACGTCACAAAGAGTGAGGAGATTGGAGAAACCTCAAAGAGTAAGAAAAAGAAGAAGAATAAGAGTGGAAGGAGTGCACATGAAGAAGAGGATTTGGACAAGATTCTTGCAGAACTTGGGATAACTCCTGTTGAAGCCCAGCCTGAGACAGTTACACCTGCAGATGTTGCTGTTGAGAAGGATGGAGAAGAAGAAACTGTTGAGTCGGCTGCGGCGAAGAAAAGGAGAAAGAAGAAGGAGAAGAAAGCAGCTACTTCTTCTGTGGAGGCTAAGGAAGACAATCAAGAGAACTCAATATCTGAGACATCACAGCCCAAGAAGAAGGATGCAAAGGGTAAAGTAGCGGAGAAGAAAGTTCCTAAACATGTCCAAGAGATCCAAGAGATTATTGCACGGCGGAAAGAAGCTGAAGAGAGGAAGAGGAAGGAAGAAGAAGAGAAACTGAGGAAAGAAGAAGAGGAGCGCCGTATACAGGAAGAGCAAGAAAGGATAGCTGAGGAGATCAGACAGAGGAGAAAGATAAGGGATAAGGAGAAACTGCAGAGGAAGAAGCAAGAGGGTGGGATTCTAACAGAAAAGCAAAAGAGGGATGAGGCTTTCAAGAACAAGGCTTTGAATGAAGCTGAAAGTCTTCTTGTTGCAGATAAAAACGGTGATCCCACAAAGCGTCCCATTTATGCCAACAAAAGAAAACCAGCTCCCGAAAAGGCAATAGGTTCTGCTTCTGTCCAGGTAAAAGATGATGTAGAAACAAAGGAAAAGCATGCAGATGAACCAGCTACTTTGCATGAAATTGGTTCAGCTGATGATGGAAGGATTGATAGAATAGAAATCGTAGGCACGGAAGAGAAACAGGCAGCTGCTGATATCGCAGAGGAGAATGGTGATGAGAAAGATGATTGGGAAGCAAGAATCGGAGATAGTGATTATGATGATGAGGAAGAATCTCAGCCTGTGGTTAAGGAAGAATTAAAAGACACTGTATCAAAAGCACATCATTCAGGTCAGGATAAACACTAGTTTCTTTATCCCTTATCTGTTTTTAATCTAAGATTTTGGGTTTCGAATCTAATATTTTGGGTTTCGATACAGATCCTCCCACTGATAGACCAACAGTAAAGGTTGGAGTTCCAGGCAAGCCAACAACACTTGCCAAAAACTCTGTGTGTAAGGTGGATGATGCTGCTCCGCCAAAAGATGCTTCTAAAGATTCAGTAGTGAATGGAGTTACTAAAGAAAGAGAAGAAAATCTTCGCTCTCCCATTTGCTGCATCATGGTCATGTTGATAGTGGTAAAACAAAGCTGTTGGACTGCCTCAGAGGAACAAATGTTCAGGGAGGCGAAGCTGGAGGTATTACTCAACAGATTGGTGCAACATATTTCCCTGCAGAAAACATCCGTGAAGGACCAAGGTGTTCACAGTTAATGCAAAACTCAAGGTGCCAGGTCTATTGGTTATTGATACACCTGGGCATGAGTCATTCACAAATTTAAGGTCGAGGGGCTCAAATTTGTGTGACCTTGCGATTCTAGTGGTTGACATAAAAGATGGTCTACAGCCACAAACCATAGAATCTCTGAATCTTTTGAGGAGGAGGAATACAGAGTTCATTGTTGCCTTGAATAAGGTGAGAGGTCTTATCATTCTGCTCGGATGTGGTTGGTTTTCTCTGTTGTTACTTGATGTGCGGCAATTTAAAACCCCCAACTTACAGGTTGATAGGCTATGTGGGTGGAAAACATGCAAGAATGCTCCTATAAGGAAGGCAATGGAGCAGCAATCGAGAGATGTGATTAATGAATTTAACACGTCGGTCACTGCGGTAAGTTATATGTCTACAAGTTTTGTTTTAACGATTTAGGGTGTATAGGATGTGTACATATGTCGTAACCTATATTGTTTCATTGGTGTTTCAGGTTATAACTCAGTTCAAAGAACAAGGACTCAACACTGAACTTTATTACAAAAACAGAGAAATGGGAGAAACTTTCAGTATTGTACCTACGAGCGCTATTAGGTCTGAAATTTGTTTGTTGTATTCCATATTTCCATGCCAACATAAAGGTCAACTGACGGTTTAATTTTGTATATTGATATCTCAGTGGGGAAGGGAGTCCAGATCTGTTGCTGCTGTTGGTTAAATGGGCTCAGAAAACTATGGTCGAGAAACTCACATATGTTGACAAAGTGCAGGTCGGTCTCATTCCTCTTTAGAAAACTCGCCATTTCTGCAAAACAGCATTCTTATCTTTTTCTTGAAATGGTTGAGCAGTGTACCGTCCTTGAAGTGAAAGTTATTGAAGGCCATGGTACGACAATTGATGTTGTTTTGGTCAATGGTGTACTCCACGAAGGTGATCAAATCGTTGTTTGTGGGTCACAGGCAAGTAGAAACGTCAGGGGGCATACCTAAATATATCATGTTCCAAGTACTTCATAAAGCTGGAAACTTGATGTTATTGTTTCATTTCCTTTTGTACTATTTCAGGGACCAGTTGTAACAACTATTAGATCATTATTGACTCCTACTCCAATGAAGGAGCTACGGGTGAAGGTACTTTCAGATAGTCCATTTCTTGCCTCTTGTTACTGTCTTTCTAGGGAAACATGGTTTGTGCTAATGACATTCCTTTGCCATACACGATGCGAATTTTCTGGTCTGATGTTTCAGGGTACATATCTGCATCATAGAGAAGTAAAGGCTGCGCAATGTATCAAGATTACTGCAAAGGTGATTGTCTCTTACATATCACCTTAGTACTAATTACTAGCCTGCACTGTTAAATAAGCTTTGTGAAAGTTGGAGCACAACCTGAACTAAAGCTTCCCATATTTTTGTTGTTGATAAAAGGGCCTTGAACACGCCGTTGCTGGTACTTCTTTGCATGTGATTGGACCTGATGAGGACGTGGAAGAAGCCAAGAAAACGGTCATGGAAGATATGAAGTCAGTTATGAACCGGATTGACAAAAGTGGTGAAGGAGTTTATGTACAAGCTTCTACATTAGGGTCTTTGGAAGCATTCCTCGAGTTCTTGACGTCCTCAGATGTAATAATACCTGTCAGTGGTATTGGCATAGGACCGGTACATAAGAAGGATATCATGAAGGCCGGCGTAATGCTAGAGAGGAAAAGAGAGTATGCTACGATTTTGGCTTTTGACGTGAAAGTAAATGCAGAGGCTCGCGAACTTGCAGACAGAGTGGGAGTAAATATCTTCTGCGCTGACACCATATATCAGCTGTTCAAACAGTTTAAAGGCTACCTCAAGGATATCGAAGAGGAGAACAGGAGAGAAACAGCCTGTGAAGTAGTATTCCCTTGTGTCCTTAAGATTTTACCAAATCATGTCTTCAATAATAGAGACCCAATCATCCTGGGAGTCGATGTCATGGATGGTATACTCAAGGTATATGATATTTTCTCATCATGATCTGTGTTACACACATGCCCTTTTGGATTACCGGGATCTGACAATGGTCTCTTCTTGGTTTTTAGGTTGGAACTCCCATCTGCATTCTCAAAGAGATTGAGAAACGAAGAGTGTTTATGGATATTGGTAGCATTGCATCTATTGTGAACAACAAGCAGCCAGTTGATTATGCAAAGAAAGGCGAGAATGTGGCGATTAAGGTATGAGATCCCTTTCTTTCTCTTCATTACTTCAACCATTATCTTCACCGTTTTTCTGCAATTGAGGTTTTAAAAAACCAATGTCTGGCTTTCGTATTAGATCATTGCCTCTAACCCTGGAGAACAGAAAATGTTTGGGAGGCACTTTGGTATGGACGACGAGCTTGTTAGTCATATCTCTAGGCGATCCATCGACATACTCGAAGCAAACTACCGGGTAAGTTTGACAAGTCTTTGCTTGTTCTCCGGTTTTGTCTAAAATGTGGTTTTACAATGAACTGTGTTTTTTGTTCAGCTCAAACTGAAAAAAAAAAATGAAACTCTTTATTGCAGGATGAGTTATCTGAGGACGAGTGGGAGCTTGTTTCGAAACTTAAAGAAGTGTTCGAGATACTATAAGATTATTTTCCATTTTCATCGTGAAGCTAAACACAGAGAGATAGACTGAAGATTTGAGAGGAGGATTATAATCCGTTTCCTTCTCTCTTGTAATCTGCTCTGTGATTTATTATTGGTTTTGATATTATAGACATTTCTTTGAACGCCCCTAAACTTTTTATGCGATAAAATAACCCCAACGGTGTTTTCCTACAACATTTCTTTGGGTTTAAAACTCCCAATATTTTACAAAATTATCTATTAAGTTATTTTGATCGTCCATATTATTTACTAAATTTATACGCAGACTTAAGAGCATGTTGTTACAGAAGAAAAAGTAGCATCTGTGTTATGGACTATTGATTTCTAGCTATGGGATGGGGTTTATAGTGTAAACTAATACAATTTGAGGCGAATCTGTGAATCCTAGATAAAAATTGAGGCGAATCTGTGAATCCTAGATAAGCAAAGGTATGGTTTTACATTCGTGTATGAGCGAAGTCCTTGGAGCCAGCTTCCATTGATCACTGCTAAGTTCTTAGGGCCTCGAGAAGAAAAGGTAATCGCAACGATTTTGAGCTCTAATCATCATCTTTCAAGCTAGTTTCCGGCGAGTTTGTTTGTTATTGCAAAGTTCGAGTTTTTAGAGATTTGGAAAAGAGGCTTAGGGATTAGGGATTAGGATCTTCACGTATTCATGTCGAGCTCGTTACGTTGCAGACGGCTTTGTGTGATTTCTTCTCTCCGGAGAAATGTCGGAGATTGTGCGTTTACTTCTTCCCCTCTACGGTTTCTGGTGAGTATAAGAACATTATTGTCTTCAGTGTCACAAGTGAAATCGGAGGATCTCCTCGATAAGCAAAACCCATGTTTGAAATCTTTTACAGTGTCGTATCTCGTGAATTCCTGTGGATTGTCTTTGGAATCTGCTAAATCGAATTCCAGATTCGTCAAATTGGTTTCTCCCAAGAGACCAGACTCTGTTCTCGCTCTCTTCAAGAGCCATGGCTTCTCCAGCGACCAGATCACCAGCGTCATCAGATCATTCCCTCGTGTTCTGTCACTGAGCCCAGAGGACATTATCTTGCCCAAGCTCATGTTTTTCGACTCGATCGGGTTCTCAGCCTCCGATACCGCGAAGCTGATCTCGTCTTGCCCCACAACACTATCCTATAGCTTGAGCAAAAGACTCATCCCTTGCTATGATTCCCTCAAGAGCATACTGTTAGAGGGAGAAAGCGTTGTCAAGTGTCTGAAGCGCGGCCGCGGAAACAGATGTTTCTCGTCCAACATTGCACAGAGCTTATCTTCCAGGGTCTCTCTCTATAGAGAGCTTGGAGTTCCAGACAAAAGCATCAAGTGGCTGGTCCAAGCGTCTCCATCCACTTTCTTATCCACCGAGTTCAGATTCAACGAGGTCTTAAACAGAGTTTGTGGGTATAAGTTTGACCCGAAGAAAGCTGCTTTCGTTCACGCTATGGTAGCCTTTGGTTCGACGAGTGAGTCAACAGTTGAGCGGAAACTCAAGCTGTTCCAGCGGTTTGGTTGGTCTAAACAAGACTTCGTCTCAGCGATCATGAGATTCCCAAACTGCACCAAGGTTTCGGATAAGAAGATAATGTACACGATGGACTACCTGGTTAACAACATTGGTCTGCAGGCTCGTGACATTGTTGCGACACCCGTGGTACTTGGTCTGAGCATGGAGAAGAGGATCAAACCGAGGAACCAGGTGATCTCTTTGCTTCTCTCTCAAGGACTTGTGGAGAAAGAAGATGTAAACTATTTCACTGTGCTAAAGATGAAAAGCTCCGAGTTCATGGATAGGTTTGTGCTTAAACATCAGAATGAGATGCCACAACTTATACAGATCCTTACGAGTAAACGTGGAGTCTAAATAGATTGCGGCTTGTTCGATTAGAGAAGTGAGATCAGAATGTTTTCTCTCCGGTCATGTTTTGACATTTGCTATTCGCTCAATGAAAGTAAAACTTACCTTTTGGTTAATAATCAGAAAATATTTACCTTGTGTAATTCGGCCTTTCTTATGGTAATTTCTTGGTTCTGTAAAAAGGCCACATGTTCCATTTCCCTTTCAACAAGGATGTGAGAACACGCAATCTCGTGCCAAAAGCAGGCATGAAAATTAGCTTTATAAATCCGAATAATACATAAGAGATTATAGAACACGACAACGATTCTAAAAGTAGTTCTCTTTTAGTTTTTCTTTCCGGAGATCATCGATTCGTCATGACGAGCTTTCTTACGCTCGAATCCAATCAAACAAACTCTACTGTTATGGTTGGATTTTTTTTTTTTGTGTGTTTCTAGTCTAAGGAGTTTCACAAAACACATTATCTTCTTAAGCGACAACGAAACGTATAAATATTGTTAGGCTCTAGTTGATATTATATAGTTATAATTTCTAAGTTTCTAACAGGTTATACGTTACCAACAAACTCAGCGGTATTTTGATGGATTAATTTGGCGGTTTTGGCAGATTTTTAGATTTAAATCTAACATTTTAAATTTTTAATATTTTGTGATTTTCGTTAAATATCTAACAATTTTTAAATTGCTTGTTCCATAAACTCTTACATTTATATCGGATAACAGACCGAAATTTTGCCGGCGTAGTTAGAGCTACAAGTGTTAAACGACCAATTCATTATTATTGAGAGAAAGTTCATTTGACAGAATTATATAACAGATCTGCTTACAAAGAGATCCCATTTCTATCAACTTTCCACGAAGTAAAACAAGTAATCAACAATCCATATATTTCAAAGTTTCTTGTATATTAAAAAAAAACGTAACCGCTTAAATTGTGCTGCATGAAACATGAAGAAGAGTGCTCGGACACGCAGGATGTAAGTAAACACACACAAACTATGATATACCATGTGTCCCAATCAGTTTCGTCAAACCAAAAGTAACTGCCATAGCTAACCATCCTCCAATCAAAACCCTAGCCGACGACTTAACCACCGGTGCTTTCCCCAAAACCGCTCCTAACCACCCAAACATAACCAGCGCCAACGTAACCGCCGCCACAATCACTCCAATCCTCACTTGATAATCTTTCACAAACGCAGCCGCCAATAAAGGCACAATCGCCCCTATCGAAAACGCTAGCGCAGACGCAGCAGCCGCTTGCATCGGGCTCGGAAGCTTCTCTTTCTCTATTTCTCCTCCGCGCTCTCTCTTCATTTGGGCCACCTCGATGTCGTACTGAGAGTAAACGGAGACAAACTCTCCGATCGCCATGCTACAAGCTCCGGCGACTAAACCGGCGAAACCGGACAAGATCATGGTCTTAGCGTCTTTCTTAACCGCACCGACCCCCATCATAAGCGAAGCCGTCGAGACAAGACCGTCGTTGGCACCCAGCACGGCGGCTCGTAGCCATTGAGCTCTTTTGGAGTAGTCGAAAGTCTTTTCTTGATCTTTCTCCATGTCTAGGCTCAAGCTGTTGTTCACGTTGTGTGACTCCATCCTTTAAATCTTTTTGATTTGTTAGTTTCGTCTCTTTTCTTTTTTTGTGTTGAGATGAGAAGATAGAGAATATATGATGAAGTGTGGAGAACACACGCCTAGGTTGAGTTATATTTATGGAGAGATTTTGTGTAAAACTTTCATATTTTATTTTTATAAAACCAAATTTTATGTGGTGGAGTAGACGATTAATATATGTGGACCTTCACCACCACTAAGGAAATACTTTTACTATATTGAACTAAAATGTGGACTAAAATCAACCCCAAGCTGTTTCCTCTTATTTCTGAATTTGTTTTCCTAAATTAATAATATTCAAAACTTTTTTACTTTCCAAACCAAAACACAAAGCTTGATTTAGTTACCAAAAGTCCAAAACACAAGGCTCGACTAATATATGTACAATACCAACACCACTTAAGGAAAGAATCTAGGCCTGATTGTTAACAGTTGGAATTTGACTGTAAACAGCCTAAAATTTTATATTTTAAAAAATGCTTTGTATAGCAAAAAAACAGAAAAGTAAATATTTTTGCTTTCAATTAAAAATGAAAAAACGAAAGTTTAATTTGATGCATTTGAATGCTGTAGAAATGTTTTTGCTGGATACAGCTTCTACTGTATATTGAATACAGATTGTGGACTAAGTTAACACCCTACGTCCCTACCTGTTTTCCTCTTATTACTAAATGTGTTTTTTTTATAACTTTTTACTGAATTCGTTTTCCTTCACTAGTAATCTTGAAAACTTGAGTTTTACTTACCAAAAGACAAAGCTTGATTTGAATAATTAATTATAAAGCAGCTGTTTTTTTATTTTCACGACTTCAGTATGTACTAAATCTATGGCTGCAACTGGTATTTCTTTATACCAGTCGAAACTTTCTAGGGAGATGATGAAATGAGCTGAAACAATCATTGTGAAAATGAAATTTTTTTCTTTAGACTCCCTAAAGGCATCACAAATACGTTGTTTGTTTATCAAAATTTACATTTGTTCCATATACATTGATACATAATTTATTTTTATTGTGAGTACGTTTATTAATAATATGTTTTTGATAGAAGAAAATAAAAACATTTTTTTAATTTGCATTTTTAGTAATATATATATATTTTGAATAAACATGTTTGTGACACTTATTTTTACATAATACACGTAAAACTGAATTTTTTTTGGTTACGGTTAGACCGACGAAAATAAATTAATAACTTCGATGAATTTGTTCACAATATTGTGTCTTTTAAAAAAAAATTAGCGACGCTATACAAACTGTAAATAGTATGATAGTGACACTAATCTTAACCTTCACTATTACATGCTTATTCTCGCTGTCTTGTATGAATAGGCATTAGCATTCTATATTTATTGTTTCTTTTCCAAAAAGATTAGAATATTGAATTTAGCAAAGATGTAATCGTTTTTACATTACGATTATAAGTTTTAAAAACGAACAAAATAAGTTCTAAAAAAAGCAAAATAAAGTGGATTTCCGCGTACAACTAGTAAAGATAAAGCATAATGATAACCGGTCTATATAAATATATACCCCAAAATCACCTCAAATGAAACTAAATTCAAAAGGAACATAATACTTAATCTTCTAACCCAAAAAGTAGTATTTATAAATAATTTAAATAAAACAGGAAAGAAGAATGTAAATGTGAAACCACACATATTTTGGTTTTTTAGGTGATTTGTTTTTCTTTTTCATTTATTTACTTTGCGTAAGGCAGAATATAAATAAACAGATATGAATGATATCGAAAGGGGTGGTTATATACTTACAAAATGAAGCTGTTCTATCCTCTTTATGATTAAAACCCATGCATATATGCCTTCTTGAGAAAAAAGATACAAAAAAAGAAAAATTAGATTAAAGCTCAACTTCTCAAACGGTGACCTAATGATATACGAAATCTGTTGCCCAAAATTAAGGTTGAAAACATATGATGCTTTAGTTTTTGATTTCTGTTCTTATACTACCAATGTACCACATTAGCTTTTCTTTTTGCAACTATGCTATCATATTGATCAAATCATATTCAAATTTGGAAAATGATTTATTTTAATTCCCAAAGATTTATTTGAGAACAAAAAAAATCTTCATGTACTTTGTATTGGCATTATTGCTTTGCTTTAAAATTTAAATTTTGAAAAAGATCAGTTTTATTGGTAGTTAATCCATTTCTGCAAGTAATTTGAAATCAACGTACGTCAAAGAGGTTTTTAAAAAGTTTCAGATTGTTTTATACTCGTAGATCGAGTCTTTGTAACTCATCTGAAAACTGCTTGCGGCTTGTAGCTCACAAGTCACAAATGATAAATGATTTCTTCATATTTTAGACTTTAGTAAATATAAATGATTTCTTTCGTTATTTTTTGTTTTCCTAAACTCTTCATTGTAATGCTTAAGTCATATGAAAAAGAATATTGGTCGGCTGATTCTTTTCTTTTTTAATCATATTTTCTCCTTTTTTTTTACTACAAGAAAACTGTAAAAGCGTTTTTTATAAAGGAAAAAAAAAACATCTCTCGCATTCTTTTACTTTCTGTTTCTTTTTGTCTGTTGATTATGACTTTTTTTTATCGACAAAGGAATGAACGCAAACCAAAAAGGGGATAATCAATCATACATACTGTTCGTATATTTTTTTCTTCTTATTGAGAAAACTGTCTGTATTATTTGTTAACCATTCTCTGGTTTTTCTGTGTTTGACCAAAAGTGAGCAATGGATAATATATTATTTTGATATAATACTGTTTGATAAGTGTAATATAGATAATCTCCTCCTATATCTTCTGTTTAATAAAAGAGGAATTCATTAGGATGATATAATATAGGTCAAATGGATTAATATATAACTGCACCAATAGACGGACACATAATGGACAATTAAAATATTAAACAGTACAATCCAACTAGCTTATATATGAAGGGGATCAAAATTGAATCAGATGCCTTTCACACTATAGATTCTTCGACCTAGCAAATTAGAGCCGTCTGCAATTGAAATCTATAAACAACAATTTTAAATAGTAGATCATATGAACATATAAAAGTTGGGCCTTTTTTTTGTCTTGATAGAGAGAAAATAGATGGATTGCTGAATTGGAAAGCACTGAGAAATAAATGTATAGGGAGATAAAATATCGGAAAGAGTCGATAATTCTATAAAGAAAGAGGGACGAGTGTGGTTGCCACACGAATAGCACCACACTTCACCATCATCATCACTTGTTTAACACAACACATACACATATCTACGTATTATGTCTCTTCAAATGTATGCATGCATACGTAGTCGCCTACGTACATGTATGCCCCCGCGCGCATTTTAGCATTCCGGAATATTAAATTAAATATAGCGGGAAATTTATCTGTATCTTTTATTTTTATTTTTACTTATACAGTCATACACCACATTGTGGATAATCGATATGATTATACAGTTAAAACCAATAAAGTACAATTAGCGTAACACCACATTTGTTTATATTTGAATTCACAATTATAACGCGTTATACTGTACAATAGAATTTGTAATTTGGTTTTGAAATATTATTGATAACGTCATAACATAATGTGATTAGCCATGTGTAAGTTCGATTTTATATCCCTCAATCTCTCCCAATGTAGTGAAAAGTAGGTTATTACTTATTACACCTTTTATATTTTATAGTGATGGATATAGATAGACACATGGATGTCAACTTTACAAGTGTGGTCCGAGTCTTAGTCCCCTCCTCATGAAACGCAATCTCGTTAAGAATTTTGGAACTTTTGTGTTATTAACATGTATATAGATGAGATTTGAACATATGATTTTATGGTGCATGTTTTTTGCATATCATTTTAAATTGATTGATAAGATAGTCTGTTTTTCTTTAGCAGAAAAGAAGAAGAAGATAAATCGTATTTGTATATCTAAAATAAATTAATTAACGATTTTTGTCTTTATCATTATTATTGGAAAAATTCAATGGGCTTCACATAAATGGGTTTCACATAAATGAAGCAATGCACAATATAGCCCGCCATTCCCAAAGGATTGTGACCAAACTGGAATGTGATAGTAATGCTCATATTAATATTTTTCCTAGTTGCACAAAATAATAAAAATATTTTTCTAAACAATAAACTAGATTAAAGTCGACAAGTCTCCAAAGTTCAATCTATCAAATTCAAGTCAGCTCTTTCGTGGAACTGATTACATTAATTTAGTCCTCTTCGGATAGAGTTCGGCTTGCCATATGGACCATGAATGTCTTTTTACTATCGACACATTTGCAGTCAAAATGGGACACACCCAGAAAGAAACATCCCTTACCCTAATAAAATCTCTATATGAAAATAATTCACAAAACATTTCCACATACCCGTACCTAAAAAAATTACATAAAGACATCTGAATATCTGATATAGTATGAAATATTTATGAAACTGAAGGAAAATGGAAAATATACAAAATATTATACAGATCATATCATGATACTAATCAAACCGTGTAAACTATTAATTAACAATAGAAGTGGAATTAGTACACTATATATACTTATATTATCCCATTCCTAAGTGTGGCCTCTAATTTATCAAATAAATTTGTGACCTGAAAGCACATGCTTCATGTACCTTAAGGCAGGAACGGGTCTGAAGTGTTTGCTATGCACCGTTGTAGTATCATAGTTTATTGGTAAGATCTACATGATGTCGATTAAATTAAATAGTTATCTATTTTTTTTTTTAATTGGTCCATTTATAGTGATGGGATTAATTAAATTGATCTCTACTTTTAAATTGGTACGTTTACATCGATGAAATTAATTAAATTGATCTCTAGTTTTTAATTGGTCCGTTTAGAGTGATGAAATTAATTAAATTGATCTCTACTTTGAACTTTGACTAATTCCACTGGCTTGAAACAAGACTACAGCAGCCATTTGTGGTTCTTACTTTTCTACGGTACATTACGTAGAGACTTGTTCAGCACCCGAGATGGACCGCCATTGCAACAATATTTTATATGAAATCTAATAAAGAGAGAAGCCTAAGCTTTACTATAAAAGGAGTAACAAAGATGCACTACAAAGAAGAAAACACACACAGAGACTTATCTCTCTCTCTCTCTCTCTCTCTCCTCTATTCTGATCACCGTGATCACGTAGAGTGCCGTAAAGGAGAAGAAATAAACAAACAAACAAACAAAAAAAGAGAGAAAATGGGATTTCCTTTTGAAGAAACCTTAAGCTCTAACCCAAAAAACACAATTGTCGTTGATGATGATACCGAGTTGGGTTTGATGGCCGTGAGACTTGCGAATGCCGCCGCCTTTCCAATGGTTCTCAAGGCCTCTCTCGAACTCGGTGTCTTTGACACTCTCTACGCGGAAGCCGCTCGCACGGACTCATACCTGTCGCCATCCGAGATAGCAAGTCGGCTACCAACCGCGCCACGTAACCCTCAGGCACCGGTTTTGTTGGACCGCATGCTTCGTCTACTAGCTAGCTACTCCATGGTCAAGTGCGGTACAGTCTCAGCCGGAAAGGGCGACAGAGTCTACAGAGCCGAGCCAATTTGCAGGTTCTTCTTGAAGGACAACATTCAAGATATTGGATCCCTTGCTTCTCAAGTCATTGTCAATTTCGACAGCGTCTTCCTCAATACTTGGTATTTTTTCACAATTCATCTTAGTGACAAAAAAATTGTTTGGTTTTTGATGTCCGACTCCTCATTGAAACTCTGTGAAATCTTATCTTATACACGATTGAATTGTAGGGCACAATTGAAAGATGTGGTGCTAGAAGGAGGAGACGCATTTGGCCGTGCACATGGTGGCATGAAACTCTTCGACTATATGGGTACAGATGAGAGATTCAGTAAACTCTTTAACCAGACCGGATTCACCATCGCGGTCGTGAAGAAGGCTCTTGAAGTCTATGAAGGCTTCAAAGATGTGAATGTATTGGTTGATGTGGGTGGAGGAGTTGGCAACACCCTTGGTGTTGTTACTTCTAAATATCCTAATATCAAAGGTATCAATTTTGATCTGACTTGTGCCTTGGCACAAGCACCTTCTTACCCTGGGGTGGAACATGTCGCCGGAGATATGTTTGTGGAAGTTCCAACCGGAGATGCCATGATCTTAAAAGTAAGCTTATCATCTTATTATACATATTTCTAGAAAGTGTATGTATCCTAGTATTTTGTACTTACTGATATTTGTTTTACAGCGTATACTTCATGATTGGACCGATGAAGACTGCGTCAAGATTCTAAAGAATTGTTGGAAATCTCTACCAGAGAACGGTAAAGTTGTTGTCATAGAATTAGTCACTCCTGATGACGCTGAAAGTGGAGACATCAACGCGAACATTGCTTTTGACATGGATATGTTGATGTTCACTCAATGTTCTGGTGGGAAAGAGAGGTCACGAGCCGAGTTCGAAGCTTTGGCTGCAGCTTCTGGCTTCACCCATTGCAAATTTATTTGCCAAGCTTATCACTGTTGGATTATTGAGTTCTGTAAAGAAACTGTTTAAAATATAATACTAAATCCTCATCATTGTTAATTCATGTTTTGTTTGAAATGGTCATATACCGTTGTCGTTTTCTTCGAGCTATATGAAATAAAATATAAGCTTTTTTTTATTGATTTTCTGATTGTACTCAGCTATTATTAATAAGCCACATGTAATTCATTCGTTTACTCTTGAAGATCTCAAAGTTCTCACACAAGAGCATATTCATTGACTCATTTTTCATTTTGTTACCTTCTGAGTTCTCTCTTAGTTTGTTAGTCATATTCGTCTAGGCGGGAAATAACGGCTATATTATTTTCTAGTTTAATATTTCATTCTTTCTGTTACTACAAATTAAAAGCTTGAGAGATTGTTCATACATGCAACGATAAACTTTTTGAATGGGTTTGATCGATCACCAAGGCCAGCCCATGGGGCAAGCAGGAGAAGCCAATGATTAGGGCATCAAAAAATTTAGAGGCATCATTTTTAAAAATGTTCAATATTAGAATTATTTATTATTCCGTTTCAAAATAAGTGTCATTTTGACATTTTTCACACAAATTAAAAAAAGTATTAAAAATTATATTTTACCTTTTGTTCACACATAAAATAACATTCTCTTTCTAATTAATACATTAATATAACAAGGTTAAAACAGAATTTTTGTTTAAAAAATTACATTGGAAATAGAAAATGACACTTTTTGTGAAACAAAAATAAAACTCTAAAACGATACTAATTTTGAAACGGATGGAGTAATATTTATATATATATATAATTTTAAGTTAAAGTTTATTATGAATTATTGTAATCTATAATATCAAAAAAGATTGAATGAACTGACTTTATTATCAACTTAGACAATTATGGTTGGAAAACTAATTATGTGCATTTAATGAATAATTTTGCAAGAAAAAATGTAAAGAATACTATTTTTCAATAATATATATATATTATAAATTATTTATAAATTTATTATGTTTGTTTGAAATTGGATTTTTTTTTAATAATTTTTTTAAGTATAATTTTTTATGTTAAATATAATATAGAAAAATATATTTTAGATTTGAATAGGGCATGAAAAATCGTCGGACCAGCACTGTCCACACTTATCAAAAGAGAATAGCCTGAAAGGAGACTGCAGCTTGGTTTGAGACCGACCAGATCAAGAGCTAGCTAGAGACAAGGCATGAGCAGCCATGAGAGAGCTAACAATCATCATCAAAAACTCATCGCTTCACCCTACCACCTTATAGACACGAACCACACAAAAACAAAGGCAACTTAATTTGATTGGACACTAACCAACTTTGTTAATAATTTCAGTTTGTATATGGTTATTACTGGTACAATTGACCCTAAATTGTTTATACTGATTGATTCCAATAATAATTAATGAAGTTTGACAATTCAAAATATGTGACCTTTCGTGGAAAGACAGTTAAGAATGGAGGCCATAAAGGACAATTCTGATGTTACACTCGCGCCGTATTAAAAAAAAAATCAATATTTTCTGCCGTTTAAAAAAATATTATTATTTTCCTGTCCAATTCCTAAGTCGCAATCGTCCTATATATAATCAATCAAGTTGGAGCGATGCGTGTCTCTGAGTAATTAACTGCGCCTTTCATATCATGTCGATCAACTTAAAAAAAACAGATATTTCGCTTTATTTATTTTACTTATTATTGAGATATACATACTTATTATATAGTCAGGAAAAAAAAATACTGATGAGTCACTTGGTCGATCTCTTGACTTTTTAAGTAACAAAACCAACAGACTTGAAACAAGATTTTTCAGCTGCCACAAGTGCTCTTACTTTTCTACATAGAGGACTGACGACTATTCAGCCAGCTAAATGGACCGGCACGCCAACTAAATAATTAAATAAAATTACTATAGAAAAATAAAATTTAAAAAACAATGAAAGATGAGGCAAAGCCTTGGTTATAAAAAGGAGAAACTAAGATCCATCAAATAATCATCTTCAACATTACACACACAAACACACACATAGTCTTCTGGTCTGTAAAGTACCGTGAAGGAGAAGAAAGAGATAAAGAAAGAAAAAAAATGGGAATCCTTTTTGAAGAAACCTTAAGCTCCAAGCCCAATACCCAAATTGTTATTGATGATGATAATGAGTTGGGTTTGATGGCCGTGAGAATAGCCAATGCTGCCGCTTTTCCAATGGTTCTCAAAGCTGCCCTCGAGCTCGGTGTCTTCGACACTCTCCACGCAGCCTCTGTGTTCCTCTCACCTTCCGAGATAGCGAGTCGGCTACCAACCACACCTCGCAACCCTGGCGCGCCGGTTTTGTTAGACCGCATGCTTCGTCTACTCGCTAGCTACTCCATGGTCAAGTGCGGTACGGTCCAAGCCGGCAAGGGCGAGAGAGTCTACAAAGCCGAGCCGATTTGCAGGTTTTTCTTGAAGGATAATATTCAAGATATTGGATCCTTAGCTTCTCAAGTGATTGTCAATTTCGACAGTGTCTTCCTCAACACATGGTAATTTTCTATTCATCATCGATTTAAAAAATTTCAAAAGGCTCAGTTTAAACAATGAATCTTACGTTATTTTTGATGTGATATTTTTGCAGGGCGCAATTGAAAGATGTGGTGCTAGAAGGAGGAGATGCGTTTGGTCGTGCACATGGTGGCATGAAACTCTTTGACTATATGGGTACAGATGAGAGATTCAGCAAGCTCTTTAACCAGACCGGATTCACCATTGCGGTTGTGAAGAAGGCTCTTGAAGTCTATGAAGGCTTCAAAGGTGTGAACGTATTGGTTGATGTTGGAGGAGGAGTTGGTAACACTCTTGGTGTTGTTACTTCTAAGTACCCCAATATTAAGGGTATCAACTTCGATCTGACATGTGCCTTGGCACAAGCACCTTCTTACCCTGGGGTGGAACATGTCGCTGGAGATATGTTTGTGGATGTTCCAAAAGGAGATGCTATGATCTTGAAAGTAAGTTCAACAATTCTCTTATTAATTTACACAAATGTTTGTAAAAAGTGTTTTTTTTTTTTTCTTGGGTAATACTTTGTACTTATTTTTGGAACTATATTTGTTTTACAGCGTATACTTCATGATTGGACTGACGAAGACTGCGTAAGAATTCTTAAAAACTGTTGGAAATCACTTCCTGAAAATGGTAAAGTGGTTGTGATAGAGCTAGTCACTCCTGATAGTGCTGAGAGTGGAGACATCAATTCGAACATTGCATTTGACATGGACATGTTAATGTTCACACAATGTTCCGGTGGGAAAGAGAGGTCAAGAGCTGAGTTTGAAGCTTTAGCCGCGGGATCGGGATTCACCCATTGCAAATTCGTTTGCCAAGCTTATCACTGCTGGGTTATTGAGTTCTGTAAAGAAACTGTTTAAAATCTACAATTATATTCTTCTGTAATTGTTAATTCCATCTTTGTTTTCAATTCTTTTCTTAATATCATACTATATATTTAGGTTTGTATTTATAAAATATCAAAACTATTGACGTCATCCGATCCAAAAGCTTATCCAGATTACTTTTTAATTTTATACAATCACAATAATATAAGTTTGTTGGCTGTGTCAAACTCAACACTACAGATATAATCATGTCACTAAATGTAGACAAAAAAAAAACAAATAATGTCATTAATTCTTCAGAGTAATTGTCTGATGGTGGTCAAACGAGGACTATCGCCGTTCTTGACTAAGAAAATATGTCTCTTTTGGATGTGTATTACTGATATACTAAGAATTATTTTAACAAGAATATTCATATTATATATACATTTGACTTCACTAAGAATTACTCAAAGTTTCTAATTCAAATTCTGTGATCTTTCCTGGGATCACAGTGATGAACTAATTCAAGATAGACTCACGGCCGTAAAGGGATTGGATGTGGAGCCCATAGAGAGAGAGATCAATTTAGATGTGACATTATCTTCGGTCCAGAATCACATAATCATCATTTGTATAAATATGCAACAAAACCATGATCAAATACTATGTTCCCATATGGTTTTGGAGGAAAACCAACAAAGAAAAAGAAAAGAGTTTATTTGTTGCTAATTACGTCATTATTAATTTCAATTATTTTCTTGCACAAGAAATATGCAATGTTCCTAACCATAACAACTCATCGCCTCACCGACCATCGTATAAACAAAAGCAATTCCGCTTGGACACTCAACAACGTTGTAATTAACTAAAATCCGTCCGTTATACGGCTACTTTTAGGATTCTCAGTTTTTCCTTATGGTTATTGGTCTGATTAACCTAAATTATATACTACTTATTGAGGCCAAGAATTAATAATTGGAGAAAACAAGATGAGGCCATAAAGGAAAATTGGGATGATACACTCACTACGCTTGGTCGATCTCTGTAGTGATGATGCTAAAGTGAAACTCTCCTCTGACTCTGAGCATTGACTTTCACTAGAAAATTAAACTGACTTGAAACAAGATTTAATTAGTTGTTTCCAGCCGCCACAACTGGCTCTTACTTTTCTACATAGAGTCTGATAGAGACTACTCTCAGCCAACCAAATGGACCGGCACGCCAACGATATAATTAAAATGAAATTATCATAGGATAATACAGATAAATAACAAAGGAGGCTATAAAAAGGATAAACTAAATCCATCAAATCATGATCATCCTCACAAACGAGAAATACATACAATCTTTTTCTGTCTCTCCTCGCTTTTGATCAGTGTGATCACGCACGGTGCCGTGAAAGAGAAGGAAGAAGGAAGATATAGAGAAAAATGGGAATCCTTTTTGACGAAACCTTAAGCTCTAACGCTAAAACCAAAATTGTTGTTGATGATGATAATGAGTTGGGATTGATGGCCGTAAGACTTGCCAATGCCGCCGCCTTTCCAATGGTTCTCAAGGCCTCCCTCGAGCTTGGTGTCTTCGACACACTCTACACCGAAGCCGCTTGCACCGACTCGTTCCTCTCACCGTCTGAGATAGCGAGTAGGCTGCCAACCAAACCTCGTAACCCTGAGGCGCCAGTTTTACTAGACCGGATGCTTCGTCTACTCGCTAGCTACTCCATGGTCAAATGTGGTACGGACCCAGCCATTAAGGGCGAGAGGGTCTATAGGGCCGAGCCGATTTGCAGGTTTTTCTTGAAAGATAACATTCAAGATATGGGATCTCTTGCTTCCCAAGTCATTGTCAATTTCGACAGTGTCTTCCTCAATACCTGGTAATTTTCACAATTCATTTTTAGTACCAATATTTTTGTTCCTTCTTTTCGTCAACTTTTGAATCCTGACTTTATACACAATGAAATCTTACCTCATCCATACGTGAACCTTAGGGCGCAATTGAAAGATGTGGTGCTAGAAGGAGGAGATGCATTTGGCCGTGCACATGGTGGCATGAAACTCTTCGACTATATGGGAACAGATGAGAGATTCAGCAAACTCTTTAACCAGACCGGGTTCACCATCGCGGTCGTGAAGAAGGCTCTTGGAGTCTATGAAGGCTTCAAAGATGTGAATGTGTTGGTTGATGTGGGAGGAGGAGTTGGCAACACCCTTGGTGTTGTTACTTCCAAATACCCTAATATTAAAGGTATCAATTTTGATCTGACATGTGCCTTGGCACAAGCACCTTCTTACCATGGGGTGGAACATGTCGCCGGAGATATGTTCGTGGAAGTTCCAACCGGAGATGCCATGATTTTAAAAGTAAGTTTAACATCTTGTTTTGCATATTTCTTGAAGGTGTATGTATAATAGTATTTTGTATTTACATCTTGGATTAAATATGTTTGACAGCGTATACTTCATGATTGGACCAACGAAGACTGCGTAAGGATTCTAAAGAATTGTTGGAAATCTCTACCAAAGAACGGTAAAGTTGTTGTCATAGAATTAGTCACTCCTGATGATGCGGAGAATGGAGACATCAATGCAAACATTGCATTTGACATGGACATGCTAATGTTCACCCAATGTTCCGGTGGGAAAGAGAGGTCACGAGCCGAGTTTGAAGCTTTGGCTGCAGCTTCTGGCTTCACCCATTGCAAGTTCGTTTGCCAAGCTTATCACTGTTGGATTATTGAGTTTTGCAAATAAAATGTTAAATCCTCATCAATATTGTCAATTTCATCTTCGTTTAATTCCTTGTTTGAGATGATCATGCCTTTGTCCCTGTCTCCAAAGCAATTAAATAAAAATAAGCTTTTTAATTTATTTTTAAAGTTTCCACTATAATTGAAGGTTTCATTCTTTCTATTACTGCAAATGATTGAAATAATGTTGTTCATAATAGTAGAATATTATAGTTTTCAAGGAACAATATTTATTTTAATATATATGGAGAAATTTCATTATGATGGGATTGAACGACTACCGTAATTTACAGTAGTAGAAATTATCTCAAACGAGAGTGTAAGTTTGAGGCAAATGAAGTGGACATACGAGCATCCAAGCGAACAACAATATCCTTTTACATGTAGAATATATGGTTTATGTGGGCAGGGAATGTCGTGATCAGTGTGGTTGATTCGATTCTGGTCCTGCAAGGGCCTATCCACGCTTCATCTTGACTTAGAATGTCTAAATATGGCAATGCAGAGCCTATTAAATAATTAAGGCATTATCGTTATTGCTTTCATTTAGTTATTATGGTTTCAAAAGATTTTGAAGATTCATTTCGAGGATTTTTTTCCGCCTTAGATTATCAGTCGGTGACTTCTATATATGTTCGTATCATGGATTTTATGTTCGTAATGATTTATTAAGGATGGATTTAGATTCTTAGATAAGTTCATTGTTCATAGGAGTACAAATGTAGAGAAGTAAAAAAAAAAATCACAGTTAATGGAACTATGTGTATAAATGTGCAGCAAAACCATGAAATATACTATGTTCGTATAAGGCTTTGGAGTAAAATGACAAAAGTAGAGGTTGTTTTGTTGTTATTTCATTGGTTTGAGTTATCTTTTTGCACACGTAATATGCAACCTTCGTATCCATACCAACTCATTGCCTCAACCATGCAAAAACAAAGGCAATTTCGATCGGACACGTAACAACTTTGTAGTTTACTTCAATTGGTCCATTATATAGCTTAGTTTTTATAAAACTAATTTTCTTGTGATTATTGGTCTAATTAACCCCAAATTATATACTGATTGATTCCAATAATAATTTATGAAGGTTGACAATTCAATATATGTGACTTTCCTGGAAGAACAATTCAAGAATTGTGATGTTATACTCACTCCCGTCCAAATTTTAGCAATGATTTACAAAGAAAGAATTTAAATAATCAAATATTTTTATTGTCTTTCCTAAGTCGCAATCGTTCTAATTAAGTGGGAGCTATGCCTGTCGAAAATTAATATACTCAGAAACACTCATATCTCCCGACACTCATATCTCCCACTTGATTAGAACGATTGCGACTTAAAAAGGACAATAAAAGTATTTGATCATTTAAATTCTCTTCAGTAAATCATTGCTAAAAATATTTTAAGTTCTTTCTTCAGACGTCTCTGAGTATATTAATTTTCCATCAGATTGAAGAACTAACAAAAACAGATATTTTGCCTTTTTTATATAACGGATATTAAACGGCCGATGTAAGATACACTTGTATAGTCTTTTGGTCGACCATTGATTGTCTACTTTGAATATTAACTTTAAAAATCAGTTGACTTGAAACAAGATTTAGCTAGGTCTCGGTACGGAGCAGATATCCAGAATTTTAATAATATTTATGATCTGTTCCGTTCTGTCTGGATCAACAATTTTTTTATCCGTATTTGATTTGTTACTAATCGGATATCTGATATTCGGATATTCGTTAAAATCCGGATTTTTGATCGGATATCCGATCCGTTTCAAAAATATTAAATTAATTATAAAATAATTAAAATATTATAAATAAATTAAAAAATAATTATAAAAATAATTAAAAAGTCAAAATTAACTTATATATTAAATTTTAAATTGTTCTTTTTAAATTTACTAAATTTTCGTATTAAAATAACTAATAAAATAAATGTAAATTCACAAAATTTACATATAATTATATTAACTATATATTCTATATATAATTATTTATATATATATATATATCGGAGCAGATCGGATATTCGGTTCTTAAATTTTTAATATTTGTGATTTACTCCATTTTGAATGGATATCTAGATTTTTTGAATCAAATCGAAACAAATAGCAGATCGAATCAAATCTAACGGATAATTTGCCCAGTCTTAGCTTCCACTTGATTAGAACGATTGCGACTTAGAAATGACAATAAAAATATTTGATACTGATTCAGCCAGCCAAATGGACCGGCACGCCAACGATATTTAATTATATGAATATTATTATAAATAAAAAATAATTAAAGAGGAGGCTAAAGACAGTTATAAAAGGAGAAATCCATCAAGTCATCATCCTAACACTACAAAAAAAGAAACTCACAACCACAGCCTCTCCCTCTCTCTCTCTATCTCATTTTCCTCGGTTCTGATCACTGATCAGAGTGATCACGTACGGTACCGTGAAGGAGAAGGAACAAAGAAATAAAGAAAAAAAAATGGGAATCGTCCTTTTTGAAGAAACCTTAAGCTCTAACGCTAAAACCCAAATTGTTATTGATGATGATAATGAGTTGGGTTTGATGGCCGTGAGACTTGCCAACGCTGCCGCTTTTCCAATGGTTCTCAAAGCTGCCCTTGAGCTCGGTGTCTTCGACGCTCTTCACGCAGCCTCTGTGTTCCTCTCACCTTCCGAGATAGCGAGTCGGCTACCAACCACACCTCGCAACCCTGGCGCGCCGGTTTTGTTAGACCGCATGCTTCGTCTACTCGCTAGCTACTCCATGGTCAAGTGCGGTACGGTCCAAGCCGGAAAGGGTGAGAGGGTCTACAAAGCCGAGCCGATTTGCAGGTTTTTCTTCAAGGATAACATTCAAGATATTGGATCTTTAGCTTCTCAAGTCATTGTCAATTTCGACAGTGTCTTCCTCAACACATGGTATTTTTCTATTCATCATCGAATTAAGTTTTTTTTTAAAGGATCAGTTTAAACAACGAATCTTACGTTATTGATATGCTATTTATGCAGGGCACAATTGAAAGATGTGGTGCTAGAAGGAGGAGACGCATTTGGCCGTGCACATGGTGGCATGAAACTCTTCGACTATATGGGTACAGATGAGAGATTCAGCAAACTCTTTAACCAGACCGGATTCACCATCGCGGTCGTGAAGAAGGCTCTTGAAGTCTATGAAGGCTTCAAAGATGTGAATGTGTTGGTTGATGTTGGAGGAGGAGTTGGTAACACTCTTGGTGTTGTTACTTCTAAATATCCTAATATTAAGGGTATCAATTTTGATCTGACATGTGCCTTGGCACAAGCACCTTCTTACCCTGGGGTGGAACATGTTGCTGGAGATATGTTCGTTGATGTTCCAACCGGAGATGCTATGATCTTGAAAGTAAGTTCGACAACTTATGATTCGTATTTCTTGATAGTGTAGGTGTATTAGTATATTATACTTACATCTTGAATTGAATTTATTTTATAGCGTATACTTCATGATTGGACCGACGAAGACTGCGTAAAGATTCTAAAGAATTGTTGGAAATCACTACCAAAGAACGGGAAAGTTGTTGTCATAGAACTAGTCACTCCTGATGATGCTGAGAATGGAGACATCAATGCAAACATTGCCTTTGACATGGACATGTTAATGTTCACCCAATGTTCCGGTGGGAAAGAGAGGTCAAGAGCTGAGTTTGAAGCTTTGGCTGCAGCTTCTGGCTTCACCCATTGCAAATTTATTTGCCAAGCTTATCACTGCTGGATTATTGAATTCTGTAAAGAAACTGTTTAGAATATATATTGCTAAAATCCTGAATGTTTAATTTCATCTTTGTTTCTATTTTTTGTTTGAAATGAGCATATATGCACTCTTGAGCGATATGAAATAAAAATAAGTTTTTCATTTACATTTTCTCATTGTAGTCTTTTAAGGACCAGCTTTATTTAATTAGTCACATGAAATTCACTGGTTTTCTCTTTCAAACTCACTAGTCACAAGAGCATATTCATTACTCAACGGGAAACAACTAACGGCTACTTCTCTAGTTGAATGTTTCATTCTTTCTTTTATTGCAAAAGCTTGAGAGAATCTTATTCACAGAAATCTTCACATGATTTTAAATTTAGTGTTCCACTCTCTCTCCATATTGCAACTTAAATAGTCTGAAAAATATAAAAGGAAAGGACACAGTACAGTACAGCTCGACAAAAGCAAACTATAGACTCTATATATAATGCGTATTTTCAAGAGGTAGACCCAAATTCTGAAAAGAAATCTGAGACATTTGAGTGAGTGAGTAAGCTGGTGGAGACCACACAGAAATTAGAAAGAAACCCCACATTGATTTATAATAATGCACATCATGAAAAAAGAAAACTCCCTAAAGATTCTAAACAAGAGACCTCCTACTACTATAAGAGAAAACAAAGATACGAAAAACAAAATGGAGAATGAATGATTACAACAAGATTAAAGTTTAAATTGGATTAGCAATAAGATCAGAAACCGTAATCATTCCTCCATTAAAAGCTACTGTCCAATAAAAACTACTACTAATTCTCTCTCTACAGTAGATGAAACATGGCTACACAACACAAAACTAGCTTCACCGTTATTGTCATCATCACCTGCACACACACCATCAAAAACATTTCTAAACATCAAATCAAATTTGTATTGAAAAGCATTAACATTTATGTGTTGTTGTTATGTTGCAAGTAGTCTACCTGATGTGCTGAATTTGTGGAAGTAGGTAAAGGGTTAATGGAAGTAGAGTCGACTTCTCCGGTGGGAAGTGGAACCGCCGGATTACTGTTTATGAACGGAACTCCGTCTTTTCCGGGGACTGACACCGACGTGATCTCCGACGGAGATGGTCCCGGAGAGAAAGCTGAACCTTCTCTAGGACCTAATGGCCATGGGTAAGATGGAGAAGATGAGATCACTCCTCCTTCCGAGACCGGAACAGGGGCGATTGCCGGTGTTGGTGGTTGTGACGGCGGAGAGGCGGCGGCGGAGAGGATGACTTGGACTGAGAGCTTCTGGTTGAGTTGGCAGGTTTTGGGAATAGATGTGTTGTTTGTGAAGGAAAAGTAGTAGGAGCCTGTTCTTGATGGGTACCACTGCGTAAGAAGGTCAAAGAAAGATTTACAGTTCAGCTGCTTCAAGTCTTTAACTGTGATTAATATTTTATTGAGCCCTGAACGTATATGACTTTTTTTTGTATTTAAACTATTAATTTAATCAATTCTTCTGTCAGAACAAAGCATCGGATTTCAAGTTCTATTAATAATCCACTGAAACTAATAATTTATGACGAAAAAGATGGGTTATGACATAAAAACAGAGAAAACAGAGGAAGAGGAGCTTTTTTTTTGTCAATCTCAAGAACAGAGACGAAAAAGGGGACTTGTAAAGATTGGAACTTTCTGAAAACCCAGATGAAATTATTATCTTTTCTAGCAAATTCCTCAGAGAAATTTTCACAATTTTGTAATGAATTAAGAAAAGTGAATGTGAGAAAAAAGATAATAATATACCGTGAAGGAAGTGGAGTTAGGTTTTGTAAGAAGAGTGGCTTGAGTAAAGTCACAGACGTTGAATGCATCTTTAGTCCTGAAGATGTAGAGATCGTATCCGTACTTGTGTCTGAAAACTGTAGGGAATAAGAGCACAATTAGTTAAGAGAAAATCTAACAAATTAGGAAAATAAAAAAGGAGTGTTTTTTTCTAAAGACACTTACTAACGGAGTCGCCGACATGAACAACGGGAGTTTTCCAGACGGAGACACCGTCGACAAGAAATGTGGAGGAGAGACAAGGACGAGAGAATAGAGAGAGGAAGCAGAAGAGCATTGAGGAGAGATATTTCTGAGACCAAACCATATTTTTTGCTTGAAATGAGGAGAGGCCTAGGTTAAGAGATTCTGAAATAAAGAGGTTCAATGATGTCTTCCCTTTTTATCTTTGCAGGCCTCACTCTCTCCTTCTCTCTCACAGTAGGTCAAAAGAGAGGTTTAGTGCCTATGGAGCTTAGGGAGAAGAGAAGAAGAAAAGTGGGAAGAGAGGGAGAGAGAAACCGAGAAAAAGAAGTATTTTGAGAAGTGTGCAGTGAGTGTCTGTCTGTTTTACTTTTATGTGTGTCTGTGTGTGTTGAAGAAATGGAGAAGATTGAGAATTTTGAGGTACGCCTTATTATTTATTAATCTCTTTTCCATAACTATACTGAATTAAGAATGAAATAGTATATTTTTATGGGCAATTTTTCTAATATACTACTGTAACCAAAATTATTTGAGTTTCAATTATGAGTTTGCATTTAAAAGACATAGTGACCATTGTAAGTCTATAACAATTTTTTTAAAAGATATGTATTACTAGACTCTTAACTAGTATCTTGTATGCTTTAATGAAATTAACAGAAATTAGTAATATTACATAAATAGATTACATTGACTAAATTTTGTTTGAACCAAACTTACACAGTGCTGATTGTTTATTAGTTCAAGAATAAGATTGGATGACAGGTAATTTACAGAAGAGGGGTAGAAATTTATTTGTACGTGTAATCTTATTAAATGAATTATAAAAACAAAAGATGTCATCACTTTTATCACGGGAAATAATGCTCTACTGATAAAAATCTGACAAAAAAAAAAGTGAACCAGCAAAAAAACTACATGGAGTATGATACATTCAAAAAAACAAAGAGAAAAAAGGTAATAAAAAGTGCAATTATATAACGAGATAATGATGGTGATTATAATTCTTAAATCATTACGCCTGTGATTTAACCCCAACATGTTTCTAAATTCTGATGCTCTCTACTTTTCATTTGGTTTTATAAAAGAGATTATCTTGTTGTTAAAAACTTTTTCTCCCTTTAATCAAACAAAAATAGAAATATAAACCAGTTACTTTTGGTCTCTCGACACAACTTTATGGGCTGGAGGCAATTATACACATATCTTAGGCCAGAGGAGTCATCAATGGTAATCTTATCTTTTGTTAGTGAATGTCTTTCTTTGTCTTTATGTCTTGAGATTTCTCAGGCTGTTATCTTTATCTTAATTATAAACTTAATTGTACAAATATATAACACCCACGATCGAAATCAAGACTAACTTTAAAATAAATAATATAAATTGCACAGTAACCAAGTTTATGCATGTATATCGGTAGAACAACATTGCACCACAACAACTAAATTAATCCTGATGTATGTTGGTAAATGGTAAACCTAGTAGGGTTTTAATTGTTAGTATAGTTAGGTCGACGGTAGAAGAAGTTAAATCACATGGATCAAAACCAATAGCTTCCAAACATAACCGTTTACAAAATAACAACATTAAGCTTAAGAGATTTGTCTTCGCATGATTTTGTTGGTATGTTGTGTTTGATTCTTATATTCACTTTTTATTTTTAGTTTCTGCAGTGTTTCGAGAAAAATGAATCGTGTAATCGGAATAAACAAATGGCACGAGGATCGTCCAGCTTTTCCTTTTTTGTGTAGAACCATACGAACCACACAGCCTTTTGTTACACGTCTCGTCGTATTTGCGTTTAGCTTTTTATGCTAAAACGACAACTACTACATGACAAAACGCGAGCTTCGGCCAAACCCCCAAAAATCCCTTGCCGTTTTTTTTTCATGTACTATCATGTTTTGAAATTTAAATAATCAACGTGGGGGCATATTTTGTTAAGTAGTTTACTGTTCTAAACAATTTAAATATCAAAATGAATTCAAAACAATATTGTTAAAGATGAATTTCGTACTCCCTCAAATTCCTACATTAATTGAGATAGGTTCATTCCAAAACATTAAGGAATATTTAGGTCGACAAGATAAATGGAAATCTTCTATTTATCTGATCAAGTTCTGGAAAAAATTCAAGGTCAGCCTTATCAAGAAGAAAGTTTTCCTATTTCAACAGAAGAAGGTATCTCCAGAAGACCGACTTTGTCGGGCTATAAATAAAGAAGTCATTTACTTCTCAGAATATCTTCTAATCATCCAAGAATCTCCACACTTGGAGAATACCTTATTCTCTCTAGATTTCATCTATCTAACTCTCTTATTATGAACTATGATTGGCTTGATCACTTTAAAAGGATACGTAGGCAGCCTTTTTCAAGGTTCAGCTGTTTCTTAATAAACATCCAAAAATCCTTTCTCGAGACCTAGGGCAAACTAGGCGATCTTATTGTTCCTAGTTCTTGATTTTATGTCCATAAACAGTTTAGATCGGCGTTCTTATTCCGATGACCTAAACGACCGTGTATCTCTCGAGCTCCGGCTTAAACTTAATAAAGATCTCTCTTTAAGCCCACAAACTCTTGAGTTTTTTTCATATATCGAATTTGAGTTTTCACAGTTGGCGCCGTCTGTGAGGAATAAGAGATTAAATATTTAAAAGAACCGGAGCTCAAAGATGATCGAAACACCATCCATCGATCATAATACCACCGGTCTCACAGAAGACAACACAGCAGCTCGTCGCCCTCGCAGCCCGTCCTCATTGCAGCACGTTGCCCTCGCAGCTCATCGCCCTCGCAGCCCGTCCTCATCACAGCTCGTTGCCCTTGCAGCTCGTTGCCCTCGCAGCTCGTCGCCCTCGCAGCTCGTCTCTAAAAATACATTAACTCCAGTTTGTCTCCTTCAAGACATTCGTTTAAGCTCATCTTTTTTTGAAGACATTCGCTTCAGCTCGTATACTTGAAAACGCTCGCTTCAGATCGAGGTCTCCATCTAGGAGCCAGATCGGACTCTGCATCTTGCAATCAGAATGGGATCGTCAACTTGCTTCAGACTGCCATCTTTAAATTAGACCATGGTTTTCAGATCCCTTCAGGTCGTCTTCTTTGATTCGCCTGTGCTCAGCTCTCCTTAGACGAGCTCTCCCAACAACTCGTCTGCTTAAACAATCTGTTAGTTTAAGCAGCTCGTCAGGTCGTCGATCTCACATCTGAGGTCGTCGGTCTTCAATCTCAGATTCATAGCTAATCAGGTCGTCTATCTCACATATGAGGTCGTCAGGTCGTCGATCTCACAGCTGAGGTCATCGGTCTTCAATCTCAGCTTCACAGCTCGTCAGGTTGTTATCTCACATTTTGAGGTCATCAGTCTTTAATCTTAGCTTCACAGCTCATAAGGTTGTCGATCTCACATCCATTATCAGGTCGTCAGGTCGTCGATCTCATATCTGAGGTCATCGGTCTTCAATCTCAGCTTCACTGCTCGCCAGGTCGTCGTTCTTCAACCTCAGCTTCACAGCTCGTCAGGTCGTCAGGTCGTCGATCTCATATCTGAGGTCATCGGTCTTCAATCTCAGCTTCACTGCTCGCCAGGTCGTCGTTCTTCAACCTCAGCTTCACAGCTCGTCAGGTCGTCGATCTCACATTTGAGGTCGTCAGGTCGTCGTTCATCAACCTCAGCTTCCCAGCTCTCCAGGTCGTCGATTTCACATATGAGGTCGTCGGTCTTCAATATCAGCTCTTCTATTATCAGGTCGGCCTACCAGCTCATTCATTATCAGATCGGCCTACCAGCTCATCCATTATCAGATCGGCCTATCAGATCAGCCTATCAGCTCTTCTATTATCAGGTCGGCCTACCAGCTCATCCATTATCAGATTGGCCTATCAGATCAGCCTATCAGCTCTTCTATTATCAGGTCGACCTATCAGCTCATTCATTATCAGATCGGTCTATCAGCTCATCCGTTATCAGGTCAGCCTATCAGCTCATCCATTATCAGGTCGGTCTATCAGTTCATTCATTATCAGATCTGCCTATCAGCTCATCTGTTATCAGCAACAATTACTTTACTTTTCCAAGCCGATCTCACATGGTCGCAAATAAAGCCGATATAACATCTGACCACAATCCAAGCCGATCTCACATGGTCGCAAATAATGCAGATCTAACATCTGACCGCAATCCAGGCCGACCTCACATGGTTGAAAATAAAGCCGATCTAACATCTGATCGCAATTCAAGCCGACCTATTGACACTGTTCAACAAGTCACACTACCATCAGCTCGTCATCTACCAATTGTCTACACATCGACGTTCTGGCTAAACGTTAGAGATGGATTTCGTACCCCCTCAAATCCCTACATCAATTGAGATAAGTCCATTCCAAAACCCTAAGGAATATTTAGGTCGGCAAGATAAATGGAAATCTTCTATTTATCTGATCAAGTTCCGAAAAAAATCCAAGGTCGGCCTTATCAAGAAGAAAGTTTTCCTATTTCAACAGGAGAAGATATTTCCAGAAGACCGACCTTGTCGGGCTATAAATAAAGAAGTCATTCACTTCTCAGAATATCTTCTAATCATCCAAGAATCTCCACACTTGGAGAAGACATTATTCTCTCTATATTTCATCTATTTAACTCTCTTATTATGAACTACGATTGGCTTGATCACTTCAAAAGGATATGTAGGCAGTCTTTCTCAAGGTTCAGCTGTTTCTTAATAAACATCCAAAAATCCTCTCTCGAGACCTAGGGCAAACTAGGTGATCTTATTGTTCCTAGTTCTTGATTTTATGTCCATAAACAGTTTAGATCGGCGTTCTTATTCGGACGACCTAAACAACCGTGTATCTCTCGAGCTCCGGCTTAAACTTAATAAAAATCTCTCTTTAAGCCCATAAATTCTTGAATTCTTTTCATTGATCGAATTTGAGTTTTCACAAATGTGGACTTCAACTCTTCGAATATGAGTTGTTGTTGAACAGTCGATGCAGAGGTGCGGTCGTGTCAAGTTTGTTTAGTCAATTACTGATAGTAAAATTGTTACTATCATAGAATCGCATCATAACAATTATTGATAGTAAAATTGTTATCTTGGAATTTTCGAAGCTTAGAAACTAGTAACATATAATGTTGACCAAAAAAGAAAAGAAACCAACATATAATTGGAGTTAAACGCTTGAGCTTAAATTAAAACTTTGAAGTCATATATGCCTGAGAGGCTTGTGACTTGTAATCTTAAGCTTAATTAAATATCAACTCCAATTCAAAACCAGTGTTTAGATTTTGATGAATCGCCTTTACTTCTCTCACAAACTTTTATTTTTACAGTTTGTGTGATCTTTGTGATTTACTATAGTTTATTGTTACAATTTCCTTTCTGGTTGTTTGCCTTTTCTTCATAATTTTTTGCCGAATTTTCATTGTTACTTGGTTTTCTCTTTGCTTATTGATTTGTTTGTAATATAATTAGTAAGCGATTAGAATGAAATAAAGCGGAATCCAATCAGGCGCTGACGGAAAAACGCGTGGCGAATATGAAAAATAAAATAAAAAATAGAAGAGAAGAAAAGGAGCGGTTGAGTTGAAATAGCCGGCGCGTACTCTCGTCAACGTAACGCGCGTGGTGTGTTTTTTTCGCGAGTCACTAGAGAAGAAGATTTGAGCTTTTTGTCTTCCGTTGTGATCCGAGAATCGGGATTCGGTCGGACGGTAGAGATTGTGATCGGATTATAATGGTGAAGGAGACGGAGTTTTACGATGTGCTCGGCGTCAGCCCCACCGCTACGGAGGCCCAGATTAAAAAAGCTTACTACATCAAGGTTTTCAAATCGAATCTCTAATTCTACGGTTTTTTTTTTCTCCGGTGAGATTTAGCCACCAGATTCGAATATGGTATGTATCGGGTCGATTTGGGTACCGACGAGATGTGATCATCAGTCTCAGGAGTGATTAGTTTTCGGGTTTTGACGACTATTACCTTCTTGTTGCTCTCAAATCTGCTGTGAAAGATTGTTGAATCCGATGACAAGTGAGGAAGTTCATTTCTTAAGAGCTCCCCCTGGAGTTTGTAATCCGATGACAAAAAAAGTTCTCCACTCATGGGGAATTAGGTTAATCGATTTGGAGATTACGAAATGCTGATTGTGTGCATGTTTGTCTTCTGCAGGCACGCCAAGTACATCCAGATAAAAACCCCAATGATCCTCAGGCTGCTCATAATTTCCAGGCAAGTTCAGGGTTTTGAATCTCATTGTAGAAGAAAGAGCTTAAAAATCTCTGTTTTGAATTGGTTTCCAGGAAAACTCTGTAGTTTAAGTCTATGGCTTCTTAGCGTATTGTATGTTTGGAAAAGTATTGGAGTGGTAACTTTGTAGATACAACGTAGAGGATGCTGTCTTCATTTTGTAGTATATGCTTTAACCATTTTTATCGAGCATCCGAAGCATTTGGATTTTCCCACCTTATGATAAATCAATTATTAGATAAGTTGATGTTCCTTTTCTGTTTAGTGTTTGCTTTGCATGGTATTGTTGTTACCATACTCATGAAAGCACAGTAGCAGGACTAACAGTGAAAATAGTTCTTAATGGAAATCAGCTTTCCCAGAGATCAGCAGATGCTCTCAGTAGTCTTTTTATTTCTCGATTTACTTATTTATTCGTGAATCTTTTTGGATGATCCTTTTTGAAAATGTGAGTTCTTTGTACAGGTGTTGGGAGAGGCCTACCAAGTACTAAGTGATCCAGGGCAACGTCAGGCCTATGACACATATGGGAAGTCAGGGATTTCAACGTTAGTGTCTTTTCTTGTGATAGTTCCAATTTGCACCATCTGGAGTTCGGTGACATGTGGATCTTGATCATGTTGCCAAAGATTTTGGTCCTTACCCAGTTCTTACTTTTGGTTTTAATTCTTGCAGTGAGATTATTGATCCGGCGGCAATTTTTGCGATGCTTTTTGGGAGTGAACTTTTTGAAGAATACATAGGGCAGCTTGCTATGGCATCAGTGGCTTCACTTGATATCCTCTCTGAAGGGGATCAGATTGATGCTAAAAAAATTATAGAAAAAATGAGGGTAAATTTTCTTAACTCTTCTCACACACTATTGAAATGCAGTTGTTTAGATTTTCTTGATTTTCAGAAGGGATAAAAGAATTGTGCTCGAATTTCACTTGGATATATAGAGTACGGAGTCCCCATTTTCACCCTTTCCATAATTTGCTCAGCATGTTAGATTGCTTTGGGTTTCAGGCTATTCAGAAAGAAAGAGAAGACAAGCTTTCTCAGCTTCTCAAGGACCGCCTCAACCTATACGTGACGAACAAAGACGAATTTATTAGCAAAGCTGAAGCTGAAGTAGCAAGACTCTCAAATGCAGGTAACATGTTCTGTAGCATATTGTTCCCCCTTTCATAGATTATGCTTTTTTCTTTCTGTGAATTCCATACCTGTACTAAAAAGTTAGACTTACCTCCTTCTGTATCTATCGTCAACAGCATACGGTGTGGAAATGTTGAACACAATCGGATATATATATGTAAGACAAGCGGCGAAAGAGCTTGGGAAAAAAGCTATATATCTCGGTGTACCATTCGTTGCTGAATGGTTTAGGACGAAAGGTCACTTCATCAAATCCCAAGTAACAGCTGCAACAGGTTAGTGACTTAGAACGTAAGGCGACCTCATCAAGATCATGTTAATATCAGGTGCTAGAAGTTGTAGAATGGGTTAGATTAGGAACATTTTAAAGTCACAATCACTGAAAACGAACCCCATGAATACTTGGACTCCTCTCTTAAGGAGAAACATCTAGTGACTTTTCTTTTTCTGGCTGATTTTTGTCGTCTTAGGCGCATACGCTTTATTCCAGCTGCAAGAGGAAATGAAAAGGCAACTTAGTGCTGAAGGAAATTATACTGAGAAGGAACTTGAAGAGTACATGCAGACTCATAAGAAAGTGATGATTGATTCTCTGTGGAAACTCAATGTTGCTGATATCGAAAGCACTATCTCCCGTGTTTGTGAGCTGGTAAGTCTAGCTAATACTGTTCACTATTGGCTGATGTAGCATCTTGGTCCAATTTCTTTGTTGTAACTAGTTTATGATTTTTTCTTTGTTTCAGGTTCTTCAAGATCCCACTGCCAAGCGAGAGGAGCTTCGTGCAAGGGCCAAGGGGTTAAAAACTTTGGGGAAGATCTTCCAGGTAATCTGTTTTCACTTGCTTCTTGGAGAATGTAGCGCATATATAATTATTTATTCGAGAAATAAGAAGGAAGAGCTGATTAAAAAGGTTTTAACTTTCCGGTCATATAGAAGAACAAAATAGCCAGTGAGAGTGATCCTCTAGTAAGAGCGGAACTTCACAAGATAAACGGAAATGATGAAGACCGTAATGATACATCCACGTCTCCAAAATCTGATGAAGCATCTCACTCTACATTTGGGCCTCAGGTACATCTCCTTCCTCCTTATCCACTCCATCTACTAAACACACTAAGTGCATGTTACTAGTACTTTTTCACATCAAGCATAACTGAAGGAACATATTCACACATTGTGAGACACAGTTCCATGTTTGTACGTGATAAGAGTTGTTTATCTTATGGTTTAAGAACCGAAGACTCATGGAATGCAATTAATGTAGGAACCACAAAGCCCTTATGTGGAAGCACCGAAGCTTGGAGATGAGCAGTTTAACATTTACTTCCCAAGGCCTGCGCCGCCTCCGGGAGCGCAGAGACACTCTTAAAACTGGCAAATGATTGTTTCAGATAAGAGGCTGTGAGAGGTATTTTCCCTTTTGTGCTATATATAATATTACATGTTTAAGCCTGTATCATATTGATATATTTGCAGGCGGTGGTAATCATTATGTAATTTAATTATTGTTAGTAGAAGAAATTATTGGATCTTTTAAAAGCACATGAAATCTCATCTTTGACAATGTATAATGGTTTTATTTTCTTTCTTTTTTCAAATAATATACATATGATGTTTGGAGATCAAGTGTTGTGTGATTCTTATATTCTCATTGTACTATATGAAGATGTGGCCTTAGAGAAAGAGACATATATAGCAGATATGTACATTGGCTTTAACTTCGCTGTCTTTACAATTTTGTTTTTTTTTGGAGAAACTCTTATCAGTTACTATTTTGACAGTTGAAAAAGAAGCAAAAAAAATCTGTAACATTTTCTAAAACTTGAATTTGTTTTTTCTTCTTTGGGAAATAATAAAAACTGTACCTTTTTGAAGAAATAAGACCTGCTCTCTAGCCTCTAGCTATGAAACAACTAACAAGCTGTTTTGGGCATCATTTATCATAGAAATTTATTCGTTCGATTGAGGATCAAAAATCAAAGTATTTGTGAATCTGAAAAATCATTAATACGAGACTACTAATCTAACTTAATTACCATTAAACGACATAAGTTTAGTTCTAGACGTTAGAATTTTGAAATATAAAGGCATGGCGTTATGGCCTTATGGGGACATCAAATATACACTTACAAGACTACCCTTAAAGGAAACGCATTGGGGTAATTAAATACAAGTGCTCCAAAAACGGAAGCATGAGGTCAAATACGGTAAACGACAGGCGTCAAAATTATTATTATATTAACAAACTTTCAGTGAAGGGAATTAACTATTACACATATTTATAAATAATCGAAAGCGTCAAGGAAAGCATCATCAATGGCGGATGCTTACTTGTTATAGCCAGACATCACCACGAGTGAAGCCAGTGGACGTAGAAGATACAGAGAGACGTCTTTGTGTGTGTTTATGCGCTTTTTGGCTTTGCTTCGCGTCTTCCACGAAGAAGCCGAACGGCGTGAATCGAGTTTTCTCCAGATCTCCTCATCTTCCCTCCGATTTTGATTCCACCATTTTCATATAGATCTCTCTTCCTCGCTTGCACGAGAGCTTATAATCCCAAATCGTGGTTAGATAACACTCTCTTCCGTGACGCGTCCCAGATCTGATAGTGGTGAAATCAATTTTTTGGTCTGATCTCAAATTTTCGAATTTTCCAATTCCGTTAAAGGTTTGAAATCCAAATTAGCCGGAGATGGAGAAGGCAGAGAGTGAGAAGAAGGCGTCGGCCGTATCCGACGTCGGTGCATGGGCAATGAACGTCACGAGCTCCGTCGGGATCATCATGGCCAATAAACAGCTCATGTCATCATCTGGTTTCGGCTTCAGCTTCGGTTTGATTTTCTGATTCTGTGTCTCTCCCTTCTGCATTTGATATTCACATTTTTCATGGATCTCTCATTTGCCGAAAATGCGTATTCAATTTGTGTTGATTGAGATCTCTTTATCAATGAGACGAATGGATTTGTGTATATATATATTTTTTTTTCTCAGCGACAACTCTCACGGGATTCCACTTCGCTCTCACTGCTCTCGTCGGTCTGGTGTCGAACGCGACTGGGTTATCGGCGTCGAGGCATGTTCCTCTCTGGGAGCTTCTCTGGTTCTCACTCGTCGCTAACATCTCAATCGCAGCTATGAACTTCAGCCTCATGTTGAACTCTGTTGGCTTCTACCAGGTAAATAAAAGACTTCCCATTGTAGTGTTTTTTTAACCTTTCCCAATTCAAGATAGTTCTCCTGATTATTTGAATTGAACCTAGATCTCGAAACTGAGCATGATTCCGGTTGTCTGCGTGATGGAATGGGTTCTCCATAGCAAGCAGTACTCGAGAGAAGTGAAGGCATCGGTCATGGTTGTGGTTGTAGGAGTTGGGATTTGTACTGTGACTGATGTCAAGGTTAATGCCAAAGGTTTCATCTGTGCTTGCACCGCCGTTTTCTCCACTTCTCTACAGCAGATCGTAAGTTGCTATCACCATAGGACTTAGTGTTGTCGTGCAAATGATTGCCTTAGAAAATTTTCTTTCTTGATGATAATGTTTCTGATGAAATTTCTCTCGAAAACAGTCTATAGGCTCACTGCAGAAGAAGTACTCGATCGGATCTTTCGAGTTGCTGAGCAAGACAGCTCCAATCCAAGCCCTTTCACTCCTCATATTTGGTCCATTTGTTGATTATTTCTTGAGCGGAAAATTCATTTCTACTTACAAAATGTCTTATGGTGCAATTGTAAGTATCCAAGAATCCCTTAATCCCGTATATAAATTTCAAAACCTTTGCTTTCGTTCCAGCTCTTTGTCTAACGATTTGATAACCATCACACACAAAAAAAATGCAGTTCTGCATTCTTCTCTCCTGCGCATTGGCGGTTTTCTGCAACATAAGCCAATATCTCTGCATCGGAAGATTCTCTGCTACCTCTTTCCAAGTTCTTGGTCACATGAAGACAGTGTGTGTCCTAACATTAGGATGGCTTGTCTTTGACTCCGAGATGACATTCAAGAACATAGCAGGGATGGTCTTAGCCGTGGTGGGAATGGTGATTTACAGTTGGGCGGTGGAATTAGAGAAACAGAGAAAGACGAAAGTCACACCGCACGGTAAAAACAGTATGACAGAAGATGAGATTAGGCTTCTCAAAGAAGGAATAGAACATATGAATTTGAAAGACATGGAGCTTGGAGATAACAAAGCATAAATAAAGCTCTTCAAGGTTTTTTTGGTTACTCATTTTTTCCATCATTGTTCTTCTCTTCTTTTCTTTTGCCCTTTTATTTATATTCTTTGACTCTCAAAAAACCTTTGTAGCCTCTGTTTGATGTGCTCCCCTCTGCAGAGCATCCTTTTTTCTTTCTATAGATATATGATTCTTCTGTTTCTTTGCATAACATTTACATATGAATATTACTTTCTCTGTTCTTTCCTGCAGTTTCACTGTTTGATGAAGCCAATTTAGATCAGCTTCTTTTAATTTTTATAGGTGGTGTTTTCAATTTAGTTTGAAAGAAGAAGCAAATCAAAATTACAAAAAAAAAAAAATATATATATATATATACTTTATATCATGTGTTCTGGTTTGCACACCCCAACAAAAAAATGCCATGTACTATCTGTTTTCGATCACTGTTTCTGCAGTTTCTTTATCTTCAGATTTGCTGTAAATATGGATTTTTCCGATGCAATAAACAACAATATTGTGCACTTTAGTCTCAGAAATTGTCTCCTAGAGTAAAGTATACTGTCATTACAAGACCGTAAAATCCACGAGGTTACAAACCATTTAAACATCATGGAGAGATATCTCTAGATTCCATTGAGAGTGACCACAACTCTGCGTGCTGTTGGAGCATCACGGTGTTCACATAGCCATATTCCCTGAAACCCCAAAGATTCAATTTTTCAATCAATCGAAAGAAGGTTTCACCATAAATGAGGAAAACATCAAAACATGTGAGTGTAATAATGTATGGTCAGGTGGAGAAATTTACTACCTGCCAAGTCCCCATGTTAAGTTTTCCTTTTGTTATTGGGATTCTGCAGAGACCATCAACAGTTAAGAATCACAATCTAAGAGTAATGTAGTAATAAATTGTGCATAGGGGGCTACATTAAGATTGTGACTCACGTGAGTTGACATCCAAACATTGATGATTTGATATGAGCTGGCATGTCATCTGGACCTGCAATTATTTAACCAAATCCTATTCTAAAAAATCCATAAGATTTCATGAAAATCAGATGAATTGCCAAAAAAAAAAAAAAACCACATTTCAGATGATAAAGAGAACAGCTTTGGATTATCATCATCTATCACTGGTTAATAAGTTAGCTTCAGTCTGATGAAACAAACTAACCTTCCATGGTATGCCTCCAAGGAGCTGAATTCCCCTGAAATTCAACAAAACTCAAATGATCAATTTGCAAAATCAAAATGAGAATACTTTGATAACCCAGTCAAATATACATACCTCAGGAACAATCCTGTTCAAGAAAGTCTCAGTATCAGCCTGAACATCTGGATCATAATTCTCATTGATTGTGAGAGAAGCACTTGTGTGTTGTACTGCAAAAACAATGATGAAACAAACAACCCCATATTTTTCTCATCTGAGAATTCGAAAACAGAGCAGAAGCTGAGAGATGTTAACAGCGAGAGAGAACGAAAAAACTCACAGAAGACATGAGCAAGGCCACAATTGAAATCTGACAAGTCTTGTCCAATTTCCTTCAAAATCTGTTTCATATCAAAACTTCACAAAGCTTAGAAAATACTGAAATCTCATCTCACTTGGCGCAATTTCGCCATTCCCAAATTAACTAAGCTAAATCGAATCACTCGAGAATCAAAGCACGAAGAATGAAACCTTTGGAGTGATAAGATGACACCCACGACGTTGCGGTGGAAGCGTGATGGTTTTCTGAGCCCACTTGGGACCAGAGGAAGTCGCCATGGAAGCTCGATCGGTGGCTGGATTCGCTGGAGTGAAGACCGATCTAACACGAAGAGAAGGAGGAACAACGCCAGAGAAGAAGACCGTCGAGCTCTGCATAGCTGCTTTTGGTGATCCTCTAAGCCCAATAACATAAACAACAATGGCCGACAAGATTCCTCCACCAACTCCAAACCAAAATCTCCCAAAAGGGCCTTTCACTTTCACCATCATCGCCACTCATTTTTTTTTCTTACTTTGCTTCTGGGCCTTAGAAAATTTGTGTTACTATACAATATCGATTTGCAAAAAAACGGCGTGGAGTTCATCTCTCGTTTGTCAGAAATAAAAACTACATGTTTTTTCTTTTCTTTAAATGTACATTTTCACGAAACAGAGCAAAATGTATATAATCATGTCTGTCTTGATGATTCCTCAATGATTACATACCGGAAACTCGAGTTTTCCGGTGAGAATTCAATGTTTTTGCTCTTCATTTTCTTCTCCTTCAGCAATCTCTGAATAGTTTTCTTGGCAGAAACTGGTAAAGACTTGACTGTTGTTTCCATCAGCTCAGATGCATCCAATGACATATCTTTAGCATAGTAATGAACGATCTTAGGCAACACTATCTTTGTCTCGTTGTGGATACGAACGTTGTTTCTTATAAACTCGTCTTTGGCTTGTCTTAGCTCCCGGAAAACGCAGTCCGCTGTGTAAACCCGTACCTGAGAAACATTATAACCGTTAAAGATTAGAAAGTTCCAATACCTTTTAACAAAGAATACAATCAGAGTTTTTGTTAAAAAAACAAAAGATACCGGAGGATCTGTAGAAGCTCCTGAAGAAAGAGCGAAATGAGCCAACGCCTCAGGATAGTCCAAGGCATAAGTGTGTTTGACATTACAAGTTTTCGACTTTCTTGATGGCGAAAATAGTGTCTGCAGCATCTGTTTAAAATAGTGTCACTTACAAGTTATGAAATGTGGTGAAATGTGAAGCAAACGAAAACAAAACAAAAACAGAGAAAGTTGCATACGGGTGGTGAGAAATGGGGACGAATGCCTAAGATTGAGCTTTGGATAATGTGAGGGTTTACGCGATAGCCTCCAACATCATAAGCTGCCTAAGAGATAATATAGACTGGCTTAAGTAACAGCAAAGACACTAAATCTATCGATCAAAAAGATGTAAAGACGAAAACCTTTAAAACCGAGGTGTTTCTTGCGCGGTTGTGAGTTCCATAGGCTAAATAGGCCTGCAAAAGAGAGAGAATCAATGAAACAATTGAAGTTTTAACTAATAGACAGAACCCACTTGTTTTTTGCTTACATGCATTGTGAGGGCGTTGTGAATGTTAATCCAAAACGCAAGCTTCTCTTCGCGTTTCATTCTACTTGGATCAACCTTCTCAAGCTTTTGAACTAGTGATCTATGTATATACACCATTTGAGTAACATTTCAGATCAACTCAAGTCTTTGTAGCGTCACATAGGCAAATATGTATATGTACCTGAAGTTTTGGAGCAAAAGAGCGGCTTGGTTGAAACTACCATCATCCAGGTGAAGTTTCAGAGTCTCTATTACAACACCACGTGGAACATTTGCTTCTTTGCTTGCCTCAAGGCACGGGTTCCAGCTATCAAAAGTGGTTTTGGAAGAGACAGATGAAGGTGAAGGAGAAGCCACAAGACAAGAATTGATTCTTGCTTTGCTGGAGAGTGTACAATACACAGAAGATATGCATCTTAAGATATCTTCAGAGAGCCTACTCGGTTTCACAATGTCATCTACGGTATGAGAAGAACCAAGAAGATCTCCAAGAGTAATGTGATTAGCAGAAACATATCTAGTCTTCTCCTGCAAACATCAAATTGCTTAGCAACTGAAAAGCTTTAAGAAAGCTTAAGACAATGCCTTGGTGTCACTTTACTTACTCTTGCAGACAAAGCTTTTAAGCTGGCTTGGAAACTCCGTGGACACGAAGAGGAACGTTCAGACACCGGAGAAGCTTGGTAATGGTAGCTGAGGACACCGGTAAGGTCTGACTGCTCGGATTTGGGACAAAAGTGATTCGACACTAAGCTTGTTTCAGTGTGAGGAGAGAAAGAATGTACTTGTTCATCAAAAGCCGTCCTGTAAAGAGAGAGCAGATACTGTTCCGTACGCAGAATTTCAAACTCGAGTGAAGCAATTTCCTTCCTCAAATCTTCTGAAGACTGCAAAAAACACAGAACTTTTTTTGTTATCTACAGTAAGCTTGCCAAAGAACTCTGTGAACATTCAAAGCTTATAAAAGATCAAACCTTTGGCATTGTGTTGCGGTGAGAATCCTTATGAGTTAGTAATCTCTTTTCAATTGATACAAACTGCCATGAAAATGTACAAACAAGTGTGACTTTTGGAACCCAGAAAAAAATAAAAAGAGAGAGTCTTAAAAAAGCAGATTGAGACAATCCCCAAAAGTTTTTTGCTTTTTGAAAGAGAATGAAAAATTACCGGTTTACTGTAGCTAGAGAATCGTGAAGGTGATGCAACAATCACATTCTGCTTCTCCGAGTTCCTGTGACCAAACCCATTTTACAAATTTTGTTACTCCAAAATTGATTTCATTGAATGAAAGACGAAACCAGTCATATCAGAAAGAGACAAAATGCAAAATCTTTTGTACCTTGGAGAAGATGAAGAACAGTCAGGAGAAGAAGGAGACGAAGCTGAAGGGCAACTCAGACCCATCATTTTCTCGCACTTTCTCGCAAATTTTGTCTTTCTGTAGAAATTTCATCAAAGAATATTACTATGAGGGAATAATAAAATTAGACATCCCATCAGTATCGTTATCGTCCTTCGAGACATCAAGAGCATATCTCGAAAAGCTCCATCCTTTTGGCTTGTCGTTTATTATGCTTATGTGACTCCAAAAACTCGGAAAAAAACATTAAAAAGGAGATTTTTTTTTTTTTCTCGTAACTTTCCGGGAAAAATAAGTGAGAAGAAAATCAGGAAAGTGAAACCGACATTTTTCCCGGGAGTTCAGACGAAGGGTATCCCAAAGTACATTTATTCTAAATAAATTAAGATTTTAATAATTAAGCTGTTACTAATTCCTAATCTTCTTATCTTATGTTAAGTACACTCACTCAACTCAACTCAACCACTCTGAAATACTAATAAAATAAATTATAAGCAATGAAACAACTACATGAAATGTATCAATTATTATAAACATAAAAATATGCTTAATAATAAAAACAAACAATTAATGCCGTCGATCTCATAACAACTAAGTAAGTGGGGACAATTTTAACACGAACCATAAAAGAGTTGACAATGTGACATAAAAATATTACTACTGCAGAATATTTTGTGGTCGCAAATTGTTAATGTATGGACATTGTTTACCTCCCAGGATAATATTATTGTAAACCTTCACTTGGTAAACAAAATTCCCAAAGAGAAAAGTAGAAGACTCAAAAAATTTACGAAAGCAAAATATGAACAAAAAAATTATTGTAAACCTTGACATAAATGTTTTTCTTAGCAAAAGGTTTCTTTTCTTTTAATTTTGGTGCAAAAAGAAAAGGTTTTCAATTACAAAAAACAATGTTCTTAAAATGAGATTGCAATAAGGTATTTTTTTCTGTTCCTAAATATTTGATGTTTTAGATTTTTTTTTGTTCTACAAAGATTAATATTTTAAAATATTAAATATTTTTTATAGATTTTTTAAAAAATAATTAAAATTATTAAAAAAATTAAATTACTATTGATTAATGGTTATTTAAGAATAATAATTGTAAAAAAGTAATGTATTAATAATCAAAAAAATAAATGTTTCTTAATTTATGTGAATAAATCTAAACATCATATTTTTGGAACGGAGAAAGTAATTACTTTACTCATCATAAAGCATGTTACAAATTTGCAAGGAGCATGTACATTTTAGTAAACCGTAACGTAAGTTTGTAAAGAAATTAAAAAAGTCAAAAAGAAACGAGTAAAATTGTAAATACATTCTAGTAAACCGTAACGTAAGTTTGTAAAGAAATAAAAAAAAAAACCATAAGGGAACGAGTAAAATTGTAAAATCGTACAGAATCTAACAAGAAGTATGACGGATCAAAAAAATTCTACATTAAAGATGGTGAAAGTGGAGTAAAGTGTCTCATGATTCATTTTTGGGTCGTTTTGTATAAAGACAGATTTAGTTGGATAAGAACAAATAAATGAATAGAAGAAACAGATTGGTGAGAAAGAGGCAAATATTATTATTTACAAATCACACAACCTTCCAAATCGAGTTTCATTTTCGACGTGGTCCTTTTGGGTCAGGCCAATAAATGCCTCCAGTTTTGGCACCACTCTTCTACAATTAATTTCGATGTGAACAAAATGTGGAATTTTGCACTATATGTATTTAAGATATGTGCAGCTTCCTATGCACTTGAATCTGATTTTACAAGGACAAAAATAGTTGTGTAAAATGTAAAACTACTTTGCTAATCATTTTACAAAGGGATCCGAGTTTTATAATTGCATATATCTTTTTTATATAAAATGAAAGATAATAGGAGAGCCATTCCATATAACTATCCCTTCACCAATAAAAATAAATAAACTCGTTACCTTTTCTTAAGTTGAGAGATTTTTTTTGTTTTTAAGGGATTCATCATCAACAAACCACACAAAAAAAGTGAGTCAAAAATCAAAATATACTCACTTGAGATGTCTATATTAACGGGGAAAAAATGAACTTGTTCTTCATTTTTCAATCACCATCTACAATCGTAGTCAAGTAAAACCGGGCCGAAATGACTCAGCTCCGAACCATGGACCCATAGTGAAAATGGGCTTTCTCTCGCATCATACGTCACCATTCTAAGTTTTATTCGAACCTTTTGCTCTTCTTGGGGCGTAATTTATAGAATAACTGTCTTAACCAAAGATATGGCTTCACTCCAACCCTCCAACCATAAATTGGATTACATTATTAAAATTTCTTGAAATTGTCAGATTCTTTACAATACTCCCTTTCTTTTGAGTCTCTATAAGGTGCGAATAAGTGATTTTATAAAATTAAAGTATTGTTAAAAGGGATATATTTCAAAGATTTAGAGCCGGAAAATCTGACAAATGAAAAGCAATTTGGTTATAGCCAGCCATGCTGGACCAAACATTGCCTTTCTCCGTCACCATTTAAGAATTTAGATTATTCTTATTCGTCTTTCTGTCAATGGTGATATGAAATTGAAATAATAACAAACCAATTATATTCCTTTAACATAGTAAAAAAACTAAGCATTTTATGTTTAGCAATATCAAATTGTTCGTATCAATAATGTTATGATATAGTTACATAATGTTTTAAATAATTTTCAGATTTGCTGATTCATACTAGATATTTGAACTGCACGCGACTAATCATTTCAGTATTTAAGTTCAACCGTTCTCGCATATCATATGCATTTTGTTGGGTTTTATTTTTCATTTTTTTATACAGCGTGCATTGTATTGACGCATGGATTAGCACCGGAGTGCATACACATGGTTTAGAATCTGGGTGTTAACACATATTTATATGGCACATTACAAACCATGCATGCATACATGTTAATTATGGTTATGCAACAATATATATGATATATATATATGTGTGAATATATATTGCCATTTTGATTAAATAATGAGAAAAAAGGAACCATGGGGTTGGGGACGAGAGTACACGTGAAAATAGACTAAAGGAGATGGGTTGTGGAGCCAAAAATGTTTATATGTTAGGGTTTAATATATAGTGTATCCTCGTGTGTATCTCCCATTTCTCTATACCTTCGCATCTATCCTTCTTTTATATATATTCTCATTATTAAATCGCACATATTACAAAAATAAAATCTTAAAGATTTTGAGAATCTATAATGGAGAACAAGAAAAACAGACAAACAGTACTAGCTCTCACACAAAAAGGGGACAAATTAAAGAACATATCAATATATAGGATTATAAAGAGTCTCACATACCTTGCACGATTTTGCATGCCTCTGTCATTTTCTGGGACGTGGGCTTCTTCTAGATAATTTATCATAGTTTTTTTTTTTTGGTGTCTTTCTTGATAATTAATTTAAATATATCGATATTTTTAATCAATATTTTGGTACGATGAATGTATCGCAAGATATTGCATCAACGGGGGTGTCTCTAATTCTTTTTGTTCTGAAGTATATTATGTCAAATACTTTTTTATTTTATTTAATTAGTTTAACGTGAGAGAATATCTCCCATGTTTGAATACTGATTTTTCTTCGTTTGTACATACTAATTGAAAGTCATTGTCTACATTCTCTGAACAACTCATCGCAATATTAAATCAGACTAGAGCGTGCGTTCATATTATATAATAAGGGTTCCATTTATGTTATTCGCCAAATCTTAAATTATTGTATCCAATCAGAGATTCAATTGACGAAAAGGGATTGAGTTTTGTTTTTAACAAAAAACATAATAATAAAAAGGGAATGAGTTGAGTGACAGTGAAATGAAGAAGCTCGGTGCGATCAAAGAGGCAAAGAATTAGACAAAAACAAAAGCAAAAAAGAAAGCAGGTCCGACATCGGCTCTCCGAACCAAACACCGAAGCTAAAACAAAGATCCTCAATCCAGTGATTCTCTGTCTCGTCTCAATCGCACATTGCTTTAGCATGGAGGCACCGTACGTGCAATTGACATGCCGGTCGGTGGTCCCTTGGGATTTTCAAATAATTACTTTCATATTCATAATAATAGAGTTTAATTAGCCCCAACGCAAATTAGTACTCCGTTCCAGAAAATATGAGAAAATATGATGTTTAATTAGTCCAATCGTATATTTGGAAACGGAGGGAGTACAACCATTTTGGTGAAAGATATTGTTTTGGTATTTTGTTAGAGCGAATATGATGATGATACGGTTAGATAAAAAGGAAAAAAAAAACTAATTTGTTAAACGACGGATCTCCAACTAATTTCTGAAAATTGTGGAGATGGTGAGTATATTTGTAATGTGAAGATTCGAACAATTGTCATTCAATATTACAAAGTAAACTTTTAACGACTAAACCATCAATAGATGGTTTAATTCACAACTCTGATGAAAAAAATGGTAAGAACTGATAGAATCAAGAAACGTCTCCACCCTCACTCCCTTTCAATCTTACCTACCAAAAAATATACTCCATGTATATGATATTTGTTTTAAGTGCAGTTTAAATTAGTTCTAAGCTCGTACTAATTAGTAATTAGAGGTGGCCAACATCAAGGTACGTAACTCAGTTGTTGGGTAGCTATGACTCTAAAAGTTTATACCGTTAGAATTTTATTGCGTGGAATCCGTATATAGTCCTATGAAAATTTTGCAATGGTCTAGTTGGTACGAATCAATTCATAATCACACTTAAAACCAAAAGTATAGAAATATGAAACCTTAACAATTGTACCCGATGCCTCGATATGATTTGAAGTTATCATCTAAACATTCTTAGCGAGTGATTAGACGAAGGGACGTTTGATGCGAAACCTATTATCTAATAATTTATCTCTCAAAACCCTATTACACATTTTTGAGAAAGAAACCAAAAAACAAAGATAAATTGCATATACATATTATCCTATTCGTAGTTATACTTTAGAATGTACATATGAACTAAAAAAACCAAAAGCACGAAAATGACAAGAAATCTTATTATAGTATAACCACACCATACTTTCACGATCTCAAAAGAAATATACTAAGCTCCTGTCCATAACTACCACCAGGATTCATCATATGAAACGATTCCGAGTCACTCGAGCCAGTGACTCGCTCGAACTTCGCCCTCAAATACAGCGTCTGCTCTTCCACATCCGACGGCACAACTCCAGCTCCAACTGAGACAGACTGCATCATCCGCAAGAAAACGGCGTCGTTCTCCGTGACCTTTCTCCTCACAGCAAATCCCATTTTCCTTCCGTTACAATACATGGACCACGCAGGAACATCAAAGATCGACGAGGAACGACTGTTGCTGCTGTTTCGACGACGGTCACACTCGAGAGCTATGCGCAGAACACCGGCTTGATCCATCTCCTTGGCTAAAGCCGCCGTAGGAACAGCTAGCTCGAGGAGGAGAAGCGGAGGAGATCCCACGGCGGAGTCTTGAAGGCAAAAACTTACTCGGCCACGACGGTGCCCAAAGAAGGTTCCACTTACGATGGTGTTACTCTGTGAGGAGGAGGAGGAGGAGGAAGAGTGTTCTGAAGAGGAAGATGAGGAGGAAGAGGAAGAGACTGAAACGGTATCGTTTTGGTATGAAGGAGAATGGTGTTGGTAAGTGCAACAGTATGGGAGCATGCACTCGATAAACGAACGGAGAGTTCGCCGGAGACGGAATTCACGAGCGCAATCGACGGTGGTCGGAGTGCTTATAATTTGCAAGTGATGATGATCTCTTTGCTTTCCTAAATCAACCATCGTTCTCATGGTTTCTTTCTCTTTTTTTGTGTATCTGAGAATGAATATTAAAGAAGAGAATATTGAGTTTGTTTTGGGTGAAGAGGAAGAGGAAGTTTGATGGCATATATGTATAGGGTGGTGTTGGTAATGGAGAGTGGAGACTTTTCTTTGTTTTTTTGTTTTTTTCTTAAATATATTTTCAAATATTGTTATTATAGTGTATGCTTTATATGTCTTTTTGGGTTTAGTGCATAAATTCTATTAAAGCGAGAAGATCGAGCTTATTTGTATAATGATTTAATCTCGTGGTTATTTGTGCATTTAAATCCAACCACAAGATCATCACGGTTTAAATATTGGAAAAAAATGAAGTATTTATTATAAGCAAGGTAAATTTTGACATGCATTTTTAACCTTTTTATTATAATTAAGTACTCGTTAAGCGCTTGTAAAGCTGTAATGTAACTTTTAATCCTAAAATTACAAATGTAGATAATCTAGTTTCAAAAATAACATCAAAAATCTCTCGTTCTTTTGATCATTTAAATCCTAAATAAAGAATTACCGAAAAAAAATAAAGGAGGCTTGAGAGCGAAGAGAGAACAAAAAATCGAAGGCAGTGGAGGGAGGAAGGAGCAGGAAGTGGGGTCCACGTGTCGTAATATAAAAATCGGTGGGGCCTACTTGTTCATGTAATATCCAATCGGTTTGTTTGGAAGGAAGCGAATGGTGCGCGTGCGTCACTCCAAGTGAAGTCCCACGCCCCACTTGACTTGACACTTCCAACCATTTTTCACTTTTTTTTTTTTTTTTTTGGTATTTCACTTTTTCATTTGTTTCACAATCAATTGTAATAAAATTTCACCAATCATATCAACCAAATTAATAATCACCCTAAACCACGGGCATTATTGACGTTTTGAAACAGTTCTCCAGCTAATAACTTCTTTTTTTCTTTTGTATATAATAGATTTATAATTTGTTTGTATCATAAATCGAAACTTCCTGAAGTTGAATCATTTGTGGGGAAAATAATAAAGTTGAAGCATTTGGGCTACTTTTCCTTATAAAATTGAATTTAATGCTCTCGAAACATATATGCATTCTTTTGTCATCACGAAATTTTATATGCTTTTACCAAGAAATTGTAACATGAAAATAATGATGTAGGGCGTGAGGGCCTAAGAACAAGCATGCATAGAGCAATGATTAAAACCCAATCATGCTCCGGTATTTTTATAGTAAGATGCTTTATATAATCATCGCTTGTAAACTTTATATACATCAATTCATGATAGTTTTGCGTAATGAATGAAATCACGATATTTACATTATTTTTTACCCTGGCTTATCAAAATATTCATAGCATGGTGCCTTGAGAAAGAAATTTTCAAAAATCATTTCCAACATCATCTTTAGCTTTTTTTTTTTTTATATAATTGCCTACTTCCTTGGTTCCTTATCATTTACATGTTTAATTAATAGGAAACCAAAACAAGGTTCATATCCACTTGAATTTGAAATTGATATGCATATGTACAACGAACTTATTAATTTGTTGACTAACAACATTTGTAGTTTCATGTTAATATGTACTAGCTAGTAATACAACATAATAATCCACTTCAAAAATAGTCTTTCATCACTTGAATTACAGAAATGAGTTTCATAATCATTAATAAATATATAGACTATAAATTTATAAATTGCATTATTATTCTGTCATAGTACTATTTCAAGAATTATTAAAATAACAATTTTATTTGGTGTTCAATGGATGATGCAATATGTCTTATATGTTTAAGTTATATTGCATCTCGTTTTAAAAACTTTCAGGAAATAATATGATTCATATGTTACCCACAACCAAAATGATGAACAGAATTAAACAGAGTAGTTGTGCATACAGACACAAAAGTAGATTAAAGCACATATCACGTCTGTCTTAGTAGAATTGCATTGCATGCAGTCCAATCTCCTGAATCCATAATTTAACTTCTTACTTTAAATCATGGGGTTCGTTGATTAGGTTAATACAAAATTGACTACTTAACTACAATTAATGGGGTGATTGACAACAGATACTGAGAGTTGAATTTTATGACATCTACATGTTACAGCCAACTTTTTCTTTAATTTAGTTTTAGTTTTATATAAACATTTAAATATGGTTTGGAAGTTTTTGTTCTATCATAGATATAAAAAGTACTCATTAGAAACAATAGACAAAACAAATAAAGCACGCACAAATTTTAAAACATTTATAACTAAATTAAAACTTCAGTAAATGAACATAAGTAAAATTAGTAAGTAAAATGAGAATTCAGTCATCCAAATTTTTTTACGCATTGTATGATTTTTTATTTCTTTGATTCTTTATTTTTGTAAAGAAACAGTAGATAGTTAAAGTTACGCAAAATTTTAAGTGATGTTCTTTTAATTCATAATATATGGTATTAAAAGCAATAGTTAAATTTGTGTATAGATCACTATACAACTAAAACCAAAATGTTACTGTAAAAATCAATTTGTACACTTGCAAGTTGCAACTACAAGTCTGCAAAACCGATACACTTATTAGCTTAGTTGTATACTTTCTTGGATTTTAATTTAACGTTCGGTAGAGCAATATACTAAGAAAAATGATTAAGAAAAGAGAAAACATGTATGACACAAAACTTTTTCTGGTTTTGGATCATATGAAAAAGAGAAAAACATGAAAAGCCAATATTTATGTGAATGCTTTGTTCGCATTATCACTTTTTATCCTTTCATAGAGATTGTCGGCTTACGTTTCCCATTGTATTACGTCCAATCTCTCTACATGAAAAGAGGTTTTGTTACACAGTTTCATTAACTTAGAAAATCGTCAAAGATAATCACAGAATCATGAACTTCATGATTTCCGTTATCTTCATTAACTTTTTCCATAAGAATCGTCAGAAAACGAATATACTGTACATAAGAAAAAAATTCTTCTGGTAGCTATGTTAGAGACTTATTTAATATCACATGGTTATAAAATTCGTAATAAAACTTCTAGCCTAAAAGAAAACAACATAACCTTGCTTCGAACATGTTTCAATATGGTCTCGTTGTCTTCTTCAATCTCAGTCGATTAGCGTCTTCGGGGATTCGCGTTAACCTCTTTGTTTATCCTTCAACTCTTTCAATCCTTTCGATGTTATCGAAATTATCCGGTACTTGTATACTGTAACTTACTTACTCAGATTGTAGAACACTCGCGTTATTGAATGAGTGGACGTATTTCACCGCCCAAATGTCAACTACATAAAATAAATAATGATTCGTTCTTTCTTTAGTGTTCTCAAATTTAGTTATTTTGCCTCAGCATTGGACCGATGACACATTAGTATAGAACCTGATCGAATCTCAGTTGATTTAATATGTTCGGCTAATTCCAAAGATAAACACAGACCTATTGAAAAGACTGTTATCTACCGGATTTTAACTGAGAAATAAAAGCCAGTGTACTTCTTTTAGAAGAAGTAATAATGTGCCATGACTTTCTTCCAAGCAGGAAATATATAAACTCAAAATATGAAGGTTTATAACACTCCTTTTCCAAGTTAATCACTTGATCACAGCGATTCTGACCCTTACTATTAGGTCTATATAGATTATTATTTACTAATAACGATTTTTGCTATATATCTTTCGTTTTCTAATAAAATAACTGATTATTATCTGAGAGATTAGTATGACTTATGTAGGTTAGTCAAACTAACGGCACCACACTTTGGAGAGAGGGAACATGCATTTAAATTATCCAAATCGAACCACTTTAAAAGTGTTAGTTATAATTTCTCCCTAATGTAGCTGTGTATTTTAAAAATTGATTAATTAACATTATCAACACTTGATTACTGGAACATTATATCATATATCATTAGTGGGCAATAAGTTAAGGTTAATATTTAACACAATATAATGGCTTCATGATGGCATGAATTATTAAGCGTATATATGTGCACTGAGGTAGTGGACTCTAATTACTTATTAGTCAAATATTCTTATATTATACAAACATTCTTTGACCAGCCAAAAGCCTAATTGACTGGTAAGTGATACACATGTGATGCCATGATAATTACATTAAAAAATATATATTATATTAATCAAGGCACTGATTAACAAAAGTTTTCACTGGTAATTAGAAACGTGTCCCCTACTACATCCACATTGTCTCAAAACTTAATCAAAACGGCATATAATTCTGTTTATTTGTATATGCAATGTGCTATTTTAAAGTTGATTTTTTTTTACTTTGCATGGAATCTCCGGTTATATGCGTTTCGCCACGCTATCAATGTTGTCTGATCAGGAGGAGATGGCATATACATTATTTCGATGGGCTTATAGGAGGCCCAAAAATATAATTTTATTGAGTACAAGAATGGGCTATCACAAAAAATACATTCTTCTTTTCACTCTTTAATACTGTACTTAACAAAAACATGATAATTTATTCGTAGTTCCATATAAATTAACGCGGTTCAGCATATATGACAAAACTATCGCTTGCTCACTTTTACTTTGATCCAAAGCAGCTGAAATTTAAGTTAATAAATGAAGTAGATGATAAGCCATGCGTACACAAACAAACTCAGACATCCACTTTCACGGCGTTCTATCAAATTACTAATCAACGAAAACAAAACTATACTTTTTACTAATCAATGACAATCACTTTCTTTTTTTGGAGTAGACACGGACATTTTCATTACGATCTTCTCCTTCCAAGATAAAACTATATTAATTGTAGTTTTTTTTTGTGGCAAAATTATCATTCTAGAAAAACCCCCTAATGTTCAGATATCATTTTAAATAAAAAATTCAGAGATCAATTCCGAAAAATATATATATTTAATTTTTTTTTGTCAGCTAGCATATTTCCTTTGTAACCAAATAATATGCCAATTACGCAAAAACAAAATAAATAAATAAATTTGATAAATTCAATATCCACACAATATCCACGTGAGTATAGAAACTAAACCATATTATACAAATATAGATTACTTGAGATCTTATCAATAGATCAAAGGTCCATGAGAAATCTATCCAAATCTTGACGAAAGCTAATGATAACTATTTAATACAACGAAATGCCCCAATTTAGACAGCGATACTGAAAGTGAACTATTTAAATAAGCATTTTCTCCACCCCTTTTCTTGTAAGAAATTGATGTTTTGAGATTTTTAAATGCGTCAATATATTTCTGAGCTCTGTAGGTAGCGTTTGTGTACTTCCTAACAAAATATTTCGCTTTTTACACATTAATTATGTTCATCAGTAATCTCTCGAATAAATAAATATCATCTACATGACTACATCTATGATCAATGATGATGAGACTTGATTTCGGTGACTAGGGGAAAAAGAGCCCAAAATTTGCTATTTGTGGAAGATAGCAATACCTATATATTATTACGCATTTTCATAACTGAAGGGCCATATTTGAACAAAAGGTAAGGTATGTTTTAAAGTCGCATGAGCCCTCTACGCATTAAGTATAAGTTTGAAATTATGTTCTTAGAAAAAAGCGTGAAGCTTATCCAACCGGGATCATATTCGAATAATTTATTGTATATATATAATACTACTATTGATGGTAATACATGGTCAATGGAGGGAACTATTTAAAATAATATTTAGAGGGCACATACAACATTACATAATTGAAAATTTACGCATTCATTGAATCGTTCGAATCTCGTATAGGGTTCTCACCAAAAAAAAAAAAGTCTAATTGAATAAAAGAAGGAAAAAAATACAATACACCAAACAAAGGAGAGTTGACTTTTTGTCTAACCAATGAATTGAATAAGAGAAAACACACGCGGTCGAATAAGGCGATTTGGTCACTCGTCGAAAGACTTGACAGACACCAATTTTTTGTTGTTACATTACCAACGATATAATCCTACGTGGCAACATAGACATATCTCTCTTCTGTATACACGGGACAAATCCCATTACAATGGATGCTGTGGCTCTGATGAGTTTAGCAAATATGGTCAAAAAGTTTTGTTTTTGTTCGTTGTGAATTTTTCTAACAACATGACTATGACGGAAAATACAATAAGACATGTATAGAACAAATTCACATTGTAGAGACTCATCGCCATAACTCTAGAAAAAATATAAGAGTATATGTAAAATTATTTTCATACAATATCTGTTGGAGAAAAACAAATCATACAAATGTTCTCATATAGTAATATTATTTACCTTTCTCGGTCTAGCTTATCGCCGCCGACAGTTTTGGAAAATGTTTGAATTAGGCTTAACTAATCCTCCAGTAGAAATTTGCCTACAATCTCTAAACTTCTTTTTTCATGCAGCACTTTACGAATCTTGTATTTGTAATAAGAGAATTTCTTAATGCACTCCGCAGTCTTCAAGTATATCATTCTAATTGTTCAACACATTCATCAAACTCTTTGGAATAAACTGACAGATCTCTATAGGCTGTCCTCGATTAGTATAGCTCCCTCACTGATCGATCGAGATAATATCTCTCAATTCACATCCTCTTGGTGTCTCTGAGTAGTAATTGTTTTTCTGCGTGTGTTTCTCTTTTTTTAGCACTGTTTATGTCAGTTTTTAATTATGTATCTTTATCTTTTTACTTTCCTCTATAAATTATAACTACTCCTTTGAAAAAAGTAAAAAGAAAACAAGAGTCTATTTTTAAAAAAATAATGCACGTAGAGACGTATATACATTCAACCTGTCATTGTCGGAGAATTGCCGGTCATGTCGGAGGACTTGCTATTTTTAGGGCGGAAAAAAAGAATATTGAATTCCTTTACGTTCACATTAGTTCAGAGCACCCATGATGCTAAATAAAAACATACTATTATAAAGGAAAATAAAAAGGTTACCGGTATTTTTTTTCTTAACAAAACTATGGTCCTATAATGGAATCTGTATCCTATTCACATGATCACAATATCACATCACGCCTCTGTTTAGAATAAAATCAACAGTTTATCACACATTTGAATATATGTGTATAAGATTTTTTTGTTTGACGCTGTAGTTTATATTATTAGTGTATTATTTTCATTAGACACGAAAGCACAACTCAACAGTATGTTGCAACTTCTAAAAACTTACATTTATAAATAATAATGCATAAGAAACACTATGCTATGAAATATTACCCTCATATATCATATTAAAAACACTATTTTTTGGTCAGGTACTGGAGTACGATTATTGATATTATTTCAAAGGAAAAAAAAATGTCCATAAAGTTGATCCAACCAACTTTAAAAATTGAGAATCGACCATATTAACACCACATATCAAACCCTAAAAATGCCAATTAACATTTTAAATTACACCATTTATAATGCTTTGAATTCGACTTATGAATCCAGAATTTTGATTTAAATGTACTGTATCATTCATGATTCAAGGAACTTTATAATGATGAAGGACACCATTTATAGCGTTAAGATTCTTATGTATTGCAGAATAACGATAATTAATCTATAATATTATGAGCAAACCTAATTTTGTCAAAATATAAAATAGTATTTCAGCAATAAGACCTTCATCCGAAACAGATGATATTTGTATCCCAAAAAAAAAAAATCTTTTTGGATTGGGATTTGCCATGTTTAATTAAAAAAACCATATATGATCGAGTTGGGCTCTTTACCAAAAATAAATACAAAATGATCGAGTTTTTCAAAACAAAGCAAGAAACACATATCAGAGCAATAGTTAGCTAATGCATGTGGTGGACTACCCATGCAAAAAAAAAAGTAAGGAACAAATGACAATTTTGAGAGTTGAACTAATCAATGTGTGTACCATTCACAACTTAAATATCGCTTAGAGACTAAAAGTTTTTTTTGGTTACTACTTACTAGTTACTTAATTAAGCAAAACTTAGAGTACTTCTTCAACAACTAACTTGACATTGCTTAGATAATTCGACTGGTAATTAATTTAGGAGAGATTTTGAGTACCTAATTAATTTAGTAAATAGTAACACATACATTGATTTATTTAACCCATGGCGCGTGACCAAAATATACAATATAAACAGCAAAAACAGAGAAGAAATATACAGAGGGTTTTCTTCATTTGAAATTATATCATCAGTTTGTAACAAAACAAAACAAAAAAACTGCAAAAATTATTATGCTTCTTAGCAAAAAAAAAAAAAAAATTATTATGCTTCTTCTAATATTGTTGATTTGTTTCTTAATTAAATGAAAGGCGACTTAAAATGTTATATTGCGAGTCTAAACGACGGAGCCTTCGTAGATCGTTGAGAGTTTCAACCTGAAGGATCGAACCGCCAACTTTGCTCGCTTAGACGTATATCTTCTCAAATTACGTACCGAACCGGACCGATTATAGCCGCTCGAAGTCTTAACCGGAGCCGTTTTATTCACCAACGGCCTTCCCTTCCGAACCGTCGATTCGCTTGCTTTTCCGTTAACGGCAGCGACGGAATCGTTAGGCTGAGTCAGCATCATGATCGGCGAGATTCTCCCCTTCTTACGCCGGCGAGATTCTTTCCCAACGGAGTTTTGGATCGCGACGCTTGCTTTCACGGCGAGAGCCGCCATGTCCGACGCCGTTAGACGGTTCTGACGCTTAGATATCGGGAGTACGAAGTAGATCTGCTCCGCCTGAAGCGACTCTTCCGATTCAATCGCCGGGATGAGATCATCGTAGTAGAGAGAATCCGAATCGCAGATGAAATAAGAGGAAGGTCTAGAGGAAGACGAAGATGAAGCAGCTGCCGATTCTGCTTCCAGGACTTGAGACGCTAGCACCGGAACATTGTATTCCCGGAGATCGCCGTTAACCGTCACGATCTTCACCGTTGGGGAAGAACTGGAGTCTCTCCGATTAAACGACAGACAGATACCCATTTCGATTGATGTGAAAATTCCAGAAGAAAATTTGAAAACTGTAGAGAATAGAGAACGAGTAAAAGGACAAGAAAGATTCACGAATTAAATACGACGCGTCAGAGGGGTATATATAGAAGAAAGAAGATGTAAGTAGAATTCCAAACCGGGTGATAAAAGTCAAAATTACGAAACCGGTTACGGTTCAACTGTCACGCATAGTAAAAGGGGGGGACATATAATCTTTCTCTAATCTTAATTATACTCATAAATCCAAATTATCTTTGTTTACCCCAGTTATTTCCTTCTATTGTTGGGTTGTTTTTTTTATGTGATTCAAGCAAGTTAATTAAGACTCGTGAACTAACCAATCTATAATCATTGGGTTTACATTCGAAAACACACAAAACCACAGGATCAAGCTTCTTGTTCAATGAGAGTCAACACGGACAAATAAAGGGAATAAGATAGTTACCATAAAAACTATTTGTGTTTCGATACGAATGTCACCAAACAAAACACTCATGTTTCTATGAATTTCCATATTTCTTTTAGTACATTTTTTAAAAAAGCAAATTTGTACACACGCATTCTAATTGTACCCGCAGATATTCAATCAACAAGATTCAGTTGTGGTCATGTGTTTGGCTCAGCAATATACACTCTCTTATCAATCTCTCTTCTTCTGTAAATTGGATGAAAGCGAAAGTCAGCAATACGTGGTACGCGCCACGCGACTCCCAGACGCAAGTCATAAGAAGTGACCTGATAAAATGTGTATATATTGCAACTTGTATTTGACTATCATACAATTCAACTACGAGTTTTTTTATTTTACCCATGCAGATTTTTATTTGCTGAAAATATCGTAATTTTCCATTTTACTAGTTACGTACGGAGTCAACATTAGTTTATTAACTTTTAATCCCAGCTTTTAGTTTACCTTTTTGACAGCGGTTTAGAAATTTTATACAGTTAGAGAGCGTTAAGTGCTGACTCCGTACGTGCATGAAACTAGTAAAATGAAAAGGGTTAATACGAAACTAAAACAAATTTACTATACTAACAGTATACAAATTTTGTAAGACACCCATCAATTTATACGTCTGCACATTAGTCTCTCATTTCATTCATTATAGTGTATATTTTTGAAATACAAATTATGTCACTTTAACATACTTTGTAGTTTATACAGAGTACATTACTTTTAAAACATACTTATATATTCTTATTAATATACCGAAATGTAAATAATTTTAATTTAAAGTTTATTTGTAGTTTTGAATATAGGTTTAGAAAAGAATTGTATGTGAAAAATTACATTCAAAACATAAAATAACGTCTGAAACAATAATAAAAAAAAAACTTGGAAAGAAAACAAAATGAAAGCATCGTTTTTTTTGGAAAGAATAGTATGTTTAAAAGAATTCATTTGACTTATGCTTTAGAATGAGATAAATGAGTTTTTTTTATAATATAAAGGTCTGTCAAATGAGATAATTAAATCATCAAAAATCTGGGCTTTTTTGGTTTAATTACAACTTCTCAATTAACCTTAATACAAAACGAAAAGACTTGCAGTGACAGTGAAAATCCATGTTTATCGGTTTAATATGGATTTATATAAGGTTCAACATGCTTAACATATATAAGGTTCAAAAAACATGCTTAAGATATTTATATATCGACTCCACTGACCCGAGTAAACTCGAACGGGTCGACTAGGATTACTCAGGCTTCACGTGTTCACACACATTGACTTATTCAGTAGACCAAGCTATGTAGTAATAGTACATCCTAGTGATTAAAATTGATTAACTTATTTTATATAATTTTGCAGGGGTTCAACCTCAACATTTAATATCTGATATACATTTTCTGAGTGTGACGACCAAGTAATACAATTGCAAACTTCAACCTTTGGAGTTGAACTTACATATACGGTCAACAAACAATATTACACACCGTACGACATACGCTACCATATTCTTATTTCTTGTTGGTTATAACGCGGCAAACTTATTTCAAACTCCAAATCAAGTAAAATGGGTAGCATATGATATTGTTATTACTATGGTTTTCAGTGGTTAAAAAAACATTTTGAACTAGCGGATCTTTTTTTTTTTGGGTGCAAATAAACTAGCGGATCTTTTGCATAATTCTATTTAGACACAAAACACCAAGTGGTTTTCGTCCGGTTTGGTTTTAGTACAGTCTATTAAAACCATAACTAGACACTAACCATTATATTTGGTTTAATTCTGTCACTAAACTTATTATATATACGGAGCTGTTAAATTTATTTTGTTTTTCTCCATTATTTATTATAGTGCCTTTTAGTCTCCATTATATTTTATCGAATTTCAGCAAAAGAAAAGATATTTGATCAAATGATCTTGTGGTACTTTCTTTGGTCTATAGTCCAATCAATATATTGAACAATATAGATTTCCGTAATTAATGTTCATAGAAATATTGATTTATGTTAAGTAAAACGTACTTATCGAATTCATTTGTCTTCAAACGCTGTTTAATACTTTCTTTTTTAGTGGGTGTTTAGTGGACTTCTATAAATAAAGCAATCAACACAGGTCAAACTTAAAAGTTAGCTATAAATAATGGCCAATCACATATATACTAAAAATCGAACACGAAATCTCTAGTTACCCCAAATATACAAGGTTGATTTTTTTCAAATCATTGCAGATAGCTAAACAATGAGAGATACTTAACAGAGTAAAAGCAATAGATGCATTTTAATTTGTGTGGTGGTTTGATTATTTTAAAATATAAATGTGTGTATAGTTGCTTTTGTTCGTCTGTCAGTGTGTGTGCCAATTCGTTCACACCTGGACGATGACTAAACTATCACGTTCTCACGTCGTTCCAGCAACTTATTGTGCATGGGTGAGATAATCCACAAGAAATCCGCACGAGAAAAGATCTTCACACGAATCAAATCAGTACGCAATAATTAATGTTTAATGTGGTTCACGATATGTCGTATGTATGATTAAGTGACGATGTTCACAAAATCACATGTTTCCCCCGAGAAATTGGTTTTTTATATATATCACATGAACAAATTAAATTATTAAGAGCAAAAAGCATAAAAACGGCATAAATTATTCTTGTGTGGACAGAATTTCGTCACACGTCGTCTTGTTCATTTACCCGAAGTATTCCTAATTCCGCCGTAAACAAATTCGTGTTGATAACTCTCACTCTCTTTCATATCATCATCATATGTTCCCATCGTTCTTCTAACAAGTCCATATAGGAAGTAGGCAGGATTTGGGCTCATTCACGAGCTGGGCCAAATTGGGCCAGTCATCTGCCTTACATTAGTTATTATAAACGATATACCCATACCTCATTTTCTCGATCGTACCTCCTCTAATGGTTTTTGATTCTTATTTTATTATATAATAACTACTCCCTCCCCTTCGTTCCAGAAAATATGATGTTTTAACTTGTTTACATAAATTAAAAATAATTATTAATTATTCTTTTAATTACTTTTTCATTTTAACATTCTTTTATATTAATTATTATAAACTAAAAAATCAAACTTAGTAAAATATAAAAAAATTCTAAAACATCAAACTTTCTAAAATGTAAGAAATATTCACTTTTAACATTTCACACACGTGCATAGCCTTTCCTTTCACCTGTTGTTGAATGTGTTGTGTACGGATCGTACAAATGTTTTTAGTTTCCGGCCAATCCGATGCGTAATATGTTTAATTTCCTTATCTACTTTTTCCCAAACAAAGTTTATAAACACTATACAGACGAAAACTTCAGTACCTTATCTCGATCATTCTCGTTTCACAATTTTTCATACTACATTTAATTTACAGCCCAACTCTTGTTTTATTATAGTTGTCACCAACGTTTTGCTAACCCAATAAGACTGATGATCACAAATACAAAAAGTATTTTACTTTATATAAAAAGAAACTATTCTTCAATTCTCCAGTGATTGCAAACCCTCTCGGCCCACAAACTTCACTTTAAAGACTTGATGTTTGCATAACCATAACCAGTTACAAGTCATTCACTGTTAAAACTAGATTATGTATAGATAGATATGTATAAAACATCATTGTCAAGGTTATTAGTAGAATGAGTTTTTTTGTTTTTTTTTACCCAAGATTTTTGGAAAGACCAACACCAACTGAATTTATCTTCATATAATACAAATATTTTATAGTAATCATACGAAACTGTAAGAAAACAAAAATCAAACCCTTAGCTCTCAAAATTGATCGGCATGGTAAAAAAAATTGGTTATGATGTGTTCACGAAACTGTTAAATAGTTCTCTTTTCATATTTTTTGTAATTGTAAGCACGCCATATGATTTCATGTTTTTCTAACGCGATTTTCATAACTATTTATGTTCGTTAAGAACTACTGAACTATATATATATTATAGTGTATATTCCGCATTATAAGTAAAGTTACAAAAAGAAACAAAAATTCACAATTCCCATAACGACATCAAAAGTATATAAATAGCGAAAGTTCAAAAAGACATCACAAATCCTTATCTGAGCACTTGTCGTGTCGCTAGCGATCCCATTAATATTACTTAACGTCTTGGGAGACTGAACAAGATAACTCCATACAAGGTCTCACGTGGTCCCCTCATACCCTTCATACACACATGTCGTGCATTCAATGGTTTTATTCGACACGTGTCTTATGCATAGTGACGAGGACGCGCAACTAGTTGGAAGTTCGACCTCATGAAATGTCAGAAGTACCCCCACCGGTCGTCGCCTCAGCCGGCGGGGCCTCTCTGAAGGATTACGTGGCAGAGCCACCGTGCTTGGCCGCAATACCTTCTTGGGTATATGTTTTTTTGGGGTAAGGATAGTATTAAAATAGCAATAATTTTATCCTAAAGAATAAGATTAGAAATATGGAAATTTATGTTCATAGATTTAGTTATTTGACAGTGATCCGACCAATTTATGCTTACATGTTCTGGTGGCTTCCGCAAATTACAAGAGAGATTCCATATTTTTTTTTTCCGAAAGAAAATCAAAGACATAACCTTGTTCAAAATAAATAAATATATATCACGTGTTATAAATTAGTTTTACTTTAAAAAAAAAAATTTAAACAGAAAGTTTTTTTTTCTGATAACTCTTGTAAACAGAAAGTTGTGATGATATAAAACAAAAATATAATTCATGTAAAAAATCATAAAATATTATACTCCCTTCATATATGTTAGATGTCATTTTAAGTTTTAATTTTTATTTCATAAAAAGTGTTACTTTATATTGATGCAATTTTTTTAACAAAAATCTTTTCATTTTACTATATTAATATATAAATTACAAAAAAATTGTTTGATATATTTTAAAGATGTAAAATAAGAAATTTCATATGTGTGAAAGGAGTAATATTGGTTTATATTAGTTCAATGGAGTATAAAAATTTGGCAATTATCCGATGCCTTTGATTATTAGAGCTAATATGATGTTGAATAAGATACCATAAAAGTAATGAACACCCGTCTCTTAACGGTGGCAGAGAATCGCAGCCTTTCAGATTCCACACGGCTCTTATTTCTCTCTATCCACTTGCTTACTTTTCTATAACATATTGATCACAAATAATAATGATGACATTCCTTAGCGTACGACTATAATATTCTTCTTTGATAACGTCAAACTATAACAAATCATCGACATTATTGCAAAACCTATTTTATTTCATTGACACTCTTACGACTTCAAGACACAAATGTATATACGACGTCACCACTTCAATTACATGTTATAATAAAACTAGTATTAGATTACATCAGATAAGGATAAGTTGACTATATAGAACCCATTGACGTACATTATATATAATTCACTTGATTTTTATTATTGTATGAACAAAATTCGAATGTACACAATACATTACACAACACAGAGCCATGCCCTTTATAAACAAGCTAAAACATCAAACCCTTCACTATATCCTACTCCATCTATATATTTATAAAAAATGTATTTATATATGTATGTGTTTAATTATTTCACCTTTATCTTTTTTAGAAAAACTATATGAAAAAGACACTGGCCCATTTACAACATTATGACTACATCCTAAATTTCTGCCCCGGAGTTATACATTAATACATTATAATATTGATGCGTATTATCCCATTTTCTTTCTATATTTCACTAATTATTACTATTACGGGGGTGAAATTTAGTGACTTGTTTTTTTGGTTGTCTAGAACGGAGCACGATGTGGGACCCCTTTTCGCCTGCTTGAATTCCGGTGATTGTAGATCGGAGGTGTTCCCGGAGAGAAACTGAAACCGCCTTCGTCGCCAGAGCTTGAAGAGCGTTGATCGCCGCCAGGACCGTAGTCATCGAATCTAACGGTGGAGATTGATAGACCACTCATCAGACGGTTGAAAGCATTCGTCTTACGCATCTTTGTCGGTGTGGTAGCCTCATCTGATTCAGACCCACCTTGGTACTCTCTCCCATGCTTCCCTTTCAGAGAGAAGGTTAGACTCTGATCTCCTCTCTTCATTCCCCCGAGCTGAACAGTCAAAAACAACCAAGGGTTAGACTTGTCATTCCACGCATAACATTTGGAAAACAGAGCATATCCACAAAAACTAAGAAAAAAACAAAAACGAAACCGGCTTAAGATTTGATACTATATTTCATTAAGAGGTGAAAATGTGTGATGGGTCTAATGAATTTTTGCTCAAATCATTGGAAGTTTGCATCTTTCAGTCAAAAGTAAGAGATTAAAACAGAGGAAGAAAACAACGCAAAGACAGTTTGGTATGTACCTTGCAACCGAGAGAGCAGAAGCGGAAAGAATCAAGGAGGCTTCTGCAACAGATTTCACAAGTGTTTGTAACACCTTTGCCGATTCTGGGCTGAGGTCTTTCATTGAGGAAGACGATCTTTGCGCTGTTGATTATATATGTCTGAACGCAAGAGATGTCTATATACTTCTGTATCTCATTCACTCTCACCACGTTGTGATAAGAAGATCTCCTTATCTGCAATTTTAATTCCATTTTTTAGATAAACCGATACTTTTTTAGATTAGAAAAAACAAAAAGAGGAAGAGAAACTGGACCTGAACAACACGATGGTCTTTGTGTTTGACCAAACAGTAAGAGCAAAAGGCATTTCCAGCACAATCGAGACAGAACAAGTTACATTCGTTTTTGTTGGAATCGGCGTGGATCGAACAGGGGACGAAGTAGCTGCCTCGTAGCATTGGCATTAGCCACGGTGGACTCATGTAGTCTTCTTCTTCCTCTGGTCTTATCATCGGTCCCTGAAATTAGAAGCCAAATCAGAAACTGGAGAAGTATGATAAGGCAACCAAACAAAAGTGTGAAAGAAGAATCACCATGACTTTCTTGTGATTGGCCTTGAAGGTCCCGATGTTAAGCTTGTGATTATGGTTTACGATAGCCAGATTTGCGAGCTCCAGTGTAAAAAACCTACGAGAAGAAGGTAGAAGAAGAAAGAAGAAAGAAGAAAGAAGAAAGAAGAGCAAGAGGTAAGTGAAAGCGGCGGCTGAAGAGAGAAAATAAAGGGTTTTTGATTTTTTATTTTATTGTTCTTAAGGCGGTCACGATAAGTTTATGCGGTTTATATTTCATAGGAAAATCATTTTTTAAATATTTTTGAGTTATTTTATATTTTTGTTAATTGTTAAAGGTATCTTTTTTGTTTGTTTCCTTAATAATATTTTTTCTGACTCCTTTATATGGGAAAAATCAATTTGTTCTGCTCTTTATATAATTTGGGAAAATCATTATCTCGCTTTTCTTTTTAAGTCCTCCAAAGACGCACGTATCTGTGAATATGCGTGTCTGTTCAGTGTTCATCTTGAAGACCCAAAAGGAATTTTATTTGAAAAGTTAAATAAAACTACAAAAATGCGATATCTTATTGTTCACAAAAATGGTTACAAATATGTTGACAAACAAAAAGGTTACAAATAATTGCATTCCCTTATATTTTTTCCCTAATCTATTTATTCGAATATCGAGTATTCAATACATTCATATCATGTTAATTCTACTGCTAATGGGTTGTGATATATAATGATAGATATATGCATACATACGTGTCTAAAATATCAGACAAGCACATATGTGGATGTCAAGTCTAGTTAAGCCTTGAGAGTGATACAACAAAAATTAAGGAACTATCACACCTGAAATTGAAAAAGTCAAATAAAGAAATTGAAATTAAGTTAATGGTCAGAATTAGAAAGACATATTATCCTAATTCTCTTTGTTTTATTGACAATTTAAATCGTGAAAAGAATAATTAAAAAAAAAGAAGCAGAGGTGGCGATAGATGAAAAGCCAGACAGATCGACGGGTATAAGAAGAGACAGAAGAGGGTGGGCTGGTGAGATCTGAGCCGTTGAATGAGAAGAGCCTTCTCGTATAATCCTTTTTCTTGGTGGGACGTGGCGGACGCTTTTGCCCCTCCGGTTCACACTCTAACCATCGTGGCTAATCAAGAGCCGTCGAATTAATAGTAGTGTAGGACCCGCTATCAGTCATAGGTCAGCGATTAGCTGCCACGTTACGTAACGTGATCCAAGAAATAATGAAAAGAGTTTGTTTACAGTTGAAACAAATAAAAAATTTAAAAGTAGAGAGGTAACAATTTTTAGTAAGTCAGTGATTGTAATTTGTAGATTGATAGATTCTCTGGTAGAAGTCAAACCATGTAGGCTTAGAGTTAGAGTATCTACTTGTACTTAGACGTCAATATGGGAAATGTATTTTCTCATTGTCTGCATTATGGGAAATGAATAATGATCCATTTCGTTTTTTGTTCTCCTTCATAATATAAGAAAATTATAAACCGAAATTCATACATATTTTCTTCGAAATTCGAATCTATGATGCATGGTGTAGACAAAAATGCGAAAGTAAGAAGATTTATAGTTATAATTATACATTAATTTTGCATAAGAAAGTAACAAAATTATTCATAGGGACTTTATTTTTGCTCATATGTGTTACCGACAATACTAGTATAAATTTCAATTTCGTACTAACATAATGCTTTGTTAAACTAAGCAGTATAGCCATTTTGCCGTTTTATCAATTACAAATCAAGTTGAAGAAATTTTAAAAGGTTAATTACGAGTTGTATTTATCATGCAATCATACATGTATTGAACCAATAAGACATTTTGCAAATGCGGTGATATTAGCTTTTGATGCCGAATAAATAAAATATCTCAACTAATTAAGGAGATATGCATGTAAAAAGAGAAGTGTAATCCACGTCATAAAAATTAGATATGGTCAAAATGTGACCACTAATAGTTAAAAATGTAATTGGGAAATCCGACTAAAGAAAGTGAGTAGAGAGCAGTGATGAGGAAAGTGGAAGATTCATATTTTTGTTTTCCTATCTCTTCAAATTAGGAGGTGGCTTGAAAGCACTTGGCTCACGTGATCTTTGTGTACCGTTTGACCACGTGAGTAAGACCTAACTAAATCGTGCATGAATACTTAAAAATGAAAACCTATTTTAACCCATTTCTTTTATACAGATCGAGTTTAAATCAAAACCTGACCAAGTCGCCACAACACTAATATATAAGTATTGTGGTTCTTTTTAAGTTTGGCACCGCGGACTTTACCGGATTATAGATTGGTGGTTCTGTGTTGCCGGTTTGAAATGAAGAAGCATTAGCTATTATGTGTTGTAGGTCCACAATTTTCAACCTTATATGAATACCCAAATAGTAGATATTTTGTTTAATGAAGATTAGTGTGTGCAATTTGAACGACCAACAGAAAAAAGGGAGGGGGTGCGTGCAATTTGCAGCACGATAAAGAGGATTTAAACCCTTTTTTCTTAAATAGATTTTAATATATGTGGGTGCTTCACTCTTTTTTTGCAACTTGCTTCTGGTTGGAGGAAGAGCCAATGGAAAACATGTTTGGCCCTTAATTAACTACACTCTTCCAAAAGTATATCCTCGAACTTATAAATTACTACAATATATTCATATCTTTTGTGGTTTGATTTATAGATTAGGGCTGAGCTTCGTGATAATAGTAGATGAAATATGATTAGGCAACGCACTTATACTATGAAGTAAGTAGTTTATAAAAATCAATTAATATATTCAGTAAGATCTTATTAAGTCTCTTCGTTTTCCCTATAGATGTTTGTACTTATTAAAATTTCAATTAATAAAATAAATTTTCACTGATTTGCTAAGTGTTTTGGTAATACCTTATAATATGAAAACGGGAAGCTGTATTTTAAATTTTTTAAAAATCAATGAATATAATAGAAAAGATATCGAGTTTTTCTAAAAGAAACTGTCCATGTAAGAAGTTTGATTTGACTCAATGGTAAAATTCTTCAAGTTACCACTTATAGACTCGAACTTTCATGAGATGAGTAAAAACGTGTGGGTAGAAACCACTTAACCTAAATGACAAAAAAGAAAGAAACGTTCTATTAAAAAAAATCGTACGGTTTTAGTTCATTGAATTTTAAAAGGGAACTTTATATATTTTTCTGGACGAATTAGTTCGAAAGTACAATTAATACTAGATATGGAAAGAAAAGTTATTTCAATTTCTCTCTGATTACTAAGCTAAATATAAATAACTTTGAATTAACAAGAAAGCAAAAATTGTCGAATAACATAAAACATCCGTATATATATAGTGCACATTAGGCGTAGACTAACCGTCCGGGATGGTGAGAAGTTATTCGACAGTGAATTATATAAATGCAAAACTGTCATTCTAAAATTCAATTTTTTTTCTCGAAAATTCATATTGATGAAAGGACTCTTCGTATCAGGGTAAGGACAAGGAGATGAATGAGAATTACATAATCTTAGAGAAGTACAAAAGACAGCATTTATCGGAGTTAGGTCCTCGATTTGAGGAAGTAGCTTTTCAAAGGAACCAAGCAACTATACGGACAAGGATAAAAAGATGAAAGTGTACGCCACATGGTATTATTTAGCCGACAAGAGTCACTATCCCACGTGTCTCTTTAACAGTACCAGGTTCATCTCCCCTTTTACAATAACGAACGTAAAACTAATCCGTAATTTAAGAAACTACCATTTCCGGCCACCTTTGCTTCGTCCACAAGTTAGCCACATTTGTATGGGCCGAAACTAGTAGTCGAAAATATCATGTTGTGGGTTTTATAAGCTAAGCCTAGTTCATTGTAAAACTAGTAAGCCTTCATCGACTAGCATTTTCAAAGGCCAGCAATAATATTCCGAGTTTTATTTTTCTGCTAAAAGGCTTTAAATATTGCGAGTTAGATTGGAGTTGTAAGTATAACACGACTAGAATGTTTTCTATGTAACAATCACTATTTTAGAAAAATATCGGACGAGCGTATCAGAAAAAATATCATCCAAAAATAAAAAATCTCGAAGGTGCGTGAAAAGAAAGAAAGGAAAGAATAAAGTGTCTAATCAGTTAATCATATGTATGTAGGGATGGATAATCTAACGAAATCGCTAGAAACGGATCCATAACAAAGATAACCAAATTAACCAATATATGCTTTTGTTGGAGTTACGTTTCAATTATACTTTTACTTGGACCGAACTAAGTCAGCTAACATGGCCAAACCTAACTAAACCCTAAAAGAATCCGAAACTATCCGCCTCTAATCATACGATTTACATTAGTAACATAAGTATAGTAACATGTATGTTGCTGACTTGTACTAGTGCCGTCATTAAATTATTTTTGATATTCAAATCTACATAATACAACCAAACATATTAGTTCCATTTGCATATGCCTATCATCTATATAAGTAATCTGTAATAGTTTTAGCACGTTGGTTGATATCAAAGCCGTGCTTATATGTATTTAAAAGAAACTTTGGTTTAGGACAGTAAATTATTGTTTAAATTATAGGGCAGCAATTTTTTTAAAAAGTTTAATAATCTATTTTTATTGTTAGTTATATTGTATTAATCTCAAATATAAATATAGGTTTATAGAAATTGTTATTAGAAGAAATGACCCAAAAAAATCAAAGAATTAAAGTAAAGAAACAAATAAACTATATAATTTATTTCTTTCCATCTTTCTACTTGCACTGATTTAACACTAAGAAGTTTCTTAGTACAATTTTTTTCTATATTTCTCTGACAATTAGATATAATTAAGATAATTTTTTTTTTTACTTTCTCTTCTTTTTGATTATTTTATTAGTTTTTAATATAGTTTTCATCCATAATTGATAAAAATTAAAATTTTAGAGAAAAAACAAGTTTTAGAACAACAATTGAATTTATTTAGTTTTATTTTATTATTTCTACTATGTAACAATTATATTTATTATTATAAAAAATATAAATGAAGGTATTTTAAAAAAAAAATATTTATGATATCGAATGAGATTGGCACAGCTCTGGTTGGTATAATTGACATCAAGTTTATCGATAAGCAAATTCAGAACAGACTTTCATCGATTAGAGGAGTTGCTGACACGAGCTACGCAAACGGATTGCAAACATGGTTCACTAGTTACAAAACCGATTAGTGAGCTTTCGATAACTTTCAGTTTTTTCAAAACTAAGTTGCATCTGATGTAAACACTGTGTTCTTTTTGAATTAATTTAACATATTATTCAAATAAATATCAGCTTAATTAATTTTAGTACATTTTGTTGTAAAGTAACATAAAAATTTAAGTCATTTTAAAGAGAGCCAATTAGAATTAGATCGATCTATCTACCACGGAAGAAAATTTCTTAGGTCGGCTAACGTTAGATTTTGGGGAGTGTGGGGGACATTTTCCTACAATATGGTACATTCTTATTAGAAAAAAAAAAGTTATCTTAGAATAAAGAGAATACTACTGTTATTAGTATGGCTAAATATTCATGATTTAATTCGCTTCCCTATCTTAATTATGTACGTTTTATTTTCGTCTAACCGGAAAGAATGATTAATCCGGATATGAAATGACAGTATATATGGAATAACTTGTGGAAGTGAACAAAGTGAAGCAATTGGCTAAAATCAAGACTTATAGTCAAGCTTTGATGTGTTTTACTTTTAATTGAGTGAGAATCTTAATTATGGTGTCAGTCCTCTGTTGTTATTTGATGCTCTACTCGTTCCCTTACAGCGCATACAAAGCAGAAAGTTGTTTGTTTCTTTGAATATTTTCTTCCTTTAAGAAAAAAAATGGTTGGAAATTTATATACTATATCTAAAGTGTAGTAAATGAATGGTGAATCTATCTTTGTATCAATAGCATATACATGAGAAGCTGCTCGTGATACTGATAATTATAAATGTTGCTCAAGTTCACGTTTTGAGATTTTTGTTAGATATATATTTTCTTGATTCATGCAAAGTGAAATCCTAATTTTGACTATTGATTCCAAATTTTGAATACCAATATGTGATTCTGAACATTGTATATATATATATATATATATATATTTTGGATAACCGAAGGATCTCATATCAAAGGCCAAAGCCTATAGAAATTTCGTGATATGTAATATTTTTTCAATTATTTTTTCGTTTGTGACAAACACTATTAATAATTTAAAATACCATAAGATGGCCATGTGATTTAGCAACATACTTTCTCGTAATTCCACCACTAAGTAAAACATTGAACCAAAGTCTACGAACGAATACTACTTTTTGAAATGGAGAAATTAATTATATAATTTACCTTTATGTGTTTGCTTGGAAACAATCTCTATAAATGTTTGCATGATCTCGCGAGGAATCGGAATTAAATCGGGGCCCTAATACATTTCTTTGATATATTCCAATGTCAGATTTGGTGGGGAACTAAGCATTTCTCGTTAATGTGATTTTCACAAATCGGTTATTATATTTCAAACCTTTAGTTTCCTCTTCCACCCATGCGTACACTCAACATAAAATGTATGGGGATATGAACAACCAGAGATTTCAAGGTTTTCAATGCGTAATGTGATTTTGTAAGGATTTTTTGTTAACCCAAAGGATATGTCGAAGGTGTGAACAGCGTGATCATCACCAGGACAAAGGACAGAAGTTAACTGAAAAAATTGATATTTCTAAATTTGAGGCATATTATGTTAACTATATATATGTATTAGGTTAAAATAATAAATTAATAACATAATTTCGAACAAAAAAATAAATTTATGCAATGTAATAAGAAAAATAACAACATATTAGAACTGGTTTTATTCGTTCTTCAAATTTCTATCCAAAAAAATAAATCAGGAACTTGCTTTTTTGGCGCATCATAACGATATAACTTTTCGTCGCTTTTAAAATTAATGAAGTTATAGCCAACAAATCCTAACTCACATTGTCACAAATGCACACACATATACACATGGGGACATCAATATCACCCATGTTCATGAAAATTAAGCTTAACATCCATCTAAGTAAATCCCTTTTTAGTTTATAATCTTAACGTAAACACATGCAATTACTGACAAATAAGTCCACGAAGCATCTTCTTTTCTTTCTAGAAACCGTAAAGCAAACTATAACTTCTCTTATCTCTCGAAAACCCTGTCTTTGTAAATAAAACAGTTTCCAATTATTTTCCACCATAAATAAACTCTCACATCCCACCTCCTAAATTCACCACTCCAAATTCCACCTCCATTCCACAAAAACAAAAACATATATACCCATAAACCCTAACCAATCATAACTTCCACCACCAACTCAAAGCTTTCATTTTTCAAAAAAAGAATGTTCAGAAGCAAATCCATAGTCATCAGTTCCAATTCCAACAGCAATACTTCCACCGTCGCTGCCGCAGCAGTAGCTATGAGACGTTCGGCCTCAAACGCTACCGCTGTGGTACACACCAGTGATCTTTACAAAAAACCGCCGCGACCGCGGTCAGTAGAGTTTCCGGCATCTCCTCAACTGATACAAGGCGAAGAGATGGTCCATTTCGGACATCCGCAACACGTGCTGGTCAAAGTTGACTTGCCGGATATCTACACGTGTACAGGCTGCAAGGAAGAAGGAGCAGGGATAAGGTACGTGTGCCAAGAGTGCGATTATCAGCTCCATGAGTTTTGTGCTTTGGCTCCTCCTCTACTCAAGTCACATCCTTTTCACTACCAGCATCAGCTTCTCTTCTTTGCCAAACCAGGTACGCTTCTTTTACCTGTCTCTTCTTCTTTTGTTAAGCCTAGTTTGCTTTGGATAAAATCGAGGGGTGTTTTCGGAATATATTTTGGAAAATGGCTCAAAATTTATGTGTCGATGCTAATGTTATATCCGTTGTTTGTTTTTCAGACCAAGAACTACTCAAAACACTATAACGAAACCCTGATTATTCACGACTAAATATTCATTAGCTTTACATAGAATAATAATCCTTGATTATGGGGTTTAATGGGTATCAAAATTAAAAATTAAAATGTTGGTTACATATCAGAATAGGGAATAAACTTTCTTAAATGCTCAAATCGTATTAGTTTTTGCATATCGAACTTTACCTTATCTCAAAATGTAAAGATCACGGATAAATGAAAAACATCGTGGAATAAAATGAAGTCACCAAAAGTAAAAATACTTATGTAAATACAATGCAGTAAAAAGACTAAACATAAATCTAAACAATGTCGCAATTGGTATCTTACGGATCGGATTTGAACGTCACGTAACTCGTCCGTCTACTATAATGACATCATGGTTTTAAGAGGATGTAATTCGTACGTTTAATTATTTTGTTTTTGACGATGAATAAACAGCGAAAGGAGGGATAATGAAATCGAAGTGCGACGTGTGTGGAAGATCACCAAAAGGTTACACCTTTAGATGCAAGGCTTGCAGCTTCCAAATGCATCCTGGCTGCGCCATGTTATCTCCTTCCCTCTCCTCCTCCTCTCTCCACCACCATCCTCTTCGCCTCCTACCGCCCTCCTCCGCTACTAACACCACAGGGGGAGACCACTCCGGTGCCGCCGGAGGATTCCTCTGCGGGGAATGCAAGAGAGGGAAGCGAGTCGGGAGGGTTTACCGTTGCACCGTCTGCGATTATCACTTGCACGCCGTTTGCGCCAAGGACGCCGCCGTGAACGGTCTCCGCGCAAACGGACACAAAGGGAGGGATAGGTCTCCGGCGGTTTTAGGAACGGCGGCGAGGTTGGCGTCGCAGGTTGTGATTGATTTTCTCGGTGGTATAATGGAAGGTCTCGGTGAAGGTGTTGGTGAAGCTATTTTGGACGGTGTGACTAGAGGCGGTGGTGGCGGTGGTGGCGGGGGAGGAGGGAATGGAGGTGGTACTAGGGTAACTCCACGTGTTAGGGGAGGGTAATTATGGAGTTTGGGAGTTGGTTGATTAACTAATTATGAGTGTTAATATGTATATGGAAATGATTGGTATTGCTCTATGTGTTGATGATGCCTTTGATAAGTACATAGATTAGTGTTGGTGTTTATTGGGTTTGAGTGGGGATATTATTTTGATTAAATTTGGGGATAGAATACTAAGAATAAGAAAAATGTGTATTGTTTAATTAGTTTGGATATATAAGCAATGTTATTTTATAATGTTTGTGTAAGAATTAATTAAGCAGAATATCTTATGTTTCACGAGTAGATACTTAATCATTGTAACTAAATCAAACTCATACAACCTTTTGGTGTGTTTTTGAAAATGTGAAAAGTGTGTTTATAATTTTTTGGCTTTTAATGTTACATAACGATAAATAGAAAGAAAGCCAAAAAGCTAATACCTAATACTAATAGCATCTTGGAACAGAGTAAATCCCATGCAAATCTTTATATAGTGAGAAATGAGACCCACCACTCACATTTTGTTTCAAGTTTATTATATTAGGTTTTCATAAGTTTTTCAACTTTTCATTGATTTAGAAGCCCTATATACAGTATATACATACGCATCAAACTTACATAGAGTTAAATGATATATAAGAACACAAAAAAATCAAGACTTGCTTGCCTTACTGTCATTGGAATAAACTTTTGAAATGTAACGTTAGAAGTTGTTTCATTTTTTCAATTGTCGGCAATTATTTCACTTTCTTTCCCTCTTTCAAGAATTTTCTTTTAAAAAGTGGCTTTAATGTCATCTCCTCTGTAAAACATTTTCTTCTTTTGTTAAATTAAAAACATGTTGTTCAAAAACGTGACTTGTGGTGTTATAAGAAGCTCGACAATCCACGAGGAAATTGTTAAAATGTTATGGCTTTTGGGGCTCTATGTGAAAAAGATTCCTATATTCTCAATCTGTCATTGCTTCCTCCTCTCTTGGTTTCCACCGATCTTATATAGGTTTTAATATGGTAATGCAAATATATAGAGAACAGTATCAAGGAGTACTACTTTTAGAAATTAGATTATTCATTGAAATCATATTCATAAATTTTTAAGCAAATATTTTCAAGACAAATTATTATAATTACAAAAAAGAACTTTTTAGTTGTGATTCTTCTTCATCGTAGACATTCACTTCTTCATTGTTCTTTTTTTTATATTTGGTTTTATATGTTGTATTTGAATTTGCTAGTTATTGATGTATTATGGATGTATAAACTCTTGTATACTATTTGAAAAATGAATGAATGAATCAGATGTTAAAAAAAGTTGTGATTCTTCTGTAGTTATGAAACATATACACAATGAATCTGCTGCTAAGGCTAACTTGGGGCAAAATGCCTGGAGGTTTATTTAGCTCTCTCACTCAAATCGGACTTGATCGAATTTTGTCATCCAGATTTTCTACTCTAGTTCTGAATTCCAAAATAAAAAATAGTAAAATAACTGTGAAAAATACAAATAACTCCAGAAAAAAAACTTAAGTTACAAAGGATATATTAAAACTACAACAACATAAGAACTACTTGTACAAAGTACAGATTTACAAAGGCAGAACCAAGGAAATAAAATAGTAAAATAACTGCTTCGTGTATATGAAACAGCATGTTATTTAGCTTAGTCAAAATAATAATAATAATAATAAAAAGTAAGAAATACACAGAAATACACAATAAATTAGCCAACCAAAATATATATAATTAAAAACAAAACAATAATAATAAAAAACTCCCGACGGAGCACACTTGGTCGTGTTGTCACAGTCAAGTCTCTGAGCTTTTCCTTTATCCGTCGTATCAAAGTCTCTCTTCCTTTTCTTATCTTTTCTTTTTTGAAACCAAAAGAATAATTTACTACTATATATATATATATATTGTTTTCTAGATGGAGCCATAATCCAAACCTCCCCAACTGAAGTGAGATCCTTGTCGGACGATTGGAAAAGCGTGCATGAAAACGCAGACGCAAACGCAGACGGTCGCAACCGCGAGCATCGAGTGAATGATAGGAGTTGGGAACAAACGGTGCGAACCTGAGGCTTTCCTCTGATACTTCAGATCCACCGTCGCACACGTGGCGCAAGACGACTTCTTCACTTCTAAACTCTGTCTCCTACTCAGACCCATTTGGTCAACAATCTCGTCGTCCTCGATGTTTACAGAGACTTGCTTGTTTCTTTTGTCTGCGAGTTTACGAGCCACCAAAGAGTTATACGTATGGTTACTCCTCATTGCAGCGTAGCTGAATGGAGTTTGTCCAGTTGCATCGCAGAGAGTGTTCCAGCTCGATAATCCGATCTGAAACAGAACAAAAAAAAAACGGTTTTCTTCAGTTATAAAGATGGATTTTTCTTTTTCCCTGTATCATGAGACAGGGAGAGAAAGAAACATACCTCTTGTGGATCATTGGTGAGAAGATCAACCATATCATCTGAACCAGATGTGCAAGCAGCCAGATGCAAAGGTGTGATACCGCCAGGTCCGGTTATATTGGGTAAGAAGACGAAGAACTGTCTAGAGGAACCAAGCGTCGTGAGATTAACAGAGTAATGAATGAGAAGTTCCACCATTTTTGAGCTTTTCCTCTTCACAGCACGGTTCAACAATTGAATCTCGGCGAGCATATCCAATGCTTCTCTCTTCAGCTCATCGTTCCCCATAATTCTTTCTGCCAGCATGTCGAGAAGTGTTTTGATGAGAGCACAGTAGTCTCTTTCTACTGAACAGACGAGCAAGAACTTGAAGCGGGAAAGGGCAAAGTCTGATTGTTCTCGAGGCTCAGAGGTCTGGTTCTTCTGGAATAGCCAACCAAGCTCGTTCAAGAAGCACAGAACTTCTTCTCTTGATGTGGGACGGCTATCTGATTCTGAGGTCTGCGATTGTTCTTCTGTCATATCTTTACTTTTGGGGTGAAACTCATCTTCGAGGCGATTTAACTCTTTGCAGATGGATGCATTCGCAATTATCAATGGGAAACTGTCACCCTTGAATCCATTCTCCACCTGTACACATCACTAACGCATTAAACATCTACATCTCTGGATTGACGAAGAAAACTAGCAAGTTCAGTTGAATTTAAGTCATATACCTCAATGAAACAGCGTCCAAGAAAACCAGGATGTGCATTTGGGACTTTGAAACTATTTACATTCAACTCGTCAAAGATGGCTCGTCTACACGCTGCTCCGGCTACCTCCATTGACATGTAGCTACCTTTATGTGTGCAACGAAAACTGGCAGCAGCACAATGATACGTAATTAAGATTAGAAAGGAAGAAGACAAGAGAAATGAGAAATGAAACTTTGAGGTTTCTAAGTTCACCTGATCCCATTATCAGTCAAGCTTCTACCTCTTACTACCAAACGTGTTTCTTCACCAGCTACCACAGCTACAGGTGAGACTGAGATGAGCTCTGGTGAGTTCCACGTCCTCCAAGATTTGCTACAACGAATTCTACCTGTAACCAGTGACATGTTATGATCATAAGTGACATCAAATTGCGATATTAAAGGTGACATACAAGTAAGTACCAGCTCATAAGCACTCACCATTTTTGTGTGATGCGAGCTGTCTGCCTGTGTTGACTAAAAACCTCGCATTTCTCCAGAAGTCTGAATGAGAATCTTGTAACAAAACACCAACCCGTTGCAGCAAGTTTCGCTCGAGCTGAAAAAAAAGAAAAATACCAACTGCTCCTAAGCTGCATGTAGCAAATAGTATAACTCAGTAAACAAACACTTAAAAATACTTTTACTCACTTGTTCCCAGGTCGCAGGTGACATGGCCACATAGACAGATAGAACAACACAGCCAGGCCTGATATAACTCTCCATTTCTGATGGAATGCTCGAAAGCCAGTTATAGATCTGTAATAAAAAGGGAGAGAGAATCACTATAAGGATCCAAACGTAAGCAACCAATAACTTAATATATCAGGGAAGGCTAGATCATGCCCACAAATTATCACCTCGGTTCGTAATGTTCCAGGGAGATGACTTGGATCTTTATCAAGTAGTTTGAAGGCTATCTTTCCTGTGCGGTCCTGTATCAATGCCATCGAAAACAAAACCATAAGCCGCTTGTTTTACTTTAAACACACAGAAATGCTAAAGAGGAGTGTACAAGCTGCAAACCTGAGCATCAGAGTTTAAGCTAGGAGGAGAGTAGTCAGAACCAGAAGAAGCATAACCAGACTGTTGTCCGAATCCTTTAAAGTTAGGATTTGCAGATCCTCTATTTGATGCACCAAAGAGCTCAAGAGGCAAGCAACCCCCACTCCTGTGGCTTGGGCTTGTGTTTTTGTGATTCTTAGACCTCATGGTTTCAGGGGACGTCTGCAATGGGAATAACTCCTGCATGACCGGAGACGAAGATGGCGATCTATCCTCGACAGGGTTACTGCTGGCAGAAGAATAATACTTTCTCGAGGATGCCACGGTTGGTCGACTCTCATCCTCAGGTGAGGAGGTGAATAGTTGTAGAGACAAGCTAGACCTGTCTTGAGCATGTGAATCTGAATCCTGAGAAGGAGATTGGTTACTGCTACTGCTCCTCTCTCCCCCAACAGCTCTCTTTTCCAAATTGGTTGTAGCAACGTGGTCATAAGAAGATAACTTAGCCTTGTCACCGTCTTTGTTACCAAACCCACCTTGAGACAATATGGCTAGCGCATCAGGCGAAGATGCGCCTAACGTCGCCGAAAGCACAGCAAGCAAATCCATGGTAGAAGGAGAAGCCCCATTCGTATCATTTTGAGGGTTCACCATTGGGTGATCCATATTTTTCCTGGCTAGACTTCCAATATTGTTCAGCTTAGAGACGAGATCCATAGGCAAAGGCAACGCATTTATCTTGTTAAGTATCTGAAGAAGCTGCTCTCTGTCAGGCGCAGCTGGAGACCCCATTGGCTTTACCTCATTCTTACCTGCACATCACAGACCACAGATCTGTTAATAAAACATTCCAAACAGAGTAGCAGTAGCTGTAAGCCATAAGATCCATATAGTAAGTACCTTGTGCACAAGCTAATGCCGTTAACAAAGCGATAAGATCCATATTGGTGTTAGAGGTATCATCGCGGTTCCCCGGAATTACAACCCCAGACGCAATCTCCTCTGGCTGAGTTGTTTTCCTCCTCCGTCTGTTGTGGCCAGCCAATCTACGCCTACAGCTTCTTTTTCCTTCATCAAACTCAGAAAGAAGATGAAACCTGCAAAAGAAAACTCATTTTAATGCCAAAGAGAACCATTTACAGAAGAAGAAGAAGAAAAAAAACAATTTGATTCATTTTCTACCTGCTGCACTGTTGGCAGAACCTCTGCATCTGTTTCCCAACGAGAGCTTTAGTAGCTTTGCTATGAACTTCACACACTTTGTGCCTTCTATGGTAGTCCTTAGCATGAGACAAATCTTGAGTACAGTTATCCACCTGACACATCGGATAGTTCCCTCCGCCTCCCGGAGATCCAGACCGAACCTTCTTGCTTGGTCTAGCCGCCTGCGCCGTGTCTTCCAGACAACTCCCCAGATTCAAATCAAGACCCTTTTCTTCTTCTCCTTCTTTCGCTCCACCTTTATTCCGCGAAGTCAAATCAAACTGTGTGTCGTTCCCAAGCCGGAGGCGAACCTCCGCGTCCACCGGTTTAGCTTCGAATCTCCGGCTATCCCAATCCCACATGTTAGAGTTCCACTCGTCCCTACGCTGCGGCTGCGGCTGAGATGGAGCCAGACGATTCGACATCTGGTAACAGAGATTGCGTTTTCTCCCCATCGGAGAAAGCGATTGATGAATGAAAATCGGAGCAGCCACCTGAGCGCCTACTTCATCCATAGCACACCAAATTACTCAACCCTCCAGAGATAGATTAGATCAGGTGGAAGAAGATTCAGTTGCAGAATCAATTCTACATGAACATCTCCAGTGAATCTATCAGAGGTACCAACTCATTTCTACTGCAGCAAACCCAAATTCTGATGCAGAATCGTAAGCTTCAAAAGCTTCAAGCTTCAACTCTTCCTCAATCCAACGAAAGCTCGACACGAATTTGGTATTAAACGACCCGAAATCAAATGTAAAAAACAACCCAGAACTTCTTCAGATTCGGAACAATATCAAAAACGAATCTTCAACTTGTAGAGTTGCCGATCCAAATCCAGGAAACAAGAGAAAAAGATTAGATTTTTATTCACCAGCAGCTTCTCTCTCTCTTAGACAGACCACCTTCAAACAAAAATATCGAATTTCTCCTTCTTCGTCTTCCTCTTCTCGTTAAGCTTTTCCTTGTTCTGCTCATGTCTTCAAGTCCTTCCCTTGTACGATAACTTTATTTTCTTATTTGTTTTCTACGGTGGTGGCACATACTGTAAATTTTAAGGGGTAACGAGGGCGATTCTATAACACTATTCGAGCCGCCCATATGAGAGATAATAATATTTGAAGGATCCGAGACACTTCCATTTTTTTTTTTTTTTGCTTCATTTGTTAAAAAGTTTTTCATCACTGTTTTTCTTATGTTCTCTTACCCTTGATTAACGGATCCATTACTTTCACACCTTTACGTGTTTATTAAAGAGTTTTTTTTGTAAAACAGCACATACACTTGTTAAAAAAAGTTGTGTGGCTTATGAAATTATGATCATTATGATATTGAAAGATTATGGTTTTCATAAATTATATACTATTGTTTTGTGTAAGTTAACTTTTTATATGTAAGTAGATTTTCTTTGACAAAAAGATACCCTATGTATGTATATATACGTTGATTGATGTACTATGTATATACAGGTATACAATCAATGTGAAATTGATTTGGTGGAAACTGAAACTTATAATAAGAGTTTTAGTTTTGTTATGCTTTTTTTTATAACAATGAAAACAAAATTCGAACACGTTAACACAAAAATAGTAGAAGAACAAAATTTACAAAAGCTAGCAAGATTACTCACAAAATTGTAGTATGAATAGATTGATATTGATTACGGATAATAATAATCAAATGTGAATGAAACTAATAAACCTAAAACTCCAATACATATTATTTGAGAAGTAATATTATTGAAAATTGCTTACTTGTCAACACTACAATTAAAGTTAGTGTTTTTAATTGATGACATGTAAATGTGACATGTCAAACTTCCTAAAATAAACGAAATGTTTTGATTGGTTGAATTGAAATTATAAAAATTATAGAATTAAAACATAAATAAACTAAATTATATTTATAATATTAAAATTAACAAATTTAAATTAACAGAAAATAAAAACTATTATAATTTTAATTTTTTACATATATTCATAATTTCATAAAAAATAATTACGAAATTTTTTCAACAATATATATATATATATTATAATTTCATATAAAAATAAAAAAAAATTAAATTATCCAATAGAATAGTAAAAATTCTATTTATTAATAATACTTTAAGTATGATATATTTTTATTTCGGAGAGTTATTAATTAAATCTAAAAAAGTTTTAAATAAACAAATTATTAAATAATACAATTTTAAATAATACAATCATGATAAAAAATAATTTAAAGAATAAAATGTTAAAAATAATAAAAATAAATAACTTTTATTGATTTTTTAAAAATAAAAAAAAATATTTTCAAACCAATATTTACTAAATGAATAAAGTATATACTAATTATTATTTTATAATATTAATAGGACCATATATTTTTCTATAACTTTTATCATCTTTTTATTATTGTTTTCTAAAATGTGCATAACTTATGTTACCATCTCATCTTATCTCTTATCATATTTTAAATAAAAATAAAATTTTATATCATATTAATATATATACATAATTTTGTTTTCATTGTATATCAAAATTTTGAGATCATAAATGAATTGAAAAATAACCGAACGAAAGAATAAATTATAATAAGAATAAACAATATGAATAAGAGATAAAAATAGAAGTATATAAAAAAAAGTTGCTCGCCCTTTGTTTTACAAAGTCACTTAAAAAAATTTTAACACGTAAGAGTAACCCTAATGGAGAACTTTGGGTGTTTAAAACAAAAAATCTTAATAATAAAAATGAATAAAAAAATAGTGAAAGGGTCTTAAAAATAGACACAGTGTCTAAAATATGATACTTTTGTTGAGCTAAGACACCCAATGTCTAAAATAAATAATAAAATATTTTTAAGACATTCTTAATAAGTTCTCCATTGGGGTTGGTCGTCATATTTTAATTTTTTTACAAATACGCGTACATATATAAATATTAGTTGTACATTAGTTAAAGTCACATACGAACTTTTTCGTGCATGTATTTTGTTAAGATTGGTTACAGTCTAATTTTTATTTTAATTATTATCCAATTTATATTTTAAAAAAAATCTTTATTATTCTAAGTGTAGTGAAGTGATTGGTATGTCCGCACATGCGTGTCAACCATCTATCCACTCTTAGAAATAAATAAAAATGGTAAAAATTATTTCAGTTTAATTTGCAATAAATCAAGAAAAATATATATATTTAAAATATATTATATATGTATTTACAAACTCATATTATGTAAGACGCAAAAAAGCATATTGTAGATTGTGTAAGGAGAAATAAAGCATATTAATATTATAAGAATTTAATTATTATTTAACATAACTTTTATATTTGTGATTATATACTATTACAAGCATTATAAAAATAAAAGTAATAAAATACATTGATTTCAGAAAAAAAGTTTATGAAATATTAAAGTAATATATATATAAACATATAAATATTTAAAATTTAAATATTACAATTAATTATATATATCAAAAAAATTATATTCGCATATATGTAGAGACCAACTACCTAGCAGAGAATTACAATCAAAGTCATTTTGATTGTACTGTATATATTAAACCATATTTTAAGATGGGTCCCACGAGCCAACTATTTCATAGTATATAACTCTCGCACCATGTTATATTGCTACATTTATTCAATTGAAGTACGATAGTTATAAACATGTAACATGCCTAAGTGATGAGTGATAACGAAACTTACGTAGACTTTTCTTTTGAGGCATGGAGCTCCCTAACAAATTTCGCCTAACAAATTGTCTAGTCGATTACAGAATTTGAAATGTACATGGCCTTATCTAATAAGAAGGATATTCATTTTATTAATCTTATCAAGTGGTAATTAGTTAGTGATTTCAGTTTGGTTAAAGATTTGTCCCAATCCCATCTAAATATAAAATTATCTAATTATCATTTCCAGTAATTATCCCTGCCTCGCGTCTCCTTGCACCGGTTTCTACTCGGAGTATAAAATCTCGACACCGCGGTACAGAGGAGAAGCCGCCGTCGTCGTCGTCGTCATCAGTTCATCACGTTAAGGTAAAGATAAAAACAATTCCACCAAAATCCTGTCGATAAGGGAAAAGACTAAACTACCCCATACGTTTTCTGAATAATTACGAAGGTAGCCTTTTCTCATGACATTGAAACAGATTGGACAAGACAAGAGATACAGAGACCACACACCTCACACACGTACGGGGTTTTATGTTGCGTCCCTACGCGCGTGCAAGTGGTTCCGTTGTCCTTCTTCTTCTCTTCTTATTCCAGAAAACGCCGTTGTTATCAAAATCGTTATTAATGAATTTTAGCACTATTCAAATCTATCTTTGTTAATCGTGTCTATTCTTAATCATAATGTGTCAACTTTTTATTCGTTCTACATCGATTCCCATACCAACGCTATATAGTGTTAATCTACATATGCCAAGAGTTTCAATCGGTGACTGTGTGTTCAAAAGAAAATCAAGAGACTTATGAGTCTTAGATTAAGAATAAAAGATGTAGAGAATGAACTGTAAAAGTTGGTGGTATGAGTAGAAGCTAATAACTATAAGAATTATTATGTTAAAAAAAACCAAAACTATAAGAATTATTGATTTAACTAAAGTATAAAACATACATATTCATACTCATATTGTAAGATAATTAATATATATATATATTCAGTTACTAAAGAAAGTGGAATTAAATATTTCTCTAATAATATCATCATTTTGTAAGCCAAATGTTAACTTTTGATGGAAGATATATTATGTATACTATGTTCGAAAAATGCATATATAAATAATACTAATAACAAGATAATGGGAAAAGGCGAAAGGGAAATAGCTGTGAAGTTGGTACGGAAAGACGAGTGCAACGGATTGGACCATATAGTCTCACTAATCAATATGTTGTCCAATCTCCATTGTTGTTGATACTACTGTGGTACTTGCTGATTTTTCTCTTTTTACTATTTGTTTTTGTTTTTACGTATTTATGTTGTATGACAAACGTTGAATTCGAGCAGCCTAGTTTATTTTAAATGTATAACTTTAGACTTTCAAGTTGGTACTTGGAAGTATTAGCTAGAAAGGGTTATGGAAGTAATCAAGAAAAAAAAGTCATAGCTAACAATATTACTAAACACCATTTAAAAAAAAAAATATGATTGACCCTATCATAAACTTTTGTCGATTGATGCAACACTAATGGAACATGCATGACAGGTTTTGATCATGCCTAAAGAAGCTATTTCAGTATAATAAATTTTGCATTTTCTCGGTTCGACTTCTAGTGTTAAATGAATAATGCACTCCTGATAATAAAATGTTATATATTTTGTTTGTTAGCTGCTTGGTTAACCGCATACTATGAAGTTGTTAATTTGGTTTCAACAGTAGGCTTACAGAATTTTGAACACACTGACTAATAATTTCATTGTGGCAATATTATTTGATGTAAATAATTGATCTGAGACGACTGTATTTTATGTGTCGCCCGACAAATTCTCTTCCCAACATTTTCTGGAACAAATGTGTTTTTTCTTTGTTTACACACATACTTACATACACGTATGTATAGATCGATGTAGCTATATGTTTGTATTCTTGGTTTACTTTCTATACCAAACTCTTATATATATACAGACCATTTAATATCATAAGATGCAGGACTTGACTTTATTATATTCGATATAAACCATACAAAACTGAAACCAAATAAAAATAATATATAATCTGATGGATAGTGTTTAGTTGAAAGCTAACAACTGAAATGAACAAAAATGATTTGAATCCAACCGAATGATTGAAAAATATTTGAGCAATTCTTATTTTACTACATGCACTTAATAAGTATAATATGAAAATTATGTGTGGTCATTTTTTATAGTGTGATACGAAAGCCTTTTTAGTTCAGTTAGGTAAGATGTGGGTGGGTTAATAAGCAAATTTTACGATCAAACCTACTCGAGCAACCGAATGTAACCACGCAGAGGCACATATCGTTAAAACGAAAGATAGTACACAAATGTCACATGGTGGTCCACAAAAGCCCAATCACAGATCAATCGTGCAATGTATTGAGCCTCATCTCTCAACATCCTCATGCGACATGCTTCTTACCACGAACAGCGGCGGATTTTTTTTTTTTTTTTTTGATTTGTCATATCAATAAAGAATTAACCTGTGTATGTTTAATAATTAATACCATCTCCATATATTCTATGCTAAAGATTCATACAATCATTGGAATTTTTTTTTTATCCGTGATTACGTTTATAAATTTTACGAGTAAAACTTTAAAATAAATCAAAAGGAACATTTACGTTTTGAGAATAAACATCTAATAATGCATACGACGTACGTTAGAAGAAGAAATTGAATGAGTAACTCTTTCGTACAGATTATTTAACCATTCTGTTTGAATTTGGAGTGTAAGGTTCATTGGACGTGGTCGTGACTCACGAGTATATATATAAGTACAATTATTTTCCATTATCATGACTTATTTCAACTCACTGTTTTGTGATGTGAAACTTATGATATGACAAGTTCCATTTAATTAATGATAAACATATAAATAAATAATTATAGAAAGCCTATTAAGTGCAATATAAATGCAATGAGTGATTAGTATTATGTCTTTTTACATTTTTAAAATATTTATTATTTTCATATAAATTACTATTGTTTTTTTTGTTTCAACACAAATTATGATTCTTCAGAGATAATATTTTTGGTTGACAAAGGATATACATATTGCTTTCCATGTCAACTAGAAGAGAGCGATGAAAGAATGATATGAAAAGGATCATGAGGGAGATATATATCCCACGTGTCCTGTGAAAACTAAGAAGATTCGGCTGAGTTTGAACGCAACTATTTGTCTAATCTTAATTTCAACATATCTGTTTTATATTTATTACTTGCGAGTCCACGAATTTTCATATTACAAAACTAACTATTTTATGCTTAGTAATTACAGTTTGTGCGTCATGGGAAGGAATTGCAATTTAGAAGATGTTGAGTCATTTGAGTCAAATATTCGGATACTATTGTTTTGTTCCTCAGAATATTATGTACTGTATGTGAAATTGTGAAAACAAAGAATTTATGTCACATTTAAAGAAGATGATATATAACGATTTTTGGGTTATTGGACACGCAATATCCAATTGCTCATGTCTTTTTTCCTTCTCCTAGTTATAGTTTTGATCTTTTTTGCCAACGGAAAGTTTCTAAAAGGTGTTAGTTTCATGTAAACTGTAATACAATACAGTTTTTCAAAGTGCTCGATACTATTGTTTTTACATATATATATCTACATTTTTATAGTGTAAAAAAAAACATAAGAAGAAGAGGTGGTGTCCTCTTCTTACAGGCAAGCCAAACAAATGTAAAATGGATTTTGTGTTTGTGAGATATTTATGGCCATATCATCTCACTAGTGTGAAAGATTCAGTTTATGGCCATATCATCTCACTAGTGTGAAAGATTCAGTTTAAGGTTTCAGCCACTAGATTCCATGGTACTTCAATCATACTCATCTTTTCGGATCTGACATGGGAGCTCATCACGTTCAAGAGAGGCACGGTAAATACACGACCCCGTTAATGCATCGTCCAGAGCTTGGACACGCAGCAGAGACTTCACAGCATATTTCGCAGGCAGCCTTGAGAGTCTTTCAATGATGATCTTGATAATTTATAATTTATTATGTTGCTTTTGATGATGATAATGATGTCTTTTAATTTCCTCTCTCAAACTCTTTTTTCCTTCTAAGAAGTCTTAAGTTCAAAAGTTGTAGATATTTTTACTTTTACAGAGCTCGGTAATAAAAGAAGGGAACACGTTATTGCTTTATAATAATAAATATATTATGGTATAAAAAAAAAAAAAAAAAAACTGAAATCGTGTTTCTTAGACATATACCCAGCAAGCAAAACCAATCTAATGTCTGTCGTCCGTGTGAATTCAATGAATCAGAGCTTCCACTTTTAAGAAAAGAAAGAAACCAAAAAAAAAAGCACCAAACACAATCCAAACTAAATTAAGATGAGGAGCCAAAAAAAAACTTACTATAAAAAGTAGCACAAAGGGAAAGTGTATTGTGAGTGTGTGCCGCCACGTCTTCATTGCTCTTTTATATAAACCAGAGATTTGCGGAAGAGAAGGAGAGATTGGCGTTACCCAGAAGGAACAATGCGAGAACGACCAGAACCAAGAGTCCGATCCACATCCATTGTCGCAGTTTTCTCTTGCTTCCTCGGTTCCTTAGAGGCAGAGGAATCGATTTTGACTTGTTTTGCTTCAGAAACTGTGATGATGGCTTGTGGGATTTCTTGCTTTGTTGACTCTCCTCCGCGCTTTGCTTCTTTGGAATTTCAATCTCCCTTGGGGTTTCGATTACAGTTTCTGATGTCTCAACTGGGTTTTCTCCTGTCTCTTCTGATGTAATAACCCCCTTTCTTCTCTCCTTCTTCCTTAGTTTCTTTTCTCGTTCCTACAACACAATAGAGAGAATTGTTCATCAGATCAATGGTAATGCTAATCATTCTTTGGGATCATGGCATGAGAAATGTGCTTTTATATTTGTGAATAGCTTACCTTCTCCCTTTCTTCAGCTTCCTTCTGAGCCTTGAGAGCAGCTCTTGCTTTTGCCTTTTCTTCTCTCTTCTTCTTCCTCTCCATTGCTTCTTTCGCTTTTGCTATCTCCTCCAACCGATGCTGCTCCTTCACCTTCGCTGCTTCCTTTTGTTTTCTCTTCTCCTCTTCTTTCTTAATCAACTCCTCTTCCTCTTTAGTTAACTTAGGTGGCTCTTCTTCTTCCTTTGTTGCCGGCTTCTCTGTCTCCTCTTTTTCAGAAACCACTTCCTTGACAATCGGTGGAGGCTGGTCTGGCTTGACGGTCTTTTTAGTTTTAGCGGCCTGACTCTTCTGCTCGGCGGGCTTCACAACAGGTTTCGCAACAGCCTTTTCGCTGCTTTCAACTTTTGAACCTTCATATTTAACAACCTTCTCTTGTTGTGCTGACACTGGTGGAGCTGTCTCATGTTTCTCTGCTCTGTCACTTGAAGTTCTAAATTTGTCCGTTCTTGTAGCATAAGTGATCCGGGGTGGTTCCTCGTCAGGGCCAAGAGAGCGTCCATCTAGGGTTCCTAGTCTTCTAAAGGTACTCCTTGTGTTGCATCTTACATAGTAGTTACGGAACTCCTCGTTGTTGTTCCACATATTCATGAAATTCTCCACCTGTTTAAAGACTATAATGAGTGCAAAATCGACACACAGGTCTTAAAATCATTGTAGAAACTTGGCTTTTGCTTATACCTGGTCAGAACAAAGGCTTTGCAGGGCTGCTCTGTCTTTCTTCAAAGCCATTTCACTTGCTGCCCTTGAATCGTCTCTGTACTTGAAGAAATATTTGTTCTGCAATACGGCAAAAAATTTACAAAAGAGAAGGATTAATCTAAAACATAGATTCAAGCATTTGTAAGTTTATGTCCGGTTCCAGATGCTCTTTGGGTACCTTTTCTCGTTGTTGTTTCTTCAAATTTTGCAGGTGCGCAAATGCTTCCTGTCGAACAGCATCAGCAGCTCTAAACTGTTCTTGAAGTTTATTCTGCACTTCCCATTCCTCATCACACTTCTTTTTAGCAGCTTTTGCGACTGCTTCGACTTTTGAGAGATCGCTTCTGAGCACGTCTAGTTCCTTCCTCAACACCTGTTGTCACCAGAAACGTCACATAATGCACTGTGTAAATGATATTCGCAAAGAAAGGATGACGCGACTAAGTCATCCTAATGGACGTTATGTATATAGAAGGAAATAAAGTCCTTTCAACCACAAAATAGGTTGAATCAATGTAGAGAGACAAGAACGGGTATCAACTAAAAAAATCCATACTTCGAAATTGTGTAGAGAGTAGTGTACCTTCAAACGCTCTTCTGTTTTCTCTTTATCATCTAATGCTTGCTTAACTTCATCCTTGGTACCCATACTCGAAGATATCTGACCACGGAGTTGCTTCAACTGCTTTATTTCACGAATGAATCCTTTTTCTTCACTCAGAGATAAAGTTTCATGCTGTATCATGTGTTCCATATTAAGCACCTGATTGGAGGCAGAGAAATGAGATAGATTAGCATAATCAAGTTTGACAAGCAAATGACTTGAACAAGGCTTCAAAAAAATGTGATCACAGGGAGCCTCACCCTCGAATCAATATCGTCAATAGACGCAGCACTCTTAACCCGGCTAATCACGGACTGAAGGGCCTCAATTTCCTGCCGTTTTGAATGCATTGCTTTTCTTGCAGATCTCTCTTCTGCCAACGCCGCCTTGTAACTGATATCATAGTCCTTGCATGTTGCCTAGAAATAACAATTTCAACAAATGTCAGAGCCAAATTTAGTATAAGATGATTTGCCTTATGACATATCCCAAAAGCATCTCTTACGCGTATCTTTTGGATGTCCGCTCTAAGAGCATCCCGACTCTGTGTTTTTTGATCAACCTGCGCTTCAGCATGCTTGAGTTGCTCCGCTAACTTTTCGTCATCATATCTTGGAACTCTTGGCAGAAAGTAAAACGGTCTTCTCTCTATCTCTGCCACTATATTGTGTCCTTCAGAGCCTTCTACTTTATCATCTGTTCTAGCAGCAGCATCTCCTGAACACCACAATTTAGACATACAGTCAACTCCAACTTTCTCATCTTTAACAAGAGAAGTACATAGCCTAATTTCAGTTTCAATTAACTTATTACCTTCTTTGTTTTCAGCAGGTTGGCTGTCCACGCAGTCTTTGGCACCTTTATGGATGGTATCAGTAGATGTAGCCACTTTAGACTCAAGATCCTGTGCACAGGTCTCCGTTTCAGATGCAACTGAGGCATTAGCGCCACTTGCTTCCTCCCTAGAATCTTCCTCTTCGCTTACCTTTACTATATCATTGATGACAAGAGGAGATTTTGTGCTGTCAAAGCTCTTAGAATTGGAATCGACTTCTTCATCTGTCTTTATCACAGATCTTTCTTTGATGTCCGATTTTTCCACCTCAGAAACTTCTTCAGATGGTGTATCCTCACACACATCAACAGGAGTGGTCTTCGTCACATTCACTTCTGAACCACCATTGTCTTCTCTATTTATTTCACCATCTACAATAGCGGATGCAACAACATGAGGTTCAGTGCTTTCTTTAACCGATTGCTCAGCTTCAGATTTCGTCGCAATAGTGCCCGTTTCGTCAGCCGCTTCTTCTGCTGAGCTTTCTGCCAATTCAGAGACAGCGGTTTTGGAATCCAACAAGCTCGATGGTCCGTTGATGTTTGTAGAGATAGCCTCAGCACTCTCATGTGATACATTCCCAGTAAGATCCCCTGTAGGTGACTCTTTCGCTTCCTCAGCAGAGGTTAGACAAACATCACCACCAATAGTTAAGTTGTTTTCTTGAACTTTCTCAATTGGAGCATGTTTCTCATTCACGTCCGTAACTTCTTCCGACTGAGCACTACAATCATCTTGAATCTTCTGGTTCGTGTCAACTCCATGATCCTCTGAGAAACCTTGACTCTTGGTATCATCGTTTAGAATTACACTTGTGTCATTCCCAGAAGGCGCATCGTCATGGGATGGAAGGTTTTCAACAATCTCAGGCACCTCATCACGTTCTGATTCCTGCTGGTTGGTACAAGACAAGCCATCAGAAACAAGAGCCTCTGAATCACTATCTTTGGCGGTAATAACAGCATCACCGCTCTCTTCTAAAGCAGGAGCGTCAAGAATTTCCTGAACTTCAGATGCTATGTGTTGTTCTCCATCTTGATCACAAGCAGGTTCGCTGGCATCTTGAGATTCTTGATGAGTATCCATACTCTCATCAGACACGGAGGCATCAGCAGCTCCAGTTTCAGATTGCAACTTGCTGTTTTCAACAAAATCAATGTCCTGAATCGCTTCAGATTCCGATATGCTATTACCATTTTCATCAACACCATCTTTGCCAGAAGTGTGGGATTCCAAGCTGACGGCAGTGAGAGTTTGACTCTCAGCCGGGACATCACCACTTACCTCCGGTACAGTAGCATCCACGGTTCCAGAGTCTGGCAACACATCACCATCGGAAGCATTGACCTTTTCCACCTCTGAAGTGAATGGAGCATCAACAGTTTTCTCCAACTCAGATTCTAATTGAGGGTGACCGTTTTCAACAGAAACAGAGTCCAAAACTGCTACAGATTCTGATCCAGTGCGATCATTCACAGATTCAGATCCATTGATGGTAAAAGCTGGATCTGTTAGCGTAGGTTGTCCCAAAACCTTAGCGCTCACCAACTCGGACTCACTTCCCTCAGCTGAATCAACTGGGTGCTTTGCCACATCCTCCTGTTGTAGATCTTCAGAAACATCCACATCTAGATCAGATTTTTCTTGCGGTTCGATCCCGTCCCCTTGAGGTTCCTCCACATCTGTTTTACTCTCAGATTCGATCTTATCCAGCAAATCCGAAAGATCCTCCGCGTTATTCTTTTGCGGATCCCTGGGTCCAACTTCAGAATCCTCAACTTGTTCCACTTCCTCTGTAGATTCCAATTTACCATCATTCCCAATTTCAAGATGCCCATTCCCAGGATGCTTCTGGTCGACACTTTTTTCAAGAGGATCCTCGATTTCTGACCCAGCGACTTCCTCTGGTCCATCAATTGCACTTTCATTTTCAGTCTTTTCCAGGGTTTGACTATCTTGGGAGACTCCCAAAACATCATCGGCGGAACTTATCGCCTCCCCGGAATCCAGATCCTTTTGATCTTTCTCCACATTGGCATCAGCCGGCTTGAGAGAACCAGAATCATCTCCCACGGTGTCGTTTTCGGTTATGAAAACGTAGGAGCCATCGGTATCCTCCTTGTCGTTCCCGTTGCCATTATTGCCGCCATGGCTGATCCCATTCCCAACGTCCTCTTTGGTGGCGGGAACTACTGTCTCCTGTTTATTCTCAGTCGCATTCTCGATACCAACCTTCACCGACACCTCTCCTTGGTCTCTCTCCACCTCCACCGGCATTTTCACAGCTTCCACCGACGAATCACGGACGAGAAAAGCTAATCACACGCGTATGAATAAATCAGATCAAACGAAATTGCAACCAGATCTAGCAAAAATTACCGGAAAATACGCGTCACGAAATCGACCAGAAAACAAACCGACATGGACGGAGATCAGAGTAAGTTCCCGGAAAAACCGATTCAACTAACCTCGAGATCAGGCTTGTCGCCGGAGATTTTGAATGCTGAGAGAGTCGGATCGGCGGTTGAGACAATGCCGGCGATTGATATCGAATAATTTTTGTGAAATTTTGGAGCTAGCAAGAGAGTTCGACGAGAGAGAAGCAAGAGAGAGAGAGAGAGAGATGAAGAAGAAAACAGCTGGCTCAAGGGAGGGGAATAAGGACGAGAAGGGAACGTCGAGAAGCCTCTTTGCTGAACAGAGGGCTTCTTTAACCAGATTTTGAGTTTAATTTTGTTATCTTTCTATTTCTCAATTAACCAATGGCCTTTGTGTTTTTCGCATTTGAATTAGCAAAAGGGGAAGGACTAAAGCAGTTTAATTACTACTGTCGTAGTTTTTTAACTTATAAAATTAATAGATATTTTGGAAATATTAAAATTAATAGATATAGCGTAGATAATACTATAAGTATAACTACGTAAATTTGGATATACCTTAATCCAAATACTGTTAAGATTGATAACTTCAAGATCTATTTATGATTATCATATGATAATTACTACTATTAAAAAGATGTTTTAGATGAATATGAAGTTTATCCAAATTATTATTATTGAAAAATAGTAAGATTTGAATTTTAATTATTTATAATTATCTAAAAATTTGATGGAAAAAAACTTTGATATTTATGAGGTTTTTGATAACAACATTATCATCGTGATATCATAAATTGTCTTATTTTGTACAATCGGATAATGCAATGATTTTTTTAAAAAAAAGGTGAAAAAGAGAATTCAACTAGGAAACGTAATCAGAAATTTTTATTTTCGTATGATAAAAGTGCAATTATCTGTCCAACTAATAAAATTAATGTACTAGAAGATCATATAACAACCAAAAAGAACGGTGTACAGAGTAAATATAATCTTGCACTGTAATTTTTCCAGTGCAGTAGTTATTTTGGGTAAAAATCATCAACCTCAACCTATCAAGCAACTTTTTTTTTTTTTAAATGACTTGTTAAACTGTCTACATATATGTATTAATAAAATATTCGCAAGATAAGTATTTGCAAGTGTTGAAAATTTCTTATGGCTATAAGAAAAATTATAAAAAAATGATTAAATAAAATTTCTTACAGTCACAACACGAATTAATTGGTTTCAGAAAAATTATAAAAAAATAGGAAAATATGAGATTAAAATGCTGAAAAACATGATGCTCTTATGTGAGTTTTAAATGTGATTTTAATATGAATTTTTTTACCTGTGGGGTCTACTTAATAGGATGACACACAACTTTACATCACCCGTAACTATGTTTTTGTCTACAAGTTATATCTTTTGGTGTGCCTTGCGGTAATATATCATTCATTTATTCGTGGTTTAATTAACACTTTTATAATAATTAGCTGGACTTCGAGAAGAAAAATGATCATCGTAGTAAAGAAAAGATTACAAATTACCATTATTTATAATGTTCGGGTTGGGTCGGATAAAGCCGCGCGTGAGGGGCGATGGGACCCGCTGTTACCAAAACGGATATGCGCTTTCTGTTTCCACACGGAAAACGACGTTCTTCTTCTTAGGAGTTACAGACTCTCTCTCGCTCATGAATTATTTGATTGCTGATGTTTCCCAAAACAAAATTATAATACTCTTTTTTTTTAAAATTTCCTTTATCGGTTATTGCTTTTTTAATAATTCAACTATATTTTGATACTTTTAAAAGAAAAAATGTTCTATATCATTCATGGTCCATTCTATTTAAATAATCTACATTGAAACTGCATATGGCAACATACTTTAAATGTAGGTGCCAAATTATGATAAATAGCCTAACCATTGAATTCCTAGGCATTTAATTAATGGTCATAATAATATCATTCATGGTCCATCCTATTTTCAAATAGGCTGTAGATGGGAATTTTTCCTTTTCAACCTCGCTTTGGAAAACGATGTGCTTACTAAAACTATAACAATATAAACTATGGACATACGGTGGTAAAATACAATTCATATACACCAGCCACATTATGACACTTAGTCTGCTAATGTATTATTATGACGCTAATCTTTAGTTAAAAAAACAAAACATTATGACGCTAGCTTGTTTAATTTTGGCTATTTGATAGTTGACGAACAAACAAATCTTATTCGTACATAACTATAGAATTGAAAAACACGTTTACGGATACGACTTGGTACTCGCTATTACTAGTTTGGTAGATTTAGATTGACAATAAAGTGAGTAGCCGGTAAAATTAAACAATGTACCAACTTTAGTTAATTGGTCAAAGAGACAGCTATACAGAAATAATAATTTAGCATGTGCTATATAGTAATAGTAATACAGGATCAATAGCTGAAATGACACTTTTGGAGAAAAACTAATCTCATATGGTTTTATTTATAATATATTTTTGTTTTTTTGTTTTAAATCAAAACGTAAGAAATATCTTTTAAATCCTTATTGAATTAGAAATATTTCACAGCTCAACCATTTAAACTCTCTAATTCAACTAGAATCTATTTATTTTTTTTCTTTCTTTTAATTATTATCTCATCTTCTTCGTCGGTTCTTATCTATTTTTTTTTTCATTTCATTGATTCAATCGAAAGAGGAGGAGACGATGAATTTCAATCTTACTACGAACTCGTCACGGATCTGAAGTCTCTCCTCGACACAGACGACAGCCTCTCCTCAATGGCTTCATCGTTTCTCCGCTGCTTCTCCGCCGCCATGGATGCGCGCTTCTGCTCTGATGTCTCTTCCCTTTCCTTAATCTTCAGTTTCTCAACATAACAGCCTCGGCCTCTACTTGCTCTCTCTCACTAAGGTTTTCCATTTTTCTCTTCGTTCTTTGTTGAATTGTATTTTCTGATATTTTTTCTGTACTCTTTTAAAGTTTAGTCCTGTCATTTCTATAGATTCGTGTGAGTTTCTTGGCACATCTCTTATACTGTAAGCTATGCTGCTGTGTCGAGTTTCTTTATTGAATTCTCCGCTTGTTTTTTTAGATTTAGTTCAGCAATGGCTGTTGTAGCAATTTCAGGGCTCTAAATTCTGCAACTTAATTAATTTTTATGATTCTCCCTAGCTTAGGTTTCAATGAATGATGATGTGTGAATTTGTTTTTTGTCCTGACGAGATTCATATTCTTTATGCAGTCTTGCGATGACATATTTGAGCCGAAGCTGGAAGAGCTCATTAATCAGTTGAAGGAAGATGGTGAAGACATGGATGCATAGCTAACTGACCATTTAACTAATCGATTTTCCTCTCTGTCTTCACCATATGATCTATTAAATTTCTTTATTGACATACGAGATTAGCTGCTCACTTGCTTAAGGTCTTTTTTCCTTGTTTTCATCATGTTTGAGTCTTATTAGCTACCGTCTCCTTTTTTGTAGGAATACTTGGGAGCCTTGATTCAGGAGTTGTGCAAGATGATCAGATTATGTTGGATCCGAACAGCAACTTGGGAATGTTTGTTGGCGGTTGCATTTTGGCATTTCACTTTCTATTGTTCGAGGTATTGTGCTTTTTACATTTTTGTTTTTCTTGTTTTATCCAGCTTAAGATCCTATAGTAAGTGTTTGGTTTTTATTTAAAGTTTTGCATGATTTTTTGGAGAGTACAGTTTTCCTTCTGTTTGCAGCATGATCATGTTTGTCGTGTGATTGCTAGCCAACATATTCAAAAGGCAAAAAAATTCAGTCAGTTTCATTGAGTGGAACAAGCAGAATCCAAGTTACATGGCCACCATTATCATGGACAGTGCTAAAATCGTGGTGTTCAACATTAATTTTGCTAGTCTTTCAATGTTGGAGCTTCAGTAACATCAAGCTATAGAATTTTTTATTTGGATTTTTGTGAAAACTATGAAAAATATAATGTTTGTGAGGTACAACTGAAATAAATATAGTTTGACTGAGTTCGATTGAGTGAGTTTTACGGTTCAACTGAATTTTATTAAGTTCAACTGGATTTTATTAAGTACAACGGATGACACAAGTAACAAGATACAACTGAAATACATGGTTCGACTGAGTGAGTTTTATGGTTCAACTGGGTTTTATTAAGTTCAACTGGATTTTTTTAAGTACAACGGACGACACAAGTAACAAGGTACAACTGAAATACATGGTTCAACTGAGTGAGTTTTATGGTTCAATTGGGTTTTGTTAAGTTCAACTGGATTTTATTAGGTACAACGAATGACACAAGTAACAAGGTACAACTAAAATACATGGTTCGAGTGAGTGAGTTTTATGGTTCAACTGGGTTTTTATTAAGTTCAACTGATGACAAATTATGGTTTTTCATAATTGTTTAATTTGTTTTTTAATAAAAATTGAAGCATTTTCTCTCTCCTATCCTCTCTCGGAATCGTCTCTCTCATCTCCTCTCTGGGAATCGTCTCTCTCGTTTCCTCTTTCAGAATCGTCTCTCTCATCTCCTCTCTCGGAATCGTCTCTCTCGTCTCCTCTCTCGGAATAGTCTCTCTCTCCTAATCTCTCTCTCTCTCTCTCTCTCTCTCTCTCTCTCTAAGTCGAAGAAACAAAAAAATAAAATTAGGGTTTTGAAACATTTGGGAAAGTGAACTTTTTGAAAATAAAATTAAAATATTGCAAATTCTTCCTGCTGGCGGAAAACTGAAAATTTATTAAATTTTCCAAAATAAATTGAAGTTAGTTGTCCTCAAGCAAGCAGTTGAACCAAATTCCTAATAGTTGTACTTTTGTAATTTTATTGTATTTCTAGTTGAATCTTTCCCTAAACTATTATGGTGTAGTTGTACAAATGATTTTGAACCATTAAACATCATTTTCAACGTTTTCATAGTATAATGTATGAAGAATTTAATATTTTGATTTTTTTAATCCTAAAAGGCTTAACAATATTGATATCTTCCTTATATTTTAAGGGGTGGTTGATGTGAAAACATGATATTGTATCAAAATAAAAAAAAATTAATATTCTCTATATTAGTAATTATTTCCTTATAGTTGAAAATGTGTTTATAGATCTTAATTAGTTGATTCACATCACTTGTAGCTTTAATAATTGTTTAGTTCACTTCTAAAGTTGATATTAGTTGTACCCAGTTGCACTCAGTTGCACCTGCTGGTGCAATTTCAAGAAAAACACAAAATTATTAATAATTATACCTAGTTGCACCGGGTGGTGCGATTTCGAGAAAGGCAAACGCACAAACGTTAATATTTGTACCCAGTTGAACCTAAAAGTGTGAATCAGAGATAACAAACACATAATCGTTAATAGTTGTACCATGTTGAACCTATAAGTGCGAATTCTAGAAAGACGAACATGTAATTGTTCATACGTGTACTCAGTTGTACTTGGTAGTGCAAATCAGAGAATGAGAAACACATAAACGTTAATAGTTGTACCCAGTTGAACCTAGAAATGCGAATTTGACAAAATAAAACTCAGAATTATTCATACTTGTACCTAGTTAAACCTGGTCATACAAATTCGCCAAACTGAAACACATATAGATTCATAGATGTACATAGTCTAACATGGTTGTACAAAACCGAGAACTACAAAACACACACACACAAATCAAACTGCACTGCAAAACAGATGCTATTAATCGTGGGATGCCTTTCCTTCCACGAGAGCATATATGCATCTTTTTGTATACTCTTAACACTGAAATCATCCGATTTCTTAAACCTTGCAGCTTGTAAATACCATTTACAGCCTTGAGTCTTCTGGCGGCATTCTAGAATAAGTTACTCTATATCTGACTTATAAGTATGGACCCCAAAACAGTTCTTATGTGCTGCTCTGTTAACCATATCTTCCTACATATCTTATCTACTAATGTCGAGTAAGTTATCTTCTCTAATGATAAGTTCGTAAATGGTATATCATATGTGGAATTACTTGTAAACCATTTCAACTCCCCTTCATCATATAGCATAACTCCCTCCATAATCAAAATATATGTTTGTGTGGTTGGTGCTCATGCTCTTCTGAAAATATAAAGAAAATAGTTGATCAGTTGAACTCAATTGAACTCAACTGAACACAAAGTACCACAGTTATACCAGTTGAACTCAGCTGAACTACATTGAACTCAGTTGTACCAGTTGAACTACACCTCTCATTTGTACCACTTGTACCAGTTAAACCCAATTAAACTCAGTTGTACCAGTGCAACTATACCTCACATTTGTACCAGTTATACTAGTTGAACTCAGTTGAACTAAAGTGAACTCATTTTACCAGTTGAACTACACCTCTCATTTGTACTAATTGAACTCAACTGAACTAAATTGAACTCAGTTGTACCAGTTGAACTATAGCTCTTATTTGTACCAGTTGAACTTAAGTTTTCAGTTGTTCCAGTTCGCTCTTAGTTGTACCAGTTGTACCATTTTTCCTATCAAAAGTCTGGGAATTTCGAGCTCGAGTTTCGTTGTTCTGCATATGAATCTGATTAACATAACCACGTTCTTCTCACAAATTACCGAACCTATGGCTTAATCTATCCAGAATACATTGTTACCAACCCAGATCCCTGATTTTTCAAATCTAAAGCCTTAATTTTACACTCTAATTGAAAAAGAAGAAATAACCTTCAAAATTGAGATCTTCAACAATGGCAGAAAGAGGACTGGAATTCTGGGTCAGACGAAGTGGAGAAAGAGTCGATCTAGGTTGGACAAAAAGAATGACGGGAGAAGAAGCTCAGGGAAGGAGCTTGGAAACCAGAAGAAAGCCCGTGTGAGAAGAGGGAGGAGGAGCTCTCGCGGGGATGATGGAGCTGCGGTGGAGGAATCGATGATTCAATTTTTTTTTTTTTCAAATTTTAATTTTATTTAATTTTATTTGTTTTATTTTTACTAATTTACTTTTACTTGATTAATTTTTTTAATTTTGACTAAGAACTAATTTGTAATATCACATCTCATTTAAATGAGAGAGTGGCATTAGATCATGTGATGACAGCCTAAATTAATTTTTCTGTAAAAATAGCATTTGAGCACTTCGCTCAGTAATACACAAGTAACATAACAATATATGCCGCAACACGAGCTAAATTTTAGTTTTGATTTTACTGGGAGATCTAGTTGTTGGAAGCTTTGAAATTTTCCTTAATAAGTTTGAATATTTTACTAATTAATGGAGAAAACTCGATCTTATTGTTTCTTCACGGTTGTTTAGTTTTCTGAAAATCTGTATTTATACAGGTCAATGCATGAAACGATGAGGGTGAGTTTTATAGGTTGGTGGCTTGTCAGTTGTCACGTTGCGATTAATCTTTGGACCTTTTAAATTCTCTTTCATATTTATTTATGCAGCAACTAATAATATTGACAAGGAAATACGAGAAATTCGGTTCATCATAACATGGGTCACTCAATATACATATCAACATGTTACTTTTTTGTCACTTTGTCCTATATAAATAAATACGTGCAACTTCTTTGAATTTTGTGGCAGATTAATGACAATTTTTTGATCGTTATATATAAACTGATTAACAGTGACAACAATGGAGACTTGTATGCTATTGGTAAAAGTGAAATGCAGCTGTAAAATATTTGGCAGAAAGAAACAAAAAGCCATTGTTGTTTATATTAAAACCTTGGTATATAAAGCACAGCTAAATTTGCCATAAATATATCCGGCATAACTTTAAAGATAATGGAACCACTCACTATGTCACATGATCATGCTTATGCTACGTGGATTTTCAACATTTAGCCTTTTTGGAACTTTTTGATTTTTCACTTCGCAACATGTCACACGCTTACATATGTGATGCGTGATAAGTGCTTCTCTCTGTATTTGAACTTCTTATTTAGTTCATATTTCTCAATCCAACTTTTCTTTTATACTAAAGAATCATTAACCGAAAAAATAAATATTGATCTTACTCTCTAACAAAATATTGTTACATTTCCACAGAAGAGTTTATTATAATCATAAACTCTACTTAGATCTATTGAGCTCCTTTGACAAAATAACTAAAGATATTTTTAGATATTTATTTGGCCCGACCAGTTTTCACATGATCACACATGAACCTTCGTCTCATATGCATGTGCCTCTTTTACTAATCTAAGTTTGCATTCAAAGTAATCAGCACCCATGTCATTGTCACTATTTAAAGTCTTCCCATTCCTTTTACATTATCTCACACACACATACATACACTAAATATGTGTATACATATTTGTCCACGATTATTTTTGTGAGGAATTAATATTTGGAGTTTTTGACCATTTATATTATTATTGTAATGAAGTCTCTGATATATTCCCAACTTAACAAAAACACAAAGCTGAAGTTTTTTGATAATCGTTTTCTAATTGCGTTGAGCATATATATAGCCCAGCCCAATAAATTTAACTTACATTGTTTATAAGCCCAGTTCAGATCCAAAATCAATATCGGATCCGTATTTATTGAAAACGACATCGTTATTAGGTTTGCCACCTCTTATTCTAGCTTATGGCGGTTGCTCGCTGATAGTAGGCCTTCGCACTTCGCAGTCGAGTAGGAAATACCGAAATATATATCGATCTATAGGAGACACAGGACGTCATAACGAAGAAACCTAAATCTCCCATTAGGGTTTCTACCAGTAGATTCATTCGTCGCAGAGAGTTGAGCTAAGCAGAGATTTCGTTGCTGTTCCCGTAAGTTTCTTCTTCTTTAATTTATCTATTCGGGAGGGTCTATTAGGGTTTATCATCGGCGTTTTGGAAGTTTGTTCGTTTCTCTTTTGGTTCGACTCTTCGATTAGATCTTTACTGTATATTTTTGAGCTGAAGATTTGTGTTTAACATTGTTCATCTCTCTGATTTGATTCTAGGTTTGGTGATGGCGAACTTGGGAGGCGGTGCGGAAGCGCATGCCAGATTCAAACAGTATGAGTACAGAGCTAATTCTAGTCTGGTGCTAACCACTGACAATCGTCCTCGCGATACACACGAGCCTACGGGAGAACCGGAAACTCTGTGGGGGAAAATTGATCCCAAGGCCTTTGGAGACCGCGCTGCTAAGGGAAGGCCTCAGGAGCTGGAGGAGAAGCTTAAAAAGTCGAAGAAGAAGGAGCGTGATGTTGCGGATGACACGGTTTCGGTTCGGCAGAGCAAGAGGCGTCGTCTTAGGGAAGAGAGCGTGCTCACTGATACGGATGATGTGGTTTATCAGCCCAAGACTAAGGAGACAAGGGCTGCTTATGAGGCCATGCTTAGTCTTATTCAGACGCAGTTGGGTGGGCTACCTCTGAATGTCGTTAGTGGTGCGGCAGATGAGATCTTGGCTGTTCTCAAGAACGAAACGGTGAAAAACCCTGAAAAGAAGATGGAGATCGGGAAGCTGCTGAACCCGGCAGATGAGAAGCAGCTTAATGATGTTTTCGGGCAACTTGTTATCATTGGGAAGTTGATCACGGACTTTCAGGAGGGTGGTGATTCTGGCGGTGGTAAAGCAAATGAGGATGAAGGGCTTGATGATGATGTCGGTGTTGCTGTTGAATTTGAGGAGAACGAAGAAGACGACGAGGAGAGTGATCCTGATATGGTCCAGGACGAAGATGACGAGGAGGACGATGAACCTCAGAGAACTGGAGGTATGCAGGTGGATGCAGGGATAAATGACGAGGATGCAGGAGATGCGAATGAGGGCACGAGCCTTAACGTTCAGGACATTGATGCCTATTGGCTCCAGAGAAAGATATCTCAAGCTTATGAACAGCAGATTGATCCACAACAGTGCCAAGTACTCGCAGAAGAGCTGCTTAAGATACTCGCTGAAGGGGATGATAGGGATGTTGAGAACAATCTGCTTGTGCACCTTCAGTTTGAAAAGTTTAGCCTGGTTAAATTTCTGCTGCGTAATCGTCTTAAAGTTGTGTGGTGCACCCGTTTGACTAGGGCAGAAGACCAGGAAGAGAGGAAGCGAATTGAAGAAGAGATGAGGGGGTTGGGCCCAGAGCTGGCAGCAATTGTGGAGCAGTTGCATGCAACAAGAGCAACAGCGAAAGAGAGAGAGGAGAACCTGCAGAAAAGTATTAATGAAGAAGCTCGGCGTTTAAAGGACGAAACTGGTGGGGATGGAGGCAGAGGCAGGAGAGATGTTGCTGATAGAGATTTAGAGAGTGGCTGGTTGAAGGGTCAACGTCAGATGCTGGACCTGGAGAGCTTGGCTTTTGACCAAGGTGGTCTCCTGATGGCGAATAAGAAGTGTGACCTTCCCCCTGGCTCTTACAGAAGTCATTGCAAGGGATATGATGAAGTTCATGTGCCATGGGTTACTAAAAAGATGGATAGCAGTGAGAGGCTTGTGAAGATCGCCGAGATACCGGTTTGGGCTCAGCCGGCTTTTAAGGGAATGCAACAGTTGAACAGGGTTCAAAGCAAAGTGTATGACACTGCGCTGTTTGAGTCAGATAACATTCTTCTTTGTGCTCCAACTGGTGCTGGGAAAACCAATGTTGCTATGCTCACCATACTGCAGCAACTTGAATTTCATAGGAACGACGATGGAACATTTAACCATGGAGATTACAAAATTGTGTATGTTGCACCTATGAAAGCTCTTGTTGCTGAGGTCGTCAGTAATTTGTCTAATCGTCTAAAGGATTATGGTGTTACTGTGAGGGAACTCAGTGGGGATCAGTCCCTTAGTGGGAAAGAAATCGAGGAGACCCAGATCATTGTCACGACACCAGAGAAGTGGGATATCATCACCAGGAAGTCTGGGGACCGCACTTATACTCAGCTTGTGAAACTTCTTATAATCGATGAAATCCATCTTCTTCATGATAATCGAGGGCCAGTGCTTGAAAGCATTGTCGCTAGGACTATTAGGCAGATTGAAACCACAAAGGAGAATATTCGCCTGGTAGGTTTATCGGCTACGCTGCCAAATTATGAAGATGTGGCCTTATTTTTGCGGGTTGATCTAAAGAAAGGGTTGTTTAAATTTGACAGCACCTACAGACCCGTCCCTCTCGCTCAGCAGTATATTGGAATCAGTGTGAAAAAACCATTGCAGAGGTTCCAGTTGATGAATGATCTGTGTTACCAGAAAGTATTGGCTGGTGCTGGAAAGCACCAGGTCCTTATTTTTGTTCATTCGAGGAAGGATACAGCAAAAACTGCAAAAGCAATAAAGGACACAGCAATGGCGAATGATACCATCAGCAGATTCTTGAAGGATGATAGTGCAAGTCGTGAAATTCTTCAAGAACATATTAGCCTTGTTAAGAGTCAGGACCTGAAAGATCTTCTGCCTTTCGGTTTTGCTATTCATCATGCTGGGTTAGCAAGGGCTGATCGTGAGATAGTTGAGGCCCTTTTTGGTGCAGGGCACGTGCAAGTCTTGGTTTCCACAGCAACTCTCGCCTGGGGTGTGAATTTGCCTGCACACACTGTGATAATCAAAGGGACCCAGGTCTATAATCCGGAGAAAGGGGCATGGATGGAACTGAGTCCTCTAGATGTTATGCAGATGCTTGGTCGCGCTGGAAGACCTCAGTATGATCAACATGGGGAGGGTATAATTATCACTGGCTACAGCGAGCTGCAGTATTATCTATCTTTGATGAATGAGCAATTACCTATTGAAAGTCAGTTGATATCCAAACTTGCTGATCAGCTTAATGCTGAAATTGTGCTTGGAACCGTTCAGAATGCTAAAGAGGCGTGCCATTGGCTTGGCTATACGTATTTATATATCCGTATGCTTCGCAATCCGACGCTGTATGGCTTAGCACCTGATGCCCTTTCAAAAGACGTAGTGTTGGAGGAGAGAAGAGCTGATCTGGTACGTACTTTCATCTGCATTAACATGAGCTTTTGCTATCTACTGCTAAATTTATTTGGTTATCGTTAAATGCCCATAACTATCTCGTATCTGAAGTTTTCCCACTGCCTACTATATGCAGTCTATGATTAACTGTTGGGATCAACTATACATGCTTTTTATCCTTCAAGCTGATTACAGATTTCGTTTTTCATATTCTCTGTGAGAATTTGTAGTTTAAGTTTGCATCTGATTATTTGATATCATTGCACTGAAAGTTCCTTTTTATTTGTTTAATATTCGTAATGACGAGCTCTGTGTAATGGTTTGAACGTTAGTTTTTTTTTAAGTATCACTGCCCATAAATATTGTTCCTAGTACCAGTAGCTTTCTCACTGTGTATCACATGCAATCTACGGTGAACTGTTGAATCCTTGTGCGTGCCTTGTTTCTTTCAAGCTGATAACATATTTAGTATTACCTATATCTTTTTGAGTCTGCATATGCTTATGTATCAAAAACTGTGTCTAATAGTTGCTTGAATTTTGTATTTTCAGATTCATTCGGCTGCTACTATCTTGGACAAAAACAACTTGGTTAAGTATGACAGGAAAAGTGGATACTTCCAAGTTACTGATTTGGGACGCATTGCTAGCTACTACTACATAACCCATGGGACCATAGCTACATACAATGAACATTTGAAGCCAACAATGGGTGATATAGATCTTTATCGTCTGTTCTCATTGAGTGAGGAGTTCAAGTACGTGACTGTTCGGCAAGATGAGAAGATGGAACTGGCAAAACTTTTGGATCGTGTCCCGATTCCGATCAAGGAAACTCTGGAGGAGCCGAGTGCAAAGATTAATGTTTTGCTGCAGGCATATATTTCACAGCTAAAGCTTGAGGGTCTTTCATTGACATCTGACATGGTGTATATTACTCAGGTTTGTTCTTTGTTCTCTATGCTTTTTTCTCTCATCTCTCATCTTTCGTAGTTACATTGATTAATTTCTGTAATTGTTTTCTGGTGCTAACGTTTATTTCTTTCTATCATGTTTAGAGTGCTGGACGTCTTGTACGAGCTCTTTATGAAATTGTATTGAAGCGGGGTTGGGCTCAACTGGCTGAGAAAGCTCTTAACTTATCTAAAATGGTTGGGAAGAGGATGTGGAGTGTCCAGACACCCCTTCGTCAGTTTCATGGAATTTCCAATGAGACCCTGATGACTTTGGAGAAGAAGGATTTGGTGTGGGAGAGGTACTATGATCTATCCTCACAGGAGTTAGGAGAGCTTATTCGTAGTCCTAAGATGGGCAGACCGCTTCACAAGTTCATCCACCAGTTCCCAAGGTTGAGTCTTGCAGCACAAGTTCAACCTATTACTCGAACTGTTCTGCTGGTGGAGCTCACAATTACACCTGATTTCCAGTGGGACGAAAAAGTTCATAAATATGTTGAGCCATTTTGGATAATTGTGGAAGACAATGATGGTGAGAAGATCCTTCATCACGAGTATTTTCGATTGAAGATGCAGTATATTGCTGAGGACCACACTGTAAGCTTCACTGTGCCAATCTTTGAACCGTTGCCACCTCAGTATTTTGTCCGAGTGGTTTCAGACAAGTGGCTTGGCTCGCAGACTGTGTTGCCTATATCTTTCCGACATCTCATTCTTCCAGAAAAGTACCCACCACCTACAGAGCTACTGGACTTGCAGCCCCTCCCGGTGACAGCGCTAAGGAATCCAAATTATGAGAGACTCTATCAGGATTTCAAGCATTTCAATCCGGTACAGACTCAGGTCTTTACTGTTTTGTATAACACGAACGACAATGTGTTGGTTGCTGCTCCAACGGGAAGTGGGAAGACTATATGTGCGGAGTTTGCTATACTGAAGAATCATCAAGAAGGACCGGATGCTACAATGCGTGTTGTCTACATTGCACCGCTTGAGGCTATTGCTAAGGAGCAGTTTCGTATCTGGGAGAGGAAGTTTGGGAAGGGTCTTGGTTTACGGGTTGTTGAGCTAACCGGGGAGACAGCGTTGGATCTTAAGCTGCTTGAGAAAGGGCAGATAATCATAAGTACTCCTGAGAAATGGGATGCTCTTTCCCGCAGGTGGAAGCAGAGAAAATACATTCAACAGGTTAGTCTTTTCATCGTCGACGAACTCCATCTAATTGGAGGTACAGGTGGTCCCGTATTGGAGGTGATCGTCTCTAGGATGAGATCTATTTCAAGTCAGGGCGATAATAAGATCAGGATTGTTGCACTTTCCACTTCTCTGGCTAATGCGAAAGATCTTGGGGAGTGGATTGGGGCCAGTTCACACGGCCTTTTCAACTTCCCTCCTGGAGTCCGTCCTGTTCCACTAGAGATCCACATTCAAGGAGTGGATATACCCAGTTTTGAAGCCAGGATGCAGGCGATGACCAAGCCAACCTACACCGCCATAGTCCAGCATGCCAAGAACAAGAAGCCGGCTATAGTTTTTGTCCCGACCCGTAAACATGTCCGCTTGACTGCTGTGGATCTGATGGCTTACTCGCAAATCGACAACTTGCAGAGCCCTGATTTCCTCTTGGGGAACGTGGAAGAACTGAAGCCTTTTATTGACCAAATCAAAGAGGAAACACTAAAGGAGACATTGTCCCAGGGTGTTGGGTACTTGCACGAGGGTTTAAGCAGTCTGGATCAAGAGATCGTGACGCAGCTCTTTGAAGCTGGGCGGATTCAGGTGTGTGTGATGAGCAGTTCATTGTGTTGGGGCACTCCATTAACTGCGCATTTGGTGGTCGTAATGGGGACGCAGTATTATGATGGAAGGGAAAATTCACATTCAGATTATCCCGTCGCTGATCTGCTTCAGATGATGGGGCGTGCTAGCCGACCTCTACTTGACAATGCCGGGAAGTGTGTGATATTCTGTCACGCACCGCGTAAAGAGTATTACAAGAAGTTTCTGTATGAAGCATTCCCTGTGGAAAGCAATCTCCACCATTTCTTGCATGATAACTTTAACGCAGAAGTGGTTGCTGGTGTTATAGAGAACAAGCAAGATGCAGTGGATTATCTGACATGGACTTTCATGTACAGGAGGCTTCCCCAAAACCCTAACTACTACAATCTCCAAGGAGTTAGCCACAGGCATTTGTCTGATCACCTATCAGAGCTGGTTGAGAATACCTTGTCTGATCTTGAAGCCAGTAAGTGCATAGAGATAGAGGATGAGATGGAGCTCTCGTCTCTTAACCTCGGTATGATTGCTTCCTATTATTACATCAGCTACACCACCATCGAGCGTTTCAGTTCTCTGTTGTCATCTAAAACCAAGATGAAGGGACTTCTGGAGATCCTGACATCAGCTTCAGAGTATGACAAGATCCCTATACGGCCTGGTGAAGAGGACAAGGTTCGGAGGCTCATCAATCACCAGAGGTTCTCTTTCGAAAACCCAAGATGCACGGATCCTCATGTGAAGGCAAACGCACTTCTGCAGGCGCATTTCTCGAGGCAAGGCGTAGTCGGCGGGAACTTGGCAATGGATCAGCGTGAGGTCCTTCTATCTGCAACCAGACTTCTTCAAGCGATGGTGGATGTGATATCGAGCAACGGATGGCTGAATCTTGCTCTGCTGGCTATGGAAGCAAGCCAGATGGTGACCCAAGGCATGTGGGAGCGGGACTCGATGCTTCTGCAGCTCCCTCACTTCACAAAGGAGTTAGCCAAAAGATGCCAAGAGAAGAGCATTGGAAACGTGTTTGAACTTGTGGAGATGGAGGACGAAGAACGGCGAGAGCTTCTGGGCTTGTCAGACGACAAGCTTCTAGACATTGCCAGATTCTGCAACCGCTACCCCAACATCGACCTCACTTACGAGGTTGTGGGCAGTGAAGAGGTGACCCCGGGAAAAGAGGTGACATTGCAAGTGACGCTCGAGAGAGACATGGAGGGGAGGACAGAAGTGGGACCCGTGGATGCAGCCAGGTACCCCAAGACCAAAGAAGAAGGGTGGTGGCTGGTTGTGGGAGACACCAAGACGAACCAGTTGCTGGCAATCAAGCGCGTCTCCTCGCTGCAACGGAAAGCGAAGGTGAAGTTGGATTTCGCTGTGCCGAGTGAACCAGGAGAGAAACGGTACACACTAATCTTCATGTGCGACTCTTACTTGGGTTGTGACCAGGAGTATGAATTCTCTGTTGATGTCAAAGAATCTGGCGCTGGAGATCACATGGAAGAGTGATGTTGTGTGTTTCAGGTTAATTTTCGAACTTTCCTTGGATTTCTGTTTTGTTTTTGTTTCAATTCAAGAAGTCAGAAAATGACAAATGTTTTCAATTCTTTGCAGGCGTGCTCGATTCGGAAGAGTTGTCCATTCTCCGTACCAGCTTTCCGAGAGTAGTAGATCAGTAAAGTTGTAATCGTTGTTCTAGTCTTTTTATTATCCCTTTGTTTGACCTCTTAAGGGAATAATATGATCAGTCTAGTGCTCAAAAAACTATTTACGAGTACTCATTTTATGTCATGCATCAACTTTTAGACCTATGTTTGGCTTTGTTATGACAGAGAAAGAGATATTTCAAAAGCTTACTTGAATTTTATAGCTCTGAAAGCTGACATTGCTCAAACGTATTTAAAATACTCTGCTGTGAAGCAAAACCAGAGAGAGGACTGTACATTTGTAAAATTTTGAGTTTGAACAAAGACTTGTGTATAATTCACCTAGAGCATCCCAAACCAAAAGTGGCTTTTTGTAACTGAAGCGGTTCCTTTCATTATTAAACTTGCATTATAACTAAAACTTGCTCTGATACAAGCATTGATACAATCTATAAGTCAACTCTGTTTCTCTCCCTCTCAATATTCAACGGGCCTGTCTTTCAATTTTTGGGTTAATCGCCACCATGGTAGCCATTTCTGTGGATATATAACTCAGAGAGCTTTTATCGAGTCTGCACCTTTGGATTTTAAAAATAACGATGAAAACTTTAAATTTTGTTGTAATTTGAGATTGTGTTGATTCTAAAAGACTAGGACCAAGAAATAGTAGAAGTGTTTGGTTGGTGGTATATTCTCCGTCTCTTCCCACCTCACTATATATTTTGAAGTAAAAGGGAAACAAAACAAACAAGTCAGTCACTCAAAGTCTCTCTCTCCCACATTCACCAAACTCTTTGCACATAATACCTAACGCCATGGATTCAGATTTCGGAATTCCCAGAGAACTCTCTCCTCTTCAGCAACTCCGATCTCAGTACCAGCCCGAGCTCCCTCCTTGTCTCCAGGTTCTTCTTCTTCTTCTTCTACTCCCTTAATAGATCTACTGCTTCTTTCTTTCCACTGTTTCTACTTGTTCCAATCATTGGATCTATTTCAAGACTTCGTTTTCCTGCTTGATAATATCCATCATCGAGTTTTGCAATTACGACCGGAGTTTCTGTTGTTTGTTGTTTGCTGCGATTTCTTAATTCGAGGAACTTGCAATGTTGGTGCTGCTATAGCAGATCTGTTTTTCATACTGTAAATCATCTCCGATCTGCTTTATTCCGACTCGAACTTGCTCATTTTTCCTGTTCTGTTTGGTGTTCGTATCCAGGGAACTACTGTTCGCGTGGAGCTTGGTGATGGAACCACTGTGGCAGAAGCTACTGATTCGCATATCATGGCTCGCGCCTTCCCACACACCTTAGGCCAGCCTTTGGCTCACTTCCTCAGGGAAACTGCCAAAGTTTCTGATGCTCACATCATTACTGAGCTTCCATCAGTTAGGTACGGCATCCATTTTTTGCTTCTCCATTTCCTGGATTCTCTCTATGTTGTTTACTCTTAAGGGAGTTTGTATTATTCAGCTTTTACTCTTAAGGGAGTTTGTATTATTCAGCTTATGAGCTATCTGTTTTCCAACTCTAGAGTCGGAATCGTGTTTTGTGGAAGGCAAGCTCCGGGTGGACACAATGTCATATGGGGTCTTTACGAGGCTCTTAAGGTCCACAACGCAAACAGCACTTTGCTTGGCTTTTTGGGTAAGTTTCGTTTTTTCTCTCTGATACTCACTGCTGAGCAGATTCTGCTTCACTTTCTGTTTGAAAAAAATCTATTTTTTTTGGTAATACAAATCACCAAACTTTATACACTTTGGGATGAGTACTTAGTTTATTTCTGCTAAAAAACGTCTATAGGTGGTTCGGAAGGTCTCTTTGCGCAAAAGACTCTGGAGATCACAGATGATGTACTCCAGACTTACAAAAACCAAGGTAGGTTGTTTGATGCAAGGCATTGTCGTGATATATTCAGATTCTTGTTCATTTCCTCATTCTGATTATTTGGCGGTGAAATGTTATGTTTTGAGGTGGTTATGATTTGCTCGGAAGAACCAAAGATCAGATCAGAACCACTGAGCAGGTTAACGCTGCACTCAAAGCTTGCACAGATTTGAAGTTAGATGGCCTTGTTATCATTGGAGGTACCTTGCGTTTTTAATTTATATCATCATATGTGAAGTTTTGTCGTGATATTTTTTGGCTAATCCAAGGATTTATATTTGGGGTTTTGAAGGTGTAATATCAAACACTGATGCGGCTCACCTTGCTGAATTTTTCGCTGAAGCAAAATGCTCAACAAAGGTCCTAATTTGTTCTTTATAAGCATTTTCTTTTCCGATAGTTTTGTGCAGAATCGCGTTATGAAGCACACTGCTTATTCATTTTCACATCTCAACAGAAATACCTACTGATACTATAAGTTACCCATAAAATTTCAGGTAGTTGGTGTTCCAGTTACTACAAATGGAGATCTCAAGAATCAGTTTGTGGAGGCAAACGTTGGTTTTGATACCATATGCAAGGTACATCTGAACTTTAACCATCTGGCTACTTTTGTAGCTGTTGCAGCCAACATGATCCCTTTGTCCTTGTTAGTCTTTACAGAAACATATGTTATTTTTGGCTAATGATCTTTTGCTTCGTACAGGTGAACTCTCAGCTCATTAGCAATGCCTGTACTGATGCTCTGTCTGCAGAGAAGGTAAATGCTATTCCTTGGTCAACTTTCATGTTTTAAGAGATTGCTAGGGCGTTCATAACCATGTAACTGCAGTTTATTGACCTAATAGTCTCATTAATAAGATATATTTCGATGAAGGATGACAAATTGAACAGTGGGAAGTTGTGTTCTTTATGAATTTGATATCAAATTTTACTTTTGTTTTATTGGCAGTATTATTACTTCATCCGTCTGATGGGTCGGAAGCACTCTCATGTTGCCCTTGAGTGCACACTCCAGTCTCATCCAAACATGGTTGGTTTTTTTTTTTTTTACTTTCCAAAACAGAGACAAGTGATTCTGTTTGCGTGCTCGTATCTGTAGACTCTCATTTTTATATGATGCGTTTGTCTCAGGTTATTTTGGGCGAGGAGGTTGCAGCATCTAAGCTCACCATTTTTGACATTTCAAAACAGATCTGTGATGCTGTTCAAGCAAGAGCAGGACAAGGTCTAATAACGAAAACTATATACGAAAGATTATGCAATCATGTGTTTATACTGTTCACTAACTCTAGTGGAATACCATTTGTTTGCACCAGACAAGAACCATGGAGTCATCCTCATTCCTGAAGGGATCATAGAGAGTATTCCTGAAGTCTACGCTCTGTTAAAGGTAATGATTTGAAACTTGTAGACATCATATGTATATATCATTTAAAGCCTACTCTTCTTCTTTCTTAAATACCGAGATGTATTTTTTAGTATATATCATGTCTAAGCAGATACTTTTGTGATGCAGGAAATTCACGGGCATCTTAGGCAGGGTGTAGCTGCTGATAAGATCTCTACTCAGCTCTCACCTTGGTCATCTGCTTTGTTTGAATTTCTTCCTCCGTTCATTAAGAAACAGGTTTGATTTCTCTTTGGCATGAGGCTCCTCGTTGTGTAACTCCAAAGAAAATGAGTATGAATGCTTATAAGGCAGTGATTTTGTTGATGCAGCTACTTCTCCATCCCGAGTCTGATGATTCTGCTCAGCTATCCCAGGTAAGAAGAAGATGTTGGAGCGACTGTGTTATAAAATAAAGTTGGATTCCTAAAAAGCTTGTTTTTCTTTCTTCTCTAGATTGAGACGGAGAAACTTCTTGCGTATCTTGTGGAGACCGAGATGAACAAGCGCTTGGTATGCTCCTCTTGTTTCTCACTGATTTCAAATACTATTATACGAATATTCAAGGTGTAACATCTTGCCTATAAAAATTAAAACTTTGAACTTGACAGAAAGAAGGCACATACAAGGGGAAGAAATTCAATGCTATATGTCACTTCTTTGGATACCAAGCTCGTGGATCTCTTCCATCTAAATTCGATTGTGATTACGCCTACGTAAGTCACTTGCCACTCTCACCACAATACCAATCATCTGGATTAAATATTCACACTATTATATGGAATAAATCTGTCAGGTTCTTGGACATATATGTTACCACATCCTTGCAGCTGGTCTGAACGGTTACATGGCAACAGTAACCAACCTTAAAAGTCCTGTAAACAAGTGGAAATGTGGTGCTGCACCTATTACAGTTGAGTTTCGGTCTTCTTCCATTTTTCTGAAAGACGGTGTTGAAACAGTTTCTTTTTTTTTACTGATTCCTCTGGCTATATAACCTTTTTAGGCGATGATGACGGTGAAGCATTGGTCCCAAAATGCTAGTTCCACTTCAACTTCAATCGGTAGACCTGCAATTCATCCGGCTATGGTGGATCTGAAAGGCAAAGCATACGAGTAAGAAGCCTTGTTTTCCCCCACAAAAAGAACATATGAACACACTTGCTATATATAGTAACGTTTGCGTCAAGCATGTCTTAACTTGCTGGTGTTTTTTTGCAGCCTATTGAGACAGAACGCACAAAAGTTCTTGATGGAAGATCTGTACAGGAACCCAGGACCGCTTCAGTATGATGGTCCTGGCGCTGATGCTAAAGCAGTGAGCCTCTGTGTTGAAGATCAAGATTACATGGGACGTATCAAGAAGCTGCAGGAATATCTAGACCAGGTTAAAAACTTTATGTTGTGGGTTTCGTAGTTAGGGAATGAATATTCGTATTCTTTCATATCATAATTTTAACATTTTGAGAGGGGTTGATCAGGTGAGGACGATAGTGAAGCCAGGATGCTCTCAAGACGTATTGAAAGCAGCACTGAGTGTGATGGCTTCGGTGACTGATGTTCTTACGACTATCTCTTCATCTTCAACTGTTGGTGGTCAACAATTTGCTTAAATCGCCAGAGTCAACTCTCTCTTATAAAAGCTTTCATGATCTTTTGCATCCTTCCACATTTCGTGTTTCTTGTTCTCCTTTTTTGTTTGTTTGTTCTTTTGCTATGTAACTTTTGTTGTTGTTTTTAAAAGTTGTTGAATTCGAAAAGAGAGAACAAAGTTTTGGGATTATAGAGTTTCATTTGTATTTTCGACTTAAGTCTTTTTGTTCTTTTTTATCTCAAGAGACTGAAATAATTCTCATATTGTACAAGAATCTTAAATTTGACCTGTCTTTTCCAAAAATATAGCTTGGTTAACTAGTACTTGAAAGTTTGTAAAGTTTTCACGATTTCATTCTTTAATGGGATAAATTTTGATTGGTTATCCAAATCATATACAATTCTAGATAATTACGGTTTATATATATCAAAAGCCATTCTGCGATTATAAAATGTGTGTCAGAAATCTGTGAAAAATATAAATTTATAAAATTCGACTAAAAAATAGCGCTTAAAGAGAAAAGAAAATTTAAAAAAACCCTAGTTGTAACGCTCCGGTTTGAATTTTGAAAAACAAGAACCGTTGTGAAATGAGTCTGAAAGAGGGAATATACCCTTCACAATCTCTATATATAACAGATCTACATTTCTCTATCCGCCTCTTCTCTCTTCTTCCTCCCATTAGCAATTGTGAAGAAGAAAAGAAGACTTGATCTTTAGAGAGAGAGAGAGAAATAAAAAAAGATAAGCGATATGGACAATGGAATTAAAACTGCTGTGTCCGCCATGGAAGCCTTCGAGAAGCTTGAGAAAGTAGGTGAAGGTACTTACGGGAAGGTTTATAGGGCAAGAGAGAAGGCTACTGGGTTGATCGTCGCTTTGAAGAAGACGCGTCTCCATGAGGACGAAGAAGGCGTTCCTCCCACCACTCTTCGCGAGATCTCCATCTTGCGCATGCTCGCTCGCGATCCCCACATCGTTAGGTCTAATTTCTGATTGGGTTTTTAGCCTCTTTATCGAATTACCCGGTTCCTTGATCTTGCTTGTTGACTTTAGGGCTCCGATTATCATTTCTTCTTCCTGCAAATTCTCGCTTTTCTCTTTCTGGGATTTAGTCCTCTTTCTGGAATTTCCCGATTGATTGATCTCTCATATTGATTTTGAGGTCTCCGAATCTTGCTGAAATTCTCGTGTTGTGTCACTCTTAGATGGTAGATCTTAGTTTCATCTTTTTTGGATTCTTCAGTTGTTGAAACCCTTAGGGCTCCGTATATGATCCAAATACCAGAAAATGTCAAAATGGTGGAATCTCTGTAATTGCATTTCTTCTAAAGATCATCTTTTTATTCTGCAGGTTGATGGATGTTAAGCAAGGATTGAACAAAGAAGGCAAAACTGTACTCTACCTGGTTTTCGAGTACGTTGACACTGATCTCAAGAAATTCATCAGAAGCTTTAAGCAAGTTGGACAGAACATTCCACAGAATACTGTCAAGGTTTGAACATGTGGAGCTTCTTTGTCCTCTTTAACTCTCACTCAATGAGCCTCGTTTAAGCTAAAAAAAAACATATTTTTTGCTTTGAAATCTTGGTTGCAGTGCTTGATGTACCAACTATGCAAAGGCATGGCCTTTTGCCATGGCCATGGAGTGTTGCACAGGTGAAAAAATCTTCTCTTTTTTTTCAAGACAACAATCAATTCGTTGAGAAAACCCACTCGGAGACGGATCACTAATCTTTCTTCTCTTTGTTTGATTACAGGGATCTTAAACCTCACAATCTCTTGATGGACCGGAGTACAATGACGCTCAAAATAGCAGATCTTGGATTAGCCAGAGCCTTCACCCTCCCAATGAAAAAGTATACACATGAGGTACAAAGTCTATGTAGAGTCAACTTCTGTATCATCATAACTTAGTTTTGTTCTGGAGTTTAACTCAATAATAATTTTTTCTGCATTGCAACAGATACTAACTCTATGGTATAGAGCTCCGGAAGTCCTTCTTGGAGCAACCCATTACTCAACTGCAGTGGATATGTGGTCCGTTGGCTGCATTTTTGGTACAAACTCTTTCTCTTTGGGCTTCATTGGTTTCACTTGAATGTAACTATAGCAGAGAACCTAACTGTTTTGTTTTCCTTTGGGGGTTTGTAGCGGAACTAGTGAACAAGCAAGCAATCTTTGCTGGAGACTCTGAGCTCCAACAGCTCCTCCGTATCTTCAGGTACGTCTTTGTGTTCTTCTTCATAATTCTCACTTCTCAGACGCATAAACATGACATTTCACTTACTGGCTTGCTCTGTTTCTTCCATTTTTGTGAAATTCAGGTTGCTGGGAACACCGAACGAGCAAGTGTGGCCTGGAGTGAGCACACTCAAGGACTGGCATGAATACCCACAATGGAAACCGATGAGCCTCTCAACAGCTGTTCCAAACCTCGAGGAGGCCGGACTTGATCTCTTATCAGTAAGTCTCCCCAAATGTTTCCAACACATCTTACTTGACTAGTTGCGAATTCACTCAGCTGAAAGTAATTTGCGTTTTATCTTTCTTTCTAAACAGAAAATGCTCGAGTACGAGCCTGCGAAACGAATCTCAGCAAAGAAGGCTATGGAGCATCCTTACTTCGATGATCTACCTGACAAGTCCTCTCTCTGAGGCCTCTCTTTATGAAAACTCTCATTAGTATACTTTGTTTCAACTCTGTATTTGCTTGTCTCAAGCATTTATCTGCTATCTTAGGATGATTGAGTTTTAAATTTCCCTTTCGATTGGATCTCTCTATTCCCAGTTGTATAACATTGAAAGAATATATCAATTTCTGTAATAGTCCAAAGTAGAAAGATTTTCAAATGTTAGTTGTTTGTTTGTGCATGTGTGTGTGTGTGTGTGTGTGTTCAGGCTACAAGCCACATGAAAAATGTAGGCCAAACGGTGAGAGAAACCGAAGCCAAAGCATAACTCCAGAACAGAATCACAGAGCATTCGCTTTCTCCTGATCCGAATAGTTGTGTGATTGTACCTGCCAAAAACAAAGGACAGTCAATGAGAAAGACGGTGTGATGTGTTGTTTTGTAGTAGTTTTTTCTTGAGTCTGAAGAGCGAACCAAGATTCATTGCCGGTGGAACAACAAACTGAAGCAGAAGAACAAATCGGTAGAGCGGCTCGGATGAAACCAAACCCAAGTGATGCGCTCCCTGTACTATTAAAACACCTGATATTGGCAGCAACACGTACCGCGCAACCACCACTCCCACTATCACTGACTTTTGTATTCCTGAACTCCTCAGGCCTGTGATTATTGATTGAAAGAGAGAGCACATGATGTTCAAGGATTTATCTCTTGGAAAAATGTATTTACAGCTTTTGTTATTGTTTTGATTTTACCTCTGAGAAGGTTTCCTCCTATAATAAGAGTCAGAAGAGGAATCGCTCCTTCCCTTCAAGAAGTGGGATCAAGCTACTCAACTAAGCATTTAGATAATCATTTGACAATAATGAATCAATTATATTAAATGTTGTTGAGTACCCCAATAAAGAGACTGAGTCCTCAATCACTCGGAGTGGAGCTGTGTTGCCGACTAGTAGCTTCCTTAGTGTAGGAATGAGCCCAATAGCAAGAGCGATAAGCTGAAAGAGGACAAACATGCTTATTATCACTATGAAGATACATAAGAAGCTTAGTATCACTTTCTTTTGGTTCAAGGGAGCATTGAAACAAACCGCTGCAATGGTCGAAGGAGCAAAGATTGTTCTTAGATTGATTTTCTGTGCTACAGAACATACTCTTTGCTTGATCTTTCTCCAAGTTCCAAACTGTCACATACAACAATCTCCCCAAAAACTATAAGTTAAAGAGCATATATAATGCTTGTGAGAATATCTCAAAAGAAAGAGCTGTAACTAGAGTGAGACCTGCTCCTCAACTTCAACGTCTTTGGAAGGAATCAGTGGCACTGTAGAGGAGATACCAAGTATTGGTGTTTCACTGCCTGTATTTGCTAGCATTCTCATAAGATTGTACACATAAGTCCATATGTAGATTGCTCCAATCTAATATACATCACAAAAACGTTTTTGACTTCCAATAGCACAAGAAGACGAAGAAGAAGAAGAAGAAGAAGAAGAAGCAATTAAGAAAATGGTGGACATACCGCCATAGAGAGTGCAATATAACCTAATCCATATTTCTCACAAGTCTCAGGATCTCCAAAAGGACTTCCCTTCTCATTGCATATAGCTGGGATAATGATGAGTGGCATATTTCCCAAATTCCCTTTTGGTTTCCACATTTTGTTTTCATTTGTTAGTAAGCAAACAAAAGATTCTTAAACAAAAAACAATCTGTGAATTGAAAAATATGAAGTCATACCAGCAGCACAGCAACCAACTATGATGCCACGGAGATGCGAAGGAGGTTTAGTGATTTTGATAACAATCCAACCCAGAAACGAGCCAATGATGAATGTGAGCAGAACATTCAGTGGCATGAACCACCTGAAAAATTACTCACAAAAAAAATTAAAATATCATCTTCAATCAAAATTTATCAATCAGGAACTCACATTTTCACCATGCTTTCATAAGTAATAGTCTCAGATAGACTGCTTGCTACGAGTGAAGGGCTAAACACGTAGAAAACTATCTGTAAACAAAAAAAAAAGCAAAGCAAGTTACGTAAGAATCTCTTAGAATCAATAGTAAGCTTGATGGTGATGATTGTGAGGAAAATTAAAACTGACGTTGTTGAGCTGTTTTCTAGCATCTTGATTCAGAATGTTGACACGATCAAGAGCCAAGTAAAATCCGATTGCTGTTATCACCAGAATCTTAGCAACTGGTATCGACGAGGTTATGAACAGATCCAAAAGCTTCATCGTCGTCTCTCGTCACGTACAATCTGATAGCAATCCTAACAAATATAGCTTCTATTTATCATCATTATTTTACACTCGAATCGAAATATATATGGAGTTTGTGATTAGATTGGTTTATCAACCATCTCCATCGACGTCGGGCTTCGGAGATAAATCAAATTACGAACAATGTCGAAAAAAATCACGAAACAGAGGAAATCTCCAGGAAATCGGTAGATTTTTCAATTTAGAGAGCAATCATCGATTCGTGAGGGCTTACCGTATTGGAAACGCGAGAGGAATAGAGATCGATTGTCTTCTTCTATGGATTTGTCGAGCTAAGAAACAGAGTTACGAGACGTAAAATGAAGAAGACGTGAAGATGATGAGGGAAACTTGGGGAGTGGCTTTCGCTCTCTTGAAACCCAATTTGGCCTACGCTTTGCTTTGCATGCGCTCTCGTTTCTTACTTTTAGTAGTTAGTATGAATAACTACCAAACAAAACAAATTAACATTATATCCTCGTGACAATGAATTATGATGTATCTCTGTATTTTTTGAATCAATCTCAATTTCACTTTATATTTGTTCCTTTATAAAACGTGTTTTTATCTTCTTTACTTCTTCTTTACACTTGGAGAGTTGGGTGTATAGTCGGTTAAGAAAACTGATAAATTTTATATAACAAAAATTGGTAGCATATAATAAATGATAAATGATTTGATGATGTCATCATTTTCTTATAAACAAACAATAGAAAAATCAAAAATGTAATTGTCTAAATATCTCATGATTGATATATTTTGCTCGTCTTAATTAATTTGAGATACTTTTGGTGAAGTTTCAAACAGCAAACGGATGCATAAAGATAAACAAAAATTTATAAAGGAAGACATTTTGCCAAACTAAATTTACAACAAATTAAGACATTTTGATGAACTAAGGCATATTAGGTGTATAAAAAGACATTTTTACCCTTAAGTGATAATAATTATCGTTGACGAGTGTGTGTGGATGACAACAACTGCTGTGGACGAATGTGCATGGATATTATAGATGGATGAGAATACACAAATATTATGGTTGAATATTAATGCATGGATAAATGTGAATGTGTGGATCGCCAACACTATTATACCATTACCGAAGATAAATGGATGAAAATAAATATATGTTATGGATGGATGAGAATATATAGATGTTATGGATAGATGTGAAAGCATTGTTGACACATATGAATGTGAATGCGTGAATGACACATATGGATGTGAATGCATTATCAAAGACAAAATTATCAAGATATGATGGAACAGTAACCCAAAATGCTTCAAAACCCTTAATACCTAAATTTGTAATGACTTTTTTCAAAGTGCCTTTTTTTTTAATGTGTCAAAGATAAACAGATTTTTTGGAACTCAGAGAGAACCCACTCAAAACACATACAAATTATTAGAAACGACAATTAAACTCTCAACGATATAAAGAAAGCTACGCAGCCCACAACTCAAGTGTCTTTGGTATCATGTTTTCACACAACTGATTATTTCAATGCATATAGACTCTAATCAAACCTTGACAGTACTTGAGCACCCGTGAGATGGAGATGATCAATGGTCGATAGGAGGAGATTTCTCGCTGAAGAACCGAGCAAGAACCTTACTTTCGAGAACCGCTAAAGCCTCTGTAGATTTTATGGATAAGGGGGTCTTGTACTGAGCCACGGAAGCACCACGAGAGACGAAAAATTCCATAAGCGCATCGAACGTTCCATTTTGCACCACTCTTATCTCTAGAGCTCCAATGGCTCCTTCCTTAGTCCTCTCTTTTCTATAGGAAGCGTTCAATGATTCCTCCACCACATGGCAACATTCCACCAATACCTTGTCATCGACTTTAGTACTGGTGTTGTCCAAGTTTTTGGCTTTGAGTTCCCAATAAAGAACGTAGTGACTTGGAGTAGAAGTAGTGGAGATATCGGCACAGCTGGTGAAGTCCATCAACATCAAATCCGAAGATTCTAGAACGAGTTTCGCATTAGTCACTGCTTTTAGAAGTTCTACTTCTGTTGTTCCCTCTGATTGGATGCTTAGAACCTCGTTCTTCCTACGTGCGAATCTAAACTGAGGCGCCTTGTTGTGAAATCCAGCCACTTGTAATATATCGTCCATTTTATATCTGTATAAACCTATATATAGCAAAATAAATACATACATTTAACAAGAAGACTTTTTTTTAGCAAAAATAAGATTATTATTCATCATTAACTCACCGGAATAAGTTGTGACCAATGGCACGTAGTAACACCCTAACTTCACGTCCGCAAGATCAACAATGTCGTTGTTGCTTTCTTTATCAACAGGTAAAAACTCAAAGAACGCGATATTGGGCATAAACGTGTAGGTCACATCTTGTGGCTTGCACAGAGGATTCACGTTAATCCCGAAAAATGTTTCGGACGACGCATAAGTTGGGGAAATGAGAGGTAGTTTATCGGAGTAGAACTCCAATGTTGGAACATATTGAGCCATCTGACCTGTGAAAACGCCTTCAATATATTTGGCATTAGGCCAAAGTTGTCGGATAATACCTTGCCATGACTTGTGGCTGCAAATTTGTTGTATAAGATCAGCTAATCCTGGATTAGGTCCTTTAAGTATCGTAGAGACTGACGCTCTGCAACTTAGGTCGGTGATCCAGTCGCTTACTTGACCTGATCGGATATTAGCGCACAACTCTCTCCAGTAAGTTTCAAGAGTAGTGATTGCTCGAACCACGATTGGAGAAAAAACAGCCCCGATTCTTACAACGTCATCTCTTTGGACAAGGCCACATAGAAGGTGACAGTACAAACTTTGCTTGTTGTCTGGACACCAAAAGACTTCATCGGGGCTTGTGTAGGAATTGTACCAGTACGTTGGCCGGTCTCTGACGTACTTGCTTTCGAAGAAACTCGAAGTTGCAAACGTGGCTGGAAAGCAAGAGGATTTTGTACTTGTGGACTCCTCTCTTAATAAAAGAAACATCATCCCTTTTCCATGCTCAACACCATCGACATGTCTACAATTATATATTTGATGATGGATGTTAAGTTAGTTAGGGAAGAAAAAAAAAACACACACACACACACATTTGTAATGTGACAACACTTGATTTAAAGAAAAAAAGGAAATACTTTGATATAATAAGCGAGCGTAGGTCATAGATGAATCTCATGTTCTCCAAGTACTTGTCGTTCAGAGGCAATATCTTTTGTTTCCCTCCTGAAGTTCCAGAGCTAAACCCACAAGTCCACACTAATTATTATGACAAAGATGCTTTGTAGTATTATATTTTTGAAGGGAAAGAAAAAAAAAAGAAGCTTATTGTATACCTTAAAAGGAATCCAGTAATGGGTAGAGCTGAAAGAACCTTGGAAGGCTCCCCTTTCGCGAGACGGTCTAAATAAGGCTGAACATCTTCGTAGGTCACAAATGGTACGCTCGTTTTGAAGAGCTCTTTATCAGAGCTTCCATGGAGGAAGCGGTGGAGGTACTCCGTGTCTTCGTTGAGTGTGAGTATCTCCTTGAGTACATCGTCTTGTATTTGCTTCACATTGGATGTCAAATCATCAAGAACCTTTAGATTCCCGTTCAATATGTCTTTGAGATCGAATCTTAGACTCATATTTGGTTGAAACAGATTGATTCAACAAAACTGAATAAATTGATATGTCGTAAAAGACGTGTATTTAAATGATTTAACAACCCCCTATGATTGATTATTTCAAGTGGGATTTGATTTGACTAGGTATGTATCGGCACTACGCAGCTGGATATTTTTTTAATATAATAAAGCTATTTCATAATGTAAATAAATATCATATTTATTTGTTATTATCTTAAGTTATGTATTTATATGTTTTAAATCTGAATATGCATTGTATATCTTTAATTTTATTATTTTTCAAAATTATAATATGCTATCAAATTTGTTTAATTAATTAACTATAAATGTATATGTAAGAATAAATTAATATATTTTTAAGTACATTTATGCTAATGACAAATATAATTTATTTTTCTACACTAAATTGCAGCTTGATTCTTCCTTAAAATTCAACTTTAAAAAAAAGTTTATTAAATGAAAAAAAATCGAAAATTGTATTTTCCCGTTAAACAAAAAAAAAATTTATTTTCCGAGAAATCGCAGATTCCTATCAAAACTAAGAAATTTCAATTTCTTGTCAAACCAAAAATCATGTTTTCCTACCAAAACCGAGAAATTACATTATCCTGCGAAAAAATTATGCTTCTTGCAAAAACCAAAAAAATCCCATTATCCGTCAAATACAGAAAATTTGCATTTCCCATCAAAACCGAGAAATCGTATTTTTTCGTCAAAATTGAAAAATTGTATTTTTTATCGAAACCGAGAAATCATATTTTCTAGTCAAAACCTATATATTTTATTTTCCCTTCAAATCAATTTTTTTTTTGTTTTTCCACCAAAACCGAAAATCACATTTTCCTACCAAACCCGAGATCTCACATTTTCCCATCATAACTGAGAATTTCTGTTTTTCCACCAAAACTGAAAATCATAGTTTTTCGCCAAAACTGAGAAAACCCAAATTCCCGCCAAAATCAAGAAATCTCATATTCTCGCCAAAACTGAGAAATTTTGTTTTCTCGTTGAACCGATAAATCATGTTTTTCTGACAAACTAAGAAATTATAATTTTCTGCCAAAATCGTAAAATTGCATTTTTCCGCAAAAACTATAAAACTGTATTTTCTTGCGAAAACCAAGAAATTGCATTATCCATCAAAAACAGAAAAATTACATTGCCCATCAAAACCGAGAATTCGCATTTCTTGTCAAAACTGAGATATTTTGTTTTCCCATCATATTATATTTATTTTATAGATGAGTATTATATTTGTTTTTTTAGTTTAAGTTATGTATTTATATATTTTAAATCCGAATAAACATTTTATATCTTTAATTTTTTTTTATTTTTCTGAATTATAATTTACTATCAAATTTGTTTAGCTAACTAACTATAAATGTATATGTAAGAATAAAACAATACATTTTTAAGTACATTCATGCTAATGGCAAATGTAATTTATTTTCTCCACTAAATTACCACTTGATCCTCCTTTGTAATTATATAAAGCAAAATGCCATTTTAAAACAAAATTATTAATTAATATGATTATTTTGAATTTTAAAATATATTTATAATTCTCATACTGTACTATATGCAATCAAGATTAGAGAATGGATTCATGCACATCATCTTTTAATATTAACCGAACCGATGGTTAAAATCAATATTCTAGTTCTCATGTACTAATCACTAATACAGCATATATGAATAATGGATAGGAAGAGGAGAATGAATGAATTAAACATTAATGATATTAAATAGCTTGTATTATCAAAACAATAAAATGAGTTAAGAATAGTTTTTTAACTCAGATGAATTAAAAATATTTTTTAGATAAATTGTGGGCTTACTTATAGATTTCAATCTATGTTAGTTTTTTTTAAATGAACTGTATTAATAAAATATTTTATTGGTTGATTTTTTGCTGAAATGTCATGTTGAGAAAGCTTGAAAAAACTTAGGTTTCATCATTTAGAGAGATTTATGGGTTATTGTTGTATTGATTTGATTGATAAACGTCGGTAGATACTGGACAGTAACTACAAAACTTAGTGTTACCTATAAAGTGTCGTCTTCTATAAATAAATCCCACTAAACCCATTTATCACATACAAATTGATTGACTGCACAGGGCCCTAATAAATGCCAACAAACCCATTTATCACATACAAAATGATTCAACTAATCTATCTAGTTTTGCTTGTTGTTTCAGTGGTGTCTGTAACACATCGATACTTTAGGAGTTGTGCAATATTTTACCCTCCATCATTAAGCGTACATCCTTTTTACTCTTTTACATACATGTTTAACTCAATAATGTGCACTTGGATTTAGCGTCGTCGCAAACGTTTCTGGAAATCATGGTTCTTTGCTATAACTAGGACCAAGAGAATTGCCATTCGTTTATTTGCATCCAAAAAACAAAAACAGGAGCCTTTACTTGACAACTATATTGATCATGTTTACAACCGTTAAACCATTATTAACTCAGAAATCACCCCTTCACCATTAAAGTCAGTCGCAACAACATAGGTGTGTACTTTAAGAAGACACTGTGTTTGTCAAGTTTTCTCACTATCGAGTATGTGAGTAATGGTTAAGCGGATATAGATACACAGACCAAAGGATCCTCACTCAAAAGCTGAACCAACTCCATAAGACTTACCCATTGCAGAGGCACAATTTTTGACCTTTTCTTCCAGATATATTACTCTCCGGAGCTTCAACTTTCACAGATTTTTACCCTGCGGAAAAGATGCCGAAAGCTGTGTAAAGGGAAGTCGACGCAAAAAAACTAAAAAACGTCTAGTTCTATCCGATTTCAGAGCAAAGCCAAACACAAAAGCTGTGTCAAACTAGATTTTACCGATCCTTTTACAGCCACCACGAGGTAATGCGCATTAGCAAATCCATCGAGGCCATTGTATAAACATAACATATATATTGAAAAAAAGGAAGGAAGAGGAGATAGTTGCTGGATGAGCAACAACAAGCATTATTCAACGGCAGACCAATCTCTCTCTAATAACACTTAATGACCAGAAAGAAGTCAGAAGTGTCACTCCAAGTTCAAGTCTATAAAAAAGATTCAGCAATTGCGCAGAGATTGTATTCCACAACATCAATCAATAATACTTGTTTAAGAAAAAGAAAGAAAAAAACTCTGAAGTGATTTGAATCCTTTAATCACACCTCATCGTGCTTTCCTGTTAAAAGACAGAAACTAAGATCCATAAGTTTGAACTTTGAGATTAAAAGAGAGATGTAGGATACAAAATAGTCTGCAAACAAAGCTAAAAGCAAAGCATTTAACTTAAATTTACCGCACCAAAGCTTGTAAAAATTCTATTAGAATTCTCGACTTACAATTATAGGACAGAGTATCTGCCGGGTTGTGCTCCTCCAGGAAGGGACAAAGCCTGATTTGTAATGTCTTCAAGAACACGCTTAAGTTCTCCTTTCGCTTGCTTAACAGATTTCTCAGTAGGGCCTTCAATGAACAAGTAGAGCTTGCGTTCCCCAGGTCCTGCGATACGTCCGGGAGGATAAAACTGACCTCTAGTGGTAATGGCGGCTCCAGTCCAATCTGATATTGGACCCAAAGTATCTTTGTGGGTCACCTTCCAACGAGCATTTTGTGGAAAATCATTGATTTCTAGCTCTGCTTCGTAGTGTTCAGGCATTGCATCAGCTTGTATCTTTGCCAGGTTATGTTGCAGGTTAATGGCAGCAACCATGGCTGCCGCACGGCCTGCCCCATCAATAACGCCAGGAACAGCAACCGGAAGGACACCTGGCACAACGGCAAGCCCGACACTATTTGTCGGTAAATGGTTAGCAGTCACAGGCGCAATCACTGGAGCATTAGCTTTAGCAGCAGCAGCAGCAATGGCGGCTATCTGAGCAACAGCAAGTGTTGCCTGCTGTGAGATATCACCACCTGCCTTTCTAACTACATCATTCTCATCTTCCGAGTCAGACTTGTCTTCCTCAAACCCATACTCCTTCGCTTGTGCTTTCTTTGCTGCTTTCCTAACTTCTTCCTCCTCTTCGTTGAATTTAAAGCCACTACCTCCATAGCCAGTTCCATGAGCTTGCTCAATACCCTGCTTCACTTTTGCCATGAAACCATCAGCAATTGCTTTCACATCATCGGGGACTGGCTGCTCAGAAAGTTCCAGGGCCTTGACCAAATCTGGTGCATATTTTGCATCATCTTCAGATATAAATGTCACAGCACAGCCTTTACGCCCTGCCCTTCCTGTCCTGCCAACACGATGCACATAGTCTTCATAGTGATTTGGAGCATCATAGTTTACAACCAACTCAAGATCTTTCACATCTAGACCCCTAGCTGCAATACTTGTGGCAATCAACAAATTGCAGACATTGCTCTTGAAATCAGATATAGTTGATTCGCGATCAGTCTGATCCTTACCCCCGTGAAGAGATAGGCAAGGGTAACTCCTTTTAATCAAATCCCTAAACAAGGCATCACACTTTTCCTGTGACTGAACAAAAATCAACATTTTTCCTTTCTCATACCATTCCCCAAGGAGTTCCAGAAGCCTAAAGAACCTCTCATTCTCTGGTCTGACTTCCACTAGCTGAGTTATATCCTTATTTACAACACTCCTTCCACCAACCTGTATTTCAATCGGCTTGTTCAAGACTTTACGTGCCAAAGTTTCAACTTGGCGTGGAAAAGTGGCAGAAAAGAGCACAGTCTGCCGATCAGGTCGGATATTTTGAATAATACGAGTTATTTGAGGCTCAAAACCCATGTCAAACATACGATCAGCTTCATCCATTACCAAAAACGTGACCCTCCGCAGATTGGTGATTTTTCCACCGCTTGTGCAAAGAATATCAATCATCCTCCCAGGAGTGCAAACAACAATCTCAGTCCCTCGTTTTAGGTCACTAATTTGCTGCGCAACTCCTGATCCTCCATACACAGGAACACATCTTATACCCAGTGCCTTTGAAAACTTTTTAATGTCGCTGTGAATCTGCTGAACAAGCTCCCTAGTAGGTGCCATCACAAGCCCAATCGGCCCCTCACCAGCTTCAACTGGAGGCTGATCCTTGATATGCCTCAACATAGGCAGAACAAAACCTAGCGTTTTACCTGAGCCGGTTTTTGCAACTCCAATACAATCTCGACCGCTCATGATGATTGGAAGTGCTTGTGTTTGGATAGGCATTGGCGTTTCATACTTGAGCTTCTTCATGGTATCCAAAATTTTGTTAGTTAGTCCAGTCTGATGCCAAGATCTTATGGGTCTAGGTACATCCTTTCCATGAACTTTCAGCTCCAATTCCTTTCTGTAAGCTGTAACTTCTTCTTCTGTCATCCTTGAAATATCCTTCACTTCAATATAGAAGTTCTTCCGGAAAGGTTCATACTCTATTTTTGAGTGGTCAACCAGAGACAATTTTTCTGCTTTCGTCTTCTTTACCCTCTTCATGAACTCCTCATCGTCTTCCTCTAAACTTGGATCATCATCATTCTTCGGTTCTGAATAATCGGAATCAGAATCTTCACCTTGCATTATCCGACCAAGGGACTTATTGAAACTTTTCTTTGGCTGGTCACCACTTTCCTTCCCATCAAAAATACCATCCTTATCTACTGGAGGAGGAGCACTACTGCTAAGCTTCTCAACCTCAGGTAATACCATAGCATTCATAAAAGCATCTAAAGGATCAATTTCTTCTTCATCTGCAGCTCCATCATCTCCATTCTCAGAGACAGTAACAGCTGTCTCATTTTCCAAGTCTGCCATCTTGGCATCTCCACCATTTTCGGGTTTAGTCTCTCCATCAACTTTTATCTCTGTTTCTGATTTTTCCTCCTGGTGGCCTTCTTCATCATCAGATTCTCCTTCCAGAGTCCAAGCCTTGCCGGCCTTGGGCTCTTTATCATCCGCTTCACCCTTACTTTCACTCTCAGCTTCCTCCTTTTTCCTCTTTAACTCTTGCCACTCCTGGATTCTTCTTCTTCGTTTTTCCACCTCCTCATCCAACTTTTTCTGCTCATCCTCCTGTTCTTCTTCGCGGGTTTTCTTCTCTTTCTTTTCACCATCCTCCTCGCCACTCTTTCTCCTTGGACTATCTCCATTTTCATCTCCATGCCTGCTAGATCTACCAACACTCTTTTCACGCTCTTTCTCCTTCCGTTCTTCGCCCTCTTTTCTTCTACGCTTCAAATCACGCTTGACATCATCATCACTCTCTTCGTTGCCATCCTCTCGTGACCTCCCTCTTTCCCGGTTCCTGCTACCCCTTTCTTTCTCACGTTCTCTCCTATCCCTCTCTGCATCTTCCCGTTCCCGATCCCGCCTTTCTCTTTCTTTTACTCTCTCCTTCTCCCGCTCCTCTCGCTCCCGTTCTCTCCTCGCTCTATCCTTCTCCCTTTCTCTTTCTCTCTCCTTTCTCTCCTCCCTCTCTCTATCTCTATCTCTTTTCCGATCTTTGCCCCTATCTCTCTCATGGTCTCGGTGTCCTCTCTCCTTCTCCTTCGCTCTGCGTTTATCCCTCTCATCATCTTCTTCATCGTCATCTTCGGAATCGCTACTCTTCTTTCTCTCCGACCGTCTCTTCGCCCGCTCTTTATCCCTCCGTCTCCGCTCCTTGTCCTTCTCTTTACGCTTCTCCCTCTCTTCATCATCATCTCTATCGTACTCATCTTCAGAATCACTACTCTTCACTCTCTCAGACCGTCTCTTGCGTCTGTCCTTCTCGCGGCGCTTCTCCGAACTCTTATCCTTCTTCCGCTCCTTACTCCGATCACGATCTCGCCTATTCTTCTTCAAATCATCCTCCTCCTCCTCCATGTCCAAATCTTCGTTCCTCAACTTAGATTTATGTACCTCCATTCCTAAATTCAGCTCGAACACCACAATTCCGGATACTAAACCACGTAATTACGAAGATTCGGCGAAAAACAATCAGATTCACCCGCCACGAAATCTTCAAGGATTGCAGAAGATCGAACGAAGCGACAATTCACCCCGCAGAATAACGCGTGAGCGACCGCGAGCTGCTTGATTCAGAGGCAAATGTATAAGAAATCAACTCAGATTAATCGAAACAGTACACAAACAAAGTTTAGAGCTTACACAGATAAATCCTCAGAGGAGAAGACGAAGCTAATAGAAGAATCGAGAGAGACCGGAACGCGAAACCCTAACGAATCGTTATTATTGTGGAGTGTGTTTGCTAAAAATCTGAGATGGCGGTTTTTCTAAATTATTTACTTAACATAAATTAGCGGCTCCGAGCCAAAAGTTTCTTTGATTTCGCTCCATAATGAGCCCATATTTCACTTGACGATTTGGTTATCTAGTTGAACCCCCGTATGGCCCAATGAAAGACCATAGCAAATTAGCGAGATGTCGGGCCTTTATTATTTAATATAATCTGTACCAAAAATAATTCCCAATTTGTTATAAGATATTTTCCTTATACTATATTCTCATTTATTTGAAAATCTCCTAAGATGATAATAAATCTATAAAAGAAAAAATATTGACTTTTAAAAACATTTACAGATGGGTTCAAATTTAAATATTTTGATTTCTTTCTAATTTCGAAATATATAAGTTTGACTTAATTATATTCTTTAAATTATTCAAATGTTTAAAACATATATTTTAGTAATTTTTGCAATTTTCATCAATGTATCATTATGATAATAATATCATGTTAACTATTAACTTTGACATATGAAACTTTATATAACAAGATTTATTATAATTATTCATTATTATTTATATAATAATATATTTAAAAAAACTGCTTTATTAAAAATATTACAACTTTTAATTAATGGTAAAAAATTGAGTGTAAAAAATATAGATTAAAAACTTTCATATACAAAAAATTATGAATTTTTTTTTGTAAATGTTTACTTTTTTAATTTATGTTTGTGTTATCATAATTTAGTTTAACAATACAAAATTAATTTACTTTTTATTTATCTTTGTTTAGCGTAAATATTTTTGATACTATTTCTACAGTTAAAATTGTTTTTAATAAGTTTGATTAATCCATTATAGTTGCAGTAAGAAATTTAATTGTAATAGTCATCAATCGTTAAAAATAATCAGAACTAATGATGATAAAAATATGTATTTTTCAATATACCTTAATCTTCTGTTATTATCTTTTACTATTATTTTTAAACTAACTGATCATTTATTTGCTAATTGATTTGACTGTTTTCTAGCAGCATCAATTAGACCTAATTTGTTTTCGTTGAAACATGCAAAACGATTTTATTCAAAGTCTCCAAAAAGGCAAAAAATAACAGAAAAAAGGATGAGTATTGACTATTGAGTAAAACCAAAAATACTTTATTGTAAAATTAAAGTTGAGGAACTCTGGTGAAGTGTTGAAATCTCTCGCTCAGCGTTTCAAACATAAAAACCCCATCCATCTCTAATTTCTTCCGCCCACTCAAAGATTCTTCTCCGCTTCAAATAGCCTCTGCGTAGTCTCTGCTCTTTCCTCTCTGCATCTTCTCCGGTTTCTCTCAGTTTTCCCCGGCTACTAGCCCTAGCGCGCCACCGGAGCTCCCGTGCTGTCGTCGCCGTCGCTGAAGAACAGGCAAGCATTTGTTTTTTTTTCTCTTTGCCGGTCTCCCTAATTTCTCAAGCTTTTTCGGTTTTCTCGGCTTGTTTTATGTCTTGGGTTTTGATTAGTCTGAGGCTGTGAATTAGAGCAATAGTGCGCTCTAATTCTCAATTCCGTTGTCTTCTAAATAGAGTTAGAGAATCTATCATTTCCAGACGGAGAAGGAATATATATACGCATTTTGCTTTATGGATTTTGGGTTTACCATTGTCTTTTCTGGGTTTGCTCTTATGACGTTATCTTGCTGTGATTGAATACTCCAGGAAAGAAGAGAAGCTTTTAATGGCCGGTATCGAAATGCAAGAGCAAGGTGTGCCTTGTGCTGCTGATGTTGTCCCCAAGGTAGAACCTTCGGAGACAGAAATTTCTCAAAACCCTAGCGAAATCCCTCCTCCTCTTCTTCTCGGAGATAAGACTGTTACTCCACACAGTGATGCCCGTGTAACTGAATTTGCCGTTCCCAAGGAACCTGTTGCTAATGGTCATGGGAAGAACGGCGATGCTGGAGTTGTTTCTCACTCTGAGACGAAGACAGGTGATGAAAATCCCAAAAAGCGGAAGACTTGGCTGCTGAGTGACTCTGAGGTATTTAAAAATCACTCCTTTGTTGGAGAAGGGGAAAGAAGCTTTAGTGGTAAATACTATAATGGTGACCTTTCTCTAACAAAGTCTCACATTTTTCTCTACAGGCACTGGGAAGTGATGAAGCAGGGACACCAGAAGATCAGAAGGCGTTTCTAATTGAATTGGAGACGTTTCACAGAGAGAATTACCTGGACTATAAACCTCTCAAGTTTTATGGACAGCCTTTAAACACTCTCAAGTGAGTTTGTTGTGGAAAGTGTTGATTTTGTTCTTAAATAAACTCATACATCTGCTTAATCAGTGCCTGAATTTTGCTTGTTTTTACTATTCAATGTAGGCTATGGCGAGCGGTTGTTAAACTAGGTGGCTATGACGTGGTAATTATACAACATCACCCCTTGTTGATAACCAAAACCATATCATTTAAGCTGGCTCGTATGATTTATCACCTATATTTTATTTGTTTGGGTTAGGGATAAGATGTGAATACATCTCGGGTGAATATTTAAGTCGGTAATCTAATTGATGATAAGAGTATCTATAACTATGGGAAATACTTTCAGAGAGGAGATTTTATACTTTAAAGTGATTTAATTATGCAGATATTGAGATATATTAAAGAGTGTTTGATATGTTGTCGGGAAAGTATTTTGGTTTACCGTTGTTAGCTATAAAGGGGAGTTTATATTCAATGTCTTTTGGTCTTTAAAGATTCCCTTTGTTTTTTTCATGTAATGTAGGTCACCACATCTAAGCTATGGCGCCAAGTTGGAGAATCTTTCCATCCTCCGAAGTATGGCTGTTGTTGCCCTTAGACTCTCCTTTAGTCTTTACTGATTTTTCATGATGGTAACTTGTTATTGGTTTGGCTCTCTTTGTTCAGGACATGCACAACAGTCTCCTACACATTCCGTAATTTTTATGAAAAGGTGAGTTTCGTTGCTGTGCATAAGTATCCTGTCTTCACTTTTACTTAATCCACTTCAGAACAATTCTCCGTGTGATTCTTTTTGGTATGACTTTTATACCGTGACTTCTTTTGGCATTGGATGACGAATGTTTTTTTCTACCTATCTTATCATATGTATATAGGTACATTATGATCTGAATATTTGCTTCACTTGCAGGCACTTTTGGAGTACGAGAAGTATTTGAGGAAAACTGGTGAGCTTAGCCTTCCTGGTTCAGCACTCATTGTGTCTCCAAGCCTCGAGAAAGAGGTAAGAACTTCCGCTAGAAAATGTGGCTTTTATGCTTTTGGCTTTTGGAAACTGTCGGATTTATGGAAAGACGGGTTGATATAGAAAGTTCAGATGAAGATATCAGCTAGATCTTGCACCATGTACGGATAAAATGTTGTTGACGCTGAGGGAATGATAGCTTAAGAGTTCTTTTTAAGCATTAATTTAATGCAGAAAGCAATTTCTGGAATGTGAAATACCTTGTTAAACCCTACTATATGCTGTCTGACTGTGCATAACCCAGTAAATTACCATATAAATGTAGGCAGTTAGCCATCAAGGTTCAGGATCAGGCAGGGCACGAAGAGATTCTGCAGCTCGTGCTATGCAAAATTGGCATGCACAGCGCCTTGTTGGATCTGGAGATGTTACTGTGCCTATTGTTAAGGTTTCACTTCAAAACTTACCGCATTTTTTTTTTGTTTAACTTCATCTGCAGAAATTCGGTCTGCACCAGTGATGTGATGTTCTCCTTTTGTTTCAGGATAAGGGATTCACCTCAACTCCAAAGCATAAGAAACTCAAAAGCATTGGTAACTTATTTCTCAAGCCGTTGCTTTAATTTTTTTTGTCAGCAAGGATTGCTTAATATTTTGTTTTAAACGGTTATTTCAGGGCTGCAGAAACACAACACACAAACTAGCATGGACCCTGTTGTTCCACAAGAAGCAGACAAAGAGTTACGAATCCTCTCCTGCTTATTTGCAACTTTGATTTTTTGTTTATTTCTTTTAAATCCCTCCTTTGTATCTTGTCCCTGACCAATGCAAGATATTAATACTAATATGATTTTTTGGCGCCTTAGGTCGGTTGCTGATGTTGTTGATGATGGACCCCTTGCTGACTGGGTGAAGATAACTGTCAAAGAAACTGTGAGTAACTTCTGCCATCTTTTTTTTCTCCCGTTGTAACTAGTGCACAAGAAAAGTTTGATTAAAAGGCCGCTGAAGAAATGTCAAAAAATTTGCAAACTGGATTGTTTGTTTCCAATCTGAAATCTTACCAAAATCTGTTTTTTTTTCTCTTCCTCTCTTTGAATTCACAGAATGATTCCTTTGAGATATTTGCTTTGGTACCTGGACTTCTTCGCAAAGAGGTGAGCACTCTCTTGAAAACCCCTATTTTTGAAAAGCTACTTGAGAAGTCTTTGAATTTTGTATGAATGCATATTACTGTGGCAATTACACAGCAAGCACAAAGAGATCTATTAGCTACTTAAGCAGTTAGGTCTGAAGCAGCGTAGATTTTTGGAAGGTCTGACCTTTAGTTACAGAGAAAGTGGTTCTAGTCTGAATACACAGTTTTGTTGGCGATACGTGTTTTCTGGTGTAATCATTACAGAGTTCAAAGTCCTGAACAGAATTTTTTTGGTTTCTTCTCAGGTTCGAATTCAATCAGATCCTGCAGGACGGCTGGTTATAACAGGCGAGCCTGAGCAGCTTGACAACCCTTGGGGGATTACTCCATTCAAAAAGGTAAAAACTTTATTATATACTTCAGATATTGCCATTAACCGATACAGAGACCTGTTGTATCTAACCGAGAACCGTCTCTATGGTTTCACCAGGTTATTGGCTTATCAGCAAGAATCGATCCGCTCCACACATCTGCGGTCATGAGCATGCACGGTCGGTTGTTCATACGAGTTCCGTTTGAGCAGTGACTGATCTCAAGAGCGAACTCTTCAGTTTCTTCTAGGAATTCATTTGTTATCGGAGCCAAATTGGTAGGCGGCTGAAGCAGTTTTAACTGTAATTTTAGACTGAAGAATGAAGTTAAGATTAGACAATCAAACATTGGTATCTTAGTGTAAGATATGTCTTTTGTAAAAGTTGATATTACATTAGTTGGAGAAGCTGCTCCAGCCTTTTAGGGGTGCAACAAATAATTATATGTTTGGTTCAAAATTGGAATGTTAAGCTTTTCGTATTTATGCGTTTTTATAGATATGAATAGTTTTACCTATCCCATCTACTATATATATATGTAGTTCTAACGATTTTTTTTTCATGCTTTTTCCGGTTTTCAAAAAGTACTCCTGAGATGATTTGTTTTCAAAAAGTGAAAGAAAAGTATGACTTTGGTGGTGCATATAATTAAAGGGGAAAACAATAATAACAAAAAAAATCTCATTGACATTTGCATGAATCTAAAAAGTTCATGATTACACTTGAGGGACATGGTGAAAAGAAAATAAAGTTCATGATTTGTTTCAAAATTTTTATCATTAGGTAAATTTAAGGTTCAAGATCGTGAAGTCCCAGGCTAGATACCAGAAAATTATTGCAGGATATGGATGTATGAGAATGCTAATTCCAAAATTTAAAGGGTATTACACACAGTAAACAAATGTTGGTCTCTAAACAATTCATTTTACAAATAAACAACACAATTAATTTCTTAACTAGATTAGAAGATAATATGTATTATGACAAGTATATTATCACATATATGAGTTTACATTAAATTTAGTTATATATACATCACTGAAAATAAAATCCAGCTGCTTCTTCTCAACTTGGTGTAGCTCAGTTGCATGTAAGGCAGATGACATGGCCACATGGGAATTTGATAATATATACGAACACAGCTACAACGCTTTTTCCCTTTCAGAGCCCCAAAAATCCATATCAAAATAACAAAAAGTAGGTGATTATATTTTATTTTATTTATTTTGCCAAAACATTTCTTGCTGGATGTATACATTATCACTGTATTTGAAACAAACAGAAATCTTATTTTTGAGACCATATCATGATAAATTAGCGTCAGTATTTAAACTCGTAAACTTGAAGGAAATTTTTTTCTGTTGGGTATCTGTTACAACAATTGGAATATCGACTTATTTGCTTGAATATTCATTCTCATCATACAATAGTTAGAACTAGCTCAATTTATGTGAAATAAGAACTCTATTTTGATACAAAAAGCTCGGGTTTTATTTAAACTCACAATCTCTTTGATCGGAAATCATATCTTATTAACTTTGCTTATATATATATAGTCACTAGTCAGTATTTCAAACTCGTACGTAAGCTTGAAACCTTTCATCTTTTGGGTAGCCATCTATTACAACAATTGAGATATCAACTCCGATAGATTATTTTCTCAAAAACAACACACGTCGCGAGAACTATTTAGTCGAATATTCATTTTCATATATCTTTCAATAGTTAGAACATAGAACTAACTCAATTTATAGTAATTATACAGTGCATGTTCATCAAATCTTGAGTAGCTTTGAAAACCCGGCCAGTTTACTTTTGGAGTTTGTGTTGGTTATTTGAAACTGAAACATACTAAAATTATTTAGTTTTTTGGAGTATTTGTTTTAGTATGTTGGTAGTATCATTTAAATAACATTTATATAAGCTTCTTCCACTTTTGTTCCTAGTCAATAAATTTGTCCCTAGGGAATTGGAACATTCCTCTTTTTCACATATCTTGGTAATCAAAACCCTTTTTTTGTTATCTTGCAACAGAGACTCAAGTCTTTTAAATGACACTACCAATTATTCATGCCTCCTACTTAATCTTCCCATGTAACCGACGTGAAAAAACCCATTTACTAACCTCATGTTTCTACTGTGCTGTAACGGTTGTCTTTAACCTGGTCCTTTGCTAAAATTTCAATGCAATATTCTTCATGATCTTGTCCCCAAAATTGGTTTTTTAAAATCGATGCACATATATGACCGAAAAAATCTCATTTCGTAGAATAAAACGAAAGTATACTAACATATAAACGAATAAAAAACCAGAATATATTTGAATTGTTGGCTGAGACACAGATTCTCCATATATAAAAGCCAATGAAGTAGTTTACTATCATTGTAATATGAACCGCATATATGTGACCTACAATTTGTTTAAAGCTACTTATCGGTTGGATTTATAAACTCTCTTAGAAAGGATCGAACCGGTTGGTGTCATTAGCCATTGCAATGCATATACTTTATGCATGTTGTGCAAGTAAGTCGAGTGTTCGAATGGATAACATACATGGTATATATAGCACAGTTTCAATGCCTGCTTAAAATATTCTTTTATAGCCATGATTTTTCTCTAATTAGGCGGCGAAACTAAGTGAGAGATCGCTTAGTCGAGCCGTTTCCGAAATGCTTAGTTTACCAATTTAGACATCCAGTCGAGATCTTAAACGGTATACGCGAGCGATAGATTTCTCTAAACAGTCAAATGATTAACTACAACATAAATTAAAAAAAAATTACAAGATATGTAAGCGTTTAGGAACGACTATTATAAATGTTTTGATCTATATTTTAAAACAAGTTGGAGTGAATGTGCATCATACTGCAGCAAACAGTTATGAGAAATATTTGCGGCGTATATGGGTTGATACTTGATATAAACATCAAAGACTATATATTATTGGAACGTTTTATATAAAGTAGAGCAACTTCTGATGGGATGTCAAGAATATAAACTTATTAAAAGAATCGAACTCGTTATTAAATAGACCTATATATATCTATCAATTCGAGCTAACAATAATACTTAATAGTTATAGGGTACAGCACGAAACCCTAGCAATGAATAAAAGAAAGACATAGATGGAGAGGTTTACGAGAGACAAATATGCATTCCTCTAACGTCTAGCATCTATCAAAGATGAGAAGAAAGAAAAAAAAGCACGAAAACTCAAATATGCATATCAACTAAATAAAAAAAACAAATACCAAAGATCCCAAATGAAAGACGACTCCACAAAATGATTTTAAAAAACACATAAATTTCCGTTGACAGTTATGTGAATTCAATTAAAAAGGTGGTCTTGAAGGTGTCCCAGCTCCCCATCCAAGCAAATGAGGATCACCGGAGAACCCATAACCACCCACATTACCTCCTAACTGTCCCTGACCGGTCACTCCAGACGGCGGAGATGCTGACGGCGCTTGCTGCATCTGAGATGGTCCTCCCCCTCCCCCTCCTCCGCCACCACCACCACCACCCTCTTCCTCCTCTTCCTCAGTAATGGGCAACCTCTCGAACACCGCATTTGAGAACGATGCAGCCATTAGTATAACCGGAGCTGATGCTACAAGCGGAGCCACCACGCTTCCTCCAACCACCTGACCTTGCCCTCCGGCTAAAAATATTGACAAACCACCAGCACCTGGCGGTGCAGGTGGTGGCAAAACGGTACCTGTTAGCGAAAGAATCTCAAACCTTCCATGTAGAGTCACAACTCCTCCTCCTGCTCCAGCCCCAACGCCACCTCCACTTCCGGGAGTGACTGGCTGACGGAGAGTGACGTTAGAAACGGTGCCGTTTCCTCCTAGAACGGAGACGCCTCTCCCTCTCCGCCTAGCGTAAGTGGAGACACTCTCAACTATGTCTGCCCCGGGAGACACCTCAAGGACGTGAGATCTAAGCGCGTTGGGGCTATCGCGCGTGACTATGATCGGTGGCTTCGCTTTGTTCTTAGATCCCGGTGGACGTCCACGTGGACGTTTCCCTGGTGCTGAGCTTGATGTAGCCGGGTCTGAATCGGGTCGGCCCGGTTGATGATGATCCTTGTTTGAGTGATCAGATTCTCTTGAATCATCCGAGGGTTGCTCTTGTTGATGCTGCTGCTGCTGCTGCTGATGGTGATGGTGGTGATGTTGATGCTGGTCGATGAGATTGATCCCACCTTGCGGTTGATGCTGTTGGTGGTGAATCTCCGGTCTGAAGAGGTTATGGAAGTATCTAGAAGCTCCACCGCCTTGCTCGTAACCGCCTTCCATCGCCGCCGCATCTACTAAATCCCTCTCCCACCACTGCTTATTCGCCAGCTCAAATCAACTTTCTTGATTCTTGATCCTTCTCGCTCTCATATATGTGAAGGTGAGGAAGAGCGTGAAGAGAAAGAAAAAAAATAGCTCAGATCGAGAAGTCAAAACTCAGGATTTTGAGGAACCAATAGCTCAAAGAATTAGATGTGATCAGTTACACAAGCCGACAAAATCAGAACAGAACTAAATTAAAGACCAAGCAAAGAGAAAAAAGGCTATAGCTTAAGTAAAATGATCTCTCTTTCTCTCTCAGGTGGGGGAAAGTTAAGAGGAAACCCTAGTTAGGTGGATTAACTAGGGCAAGATGAAGAAGCAGCTTCTTCTTGCATACGAGACAACTTCGTATTTTAGCGATGTGTTCTGGAAAAAGGAGAGAGAAGCTTGAGATTCATGTGCGACTCTGCAATAAATTTTTGGTCCTCTCATTGAACGAGGAAAGTAAAAGCAAAGACATACACCGAGAATTTAGCGGAGAAACAGTCCCCTTTATTATATTTTGATTATTTTCTATACATCTTAATACTATTTAATATAAATATATTTTATGAATACATGTTAAAAAAATAGTGTGTAAGTGGGTTATATCCTTACATGAGATCCCAGAGAAAGCTACATAGGGCTTCGTCGAGGTTTTTCTTTGGCTCCAATCAGATAAAAAATGTGTTGAGAAGTAGTTTCAGAATTTTGAAAGCCTGGTGGATGATAAGATTAGCATGAGATCTTAAAGAAAAAAAAGTACAAGGATGATTTGTTGTTTATCGAAAACTATAGACGACATATTGAAAGCGCATTATTTTTTATTTAATTTTCAACACAAAATGTCAAGTGGAAGTTGGGTACAAAGATGATAAATGAATCTCACACTCACTTTAAGGCGCGTGAAGATTACGTTTAAACAAAAGTTATAGTATATTTAATCTTATCATGCTACTAATTATATTGTTTTATAGTTTAGTACAAACTTACCTTATTACTACGTTGTGAGACATTTGTAGGCTAGTGGTTTTCTTAGCGCTGATATCATTTATATCCAAACAGGATTCATGAATACGGTTCGTGAGTTATATATATAGACAAAGCTTTTCTCTATATATTATATTTCTATTGTCAATTCATAATTTATAAATGTGTTATTTATTGTTGAAATCAATTATATAGTATATGGTTAGCAAATAGTACAATATTCTAATAAGAACCCACGTTGCTTTAGTAAACAGACGGATACGAACAATCTTTGCTGAAAAAAGAGAGAATTAGTTTACTTTTATGCGTCGCAGAACAATAATTGATTAACCATGCTTTATTGATTAATTAATAATTTCTTTTTAAAACTATACCCCTTCTCTCTATATACATGTGTGTGTGTGTGATTGAAACCGAGCTAATTAGATTATCAGAGAATCGATGGTCTTACTAAAGTTTCCCACTTGTTTACATTTGTTATTTTTATCTATATCTTCTTTTACAGTCTTGGAAGAGGGCATAAGCCGCATAACTACGAACAATCAATCTAGATAATGGTCCTTTATTATAATGAGGACTATATTCCTTTAAATATCATAAAACAGAGTGGACCCTTTTTTAATAATAACTTTGGAGAAAGCTAATGATCCCATTAATGTAAAATAGTAGTTAGTAATTATTACAATGTCATTACAGTTGATATTTTTGGTTTGCAAAAGTAATATATGGTTTTGTTACCTTACGTCGAATTTGATGTATAGAGAACTAATTTGATAAACCTTTTTCCTAGCATGGATATATAACACGAAAGTAATACTGTACTGAATTTGGTGTAGTACTAATTAAACTGATCTTTTGGTTATCGAGTAGTGTTTTGGTCGAATAATGTAAGTATAATTCCTCCAAAAGAATGATCACTTTTTTAATTGTTTTTGTAAAAATCAAACTATTTGATAGATTCATTTTTGCGGACTAGATTAATTATATCAGTCTTTAAGACCTGTTTGAAAGTTTTGATTTTTTAGCAATAAGTTTTTCATAAATATATAAATCATGAATATATTTATCTTTAGATAAATCAGTTGACGAGAAATAAAAACTAATAATTTGATATATCATTTCCATACAATGAGAAATTATTTTTTTTAGCTTTGCCATAATTAATTTGTTGGAGAAAAGAAAACGTTCGATAACTCCAAAAACACTTACCAAATCAACCCATCGAAATAATTGCAAATTTATTGAAGTGACTAAACTGGATCCGACCCATTAATGCTTGACCTCATCGGACCGTGACTGTTTGTCCTAATTTTTAACTGCACTGCACCCATATAGTAACACCTAAAGCTCCTCAACGTGGACGCATGTGGGCTGAACTACGTGGGACCCTTTTAAAACGGATCAGAACCGTCCATCCTCTTGGCATGCGGGACCCACGAACCGTCGTTCTCATCGGCGCAACCTGGCGAGTCAGGGCTCGGTGCAATGTACTTGAACCGGACACGTTAGCTTGAACCGCACGTGCACAGACAAAAGTCACGTGCGGTCAAAAGGTCAGAGCATGAAAGTGAAAGGCAGGCAGTGTGACCACGTGGAGGTGGTCGGAAACATCGGTACTTGGTCAATTACCTTATCCAATCACACTCCTCTCGAATCTATATAACTTACCCATATCAATCACTCTTCCTTAAGGTTTGTACTTGGGTTCACTTCTGCCGTATTTAAAATTTTGAACATAATAAATTCAGAGTTTCTTTTGTTTTACGTGTCTAAAATTATCGAAAAAATCTATATAGTTCCAAGGTTATATAATACTACTGGAAGTGTATTGAAATTTGACAATATATAGTGGCATAGGAAATTTGTAAAAATGAATGTATTTTTTAAAAAAATTGTGTCATAAGTGGAAGGTGTTTAGCACAAAACATATATTGTATCCACCTATTTTTTGTTCTTTGTGAAACTGCTTCCATTCAATTCAAGCCGATTCAAATGGTTTAAAACTTGCTTTGTAAAGTTATTTTTTAATAGATATTTACATTTATACCCAAAAAGGTATATAATATTTTAAGCCCTAGAGCTACGTGCCAAATCAAGTACAACATGCAAGTCCATAAGCATGAGTGTATGAAACGGTCCTATATTCTTATGAGTTATGACCCTCCCTACTGGTTTAGATCGATCAACCCCTTTCTCGATAAATTGATACGTCCAGTGATCGCATAGAATCAAAGTTATAACTACGACACATGTGTCATAAGATAACTCGATCCTTGCGTTCTAGGTAAGAGATCTTTATTAACAAACGTATCAGATATAAACATTCCGACATAAACTGATAATAACATCATTTCACCTGATAATGATGCAGCTTGTTTGGACAAATAATTCAAATACTATAGTTTTTGTGAGGTTCGGACAACATTAAACAAGATCTCGAAACTAAATTGCATACCCACTTTAACAATAGTTAATATACCCTACTCGATATGACATCATTTCAATTAAATATCTGAAAAATTATCAGACAGCCAAAAAACTTTAATGATTATACCCAATAATCAGTACGCTTAATTTTATTTAATTTGCTTTTTTTTTTAATAGTATCAATCAAAGTACCACGCGCCAGATATATATGAGATTATGCCGTGTATATCATCCCTACTATATATGCCAATACAAAAATTTACATCTTTATGAAGAAAATTTACAGTTTTGAATGTTTAAAGCAAACAAGTTCGGTAATTTTAACATAAAAAATGCTACTAGTTATTTATTGGAATCTCAAATTTTCCGATACGTGGTATTTTTTGCACCAGTAAAAAAGAACGGGAACGTGAGCCTCGCACTTAAAATGCGGCCATACTTTCTCTAAACAAAAATTTGCATTCGCTTTGACAACAAAAAAAGCATCGTACATGATAGTTCAACGACCACACATCAATTTTTTAAAATAAAAAATTATTAACTGGATTGAATTTGGTAATTTACTGACAGTTGATTATGGATGCATAAAAATCGTAGAACAAAAAAATCAATCAACAAGTCTAATCCAGCTCTTTATATCAAATTGTCAATCAAATCATACTTTATTTGGTTTGTCGCACGGAATCTAACATGTCCCGCTTCTTTGCTCTGTATTAGTGGAATGATGTGTGTTTTAGAACATTATTAAGCTATAAACGAGGTTGTATTATTACTATACATGGGAATAACCGCTTGCTAGTTGCTACATATCTCCCTTATACTATATTGACAAACAACAAAATTTATAATAGATATTATTTAACTCTTACGACTTTGACTTGACATTTTTATTCCATAGAAAACTAATAGGGTGAAGTTGAAACTGTATTTAATTGCTCCTATCAATGTGGAGAACTTTGGTACCCCAAACATACCTATGTTACTATATACAAATGTTTAGTTTGCAATTTTTTTTTTTACTAACGTAATGATGGTCACAACTTAAGAGGATCTATCAATTAATTAGTGGTCTCCACTAGGTTCTTATAAATAAATTCAAAAGCAGTTGTGATCAATCAGAAATTACGGGTCAACTTTATCGATAATGCCCAATCCCATTCTCACATCTTTGGCGACTTGTGATCTGCAACCACCCCCATCCACCAAATTTTCTAATTATAAACCGGGAAAATAAAACAAAACCAAATGTCTTTTCGAAACTTAATGTCTCTTTCATTATTTTTCTACTCATAATGAATTTGAACAAGCTATATACACCTTATGCATATACATTTGCCAAGTGAACTACAAACTGTTTTGAAGAAAACATTTAAACTTTGAACAAAAAAAAATATATATATATATATATATATTTAAACTTAAACTATAGAAATGATAAGATATATATGCCTTTTAAACATACAAAAACTTGTTGGCTACATGTTATTTGTATATAGTGAAACTAAAGGTGATTTATATGTCAAAAAGGGGGAGAAAAAAACAAATGTGATTAGGATTAACTAGTAGGGAGGAAGCAACATGGGCAAATTGCCAAATTGGTTTGATAACGGGCCCACTTGTCTACCTGACCGTTTTGGACTTTCTGAGTTAGTGTCGAAGGCTTTGGGCCCATAAAGAGGACCCCACTCAAGACAGGACAAAAGATTCTTAGAAATCACCCACGTAGACATTACAACGTGGAGATCTGACCACGTGTGCGGACTCTGACGGGGTACTCGTCAGACTGACGTGGACGGTCACGACCTGTTATTAGTTCGTTTTGTTCCAAGGTTTTTAGATGGTTACTAAATTGGGCCTTAAGATTTGCCCAATTAATATATTAGCCCATTAATTAGAGTAGGCCCAATTATGAAGAAATCTTACGCAGGCATCGCATCTCTCTCGATCGTCGACGACGATTCCCGATGGTCATCTAGAATCAACCTCCGAAGCCGCCGGAATCGTATCAAGGAGCACCTAAAACCTGTCATCTCCGACGAGAATCTGATTTCAAGTAAGTCGATTCTGTTTCGTTGCTGAGAACACAAGTTACAGCGATTGCTTTAGATGACGGAGCTGATACTTTGACAGTTTAATCGAATAATTCTTCGGCATAGGAGCCGTCGCTGGTAGGATGCTCGAGTTACGCGATAGAGAGTGCTATTTGCTCTTCTGTCTTATCGTCTTCATAATCGCTGTGCCTTGTTTCAGCCATGAAAGCCTGTTAGTGTTCTTAAAAAAACCTCGCTTTTTAGCATTTCCCCAAAAATCTTCAGTTCGTTTTTGGTATAGTAGAAGATGATGTTATCAAGTGATATTTTTCGTAGGTTTGATGGAAAACCTTTATATGCTGGGAAGGAACTGTGGAAGGAGACAATGCCATTGCAATCTGGATTTCGAGTTTACAAATTAGAGGGGCTTAAATCGAATTCTTGGTATGAAGTCAAGATATCGTACCCAGCTTCTGTATGTCAAAAATGTGTTCTCTTGTTCTTGCTCTTTTTTCTGGAAACCTTTGCTTCCATGTTTCTTGCGCTTGTTGAAAAGCTGATCTTTTGCTTTGATAACAGATACCGGCTCTCTTCTCGCTGCAACTGTTGAGGAACGGTGAAATGGGTTTGAAGCTGAACCAGATGAGAAAATTACTAAACACTGAGAAATTGATCTTCAAAACCGAAAGTCTTGAACATGTTAATGAAAACAAGGTATTTGCAATCAGCTCCTACAGCTTAGAAAGAAGCATGAAACCGAGTCCATGTTTTGTTTTTTTCTGGTTTAGGACGGATTGTATGTTTTGGTGACTGTGGAACCCGAAGGAATCGTGGCTATACCAAATTTCAAAGAGAGGGCGTTCATCATTTACAACATAGGCAAGCCTTTTTTCTACTTACTACTATCTTATCAATCTTCTTCTTCTCACAGCATAGGACTTGTGGTGAGTGAAGTGTTTCCTTCTAAAACCTGAAACTCTCATGGGTGACAGTTTGTGAAGAACAGCTCCTAGGCATCGCTTACTCATGCTGGTCAGTGGTGGTTTTAGTAGTACTGTGTCTCGTGGTCGCGCTGATTCTTCCCCGGTTTCTCCCATCTTATCGTCTGATCAAAGATGGAGATCATGACCGTTAAAGGCTTTAAGGCCCTTGCCAAGTTCATATCGAATGGGAAGCATATGGTTAATACACATACGGTTTTTTTCTTGTGTTTTGTTTCTCTCACATCTCTGTTTCTTTACTCTACTTCTTCTCTTCTTTTGTTTGATTATCACAGTGTAGAACCCTAATGACATCAAAATTCCTCCGACTAAACTGCACCATTAATCACAAAAAATAATGTTTTTTTTCCATCTTGCTCTACTCCTACTGGCACAAACTCTTTCCAAACACCAGACTTTAATCGATTATTAGAATCAAATGCCGCTTGAGTTGTCATCTTTACCATATTAATACCTTTAATTGACTAAACCGGAGCAAACCGTACCGAATCCTTGAGTAAATATTTATGTGAAATAAATACATCGATTAAACCACTCTACGTTATATCCGAACCAAACCGAAGGATTTCCCAACAAAAAAAAACACACAAATACAAATCCGAGTGGAGTACCTATATACATTTACAAATATTAGTTAAAAAAATCTGTGAATTTTACAAAAAAAAAAAAATCTTCGTTATTATTACACACAGATTAAAAATCTTCTATTATGGGTAAAAAGGAACAATGAAACGACCTTTGGAGTTGTGATTTTCGACTAAACATTAAACGGATCTTTGGAGTTGTGATTTTCGACTAAACATTAAACCTGTATCTTGATTAAATCCATGCTTTCAGATTTGGTACATAAATCCTTTAGTATACCAATTTAGAGTCGTAAAGCAATTTAAATATGACATTAGCAGGATGGAGAATATTTTGGATATCTCCTTTATATGCCAGTGAAGCGTCATGAGGCTGATTTAACTACGAAGTCTACGATTAATGATTCTGTGTGACAGATCTGAATTTCGAGACCTTCTTTAGCCTCCACAGCCTGGTGGACTCCCTCAGACCATCTCCTTTTCTCTTCAACTGAAAATATTTGAAATCCTTACTTTACTGTCTTAAATATTATAAGATACAAGTGAAAACGTCAATTTTATGAAATGAAACAAAGAGTACAAATGAAGCCAGAGCTACCTATACCTCGTTAATTATAAGTGCTTTCCCATTTCTCACTAAATATTGAACATCACGCTTGTAAAATTTCTTTAGCTTTTAAAGCACTCATACCAACCTGCATTAGTTACTATCTAACTGAAACATTCTTACTCAGAGAATCCCTTTACTCATAACTATATATGTAAGGAAAATAATACACTACTCACTCATGCCACATCAATGTGGAAAACCCATAAGCCACTACTATCTTTCAGCTCTTTGAAAAACCAAACCGAAAGATCTGCCATGATGCCATCAATTCACCCATGATTTTAAAGATTAATAAATATGATACATTGAGTTTATTTGGCGGCAGTAATCAGTAAACCACTATTAACTCGGACGGTGATAAAAAAAGAAAAGAACAAAAACCCGGCACATTACACTTTACACGTATCACAATTTGCTTTAACCGATAAATTCACGAGAGAACACACACATAATTCCATAATTACAGCGTTAATTACATAAATCAGATATGATTTGCGCGGGACCCATTCTTATGAGAGCGAAGAAGAACTCTCTCTCTCTCTCAATCCATGAATCATAATCACGCATCATCGTCGTCGTCATCACCAACTTCTTCATCATCATCAATGTGAATACCCCAAAACGAATCTTTCTTTTCCCCTTTTCTTTTCTATCTAACCTAAATCACACTGATTCGTCCCTCTTTCCCGCTCCCGCTTTTTTTCTTATCTCCATTTTCCCCTGCGCTCTATTCAAATTCGTCTCCGAATTGTCTCTCTCGTTTCTGTGTTCTGTTTTTCACAATTCGTCGCAATCAGCAATTCAGAAACCCTAGACCCATCCTTCTCTCTCTCTCTCTCTCTCTCTCTCTCTCTCTCTCTCTCTCTCTCTCTCTCTCTCTCTCTCTTCTTCCTGTCCCATCATCTGTCAAAGTTTAAAAACCCCCTTTTCCCCTAACTTTTTTTTTTATCTTCAGTTTTTTTTTTCCCGGGAAATTTTATCTCTGTCATGATCATTTCTTGTTAGTATGATCCTTTATTAGGTTTCCTTGGGGCCGATCTCGCCTTTTCCTCTTTTCCCTCCCTCTTATAGTCGCAGACCCGAGTAAACCCTAGAATCTCCATTTTCAATTCGATTTGGTTCTGTATTTTCCATCTTTACTCGCCTAAGGTTTGATCATTCAAATTATTCTCTCTAGGGTTTACTGGGTCAAGTTTTAGTAACCGCTTAGAATCGGTCCTTGTCCATACATCATCTCTCTCTATATTCCACTTGCAAAAGGTCTTGTGTCTCTGGCTCCAATCATGGCGTATCACTCGATTCCGGGCTCTGGGTTTCATTATTCGAATTCCCCGTTTGGCGATACAACCTTTACCAAGGTCTTTGTTGGTGGCCTCGCGTGGGAGACTCAAAGCGAGACTCTTCGTCGGCATTTCGAACCCTATGGTGAAATCCTTGAGGCGGTCGTTATTACCGATAAGAACACCGGTCGATCCAAAGGTTACGGCTTTGTGAGTTTCCTATCTATTGTTGATGCTTTTTTTAATATTTCTATATCTGAAGTTGGATTTTTGCTGCTTTTAATGAACAATATCCTCTGCTTCCATGGTATGCTTAGATATTATTGGGTTCTAAATTCTGCTTTAGAGTTATAATTATAGTGAATACATCTTTGGGGCTCGCAGATACAAGATGATTTGTTTGGCGTAGGATCCTAGCTCCCTGTATAAACAAAGCAAAGAAAAAAGAGTTGAGAGTTCGTAAAAATGCTGGTTTTGCTGAAACCTCTTTGGCCATCTTTGCTACTTATATGCCTGTTAGCTTATTTCCACGATTGTTGAATGACTCAGCGCTCTGTTATTGATTCTAATGGAGGATTCAGGTGACTTTCCGAGACCCAGAGGCTGCTAGGAGAGCCTGTGCCGACCCAGCGCCTATAATAGATGGCAGACGAGCGAATTGTAATCTTGCTTCTCTTGGGAGACCTCGGCTTCCTATGCAATATGCAGTGATACCCAATATTCCTGGTCAGTCTTGCTTCAGTATTCATCTGTTCCTTTTTTTTTTCCTTGCATTACTTACTGTGACCTTCATATTTTGGTGGATCATGACCGTGTAACCCTGTAATTTATTGCATTTTTTTTGTTGGTTAGGACGAATGAGACCTGCTTCCCCATATGTTGGAAGTGTGCATGGTCCTCGCGGTTCACTTTTTGGAAGCCATCCCTACCAGCAACCACCTGCTTATGGCTATCAGCAAGGAGTGATGTACCCTTACGGGTGAGTTATGCAATTTGAGGTTCATTTTTTAAATCTGTTGAAACGGACATGATTTGAAGTGCTAATCGGTTGTTATGTCTACCTGATAGTCCCACATCTCCCAAAGGTGGAAATTTTGTTCTGTCGCTTTGATCAAGTGGCATTTACTATCACAGCATGGACAATCACTTAGAGATTATAACGAGCTAGGGGTCAATAGTTATCTTCTGACACTTAGGGTTCTTGAGTGTAGCACAGTAGCACTGTGATATGACATGTTGTGATTGGTAATGTTGCAGGAAGAATACAAAAATAATTGCAGAGGATATGTCGCCGAGCTCAATTTGTTTTTGACAGGCAAGGTCATGAAATGTACTTGGACTTTGAAAAGGCCAAACGATCTAGATTTTAGGAATGAATATTTTGCAATGGACTTTTAGGCTATTTTCTCCTAGTTTTAGCATCTTCCTTTTATAGTATAATGTATCTTAGCCATCTTTCCTTTGAGTGTCTAGCAAAAGCTTTACTCATCCGTCTCTAAATTTAGTTGCTCTTTTTGGTGTTCTCTCAGGGTTACGCCATATGGACCTGAGTACATGTACTCACAGTCTCAGGTAGACATCTTAAAAATTCTGCAGACGCTTTGTTGTTTATATATGCATTTAAAACTATTTGGCTTCGCTTTTATAACTCATGGCTTCTCTTCATGGAATTGTAGGGCTTATATGGTCCTTACACGGGGCAGCAGTACCTTCAGGTTTATGGAGTACCTGGGGCAGTTAACTCACCGGGCTACCAATACGGGCAATTGACTCAGAATATTCCGGGTGGTCACGGTTACACAGCAGTACAGGGTTATTCAGTTCCAGGAAGTCATGTTGTGCAGCTTGGTGGAACCAGTGTCACTTCAACTATGTCTGCTATTCAATCTCCCTACCCTTCAGCTATAGCCGGTCCTGCCCCAACGCAGTCCCATGTCATTGTCCAGACTCCTCAGTATGTGCAGAGTAGCGGTTCTGATCAAACAACAGGGTGAAAACTCGACCAGGGTAAGTATTTATTGATTATATTAAGGATGTGAATCAGCTTGGAGATGATACACACTTACACTCCCTCGGAATACTGCAGAAAAGGGAAAGAAGTTAAAGGACAGTGAAAATGCTACTCTGAGTAGTGGCAGGCTTGCTGTTTAAGCTTTACGCATTATTTATTATAGCATTCTAGAGGTAAGCTTGTTACTTCAAACCCCCTTTTAGTTTCATTACTTGCAAATGTTTTCGATCTCAACCACATTTCATTACTGTTGTTGCAGGTTTATAAGTAGTCTTGTTCACTAAAGAAGTCAAAAAGGGTTGCTCTCAGGAAGCGGATGTTAGGGCAAAGGACAATGGAAGTTTCATGGTTCGTGCTTCTGTTATCTTAACACACTCTCTCTCTCATCATGTATATAGCCACGACAAGCTTTTCTGGCTTAAACTATATGAATGGTTTCACTCCGGAAACAAGGGTTTTCGTGGTAAACCGGTAGGAATAAGTTTGGTGTACAAAGAAACATGCACATATATTATAGAATGGTGGAATCAAAATCTGATTCTTTTGGTAGTTTACGTAGTCCTCTTACGACACACTTTCTTAAGGCATAGGAGTGTTAGTAAGAAGATTGTTAGGTAAAGCCTTTTTAAGTCCTCTCGAGTCGAGTCCTCAGCATTGTAAGTAAAAAATTATTGTCTATTGAGCTGACTTAGCTTCTTGTCTGTGCATATATCTTAGCTCCAGGGTTCTCTTTTCCATGTCTGTACAGTTTCTAGGCTGATTAAATTGTTTTTCTGGATATTCCTTATTGTTTCTGTCTATGGCTCCATCTTCTCAAGAATCTCTTCTGTTTTTTACTCCATTTTTCTCGTTAAAATATCTTCTTTTACTATTAGTTTTGGAGATGAAAAGATTTGAATTAGTTTAAAACCCACCATCGTCAATATTTAATGTCCATATCGAGGTAATGGCAAGGTAGTGATGTTTGGATGTCCGTCAAAACTGGATCTTGAGATGGTTATTGGATTAGTCTGCACAAACAAATGAATCAACCAAATTTGTAGAATCATCGCAGTTATATTTTATGTTCCCATTTTCCCACCACTTCTTTTTGTCTTCTTTTCAATTCTCATTCCTTTCCCACTCAAAATTGTACTATAACCTCAAATATTTTCCTTCATTAGCTTAAAATTTGACTTTGGAGCAAAATATCCGTTAAAATAAACACTTTCTTAACGATCAAGAAGTAGCTACATTTATCTGAGACATCATTACTAAATACACAACCTCAAATATACTATATCTGAGACATCAAAAAGTATTGTTTGTTCATTTTAGGATAAGACAAATAAAATATATATGGGCTTTTGACTATTTAGAAGCCCAGAAGTGTTACAACAACACGGCACGTGGCACAATCCAGGTGACAACTGCGGTTATTTGCGGGTCCCACGTGGTAGCCACGTGTAACGAGGAAAGGAGCCCATCCTCTTTGCATTTTGTCTTTTGCCCCTACCAAAATATTTCTCGTCTCCTCTCTCGCTGGGAATCTCGTCTGCTCCGTAGAGCTACCCATCACTGCAAAACAAGGTCAAAATCCATTATTGCTATTTTTCTCTGATGCAAGTTTTCGGATTTCTTCTCGTCTTCTCCTTCACTGTGTGATAAATCTTATTAACTGAACTCGATGGACTTGCCAAGATTGAAATTGCAGAATCCCTAATTAGCTGTGGTTTAGTTTTGTGGAGCAATGTGGGATAGATTCTTGCAATAAAGAGTACCAATTGTTTCTTCATCAAGCGTAATGACCTTTGTTTTTAACAAAAAACTGTTTTTGAACTAACTTGTCAAATCAAATGGGTATCTAGTTTCATGACTTGGATTATGATGTTTTCTGGGTAGAAATGAAAAGTTTTTCTACGTAGCTGATGATCTACATCAGGACAGCTTTCTCATCGTTTCACTATATTTTCAGATTCAGTTTTTTTTGTTTTGCTTATCTTACTTAGATTCTGCTGTTAAGGAGGGCTCGGTTACGTTATCTCCTTAGCGATGATAATAGAGATTGTTCAAAATAGGTAAAACACAGGGATAAAAATGGTGGAACTTAGGAAGCATTTAACACTAAATCTGGCAAATTTGAGACACGCTCTCAATTTGTTTACTGTAGCTACAGTTTTTGGCATGTCCTTATGTGACATTGATTGTGCCACATTCATTTGTAATGCAGCTTTATTATATATGTAGTTATCTGCCAAAATCGAGAACGAGCAAGAGGAAAACATGAGTCTGTGTTGCGATGGGTTATCGAACGATCAGTGTTTCTTGGTCAACTTCATCATGAGCAATTACTTGGGTCCTGATTTGTATTATGATAACCCAAGATGCTCAGCTTCTCAAAGATTAGCCAAAGGTTTGCCTCCTTACACACTGAATCACATTGGATCTTCCTCTCTAAATGTTGCGCAGCTACAGAACTTGTACTATTATGTACTGAGAAACGCCGACTCCAGCCTCCTCCTTCGTCCGGACATGATTTATGCGTATCTGAAGGGATGCATACCTTTGGAGCCCTCTCAAAATTCTCATCAGTTCACATATTTTTTCCCGACGAGTCTTCACCCGCATAAAAGTTATTCACCGAGCCAAGAGATAGTTGAGGGGTATTCTCCGAGCCTCGAGATTGTGAAGGGGATTGTAGTTATCGATGATCCTGCAGTGGAGTTCATAAACAAGGAAGAACTCCAGAGATTCAGGTGCTTGTCATTGCTGAACGACCTGAAAATCGACAGAGCCGTGTCTTTATCTCCTCGACCTGTGCAGCTGGATGGAAGCAGGAGAACCGAGCAGGACTGTTCAAGAAATGGGGAAGTGACGACCAATGGACTTGTCACTAACCAAGACGTCAACTCATATGGCGAGCTTGGAGAAACGTGCAAAAGAAAGAAACAGGAGGAAGCAGTTGCTGATCATGATGTTTGTGTAATCAGTGAAACCCGAGAAGGAGTTTCAGGAAGCATACCACAGAGCCAGGGAAAGGAGCAGGGCTGTTCAAGAAATTGGGAAGCGACATCCAATGGACTTGTCTCTGACCAAGACTTGCCTAAAGAATCATGCAAGAGAAAGAAAAAGGAAGAAGAAGCAGTTGCTGATCATGCTTTTTGCGGAATCAGTAAGACCCCAGACAGATTCCGGGAGACGTACAAGAGAAAACGGTTCAAGAACTCATCAACTAAAGCAAGAAACAAGAATGGCGAAACTCTTACGGAAAGAGACAGAACATATAAACCCACCAGCCTACCACTTGTAATTGTTCCTCCTGAAATTAAGGAAGGTGATGCAGAGCCGGCGGTTGTTACCACGGGAACAGCCAGCAAAGAAAATTTTGGACCATCCATTGGGACTGTCGACATTGGTGTCAACAAAGTTGCTTACTGTTTTCAGGTTGCTTTGCCCGGTGTCTACAAAGACTACGGTATTATATTTATGTTTTGCTAACTATATCCACACATGTCTCATCGGGTCAAAATGATGAACACATGAGTTGGTTTGGTCTTCATTGTGCAGGTGAGTTCAGCTGTGAGATTGAATCAGATGGAAAGGTTACACTGGAGGGATCGAGTACTACAGGAGTGAAAACGATCAAGAAGTATTCTCGGGTTTTCGAGATGAATAACCGGAATCTGTATCCGCCTGGACCGTTCAAGCTATGTTTTAGTCTCCCAGGACCAGTTGATCCGCGGCTAGTCTCTCCTGTCTTCCGAACAGACGGTATTTTCGAGGCTGTCGTCATCCGACTCAAAAACTCTAATTAAACCAGAGGTTCCTTCAAGTTGGGAACAGTAGGATCTCTGTAAATCTTTTTTTTTTGTTAATGGGGATCGAAGCTAGGCCCTAATCAAACAGCATGTATCTAACTTTTTGGACATGGCTCTGTCGATTTTGCGTGATTTGCTAACTATCCGTCCGTCTTTCTTCGTTATGTTGATTCAGAAATGTTTTCATGTTAACTTGTTAAGACTCGCCGAAGCACTAATGTTGTACTTGTTACTACTCTTCATCAGTGAATCAAACCGAAACTAAACGGATTAATACAAAAAAAACGACAAGAATTCTATACAGAAAATAGCTGAAGTTTAATTCCTCTCTTTTCCCATTCCTTATTTCTTCGAATCACTCCTGCAATTCCCTGAAACCATAATCCCCTGATCTTCAAATAACAAAAGTGAAACAAGACAAATATCTGCAAGATCGTATTGATTGTTAGGCGAGTAATGTGCATACATTCAATAAATATTGTTGAACTGAATCCTAAAGAAGGCGTTGGAGCTTGGAACTTGTTTGTGCTAGAGAAATGTCGTAAGATTGAATCATCTGGAACACACACACCTTTGTTATATATACCAATTCAGTTTTTGAACGTTTACTTAGGATATTATCACGTTGCTAGAAGAAATCAACACCAGATTTGATCTTTATTCTAGTTTCATCTGCTTCAATTTAATCTCAAGATCTTTGAAACTGTTTTTGCAAATACTTATTACGCAAGAAACTGTTTAATCGGCTCTTGCTCTGTTTTCTTTAATTACTTCCTTTCCAAGAAACTGTCTAGTTTAGTTTTCCTTTGTTTTTCTTCAGTTTAATGCTCTCTGTGTTTCTTTAGTCGCCATTTACTTAAGCCCCTTACTTCATTCTTAGAAACTTTCATATTGCTCATAGTTGTTACAACAAGTTGTATTCATAAATCAAAAGCGAAAACAATTGAAATTAGAGTTTCATGATAACATTCATATAGATATGAAGATAATGATGAAGATTCAGTGATCGGAGATGCTCTCATTACTTAGTTTTGGTGGGGAAAGAAGCCATCTTGTTGATACCACAAAGACCCTCTGGTTTCCCAGTGTTCCTCTTCATCCTGATGTAACCTTTCTCTCCCCACTTTGGTCCCCAAGAATTCTTCACAATGATGTAATCGGAACCCTTGCTTGATCCGTACCCAACCGCAGCCACACCGTGGTCGAGATCAACCCCGCACCGCCCATCAAACACGCCCTTCATATACCAAAACACACCATGATTCAAATATCAAGAAGATTAATATATCTATCAAACAACCATTTTCTTGATTCATAGGTTTTATCAGATGTACTTACGCCGCTGTAGAACTGGAACTCTCTACCAGAGGCATCAATGGCGACACTGAGAGGCTGATGAGCCAATGCCTTCAAGAGACTCTTCTCGTCGTTCCTAGGTACATCTTGGTGCCCATTGATAGTCACCATTTCAGATTCGTCCTGTATAAAAACAGAGAGGATTAGCGTTGTCAATTTGACTATCATATTTTCTTTATCCTGATTTTTTTTTCGCATTTACGCAAAAAAAAAAAAAAACCTTTTGTGTCTCGCAAGTTCCTTCTTTCATTGAGTAAGGATAATCCTCTTCCTTGCGAAGACCTCCGTTCTTGACAATGTACTCAAAAGCATAGTCCATGAGACCACCGTTGCAGCCATTGTTGTAGGTTGTGTCACAGTCTATGAGTTCTTGTTCAGACAATGTTGTCAAATTTCCTGTCACAATCTTGTTTATACCTTCCACTGCAGCTACCGTGGAAAACGCCCAACAACTTCCTGCGAAACAATTGAAAAACGAAAATGATAACGAAAACAAATCGAGACTTTAACACGTCGGATGAGACTTTAAAACAAAACCAAGACTTGAGATTACCGCAAGAGCCCTGGTTCTTGACATAGCTCACGGCTCCTTTCTTTCTCCAGTCCACAGATTTAGGCAAAGCTTCAACGTCCTTGTAGGCAAACTCTTCGTACGATCTTTCCTCGTCGGGCCTCGCAATATCAGTGTTGAGCCCCAAATACTTATTCTTGAATTCTTCGTGGCTCAAGTCCGCAAACTCGTTCAGACCAAGCCAGTAGCTTTTCACTTTCTTGTTAGTCTCATCGATGTGCTTCAGATTATCCTTGAAAACTTCGAACCTAAGCAACTTCTCTTCAACGGTTTCGTAAGCTTTCTCGAAATTGGATATCCAGTTCTCGAAGAGCTCGATGAGTTTGTCATGAGACTCCAAATCCTCAGGGGAATATCCAACGATGGAGTAATCGTGGGAAGCAGCGAAAGAGAGGGAGAGAGATGCAGCGGATAAGGCAAGAACAAAACAGAGGATTCTTGAAGGCGAAGAGACAGCCATTTGAGTAGTTCGAATTTTTCTTTGTTTTTTTGTGTTAGTTGAATAGAGTAACTGGAAGAGAAGAGTTTGTTTATATAGGCTGAAGATTTTGATAGATGATCTTTATGCTTTAGAGTAAAGTTGTCTGGGTCTGAATCTTGTATAAAGACTGTATCTTTAAGCTTAGTTTTGTCTTCTTAGAGGTTACTTTCACTTCAAGTAAAAATTGTATATGATTTGTTTAGTCTTGCTCAATCATCTAAGAGAGGCATTTGGATGATTATATGACCATTCTCCTAATCAAGCCCACATTGAGCCCACATATTTAGAGGTGGTCGTGAATTTGAAGAGTGAGAATTGGCCCTTTATAGAAATGGCACGATGTTTTACGTTCCCGACATTTCCCTTGCCCGGAACAACGCGCCGTTCTGGTCTTTGAAACGGCACAGTGTTTAAAGTTGGAAAGTAATTTATTACAATGGAATTTTTTTTTTTTGTTTTTGTTTGCTAACTACAATGGAATTTGTTTAGCCATAGGCTTTAATTTAGTCAAGCCATGTATTATTATGATGGGATCGAGAGTTACATTAGAACTATAGTATTTATAAAACATGAGATTACAGTGAAGTGTTTTTCTTTGTCATTTTATAAGATAATAATCTGTAAAGAACAAAGTTTGACCTGTCAATCCACCAAGATACCTGATAACAAGTCAGGAGGATCAGATCTTCATGTTTAAAACTTATTTTATTGTATATTGATGATGACCACCAACCACTATGAAATAAATCATCACCATATATTCATAAAAGTGGATCATTCCCTCATTTAAAACATGAATCATATATGTAAAAGTTCAATGGAAAACTCACTGGTTCTATCTTTACAGGACATCTACTACTACTTGCATAAATGAAAATAAATAGTTGGTATTTCGTTTGTAGGGACAAAATCAACAAAAGATATAAAAATGAAAAATGGAAAAAGAAAAACATATCATTAGATCCGTTTGAGGTGGAGACACGTGGTCGGAGATGCTCGAATGATTTGGGAGCACGAACTCTACGTCTCTACGAAGAAAAAGACCCTTGTCTATTTTTCTTAGGTCATATATATATTATTTCAGAATTAACATAGATATAGAAAAAGAAACGTTGAATATTATTTCTCAAATTGCGTTGCGCAAAGAAAGATAAAATCATCATCAACTTGTGGAAGAAGAATTATAATTATTGATACATATGCTATCACTGTTGAATTTTTTAAAATTATTATGGTGTATCCTCTTGTCGACTAAATATTTCATATTCGATTATCTATAACATATAAAATACTAGTTGAGGAGAAGTAATTGGTAGGGCATAAAATGGTACGTGAGAAAGTGACAAAGCACTAATGGTATAAAATCACATGCCCTCTCTCTCTCGTTGACGCCATGTTCATCTCCCATTGCACTTACCCCATCTGTCTCCTAATTATAATTTTTCTTCCTATACTAGTTAAACTTTTAGTTTTGTTTAATAGTAATTTGTGTATTTTCCTTCCAAAATATCTTGTTTCTTTAACGTAAATGTACAGTGTCAATACATTCACGATTGTGTTGTGTTTATGTGGGTGTTTTATATATGTCTATGATTATGTGGGTGTTTTATATATGTCTATGAAGTAAATAAGCTGATATAATTGAGCTAAATGATGATCACTTGTGAATTTAGGTTGTTAAATAATATTTTGCAAGAAATGTTACCTCCACCAAGCAAAGCAATTACCAATATATGTTTGTAAGTGTGACATTCCAAATTTGAAATATTAACACAGTTTGTTAATATATCTGATCAATTCCGTATTAATATTACGTATTAATTTGTCAACTTGAGTATGTTTTTTTCGTTCGTTAACATCTGGAAGTACGTTAGTATTGTAAGTTTGGATATGTACATGTATATACTAGTTAAAAACTGTAATTTGAAATTTTAGTTAATTAAAATTATATGACTAAAAGAAGATTAACGAAAGGAAGATTATGGAAGAAACAAGACCAATTAGCACGTTATTAACTTTGGACAACGGTTGAGATGTTGGTTTATAACGTGGATCCTCTGCATTTGCATGTTCCACGTTTGATCCAATCCTAAATTATTAAAACGTTTTCACCTTCATTTCATTGCTGTTTCTTTTTGGTCTCTTCTGCTATTTGGATATCATAGACATAGAATATTAAAGTTATGTACGGGTAATTGTGTTAACTTCTGAAGATTCCAACTCGTGACATGGGAAGAAAGAAAAGATTCAGATTAGTGACCAGTCTTTAAAACGGTGCTTTTTCATTGGAACAGAACGCTGGATATTTAGTTACGAGGGTGAAAAGAATAGTTGTATGTTAAAGTCAATAGAGTACAGATGTTGCAAAACTAAAAAAGTTAGCGAGCATATCAAGTTATGAATGTAACTTTCTTTAGAAATTAACATAGTCAACAGAATCAACGGTTTAAACTCTACTTCTTTTGTTCCTTCTGTTTCAAATTAAGTGTTACTTTCACACTTTTCACATAAATTAAGAAAATTACTAAAAAATTTGTTTTATCATTCGTTCACACACAAAATAACATTATATTTCTAATTAATACATTAATATAATAAGGTTAAAACATAATTTTTATTTAAAATTTTACATTAAATATAAAAAACGATACTTTTTGTGAAACAAAAATAAAATTCGACATTCTTTTTGAAAAGAGAGTAATAAATAGCAAAATTAATGGTTAATTATTTCCAAGTAACTAGAGTCAATTCTTAACATGCTCATTTTTTGAGTCAAAGCCATTTGCCTAACATTGGCAAGAAAAACATATGTAAACTGATTAGGAAACATACTTTCCTTTTATAAATTTGGTTAATTCAAATGCCACATGTAGTTATGTCGTTTCAATTAGTTGTATAGGTCCAACATTGCTGCAATTTTAGTTACCAACCCTAGTACATCCGGTTGGATGCTCAAAAGACAATCTTCTTTTTGTTCTTTTCTATGTTTTTGTGATATTATTAGATAAAAGAAGTTTTGGATTTTGGTATATAATACTTTGCTAGTAAAAACAGATCAAATCATCTTGAATTTGGATTTTTGTTGAAATAATTAATATGAGTAATTAAGATTTATTGTTCTTTCTAATTTTTTTCATTATATTTAATAAAAAAAACTCTAACTAATCTTTACACAATAATTAATAGTAATTGTTCACTAATTTTTAAAATTAATTTAATCATTTGTATAAGCTATCTTTAATGCTTTTTCAATCTATTTCTTTTAAGGTTTATCCGTTCACAAAAAGGTCCAACTATAAAATAATTTAACCAATTATATAAATTTTGGTTTTACAAAAAAGGTCCAACTTTTACACGAAAGTGACAGACAACCGGACCACTTAGATAGATTTTGGGAGGGAATGTAACTTTCATATAATTAAAAATTATATTATTTTGACGAAAAACGAAATTTTATCCTTTGTCGTAATCCATGTCGCAACGAACGGACCCGCTAAATTACTAGATTACTCCCAAATCTACTCATAAATGAGTCATGACATTGATTTTTTATTTGTATTCATATATATATTTTTTCCCCAGATCTTTACATCGGATATTTGATTATATTAAAAATGGTTAGATCTTTATAATCTTCATTAGTCAAATTTTTTAATCCGAATTTTCCTTCATGACTGTGTCTATATAAAGTTTCCAAGAACATTACAATCCTCGTAAATCGCTCTCCACCACATATTTTTAGCCGCCAGAAGAACTGATGTAAATGCAGTTTTGTCCTGTTTTCAAAAAAAATTAATCCCGGCGGTGAGAATTTTCTCGGCAGATTCTGGAGCATATTTCTCTTGGGAACTGTCTCCGATCTCCTTTTTTTAAAAACAAAACTTTTTGTAGCAATAATTTCTTTTTGACTTCATATGTAGCAATAATTTTAAAAACCATTACTTGTCCTTATTGTAGATTCCATCGCCGGTCCTGCTTGTAATAAAACTAATCTCTAAACTTGGTAAAGATCAAGCGAGTCCAAATCAATCTTACCTATTTCAACGCCTCTTTTCTTTCTTGATTTATATAAATTGAAGACTTAAAAGCACAGGAACAAAAAAAAGAGAGAGAGCTCAGTTTCTCGTAATTGCCGGAGAATTGTACTTTCAGAAGAAAAGGTGAGACCTTTTTTCCTACAATGTGAAGCAATCTTTTGGGTTTTATCTCTTTGCTTTCGCATAAGCTTCCTTACTGTTGAAACTTCACAACAGCAATCCTTTTCTCCCTTAGGTTTACTGCATTTTTCACCTCTATTGATGATATTGATATTATGTTTAGTTTGTTTTTTTTTTTATAAAAAAATTCTAACGGAGCAAATTCTTATTGGTTTTATCAAATTTATCATTTTGGGATTTAGATCTGGATTGTGAGAGATTTAGAATTTTTTTTTGTTTGTTTTAGTTTCATGGTTGCTAAAAGTTCAAAACTTGAAATGTTGAGAATCACTGAATCGAACTGATTTTGAATTTTGATGGTGTTTAGGGTTTGTTGAGCAATGAAGGGAGCGACGCTCGTTGCTCTCGCCGCCACAATCGGCAATTTCTTGCAAGGATGGGACAATGCCACCATTGCTGGTTTGATTTTTGTTTTCTCTCACTCTTTTTTGCTGCAATGGAATATGTTTGGATCAGAGATTTTCATTTTTGAATTCTTGAAAAAATGTGCCGTTTGCTGAAATTCTTTGCAGGAGCTATGATTTATATCAATAAAGACCTGAATCTACCAACCTCTGTACAAGGTCTCGTGGTAGCAATGTCACTGATCGGTGCCACGGTCATCACCACTTGCTCAGGACCCATATCTGACTGGCTGGGAAGACGACCGATGCTGATTTTATCATCGGTTATGTATTTCCTCAGCGGTTTGATAATGCTATGGTCTCCAAATGTGTATGTCTTGTGCTTAGCTAGGCTTCTTGATGGGTTTGGCGCCGGGCTCGCGGTTACGCTTGTCCCGGTTTACATCTCCGAGACCGCTCCTCCAGAGATCAGAGGACAGCTAAACACTCTTCCTCAGTTTCTTGGCTCTGGTGGTATGTTCTTGTCTTACTGTATGGTTTTCACCGTGTCCCTGAGCGATGCGCCTAGCTGGAGAGGGATGCTCGGTGTCCTCTCGATCCCTTCTCTCGTTTATTTGTTCTTCACGGTGTTTTATCTGCCCGAGTCTCCTCGTTGGCTCGTTAGTAAAGGAAAAATGGAAGAGGCTAAGCGCGTTCTTCAGCAGTTATGCGGCAGAGAAGATGTCACCGGTAAGGTTTCTTTCTCGCTGTCTTTCTTCCGTTCTAATCACTTTCGTTTTTCCTCTACTTAACGGTTCTTGTTTTGCAGATGAGATGGCTTTGCTTGTTGAAGGGCTTGATATCGGAGGAGAGAAGACATTAGAGGATCTCTTTGTAGCTTTGGAGGATCATGAACCACACGATACGCTTGACACCCTTGATGAGAACACAGTACGTCTCTACGGAACCCACGATAACCAATCCTACATTGCTAAACCAGTCCCTGAGCATGAGAGCATGCGCTCTCGGCACGGAAGCTTAGCACACCAGAGCATGACCCTTAAAGATCCCCTCGTGGATCTATTCGGAAGCCTCCACGAGAAGATGCACGAAGCAGGTGGAAGCGGTGTCTTCCCTCGCTCCGGGAGCATGTTCAGCACTAACGATGCGCCACACGGCAAACCAGCTCACTGGGAAAAAGACGTAGAGAGTCAATACAACAGAGACAACGATGACTACGCGACCGATGATGGTGCGGCGGACGATGACTCGGATAACGACCTGCGTAGCCCGTTGATGTCGCGGCAGGCAACGAGCATGGACAAGGACATGATCCCGCACCCTACGAGCGGGAGCACGCTCAGCATGAGGCGGCACAGCACGCTTATGCAAGGGAACGGAGAGGGCAGCATGGGGATTGGTGGTGGTTGGCATATGGGGTATAGATATGACAACGGCGAGTACAAAAGGTATTACCTTAAAGAAGACGGCGCTGAATCTCGCCGTGGCTCTATCGTTTCTCTTCCCGGCGGACAAGACGGTGGTGGCAGCTACATTCACGCTTCCGCACTCGTGAGCAAATCCGTTCTTGGTCCTAAATCGATCCATGGATCCGCCATGGTTCCCTCGGAGAAAACCGCTCCCTCTGGACCGCTCTGGTCTGCTCTTCTTGAACCTGGTGTCAAGCGTGCGTTGGTCGTTGGTGTCGGCATTCAGATACTACAACAGGTGAAAAAATGACACATTTCACCAAGTGTCATCTTTCTTTTCCTCGAATGTTTCTATCCATTAACCTCTTTTGTTAAACCCTTGAATGCAGTTTTCGGGTATCAATGGAGTTCTCTACTACACACCTCAGATTCTTGAACGTGCTGGTGTAGACATTCTTCTTTCGAGCTTCGGACTAAGTACCATCTCAGCGTCATTCCTCATCAGTGGCTTAACAAGTTTACTCATGCTTCCAGCTATTGTCGTTGCCATGAGACTCATGGATGTCTCCGGAAGAAGGTCATTGTTGATAAGCTCTTTACTTAATGCCTTGTTTTCTCATAAGATCCTCTGGTTTCTGAAACCATCTTCTTTTCTTTGCAGAGCATTACTTCTGTGGACAATCCCGGTTCTTATCGTCTCACTCATCGTCCTCGTCTTCAGCGAGCTCGTACACATCAGCAAAGTCATAAACGCAGCGCTCTCCACGGCCTGTGTTGTGATCTACTTCTGCTTCTTCGTGATGGGTTACGGTCCGATTCCGAACATCCTCTGTTCCGAGATCTTCCCGACAAGAGTCCGTGGTCTCTGCATCGCCATTTGCGCTATGGTTTTCTGGATCGGAGACATTATCGTCACTTACTCGCTTCCCGTTCTCCTAAGCTCGATCGGGCTCGTGGGTGTTTTCAGCATTTACGCAGCGGTTTGCGTTATCTCGTGGATCTTCGTTTACATGAAAGTCCCCGAGACTAAAGGTATGCCTTTGGAGGTTATCACAGACTACTTTGCCTTTGGAGCTCAACCTCAAGCTTCTCTTCCTTCCAAGGATATATAATTTGTAACCTTGATTCTTCTTCTTTTGCTCTCTGTACTTAAAGATTCTCTTCATCCCCCCCCCTCCCTTTTTTGGTTTCTAAGGTTCTCATTTCGTTTTCTTTTTTTTTTGGTTACATTGTTTTGTTATCGCAATCAATTTATAATAATTAATTTTCTCTCTATCTTTAACACTTTTCAAAATGGTTTGGCACGTTTATTTGGTGGAATGCATCGAAAGTACTGATGCTTACGAAGATTTGAGATTCAAGCTCCTTCTCTTCTCGTCTAAGTAAATAATTCAAAAAAGAAAACATAGATTTAGGGCTTTTGAAGGTTTTTACTACAAAGGTTATATCCGGTTTCTTGAAACGCAAGTGTGATTCGTCAAGAATACAGGACGGTCTCAACGGAAAAACTCTATTTACAATTAGCTTAGTGCGTCTCAGGACTTGTTCGTCTCCTCAGAGGATGAATTGCCTGTATGATTCTCCTGGATGTTCTCGTCGTCGAGCTTGGCTGAGAACTTGTATGGCCTCTGAAAATCTCTGGCATTTTGACTGTCTATACCCAGATTATTCAATTTCTCCTCCTGTAAGAAACACTCATCATCATCAATCATTATTTCTCAGTACTCGTTGATTCACCCAAACACACAAGAATGAGCTCTCAAAAGTAAAAAAAAGAAGCTTACATTTTGTAAAGCTTCAAGCTTTTTCTGCATAGCTTCATGCTCGGCTCGAATACGGAAAGGAACACCTTGCTTTTGGTAGACATTGTTCTGGGCAAGGTCCTGATCAATATCGCTAACCGTTGTTGCAAACGGATGATTGGCCGGAATCCATCTGACTGTATCAGGATCAACATCAGGCGGTACCGAGTCTCCTTCTTTGAGAAAAACCGTTGGACGCTTCCATTGGTAAGCCCTTGACCTTCTTTTCTGATGAATGGTTTGTTCTTTCTCTGTAAGTGTGACTGGAGCTAGCCGATAAACTTTCCCGCACATCTCTACCGTTGTGCTTCCTTTACCAAGTTTAACAAAAGGGTTGTTGAATGGGTCTTCGTAGTTAAGAGTCTTTGAGCTGACAAAAGAGAATGAAAAAACACCATGAGTAAGTTAGACCAATCCATTTACATGAATCCGCATTATGTGTTTATAAATGACACTAATTTGAAAGTGGCGGCTTTTGGGGAAGATAAAGAGTGTGTGTGAGTTTCATACATGCCTCTTCTATCACCAGATCTCAGCTGGCCTCGTCTCACAAGATCAGCAACAGAGCCAGCAGGACGGTCATCTCTTGACTTTCTTATTACGTAAGCCCGAATAGCAGCGACCAAAACAGTAGCTGCGATGCAGATCCCGATCCAAATGCTGTTCCCTGAGCACTTTTTCATCTAAAGAGAGAAGATTTCGAAAAACCCAAATGAAAATCACCACAAAGTTTATCTAAATCTGTTTTCTTTTGCCATTTCCTATGAAGCCTCATCAACATAAAACCAATTCAAGAAGTAAAAAAAGTGCTTAAGGAAACTAGGAAAGTAACATTTTCTATTGAACTAGTCACTGGAGACTGCCTGATTCTGGACAACCAAACTTAAGATTTGACTAGACTTTATCAACTATCCAGCAAAATCAGGAAAGACTCAAAATTTAGGTAGCATCAACGAACTGAATATCATATAGGTAAAGAGAAATCCTACGAATACAGGCCCCAAAATCATATTTTGTTAACAATTAAAACTCAAGCCAGAACAAGAGAGAATCATACCACGAAGATGACAGGAGGAAGTGTGGTAATCATACTCCGGAATCTCAAAACTGAACCCTCGGAATCACAGGAAATGTTGGTAATCATACTCCGGAATCTCGAAATTGAGTTCTCTGAATCACGCGAAACGTCACCCTGAGCCGTGGCAACATCATCGTCATCATTCTGAGTATTCTGAATTTCTTCATCTGGAGTCGAGGAATCACCAATCGATTTGCACACGAACCTTCGGCTGGTTTCGACTTGAAACCAGTTCAGATTTTTGGGTCTCCGTTTGAACACAACGAAACTTGAAGGAATCAGGAGCTTGGATCTTCCAAGCGACGACTATGGTACCAAAGACAAAAACAACGCGAGATTTAAGATTTCATTCACCGATGAAAGGACTTAGAAGAGAACGCAGTATCGGTAAGTATGAATGGGGAAGCGATTGGCCGATTTTACCTGAGGATTGCAGAGAGAATGGAATTGGAGAGAATCAATGGACGCCATTTCATGCTGAGAAAGGAACAACACTCACCACCATACGGGTGTTACGATTTATTCGACCTATTTTTTGTCGTTTATATAGTTTAAAATGTACAGATTAGACATGGGGATTCGTGGCGCAATGGTAGCGCGTCTGACTCCAGATCAGAAGGTTGCGTGTTCGATTCACGTCGGGTTCAAAATTCCCGAAACAGTTCGGAATTCCCCAATTTTTTTTTAATTTAGATTGTTAGTAGAAACGGCACGAAGATGACTGGGATGTACGCACAAACGGCACACATGTCGTTTCTGTTAAGAGAATCATCCAATTAAACAAGAGAAAGTGGCCACTTGGTCGCTGAGGTTGGGCCGTTAAGAGAATCCAAGAAAGACCCAAATATTTATTCCTCAGTCAAAATGCTCAACACTTGAAAAGTTAAACTTCTCACGGATGCTTTTTCATTCACCACTATCCAATATTCCCAAAAACTTTTTTTATAATCATTCATAAGGGATCAATTAAACTGTATATATATAAAGGCAAAATCATCGAACCACCCACTAGAAATGGAACTTTCTAGTTGTGCAAAAAGGTCACACTCAGTACAAACTACAGAGTTTGGTGGATTCTTTGCCTTTGCTATATTGGATTTTTATTTATTTTATATGTCAGTTTATGTTTATATATTACACACATGTAATGAAGCCACGTTTTTCAAATATGAAACATTTTTTTTAGTTTTTCGTAAACTGTTATTCTAAATTGTAAATGTAATCAGATAAATGAACTTGCTCGTAAGTTGCGTTTGCATGCATAAACACATATCTGATGAAACAAACTAAATGTAGTGTTTTTCAAGATGCGAGCATACTAATCTTAACATGTTAACAATGTATTTTAAATAAAAACTACGCATAAAGATCACATCGAGATCAAACCTCATAGCTTTGTTTTTAAGTATTTGGCAAATCTAGACGCATAAATCCATATAAGCAATGGTGTCAGAATCTACACATGAAATACTGTTTTATTTAGCAGGTATTTATTTCGCAACATCCATTTTTTAAAAGTGATACTATTAAACATTCACGTAATAAACAGAAACAACCAGTAATGCACAAAATAGTGCAGAACATAAATATGAGAATCTCCAGCTTCATTGGTAAACTTTACATCTCTCCTCAATTTAGTCTGCGAATTTAAAGTCGTTCAGCAAAACATAATTGCATCTCCTCCTCACTTTCTGGTTCCTACTTCTCTTTGTTGGTCATGAAATACATTTTATTTTTGTTGGGACTTTTTCTCGCATTGCTGCAGCGGAGAGCTTCAAAACAACGAGAATAATCTTCATCATGTCATATCTAACAAATTAGTTACACTTTGTAATTTTATAAATAAATATAATGATATTTAACCCCTAACACCTCCACAAAAATTGTCTAACCAACAAATTATTTTCTTTTGTTGAGAAATTTCTTTTTATGTTTTGTGACAAAGTATATATATGATTTCAGTAAATATAATTATTGGTATGCATAAATATTCAATATAATATATTTTCTCTCAGAATCCATAGCTTGAATTTGATGTTAATAGTCGCAAGTTTTTCGTTAAACTTCAGGTGAATGGTCATAATATTTTTTTCAATTAAAAAGGGATTTAATTAGAATATAAATATGTATATAATATGGTTAGCAGCACTAGCACAAGGACGCACTCTCCATAGTGGAAATGCTTGTGATGGGATTATATGGTGGACCATCCACCGTATTAAATTCAACGGCTCCCCTAAAAACGAATAAATAATACTCGTTCTAAATAACTAGATCAAACGAAAAATAACTAAATCACTCAATTGTTGACAAAAAAATACAAAAAGACTAAACAATTAATTTATAAATAAAGAATCCCTTTCTTAAAACATGAACTTAAAACTCTCAATATATTTGTTAGGTCAAAACTCAGAAGGTAGAAGACGACAGACAATACAAAGAGAATGTCTGGCAAGTTGCAATTATACTAATCAGTAATCACTATTTAATTTCGACTAGACATATCTATGTTCTGATATTCCCAGTAATTTCTACCAATTATAAATTATGATTATTAGTTATGCATATTTTATGTATTGTAATTTACATTTGAATTTTATTTAGGTTGAATTTACTTTTAACGTTTTCTTTTCAAACGTACTATTACAATATTTAAAAGGTTCGTTCGCACAAAAAAAAAATATTTAAAAGGTTCGTGTTCCTAAAATTCTGTAAACCCGAAAAACAAAAAAAACAATTGAAGAGACAATACTCAGCCATACGGAAAGTATTTAATTCTTGCTTTACAAAATAAATGTATTGAAATACGGAAAGCGAAAACTCAGCCAATGCATTACGTACCATTTGTAACACACACAGTGGTCAGATTTTACTTTCCCATTTATTAGGGAATATTCCATAGTTAGCAATCAATTATAAAAAAATAAAGTAATCAACTGACTGAATAGTCTTTCAAACCACAAAAATCAACTGATTGAATAGTCTTTTCGTGCTTCTATTTTTTAAAAATAAAATTATGTTGTATTCATATGATTTAATAATATTGCCTTCAGACATTATACACTGGAATCCAGTGTTCACTCCAGTTTCGTTTATGACTATTTTAGTGAGAGCATATTATTTTTTCAACCAAGTTAAACAACATAGTGGTTAAAGCTAGCGACGAATTGTTAAATTCAAAAATAGCCTTTGACTAGTTAACTTGAGGTTCATAGAACAGGCTATCGATCGATAGTGTCACTAATGAATATATTTATCTCCTCAAAACCATACTTTTCAGTTTAGTTTTCATTCTAAAGAAATCAACAATCAATGCAAATCGTTAAATTTTTCATAGACATGTAAATCTTGAGGAATACATCTTAGAAAATATCATATATTTTTTTTAGCCTGCTCGACCCGACGATTATTTATTGCTGTCGTGTCTTTTATTCTTTTTTTCTTTATGGAACTAGTCTTTTTTCTTTTGTCATGTAACCAATTAAATCGGTTAGATCACTTTGTTAATCAATTTGTAAAACCTAAATTTTCATTTTTAATGATATTTTCATTCATAGCAAAAATAACAATTTGTTCTTTCACACATACGTAAAACTAAATGACTGACACAAACTTAACAAAATGATCAATGCAAATCGTTAAATTTCCATTTCATACAATATTTACAAGTTACAGTAATGTACATAAATAGAATAAACACTATCCAGTAAAAGTGATCTGCAGTAAAACATAGAGATATCTAAAAGGCGAAGGTAAAAAAATAAATGGGAAAGTAAAATAAAGAAGAAAAAAAATCAGGGCAAGAAGGAATTTGGATCATCTTCGCCTTGCTTGATTCGGATCTCGATTTCAGGTTCAGGTCCGGAGCTAGAGCTACCGGGCAAACCGCCACACTTGTGACACCTGGCAACCACCAAGATCTGACGGCAAGAAGGGCAAGACGAGTGAGACCCGAGCCACGTGTCAATGCAAGACACGTGGAATCCGTGACCACACTGCGGTAAAACCCGAAGCTCGTCGCCGGCGGAGAATTCCGTCAGACAAATCGCGCACTCGGCGAATTTCTCCGACGATGGTGATTCCGGCGAGAAAGTCAGCTTGGGGAGAGATTGGAGTACTTTCTTCTTTAGTCCTTTGTTCGCCGCTGCGACAGGAGGTGAAGGAGATTGACCGGAACTGCCTTGAGCTCCGGAGGCGGTTATGTTTCCGGCTGCGAGACGACGGAGCCAGACGCATCGAGAAACTGCGATGAGGCCGAGGACGCAGATCAAGGCGCAGAGGAGAGCAGCGAGGATGACGACGAGATCGGAATTCAAAGCTGCGGTGGAGGTATCAGCCGCCGGCAAGGGAGAGTTGGATTCAAGGAGAAGACGGAAGAGAAGGCGCGCCATTTCGAGAGAGAAAGAGAGTTTTGTTTTTGTTTCGGTTGTTTGAGAATTTGAAAATGGAAGAAGGATTGATTTGAGTCTGAGAGGTTTTTGGAGAGGCAAAGCGGAGCAGAGATTTATAGAGCGAGAGAGAGAGTTCTCATGGTCGTCTTAACGATATTGCTGTCGGTTAAGGTTATTTTGGTAACTAATACGGTCTCTTTAAATAATACTTACACTTGTTGCTTTGTGTCCAAAAGACTAATAAAAATGTTTATTTTGATTTATGTTGAACATTAATTTTTTTTTTTCACAATTTACTTATTGCTTATAAACGAATCTCGTTTGGTCAGCTTAATTTCTTTTTTCACAAAATTTACTTATTGCTTATAAACACAGATTTCTTAGTTTTTTTAACCAAGGGTAGTTTTTTTTGGGGTGGTGGGGGGGGGGGGGGGGGGGGGGGGGGGGGGTTTGTGAAATCTGATTTTTAAAATATAAAAATGGCATTCTTTAAAAATTAGAAAAATCAGCGTAAACAATTTTTACAAAATAAAACGGAATAAATGTTTTGACATATTGAGGAGTAAAATTATAAGTTTGTAAGAAATTGTATGCGAGTGGTGTGAGTGACCATGTTTATTGTGTTGCCATTAAATATGTACTACCGATTAGCAAATGTGGGCGCCTGCTTTTATGTTCTTGGACCATTGAAAGTTCGGAACAATAACCGAAGATTCTTTGGTCAATTTCTCAATAATTGTCTGATACACACACACATACTCTCACATACTCGCATAGTCACATACACGTAGAATGGTAACTAATATTACTAAGTTACACATACTCTCAGATACTCGCATAGTCACATACACGTAGAAAGGTAACTAATTTATACTACTAAGTTACGAGAAACTATCGCGCGCGATTTATTAATAATCATAACATAATCAAGTAGTATATTGTTGTTTAAGGTTATAAATCAAATAAAGATAAACAATGGAATAACTTAGATAATATCCCAACAATAGGCAGAAAATTCACCTTATTATGACCAAATGTGTGGATTCTTATATTTTTTTTTGTTGTCACATGTTCCATTCAAAGTGCAAAGATGGATGTTCTCCTGACCAAGAAAAAAGTAAAATTAGAAAAAGATCCATGGATGGTTGTAAACCTGCAAAGGCTATGAAAAAGAAAAAGAAATAAGAAAGTTTAATAAAAAAGGTAGAGTCTTAGTGAAGATCAAAGATGCCCTGGTAAAGAAAGAGCATTGCAATATGTTATTAGATGCCAATTTAACTCGAACCGTCCATAGTAAGATCCTACAATTGCACTCAAGAAACTTTTGAACGCTTATTGGTTTATAATTTAACAAAGGTCTTAATATGAACTTTAATTAGGTAAAACTAATTATTCAATAGTTTGAAGTATTTGCCCAATTGATGATTTTGGTAGGAAAGAGAACTAATTAATGACGATTGCCCTTGTAGAGAAATAGTATGATTCTTGTTCGTTAATGCTGGGTGATTAATATCTGCAAACCACAAAATTAAGATTCTTTAACTACATCAAATTCTTCAATAAAGACAGCTTCTAACGTAGTTTAATTCAGATTTTTTTTTTTTAAATATACGTTCCGTATGTAATTTCTTACGCGTAATCTATTAGTATCTTACCTTTGATAGCCGATTACCCAAAGGAGAAATAAAGTATGGAACAATTATTTTCGAGGTACATTACTTTGTAGGGCAAACACATTCCGCCATCACAATGATGACACGTGCACGCTAAATGAACACCTGTCTGTCAATCAACCTAAGAAAACGAAGATCGTTCGTGTGCACTCGAGGGCAAACTGAAACTGCAACTCCAACTTACTAATTAGCTTTGCAAGTGCATTAATTCGTAAAATCTAAGTTAAAACTCTAAAATCCAGATTGTAGAATCAGATTTCAAAAGTTTCAACAATTTATCCACAAAAATCGCTTCTTTTAGGTTTATATATTACTATTATGCATTGTGTATTCTTTAATGGTTATATATATTGTGCATGCATTAAAAAACCAAAGATGTGTTTATATATCTATATGTATATATGACGTAGTATCAAGATTGTAGTACGATATAAATGTGGCATGTTTCTAGTTTATATTTCGGTAAATATGATTATGTATGTACTACCGAAAGTTGTTCCAAGTTTTGTATGTTTTGAGCTGACATATATGTTTTCGATATATTAGAATAATAAGAAAAATATGTGGAGAAGCGTAACCAGACTCTGCCGAATACATGGTCGTCCTCATGTTACTTGTCAATGGTCTTAATAACTTTGTCCCAACGATGATGATACATAACTAACTTCAAAACAACAGGTGTAAGACTCAACGATTTGGCAAAGAGAGTGGAGAGACACTTGTCAATATATATATTTTTAATCTAGATATCATTTATATAACTATAGTTGTTTTTAGAACATTATAAGCTTTTGTTCTTTTTCTCTAATCTTGTTATAGAAGACAAACAAGGGAAACACCTTTTTATTTTGGTTGAAACTAAAATAAAAAAAAAAAAATTTACGAGATAATCGGCCGATACATTTGACGTTTTAATTTGGAAGAGAGACAAAAAAAGAAAATCTGAGAAATGAGAAAAGAGATTTGTGATATCGTGAAGAACACCATAGATCTCTTTCATTTGAAGACCTAAATTAATAGCTTGGTTAATTTCTGTGAATCGGAAGGCTATGCAGATTTTTATCAAACACAAGACCTTAAAAGCCAAATACATTTAATTTTTGTTAGAAATGCAATATAAATTTTAAAAGTTACTAATAATTATCTGATGACAACTAGTATTGGTCTGTTTTAATGATTAGGTATACGGTTTAGTCTACAAAAACTAATTAACGGACTATATATAACCATCCCAAAAAGTTTTTTTGTTGGCTTCTTAAAAAGTTTTTTTTTAAAAAAAAAAAGGGTACTAATGCATGAGATGATGCATGCTAAGAGAGGTATAAGAGGAGGAAACGTGTGATAATAGGAGTTTCTAAATATGGTAAATCAAGAATTTTCTTTTAAAATGAGTATTAATTTTCTGGTTGACTCTTTCTCTTCTCAGTGCACTCTCCACTCCCTGTTTTCTCACCGCCCATTCCTTCTTTCTCCACACATGTTCTATTTTTTTTACTCGTTAAATTTATAATTTTTTTGATAATTAATAGGAAGATCACATCTACACATGTCACTATATACAAAACCCCTTTTTTCAGACCATATATTATATGATTATGGGTAAGTCTATAATCATCTCGCATTACTAATAATATAGTCAAAGCGAGGAGAGGAAACTTCGTTCCTTCACTAATTAATCAATTGCGACTTTGAAAAATGATGGAGCCTCGAGGAAAATGCATTGAAATTGACCAAAATCAATCAACTGTGGGCACGGGATTGCTCTATGCCACATGTTCGGTTTATGACAATGACTCTCGCAATCTCCCACGTTATCTAAAGGCCAATCTAATACATTCAACTTTTCAAAATGTCCCTCGAGTATTTCACCATAGAAGTCAAAAATGATTTCTGTTAATAAAATTATCCAATCAGTTAAATAAGTTCAGGCTATTAACAAGATAACAGTCCCGATTATGTTGGGATTTTAAAAAAGTCTGATATATTTGTCAATGTTTATTCGATCTACTGTTGAGAACTATGGTTTTTGTTGATTCTTGGTCCTTCTGGTTGTTCTTTGATTCATGACCATCAGAAGCAAATCTTTAAAGATTAAGAATTTCCTATGTGGGACTCTATTGTCGATTTGATACTGATGGTGATGTTCTATGGCTCATAATAGCCGCATCCCGATCTCAAAGTCAACCAAAACCGGGACGAATCTATGAAACTATACCGATCTGAGATGACCGGATTTCTAATGTTTGGTTTGTGAACTGCATGTACAGTTGGTACAGACGAAAGAGGATTGATTGGTTTAGTTTGGCTTCGGATCGGTTTGGTTTGTATTTTTCCGGTTAACTACAACTTTATTACAAAGTAAAGGAGAGATCTCTAAGGAACCCAAGTGAGTTTAAGACCACACATAAAGTCAAACCTAGTAGATACGGATTCTATCTCCAGACATGGAAAATATGAGCCGAGGAGACAAGAGCTAAGGTTCCACTTCCACATTGTTGCAAGAATCAAAAAGTGATTGATAACAATGGAAGAACTTTTATATTAGCCATCAAATGGTTGAATGAAAGCGAGTTTTTCAACTATCAAGTAATACATTTCTCAAAATGATCAATTACAAATTGTAAGCTTACTTTTCTGTGCGTCTGTTCTTGTGTTCTCCTCACAGGTCAAACCTCACATTCCATATTCCTTTCAAGTTCGTGTTGAGAGTCCAATTGTTTTCTCTGATCTGAATATAAGGGACCTGCAAGAAAGAGAGAGTCAGGGAGAGAGAGAGGGAGAAGAGGCAACACATTCATTTCAACAAAATCCAATGAGAGTAATTGCTTTGTGAGGCAAAAGCTCCGAGTTTTGAACAGTGAGCTCAAGAGTAAATCATAGTAGTATCTGCATAATTCAAAATTTCAATACCTTCTCAAACATTTCGTAGCCAACTCTAAGGCGTAGATCCTGATCTTTCTGAAACTTCCATATGTTCCAATCAAATTCAGCAGCTCCTCTCGGGTTCCTCTGTCCCACAAAAAATCATAAAAATGTCGAGGTCCACAATAGTTTCAAAAACCATGAAGAAACATAACTGATGAAGAAAGTTCCTGAAGTCCCGAAGAAAAACATAAGAGGCGAACCTGAACAAAGTCCTGGTCAAAATCACATCGTCCTTTAATATTGAAAGTTACAAGCTCATCAGTTCTCACAGGAAACTTCTTTTTCCCACGAACAAGACATCGAAGCTTTTCGCGTTTATTGTAATGCAAGCCTACTCCAACGCTTGCTGAACCCTACAAGCAATTTTATGACATTCAAAATGGTTGTAAAATGTTCAAAGAGCTCAAGCAAAGAGACGCAAATTTTAGATGAAAACCTCATGGAAAAAGTGTCTTAACATCGCACACAAGTAACTTGGAGCTCCCACTCCCGTGTCTAGCTCTCCATGAAGCTATCGCAAATGAAATCCAACAAAGAAAGTCAAGAAGATAACCAATCTTAGCCAAACCAAGCAAGCCAAACATAACTCAAACTGACAATCAACTAATCGAGGTTTAGCCAAAAGGTTTGAACTTTCTTGTTGACATTAACCATGAAAATGGTTAGCAATCCAAAACTTAACCAAAAGAGCTGGCAATTTTTTCAGCAAAAGCTAAATACAGGCTAAGAACAAATCTTCATTAGAGAGACATCATATATTCATCTTTCAGCCTAAACAAGTAAAAAGATTATAAAAGCCTATCTATTAGTTTGTCTGCGTCTCATCTCCAAATGTAAGGAAACTTATCTGATTAGAAAAACCCTTGCTTGCAGTTTCTAAAACGCAGACCATAAACCCTCAAAATCTTAACATATAAATCTCAAGTAAGGAGCTTCTGACCCGTAAAGAAACGAAGAAACTAGTCAAGCAAGAAATTACATGGCGAAGCAAGAAATTACAGAGCGAAGCAATAAAGTTTTGAAAAGAATGGAGCTGAAATCCGAAGGAGAAAGAAGTAGCTAGAGCCACACCTGCAAACGAATGTCGGAGTTCACCGAGAGCTTCTCCTTGGCATGGATTTTCAGAGACCTGGAATTCGTAGAGTACCTCAGGGAGGTCTCCATTTTCTGTTTCAGTAGATTTTCTCAGGAAAAAGCTACCGGAAACACACTTACCAACCAAACTCCCCCACTTAGCTGTGGGCATATCGGTTTATTATTATCAGGTTCGGTTTACAAAACCTTGTCAAACTAAAACCAACGTAGTTACGGTTTGCAACACTTGGTTTGAGGTTTTCAGTTATGTGACTTCAAACCATTTAAATGTTTTTGATCTGGTTTCCCACATTCTCAAATAAAGAATCTATTTTTTAACATGTATTGACGACCAACAAATACCGGTTCGGTCCAAAAATTACATATTTATCTCTTTTCTCCTATGCAGTTTATCTTTAGACAAAAGATGGGAACAACGCTTGAAGCTTTCAAATTCTCTAATCAGCGTCCGAAGCAGGAATCTTGTTCACTTGTCTTCTGGGGGCTTCACCTGAAGCAGCTCTATGTTTAACTCAAAAGTAGCTCCAGGCTGCAACAACATACACATGTTTTCTTTTTTCTCTTAAACCCAAAACATCAAACCACATCTTGTAAATACTTTCTGCAACACAAAAAAAGAAAGAAGAAAAACGGAGCTTTCCTCATATACAATTTGTAAGTTCTCACCGGTATCTCGTTCATTCCTCTCTGACCATAACCAGCTTCAGGAGTAACAATCACCGTTCTCTGTACCAACAGAAGAAAAGAGAGTCAAAAACAACTTTTACACCAGTGTTGTAACAAGTGGAAAGCAAAAAACGTGGTGATGTTTTGTTTTTTACCTTGCCTCCGACTTTCATCCCTTCGGTTATGTAATACATAGCTGGAGGAGGCTTTGGTGCAGCCTGTGCAGAGAACAACCCGTTTGGATTGTCTACAAATTCACGTTTCCTTTCCTTTCCTGGCGTAGATCCAACCTTGAACTCGTAAGGCTGTTCCAGAAGAAACCAAGCCACCATCAATGAAAAATCATGCAGAGTCATAAACAGATTAGGTGATAGATGATGGTTAGGCAACCTGAGCGATACTACGATTTCCAGCCAAAAGCTTTGATTCTCGGGTGGAAATTGCAGTGATGCTTCTGTAACGGCAATCGAAATGCACCTAAAAGATGGGGCGCATTACAATGTAAAGGAGATAACTTTATTTTGATACAGAGAATTCGAAAAAGGGTTTTTTTTTAGAGAAAGACCTGAGCGGTTGATCCTTTTGTGGCTACTGGGCCTTTGCCTTCCTCAATGTCATAATATTTCAATCCTTCAGCTGCAAGAACAGAGCAACAACAACAAATTTTGTAACAAGCTTCAGTATATATGTTTGCAAATCCCTTTTTTCACAATTTTGAAACTCTTGGAAACCAAAATTCACTACGAGATTCGTCATCATAGCAAAAGCAAAGAAGCCTAATTTCTCTTGAAAACGTTTTGATTTCGAGATGAAGACATACATTCGGAAAATTGTGCGGAATACGAACCGATTAGTTAAGAAGAGAGCGAGGGACTTAACGGCTAGTGGAATACTCCTCGAGAGGAATAACTTTTCTGCTCCGTCTCTCTCTCGCATCCGAAGAGCTCGGCGGTAGAACGAAGAAGCTCGTCAGTGGAAGCGAGCCGAGAAGGATGACATTAGCGTCTCTTCTGGAGATGGGAACCGAAAAGGTTACGAATTGATTAGTGGGTCGAGGTTGATCTGCCTCCGAAATCGAAGAGATTCGAGGAAGACGAGAGCGCTGATGATATGACCATCTGTGTAAGCTACTAATGGCAGCCATTGATGAAGAAGCAGAGAGAGAGAGATGTCACAAACCCAGCTCGAGAGCCCCATATCCATATCCCAAATTCCACTTAGAATGACGTTTGTACCCCTACCGTTGGGTAAGAGACTAACAGTGAAAAAACAACACGAAAAAAAAAAAAACACACAACGATAGTTAACGTTGTGCAAAGTTTTTTTTTTTACCATACGAAGCAACAGATCAAAACCATACAATACCAATTAATTTTTATATTTTTATAAATACTTCTATCCCACCAAAGTTTAATAGATTGACAAGAAGAAGAAAGGTTCAATTAGTTTGCTTGTTTGTTTTGATTTGAAAGAGGGTTTAAAGATAAACTTTTGTTTTCTTTATTTCCTCGTAAAGTGTTTTTACCAAAACATAATAAGTCAAAGATTAGTGGATTTCTTTTTTATTTTTAACAGTGGAATAAGTGGGTTTAAATCCCTTCGCAATTGCTGAGACTCGAATATGACAATTAGACCATTTGCAATGGTCATTTCTCAAAAAATGTTTTATTATAATTTTTTTTTTAAAAGAATGAAAAAGAGATAGAAAGTGTAAGGTGAGTCTTTCAAACGAAAGATTATGAAATATATTTTGAGAAATTCTCTTAACATTTATCTTTTAAAAATAGTTCAATTTAAATTGCAATTCATATTTTTTAATTATAATTACATTACATCAAAATAATAATTTTATATTTATAATAGACTCAAAACAAATTTAAGACGCTCTTATATTTTTTCATAATTTATATATATATTTTTTCTCCTTAAGCATTATACCTTTTTTTACTATTTTTCTTGTTTGTTCATTGTATGAAAATTATTAATTAATGTATTAAATGGATTTGTTTTTCCTGTTAACTGCATTGACATGTTAAAAATAATCTCACTAAAATATTATTGTATTAGTATATAAATTTTATGAGGTCAAAATGAACGTTAATACTATATGATTTATAACTTATCGGATTTGTTACACGTTTTGATATAATAATATATATTAAACTATAATTCCAAAAAATTAATAATAAATATATATATAATTTTTTTCAGTGTTAACAATTGTTATTTCTATATATTATTAATTTTTCAAAATTATAATTTAATATATATCATTATCTAATTAGATATAGTAAACTATAATAGTTTGTTCTCTTAACTACATTCACATATTAAAAACAATCATAATAAGCTGTAGTCCCCATAAACATTGTTATCTTAATATGTAAATTGTATGAAATCAAAAAGAATTTTAATACTAGAAGATTTATAGCTTATTGAGTTTGTTACACGTTTTGATATAATAATATATATATGTTATATTAGACTATAATTTTAAAAAATTAATAATATATAGAATTTTTTTTGGTGTTAACAATTGTTATTTCTATATATTATTATTTTTAATATTATTAATTGATATATATCATTATCCAATCAGATATAAAAAAATATTTTAGTTTTTTCTGTTAATTGTATTGCCAGGTTAAAAACAATCCCAATAAATTGTAGTTTTGATAAACATTGTTATCTTATTATATAAATTGAATGCTATAAAATGAACTTTAATACTTGAAGATTTATAACTTATCAAGTTTGTTATACGTTTTTATATAATAATATATATTAAACTATAATTTCAAGAAATTAAAAATATATAGAAATTTGTTATTTTTATATATTATTAATTTTTAAAAATTATAATTTGATACATATCATTATCCAATCAGATATAGTAAACTATAATAGGTTTTTTTTTCGGTTAACTGTAGTGACAAGTTAAAAACAATCCTACTAAGCTGTAGTTCTGATAAACATTGTTATCTTATTATGCAAATTGTATGAGATCAAAATGAACCTTAATACTAGAAGATTTATAACTTATCGGATTTGTTACATGTTTTGATATCTGATTAGATAATAATATATAGAGATTAAACTATAATATCAAGAAATTAACAATATATAGAATTTTTTTTTCAGTGTTAACAATTGTTATTTCTATATATTATTAATTTTTTAAAATTATAAATTGATACATATCATTATCGAATCAGATTTAGTAAACTATAATAGTTTTTTCTGTTAATTGCATTGACTGGTTAAAAACAATCCCAATAAGACATAGTTTCGATAAATATTGTTATCTTATTATGTAAATTGTATAGATCAAAATGAACTTTAATACTTGAAGATTTATAACTTATCAGATTTGTTATACGTTTTTATATAATAATATATATTAAACTATAATTTCAAGAAATTAACAATATATAGAAATATTTTTTCAATGTAATATTTAATCAGATATAGTAAACTATAATAGTTCTTTCTATTAACTATATTGACAGACTAAAAACAATCTCGATAAGCTGTAGTTCCGATAAGTATTGATCTTATTATGTAAATTGCATGAAGTGAAAATAAACTTTAATACTAGAAGATTTATAACTTATCGGATTTGTTACATGTTCTAATATATCATTGGATAATAACATGTATTAGATTATAATTTCAAAAAATTAACAATATATAGACATTGTTTTCAGTGTTGACAACTATTATTTCTGTATATTATTACTTGCTTGAAATTATAATTTAATAGGTATTATCATCTAATCAGACACGATAAGTTATAAATCTCATACTTTGGCCTCATGCAGTTTATACACTAACCACACACTAAGTGAAAAAAAAAAAAAATGATCACATGAAAAGGAGTAGACAAGAAACACATAAACTCTCTGATCATGAATCGCTTAGAGTCGAACCTCCTCGACGAAATTCTCTTCAGACTAAACCCCAAATCTCTGGCCATGATGCGATGCACGAATAAGTCTATCGACTCGCAGATATCCAAACCGGGTTTCAAATCCGAGTACTTGAACCGGGCCGGATCCAGTTTGCTTCACGCCGCCAAAAGCGGCTCCTCGTTGGCATGCTATCACGCTTTCGGCGACCCGAGTACATTCCAAGGCCACTTAGAGAGCCGGTGTCGCATCCTCGGTTCATCTTCAGGCCTTCTCCTACTCTTTGTCGACAAATGTTTCTGCGTCGCGAATCCCGTCACGAAGAAGTACCTGTTCTTGGATAGCTCCGTACATAGAAGTACGGCGAGCATCGGGTTCGCGGTCGATCAAATCGATCACAACACCCAGAGCTTCAAAGTCGTCTGCGTAGACGATTTCGATCCAGGAGAAATGGGGTTCGAGATCGGCACCGATAATTCATGGAGTTTGTCAAACACCTCGATGACTTGGCCCTTAAGCGATCTCGTGGAGGACATGAAGCCTGTTTACTTGGACGGAGCTCTTCACTGGCTGAGAAAGGACGGGAGCATCCTAGCTTTCAACCCCGAGACAGAGCAAGCACGAATGATCACTCCGACCAATTTCCCAAACGAACCGGGTTCGAAACTCTTCTTTGGTCTCGGAGATAATCGCCTGACGTTGATATCGGCGACGGAGGAAACGATTCGCGTTTTCGCCCTGGAGAGTACCCTCACCGACCCTGAATGGATCCTCGCGAGACAGATCGTGAACATGGCGGTGGAGCAAGGTGTGACGGTGTCCTGGAACGTGCATGCGTTCGACGGCAAGTGCTTAGTGGTGAGGACGACGGATAGAGTTAGATATGGCCCACTGCTTCTTGGCTACGACTTGAGAGCGAACGGGTGGAGATTCTTGGGTTGGATTCCAGACTTCTGCGATGCAAATCGAGAGTTTTGTCTGTTTACGCCGTCGTGGTCTTCTGTGATCGGAATGGAGGATGAGGAGGAGGACAACGGTTGGTGGTTTCCTACAATACATAGATCCAAACGCACCGGCTCAGTGGAGACTGTTATTGAACTGATCAATCGTAATTTGAAAATCTAAATCCTTTACTTCATTAAAATGAAGTAGTGCTTTTTTTTCTTTCTTTCTGGTTTTCTTTTATACATTTGTTTCCAGTACTTTTTGATTTTTTGTTAACCATGTAATCATTGTTTGCGGACAATAATGCAATTTTATCATATATATTCAGATCTTCAGGTGCCAAACGTGAGGGATTTAGCTTGACGATTACTGTTAATAAGCAAAGATTCCCTCAACAATCTGAGGCTGATCAAATGATTCCAGTTTCCAGCGTACGATGTAAACAAACAAATCAAATAGCTTAAAAAGCACACGCAACACAAGAATCGAAAATTTACAATATTATATACCCAGAAAAAAACACCGGATGTGCTATTAACAAAAAAAAGTCAAAATGTTTTAAATCACTAAAACTCACTGGACAGATTATAAAAAAAACAGAGATCCCACACTCTCTCTATCCCATGTTTGGGAATATACCTGAGAAGTTTGGGATCTTATCGATGTGTTTCAACGCGTTCTCAGCGATCTGCCGCGTTCTAAAATCAGCGTTTTGGAAAGCGTCCACAAGCGCAGCTCCCACGTTCGGTTCTTCTGCGACCTCTCTTGCTATATCCTCAATCCGCAAGATCCTTTCCACCGCCCAGACCGCTCTCCTCGTCAGCTTCTCTGTTCGGTTCTCTGTCAGAACGTTTAGTATATGCCGTATCCCGTCCGCCTCCTCGATTATATTGACCCCTTTCTCTACATCTAACCCGTCTTCTAATAAGCTCGAAAGAGCTGCAAGCGACGCCTCCACCACTTTGTCGTTTTCATGGTCCAACAGAGCCACTAGTTTCTCCACGGCTTCTCCTTCCACAAGGCAAAACGTTTCCCTCAGCGAACATATTCCCTGGTGGATCCTGCACAGCCCGGTTACAACGTGCGGTCTGCTCATACATGAAAAGATGGAGCCACAGTAGTTTGGAGGAGGCAGATCGGGCATCCGTGACAGGTTTATAGACTCTAGCGAAAGATTCTCTAGAGCCATGGCAGAGACCATCTGGATCTTGTCTTGACCGTTGGACTGAAGCAGATGGATGAAGAGCGAAGCGACGTTGTACTCACGGCAAAAGGTTACGGCCCGAGGGTCATTGTTGAATGCAAAAGTGATCCTAGCAAGTATACGCACAAGCCCTTCCAGGAAATTTCTCTCAAACCGCATTCCCTTGATCTCCCCTTGCCGGATTCCAATCACTTTGGAGATGATTTTCTCGAAAGCACCGACTCCTAACATTTCCCGAGTAAGGCCCAAATCCCTCTCCGGCAATTCAGACAAGAGCCCAGCGGCTGCAGCCTGTTCCTCGGAGATTGGTGTCTTCTCTGAAATGATCGCAACAAGGCTCCCGAGTTGTCCAGCGGTGCCACGTAAGGCGTCGGCTAGCTCTTCACTCATGAACGGGGAGAGGTTATGGAGAAGCTTTATGGAAGCCAAACGCAAATCATCGTTCTCTCGGACCTCTACAAACTGAACCAAACTGATGATTGCGCCGGAGGTTTTAATCGCGGAAACAACGTGTATAACTGTTTTAGGGCAAGTGGTGAGTCCAACAAGAACCTCCAACAGCTTGCACTGGATCGCTGGACCCGTGTTGCTAATTAGATACAGCAGATTCTCCACTCTGTTTTCTGAGACAAGAGTCGCTTTGTCAAAGTCATATCCAATGTTCACTATGTTTGCGAGAATAGTGGCAGAGACTTCTTTCAACCGAATCGGAAGTTGGTTTGGCCCTACGTAGAACAGATCTTTGATAAGTGGGGGGATGATCCCTATGCTGATCAAAACCTTAGCACTCCCTTCGAACGATGAGATCTTGTTAAGAGCTCTCAGGGCAGCTTCCCGTTGGGGCATGTCACCACTTCTCATAAGTTCCACAAGAGAAGATCCCACAGTCTGAGCCACAAGAACCTTGGTATCATTATTTAAGGCAAGCTCCCCAAGAAAGGTAGCCATGGAGAGCTTCGTTTCAGGTGAACCTGCACATCATGTCATGAAAGTCAAGACCTGACCATGTTTTATGCAAATAAAAACAGAGGGGATGTCGTTAAACTAAAACCAAAGCAAAAAGAAGCAAATTCTATCAGCTAATCGATAAAGAAAGTAGGGATCAATCAATCAATCACCTTCAAGGAGTTTTCCTAGAAGAGGCTGGAGTCTACCATAAGAAGCCATCTGCCTAACAATCTCCTCTGACCTCTCCAAGTTTTCCAATGTTCTATCAGCTTTCTCAACAATCGAGACGTTCACTGAGTTGCTGCTCGTCAGACCAACCAATAAAATAAGTGCTCCATTAATGGAACCAATCTTCTCGCACAAAGCTTCCGACTTGGAGAGCTCAAGGAGCAAGGAAACAGCTGCCTCCCTCCCCTTCGACGGCTCGTGTGATAAGAACTTCACCAGCGTACGCACGGTATCTCCTTCCCCTAATATCGCCTGCAAGATGCTGAAAAAACTTTCATTAGCACCCGCCTGAAATTTTACCATCAACAATGCACAATAATCAGAGAGAAATCAGAGACAACCTTGCTCTCCTCGTCTCCTTCAACGACAACCTGAAGAGTCTGCAGAGCCTTATACCGCACTTTATGGCTGTTACTTTTCAACATGTCGATGATCATACGGATAAGCTGAGAGTTGCGCACGCCCTGCCTGTTTGATCGGATGCTCCTGCAGATCTGTCTCACATGCATCAATGCTTGCAAGATATCCGTCTCGGCGTTTCCTAGAAACAGCGCCTGACGAGCAATGTCAAGCTTGGCTGCATCGTTCCTGGATCTCCACTCCTCGATCGTGTTACGCAGAGCTATGCTCGGGCTCACATCGGCGGTACTCAGCTCCTGAGAAGTTAGAGGGCAAGACGGAGGTCTCCCACCGTCACGACACTCCTTGAACCATTTTTCAATGGCTTCACGCTCGAACGTTCGACCATTCTCTAGAGTGACGGGATCGTGCATCACCTCCTTCGTCAACGGGCAGATGAATGCTTCGTAGATATGGTCTACGCCTCGCTCGAGTTGAGAGCTGTCATCTGACTCGTTTCCATCCCAGCTTCCATCCATCTTGAGATTGAACAACTCACTGCAAATAAACCAAATGCCTCATCATTATCAAACAGGTGCTGCTTTGAATTTTGAAGGAGAGTGCGAAAAAGCCAACTAAAATCCAAATTCATAATCGTGAATGAGAGTGCGAAGTAAGAGTTTGGTAAAGAAAGAGTCCAAATTTGGTAGTTAGTGAAAAGCAGAAAGTTTTTGGAAAACATAAAAGGGGATAATACCAGATTTAGCTTTTAAGTTCTTTCACAGTTAGGTTCACGGATTCTTTCACAGCAAAGGAAAACAAACTAAGTATCTCAAATCAAAACGATAACACTGGATTACGAAAATCAAAGAGTCTACCAAAATCGTCATTTGCATCAGCCTAATATAGAAAGATTACCAGATTTAGCAATACCCATAAAAAAGAGAGAGAGGGGGAGAAACATCTCAGGAAAGCATTTTCAAAACACCAAAAGAGAAGAAGCATACCAAGCACACAGTTCCGATCTCAGAAGCGCCTCAAAGCTACAGGGAGGGGCAAATACAAAAACCTAGTTGCTTCTTCTAATAAGTTGACAAACTCCACAAATGACCACTTCTCAATCTCCTTGAGCAAAAAACGCGCCAGAAAGTGTGACTTCTTCGTCTTCCATAGATCCAATCCCAAGCAATTGAGCTTGCTTCCTACTCTCTTCTCGAGCTTGAATTCAACAGGATTTTGTCTATCCCCGTGCGATAGCGAAAGAGACAGGGAAGAAGATGGGCTGGAGGAAAATGCAAAGAAAATCGAAATTTTAATTATAAACAAAAAAAAAACTGGAAAAATATATAGAAGCACGAAACGCTGACTAAAATCGAAAAGTCATGAGAGAGAGACGTGGAGCCACCAAACGCCAACTTGACAAACAGCCTGGCTGTGTACACACTGGTGGACTTGCTCTGGATTCCGATGCGGATAACATTGGGTCGGGTTATTATTATCCGGGCTTGACCAGGGTTAATGGGCTTAAATATATTATCGGGCTTTTATAAACGAAATATTACGAAAATAGCCTCGTCTACTCAAGAACCGCTCTCTCTCTCGATCTCTCTTCTGGGCAGAAAACTTCTTCTAAGCTCTGAATCGCTTGTACCACGTTCTGGTGTAAGCTTTGATTTGCTCATTCTTGTGTGTTCGAGCTAAATTTTCGATGTCTGGAGATGAACGAATTGAGATTTACGAGGAAGGAGAGGAATCCATGGATGTGAATAACGAAGCAGAAGTGAAGCCCGAGCTGGAAAAAGGGAACGGAGATGAGAACGTCTTGCAGTTCCTTGATTCGCTGGATGGCTATTTAACGCTTATGGATTCTGTGAATTCAAAGCTTCGAGAGGTAATGGAAATGTTATATTTTTTTTTTTTTGTTACGAAGCTAAATTTATTTGGATCTTATGGGTTCTTTCTGTATTTCCTTTTGATTTGATCCTCCCTCCTTTATTGTTTGATGGGTGTGTATAATGGCTCTTGAAGAGTTTGTTTCTACATCTAAGCTGATTGTCGATGATCTCTGTATCATTTCGAAATTAGTTTTTGGAAGAGTTGACTACAGTTTCCGTTTGTCAGATTTTTGGCTTTCGCTTTATAACACCTAGAAACTCTGTAGAATCGATCTGGGATAAAAAAAAAGGGTAGCAAAGGGTCATGTGGAACATGTTTTACGGATTAGCTAGAAAAGAAAGCCATGAGAAGAAACTTGTTTTCATGAGTAGAGAAACTCACTGGTTCTGAAAAATGTGTTCTTTTGCAGGGATGGCTTGATCTAGCTAGTGCTCGACACTCTATGGGAACTTTGCGTATCAACAGCACTCTCTTAGACCTCAAGTATCATCCCGCTGCTTCAACATTGCAAGTGACAGACCAGGAAGGTAAGTTTGGCTTCAAATAAGCTGTCAAAAGTTTGCTCCGAGCGTTTGATAGCTCAATCTTTCACATTTATAAGCATATACAGTATGTAATCTTATCATTGAACTCTTGTAGTTGAATCTTTGGGATCAGTACCTCGTTTTGCTTTGTCCAAGTGGGCTTCCAAGGGCAGTAGTGGGAAAGGCAAAGACTTCTCTACTGATGCAGATTCGGGGATGGGCTCACCTCGTAGCCCACAGCTACGGCATCGAGGCGTTTCTGGTATTGAAAAAAAAGAGTCTGATCTGTTGGCTATTCTGTGCCCTTGGTTTTGTCTGTGTCTCATCTCTTGCTTTTGTAATTTGATAGAAGAGAAACCATCAGCCAAGGATGAAACCGTGTTAGCAGCTGATGAAGAGGTGAGCAATCATTTTATCTTATGCACATAAACTCTGTTTGTTTTGGTAAGGTAAGCTCATGGGTCTTGCTAATTCTGATGTGTTCATCTCCAGATTAAGAAAGAACGTGCGAAATCTCTGTCGGTATTTGGAGGTCTAGTCTCGCCTAAGCTGCGTGGCGCTCAATTATCATTTGAGACGGGTAACATTCATCACCGCAAGTATATATATATACTCTCAGATATATATATATATATATATAATGACAATTTTATGTTTCTTTTTTTGTCTTGGGACAGCTCTTGAAGCTCTTGTGGAAATAGCCAACACGCGATCAACGATGCTGTCTGCCTTTGACCGGATCACAAAGAAGTAAAGTTCATAGGAAACAACTGACCCTGAAATATGCTCAATGGATTCAGAGAAAGCATAATGGAACCACTCTTGAAGACGAGGTTTGGTGATGCCTTTCATCGAGCCAGAGAGATAGAATGTGCCAATGTATGAGCTCGATTTTTATTTTATTTTTACAATTTGTAGCTACCACATTCGGGTGTTAACACAGTATCTTCCGATCTGGTTACCTTTTACCAGATTTTTTTACAGACATTGAGCTAAAGAAAGATCCAAATAATTAAACATTTTGGAGAAGAACAGAAAATCTTGTACAAAGTACATTGGTCCTTTTAATAGTTCTCCAAGACGAAAGCAACAAATATTTCTTTCATATAAAGCAATTGAAAATTCTAATTGTTTAGAGAATGATACCATTAAAAAGGCAGAGGAAAAGGAGAATCTACCTAAAGAAGATGTGAATGGTGTTGCTGAACAAGAAAGAATTTTGGATAAAACTGATCCTGCAAACTGGAAAGTAATTGATCAAAGTTTGAAAAATTTGCTAGTGGAAAAGAAATTTCTTGTAAAAGATATTGTAAGTTTTACATCTATTGCGATCATTTTTTGTTTTTGTTTGTTTAGCAAAACTGATTTCCTAAAATGATATTTGAAAATCTTGTTAATAGCATTACAAAATTGAACTGAAAGAGAACTACGTGGTACTCACGAAAGAATGTGATTTGTGGGACGAAAGTGATCCATGGGCCAGGTATTTATAAATGAAAAATTTCACTTCAATTCCTTTTTTGCACAACGTTTGAACTGTGAACATTTAGAATATTATTTATCAATCCACTTGGTCTGATTGCTATTCGGATGATGGGTTTTCACATAATTGATCCAAGGATTTTTTTTGTGATTAAGAGTCGGAAACCACCGGGGACCAATCTTTTTTTTTCTGTTCTTTGAATCCGGCTCAATCCCTTCCTCCTCCTATATTTCCTTTTTTTTTCAAATTGCTTACTTCCTCCTCTATTTTATTATGGGTTTCAAAAAAAGCTTTTGTGTGTTAAAGAGAGGAGATAACCATTTTTTAGAGGATATACCCACAGAGGTTCTGGCGGAGATTCTTCTTTGTATTAGACAGAAAAATGTCAAATACATGGCTCATGGATGGTGATGGGCAAGCGCGCGCTTTACATCTTCACCACAAAATTAATTACAAGCTTAATGGCTAACTGGTGAAAATTAATTATTGTCATTGTATCGCAGTTCCTAGATTCGTTTGGTTTAAGGTTTAATTATAAGCTTAATGGCTAATTGGTCTCTGTATCATTTGGAAGTTAAGATTTTGTATGAGTTTACTCCAGTTTCTGTTTGTCAGATTTTTGGCTTTTGCATTATATCATCTAGAAACTCTGTAGAATCGATGTGTGATACAAAAAAAAGTAGGAAAGAATCGATCCTTTTATTCGTTCTCCAAGACGAAAGCAACAAATGTTTCTTTCATATAAAGTAAATGAATTCATAACAACAGAACAGAGATAGAAACAGTAGGAAACCCATACAGAGACAAACTTTACAAATTACAAATGCTCTAACGCTATGGTCTCGTCCAAAACCAGAATTTGGGGGACAAAATTATAAGATTTTTATGAAACAACCAACAAGCCAGGAAATATGAAGGGGAAAAAAAAGAAGAAGATTCAAAACAGGAATGATAATAAACTGTGGCTAGAAGGAATTCCAGTTATCTGACTTTTTCTTGGGGCTTTTATCATCCGAGGAGACTTTGAAGGGACCTGTGGAACCAAACGGGTCTGCATCATCAAACGAGTATCCATGGCTGCCAGTGAAATCCTTTGTACTATTCATGGAGTCGAATCTTGAAAGCGAGGGACCACCAAAGTCTCTGCTACTGTTGATGGAATCGAACCTGGAGAAGGCGGCTCCGCCAAAGTCTTTGGAGCTGTTGATGGAATCAAATCGAGACAGTCTCTCAGGCTGGGAGGAGGCAAAACCGCCGCCAGCTTCACTGGCATTGAAGGAGTCGAATCTGGAGAAGCTATCAAAGTTGTTATCTCTGGCTGATGCATCGCTGAAGCGAGGTGGAGAGTTCCCAAATCTTGAGAGTGGGGTGCTGGGAACTGAATCATCAAATGCAAATGGGCTCTTTCTCTGACCCGCGAAGCTTCTTGAGCTTGGAGAATCTGCTCTTTCCGAGTTTCCACCAAAATCGCCACCAGATCCATAATATTCTCCATCCTGCCAATGTCATATTTAAAATGGTAAGCTTAGTCAAGACACTGAATAGGTACTGAATGGTTTAGCATACGGAAGGCATATGTACCAAATCTGAAAGCATGAACTTAATCAAGATACAGGTTTTCAAGATCTTGTATAAAGTACAATATCAGTTTAATGTCTACTCGAATATCACAACTGAAACGTCGATTCAGTGGTTCAATGGATGGAAGGATTTGTTAAAATGGAAGACACTATCGATTTTGAACTAACCTGGCTTTTTGATGCATCAAATCCCCAGACTGAATCCACATCATCGTTAGTGTCAAATGCACTTGCCCAATTCGAATCATCAAAGAATTCGGAACCTTTTCCATGAGAATAATCTGGAGATGGGATCTCAGTAGCAGTCCTAGAGGCAGGACTGTCTCTAGGACTTCTGCCTGATTCATCTTCACTGTGAGTAGTCCCATATTCACTCTCATGGTGGCGGTCTGAGGTTTCTGAGAAAGGCCCATAATTCTCATCTAAATGAGTCGGCGAATCAGGTGGTCCACTACCATCATCCACCGTACCGTTTTCCTTCTCACCAGACGAGTTTTGCTCTTTTGATTTGTCAAAACTAATCTCATTGCCAAATCCTAACAGTGGGAGGATTATCAGTCAGTGTCCTTTGCTACGTGCTTCACTATAGATATCTAAATGTATTAGTGATAGAAAGATGGGAAAAATTGTACCTTCATCGTCAAACTTATCCCATTCTTCATCCCAAAGAGCTGCCCCTTCTTGAATTCCAGGTTGCCAGCCTGAGTCACAACATTACACAGTTTTCAAACGAATTGTTTCGTTTATAAATTACATGCACTTTGCATTTATCTACAATGAAAGCAAGAAGTCACAAGACCACAGAATCATAATTAGTACCAGCTGGAAGGTCCACAAGGGCCTTCGACTTAACCTCCAACCCATGTTTCTTGCAACGTTCAGTTAAAGCCTTCATCAGCTCCTCTAGATCTGATTGTATTCTATCAGCCCGGACCTAAGTATGCCCAGTAAAGCATCAAATCAGGTATGCACAACAGATAACAGTTTAGGCATCACATAAACTATAAAGAACAGCATGTACCTGAAGGAGACCATCAGCACTACCACCTTGCTCCATGTTCACAATTGCTTGACTCAGCTCCATCTTCCTCCCCTGGAATGTGTTAGCAAAACTTCAATAAGTAACAAAATTGTGTGAGAGATCTGTCACAAAATTATTCAAAGCCCTTCACCAAGGTGGAAGAAGTGAAAATCGGGCCATAGAATAAGGGGACAGGACAAGACGCACAACACAACCCAGAGAATGTGAAAAAAAATAACAATGATGAAGTGTGGAAAAACGAGAAGCCTAGTATCGGAGGGAAAAAAGCACATATAATAAATGAAGAAACAATATACTGCGGGAATGTACGTTTGGTGTTGCCAGCCAAAGGAATTAGTCATACCTCAATCTCCCGGAACCTGGCCTCTTCAATAGTTAATTTGGATCCTATTTCTGCAACTTGCTTATACTTCTCCTCGTACTTCTTTGCCAATGTTTCAGCCTGCAGCGGAAATTGTTCTGGATAAGACAGAAATAGCATCGAAGTAAATGAAAAAAACGTTTTTTTATGTGAAAAGCACCTCACGCTTGTCAGCGGAAGCCCTTTCGGAGATCTCATTTAATCTATTGTCACACCTGCTTTTGTACAAGACCTGACAGAGAGAATACAAAAAGCTTGTCAACATAATAATTGGATCTTACATGAACCTTACTGTAAAAGAAATGGCATCGTGAGACAGATAATAACCGTTACTGCTAACCAAATAAGAAGAGTAATTTATAATGGAGTACTCACAATATCCTGCATTTTCGTCCGGTAGTATTCAAGTTTCTCCCTGGAGTCCATATAGACATTCTTCTTTTCATCAACCTACAGAGAATAGAAAATTTTGTTTAACAAGCATCGGAGAAAAATGCACATGGAATTTTAACTTATCGCATGAGAATTATTGTTTTCTTTATAATTAAGGTGAAAATGTAAATGATTACCTTTTCCTCATCCTTTTCCCCATCAGTTGCGGTTCCATGAAGATTTGAGCTCGCAGAATAACCGTTACCTAGGTGACTAGCAAACGGATCCTCCAAAGCTGGCGCTTGATTCCTTTGCTGATTAGGTGCTATACCACTGCCAGGGTGAGGGACTGGTGGTCTCATGCCACTCGGTGGAGTGATTGGCCGTGCACCCATCCCTGGCTGCTGTACAAAACCTTGCAATGGAGAAATTTGACTTAAAGTAAAGTATATAAGGGAAAGGGAGAAGATCACTAGAATACATGAAAATCTGAGAAATACCTTGACCAGATCCCCATCCAGCATTTGCATAACCATGACTAGGTGCACCTGAGATAGATAACAGTGACTCATCGAGCATGATGCTGCTAGGAAGTGTTGTTGGGAGAGGACGGCCTTCTCTAAACCGCTCCATCAAATACAATGAAATGCAGAACTCCCTCAGAGACAGCATAGTATCATTGTCTTGATCAGATAATTCCCATACATGCTTCAATACCTCTGGAACCGAGCAAAGGGAAAATGTTAGCATAAAACCTTTAAAGCATAATCACCTGCAGATATTATTATTAAAGGAACAAAAGTCTCCGGAGGGTAGCAAATAAATTTAACAAAACAAAACATGGTCTGTCCATGAAGAAAAGAGACGAGAAAAAGTTTCGAAAAGATTCTTCAATCCAAATTCCTCTAACTTCAACAGAGGCGACAGTTAAATGTACGAATGAAAAAAATGTACTCTTCATGTGAAGTGGACTGAAAGATAGAAGATCTTTACCCCTGGGTAGCCTCCAGCTTAAAAACAGATTCCTTGCCTGCTCACCAGTGATTTTCCCATCCTTGTCACTATCAACTTCCATAAATACCTTTGTGTATTTCTGTACATCGGATGGTTTCATTTTTGGCCACGGAGGCTGATTATTTCCAGCATGAGATGAATGGCCAGAACCAACTGCACTTCCAGGTGGTAAACCAGAGGATGGAGCTTGTGAAGACACTGCAGGCTGCAAGCTTGCTGCTGGCCTTGGCTGCTGAGGCTGAATTCCTGCAGGTAGCATTGAAAAAGTACTCTCTAGGGAGTCGAGAGCATTAGGCTTTGGTGGGGGTTGGGTTCCAGCGGAAGCGGGAACAATGGCTGAACTGATTGGAGTATTACTCAGAGTGGGTTCTCCTTTTTGCTGGAAGGAGGAAAACATGTCACCTCCATTTCCAGAGACAACCAGCGCTTTTGGATCAATTCGTGACTCTGGTTTTAAGCCAGAAGAAGGTGCTGCTGAGCCGCCCCCTCCAAAGCCCGATGAGTATCCGCTGGTGTTTCCAGGATACAAATTATTTACATTGAACGTTGAACTACCAGGACCAGATGCAGTAGTGGGAACAGCCTGAGGAGGACGAGTAACATTACCAACAGGAGCTGGTTGAAATTGTCCAGGTAATGCACTTGGTCTGTATTCTGGACCAGCAGTTGGTCTAAGCGAAGTCATCCCCGATATTCCTTGGTTTGGTCTCACTAACTGGTTTTGTTGAGATGGAACATAACTCTGAGTGACATTTGCATTTGGAGCCCCTGGTCCTCTATACCCAAAATTTTGAGGAACTGCTGAGGAAACCGGACGGACTGTGGTAGCAGCAGGATTAGGTTGGGGTGCAGGAATAGCTGAGAGGTTAATTTTAGGCGCTGGTATTTTCGCTGCCGCAGGAGTATTCAGTGCTGCATTAACAATGTCAGGCGTCAGGTCTCTCTTGCTCTGTGCTACTGTTACAAGCCTCAGAGAATTATAAAAGTCTTGTCGACCAAGGAAACCACTGCGTGACCGATCAGAGAGCGACCATATCTACAAATACAAAGCAAAAGACGGTTAACAGAACTCCTCCAGGAAAATCATATGCCAGAAAGTTTCCAGATTCAAATACATAATTACTGCTACATCGAACTGTGAATTTAAAACAAACTGCAGTCATGGAGAATGCTCATAGATTAAAGAAACATAGCCACAAGATAACTGGCATCTCAACAAATCGATAATCCAATTTCTTCAGGCTATGCAATGATGACAACCTCATGTAGAGGCTGTCAAATTCGAGCAAAAGCAAAAAGCAAAAGCAAAAGCAGTGCCCTATTCGAAAATCAAATGGCAAAAGCTTTTACCAAGCATAGCCTTACCGAGAGAACTCTAGCTGATTTACCAAAACAGCAACACAAAGGAAAGTTTTTATTACCACCAGAGAATAAATCCCACTAAATTTTCTCCGTTACTGCAATGAAATTTCAGCATCCAGTTGCCCAGAATCAAATATTAAAGGAAACCCTAAGCATCTTACTGTCATACACTCGTAACTTCTTCACGACAGATCCTAGCAAAAGCTGCTCTTATGAAGCAATATCCTAAAGGACGAAATAAACGCCTCAAATCTACCCCGTAACTTCTAATTCAGTTCAAAGAATTTCAGATTATAGCGAGTAATTGAAATGGAAGAATACAAATTACGGCATTTTGCAAACCCAAATAAGCTGCGCAGAAAACTATATCAGATCTTTCCCTCTGGGCAGCTCAAAAAATCTCGCCAGAAACAATCAGAAAGCAGAGATCCAAGGAAGGAATTTCACCTGGGCGAGAACTTGCTTAGGCAAACCAGATCCTTGAAAAAATCCCACAGCTTCGGCTCCACTGATCCGACCATCTCCGTCCAAATCTGCTCTCCTGAAGTACGCCTCGAATTGATCCATGTTAGGATTCTGCCCCGCCATCTGAAGGATCACCGGGAGCTACCGAAACTTAGATCAGAGCTTCGAAATCGATCAAACTCCTATATCTCCAGAATTCTCCTTGTCCAGATGAAAATTGCCCGATTCGAACAGATGCGACGAAAAATTAAAAGGCATTAAAAAAAAAAACTCGTAAAAAATGACTGTGACACAGCAAAAAAATATCGAATCGTCTTGTCGATGTTTCAATAGAGATCGTTGTTTTTTTTTTCCGTTCGAAGTTTTCTCATGCTTTGCTAATAAATGGGCTAGCAAATAAAATAACTGGGCTTCGAAAAGCCCATTATGGTCCATCGTCACAAACTCACAATGGATACAAAAGAGTTACCGTTCTCTCTTAACCGATCAGAACTCCACGCCGTTTTAAAAATCTTTAGCTTTGCCAGTAACAATGACGAGCGCCAAAATACGAGAAACTCGAAAAAGCGACGTAATTTTCCCGCTCCAACGCGAAATTCACGAAGCTCAAGTGCTCATTTTCTTCCGTCACCGACTCCGAAGTCCAAAGTGTCTCAGACGAAGATGGTTTCCACAACCAGCAAATCGGATTCGAAGCAAGAAGTGAAACAAACCCTAAATTCCAAAACCCCCAAAAATGTCTACCAAATCGGAGGCCTTCAAGTGGAGTTCCCTTATCAACCCTACGGAACCCAGCTTGCGTTCATGAGCCGGGTCATATCTACGCTTGATCGTGCTCAGAGGGACGGTCACTGCCACGCGCTGCTCGAGTCTCCCACCGGTACGGGCAAATCTCTTTCCTTGCTCTGCTCGGTGCTCGCATGGCAACAGAACTATAAATCGCGGCTTCTGAAAGGAAACCTGTCGCATTCGAAACCTGCGCCTGAAGCAGCCACCGATCCGTTGAACCATGGAGGCGGATTCATACCCGAAACGCAGCCCTCAGGTTCGTGATTTCCTGCCAATCGCATCTAATGATTGGGTTTGGATTGGGAAGATAAACCGGTTTTAGTTTTCAATTTCTGGTTATTGTCTTCAATAGATACTCCTTTGCCTTGCAATGCGGAGCCACCTGAAACTGCTGCAGCTAAGAAGAGAACAAAAATTCCTACCATATACTATGCTTCGTAAGCATCACCACATCAATGATTTTGGAAATGTTGCTGATAAAATGATGTTTTTCTTAAATATCATTGATTGTTTGTTTTTATTTTCAGACGAACTCATTCTCAGATTACTCAAGTCATTCGTGAGTACCGGAAAACTGGTTACAGAGTTCCTATGGCTGTATTGGTATGTCAAAATTATTTTTGTTCTCTTTGATGATTTGTTTATTTATGATTAATCAAGATAATTTGTGTTTTCTATTACACTCATACAATTTTTTTGTTTCTTTTACTGGATCCATCTTTGTCATGTAAGGCTTCGAGAAAGCATTACTGCACTAATCGTCATGTACATGGGAAAGAGAATGTTGATGAAGAATGGTAAATTTCATCCACATTCATTACTAATCTCATTATCCTTTTCAGCTACGGCATAGTATCTATACTAATTTTTGTCTTCTTCTTTTCTAGTCGGTTGCTTCTAAAAGATAAGGCAAACATACAATGTTCTGAGTTCAAGTGAGTTTTTTACTAATATTTTAAGTTCTTTGTTTTTCCTCTTCTGTTGTTAGCTCGTCGAATCATGTAACTGTTTTCCTTTAACTTCCAGGAACGTTAGTAAAATCACAGCTCACCCATCACTTCAACAAAGAGGTCACAATGAAGTTCATGATATTGAAGATCTTGTAAAAGTTGGAAAAAACGTTAGAGGTTAGATTTGGTTCTATTTTTTTACTCTAATTGATTGTATTTATATATTTCTTAATCTTAATTTTTTTTTTCTGGTAGGTTGTCCATATTATGCTGCCTGGTCATTGGCGGAGAACGCACAATTGGTTTTTTGCCCTTATTCATATATAGTTAATCCGGTCATCAGAGCAGGAGTTGAAGTAGATCTGAAAGGAGCGATTATAATCTTTGATGAAGCACAGTAAGTTTAATAGATTTACACTTATAGTTTTCTGGTATGAATCATTAGTTTGCAAAACCTTTAGCATGTTTGTGATGTTGGTAGTTAAGTCCGTCTACTAAGCACTTTCCCTGCCCACAGCAATATGGAAGACATTGCTCGTGAAGCAGGAAGCATTGACTTGGAAGAAGAAACTCTTTTCAGTATGTACTCATCAAACTATCTCTGCTGTTATTCATGGTTTTGTTCACTGACATTTACTTTACTAATGTCGTTGACATTGACTTTGCTAATGTGGCTTTGTGTTATACAGAATTGCAGAATGAACTAGAACAGATGAGCATGGCAGAGCCAATGATATATCAACCCTTGTGTGAAGTAGTAGAGGTAATTCATTAGCTGCAAGATAATATTCAGAGGTACATTTTATTACTACTTTTTAATATCGAGTGTTTCTATGTATTTAGGGATTGATAAGCTGGATTGGAAGAAAAAAAGATTCTCTAGAAAAACGTGATTTTCAGCACTATTTCTCTTGGTAGGTTGAAACTCTTCTTCCGATCATCTCTTTACTTTATAATTCTAAAAGGGCTCCATCTGTATCTACATTCTTGGTTTTCTTATTTTCCATGAGAACTGGTTTGTTGCAAAGGTCATTTGTTGGAGGCAGACAGATTTATATGCATTACTACTCATAAAACTTTTTGCTTATCATGTGACAGCTGGACTGGAGACAAAGCTTTAAGAGAGCTCGAGGAATCTAATATTACTCGAGAATGCTTCCCAATCTTATTGGAATGCTTTACAAAAGTAAGTCAATTCTTCTCTGTTGTCTGGCTAGGCCCACAGGCCTTTATACGATACTTGAATGTGACATTGTGCTTACTGCTCAAGGCGATCAGAACATCAAAGGAGGCAGAAATGGAACCAGATATGCCTCATTTAAGCGGGATATCTGTCTTGACACTAGAAGGTTTTTTTTCATCTCGCTAACTTTATTACGCATCGCTCTCTGTAATGTAATTATGAGGATGAGAGAGCTTATTGTGCAACTTTCATGCAGAGTTGTTCGCTTCACTTACATACTTCTTTTCAAGAAATGGAAGTCACATCTTAGATTACCAACTGGGTTTACAACGCTCTACTAAAAGAGGTAGAAGTGATTTTTTGAGAGACCTGTTTAGCCGTACGTGTGGAAACTTTACTTTTCTGTAAAAACAAAAGGTGTTCATTGTTGCTCTGCTGGGATGCAGGAAATTTATCTGGTGCCTGGACGCATACTTTCAGTTTGTGGTGCATGAATCCGTCTGTTGTTTTCAAAGACTTAGCTGATCTTTCTTTATCCATCATTTTAACATCTGGGTAAGCAGTATCCTGTCGCTTCTGCAAAGAATCATGTCATCCTTTTTAGAGTCATGTCCACATTTTTCATCTGATTTTTTTTTTTTGAGTAGTAACTGCTTGTTACTTCACTATATAAGTAAAGACCACAACGTCAGTTTACACTTATCATACTCATTATTTTTTAAGTTAAGTTTGGCTACACTTAGTCCTATACTCCTATTTGTATTGCAACATCATATCTATGCATAGCATTCGACTCTTGTCCTTAACCCATTGGCTAGTGGTTTGCTAAATTTCAATTGTTTTTTGCACCATCTCTTTTAATAATGATTAAGTTTAATTTTCTTGGTTGTGAAATATAGGACATTGTCACCGATGAACTCTTTCTCATCTGAACTTGGGATGCAGTTTGGCACTTGTTTAGAGGCTCCACATGTGATTGATGTTAATCTGCAGGTTCTGATTAAAGCCCTCCACTTAGCAACAGTTTCCAGAAATGAATGCATGATTTAACAGTCTCTTTGTTCCAGGTGTGGGCTGGTGCAATCTCCAATGGTCCTAGTAATTATCCTCTGAACGGAAGTTATAAAACAGCTGATGCATACTCATTCCAGGTACTGGGCATTATAGTCATTGGTTCAAGCTCGTTTTGCCTGTAAATCTGTTCTTCTTGTACTAAGATGCATTGTTTTCGTGTAATTTAAAGCACAATACTCTACTTGTCTTTGAAGGATGCTCTAGGAAGATCGTTGGAGGAAATTTTCACTATTGTACCAGGTGGCTCACTTGTATTCTTTCCAAGTTATAAGTTGATGGAAAAACTCAGCACGCGTTGGCGTGAAACTGGACAATGGTCTCGGCTCTGCTTGAAGAAAGACCTTTTTGTTGGTAAGGAACATATATCTTCTACGATCATTTATAAACTGTTGCACCCAATCATATACTGTCAAAAATCTCAAATAAATGTCCTTGGTTGCAGAGCCAAGAGGAGGAGCCCAGGATGAATTTGATTCTGTTCTGAAAGGTTATTATGATTCTATACGCGGGAAGAACAGATTGATTGGAAGAAACAGAAGAGCTAAGAAAGCAGGGCCTGTTAAAACTGAGGCTCAAGATGATTCCAAAAAAGGAGCTGCATTTCTTGCAGTGTTCAGAGGAAAGGTTTGTCCTTTTGTCTTGGTTTCTATTATTGATGTACAGTAAAACGTAGCAATTCAATGTTTAAAGTCTAATGTTTCTCACAGGTTTCAGAAGGAATTGACTTTACTGATGACAACGCCAGGGCGGTGGTATCCTTTTGAACTGCATTGTCTTTGCACCAATAGATGCTTTAATTTATAATAGGATTTATACTGCTCAATTTGGCTAATGAATGGGCTGTTTAACCTTGATGTTTACATACAGATAATTGTTGGCATTCCATTTCCAAACTTGTAAGAATTCTATTTCCCTTTTAAAAAAATTTCAGCTTCATTGCAAATCATCTTAGGGGAAACAGTTTTCTAACGAGTCACTTAATCGCCAGGCATGATATTCAAGTCGGACTAAAGAAAAAATATAATGATACGTACAAATCATCTAAAAACCTTCTTGGAGGGAGTGACTGGTATTGCCAACAAGCCTATCGTGCTTTAAATCAAGCAGCAGGTTCGAATTGATAACTTGTATTTTGTCACTTGGTTTTCAATTCAGTTGATTTTAGTACTGTAACAGGTTATTCTTCATGGTGTTTTTTTGTACAGGGCGATGTATCCGGCATAGGTTTGATTATGGTGCCATCATATTTTTGGGTATTTATAAGATTTCAATATATTTGGATCGTCGTCAATGCTCGATTCTATTTAAATGTTTTGTTTTCAATTCAGTTATATAAGATTTATGAGGTTGCGTTGTTTTTGATGTCCAGATGAGCGATACAAAGAACAAAGGAACAGAGCGTCTATTTCAAAGTGGCTAAGGCAGTCTATCAAACTGTATGATAATTTTGAAGAATCTATGCAAGAGTTAAGATCATTTTTCAACAGTGCCAAGGTTCGTATTATCTCATTCCCTTCCTTGAAACTTTATTACAAAATCATTAAAGTTCCTCGAGAATTGCATGCAGGAACGAGTTGACAGTAAGATGTTAGGGTCCCAGGATTATACAGTTGAGCAGAATTTTTCCTCGGAAAACCAAAGCAAGGAATGCAAAAGGGAGGAAAATCAGATTCAGAAGAAATGTAGTCATGCAGAACCAAAAGTACATTCTAAAAGCAAATATGTTTTCTGGTTTGTGGTGTTTTCAATTCATTTTGTTATTGATCATGAATTTGTGTGCAGGATATCACAGATAGGAAGGTGGTGGACGTGGAGGACTATACACGTTCGTATCCAAAATATCATTTTATGAACGAAGACTGGAAACCAAAAATAGCTGAAGGTTCGAGATCCATGCAACTTTCGGGAGTGAACTATGGAACCTCCATTGCTCAGACATTTATTCAAACTAAAGAGGAAGAAGTCACTGACCTTGAGTGTGGGGTCCAACCTGAGCCTGGGTAAAAATATCAGACATGTTTTGTTTAATACTTACCTGGATTTTACAAGATTCACACCATATAAGTATAATGAGCAGTATACTCGTCCCAAAGTGGCATGCTTGTTAGAGGTAGTTTCAACCCAAGAACTAGCGTGTCATATGAACTTTGAACTGAAATACTGCAGAATGTAAAGTTATATTATACAGTTATTTTAGCAAACTAAAAATTGTCATGTGCAGGTATTGTGAGGTGTCCTCGGTAACCCATTGTGATGAAGATCAAGTAACATCTTTTGTCAAGGAAACGTCTGGTATGATCAAAGGTATTTCAGCAGCCAGTCCATGTTCTTGCTCGAAAAATGAAAGCTCTAGCCCAGCAGCAAGTGTGAGATCTCCGACTTCTCTTGATCAATTCTTAAAGCAGCACATATCTACTGAAAATTTCATCAGGTCTCCTCTTGAAGCAGAGTCACCTTTGAACATGAGTGTGAATTCCCATGCTTTGAAGAGAAGAAAATTTACAAGCTCTCCTGTCATTGACCTTGAAGAAGAAAACGGTAACGCTCCTAGTGCTAGACCCACGGATCAGACGAGTTTCACAAGAAGAATTGAATTTGGGTTTGGGAGTACCGAATCAAGATCACAAAAAGACAATATATATGCTTTTCCAGAAGTGAATCAGAGAGTGATGAGGATATCTTGTTCACTCTGCAGAAGTTCTTTAGGTCACCCGGAGAACCACTCATATCTCAAATGCATGTTGACTTCGTCGTCCAAAACGTATTTGCTGTCTCTTTTAAAAGAAACAGCAGGAACAGGTTCTGCAGAAACGCCAACAAGTGTTTCAGTTGTCATGACAGATTGCTCATTGGTTAATCAGAGACTCTGCAGAAGTTGTGAAAGCTCAGAAGGTCAGGGAATTTGGTGCGAGCAAGATGGATGTGTTTTCAATACTATCTTTTGCCCTTTCTGCAGTATACCAAACACGTGTCTCGGAGTGCAAGTCATGGCTACGGATTCATCAAATGTCCAGTTTCTAAGCAAAGTAAGCTGGCTTTAGTGGTGATTCTTCAGACTGCCAAGTATAATCCCATTTATGATTTGGTTCATTGTCATGAGCTCTGCTAATATCAAGATATATATTTGCTTGTTGGCAGATTTTGTTCTTTGCTGATCAAGTAGCTGTCACAGAAGATGCTGCAAGCAAGGAAACAGCGTTAAAGCATAAGGTATTCTTGCATGCCATACCGCTATATAGTAGAAGTAATATGATTTTTCAGGTGGGAATAAATTTTAATGATTTTGAAACTGAAAGAAGATGATTTTAATGATTTTGAAACTGAACTAAGATGATTTTAATGATTTCAAAACAAAAGCTTGACAGGAAATACCACAAGTGTGGCATCTTATATGATGTGTCTAAATATAGATTTGGATCAATTTCTAGGAATAAACAACAATCTCTCTATTGGTGTTGTAGGAATCTGTTGATGTCACTAATACAGCTTTGGACAAGATTGATGCGTTTAAGTCAATAGAGAGATTTGCATACTCGGCAAAGCAGCAGCAAGACTCAGGAGGAGGCTGGAGAACTACAAAATCAAAGGTCTGGTTTCACAGGCATTCCGGTTTGAGACTCTGTTCTCTGGTAGTCCAGTTCCCTAACCGTCAATCTGAATCTTCTTCATCTGTTGTGCAGCTAAGACTACCAAAACGTGGTTTGCCAACAAGCAAGAAGTCATAGAGAAAAAAGATGTTTTCATGCATCAAACAAGCTGAACCGGTCTAATTCATAATAAGGGATAGCCAAGGCAGCCAAACCGGCATCAAGGAGCATGGAACTTTGCTCCTGTGGTGGAAGAAAGATTTTGGCTTTTGCATCTGAACATGGCTAGCTTCGTTCGGAACTTAGCTTTGTGTTCAAGTCGTGGCAATCGATATGTATATACACTTTTTTCAACTTGAAAATCTAATAACTACTGAATCTAATATGTAAATATATATGTTTTGATAAAGCGATTGATTTATGCTATTAAAGCGGAGAGAAGACCACATCCTAATTGTGTGATTCTCACTCTATCTCTCAAATCTTACAAGTAACAATATTTCCCACACAAAAACAAAAACAAGAATTGTTTAGATCAGCAAAGGCTTTTGTAAAATGCGATTTGCTTCCAAAATGGGCTTGATAAGCCCGCTTCTGAGTGACCCAATGCGAATAATATCGCCGAGAACTGTACGGCCTTTTTTGAGACCTAAGCTTCCCAGTGAAGCTAGATTTTTTCCCGCCCATATTTTGGACAGCGCAAAATTCTCGTACCTCAAAGGAGAGATTCTCCTACTTGTTCTTTTACCTCCGTCACCGAGTCCGACGGATCTCCACGAAGGCTATGGCATCCACAACCAGCAAATCGGATTCGAATCACGAAGAGAAACAAACCCTAAACTCGAAAAACCCTAAAAACGCCTACCAGATCGGAGGACTTCGAGTGGAATTCCCTTATCAGCCGTACGGAACACAGCTCGCGTTCATGAGCCGGGTCATTTCTACGCTTGACCGTGCCCAGAGAGACGGTCACTGCCACGCGCTGCTCGAGTCTCCCACCGGTACGGGCAAGTCTCTTTCCTTGCTCTGCTCGGTGCTCGCATGGCAACAGAACTATAAATCGCGGCTTCTGAAAGGAAATATTCCTCGTTCGAATCATGGAAGTGGATTCCAAACTGAAACACAACCCTCAGGTTCGTGTAAGATCCTAATGTAATTTGCTATTTCTTGTTTAGATTGGGGCAAGTACTAATTTTTGGTTTTCTCTGAATAGATACTCATTTACCTAACAATGTGGAGACAGCTGCACCTGAAGTTCCTATTATATACTATGCTTCGTAAGCGTTATTACCTATCATAAATTATTTTAACGTAATGTTTTGTTTCTTATTGTTATTGATTGTTTGTTTTTGGTTTCTCAGACGAACTCATGCTCAGATCACTCAAGTCATTCGTGAGTATCGGAAAACTGGTTACAGAGTTCCCATGGCTGTACTGGTATGATCTTGCTCTCTTTGCAGGAACTTATTTTATTTATGGTTTAATCAAAGATAAATATCCTCCTTTATCTTTGTTTTTCCTTCGTGTGTCCATATTCATTGTGTTAGGGTTCACGGAAACGTTACTGCACCAATCCTCATGTACAGGGGAAAGAGAACGTAGATGAAAAATGGTAAATCTTCATCCACATTCATATGCAATCTCATTTTCCTTTCCAGATACGGCATAACCTCTATACTAATAACTTTTCTTTCTTTTTTTAGTCGGTTTCTCCTAAAAGATAAGAAGGACATAAAATGTCCTGAGTTCACGTGAGTTTTTTCCTGATATAACTAAGTCTCTTTGTCTTTCTTATTTTGCTGTTAGCTCTTCAAATCATGTAACTGTTTTCCTTTATCTCACAGACGCGTTGATCATGTCCTAGCATCACTTAAACAAAAAGCTCAAGATAAGGTTCATGATATTGAAGACCTTGTAAAAATTGGGAAAGATGTTAGAGGTTAAGATATGGTTTGATTTTTATCTTTTTAACTTTTAACTTTTCAGTTTCGTAATCAATACTAATTTTCTTTTAGGGTGTTCATATTATGCTTCATGGAGAATGTTGGAGGCCGCGCAATTGGTTTTTTGCCCTTATTCCTATATAATTGATCCTGTCATTCGACGAGGAATAAATCTGGAAGGAGCTATCATAATCTTTGATGAAGCACAGTAAGCTTCAAGACCTTCTTGGTTTCAGTATATTTACACTTAATAATTAGCTGTTTACGAGACAAAAGTTTGCAAATTTCTTGTGCTGTTGATGGTTAAGGCCGTCTACTAAACACTTTCACTGCCTACAGCAATATGGAAGACATTGCTCGTGAAGCAGGAAGCATTAACTTGGAAGAAGCGACTCTTTTCAGTATATATACTATCATTGCAGCTATATTAAACTAATGGGTTTTTTCACTGACATTTTACATTACTAATGTGGCTGAGTGTTATGCAGAATTGCAGAAGGAACTAGAAGAGATGAGTGAGGAGGAGCCAGATACATATCAACCCTTGTGTGAAGTAGTAGAGGTAAGTCATTACCTGCAAGATCATATTCAGAGGTATCTTTGCTTACTTTTAATATTTTTAAGTGTTGTATGTATTTTTAGGGGTTGGTAAGCTGGATTGGAAGAAGAAAGGATTCGCTAACAAAACGTGATTCTGAGCATTATCTTACTTTAGAGTTTAGTAATGGTTCCAACTCCATTTATATTTTTGGCTTTTTCTTGTTCTCTTGTTATCTGTATCACTTTTTTTGCTATTTATCATGAGGCAGCTGGAGTGGAGACAAAGCTGTAAGAGAGCTCAAGGAATGTAATATAACTCGAGAATGCTTGCAATGCTTTAATCAGGTAAAGTCATTTCTTTTATTTTAATCTGGCTATGCCCACATGCCTTCTTTATACAAAGCTTGATTGTGACACTGTTCTTACTTCTCAAGGCGATCACAAACTCAGAGGCAGTAGAAGTGGAACCAGATATGCCTTATTTGAGTGGGATATCTGTCACGACACTAAAAGGTTTTTATAATTTTTTGTGTCTCTCGCTAACTTTATCAAAGCAATTGATATCTGTAATACAATTTTGAGTATATATAAGAAGCTTAATTATTTTGCACAAAATATTCATGCAGAGTTGTTCACTACACTTACATACTTCTTTTCGAGAAACGGAAGTCACATCCTAGACTACGAGCTGTGTTTACAACGCTTTATTAAAAGAGGTACCAATGAATATTTTTTTTTTTTGTATAAGACCTATTTAGCCGAATGAGTTAAAAAAAAACTTTACCTGTATTCGTTGTTTCTCTGTTGGGATAAAGGAGATTCTTCTGATTCCTGGACGCATACATTCAGTTTGTGGTGCATGAATCCATCTGTTGTCTTCAAAGACTTAGCTGATCTTTCATTATCCATCATTTTAACATCTGGGTAAGCATTATCTGTTCATGATAGCATCCTACTCTTCCCCCTTAAACCCATTTATGGCTAAGTGGTTTGCTGACGACATCTTCATTGTTTCTTGAGCCATCACTTTCAGTAATGACTAAGTTAAGTTTGAGTTTCTTGGTTGTGAAATTATAGGACCTTGTCACCGATGAACTCTTTCTCATCTGAACTTGGGATGCAGTTTGGCACTTGTTTAGAGGCTCCACATGTGATTGATGCTAATCTGCAGGTTACTTCTCACTAAACCTCTCTACTAATTAGCAACAGTTTTTCCACAACTGAATGTATGATTTTAACAGCGTCTCTGCTTCAGGTGTGGGCTGGTGCAATCTCCAATGGTCCTGGTAGTTTTCCTTTGAACGCAAGTTATAAAACAGCTGATGTACATTCATTCCAGGTACTGGCTCAAGCTCTTTTTGTCCTCCACATGTGTTCTTCTTGTACTTTGTTGCAATAACTGATTGGTCTACTCTGCTTTTAGAGGATACTCTAGGGAAATCGTTGGAAGAAATCTGCACTATTGTACCAGATGGCTCTCTCATATTCTTTCCAAGCTATAAGTTGATGGAAAAACTCAGCAAGCGCTGGCGTGAAACTGGACAATGGTCTCGTCTCTGCTTGAAAAAGGAGCTTTTTATCGGTGAGTAACATTTATCTTCTTTGGTCATGTAAAAAAAACTCTTGCTGCAAAATCCTATAGTAATGTCATAAAACAAAACAAAAAAAACTCTATTCTTGGTTGCAGAACCAAGAGGAGAAGCCAAGGACGACTTCGACTCTGTTCTGAAGGGATACTATGATTGTATACGCGGAAAGAGCAGCAGATTGAGTGGAAGAAGAGTTAATAAAGCAGGGACTGTTAAAAAGGAGGCTCAAGATGATTCCAAGAAAGGAGCTACATTTCTTGCAGTATGTAGAGGAAAGGTTTGTTTTTAGGTTTCTATAATTGATGTTCGTTTAAAGGGTGCAAATTAGATCCTATGAGCATGTTTCACAGAATATAACGTATAGTCTAAATGTTTCTCACAGGTTTCAGAAGGGCTTGATTTTAGTGATGACAATGCCAGGGCAGTGGTATCCTTTACAAACATCAGTTATTACTGTAGTCCCTTTCCTTTAGGATTTATACTGCTCAAAACTGGCTTATTATGAGTTTGGATGTTGAAACCTTGATGATTACATACAGATAATTGTTGGCATTCCATTTCCAAATTTGTAAGAAATTCAATTTCCCTTTTTAAAAATTCTTTTCATCTTGGTGCCAAATCTTCTTAGGCATCACAACTATCTCTTGGCAGGTATGATGTTCTAGTGGAACTAAAGAGAAAGTACAATGATACACACAAATCATCTAAGAACCTACTTGGAGGGAGTGAGTGGTATTGCCAACAAGCCTATCGTGCTTTAAACCAAGCAGCAGGTTCGTTTGTGATGATAACTTTGCATTTCAGTCACGTTGGTTCATGTCAATATTAAGTAATACTCTCGTTTGGTTTCTTCTTCTTTTTACAGGGAGATGTATCCGGCATAGGTTTGATTATGGCGCCATCATATTTTTGGGTACTTTATATAAGAATTTTTCAATATCTCTCTTTATGTAAAACGTTTTGGTTTTGAATCCAGTTATATGAGGTTTGCCTTGTTTTTGATGTTCAGATGAGCGATACAGACAACCAAGGAACAGAGTGTCTATTTCGAAGTGGCTAAGGCAATCTATCAAACTGTATGATAACTTTGAAGAATCTATGCAAGGCTTAACATCTTTTTTCAACAGCGTCAAGGTTCTTACCATCTCATGAAACTTTATTACATAAAAGATCATTATATAGTTTCTTAGAGAATTTGCCTGCAGGAGCGAGTTGGCAGTAAGATGTTAGCGTCCCAGGAAAATCAGATTCAGAACAAATCTAGTCATGTGGAAGCAAAAGTACATTCTGCTCGGACATTGATTCCAGTCAAAAAGGAAGCTAAATGCTGCAAAGAAGTCATTGACCTTGAGATTGGGTAAAAATATATAAGATTCAGTCTCAAACTTTGAATGCAAGAATGTAAAATCTTTGAGCAAACTCAAAAAAACTGTCGTGTGCAGGTGTTGTGAGGGGTCGTCGGTGACCAACTGTGATGAAACCTCTGGTAAGAAATCAGCAGCCAGTCCAGGTTCTTGCTCGAAGAATGAAAGCTCTAGCCCATCAACAGGTCTGAGATCTATGAGGTCTCCTGATCAATTCTTAAAGAGGCATATATCTACTGAAACTTTCAGAAGATCTCCTCTTGGAGCTAAATCGTCTTCAGTAGTGACTCCAGAGAGACACTCCATTGGTGATACCCATAAATCGAGTACTCTAGAAGAAGAATCACCTTTGAACAAAAGTGTTAATTCCCATGCTCTGAAGAGAAGAAAGTTTATTAGCTCTCCAGTCATTGACCTTGAAGAAGAAGACAGTAATGCTCCCAGTACTAGTTTCACAAGAAGAATTGAATTTGGGAGTAACGAATCAAGATCCCAAAACGACAATATGTATGCTAATCCTGAAGTGGATCAGAGAGAGATGAGAATATCTTGTTCACTCTGCAAAAGTGCTTTAGGTCACCCTGAGAGCCACTCATACCTTAGTTGCTCGTTGGCCTCGTTGTCCAAAGCGTATTTGCTGTCTCTTCTGAAAGAAACATCAGGAACAAGTTCTGCAGAAACGCCAACAAGTGTCTCAGTTGTCATGACATATTGCACGATGGTTAATCAGAGACTCCGCACAAGTCTTGAAGGCTCAAAAGGTATTTGGTGCGAGCAGGATGGATGTGTTTTCAGTACTATCTTTTGCCCTTTCTGCAGTATCCCAAACACGTGTCTTGGAGTGCAAGTCATGGCTACTGATTCATCAAATGTTCAGCTTCGGAGAAAAGTAAGTATCTATATCATTTATGATTTGGTTCATTGTCTTGAGCTCTGCTAATAATCAAAAAGTATGTATATCTACTTGTTGGCAGATTTTGTTCTTTGCTGATCAAGTAGATGTCACTGAAGATGCTGCAAGCAAAGAAACAGCGGAATTTGCACGTCGTACCTTTAAATAGAGCTGCTTCTAGAACAAAGCTTAACAGCAAAGACCCACAAATGTAGCATTTTTATGTAATTTTGGAACAATTTCATCCTAGGGAATAAACAAACGATTTTTTTATTGATACAGTTGTGGATAAGAATGATGCGTTTAAATCAAATTGTTTCCAAATCCTCTTTCAATTTTTTTTTTAATTAGGGAGGGAGGGAGACGTAGCTGGAAATGATTTCATATATATTACCAATAAATCTTGTTTCATTTGTTGCCGTTTCAAACATTTTCCTCTTTTGCTTACAAAGCCATTTTTGTAGTTTTGTGTTTAAATATACAACATTTTTTTATGCTTTTTTTGTGTGCAAATACTTCATTCATTTAAAACGTAAAACCGGTTCAGATCCATCGTGAGCAAAGCATTTTTTGCCAAAGAGTCAGCATCTCGATTCCCCTCTTTCGATACTAAAATCAAATTGGGATTGGTGAAACACAAAAATCTATAAATAGAACTTGTTAAAGGTCTCACACACAGTACACATGACAATATCCTCTTATTGAGACAACCAAATATTGTTTCAAATTTTAGTTCAAACACACATAGAAGAGAATAGAGATCTTCATTGTTACTTTACGTCATCTGAAAACTTCTACTACTCAACAAATGCTCAATCCCTGAAAACAAAAAATTAGTAAAAAAATTGCATAGACGTAATATCAGATGGAAAAGAAAAACAAAAACAAATTATATTTTAAGATATTACCTAAATCGGGAGTTGGGAAGAGTATATGGTCATAAGATTCAAACCCTCCAGAATCTTCACAACTCTTCTTCTCCTCAGTCGCCGCCGCCGTATCATCGGCCTGGTCACCTGCAGTCATCGTCGTCGTTTGAGGCTGCTTTCGTTTAGACCGAGCTCGTCGGTTTTGAAACCAATTGTATACATTTTTCTCCGTGATCTCTCCATGTTCGGACAGCTCTGTGGCGATCTCTTTAACTCTCCGTGGATTCGGTGTTCCGCTTCCTTCCCCGTAAATGCTCTCAAGAATCTGAAGTTGCGTCAACGTTGGAGTCCATCGATGCCGAGTCGATATCCTATGACCGCTTGACGATGCCACCATCTGATCAAAGTTTCCGACTCCCATTGGATTCATTCCTATCGTATTTTTCTCAAATCATTAGCAGACCAAAACTAGTAACGTGAGCCTCAAGTTTCTTCGGGGTATTATATACGAATTATATTAACGCCTCCAGGGCATGAACATACAGCGAACAATGAGAAAAGCGTTTGATTTCGTGTGTCGCACGCAAACGCAGTTTTCGCTTTTCGATTTCGTAAACTAGTATCTCAGTAAGTTTGGTCACAATCTTGCATTTATAACAAACACATTCTTCTTTAAAAAACACGTATTTTCCTTTCTGTTTGCTCGTCTTTCATTGAAGTGATTGTTTGTAAATCAGAAGAAACACAAATATATATATAGAGAGATGAGACTGAGAGAGTTTGTAACCTGATGAGAGAGGATGGAAAGAAGAGAGAGAACTATGGAGGAGACGGAGCTGGTCAGAAATAACGGCGTAAATGGCGATCTGCTTACGGAGAATCTCCATTTGCTCATCCGTCATAACGCAACCATCATCATACGCACCGTATTGGATCTCTTTCTCCATTTCTCTCACCACACTTTGCTTTCTCCTCTTCCTTGTTTACCATATGAAGAAGACAACGAGAGAATGTACTTATTTATTAGCGATAAAAAAAGTAAACACCTCTTTTGGAAAGATCTCTTGCCTAAAAATCAATTTGCTCGATTTCATTTTCATTTGATGATGAGTAATTGGATTATAATTGATTATAAATGAATTCTTGATATGTGGTCATATTACCATCCGATTCTGTATACATCTCTTGGTAGATGGTAAAATGTAGAAATCAAAAGTTAAAAGCAAAATTCACCTGGATTGGTTCAGTACTGTTTTGTGTTTGAATTTCAATATTTTCAGTCGACTTTTACGGGTCAATATACATCAACTATCTTTGCACCCAAAAAGGAAAAAAGATATCAAGCATTTGGAACAAGATCATAATCAAACAAATAACTAAAATCAGGTAATATATAATACGTACACCACAGTCCACATTTGTTTGTAGCATTAACAAAATTTAACCTAACTAATTCCAAGTATGATGGTTTTTACAGCTTAAGTAGTCTTTTTCAGATGCATGCTTGTGGAACACGGATCGTGTATAACTTACATCCAACACATGAAAATTACAGTAATCAAAAACCAATTTTCAACTTAAAAATCATACGTACGATCTAAGGAATTAGAACTTCCTAGTAACCAATCCAGGTGATACGAAAATCACATGCATATCTTTTTTTTTGGGTGTAAATGTGAAGATATCACATGCAATCGTTAATTATGTTTTGCGGTTTAACTACTTTTCACTTTGCCAACGAGACTCCAGTGGGTCTTCGGCCCATCAAATATTCAGTCACTTTATTTATATTTTTCCTTCTAATCCCGAAGCAGAGAGTGGGCACATCAAATTTGTGAAACACAAATCTACAATAAAAGACTTGTTAAGAGGGAACACATACATAATAGTGTCATTTTCAATAAAATATTGCTTAGTTTTATGGAAACAGAGGGAAGAAAAGATATTCAATTTTTGTATGTCAGACTATACGAATTTAACTCTCCAGAAATTTCCCCTCTAACAAATGCTCAATCCCTGAAACCACAAAAAACACACAACAACCACATAAAATCACGACCACATGTCTTCACCTATTTTGTTATTTAATAATAATAGGGAGTATAAACATTTAAATAAATAAATAAAAAAACCGAACGAGAACGAAATTCATCAACCCAATTTGTAACCAAATTTCTAAACGAAAATGAAATTCATTAAAAATTAATATTTTCAAGTTTGGATGGAAAAATATCTATATTAAATATTAATATACTAAGTTATATTAACGATTTTATTTAGATTGTTTTTTATAATCAAAAGCAAAACCCGAACTGAGAAAACCAAACCAATCAAAAACATTTCAAACCATCCGAACTTAAAAACCAAATGCATGGGCCTAAAATCATATAGACAAAACTCAATTTATATAAAACAAAATTTACCTAAATCCGGACTCGGGAAGAGTATATGCTCATAAGACTCAAATCCTCCAGAATCTCCACAAGTCCTCCTCTCCTCCGTCGTCACCGCCGCATGTTCGGCCAGACCAGTCGTTGTCGTCGTCTGAGGATGCTTTCGTTTGGACCGAGCCCGCCGATTCTGAAACCAATTGTAAACATTCGTCTCTGTGATCTGTCCGTGTTCAGACAGTTCCGTAGCGATCTCTCTAATCCTCCGTCGATTCGGTGTTCCGCTTCTTTCTTCGTAAATGCTCTCAAGTATTTGAAGCTGCGTTGATGTCGGAGTCCATCGATGCCGAGTCGATATCCTTTGAGCGCTTGTTGACGCCACCATTGGATCAAAGTATCCACCGCCAAATGGATTCGTTCCTATACGTGAGCCTTAAGTTTCTTCAAGTAAAATTATATATATATACACCATAAAATGCAAAGCGCTAATAACTCTAGTTCAAACCAAGCTTCTAAAGAGATCATGAAATATATTTTATAAAACGCAATAAGTTTTGAAGAGAATTAGATAATTAATCATTTTCTTTAGCAACTAATCGATGTCAAAGCCGTAGCTAAAATGTCTTCTCCACGTCAAAGCCGTAGACACCAAGCAAAGAAAGAGGATGCTTACCAAAAAGAAAAATGGAGCAGAGGAAACGGTTACGTGGAGAAGATTCACGCACAGCACTAGATTGGTTTTCAGTTATGTGATCTTAAAAGCCACTAATTCTGAACTCGAGTATCTCCTTGCTCGACGTACGCACGTGATACGTCTTCCTAGATTAAATCTAATTTAATTGGTATTATTTCTGCAAGGACATTGGTATTAATAAACCTTAACCTAAATTCATCAGTAGGTGAAAACATTGCAAGTTTTTTGACGGAGGACGTGCTCTACGAGGTTAATCGAGTTGAATCGCGAGCTTCTCCGATCACGAAGAGATGCAGGTTTCTCTTTTGCTCTCTCTCACTCTCTCTCTCTCTCTCTCTCTCTATATATATATATATATATATGTGTGTGTTTCTGAAATCGTTCCATATGTATTTCAAAACTGAAACAACTTGTAAAACTCTGTCAATTAAAAGTGATGAAAAGAAGGAGTGAATTGAAGATGGATGAACTTATCGCCAGCTTCCAATCATCAGTTCGTCTTGGGTAAGAAGTTATTTGAGATTTATATTACAATTTTTTTAAGAAATATTAAGGGTTATAATTTTATTTGGTGGTTTTTGTTTAGGGGAAACCGACGGACGATTTGAAAGCGGACCCGATCTCCAACAAGAGGAAACACACTGATTCTCTCCACTATATGGTCGTCTTTGTTTTTGAATATAAGAGGAGTTAGTGACAACAATTGAGTTTAATCACAAAATATATATAATCTCACACAGTTAAACAAGTGTGTCCGAAGAATATTATATTCTTGATTTTATTATACATTTAAAGCGTTGTAATTAACACATCACATAACCGTTATAACTTCTATTTGGTGCATCTTGATGTTTGTGGTTCTTTGAGATGAATTTTAAACCGAAAAATTGAACCATGAAAAACCGAGTGCTTTTATAATTGGTGCATAAAGACTAAACCAAGTATATAATGCCAAGCTTTGGTTATTTTTCTCATTCGTTTACCCTAAACCGTCTGAATTACACATGAAACAAATGATTGTCAGTCTCTTAAGTGTTCGTGTGCTGCATACCAAACGCAAACGGAGTTTACACTCTCTTACACTATTTACACTATCGTAGCTAGCAGCTCAATGATCTAGGTGTGTGATTGAGAAAACGTTTGCATCTCAAAACGCTGCGTTTAGACTCTTCCTTCGAAATTAGAACACTTCTTTTACCGTTTGCAAAAAAAAGCTCATATGCGCATATGAAAAGGTCGAAGACATGTAAAGTGATTGTGTGTAAATCAGAAGAACACACACACACACAGAGGGAAAGAGAAGTGTACCTGATGAGAGAGAATTGTGGAGGAGGGCGAGCTGGTCACAAATAACGGTGTAAACGGCGATCTGCTTACGGAGAATCTCCATTTGCTCCTCCGTCATAACTCTTCCATCATACTCGCCGTGTTGGCTCCCTCTCTCCATCTCCTTCACCACTTTGCTTTCTCCTCTTCCTTTTTTACCATATGAATGAGAAAGTGAATGACTTATATATCTTTTCTTTTTAATGAATAAAGCATCTTTAGTTTATTTGTTACCGTTAAATTAAACACTTTTAGGAAACATCTCTTGACTAATTGGCCTGATTTGCTTTTCTTTAAATTACAGGTTTATTAGGGATATAAGTTACAATCATCCTATTTTTAATTTTTTTCTTAGATTGTTTAGAAATAAAATTATTGCTATAACTAGGATCGATTTTGGTCAACCATGTTCACTATTTAGTGTTGGAGTTTCAACATTTTATTCGAGTTTTACGGGTCAATCCACCATTTGAAAAAGAAAAGAAAAAGTATTAATCCAAAATATCTAAGATGATCTTAATGCTATGTGTTGATGACATAATAAGACACCACACTTATATATATAATATATATATATAATATATTCCAGGTATTATTACATCAATGTATTTTACTTTATAGTGGTTCGGTAAAGCCGGAAGCAAGGCTTAATCATAGCATAATATAAAATATTATCGTTGTGACTACTAATTAAAAATAATATAAGAAGAGAGCATGCTTTCTTCTTCTTTTTTTGTGATTAAGAAGACAATAATGTATCAATTTACGACCAAAACAGTTCTTTGATATAAAGATAAATAAAATTTAACCACACTATTGTGCTGCATTCACGCGGATTCCGCTCTCAATCTTCACTTTTGTCAACAACGAACGAAAAATATTCCTTATATACATCCATAGAAAATATAATTCCGTATGATATTGAGTATGTTTTATAAAAAGGTGAAAAGAGAACCAAATCATCATGGCCTTGGTCATTGAAAAGAAGGCATTAAAACGATTTTACCAAACCTTTGAAACTAAAGTCAATTCAACGAAATGAAAAGTTAAAGACATGGATTACACTTTTGTGGAAACACCTTGATTAAGAGCGTGTTAATGGTCAAACCCAATACGATCACGAAAGGGAAACAGTGTGTAGCACAAGAAACATGAATTGTATATTTGTATTGACTATTGAGAATGCATTGACAAACTAGGTTATAAAATATTCCAGTAAGCAATCATATGAATATTTTTAACCACAACTATAAGCAGAGAATAAAAAGAGCTTATAAAGATCATAGCATACGTAGAGGGATAAAGAAGCTAAATCGTTATATAGAGCTGCAAATCTCTCATTCATCATCTAAACATTCTACATTCACTTTTTCCATTACCCGTAGAATCAGTGGGAGAGAGTGATAGTTTTACTAAAACATCAGTAAAAAAAAGAAAAGAAAAAAAAAGACCCACTTTTAACCAGCCACGTTAACATTTTAAGCTTAAAAAAAAAAAAAGATAAAACATCCGAGAGATCCTTGCAGCCTTCCTATATTATGCTACCAACTTGTTAGTCATCGTCTTCCTCCTACATATAGAACAGAGTTATTAATACAAAGCTTTTATATGATTATGATAGTAATGCAGATAAAATAAAGAGGCAACCATTTACTGAGCTACATACAAAAGTAAGTTCCAAATAACGATGTAACTGTAACTAACTTTTACAGAATTAAGCAATTTACCTCCTCACTTCCATCCTCGGCATCATCCTCATCATTCACTTCTGACACTGACTTGTCAGATTCCTCATCCTCCTTGGGACCTTCCTCCTGAAAACACCAACCACATTCATATTTGTCAAGCACTACCGTTCTCAAATAACCCAAAGCATGCTCTGCGGATTAAGGAATGAGTTATGTTGTATACTCAAAACTATATATCTTACCAGTTTCTTGTTGTAGGCTTTCATGCTCTTCTCATACTCAACCTTGCGCTTGTCAGCCTTAGCTACGTAGGGAGCCTTCTCCTACATTATTGTGAAAACACAAAAGGTTTAGAAATACTCAAGCATGTAAACATTTAAGATAACACAAAACTATAATCAACTAGATTAGAGAACGCACAGAGTCTGACAACGATTTCCACTTTCCTCCACCAGCTTTTCCAACCTAAAATCCATTGAAGTTCGTCGTCATTATAGATTCAAACACCCAAGCCTATGGTTACAACAAATGGAGAAGGTAGTAAGAGATAAACACTCACAGCAGCAACAGATTTGTTCTCGGGGTGTTCCTTCTTGTAAGTCTGACGGAACTCCTCCCTTCAGATCGCAAAACCAGCAAAAGAGTATTAACACAAATAGTTTAAGTCAAATCGATATAGGATTACTAAATTGGATTATACAATTATCGCAAGTATTAACAAAGGATCACATCCAAAGCAACTCGTGAACAATTACAACACAAATAGGATTTAAGTGTTCTGAATCGAAGATAGCGGACCATGCTCATCTGCTAACAGATTCTCACAACTCAGCCAAACAAAGCGCGAAAAGACTAAACACGGAAAATTTGAGGGATCGGAGACGATGCTTACATGAAAACGAAGAAGGCACTGGACGGCCTCTTTGGTTTGTTTGGATCCTTAGCCGCAGCTTTGGCAGCCTTAGTAGGCTTTTTGTTCACAGAGAGCCTATCAATACAGAAAAGTCTAGTCAGGAATCGCTCCGAAAGAAGCGAAAGCGATACGAACACGATCTGAAATATCGAGATCTAGGAAATAACTATGGAGACCCCAAAAAAATGGAAGAATCGATCTTATCTAGCTGAGACTTACTTGTTGCTCCTGGTTTCAGTCTTTGAATTAGCTCCTTTCATGATCCGATTTCTGCAGGCAGATCACTAGATCAGCGAACAAAGTAGGAGAATAGGAAACTCAATCAAACAGAGAAAAACCTAGAAGAGAATAAGAACAAACTAAGCGGAGAGAATATTCGATTCGAAACGCAATAAACAATCTGGAGAAATAATTATGACCTACAGAGATCGATACATACACAATCGAGAGGAATTTGAGATATATAAACCGGAAAATTAACAGGAAAATCGAAGAAAATCGAAGAAAAACGGAGGAAATCACCTTGACGAAGATCGTAGGGTTTGAAAACGGAGAGAGAGAGTGAGTAAAAGGAATACTACGTGTTTGTGATTTCTACGACTTGAGAAGGATCGGAGTGAGAGGCTAAAAGGGTTAGTGGGGGGGTTGTAAATATCTTGTGAAAAAGATATTGAAATTTCAATTTCGCACGAAATGAAAATAATCTGAGGGGTTTAGGCGGGATTTCAAATATATTTAGCCACGTCATCGATCCGTGTGATTTGTATCATTGGCTCTCTCACATCCTCACCCTTTATTGATCCTAACATAGCCTATGTGCTTTCTTGTGTGCTTGCTTGTATTTATGTAAAGAAACGCAATTATATAACTATTTATAGGAAAATGTTATATATGAAATAGATAAAAAGAAAAAAAAAAAAGATTTGTTAGGTCAATTGGAAAGCGAGGCATAATGACAGAATAATACTCGAATCTTCACTTTCCCAAGTAGATATATACTCCACATAAATACTACTACTAGTGATCTCATGTTGTTTGGTTAAAATAAAAATCCACTTAAATGGTGTTTAATCCTTTTAAGCATAATAAAAAGAGAACCGAACCTCATCACAACACTGCTCTTCGAGAAGGAAGACCACTCCAAATGAGGATTTTTAAAGAAAATTAACACATCATGCCGTTGTTTCATTTTACAAAGTTGCGTGACTTATAGATCACACTTTGATAAATTTCACTTTGATTTCGAACTGTATTGCTAAAGAACCTTAACAAGAGTGGTAAGTCTTTAGTGATAGGTTTTACAAAGTTGCGTAACTTATAGATTACACTTTGATTAAGAACTTTATGGCTAAAGAATCTTAGCAAGAGTCGTAAGCCATATTTTATAGATCAACGCTTCCTTTTAACTGTAGTGATAGATTTAACATCATACAGAATAATAAACTGAGGAAAGAGTAAGTAAAAACTAAATCGTTTTATAGAGCAAAGAGTACAGAGCTGCAAGTCTCTCTTTCTTCTCACCATCTAACACATTCTACAATTCACTTTCTCCATCCAAAGGGATTAATCCGTAGCAACAGAGGAAGCTTGTGGAAATACAAAAACGAAAAGGAAAAGAAAAAAAAAAGATAATAGAAGATCCCTTTTAATCAGCACCATTAACATTATAAGACAAGATAAAAAAAACCAGAGAGATCTTTGCAGCCATCTATACTAGTGCTACCAAACTTCAACTTCTTAATCATCGTCCTCCTCCTGCATTTAGTTACACACCAGAGTAAGAACAAAGCTCAGTATACGCAACGACGTGTGAAATAACTTTAAAAAGAATCAAGCACTGACCTCTTCACTACCATCCTCAGCATCATCCTCATCATTCACTTCTGACACTGACTTGTCAGATTCCTCATCTTCCTTTGGACCTTCCTCCTGAAAAAAAATCACAACATATCATTATTGGTCAACGACTCAAATAAGTCTTAATAACAAAAGACTCGATTGACACTTGATGTACCAGTTTCTTGTTGTATGCTTTCATGTTTTTCTCGTAGTCAACCTTGCGCTTCTCAGCCTTGGCAACGTAAGGAGCCTTCTCCTGAAATATTGTTAAAACCCAACGTGTTAGACTTAAGCGCGCACAGCGCCTTTTGAGATGATAACACCAATTTAAAGTAAACTGTTCGGAGAACGTACAGCATCTGACAAGGATTTCCACTTGTCTCCAGCAGCTTTTCCAACCTGTTTAATCCAATTCAAAATCAATCATCAGTACAGCTTTGAAAATGAAGGTAAAGGTACACAGCACGTAGAAGAAGTTCATAGATGAGAACAAAAACTCACAGCAGCAACAGATTTGTTCTTGGGGTGTTCCTTCTTGAAAGTCTCACGGAAATCTTCCCTTCAGATCACAAAAAGTCAACGCCAGTGTTAAAAACACACAGAATTAAGTCAGAAACGATAATAAAAAAACAAAAAGATAAACCATCACATCCAAATCAGAAAAAGGAAAAATCACAGCTATAGTAGAAGGTTCGTTGAACTACTATCAGATACTATTGACTCGACGATAGCAGACAAAAGGATGATTCTACTAATCTCACCTTGAAAAGATACGTAGTAGCCAGATGAAAAAAAAACTTTTGTACGGCAAAAAAGTTTTTATCCATGGAAACTACTGAACACAGAAAACTGAAGAATCGGTAGGCGATGATTACATGAAAACGAAGAAGGCACTCGCTGGCCTCTTTGGTTTGTTTGGATCCTTAGCAGCCGCTTTGCTACGGCCTGCTCCCTTAGCCGGCTTCTTGGTCACAGAGAGCCTATTACCAGCAAAATCAAGTAACGAACCGCTCAGAAAACAACAACGATTTGAAAAAAAACGGATCTGAAACACAGAGATCTGGCTGCAACTTACTTGGAGCTCCTGGTTTCAGCCTTTGATTTACCTCCTTTCATAATTGATTCTGCTGCGAGATAATCACGAGATCAGCTAGGGAATTAGACAAGTACGACAGAAATCGCAAGCATCCAGAAGAAGAGCAACAACAAAAAACTACAGAAAATTTTGTTCTATTCACAAAAGCGACAATTAGAGAAAGTTTCACCTAAAGAGATCGATGCACTAAGCGAGAGGAATTCGATGCTACAGAAACGAGCAAGTGATGCTAATATCGCAAACGTATGAACACAGACCAGGCAGGTTATGTATAAAACAATTAACATCGAAGAGATCGCGAAAAACACAATCGAGGCGAATTCGATATAGAAACTGGGAAACAAAATCAAACTAGGAAACGAAGATCAGAGGGAAATTACCTTGACGAGGAACGTAGGGATGGAGAGAGGAGAGGAGAGGAGAGCAAAAGGAATTATACGTGGTTGTGATTTGTACGCCTTGTGGGGAGATTCAAGTGAGAGGCCAAGAGATGAGAGGGGCTAGTGGAGGGTTGTAAAATATCTCTCTGGTCAATAAAGGATATTGAAAAAATTGAATTTCGCACGAAATGTAAAAAACTGAGGGGTTTAGGCGGGATTTCAAAGATATATTGCCACGTCATCGATCCGAGTGATTTGTATCCATTGGCTCTCACTTCCTCAAGGTTTAATCCTTCGCCTCGCTTATGTGTTTTCTCATGTGCTTCTTCTCTGCGTGAGTATTCAGCGGCAAGTGATATGACTCATTGCCCTTCCTTATTATAATTAATTAAAAATCATAGCAATAATTACGATATATTTGTTCGCATTAATATCTCCTCGAGGATTCGGTTCGGTTTTCTGCGTCGGTCATCCGGTTTATTCAATAATTAACTTGACTCGACTCAATTCGGTTCGGGTCGCCTTGTGATTTCTATTTTTTCTAGGGTTTCTGATTTATGGAGGAAAGTGTATATATGAGCTCCTTCATCGCCGCCATAATTAAGGCGGACAGTGAGCCTTCAAATCATCCATTAATCTTCTTTGCGCTTTTTTTTCATCATCTTGGTTTATCCGAATGAGTTTCAAAATTAGGTTTTCTATTACAGTTTCCAATTGTTGGATTAGAAAAAGGTGTTTTTGATGAATTTTGCCGGAATTTTCCGAATTGATTAGAGTTTTTTTTGTTTGCGTTAAGATTAGAAATATGGTGCAGAGAGGGGGAGCAAATGATGGGATACACTTGATCTCTGAATTTTACAGGTAAGTTCGCTTGTTGAAAACTAAAAATGTGCTGATGCTCTCTCACTCTGCACCGGATTAAGATTTGTGTTCATGAGATTGATGATATGTAGGAAGATGATGTGACTTGAGTAGATAAAGTTTAAGCATGGAAGTAATCAAAATGCATCAGAGAATAGGATGATTAGAAAATGCGGTAAACATGTTCGATGAATTGCCTGAGAGAAACTTAACCCACCGTTGTTGTAAGTGGCACTTAGTATACGATAATGTAAAAGTCTGTGGAAATGGAAGAATCATAAAAGAAAGCACCAAATTGTGCCATTGCGGCAATGGAAGAATCAATCTGTCTTGTTGATCATTGATCATTGTGTTTGTGAATTTGTTCCTCTTTGCCCATTTTCATTTTCCAAAAACAAATGATTTCATTGAATAAAATACTTGAACCATGGGATTGGTTTATAGGGTTATATCAACGAGTCCCATAACCGCAGTTAGATAGGAGATGCGTGGGACATCGGAAGCTACTGCGTCCTTGTTCTTGCGCTCATCATCATCCTCGAGAAAGGAGAAAGATGGTGTAAACTTGAAGAAGTCTATGTCGCTTCCGGGTAAGTAGAAAGAATAGGTTGTCCCCAAAAGTCCCCAGCTGTTGGCTTCCATGTCGTACACATGAATCACACCGTTGAAGTTACGACTCTCTTTCTCGCTCACCACCAGACGCTTGCCATCGAACGCAACCACATGCCAGCGTAGAAGCTCACACTTTTCCATATATACGTTCTCGATACGTTTGGCGAGGGACCACTCGTGAGGATCGAGTGTGTAAAATGAGATCTGTTCTCTTGTCCCCGATATCAAGGTCAGGCGATTGGTCTTGTCATCGGACGCGAGGAACAGTTTCGAATCCGGTTTTCCACTGAATGTGCAAGGAACAAGGCGTGCTTCTTCTGTCTCGGGGTTGAAAGTCAGCTTACTGGGGGACAATCGGTGTAACCGTCCTAGGTTCACTTTCCAAATCAAGCAAAATTAGGATAATAATGGGACTTAAATTTAAATTTGTGTGTTTTATCAATTATTAGGGGTCCAAATTTATGTTTTTATCAATGAAAGGGCTCTAAATCTTTTTTGCCCAAATTTATATTTTTATCAAGGGCTCTAAATCTTTTTTTTGTCCAGAGGCCATTAAAAGTATTGAGCAGGTCCTGTTGAAAGCTACGATGCTGCCGTCGTTTCTCAGCCAGTGAAGAGTGCCCTCCAAGTAAACAGGTCTCACCCGCTCCACGAGATGCTCTCTTTCTGAGTCTCTGGTGATGGTCGTTTCGGATACCCTCTAGGAATCTCCGTCGCCGATCTCGAATCCGTACGTGGTCTGCGTCTCTAGTATGTAGACGATCTTGAATCTTTTGGCGGCTCGAACTCGATCTACTGTGAAACCGATGCACATAGCTCTCTGCGTACAAGAAAAGTTGCTCTTGGGGTAAGTGCCATCTTTCCAACACTCGCCATCGCCGCCAACGACCTCAGGGATAAGCTTTGAGCCATAGTGGTCCATGAATTGAAACCTCCTTGTGAGGGGATTCACGACGAAGAGGCCATCGACGTACAGTAAGAGAAGGCCGGAGCAAGAGCTGAGAATGTAATGAATATTATGAAGCTTGGCACACAGTAAGTAACAATCAATTCCATTAAATTATAATCTGACCATTATAAAACAGTTTATTAGTACATTTTGTACTGAAATCTAATTTTTCTGAAAGTGTCTTTGATGAATATATCATTAAGAATAAAATTATCATATATTTATAACTTTTTACTGCAAAATACTGGATTAGTTGATGATTTGAACAAAATGTCAAAAAAAAAAGGTATGATATCCATACTTTGTTGGTATTACATTATCATCATTCATGTAACAAGAGAGAAGCCTTGGTCTTGCCTTTTTTCCTCTACTAAATTTGATTTTTACTTTTGCTATAATTTGTTGGTATTGTATGTCTACGAGAAAAGCAGTCTTCCTACCTCATTAAAAAGAATAGAATCATTGAAATAAATGAAAATACTTATTATGATTGGATATCATACTTTTTGAAGCGCACACACCAAGAACACAAAGACTCGAACTTTTGTTTCTTCACACTCACGTTTGCCTCTCTCTCTCTCTCTCTCTCTCTCTCTCTCTCTCTCTCTCTCTCTCTCTCTCTAATATACGCGTTCTCACCGGAATGGAGAAATGCATGAACTAGGGTGAAAGTAAAGTGAAGGAGAAACGATATATATACTTCAAAGAAGAAGAAAGGATGAGACATCGCTTCAAGACAACTAGTTTGCAGATCCAAAAAGACTCCTGACAAGTCCGACGTCGATATACACGTTGTTGCTCCGGGTGTTCACACGCTCACTCTAAACGGACTCGATAAGGTACGGTGGTTTATTAAAAGAATCTTGACACTGTATTCCGTTTCATAAACTAAATCAATTAACGTCCCTCTTGCAGGATGAAGCTCTAAAGACCAGGTTTGCAGATACTCCCTAAACCTTCAGCTTTGGTAGTTGTTGCATGTCTTTTTGGATATGCAAACTAGTTGTCTTGAAGCGATGTCTCTCACAATTAGGTGATAGCTCAGGCCATTGGAACTCCTTTTTTCTCGGGCCCCTATCCTCGCAAAAATCGTTTGGACTCATAGTGCCCTTGCGACAAGATTCAAATAGATATATAGTTTATTAGGATACAAGAAGAAAAGGTTAAAAGAAAAAGACAAAAAAGTAAAAGCATATTAATCATATATACCTCAAGAAACTCGGTAGGTAGCAACTCGGAGCGGTTCCTACCGAACCATGTGCCTCCGTTCGGTTCAAGCCAACTTCTCAACACCTGGCCAGTTCCATCCCAAGCCGCCGCTCTGATCACCCTTTTAAACAAAAGAAGATGCAAAATTAACATTCATTAACATTGTTCACGCACAACATGAAATGAAGGCATATAATAAAAAAACTTGCCTTGACTCCCAATTGTTCCGGTTCTGAAACAGCGCAATTGTTCCTTCTTGTCCCCATTCGAATGCCACTACCCCCACCATTTTCTCTCTCTAATTACTTCTTCTGCTACTGAATAACTCTCTCTCTCTTATGGTGTTGTGAATTGTGATGATTCTGCATCTCCTGTGTTGTGACCCTCTCTTCTTATAGTCGATTTTCACCTCTGCTTCTTCAACTGCCCCACACGCGTTATCCACATTTGGTCTAGTCTCTTAATATGCTGTTTCGAATATTCTCCTCGTTTGAGTAATGAGGACTCGTGTCGTGTGTATGTGTGTGTAACCATTTAGAATATCTCACAGTGGTTTTTATAAATACTAGGTATTTACCCGAGCTATGCGGCGGGATATTTTTCTAAATTTTATATATATTTTAATATAATAAAATTATTTTTATAATATAAATGAGTATTATATTTATTTTTTATTAGCTTAAGTTATGTATTTATATGTTTTAAATCTGAATAAATATTATATTTTTTTATTTTTTTAAAATTATAATTTGCTATTAAATTTAGTTAGCTAACTAATTATAAATATATATATATATAAATAAAATATATAAGAATAAAGCAATACATCTTTAGTACCTTCATACTAATGGCAAATGTAATATATTTTCTCCAATAAATTATCACATGATCCTCCTTTGTAATTATATAAAGCAAAATGTCATTTAAAAAAAAGATTTATTAATTAATATGATTATTTTGAATTATAAAACTTATTTATTTATCAAATATTTTATTATAACATATGTTTCTAAAACTACCAAACTATAATCAATAAAATTCATATCAAAACAATTGCCATTGCTTTAGAACTAAATAGAAAATTATGTTTGAACTCTTAAAATACCGTTTTAGTTAAAGTTAAATAATTAAATTTTGGTTACTGTAAACATACTTTAACTTGGAAATTTAGCACATAGAAATTTCATCTTCTTACAAAAATCGAAAAAATCGTATTTTCCGTCAAAACAAAAAAAAACTTCATTTTCCCATTAAACTGAGAAATCGGCTAATCCCGCCAAAACCAAAAAATTCATTTTCTTGTCAAACCTAAAACCTAAAATTTAATTTCCCGCGAGAACCTGTGTTTTTCCACCAAAGCCGAGAAATTACGTTTTTTCACAAAAACCAAAAAATTTCATCTTTCTGCAAAAACTAAAAAAAAAAAATTGTATTTTCCTGCCAAAATCGAAAAATTTATTTTTCCTACGAAAACTGAGAAATCGTCTATTCCTGCAAAAAAAAAATCATTTTTTTTGTCAAGCCCAGAATCACGCTTTCCTACAAAAATAAATAAGCTACAATTTCCCGCAAAAACCAAAAATTGCATTATCTTCCGTGAAATTGTGTTTTTCCGCAAAAACTAAGAAATTATTATGTTTCTATCGGTTCAAATTTTTGGTGATGTGTGAGCTTCTTATAACATAAGGCTTTTTGTGTTGTTATCATGGAAGCATAGTTAATGCCGAGCCTACACTTTTTCAATCATATACGTCTATGTCAAACAAACAAATAGCTAGATTTTTTATTATTATTTATGTATTGTTATTTATTATTTGGATTTGGTTTTGGCAAAAAAAGAAAACAATGATTTAATTTTTTTTATTTGTTTTTTATTTATTGTTTGGATTCGGTGAAAAATAAAATAATGTTTTTTTATTTGTTGTTATTAGTTATTTGGGCTTGGGTTTGGTAAAAAATAAAATAAAAATTAATAGAAAAAATATTTGGGTTTTTAATGGGTTTAAGTTTAAAAATTAAAATAAGTAGATGAGATGTATTAATAAAATGTTTTGATTGGTCATTATTTTTGCTGATGTGTCATGTTTATTAAGCTTAAAAAAGCTGAGGTGTCAAGCTATGGAGAAACTTTAGTGTTATTGTTATGTTTATATCGGTTCAATTTTTTGCTGATGTGTGAGCTTCTTATAACATAAAGCTTTTCTGCGTTGTTGTCATGGAAGCATAGTTGATGCTGAGCCTACACTTTTTTCAATCATATACGTCTATGTCAAACAAATAGATAGCTAAAATTTTTTTATTATTGATTTGTTGTTATTTATTATTTGCATTTGGTTTTGGCAAAAAAAAAGAAACAACGATTTAATTTTTTTTTTTTTTATTATTATTTGGGTTTAGATTTGGTAAAAAATAAAATAATAATTTTTTTATTTGCTGTTATTAATTATTTGGGCTTGGGTTTGGTAAAAAATAAAACAAAAATTAATAGAAAAAATATTTAGGTTTTTAATGGGGTTAAGTTTAAAAATTAAAATAAGTAGATGAGATGTATTAATAAAATGTTTTGATTGGTGATTATTTTTGCTGAGGTGTCATGTTTATAAAGCTTAAAAAATCTGAGGTGTCAAGCCATAGAGACTTTAGTATTATTGTTGTGTTGACTAGAATTTTTTTATTATTTATTTGTTGTTATTTATTATTTGGATTTGATTTTAGCAAAAAAAAAGAAAACAATGATTTATTTATTATTGTTTTTTATTTGGGTTTGGATTTGGCAAGAAATAAAATTAAAATATTTTTTATTTGCTGTTATTAATTATTTGGGCTTGGGTTTGGTAAATTATAAAACAAAAATTAATAGAAAAAATATTTGGGTTTTTAATGGGTTTAAGTTTAAAAATTAAAATAAGTAGATGAGATGTATTAATAAAATATTTTGATTGGTGATTATTTTTGCTGATTTATTATGTTTATAAAGCTTAAAAAAGCTGAGATGTCAAACCATGGAGAGACTTTACTGTTATTATTGTGTTGATTTAATTGAGCTGCTTCATATTTCCCTTTTAATCGTCCAACATCTATATGATTTTTCACCGTTTGACTACCAAATTGATCTTCTCCGTCCCTTTGGACTATGTTGGTAAAGGGACATATATATATATATATATATATATATATATATTATTTGTAAGTAAATATAATATAAAAGTCAGCAAATATGATGCCTCTGTTGGTAGTGATTAATTTTAGAGTTTGTGTTGGTATCAGTCTCTTACTAGAAATGACTATCTACAGTACATATATGATGCATGACGGCATGACACCATCAATCTGTCTCCACTTCATGATGACTCACCAGTCACCACTTTTTTTCCATCCTTCTTTAAAATGATCGTTCGGTTACGGGTCACAACGTTGAAGATTATATAAACTGTACTGAATGAAAAGAATTTCCATTTGTTTAATTACTATAGAAACTATTTGAAACCATACGCAACATATTGTTTTTTATTTCTATAAATGATTATGTGGGTGTGGGCTGATTCGAACTTGAACATATATGGAAGTCCTTTTTCTTTTCTTTTTGACTAATGAGCCAGTACAGTGAAATAAAATATCTGTAACTGCTCTCAATAATTAATCTCTCATTTATCAACCTTTACTTCAATTACGATAGGAGTACCTATAACAAACCGTTTTATACAATGAGAACCAGTTTTTGAAAATCTCTTTTCAGTATTTTTATAGATTTTCTGTCGATTCTTGTTATCAATAAATACGAATTATCCAAAGTTAGACTTAAGGTTCAACATGTATGTAATGTACGTAGAAGAGTTACCATGCATTGTCTTTTCATGCTCCGGTGATTGCTCTAAATTAACAATTCGTACGTCCGCCGGAGATTTAACGTCAAACTCATATGATCTAGCTCCATCTAGGGCCATTCTCTAATTAGAACATCTCTTTCTCAAGTATATATATATGATGTTTTGATTATAATCCTCTCCATGAAGCTGATTACAGTTGGTATAGAGAGTTTTATGAACATTACAGTAGTTATTTTCACCTAACCCCACCATCTATCTTTTTTCTACACATGCATGGAATCTTTTCTAAATTTAACGAAAAGCTTCGACGTTTGAATACTTATCAATTCGCCAATGTGGTACATAAGAAGAGTAAACCATTTGTGCATGCATACCAAATCGATTTGGTAAATCAAATGTACGAATTTCCGTTTGCTTACTTAATACAGAAACTAACTGAAACCATGCATTGCTTTTTGTTTCTATACATGGTTTATGTGGCCCGACGCTAATTTGATGAAATGGAAGTCCTTTTTGACTAATGAGCGAGTACCGTGAAATAAATGTCAAATTCTGCCCTCAATTAATTACTCAATAATACCAATCTTTACGTCCATTACGATTTATATAAAGGAGTACGTATAATCACCCGTTTAATTCATACGATGAGATCCTTTAACAAACAAAAAAATTCATACGATGAGATGTACATACGTAGAAGAGTTACCATTGTCTTTTAGTGCTTCGATAAAAGTTCAAAATTAACAATTCGTCCGCCGGGGGTTGAACGGAGACTTAACGTCAAAACTCAAATGATTGAGTTCCATCCATCTAGTGCCCATTCTCTAATTACGTAGTTTTTCTTCTTCTTTCCTAAGTATAGGATGTGTGGGTTTGATTATAATCTTTCTGTTTACTTATGTAGTGAGTTTTATGAAAAACTACATTAGTTATTTTCACCTAAACCCACCATCTAACCTTTTCCTCGCATGCATAGAATTTTTTCTATTACTTTAACAAAAGTCCTCAACGTTTGAATTTAATTTTGGATATTTCACCAACTCAAGTAATTAATGTGGTACATATATAAGAGTAAACAAATTGTGCAGACCAAGTCGATTTCATCTGCCTGCCTAGTCTGTGGCATTAACTCCAAGGAAGCAAGTATTTTTCGTAATTGAGTTTGTTATACATTATTTATTATTAGAAAAATATGATGACTACAAATTAAAACAGTTATGATCACGTTATATATGAATTTTAAAAATGGTCCTCAAACTCTAGTGAACAGAATAATGAATATTATGAAGCTTGGCACACAGTAAGTAACAATCGATTCCATTAAATTATAATCTGACCATTATAAAACAGTTTATTAGTACATTTTCTATTGGAAATCTAATTTTTCTGAAAGTGTCTTTGATGAATAAATCATTAAGAATTAAATTATCATATACTTATAACTTTTTACTGCAAAATACTGGATTAGTTAATGATTTGAACAAAATGTCAAAAAAAAAGAGGTATGATATCCATACTTTGTTGGTATTACATCATCATCATTCATGTAACAAGAGAGAAGCCTTCGTCTTGCCTTTTTACTCTACTAAATTTGATTTCTACTTTTGCTATAATTTGTTGGTACTGTATGTCTACGAGATAAATGAAAATACTTATTATGATTGGATATCATACTTTTTGAAGCACACACACCAAGAACACAAAGACTCGAACTTTTGTTTCTTCACACTCACGTTTGCTTCTAACTCTCTCTCTCTCTCTCTCTCTCTCTCTCTCTCTCTCTCTCTCTCTCGTCTCTTTTTCTCTGAAGCCAACTTTGGGTATGCAACTGGCTGATATAAAATGGTTTCGTTGGTTACTTGGTATCTAAACATACGATCGATTTTAAAAGACTTGAAGATAACAAATAGCCCAATTGTGTGAATTCATCCTGCAAACTATAAACGCGTTCTCACCGGAATGGAGAAATGCATGAACTAGGGTGAAAGTAAAGTGAAGGAGAAACGATATATATACTTGAAAGAAGAAGAAATGATGGCCCATCAACTGAATGAATGGTACAGAAGGAAATTAATTTAGAGTAAGTGGACACTATAAATTAAGTCGTCGTCATATTATTATTATATATAGGAGAAAAGAGAACCAACAATTTATTTATATTCATTTAAACCCACATATAGGTTTGTTAATAATCAGACGAGATAGAGTGTGACCCAAGGAAATAGGTTTCCTTGAATCGACATGGTAAATTGAGAAAGCTCTAGTACAGCTTCTTCACACACGAGTACTTAATTATTATAAATGATAAATAATAATAGATATTCGTAAATAATAATAGCTTTTACTTATATTTTAAGGAAATTGTTCTTAGACGAGTAGAGATATGATGTGACCGAGGAAATAGATTCCTCTACATCGAAACTGTTTTAAGATTTATTACAGCAGCAACAAGATTATTTGTTTTATTGTAGATAATATAATATTCGGATGGTGCGCAATTAATGTTGATTGTATCGTATGTAACTAGGCGACGACGTTGAAAGTGAAGTCATGGTCTTTCCATTCGCCATTCTCCAAATACCTCTCATAGAATATTACTTTCCCATTGGGTGTCATCTGTAATGATGTTGTACTTGTTGTTCCTGAGCGTGGGACGACGCCTGTTGTCGGAGGCTAAACAAATATATAAGTTTAGAAAGGAGATTATTAATGCATGTGAGAATATATATATATATATATTAAAAAAACAAAAAAAAAAGAAAAAAAAACGGTAGCACAATTACAGGTGGAACACCAAGACGCTCATGTGTACCCATCATGTCCTCAAAAAATGGATTGTCTCCGTCTCTATCAGTCATGAGCCTTTCCGCTATGTCCTTAAGTTGTGGTAGTTGTCTATCTTCATGGGTACCAAAAATGGCAGTCAAATTTGTTGCCATACCTTGATACTGCACAAGAGAGAAGACCAAATTAAGAAAAGAAAAGAAAAAAAAAAGAGTTGTTTGATTTTGTTTAAAATAAAAAATACATTTCGCTATTACAAAAATCAATTACCGTGGGAGAAGGTGAATCCAGTCCGTCTAGAGAAAGGATATGAAGGCCAACAGAAACATCTTGTGGTTGGACATATGAATATATATTTCTTTTTCCGATGTAAACCATTGACTCAGAAACTGTGTCTGCCACAATTAGGTGAAAAACATGTATAATCTGCCTCTGCTTTTTAGCAACTTCACGTGCAAAATCATGTGGACTCTGTGCGCCCTAGAGTAAATTAACCAATATATATAGATCCCAATAGCTTACATGAAAAGGAAAAACCACAAGACACATATATACAAATATATCAAACCTTTAAGAAGGCAATAGGAAGCAACTCGCTGCCGGTGGTAACAGTGTTAGTAGGCTTTGGATCCACAAGAAAAGCAACTCGGCCTCGGCTAGAAACACCACACCATGTCCCACCGTTCTGTGCAAGCCGACCTCCCAATATCTTGCTTCCTTCATCCCAAGCCGCCGGTTTCACCACCCTTTTAATCACTCGAATTTACACAACAAAAAACATTTATTAACAATGGCTTGATGCACAAACTTAAGGCCTGAAAGGGCTAGTAAATTCGAACTTGCCATTGTTCCCAGTTCTTCAGGTTTTGAAACAGCGTAAGTTTGCCTGCGTATCCCCACTCGAATGCGACTGTCCCCATTTTTTTTAATTTTATTTTTAAGGCTATTAAATCTCTCTTCTGAGTTCTGGTGATTGTAGTGTGATTCGAGGTGTGAACCTCTCTCTTTTATAGTCCAAGTTTTTACTCTGCTTTTTCCTTTGCTACTTCCTCAACTGCCCCACGCGCTTAAGAGATCATTTCTTAACCAATTTGGGTTTAGCTTTTTTGCTGTTTCGTATCATTATCATACTCAATGAATATTCTCCTTGATTCAGTAACGATGAGCCATGTGCATGTGGGAATACTTTAGAAAATACTTGTACTATTCTAAAAATGTACAAAAGTGGTTTCTAGTGGCACACAAGTTTTGGTAATCAAACTTCTTCCCCACACGCTTAAGAGACGATTTTTGGTCTAGCCTTTGGTGTTTCATCATGTCATTGTCACACTCTACGAACATTCTCCTCATTTAGTAATGGTGATTCATATGCATGTGGAACACTTAAGAAAACATTTCTACTCTTTTTTTTTGTTTTCATCAAAATCTAACAAAAAGTGGTTTCTAGTGTCACGCAAGTTTCAAATCCGACTATTCTTTGGTCTTAGCTTTGGTGATTTGTGTAGTAACCGTAGCGAAAATGGTTTAATTCATTACAGACATAAACACGTGGAGTTTATCATGAATTTCGCGTGTGGCATATTTGACAGTAATTTTCATGGTAGCTTGACGAATGGCTTGAAATGGCTCGATCAGGGTTTCCACCAAGACTATATAAGTATATAACCTATCCCAAGTGTCTGCATTCTGCAAACTATGGCTCAGGGTTCTTACCGGATTTGGAAAAAAAAAGAAAAAAAAATATGCATCAAGACCAAACTAGTGTGAAAGCGAAACTAGGGAAAGATAACTCAAACCCCATCAAATGAACTAAATAGATAAAAAAATACAGTGAACATAGGAACATTTGAGAAAATTGTTCTTAGACGACTAGATATAATCTGACCAAGGAAATAGGTTTCCCTGAATAGAAAATGTTTAAGATATATTACAGCACCAACTAGATTATTTGACTGTTATTGTCGATAATATAATATTCGGATGCTGCGCAATGTTGATTGTACTTGTTGTTCCATAACGTAGAACGTTTCGTGTCTGAATCTAACAAAAAAAAAAAAAAAAAAAAAAGAAAGAAAGGAGATTAATGCATGTGGGATTCGAAGCTCTCAGTTTCATAGTCCACTTTTTTACACTGCTTTTTCCTTTACTTCCTCAACTGCCCCACGCGCTTAAGAGATGATTTCTTAACCAATTTTGGTTTAGATTTTTGCTGTTTCGTGTCATTATCATATAGTCTATGACTCTATGAATATTCTCCTCAATTCAGTAACGATGAGCCATATGCATGTGGAAATACTTTAGAAAATACTTGTACTATTCTAAAAATGTACAAAAGTGGTTTATAGTGGCACACAAGTTTTAAGACTCGAGAATCCAACGATTCTTTGATCTTAGCTTCATCTCTGTGAGAGTTGTGAGCCTCTCTGTTTTCTAGATCGCATTCACACGCTTAAGAGACGATTTTTGGTCTAGCCCTTTGGTGTTTCCTGTCATTGTCACACTCTATTAATCAATATTCTCCTGGTTTTAGTAATGGTGATACATATGCATGTGGAAGAATATATTTTCTACTTTTTTTTTTTATATCAAAATATAACAGAAAGTGGTTTCTAGTGTCACGCAAGTTTCAAATCCGACTATTCTTTGGTCTTAGCTTTGGTGGTTTTGAATCTAAAAAAAAAACAAAATGGGAATAAGTGATCAAGTTGAATCTACTGTGTGTGTTTATTTAAATTTTTGGGAAATATGTTCATTATTATCTAATCTTGGTAAATATAACACAATATTTCCACAACACGTCTCGGTGAGCCAAAAGCAGTTTCACAAAATAACAGATGGAGTAAGCTTCAATGATGCAAACGATTCAGCTAAATGCAAAGCCTTCTCTGCTTGAGAAGCATCCGTCCCCTGAAACCAAAACATGTTGAAAAACGTGTCACACAAGCCTTTCTACGTCCTAAGATCAGATAAGAGCGGACCAGATCGAGATCCCCCTCTCTCTATCCAATAAAGACTTAAAAGAAGAAAGAACATGACCATGATCATACCCGTCCTGAAGCGGGACCACCTTTGGCTATCCCGCATTCCCCTTTGAGAGGACCCGAGAGAACCGTACACCATTCAGCGACATCTAACTGCTTAAACCGATCCGGAACTCCTGCACAGAAAACCGCCTTCTTTGTGGTTTCATCTGTGCTCAACATCATTACCGGCATTTCCTGATACACACAAACAAACCCTTACTTCAACAACAAGTTTCTTTTTAGCTTCTGTGGAGCAAACATGGATATACATATTACCTTCTTTCCCATAATTTCTGAAACGGCTTCTCTCAGCGCTGCTGAATCAAGACCCACGTCAAGCTGGGCAATGCAAAAGCTCTTGTCATCTTCTTCTGCTGAAACAGCTGCCTCTGTTGCTGCTTTGACTGCATTCAGACGGTTTTGCTCTGCTTTTTCCTTTTGAGCTTTTCTCGTTTTGGTCTGAAGCAGAGCAATTTTGGCTATGAGATCTGCCTTGTTTCCTGCTGGGATAACCTCGGTAACAGCTCGTCTTTTCAAAGACGTAACCTTCTCATCCAGTCCAGCTCCCTCTGCTTTGGATGCATCCTCTACTTCTTTCTCGAGCAACGACGCAAGATTGATCGCATTTAAAGCAGCTTCACCAGTGAAAGCCGTTATCCTGCGAATACCTTTGGCCACTCCCTCCTCTGATACTATAGCAAACGCTTTGGCTTCACGAGTGTTTCTTATGTGGGTTCCTCCACAGAACTCAGAGGAAATCGATGACCATTCATCGCTTTCAGGATCAGACAAGAGATCCTCCACTTGTCTTCCAATTGCCACCACTCTTACAGGATCATAGGAGGCCTACAAAAAAGGAAAGAGAGAAGAAAACAAAATGATTTTAACATTTCGTAGAAGTATAGCTAGCAATAGAATTTGATTTAACAGCGCTTACTTCTCCTAATGCTTCTCTTAGACCCTTGATACGTTTGGCTTCAGAAAGCGGTGCTTTCGTGGAAAATACATCAAGTTCGTCCTTGATCCTTTTATTCACTATACAATCGATCTTTCTCAAATCTTCAGGGTTAACCGGTTCGCCGTTGGAAAAATCAAACCGCAGTTTTTCAGGAAGAACGATTGATCCCTTCTGTTTAATATGATCCCCAAGCACTTTCTGAATTTCATGAGAATGACACGACTCACTTTTTACAACCATTTTTTAAAAAAAACTAACTTTTAAGGTCTTGATAACCCTAGAAATTATAGCAAAAACATATTTACATTCCTTCAGGGCAAAATTCAACATATGCGTACAAGTATGATTGTTAGCGATGAGTTTGCGTCTCTCGTAATCAACCTAAACGCATTATTAGACAAGATAAAAAAGAAAACGATTTTAGATTGTATAACAAGTAAAAGCCAAATGAGACAAAAACTACCACACTGTATATAAGGCAAAACGCTTACCTTGCAGGTCACTTTATCCCCCACCGTTACTTTTCCAGTTTTACTAGAGAGACTACCACTATGAAGAACAAAGCCCTTAACTGTTTTCACATTGCATACTTTGAATGTACCAAATGAGCCTTCCATAAGTCCTGTGTCAAAAATCTGACCACCTTGCTCGGCATAGAAACTTGTAGATGCTAATACCAGACCAACTTCATCGTCACCGGCAAAACTTTCCACTAAAGCAGAGCCATTGTAGATAGCTTTTACTTCAGTCTCGTGATCCTGCACCAAATTACGGCTATTTCAACACTACAAGTCCTAGCTTCTTTCTTTCGAATTAGATGTACCGTTTTCAAAACGTCTGGATAAATAAGACAACCCTGGAACCAAATGTATTTGAAAGAATCATCTGTTGCTGAAACGCCAGTTTTGACCAATGTTGATGTAGCATCAACACTCATAACAATGGCAATACCAGATTGCTGCAAAAAAAAAATGACATTAGCAGATCAGTAAATATTTTCAAATCTGTTTCATGGTCTAATGTCAGTGTAGCAGCAAAAATTTTTTTTAAAAAAGTAAATAGATAAAGAAACGCTGCAACACATTTTTTTGGGCAATCTTCGATTTTTCTTTTGCCTCTTGATCAGCTTTGTTGAAACCCTCAACGTCAACCACCAATCCTATCTCGTCAGCCATCAACTGAAACACGAGAATGAAATTTAACAAAGAACGAATATAATTTGATAGAACCACGAATGAACAAAATACCTGAGTCAAATCTAATGGGAAACCATATGTAGACCACAAGTTAAAAGCTTTCTGCAACAACAAAAATAGTATGTTGAGATGGCAATGAGTGTTCCAATTACTGCAACATTCAAAATGAAGATAAATAATAATGAAATAAACAGCAGAAACTCTTTTAAGATGCATACCTCTCCATTCAGTGTATTCCCCTGAACTGCCTTAGCATCTTTCCGAAACTGCTCAATTCCCTGCAGTGGAAATTTGAAATTTGAATATAAGGCTTCCTTGTAACAGAAGCTAGGGTTTTTTTTTCTTTCAAAGAGCTTGATGGAATTTACAAAATCCAGTTCCCACCTTTTCCAAGGTTTTGCAAAAGCTTGCTTCCTCTTCTTTAATGATCTCTGTGATCTTCTTTTCATGTTCCTTCAACTCCGTAAAGACATCGCCCATAACACGAATAACTGAGCTCACAAGTCTATAAGTTAAGCAAAGGATGATCGTGATCAGTGGACAGAGACAAAGCTAAGGTGCATACAGAAACGCATGTTGCATTTAATTACACAAATGCCAGACAATAATGTTGAAACAAGACGTAACACAAGAATCTAATGTGCTTTCTTACCCGTTGAAAAACCCTTCCTCGGCTTTTAAAATCTCTGTTCCATAGCGAACTGCTCGACGAAGAATACTCCTTAGAACATGCTGACGACCCTCATTACCTACAATGTATAGACTCAGACAAATGATATGCTAAAGTTTGAATAGAAGTAAGAGATAAGAAAAAAATGAGAGACAAGAGAATGTGGCAATACCAGGACGAGATCCATCCGCAATAGCAATTGATAAAGTTCTAATATGATCAGCGACCACTCTATATGCTGTGTCAACTCTGTCAACATCGTCTTGACCAACTTTTCCAGAGTATGGCCTAGCTCCAGTGGCCTAAAAACGTTTTCAAGGATAATAAAAACTGACACAAAGAATGTAACCCTCCCAAAGAAGAAGAGATTATCATAGAATTTGTAAGACTCGTAATCCAGTGGATAATAGATCGACCAGAATGATCCCTAGGAGTAGTAACACAGCACCAGCTCAATCTACAAACAGAATGTCATGCAACAGACAACAGAAAGGTTTCACAAAGTACCTTTTGGATGTCATCAAAAATAGGCAAGAAGACATCTGTATCATAGTTGCTCATTTTATTCTGGAGAACAGAAGTCAATCTCTCGAAACCCATTCCGGTATCAACATGCTTAGAAGGCAGAGGTTTTAGTGGGCCATCTTTGGTTTCTCTGTTGAACTGTTTTGAAAACACACGTAACAGGCCAGTTAGAGGAAAAAATAGATAATAAGTCAAGCTAAAGAAGCAAGAACAATGTACTTAACAAGGTAACAAAGAGCTGCAGTCACATGATCTATAAAATCACTGAAACAACATCCTTCCATACTCTGCATCTACCAATGTATATTAAAAAAAGTAACAGAGAGAGCTTGTACCTGAATAAAGACAAGATTCCATATTTCTAAACAAGTTGGATCGTCCTTGTTAACTAAGGATGCAGCATCACGGTTACCAACACGATCATAATGAATTTCAGAACAAGGTCCACAGGGACCAGTGTCTCCCATTTCCCAAAAGTTGTCCTGCAAATTCATCAATTTGAATATCCCTTAGATTTACATCTTCCAAAGAGTTTATTCTCTGAAAATCATAACATCGGCTTTGAAGGTTAGTATTTGAAACATACTTTGCAACCAAAGGGAAGCACACGTCCAGGTGGAAGATATTTAAGCCATATATCTCTAGCCTCATTGTCCGGTCGAATGCCAGATTTCTCATCACCCTCAAAATAGGTAGCGTAAATTCGATCACTTGGTAGGCCATAGACCTGAGGAGTAGAAACAGAGAGGCCTAATCATAAGTTCTCAAAAATGAAAAGAGAAGAACTTTGACAAAATGAGACTTTTACAGAGTAAAGAAAGACAAATTTTTTTAAAAAAGGGAACCTTGGTTAAAAGCTCCCAAGCCCATTCAATGGCTTCCTTCTTGAAATAATCTCCAAAAGACCAGTTGCCGAGCATCTCAAAGAAGGTGTGATGGTAAGTATCTTTACCCACATCGTCAAGATCGTTATGTTTTCCACCAGCACGTATACACTTCTGCGTGTTGCATGCACGCTTTAGCTTGCTCAGCTCCGATTTTGGATCAGCCGTCCCCAAAAATATTGGCTTAAACTGGTTCATTCCTTTCGAAACCAAAAAAAAAAAAAAACAGATATTCCCATAAAGTTTCAATTTTGACAATTTATGACTCACCAAAAAATTAAAACTCCTATCAAATTCGACTCCACAACTTAGCTAGCATCCGTTGTGAGATGAGCTCAAAATCTCACGCAAAAGCAAAATCAAACAGATAAAAAAAAGGGGAATCAAACTTGGATAAACGAAATTTCGTACCAGCATTAGCGAATAGAAGAGTAGGATCATTGTCAGGAACAACGGGGCTTGATGACCAGTTCTTGTGGGATTTCCTGATGAAGAAGTCGATAAAAGTTTCCCTGACTCTCTTCGCTGGCCACTCCGTTATCATCTTCGATTCTCCGAGCATGACTGTCGACGAAGGCAAAGCCTAAAAACAGCAAGAAACTCGCGCGTCTGCGTCTTTCGTCTGATTTTTCCCCTTTTTGTACTCGAAGAAGAAGACCCTGCACGCGACAGACTAATTGGATTCATGGGCCTATACTCTATTCAATAATGGCCCACTTAGGTTGAAAACAAATTTCTTCAGCCCAATTACAAATTAATTCAGTTCTACGTTACACTTTCCGCACGTGGGAGTTCACACAGGTGGAGTTTTTAATTTAATTTCAGTTTTTTAAAAAAAACGTAAGAAAACACAAAACCAAACGCCTGTCTAGAGGAGAAAAAGAAAGGGGGAAGAGAGAGAGAGAGAGAGAAGGAGAGAGAAAATGGGTGAGGTAGCAGATACAATGACGAAGAAGAAGAAGAAAGGGAGGCCATCTCTGCTAGACCTTCAGAAGCGAGCTATCAAACAGCAACAATTACAGCAGCAGCACAGAAGCCACGATGAGCCCGTCGATGACCATAGATCCGGTTCCAAAAACCCTAATTCCCTCAATCCCCAGCCCAACTCCGGCAGCCGATCCAAGCGCCGGAACCCTAATCCTAACGGAGTTTCTTCCGATTCACCCTGGATCAAGGACGACGAAGACGGGGAAGAGGAAGACGACGACGAGCGGCGCGAGAAGAAGCACAGGCTCCTGCACGGATTAAACTCCCACTCCCATCGACATTCTCCTAATTCCCAATCGGGCGGCTCCGATCTGAACCTCGACGAGCCCAGCGAGACTCCCGAGGCGTCCGTCAATAGACGGAAGATCGGCGGCGGCGCTCACGGATCTGGATATACGGTAGGATCTTGAATTCCCTGTGGATCGAATTAGAGTTTTAAGTATTGATTTAATTCGAAAGAAAGGGAAGAAACTTTTTTTTTTGAGTTATCTGAGAAATTAGGTTTAATAAGTATTGTTGGGATTTCGCGCGTTTGTTTTTGTGTTCGTCTTCCGCTTGAATTTAGAGAGATGAGTGAGTGGATGAGTTTGACTGAGTCATTTTTTTTCCTCTTCCCCTTAATTTTAATTGGTGGGAATTCATAATTCAGCTTTTCTGTAATTTATTTTCCTTTTTTTTGTCTTGAGCAAGAAAATTCTTGGGTGTTTATTCTCCGCTTGAATTATGCAGAATATATGTGATTTTCCCTATGAATATTATATTTTATTCTTTGATCTCTCTGGGTAGATATTTAAACTCGTAGTTCACCTGAATTTAAAGATGCCCCTGCACTGAAAACCATCATGTCTGAGACAAGTTCTAGTTTGTCTTTTCCGTAACATCATCAGTTTGTAATTCAGAAGACTTGTACTACTGTGTCCTCTTCGGTTCTTAGCTTAAAACATCATGAACACATCTACTTGCTTTACTATGATTTACGAAAGCGCTCGCCTTTATAATGGATTCTTGGAATTGATGTTGATAATCTGCAGGGAGAAAAGGCTTCGAAAGCGACAGACATTCTTCAAGGTACATACATATTAAAAAATCCCTTCTTTTATTTTAATTTCCTTTATTTAATTCTTGAAAAGGCAATTAACTGAAAATTCGTACGAGGATAAAAAAAAAAAAACGAGATTTTTCTGCTGATTAAATTAAAATTTTGCTTGTCATTTACATGTGGACAGGGTCTCCCGTGGAGTCTGGCCCCACTACACCTTTGCCAGACAAAAAGTTGTTGGTGTTCATCCTCGATAGACTTCAAAAGTATGTTCCATTTCTGAGATACTCTCTCATTTTATTGTTGTTTTGGTTCAAGTGATTTTAACTGGGTCATGGTTTTTTTGATCGATGTTGTTTTCACAAACTCTTGTAGGAAGGATACTTATGGCGTCTATTCAGATCCAGTTGATCCTGAGGAGGTGACTGTCTGTCTCTTTTGTTGATGTTAAAGCTCGTTAATGTTGCAACAATTCAGTTTGTCTTATCTGTGTTCGATATGTGTTACAGCTCCCTGATTATCATGAGATTATCACGAATCCAATGGATTTTAGCACAGTGCGGAAGAAATTAGACTCTGGCGCATACGGCAGTTTAGAACAATTTGAGGTAAATCTTGTACTCTGAGTCCATTGTACTCCTCGATAGTTTTGATGTGTTCGAGTTAGTGCCACATTTTCTTGGTCCTATGCTAAAGCTTCTCTGGTAGCTACAGAAAGTTCATCTCAATACATGTAGTGTAGGGCGCAGACCTAAGGCTGTTTCAAAAGTTGTGTTTAACTCGAAGTATCTGTTGACTTGTTTAGACTCGAAGTTGTCTCACAGTTTGAATATGTGTTGGAACAGCTTTTCTTTCCCTATCTGATAAGTCTGGCTTCTCGCCCTCTTCTTTTTGCAGGGAGATGTGTTTTTAATATGTACAAATGCAATGGAATACAATTCAGCAGACACTGTATATTATCGACAGGTGCGTCCTTTAGCTTTGATTTTTTTATTTATGTATAAAAGTTCTTCTTTTGATATAATTCGTTCCATGTTTCTGAAAATAGTGTCATTGTTGGCTTGTAGGCACGGGCTATACAAGAGTTGGCGAAAAAGGACTTTGAGAATTTAAGGCAAGACAGTGATGATGAAGAACCACAAAACCAACAGCAACAGCAGCAGCAGCCAAAAGTTGCGAGAAGAGGCCGACCGCCAAAGAAACAGCCTGAACAATCTTCGATTGTCCGTACTGCTTCTGAAATTTCAGCTGACGCGCTCGTTCCTGGAGGAGATAGCTCTAATAAGTTTTCTGGTGCTTACAATCTAAGAAAGACTCCTCCTTCCTACAAATTCCGTCAAGCCGAAACATCGGTTAGGGTCAATCATAACAGCGAAACCCAAAGTGGCTGGTCCATAGATTGGGAGAACGAGTTTCCACGTAAAAAGAATCTTAACCTTTGCCGTACCTTCTTACAAACTTCCTTTTTTTTATTGCTAATATGAAACATCTTCTTGGTTTCTCTGCAGCTTCGGTTGTGAAGGCGGTTAACAAGTATGGGATGAAACATTTCAATGTCGATGATAACAGACGCGATACCTACAACCACCTCTCGACTTCTACCCAGGAGCCGTCTGTTTTGATGACCCTTGAAGACGAGTTAAAACAGTTGATTCCAGTACGTTATTGCCAATTCTATTATATCCTTTTGTATGGAGAAACAAGTGTCACTGATCATTGTTTTTCCTTACTCATCAGGTTGGGCTGAACACCGAGTACGGTTACGCAAGAAGTCTAGCACGATACGCTGCGAACCTCGGTCCTGTCGCCTGGAAAATTGCATCAAGGAGAATCGAAACCGTGTTGCCCTCTGGAATCAAATTTGGTCTAGGTTGGGTTGGAGAGAACCCAGCAGGAGCTGAAGAGGATGATTCCCAAAAACAAGCCGTGTTAATGCCTTCGTTGGGAAAACAGAAGTGTTCTAATGACTTGGCCTCTGATGATCATTCAAACAGAATCCTGTCTCCAACCGCTTCAGTCTCGAGCGCTTTCATAGGAAACAGACACACTTCTTCTCAGGGCATCGAGGAAACCGCACCCGCTCGTGTCTTGAATCCAGAAACCGACTACCCATCATCCTCCTCTCGCCAGTCGTCACTACCGCTGATCAAACCTGAGAGCAGCAACGGTCTTACCCGCGGTTTCAGTGGATTCAGCCACAGTCCAAGTCCGATGCTCGGCATTACGAGACAGCAACAATCAAACTTAACCAACGAGGCCATGCCGGGCTCGCAACAACAAGGGTCGTTATTTCCCTACAACAAACAGGAGTTCCACCGGTTTCCACCGGACCTTAACGCTAGGCTTGTCTCACCAAACTCTCCAGGCTCTAATCCGCAGACTGGTTCGTCCTCGTCGCAGCATCCAGATCTGGCATTACAGCTATGAAGATGAATGGATCTTGGGAAGAGTTAAGGAGGAGGAGAAGAAGAGGCATTTTCCATTGGCTATCTCAGCCGTATATTTTCTGGTATGAAAATCACTTGTGGAAAGTCATGGCTTATTTGTTGTGACATGAAGATATATGGGACGAGTCTCTCTCTATTGTACAGATTGTTGCAACATCGATATTTTTTTAGGGGTATAAAGAGAAAAAAAGAAATCAAACCACAGGAGTCTCGCAAGCTGTAGAATGTAGTTTATATTCTTAACTTTTCATAATATTTCATAAATGTTTTCGTAATGTTTTCAGTTTTTACAACCTTGGCAATAAAAGAAGATGAAACCAAAGTTCTTCGGCACTTTACTTTTGGACGTGTTATTAGTTTCTGTCTCGTAAGGCTTTTGACGGCTTCGATTTTTAAGTTCCTCGGTAATGGGAGTGGGAGTAAGGCTTTCTGATCTTTTGTAAACTAAAACACTAAAAATTGTTAAATTTAGATACGAATGCAATTGATTAGTGGTACATTTGTAATAACAGTATAGAAGATCATTTAACAAATGTTAATCAGGAATATCGTAAAAGAAATTCACTAAATTTAGATACGAAGGCAAATTGATCAACTTTTTTCTAGTGTATCACTGAGATACTGACCATCAACGTTTCAATTAAAGAATTACATTAGAAACCGAGAATATACATTTCACACCAAAAAATTATATTTTTATTTATGTATCTATATTTTCAAATTTGTAGTGTGTATAAAACTCATCAAATGGTATTATTGACTTGATGTTTATAAGTGAATAAAAATTAAAACCCCGTCGACTGAAAAGGAGTGGATAGAGTTGTTTGTTCGTCAGCCTTCTAATTGAATTTTCAAATTCGTGAACTCAGCTCACGAGACTTACATGAACGTGTTTGTTTGGTGGGTCTCGACGTCTCGTGATATTTATTTTCGTCTGAAACCATTGGTTTATATATATCCACTTCACCTATTATTAATTAATCATATAAAATTGCTGTCGGAAATGTAAACTCAATCATTTCTTGTAATAATGAATAGTTGTAGTTTTTATCGGAAATGACCTATCTATTTATTTTAATTCCATTTTCTTAGCTTGACAAAATTAGAATGTTAGTATCAGTTATCCAACAATATTTGGAATATTCGTACGTCACAGATTCTTCACGGGACAGCTCAGAGCTCTACCGTGTTTAGATAACATCGAGTAAATGTATGAGTTATACGGTGCAAGTACACACACTCAAGTTTTTGGGTGAATATTGATGTAATAACCCTAAGAAATTAAATTTATAAGGGTGAATCTACTTTAACCACCCCAATGTATGGGTAACTTGTCATTGGATGTCAATTGTACTTTATTGTCTTCCTGCATCAATTTCAAGTACATTGCTTTCTACACATAATCTGTTTGTTGTTCCTCCACTTACAGTAATTGAAAAAACACGTCTTCATAAAAAAACTGTCCTTAGGAAGATTTGGTATCTTGAAATTAGTCAAAGACACAAAGAAATTAGTTTTCTTTTATTCTTTACCATCCAACAATTTGTTTTTAAAAAAAACGGAGAAAATTAATTATGATTGAATCATCGAAACCGAAAATTACTTTATTCTCATTAATCACAAGAATCTAATGGCTTTAAGTAGTAGCATAATAAAACACTACTAGTACCGATAGGTCATAGGTTTATAGGATTAATAGCATTACTAGCATTAATAGCATTACTATATACAGTATAATTACTCCGTAGAGTTAATACGTGGTTGGTAAAGTTAGCCATGCAAAAAATTGGAGCGAAGAAGATTTTAGTTAGTTTCATATTTTGTTCCAAACCATGAACATGCGTTAAATGTTATGTAAATGGTAACCAAATCTTGATATCATAAAATATAGTAATAAAAAATTTAAAAAAAAAAATCAAAACAAAGAGCTAGCTAATAAAAGCCTTTTAACAAAAAAAAAAAGAGCTAGCGATAATGCAAACATATGATATGAAAAGATTGGTGAAATTTTGGCAAACTTATCAGCTATAATAATTGGAATAATAATAAAGTAGCCATTATTACATGATAGAAACGGTACATAATTTCTAAAACGGTAAATAAAGTCAAATGTTGGGATGAGAGGACAGTGTGACCACTAAACTAAAGAAAACCCCAGTGGGAACCACCGATGATGTAATAACACGAAAGGTCAATCTTTATCATCTCGACCGTCCATTTGTTGAGATCTAAACCGCACATCCACTGTCGGCCTCGTGGGTTTCTCTCACACACTGTACTGTTTTTCATTTAAGTAACGGGACAAGTCGAGGGTATTACGGGAATTTCCATTACCGAAGCGTTATCTATCATCTGTGATGAGAGGGTATGATGGTAAATAAGTGCACGGAGGTGGACCTGACCGTTTAAATGCCAGAGAAGAGAGGTCGGAGAAGTGAGGCTGATGATGAAGAGATTATACAATTTTTTGGGGGAAATTATTTCGAGTTTTTTGAAAAGAAGATAAAAAGAGAAAAAAAGAATATATAATTTTCCTTACTAAAAAATTCGGTCCTACTTGGAAAACAACAAAACGAAACTCGTCGTCTTCTACCACTTAAATTTAGTAGCTCCAACAAAAAATAATAAATAATTAAAAAAAAAAGATTTTTTTCGTATATCACACAATTAAAAAAGAGTTTATACAGAAGTAATATTTTCCGTGATTGTCTCTCCCGTTTTCTGGATTTTTTTTGTTAAATTTCCTTTTAACCTTTTTTCTTGTTTCAAGATCCTTGTCATTTTCTGTCGTGATTAGATGGAATTTGTATAATTTTAGTAACTCTTCCGTTTTTCTTTAAATAATAGTAGTACATATTTATTAAAAAAAATAAAATCTATCTCTTTCTCTCTCTTGCTGCAATCTATCGCCGATTCGGATCTTCCCTGGTGTAGGAGGTTTCAATAATTTCCTTTTACTCCTTCCAAAAGTTTTGTTCTTTAGTTTTCTGGAATTATCCAAAGTAAGAAACAGAGAAACCAATCTCTTTAAACCAAATCCTAGGTTTTTCCTTTTCGTAATTTGTCTGTCTGGTGTGGGGATTTCTGGAGCTTGGTTTCTCAAACCAGCTCCGTTTCTAAAATCCCTCTTCTCCTCTACCATTGTCTTAAATCTTGAAAGAAGAAGAAAAAAAAAGATGACTTGCTTCTCTTGTTTGAATCCTCGAACTAAGGACACAAGGGTCGACATTGATACCGCTCGATGCAACTCTCGTTACCTAACCGATTCATCAGGTTCTTTTCAATCTCCAACCGAAAACTTTCATTGTTTTACCTAAAAGTTTTCGTTTTTTGTTTAATGAATGTATCGTCGTTATGATTTTGTGATTCCAGTTCACGGAAGTGATACATCAGGAACAGGGTCGATTTCGGGTATTCTAGGTGAGTGTGTTAAAAAAATCCCTTTTTTATATTCTTTTTCTTCAGACAATTTGAGTTAATTAATTTCTCGTCGGAGTTGGAACAGTAGACGGAAAGCTGACTAGCCCAAAACCCGGTGGTGGAGCTCGGAGTTTCACGTTCAAGGAGTTAGCCGGAGCCACAAGAAACTTCCGGGAAGTGAATTTGATCGGAGAAGGAGGTTTCGGTAGAGTTTACAAGGGACGTCTAGATTCAGGACAAGTCAGATCTCACTCTCTTACTCAAACCCTTTTAAAGAAAAACTCTGTTTTACTTTTATTAATGAAATTTTGATGACATTTTGAGTTGAACTGATGAAAACAGGTGGTGGCTATTAAGCAATTGAATCCAGATGGGCTTCAGGGAAATCGAGAGTTCATAGTAGAAGTTCTTATGCTTAGCTTATTCCATCACCCGAATCTCGTTACATTGATCGGTTACTGTACTTCTGGTGATCAGAGGCTTCTTGTCTATGAATACATGCCAATGGGAAGCTTAGAAGATCACCTCTTTGGTCAGTTACTTAAGTCTCCATTTATCATGTTTGGTTTGTAACAAGTGTTTCTTTCATATTTCAAATTCTTATTAACTCTGTTTTGTCTGATATTGTTTTTTTTTTTTTGTTTTTTAACAGATCTTGAGTCAAATCAAGAGCCTTTAAGCTGGAACACAAGAATGAAAATCGCGGTTGGTGCGGCTCGGGGAGTAGAGTATCTTCACTGCACAGCAAACCCGCCAGTGATTTACCGCGATTTGAAATCCGCAAACATTTTGTTAGACAAAGAGTTCCATCCCAAGCTCTCTGATTTCGGACTGGCGAAACTCGGTCCAGTGGGAGACCGGACTCATGTATCGACCCGTGTCATGGGAACTTACGGTTACTGTGCTCCTGAATACGCAATGAGCGGGAAACTAACCCTGAAATCGGATATCTACTGCTTCGGTGTAGTGCTGCTTGAGCTGATCACTGGGAGAAAAGCCATTGATTTGAGTCAAAAGCAAGGCGAGCAGAATCTTGTTACTTGGGTAAGTACTAAACCGGATTTTAGCCGGAATTTCAAGATTCCTTACTCCCTCGTTTAACTTGAGACACTTTCTTGTCTATGCAGTCACGTCCATACCTCAAGGATCAGAAGAAGTTTGGACATTTAGTGGATCCGTCTCTGCGAGGAAAATACCCAAGACGATGTCTAAACTATGCGATTGCGATCATCGCAATGTGTCTGAACGAAGAAGCTCATTATCGACCGTTTATAGGTGACATAGTGGTGGCACTTGAGTACTTAGCCGCACAGAGTCGGTCACATGAATCTCGAAACGTCTCATCCACATCACCGGAGGTCACCAGAACGCCGCGACGGGACTCGTAACAAGAAAAATCTTGAGCTTTTAAGAACTTCAGTTTGGTGTTCTGTAAAAATGGTTTTTTCTTTTCTTTGGTAAATGTTTTTTTTTTTTTAGTTTCTAATACTTGTTTTTTCCTATAATGTATATGAATATGACACTTATGTTAAACATTCGAGTTCTTTTATATGTATATCTACAAAGGAGTCTCAGAAAAGAAAAAGAAAACAAGCATCTTCAATTTCTCAGGAAGAAAGGATCTTTACATATGTTCTTCTCTCTGGTGCGTTTTTAAAAACAAAACCCAAAGCACCTTCTAGTAATCTTATAAAAAAAAAAGAAACCAAAAATAAAATTATGAACACTTGTTACAGAACACAAAGGTATATAATCTTTTATGTCATGTCCTAAAAACCTTTTACTTTTTGTTCTTTCCAACTCTGATTTGAGGTCAGTGCCATAAATTGTAACCTGTAGCTGAAGAACGTTCAGGGAAATGATGAGAAGAAACATGAAGCATAAGCTTAATGGTATGACTAGGTGTGGTTCTGCACACATCTACACACTCTTCTACGTCTTCATCACAAGTCAACAAAACCCATTCATTATCTTCATCTAAGTACTTTAGATCATACCTGCTCATATCCTCTATGCTAAACCGCTTCCCGATCTCCCAAAATAGATCCGTTAACCTGCGCGAGTTCCGCATCCGAAACCTGATCTTCTCTTCTCCATAGCTAACTTTAATCCTCAGAAAGTCATCATCTTGAGATGATGACAACATGTGTGTCCCCTGAGTGATGTTCTCTAAGCTGGAAAGAGTCAATACAGTCTCGTCAAGACTCGAACTCTGGAGATCGATTTCGCTGCTGTTCTTCTTCAGTGCACCTCCTACATCAGCCTGAGAAGGATCGGTTGTTGCGCCGCTGTTTAGTTGGGTTTCGCTGGAGCAACACTGGCTAGAGTTTGAACTGTGGCTGTATGGGGAAACAGGGGACTTTGCAGGCTGCATCGGTGGCGGAGGAGGAGGCGATGCCTTGGCTTGTTGTGATGGTTGTTCATGTGACTGTTGTGAGGCTAGATTGGGGAAATTTGCGTAGAAGGAGCCTATTTGAAGAGGTCCTGAAACGCCTTCAACGGAATCAATTACACGTTGGATCTTCTGCAGAGAATGTCCCACTTTCTTGATCTTTCTTGAAGGCCATCTCTGTATCCCATGTTGCCTGCATATTCTCTTCAACGTCGTTGGACATACTGAAATTTTCCCCAAGAGGCAAAAAAAATGAGAAAGTGCTGCTTAACCACAGATAATTAGAATCGAAAGAAAGATATAAAAAAGCTACTTACCACCGATATTCTTGGCTGCATCTTTCAGACTCCCGGCGAAATACTGTCGAAGAACATCTAAAGTGATGGTTTTATCTGCTTTTGTACGCTTCTTCTCGGCCATCCTACCGAAACCGCCGGTAGAGAAAGTGGTGCTCTCGTTGACATTAGAGTCTCTGCTGTAGTCAAAACCTCTTTTCAAGCCAAACCCATCATTTGGCTTCTCTCCTCCATCAAATACCAATCCAAGATTCTCAGGATTACTATTATTACTCCTCTGGATTTCGTCGAGAGAGAAGTTTCCCTGGAGTTGATGTAGTTCCGGTGTGTTCTCTATCTTTGGCGTTACTATCACTTCACTCTCTTCCTCTAGTTCCTTATCCGTAACAGTCCTTAAGCTTCTAGGCACATGAGCCATAATAGTCGAAAGAGCATTCAGCATTTTCCTCTGTTCCTCAAGATCATCGCAGTCTTTAGGTAAAAAAAACTCCAAGACGAAATCAGCAGAGCCCGTGTGGATGCAGCGCAGCCGAATCGCAACAGAGCCATGCAGACCGAACATATTCGCGTGGTGGGAGAGAGGGTACTCGGACTTTTTGTAGTTTGAGATATCAGAGGAAAAGCAAGGTCCATTGGTCAAGAAGGCTTGTCCTGCAACTCCTTGGCCTTTCAAGAGGTGATGCTCAGAGCAAGCTTCATGGAACTCGCGGACGGTTGGATCACCAACGTAGCAAGCATCATCAATGGTTGAGACGCAGTGGATGTAGTTCTCATCGTTGTGACGGCACCCGCTTTTGCTTTGCTGCAGACAAGAGACCCATGTCTGAGCTAAAGGTAGTTTATGCGTCTCACATGCACATCTCAGGAGGTTTCTGATTTCAGGTAATGCAGCTTTGTAGGATAAGTCACATCCCTGAAATAAAGAAGATAACAATCTGGTTAATACACCAAAACAAGAACTTTTTAAAAAACTTGTATAGTTTCTTTTGATTACTTCTATAGAAGGCGAAATCGGAACTTCAGTGCTCCTAAGATCAACAGCCTGCAAAAAAAAAGAAACACATACTCTTCCTGTCTCAGACAAAACCATTCCAATATCAAAAGCTGAAAGCTTTAGAGAAAAAGGACACAAACCTGAAGTGCTCTGCAGATGCTTTCAAGCTCAGGTCTCAGTTTAACCATCTCTGTGGTCATTACAACCTCAATAACACCCAAGCAAATCTTACTACCTTGTTCGAACACCGGGATCGCCAGCGTTCCACGGACATCGCAGTCCTGAGCGTGCTGGACTCTCGGATACTCTTCGCTTTTGAAAAACCTAACATCAGGAGTCCATTCAGGAAGCTTCCCCAAGAAAACCCTTCCAGGCAAACCAGCTAAGGCCTTGGAATCATCTTGCTCAGCAGAGAAGTGATAGTTCACTGAGATCTCTCTATAGTTTGCGAGTCGTTGACACAACGGATCGTGGCTGAAAGGTTGTTCCTTTGTGGTCAAAACCCGCTTACCGCCTCTGTTAACCGGAACCCATAACTGTATGAGCGAGCCTCTCTCTGTTGTGTAGTCTTTAATGTGTTCGACTGCTTGAACCAATCTCTCAGTGACCGACGAGCCACCACCTCCTGGTCCAATCCACCACCTTTTGTTCCATTGAAACTCATCAAGACTCGTTCTTTCAGCACAGTCCTGACCGTACAGCTGAGATTCTACTCCTGATGTGCAGATTGCTGATGTATCTTGAGGTGGAGACCACATGAAGGAAGATGGATCAAAGGGGCTAACGGAAGAAGCTGAAGGGGTTGTTAAGTTAAGAAACTCAGATCCATCTGTTGTCTCTAACCAGCAACCATCTAGTAGCAATCCATCCATGAACTCAGTGTCCATAACCGCGTTCTCAGTTTGAAGGAAACTATCTTCCATGGATATGTAATTTTCTTTGAGGTTAGCTATCTCCAGCAAATATCAATCCACCATCTGCAAAAATGAAGCATCCATATTTTCAAGGAAAGTTTCACAAACAAACAAAGAAGGTCGACATCGAGAATTTTTTTTGTTCGTCTTATTGTTTACATTTTCAGGAATTGATAGAACTCATGAGTAAATTCACCAACCGATAAAGTAGGAAATTCAAGGGCACAAAAGATTTTAAGAAACAGAGGGATCAAGCACAAATCTTGCATAAATCTAATTCATGATGACAGAATAAAGAATCCAATGTTCAAAAATAAAAAATAAAAACCCAACTTTTTGTTTGATTCCTTCACGCTGGTCAAACTAAATCCCAGATTCTTTATAGCTCAAGAGATACTGATTTATCCCCCAATGAAAGAAATGAAAAACGAACTTCATCCTAATCAGCTTCGTTCTTAACGATAACGAAAAAGCAAACTTTTGCAGCTTCAGAAGAGAAAGTAGAAGAAAGGAAAACTCACAAGAGAGAGATAGGGAGGGAGAGAGAGAGAGATTCTCGAGATTCCTTTCTCAAGTGTGTTTTAAGATTCCCTGTCTTGAGATTAGCTGTCTGAGATAGAAGGAACAGATGAGAGAAAGAAACCAAATCTCAAACACAAAAAGAACAAGAAAAGAAAGTTGTAAAAGATGTCTGATGGGTTATTATGTCTCTGATGAAGAAGAAGAAGTACCTTCTGCACACGGAATATGTAAACAAAAAAAAAGAATTTCTTTAAAAAAAGACTAGAATGAAAAATATGAATATTTGTGGATCGTTATCTCCTCTGTGCATCGGGACATAGCGAGACCTTACTGAGAAATTTGTTTTGTTTTGGTTACTTGTTTCATAACACATTTACAGAACATCACTCTCTCTATCTTTTCTCTCTCTGTTCCAGGCTGCTTGGGTTTTTGACCCGAAGGAGAGAGAGAGAAAAGAAGATTCCCCACTTTCTAGAGAGAGAATAGGGGAATAAACAAAAGAGCAATAAAATGTCTTGTGCAGTGAATTTCTATTTATGTAAAAAGTCAAAACTATTTTTGTTTAGCAAACGTCACGCAGAGAGAATCAGAGAATTTCACCAATAATCATATGATATTAAACAGAAAAAGTATTTTATTTGGAATATATTATGACGACCAAAAAAAGAGAATTTAAAACTATAATAGTGTGTAAAAGCATTTTATTTTCTTTAAATACAAGACTTTTTTTAATCCGCTGACTAAAGATAAAATACATTTTTTTAACAATATATTTAATTCAATCGGTGGTAGAATAAGATCCTACAAGTTTTTGAAAAAATCAAATATAATGGCTGTACGTATCTTTTTAAAAATATCATATCTGATTTCGCCAATTATTTCAAAAGTTTATATTTGGAGATATCATTCTTAACATTTTTATCGTGGTGATGACCAAAGCGAACCAATTTCTATTTTGCTATTTGAGGACAAGATAACAATTATTAATGTTTATACTTGTCCATCGAAATAGGTCATGTTGCTATATTTATTTTTATAATTAAAGAAAAACTAAGAATCTTGAAGGCCATTATTAAAGTGTTATTTAGGCTTATATGTAGAAATTGTAATAAAATTAAGTAAAAAGAATCAAGGGGGGTAGGTTCTTTTCCCTCAACTAGGTTAAAAATACAATTTTCTTATCAAATTGACAATATAAAATAGTTCAGTAAAACAAAAGTTTCTATTATAATATTGTGTCACCAATACCATTTTCGTCTCGTGAGTAGATGCCACTCCTGGAATTATGATATAAAATTATTAGCTTTTTGTTAGGCAAAACCATTGACAAGTATCTTTTGTATTCCATAGTTTTACGAGAGAGAGATTCGGGACTAGAGAGTTCTTATAAAAAAAAAAATACAGGATGTTTTTAATTGGTTGAGCTAAATCGACTGAACTATTCATCAATCCCCAAATATGTTATTTACAAAATATCATAACGTTAGTAACCACATGCAGCAAAAAATGAAATAAAAGCATGGCATATTGTAATGATCAAACATGACGAGACGATCTGATGTTCATCACAAAGAAAAAGCAGTAGAACTTTTATTTTGTCACTTTAACAAAAAATATTTTTTTTTGGGAATCAACATAAGATGTATTATTAGCCCAAAAAAAAGACGTAAAAGGAATACCTACGTATATACACCACCAATTATCAACAAAAGAAAGTACGTATATATATACACGTAAGTGTTTCTATCTAATAATACGTACAGTATAGTTATATAGCGTAAGCTAAAAAGGCAAAACAAGTGGGTGCATGACTTGGCTTTCCCTCCACTTGGGCTTTGTCTCACATACTCCCAAATTCTCAATTAGGTACACTCCACATAAATTACTCACTTCTAATTTCAATCAATTTTTTTTTTTTTTGTCAATGGTAACAAGTGTTTCACACTGTACATATTTTTATTTTGGTCCTACAACACAAGAGGTTGGATTTGGACATGAATATGTAAGTGTACTTAATTTTTAGTTATTTGATTACCGGATAATCAAAATTTAATTATTTTATCAAGTTGCATTAGGATAAAGCACGACATTTCGTCTCTATCGCATTAGAACAAAATAAATAGATAAGATCTAAATATCATCTTTTTCGTTTTTAATATGGTCAACTTATAGTTCTCTAATTGACTGGATTACATATATAGAATCCTGTAAACACAAAAGATATTTATATGAGAATGATAAGTTGCAAACATTAAAATGTTTTCGTTAGTCGTTACGTCACTGTTATTGGCGTCGGGAACTTCTTATAATTAAACAAAATGCAACACTCCTCCTCCCATACGTAATATATTCACTTCATCGTGAAGAAACCGGCCGAGACAAAGACAATCCTACAACTATCTTCCTCTCTTTTCTCTCTATGGAACAACGCTCTTTAGTCTTTTAATTCGAATCCTGAATCAGAATAATTTGTGGTTTCCGGTTAGAACTGTCACCGCAAATATATTTGTGATAGTTTTAGTGGATGCTTTTATTGGACTTAAAGATCAACAGAGAACTTGTGAAGCACCTCGTAAAAGTTATCATGATTTTTTATTTTAGGGTTGTCACCGCAAGAATATTTGTCATAGTTTGACTTAATGCTTTTGTGGCGAAGGCTATATTATACGTGAGATATATATTGCCAAAAAAACCATCGTTGTCCACCTTCGTTGGCGTTAATCTTCATCAATAATATTTTCTTGTCGTCGTGTTTTTCGCTTTGTTATACTCGCTATCCTAGTCGCAGAAACTTGTAGACGAACCAATGGTGCATACACATTTTTAGAAAGAATATAAATTACAATTTTCATTTCAATTATTATTATTTTATTGTTTTGCTAAAGGGTTCATTTCGGCTTTTATGTGGTTTGTTTTGTTAAACTTTTCATGGGATGAGAACAAAAATATATAAAATTAACGATGGATTACAAGATATATATATATATAATATTTTGATCTATATATGTGTAAGGTTATTATGCTTAATTATATGCTCAAAATCCTTCCGTTTAATAATATAATTTTTTTTTTGACAAAAAAGAAATACAAGATACTGTATATATTATTTTTATTTATATGCATAAATTCTGTTTACATATTATTTTTTAAACATTCTATTTACATATTATGAATTAAATAGAACTATGATATGGTATATAGTTTTGTGGTTTGGTTTAATACCATTATTGTGTCATCATTCGGATTCATCTTTGGTACAAGCTAGGTGACTGTGAACTGCTGAAGAAAAACTAGATACTTTAATGATTAAGCTTTAATAATGCATGACCACATTCGCCGGAAACAAATTATGGCCACATCCACATGATTCCCTGATTACTTCGTTTAAGCTGTTTGATTCCAACGGTTAAATTGGAATCTTGCACTGCTTTCAATCGTATATACAAGTTTATTGCATAAAACAGCCAATAATCAATCCGTTTCGAATTAAAAAAAAAATAGATCAGAAAGAAAATAATCCTACATTATATTATAAAATTGCAAGAAAATCAAACTTTTTGGGGTAACCAAAGAAAATCAAACTTTGCAAATATAAAAGAAGATTCTTATTACTGGATTTTAAATTATTATCCGGGGAATAGAATCTCTTTTTTCATAGGGGGGTGAAACATATAAATAAAATTTATTTAAATTTTCGGACATTAAACTAATACGAAAAAGAAAAATGCAGTGCGACGAATTATTATAAGGTTGGCCGAATCATTAACTCCCACGTCAAATAATTTAGAGAACTTTTGCACGTCTTTGGTTAGGTATAAAACCTTAATATACTTCTTCTTCTTTGGTACGGAGAAAATACAGTATTTTTTAGTTGAGTACGTTGGTTGGTAGACCTAAGGCAAAGGCCCACGAAATTACACTCTTGCATTATACACCTCAAAACTTAGATATTTACATAACTACATATTATCGTTTTGTGTATAGCATAAGTTCCGTCACATGCAATCAAAGTTAAGTCTCCGAGATTTCGTCATCAAGAGATTGACTTTTCCTAACATGGATCCGAGATCTTGTTAACGACAACTAAACACGTTAATTTTTTGTTGTTTCTTATGTTAAACTGCAAAGTTATGAATTTTAAACACATAAAATATTATGGACGGTGTGGACCATTAGCATGACAGTTCACAATACCATTTCACTGGATAATTAAACAGTCTCGTAACTTCGATTTAAGAATTTGGTACTCTGCAACTTAACGAATTGTTTATCTTATTCTTTTTTACCGTGAAACTCCTTTTTAACTTTAGAAAACTATAAATTGTAACACATTCATGTTATATGCACTAAATGGTGAATTACTGTCTAAGCTATATGCAGATGTTACACGAAATCTAGAGGATATTGTTTACTTCAGTGATGATTAACTGAGAAACTAAAATTATATATACTTCTATGTTCAAATAATACTTCAAGTCTTACATGTAAAATATATTTGGTGATTAAGATTATTAAGGTTTGTTGTAAAAAAAAAAAGATTATTAAGGTTTTATGTTGCTCCATGTGCCTAATTTCTTATTTGAGCTGAAGTTCTCATTAAGAAAAGAAATTAATGGCCGAGACAATAGATTAGTCCGACTGTATAAGCTAATTATAGTTTGGAACAAACCAGTGTATATATAAAATTAAAAATGTCTGCTCTCTAATTATTCGTTTCCATTTCCACTACCAGCGGAATAATCAAATACCCCACCCCCACTTACATAAAATTATAAATTATATAATGCGATCTTGCATCATAACAATGACCAATTAAAAGGTCTGATGTCATGACTATACCAATTTATCAATATGGACGAAAGGCTTAGAAACTTTTTTTTTTATCATGATCGTGGCTCTGACATTAGACCACAACTAAATTCCAACTATAAGCTCACGTCATTAGATGCAAATCTGGAATAATAAAATAGCGCACCAAATCGACAGCAAGACATAAAACAAATAAAATCCATTTAGAGTAGAACCAGTGGATTATTATATATCTTGTTTTAGCTATAAAACTCATAGCTTTTTTATTAATTTGCCTTGAAAAAATATTTCTTAATATTGCGAATAGAAGATTACAAACAGGAACTAGTAACCCTTCTTCCTTTAAGCGTTTAATTGTCACTGTTTTTATTTTAATCATCTATTACCAAAGAAATTAAAAAACCAAAAGCATAAGAGGAGAGCACATTGGGTTTAAGGGATTTACGCAAGTCTTTATAGCGATGACATCATTCAAAAGTTTGGCCTCACGTTAAGACGAGTCGCTAGTTTCTGTCCCAGAGATTTGTCTGCCTGAGACCAGTAAGAGATCCAAATGCTGCGGATTTCGTGCGTCACACGAGGCTCGGCAAGCGCTTCAACAAAACGCTTCACGAACCGCTCTTGCCTTTTACCGAATATATAAAAAAACGATTAGAGGTTATGAATTGCGAGCTTTTGGGATTTTACAATGAGGGTTCTTAGTTTAATAGTGTGTTTACCTGTCTGAATCCCAGGACCGGTATCTTTCCCCTGGCTGCTTGAAGTTGTTCTCCTTCCCAATTATGCACTGTAATATGAAAAAAAGAAAGTGAATAAACATTTGAAACTTTCAAACTAATGTTTAAGGCATGGAGAGTAATACGACCTTCTCACGATTTCCAGAGCAGACAATAGGAGTTGTAGGGTATTTTTCGGCATGGCGAACCGGATCCAACCTCGAAGGGAAGTAATTGACCTGGAAAAGCAAACTCAACCGCTTCATATAAAAACGATTGTGATTAGTGTTTGTGAAAGAGCTGATTACCTCCTCATCCCTGTGCATAAAGTTCATAAGACCTTCATGGTGATTGTTGTGGTGAGCGCATTTAGGGGCATTGACAGGTAGCTGCAGATAGTTTGGTCCAAGACGGTGCCTCTGACTATCGGCGTAGGAGAAGATCCGGGTCTGGAGCAGTTTATCGTCTGAGTAATGGATGCCAGGAACCACGAGAGCAGGGCAGAAAGCGATCTGCTCATTCTCGTTGAAGAAGTTGTCGATGTTCTTGTTCAAGACCAAGCGTCCAACAGGCTGCAGAGGCAAGAGATCTTCAGGCCAGATCTTGGTCACATCAAGCGGGTCGAAATCGAACTTGTCTTCATGGGCAGGATCCATCACTTGAACGAAGAGGTTCCACTCTGGATAGTTCCCGGCCGCGATGGAGTCGTAGAGATCCTTAGTGGCGTGGCTGTGGTTGGATCCTCCAACCGTGATGGCTTCCTCATCCAACAGGCATTTAACCCCACAAGTCGGTTTCCAGTGGAACTTGACATAGTGAGCTTTTCCAGCTTTGTTGATTAGCATGTAAGTGTTGACCCCAGCGCCTTCCATGTGCCTGTAGTCCTGAGGGATACCGAGATCGTCAAAGAGGAACGAGAACATGTGCAGACTCTCCGGGTGGTGGGAGAAGAAGTCCAGTATCCTCCAGTTCTCCTGAATGTGGGATTTGGGATTCGGTTTCAGCGCATGGACCATGTCAGGGAACTTCATCCCATCTCGGACGAAGAAGACAGGGAAGTTGTTCCCAACAAGATCAAAGTTCCCCTGAGTTTGCAAAAAAAAAACAGAGAAAGGAGGAGGAATCAGCAAAGAAAGGTTCCAATATTAGCAAGCACAACGATAGAGAGAGAGAAGAGAGTGAAAAGGTAACCTCTCTGGTGTAAAACTTGACAGCAAAGCCACGAGGATCTCTGAGAGTCTCGGGGCTGCCACGCTCGTGGATGACAGTTGAGAAACGAACAATAACAGGAGTCTGAACACCAGGTCCTCGGAGAAAATCGGCGCAAGTAAACTGTGTAATGTCATGAGTGACTTCAAAGAAACCCTTGGCACTTGCACCTCTAGCATGAACCACCCTCTCAGGAATCCGCTCCCTGTCGAAGTTGGCGATTTTCTCCAGCAGATGGTAGTCCTCCAAAAGAATCGGACCTTGACAACATATAACAAAACCATACCTTTAACATATCTAACCAGCCAACATAATAAACTTGTATCAGATTTTGCATATCACTGAAGGAAGAAAGGTGATCTACACAAGTCCATTTACAAACCAGTGGCATTCTCATCTACAATTGTTTATTTTGATTAGAGAGAGATACAAAGACAAAGATAAAGACGCACCTCTGGTTCCAACAGTCAAGGAAGAGTTGTTGTTCCAGACTGGAGCACCCGAGTTTGTAGTGAAGAAGCTCGAATCATGAGCGCTTGAAGGACGAGACTGCACCAAACAATAGATTAATATATAGAAGAAATGAATGTACAAACCAAATTCCATTAGATTGGCGAAATGTCTTTAAAAAGAGATGACACATAACAGAAACACAAAGTACATGATCTAATTAACCAAATTCCAAAACCAGGAAGCAATGCTAACATTTCGTAGCTGTTATTTTTTTTTTTTTTAGCTTCATTCAAAATCAAACGCAGTGGCTACATAATAACGAACAAAGGAACTCACAATCCTAGAGAAAACCTTAGAACATGATGATCTACAAGACTACAACGATATCGAAAGAGTTTAGACTCGTTAATTCTAGCATGTGCATATGGAAAAAATAAACAATCAAATCCTAAATCCAACTTTTCTCTTAACCTGAAACACATGCGAGTTTCTGGCAATTTAAAAAAACCAAACCTGATTACTGCATAAACAATATATAAATCGATTTAAAGACCCCACAAAAACCTCAAGTAAATCGAACAATATCACCGCAACGCTCCAATACAAATTTTTGGACCACTTTTTTTTCTCGATCAAGTTACGAGAGAAAGGGAACCGAGTAGCAAATTTCTGACCATTCTCACATGATATCGTCACGGCAATCGAAATCACACACACCAAAATCCATACGAAACGAGCTCAGATCCAGAATCAAACAAGGCAAAAAACTACAAAATTACGAAATAAGCCAAAGAGAACCGATTGATGTATACCCTGTAAGGATCCATGATGCAGACAATCTGATCCGAATTTTTTTTCTTGCGATTTAGGTGAGACTGTATTTTCCCTCTGTATCTCTACGTAACCGGCGTGTGTCCCTACTGCGTTTTATAGCGATCGGATAAAATATCTATTTTAGCCCACCGCGAGAAAATGAGATTAAAAATCTCGCAATTTTGGAACACAACCAAAAAAAGTCGTACTATGTTTTTTTTGGAATCACGTGATTATCCAAAATGGTATCTTTTAAGATAATCATCCAGCTAATTACGTGTGGATGATGATGGAGTATGATCTCGTCTTTGCTTTTGGCTGGATACTATACCATAAATAGACAAGACTATTTGTTTTCAATTACTATCTTACGTAATAAAATTATTACTGCTTCAAGAAACATTGATTTATTTGTGAAGAGATTTTACAAAGACAGTGTGACAGTAAAATGAAGGAAACATCGGGTTTAGAGGAGTACAAGCAAAGCATCATTATTATACAGAGACACGAAACAGTAACACAGGGAAACATATCTTTTTGAGGGATTTGAAGACCAAGCGATGATGGATCGATTGATAGTTTCACGATTTTTATACCTTTGGGAGGACGTGCAAATCTCTCTAGATGCTTGGCCTCACGTTGAGACGGCTTGCAAGTTTCTGTCCCAGAGATCGATCAGCCTGAAATAGAAAGAGATTAAGAATGTGTTAAAGCTTGCTGAAAACCAACAAAGGAAGCAGATATTTCACTGAGTTTGTTTTTTATTTGTTCTGACCTGAGACCAGTAAGAGATCCAGATGCTGCGGATCTCGTGAGTGAGACGCGGCTCCGACAGAATCTCAACCCATCTCTTAACAAACCGGTCTTGCCTGTGACGGAAAAAAAGTAATCATAAAGAGATTAGGAACTAAGCTTTGTCTAGTGAGTTTCTGTGAGAGCTTTGTAAGAGAGTTGAGAGAGTTCTTCTTTACCTGTCTGGTGCCCAGGATCTGTATCTTTCTCCAGGCTGCTTGAAGTTGTTCTCCTTCTTGATGACGCACTGCAACATTAGCAATTGAAGGTTTTTCAGCAGACAGTTCAGATAAGTTGAGCTAAAGTTTTGAGTATTTAAAAGGAGGCATGGCGTGAATCATACCTTTGTTCGGATTCCAGTGTAGGATTTGGTAGGGATAGGAACTTTCTCGGCGCAGCGGACGGGGTCAAACTTTGATGGGTAGTAATTGATCTGTACAAGCAAGCACCAGATCAGGATTTCGATATCAAGACAAGAAGATCAAAATGTGTAGCTCGAGTGTTTACTAAGACTCACCTCCTCATCTCTGTGCATGAAGTTCATAAAACCTTCATGGTGATTGTTGTGGTGAGCGCATTTGGGAGCATTGACCGGTAATTGCAGATAGTTCGGTCCAAGACGATGTCTCTGAGTGTCACCGTAGGCAAAGATCCTACACTGGAGCAGCTTGTCGTCTGAGTAGTAGATGCCAGGAACCACAAGACCAGGGTTGAAAGCGAGCTGCTCGGTCTCATTGAAGAAGTTGTCAATGGTCCTGTTCAGAACCAAGCGGCCAACAGGCTGCAGAGGCAAGATATCCTCAGGCCAGATCTTGGTCACATCAAGCGGGTCGAAATCAAACTTGTCCTCATCCGCAGGATCCATCGTCTGGATGAAAAGCTTCCACTCAGGGTAGTTACCGGACGCAATGGCGTCGTGGAGATCTTTGGTTGCGTGGCTGTGATTGGCTCCTCCAACCACCTTAGCCTCTTCATCAGTCAGATTCTTGATCCCACAAGTGGGTTTCCAGTGGAACTTGACGAAGAGAACTTTCCCGGATTTGGAAACGAGAGTGTAGGTGTGGACACCGAAACCTTCCATGTGCCTGTAATCTTGCGGAATACCAACATCGTCAAACATCCAGCACCATGTGAGCAAACTCTCTGGCAAGTGGGACATGTAGTCCAGTATCCTCCAGTACTCCTGGATGTTCGTTTTCGGGTTAGGTTTCAGGGCGTGGACGACATCCGGGAATTGAATCCCGTCACGGATGAAGAACACCGGAGTGTTGTTCCCAACAAGATCGAAGTTCCCCTGGAGTTTACAATATCAGCAGCAAGAAAACACTTCAGTATACTGATGATTCTAAAGAAGCTAGAGAAGATGAGAAAAAATCGTAAAGGTAATATTTTTATTGGTTTATTATACCTCTCTGGTGTAGAACTTAACGGCGAACCCACGAATGTCCCTCATGGTTTCAGGGCTGGCACGCTCGTGAACGACGGTGGAGAAACGGACGATGACCGGAGTTTGAACACCAGGTGCTCTGAGGAAATCAGCACAAGTGAGGTCTGAAATGTCATGTGTGACCTCAAAGAAGCCCTTGGCACTGATTCCTCTGGCGTGAACCACTCTCTCAGGGATCCTCTCCCTGGTGAAATTGGCAACTTTCTCGATCAGATGGTAATCCTCAAGAAGAACCGGACCTGCCCAGAAAAAAAAGTAACAAAATGTCATCACACTCCATTAACAAGATTCTAGCTCGTAGCTCGTGAAGTTGAGTGTTACAGTTATCGTCAGATTCGTCGAGTTCAGATAAGGATTATCAATAAGAAGAAGAGAGTACCTCTTTCTCCGATGGTGAGGGAGGAGATGTTGTTCGAGACTGGAGCACCACCGTTTGTGGTGTAAAATGGAGCGTTGTACGCGCTTGAAGGACGATACTGCAAGCACCATTATTAGATCGATTATCAGGATAATCCCAGTCAAATTATGGTCAGATCTAGAAAAAAATCGAATGGATCCGACAAGAATAGATCCGTGAAACCCCTAATTTTATGACGCGACCCGGACATAAACGAAACTTGGTTTATCGGGCCGGATCCGGCCCGACGGTTGACAAATAAAGGCTATAGTTTTGGCGGCAAAAAACAGTAACATGTCGGAGATGAAGAGGTTGTTAACGAAACATATATTCCGATTATTGCTTTGATTTAGATACTTTCGTATATTCAAGTATTCTTGATGGATCTGTGTAAACACTTTTAAGGGTTCGAATAAATAAATCGATACAATAATGTTCATTACACATACACAACACAGGTATGTTACAAAAAAAATATGTATATAATTATGGTGATTGGCTGATCAGAGTTGATCGACCAAACTGTGATTAACCGAATGTTTAAAAATGTTATATATCTAGTTTGATCGGATTATTTATACCTTGATTAATCAATTGTGTAGATTTGTTTAATCAGGTTCAGGTGTGTAGATCTGAGTAATCAAATGATTGATTACTTTATCTGATTTGGCTAAAATCACTTATATTAATTATACTTTCGGACGACTAATTAAACAAACGATTAAAAACTTTTTTTTCTAGAACACACATGTGTAACAGACAACAAAATGACTCTCGTGATCTGGAGGAAAAAAAACAACAAACCGAATGTGGGCGTTACTTTCGCATGCAATATAGATCAAAACGTTTGAAAGATAGCCAGCCAAAAAAATCAACATCACCAAACTTATATAACAAGCGATCATAGATTTAAAAATCAGTTTTGAACTAAAAAAAAAAGCATGTTAGCTCGAAGATCTAAGAGCATCAAACCAACTTATCTTTCATTTTTTTTTCATTAAAAACAGCGGAAAAAACGATGGTAATTAAACATGATCTGTTTTAAAATACACACAAAAGAAAAGGTAAGAAGAATACCTTGTAAGGATCCATGGTGATGAAGAAGCTTGACGATGATCCCCAACAATGATTTAAGGTTTGGGTTTAGTGAAGAGTGTTGAGATCCTGTGTGTATATATATATAGTGACTCGCTTGTGCTATGCACACTTGCCACAGCAATGGCGGCCCCAAGTGGAGGGGGTACTTTTGTCTTTCTAAGATCAACTTATCGGTACAGTAAAAATGGGCCATTGTGTTTACTTTTCCTACGGGATAACAATAATGCCCCGACTTTTTGTCTTGTTTTCAATATAGCCCCCACTTAGATATTTCTTTTTCCGTTCTTGGCTCTAATCCTCGTCTGAAGAAAAAATAATAATCATTCGGTGATGAATAATAATTTATGATCCCGACAAGTCAGTATTGCTTGTTTCGGATAAATAACAATATCTTTCAGCTACACTTATCGTGACAAAAAAAACAAATAATATTTAAGTTTTCCAAATATTAAAACTCAAAATCGTTTAATATAATTAATTTTTTTTTAATGAATTGTGGATAAACTTTCTGGAATCGCTTACTAAATTGTAGAAGACCTTATTCAATTTGAATTGTTATACTTTATCCGTTTTTTTATAAAAAAAAATTTTAAACAAATTTATTCATAATTAGATGATGTTTTCAAAAATTAATGTAAAAAATAATTATTTTATTTTATATATTATTTTCTATTGGTTGAATTGTTTTGGAATTGATGTTTTATTTTGGAAAAAGAAAAAATTAAATAACTTCTTACTCTTTGTGCAAAACCTTAAACATTATATATTAAAAAATGAATGGAGTATAAATTAACAAAAAATCACTTATACAATTTATGAAAGCTTTTCTAAATACATATAATAACTTTCTTAATTTATATACATTATAGGAAAGTCTTTCTAAATTTATTATCATTTTCTTCTTCATTTCTGCGACACTCAAATTCTAATTTCTGCTGATTTCTTTTTTTTTCATCATTGTTGTTGTTTTAGCTTGGATTTCTTGAGTTTTTCATCCAGTTATATCAGATCTATCTTCTACTATACGATTTTGAGCTTTTAATCATAAAAACATTTTTCCATAAAAAAAGTACAAAAATCTTAAAAATTCACAATCACAAATCACAATCAAAAGATTTAAATTTCAGATCAGTCTTGGTCATTGATACATTTGTTTATACACTGTTTTATTTTCTTTTTTTATTAGCTAATATTTTGTCTAACTAATGTTAATATAGTCAAGTCTTTAGTGGAAAATATTATGGAAAGAACTTTTTAAAATGTTAGTATATATTATGAACAAAAACTTATTAGATGTATCTAAGGGTATTTTCCTATTATAAAACCAATTTTTCATTAAAATGATATAAACATACGAACAAAACAAGTTTTAATACATATATAGTTATTTAAAAATAAAATATCAAATTGGTATATCTTTTCCGATTGAAGTTAGTGATTCTTTTTAAGATAAATAAAAAAACTAGATAAAACGAACAGAAACTCAGTTTCATTTCCAAACATGAGTAAGCAATTTTAATTTGGATCTGTTTCTTTTCCAGTTTGGATCCTACCATGATACCACATCTCAGTTTATCTATAGCACAGTCGCATAATCTTATCGCGTATTAAAGATGAAGCTCGTGTCAGACACATGTTGGATAATATTGTCGACTAGGTTTCTAGTAATATATTTTTTTCCCCCAAATTATAGGATGTTTCGATCGATCAACTTCTTTTTTCACAATGGACCAGGGCATTGCCTTGATCTCACTGTAAAGGAGATGGTCGAGTTCCACAGAAAACATATCGCTTTAATCACATTGGCTCTTTTCTTTTCTGAAACTTATAAGCCATGAAACTCTGAAACTTATAAGCCATGAAACAAGTCACCAAATCTCAAAAACATAAACATTTTTTTTTTCCACAGATGGTTTATGAAATCCAGGTGATTAATGAGCTCAACTGGTTTAGAAAATTCTACTCTTATCCGAATTTTTACGTAATGCATCTAACACGAATTAATAATTAATATTTATAAAACTATAACACGCATTATTATAGATGATCATATCTCGAAATCTACGGGTTGAATTTCAAAACTTATAAAAAAATACAAAAAGCTAAATGACATTATTGAGTGGGTATGGTGGGGAGTCTGTGTTAGCACGTTGCTTCGATGCCGAATCGATCCATGTTTTGATTGGGGAGCTTACACTTGGGTCCCTTTCGAGTTTCGAGTGAACAAGTTGCTCTTGTTACTTAGTTTGGTATTTATGACAACTAGCTGGAACTACTCCAGTACTATTCTCAGAAAATTGCAATCATTAGAAGACAATCTACTTCTCTCTCCGTTTAACTAATTATTTTCACAATATTTTGTTTTTGAGAAAGAAAGCTCAAACTTATAGACTGGTAGTTTATATATCTGGTTTGAACATGTGATTTTACTTTTATTGTTATAATTTAACTTCAATTCAGATATGTGTAATACTTTTTGTTGTCCTCATAATCGAGTGTGTTTTCTTCATCATAGATTGGTTAAAACTTAATTATCGTCTCATCGTTGTTGCCTGTTGGGTTCATTTTCAAATTTAATATTGTGTCTCATTAGATCTAATTTGCAAATCATATTTACATAGTTACAAATAATAGAATTCATACTATATATGTAGATAGTTACATATTATAGAATTCATACTTTATCAAATAATTAATCCTAAAAAGATCATGAGCCCACGACCAGGTTTAAAATTTACTAAATGAACCTAAAAAAAAATATCTGATAAAGTTGTAGAATCATCTTACTAAAGAAAATTCATCGTGTGGTCACAAGAAAAAGAAAGAAAAGTCGTGGTTTGGTGACAAACAAAAAAAGTTACAAACCTAGGAAAAAGTACTAGCCTAGTAAATTGTACGACGTATATAAATTATGCAGAGCTGTGTCAATAAGTTTCTGGTGACTTTTGTCATATAGTACATATAGTACGTACATGGGAACATCATTTACTTTGTCAATTGTGTTTGTAGTGAAAAATTACAAGTTTCTCAGCCTTGTGTAACCAACTTTCTTGTATTAACTATTAGAGATCTCGGGATTTTTGCTCTATTATAATCACTATTCTGAATGCAACAAATCATATTGAAAATATAAACATCTTATTTTTGTCATAGTATATAACACACAACATTCTAAAAACTAGCTAATATACTTAGATATTCATATACGAGGGTAACTGAAATCCACTTGTAAGTTGGCACGTAGCAATCTTACCCTTACGTTACTTTTTGGTGTACCCAACCCAACGAATGAAAATGCGATTTTGCAGATCACACGACAAGAAACGGGATGTCACATTATCCTTAATTTTTTTTTCTTGAATTTTTGTCAATGGAGTTGAAAATTCAATCCTACTCAGATGGGGACTTGACTAAAATTTTGTTCTACTATTATTGTCATGATTGCTTTCGTTTTACTTTAAACTTTCTTTTTTCTTGTTATTTTATTGTGATTTAAAAACACACGTACGATATGTAACTAGTAACAATGTTAGTATATTATTTACCATCATAATCTGGAAAAAATGGTGGCTGGTGGTGCCTGATGATTCTAGTCTTGAAACATTATACAAAAGTGAAAATGTTATATAAATTGGACAAAAATGTTGGTGGTGCATGATACTAAGAACCAGGTGGCCAGATCGTTAAACAAATGCATGGGCTCTGTTATATAAGCTTGTTAATGGAAAATGAGTGGTGCATTTGATCGTTAAACAAATGCATGGGCCTTGTCCCAAAATGAGTAAACGCTATACAAATGCCTCAGACTCGATACTCATGACTCTTTTGATAATTAATGGAACCGTTAGAAACAGAGAAGAAGAAGACAAATTGGAGTAATGGCAAAGCAAAATCCAGAGATTTATTGTTGGCTTTAAATTTTCTCAAGACCAGAGTGTTTTAAACGTGTAAACAAAAAAACATGAATTAAATTACAAAGAGACTTCAAAAGGGCAAAAAAATAGAAGATCTATTAGAATCGTTGGCACTACAAATAGCAAGAGTAAGAGTAAGAGGAGTTGGAAATTAGAAAGTCGAAAGGTATCTGAAGATGACACAGTTCTTGAAGTTCTTCTCTTTCTCATTTCACCCTTCAGATCCTATGTAGGAGCTTCCTCTCTCCAAGTAGGAGCATTTTCGGTTCGATCGAATGTATAACCGAGTGAGAACCGATCTTAGGAACCACTGGAAAGAAAAACTCAAGAGATGAGGCTCAAAAGAACTAAACTTTGGTTCAGTGGATTGCTTCAACAAGCCTCTGTGTACGGTGTAGCTACAGGTTATTGCATCTCAGCTTCTCTTCTCTCAATCATCAACAAATGGGCAATCATGAATTTTCCTTACCCTGGTGCTTTAACCGCTCTTCAGTACCTCACAAGTGCGGTGTCTTACTCTGTGGGTACTTCAACCTCATCGACCACGATCCTCTCAATCTCTTAACCATGTGGAGGTTTCTTCCCGCAGCGATCGTGTTCTACTTGTCGCTCTTCACCAACAGCGAGCTTCTCCTCCACTCTAACGTCGACACTTTCATCGTGTTCCGTTCAGCTGTTCCCGTCTTCGTCGCCGTTGGCGAGACCCTTTTCTTGAACCAGCCTTGGCCATCTCTCAAAACATGGATCTCTCTTGCTACCATCCTTGGAGGAAGCTTGCTCTATGTGCTCACTGATTACCAGTTTACAGTCACGGCTTATAACTTGGCTATTGCTTATCTCGTGAGCATGTCTATAGATCTTGTCTACATCAAGCACGTTGTTACGACCAACGGGTTAAACACTTGGGGTCTTGTGCTTTACAATAACCTCGAGGCTCTTCTCTTCTTCCCGCTTGAGCTGCTCGTAATGGGAGAGCTTCAGAGACTAAGGCAAGAGACCAGTGAGAAGCACGACTGGTACGGTTTCTCGGTGGTTTTGCCGGTTGGTTTATCTTGTTTATTCGGTTTGTGGCGCAGCGTCAAGCTGGATAAGCTCGAAGATCGTTGATTCACGAAGAATAACCGTTCGACGAGAACTCGATGATCGTTGATTCCGAAGAATGGCCGTTCAAACGAGGGTTCTTGATAATCGTTAAGAATACGATAACAAGGAGATGAACTGAAAAGTTCTAAGTTTATTTAATAATCAAAAGCTGCCTTACAATCGAGCCTATCAACTAACTTATATAGAATACGTAAACGAAAACTCGAATGTAGCTCAAAACAAAGCCGACAATAATTAGTAAAAGCCCAAATAAAATAGAAAGCCTAATAAGATATAAAACCCAACTATGATCACGGCATGATCGTGGAGACGTGATCATATGAAGATGTGCTGCATCAGGTCTCTCCGGGTAGGATAAGATTTGCCCTCGAATCTAAACCATGCTTGTTGACTGCAGAATTAATCTTCTTATAATTCATTACTCACAGTCGATTCTGAATCTAGATCATCCTAAACGCCAAGAAACTTGATAACCATATCAACACATGTAACGTGAAGTCTCGAGGAATTGAAAGACAATACAAGTGATAGTTAGATCGCTCCAAGAACACTACCATGCCAATTTTCCTTGAACGTAATCACGTGGAGATGTATTATGCCTTTAGCCAAACCAACATACAAAAGCTTACTTGGTTCACAAGCAACATTACCCCATCAAATAATTATCGTGTATGTGTATGTAGAAACCGCTTGTGTACTACGAAACACTCCATTTCTCCATTTAGAAACGTTCAATGATAACTTGAGAGCAACCTCACCCCAACACATATCTGCTATGAAAGAGTAGTTGACCCGTCGGTGTGGAGAACGCACAAATCTGAATCCCCATTTGGAAACTCCACAACGTAAGCCAAGTTGTAACGTAAGGATCGGTAAGAACCACACAATAATCAACTCATGAAGGACAAGAAGATGCAGCAAAGTGAATGGCAGTAGCAGAGAAACAGAATTTTTGCCAAGTGTTAGTGCCCCATTCACATATTGAGAAGCATGGCAGAACTTTTCTCGAATATAGAACCACACTGAATTTCGCAAACATGTGTTCGCACTCTCCCGAGATGGTGGATCATCGATCAAAGGCAATGGTGATTGTGGTCTCACGGGATCATGCACCAACACGATTCTTCGATAAGCAAAGACAAAGCTGTACTTATTACTTCTCACACATTGTATCACATGTAACGTAAACGTACCGTTATCCCCAATGTTAGGTTCAATTGGAAGCTCACATATGCCACCTTCTTGCTCAAAAAATATCAGTATCATCCCACTTGACGTTGATAAGCTTTTCACGATGCACAGAGAAACCATGACCGATAATTCACAATAGCAAGCAGCACCAATTGGTTTTTCACCATAGAAGTCAGAAACCAACTCATCACTGAACTCTTTTTTATCGTGAAGAAAACTACGATCATAATTTGGCGTCTCTCTTTTGATTAGTAGACGATGATTTTGAAGATAAAGAAAATTACCCATGTTCATAATCTGGCGGCTTTCAGCCAAGGCAAATGAAGCAAAATACTGTCGTTGCTTCTCTGGATCACCCATGTTCATATCGCCATCGTCCTTATGGATTTTGTCATATATGCGATTGTCATCGTTATAGATGTCAAAAACTGGTTCACCATATATCTCTTTGTCGAGATCTACTACATCCTTACGAAACAGACGATCGCTTTGGTCACGAGTTGGCGCGTCGTCCCTGATCTGCCGATAACGATCTTGTACTTCATCTCGGCAGAAGTGAAACACCTTATCTGCTGTGAAAAGACTGTCGTCTTCGAATGCAGGATGTTTTTCTATTTGATGCGAAACTGGTTTGGCCAATTGATGTATAGACTGAAATTCATTATCGTAGATATCCCAGACTGGATCTCCATTGTAGAGGGACTCTAAAGTAGTTAAATCATTACTAAACCGAAAATCCTTGCGACTCCACAATGGCCATAAAAACTGCATCTCCTCTCTCACAATCTGGCAGTGGCGTGAAATTGAAGCCTCCGACACATCAACAAGAATGATTACGTCGCAGAAAAGATCAACTACACATGCACACACATCGCGGCCTTCTTTGTGTGGCAGCCCAAAACACAAGGAAGCCTTATACCACATCACTATTGAACTGAATATAACTGTTTTCATCGAAAGACATGCACTGACTCTGAAAGAGAACCCCAATTCTGTGGTACGCACAGCTCTACGTCGTCCGTTGTAAGCTCCTAATGAGAACGCTTTCTGTAATGGATTGTAAGAACATAACACCACCTGTATCGGTGTAATCATGTGAAGAGGAAAAACACAAATGTTGAGAGTCCACGGTGGCCACAAGAACGTGAACTTTCCCTTACCAACATTGATTAGTGGTGGTGGTGCTGGCGGTATCTTAGAATCATGGACCAACATGATCTTTCGTATAGCACAAGTAAAGCTACTAACACTATTGTTTCGATTGTGTGTCACTTCTTTATCATATCGTATTATTGGCATATCATCAGAATTCCTTTGGTGCTTAGAAATTGCATCAGCATCCCACTTCACGTTGTTAAAACATGCAGGAGCAGACATGAGCACCTTATTGCCTTGTTTTACATGACTCGTAAACTCTTTTGAAGTGCAAACGAGATCGTTATAGATCTCTTCGTAAACATCTTCCTCATAGCAACAAAACGGATTAGCTCCACAATCACGATCTGGGGGCTCACCAAATTTCTCTTGAGCTCTTCTATGATGAAAAATAATTAATGGACCTTTGTCCCTAGAAGCATGCTTTGTAGTATATTTTGCAAAATCCACAAATGCATCATTATCTCCCTTCTCATGGATGTTCTCGATGATTTGGACATGTTCGTTAGGTGTGAGGCAAACGACCACATCGTCCACAACTTTCGCCATCTGAAAACCTACTTGGAAGTAATCCTGTTGAAGATTATCTTCACTATCGTTGATATCCCAAATTGGCTCTCCAGAATAGTCGAGCTCCATAAGAGAAAAATCATCATCAGAAACATCATAGATAGGTACGCTAGCAAAGTCTTTTACTTGATCAAACGAATCAAGTGACTCATCGGCAAAGATACTCCAATCAGTAAGACTTTTACTTCGTAAACCACCCTGATTTTCCTTGATCATATAATGTTCTTCGTATTGGCAGGGATGATATGATTGATCTTCCTCAAAAGAGTTATAGGTATCCGCTGATTCGTGATGGTGTATTCGTTGTGACTGAACATATTCAACCAATTTACGTAATGACCGATTGATAGAGGATTGACTCCTTTTCTGACTCTCCAGAAGATTGCAACGCAACTCAGCCCAATCATTCATTGGTCTGCAGCTGCTTCGATCTGATGTGACGGAATTGAGAAGACTCCTCTGTGACAAGATAAATCTTGCGTCAAAAGCTAACAAAAAAAATTTTCCGGACAGGAACGTGCTTGCTCTGATACCAAACTGGCGCAGCGTCAAGCTGGATAAGCTCGAAGATCGTTGATTCACAAAGAATAACCGTTTGACGAGAACTCGATGATCGTTGATTCCGAAGAATGGCCGTTCAAACAAGGGTTCTTGATAATCGTTAAGAATACGATAACAAGGAGATGAACTGAAAAGTTCTAAGTTTATTTAATAATCAAAAGCTGCCTTACAATCGAGCCTATCAACTAACTTATATAGAATACGTAAACGAAAACCCTAATGTAGCTCAAAACAAAGCCGACAATAATTAGTAAAAGCCCAAATAAAATAGAAAGCCTAATAAGATATAAAACCCAACTATGATCACGGCAGGATCATGGAGACGTGATCATATGAAGATGCGCTGCATCAGTTTGGCTATCTCGTTCTTTGGTTTCTCGTGTCGCCGGGGGATTTCAGCTACCGGGTTTACGGTTCTTGGCATTGTGAATAAACTGTTAACAGTTGTGATCAATTTGGTTATATGGGATAAACACTCAACTTTCGTTGGAACTTTGGGACTCTTGATCTGTATGTTTGGTGGAGTCATGTATCAACAGTCCAAGAGCAAGAAACCAAAAGCTTTACAAGAAGATGAATCGCAAAAGCAAGATGATGAACTAAAGAAACTGCATGAGAGCGAGGAAGCTTATAATAAACTATGATCATACACACGAAGCAATCTAGAATATATACAATACAAACAAGAAACTATAGCATTCTTTCGAACCAAGACCATATCAAATCGAAGCAAGAAGTTATTGTTGTGATTCTAGAAATCTAATGGTTGAAATTTGGTTGGTAGTATTAATATAGTCACATAAAGTGTTTCTTTGTATAATGTACTCAAAGATGCAGAATCAATGCCACTATTAGTAGTATGTAAAAGCGTATATATCTTGTTTCCATAAAAACTTATTCCATTATTTTAACTATAAACTTCAGAATTTAAAAATGTGTTTTTTTTTAAAAAAAAGGAAGTTAATATATCAATGAGAGTATTTGTTTTTTGGTCAAAGAATACATGTGTATTTTGTAAATGTCCTGTTTTGAAATACTTTTGTAATAAATAATAGTATTTAATTTGTTTTTTATATACAAATGTATATATATTATAATATGAAAATTTTAGGAGTATTTTACCCATAAAGAAAAAAATAAAACTGAAGAATTTGAAAATGTATATACAAGACCAAAACACAAATTAGAGAAAAAGTCAAGTTTTGGTACGAGGCATCTGGTCTTCATCCAAGGGTTGAAACTAAGTAGCCGTTAGTTTTAAAGTTCAAATATCTCTATTACATTTTTGTTTTTCATTTTGTTTTTTTCTCTTGGTTTTTTTTTCTTCCCCCTTATATTGAGAGGGATAGAGAGTGAGCGTGAGTAAAAGAGGGATCTTCAATACGTAGCGATCGGAGAGAAAGAGAGCGATTTCGGTTCTGGGTTTTACAGAGGTTTGCTAAAGGATCTCTCTTTCTCTCCTTTGTTTGATCAACGTGGATCCACGGGAAAGACTACTATTAGGGTTTACGAGATTCTCTGGGTTGGAAAGAGATTGTTGGTTTGATTTTGTGATCAGACGTTGACTTAATTTTGCGGTGGTTCTTCGAATTGACGGCGGAAGGTGAAATTTTTTTGGGCGTTTCGTCATTTGGGTATTTGGGTTTAAGTCTTGTTCTTGATTGGATCTTTCGAGATTAGTAACCCGAATCGGACGAATTTGATTGTCAAGATTCAAGACTGTTTTTTTTTCAATTTTATTTTAAAAACCCTACTTTTAAGTTGGGGATTTTTGGATTTTGAATTTGATTTCGTGAGATTTAATACTCCAATTAAAAAACCTCCGCAGATAACGAAGGAAAATGGGTAAATCAGATGAGAATAGCCTTGGACTAATTGGATCCATGAATCTTCAAGGTACTATCAAAAATCAAATCCTCGTGTGTTCATCGTTGATGTTTACTTTTTTTTTTCCGTTTCCCCAAAATTGATTAAAAGGAGATTTACATGGTGGTGCAGGCGGAGGAGGAAAGATCATGCCGTCGGCGAATACAGGACCGACACGGAGAGCACTAAGCAACATTAACAAGAACATCATGGAGGCGCCGTCTTACCCTTATGCTGTTAACAACAAGAGATCACTCTCTGAGTAAGTGTTCACTTTGTAATGAATCCTCAGATTCGAGATTGGTTCTTCTCCCTTTATTTAGATTCTTAGGGAACCCAAAAACCTGATTTGGTTTTTGCAGGAGGAATGCCATCTGTAACAAACCACCTCTGCATCGGCCAGTTACTAGGTAAGTTAGATCTTCACTCTTGTCTACTTTCCATGTCTCACATTGTCTGATTGATGAGTCAACTAACAAGTTTTTTTAACTACTCTCTGTTGGTTTAGGAAGTTCGCTGCTCAATTAGCTGATAATAAGCCACAAATTCAGGAAGAGGTACTCTATAGTAAACACTATTCAATGTGTGTTTCAGTTTGACCGGATTATTTCAATGTCATGTGTTTTTATTTCTCTTTAAACTCTTTAGGAAACTAGGAAACCAGATTCGGGTTCAAGTGTTGAAGCAGAGAAGGTCATCATCGATATGGATCATAGTGATAAGGAGGAAAGAGACGACTTTAATGAGCCGATGTTTGTACAACACACTGAAGCAATGATGGAGGAGATTGACCAGATGGTAAAATACATTATCTTTAGTATTATATGTTTTTCATGAAAGCTAGTTACTCACACTGCCTGTTTCTTCCAAAGGGGAAGGAGATTGAAATGGAAGATGCAGATAAAGAAGATGAGCGAGTGATCAATATTGACGCTTTCGATGAGAAGAATCCTTTAGCCGTGGTTGAATATATCGATGATATATACAACTTCTACAAGGAATCTGAGGTGAATTTGATACGTTGTTTAACACAAAACTTTGCTGCTCTTTTACCAATGGGCTTCTAGTTTGACTCTGTTAGTATGATGATTCTGCAGGAACATAGTTGCGTGCCTCCTAACTATATGGACAACCAGCAAGATCTTAATGAGAGGATGAGAGGAATCCTCATTGACTGGTTGATTGAGGTAGATAGAACGAGACCAAAAAGGGTTTTAATTTAATTGTTTTCCAATGTGCATGATAGTAACATTTACTTGAATTTTTTTGAGCAGGTGCACTACAAGTTTGAACTGATGGAGGAAACCCTTTATCTCACAATCAATGTCATCGATAGATTCCTTGCGGCTCATCAAATCGTGAGGAAAAAGCTTCAGCTAGTTGGTGTCACTGCTTTGTTGCTAGCTTGTAAATACGAGGAAGTCTCGGTTCCAGTAGTAGATGATCTCATCTTGATCTCTGACAAAGCATACACTAGAAGAGAAGTACTAGATATGGTGAATATCATTTTTCTCTTGATAGTTAATCTTAGATATGGTGGGTGAAGTCCAGTTTCAGTTGACGTTTTTTCTCTTTGGACTTCTGTTTGCAGGAGAAGCTAATGGCCAACACCTTGCAATTCAATTTCTCTTTGCCTACTCCGTATGTGTTCATGAGACGGTTTCTCAAAGCTGCCCAATCTGATAAAAAGGTTTTTTTTTTTATGTCTCCTTTATAGAAAAGCTTGAATCTTTCTTTAAAGAAACCATCTGGCTTTTATATCTAAAGTTGTGTGATATGCAATTGTGGTTTCAGCTTGAGGTTTTATCGTTTTTCATCGTCGAGCTTTGCCTCGTGGAGTACGAGATGCTGGAGTTTCCTCCGTCTAAGCTAGCAGCCTCGGCAATCTACACTGCTCTGTGTACACTTCATGGATTTGAAGAATGGAGCAAAACATGTGAGTTTCACACAGGCTACAAGGAAGAAGAGCTACGGTAAGAATCACAAGCCATGAAGATATATTCTGAGTTTCGTTTGAAAACCGATGAGAGATAATCAAATTCTGATTGCTGATCAATCGGCTTTTGTATTTTTGTTGTTCCAGGGCATGCGCAAGAAAGATGGTTGCTTTCCATCACAAGGCAGGGACAGGGAAGCTAACAGGAGTTCACAGGAAGTACAACACATCAAAGTTCTCTTATGCTGCTAGAACTGAACCAGCTGGCTTTCTGCTTTAATGGAGGAAAAAAAAACTTTAATAAAAATGATGTATTACTCCATTTTTTACTCTAAAATGTAGTAATATGATAATGGAGTTGGATTTCAAATTTTCTTTTTCTTTGAACGATAATACAAATTGTTTATCATCCATGAAGGTGGGGAAATACAGCAAGAATACAAAGTTTGATGATTCGTAAACTGATTGTTCACTGTATAACTTCAAATTTCCAATGAACAATATATAAAATTTACAAATTAACCCATTACATTCTTAACAAAGAGAAATTATTATATACTTGCATCACAATTCCACAGGTCTGACAGATCTCCATCTATTTCTTATGTTCACTATCCTGTTCCATCAATTTAGCCGAGCTTAGTCTTAGTACGACCATTTGGGAAATCATGTGTTTAGCTTTATACATCTACAGCCAGAAATGGAGAATCCGCAAATTCATATCATAAGAAAAACTTGTCAATGTTTTAACATCTTAGTAACCCAAAATACAGAACTAATAGTGCAACTGGACACATCTCTCTTTCTCTCTTGTTTGCCTCCTTTTTAGAGAAGAACATTGGTTTTACAGTGAACCCTAAAGCAATAGATAACAGAAGCAAGAGAGGCCGGCTTTGTCTCAGAATCGAAGCTAAACATGTTGAGCGTTTTATTCAATCATCTCCTCACAGGTGGTACCGCTCCCCTTCCTCCAGTTCCACGCCCAGTAGCCGGAGCCTTTACAATAATATCACAGAGATTCAAAGATCCAACCATTAGTACGAATATGAATGTCAAGGATTTCATCAAACTTCCTAGCAATGCTGTATTGAGCGCAAAAATCATGGAAAAAGTAGCTTGCAGAGAGAGAGAGAGAGAGAGAACTTACTTTCCCTCGCATTGCAGCTCTACCTCTGCCAACACCCAGTGATGAGCTCTTTCCCTGCATCGATTAAGCAAGTAAGGAATTATGTATACTGAGGATGTACATAAGAGACTCTAACATCATTCTGCATCCATGGTTCAGAAGCATATACCTTGATTCTAGCATCTAAACGCTTGAACATTGGAGCATGCTTGAGAATGTCTGGTATGACCATGAACCTGTCAAGATTCCTCCAGAGGTCAATTACTAATCATCTACGTTTACAAGAATGATCGCATGAATTACGTAAAATAGAAAACGAGAATAAGCCAAAAAGAAGTGTTTATAGCACCTGACTTTGCTGCCTCGTATGAAGACATGCTCAAGCTGTGATACCTTACCATCCTGTGATACAACAACATTTGGAAAACCCACAACAAAAGTTCAGTGACTAACAAGAGAATCCATTAAGCTGTATTTGAAATACACATATTCCGCAAGATTTCTTGTAAGAATCAACACTTTTTAAGAGCGAATACAATATTTTGAACTGGTGACTCATAGGAGTTCTTTTCCAAACTTCAGATAATTCGTCTTTTGATCATTGTGATCACAAAGAGCAACCTCTCCGCTTTGAATGCCAATGATAGATTCACAAATGCCCCACAGACCAATACTATTTTTTAACCAATCTGATCAATACTATACTCGCAAGATTTAAAATGCATCTCATGCTTCACGAGCAGTTGCTACAGGGATTCACCATCCTAGGGATTTATACAGCCAGAATTTCAACGATTCTTAATCCCGCACGGAGAATTAAACGAGTTTTCTAAATCCAGATGAGAAAAATCGAGCTACAAAAAAACTAGTCAGAAAATTTTCAGGCTCGCCAAATCTAGGGTTTTCACAGCACTTTACATTGACAATGGAAAAGAAACGAATCCTATGGTTATAGAAACTATCTCAAAATCAATAGATTTTAGGTAGACTGTAGATTACCTTGGCGGTATAGGTAATGTCCTCGAGCTGGCAGTTCCAGTTATCCTCACACTCGATCATGCTTCCTCTGTAGAGCTCGCCGCTCTTTAGCTCCACCGTCACGATATGACCAGACGCCTCGTGAAGAAGCTTCACCGGTATTCCAAGACTTCGGCTCATCTCTCTCTCTCACTGCAAAACCCTAATTAAAACCTTCCCCTTTACTCTGCAACCTAGAAACAAAAAAAATGGCGGAAGGAAGGAGATCGATTCAGATGCCTCGAGACTTTTAGCTGTTTTAAAGATTTTCTGAACTAATATTGGGCTTTTTATATCGAGCCCATTTTAATCATTTAGGCCTAATTTAAGAAATTGCTTTCTACTCCCTATATTTTCAACATTAATGTATTCTCTAATTCTTACTTTTTGTACAGACGAAGGTCAATTTCACTCACAGAGCCGATCGGCAAGGAAGCTCCGTTGCAAAACTCGCTGGGAGATTTTTGAATATTACTTAGGGTATTCATCGGAGAAGAAGGTCCGGCTGCTATGGCGGAAGAAAAGGAGATCAAAGGAGAGAAAAAGTACAAGTATAGCATAATTGTTCCCACCTACAACGAGCGCCTCAATATCGCTCTTATAGTCTACCTCATTTTCAAGCATCTCCGGTACATAAACTCACTTGTTTCCCCCATTCTTTCACGTTTGTTGTTTATCTCAGAATCGGTTTTGTGGTGAATTTTCTGGTGTTACTGTTTGTCATATTGAGTTTTCTATTTATCGAATTCTGGATCCCGTTTCACCGAATGGCTAAATTCAAATCTGATCGCCGATTAGTGCTTCGTTTTTTTCTGGTTTTCCTCCCGAATGATCAGAGTTTATGCATCTCGGAAAAGTTCCGATCATGGTTTTTACAAATTGCAGATCGAAATTCGTGATTGTTGTTTGTGTGCATGAGCTAGTAACACAGTGTAACGATCCCTCAAACAGTATAGAAGTAACTTCATGTTGGTTATAGAAAAAAGTGTAGTGATCGGAGAATGATCAGAAGCTAGATGTCAGATCGATTTTGGTTGAGCCTGCATATAAAAAATTAGTAGAATTGCAATTGTTAAGTAGACTCTTCTCTGTCACATGTTACTGATGATTTATACCAATGTTAAGAAAAAATCTTCCATTCTTGTTATGGTATAGGGATGTTGATTTTGAGATAATTGTTGTGGATGATGGGAGCCCTGATGGAACACAAGAAATTGTCAAGCAACTGCAGCATTTATATGGTGAAGACCGTATTGTGAGTACCGCAACGAGTTAGGACCTGAATATGTAATTTTTATTGAGCATTTCCTTTTGCATAGTTGAACTCGTGTTTGTCTTTCTTATGTTGCAGCTTTTAAGAGCTAGAGCCAAAAAGCTTGGCTTAGGTATGTAATTATTACTTAAAACATCTTCTAATTTTGATTACAAATTACAATAAGTGGAATGAATCTTCTTGGCATGATCAATCTCAGGAACTGCATATATCCATGGTTTGAAACATGCTTCTGGTGATTTCGTCGTAATCATGGATGCTGATCTTTCACATCATGTAAGAGCCATCAATTACGTTTTGTTGTTACATTTCATGTCTAATAGTTGAGCTAACGCAGTCGATTTCCTCTTGCGCAGCCGAAGTACTTGCCAAGTTTCATCAAGTAAGTAGCGTTTCTTGTTCTCTTACAAATTCTATTAGCTAAAATGACACGTGAACTTGCCTCTCATTTGTGGTCCATGTCGATAAAGGAAACAACTGGAGACGAATGCAAGTATAGTAACCGGTACACGATATGTAAAAGGTGGTGGTGTACACGGGTGGAATCTTATGCGAAAACTCACAAGCAGAGGAGCGAATGTGCTAGCTCAAACACTTTTATGGCCTGGTGTATCTGACTTAACCGGATCATTCCGGTAAAAATTCAACTAATTTTGTTAAAATATTATATCACTGACGTCATTTGATAATATCGTGACTTGACCTGCATCTACTACCTCTTTATTTGAAAGGCTGTACAAGAAATCAGTGCTTGAAGACGTGATTAGCTCATGTGTGAGTAAAGGCTATGTCTTCCAGATGGAGATGATTGTTCGTGCTACCAGAAAAGGATACCATATTGAAGAGGTCTGTCTTCATATATTTAATAAAGCCACATGTGATTTTGATTCCTTTTTATTTCATTTCATTATTCATGATTCTCTGGTACACGTCCTCATCTGCAGGTACCGATCACTTTTGTGGATAGGGTCTATGGAACTTCGAAGCTGGGAGGATCTGAAATAGTGGAATATCTAAAAGGCCTCGTCTATCTTCTGCTCACGACTTAAGAGACACCAAGCAGGTCAACAACACATGAAGTCTCTCTTTATACTCGTCTCTTTTAACACTTGAACTCAGATCATGTCTTGTAGAAACTTCACTTTAGCTTGACTACAGAGAGTTGCATTTTTCAAAGACTCAAAAGGGTTCAGTATTATAGACGCTGTTCGTTTTGACTTTTGAATGCTGAGTTGAGACATTTTGATGAAAATCGTAACCAAACCAAAGTAAAGGCTTTACGTCTTAGTTCTTTCGTTACTCGTAACATCTCATTCAAACTGAGCGGCCTAGGGGCTTATTTATACAAGGAGAATAAGTGGGCTTCGGGAAGCCCACTAAGAAGTTGAGCAAGTGTCTTTTCCAGATATGTAGGACGAAGCTGGCACCAAGTGCCCGAAGCCCACTAGGAAGTTGAGCAAAGTGCCTTTTCCAGATATGTAGGACGAAGCTGGCATCAAGTGGCTCGTGTGATCTGGCGAAACATGATCTATTTTATTCAGCATTTGATGCTATTTTTGTTCCAAAAGCGGCTACAGATACTACTTGTAGAGCCTGACAAAGCCGTGAAGCACTTAACTCTCTTTACCCCATTGATGAAACGCACCACTTTTCAGGAGCGACTGAGCAAAAAAATTCTTGCCGGCGAAAAAAAGAAGAGATAATGGAAGGAACTATCAAGTCTCCGGCCAACTACGTTCCTCTCACCCCGATCAGTTTCCTCGATCGTTCTGCCGTCGTCTACGCTGACAGAATCTCCGTCGTTTATGGCCCCGTCACCTACACGTGGCGCCAGACCCGCGACCGCTGCGTCAGAATCGCCTCAGCTCTCTCCCACCTCGGGATCTCTTCCGGCGATGTGGTCAGCACTTCTCTTTCACCGATTTTCATTATCTCCTAATTTATTCTTGTGTATTGGTTTTGTCGAATGCATCATCTGCCTCGCAGTTTGAAGATCTTGTTTGTTTTCAAGCTTTAAATTCATCCCTAGGAATGATGAGATTTTAGTTTTCTTAATTCATCACACATTTCTCTGACTCTTCACAATTGATCAGGTTTCAGTGTTGGCCCCAAACGTTCCAGCTATGGTTGAGTTGCATTTTGCTGTTCCCATGGCTGGAGCTTTGCTCTGTACACTCAACATTCGCCATGATTCCGCACTTGTAGCAGTTTTACTCAGACACTCAGGGACAAAAGTGCTTTTCGCAGATCATCAGTTTCTCGGGATTGCTCAAGGAGCTTGTGAAATCCTCTCAAAGAAGGGCGAAAAGGCTCCGCTTTTGGTCTTGATCCAAGAGCCTCTTGTTCAACCTGTTGTTTCAGGGAAGAAGAGCTTGATGGAATACGAAGATGTTGTGGCCATGGGGAAATCAGATTTCCAAGTTAAAAGGCCGAAGGACGAGTGTGATGCCATCTCTCTAAACTACACTTCAGGCACCACTTCGAGCCCCAAGGGCGTTGTTTATAGTCACAGAGGTGCTTACTTGAACTCTCTAGCCGCGGTTATACTCAACGAAATGCACTCCTCGCCTACTTATCTATGGACTAATCCAATGTTTCACTGCAATGGCTGGTGCTTGTTGTGGGGCGTTACCGCGATTGGTGGGAGTAATATATGTCTGAGGAATGTAAACGCAAAGGGTATATTCGATAGCATTTCCAAGCACAATGTGACTCACATGGGAGGTGCACCGACGATTCTGAACATGATCGTCAACGCTTCTGAATCCGAGAAGAAACCGCTTCCCGGAAAGGTCTCGTTTATAACCGGCGCTGCACCGCCACCGGCTCATGTGATCTTCAAGATGGAAGAGCTAGGGTTCTCTATGTTCCATTCCTATGGTCTAACCGAAACTTATGGACCAAGCACGATCTGTACATGGAAACCTGAGTGGGACTCTCTGCCTAGAGAAGAACAGGCGAAAATGAAAGCGAGGCAAGGCGTGAACCACTTGGGGCTCGAGGAGATCGCTGTTAAAGATCCTGTAACCATGAGGAGTTTGCCGGCTGATGGTGTGTCAATGGGTGAAGTTGTCTTCAGGGGAAACACAGTGATGAATGGTTACTTGAAGAACCCTGAAGCAACCAAGGAAGCTTTCAAAGGAGGTTGGTTTTGGAGTGGCGACTTAGGTGTCCAACACCCTGATGGTTACATAGAGCTGAAAGATCGGTCGAAAGACATTATAATCTCTGGAGGAGAAAACATTAGCTCGATCGAAGTCGAGTCTGTTCTCTTCACACATCCTTGTGTTCTTGAAGCAGCTGTGGTCGCGAGGCCTGATGAGTATTGGGGTGAGACTGCTTGTGCCTTTGTAAAGCTTAAAGATGGGTCTAAGGCAAGCGAGGAGGAGATTATAAGCTATTGCAGGGAGAGGATTCCGCATTACATGGCACCAAGGAGCATTGTGTTTGAGGATCTTCCTAAGACATCGACTGGTAAAGTCCAGAAATTTGTTCTGAGGACCAAGGCTAAGGCTATGGGAAGCTTATCAAAGAAAGGCAGAAGCAAGTTATGAAGTTGGTTAAGCTTTTTTGGTCCACGTCCTTTATCACATTGGTCAAGCTGAACCGGAATAATTGTACTTATATAAACCACGTTGTATCATTTCTGAAATAATTTATACTATCATGTTTGGTAAAGCTAAACATGAAACAATTGTACTAAAATAAACCAAGTTGTATGTTTCTGAAATAAATAAAACTGGTATGAATCTGGAAAATTTAGATCTCTAGCGTTCTGATTAGAGTTGAATCTGATGGCAAGTGGGTAGGTATATATATTAATTATCTTAGGGAATCAATCAATTCTTAAACCATCTTCTTGTAATAACTGTTTTTTTTTTCTTTTTCTTTCTTTGCTGCAATTCGTTAACTAAATTTCGATTTTCTTTTATATATAAAAAAAAACTGAACAAAAATATTACTGTCGTTTTAGGAAGTCGTGTTTACACATACCAATACATGGTACAGTAGTATACTATTAAATCGATTTTATTAGGGGTCGGATTATGTTTTAACTAACACTTAAATGAGTTTGCTCTGTTTTACAAACGAATCAAACTCAATAATGTACAACAATTTGCGTGTGAGTTTCAATTTAGCCCAATCAAATACGAGTACTTAACCGTTACTAAACCGGACCAGTACTCAGTTAGATTAGAGATGATCTCAAACCGTTGATTACATTCCCGATTTTGGTTAATATTACGGATCTAAAAATTCGTAAACCGGCACACACCTATATAGTTCGTCGATGGTGACAACACCAAGCAAACGGAAACTGGCAGAAAGGCATACAAAAAGAGTAATGCTTTCCTTCACAGTTCACGCTATTGTTCACTTACACTCTTTAGCAAAAGTTAATAACTGAAACAGTAACTTCAAATATTCTTCTTTTTACCAATATAGTATAAGAAAGAGAAAAAAAAAAAACTGTAAAGCAAAGAGTAATATCTACACTAATTTATAGTTTAGAGACAGTAATGGTTTTAAAGTTGTAAAGTGATTCAAAGAAACAAAGCTTGTTTGAGGGAGAAACAAAAAGAAGAAACAAAATTGTAACAGGCTCTACTGTCAAAAGATAGTCAGAGCTTCCGAAAATGCTACAATTATCTTCTTATCTAAATATTCCATAAATCAATTATGAATTATTTAGTAACAATAAAGTCCTCTCATAGGTATAATTAAGCAAAACAAGAAGATAACAATCGAAACAAACTAAGAGCAACAGATACTTTGCAAAGTCTCCAGAAAATCCAGCTCATAATATCATTATCAAAATCAGAAATCAATTTTATAATTAACGATTTAATTAATATATTATTAAAAAAAAAAAGCTGTTAGAACAACGAAGTGCTGAAGGCGGTGCCTCATTTTTTTCAGAGCCCAGAAATCTATAAGAACTGTCCCAAAACAAAAACAAAAAAAAAAACATTTCTCAATAAGGAAAAAAAAAATCAACCTTTTTCGCTCTCTAATAAAAAACTGAAGCCAGAGAGAATCTGCAATGATAACTGTGGTTATGGAGATGTCGTGAACAGAAAGAGTAAATTACCATAAAACAAACAATGTTTAGATTTTGATATTGATTTTGAATCTTCTGCACCAGTTTACTCCCTCTCTCTCTCTCTCTCTATAAAGAGAAAAGACTCTTGTTTTTGTTTCTCCACTGGAGCCGAGCTTTGATTGACGAATCTCTCTCTCTCTCTCTCTCTCTGGCGTAAAGGCGAAGGTAAAAGCGCCGCGCTTATAGCCTTCCATGGCTTTCCAGCGGCGGCGCTACAATTACTACAACCGTCTCCGCCGTCTCCTCCCTCTAATTTGCGCCTTCTCCGGAGCTCTTCTCATCCTCTTCGCTCTTCTCTCCATTTTTTCGCCTCCTCCTGATGATTCCGATCGCCGCATTTCGGTACTCTCTCCCTCTCCCTCTCTCTGTTTAGAATTTAGAGATTGGTTTATGAGATTCTGATCTCTCTTCCTCACGCCATTGATCCTGTTTCATTGCAGAAACAGATTAACTATGGAGCCAATGATGGGAAGAACATAGCAGTAGTTTTCAGGGTTCCGGTTAGGGTTCTTAATTTCATTTCATAAATTTTTACCATTTGATTCATGATATCATACACACAAATGCTTTTTCTGATGCTGTATGTTGCAAAGTCTGGATTTTTGTTGCAATCTCCCTTGATGAGCTCGTTTTGGGTTTGTGTTTGTTTTGACTGAGACAGAGAGGTGGAGGGAGATCAGATCGTCATATCTGGCATTCATGGAATGCTGAATTCTTTTATGGTTGCTGCAACGCAAGCAGCAAGTTCCCAAGTGCGTAAAGTTTTACACTTTTTTCGTTATTTTGGTGTTTGGAGATATGAATTTAGAGAGAGAGATTCAATATCATAGTTCTGCAATTATAGACTACTTAGCTAGAATCAGCCTGAGCCATATTAGAGATTTTGAATTCAAAGGGGTTAAATTAATTAGTCACACCAAGTTTTTGATTTCTTACTGCAGATGCTAACGCAATTACTAGGAGTGATCGATACTTGGCAATCGCCACTAGTGGTGGTTTAAACCAACAACGAACTGGAGTAAGTTCCTTTAGCTTTGTCTACATTCGTAGTACTGTTTATGTGATCTTGTTTCTGAGTCTCGCAATGTAATTGCTTCTTTCAGATTGTAGATGCTGTTGTTGCTGCACGAATTCTAAACGCTACGCTTGTTATTCCGAAGCTAGACCAGAAATCTTACTGGAAAGATGCCAGGTTCTTTGGCTTGGATCTTCTTTCGCATTTGGTTAAAAAAAAAAACCAAAACTTTATGCACCTTAGTAACATCTAGATATTGTGCTTTTTTATGCAGTGACTTCTCGCATATCTTCGATGTTGATTGGTTTATGTCATTTCTCTCAAAAGATGTCAAAATCATAGAGCAACTTCCGACGAAAAAAGGGCGAACGTGGAGCCCCAGCAGAATGCGTGTACCGAGGAAATGCAACGAGAAATGTTATCTAAATCGGGTGTTACCTGTTCTTCAGAAAAGGCATGTAAGTTTTGTCTAATCTCTTCTCTCAATCCTTTTTTGCTTCTTACCATTTAATAAAAGTTTGAATCTTTTCTTTTACGATGCTTAATGTATGATTTTGGTTTTTGTCAAATGTTTGTTTTCTTCAGGCAGTTCAACTGAATAAATTCGATTACAGACTATCAAACAAGCTGAGAGATGATTTGCAGAAGCTGAGGTGTAGAGTAAACTATCATGCGCTCAAGTTCACTGATCCCATTCGCAAAATGGGTAACGAGTTGGTCCGGAGAATGCGGTTAAGAAGCAAACACTACATTGCTTTGCACCTCAGGTTTGAACCTGACATGCTCGCCTTCTCGGGATGTTACTATGGAGGTGGCGAGAAGGAGAAGAAAGAGCTGGGATCAATCAGAAGGAGATGGAAAACTTTACATGTATGATGCCTCCAAATCTTATATCTGCTTATTTTCTTTATTCTTTCTTTCTTTTGGTTGGATTTAAACGAGTTTGCTCTAATCGCAGGTAAATAATCCGGAGAAACAAAGGCGACAAGGAAGATGTCCGCTTACACCAGAAGAAGTTGGATTAATGCTTAGAGCTTTGGGATATGGAAGCGATGTTCATATATATGTTGCATCAGGTGAAGTTTATGGAGGAGAAGAGTCATTGGCTCCATTGAAAGCACTTTTCCCTCATTTCTATTCAAAAGACACCATAGCTACAAAGATGGAGTTGGAACCATTTTCTTCTTTCTCTTCACGAATGGCTGCGCTTGATTTCCTTGTGTGTGATGAAAGCGATGTTTTCGTCACAAACAATAACGGAAACATGGCGAGGATTTTAGCCGGTCGAAGGTAACTATAACCAAACCTCTTCTTTTCTTTTCTTTCATTTGAGTTTTGGTTGGTGTGTTGAAGGTTTTGTGATCTTATTGCAGGAGATATTTTGGACATAAACCGACGATTAGACCCAATGCGAAAAAGCTATACAAGTTGTTTTTAAGCAAAGGGAACACAACATGGGAGGAGTTTGCTTCTCATGTCAGAACATTTCAGAGAGGATTCATGGGGGAGCCAAAGGAAGTAAGAGCCGGTCGAGGCGAGTTTCATGAGAATCCGTCTACTTGTATCTGCGAAGATACCGATGGTAAGGCAAAGGCGGGAAATATGGATTCGAGAAAACTCGGTAAGAAAAACAAAATAGAAGATGGAGGAGTAACCAATGATGAACAGAAGGAAGATGAAGATGCAGAGTGGTCGTCGGAGACTGATTATGAGGAAGACCATACTGATTTGCAGGACAGAGGATTGTATAACGGTACGAGGTTAGATTATGAGGATGCGTCGTTATCGGTTTCAGATGAGCCTGAGCTAGAAGAAATGCTATCAGATTGATTCAGTTTTTAGAAAGGAAAAAATTATTCAAAATCGATTTTTTCAACCTTTGTGTTTTGGTTTTATTACCTCATCAATGTCTTCTGTACATAGAAATCCCCAATCCCATTTCGTTTTTCAATTTATTTTCTTACTTTTTTTCTCCGACAAGAATTAGCCGTTCGGTATGTTTAGTTCAGACTTCAGAGCAACTGAATAGACACATCAAGATGAACAATTGTGTCAAAAGTACATTATTTTGAATACAATAGTCTTCTCTCTTTTTTTTTTCCGACAAGGATTTCGATGGGTCGTGTCGTGTCTGGGTCAGAGCAAATGTGATGCTGAGTTTTAACTACAGTCTCGGAATGAAAGGCTTGACGGATTCGATGACGACCTAACATATATTAACAAGCAAGAGACAACGTTCAGATGAATCCCCAAAGCTCTTTAAATGATTCTTTTGATCTTTGTGATACGATGCATAGAATTTTTTTCACTTACCCTTCCGTCGTATGATAGTGATGCAAAAATCCAAGGCTCACGTGAGCTCCAAGCAAGACCTGTGTTGAAATTAAACAATATCTAAGTAATGGGAGAGTAGTTTTGTTTCACAAGATAATTGTAGTTATAAGGTCTAACAGAATTTACCATAGACACTGTCTTCATAATCAGTGTATGAGTTAAGCAACAGGTTTACGCGCTGACGTGAGGATTCCACAGGGCTGAGATAGTTGGTAGGAACAAATATGACTCAAAACAACGCAAAATCATAGGTACGAGGGAGGCGGATAAGAGATTTGTAACAACCTTTCTGATGTTTTTTCATCAGTGGATGATGCTGCTGAAGCATACCATAAGTTGACAGCTGAGTCTGTTCCAGCGCTCTGTGTTTTACTTCAATTAATCAGTAGCCACACTTTGAAATCTAGATCGCGAGTTAAAAGCAGAGGCTTCGTTTTCTAAGCTAAAACGTAGCATGTACCGAGGATAAAAAGCATCATTTAATCACCTTGCTCAACATATTTCAGCTAAAACCGCAACAGCAACATACATAGCTACTATGTTGAATGATCCGACTCTGTTAAAAAACATTTAGAAGGAGAAAGAGAGTACCAGAATAAGACCATCATACTCAGGGTTGCACTTGACGGTCCATGTCCTGCGAAATTTGACATAAACATACAAAGACACAAAAGTCAAGTCTCAAGCACTAGGTTTTCATAAGAAAGTTCACAAAAGAAAATGAAAACAAAACCTACCAATGTGTATGACCAGGAAGCTCCTGGACAGGAACCTTAGCCTTCCGGAGATCCCAGACATGTATGCCAGTTTCATCCTCTGCTGTTATCTATGCAATATAATGTATAATCCATCACAACAAAGATAAGATAATAATTTTATACTGAATCCAAAGGTTGAGTTCCACATTTATTTAGTTCAGGTCAATGCTCGAATGATGTAGAAAAGACCAAAGAAAATGGCCTGAACACATAAACACACCACCCTTTTCTAGTATATATGAATCATTCCTTCGATTTGAAGAGAATATTGTGCAATGCTTTGGAGGTACTTGAGAACACAAGAGGAAAATCTTACAAGTATATGTTCTCTCTTTGGATTGTAATCAACACCTCGAACATGAGCACGTTCAATTGAATTAACCTTCCTGTGTTGTGCAAACAAGATGGCGAATCTCAACATATATGCATAGGTTCATGATGAACAGTCATTTTGACATTGTGAGTATAATCAACGCGCAAAAAGGTAAACCTAAAGTTTACCAAAAGCGGTACTTACTTCATCGTACGCAGGTCCCAGAACTGGACGGATGATTCACCAGTTGCTGCAACAGCATTTACATCATGTGGATTCCATGCCCCACCAGATAAAGAATGCAACATCCCAGCCGAATCCTTGGATATAACCTAATATAAAATCGAAAACTATTAAAAGGAAACAGCTTACAAAACACCTTAAACACACGATAGCACACACACAAAAAACGACTCTGTCTCTGTATCCTCGTAGCTAAATCACCTCAGCAGACTTTTTCGAACAGTCTAAGCTCCACAGGTAAATATTTTGTTCATCCATGCTGATTAACTTGTCACATCTCCCAGAAGGCCACCAAAGAACACTGTTTCCACAAGAGACACAGAGAGAGAGAGAGAGAGTCAGCTTCATAAGAAACGAAACCAGTTTTAAAACTTATGCACCACTGTAAGCAATAGACTAAAACGACGAATCATCAAACTCACCAATTGATCTTACCAACATGAGCATCAAGAGATGCAATACGCTCCAGTTGTGGGGAACTCAATTGACCATATAACTCAGGAATTTGCCATATCGCTGCTCCAAATGACTCACCTTTCACGAAATGAAAGCATTATGAGCCTTTGAAACAGTCAAGACCAACTCCAATATCTTGCAACTGATCAGCTCAAGGTATGCGAATTTTACCAGTGGAATAGACAGTGGAGAAAATGCGTTGATCGAAAGGGCAAGAAGCAAGGTCCCATATCTCATTAGGGTGAGAGAACAAACCCTCGCACACCAGCTCAGATCCACCAGATGACAGACGAAGAAGATGAACCTTAAAAAGTATCGCAAATGGTGGAAACAAACTTTCAGTATCTCCCCGGATCAATAGAAGGGCGGAACCGATCAATGGAGAAACATGGATTCACCTCGTTTTCTTCTTTCAAGCTTAGGGTTCCAGTGAGAAAGCTGGTGTAATCCGTATCGGCTTTCACATCCGATATGCATCTAGCCTGAAAACAGATAATTTTTTGTTTTTGAAGAATCTAAGAAAATTAACGAAGATCCGAACACGAAGAAGACGACAAATCACCTGATACTTCAATCCGTATCCAATTCCCGACGATCCTCCTTGCATTGTCGCCTGAGCCGACGCACGGATTCAGGTAGACGACCAGTGGGGGAATTCAGTGAAAAACAAAGCCGACCGAATTGATTTTGCTGGTTTCGTACTGCTGATGATCTAATGGGCCTAACTTAATATAAATGGGCCCAGAATAATGTTAATAAGAGGATATAGAAGCCCAAATTTCTCATCCTTTACAATTTTACAACTACACTGAGTCATATACAGTGCGACGCACACTGTCACACTCACATGACTGATAGTCTTCGGAACAAAAAACAAAAAACAAAAGAGAAAGAAAAAATCATTTTCCTTGTAACAAATAGCTAGAATACATTTATAAATGACGACTGATCAAAGTAGTTCATAAGGAAATTCCTAAAATGATGAAGAACAAAATATCACTACTCAGGTCACTTAGAGGGCTTTCGAATGAAGTCAGTCCATAGAGTACCATGAATTGTCTATTACTCTTTAGGCCCAGTGATAGCTAGACCGTTGTAAACACTGCTATCACCGAAAAAAAAAGCATAAAATCATGATTCCATCATCATCAGAAAAAAGAATGTTATGATTAGGTTTTTGGCTGTGTTTCTAGATGGTTAAATTTATCATTACGTTTGTTACAACGTCTTAGGAAAACCATAGTGACAAGACACATGAGATGCTTTCATGATCTTATGACCGTTAATTATAAATGATATATGTGATATTTTTTCGAACCCTTGGATTAAACACTAGAAAATGAACTTAGATTGCTAAATGTATGAAAAGAACAGTAAGGTAAGTAGGAGGAATGTTTACAGCCTAAAAACCGTTGGTGGTACATATGATAATGGTCTCTTTTACTTTTGCCGATATGGGTATTCGTAAATGGATAAATGTTTATATGTATTGAATAGTCGAATATAATACGCATGGGAATATCCTAACAACAAAAGAAGCTATAAAAAGTTGTGATAAGAAGACAAAAATTTGAGGGGTGGATCACCACCATCCCCAAAAAAGAAACATTCCTTTGTTTCACTCAGAAATACTATAAAATATAATTTCTTTTTTCAAAGCCTTAACTCACTTTTTTTTTTCTTTTTTCTTTTGTCATATGTTCTCAAAAGCTTCAAAACCAAAAGGTTCCAACTCTCACTCTAAGTTGAAGACTTTTAAGTTAAGGCGTGCGCAAACGCTCGTTCAAACACTTTATATATATATAACTGAAAAGAATGTCATGGGTTTTAAGGTTCAATTCTATTTACTATATGCACTTATATAGCATCAACGTTTATGTAGTTTGATTAATTGACTCCAATCATCCATAAATAGAAGAAAAAAAAAACTTCCAAATAACATTTTGTCGGAAATATATTCATCGTTACCTAACCAGTGGATTGCTACACCAGCTAGATACATGATACAGATTAAGAAGGAAAACAAAAAAAACTTCGCTAAGAAATGCAACATTTTGATAGGCAGTTTTTGCCAAAACTATATTTTTCAGTATTGTTGGTGTGATATTTTATGTGCATGTGAAATGTGAATAACTATAAATTTATATGTTTATTTCTACCAATCTAATCTGGCAGAATACTACAAAAGAAAACATAATGTTTATATTTTACATAATGTATAATATGCCCATTACCAAAACAAAAAGTTTAGTACGTAGATAGAAGTGTATACATGAAATATAGAATGAGAGGTGTATATATGTATATATATGTTGACAATGAGTTATACAAGTGTATACATACACATAAACAATAGAATGAGAGGTGTCGTGTAAAAAGAACATTAATTTGAATAGATTAGGCAGTATGAGAGATGATGTCGGAGATACCAGTGAGGTAATGTACGTGGTGTTAAAATCCTGAGTTCGGAAAAAAATTGGATTAAAATATGAGTTTGGTATATGTGCATGTTTTTGTGACTTTTAGAGCATGATTTCTTTATAATTTTTAATAATACTTTACGTCACTTTGAATCTCAAACCTTTTTTGTATTTTAACTTTTCACCTTTTTAACTTTAACTTTTAGGAACCACGTCCTTTTCCACTTTCTATCCTTCAATGATTTCTAGGGTTGAATATTTCATGGTTTCATTGCAAAAATCATAGAGGTTTGGTTCATTGGTTGCATCATGCATGTCACTTTCTTCTACAATAAATAAAACGGCTCTTATATGTATCATAAATCATTTCTATATATGTGAAAGCGTCAAGACTCCAGAAGATACTTGTCTAATTCAGTTACAAAATTTAGTTGTAGAAATTTGCCAAGATATTTATTTCGAATGTAGTCCAAGCAACAAGCTCATTTTATCGTGTACCGTCATCTTTTATTTTACTAGTTTTTACGGTTGCTAGTTTATATTGTCATTTCTTAATTAATAATGTGTACCGTTTTGTATCACCAGTGTAGAACAAAAACAAAACTTAACAAAGAAACTATTATACCATTTTCTTTAAACTGAACATGTATAAACAACTCACTCGAAAAGATGTGAAAAACATTTCACAAAAAAAGTAATCATCAAAACGCATATAGAAAATGATCAAGGTTATAAAAGTTAAAAAAATAAAAAGCTTCCACATATAAAAAAACGAACGTTATTTATGAGATCCCGCCACAGCAATTTGGGACTCGATTCATTTGCTCTCTAATTCACCGAAAAGTGTAGTCATATTCTCAATTAATCACGTAATTATTCTCTTTGAGTTATATATGTCAAATCCTAGTTTTTGAAAACACACAACAACTTCTCCGACGACCGTTATGGGATGCTCTTCCTCGAAGCTCGACGGTTTACCGGCCGTCGCTCTATGCCGTGACCGCTGCACCTCCCTGGAGGAGACTCTCCGCCGTAGCTACGCACTAGCCGACGCTCACGCCGCTTATCTGCTCTCCCTAAACACCGTCGGTCCAGCTCTTCATAGATTCTTCGTTCAAGCCGTCGAGTCTCGGCCGGATGTTGAGTCCGAACCCGACGAATCGCCGGACACTTCTTCGCCGGAATCCTCTTACACGCCTCACTCCGTCAGCAGCTCAGATTCCGATTTGCCTCCCAAATTCGACTCGGATTGTGAGGGAGACGGAAACAAAGGTACGGATTGCGATCTCTTTAGATGTCAAAAACTCGCAGCCTTGAATCCCAGTCACGACCCGTTCTACTCCCGGAATTACGATTCCGGCATCGTAACGTCGCCTCCTCCGCCGCCGCCTCCTCCGCCGCCGCCTCCGAGCAATTACGCTTGGGATTTTATCAATTTCTTCGATAGCTATGAGTTTTCGTACACTACGAACTTGAAAGATAGAGAGACTACTCGTTGTCTTGATGAAGATAAGTTAACGAAGAAGAAGAATGAGAAGACTGCTCCTATTCACCGAAACGAGGGGAAGACTGGAACAGAGGAAGAGAAGTGTATCTCAAAAATCTCAGAGAAGAAGAAACCTAAATCGGAGAAACGCAGAAAGTGTGTTCCGGGAGAATCAAAGGATCAAAAAGTTTCGTCGGATTTATCGGAAGTCACGAAGCAATTGCAGGAGATGTTCAAGAAAGCTTCGGAAGCAGGGAACGATGTTTCGAAGATGTTCGACACTTCGAGATTCAGATATTACCAGAAAAGCTCAGTTTATCAAGGTAATAATGTTCGATGTCTTTAGAAATGTCACTCTCTTTTTTTGCTTCTGATTCTGTTAATTTCGATATCAGCTTCTTCAAACGTGCTCTACGCGAAGAAGACGACTTCTGTAGATCCAAAACCAGCGGAAGATTTTGGATCTAATTCCAGTAATCTTTCATCTACTCTGAATAAACTCTTCATGTGGGAGAAGAAACTGTACCAAGAAGTAAAGGTAAAATTCACGATTCTGAATGATTTAAGCCAAAAACAACATAAGTGTTATGTGTTCTTAGATTGTTGAATGTTGTTTACAGGCTGAGGAGAAACTCCGCACATCTCACATGAAGAACTACAAACAGTTGAGGAGATTGGAAGGGAAAAGTACAGATCTAAGCAGAATCGAATCCATTCGTTCTTCGATTCAGTGTCTGTCCACGAGGATGAGAGTCTCTATCCATAAGATAGACAACATATGTCTGATGATAAACAAGTTACGCGATGAAGAACTCTGGTCCCAAACGAGAGAAATGATCCACAGGTACTAGTTATTAAGGAACTACACTTTTAAGATTTTGTTCGAGAAACCTCATGAGTAATGTCAGCTCTTTGTGTCCCAATTTAGGTTGTCTGATATGTGGAGCTCTATGCTAGAATGTCACAGTAAACAAGCACGAGTAATCGCAGAGGCTAAGAAGCTTGATAAGATGACATTAAAGGGAAATCTAGACATATCTCAGCTTGAGCTTGCTTTAGAACTGAAACTGGAGCTGAGGAAGTGGAGCCAAAGTCTGTCGAACTGGATAGATGCTCAGGCTCAGTACGTTAAGGCACTGAACAGTTGGCTAATGAGATGTATGAAGCAAGAGCCTCAAGAACCAACACCAGATCTCTTAGAAGAGCCACCACTGTTTGGTGTCATCAACAGTTGGTGGCAAACCCTTGAGAGATCAGATGGAGAGGAGGAGTTTACCGAAGCGGTTTACGCTGTCTTGATGCAACTAAACCGTCATGTGGAGAAACAGAGGATGGAGTTGGAGGAGCAGAGGAATGTTAATGGTGGCGATAAGGATATAGAGAGGAAACTTGTGATGTTGGAGAAGGAAGAGCAGAAGATGAGGAGGAAGATGAAGACAGTACCATCTGTTGAAGTAATGGGAAGTTTAAATCTGAAGTCGAACATGGAGCAGATTTTCAAATCTATGGAGAAATTAGCTACAGACTTGAAGCAGACTTATGAGGAACTTGACTTGATAGGCACGTAATGTACCCTTTTGTTTTAGTTCTTATAAAGTTCGTCTATCTATTTTTCTCTCTTGTTCTTTGAAGAGTTTTAAATTGAATTTTGATTGTGGACATAAGACATACGTATCAATTGTATATGCATCTAATGATTTTTTATACTGTTAGATGTCTTCCAATCATCATGAATATTTGCTTAAGACCAAGTCAAAACCTCAGGGTTTGTTTCCTGCACAAGAAGCCTCCTTCGTTGCTGCATATTTTCAACTTTCTCCATTACAAGTCTTGTAACTACATTTCGAGAATGGATTGCGAATAAATATGCCCATTTGAATTTTGTTAGAGCCAGAACCAGAAATCAAAATGTAGCGAACAATGACCAAAATAGAGCAATGGAAAGAAAAAAAAATGTTACGTAGGCCAAACGAAAGAGATACTTAGTATTAGATAGTAAGTTTTTCAACTTTCTGTTCATATTTTTCAAGATTTTTTTTTATCATGTTGTAAACTAAAAAGGTGTAACTACATAAATTCGGCTCCAACTGTTGTGCAACTTCTATGCTGTCTCCTGTCTACATCTTCAGAAACCTAATCATCGGAAACAAATGAGAAACTACTCAAATATAGTCTGTGTATTAGTTATTAATTAGTATGATTCTTGATCACAACTATATAGGTTCTATGTTGAAAATCTTATAATTAGATTTTATGCTCCAATAACAAAACAAATTACGAGCTGGGGACTTGGAATGGCTTGGAATGTATCAGGTGTGGTACGCGAATCTGCTAATTTAATAATCAACATCTGGGAAAATGCTATTTGGTGAAAGTAATTTCGCATACGTGATCAAAAATACTTGCACGCACGTATATATTTTTATAACTTTTATAACATATGGAGTCAGGAACATGGTCTATATACATTCTTCCTGTTCTTGATTCTTTACAAATCAGATGATTACAAATTTACACTGGCTGGCTTGGTTCATGTATGATTTCTGACAAAGGTACTCGATTCTAATTTAAAATTAAAAACTTTAATTTTGTTTTGTTGTGTAGACAACAGTATCTGAGCAAATCCATAATGTGGCCTAATCCAGTGCTACTTTCATAAAGTAGGAAGGTTCCTTAATACTAACGTCAAACTAGTTTGAAATTATAACCTAAATGACCTGTTTCCTCCACATATGTCTTCACGTCCGTACAAAAAAACCACCTCACGGTTCCTTCATCGTACTTTCCCCATCAATCTCAGATCTACCATTACTCTAATCTATACGTTACCTATATATGGAGTCTCCATACAATTTCATTAAACCCTAATCACAGACCAATCTCAATCTCTCATTAAAATCATTCCTTTCCTTTGAATTTCCACACTTTTTTCTTGTGAATCAAGCAATACCTTCTCGAGGTTTCAGTTGAATGGCGCAAATGGACTTGGAAGGTTTGAGAGAATTACAAGACTGCGCAAACTATCTTCTCGATCACTGTCCAGAAGCAAGAGAGTCTCTCTGCCAACAAGGGAAAGAGAAATGGATCGAGCAAGTCTCTGAGGCTTCAGTAAGAATGTTAGATGTTTGCAATGTGTCGAAAGATGTCATGACACTCGTGAGACATAGCCTGAAAGAGCTTCAACTGACACTACGCTGTAACGAATCAAACATCAATGAGAAGATCGCAGCGTATAATCGGTATAGGAAGAAGCTCAAGAAGGAAACGCTCAAGTGTTTGAATAGTCTAAAGAGTATAAAAGGAGGAGGAAGAGGGACGACTGTGATGCAGCAGAGGATAGAGCAGAACCTTCTGTTTGTCGCAGAGGTTCTGAAAGAAGTGAGAAGAGCCATTGTGACTATGGTTGAGTCTCTGTTCTCGCTCGTGTGTATTCCTTGGCTGGAGAGAAAACAGAGCAAAGGGTCGTTGTCTTCCATCTTTACGATGCGGTTTTGCTGTTTTAATGATGCGTGGGACGAAGTAGCGGTGCAGAGCGGGAGTACAAGGTTGGAGGCTGCACAGATCGCTGTTGAGGAGCTTGAGATCGAGTTGGGGTGTATTTTCCGGCGACTGATTCAGACCAGAGTTTCACTTTTAAATATTGTTACAGCCAAGATGTCTCCTGTTTGATTCCGGCATAAACTATGTACACCTTCTTGTAAAGATTAGAATCATTAGAGAAAATACAGAAACGTTCAGGTCTTGCAAAGTTGTGAACATTCAAATTCTCTTTAAGTATAATATGGCGCTAAGTATTTGCTTCTGGTCCTGTACTACAGAGCCATATTGCTTTGCTCAGTACAGGGCCTTAAAAACTGAATAAATTATTTACGGACACACATTACTTCTATGATCAAAATGAATGAAGAAAACAGCAATGGAATCAAAACCGCGAGTAACATAATCCACTTTAACTCAATATCAACCTGATTTCTTCCGATCATGATTCAATTCCTCCATTTATCAAGCTTATTCACAGATCCAAAGCAGAAATCAAACGGAATCTAAATACAGATTGCTTACAATTAACGTAAAACTATATGATTAAGATCTATCTGAAAGCGGAGAGAGAGAGAAAGAAACATTTACCGGACCAGAAAGCTCTTCCTCCGGTAACAATCGGATCCTACCGGGTGATTCAGTGTTCGATCGAATCGGATCTTTCGGGCTTTTTGAATTCCTTGTGCTTATTGTAAACTTAAGCCCACATTGGGCCCATATAATCTTAAAGAGCTCCACGTCATTAAGCTTATTAAATACATAATTTTCACGTGCCACCAACGAACTGAATATTATAACGCGGAACTGAATGGTCGGCGGCGGCTTGAGACTTGTAATAAAAGTCAAAACTTCTTTCTCAGACAATACTTCTTTCTATTGTAGTCACAGAGAAACAAATCAGTCACACATAAGAAGATCCAGCTAGATTGTGATAATATTCACATCAAGAGAGACTGAGATGGCTTCAGTGGATTCTCGAAGTGGTTTCTGCAACTCGAATTCCACATTCTACAGCAAACGGAGGCCGATCCCGTTGCCGCCGAATCCGTCGCTCGACGTCACTACTTTCATATCTTCTCAGGCCCATCGTGGCCGTATCGCCTTCATCGACGCCTCCACCGGTAAAAATCTCACCTTCTCCGAGCTATGGCGCGCCGTGGAATCCGTCGGCGATTGTCTCTCCGAGATGGGGATTCGCAAGGGAGATGTCGTCCTTCTCCTCTCCCCGAACTCCATTTTATTCCCCGTCGTCTGTCTCTCCGTGATGTCACTCGGCGCCGTTATCACCACCACCAACCCTCTCAACACTCCCGGCGAGATCGCCAAACAGATTAAGGACTCAAATCCCGTGCTCGCCTTCACCACGGCGCAGCTCCTCCCGAAAATCGTCGCCGCGTCCGGTTCTAAGAAGCTCCCGGTCGTGCTAATGGACGAGGAGCGAGTTGACTCGGCAGGGGAGTTGAGAAGATTGGTGGAAATGATGAAGAAGGAGCCGAGTGGAACCCGAGTCATGGAGCGAGTCGACCAGGATGACACAGCGACTTTGCTCTACTCTTCCGGAACCACCGGGATGAGCAAGGGGGTGATCTCTTCTCACCGTAACCTAATCGCGATGGTACAAACCATCGTGAATCGATTTGGATCTGACGACGGATCCCAAGGAGAGCAACGGTTCATCTGCACCGTCCCTATGTTTCACATCTACGGCTTAGCAGCGTTCGCCACTGGACTACTCGCTTACGGATCGACGATCGTCGTTCTCTCCAAGTTCGAGATGCACGAGATGATGTCGGCGATTGGGAAGTACCAAGCAACGTATCTGCCTCTCGTGCCACCGATCCTTGTGGCGATGATCAACGGCGCGGATCAGATCAAGGCCAAGTACGACCTGAGCTCTCTGCACACTGTTTTGTGCGGCGGAGCACCGTTGAGCAAGGAGGTGACGGAGGGATTCATGAATAAGTATCCGACGGTCAAAATCTTACAAGGCTATGGGTTGACCGAGTCAACGGGTATTGGAGCCTCTACGGATACTGTTGAGGAAAGCCGAAGATACGGCACCGCAGGGAAATTATCGGCAAACATGGAGGGGAGAATTGTGGATCCGGTTACGGGTCAAGTTCTTGGACCGAACCAGACCGGTGAGCTCTGGCTTAAGGGTCCTTCCATAATGAAAGGTACTTTTAACTCTAAAGAATTCTGAAATTCAGGATTTGAGAATCTTTATTGATGTCAGATATATTACATTTTTTACCAATTTTGGTGTCTATGGGTGTTGTTGTTCTTGGCAGGTTATTTCAGCAATGAGGAAGCGACGAGCTCTACTCTTGATTCTGAAGGATGGTTAAGAACTGGAGATCTCTGCTTTGTCGATGAAGATGGATTCATATTCGTGGTGGATCGGTTAAAGGAACTGATCAAGTACAAAGGCTACCAGGTAACATATGCATCATAGTATCTAACAGTGATGGATACCGCTGCTATAGAATATAGTCCTTATACAGCATAGTGAAATGCTGATGAACCAAATCATCTTTTTGTTTTTAGTAATGTGTTTTGTTTGACTAAATAGCTATAAACCTGACCTCGTTCTTTCTATTGAACAAATAATGAGCCTTGATAACATGAATTGTGTGTGTATATGATAAGCTTGTCCAGATGGAAATGGAGTATATTAGAAACTGCAGATTCGAAAAGCATTGTGGCTCGGTCTTGCAAAGAGATGAAATTGTGCTAAACTTCTTTTGGTGATCATTGCATAGGTCCCTCCAGCTGAGCTAGAGGCTTTGTTGCTCACTCATCCGGAAATCGTTGATGCTGCAGTCATCCCGTATGTCACAACAACACTGATCGCTTTTGTTCAAGAAACAGTGATCTTGAGTTTTTTTTTTTTAATGTTTTGGCATTTAACAGGTTTCCAGACAAAGAAGTAGGGCAGTTTCCGATGGCGTACGTTGTAAGGAAAACAGGGAGCTTATTATCAGCCCAGTCAATAATGGAGTTTGTAGCGAAACAAGTAGCACCGTACAAGAGGGTACGAAAGGTGGCTTTCGTATCTTCCATACCAAAGAATCCTTCAGGCAAGATACTGCGCAAGGATCTCATCAAGCTCGCAACTTCCAACTCCAAGCTTTGAAATTGTTACAACTTACAAGCCGTAATACTGAGAGCCAATCTCCGTGTATTATTACTATTTGTATTGTAGTAGTAACTATGTATAGAGATATATGACCGTGAGAGGTCTGAAAACACAGAAGGTTACACATAAATAATGTGGAGAACATTGGGTTTGAATGGTATGCAGCTTTTTCACGTTTTGGAAACTTGATTCGGTTATTTTTTACTATTCATGTTATTCATCACGTTTTCACGTTTTTTTATGTTTTTGAAACGTGATTCCGCTAGCGTGTTAAAAATATAACTAAAAAAACAAAACGTTATTAATCTACTAAAAGTAGATTTTTAGCGTTTCACAATTATTCAGCTAAAATATTATTCAGTTCAATTATTATTTATTTAAATAAAGAGCGTAGTTTCAAAACATGTTTATGATTGTATATTAGACTAGGGTCAAATTTTAACACAAATTTATGTAGCCAAAGCTTAAAAGAACTTGGATACTACACCTAATTTTACTACACTAAATTTTCGTATATTATATGATGTAAAGATGTGCCTGATTAATTGTCAATGATTTGTTCTGGCAGTTTCACGTTTTTCGTATGTACATAATGTAGTTTGGTAATAGAAGTTCTTTAACATGTGAAAATTAATAAACCTGACAAGAAAATCTTTGAGTTCTTGGTATATTATAATTAATATACTCGCATTTCGTTGTCTTTTAAAAGACTAGTATAAATCTCCATACAGCCCGAGTAAATCTCCCGTATAGAAAAAGAATCAACCCGAGTAAAAGAGAACGTCTCCATAAAAAATTATATTATAGACTAGTCTGTCTTGTTGGGGTGTTCTTTAGAGAATGACTCTTGCGGTATCTGCGGCTGTCGGGTTTCGAAGATTCGCGATCACCCATTTCTCACATATGGTATCAACCACTCCACGGTCTAGAAGAATTGCACCATTAGGCTGCCAAAAGCTTCCTCTCACCTCACTCTCTCGCAGTATCTTTTCGTTTGGCTCGTTGCCCTGGCTAGCTCTTCCTCACCTAAACCCCCGGAAGTTATATTCAGACGCATCAACCGTAAGATCATCATCATCGCTCATCGATCCTAAAAACGGTTTCTGCAGTGCAAACTCGACATTCTACAGTAAACGCAAGGCATTGCCACTTGCACCAAACTCCTCGCTTGACGTCACCTCTTTCATCTCCTCTCAACCTCACCGTGGCACCACCGCCTTCATCGACGCTGCCACGGGCAAGCGTATAAGCTTCTCTGATCTCTGGAGAGCCGTCGATCGTGTCGCCGACTGTCTCTATCACGACATGGGCATACGGAGAGGCGACGTCGTACTCATCCTCTCTCCCAACTCCATCTCCATCCCCGTCGTCTACCTCTCCGTCATGTCACTCGGCGCTGTCGTCACCACCGTGAATCCTCTGAACACAGCCCATGAAATCTCCAGACAGATCGCAGACAGCAACCCGAAGCTCGCCTTCACAACTCCCGATCTGGCTCCCAAACTAGCCGCCTCCGCCGATATCTCCGTTGTTCTCACGGAGGACGAGGACGGCCAGGAGCGCGTGGGATCCACTCTCGGGGTCCGGGTCGTTGGGAGTGTAAGCGAGATGATGGAAAAGGAACCGAGTGGGCGGCGAGTCAGAGACCGAGTTGACCAGGACGAAACGGCGATGCTTCTCTACTCATCGGGAACCACAGGACGAAGCAAAGGAGTGATATCATCCCACGGAAACTTAATCGCGCACGTGGCGAGATTCATCGTGGAGCCATTGGAGCCAAATCAGACCTTCCTCTGCACCGTTCCGATGTTCCACACCTACGGGTTATTAAACTACGCCTTGGCCACCGTAGCTTTGGGTTCGACGGTGGTGATTCTCCGGAAGTTCGATCTCCACGAGATGATGGCGGCGGTGGAGAAGTACAGAGCCACGAGTCTGGTTTTGGTGCCGCCGATTTTGGTAGCTATGATCAACGGCTCAGATCTGATCAAGGCCAAGTACGATTTGACCTCACTGAAAACGATTAGATCCGGTGGGGCCCCGTTGAGCAAGGAAGTTACGGAGAGGTTTTTAGAAAAATATCCAACGGTTGACATTTTTCAAGGGTACGCTTTGACGGAATCGAACAGCTCAGGCGCTTCGACGGATTCGGTGGAGGAAAGTCGGAACTACGGTACGGTGGGGTTGTTGTCGTCCGGTGTGGAAGCGCGGATTGTGGATCCGGATACGGGTCGGGCCATGGGTGTGAAGGAAACGGGCGAGTTGTGGCTCAAAGGTCCCGCCATTACAAAAGGTAGAATAGAAATAGACGCGTGACCAACAAGCAATTCAAATCAATGGATTTCGAGTTATTTTATTTTATTTTATTTTTGTTTGAAAAGGTTATTTTAGAAACGAAGAAGCCACAAAAGAAACTATTAACCCAGACGGATGGCTAAAAACTGGAGACCTCTGCTACGTCGACAATGAAGGGTTTCTTTTTATATTGGATCGATTAAAAGAGCTAATCAAATACAAAGCTTACCAGGTTAATTAGAAAATATATAATATTCGCTTATTTCATTCGAATAAACTCGGTTATTGATTGGTTTTCAAGAATTATGATTGTTTGTGTTTATCCGAACATTCTTTGGTGATCATTGCATAGGTCCCTCCAGCTGAACTAGAAGCTTTGTTGCTCACTCATCCGGAAATCGCTGATGCTGCAGTCATCCCGTAAGTCACAACAACACTGACCGCTTTTGTACAAGAAACAGTGATCTTGAGTTTTTTTAAAATGTTTTGGCGATTAATTTACAGGTTTCCGGACGAAGAAGTAGGGCAAATTCCGATGGCGTACGTTGTAAGGAAAACAGGAAGCTTCTTATCGGAAAATTCAGTGATGGAGTTTGTAACAAAACAAGTAGCACCTTACAAGAAACTACGAAAAGTGGCTTTCGTGTCTTCCATACCAAAAAATCCTTCAGGCAAGATTCTGCGCAAGGATCTCATAAAACTCGCAACTTCCAACTCTTAAGCTTTAAATTTTTAGCAAGACTTTCAATTAACGAGAGCCAATCTCCATGTCTACTTATCAGATTTGCCACCTTTGTGGAACAACATAAAAAAATAAAAAGTAAATAATTTCCATTCATATGGATATATAATCGAAAAAGTAAACAAATATGACTGACATAGAGGATTAACGCGAACAGATATACATTTGGGTCGGATGAACCGATAGTGAATGCTTACATGTGATTATCGGACTCTATATTCAAAATATATATATACATCAAAAATAAAACAAAAAATGTTGATAACATGTCGTACAGATACGGACAGTTAACTAAAATATGAGTTGTTTGGCTACGTTGTAAAACTTGTTTATGGCAAAATATTAAATTATCGCCAAATTTGAAACTAAAATATCTCTTTTGTATTCCCTCACTAAGTGTAGTTAGAGCATCGTTTGGCCTCAAAAAAAAAAAAAATTATAGCCAAATTTGAAACCTAATTATTCAGCCAAACCTAAAACTTGGATACTGTACAGCACCTAATTTAAGATACCATTTACAGATATCCTAAGACAATGATATAACATGTACCTGATTAATTGTCGGGGAATTCTTGGGTATGTACAAGCAGATTCACTTATTTGTACTGCCAAACCATAGTTTGGTCAATGGTAATGGATATATCCGAATATCCGATAGAATGTATATTATACTTTGAGCATATCCCAATATAAAAATATTTCACCAATAAAAAAAATATATTTTAAAACATACTTAACCAAATGATCTTAGATTTGTTTTTGGTGCTTATTAGTTAATACTCCACTTAATTAGGGTTCTACTAGGTCCTGACATAATCGTGTATAACATTACCCGCTTTTTTCAGTTAACATTTGATTTTGTTAACAAGTTTTCGATTAAGAGATGCTGAGCTGTAATAGTCATGCCACGTGTCAACTTAGTTTGCATCACATAAATACTTGAAACAATCTCAGACTTCTGCATTCATCTAAATTATCTCATCTCATCTAATCCCACCACAAGAAGATGATGAATTCCCAAAGATCATCATCATCGCTCATCGACCCTAGAAGCGGTTTCTACAATGCAAACTCGACGTTTTACAGTAAACGTAAACCATTGCCACTTTCGGCGAACACGTCGCTCGACGTCACCACTTTCATCTCCTCTCAAGCTCACCGTCACCGCGGTACAACCGCCTTCCTCGACGCCGCCACGGGCCACCGCATAAGCTTCTCCGATTTCTGGAGAGCCGTGAATCGTGTCGCAGACTGTCTCCACCTCGACGTCGGAATACGAAGAGGCGACGTCGTACTGATCCTCTCTCCCAACTCCATCTACATCCCCGTCGTCTGCCTCGCCGTCATGTCTCTCGGCGCCGTCGTCACCACCTCGAGTCCTCTCAACACCGCCGGTGAGATCTCCAGACAGATCGCAGATAGCAACCCAAAGCTCGCCTTCACAACGCCTGAGCTAGCTCCGAAACTCGCTGGTGTCCCAATTGTCCTCGAGAGAGTGGGACCCACTCGCGGAGCCAGAGTCGTTGGGATTTTGAGCGAGATGGTGAAGAAGGAACCGAGTGGGTGGCGAGTGAGAGACCGAGTTAACCAGGACGACACGGCGATGCTTCTCTACTCGTCGGGGACGACAGGACGGAGCAAAGGGGTGAATTCGTCTCACGGTAACTTAATCGCACACGTGGCGAGACACTTCGCTGAGCCAATGGAGCCAAATGAGATATTCCTCTGCACCGTTCCGATGTTCCACACCTACGGATTATTAAACTACGTCATGGCCACCTTAGCACTGGGTTTGACGGTGGTGATCCTCCGGAGATTCGATCTCCACGAAATGATGGCGGCGGTTGAGAAGTACAGAGCCACTAGTCTGGTTTTGGCGCCGCCGGTTGTAGTAGCTATGATTAACGGAGCCGATATGGTCAAGACCAAGTACGATCTGAGCTCCCTGAGAACGCTGAGGTGCGGTGGAGCGCCGTTGAGCAAGGAGGTTACGGAAGGGTTTTTAGAGAAATATCTAACGGTCGATATTTTTCAAGGATACGCTTTGACGGAATCAAACGGCGCAGGAGCTTCGGCTGATACGGTGGAGGAGAGCCGGAGATACGGTGCGGTGGGGCTGTTGTCGTCCGGTGTGGAAGCGAGGATTGTGGATCCAAGTACGGGTCGGGTCATGGGTGTGAATCAAACGGGCGAGCTTTGGCTCAAAGGACCTTCTATTGCTAACGGTAATATATATTTGACGTCGACATATTCAATATATTAAACAGCAGGTTTTAATTTTTTTTGTTTATATGTATAAAAAGGTTATTATAGGAATGAAGAAGCTACAAAAGAAGCTTTTGATCCACAAGGATGGCTTAAAACCGGAGATCTTTGCTATATTGACGATGATGGATTTGTCTTTATCGTAGATCGATTGAAAGAGCTTATCAAATACAAAGGTTATCAGGTTAGAAAAAAAAACAAAATTTCATAAGTCATTTGGATAAACTTTGGTTTACCAAAAAAAGATATATAGATGCAAAATCTAACGGACTTTGGATTGTACAATTGTATAATAGGTGCCTCCAGCTGAGCTAGAGGCTCTTCTACTGAGTCATCCAGATATTCTAGACGCAGCCGTTATTCCGTAAAATTGCTCTTAACTGTTTTTCTCTATCAGTTTTTTTTTTTAATCTATTTTGTTCTTTGCTACTTTAAAGATTCTGGCCTTCATAAAAAACATCAAAATAATCACATGTACTTCTCTTTGTTTGTTTGTCGTAAAGGTTTCCAGATAAAGAAGTGGGACAATGTCCGATGGCTTACGTGGCAAGAAAGCCTGAGAGCAATCTGTCTGAGAAACAAGTTATTGACTTCATCTCTAAACAGGTACTTTCATTTCGTAACATAACTATTTTCAAATTTATTTTCAATTATAAATAGAGGAAATGGATGACAAATATTTTAATTGAATGAACAGGTGGCACCGTATAAGAAAATAAGAAAGGTTGCGTTTATAAACTCCATACCAAAGACTGCATCCGGCAAAACACTTCGCAAGGATCTAATCAACATAGCTACTTCTACGCTTTAAAAAAAAAAAAAAAAAAAGATCGCTACATTTTCATTTTTATTTATATGGTTTTTTCGACATAACAAGGAACAAGTTTTAATGAATAAATTTGGAGGTTACACCTGAGTAATGAATACAAATGAACATTTGATACGAAGTAAACCCGATATTATAATATCGCTAGATGAAATCCGCTAAATAATCGATGGTTATTGCTAGTTGATATCTACATGTTAATTGACTTGTTTTTGGTACAAATAATCACTGGAACAGCAAATATATTGAAAAAGAAAAGCATGGATTATTTTACTTAATAGTAGCATGCATTGACTTGCCGAGTTAGTTTAGTCTCGATAACAACACCTCTATGAAATGATAAATATATTTTGCAGAATCTTACCCATTTTTTGTTTTATCTAGAGTTTGCACACCAGACTAAACCAAACCCATCATCGGCCATCGCTCTCCTACCAAACCCTCTTTTCTATTGCTAGTTAAAATATATAACATGAGGTTCATGTCCTAAACTTTATGATTATCAATTATTACGGGGAATAATAATACTTTAGGATGATAGTGGTTGTGCGATACCTTTATACAGCAACAAAATATAATTTTATGAAGTAGCTCTTGAAACTTTTTTCCGCCGGAGTTGAGCTCAAAGAGCTTCATATCATACGCCTGAGACTGAGAGAAATGGCGGCTCCTCCTCAGAGACCTCTCATCGATCCCAGAAGCGGTTTCTGCGAATCAAACTCCACATTCTATAGTAAACGCAACCCACTGAGTCTCCCGGCGAATGATTCGCTTGACGTCACCACTTTCATCTCCTCTCAGCCGCACCGCGGCACCACCGCCTTTATCGACGCCTCCACTGGCCACCGCTTCAGCTTCTCCGATCTTTGGAGAGCCGTCGATCGTGTCGCCGACTGTCTCCACCACGAAATCGGAATACGGAGAGGCGACGTCGTCCTCATACTCTCTCCCAACTCGTTCTACGTTCCCGTCGTCTGCCTCGCCGTCATGTCTCTCGGCGCCGTCGTCACCACCGCGAACACTCTCAACACCGCCAACGAAATCTCCAGACAGATCGCCGACTGCAACCCGACGCTCGCCTTCACGACTCCCGATCTGGCTCCCAAACTCGCCGGTACCGGTATCCCCGTCGTCCTCGAGCGCGTGGGTCCCACTCGCGGAGTCAGGGTCGTGGGAGTTTTGAGCGAGATGATGCAGAAGGAACCGAGTGGGCGGCGAGTCGTAGACCGAGTCAACCAGGAGGACACCGCGGTGATGCTTTACTCGTCGGGAACCACAGGACCGAGCAAAGGAGTGATCTCGTCGCACGGGAACTTAACCGCTCACGTGGCGAAATTCGTCATGGATAAATGGAAAGGAGACGAGATCTTCCTCTGCACTGTCCCGATGTTCCACACCTTCGGATTATTGTGCTTCGCTATGGGCACCGTAGCATTGGGTTCCACGGTGGTGATCCTCCGGAGATTCGATCTCCACGACATGATGGCGGCGGTGATGAAGTACAGAGCCACGACTCTGGTTTTAGCACCGCCGGTTATAGTAGCTATGATTAACGGAGCCGATCTGATCAAGGCCAAGTACGAACTGAGCTCACTGAGAACGGTGAGGTGCGGTGGAGCGCCGTTGAGTAAGGAGGTGACGGAGGGGTTCTTAGAGAAATACCCGACGGTTGACATTTTTGGGGGATACGCATTGACGGAATCGAACGGTGCAGGAGCTTCGATTGAATCGGTGGAGGAGAGCCGGAGATACGGTGCGGCGGGGTTGTTGTCGCCTAGTGTGGAAGCGAGGATTGTGGATCCGGATACGGGTCGGGTCATGGGTGTGAATCAAACGGGCGAGCTCTGGCTAAAAGGGCCTTCTATCGCCAAAGGTAAATATAATTATTATTGATTTATTATGATCAAACTGAATTTACTATCTGGTTCATTTCATGTGTAGTAGTTGAAATTTTTTTTATCGGAGAAAGTTTAGGTAACAAGCAATAGATTGTGGATTTTGTATGCAGTATATATTATGTAGGTTATTTGAGAACTTACGTAGCATGTGGCTTCAAACAAAAAATATTATTTTGAAATTTATATTATTACTATTTTGCTTATAAGGTTATTTTAGAAACGAAGAAGCTACAAATGAAACCATTAATTTGGAAGGATGGCTAAAAACGGGAGACCTGTGCTATATCGATGATGATGGGTTTGTTTTTGTTGTGGATCGACTCAAGGAAGTAATAAAATACAAAGGCTACCAGGTGAAAGATGTATCTTGGTTATTATGATTCTACTGTGTATAGTTTCAAAAAAGCAAAGAACTAATAATGGTTTTGGATTTGGCAAACAGGTGCCTCCAGCTGAACTAGAGGCACTCTTGATTACTCATCCAGACATCCTCGATGCCGCCGTTATACCGTACACACCTTTTTAAAGCTTTTTCCACTTTAATGCCTTAGTTTTTGCCTTGTGAAAACGTAAAAAAGACAACAACACCAAGTCTTTTTCCATTTTTGTTTCTTTCTTGTTTTGTGTATCGTAAAGGTTTCCAGATAAAGAAGCAGGACAATATCCGATGGCATACGTGGCACGGAAGCTTCAGAGCAACCTTTCAGAGAGACAAGTTATTGACTTCGTTTCTAAACAGGTGTGCTTTCTATAATCACAAAACAACACCACCTTCTTCCTCTTCTTGTTTTTTATATTCAGTTTATTATTAATGGGGGTGGTAAATATTTTATTTTACGATTTAAAAAAATTAATTTGTTGAGCAGGTGGCACCGTATAAAAAGATAAGAAAAGTCGCATTTATAAACTCCATACCAAAGACTGCATCTGGAAAGACACTTCGCAAGGATCTAATAAAGCTGGCCACTTCTAAACTATGAAATGATCTATTTGCTAGATTCTCACTTTTACTGATGATATATATTGCTTGTATTTCCAACAAGAGGGAAATGTAACAGTAATTTATTCAACTCTCTCTATCAAAAATATTGCATGTTATCCATGGCATGACAAAAGTGTACCAAAGCTCGTACACTGCCCAAAATGGTTCATCCGGATGTTAATAATAAGGGGCACTCATGAACATAAAGTTATGAAAATAATATTTTTGACTTCAGTTAAATCATTGTGATATCTCGGTGGGTCTCGCTGATGCATTAGTGCGATAAAAGCTGGTCTCGCTAATATATAATAATCTAGTCCAGTCCATTTTCGTCCAAACGCTTAAAGAAAAATGGCGGATCATCCTCAGAGATATGTCACTGATCCGAGAAGCGGTTTCTGCAAAGCAAACTCTACTTTCTACACTAAACGCAAACCCTTGAGTCTCCCGGCGAATCCTTCCCTCGACGTCACAACTTTTATCTCCTCTCAACCGCACCGCGGCACCACCGCCTTCATCGATGCGGCCACTGGCCACCGCATCAGCTTCTCCGATCTCTGGAGAGCCGTCGATCGTGTCGCCGATTGTCTCCACCACGACATCGGAATACGGAGAGGCGACGTCGTACTCATCCTCTCTCCAAACTCCGTCTACATTCCCATCGTCTGTCTCTCCGTCATGTCTCTCGGCGCCGTCGTCACCACCGCGAACACTCTCAACACCGCCGGTGAGATATCCAGACAGATCGCCGACAGCAACCCAACGCTCGCATTCACGACGCGCCAGCTGGCATCCAGACTCCCCGCCAGTATCTCCGTCGTCCTCGCCGACGAAAACGAGGAGGAGCGCGTGGAGCCGAATCTCGGAGTCAGAGTCGTCGGGGTTGTGTCTGAGATGATGAAGTCTGAACCGAGTGGTCAACGAGTCAGAGACCGAGTCAACCTGGACGACACAGCGGTAATGCTATACTCGTCGGGAACCACAGGACCAAGCAAAGGAGTGATCTCGTCTCACGGGAATTTGACTGCTTACGTGTCGAGGATGGTATCGGAGAATTTGATGGAAGACGAGATTTTCATCTGCACCGTCCCGATGTTCCACACCTACGGACTATTGACGTTCGCTATGGCTACCGTTGCAATGGGTTCGACGGTGGTTATCCTCCGGAGATTCGACCTACACGACATGATGGTGGCCGTCGAGAAGTACAGAGCGACGGTTCTGATTTTGGCGCCGCCGGTTTTGGTGGCTATGATCAACGGAGCAGAGCTGATCAAGGCAAAGTACGATCTGAGCTCTCTGAAAGTGGTGAGGTGTGGTGGAGCGCCGTTGAGCAAGGAGGCAACGGAGGGGTTTTTGGAGAAATATCCGACGGTCGATATACTTCAGGCGTATGCTTTGACTGAATCAAACGGTGGAGGGGCTTTCACGGATACGGTGGAGGATAGCCGTAGATACGGCACGTCAGGGACGTTGACGTGTGATGTGGAGGCGAGGATCGTGGACCCGGAAACGGGTCGGGTTATGGGAATCAACCAAACGGGTGAGCTCTGGCTCAAGGGCCCGTCTATTGCAAAAGGTAGGTAAAACACACAATGCGCTTTATTAATATATGTTATTCTAGATAGTTGGCTCGTGGTTGCACGATTTGATTTAATATAATTTGGAACATAAATATTATTGTTATTGGGAAGTAATCAAGTAAAAGTTGCACATGGTTTGGAGTTAAAGTGAGTAACTGAACTTTGTATGTATCGTATTTGATTTCAAAATGTTAGGTAGCAATTGATTTTATAATGCAAGTGCATGTTCTACAGACTACAGTGTAATTGGTTGTAGCGAATGCTAGTTGGAGAATTAAGTTTGCTGGGCAAGAAATTAATTGATTTATTGTTTTATGTATCCGACTATCCAGTTACATTTAGGCACGAACCTAGATTATATACAGAAGAACCGAAAAGAAAAATCTTAAATCTCTCTTGGAACAACACACACTGACTTAAAAGAACTTTTTGTTTGTTTGTTTTCAAGGTTATTTTAAAAACCAAGAAGCTACGAATGAAACCATCAATGTAGAAGGATGGTTGAAAACAGGAGATCTCTGCTTTATCGATGAGGATGGGTTTGTTTTCGTCGTGGATCGGTTAAAGGAACTAATCAAATACAAAGGCTATCAGGTTAAAGAATCTATCTTTCTTATGGATCAATGTGTGTAAATTTTAAAAGCAACAAATTCTAAACGATTTGGATTGGATAAACAGGTGCCTCCAGCTGAACTAGAAGCTCTGCTAATCACTCATCCAGACATTCTCGATGCCGCCGTTATTCCGTACGTAAACTTGTTCCCATCACTATGTTTTTGCGTGTAAAAAGATCAAAAACAACACGAAGTGTTTTCTTTTGTAAGGTTTCCGGATAAAGAAGCAGGCCAATATCCAATGGCTTACGTGGCACGAAAGCTTGAGAGCAACTTATCTGAGAAACAAGTTATTGATTTCATCTCTAAACAGGTACTTATGTGATCATAAGGTAAATAGTTAGCTTTAAAGAGTTGATAATAAGAAAAATAACAAGATTAAATTTTTGTATGAGCAGGTGGCACCGTATAAAAAAATAAGAAAAGTGGCGTTTATAGACTCGATCCCAAAGACTGCATCCGGGAAGACACTTCGTAAGGATCTAGTCAAACTCGCCACTTCTAAACTTTGAAATGATGATCTATTTGCTAGATTCTTACTTTTATTTGTTTTTCAATAAGACAGAGATTGTTGTAATAATGTTGAATAATTTTAAAAGGAGACTCATATTATATGTTGACGCAATCTGCAAATGAGCATTTTTGTTTTGTTTTTGCATGAAGATCATCAATCTAGTTGTCATTGTCAAGGTCGATTAATGCTCAAAATATGATGATTTTTAGTATATTTTGTAAGTAGCAGACAACTTTGGAATATTTGGAAAGATAATTATAAGTTACCAACCACACGATTGGACCATCCCCGTCTAAACATCTTTTAATCTGGGGAAGATTAAACAAAAACTTATACGTAAACACATTAGCAATTAAAAAAAAAACGGATAGGCTTTCGATACAAACAAGAACACTTGACATGGCAGTTAGACAAGGCGGCGACGGCGGCGAAATCGGATCCAGAACTCTGGCGCTAGATCGGAAAAGCGGTTTCTGCCAATCAACGTCGACTTTCTACAGCAAGCGTGACCCAATGGCTCTCCCGCCAAACCGATTTCTCGACGTCACGACTTTCATTTCATCACAGCCTCATCGCGGTAAGACCGCATTCGTCGACGCCGTCACCGGTCGTCGCCTCGGATTCTCCGAGTTCTGGCTCGGTGTCGAGAGAGTCGCGGCTTGTCTTTACGGATTAGGTGTGCGCAAGGGCAATGTCGTAATTATACTATCTCCCAACTCCATCCTCTTCCCCATCGCCTCCCTCTCCGTCATGTCACTCGGCGCCGTCATCACCACGGCCAATCCGATCAACACTTCCGGAGAAATCGCCAACCAGATCGGCGATTCGCGCCCTGTTCTCGCATTCACCACCCGCCAACTCGTCTCCAAACTCGCCGCCGCGTCGAATTCGAATCTCCCGGTGGTTCTCATGGACGAAAACCGCGTGTCTTCATCCAATGGAGTACAGACTCAAGACCAACGCGTGAAGATAGTCGGGAGCTTGGAGGTGATGATGGAGACGGAACCGAGTGACTCACGAGTGAAGCACCGAATCGACCAGGACGACACGGCGGCTCTGCTGTACTCATCGGGCACGACGGGGAAGAGCAAGGGGGTAATGGTGAGTCACCGCAACCTCATCGCCTTGGTACAAGCATACCGGGCCCGGTTCGAATTAGAGCAGCGAACCATCTGCACAATCCCAATGTGCCACATCTTCGGCTTCGGGGGTTTCGCGACGGGCTTCATCGCATTAGGATGGACAGTCGTGGTTCTTCCCAAATTCGAGATGGCTCAGCTTCTCTCGGCGGTGGAGATCCACCGGTCTTCGTACCTTTCCCTTGTGCCGCCGATGGTTGTAGCCATGGTTAACGGGGCAAACGAGATCAAATCCAAGTACGACCTGAGCTCGTTGCACACCATCGTAGCCGGAGGAGCTCCTCTGAGCAGAGAGGTGACGGAGAAGTTCGTCGAGGAGTACCCGAAGGTTAAAATTCTACAAGGTTATGGTTTGACTGAGACGACGGCTATAGTTGCTTCTATGTTTACTAAAGAGGAGACGGAGAGGTATGGATCCTCTGGATTGCTTGCTCCAAGTGTGGAGGCTAAGATTGTGGATCCGGATACGGGTCGGGTCTTGGGGGTGAATCAAACCGGCGAATTATGGCTCCGGAGTCCCACTGTGATGAAAGGTGTTTAATTCTTCTTTAACAAAAAAAAAATATACCTTTTTGCTATTTGTCTAAAATGCTTTGAGTTGTTTTAAAGGTTATTTCAAGAACGAAGAAGCTACTGCATCTACTATTGATTCAGAAGGATGGTTGAAAACTGGAGATTTGTGTTATATTGACAGTGAAGGGTATGTCTTTGTTGTTGATAGATTAAAGGAGCTGATAAAATGCAATGGCTATCAGGTAAATATAAAATAAAAAACTACTGTTTAAGTTTGATCTTTCGTACTGCGTGGATCATTTGAAAAAATTGTAAAAGTTAATGGTTTTGGTAATGGCTAATATGTTTGTTAGGTTGCTCCAGCTGAACTTGAGGCATTGTTGCTTGCTCATACAGAGATTGCTGATGCAGCAGTAATACCGTAAGTCCTGCTTTTAACATGCCCCTATCATCAAATTCTTCTCTTTATATGATCCCTTTTTTGCTGAATCTTTTACGATTTCTTTTCAATGGTATTTGAAGCATCCCTGACATGAAAGCTGGGCAATATCCAATGGCATATGTCGTAAGAAAAGCTGGAAGTTACGTATCCGGAAGTGAAATCATGGGCTTCATCGCAAAACAGGTTCTTTTTTGTCAACAATGCAGATCATGTTTTTTTGCCACTAATCTAACCATCATGCCTTAGATTTAACCCTGAGTTTGGATTACATAGGTATCACCGTACAAGAGGATTCGGAAAGTCTCATTTTTGGCTTCAATCCCCAAAAATCCCTCTGGCAAGATTTTAAGAAGAGAACTTAAAAAGCTCACAACCTCAAAACTCTAGCAGGAAGATGTTTAAACCATCCTTAGCTCACACCCATCACGCTTAGTTAACTCTTTTTTTTTTGTTTTGTTTAAACTATAACTGACTTCTTATACAGGAATCTCTGTCAAAACTGAATTAAAATGATATACAATCTGAAGGCTTATATAGAATCTCTGTTTCTCTATATTTGTATACAAACAGAAAAGACCCTTTGTCTGTAAAAAGCGCTCTCCACCAACGCAGAAACTGTTAAAAAACTAGAGACTGAAGCTTAGTCTGATCATGAGCTGCGTTGCAACGAAAGAGAGGGAAGAAATATGAAACCGATGAAGCTCCTTTGCACGACGTGCTCATGGAGGACACATCATGGTTCTTCTTCATCATATCATCATCATCATCACCATCATCATCACCGTGGCCAGACAAACTCCTCTTCCTCAGCAACACGAGGATGTGATCCATCAAACCTCCATCGCAAGGAACCTGTAAAGGGCCACAAATGGTGGAACCAAACTCTTCCTCTGCCATCTCCAACAAGACCTGAAAGATTGGATGTTTCAGATAATCCAACGGCAAAACAAACCTCCTGCCTTCTCTGGTGTACACGGCGAAGTGCCCTTTCTTCCACTTCCTCCACTTCTCCATCATATCGGTGAGTCTAAGACTCTTACAAGACCCTCTCATGATATGTTTCTGACTCTGATCTCTCTGCTCTCTGATATGTTACCAATATAATACCGTTGTGTACTGTATACTGTTAGTCTGTTGCTGTCTGAAACTATACCTTCCTCTCTCTCCATTTATATATACTACAAATTGTGATTAGTGTTTGTGGTGGCTGTGATGCGGCCAAAAACAAGGATTAAGAATGTGTGGAAGGAGTAAGGTAGCCGTGTGATTTTGTTACTATATGGGTTAAAAGTATTGCGTTGGGGTTAAAATAATCAGAACTACTGTATATTATGTGATTGAAAATAGTAATTTTTTTTTTTTTATAATCTTACATCTCTAGGCATAAACAATAATTTTGTTGACAAAAAAACGGAGACAAACCATATAAGTATAAAAATAAAAAATAGTATTCCAGTTCTCAAACCATCTTCTCTATATTTTATTATCGTTAGGATATTTATAACTTACTCAGTCAAATAATAGAAAGCGCAAATGAAACAAATTCATATAAGAATAATAATGAATCATATGGAAAATACGGGTTCGATAAGAAATCCTATCTACTGATAGTCGCAATAACAATTTTGTTGCAGAATTATGATTCCGTTTTAGAACTACATAGGTGATAAAACAAGTTAAGATACTGTAATAATGTTTTAATTGCGAGTGGTAAACCACATTTACAAATATAATTTAGGCCACAAAGTATTAGTTTGTGAGAAGGTAAATGGAGATGTGGTCGCGAGGATAGAGCATGTGAGATGTGACCGTTTAGAGCAAATTGTTGCTGCTTTTTTCGCTAAATTCACGCCCTCAACTTCTCTGTTTTGCACTTTCTTGTGTATCTATCTCCCTTGTTTTAATTTCTTCTTGTCTTTTTCCCAAAGTCACATGAAATCCTACAAGCCTTCTTCACTTTTCAACTATGAAGTCCCCAGTAGTACACCGTTATAATTTCTACGTATTTTGCGCATCTTGATGTTTGTGGTTCTACGAGATGAATTTCAAACCGAAAAATTGAACCATTTAAAAACCGACTGCTTTTATAATTGGTTCATAAACACTAAACCGAGTATACTGCAAAGCTTTGATATTATTTTTCTCATTCGTTTGACCCTACACACTATGAATTCCACAACCACAAATTACACATGAAACATAACTTTTTCGAACAGTCTTTCCTCTGAACCAAAACCATATTGCAGCCAAATGCTAATCAGAAAAAAGATAATTAGTCCCTAAAAACCCTAAAATTGCTCGGCTCAGCCACCCTGACCTGACTCAAACCTCTGAAGCCTGGCCGTTAGCATAACTGTCATCTTCATCCATTAAACGCGCGATTGGTACAGTAAGTGATTTTTGTGGCTAAGTAAGAGACAAAAATTGCAGCTTCTCATATGATTTTGGGTCTTTACATAGATAGTGGAAGAAGCATCCTTCGCTTCTTCTTCCTGGCTGATCTCACTTTCTTTGTGATCTTCATGCAAACATATAGTAGCAAAGTGACACATACCAAGATGAACGCGAGTTGCAATCGCTTGAAGTACAAGGAAACCGCCGAGAACACTAAGAATGCTAAGATGACTAGCTCCCAGATCACAAAGACTACAACATCCACCCTGTATCAAACCAAATAGTAGCTTATTAATAAAAAACTGATGAAGATATGTGCATGTTAGTGAACCTTAAGTAAAACTCAAACAGCATAGGACTCAAATCATGATTGTAAGAGATAAGAAGCAAGAGACTTTCGACCCAATTTAACATCATATAAAAATGGGATCCAATCTTGAAACAGAAACGCAAATTTATGTACCTACAACGTGATCACCTTTTAAGAGCTTTATGCAAGTACATGGCACATATTGGTCAGAGGAACCAAGAACACACATGGATGCAATACTTTGCATATCTATCTATCTATATATGATATATCTATCACAAACCCCTCCAAACACACAGTGGTCACCGTGAAAATCCTATAACGAAACTAGAATAGCATATTATCAAACATGATCATGTGAAGCATCAAGACAAGAGCATATCGATGGTCGCAGAGATTATAATTTCAATCCAGTTAACCACAAACACAAATAGTAGTGAGGCTCTGAATATTCTAATAAAGACACTGTGCCTGAAATGACAATGTCAAAGGTCTCATTAAGATCACAGTGCAGCTAGCTTGACTTAACACATACAAAAAACTACTGATAGAGCCAGAATACCAAATCACACTCCTCTTTCTTCTTACTGTGAGAATAAGCATCTGGCTGAACATATATCAGCATCCTCGAGTAGGTTTAACACAGAGATGATGTTGTACCTAATACTGTATACCTTAGATCGTGTTCGAGAATTTACAACTCCGACTCAACGAATATAAGAAGGTCACATTCGGATCTTCCAACCCCAAAATGTAAAATTTCACGTTAAGCGAATCCAAATTCTCTAAACATTACGCAACTAGAGCTAATACCAAGCGAAGAACACAAGTATACGGGAGCTCGAGACTACAGAAACGGCAAAATGGAAAAACAGAAAATGCACAGATCTTAAAAACGATAATCATCCTCACCTAGACGAAGAAAAGCTCGAGGTCGACGAGAAGAAAGAGACAGATGCCCAATCGTGTTTTGATCGAATCTGGTATTCTCTCAGCTGCTCTGCTAGATTCGATCTTGTTATCATCGCTTCCTATGCGAATTTCTCCACCCAAAAAAAATGATTCTCTTCTCACTCGAGTGAGATAGCCAGAGAATCTCCGGAGAAAAGCGATGAATTCTGTAAATAAGATTTGAAATCGATGAATCCAATAACGGGAAAATAACTCAGGGAATTCAAATTTTGGAGTCAATTTTTCAGAGACGGAACAATGTCCGATTCGTCTTCGTTAGCGTAGACTCTCCTCCTTCTCCTTTCCCCTCTGCCAAAAACCCGGGTTCAGTATCAGATTTGGCTCGACCCGAGTTAGAGGCCATGTTAGAATTAATTAATTAAACATTTTTTCCTTTATTATGTTTTGGTTTTAGTCTTTCTTAAACTTTTTGATAAATTCGACAGCTGAGAACAAAAAATTCATATGATCATCTACTATATGAATCATATCAATAACTCAAAAATTTATGGATTTAACGAAATTTCAAAATTTGGAGTTGATTTTTTAGGGGGGAATAATGTTTAGTTTGTTTAAAGTTTGTTAGCCTGAACTTTTTGTTTTCTTCTTTTTTAGTATAAAAACTAGACGTGGGACCTGCGCGTTCGCGCAAGTATATGATTTTTAAAGTAAATTTTATAAATGTTTAAATTATGTAGTATAAGAAGATTTATTATATATTATATTATAAGATAGTCTGTTTTCTGGTACATAGGTATCATGACTTTATTTCAAGAAAATGGATAGTCTATTTTTCATATGTGTATAGAATAGCTAATTGTCTTTTTTTTGCTAACAGAAAAGCTAATTGTCTTGCTGATGGATTAGCTAACTCTGCTTTTTCCCTTCCTCCATGTGTCCAGTTTTAAGATTCGGTTCCACCTAGTTTAGTTTTGATTTTCAGTTACGATATGATCAGTTCTGCGCGCCCAAAAAGAGTTTGTGTGTAGCTGGTTTTTATGTTTTGAATAAAATCAGGAGACAATGTCTCCCCCACCCCCTCCTACCAAAAAAAACTATAGTTATATAAATAATATATTGTTTATTTATGTGTTATGAGGATTAAAATTAAATTTTATAAATACAAAAATATAAAATTAAAAATAAGATAAAATAAGTTACGTGCAACTAATTCAATATTGTAGACACACAAGTTGTTATTGTAAAATATGATAATATGTTATTGGTTTTATATGAAATTTATGTCTTTTAATATTGTATTTAGTTTTTTTTTTTCTTCTTTTCCCTTCCTATTCTTTCTTCTTCATTTCTATTATATGTTTCTTTTTTTTATGTTTTTCTTCTCTTCTTTTTTCTATTATATATTTCTTTTTTTTCTTTTTCTCTTTCTGTTTCTCCTGCTTCTTCTTCATCTTTTCTTCTTCTCTCCCTTCATTTATTTTTGTTCTTCTCCTTCTCCTTTTTATCTTTTGTTTTTTTTTCCTCCGTTTTTCTCCTTCTTCCTTTTTTGGATTACCATGAAGGTCTAGATCGAAGCCTGCAATCTCTGCAGGTCCGAAATCACATCATGTAATATTAGTTTAATCATAAGCGTCACTCGATCATGTGATCTCTAAGCTTTGCCTAGATCATTTACCAATCAAGTTACGACTCTTGGTTACTCCTTCGTCTTCTCCTCCATCTCTTCTTCTTCTTCTTTTTCATTCTTTCTTCTCATTCTTCTCCTTCTCCTTCGTTGTTCTTCCTCTTCTTCTTCTATGTATCCATATTCTTCTTCATCCCTTCTTCTCCTTATTATCCTTCGTCTTCTTCTTCTCTTCCTCCTTTATGTCTTCATCTTCTTCATCCATTCTCTTTATTCTCCGTTCTCATTTTCCGTTTTTTTCATCTTTTTATTGGTCTTATTCGTCATCACTTCTCCTTCTTCTCATTCGTTTATCTTCTTTTCCATCCCTTCTTATTATCCTTTCTTTTCCTTCTTCTTCTTTATAACTTATTCTCATTCTTCTCATGTTCTTCTATTTTTTTTTCTCTGTTGTTATTCTTTTTCATCTACTCTTTTTCTCATCCATCCCTTCTTTTTATTCTCCTCCTTCTTCTTCTCCTTCTTATTTGTTCTTTTTCTTCTTTGTCAAGCAAAAAATGATAAATTTAAAACTAAAAAGATTAAAAATAACAACCATATACATAGTAAACAAACTGAAACAAAATATTTAACATATAAAAAATTAATTTCAACTAAAAAATATTGATGTTTGCAAAGATATTTTTTTTTTTTGAAAATCTAAATAGGGAAAAAAATTAGCCAAAGCAAATTAGAGAAAATGAGATAATGTGAGTTACTGTTTTTATTTCTCTTATACTTTATTAAAATATTATTATCATAAATAGTTTTATTATGTTAATTGTAAATTATGAAAATCTTTTATTAATTTACTGAATTTTCCTATTATTAATATGTTATTACATCTACAATAAAAAATGTATCAATATTTTTTGTAATATTTTTGAAAATATCCTAAAATCTATAGTTTAAGAATATGCTTTACATTTATGCAGTTATTGTTTCTTAATTACATAATATTTTGATTTTTATTTGGGAAGTTTGTTCCATAATTTTAGTAATCAAAAATTAATAAAATATTACAAAATCGATTCATTAGATATTTTATAGAAATAAATATAATTTAAATAAAATTATATGGTTATTATAATTTACTGTTAATTAATCATAATTTTTTTAAATTTGATCATGATGCTTTTAAATTTGAAATTAATTTAATCATAATTTAATTTAATATTAGATTGTACTAAACATATAAAAAATAATATATAATTATTAATAAAAAATTAGGTTTTAGTTTATTTTCCTATAAACATATGTGTTTGGTTATATTATTGCATAATAATAAAAATATAATTTTTATTTTTCAAAAAAAAATTTGCGATTTTATTTTATATTGTGTAAATATATCTAATTTAATTATATTAATTATAATTTTTATTTTCTTATATTGTTACATAATAATAAATATTTAAAAATTATTATTTGTTATTTTTTCGCAAAATAAACGAAATTATATAATTGTTTATAATTTAATCTTATACATATATAGTAATTATAATTATAATTTTGATTTATATAAACTTGGATGTAATTAATTCTAAGATTAATTAAAATTTTTGAAATAACTATTTATAGAAATATTTAAATTATTTAAATGTGTTTGATAATTAGAATTAAACTAATCCAAATAGTATTTGAAAATTAATGTATTTGATAATAGAAATATAAGAATTAAAAAATAAAAAATAGAATAAATATTAATTGGTTATATTAACAGATGATTAAATTACTATTAATGAAATTCTAAAAAAAAGGTTACAATTGTAATTGCATTTAAATATTAAAGTAATCATTTTTTAATAGTGTAGATCGTGGAACCGATACAACACGTGGATTTCATACTATTTTTTACTTGATTCAATAAGACCCATGTTAGGGTAATGATGTACTTCCTCAATTTACAAAATATGAATTGTTTTAAAAAAAAATCATCCCATAAAAATTGTTTTTGAGATTTTTAAATAATATTCAATTGTAAGTATAATTAATTTAAATTGACAGTATTTTCATTACTGCTAGATTATTATGGAAAATTATTTGGTATAAAAATATATAGATTTGTCATTAAATACTTATTTTTAATCACATAAACATACATTGGGCCTTTGCTTTTAGAGATCATAAAACTACTACAAAATATAGAAACTTGAGCTTCGTGGATGGGAAAGTTGCCGTTACGTGTACGGAAGTAAATTGAATTAGACCATTTGTGTTTTTAATCAATAAAATTGTTTTATCTTTGGGGTACAATTGTGTCTTTATAAGTGTGTGCGAATGTTGTATACTAGATTATCATTTTTAACCTTCAGATCGAAACGACGAAAATATATAGACAGCAGTAAGAAAAATATGTTTTCGATTCAATATAAAAAGTTCAAAACTATGACCCCATCAATAAACTTGTATCCGTTTTAATGTAGCTTTAATAGTAAATTATTGGTACAATATATAAATTCAGTGATTCATATATAAGTTTTGAGGTGTTTTATATTTGGTTATGTTTAGTTTTCCGATTATTTCGTTAAAAATGAACAGTAAAGAAACTTAAAGCGGATTGGAAAACACTTTTGTTACGATTCAATTTATAATTTTTTTTTCTAGCTCGACTCTGTTTTATTTGTATATAATCCAGCTTTGTGTTTTCATTTTGATCTGAGGTTAATCCTAATCAAACATTTCGAGTTGGTGCACTCAATTATATATGTTTGCGATCAATTAATAAAATCATTTTGTTTCTCTATCTAGCAACGAAAACGATTGCTTTGTTCGGTATGTGTCGGTACAGTGACCGCCTCAATGCCTAAAAAATTCGGTATGTTACGGGTCGCGTGTTCATGAAACGTCTCGATTTATTATGTGGCAGGTCGACTTGAATCTTTCAACCGAACACGATTCAGAATATAATAATTTAAGCAAAATCCAAAATAGTGCGTTCTCAATGCCCCCATCTGTTTAATTTTTTTTAGATAATAATAAAATGACAAAAGGGTTTCGTCCGTAATGGATATAACCAGGGAAGCTGAAAACGACACCACACATATATATATATTAGAAATTTTTTTCTTAGCTTGAAATGATATTAATAACTTTATTCTTAAATAGTGTATATAATATAATAAGTTAATAACCAAGATTTGATGTACGCATGTTTTAATTTTTTTGTAAGTTCTGAAAGAGGTAAATTATTAAAGGAGTGATGTCATATCAGTAAATTAATCCAAAAATATCTGCTCCCTTGGCCCCTCTTCTACAACCTAGCTTCTGCCGACGTGGCACCACTAAGAAAATCAATGGACCCACTTGACCGACATCCACGAAATAAGCCAATCAATACCGACCATTAAGTGGGGCTTCAATGCTCTTCTGACACGTGTCTAACATGTATTGGCTTATTCCACATTATTTTATTTTTTCTACGTCGTTGTAATGTTCCCATTTACCGAGCGTTAGTTTTCTCCTCATCAATTATTTATTGCCACGCGTCGTAATGGCTATGGCTAGACGTTCCTATTAAAAGTTCGGTTATGTTTTACTTCTTATTTATTTTAAAATTTAATGCTTAGAGAGTTTTACAATTTAACCCCGCTATTTTAATTTCTTAAAGGAACAGCTCCTACGTGCCTAAAAATCTGCTTAACACTGGAATTGATATTCATCTTTTAGTTATACATTATACATATATCGAAATTCTATATTTTTTATTTGTACTTTCTTTTTACAACAAGTCGACAAGTATGTAAAGAGACTAAAAATGCCGAAAGTTTAAATAGAAACATTCAAAGAGAAAAGATTATCGAGTTCTTATCTACTTAAAATCAAGAACATGCAAACTTCGATACGACTCCCTGTACATAAAAGTACATGACTATGCGATATTTAATATTTGTTTAACTCCTACATCTGTATATTAAAATCAAACTATGTCGATCAAGAAAAATAAGTGTAATTTTGATGATTCTCATCCACCGACTTAAAGAAAAGGGGCCATTCTACAATTTAAGAAATAGTCTGAATACTTTTGCTTTTATTAAAAAATCAATTAAATCTTTACAGCGTGACCTCCGCGTAGGGCTGGACCTTTCCTCATCACACTATATAACCCCACTCTCGTCTCTCATCACAATACTCATCTCAGCTCTTAAAATCACCTTAAAAGCAATTTAATCTCAAAAACGAAGTTGAATTTTCTGTTTATCATTCTCGTTAACTGTTCAGAGTAACTATGGCGGAAGAGTACAAGAACGCTTCGGAGGAGTTCAAGAACGTCCCCGAACACGAGAAACCAAAGGTCACCACCACGGAGGAATCACCAGCGACGACCGGAGAGGTTAAGGATCGTGGCTTGTTCGATTTCTTGAAGAAAAAGGAGGAAGTGAAACCTCAAGAGACGACGACAACGACGACGCCGCCGCCGCTCGAGTCGGAGTTTGAGCACAAGGCTCAGATCTCGGAACCACCGGCGTTTGTTGCGGAGCAACAATATGAGCAAGCAAAGGAGCATAAGACTACTCTCTTAGAGCAGCTTCACCAGAAGCATGAGGAAGAAGAAGAGAACAAACCCAGTCTCCTCCACAAACTTCACCGATCCAACAGCTCTTCTTCCTCTGTAAGTAATCTTAACTTCGTCCGTACGGAAATTAATGAAACTTCGATTAGTTTAAAGCTTTTTTTGGTTAACTCAGTGAACAATTCAGCTCGTGTTAGTTGAAGATCCATATCTATAGACCCGATTGTGTGCTAATGATATGAAATTTGAATTTCGAACAGTCAAGCGAGGAAGAAGGTGAAGATGGTGAGAAGAGGAAGAAGAAGAAGGAGAAGAAGAAGGTCGTCGAAGGAGAGGACAAAACATCAGTCGTCACCACCCTCCCGGTGTCCGGGGAGCCACAGGAAGATAACAAAGGAGTAATGGATAAGATCAAGGAGAAGTTTCCACACGGAAAGAAAACAGAGGATGATGCACCGGTCGTCACCGCCCTCCCGGTGTCTTCAGAGCCAGAGGCGGAGAAGAAAGGAGTGGTGGAGAAGATCAAGGAGAAGCTTCCAGGTCACAGCAAGAAACCAGAGGATTCTCCAATCGTCAACACGGAGGCTGCGGTACCAGTGGAGCATCCGGAGGAGAAGAAAGGGCTTCTTGAAAAGATCAAAGAGAAGCTTCCAGGTTATCACGCCAAGAGCACTGAAGAGGATGTGATCAAGAAAGAAAAAGAGTCTGATGCTTAAGAGAATGATGAAAGAATATAATTAATGATGTTGAAGTGGGACATTGGCTGTGTTTCTGTTATGATTTTATGATTTTATCTTTTAAGCTGTTCTGCAAGATTGTTGTGTCTTTCGTTGATTTGCATTTTGTACCTTTACATTGTAATTTCATTGTCTCTTTTATAAAGTTTGCATATGGTTTCTAAGTAATGTCTCGACTTAATTATGTGTGTAGATTTTTCATTTCGTATCTCCATGAAACTCCTCGTATACATTTGGTTGTCACGTACCCTGTCCACATGAACACCCCGTATCGACAAAAGTTTCAAATTATGACATATATAAGAAAAAGTGGAACAAAATGTGAAAAAGACTTAATTCTAATGCCATTCAGCAGGAAAATTATAACTAGCTCAAATATGTGAATATTTTAACTAGTTCAAATATGTCCCCATCTGGCTTCTTAAGATTTTGAACATACATAAACCCCACAAAAAAAAAATCTTCCAACAATTATTTTCCAAGATATCATTGTCAAGGAACAAGACAGAGAGTGTAACGACCAAAGTTAGATATTTCATGATTAATACTCTATGATTATAAATAGTGTTTTTTTTTTTTGAACTTTGATATAATTAGTGTTGCTTTGTTTATATATTAATTCAAAATTATTAATTATGATTACCCTTTATGGTCTAACAATTTGTTCCACTATGAATTTCATTAAGTTCATCTTCTCATTCCTAAGAGCACCTCAATTGGTAGTTTCTCACTAAATCTCTCAAAATAAAAAATTAAAAAACTTAAGAAAAAAGAAGAGAAAGAATGGAGAGAGTCTATCAAATGAGAGACTTTGAGAAATTCACTTTATGTGTTCTCTTTTAATGATTGATTTAAACTTTATTTCGAAATTAAAATAAATTAATATAATTAAATTATATTAAAATTATTATTATTAAATTAATGAGAGAAATTAATCATGTGAGTCTTTCACCAAGCAGATGGTCTAAGGTAAACAACTAGAATAAAAAAAGTTGTATGAAATGGATTGTATTGATAGACAAATATTCTACAATACAAAATCTCGCGGTTGCAGTTCAAACCTTCCAACCCGATCAGAGGCTATCACATCACCTACTAACGATAGGCTTTTTGTAAATCAAAATTATAGAACCTATTGGGCTTTTGGCTCTAAAAGCCCAAATGTTTATAAAACCCTCTATCTCTCTCATCTCTTAGACGATTTAGTTTCACTTTCTTCCTCTTTTGTTGTTCATTATTGTTCGACACTAAATGGCTTCGTCTGCGCCACAGGGATCTGTTGATCCTCTCACCGGGAAAGATCCGGCGAAGGCGTTAACTGCTGTAGCGTCTGGATTCTTCGACAATGTGAAGAAAAACAAGCAAAGCTTCTTCCAGTTCTTCGCCATGACTGGGATTTTGCTTCTGAGCTTCCGATCGGTGAGTCAGAAGTACCGGATTCACGATCTGGAGGAAGACACGGATGTTCTCAAGAAGGAGAGAGATACTTTGACGGGTCGTATGAGTAAAATCAAGAGCGATCTTCTCCATCAAGCGTCGATTGACTCTTCGGGCGTCTTTGCTTCTCGACTCCGCCTACTTTTCGGCGAAGATAAAAAGTGAATCGGAGACTGAACGATTTTTAGTCGACGAGGTTACGGTTCTCTCACTCTTGCGATGGCTCTGTCTTTTGGCAGGGATTTTTCTCTTTGTTCTATAGATTTGAAGGGTTTAGGGAATGAATGAGTAGGGTTTTTAAGGTGATGTGATTCAGACAATGATGTATCGTTTTGTAACTTTTGTTTTATCTGAAAACTCTGCTTTGATCAAGCAAATTCTGGTTTGATATGTAGTCTTGATCAAAAGCAAGTTCTGGTTTCTTCTGCGGCATTTCATCGAACACTTCATCTGCGTTTTGAACTTTGCACACGCCTTTTCTGAAAAACTTTGGACTATTGGGATATGAATAGGCAGCTTTCAATGCCGGAATTAGAGAGTAGATTCGAAAGTGTCAAATGATTACTTGGTAGTTCACCTCTTGATCCAAATCTGATTCAAATTTAATGTAGTAAAAATTGGTGTTAGTGACTAGTGAGTATGATATGCAATTTATCCAAACTCCAAAGGTGGATTTCGTATTAATCAAAATTCCCTATAAATCAAGCAATCCTTTTGATTCGACAAAGTAACTAATGACCATAACTTTACAATATACATCTTGACTAGAGACTATAGAGAGTCTAGAGACCAAAAGTTCATTTTAATTAACAATCATAGCTATTTCAGAAGTATACGACATTAATCTTGCTGGTTTAAGTAATTACTATTTTTGTTAACTCAGATGACTAGCTGATGCGGAAGACAAAGCCCCAAAGTCAGAGTTCAGCGTATTACCAAAAACAAACTTTGACCCTTTTATTTTTGTTTTAAAAAAATTTCACTGCCACAAATACACATTCTTGTTCCGCACACACATATCTACGTCTCATGCATTTTCTATCCTCTCTTCATATTAAGGTTGGAATTGAAGAAACAGTCTAATCATTTTCTTTCTATAACATTAAAATGGCGGCTAAAGGCAAATACGCCGGTGTTTTGGTAATGGGTTTATCGCTTCTAATTGCCATTGCGGCGGAAGATCCGTACAGATTCTTTGAATGGCACGTAACCCATGGTACTATCGCACCTATGGGCGTCAAACAACAGGTGTTTGCCTAGTCTTTTATACGGTTATACCCTTAAAAAGCTAGACATGTGATTTCTTGTTTGGTTTATTTATCGATTTTATATGTATATTTGGTTTTGTTTTGATGTTCTTCTTCCTATGTTAGGGTATATTGATCAACAAGATGTTTCCGGGGCCGGATATTCGCTCTGTTACCAATGATAACCTCATCATTAACGTATTCAACCATCTCGACGAGCCTTTTCTGATTTCATGGTACGTGTTTTGTGTGTGTAAACGGACCGGGATTTGAATGTGACGACGTGCTTATATATAATGAACCGGTTAATCATTTTGGAAACTAATTAACGGCGTCTGCATGGTGATGGTTTCACAAGGGCCGGGATTCAAAACAGAAAGAACTCGTTTCAAGATGGAGTGTACGGAACGACGTGCCCAATCCCGCCGGGGAAGAACTACACTTACGCTCTCCAGGTTAAGGATCAGATCGGAAGCTTCTATTACTTCCCGTCGCTCGGATTCCACAAAGCCGCCGGCGGATTCGGAGGTATTCGTATCTCCAGCCGTCCACTGATACCTGTTCCTTTCCCTCCTCCCGCCGATGATTACACTCTTCTCATCGGCGACTGGTACAAGACCAATCACAAGGTACCATCTATATGTTTTACTCTTACGCTTGATGTACCTTAATGTTGTTGTTCCTTTGTTTGGTTTTTGTTTTTTGTTTTTGTGGTATTAATGTTAATGATTTATATGAACACTCTGTGAAGGCACTGAGAGCACAGCTCAACAATGGCGGAAAGCTTCCTTTTCCAGATGGGATTCTCATTAACGGTCGCGGGACCGGTGCTACACTCAATATCCAACCAGGTTTTTGCCTTTTCTCTCCTTCTCTTGTCTCTTGGCTCGCTCGTATCGTATGTTACTTATATAACGACCTTTTGTGGACATTACTGATGTGATTTTGTTTCCGCAGGTAAGACTTATAGACTGAGAATATCAAATGTAGGATTAAAAAACTCGCTCAACTTCCGCATCCAGAACCACGCGATGAAGCTGGTTGAGATCGAAGGGACACACACTATTCAGAACGTAGTCTCTTCGCTTGATGTTCACGTTGGTCAATCTTACTCGGTCCTCATAACGGCGAACCAGCCTGCAAAAGATTACTACATTGTGGTCTCTACTAGGTTTACCCCAAAGGTTCTCACCACCACAGGTGTTCTCCATTACAGTAATTCTGCTCGACCTGTTTCTGGACCTATTCCCGCTGCTCCCGCTCCCATGAGCTGGTCTTTTAGCCAAGCTCGAGCTATCAGGTACCTTTTGTTGGTTTTGGCTTCACTTACTGATGCAAACAACTCTGATTCTTGCCTACTTTCTGAGAGGGTTTGTTCATATGTTGTAGGACTAACCTCACAGCAAGCGGACCAAGACCAAACCCACAAGGTTCATACCACTATGGTATGGTAAAAGTCACCAGAACCATCAGACTTGCTAACTCTGCTGGACAGATCAAAGGCAAGCAACGTTACGCTGTGAAGAGCGCATCGTTTTACCCATCAGACACCCCTCTAAAGCTCGCGGACTACTTCCATATCAACGGTGTATACAAGCCTGGAGGCATATCTGATCAGCCCACAAATAAACCAATATTCCCTTTCACATCTGTCTTGCAGGCTGATTACAGAGCCTTTGTGGAGATTGTTTTCGAGAACGGGGAAAATATTGTTCAAAGCTGGCACCTTAACGGTTACTCTTTCTTCGTTGTTGGGTAAGTATTACTTTTCTAAACTGTTCTCTCATCCCATTCGATCTAATATCTGTTTAACCGTTCATGTTTGTATCAACAATAAGTCAATAACCACAATGTAATTAGCTTAGTTAAAGACTAAAGCATTATCTAACCAAAGGAAGAGCCTTCAATACCAAAACTTCAAAGCATTTTGATCGTTTTTAACCAACTATTATGGATTTGGTCAAACTATCAGAATGGAGCTTGGGAAGTGGAGTCCTGACAGTAGGAAAGCCTACAACCTAAACGACGCAGTTTCACGATGCACTGTTCAAGTGAGAATTCTCTAAAGCTTTTTAGGCTTTGATCACCAGTTATAGTTGGCTATTATAAAGTCTGATTCTAGGTTTGTGGTCAAACGTGGACTGCTTGATGAATTTGTACAGGTGTATCCAAGATCATGGACAGCTATATACGTAGGACTAGACAACGTAGGAATGTGGAACTTGCGATCAGAGTTGTGGGAAAGACAATACTTGGGACAGCAGTTTTACATGCGTGTCTACACGACCTCTACTTCTCTTAGAGATGAATACCGAATCCCAACGAACGCTCTTCTTGTGGTAGGGCCAATGGACGCCCGCGACAAAGCACTGCTTTTGAGTGACGATAGTGTTTAGATTGAGAGAGGTCTCGTCGTTTCTTCGTTATTGTTTCCTTTTCTTCCTAAAGGAGAGTTTTTGGTATAATGATTTGGCTTTCATCTAACTTTCAGGTATTGAAGTTAAACTTGATTTTGGGTTAAGCTTAATTTTGGGTTTATAAAATAATTATTAGTTATTAGATTAGGCCCAAAATTAAGCTTCTAGAATCTCTAGAAACATCACTAAAAATCATCATCTTTCTTAAATGTTCTAGAGAATTCTATTAGTTAAATATCTAGATAATTCTATAGATAATTCTAGATGTTGTAGTTAAAATTCTAGATATTATTGTAGAAAATTCTAGAGATTAAAAGAATGTTTGTAAGATATTTTGTAATAAGTGGAGCCTATAAATAGCCCACTACTCCATCATTTGTAAACAAGAGAAGTTGAACAAATAAAGAAAGAGTGTTCTTCATAAGTTCTCTTATTCTCTCTAAAGTTCCTTCAAGTTTTCTCTAAGTATTCTTTCATCTTATTATTCATACTTAGAGGGTCTTTGTTTCTTTCGGATCTCTCGGGTATTACGGTCTTGGGCTAGTGCTTAGCATTATCGGTGTTTTCTTTACATGGTATCAGAGCCATTCTGATCTGGTTCTTTTTCAAGATCGGATTAATTGAAATCTCAGATTTACTCTAAGTATGGAGTCAATGGGTCGCGTTGTTGGGTTGGGAATGGAGATTCTAAACCAATCCAATTACCGGTTATGGAAGTCATGCATGGAGTCATACTTGGTGAGTGAGGACTTATGGGATGTCGTCGGCGGCAGTAGCACAACACCACCAAGGGGAGCTGCTGCGACAGCGGAAGCGACAAAGGAGTGGACACGGAAGAATGCCAAGGCGGAGTTTGCATTGAAGAGGTCAATATCCTCGGGAGTCTTTGAGCATGTCTCAAGTTGCACATCCGCTAGTTCCATTTGGCAGGCGTTAGATCAGTTGTTCAACAAGAAGAATGAAGCTCGGCTACAACTGTTAGAGAACGAGTTGGCGAATGCAAAGCAGGGGGAGTCTTCAATCTCAGAGTTTTTCATCAAGGTAAAGAATCTTCGCTCAGAGATTAATACTCTAAATCCGGAGGAGTCAATTTCCGAAGCACGTTTAAAACGGTATATTATTCGAGGTCTACGACCTGAGTATACACCGTTTGTGACTTCGGTTCAAGGATGGGCTACACAACCTTCCTTGGAGGAGTTCGAGAACCTGCTAGCTTCGCAAGAGTCATTAGCTACGCAAATGGCAGGAGTCAAAATCCATGATGACTCGGGGAGCGCCTTTGTAGCTCGGAAGCAACACAACTTCAAAGCCAAATCCAAATACGATGGTGCAAAGAACATCGATGGACCGGAAGGATCTTCTACTGGAGATAAGAAGCGATTCAAGTGCTACCGGTGTGGAAAGCTTGGGCACTTCAAAAAGGATTGTCGAGTCAAGCTGAAGGAGACAAATATGGCAGAATCAAAAGGTCATATTGAAGACGAAGAATGGGGGAAATGCTTCACGGTGGAGGCTGCATCTTCAGGTATATCCACAACTAAAAATCTTGAAAATGATTGGATTGTGGATTCGGGTTGTAGCCACCATATTACCGGAGACGAGAAGCTATTTTCTAGTCTTCAGCGCCATGATGGAAAAGAAGCCATAATTACCGCGGATAATTCAGTTCACCGGGTCGAGAAGGAAGGGACTGTTGTCATTGAAGGAGAAGATGGAAGCCCTATCACCCTCAAGAATGTATACCATGTCCCTGGAGTAAGGAAGAATCTTCTCTCTGTGGTGAATGCAGTAGACTCAGGTAACTACGTTTTATTTGGCCCAAGAGACGTCAAATTCTTGAAGAATATTAAAGAGTTAAAGGCGGATGTGGTTCACACCGGATCGCGGGTTAAGGATCTATATGTCTTATCTGCGTCCAACTCATACGTGGAGAAGATGAGTACAAACGACAATGCCTCTATATGGCATGCTCGGCTTGGTCATATAAACATGACTAAGCTAAAGGTTATGGTGAATAAGGAGTTGGTAAATGGGCTTCCGAAGCTGAAGATCCAAGATGAAGGAAAGCTTTGTGAAGGTTGTCAATATGGAAAATCACATAGACTTCCATTTGACAATTCTACTTCACGGTGCAGTGCTCTGTTGGAGAGGATCCATAGTGATTTGATGGGTCCTACAAGAACACCCTCATATTCCGGGTTTCGGTACATGTTGCTGTTCATTGATGACTTCTCACGGCACACTTGGGTATACTTTGTGAAGAAAAAATCAGAAGTATTCTCCAAATTTCAAGAATTCAAGGTTACCGTGGAAGGAGAGCTGGGTCGGAGAATCAAGACCTTAAGGACAGATAATGGAGGGGAGTTCATGTCCAAGGAGTTTCTCTCTTTTTGTCAAAAACATGGAATAAAGAGAGAGTTTACTTGTCCGTATACACCTCAACAAAATGGAGTAGCGGAAAGGAAGATTCGACATCTAACTGAGACGTGCAGAAGCTGGCTATATGGGAAGGATCTGCCTAAAGCCTTGTGGGCAGAAGGCATAAGATGCGCAGTGTACGTCATAAATCGGATGCCACTCAGCCCAAATAACATGAAGTCTCCGTATGAGATGATTCATGGGAAGAAGCCGTCAGTGAAACATCTCAGGATATTTGGATCAGTCTGCTACGTCCATGTGTTTGATTCTCAAAGAACCAAGTTGGAGGCAAAGACGAAGAAGTGCATCTTCGTTGGCTATGACGAACAAAGAAAAGGGTGGAGGTGTATGGATCCAGAGACACACAGGTACGTAGTGTCTCGAGATGTTGTTTTTGATGAAGTTTCCTCATTCTATGGGCCACCTCAAGTTTTAGTTGAGCAAGAAGGTGGGAGTTCCTCCAAGAGTGATAAACCAGCTCTGAGTAAGGAAAAAGGTCCTGAAGAAGAGATGCAAGGTGAAAGGGGGAGCACTGATCAAGAGGAGGATGAGGAGGAACATCATGGTTCCACGGCTAGTCAAAGGCCTAAAAGGGACATCATTAAACCTGCTCGGTTCAGAGATCCAAAGTTTGTTACTACCTTCTCGTGCTACTTTGCAGCTCCATTAGATGAAGATGAGCCAACATCTTATGATGAAGCAAAAGGTGTTGACGAGTGGGAAAACGCAATGAAGGAGGAGATGAATGCTCTCATGAAGAACGAAACTTGGGATTTGGTTCCAAAACCCAAGAATGCCCAACCTGTTTCTTGTAAATGGGTGTACCGGATCAAGCGCAAAACAGATGGAAGCGTTGATAGATTCAAAGCAAGGTTGGTTGCTCGGGGATTCTCTCAAAAGTATGGAGAAGACTATGATGAGACCTTCAGCCCTGTAGCTAAGATGACTACGGTACGTTCTCTCTTATCTTTGGCTGCAAGTTTTGGTTGGAAGTTATGGCAATTAGACGTGAAGAATGCTTTTCTATATGGAGAGCTTGACAAGGAAATCCTGATAGAGCAGCCACTTGGTTTTATATCACGAGAGCATCCTGATTATGTGTGTAAGCTGAAGAAGGCCTTGTATGGGTTAAAACAAGCTCCACGAGCCTGGTATGGAAAGCTTGCTCAGTTTCTTCAGTTCTGCGGTTATGTGGCATCAAACTCTGATCCGAGTCTATTCTTCAAGAAGAATGGAGGAGTCCACGTGGTAGTTCTCCTTTACGTGGATGATATGATAATTACCGGGAATGATGATGCAGAAATTACTCGTTTACAAGAGGATATGTCGATAAGGTTTGAGATGAAGAAGTTGGGAGAGCTCAACAACTTTCTCGGTTTGGAGGTGGAAAGGGTAAAAGGTGGAATATTCATCGGCCAACAAAGCTATGCAAGAAGAATCGTTGAGAAGTTTGGAGTACACGAAGGAAAGACACGCTCTACTCCAATGGATGTCAACATAAAGCTTAAACGCGATGAAGGGTCCTTACTACCTGATCCTCGGCCTTATCGCTCTCTTGTAGGAAGTCTTTTATACTTAACCATTACAAGACCTGACATTGCCTTCGCGGTAGGTCTTGTAAGTCGGTTTATGCAGGCACCAAGGAAGCCACATCTAGAAGCGGAAAAAAGAAGATATTGAAGTATGTGAAGACAACTCTTGGCATGGGTCTGGTGTACAAGTATAATGCCAAGGTCTCTCTTTATGGCTTCACGGATGCTGACTTTGGTGGAGATCTTGATGATCGGAAATCAACTTCAGGCTATGTTTTCCTATGTGGGAACACAAGTGTCTCATGGTGCAGTAAGAAGCAAGCAACGGTGTCGTTATCTACAACTGAAGCAGAGTATAAAGCGTCAACTCTAGCAGCTCAAGAGTGTATTTGGCTTCAGAGACTCCTTGAAGATCTGTTCGAGCCAATCAATAAGCCAATTGCAATTTATGGAGATAATCAAAGTGCGATCAAGCTGGCTAATAATCCGGTGTTCCATGGGAGGACTAAACACATTGAGTTAGAGCATCACTTCATAAAAGAGAAGGTGCTTGATGGGACAATTGAAGCTTTGGAAGTTCGAAGCGAGGACAACGTTGCGGATATCTTCACCAAGTCATTACCAAAAGGTCAGTTCGAGTTACTTCGCTCGAAGCTCGGGATGACTGACAAAATCAAGTTTAAAGGGGAGTATTGAAGTTAAACTTGATTTTGGGTTAAGCTTAATTTTGGATTTATAAAATAATTATTAGTTATTAGATTAGGCCCAAAATTAAGCTCAAGTTCTAGAATCTCTAGAAACATCACTAAAAATCATCATCTTTCTTAAATGTTCTAGAGAATTCTATTAGTTAAATATCTAGATAATTCTATAGATAATTCTAGATGTTGTAGTTAAAATTCTAGATATTATTGTAGAAAATTCTAGAGATTAGGAGAATGTTTGTAAGATATTTTGTAATAAGTGGAGCCTATAAATAGCCCACTACTCCATCATTTGTAAACAAGAGAAGTTGAACAAATAAAGAAAGAGTGTTCTTCATAAGTTCTCTTATTCTCTCTAAAGTTCCTTCAAGTTTTCTCTAAATATTCTTTCATCTTATTATTCATACTTAGAGGGTCTTTGTTTCTTTCGGATCTCTCGGGTATTACGGTCTTGGGCTAGTGCTTGGCACTATCGGTGTTTTCTTTACATCAGGTATAAATACAGAGTACTTCTCTTCATGAAAAGATAGATATATTTTCAACTAAAATCATTCATGCATGGTCTTAGCCACTTCATTAATATAAAAGGTTTGTCATAGACTTTGAGAGATTATTGCATAGCAATTGACTGCGAGAACAACAAATAAAGGATGAGCAAAATGAGAAAAGAACAAAAATGAGAGGGGCGTTCCGAGAATCGAACTCGGGACCTCTCGCACCCAAAGCGAGAATCATACCACTAGGCCACTTCATTAATATAAAAGGTTTGTCATAGACTTTGAGAGATTATTGTATAGCAATTGACTGCGAGAACAACAAATAAAGGATGAGCAAAATAAGAAAAGAACAAAAATGAGAGGGGCGTTCCGAGAATCGAACTCGGGACCTCTCGCACCCAAAGCGAGAATCATACCACTAGACCATTTCATTAATATAAAAGGTTTGTCATAGACTTTGAGAGATTATTGCATAGCAATTGACTGCGAGAACAACAAATAAAGGATGAGCAAAATGAAAAAAGAACAAAAATGAGAGGGGCGTTCCGAGAATCGAACTCAGGACCTCTCGCACCCAAAGCGAGAATCATACCACTAGACCAAACGCCCGCGATGTTGTCATTCATTACAAACTTTGTTATGATACCACTAGTCCCAGTTCCGACACTGCGAGCCAGGAAACTTGGTTACTAATTCACGCCGCCTTCTCCGAATTTTCGGAAAACAATGTCCGACGAAGCAAAACCCGCGTCCGGCGACCTAGCCGGTTTGCCCAACAGCCTCGTTGCCCATGGTGACATCAGGACACGGCGAGTGTACGAAGCAGCCCGATCTCTGCATTCCGGTGCTGTGAAAGATCTGCTATCTCTTGGGGTCCGTAATCTCTTTTCCTCTTGCTCTCAGTGCTTCTTAGGGTTTCTCTTTCTTACCTCTTCCAAATTCTTCTTGAGCTGGTGTTGTTTTTGACCAAGTTGGTGTGCCTGTGCTCTGTTAGGTCTGCGAGAGATGTACTTTCCGATTGGTTGTCGTCGAGGCTTTCGATTCCGATTTTTCGTCAGTCGCGGCGTCAACTCTACGGAGCTGGCTAGAAACCGGTGATGATGAGACCGGTTCGTCGGAGCCTAGCTGCTCCAGAGTCTGCATTGTTTGCTTAGGGGTGTTGCAGTTCGTTTTTTCCGATGCGAAAGAAACGGTGGTGAAATCGGATTCTAGCAGTGATTACGCTGCAAGGATAACGGACTTGGTGAAGCAGGACGGTCATGTGTTCGATAGCTTTGCTCTCGAAGTCTCTGTGCCATCAACAGTCACGGAGAATGAGCGTGCAGTCTTGTAAGCTTCACTTGCATTTATTTTTCGGCTTTTGATTCATGAACTCTTTGAATCCTGTCTACACATTTTGTTTCTGCTCTAATGTTGATGTTTCTACCTTTGTAGGTCACACCTTAAAGTAAAGTATAGCACCGAAGCTTGGCTGCAGAGCGAAAAAACTTCCGTAAAGGATGCTTTGAAAGTTCTAGTCTTGGATCCACTTAGAGCTTCGCTGGTGAGTTGGTTATCTGCTTGAATGTGTCTGTGTTGGAGATTGAGTTGCTTATGGTTTCACCTATGCTTCTATTGTTTAGTATCTTATACAACGATGTTTAGAGATTGAGGTCTTTGCATGTCTTCCCTGTTTTTGAGTTTTGCAGGGCGCTAAATCAGATTCAAGCTCTTTTGCCATCCGTTTGACATACTCTAAGGCATCAGATGAGGCGCAAGGTGCGTCTGAAACAACGCATGAAAGAAAGAAGAGGAAAACAGGTATGTCATAAGACTTTTTTAAGTTTTCTTTTGAAGTCTAGGGAGATGATTTGCATTTTATCCCAACCTCTTGATCTCTGCTACTTTTTTTCTTGCATAGATTTCATATTGTTTTCATGAATGCATATATACTTTTTTTTTTATGCAGACGAAGAGAATGGATCAAACTGTAGGTCCGAGAACTCATTTGAAAAGGTAATTGCATGCTTGACCCTAAATTTATACTACTTTTTTTTGTCTGCGTTGTCATTATGTGGCTTACAAATTACTAGAACTCATGTTCTTTGCTTTTTTTTTATACTACCAGGTTTATGAACCATGCGTCTTGTCAGTTCATTGCAACATGATGCCTATCTTTTTTAGTGGGAGATACTTTAAAGTAAGTCAATGTTCTTGAAACTAAGTTTATTGTAACCTAGCCATTCGTTTGTGTGCAAAATGTAGTTTGGTTACAAGTGGATTCACAGATGACACAAGCAGATCTTTAGCCTCTTGTTGAGGGTCTATTTCAATTGATGGTTCGATATTATTTTTGCAGTACTCCAGAAATGTAAGTCAATCACGATGGATTATTGATGATGAAAGAATGGGCGAGTCATCTGTTGAGGTAGGCTCTTAGTGGTTATCTGAATTCTTGTGGACATGTTCATATTATTCCTCAATATTACCGTGACTTAAATGAGAATTTTATATTTTTTTTTCAGGAGATAATTGGTGGGAACATTCTTCCAGCATGCCTTGGGGATTCCTACAAGTTCCATGCTGCTGGCAGAGAAGATATTGATGTTAGAAAATTTTCCTTTTTTCTGATTTCATGTTCAAATTCAACAAGTTTATGCTGATAATATGAAAGAGCTCTATTCAGGTACGGATGTTGGGTTCAGGTAGACCTTTCTTAATCGAGGTTCAGAATTCCCGCCAATGCCCATCTCAACAGTTATTGACGGAAATTGAAGAAAAGATAAACAACTCAGAGAAAAAACTAGTAAGGCCTAATCAATTGAACACATATGTTGTATCAGTTGGTTTTGTGTTTCTTTTCCAAGCTTACACGCAGTATTTTGGCTTCAGGTCGGAGTTAAAGACCTTAGGTTTATCGGAAGTCAGTGTTGGGCAATGATGCGTGAAGGAGAAGCAGAGAAACAGGTCAACTTTGTTAAATCCTCTCGAAATATTGTTAATTAATACTTTATCTAGAAATGTAAGTAATCGAACCAAACTACTCCAATGTTTTGTGTATATTGCAGAAGCAATACGCTGCACTTGTATGGATTTCTCGTCCACTTGAAGATACAGACTTCAACTCAATTTCTTCACTGAAAGAATTGGTAAACTCCTCCTTTTTCTTTTTATCATTGTTTATTAAAGTATAATTTGAGGATCTACAAGTAAACATAGGTAGAATCCATCGTCTGTCCTGAAACACCGTTCTTTGTTCCTAATGCAAAGTGACTGTCTTCTTCTTCTTTATTTTTCCAATGCAGAAAATCTTGCAGAAGACACCAATAAGAGTGCTTCACCGACGAAGTCCATTGGAACGTGAAAGGACTATACATTGGTTAGTGATATAATCTATAGTGAACTTCGGATTGTACTTACCTTGAGCCTTCTTCTGAGTCAAGTCTTTGTGGTTACAATACTCAGGATGAAAGTCGAAAAGATAAAAGGAAACTCTAACTACTTTCTATTGCATCTATGCACCCAGGTAGCAACAATTTCTAACTCACCTCATTGTAACTATCATAATTTTTATAAAAATGGACAAAGCTTTAATTTTCGTTAATGCAGGCTGGAACATACATCAAAGAATTTGTTCATGGAGATCTTGGTCGTACCAGTCCCAGGTATAGTATAAGATGGAGTTTCCTTCAATATTTAGATTATTCAAAGGCAAAAAAAAAAAAAAAATGGGTTGTGTTTATAAAGAGTGGTAACAAGAAGAAGCATTGAACCATATTAATCAAAGAGAGTTTGCTTCACTTTGGTTGCAGCATGGGATCAATATTAGGGTGCAGAGCGGAGATAATACAACTAGACGTGACTGATGTGAAAATGGGCGATTCTTGAAATGCCAAGTTACAATTCACAAGCTCTCTCCCTTATTTATTTTTGTACCCTTGGTTATTACTACTACTACTATACAAATTCATTTTTTCCATAATTTATTACTTTTATTTGTATTCTACAATTTTTTTACAGTAGAGAATCCGAAAATACTTTTTTTTTACTCAAACACAATTTTCTATTCACTATATAAACATGATTGTATTAGCTGAACACGGCACAAATTGATCTCTGCCGGTAAATGAAATTATACATAACAAGAAAGGATAACAAATCTCTTCGTGTCTGAGTGAGAAGCCTATTTAGTCGATCCATGAAGCATCCACCATCTTCGCCATGAACGCATACCTATCAGCTGCTTCGTCAATCTGTTACAACACACAAACATTACTCGCCACTTTAATCTTTTCATTCAATATATAAATGCTTGAGAAAGTGTGACTATAATTCGTATAAGAGCTCAAAGCATCAGAATTTTGGATGTTCTTTTTGTTACCATTTTTTGCGTTGGACGTCCTGCTCCATGCCCGGCTTTAACCTCAATTCGAGCAATTATAGGGTTTGTCTGTGGACTATTCTTTAAACTTAAACCTAATTCATATTGCATTGTCTGCAAAAAAGCAAAACCGGTTTCAAATGACAGAAGAAGAAGAAGAAACAAGATGCAGAAAGCAAAACAAGAGACGGAGACAAACCGCAAGCAACTTGAAAGTATGAAGTGGCACGACTCTATCATCGTGATCAGCAGTTAACAACATTGTTGATGGGTACTGGACAAACCGGTCCGTTTTCTGTTCCCATGGCCTCTTCACATTCTGCAGAGGCGAATACCTTTTGTAATTTATCAAACACTAAAACCATCAGATATCTTTATATCTTTACTAAAAAAGGGAAGCTTTATGTTCGACCTGAAAAAAAAACTTACTTAATCAGCCAATGGAACTCCTCTTCCTTTTCGGAACAACCAAATTCAGAAGTCCATGCATGTCCTATGGTAAACTTGTGAAACCGGAGCATGTCCATGACCCCAACATGAGCCAAAGCACACCCAAAAAGATCCGGTCTCTGTGTTCAAGGTAAAAAAAAAAAAAAACACTTTTAAGTAACTATGTATTTGCTATTTTCATGAGCTACTCTAATTTAGAGTCTGTACCTGATTAATGCAAGCCCCTATAAGAATCCCACCGTTACTACTACCTTCGATACAGAGTTTCCTTGGTTGTGTATAACCAGCAGAGACCAGATACTCCGCACCGGAAATGAAATCATGGAAGCAGTTCTGCTTATTGGCAAGCGCGCCTGATTTATGCCATTCCTCACCATACTCGCCACCACCACGGATGTTTGCAAAGCAGAACACAGCACCAAGATGCCTACTAAGCACAATACGAGTCGCGCTGAAAAACGGCGTCATGCTTGCGCTAAACCCGCCGTATGCGTAGAGCAAACAAGGGTGCGTTCCATCTAGCTCTACATCTTTTCTAGCAACTATGAACATTGGTATCTTTGTTCCGTCCTTACTCGGATAAAACACCTATAAAAACAACATGGAAATGGATTCAAAAGTAGTTTCGGTTTTGCAGATTCAAAGCTTTGTTATTGGTAAAGAAGCATTTACAGTTACCTGAGTGACTTGAAACGCTGTTCTATCGAATCCAGGTACAGCGATTTCACGGAATACCGTAACTTCTGGAGCTTCATTAGATAAGTCACATTTGTAAATCACTCCGGGAGTGAGGAAGCTTGTGAACCTAAAGAAAAAGGTTGTGTCTTTACGCCGAGCAAAAACTCCACCTACTGAACCAATATCTACAGGTAACCTGTGAAGCAGTGAACCGGACTTCAAGTCTCTAATCTGCAGGATGTGTTTTACATCGCTCATGTAGCTCACAACAAGCTGGTTTCCATTAACCACACAAGCCGTCGAGAGGACATCTTTCTCGTGTTCTGCTAGTATATCGCTCCAACTGCTCGGTTCCTTCAGATCAACCCGGACTAATTTGTACTTTGGAGCATCTTTGTTGGTAAAGAAAGTAAACAATGTCTCGTCGTTTGCGATAGCAATGTATTGTGCGTCAAATGTGTCGATAAGCTTAACGAATGGAAGCAGGGCGTTGCTTCCACTAAAACCTTCTAGACCATTAGGAAGTGATGAGAGATCACAATGATAAACTTTGTTTACAGGGTCACAGCCTTCTTCGATTGTCATGATTAAGTACTGCATTAAGTAAAAAACATAATGGTGGGATTAAAACCTCAAAACCCAAAAAAAACTTAGACTTTAACATTTGAGTGAAGCATCACCAAGAGAGATGAGAAAAATGGCTGGCTTTACCTTGCCATCATCAGTGACTTTAGAACCAAACATATGCTTGGGATTCTCTGGGTCTCTCCAACATAAAACATCTTCGGATTGTTCCGTCCCAAGGAAATGGTAATACAACTCATGGTAAAGGTTAGCATTAGTCTCTGTACCAGCATCTATCTTCTCTCCCTCTCTGCAGCAACAAATCAATATCAGAAACAATAGTAACAAAAAAAAAATCAAAACTTTTCAAACCATTTCATCAAGAGTTAATGTTTCGTAGTTAAACACAAGACTCACTGTGGAGCTGGGTAACGACTGTAGAAAAACCCTTTCCCATCATGTGTCCATGTAATTCCACTAAACTTAACCTGAAACAAAAAAACAGATTCATGTCAAAAGTGGAAGACTAATTAAGAAATAATTCAATCTGAAGAAACCTTACCCAAGATAAAGTATCAGGCTCCACTTTCTTATCTTCAATCTTCATCACTTTAATCGTTACCCAGTCACTACCACTCGAGCTAAGCCCATAAGCCAAATACTTAGCATCCTCGCTGATAGCTAAAGAGTTTAAGGAAACTGTTCCATCACCACTAAGAGTATTGGGATCAAGCAAGATCTCTGCTTCAGAACCCAAATCATCCTGAAAACCCCATTTAAAATAAAATAAAAAAACTTGATAATCAAGAACTGGAGATTACAGAAGAGTTACAAAAAAAAAATGAAGATGATTCTCCGTTTAAGATAACCTGAATATAAAGCACACTCTGGGCTTGAAGACCTGTGTTATGGAAGTAAAAGTAACTGTTCCCTCGCTTGAAGGGCGTATCGTAGCGAGGATGATCAATAAGCTTTGTGATTTTCTCATGAAGCTTTTCCTTCGTCTCGCAAGTTTTCAACACTGAATCAGACAGTTTCACTTGCTTCTCTACAAATTCCTTCACTTCTTCTGCGTCAGGATCTTCCAGCCTAACAGAGAACCAACAAAACAATCTCGACCATAAATTAACCGAAACTAACCGAAGCAATTTACTATTGTCCCAAGCCGGTACATAGTTATTTATCATAAACAGTAGTAAATCACACAAACAAACAACACAATTATGATGAGCAAGAAAACAAAAATTGGTCCAAAAAATGGGCCAAATTTTTCATACAACTGGTCCAAAAATATCTATAGTGGCCCAATAGATAAATATAGGTGGTCCAAAAAAAGGCTCGATACACACGATTGGTCATGATCTAAAATTAAAAAAATGCAAAATATTTTCTTTCCTAAAAAAGAATCAATTAACTTAGGGAAAAACATTAGAACATTCAAAATCTCCGTGATATTAATAGTCAACTCAACAACGTGATCATCAAAACAAAACGAGAGAAGTTAGAGGTGGAAAGTCAAACGCAAACGCTTTTACCAACGGTAAGGATCAGCGACTTTAACGCCGTGATAATCTTCAACGATGGACTCATCTCGCCTCGCCGTCGGATACTGCAACCGCTCCTCAAACACCGAGAGAGACCCCATTTTATATGCTTTGAACTCTCAATGAAACTCCGACACAGAAATGTAGAAACAAAAACAAAAAGACTTGATTGCGTATTTGGCCTTAAGTTTCGTGGAGTGGAAGGGAAAAAAAGAAGAGTTTGCGTCGAACGGGTATTTATAGAGCATTGGCGCGTGCGGTTGTGATGAAATGTTAGTTACGAAATGAAATTAAAGAGAATAAGGAAACGTGAGAAAATGGAAAGAGCGCGCGTGATAGATGGCAGCGAGTATCCCGTTATGTCGAAATTTTTTCGTGAATCTGTCGACATTTTTCGGTAATGTTGCCATTTAAAAAAATTAAAATTGTGTAATTTACACAAACCTTTTTTTTTGGGGACCATTTATTGTGTGTGTCGTACAAACCAAAATTGCACCTAGCATATGCTTATGTTTCATATCTAAGTTTGTATTAAAACAAAAAAAAATACTCTTCCATTTCATAAAGATTTAAAATCATATGTATGTAGTATTCACGCTGTTGATTTATAATTATATTTAAATGGTATTACCAAAAAAAAAAGTAATCCATGTGTAGAGAATGTACTTGATATTTTATTAGAAATAACATAAAATGGAAAATATGTATAAATTAATATCATTTCGTAAAAGAAAATCATTTGATTCCTCTTACTCTAATTTCTGGGTGACTCTGACCAACTTACAACATCTGTCAACACAGTTGACTAGTCAAAAGATGGAAGTAACTATAGTATTATTTGTGTACTTGGAAGAAATACATATGATCGTACACTAAAGGTTTTTTTGTTAAACGACGTACACTATTATAGTATAGTACACTATTCAATAAGCCGCCCAAATTCCACTATTCTAAAAATTTCCATTGTTATTCTAATTTAGATATATGACTTATCGACGCCACAACCACAATTAAAAGTAGTCCACCAAAAAAGTTTAACATCTTTTTAAATTAGTCTCCATTTATTTAAATTGTTTCCTTATTAAGTTTATAATTTGGTCACGGTTCCTCGCATCGTAAAAATATAGGTCTATGTTAAGAAACGTTTTTCTATGCTTGTTATCATTTCCTATACTCTCTTACACGATAAGTATATTTAACCGATGTTCGTGAAAGAAAGAAAAAAAAACAATCTCTGAATTGTGCATAAAGCTACATTGAAAATTAGTAGATGATTTTCTATGATTCACCTTGTTAAGCGATTCAGTCTCAAATAATGGTAGATGAGTGCGTGAGTTATGTAAACTACTCTGTTTTATATTTTAACTTTTTCTTAAGAGTTTCACTAAATCCATCAGAAAAGACAAATTTAGTGGCACATAGATTCGCATATCCTCTGAAATCTGCTTTATGTTTCCATTTCGTACTCCTAAAATCGAATCAAAAGGTAAATGCATAAAGAATCATGTTGTTATACATGGCATCCATTACACACTTGAGATTGGAAAAAAAAAACTCAAAATAGTTTTTAAAAGGTTAACACAGCTAATATTCTGATAAACAGATTCTTTAGAGCCAATCCATTTGTCCTGTTATGACAAGAAGTGGTATAACAAGAAGTTGAAATAGGAATGTGTAAGTGGCGGGCTTGAGGCCCATTAGCTATATACCTAATTGGAACCCAATTTATCGAAATCCAGTAAACTTCATTCCTCCGGCTCCCGCGACGAAGTTTTGATTGATTGTTCACAAATGAATTATGCACAAGTTTGATCTAAACTAACTATCTCATGTACAGATTGACACTGTAGCCTTGAATTTTTTTATTTATTTGACCCACTGTATGTTCCTCAAAAACCGCATTTGATGAAACCTTGTGAGAACGGTTCTTCTTCATTCACGTGCAAGGCCCATTTTCAGTCCATGTGTTTACATTGGGTTGCAAAGTCCTTCAGGCCTATCTTGAGCTTTTTGATGAAGTTACTAAAGTAAATGTGCAGTTGAACTTATCCCTTATATTATTAGCTAAAATATTGTTCGAATACTAGCAATAATCTGATATGAAATGTGCAACGGAATATTTTTATTATGTAAAAACACTTAAAACAAAAGGTTGATTAATATTAGATGTTTTGAATAGCAGCAGAATTATATCAACAATGTTTTATCCTTGATGGTATCGGTTTTTGTTCTGTTATTTTAAAGGATATTGTAAAGACGATATTTTAGCTTCTAAACACAATTGCGAATATCTTAATTTCTTCTTTGAATTAAACACAATAATCATGTTGAAAATCTGTAGAAAATAAGAATTTCTTTCTAGATAAAACATTTATAGTGGTCAAGTCTTAGGAAGAGGTTAGAGTAGGAGGTTTTTTGTTTATTGACTTCGATTTCATAATTTCACAAGACTTCGACGAAAAATCTCGAATAAAGTGCTTTACTAAAATCTTGTACGTGAAACCTATTAACCGCATTCTTCACCCATTCCTTGATCAAGTGGGAGAGCAATATCATTCTCCGATTATGTAGAGAACTAAAAATGTCTACAGATTCGAGAGAAAGACCTTTGTGCCATAATGTAAATTTGTAGTCAATAGCCTCTCTTGGATTGGAACTCCATGCAGACTTGCAAAATTTATCGTCACCTTGATAGAAAAAAAAACTAATTTAGATATGAGTTTTGATTTTGCGAACCCTTTTTTATAATTAATGAAAAAGCTAGTTACTACGATTCTAAGAACACTTAATTTTTGTTGAGCAGCTCACTGCTTAGAACACTGAGACCCAAGGTTTTCTGATCTGATAATATACATCGTGCAAAACCAAAATACCAAACTAACTAAATCTCTATAAACTTGGTATTTTTGACCAATATGACTTACACTTAATCTAGAAAAATTGTAAAAATGTTTGTTTAAAACTCCGAAGTCTTAAACCCAATTAAAAATACTTGAACCAGGGAATAATACCAAGACACAAAACTAAAATACATCCATGATCCTACTAACCGGCATTGCAATAATCATCAAAATACGATAGATATATAACCCCCCAAATATAAATAAATGTTACCTGCGTGAATTTGACTAGAGATGATGATAAATGACTATTCTCAATTGTAACAAAAAAAAATTAGCGGAAACGCAAGAAAATTATGAATTATTTTCAATTCATGCATGATCAGAAAAAGCAAGCAAGTTTGTATATATAGGTCAGGTCAGAAATGATACCAAATGAATGAGTACACGTAATCTCTACTACTGTTTTCTTCGACTTCAAATAGAATAAGGGAACATCATTATAACATCGTGGACTTCAAAACAAGAGGCTTCTCGTTTCCCCCATTACTATGTTCTCAAAATGAATCAAAGCCTCTGTTACCTTTTTGGAGTTCTGGGTCCTTCTCTTTTTCCTAGTGTTTAACCTTTTTCTAGAAGACGAAACATTCAAATCTCGCACTAGTCAACCTTCAAGAGGGTCACTAGATAAGGAGGAAAAATAAACGAACGTTATATACTTCAAAAAAAAAGTGGAAAAAAATGATATACCATAATCAAGCAATGTAATAATCTAAGATCAAAATAAAGATGTCAGTCGAGGATCAATATTAAAAACGACTTTATACATATGAAAAATGATTAAAAAGGGAGTAAGTGAATCAATGGAATGGTTAATCCGAAAATTACCCCAGATCAGATCGAGGCTTGTCATTGCCATTTGTCAAGTAACACAGATCAAGTGCATCAGATTCAGGATATTGATAAAGTAATGTATAACATCAAGAGCGTTTTACAAAGAAACCCTAACAGATGTCTGTTGGCAGTATGCCCACCTCCTTCTTTCACACACAACGCAAATACATATACTTATTTGCATAACAAGGAGGTGGACAGAATGCCAAAGAAATCTGTAAGAAACTCTTTGTCAAACCCTCATGAAAGGAAATGAATAAAAGTTTAAAGATCCATTTTTTTTTTCAGTTTTCTTTAAGGAAACCCTCTAATGAAATTCCTTTAGCAAAAAGAAAAGCCTCTGATGAAACTGTATTCACCACTTAGAGAGAGAGACACGAATTCAAGGAGTGTTGTGGTAGATGGTATAGTGATGTGAGAGAAGGGAGGTGGAGGTATTTATTGAGTGAAGAGAGAGAGCGTCTCCGAGGAGGCAGATGGGTTCTCTTTATGATGTTTAGCTTGGCTTTGAACTTAAAACCCTAGATGGGTTGTAATGGAATAAGAGTAGATCGATAGTATTCGGAATTGAAAAGACCACAGATCTAACAACATTAACTGATAATCGTGGAAGAGAGAGAGAGAATAGAAAACAAAGAGGAAAGAAAATATTTGTGGCTTTCTCGGGAAAATAAATTCTTTTCTTTGTTGTAAAAGAGAGCTGTGAATAGTTTCTTTCTCGGGCTCTTTTATTTCGTTTTGTTTCTTCACCAAAAATAGTTAGCAACTTTTCAACGGGGTTTTAACTTTGCGCCTACCGTTTCCGTTTCCTTTTCCTTTTCTTTTTTCAACCCTTTTTCCCGGATAAAGAAACGTTGACGTTGGCAAAACTCAGAACGGGACCAACGGGTGACTAAGCACATAAATCAAAATAATATAATAACAACAGAAATAAAAGTATGAGAACTTAAATAATTTATTATCACGGGCTGCCTATTTTTCTTCGATTTTTATTAACTTATACGAGTATGTTTTAAAAAAATAAATAGTAATGGACTAATAATGATTTTAACTCTTTATTTCATTTTGGACTTAAAACAATTGTCAAAAGAGAGCATAAAAGCTAAACATGATCTATTGTGTGACATCTAATATTATATCATCAAATTTTGCGTGAGTACCATGCATGTGATGTCGTCACGTTGATCAGTGATCACTACAACCGTTACAAAATGATGAACTTTTAAAATTATCAAATAGTAACGTAAACAGTCCGAAGTTACGGTACCGATTTGACGTATATCTCTGATTCTCTGTTCATGTACACGTTACATTGTATCTCATGCAGAAGGACGGAGAAAATATATTAATTTGTTAATAATATTAGTTAGCATTTCATGGCGAATCATGTTATATATATGATATAAATTTCACAATTTTCTCACTTCTGGTTCGCGACGGTACGAGACAGCTTCCATTTGATGGGTCCATTTACTAGTCCACTAGAGGGAAGTGGATTACAGAATCCAAAGCTCAGGGTAAATATGAGACTAAGTTTATACCAATCTGGTCTAAATTATCCATATTTTGAGGTCATTAGAAGAAGGGTAAATCTCTAGGGTTCAAAGGAGTTCAACTCTTCTCCTTTTTTTTTTTCTCGAGATGGCCAGTCTCTATTATTATATTACAATAAATATTGGAATATAAATTATACTTTGGAACGTTACAGATTAGTAATGGGAATTAAAACATCTTTCCCTACCGTCGATTGATATGTCGCACTCATCACTCCCACGACCTTCATAATAACCTTTATTCTTGTAGACAGTTCCGCTTCGACAAATCCCTACTTTTTTTGTTCATAAGTATTTTCACACAAAATATTTTTCTTTTTGGTTTTGAGTTTTGGGTGAAGAAAAGGAACAAACTCCCATAAAAATGGAGTTATAAATCCGTATGAATAATGAACAATAGCACCAACTCATAACTATACTCAGCCTCAGTATTTATTGCCTCAAAATCTACCCATCAACCCCCTACTAAAATTAAATTTACATTTTTGGAAATTAAAAGCTCACTCAAAGCGTTGATAACTTTTTTTTTCACCCTATGCTGTCAAATTACACCACAGACTTAGCTAAACCATTGTATTTTGTTGTGAAGGTGTATCACTGTATGAGATATTTGGTGGTTGATTAAGTAGAAATGTGTAACAATGTGTTCTTTCTATAGACTCTTCCCACTGTTGTGTCTGTCTTTGATTTGATTAATGTTTCGTATTTCTTTATGAAATAGGGTTTTAAGCGAGGAAATCTGAGAACAACCTCTAGCTGATCTGGTGGAATGGGTATGATATTTATTTGCATTTAATGACAATGAAAGTAAAATCTGAAACATCGGGTTTGTCGGATTGTGAAGATGTCAGTGCATGATTGAATCATTTAATAAATGTTTCAAATTTCTGCTTTCCAGAACATTACAGGCTATTATTTGATTCGAAATCTGTATTGTAAGGTTTTTACATTCAAAATTAACATTTGTGAAAAAAAAAAAGTTTATTATATACATTGCGCAAATAAGAAAACAAAGACGACCAGGTTCGAATGTACAGTAAGCAAAAAGAGTTCTCTTTTTTGGCTAACATTTGTATCCCGCAAGGCACTTTTTAGTTTTTATGTGTGGTGTATATATAATTAAGGAAAAGCAAAACAAACTCTCTTCTCGTCACAGAAATGTGTAACACTGTAAGTGATCTTTTAAATATTAATATCCATTTAATTATAAAAATGTAGTAAAATTGTGATAGAAAGTTAGGGGAGTTCTACTTCTACACAATAGTAAATTACAAAGAAATTATAGTACAACATTAGTGCTCAATCAGTTTGATTCCACAAATCGGGAGTCGGTTATGCATATTTACACCTAAAGGTTATATAATTCGCTCGATTCAATCAATAATGGGGTAAAAAGGTTGGTGAAGGTTGATTTAGTGCTCTTTCAAAAAAAAGGGGGGAATGATTTAGTGGATTATAAGTATATACTAATAAATAAAATAACAATTATATAAGTCGCTCGCGCAAATCATAATTATGTTTTGGCGAATTTTATTCCCCTCTTTTTGTCACCTTTTCCATTATGCATGCGTAGTCACTCTCTCATGCATACCATCATCATTATCGTCATTTACTGGAATTATCAGGTGTATTAATTCAACCCACAGACTAATTCAACCCACAGACCAAAGATTCGATTAATCATCCAATATGTTTATATAAAATAAATAAATAATTTGTTCCGGGCCCGATCACAAGCTTCTTCTTTTTTTGTTACGGCAAATTACAAACTTCCTAGTTACCAAAAAGTAGACTATATATATACCTACAAATAAATAGCAAAATCGGAAGAAGAATAAGTTGAATTTCCATGATTAAAAGAACTTTAGAGGCAGCAGTTCACGTGATGAAGCATTTATTAATTTGATTTCGTTCTTTATGCCGTTGGCGAGTATTTATTGACATTTTAAATCCAAATTAATATTAAAAAAAATAAAATTTCATTAGAAGATAACAAAGAAGATAAAGAATGGAAAAGACAGTGTTGGGTTGGGTCGAACGTCAAGTGATAGGATGTCACAAAAGATCGGCTTTTTGGTTATATAAATTCAAAACATGAATCATGAAGTCCCATGACTATATAATATTCACATCACTTACTTTTGGGTATCCTTTTTACTCATGTATTATGTTTTCATTTTCTAAGATTTAATTTGCGCATATGAGTTTAACAAACGAGTGTCTCTGTAGGGTAGATAAAACAGTGAAGACTAACTCGAACCTAATTCTTTTTTTCACTCTCGACCTAAAGCTGCGTTAAAGAAGATTGTCTGATCTAAGTTCAGTTGTAACTCCCTGCGTCCTCCGGTCAAAGATGAAGCATGCTCAAACATATTACGCAGAGCCATTGACATAATTTCCACTCGCGAATGAAGTACTATCATTTACTGAAAATGGATTATATTAACATCCCCTAAGCTCGTACAATAGTAAGTTTAATGTGGTTGCGGTCATATTTATATCAATATCTTTTGGATATAAACTTTTAAGAATTAGCTGAAGCGGATTTTTACCAAAGCCCATTTAGCAATATTGTCTGTAACTTGAAAAAAATAATATACTAGAATTAGTTTTTACACCAAACAAAAACGAAAGGAAATATTGTCTCTCTCTTCTTCTTCTTCTTGTTCGAAACCTTAAGCAGCTTAGACGCTCTTCAGTGGCGCCAAACCTTCAAGAGCTGGATCACAGCATTCTCCATTATATATATCCTTGTATTTTAAAATACAAAAATTTGTAATTAGTTTGAATTTTACGAAATCTTCAATATCCCCATTGAGACAAGACAAAGGATTATGGACGAAGTTAAATAGTTCTGATAATTTCATCATCAGTAGAATACAAACTCGAAATCCAACGAAAAAACTTTCAATCTCCTCATGAATGGAGCGAGTTTATCTTCATAACGAAATTCAATTCGTTCAAAAGCGGATTCTACCAAAGCCCACTTACGTGGTCACTATTTCAAAATCATCAGGGATTTGAGGCCCAAATAGCTGGGCGATTAGTGGAAGGCCCAACTTTAATCAGGACATATTCAAGGGCCATTAATTAACTTCGTCTTGATTCTGATACGACGTCGTAAGAATCGGTCTGATTCTGATACGTCGTCGTAGAAACCGGTCTGATTTTAATACGACGTCGTAGAACCCGGACTCCTCCGTCGTCTAGTTCTAGGGTTCTATGAGGGGGCTTCACTAAACTTAACTGTGACAGCAAAAAAGAAAGGCTGTTTGTGGCGAAAATGGAGAATCAGGAGCCCAAAATCGACAAATTGCCTCAAGATGAGGTTCCTGATCGAGAACCAGACCAGAAGAAGCTCAAGATTTCCGCTGCAGGCGATGAAGCAAACTCTTCGGCTGCTGCAGCCGGCGGCGGAAGTGGCGGCTCTGAGCGTAGACCGCCGAAATACAGGCGCCGGAAAGTCGCAATCGTGTTTGCATTTTGTGGGGTTGGGTATCAGGGAATGCAAAAGAATCCCGGCGCAAAAACCATTGAAGGCGAGCTCGAAGAGGCGCTGTTCCATGCAGGCGCTGTACCTGAGGCCGATCGGAACAAACCAAGACAGTACGAATGGGCACGATCCGCTCGTACCGATAAGGGCGTGAGCGCGGTGGGGCAGGTGGTTTCTGGTCGCTTCTACGTCGATCCGCCTGGATTTGTGGACCGTCTCAACTCGAATCTTCCCGATCAGATTCGAGTGTTTGGGTACAAGCGTGTGGCGCCGTCGTTCAGCTCCAAGAAATTCTGCGATCGGAGGAGGTATGTGTATCTAATCCCGGTGTTTGCTCTTGATCCGTGCTCGCATAGTGAAGCTGAGATGGTTAGAACTGATTCAGCATACGAATACGTAAGCTGTGTAGAGTGTTCTGAGAAAGGCTATAAGATCCCACTTGGTGTTATGGGCAAAGACACTAGTGATGATGTAAAACCCTCTGAGCTTCAGTCAGACATTTCTTCCAGCAACTGTGATGCAGTAAAGTGTGAAACTTTGAGCTCTAATGTACCTAATGGAGAAGATAACCTAACAGATGGGGCTGATGCATCTGCTTGTGTTAAGGTAGATGAGAACACTGATTCAATCTCTAAAACAGAGGATGTGCAAGAGGAGGGTTGCGAATCAAATTTGGAATCTTTAAAAGAGTCGGATACTTTGGCTAAGGGAGAGTTGGGCAATGGCGGGAGCAAGTTCTGTTATGGAGAGAAGGAGAAGGAGAGGTTTAACAGAATCCTAAGCAATTATGTTGGTTCGCATAACTTCCACAACTTCACCACAAGAACGAAAGCAGCAGACCCAGCTGCGAACCGCTACATCCTCTCCTTCAATGCAGACACGGTGATTCATCTCGACGGGAAAGACTTTGTGAAGTGTGAAGTTGTTGGACAGAGCTTCATGCTTCACCAGATTCGGAAAATGATCGGACTTGCTGTTGCAGTCATGAGGAACTTTGCACCTGAATCAGTGATCCAAACCGCTTTCAAGAAGTACGCTTTTTTTTATTTTGTTTCACTATTTCCCTGAATATTATTAGTATTGTTTGAGGCAGAACTGATTTTGGAACTGGCAAACTTCTTTACCAGGGATGTGAGGATCGTTGTACCGATGGCGCCAGAAGTTGGGCTATACCTTGATGAATGCTTCTTCACATCTTATAACAAAAGATTCAAAGGCAGTCACGATGAGGTGTCAATGGAAGAATACAAGGAAATAGCTGAAGAATTCAAATGGAAGCATGTGTACTCTCATATTGGCTCAGCAGAAGAAAAAGATGGGATTGTGGCGATTTGGTTGCATTCGCTGAACCGAAGAAACTATCCAGACCTACGTGTTGCTGAATACAAACCGAATGAAGTCATTGTCTATAAGAAGATTGGAGAAGCCGCTGAAGAAAATATCCATGAGGACAAAATCTCAGAGAAGGAGAACACCAATGGCGCCGGAGAGGTATCCGTTGCCGATAAGGTAAATGATGAAACCTCTGAAGAAAAGAGTACGGAAGCGAACGCAACCGGGTGAATCCGCTTTTGCATAATGCGGATCACTGGGTTCGGGTGGAAGCAGCATCGAGCCTAAACCGCTGGTACAAACCGGACTAGTGACCGAGTTGAGTGGACTTGATGCCTCATTTGTTTTTTACATCTCAACAATGTTTCTATGACCTTGAGTTCTGTTTTCCATGACTAGATACGGTGGAAACTCAAGTCATGTGTGTTAGCGTTGATGTGATATTTGATCTTCAATGTTTGTCTTATTAATTATTCTGTTACCGAATAAATATGGCTTCCAGTTATTATTATTGTTGTTCTCCTCGTTGGCAAAGGCATTCAGACTATAGAAATAGTAACCTCTCGTTTATTGTAGGCTCTATTTTCAGAATGATCCAAAATCAAGCAACACTATCCTCACTAAAAACCAGAAAAGGATTCTCGAGTCTTAAAATTGTGTGCCACTAATGTATATTTTTAGAATAGTACAAATGTCTCTAGAGTATTCTCTACATGCACATGAATCATCATTACTCAATCAAGGAGAATATTCGCAGTGTGATAAAATGACACGGAATATCAAAAGGTACACCATAACTGGTAAAATCCGTCCCTTAAGCGCGTGGGAGCAGTTGAAGCAGAGCAGAGAAGGCGACTATATAAACAGAGAGAAGGGTCACACAACTCTCAAACATCAGAAAGAGAGATTCAATAGCAAAAGAAAGAAAATGGGGATAGCCGCATTCGAATGGGGAAACAAGAAACTGACGCTTCTGCAAAACAGGGACAATTTCGATTCCTGGCAAGTTTAAATTTATTATTATTTTTTGCGGTTTAATTTTTTCTTTGCATCAATAATTGCATTGTTCGGTTGATGATATTTTGGGTTTATACTCCGAGTGATTAAAAAAGGACGATACATGGGGCGGCTTGGGATGAAGATAGCCAGATACTGAGCGGACGGCTTGAACCGGACGGAGGGACATGGTTTGGTATCTCGAGAAGTGGCCGAGTTGCTTTTCTTGTCGACAAAATGATCTTTACCGATACAACCAACTGCACGTCGTTGCCTATGGATTTCTTGCAGGTTCTTGTGTTTTTTTTTTCTTCTTTGTTTGTTTGTTAAAAAACTATTGGATATGGATCTCACGGGGAGTACATAATTGGTTTTCTTACAGCTCGACGACATGAGTCCAGAGGACTTTGCAAGGCACATGGCTCAAGGGAATATCGTTAACGACCAGATGGCCTATCACCTAATCGTGGCAGACATAACTTCAAACTCCATGTTTCTTATCTCCAAACCGCATGAAAGGATGCCAGTTGTTACAGCGGCTGTTGGTTTTGATGTGCATGTCCTCTCCCTTGGTGGACTCGATGCCAACTTCTCCAAGGTAAATTATTAATATACAAGAAACTTTTTAAAGTTGTTTTTGGAAATTCCATTTGTTAATCTTTTCGTAGTGACGTTTTGGTGAAATCTATTCAGAATTTACGTATGCATGACTTTTTTGATGAGATGATTGGTGATTATGAAAACCAAGAGCTACCACCGCTTAAGGATATTGCTGCCTTGTTTATGTACGATCCAGAAGAAGCTACGGAAGGTGACAAACTGAGCGCGTTTTTTGTCGACGTGAACGTAAGAAACGTAATCCATCCTGAGATTTACAGAGAAGAAAGACGCTATCGAACAACGAGTACAACAGCATTGACCGTGAAACCCACTAATGAAGTAAAGCTCTATGAGAGGTATTTGGAGGATGGCGTTTGGAAAGAACATGACTTCACTTTCAACATCGCCTAAGCTACAGCCAACATTGCTCAGCATCCATCTTAATACTTATAATTATCTATCTATATAGTCATAAATAAATCTTGTTGAATGTTGATGCTGTAGCTTGTTGATTCAGGGAAATCTATTTCCTCTGATCACACGACTATTTATATCTATTCGAAGAACAATATAATATGCGTAAAAATTAATAAATAAATAGTTGGTTTGCTCAGACTTTCCTATGGGACTTAAAGTTCACTTTATATTTTTCATCTAATCAGTTATGTTGATGGGTTGAATTATCATCTTCATAGTTTCACGTTACTACTTTCACATACATTGATGTAAACAAAATGGCTTTTGATTTTAAAAGAAAATATAAAATCAATCAAAATGGCTTTTGATTTTAAAAACACCTATTTCTTTTTACGTCAATCAAATATATATTACATGATAACAAATTAAGAGCTTAATTATTTTGTGATGAAAATGGTGTTCGTGATACTCCTATCCTAATTGAAAATTAAGGTTGGTATTGTGACTTGAGCAGCTACTGATTTCTTTACGGTACTCATTAGTCAAAACCACTTTCACAACTCACACGGCCCAGTGGCCCACATTCTCATTTTAGAAACAAAAAACAATCTGTTACGTAAGGTTTTTCAGTCAGTTACTAAATAGAGCAAATGAAATAGTTTGAATCTGCACATTTTATGTAGTTTCAACGTTGGGACCCGCAACTGACTCATTTTAGTGGAGATGGATAAATGTTCACAAAACGACTCACCAAACCCTCATGCAATATATTTATATTGCCATTTGTTTTTTAGTAAGAGAGATTGATGAAGACAAAAACTCCTATATCCAACGGAACGATCACTTTCCATGTTTTTAACTTATAAATCATAGAGTAATATATACATCTAGTCCTCTAAACAATCTATTTCTATAAAAAAAAATTTAACTTTTATTTCTATTAAGTTTCTTGACAGGTTTTTTTCAAATTAGTTATTCTGTTATTCATCAAATGTAAAATGAATATACAAACTCTATTACATACATATATTGAAACAATAATAAAAAAAAAACACATGTGGACAACGCAAAGCTTAACCTGGCTACTTTTTTTTGTCTTTATTTGGTTGTTAGTTGTATAGAAATTAATGATTAGGAGGAGTAAATTAAAAAATATAAAAATTTAAGAATTGAGGCATAAGAAGAACAATGGATCAATCTACACAGTATTTGATGAGTAAACATGCACATGAGTCATCATTATTCAATCGAGGAGAATATTAGTAGAGTATGACACTGACACGAATCACCAAATGTTAAAGCAAAACTGCCACCTCATCATCATATCATCTCCTTGGTGGAGAAGTTGTGTGTTTCTCCGTTTTTATTTCACTTGTTTTTATGACTCCGATTTACATATGAATGTACATGGAATATTACTATATTGTTCCACATACACATTAGGAATCGTCTTTACTCAAATCAGCAAAAAGTTAAGAGCAAAAGTGGAACGATTTAGAAATATTGAAATTCTTGTGTCTTCCATCTATACTTAAACTGTCACTTTTATAAACAATTCTGAAATGTTCGACATGCACACGACTCCTTACTACTGAACCGAGGAGAATATTAGTAGACAATGACGGTGAAGGCAAACAGCAAAAGCTAGACCAAACCCAGTCGACGCGTGAGGGCAGTTTTAGAAGAAGTAGAGGAGATGAAGATCGATTATAAATAGAGAGAGAGACACACATAACAACAAGATGAAGAATCACTACAATACAAGAAAATCAATAACGCAAAGGAAGAAATGGGCGGTATAGTGGCATTCCAATGGGAACAGCAACAACTGACTGTGCTTCAGAACCGGGACAATTGGGAAGCAAGGCAAGTTATTTCATATGATTTTATTCGACATTTTGGCTTACTTAATTTTGCATGCATCAATGCATGTTGTATTACGTTGTTTGGTTGATGAGTGTAATTTTGATTTTGTGTTTTATATCCTATGAGTGATTGATAGGGTAATAAAAGCAGCGGCTTGGGATGAGGACAACAAGATTTTGGCCGGACGGTGTGAAGTGAACGGAGGGACATGGTTTGGTGTTTCTAGAAATGGCCGAGTTGCTTTTCTTGCGGACTCAGCATTACTGTTCGACGGCCATGACGTTACTGATGTTTCCGGCGGAGGCGCCGAGTGGCTTCCTGTTCAGTTCGTGGAGGTATGATTATTGATTATTGATTATTTATGTGTTATGTTTCTTTTTTTTGTTTGTTTTCAAGAATTCTTTTTTTAATTTATTTTTTTGTTACTTATTTTTAGACACCTGGATCTTTTTTTTACCACGGAATTAATTGCTTTTATTTTTATTAACGAAAAAAATATTACAGAGCAAAATGAGTCCAAAGAAGTTTGCTGAGGAACTGCAACGGATTGAAAAGAATAGTTGTATGAACGGTGATGATGAAGAGGATGATTACGAAATGGATCCTGATGAGAGAGGCCTGACCTATAACCTAATTGTGGCAGACATAACTTCTAGCTCAATGTATTACATCTGCAAACCCATGGCATTTAAGCCACGTGTCGATATAGAAAAAGTTGCATTTGGTGTGCATACCCTTTCTTCAGACGGACTCGATAATCCCGAATCTCCCAAGGTGATTTTTGTAACACATCGACTAACTGTTAATGTTACGTGATAGTATAATCTTTCCATAAGAGTTTTTTTATTTTATTTTGTTAAATCAAAACCATCTTTAATTTTGGGTATTTGTTTTAATGCAAGGATCTACGTCTGAAAGGCCTTTTTAATGGGATAATTGTCGCTTATAAAAACAAACAGCTACCACCATTGAAGGAGCTTGCTGAGAGGCTTATGTATGATCGAGTCCAAGCTGTCCAAGGAGACCAACTTTCCGCGTTGTTTGTCGAAAAAATGGATTTTCAACCTCTCACAGAAGATGTAAGCAAACTATGTAGTTCGATCATTAGCATTATTAATCTCTTCATTTATCACTTTTTCCTTTTCGATTTTAGGATGAAAAGAAACGCTATGGAACGACGAGCACCACAGCATTCGCGGTGAAGCCCACTAAGGAGGTAGTGTTCTACGAGAGGCATTTTGAGCCTGGCGGCGGATGGACACACCACGACTTCACTTTCAACATCACCGCCTAGTTAAACACTCAAGCACCCATATCCAAATATCTTATAGCTATGTTAATTAATAATGTTGCTGATGCTTTAATTAATTAAATTAACCTTGTCGTCGATCCAGGGAATCCACGGTACTAGTCTAAAAAAAACTAATATGCTTCTTATTAAAATAAATAAATAAAACAAGATTATGTCTTCTTCTTTCGGTTTCAGTTCTTGACTTTTTTTTTTTCCATAGTTTCACTATCACTTTTACTTCATGTACCGATGATTGAGCCGTAGTTTGTATAATGAATGCAGACAATTGGGATATATTTGTTAACGATTGATTTTAGTTTAAACCGGTATCGACGACACAAAGGCGGCTCGAACTCTGTCACGCGAGATTTGTCTTAGTTCAGTTCCATGCTTGAGGAACACGTCTCCTGTATATCCAACTAATCAAACACGAGATTCGAACAAGTATAATCTGAATGTTAGTGACAGAGACAACATAAAGACAGTTCTGGCCCAAAAATAAAAGAACGAGACAACATGAACATTAATTAACACTAAAGACCTGAAAACCTCACTCACTCCAAATCCTTCGTGCGTAGTTATAATCTTTTAAATTTCGTGGAAGACATATACTATTATAATTATAATTTTATTTCAAATTAAAATCAATCAAAATGTAGTAGTAAATTTTATATCAAACACAACTTTCATTTTCTTATAATGGTAAGCTTGTCTTGCATTTTCCTTTACTGTAACTGACATGTTACTAACAATACTCTTTTATTTGGGGTCAAGACTAACAACCTCAACAGTGAACGAGAAATGTTTATCAACACTGTAGATCATATTTTTGACAATTTGTTCAAATTAATAACTAGTTGTTGTGTTTGCCCACCTCAAGTCATCTCCTTGGTGAAGTTTTGTGTTTCTTCGTCTTCATTTCCGATTTGGTACATGGAATATATCTAAATGGATCCACATACACACGACTCGTCATTACTCAAAGAGCAAAAAGCTAGAGCAAAAGTGGAAGGATTTAGACATATTGAAACTCCGTGTCTTCCATTTTATACTTAGATTGTCACTTTTATACTCATTTCTGAAATGTTCGACAGACACACGACTCCTGATTACTGAATCGAGGAGAATATTCGTAGAGAATGATGGTGACGGCAAAACGGCAAAAGCTAGACCAAACACGTGGGCTCTTAAACGCGTGGGGCAGTTGAAGAAGAAGCAGAGGAGAGGAAGATCGCTGATTATAAATAGAGAGAGGGTCACAGCACAAGAAGATCAAAAATCAATACAATACACACACAAGAAGATCAGATACAAAAGAAGATGGGGACGGTGGCATTCCAATGGGGAGGGGAACAACTGACTCTGGTTCAGAACAGGCTAAATTGGGAAATAAGGCAAGTTTTTATGATTTGTTCGACCCTTTTATTGCTTAATTTACAGCATCAATGTTCATATAATATATTGCATTGCATTGTTGGTTGATTAAAAGGGCGATAAAGACGGCGGCTTGGGATGAAGACAACAAGATATTGGCCGGTCGGTGTGAAGTGAACGGAGGGACATGGTGTGGTGTTTCTAAAAATGGCAGAGTTGCTTTTCTTGTGGATACTGCGTTAGTGATGAACGACATCAAGATTAGAGGCGGCGCCTCCGAGTTAATTCCTATTCGGTTCTTGAAGGTCTGTCATACTAATGATGATTAACGTGTTATGTTTTTCAATTTTTGTTTGTAATTTGGTTTTGTGATCTAAAACTCTTTGGATTGCTTTGTTTTAATTACAGAGCACAATGACTCCAAAGGACTATGCAAAGGAAGTGAAAAACGCTGAAAAGGAATGTCACAACGAAAGCCGGGCCTATAACCTAATTGTGGCAGACGTTACTTCCAAGGAAATGTATTTCATCAAAAAACCCTTGGCAGATAAGACACGTGTCGATATAAGCAAAGTTGATTTTGGTGTGCATACCCTTTCTCTAGCCGGACTCGATGGTGGCGAGGTAACGTAGTACGCAAGAAACTAACTGTAACAGGTAAAGTTGAACTTAGGGTATTCTTTTTCATAGAGATTTTTTCTTTCTTTTGGTATATGTTTATGCAGGATTCCCGTCTGAAAGGCCTTTTTAAGGAGATGATTGACGCTCATAAAAACAAACAGTTACCACCATTGAAGGAGCTTGCGCAGAGGTTGATGTATGATCCTGAACCATCCTTCTATTTCGAAACCACGGATATCCCTCCTAATCATGGAAATGTAAGTAAGAACATTAACCAAGCATTGATCTACCGTTTTTATTATATGATCCTTAACCTCTCTTTCTTTTCTTTTTTCTCTTTTTCTTTTTCTTTTCGATTCAGGAGCAAAGGAAACGCTATGGAACAACGAGCACAACAGCACTCGTGGTGAAACCCACTAAGGAAGTCATTTTCTACGAGAAGCATTTCGAGCGTCCCGGCGTATGGACTCACCACGACTTCACTTTCAACATCACCGCCTAAGTTACTTTCAACGTCGTGCAGCATCCATATCCGAATATCTTATAATTAAGTAAATAATGTTGGTGATGCTGTAGTAAATCCTATTAATTAAGTAACCTTGTCGTCGACTGATCAGGGAAACCTATTTCCTTGGTCACATTATATTACGGGTATAGCTTTCCAGTCTATGAACGGTCAATATGCTTAAAATCTTCTAAAATAAATAAATTATAGTTGGTTTCTTATCTTCCCTTTGTCAACCTAAAGTTCCACTTTATATTTTTCTCTCTGTTTCAATCCAATTCGATCGTATGTTTATAGACAAAATCTAACGAGGGCGTTACTATTAAAAAGATCAAACACATGCTTCAAGTCTATAAACTGGAGAATATTAATGCCTCAATACTCGAAATGGTTTGATAACTTTTATGGATTAAGAATCAATCGCTATGAAAACTTCAAATATATCATTGAAATATTGATTTTCATGAATTCATCAAACACATTTTAGATATTTAATTTGAATTCAACAAATAGCATTATCATTTTAATTAAAACTTATATGAGTTTGTATATCTTAACCGATCAACATTATCACAAGAAGTTAAAACCTACGCGCTATAGATGTTTTTATAATTGGTAATCTTACATAGAATCAGCTGGATTATAATATCCCAAGTCGACAAAAATTAGACTCCAACGTCAAAACGTTACATAGTTTTTGGGTTTCACTTTTTAATTAGTATGGCCATTCTTAAACTCCACGTGTACATGATTTTGATTAACTCATCAAACGATTTTTACGTACGATTACCACGCAGATCACCAAATATAGACCAAAGAACAGTCGGATCCGAGTCTTAAGCTTGTGCCACAAGAGACCACTTTTTGTATATTTTTAGAAAAGTACAAATATTTCTAAAGGGGTCCACATGTACATAAAGTCATCATTATTCAATTAGGATAATATTATTAGAGTATGACAATGACACGAATAACCAAAAGCTAGACCAAAACTGGATAAATCGTCTGTTAGTCGCGTGTGGCAGTTGAAGAAGTAAAGGAAAAAGCAGAGTAGAAAATACTATAAACAGAGAGGGTCGATACTGAAAAGTTAAATGATATTTTCATAAATTTAGAGTACGGATTAGAAGAGAAAATACACAAATTAAATAAACGTGAAATTGACAAATTTATGTCCATTTGGTTGATTAAAGACTAAGGAGTGATACAAAATTGGTTAGTTTTATCATTTTATACTAACATAAAATAATAAGAAATTAAAGTTTCGAAAATTTTAAATACTATAAACTTAAGTGCCAATCAGACATGTAAAGAATATAACAACGAAAGGAAATATACAATCAGTTTCTAAATTGGACTGAAGACATTTCAGAAAGTAAAAACAATACAGTTGGTGGTTGCAAAAAAAAAAACAATTAAAACGATTGTCATAATGACATTCTTAGGTGTACATGCAAATGACGCAAGTGCAATAATAACGTTGCAAAGAAAAAAGTAATATAGTACATGTATTTTCACCATGTACATGACTCCATCATTACTCAATTAAATTAAGAAGAGTTTTGGTTCATCATGACTATCTAAGCAACTCACCAAAGTTGGATATATACATCATGAGTTTTACGAGATCGGTAATGTTAAGGGTGATCCCTACTTACGGCTCACCTAGCCACTAAAAATCGGATTACCAAAGCTAGACTATACCAAAGAATCATCGAATTCTCGAGTCTCAAACTTGTGTGCTATTAGAAACCACTTTTTTTTTTGGTTAAAAGTTGATAAAAAAAACAAATATTTTCCAAAGTGTTCCAGAGGCACATGACTCGTCATTACTGAATCGAGGAGAATATCTGCAGAGTATGATAATGACATGAAACACCAAAAGCTAGACCAAAAATGGTAAAATTGGTCTCTTAACCGCGTGGGGCAGTTGAAAAAGCAAAGGAAAAGCAGAAATTGAGCTATAAACAGAGAGGGCCAGTACAAATTAGTTCTAAAAAAGAATTCACAAGTTTACACTACGGAGTAGAAGAAAAATAGATTTACAATTGAGTACGCGTGCATATTTGACAAATTTATGTCCATCCGTTGATTATAAGTTATAACTGGTCTTGTTTTAGCACAGCCATACAATTTACTAAAATATAATTATGGAGAGTTAAGTATTGAAAATAATTTTAGATACCAAAAATGGTGTATGAGTGCACGAGTATATCAATCTTGCATCTAAAGAAAAATACTAACGAATTAAAAAATGTAATCAATTCTAATTTTTTCGAGAAAAAAAAAAGTTGCATGGTGGTAAATTTGTAGCAAAAAATAGCATACTTATCATAATGTCATTCTTAGATGTGCATGCAAATAATGCAATTTCAAAAACACATAAAAAGGAAAAGCAAAAAAGCAATACATCTATATTCCACTCGTACATGACCCCATCATTACTCAATCAAGGAAGGGTTTTGGTAGATCTTGACTATCTACGCAACTCACCGAAATTTGGTAGATTAACGCGAGCAGTGGTGAAGAAAATAAAGGAAAAAAAAAACATACCATAAACCGATTATAAATAGAGAGAAGGGTCAATACAACAATACCAAGTTCTTAGAGAGAGAAAATTCAACAATCAAAAGGATTTCAAATAATCAGAAGAGAGAAAAATGGGGACAGCTTGGTTCAGGTGGCAAGACGCGGAGTACCAACTCCTGATCCAGCAAAACAGAGAAGAGAGGTATAATTGTATAAGTTTATTCGATCTTAGTTATTTATCATCATCATTAATTAATTACATTAGTGTTTGGTTTAAACATGTGATTAAAGGGTAATTAAGGCAGCTGCTTGGTGGGTTGAAGATAAGGAAACGAAAGACATATTGGGAGGAAGGGATGAGAAAACAGGAGGGACATGGTTGGGTTGTTCAAAGCAAGGCCGTGTTGCATTTCTTGTGAATGTGACGCGTCGAACGTCTTTAACTCTTGCCGGAGCCGAGGTGCTTACTGTTCAGTTCTTGAAGGTATATATGCTTAATTACTGTCTTTAATTTTCCTAATCTATTACATGGTTCTCATGATCGAGATGTTTTGATACAGGGCAAAATGACTCCAAGTGAGTTTGCAAAGGAACTTGGTCGCAACAAAAACATGTCTTCTGGTCTTACTTTTCACTTAGTTGTGGCAGACATGCACTCAAAATCGATGGTTTATATCTCTAAAAAGTCTCCAACCAAGGAAGTCGATGAGATCAAAGAGATTGTTCCTGGTTTTCATTTCATTACCTCAACCGGACTCTACGATCTCGCATCCCCTGAGGTAGATTAGATTGACCTAATCTTTTTTTAACATTTTTTGTTTAGTACCTATCCACTCATAACATTTTGGGTGGGGTCTTATGCAGTATAAGCACCTGAAGGACATGTACAGTGAAGTAAACTCTGGAAGTGAAAACAGAGCATATTTGATGAAGAAAATCACTGGCAAGTTGATGAATGATGATCGTGCCATCGTAGGTGAAGGAGAATGTGGTACTAGCAAAGCTGTAAGAAAAGAAAAGAAAAGAAGAGTCATTATTCCCATGCATTACTATTGACTATTAATTAATGATTTGTATTCTTGATTCATCCACTTTTTTTTTTTGTTCTTTTTGGATTCAGGGTCAAAAGGGATACTACTATGGAACAACAATGTTGGAGGTGAAACCCACTGGGAAAGCATGGTTCTTCGAGGACTACTTCCAGAATGGTGAACATAAAGAGCATAATTTCAATTTCGACATCAAGAGCGAGTAGTTCATAATGAGCAGTGACGAATACTAATAGTATATTTTATATAGATAAATAATCTTGTTGAAGCTGATAAGCTGTTATATGATCTCAAGTACCTTGTCGATCCTGAGAAACTTATCTCCTTGGTCGATAATATATCTAGACTAAGAACAATATGGATTAATAAATCTTAACATTATTACAAAAAAAAAAGAATATGGATAAATAAATAAATAAAAATAGTTGGTTTTTCTTAACCTTTTATTTTACGTTATATATAATATGCTAACATGATCTATTCAATTTAATCGATGGATGAGGTAGTAGTAATTTTTCATGTTTTTTATGAACCCTCAGAAAATTAAAGTAATTCGTTAAGAACCGTGGAAGTTACTTTGTCAAAATTAATCAATGAGACCACATGTACTATGAGCAAGTTGATTCCATTCTCTTTGGTCTAAAATCTCTCAGATTAAGCAAATGCGGGACTAGAAAAATCTGTCTCGCAGCATCAGCGATTAAAGTGCTTGTAATATGCTGGTTCTTTAATTCCACGTGTACATTGACTGTGATTGATAAAACCATATTTTTGCTTGCTGAGAGGTTTATGTATGATCAAGTCCAAGCTGTACAAAGGAGAAGAACTGTCCGCGTTGTTTGTCAAATATATAAGTGTTCTTCTTTGTGTACAACATTATCACAAGAAGTTAAACCTACGATAGTTATGTTTGTAAATTGTAACAATTAGTCATTTTACATATAACCAGAGATGACATTATAAATACTAGAACTCCGCTTCGCAAGGTTAATCAGCGGTTTATTAAAAATTAAATAGAAATTTATTTTAAATAATTATAAATAAAATATATATAATAAAAAATGTAAACATTCAAAACAACTTATAATTATTAAAAGAAAAAGGTATTTTGATGTTTTTTTAATTATTAACAATAAGTTCTAAATAGAAATATACAAACTAATTATGATAAAAAATATGTAAATTATTACAAAATTTTCTAGGATTGTTATTACTAATTATTAATAGAAAAAATAAAAAAAACTAAAAAATAAAAAGATACACAACTTTTTAAAAGTGTTAAAAAAGTTATATATGAAAATATATAATATAAATATAATAAAAATATGAGATTTTTTACTTGTATAATTATTAAAAATTTGTATTCGCGCAAAAGTGTAAAGTAAAAAAATAAATATCCAGGCAATCTTTCAAAAAAAGTTTATAAAACTAAACATTTATTATTGAAAAGTTAAAAACAAAGAATTATGATAAAAATTGATATTTTTAAAAAATACAACAGGAAATATATATAATACAAAACAATGTAAAGAGATTTTATAATACATTTTCTTCTAAGACTACTATAGTTTCTAAAAAAGATTCGAAATATTAAAAAGTATATTACAAATATAATAGTTAAAATATATTAAAAAAACTTTGATACCTTAAATATATACATATATAATATATGTGAATTTGTTACATTACATAAATATATTTCTCTAAAATTAAAAAAAAGAATCCAAATATCAGGTACATTAAATTTATAAACAACTAACAAAGAATATTAAAATTTGAAAATAACACAATTAACTATAAATATATAGATGTTTTTCATAAAAAATAACATAATATATATTAGTAAACAAAAAATATATAATTTTTTATAATAAAAATATTATTAGATTTTGGTTGAATAAATTTTAATTTTTTTGATGTAACGCATATAAAACAATTTTGTAATGAAACTGCTCATATTTTAGCCAAAACTAAACCTCCAAATGGAATCTTTTACTATGATTAAATATCTGAACTTCCATGACTTTTAAACACTTTGTATCATGATAACATGTTATGATAAATAAATATGTTTACGATAAACAAAATCTACTATAGTTAGAAAGTAAAAGTTAGACCCAAATGATTTTTTTATAGTTTTGAGCAATATAAATAGTTTTAAAAAGATACAAATAAGAGTTGTGATGAAAAAATGCAACCATTTATAATGAAAAAATGTAATCATTTATAATGAAAAGACGCAACCACAAATTTTGAAACGACACAACTTTTTAAAGTGTAAATGGCATTTATTCAGATTGTTAACAAAAAAAAATAACATAATATTGTTCATATAATTTCTTAATAATAAAAATATCATTAGGTTTTGGTTGAATAAATTATATTTTTATGATGTAATGCATCTAAAACATTCTTGTAATGAAACTTATCATATTTTAGCCAAAATTGGACCCCCAAATGGAATTTTTAACTCAAATTCTATATCTGAACCTCTATGAATTTTAAACACTTTTGTATCCTGATAATATGTTATGATAAATAAATAAGTTTACGAGAAAAAAAAACCCATTATGTTAGAAAAGTAAAAGTTAGATCCAAATGATTTTTCCCTGTGGTTTTGAGCAATAAATAATTTAAAAATTACACAAATTATAGTTGTGATAAAAAAATGCAATTATTTATAATAAAAAGATGCAATCATTTATGATAAAAATATACTGCCACAAATTTTGAAACGACACAACTTTTTAAGTGTAAGTGGCATTTATTCGGATTGTTTACGGAAAAAAACCCACTATAGTAAAAAAAGTAAAAGTTAGACCCAAATAATTTTTATTCTGTGATTTTGAGCAGTATAAATATTTTAAAAAGACACAACTAACAGTTGTGATGAAAAAATGCAACCATTTATATTGAAAAGATGTAATCATTTATAATGAAAATACGCAACCACAAATTTTGAAACGACACAACTTTTGAAAGTGTAAATGCATTTATTCATATTGTTAACAAAAAATTAAATAACATAATATTTATTAGTAAACAAAACACATATAATTTCTTTATAATAAAATTATCATTAGATTTTAGTTGAATAAATTTTATTTTTCTGATGTAATTCATGTTAAACAATCTTGTAATGAAACTGTTCATATTTAGCTAAAATTGGATCTCCAAATTGAATTTTTTACTCAATTCAATATCTGAACTTCCAAGATTTTTAAATATTTTCTATCCTAATAATATATTATTATAAATAAATAAGTTTACGATAACAAAAACTCACTATAGTAAGAAAATAAAAGTTAGATCCAAATGACTTTTTTTGAAAAAATGCAACCATTTATAGTGAAAAAATGCAACTATTTGTAACGAAAAGACATAACCATAAATTTCGAAAATACACAATTTTTCAAAGTGTATTTGACATTTTTTCAGTTTGTCAGTTTGTTATTACAGATAGATATAGTTTTTCAACTCGACAACAACAGAGATTGGCTCTAACTTCAAACGATTAAAAAAAAACTAATCAAGCGTTTATTAGTTGCAGAACAAAATTCTAGAAAGTAAGCTCTAAACTTCCTGATTGATATTAAATCCAGACCTCGATTATAATCGCTCAAAAGTTAAAACTCGTAAGTTGGCACAGGAGGTGCATCAAAGCTCTCCAAAATCTGAGTCTTGCTCCCTGATTTATCCGCAGACTCCTTCTTCTTCCCACTACCAAACAAACCCCCAAACCAAGATCCCGAACCTGCCTCCGAAGCAGAAGGAGTCTCTGGTACGGACTGACCAAAAACCTGACCCATGGTCACACCAGGCGGTACCGAAGCTGCAGGGTCCTCCATCGAAAACTGCTCGTTCTGCTGCGAAGCATTAAATTTGTTGAGCATGATCCCGGCTCCTTCTATGAGAGCCAACATCGCACCTCCGAACATAGCCGCTCGACCGGAAGCGGTTAGCCCTTGACGCATCGAGAGAAGTGCTCCGGTGGCGGCGCCGGAGAGGATCGAGTTCCATGGATCCTCCTTCTGTCTTGCGTACACCATGGCGCAATCGAAGGTCGAGAAAAGACCACCCCACACCGCGAAGCTTCCTCCGACTCGCGGCGCGTTCATCCGCACGAACTGAGTGCCGCCGGAGAGACGAGCGCCGGCGGGAGAATTGTAGAACCCTTTTATGAAGTGAAAGGCGGATCCTCCGACGGCTCCCATGCCAAACGCACCGCCGATATCATCGAGGATCCGATCGGGACATGGCTCCCTCTTACTCTCTGGAGTTCCCATCAATTTTCGCTTTCTGAGAGATGAAGAAAAAAGAACCCTTAAATCTTTCTCTTTTTCGTTTTTTTAAGGAAATTAAGAATGGAAAAAAACAAAATTGCGAAAATGGGAATTTATTAGTGACCTAAATTGACCGTGTTCTTCACGTTTTTTCGAATGGTATTTAAGCCCCAACTAGGCCCATTCGTAAATAAGCCCATCTTTGAGAAACAAAAAAAAATTCCAAGTCATCAAATAAGCTTATCTCCTTTCTCCACCTCACGAAGCCACGTCACGACATACAACATCCAAAATCAACCAATCACAACGCGTCTCCACGGATAACATCATTTCTATGGAGTTTGCTGTTACAGCCATCCATTGCTCTATCTCATTCTCTCTCTCTCACCACATAAAACTCATAAACCTTCACAATCTCTCACTCGACGAAAGAGAGAGCTAAACAAAAAAAAAATCAAATCTTTTTACTCTGAAAGATATCTTTTATAATGGCTTCAGTAACCTCAGCCACCGTCGCAATCCCATCTTTCACCGGTCTCAAATCCACAATCTCCAAACCCTCCGCCGTCGTCAGAATCCCCACCGCGGCGGCTGTATCACCGAAGCTCACGGTGAAGTCATCTCTTAAGGACTTCGGAGTCGCGGCCGTAGCTGCTGCAGCTTCGATTGCTTTGGCCGGAAACGCCATGGCAATAGATATTCTCTTGGGATCAGGAGATGGTGCTTTGGCTTTTGTCCCCAACGAGTTCAGTGTAGCGAAAGGAGAGAAGATCGTGTTCAAGAACAATGCTGGATTCCCACACAACGTTGTCTTCGACGAGGACGAGATCCCAAGTGGTGTTGACGCGAGCAAGATCTCGATGGACGAGCAAGCTCTACTCAACGCTGCGGGAGAGACGTACGAGGTTGCTTTGACTGAGCCTGGCACTTACAGCTTCTATTGTGCGCCGCATCAGGGTGCTGGTATGGTCGGTAAAGTCACCGTTAACTAATAAAATTGAATGTGTGAGTAAGTGTGAGAGAGAGTCTCTCATTCAACTAGAGGCTTCTCTTTCGGTCTTACATAAGGTGTTTTGTAATTCAGAGTGTTGAATCGAGTGGACCGTGATTTGTTGTAATGCGACTGGTTCCATAAAATGGTTTTTCTTGGTTCATAATAATTATATGTAGATTTATGTCTCGTCCTAGAGAATATGATAACTTTAGTAGGCAAGACAATGTTAGTCGAAAGTTGTGGAGTTGTTTTTGTTACAACATGTGTAAAACGTAAAACAAGTTACAGTAAGTATAAATTCATCTACATTAATAGGTATAAATCCTTTTGGAACATTTATAAACCAAATCATCGTATTTACAACTCCAATTACAACATGTAAAAGCTTAGCTATTGTGTCTGTCTTAAACTCAACATCTTTGTACGACCAGCACAGTTGGAGGAATACATTAACTATAAAAATATAGCTATAACATGTTACATCATGTACGAGTCTGTGTTTCGTACAAATGTTTTTAGCAATTAGCATTTCAACTTTAGCTGTTTGATCGCTAATACTATTTTGTGGTGGCCGAATTAAATAAGCACTGCATTTAGCCCCGAAGCTAATGACTGAGGTTGAAATGTTATTATATCATCAAAATCTGGAGTGCCCCAAATTTAACCCATTTGAGTGATTGGGCTGACAAGCCCATCACCACGTGCAAGAAATTTCTGGGGGAATATAACTTGGTCAAAGGAAATTTACAATTCTAATATGAAATTCGATCGACTCGGTTAGTGTTTTAGTTGTCAAAGTCAAAGCAATGCGTAGCAAAGTTTAAGCCTTTGAGTTCCAATGCGTACCAAATTTATTCAAATGACGTTAAGCAACAAATGTTATTTAGAAACTGTTGGGATCTACATTTTTTTATCTTAAAAGTCAGATCGATCTAAAATCTTATTCTATAAATGTTATTCGAGCCAGAAAATGTAAGTTTTATGAACAAATTATCATTTTTGTTGTCACACTGATAATGTAAACAACAACAAAAAATATTTTCACTTTTAGAAGCTCAAATTAGCAGATTAATCTCACAATCATCTATTTACTTGCACAAACACTTAGAACAAACACACATGCCAGATTTCCAACACTTTTGCCAATCCCGATTATCATTTCAACTTATGTGAATTGATTTTTTGTTGATTGTTTGTTCATCTTATGCAAGTTTTTTTTGTGTTTGCTTTTCATTGGTCGGATTGGCTCATAACAAGTGTATTTCTCGTAAGATAAAGGGTTGGCTGCCGTCAGCCCCCCAAACTATACATTGTCTACTTAATCCCTTCCAAACTAAAGATCTCTGCCTATTTCCATCCAAACAATTTATTTTCTGCATATTTCCCCAAATTCAATTAGAAATTAAAATCGCGATTAATTTACAAAATCACGTTTTGGTTAGATTGCGTTTTGGGGAGAAATATGCAGAAAACAATTTTTTGGGTGGGAATATACGGAAGTGTAGTCTAAGGGGAATATGCAGAATTTATTAAGTTCACGGGTTGAGCGCTGCCAATTTAATTTTTTAGAGTTTTTAAAATATTTAACACATGATTAATTTAAATATACCCATAATAAATATTTGTATAATAAAATAACATATATTTCTATTAAAAATGGTAGCAATATGACAACACACTTTTTTTTTTGAAAAAACAAAACTAACATTGGTTATTAGATATACATAAACATATTATTCTATTCTTTTAATATATTTTGATTTGAAATACTAATAGAAAAAACTAACTTTTGGGATATACTTGATATCATATGACTTATTTACTTGACATTAAACATTTTAACTAATGCAAATTTATCATTCTATTGGTTCGAGTATTTTCACTACAAGTCCCTAAAATAAACGAATTTATTATTAAATCAGGTCACTAATAACTTATAATATGGATGGGTTAGAGACTTCAGACTTAGATGTCGTATGTACATATTGTGCTTAAATTAATATATATGAGTAATGAGTGGTTAGAAAGAGAGTTGAAACCTCTTCTACACCATTCATGGTTCGAATATTTTTATTTAAAATGCTAATAGGAGGATTACATGATATATATTTGATGATTTACTTAACAATACACAACTTATTTATTTGATATGATACTATTGAATTAATATAAATTTATTATCCTATTGTTCTAAGTATATTTGAAGGCTAATAGGAGAAACTATTTTGGGTTACTTTACTATACACAATTTGTTTACTTTACACAATTTAATTAATATAAGTTTATCATCATATTAGTTCGAATATTTTTATTTGAAGTGCTAGTAGGAAGAAGTATTATTACACAATTTAATTAATATAAGTTTATTTTCTATTGGTCTGAGTATATTAATATAAATTTATAAATCGTGAAAATATTTTTTCTCTACTAACACACTTCAAACCAAAATACTCAAACCAATATAATGATAAACTTGCATTAGTTAAGAATTAAGATGTTTAGTGTCAAGTAAATAAGTCATAATATCAAGTATATTCTGAAAAATAGTTTTTTCTATTAGTATTCCAAATTAAAACACTTAAAACAATAGGATAATATGTTTATGTATGCATAATAACCAATATTAGTTTTGTCTTTTTAAAATAAATTGTGCTGTCATATTGCTATCATTTTTAATAGAAATATATGTTTATTTTATTATACAAATATATTTTCTGGATATATTTAAACTAATCATGTGTTAAATAGTTTGAAAAACCTAAAAAATAAATTGACTATGCTCAGTCTCCTGGACTTAACAAATTATGCATATTTTCCTTAGACTACACTTCTGCATATTCTCACCCAAAAAAAATTTTTCTGCATATTTCTCCCCAAAATGCAATCTAACCAAAACACAATTTTGTAAATTAATCGTGATTTTAATTTCTAATTGAATTTATGGGGAATAGGCAGAAAATAAATTGTTTGGGTGAAAATATGCAGAAATCTTTAGTTTGTGAGGAATTAAGTAGACAACATATAGTTTGGGAAACTACGACAGCTAACCCTAAGATAAATAATATATATCAAAACTTTTGGTATAAATTAGAGAACATGATAAACAGAAGATTCGCTTTCCATTTTTCCAAATTTCGAAAACAGACGATTCGCTTTACTAAATAGCAATTCCACTAGTGCCAACTTAACTGCAAGAAGCAAAAGGTTTTTGAGTGGGAAAATACAAAAAGGAGACAGTTCAGACTTGAGAGAGATCCAAAGGTTATAGACAAGGAGAAAAGAGAGAGCATCTTTGCGGTAAATTGTGTTCTGATTAGAAGCCAAGCAAGAAAGCGACAAGAACAAAAAATACAAAAGCCTCTTTGAGTCCGACTTTTGTAAAAACAATTCGAAAAGCCTCTTTATGAAAAAAAGAAGCTTCCACGTGATTCCCCCTTCTCTGGTCGGTACTTCTCTCCCATGTCCATTCATCATCACTTGTTCCTTTTCGTTTTTGTTGTCTTGTCAAAATAAACAGATCTTAGATCAGTTTTATTGTTCTCATTTCACAATTCTATTTTAGTTTTAATTCCCGAGTTCTGATGATTTGCTTGAACAAGTTTTCTACGAGGACATTTCAAAGTTCAGGATATAAGAATGAATGGTTGTAGCGAATATGTTCACCATATGTAAGATATGAATGTATTATTACGATCCGTATAAAAGCCTTTAAACTACATGTAGAGGTAAATAACGACAGCTAAACTGATTCTACTCAGGAAATATTAATTTGGTTAGAGATGTGGTATTATTTACTCTGATGAATTAATACAGTTTCTAGTTTTTTACTCTAACTGTTTAATTGTTTATACTCCTATTTCATCAGTGTGTCGGAAGCATATGTGCTTGGTAACGAGTGTGGCATAATCTAAATTTTCAATTATTGTAATCTATGAGAGAAGAAGCAAACTGTACTCTCCTTCCACCACACGTGATTCCCTCAAAGACGGCCATTGTTCAATTTTGGCGTTACGCACCTTACGCCGGGGACCTTACTTTTAATTTCAAATATTAATAAAGTTTTTTTTAAGGAGATATCTATTTCATTAAATACAATACACAGCTTCTATTTGATAGATAAACATTGAAAATTGCTTGGAGTCGACATATTTATTTTAATTAAAAAATCATTTTAAATCGCTCTTTCCTTTATATCTTGACCTTTTTTTTGGGGGGGCAACCTTTATATCTTGACCTTATAACTTGGATTTACTTGTTCACAACACCATAGAAAATAAAATATCTTAGGTTTTTTAAGTCAAAGGCCAAATCAGGTCTTTTCTCATTAATTATATTAAATACGAAATAAAGGGAGATAATAAATTCACGCAGAAAATATATATTCTCATAATTACTTCACTATTGACTTCTTCAGCAATGAAAAGGTTCGATTTTTTTAATACCTCAAAAAATTACAAGGATTTTAAACAAAACCTAACCAAAATACATTTTTTCTTAAATTCTCTTATCTAAATTGCCAAAACCATTCCAACGAAGAAAAAAAAAAAAAACTAGCAGACCTATGGCATTCTCTTCTTCTGATTTAGATTTTTAATTTAAAATGTTCTTTATATAAATAAATGCTATTAATTTCGCCTTATCTTTATCTTTTTATTTGCAAAGCAATTTGGATTTATTTAATCTGTTTACGTCTAATATAGATATTCACAGAGTATATTTACAGGATAAAAACACTATCTTAAGTCACAAATCAGGCACGAAGTAAAAGAGGCGTAAAACTCGACGTCTCTCTCCCTCTCTTCTTCTCCTCTCTCTTAACGAACGACATGGACACTGTAGCACTCTTCTTCACGGGCGCCCTCGTCGCCGGCGGTATCTACTGGTTCCTCTGCGTCCTCGGACCAGCCGAGAGAAAAGGCAAACGAGCCGTCGATCTATCCGGCGGCTCAATCTCCGCCGAGAAAGTCCAGGACAACTACAAACAGTACTGGTCTTTCTTCCGCCGTCCCAAAGAGATCGAAACCGCCGAGAAAGTCCCCGATTTCGTCGACACGTTCTACAACCTCGTCACTGACATCTACGAGTGGGGATGGGGACAATCCTTCCACTTCTCTCCTTCGGTCCGAGGAAAATCCCACCGCGACGCCACGCGCCTCCACGAAGAGCTGGCCGTAGATCTGATCCAAGTCAAACCGGGTCAAAAGATCCTGGACGTCGGGTGCGGTGTCGGCGGTCCGATGCGCGCGATTGCATCTCACTCGCGAGCCAACGTGGTCGGGATCACGATAAACGAGTACCAGGTGAAGAGAGCGCGTGACCACAACAGGAAAGCTGGTCTCGACGCGCTCTGTGAGGTCGTGTGCGGTAACTTCCTCGAGATGCCGTTCGATGATAACAGCTTCGACGGCGCGTACGCGATCGAAGCGACGTGTCACGCGCCGAAGCTTGAGGAAGTGTACGCGGAGATCTACAGGGTCTTAAAACCCGGATCCTTGTACGTATCGTATGAATGGGTCACGACAGATAAATTCAAACCGGAGGATGATGAGCACGTGGCGATCATCCAAGGGATCGAGAGAGGAAACGCGCTTCCGGGGCTCAGGAACTACTCGGATATAGCCGAGACGGCGAGGAAAGTAGGGTTCGAGGTAGTGAAGGAGAAGGATCTAGCGGCTCCACCGGCTGAGCCGTGGTGGACTCGGCTTAAGATGGGTCGGATCGCTTATTGGAGGAACCACATTGTGGTTCAGATTTTGTCTGCGGTTGGAGTTGCGCCTAAAGGAACCGTTGATGTTCACGAGATGTTGTTTAAAACCGCTGATTTCTTGTCCAGAGGAGGCGAAACCGAAATTTTCTCTCCGATGCATATGATTCTCTGCCGGAAACCAATTTCTTAGAGAAGCAAAAAAAAAAAAAAAAAGGTTCGTATGGAGAGAATCGTCTTCCGATCTCAATTTGTTTTTTTTTTCAATGGATTTTTAATTATGAGTTAATCAGCGTGGTCAGTCAATCAGTGTACTCTCTTTTGGATTTAAAACCTTTGTTTGATTTTAATCTGGTATGTGTTTAAGGAATTTTTAATCTTTTTCAAGTAGCTAATATTTGGCTCTCGAATTATCCGCCGGAGGCGTAGCGCCGACGAGACACAGTGGATTATAGCACTGGTTTAAAGAGTGTTTAGAACTAATTACTGTAACAAGGATACTTAAGTAAACTTAGGTGTCGACAGCATGTGGAACTAGTTGACTAGTGTACGAGTGTGTCTGGTTTTTGTTTGTATAATTTCTCGCTTTGCAGAATAATCTTTTGTTTATTAATATAAAGAAGCATTTTTAGGTTTACAGTTTGTGGCAAGTAACTGGTAAGAGTGGAGTCGCGCGTGGTCGCATGCTATGAAATATTATAATGTTGACTGAATTATTGGTGGGTATTATATATAGATTATCGATATTATAAACCTTATTATAAAAGTCGTTATAGAAAATTCACGTGATTCTTTTCTGAGTTATACGGTTAGATCTACGAAAACATAACAAGACATTTCCCTTTTGTTTTTGCTCAATTTTGGCCAACTCACTGCACTGACCTCGTGTGTCGGACTAATATTTTTCTTTTTTTATATATAAACTGCTTTGTCGCCTTCGAATTTCAGATCGTGATGATTCACATTTGAAAATGACAGGAGGGATATGTAGATACACTGTAATAGATCCTGATACTACTCTTATCTAACGGGTCTTAGTGGCAAGATCTTGATTGTGGTAATATTAATAAAATTACAAGTCCTTATCATTTTGATGGAGGTTCAAAGAAAAAAAAAATTCTTCTTTTATGGTTTTATCAATAGCAAATATTAACTTCACCAACTACTTTTTTCTCTGATGAAAAACAATGGCGTCTCCCATGTAATGTAATGAGGAAATTGGAAGAATACATTGCTCTTACTCACATTTGAGCTAATGTTTGGATGACATTGCCTTTCCTTTTGTACAATTAGTAATACCGTGAGATTTTCGGGTCAATTCTTTATTAAGTTTCATAAACTTCTCATTCATTCTAATTGACAATAAATTGATTGATCGATTTTTTGATGGGGATTTCCAACTATCAATTTTCGAATATTCCCTGATCAATACGTCAGGTTCGAAAGCAAAGAGAACGATCTCTTCCTTAGTGTAGCTCGAGGACCAATAGAATCGGTTCAGGTCGCTTCTCTAATGCTGCATATTGACTCCATCATCCACTTTTAGGAGAAACAATACCCACCTTCAGGAGAAACAATATCCATCTAATATCCATCTTCTGTTAAGTTACATGCGCTTCCAACTTAAAATTAATTAGCAGTAAGTGGATTGGTCTATGCTCCTTATATATTAGTTAGGATCTCTTCCAACTTCCGATGTGGGATATTATCCCTACTTTGGCCATTGATCTCGGTAATGGTTGAGCAAGGATCGACAGACCATCTTTGGGTCACATATCGATTATGGATCAGGTTAGATTATTAGGGATAATATCTCACATCGAAAGTTGGAAGTGATCATAACTAATATATAAGGAACATGAGCCAATCTACTTACTGTCAATTGGTTTTAGGTTGGAAGCCCATGTAATTTAACACCTTCTTCTCTTCGATTAATTATTTGGTTCAAGTGTTTTCCATTACGTTTAGGCTACACGTTGGTTTAAGTATCGGGAACAATCATTAGTCTCTTGTGGTGATGGGCTAAAATCAACTCTATTAATCGGATTGAAATCCTACCCGAGGTTGCAATATGTAGTAGAGACAGAAGTAACATTCTCTCTACTTCATGCAATGACCTACTTAGATAATCTTGGCTTTGAAGAGGTAATGTTTGAGAGTAATTCTCACATGTTTTCATCAAGGCAGTAGCCAAACCATTTGAATGGGCAAGACGTCAAATGTATACTGATAAAGTGTGAATCATCACTTTCGATGGGAGACAAGCCAATGATTGTGCGGACATTATAGCCAAGAAAAGCATATATGTCCAATGGCTGAGGTGGGCGTTCGTATACAACACATATATGATATCATCAAACTGTTGCTGTAATATGCTATAAGAGAGTATTGTATCTATGCAATGCGTTTATTTCTCTTGCTAATAGTGAAAATTTGGTTGTAACTCGATAAAAATTACTTAAGGCACACGAAAGCGTTGTTCTTCGGCCAGAATTTTTGTTGGTTTCTATTCTATAAAGACACGAAAATAATTCCGAAAAACTTTGAACTTTCACTCAGCTAACTTGTTGGGAACACAGGCCAATGTTTCGCTTCTAACCTTGATAGCATATGATTTCAAATCGGCCATTAATATCATATACGGATTACTGACAAAATTTGCGATTTTTTGTATATTTCAGACCGAATATAACAACAAAAACGTTGCTAAGATATTCACAAGTCTAATTATTTTTGTGGTTTTGATGTATTCACAAAATTCAGACTTAGTACGTAGAAACGAAATTCCGACACAAAAGACAAATAGTAACGAAGACAATTCAGCAAGTAGCTTTAAGTTGAAGCGGTTTTGGTCGGTCGACAGTTCTTCTCTTCCACAAATTAACTTCACTCTTCGGTTTCGGACATAGACTTAAACCCTCTCGCTGAGTCAGAGGCAGGCTTACAGAGCATGGAATCATCACCTCTTCGTCATCGGAAGAGTAACATCGGCGATGGTCCAATCGAGATTCTTCACGTTTCATCTCGACCGTCCATTCGAATCCACCGAGTGCTTCTCTGCTGCTCGCAAATTTCTTCATTTTACCCAATGAAGGCGCCGCAACCGCTTCCAACACCGCTACCGGATATTCGTTCACGACGGCCAAGTCGGTGGAGATGGACTTTCTCGACGGATTCCTTCCCGTAGAGAAGAGACGTTTTAGTTTCGAAAAGCTTCCTTTATTGCCTTCTTCCTTAATTAGAGAAGACGACGCCATTTTGAGATTCTTAGGTGCTGCTCTGTTTTTATTCTCCGGAGGACATTTGGGCTTTGAGAGTTTGATCTGACCGATGCAGGAGACTTTAGGCGAAGTGGGCTCGGCCCAAACGACGGCGTTTTTGTTTTTTCTCCTAGCTCTAGCCGCCGTCGGAAGCAACGGTGTTATTGGACTGGAGAAGAAAAATCCTCTGCTCGCCATCGAAGTCGTGCGTTGGTGACGGAGATCTCTTGCCGGAGTAAACGGCGCCGCGCTGTGACCAATGGACAACGCTCTTTGAAGCATCTTCGAGAGTTTCGTGGAGTTGTTGTTGGAAGCTTTTTCCATTTATTCACAAAAGTAATACAGATGCGAAACAGAGACTCTTGGTTTTATATGTTCTGTTGTTTGTGTCTGAAATTTCTTAGAAAGTGAGAATCCGAGTATGATAGAGAAACTCAATTGAAATTGTCAACGGTGATGACGTTACGGAGAGGGGGTTTTGGTCAAAGCTGAGCTAAACCGGAGAAGACATTTATGGCTTATAGTCATTTATGTTTGTTTCGGTTTATAGTTTTCCTTATTGTTTAGGTTGTCTTCTTCTTCTACACGGATTAAATTAATGATTTATTTGACTTTTTTATGGGATTAATCCCACATGTGCTGTACATTAGATTTAGAGGATAATAATAAACCACATGATTTTTATGCTTAATTGTATGGGATTAATTAAATAAAATAATTAGTACAGGAACAGTGAAAGCGACGTGCAAAGTGAACACTTGTCCTTATGGCTTTTGGTCAATAGACGACAAATGCTGTTATATGTTAATGTCACACATACATAACATTTCCAAATAGTTGTCAATACTAATCTAACAATTTATTACTTTCTAAGACTAGTTCCCCTCTTTAGTCTTCTCTTGTTAAATGCAGTTTCGCAAATCTTTTCCGTGAAATACTCCTTCTCTTGAGTCTTAACTTGTTTATATGTTACAAGTTACGACTGAATTAAATGCTGTTCTACATTTTTCTAATTGAGAACTACTTCTTAGGCATACTTTCCTCTCTTGAGTCTTCTCTTGTACACACGCATTAAAGGATCCAAATTCCTTTTTGTTTTAAAAACAAACTAATTGTTGTTTGCATAGCTTTGTATACATAGACAAATCATTTGGGAATTTGTCATCATTGATTCAAGAAAAGTTGCATTTCCTGAGGAAACGAAGAACATATTGACTGATAAAGAAAAAACAGAGTACATGGTACATTAATACTTCTTGATTCAAGTTAACCAGTGTTGTGCCCGAAACAAAGTTACAAAATTGCCTTTAAAATGTCGTAAAAAATTCTCGAGAGAAAGAAAGTTGTGAATTAATGCTTGGAAGGTTTCCTACAATGGCCGAGCAACGAGTCCCTTCTGAATCATCTTCTCCACCAACTCTTCATGCTTCTTCAACTGCCCAGCTTTTCTTAACTGAGCAAGAACCATCTCATATAAAGACAAGCTCGGTGTCAAACACTTCTCTTCAACCATCTCTCTAAACAACTTATAAGCATTACTCCAGTGCCCCATCCCACAGAACATCGTAACCAAAAGCCTATAAGTGTTCACGTTCGGCTCAACATCTTTCGCATCCATCTCTTTCTTCATCTTCAAAACCATATCAGTAGACCTCGACTCCGCAAACATCCTCATCAGTATATTATACGTCACCGTGTTCGCCTCACACTTGGCCTCCACCATCTTCGAATACATCCTGTGCGCGCCGTTCACGTCCCCCTTCTTCTCGATGCACCTGAAGATCGTGTTGAAAGTTGAAGCGTTCACATCGCACTTCTTCCTGATCATCGTGTTCAAAACCTTGACCGCGCTCTCAAGATTCTCGTCTCTGCAGTGAGTCTCGATGAGGAAGTTGTAAGTTATGGTGTCGGGCTCGCATCCAAGCTTCTTCATCTGGTTATAAACCTGCAAAACTTTCTCTGCTCTCCCTGCTTTCACATGAACCCTCATCAGATTGTTGAAAGTAATGGCGTTTGGAGCACATCCAGAATCTAACATATCCGCGAAGACGTCGTGCGCGCGGCTGATTTGCCCGCATCTACACAAGGCATCGATCACGATGCTGTAAGTATACACGTTCGGCTCGATCCCTGCAAGTTTCATCTCCTTGAAGACTCTCTCCGCCTCTGAGATTTCACCGGCTCGGCACCACCCACGAACAAGATTCGTGTAGACTATAACATCAGGCTCGAATCTATCTTTCAAGCTATCGAAAAACGACTGAGCTTCGTTGGCTCTTCTCTTCCTAGAGAGGATGCTAATGACTATGGAGAAGGCGATTTTGTCAGGAACGCATCCGTAATCTTCCATGCGGTTAAAGCAATGTACAGCCTCTGAGGCTAACCCAGCTCTAACGTAACGCCTGATCAAAATCGTGAAGGTGTCGATCGAGATCTCGACGTTTCTGGATTTCATGAGGTCGATCAAGTGCCAAGCTAGGTCGAATTGCCTTACCTTCCCGGCGAGATCGACCATTTCGTTGTACGGGTGAGGGGAACTCTGGTCGTACCCGTCTCGCGAGGTGGCCCAGTTGAAGAAAGCTAGAGACTGGAGGAGAGGGATCCCGTGGCGGACGCCGCCGCACTTCTCTATCACGCATCGCACGACGGAGGGGGAGATTCGGGAGGCGTCGGCGGAAATTTGGGAGAAAACGAGGGAGAGAGCGGGGAGGGTGGAGCTAGGGTTTAAGACGGTGTCTTCGGGGTTTGTAGGGTTTTTCCGATAGTGATCTTTGATGATGGAGTGGAGCTTTTCTACCGTCTGTGTATCCTCCAGAGTTAGCGCAGGTGAGACAGGGACAGAGACGTCGGCGACGGCGGCGGCGGATTCGTCGATTTCATGGTCTTGGTGTAGGGACGAAGCAGAGGTGGTGAAGGGTTTGGGTAAAAGAGAAGAGACGAAGGAAAAGGATCGAGAAAGACGGAGTTTTGATCGTATTAACGCCATCAATGGGAGATTTGGTCACACTCACTCGAACGCGGAGTGGCGTTTGTGAAGGAGGAAGCTCATCGAATTATTAAAAAGGTCAAATTTGCTTTGCTTCCAAACGAGCTGAACCGGCGTCGTTTCAGTGACCGTATGATTGAAACGAATGTACACTTTTCAACGTTACACAAACACACACAGCTACTATATAATTAAATTTATAGAGCGAATTAACCAAAATGGTTGTTTAAAAAAAAGAGACTTTGTTGCACTGATTGATTGTAGCAAGAGCAAGAATGTTTTACAAGACTTACTCTATAATAGAAAGAAACCCACAAAGGAATGAAATGAACTATTTACACCATATGAAACTTTAAAAAAAATTATTGAGAGATTCCAAGTTTAGTAATGTCATTATCATGTCACTACCTGAATTTAAACTATGATTTAAAATGTTGTATACGAGTTATTGACAAAAGTCTCTTTCATATTGTATTAGTATTCTCTCGAATAGAATTCAACCAATTATGTAATCTATTGCCGGCAAAACATTCGCCAAGTCAGAATTTCATGAAAGGTCTACTAATCTCTTTGCATATATACTTATACATTAAAACTCATAGTCGTCGCCTACACGTATTATATATGTGATGTCTCAGAAGCTTTTGGAGCTAAGATTTTGTGAGTCACTTTGGATGAAGTAATATTGGATGATGCTAATTGTTACTTTTTAGTCAGTTGGGGTACATAAGCAGCTTGACCATGCCAATAATCCGACTCGCAATTTTGCAAGGAGAAAAAAATTATTCTCTTATTATAAAAATAAACATAAGATAGTTTCAGACCTAGCTTATTGGCTAAGGAAGAAAATAAAATTAAAACATCGAAGAAGTCTTAATATAAATCCTAATGACATATGGTTTAGGAGTAAACTAATTAAAAAAAAGGAAACGACTCTTTCTAAAACTTAAATCTTCGTTCATAATCCGATCTAAGCTTTGGAAATTTCACATTACATTCCAGAGAGAAATCCAAACGTACAACACACGCTTATGCTCTCTTCTCTCCATCTATAATTCCTACTCGGACTAGTATTTAAATCCTAATCCAACTTTTAATTATATAATTGTATCACCGTATATATACACAAACACATACATAACCTTTTTGTTGTTTATGATCCTTAATCCTTATATAGTTACTACTCCAAAACCTCAGGAAAAACAACAGAAATCAATCACTGGGATCTCATCAAATATTGCCGTCGGCGCCGGCGCCGGAGAACGAGAGGAAAACGGAGGAGCATGTGTCGTTAAAGAATCTGATTCCGTTCTGTCATCCAGCTGGGACCCAGACGCCACCGTTCAAGGATATGCCTAAGTCTTTAAAACGGCGTTACATCAAGGTTAAAGAGCCTCTCTTTGATCCAATTACTTCCAAGCGTATTTATTGGCGGGAAGAGCTGATTGATGACGACGGCGAAGATCAAGATCACGAGCATAATCACTATGGATGTTTCTTTTTGTTGAAGAGAAGCATTCAAAGAACGATCGATAAGTGGTTTGGTCCTCTTTTTGGATTACCCAAGTTTGAGGAGTTTCGTTATTGAAATAAATAACACAAGTGTGAGTTTCTTGTTTGGGACAAAATTGAATTGCAAATACAATGGTTTTTATATACGAGTCTTTCGATTTAAGGGTTTATTATGAGATTGAGAGGGATGTATATTTGTTAGGCTTGTTACTTCGACGCACGCACGTCTAAAGATTGTACAGTGTTCTTAATGATCAACGTTTACACTTTTCAGGTTTATGATTCAGGCTTAGATAGGCCCATGTACCCATATAAGTACGCCCATTAAGTTAGGCCCAATATTTGTTTGATAAGGTTGTTGATTTTTCTTTTGTGAAATTTTAAATGTAGTTTTGGTAAAACGCAGTAATAACGTTTACTAGCAAACGTTTCGTAGACGTATGATCTCTGGATTCAGCACAAATTTTTTTTTTTCGTCTTACATCTATTATTTATTTGTACTGTTACAATCGTTTGATACAATATATCTAAGAAAGTTTTTTTTTTTTTTAAACTTTATATCTAAGAAAGTTTGGACAACTATGATATAAACCCCATATATATCTTGTAGATACTCCTTGCTTTGCTAGTAAATCTGCGCATTGATTTAAAGATCTTTGACAATATGTGAATTTGATATCATCAAACATTTGATGCCCATCTTTGTATAGTGTTGATGTAATGTTGTAATCGTAGGTTTTGCGTCAGCACATTTTTAACCATTTTTAAAAGTAAAACTGCGATATATAATCATGAGCTTTGTCAATACATTAACAGTGAAAAAAGTTTGAGTTACATAAGCTTAGTTTGTGAGTTGAGGCTTGTGCTTGTGCTATCATCGTTATTGTGTTACCAACTTACCATATGCCATCAAGTACGTATAACGCATGTTGATGACATTTAGAAAAAAATACAGTGAGTTTTGTTTATATTTTAATGATTATGTATACAAACCATAGCGAGCATTTTAGAAAAATTTAAAGTATAAAGTAAGTAAGTAACGATAGTTTATAACAGCTCATATTTATTTAGAGAAATATTATTATTTTGGTAAAGAGGAATATCATATGTGTATGTTTATGTGTAGTCAAAGATGATACTTTAGTTATTATAGAAATGTATTAAATCTATTAATCCACAATAGCCCATTGGTTTAATAAGAAACTAAAACATTGTGCTGCCAAAAAAAACCAAAATGAAATTACACAATCATCCATATATCTATCAACGACCAAGTTACCGACCATTGCGTATATAAGGGTAGATATGTCATTTAAGAATTTTGTAAACACGGCGTGTTAGAACAGAGATAGAGGAAATAAAGGAGAGGAAGAAATCCTGACAAGAAATAAGTACGAAATATATATTTGATCTCTCTTGTTTTTTTTTTTTCTATCTGCATCTCAGGGTTTTGTGATTTGATTCTCCGTTCGATTCCCGTCTCTCTTCGTTTACAATACTTTTTTTTCGTTCTCGTGTTTTTGTTTTGTCGGGTGGATCTTTAGCTGATGGCGAAACTGAGACACTCGCGATTTCAGGCGAGGAAATGGTCGACATTGATGCTGGTTCTGTTTATGCTTTTCATGTTAACGATTGTTCTCTTAATGCTTTTGGCGTTTGGGGTTTTCTCTCTTCCAATCAATAACTACGACGAATCTTCTCCGATCGATCTCTCTTATTTCAGACGAGCTGCAACTGAGAGGTGCATGAAATTGTCTCGAATTTCTCTTGATCTGTCAAGGGAATTTGATTTCTTTTTATTAAATTTTTTGTTTTCATTTTTATCGACATTCAGAAGTGAGGATGGACTTGGGAAGAGAGGAGATCAGTGGACTGAAGTGCTTTCGTGGGAACCCAGGGCTTTCGTCTACCACAACTTCTTGGTTAGTACTGTTCTTAATTCTTAGATTTTATTTCGATTAACTGGAAATTTTGCAATTGATTTGTTGGTCATTTTAAATCAAATTTCGATCTTTACTGTCTTTTAGTTCGAAATCGACGCATGTTTGAACCAAAAAAAAAAAACTCAATTCTTGAATCTTATAGTTTATTATTTGATTTGACCAGTCGAAGGAAGAATGTGAATATTTAATTAGTCTTGCCAAACCACATATGGTGAAGTCAACTGTTGTAGATAGCCAAACCGGGAAGAGCAAAGATAGCAGGTTCGGTTTCCTTTTCTCCCATGGATGGTGATATATGCTTCAATCATGTATTGTGTGTATTGTTGTTCTGATTGATTTGTGAAAACTACACACATTCAGGGTTCGAACAAGCTCAGGGACTTTCCTTAGGAGAGGAAGAGACAAAATCATTAAGACTATTGAGAAAAGAATTGCAGACTACACCTTTATTCCAGCAGGTATATGAGAGACTTTATAATTGATCAATAGCAGCTTTGGACTAAATTTGTGACTGTATGTATCTAATTAGTGTCGGAACGAGATAATCTCAGCTTTCTTCTGCGTTATGAATTATGCTATTCATTTAGTATTAAGATGATTATGGAATGTGCAGAGCATGGAGAAGGACTCCAAGTTCTTCACTACGAAGCAGGGCAAAAGTATGAACCACACTATGATTACTTTGTGGACGAGTTCAACACTAAGAATGGAGGTCAACGGATGGCGACAATGCTTATGTATCTGTAAGATTTTTCCAAGTCTGTTATCTTATTTCGAAAGGTTGCCATGTTCTTCTAGTTATTTACCAAATCTTGTCTTCTTCTTCTTCTTCTTCGATACAGGTCGGATGTTGAAGAAGGCGGTGAAACGGTGTTTCCTGCTGCCAATATGAATTTTAGCGCTGTGCCATGGTACAACGAGCTCTCCGAGTGTGGGAAAAAGGGAGTTTCTGTAAAGCCGAGAATGGGCGATGCGTTACTCTTTTGGAGCATGAGGCCCGATGCTACACTGGATCCTACAAGCTTACATGGTATTAATCATATAAAACACTCTTTTGTAATTTTTTGTTTTTTTTTTCCTGATACCATCGAGTGTGTAGTTGATAATATGCATTTCCTCTTGATTCTAGGTGGATGTCCTGTGATTAGAGGGCACAAGTGGTCATCTACCAAATGGATGCATGTTGGGGAGTACAAAGTCTAGCGTGTTTGATTGCTGGTAACGCTCTTTTACTCATTAGTTTACGCCCATTATGTTTGTGTTATCTTAGCAAATAGAGTGGTTAAGGGACTCGAGGAAGTAACTTAATCATCAATGATGAAAATGTAGTAAACATCAACTAATCTCTCTAATTCAACATAGTTTCCTCTCCCACACATATATGCTTGTTATCGATGTCCATATAAAAGTATCGTGTGTTTGTTCTTGGTTCTTACATTATCCTTTTTTTTATTGGGCAGGACTGTATACTGTTTCCTTGATGGTGGAAGAAATGCAATGTCGGAACCAAAAACTACAGAGAGTTGATGTTTGTTTGTATTTTTTCCCCCGCGGCTCAGTGTATTGGTCAGCAATATATTTTTGTTTTGATGGGATTCAGAGGATCACAATATCATTAGAGGATTACTAAAAGATAGAATCGTTAGATTAAATTAGGATGGACTAGAGATACTGTTGCTCATTGGTATATGAGCCATAAAGTTTGTCCTTTCAACAGATGATGTGAATTACTTAGTTTTGTGCTGTCTTTTTGTGATTAAAACATTATTATCATCAAAAAAAAAAAATGTCATCTTAATATGAAAGCTAAACTGTTACATTCATTCATATACCCAAATCAGCATAAGGGACCGAAACATTCTTAATTTGGGTTACGTCAGTGACTCGATTTTTGGTGGTTTTCATCAGGAGATGATATTATGGCCATATTTTTTAACCTTTAAATCATGGCCATAGTTGAAATTCTCTAGTATATATACAAGAGAAAAATCTAATTTCTATTTTGTATATCAAGAGAACCGTTAGACCAAGTATAAGAAATGTTTAACACATTGCACAAACTCCGGAACATTGATATAAAAGTATGATGGAATAGATTATTACACAACAACAAAAAGACATGATTCCCCAATTTGGAATACAAACATAAGGCTTATATATTGCGTTTTTGTACGAAATTTCTTCTCTACACAAACCTTTTTATTATACAACGGAAAAAAAAAACAAAAGAAAATCCCAAATCCACAAATCTCTGAGTTTTTTTTAAAAGCAATCCTGTTTTTTTTCTTCTCTCGATACCATTCAAATGCCAAAATAAAATGAGAATGGAGAAACATAGATAGAGGTTGTTTTAAAGGGCTTAGCTTGTGGCGTCGCGACTGTAGAATTGATCAAGTGTTTTGGCGGGAATACGGTGAAGAAGCTCACGAGGGAAGATACGGAGCAGTGTCCATGCCAAGTCAAGTGACTGGAAGATGTTTCTTGTGTCGTATGCGCCTTGCATCACAAACTTCCTCTCAAATTTGTCCAGAAACTCTAGATACAGCTGCAGAACCACAACGCATGAAGCTAGTGTTGTGAGAAATTGTTGTTGTCCGTATACTGATATAAACATGAACGTAATTGAGTAGAGAGAGGTACCAGATCCTCAGAGGAAAGAGCTTCTTCTCCAACGACAGCTTTCATGGCTTGAACATCCTTCCCGATTGCATAGTTTGCGTATAGCTGAAATTCAACAGAATATTTTTCGGTTGGGGTTTGATGATACTAATGAGATACTTTAGTAAAGTAAAATCTTATAAGTAGCAAACCTGGTTGGACACATCAGAATGGTCACGGCGAGTCATTCCCTCACCAATAGCACTCTGCAGAATTGAACAATGTTTAAATCAATAAGTCATTAGTATGTTTCAATCCATGTGAATCCAGAAAGGTATATAATCAAAATGGCTTGGCTACCTTCATTAATCGAGAAAGTGATGGAAGCACGTTAATGGGTGGATATATCTGTTTTAGGAAGAACCAAGACAAGATAAGAGCTCAATGTAGATTGACGAGGAAATTTTTTTCTACCAGTTAGAAAGAAAACAATGACAGATATGCAAAACGAGTAAAGCATATCGCACCTGTCTGTTGTGAAGTTGCCTGTCAATATAGATCTGACCCTCAGTAATGTAACCAGTAAGATCCGGAGTAGGGTGAGTGATGTCTGAGTATTACACACAAGAAATACTATGAGCTTTTTTTTATATAATAATAATAAAAAAAGAGAATCTCAAGAATGATACGATTTTTTACCATCATTGGGCATAGTGAGGATAGGAATTTGGGTAATGGAACCCTTTCTTCCTTCAATACGCCCTGCACGCTCATAAATAGTTGCAAGATCTGTATACATATAACCCGGATAACCACGCCTTCCAGGCACTTCTTCTCGAGCAGCCGAGACCTACAGTTCATCAAAATATGTCGAAGGTAGATTTCTTAAAACATATTCATGCTGGTTGAAGTTTGTGAAAATATTAATGAAATTTCGAGTCACGGAACATAGAGACCAATGAAAGATATTATACCTCACGAAGAGCATCTGCATACGAACTCATGTCTGTCAATATAACAAGCACGTGCTTCCCACATTCATAAGCTAGATATTCTGCGGTTGTGAGAGCAATTCGAGGAGTGATAATTCTTTCGATGGTCGGGTCATTTGCCTGTTGGAGTGAAATGCATAATAATTGCAAAATTGTGTTAATATGAATATAGTAGTACTATGAAAGAAATAAGATACGGCAAGAGGGGTAGAAGATACAAAAGTATTAAGTTACCAGGTTCAGGAAAAGGGTAACTCTTTCCATTGATCCATTTTCTTCAAAATCACGCTTGAAGAACTGAGCTGTCTCCATGTTTACACCCATAGCTGCAAAAACAATTGCAAAATTGTCCTCTCCATGATCCTGGAAAAAAAAGGGAAGAAAATCAAAGGATTTTACAAGGCAAACAAATACATCCGAGACTAATATCCTAACAAAGTAGGATACTCAATTGTCACAGAAGTTGAGTATCCTGATAAGTCAATGGCCCTTTACATGTCCCGCAAAATTCGTAGAGATACTTAAATCCATCTACATTAGTTAGTAAGTGAATATGGGCACATACACACTAACACTTTAAGTCTTCAACAAGATCCTTAGAATATAAAAGTACTTTAGTGGATGTAATGAGGGCAAACAATTACCTCAATAAGGTTCTCAGTCTTTTCCAACCGCTTAACAAGACCAGCCTGACGACAAATTTGAGCAGCTATTTCGTTATGTGGTAGACCAGCAGCAGAGAAAAGAGGAATTTTCTGTCCACGAGCAATGGAGTTCATGACATCAATGGTAGAAATCCCTGTCTGGATCATCTCTTCAGGATAGGTTCTTTCACTAGGGTTGATTGAGCTTCCTATAAGTATTATTTGCCGACACAGTTAAAACAACAACATTTTTTTTTTGCTTCAGAGATCACACAATGAGACAATCAAAACTCACCAGAAATATCGAGGTATGCCTCTGGCAAAATAGGAGGGCCATTATCAATTGGCTTTCCTGAGCCGTTGAATATGCGCCCAAGCATGTCTTGTGATACAGGTGTTTTCAGCACCTGAAACACATACCATGAACATAAAAGGTTAAACAACAAAACTATAAGCAATCCGTTCTCAGAAAGCTGCCAAAACAACATTTTAACCAATGGGGGAAACGCTTAAGTGGTGAAGTTCTAGTAAACTACCTCTCCAGTGAATTGCACCGTAGTAAATTTGTTGTCAATTCCAGATGTTCCTTCAAAAACCTGAAACCATTAGATGAGTAAGTTATTTAACAACAGCGAACCTTTAAAGCCTGTGCATAAATTGCATTTGTACAACTAGATTCGAAAAGTTAGTGTAATGCAGAATTCAAGCAAGAGTAACACGAAAAAAAAAAGAAAAAAAAACATTAACCTGGACAACTGCTTTCTCTCCATCAACCTCCAAGACCTGACCACGTCTCATTGATCCATCTCCTAAGCGAATATTAACAATCTCCTGGTACTTTGGACCCTGCAGGTATGTTTAAACATTTCATTAGAGTCAGAAAGTTTTCCTGAAAAAGAAAAAAAGCAAATATTCGATAGCAAAGCTTCTCGTTATCCATGTTTTTTACCTTCACTTTTTCAAGGATGACCAAGGGTCCCGCAACCCCAGAGACAGTTCTATACTCTACAATTCAAAGATTCTCCAATCAGTCTCTTACGAAAAACAAAAAGCAGGAAGAAAAGCTAACCCATAACATCAGCTACAGGAAACGACTGATACTAATCACACAAAATTAGACGACTATTCGATAAGAATGACAAAGAGGCTAGATCGTTCACTGAAGCTTAAAATGCAAAATTCGAACCAAAAGAAAATATGAAATCAATCTCCCTTATCCGTTAGTCAACCAACGTTTTAGTAGAAAAGAAGAAGACCAACGATAATATGTGATCCATGATCCATGATCGGTGACTTACCCATTCCGATCTCAAGAGCTCCTTCATCGATGTCGATGCCACTCGCCCCCATTATCACAGATCAAGATCAAATCAAGCCGCAGCACAATTTCTGGAAGAAAACAAAAGCCACAACGCGAGGCGGGAACAAATCGATAACAAAATGAAACGAAGTCAATGGAAATTCGATCCAATTATAAAATTTGAGCCTGAGAGAGTGAAGAATATGAGATAAAAATCGAACTGTGATGAAGATCTGATGAACAAATCACGTACCTGGAACGAACGGAGAGATGAAATTGTGATCTCTGAGTTGTGTTGAACTATGATGGTGTGGCTCTGTGAAAACGTGGTTGGAGGATATCTGACATCTAATTATTTGCCTATTATTATTTTCCTAAAAGTCTAAAATATTTTTTTTCGAGCGAAAATTTTTTTTTATGATGGAGATATTTTTCGGTTGTAAACGGTGCGTTTCGTTAAACTTTCTCAAGGAAACAAAAAAAGCGCCCACCGTGGGGCTCGAACCCACGACCACAAGGTTAAGAGCCTTGCGCTCTACCAACTGAGCTAGACGGGCTAACTGTTAGACTAAGTACAATCTATATATGATCATGGGTTTTAATAACATGATCAGCCAACGACCAAATTTCTGCAAGAATCATCATCCACTATATCTTCAGTCAACTGTTACGTGTAGTAATCAAGCACAATGTAATCACCAAATTAATAACAAGTACTTTAATGGAATCGATCAGATAATTGTTTACAAGAACAGAGAATCAATAGGAAAGACTCTCTCTCCCCTTACCCCTCTCCCTTGATCAACTCCGTGATGAAAAAGCAAAATAACCAACCCCCCTTTATTTACAGATCCCAAGAGATTTCCTTTTTTCTCACGTCTCGTATGTAGTCTTTATTCCCCCAACTTTACCTCTCCACATGTCTTTCTTCTCACAAAATATTACCTCGTCGCTCTTCTAAAATGTCAGCGCTACACTCACGAGGCCCGTTCCTTCTCAAGCCCGTACTCCTTTGGCCCTTCTCTTATAAGTGTAGAGAATGGGCGGCTTCAGACCTTCGAATGTATCATTTCCCTCCCCTTTGAAACCGACCTTGTCCTCAAGGTCGAAGGTGGGAAATAGCTTCTGCAAACTCGACTTCCACTCCCACGAATTCTCATAAGCCGGAAGTGCCTTCCACTGAACCTTGCAACTCGTCTAAAAGCTGGTCAATCATGGGAATGGGATAGCTGTGTGAAATTGTGGATTTGTTGAGGGCCCTATAATCCACACAAAAACGCCAACTCCCATCTTTTTTCTTCACCAGAAGTACAGGGCTCGAATACGGGCTTCCACTGGGTTGAATAATCCCCGCTATGAGCATCGCTTTTACTTGTTTCTCGATTTCCTCCTTCTGCACCTGAGGATAGCGAAACGGCCGTACGTGACAGGATCGGTACCCACCGTCAACACGATGCTGTGCTCTCTTCCACGCGATGGGGGTAAGCCCTGAGGTTCCACGAAGACTTCTTTATAGTCCTCGAGTACCTGAGCAAGTTCCTCAGGGGCATTCACGGCCTCCCTCTCCTCTGCTTGTAGGCCACATAACTCCACTACCATACCTTCTCCTTGTCTTTCCCATGCCTTCCAGAGTGCCTTGAGAGCAACCGAAGAGCTACAGATACTCGGGTCGCCCTGTAGCTTAATCGTTTTGCCCCCTTCCTGAAAGCTCATCGTCTGCAACTTCCAGTTATTCTGCATATCCCCCAAGGTCTCCAACCACTGCACACTACGTCAGCTCCTCCTAACCCCAATGGAAAGAAATTCGCGACCATCTGGTACCCTTGCATCTCCAGCTCGACATTTGTGCAAAGGCCTGTTCCCTTCACCATGATCTCGGTGCCGGTAAGGACGCCGTACCTTCCTGTCATCTCTGTCGGTATCCCTAGCTGTTTGACCACGGTGTCGCTCAGGAAGTTGTGCGAGGCTCCACTGTCGATCAGCACCACGACGGACAACCCCTGGATAGTCTCCATCAGCTTAATGGTCCTTGGCGATGAAATTCCGGCCATGGAATTTAGGGATAGCTCAGCTAGCTCTGTCACCAGCTCGGCTTCCCCCTCGTTTTGCCCTTCAGAATCCTCCACCCATTCTTCTTCTCGCCCATCACCGTAAACCACCATTACCCGCAATTCCGCTTGAGCGCACCGGTGGTTGTAGCCGTATTTCTCATCACAACGGAAGCACAACCCCTTCGCTCTCCGTTCTGCCATCTCCGCCGGTGTCAGTCGTCGAAACAGTGGTTTCAGTCGATCGTGTCCCTTTAGGTTATTTCCTCCTCCTCCCCTCTGCGGCGTTGACTTATTGAAGCTCTGGTAGTTGGGCTTGGGCTTAAAATTTGGCCCAATACCCGTTGTTTGTCCCCATTTATTTCCAGATGGCCCGTTTCTTCCTCCCGTGAATCGTGAATCTCCTCCACTGTCACCAGAGCTCAGGAACGACGTAGGGTTTCCGTACTCTTCCCAGTCTTCTACCATATGTGCCAGACTCATCATCGTATCCAGATTGTGAGGTCGGAGCATCCTTACATGTAATCGGATTTTCGAATCGAGTCCGTTCATAAACGCCATTTCCAGGACTTGTTCCGACAGCTATGAGGCGTTAGATGCTAAAGTGATGAACTCCTAGCAGTATTCACGGATGGATCCCACCTGTTTCATCTTTAATAGACGTGCCCCGGGGTGGTATCGAGCGTCGTCGAGTGATGACTCAGCACCCGTAGCTTCATCTGCTCCCAGCTCGAAAAGGGATCACGTTCTCGCGCCCAACGATTCCAGGAAAGCGCATCACCCACAAAGCTCATCCGCACAGCCTTCAGCTTTTCTTCCTCAGTGAAGCTACTCAACTCGAAGTACTGCTCCACCTGTAAAACCCACGCCTCTGCGTTGCTCTCGTCAAACTCGGGGATGGCCATTTTCTTTGCCAGCGAGTCATCCCTCACGGTCAACGCTTCTCCGCGTTGACTGATCGGCGTCCCTGTCTCTACCAGAACCACCCGTTCTTCTCCTGATCGTGGTTCACTCGACGAGGCGCTCATCGGACTCGGGTTTTCCACGGAGGTCTCCGTCTCTTTCCGTTTTCCGCGGTCCATCTCTTCGATCTTCTGCTGGAGATAGATGATCTGCGCGGGAAGCTTTGTGAGTTCCTCAACGCAGTCACCTTTGTTTCCAACACGTTCACCTTCTCGAGGGACACCGTCATCACCTGGAGTTGGTCGAACAGCTTCTCCATGTCCGTTCGTTTGTCGGTTTTTTGAACTCGCGGAAGCATGTTTCCCGGCGATCGTCTTGCTCTGATACCAAATTTGTTACGTGTAGTAATCACCAAATTAATAATAAGTACTTTAATGGAATTGATCAGATAATTGTTTACAAAAACAGAGAATCAATAGGAAAGACTCTCTCCCCTCACCCCTCTCTCTTGATCAACTCCGTGATGAAAAAGCAAAATAACCAACCCCTTTTATTTACAGATCCCAAGAGATTCCCTTTTTGCTCACGTCTCGTGTGCAGTCTTTATTCCCCCAACCTTACCTCTCCACGTGTCTTCCTTCTCACAAAATATCGCCTCGTCGCTTTTCTAGAATGTTAACACTATACTCACGAGACCTGTTCCTTTTCAAGCCCGTACTCCTTTGGCCCTTCTCTTATAAGTGTAGAGAATGGGCGGCTTCAGACCTTCGAATGTATCATCAACTTACCAAGGTTCTGAATCTTCTAAGGAACTTATAGTGAGTAGTACTGAATCAAATTACTCGATGATCCCAAATCTTTTTTTTCTTCTTAAACTCCAAAAATGTCACCAAAAATCTCCACAAGAACAAATACCATCTTTAAAGTGATGAAACCTATTCGTATCTCTAACGAAAATCTCTCTCCCTGCGTAACCCGATATAAATTTGATGACTGAATGGCAATCGCCGCATATCCTAAGGTTCTTTATGACCTGAAGAGGTGTACCGTCTGGTGTGTTTATAAGACCGAAAACTACAGCTAGTTTCTCGCTGTGTCCCCATAGTATCTGCTCTTTCTCTTGCTCATCCACATCTTGCATTACAAGATCCAAATTCGGGCGGTAACCCGATTTTCTCATCTCCTCGCTAATCTCATCCATCTTCTCTTTTATTTGATCCATCTGCGGATGCGACTTGTCACCAGCAAGAACCGTGTACACTCTGTTCTTCACTTGAATCCAGCTGCATCCCGGGTTCTTCTTCAGTCCCAGGCTCTCCATCTTGTTTCTAACACTGTCTACTTCTGTCCACATGCCCTTAGCGGCGTATATATTGGACAAGAGCACGTATGCCCCCGGGTTTTCGGGTTCTAGACCGAAAAGCTTCTCTGCTGCGATTTCAGCTAGTTCTACATTGTTTTGAAGCCTGCAAGAACTTAGCAAAGCTCCCCAGACGCATGAATCTGGCTCCAAAGGCATCTCCTTTATCAAATCATATGCTTCTTGCAACTTCCCTGCGCGTCCAAGAAGGTTCACCATGCAAGAATAATGTTCCAGCCTCGGTTTAATCCCATATTCCTCTGTCATCATGCCGAAATATCTCCATCCTTCATCTGTGAAACCTACTTGGCTACATGCTGATAATAAACTTGTGAAGCTGATGAAATCGGGTTTTAACCTGGTTCTCACAAGAGACTCAAATATGCTCATGACTTCCTTGGCCTTCCCGTGCATCGAATATCCACTCATTAAAGAATTCCAGCAGACCAAGTTTCTCGTGGGCATCATATCAAAGACGATCTGAGACATGTTAATTCTTCCACATTTGGCATACATGTCAATCAGAGCGCTCCCTACATGAACATCATCCAAAAGTTGGACTCGTACTGCAAACCCATGAGCCGATCTCCCATGAACCAAAGCTGCTATATTTCCGCACGCCGGGAGCATTGAAGGGATTGTTACACGGTTTGGCTTCACCCCAGCGACCTGCATTTCTCTAAACAGCTCCAAGGCTTCGATATCTTTCCCATTCTGTGCACACCCTGCTATGATTGAAGTCCACGACACGACATTTAGCTCCATCTTCTGCTCCTTGAATAACTCAAACGTTTCAAGCGCCTTGTCAACAAGACCATTTCGAGATAGCCCTGTGATGTACGCATTGCAAACCCCGGTCTCCATCAGCTCAAACTGTTCGAAAAGCTTTATAATTCCATAGACATGGCCGGATTTTCCGTACATATCGATCATTGCACTAATGACACATTTATCCTTCAGCAGACCCTGTTTAATCACATATCCATGAATCTGCCTCCCAAAATTCAGTTTCTCCGAGTCTCCGACAGAAGGAAGAACACTTGAAACTGCAACCTCATCAGGGAAAAAGCCTAGATGATGCATCTTTTGGAACATCATCACTGCTTCCTTGTGATACCCGCTACGATTAAACCCACTAAGAATACCATTCCAAGACACGGTATTAGGTTCAATACCCGATCTTTCCATCTCAGAGAGGATACTAACCACCTCTTCTAGGCAACCCTTTCTTGCATAGCCACAGAGCAAAGCACTGCAAGTCACAACATCTTTCTCAGACATTCTATCGAACACTTTGCGTGCATCCACCATCACACCGCACCTCATGTACATATGAAACAAAGATCCCTCAACGATAGCATCACCATCCAACCCCGAGGCACACGATATACAGTGAATCTGTTTGCCTGCTTTAAAAGCCGATAATTCAGCGCATACTTTGAACAAATTCGGAAGAACATGGGTATCTGGAATCAGCCCATGAGAGAACATCCGAGAAAACACGCCAAGCGATTGCGAGTAAAGCTTGGCTTTAGTTAACGCGTATATAAGGGAAGAGAAAGAGTACACAGTGGGATCCGGAATCGATTGCAAGATGAGATTAGCGTCGTCGAAGCAGCTGTAGTTCGAGTAGGAAACAATGAGTTTGGCGGAGATATAGCCATCGTTCTGGGCTCCGGATTTGAGTATACGAGCGTGAGCTTGCGTTGTCTTCGACAACGAAGAAGCCCAATAAGATGGAGAAAATTCTAGGAATCCGAGGATCGATTGAGGAATTTTCTCTATCAGTGGAAGAACTTGTTTTGTCATTGCTTAACTAAAATAAAAAAAATTTCCCGCTTCACATCAATCATTTGTACTTTATAAATCCTCCACGCCACCAGATTCTTCCACATCATCAAAATCAGAAATCGACGGCTTAAGATGAAGGACTGGGTCTAACTTAGCTTCCGAGCAATCATGGCCGTTAATTCCATCTTCTCCGTGGCTCCGTCGAGTTTTCCTAAGAAAAATCAATCCAGAGAGAGAAAGCGAGAGCGAAAATGATTCGAGCGGCTTTATTGTTCGTTGTCTTCCTCGTCGGAGTAACCGTACAGGCGCAGCTACTGCCTCCGGCGAGACGTGATGGATTCGTGTATCCACCGGGTCGGAAGATTAATCCGGATACGATACTTATCGAAGCCTATGTTGATCCGGTTTGCTCCGATTGCAGAGACGCCTGGGAACCGCTAAAGCTAGCGATTGATCACTATGGATCTCGCGTTGCTCTTGTTCTTCATCTCATTCCTTTACCGTCAGTGTTTGACTTATCTTCCTCCCATTTAATTATATCCCTTCAATTACAATCCTCAATATCTTAGCTAGGTTGAGAATTAGTTGTTCGATTGTTCAATGATTTCTCCTGAATCTACGCATTCCATGAATAATTTTCTGAATTCAATTGAAAATTAGCTTGAGATAGTAACAGATATATTTATGTTGCCGTATATGTTGTATCCAAAATGTTTCACTCTTGTGTGATGAAGCTTTTTTGTTTTTTTTTTTGTGTGCTTTGGATCTTGCAGCTTCCATGACAATGCCTTTGTAGTATCTCGGGCCTTACACATTGTGAATACCTTAAACGCCAATGCCACGTTCAGTTTGCTGGACGGGATCTTCAAGCATCAGGTTCGATTAGTGTATTTAAAAGCTAAACTTTGCTGAATTCAAACAGAGAAAATGTATATATATCTAAGCATTCCATTTTTGTTGCTGTGGTTCAACCGTTGCCTGGTTTTGTATGTTTGTTTATGATCATTACATATGGTTTCGTTGATATTTTGCTTAAACAGGCATTGTTCTACAACTCGCAAACACAACTCATGTCAAGACCTGCAGTTGTGGACAAAATAGTCAAGCTCGGAACAGTTACACTGGGAAGCTCATATCATTCTCCTCTTGAATCTGGCTTCAGCAGCTCAAAATCTGATCTTGCCACTAGGGTTTCCTTCAAGGTGATCCCCTTTAGCTTTTCCAGCTCTCGGTTTTTACATAGTCTAAAACATCTCCCACTAGTCAAGGAATTTTAAATGGCTTATTCTATTTGGTGTCCTCTGTATTATTGGCTCACATCGTCAACTAGATAACCAAATAGAGTCATATGGATCCTTCACCTCATAGTCACTGGTCATTATCTTAGTGAAGATTTTCGGATTCCATAGCTTGAACTCTAGTAGCTTGCCTTACCTTCTGTTCACTCATTGGAGCTTTCATAATAAACTTTTGTCCATTCCATAAATTGGTTTGCTTGCAGTATAGCGTTTCAAGAGGAGTTTCCTCTACGCCAACCTTCTACGTGAATGGGTTCGAGCTGCCCGGTGCTGGTTCTCCCATGGATTTCGAAGGATGGAGGAACACCATTGATCCTCTGGTTAAACCACAAGAAGTAAAGATACAAGACACCTTCTTTTCATTCCTCACGCAACCCTCTTATTAGTTAGTAGTAGTGCTTCGCTGTGTCAAATTTAAACATGATATAATATACATATTTAATTTTCCACAATCTGTCTGTGAAGAAAGCATCTGAAAAACTCAGACGCATAATAAATAACATACACTTTCGTTAGATATGTTGGTTACATGTTCATTTTCTTGTTGAAATTGTAATATTTGACCAAAACTTTAATACACGGTAAGTGGTTTTCATAATTTTTTGAAATTTTAGTTATGTAGAGAAAAATAGAACTAATCAAAACTGTTGTAAGTAGACATGTGAATTGACTTGAAAGCAATAGTCAAAGGATTTATCCATGTGTTTCTTTTCCTCTGTTCTAAATTCTACTTTAATTCTACCCTTATACCATGAAAAATCACCTGCAGTACATAGAAATGATGACATGTGACTAAGTTATGGTGGAGGACAGAGAATTTCTATTAAAAGTGAGATATCGGTTTTATTAAGCACTTCATTTATATATATTTTAGGAAAAGAAGTCCAAAGAACATTTAGACTTTTTTGCCCACAGAAAAAACATTCGTGGACGTTTTTCTTCTCCTGTTTGTGCAGTTGGATGAGATAATCTTCCAGGATAGACCATACAATTACACCACGAATATTGACCTTTCTAAAAAAATTGGTTCACCGGTACCGGAGCTGGTGCAACTTAACCGAAAAAGTTGTAGTTATACGATTTGGTATATTTGTTTGTTAAACGATTTTCTATTTACACCAAAAGAGACAATGTTTACTGTAATTACTAAATATAGACGAACCCAAAAACTTACATAATCATAATCTTTTTTTTTTTTACAACACAATCATAATCTATAAGCCCAATTATATGGATAAATAAGCGAATATATGTCCTTTCAACTAATTACGATCGAGACAACGCTTTGATAAATAATTCCATTTTGACCGTTTGTTTGGTTAGTGTTGATGTTTTCGTTTTCATATACATACCAGATCGACCATACTAAAGAACACTCAACCCATCGATTATCTTTTATACGTGTGCACAACAATTTGAATGATGTTTGGATTAAATACGGTGATGTTGAATAAGTGAGTAGCCATTTAATTTCACGGTATAATACGTAAAAAAAACGTGTTTGATATCGAAAATTGCGTAATTTAACGAAAAGAAAAGCCGAAAAATAAAAATTAACGAAGAGAAATAAAAAAAAAAAGGGAGGAAAGTTATGGTTACGGTACGAATGGTATCCTCGGTTCGATTTAAATCGGGTTGAAGTCAAAATAGCGAACCGGAAATCGATTAGGGCAGTTCACTGGTGCATGGGTTTGTGGAAGAGAAGTTGTGCGGCTGTTATATATGAGAGAGGCGCCTGTAACAAACCGCTCGTAAGGGGAAGAGGAAGAAACCGTATTAAATAGTGCTGTCGTCCAAATCCTGGGCAAAAACCACCATTTTCTCTTATCCGAATCTTCTAGGGTTTCGGAGGATCTAACCAGAACAGTCGCACAAGGTACGCATTCAAGCTTATCTGTGAGGATTATAAGAAAACCTGAATCTAATTAGTAGTACTTGCGGTTGGTTTCGTTCAATGATACTCGTGAATGAAAACCCTAGTTTCATCGCTGGTTTTTTTGAAGACGTCGCTGCTGATTTTGTGTTGCTTTCGGTTGGATTTTTTGCTAAATTTGGCGGTATGTTCTTCAGATGGACAAGTATCACCGAGTGGCGAAGCCGAAGGAGGGAACACCGATTGCTGAGAATGAGATTCGTATCACCAGTATGGGAAGGGCGCGAAACTACATCACCTATGCCATGACTCTTCTTCAGGTATCGTGTCTTCTTCGGTGAATCTGGAAAACGCGTGTTTATGCGTTTTCTTCTATGGTTTTGAAAATTTCTGGGACTGTTTTCTGACATTAGACTAACATTTCATCCTGTTAATGAATTGGTGGAGATAGAGATTTTGGTAGTTCATATTTGCGATTTCAAATTATCCAGTTGCATTTATGTTCTCTGGATTGACGTGGATGCGTTTTTGGTGCTTTAGATTGATTTCTTACGTTTTTTCTCGGATTCAGCAGAAAACTTTAACATGAGTTTGTTTTCGAAAGAGCAAATTATTGGTTAACTGCATCGTGATTAGTCAATTTTGTGGTATGGTTAGATGATTTTTGCTTGTTTTAGTCTCTGTTGGCACATTGTGATTATATTTTGTCAACTTATGAATTTTGTGGTATGGTTAGATGATTTTTGCTTGTTTTGTGGTAGTTGCTTTCGGTTCTATGAATTTTGTTTTTTCTTCATATTTTTTTTTGGTTTGCGTAAAACGGAATTTGTTTATTTAATATAGGACAAGGGGTCGAATGAGGTTATCTTCAAGGCAATGGGAAGAGCTATCAACAAGAGTGTGACCATAGTTGAGCTCATTAAGGTATGTTTTTGGTTTGTCTGTTGAGATCACAAAAAGGATTTTCTATTGTATCTGAAAATCATCCTTGTATTCTTCTTTGCAGAGAAGGATTCCTGGTCTTCACCAGACTACATCTATTGGATCCACGGACATAACAGATGTTTGGGAACCTGATGAGGAAGGCCTTCATCCGTAAGTGGTCAATTGTGCTTGGACTCGTATTACCATGTTGTGCTCGTAATTTTGTTGCCTCGACCTGTTATTTATTTCCTTTCTCTTTTGTCCTGAAGAATCGAGACAACAAGGCATGTGTCTATGATAACAATAACACTCTCGAAGGAGGAGCTGAACACATCCTCAGTTGGGTGAGTTTCTAGTGCTTGTTCTTTAGATTTCTCTAAGGCTCTGTATATCTATTCTAGAGAGGTACATTGTCTCTAATGCTAATAATGTCTCATTAAATGATTTTGCAGGTACCAGTGCCCGATCCCCATTGAGATGGTGAAGCCATTAGCTGAGATTGATTACGAAGGACGAGGTATCTACAGTCTCACTTTCATTGAACGTTTTCAAGTTCCCCTGCCTCTTTTTATTTTGTTAGTATATAACCTATCTATCTCTTCCAGATGGATCACCTAGAGGCAGAGGAGGCCGAGGCAGAGGAAGGGGAAGGGGAAGAGGTGGCAGAGGTAGGATTGCTTTAGCAATTTCCTTTCAAAATAATCGTAGTTATTGTCTGTGCTGTGGAGTAGGGTTCCAGTTTGTGGATCTGATTGTGCTCTCTTTTTTTCGGATGTATCAGGAAATGGATATGTGAACGTTGAGAATGATGATGGAGTCATGGAGCCCGAACGGCCATCTGGCAGAGGAAGAGGGCGTGAGAGAGGAGGTGCACGTGGTGGTCGTGGAAGAGGAGGTTACAATGGTCCTCCAGCTTACTATGAAGCTCAACAAGATGGAGGAGACAATGAATACAATGCTCCTCCTCCACATAATCACGAGTATGATGATGGAGGTATGGAGCCTGAGCGGCGGTCGTATGGTAGGGGAAGAGGCCGCGGGAGAGGTCCACGTGGTGGTCGCGGAAGAGGAGGTTACAATGGTCCTCCACCTCACTATGAAGCCCAACAAGATGGAGGAGACTATGGTTACAATGGTCCTCCTCCACAGGATTATGGATATGATGCTCCTCCTCAGGGCCGTGGTATGATGATGTTTTATGACACTACACGTTTTCTCGATGCATTAAGCTGACCGAATTGCCATGAGTTTTCTAAAGTGAAAAATTTGTTGGAACAGGACGTGGCCGTGGAAGGGGGGGAGGTCGTGGAAGAGGAGGAGGCCGTGGTGGATTCAACCGATCAAATGGACCACCGATTCAGACTGCAGCTTAAGTAACCCGGGGTCGTTGAATGGACTTTGTTCTTTTTCTTGTTTCTCTCTTACTTTGTCTCTCTGTTCATCAAAAACAAGATGATGCCGTAGCATAATTTCTCTCTTTGATGTTGTTGCCTTTTAGGTTATATATTATGTTCATTTATTTTATGGATATGTTGTCTTGGGATTTCTCCAGTTTTTTTGTTCCTTCTAATTGTCTTCCAGTTTTGCCTCTGTTTTTGAGTTATCGGAACAGCAAGTTATACTATTGACTTACTCGCACGAAACATGATGCAGTCTGCAAATCACACACGTTCTTTGTTTTACAGTTCGCCAACAAGTTATCTATTTCTTCCGACTTATGAGTTATGGCATTGTATCTTTTTGACTGGTTTCCGTATCTTTGGTACTTTTTAAGTTTTATACAAGTAAAATTAAAAATCATACGTCTTTTGAGTTCTGAGACAACCAAATAAAAAAAAATAAGAAAGCGTACTGAGTGTTTTTTGGGCTTATCAAGAAGGTCCACGAACAGGCCCGTGGTCCAAACGCTTCAAAAAACTAATCGCCGTTGCCGGGGATCGAACCCGGGTCACCCGCGTGACAGGCGGGAATACTTACCACTATACTACAACGACTTTGATGCTTGAAGTTGTATATGAATCTACTTATTACGTATTTTTAGAAAGGCTGTCTTGAACAATAAGAAAAATACTTAGGAAAGAAAAGAATCTTAGCAGCATATGAGTTCATCTGCAAATCTGATCCATCATAGCCAGTTTGCCCGCGGCGAATTCGGTTCTGTCAACTTAGTAAGCTCTCTCTTTCTCTCTGTGGTCATCTCAGTCAAGCTAATCGCTCGATTCTTCGAAATCTCTACGGCGTATATGCACTGCTGTAAAAACCCTAACCTGGTTTTCTTATTGTCATTGTGAAGAGCACCGAGATTTGAGCAAGATGACTCAGGACGTTGAAATGAAAGATAACCAGACCCCTTCTCAGTCGATCATCTCTTCTACTACCTCCACGATGCAGCGTAAATCTCCATCTGGACTCTTCAATTAGCTAGAATTCCTAAATTTGCTAAGTTCCTTCTGGGTTTCGAAAAGTTGAAGTTTATACTCATCGATTTCTCACCTTTTAGGTTTTTATTTTTCCCAGTTTTGAAGGAGATAGCAGCGTTGATCGATACTGGGTCTTACACGAAGGAGGTTCGCCGTATTGCTCGTGCTGTGCGTCTCACTATAGGGCTTAGGCGGAAACTCACCGGCTCCGTGCTCTCTTCCTTCCTGGATTTCGCTTTGGTTCCAGGATCCGAAGCTCACTCTCGCCTTTCCTCGTTTGTTCCCAAGGTATTTATGGGTTTAAGTTCTTGCATTTGATGTGGTAATATGCTTGTTCCAGTTATAGCGTCTGGCTTCAGGAAGTTTAGGTTCATGTTATGGTTATCATACTCTCTTTAGCTGCTGTGAATGGTGATGAAACGAACTGCTTTAGATACTGAAACTCTCAACTTGTAATGGTTTTTAGGGTGATGAACATGACATGGAAGTTGATACAGCTTCATCGGCTACACAAGCTCCTTTAAAGCACCTACCTGCAGAGCTCGAGATTTACTGCTACTTCATTGTTCTCCTTTTTCTGATTGATCAGAAAAAGTACAACGAGGTTAATGCTGTTACCTCTTTGGGTTTTACATTAGTTACTTTTCTTACTGCTGTGGTTTTAATTTGATGAGTTGCTTGTAATCATCTCTTAGGCCAAAGAATGTTCTTCAGCAAGCATTGCTCGCCTGAAGAACGTTAACAGAAGGACCATTGATGTGATAGCGTCAAGGCTATATTTCTACTACTCCTTGAGTTACGAACAAACAGGCGACCTTGCTGAAATCCGAGGGTTAGTATTGCTCACAGACTGGTTGTTTTAGTTTTGTACTTAGTCCTACACATCTTATTAATCAGTAGCTCAATGGTTGGCTTGTGTTTGCTTGTAGTAACCTTCTTGCCTTGCATCATTCTGCAACACTGCGCCATGATGAGTTGGGTCAGGTATGTGTGTGTTTAACATATTCAGCCTATGTTCTTTACTATGAAACCTTTTTTTGTTTGCTACTTTACTGAAAAATATCATATTGGATGCAGGAAACACTTCTGAATCTGTTGCTTCGTAACTACCTGCACTACAATCTGTATGATCAGGCAGAGAAGCTGAGATCAAAGGCACCTCGATTTGAGGCACATTCAAACCAACAGGTAACTCTTTCTTTATGCATTTTACTCTTATTTATCGATGTGATTAAAGTTTCTTATGAGATTTCCCAATACTCTTCTTATGCTAACTGTTTAGAGAATATTTTCTCCATTTACCTCCTAAGCATTTTACACTTGCAGTCATATCACTAAGTATTGTCGAACTTACTTGAAGTGTTCCATGTTGCTCTTGTTAATACCTTTTTTGAAACTTCCTCTTGTCATTATCGTCGTTCTATCATGTGGTTTTTTCTTCCTTGCTACATGCGAATCTTCTTCTATTTAATTTCCTTACAATTTCAAAGTAATAGAGAACATACAGTTTATGACAACTGGAAATATCTCAAACGATATACTTTGCAGTTCTGTAGGTATCTCTTTTACCTCGGGAAGATCCGAACCATCCAGCTAGAGTATACAGATGCAAAAGAAAGTCTCCTTCAGGCAGCTAGGAAAGCCCCTATTGCAGCTCTAGGCTTCAGAATCCAATGCAATAAATGGGCGATTTTGGTTCGCCTGCTGCTTGGCGAGATTCCAGAGAGGTCAATATTCACTCAGAAGGGGATGGAGAAGGCCTTGAGGCCGTATTTTGAGCTGACGAATGTGAGTCTGCACCTTCATAATTTTGCTCTTGTGACAATAAGCTCGACTCTTTAGTGAAGAGTTTAGTAAACTGTCATTAGGATAAGCTACTTTAGCTCTGTTTTACCTTTCCGAATTTCTCTCGTTAGCATTACATTCCTCTTATTGCTGCTGCTGTTTTCTGCTGCCTGTAACTATTAAGAGCATGAATTTCTGGCTAAAGGATTTTGTCTCACTATGTACTGTTGCCTTTCAGAGATATATGATGCGACTAGATCAGTGGTTCTGATCTGAAAGTTACGGTTAATAATCTGTTTCAATTTTTGCAGGCGGTGAGAATTGGAGACTTGGAGCTGTTCAGGACAGTCCAAGAGAAGTTCTCAGACACATTTGCTCAAGATCGAACCCACAATCTCATCGTAAGGCTCCGGCACAATGTCATCAGGACTGGACTTCGGAACATAAGCATATCCTACTCAAGAATCTCCCTTCCTGATGTCGCCAAAAAGCTGAGGCTGAACTCCGAAAACCCTGTGGCTGATGCTGAAAGCATCGTGGCAAAGGCCATACGTGACGGAGCCATTGACGCCACCATAGATCACAAGAATGGGTGCATGGTGTCCAAAGAAACAGGCGACATCTACTCGACGAATGAGCCACAAACAGCCTTTAACTCAAGAATCGCTTTCTGCCTCAATATGCATAACGAGGCGGTGAGGGCTTTGAGGTTTCCTCCTAACACCCACAAGGAGAAAGAGAGCGATGAGAAGAGGAGGGAGAGGAAGCAACAGGAGGAAGAGTTAGCTAAGCATATGGCTGAGGAAGACGATGATGATTTTTAGAGAAAGGTATTCTCCGCGGTAGAGTTTGTTCACCTCTCACTCTGTTTCTTGTTTCTGCTCAAACTCTACTTTTTACTGTGCCCTTCCGTTCTACTAAATGTTTTATTGAGGATGTTTTTTACCATCCGGATAGTTATTGTACTTTTTTACTATGGTTTCAACTTTAGGGAAAGAGACATATATTGTTGGTTTCAGAAGATTGGAATCTTTTCAACTTCGTTTAATTGTGTTTGGGAGACTTTCGCATTTAAGAATTGGATACTTTTACTCTTTTTGCTAACTGTATTAGGCGGGTCATTATTAGAACATTGGCACGTGAAATGTTATCATCTCCAGGCTATGCAAATTTATAATGTATATAAGCAGCACCCATTTATCTTTTACTATGATAAACACTCTAAAATATCAGAAGAATGAAGACAAGACATGTGTATGACCATTAAATAATTGACACATTAATCTATTCCTGCCAAACTAGGTTTCATTTTCTTAATAAAACAATCTCATGTTATATGCTTTACATTATAGGTATTTGTTGTGTGGTCCATTAATTTCTCAATAATGATCAAAAACAGTAATAAATTATCGGGCTCTTTGATGGCTACAACTGCCAACTATTTGAACGACATCATCAATGTCTTTGACCAATGCTAAAGGTTTCTTGCACTCTAGTCAAATCAAAACAAGGTCCTCACTCTTCAAGTCCCTAACCTTGTTTTTTTCTTTTATGACTGAGGAGTTTATATATTAGTATTGTAAAGTTTAGATTCAGGTTTCCGATTTTACGTAAGAAGAAGTGGCAGATTGTGTAAGAAGACAACCGACGTCGTGACGGTGATCTTCTTCAAACTTAGATTGGATATCAAGGACGATTAACCAAAAATTATAACTAAAAAGCCATTTGGCGTGTTGCTAATAATGTTGGAGAAGAGAGCATGTGACTCTGTGATCGGTGAATCTGCACAGACCAACCTGCACATGATAGTATTTTGCACATCACAAACAAAATAAAACACCCTTTTAATTTGTCGTTCTTTCTTCTTTCTTTTTTATTCATTATTAGAAAAACTAATCCACCGCGTTGCACAGTGTATATAACAAACCATTAAGCAATGACTATTCTTTATTTTGATGTTATATTCAAGATATTAATCTAAAGAATGGACAATATAACTAGGATCCAACTGTTTTTTTTCTTCTTACATTTGATATAGGAGTTGTATTTGAATATTTTGTTAGAACTAGTAACTTTTGTTTTGGTGACCAGAGTGTTTAAAAGTTTGCAATCTTACAATAAGCAAAAAATGTGTATAAAAAATCCGGCTTCCATCAATAAAACAAAGCTGATAAATTAAAAACATTTGGCTATGACTTGATATTTCATACTATTAGGTGGTTTAAGGCTATTTTCTAACTCCAAGAAGTTGTAATATATAATAAAGGACGATATTACTGAAACTTACATCTAAATTATGTATGAACTTTTGAGGGAATATAAACCCCTGACCCATCTGCATATAAGTTATAACAGACAGAGTTTGCAGATCTACTGTCTTTTTGGACTTATATTGTTACTTACAAATATATACACATGTAAAAAAAATAGCCAAAAAAAGAGAAAATATAAAGAAATAAAGATACACACAGGCTAGATAAAGATAAGACCACATGTAAGGTTTTGTTGCTACTACATAGTTTACACACACTTCCCACCTTTATTTAAACAACTCTCTCTCCTTCACTCGATCATCATCATCATCATCATAATCTCTTTCTTCCTCCTACGACTTATAATCATGGCAAAGTCTCTCGCTGGGTTGGCGGTTTTGGCCGCTCTTTTTATGGCGGTTGATGCGTTTAGGGCTTCTGGTTTAACCAATGGTCACGCCACATTCTATGGAGGAAGTGACGCTTCTGGAACAATGGGTAAATAAACAACTTTAATTTCATATAAAATACAATATATTTCCATTCGGCATCTCTCAGTTTCTTCACTTTCAGTTCTTGATAGGCTGATACATTGGGAGTTAAACTGATTTTTTAAAACAAAAAAAATATTCTAAAAGCCCAAAACAGAGACTAGATTTTGACTATAATGGATTTGGTTGACCCTAAAAAAAGTCGATTCTTTTTTTTCCTTTTCATTTCTTCCTCAATAAGAAATGAGATTATGAAAGTGATGAATTTGTTTTTCAGGGGGAGCTTGTGGTTACGGAGATCTCTACTCGGCCGGGTACGGGATAATGACGGCGGCGTTAAGCACAGCTCTCTTCAACGACGGAGCTTCTTGCGGCGAATGCTATAGGATAACGTGTGATTACGCGGCGGACTCACGGTGGTGCAAGAAAGGAGCTTCGGTGGTTATCACTGCCACAAACTTCTGCCCACCAAACTTCGCTCTACCCAACAACGACGGTGGCTGGTGCAATCCGCCGCTTAAACATTTCGACATGGCACAACCCGCTTGGGAGAAGATCGGAATTTACAGAGGTGGAATTGTTCCCGTCGTTTTTCAAAGGTTAGATTTTACTCCATTAAAAACCTTCTAAATGAGGAAACACGCGTCTGATTTCTTGGTTTTGGTCCGGTGAAAACAGAGTAAGCTGTTACAAGAAAGGAGGAGTGAGATTCAGAATAAACGGAAGGGATTACTTCGAGCTAGTGAACATATCGAACGTAGGAGGAGCAGGTTCGATTAAATCTGTCTCGATCAAAGGATCAAAGACAGGTTGGTTAGCCATGTCTCGCAATTGGGGAGCTAATTGGCAATCAAACGCTTATCTCGATGGCCAGTCTCTCTCTTTCTCCATTACCACTACCGATGGTGCTACAAGAGTCTTCCTCAACGTTGTTCCTTCTTCTTGGTCCTTTGGACAAACTTATTCTTCCAACATTCAGTTTTAAGGTTTCCTTCTTCTTCTTTTTGTTTCTGTCTGAAATATTATTGGCAGTGGTCGCGCTCTGTGTCTTGTTTCTTTTATCCCGGAGCGACCCGCCCGCTTTGTTTTTACTTTTTTTCTTTCTTTCTGGTGTGATGGGTCTGTTAAAGGAGAAGACCCGATTTGCATTTGAGGAAATGATTATATATATATGTTGTATTGTGAATTTGAATGATTTAAACTTATAAAGATTCTGTAGCAATGTGATATTAACCAAATAATATAAACCAACAAGAGTTTGAAAACTTAAAATGAATCTTTCATAATAATTAATGGATGAGAGTATTTGGTTATTCGGTGTTTGTGACCAAATTGAAATAAAGTTCCTTTTGAGCATTTTGGTTTAATTATTAATGATGTTAACATGCATTTTTCTTTTAATGTTCTTAGAAGAAAGTCCCCAAAATGATAAACGGTATGAAAGAATCATAATAACCAGTGAAGAATACAAGCAAAGAACAGAATCAAATAGCTTGCTTCCATGGCCTCAGTTTTACATTAATCATAAAGAAAACTTTGGAAGACATTATTACAGGTTTATTATTTTTATGATAAGTAATTCATAAACCCTACAAAAGTGTTTTTATTTTGATGAACCAAAAAGAATCAAAGAATCAAGAACTCGGTCCTGTGATTTGCGCTAACACTAGTCTTCTTGATCTGTTAATAGTGTGGAAACAGAGGTAGAGATGTTCTTCAAGCTCTTGCAGTTGCTCTGAGAATCTTTCTTCATGTCCATTAAACTCTCTCAATGCTTCCTTTAACACCTCAATCTTCCTACTCTTTGCGCACATCGCAGCTACCGTTTTTCTATGCTCTATCTCATCGCATAATCTCCCGGCAAGTCTACTCAAAGTATCCAAATCATTTATCAATATGAACATTCCTTTAGCTGCAATGTCCATTTGTGTCCCGAGCTCCTCTAGCGTTGTATCGGTCTTTCTTCTATTCTTCATGTTTCTTTTCACTTTCTTCTTCCTCAAAAGACCCAATGAGCACAAACCGATTAAAGCAGGAGCTGCTAAAACGCCGAGTATGCTGTGCAGTGCTATGATCAGCAATGTAATAACAATGGCGCTATGAGATATCACTAGACTATAACCTCCTAGCTTCTTGCAAAATCTAAAGAACCTGGCTTTTCTTTTGATCCTTCTCCTTTTAGATGTCAATCTTGCGAGCAAATCCGAGTTTGCATCATGAACTCTGCGGAACTGAGCTTCGTTGATGATACAATACAAAGGGTTTTTAAGCAAGGCGAATCTCGAAAGCTCTTGAAATATCAAAGCGATGAGCTTTTCCGGGGAACGTTCCGCGGTTTTAGCGCCATTGCTAACCCTTTTCCCGATCTTGATAACCCTTTTGATTTTGTTGTGATTGATCTTGATTTGTTGGATGCATTGAAGGAGAGACTCACACACATCACAAGCCTCGGAGCTAAAGTCGAAGAATTTAACAAGAAGATTGTGGAAACGCGAGTCTTGCATTAGGGCATCGAGAGTATCTTGTGGAGGTTCGAGCAAGTAATCGGTGAAGTGAGAATGGAAGCTAATATCTGAGGATGAAGGAGAAGTCGTGGAAGAAGGAGAAGAAGAAGAAGAGAGTTTGCTACAGAATGTTATCCCTAATTGATCTTCTGCTTTTGTTCGAATCTCTAAGTAGGAGTTTGTCCTGAAAGCTTCCTTGTACTCCTCGTTAACACTTAGCTTGCACGTCAAGCTACGAGAGCATTCCTTCTCGGAATTTCCTGCTCCATTGACAAAAAATGAACAGTTGGTATTACTCGAGAAGTTTTGTTTTTTTGGCAGGAATTAACATTAAAAAAAAATCTCTAAAAATGAACTCTCTGGTTATAGAACAGATCTACAAATTGCCGAAGTAGAAACATTTCAGCATTCTCTTAAAAGATTCAAGAACTAATTAGAAGAAGAGAAACAAATAATTCAAAATTTAAAGTAGATAAAAAAGAAAATAAAAAGAGTTTCACCTTGTCTTGCAGAGGAAGACTTTAATCTAGAACCAAGAAAACTCTTCATTTTCATCATCTTCGATGGAGCTCAAAGGCAGATGTTGAATTAGGTGAATAAAAGACAAGCTTATGGTTTCTTATATACACATACGTCTTTTTTGGTATGGCGGTTTGTAATTAAATTATAAAAATATATGAACGTATATATAGGAATGATTGGTTGGACAAAGAGAGAGAGAGAGAGACGAAACAAGGGAGAAGAAAGAGAAGATTGAGAAGCGACAGCTAGAGAGATGGTGGACGTTAGCACCGCTCAATAGATTTTGCTTTTTTTGAGCTTTGTACGATCTCTTTCAGCGCAAGTTAGAGGGAACAACACGTCGCGTTTTGACACGTGTTGTGCTCTTGTGATTGAGGATGACTTGTTAGTTTGGTGAAGAAGTTTTCTTTTACGGTTTTACCCGCGTTGTTTCTCATTTTCAATGGATAAATATTGAAATTCGTCTCTAAATTAAAATAATTAAGAAAACATTTAATTTCGTTATGAGTTAATTAGTATGGAGTTCCTCGTACGTTTTCCCAAAACGAGTAGTTGCCACGTAGACCTCTCTCATTTTAGATGTTATCTAACATTTTAGATTTGCTTTTTTATATAAAACTTTGTTAATCATCAATCTATTGTAGATTACTAATTTCTACTTATATTGGGACATGTCTCAAAACGCTCAAGCAATAAGCAGAGTCACCCTCTTCTTTCAACTTCCTGTAAAGTGAAATATTTGATGTTTTGGTATGATATGAGAATAACTAATCATGGAAATTGCTCCAATTTCAGTTTAGCATAATTCTTAACGAGCGTGATATTTTATATCTTATTTGATATATTTCAATTAACATAAATACATGTCTAGGTCAATTGTAAGTTGGGGAGATAAGATTCTTCGATAACTCTTCAAGTGGTGATTAAAAGGGAAGATGGCACCAACCTTCGTTGTCGGGATTTGTACAACATTTGATCGACAAAGACGCGGCTGCTCGTGGAGTTCTCCGGCTATATTTGCAAGATGCACCACCATCATATTAATCTATATATATAATTTCATCATGCATAACAACAATCCGATGTCGTCCAGCGGTTAGGATATCTGGCTTTCACCCAGGAGACCCGGGTTCGATTCCCGGCATCGGAGCTTTTTTTTAAATTTTGATGGAAACTTATTTGGGCTTCTAAAGATTATCATAATTCATCATGGGCTTTCCTTTCACTCCGAATTCCAGTTTCTCCTTCTTTTTTTTGTTCCCCCGCTCTTAAAATAGAAAATAGAGAAATGAAAATCATGCGATTTGATGATAAATAACAGATACTTTCCCAAAATAGCACCAGCACGAGTGAAATCCACTTTGAGCCACTAAAAAGGTCGGCAACACAATTCCATTTTCTTATTAAAATCATTTTCCTGGAAGCTGCTGTATAATATAATATACTGTATACGATCTCGACTACACATTAGTTTAAGTAGAAGCCTACAAGCATGCTTTGGACTTGGAGGATTCCATAATAGTGGAATGTACATGTCATCTCTCTAGCTAATGCTAATGCACCACACACTCTCCTTTTATTGGCTACTCAACCAATCCTTTGCGAGATTTATGAATCCACGTTTCTCTTTGACTAAACAACATTTTTAAGGTACATTTTTTTTATTTTTTGTTGATTAAAAAGTTACATTGATATTACTATTCTATGAGCAGCTGTATAACCTCATAAGAAAATCTCCAGATTCTTTTATTCAGTGTCAAGAATCATCATGACCATAAAACCAAATGGCTTAATCTTATCTCTAGTTGAATTTTCCAATATGCAAATATTCGAAGTCTTTGGAACCTCGGAAATTAAAAAAAAAAAACAATGTTGAACTGATGTAATGACTCGGAACAGAAGATAGTGGTCCAGTCACTAGCTTGTTATATCTCTACTTTTTGCCCAAATTCAGAAACCCACCAATTTTTCAAAGTGGGATAAGCAATTCAAGCATTATTAAAGAGACTCGTGTGACTCTTTTGCTCTATCTCTTGTGTTTCCTAACGATCTCTCAACCGTTATAAATACCCTTTTCTTGTGTTATGGTTTGTGAATAAGTCCCTTAAGTCACTAGGAGGAAACTACAAGAGAGTCATGAAAGGCCTTACCTTCTTCTTCACACCCTTTTTCTCATTACTTCTCTGTCTTTTATGCCTCACATTTAAAACAGAAACTGAAGCTGCATTGAGAAACGGTGATGGGGTTTACATCGTGTACATGGGATCAGCTTCCTCCGCAGCAAACGCATATAGAGCCCAAATACTCATAAACACCATGTTTAAGAGGTTTATATATACAACTCCTAAACATATGTATTTGTTATTTTACATTATGTTCTGTGGATTCTGAGACGTTTGTATGGTTGTTGTTGTAGGAGAGGAAGCGATATTGTCCACACATATAAACATGGGTTCACTGGTTTCGCAGCTCGTTTGACAGCAGAAGAGGCTAAAGAAATAGCCAAGAAACCAGGAGTGGTCTCTGTCTTTCCTGACCCAAACTACCAACTTCACACAACTCATTCATGGGACTTTCTCAAGTACCAAACAGCAGTAAAGATCGATTCAGGTCCACCTTCATCAGCATCTTCAGACGGATCATATGATAGCATCATCGGCGTTCTTGACACAGGTATGTATTATTAATGATAGCATTTTCTGTTAAAACAAACAAAAAATATACAAAATGAGTTTTGATACAATGAAAGAAAACAAAACAAACAGGGATATGGCCAGAATCAGAGAGCTTCAATGACAAAGACATGGGTCCTATTCCTTCTAGGTGGAAAGGTACATGCATGGAAGCAAAAGACTTCAACTCTTCTAACTGTAACAGGTTATACAAAAATTTCACAACCTTCAAAAAAACCAAAGCTGAAATTTACCAAAACTTCTTTTCCAAGACTTAAAAAAACGTTTCTTGGTTTGTTTCTTATGCAGAAAGATAATTGGAGCAAGATTCTACAAGAACCCTGATGATGATTCAGAGTACTTTACCACAAGGGATGTGATCGGTCACGGCTCTCATGTGTCCTCAACCGCAGCCGGATCAGCCGTGGAGAACGCTTCCTACTACGGTGTAGCTTCAGGGACAGCAAAAGGAGGTTCACCAAACGCTAGGATCGCTATGTACAAAGTATGCAACCCCGGGGGATGCACTGGTTCCTCTATCTTAGCTGCTTTCGACGACGCGATCGCGGACGGTGTCGATGTTCTGTCGCTGTCTCTTGGAGCTCCATCATACGCTCGCATAGAGCTGCACACTGATCCTATCGCCATTGGAGCATTTCATGCGGTGGAGCAAGGGATCGTGGTGGTCTGCTCTGCAGGTAACGATGGGCCTGACGGTGGTACAGTTGTGAATACTGCACCTTGGATAATGACTGTTGCAGCAAACACTATTGACAGAGACTTAGAGTCTGATGTTGTGCTCGGCGGTAACAAAGTCATCAAGGTAACATATTAACGATACAGAGCAACACTGAATATTCAGGTTTTGGTTTGCTAATAACAAATTGATTTCTTCAGGGAGAAGGTATACACTTTGGAAATGTTAGTAAATCTCCTGTGTATCCTCTGATTCATGGCAAGTCTGCCAAAGACGCTGATGCTTCAGAAGGAACAGCCAGGTAAACAGAAACATTGGTGGATCCAACATAACAAAAGGATGAGGAAGATGACCATTTGTTTACGTTTTGAGATAATGTTTGTTGTCAGGGCGTGTGAATCTGGTTCTCTAGATCAAGAGAAGGTGAAAGGGAAGATTGTGATATGCGAGAACGTGGATGGATCATACTACGCATCAAACGCTAGGGACGAGGTGAAGAGCAAAGGAGGTATCGGTTGCATCTTTGTGGATGACAAAACAAGAGCTGTTGCTAGCTATTATGGCTCTTTCCCTACGACCGTGGTTGACTCAAAGGAAGCAGCTGAGATCTTCTCCTACCTCAACTCCACCAAGTACTTAAACAAGAAAATCTTGCAATATCTCAAAAGTCATATGAACTGTAATGAGTCAGTAAAGATCTAATGAGTGGAACCTTCTGTTTGCAGAGATCCTGTTGCAACAATTCTTCCCACTGTAACAGTTGAGAAGTTCACACCTGCGCCTTCCACTGCGTATTTCTCTTCCAGAGGTCCTTCAAGCCTCACAAGAAGCATTCTCAAGGTAAAGTCTCCAAAAACCTGTGCCCTTCTTTAGTTTCTGAAGTAGAGAACCTACTCACCTCTCTTTACAGCCTGACATTACAGCACCAGGAGTGGCGATACTCGCTGCTTGGACCGGAAAGGACTCAAGTATTTCACTAGAAGGCAAGCCTCCTTCTCAGTTTAACGTCATATCAGGAACTTCAATGGCGGCTCCTCACGCTACAGCTGTTGCATCTCTCATCAAATCACAGCATCCCACATGGGGTCCATCTGCTATCAGATCAGCAATTATGACAACAGGTTATGTAATAGGCCCCTTGCACATTAGCATATTTTTTGAATTACTATCTTGTTCTAACAATGATTCTTGCAGCGACTCAAACGAACAACGACAAAGGTCTTATAACAACAGAAACTGGTTCAACAGCAACGCCTTATGACACTGGAGCAGGAGAGCTAAGCACAACAGCATCGATGCAACCAGGACTGGTCTACGAGACTAGTGCTGTTGACTACTTGAACTTCCTATGTTACTACGGATACAACGTAACCACAATCAAGACTATATCAAAATCTGTTCCAGGGAACTTCACTTGCCCTGCAGATTCAAAACTAGACTTGATCTCAACCATCAACTACCCTTCGATCGCAATCTCTGGATTCAAAGGAAATGAGAACAAGACAGTGAACAGGACAGTGACCAATGTTGGTGGAGACGGTGTGGCTGTTTACACAGTCAGCGTGGAGACACCACCAGGGTTTAACATCCAAGTGACGCCAGAGAAACTACAGTTTACAAAAGATGGTGAGAAGTTGACATATCAGGTGATAGTCTCTGCTGCTGCTGCTTCACTTAAGAAAGATGTGTTTGGGGCTCTTACTTGGTCTAATGCCAAGTACACGGTCAGGAGCCCAATTGTAATTAGTAGCGAGAGTAGCAGCACAAACTGAGTATAAATAAATGGTATACAAGTTCAATATGATGAATATGGAATAAAAAAAAAAACTTAATTTAAAGCAAAAAAGACAACACCTTTTCTGAATAATGAAATGATCAAAGCATGTAAAGCAGAAGATGAACAAATTTTCTTTAGTCCTACCAGTTCGAGTAGTACTTAAGTTTTATTATCCATGCATAAAATGTCTCCTTGAAGTCAGGCAATCTTGTTTTCACACAAAGGGCATGCATGAGTGTGTCAAGCAAAAGTTAACTGCACTTTCCCTTCATTAAATATGCAGATTATCTGTTCACGAAATAGTCATAAATTTTTTTAAGTGGAAACATAACACAAGAATTAGAAGCATTCTTGAAGTTGAGAGCAATGACGAGATGCTTCACTGTCACCTTCCTCTTGTTTACGTTTCTTCTTCTGTCTGTGATCCAAAACTGTGAATCTGAAGCAAGCAAGTCAGGAGATTATATCATATACATGGGAGCAGCCTCCTCAGATAGCTCAACAGGCAATGACCATGTTGAGCTTATGAGCTCAATGTTAAAGCGGTGATTACTAAATCCAAGCTCTTGATGTTTTTTCTAACCATGATTCATGTTATGCAAATACGTATCTAGACAGTTTTTTTCAAACTTGCATCAGGAGCGGCAAAACCCCCAGGCACAGATACAAACATGGATTCTCTGGATTCGCAGCCTATTTATCAGAAGATGAAGCAAGCCTTATGGCCAAACAACCAGGAGTTGTATCTGTCTTTCCTGATCAGATGATACCGCTCCACACAACTCGTTCATGGGACTTCTTGGTTCAAGAAAGTTATCAAAGAGAGGCTTACTTCACTGAAATGAACAATCAACCAGAATTAGATGTAGCAGTAGGAGACACCATCATCGGCTTCATTGATTCAGGTGAACAAGAATTAGATGTGGGCACTTTTTTGTCTACTTCAAGTAAAATAAAAGACTCAATGCGTGAAAACAGGAATCTGGCCAGAGTCACAGAGCTTCGATGACAGGCACATGAGTCCGGTCCCAGAGAAATGGAAGGGGACTTGCATGAGAGGGAAGAAGACAAATCCTGGTTCTTTCCGTTGCAATAAGTAAGCATTGAGGAAAACAGAACCACATGTAGTAAATATATGTTGTACTTAAAACGTTTTGAAAGTTGTGCATAAACAGGAAAATAATAGGAGCAAGGTACTACAACTCGTCATTCCTCCTAGACCCTGATTACGAGACACCAAGAGACTATATGGGACACGGCACACACGTGGCGTCGATAGCAGCAGGGAGGATCATCTCTGATGCATCCTACTACGGCATGGCAGGAGGAACCATGAGAGGAGGATCACCAACTTCAAGAATAGCTATGTACAGAGCCTGCTCAATCTTGGGATGCCGTGGCTCCAGCATACTGGCTGCATTCGACGACGCCATCGCAGATGGAGTCGATGTTATATCCATATCGATGGGACTATGGCCAGACAATTTGCTTGAAGATCCTATCTCCATCGGTTCGTTTCATGCCGTGGAAAGAGGGATCACTGTTGTTTGCGCCGCGGGAAACTTTGGCCCTGCGAGTCAGTCCGTGGTTAATGCAGCTCCATGGATGATCACTGTTGCTGCTAGCACTATCGACCGTGGCTTTGAGTCCAACGTTCTTCTTGGTGGAGGAAACAAAAGCAGATTGATCCAGGTACGAAGATAAAACCCAAGAACAGTCTCTATTCATCATTAAACACATTAAAATCTTTAATTATATTGCAGGGGGTTGGAATAAATGTTGCCAACATTGATACAACTCAAGCTAACCAAATTATACATGGAAGATCAGCCAAGAAGATTGATGCTAATGAGGAAGCTGCTAGGTTTTTAACAGTTGCTTCTTAACATTATATAGAGAGTAACTTTTTTTGTTGTTTATAACTAACAAGACAACATTTGCAAAACGCTTCAGAAACTGTGCGCCTGACACGATGAACAGGACCATCGTCGAAGGAAAGATTGTTGTGTGCGACAATGATGTTGGTCAACAGGTGATCCAATGGAAAAGTGAAGAGGTTAAGAGACTTGGAGGTACAGGTATGATCATTGTTGACGACAAGTCAATGGATCTGTCTTATATTGATCCTTCGTTTCTAGTGACGATTGTAAAACCAGTGGACGGACTAAGAATCATGTCCTACATCAACTCAACAAGGTACAAAAACTATAAGGTGTTCTGATTTCACAAGATATTGCATTCAAACAGAAGAAGACTAATATATCATTTGTAGAGAACCAATTGCAACGATCATGCCTACAAGATCACGAACAGGACATGACTTAGCACCATCCATACCATCCTTCTCATCAAGAGGTCCTTACTTACCAGAAGCCTTCTCAAGGTAAGAAAAAAAAGCACTCGGATTTACTACAAACATGCTCATTCTCCACGGTTTAATAACTCCAAGAGAGACCTGTTACTGTTACAGCCTGATATTGCAGCTCCAGGGGTGAACATACTAGCATCGTGGCTAATCGGTGACTTGAATGCAGCACCACAAGGCAAGCCACCACCACTCGTCAACATCGAGTCAGGGACTTCAATGTCATGTCCCCATGTCTCAGGGATTGCTGCTCGTCTCAAATCCGAAAACCCTTACTGGACTCCTGCAGCTATCAGATCTGCCATCATGACAACAGGTGAGAGAACTCATTTATGGATTACAGGTCGATCAGACGAAACTAACACCTAGTCTTGCAACTCTCTCTGTCTGTCTGCAGCCGTGCAAACGACCAACACAGGATCCCATATAACTACAGAAACAGGTGACAAGGCCACACCTTATGACTTTGGTGCTGGTCAGGTTACTGTATTCGGGCCTTCGTCACCTGGACTGGTTTATGAAACCGATCAAACAGACTACCTGAGGTTTCTCTGCTACTATGGCTTCACTTCATATCAGATAAGAAGGATGTCAAACCGCATACCACAAGGTTTTGCTTGTCCTGAACAGAGCGACAAGGAAGACATATCTAATATCAACTACCCATCAATCTCAATTTCCAACTTCAACGGAGAAGAAAGCAGAAGCGTGATCAGAACATTGACAAATGTTGCATCACGTCTCATCGGAGACGAGGATACTGTCTACACCGTGAGCATCGATGCGCCAAAAGGGTTACAAGTCAGTGTTACACCAAGGAGGCTACATTTTAGGAGGATAGGAGATAAACTAAGCTACCAAGTGATGTTTTCGTCATCTACATACACACTTCAAGAAGACGCGTTTGGATCGATCACATGGTCTAATGGAATGTACAGAGTTAGGAGTCCGTTTGCTGTAACAAGCAAAGCTGATGACAGCGATCAATGATAAAAACCTAATAGAGAGACCACATAAAAGAATTTGATAACCAAATAGAATAAAGAGGATCTTTAGCAGCAAGAACAGTTCTTAAAATTGGTTCTTAGAAGAAACCAACAGAACTTGTTAGCAGAACAATTGCATTAGGTTTTTCTAGATGATAATGACAAACTCCAAACCAAAAGGGAAAAGAAAGAGAAAAAAAAAAACCAATCAAGAAACTCTCGAATGTTAAACACAATCTAAAAGAAGACTAGACTAGAGATTAGAGTTCCAAGTCACTCGAAGGCCCATGCGTTCTCCTTGCGAACCTCAGCTTCTTCCTCGGGTGTGTAGTCGTTGACGATGTTGAAGTGCTTGCGCATTTCCTCTGGAGTCTTGCCTCTCATCATATCGGCGACGGTCTTGCACGTAAGGTCAAGAAGTCCAGGGATGTTCAGATAGTTAGCAGCCTGCAGAGATCAAGACCCAAGAAAGCAATTTTGAGTTTTTTTGTATCAACACACAAACCCTGAAAATTCAATACACTAAACCCTAACAAAACGAATTCCCCCAATTAGAAACCCTAATTTGGCTGAAAAAAGGGCAAGGGGTGAAACAAACAACTAACCAGGATGATATCAAAGAGCGTAGGCTGATCGACTTTGACGAACTCTTCGTCCCAACTCTTGAGCTCGCTGTTTTCGGCGGTACCACTGAAATCCTTGTCTCCAGCGTTTGCTTCGGCGGCTGCGTCGACGTGCTTCTTGCAGTACTCGATAACCTTCGCGAGGATGGCACTGGTGACGTTCGGAAGAGGAATTCCGTTACCGGCGCAGTCGTCCTCCACCATGTGCTTAATCGTCTGGGACTCGAGCGCGACAGCTTCGTCGACCTCGAACGATTCGCCGTCGGAGCTCTTGAGGACGATCTTCTTCGACATAGTTGAAAGTCTCAAAGACGAGTCAAGAGAGAAGAATCGGCGTTTGCTTTGAAGCGTGTGAATGAATGAATGACTCGAGGGTTGGGGAATTGGTGCTTTATTTATAGACCTTATTAAAAAACCAAAAATCTTAATTATAGTTGAAATTGGTTTCTTCCTTTTTTAACTTTTATAAGTAAATATAAATCTCATCCTTTTAATAATTTAAAGGAAAAGTAACAATTTATTTAATTTTCCAAATCTCAATATGATAAATGTCCATATTCAATCACGGTGAAAAATAAATTTCCGTATCTGAAATTTCGGCAGTAAAATTAAATAATGGAAATTGTATTTTAATAGTATAATAATATTTTCTTCTTTTTTTCCTCTAAAATTTATTATCAAAAAGAGAAATACATGGTTAAAATACAAAGTTGGAATACAAACACACCTAGCAAAAAAAAAGATAGTATAACAATATATTACAACAAAAACTATAAAGAAATTTTGAAATAGTAGTGATACAAATATGGTATGATATTCTTACTTGTTACGTCGTCAATATAGTTCATGCACATAATCATCATCACTCCAAATAGAATAAGTAGTCCTTATTAGAAGGTCAAAGATTTTGTGGCATGAGTCATTTTCTTACAGGATGCTACTCGAATATAATCATTACTCCAAACAAGGAAGAATTCATTTGGTGGCCTTGGAGATGGGCCTGATGGGTTAGGAGATGGGCCTGGCTTTGGTTGAGGCGAAGGTGATGTTGATGGATGGAGAATGTATCGTGATGGATTGCTTCATCGATATTTGATAACTTTTTAATCTATTTGCGTATGTGTTTACTTTACCACTGTCAGGTCAATATAGCTTAGGACATGCGATGTATGTGACCGTGTGTGTGTGTGGAATCTGTTGTGTATCTCTCTGATCACACATTTTGGAACTTCCTAATATATTGCATCTACCGCGCGCGGTTGTCCGTCAGACATGCGTGGGAGTGGATCGATGAGGATTCGTTTGAGACAAAACAAAAAGCTTAGATGACTATCTCAAATCTTGTTTGCATTATTAGTCACAGAACCCGATATGCCTACATTATTAATACATTGCAAAAGTAAAAAGATAAATAATGTTATAAGACTAGTCGTAATCAATCAGAGAAAACGGATGTATTCTTTTACAAGTTTTTTGTTTAGGGTTTCATAAGCTCTTTGAGTGGGATGCATACCATCCCAAAACACATAAGACGATGTATTGGGACATATTTTTGATGTAGACCTTTTGCAGAATACACCTCCTCCCAATAATCCGATTCTGCAACACGGTTTCTTTATCTCCTCAAATCCTGCATGCAAATATATCTCAAATTCATATGCATGATCATTTATTATAAATATCACAATTATAATAACAAAAATTACCATATTCCTTAGGGCTTTCTAGCATCTGGCTGAAGATAGAGTAGATGTCCATGTAAACCAAGGTAGAATTTGGTAGGGTTTTCGACAGTTGGCCCAAAATGATGAGGAGTTTGGAATTGAAAAGCTGAGCAGCATAATTTAGTTCGTCATTACACACTTTTTTCTTTTTGACTCTTTGAGATGGTGTGCATCCAAGTGGCGGCGTTCCGACCACACCTATACGCCTTGCTCCATATCCATACAATTGCTGCCCAAATAGCATTTACATAATTTCTTTAGCACAATTGTTATTAATTAGTTTTAGAAAAAAGCTAGTTTTCGATGATAGTTATACGTACCAAAACGAAACTGGCGGCAGAATCAGCCATGATAGTGGTAAAGGAGTCGACGTCGTTTTGGAGGTGTTGAGCACCACTTCCATAATATGTAGAAATCAGATCATTGCCTCCTGCGACCACAATGGCTACTCCTTTCGATACTATTTGTTTGGTCTTCTCTTTTCCTACTAACTTCTTCACCCTACTTATGTAGTCTTGGAAATATGTCAATTGGTCCAACATTGGTATTACTTTCTGATTTAAACAAAACATATATATGATCAGTATACCCTCTCACATTAATGATACATTAACGTTTACGTTGCAAAAAAAAAATGATCTAGGGGATTGATTCGATCGTTACCACTGTTTCAGATGTTGCAGGATCGTAGCCAGCACCACCAGAAGCAAATGACACGCCCGTTAGAAGATCGCTTTGTTGTAGTTCATTTTGTTGTAGCTTCTGATCCAAGTATGCCGGTACAATTTCTTTTACCCCCAAATATTTGGCTATTGGAATCAGTAAATAAATGTGATTAGAGTCAATGTAATTTGGCTATTGGAATCAGTAAATGTAAATAAATGTATGTTTTTCTTTGCTTTATGTGTTAAATAAAAAACAAATAAAAGTCAATGTCAACGGAAAGATCACATAGTGGGCCAAACCTTGGCCCAAAAGTAACGGTTAAGAGAGAGAGAGAGAGAGAGAGAGTACGGACATATATAATCGGAAGCGACCTTTCCGTTGCTGAATCTACCGGTGGCAACTCCCATAGGAAAATCCATACCATAGGGACGATAATTACTTTTTATCTTTGTCTTCAGATTATTGTTATTTCCTGTGTCAAAGATTGAATCCCCAAAGAAAAACACGGCCGGTATGGTTTTGTTTTGTGGCTTAGGTGGTGATGGTGGCTTAGGTGGGCTAGGTTTTGGCGATGGTGGCTTAGGTGGGCTAGGTTTTGGAGCTGGGCTAGGTGGCTTAGGTGGTGATGGTGTTGGGCCTGGTTTTGGTGATGGACTAGGTGCTGGTGGTGGCTTTGGTTGAGGCTTTGGTGGTGGCTTTGGTTGAGGCTTTGGTGGTGGCTTTGGTTGAGGCTTTGGTGGTTGCGGTGGGATAGGTGTTGGTGGCTTTGGTTGAGGCTTTGGTGGTTGCGGTGGGCATGGAGATGGACTAGGAGCTGGTGGCGGCTTTGGTTGAGGCTTAGGTGGTATTGGTGGGCATGGAGATGGGGCAGGTGCTGGTGGTGGCTTCGGCTGAGGCTTAGGTGGTATTGGTGGGCATGGAGATGGGGCAGGTTTTGGTGACGGGCTTGGTTTTGGTGATGGACCAGGCTGCGGTGGTTCCAATGGCCATGGCTGGTACCCTGGAAAGGGCCAAGGCCTCGATGGCCACGGCCAGAGCCGTCGGTGGACTACTTGGGCATGGGTCGTTGTCGCGAAGAAGATACAAAAGGATATGAGAAAGAAAACAATACGAAATATTCTCGAATCGTCCAAGGTAGATTGCTTCATGCTTTATATTACTATAGTAAGGCAGTTTTCATTCAAGTGTTTGCTACTGTCATGTCAATATATATCAATATGTGTGTGCGTATGAATATATATATATATATATATATATATGCATTGCGTAGATTAGGACATGCGAGTTATGTGGCCGTATTTAAGTTGCTTGTGTCTCAGTCTTCTCTCATCACACATTTTGAGATACTTTCCTTATATTCAGTTTCCACTCGGAATTTAACTCTCTCTCAACCATATTCCGTGACTTCTCAGAACTTAAGTCTCACTCTAAAGAATCTTCAATATCTAGATTTTCCCAAAAGAATTTATCATAATTTGATTGGATTTTTGGAGTTGGGGTTTATGGTTATTTATGTAATATAGCTTCCCACACAAGACACAACTTGAATGATGAAACTCATTTGGCGTCATATAAACAAAAGCTACATCTGTCCTGAGGGCGAGAAGTTCCTAGGGGATTGGACTTCTTTTGTTGTTAATGGCCGAAATATGATTTTGATTCATTCTTTTAGTAATTACTTTGTTTTAAACGATTATTTTTGTCTTCTCTTTGTTGGAATGAGATGGATTTGATTAAGTGAAACAAGAAGAAGAGTGAATTTGTTTATTTGGTTCCATCACACTTTGTTTATTCAACAGCATTTGGTTCCAATGGTAAAAGTTGATCGATCAATAAACCCTCATCGTTTTTTCGTCCGATTATTGTCGAAATTACAGAATATGAATGTTTAGAGAAACAGCTCAGTTACTCGTTCCACGTCAATATTATATCAATCATACAACAACCATGGATTAAAATATTACGCCAAACGAGTTACAGCTTTTATTTAGCCAAATAACACATCATCAATGTATCTTAAACTACATTTATTTGTCATAGAAAGGGCCCATGTCATTTTCTACAAATATTTTGGTTAAAATTCTATAAGCTCTTTCTGTTGGATGGTAACTGTCCCAAAACATATAAGAAGACACATTTTTGCAAAGAAGTGACGTAAATTGGTTGCAAAGCGGACCTAATTCAATAAGCCCCGTCCCGCAACATCCTCTATCAATCTCATCAAATCCTGCAAAAAATTTGATTAAAAAAAAAAACACATAATCTTAAACTCATTCAAACACATGTATATGTATACACAAACATGTGGCTGAACATTAGTTACCATATTCTTTTGGGTTTTGGATCATATGATTGAAGAGAGAGTATATGTCAATATACACCAAAGTGGCGTTCTTCAAGGTTTCAGCCACTGCATGCAAACTTGTAGAGAGTTTGGAATTGAAAAGCTGAGCTGCAACGTTGATCTCATTCGCACATTTTCTATCAACTCCTCCTCTTGTGGTTCTCTGAATCGGTATACACCCGATCGGCGAAACACCGATGAATCCTATTTTTCTGGCTCCAGATTCATATAGTTGCTGCCAAATTTGATCATCAGGTTTTAGTAGTTTCATATACAAATCAATCGGACCAGAGGATTAGTTTCAACGTACCATAGCAAAACTAGCAGCAGAGCTAGCCATAAAAGAGGTATATGAATCGATGTCATATAAGAACTCTTCTGCATGTGTACCATAGTAAGTATTTGCTAGATCGTCGCTGCCCGCGATCACAATGGCTAAGCTTTTGGATATTATGTACTCAGCTTTCTCTTTTCCCGCAAAGCCTTTCACTTTCTCAATGTATTCTTGAAAATATGTCAATTGGTCCGACATCGGTATCGCCCTCTTGTGTACAAGATTGATAATACAAAAAACAAAACAAAATGGAATCAAAATGAAAAATAAAAAGTTAAAAAATAAAAGGAGATATGATGTTATTACTACTACAACAGGTGTCAAAGGATCGTAGCCAGAACCACCCGAAGCAAAGGATACACCAGTGAGGAGATCTTCCCGGGTCAGTCCCGGTCTCAAGTATGCCGGTAAAGTTGGTTTTACTCCTAAAAATTCCGCTGTGAAATTAGAAAAGGAGAAAAAAAAACCAACATGATTGATCAATTTTCATAAGAATGTTTCCATATTGATTTGAGGATTCTATCTGATGCAATGGCATGTGAGCTACACGTAATTATGCATGCATGAATATATTTTACGTATAAGTTTCATAACTCAATTTTTTTTTTTTTTTGGTACTGGATATAGAGATGTTGGATCAAATTTTTTCATAACTCAATTTCGATGATTGATCTAAAGACATGATCAAAGAATAGGCAAAGTCACCAATAAAATCAGCAGGGATTTTGCCGTTGCAAAATCTTCCGGTGGGAACTTTATGTGGAAAACTCATGCCATAGGGGAGAAAATTAGCTCTGACCAATGTTGAAATATAATTGTTATTCCCTGTGTCTACGATTGAATCCCCGAATGCAAATATCGCAGGAAACGTCGTGTTGCGTGGCCCACGACATGGTCCTGGCTTTGGCTCTGGAGCCGGAGCTGGTGTTGGACTTGGACCTGGCTTTGGCTCTGGTGCTGGGATTGGCTTTGGACTTGTACATGGCTTAGGCTTTGGTGTAGGACATGGCCCTGGACTTGGACCAGGTTCTGTAACTCGCTGCAAGCGGTTTGCTGAAGCATGCATCGTCACGAAGAGGATATAAGAGAGTGAGAGAAACAAAACAGATCGAGATAATTTTGAACCAGACAAAGAACAAGATCGTGAAACCACTCTATCTTGCAACATGTTGGATCTTTACTCTATATGTTTGATAAGGAAACAAGAACTTGTTATGAAAGCTCCAAAATATAAAGGAGTGCGAGTCACAAAAGTACCCAAAAGTGACTTTACTCAGATAGACAAAAAATTTGTAGACACGAGCATGCGGTTTAAATGGCTAGAAGAGAAAGATGCTTATCACTTATGGCTTCTTATATCATCCACACACATAAAACACTCCTTATTTTCAGGAAACCATCCATCACTTTCACTTTTCTATTAAACTTAACTTGGAGCTTGCCTGAAGAAATTAGAAAACTCAAAAGCAGCGTCGCAAATGTCTAGTCTCTGGTGCGACCCGCTCTGCTTTCGATTCCCGCCTTAATTTGCTATTTTAGTAGCCAGTCCTTTTTTAAATAAAAATCAATCTTTTGAATAACTCTTTTTCTGTTGATGTTCGGACTAATTTATTTCTTTCTTACCCATTTTTGGAAAATCCTTCCTTGTGTTGGAAAAAGTTTGTATTAAACAAAGAAGAGAGACATTGAAGGTTTTGTTTTAGTAAGTAAATAAACCAATGAGCCAACAAAGAGCCAGGGTGGATAAAATACGACTGTTTCTCACTCAAACGACTTTGATATACACACAAAAGGGAAGCAACACCCACATGAGACGGGACCAGGAACTTATTTTGGTTATAAGAAAACCCAGTTCAATAACCAAATCTCATACTTTTAATGGATATATGTGTGAAGCAAAAAGAAAAGCAGGTAAGGAAGGATCAATGCGCGCTAACGAGAAAAGGGTTTTGGCAAACTCCGCACTCAATGGTCTCTGATCCTGAGATTGGAACCTGAACCTGCATTTCAAATGGAACATAACAAGATATCAACACTCGTCTATCTATTCTATTTCGTCATTGTATTTGCAAGATGATACATACACACCGACACATATTACTATACAAAGAAAGAAGTGTTATCAACGGATCTAACCTGCAAGTGCACTGTGCATGTTGGACAAGCTACTTCCTTCATCCGTCTCCCAGATCCTTCCCTCGAACCTGTTGAAACCATACCTATCATTATCAGTAACTATATACATGTGACCAGATACAACAAATCAAAAGCATCAAGTATATTAAACATCAAGTATTATACCAGATGAGGACTTGCGGTTTTTCTCCATTTCCTCCTGTGTCAAACATATCCGCAATCAGAAAAACAATTCTATAGTTTGTGCCCGTTATCAACTCGACGGCTAAATTTTTAAAAACTTAGTAAAAGAGGCTAGTGAGATAAAGCACACCTGTAGTTTCCTAGCGAGGTCTTCATGGCTCTGCACACTCACGTTCCTGCTAGCGGATTCCTTGGCATTACTCAACCTTTGTGACACTTCTGCCTACACATCAAGAATCAGATTCATATATAAGCAGCAACACTTTTAAAGCTTAGAGACCTACTCCGACAATAACAAGTTTTTCCAGTACAATTTTACTTTTTTAACTACAACAGCCAACCAAGGTTCTAGATGTCAAAGCTAGATCAACATATACTCAGGAATCCATGGGAAAGAAAAATGAGCAGGATAGATAAGAGCACATACCATGCACCGGTCGCAAACACGGACTTGGGGAGCATTCTCTTCAGCGGTGAGAGCAATCCTACCTTGAGTGCACTTGTCACAGAAGACGTCACCACAGTTCCTGCAGTGATGCTGAAACAAAAAATAACAATCCATAAGGTTTGTCAGTCCCTACGTGCCTGAGAACTTAATTCCAGATTATAAGACCAGGAGGAGAAACAGTACCCTTCGCATAAATGCACCGAAATCTGACCCACACGATGTGCACTTCGAAACAGCTTCATCAGGGACCTGAAGCCAGAGATAAATGGAGTGAGAACAATGAAACCACAGCTAACCAAGAAGACTACAAGAGAATAATGTTAACTTTCCAAAGAAACGAAAAAATCTTACCCAATGATCTTTCTCCTCATTTACAGGCTTTATAATGTTCATCCAATCACCCAATCCTTTCTTCTTCTCAGCAGATTGCTCAATCAGTTTGCCAGAGGAAGGAGGCCTGCTACTTCCCCCAATCTCCTTCGCCTAAAACCCACCATCAGAAAAACATCGGATTAGTGAACGGAAAGCACGATAGAATTGAAATTTACAGGACTAAAACATGCAGGTGTTTAGGAACCTGAAACATCGCAGCCGTCACTGTGTCCAGAAGAGTGTTGGTGGTGTAACTATTTGATTGCAGTCTGATACGTTTAGCTTCAATGTCTACAGGAGTCTTGGACCAAAAAGCCAGAATAGAAGAATCTAGTTTCTGGTAGAAAGATCATTACAATAGATATATAAGACTTTCATTCACAAAAAATAGAACATGAAAACAAAATTGGGAAGAAAGGTAGCTATAATCACTTACTTCGCATCTAGTGATGTTCTCAAGAGGATATATTCTCAAAGTTCGGCTAGTACTTGGATCAAGCATACGTAGACCATCCAAACCAATCTGCTTACCACAAAAACCTTTAATTATGAGCAGACTTCCTAGGTATACAGGGTTTAAATTAAAATGATCAGATCATTGACTGAACAAGATGAAGCAAATTTTTATATTACCTGGCAAAGAACATCTGTCGTGGTCTGTCCGTAGGTCTCAGCCAAGAGCTTGACACGGAACTTCTGAACACCACCAGTGGAATCTTCCTGCACATCAGCCTTGGGGACAGCTCTGACGATCTTGGCAGATTTCGAGCCAGCAGAGGAATCTCTACCTGAAGAAAAGCTGATGGATCGTCCATAATCGTCGAACAACGTCGAATTGGATGATTTCGGCGCAGTTCCACGAGACCCGTAGGGCTCTACTTTGCCTCCTTCATAGGCATAGACGCCATCTCCATATGAATCTTCGAAAGCAGGGTACCCTCCGCTCTCAGTTCGTTTCCCGTATGGATCTGAGCCTACATCCGATCTGCTCCGGCTGTAATCGCCGTAAGCAGGTTGATCGAATTTGACCGGCTTGTCGTATGGTTTTTCATACGAAGGAGGAGGCATGGAGGATCCTCCGCCACTGTACGGAGGTGCCGAGTACAAGGAGGATGAGTAAGGCGGAGCATGAACGGGATTAGGAATCGGCGCAGCCGCAGATGGAGGCGGAGGATGAGGTGCAGAAGAATAGCCAGAGGTCTGATGCTGATCATACGGTGGATAATACATCGGCTGCGTGGTAGATTGCTGATAAGGGGCAGTAGAATCAAATGATCCGTAGGTTGATGCAGGTGGATGAATCGTGGGCGGTTGATTGAAGCTTGAATAAGAATTAGGGTTTAAGGACGTCGCCGGCGGAGACGGAGGAGGTGGCTGTGCCGCGGGAGTGAAGGAAGGAGCTGAAGGAGGGACGTGATCAGTGTTTTGCCCGTAAGAAGGGTAATTCTGGGAATAGTTGGAGTAATCAGCGGCACCGTAACCGCCGGTGAACGGTGGGGCGGATGCATACGTGTTCCGGGAAAGATCGGTCGGACCAGAAACGGCGGGCGCCGGCGGGGATGGGTTGGGATTAGGATTCGGCGTAGGGGTTTGAAATTGAGGGTACTGGTGGTGATAGTACGAATTGTAATCTCCCTGTTGCATCGCTGATCGGTGATTCGGAGTTTGTTCGCTTTCACGACGGCGATGATTCGATCGGATCAATCGGAGGGTAAACGATGACGACGAAGCGTGGGAGAAGATGAATAGATCGGGTCAAGGGAATAATTTGGTGAGGGAGTATTGTATGTGTCGCGAACTAAGTTAAGTTTTCCTTATGAATACACGTGGCGTTATAAGGAACGGTCGATTAGAAGTAGGAGATGATTTTAACGCGTGATCGATACGTACAGATTATTTTAGCTGTTTTTTTCTGTGCAAGAACCCATTCGGACATCATAATCGAAATTTAGGATTGTAATTACTTCCTCCTCGTACTAACAATGGGTTTTCAGTCAGTGATAGGAAAAAGGAATTGGGCTTTAACGATATTAAGCCCAATAATAAAGTTAAAAGTAAAGTTACGGAAGGGGTAAAAAGGGTATTTCAGATTACGTAGCAATCTCGGACCGAGTTTCACGGAGATGGTAAATCACGAAAATAGCCCTTACGAAAAATCTGACGATTAGGGTTTTCATTTTCTATTCCCCCCAAAACGTAAGTATAGGCCGAGTCGGCGGATCTCAGTATTTCACGCGTCTTTAAATATAGACCTTACCCTCACCATTACTTTCTCATCTCTCTCTCTCTCTTCGATTAGCCAATACGAATCGTGAAAAACACGAAATTTAGGGTTCTCTTCTTCGTCTCTCGTTTCGATTCCGTTTGATTTCGCGCCACAAAAGAGGTTCCTTAGGCGTGATACGAAACCTAGGTTCGATTAGTCCCTGTCCGTATCTGTATCTGTATCCTTGTCCGTGTCCGTTTTACTGTTTAACCGATTCGATCTGAGAAAGGGGAGAAAAAACGATGTCGCGATATTTCACATCTCCACCGCCTGTGTATGCGAGGAACTGGGCGAACGGTCAGAACTTGGTCGAATCGACTAAGGTTCGTTGAGTAGTCAGTTCTTGTGATTGATTCGCACGGTCTTCCCTATCCTGGGATTTAATTCTGATGTTAAAATTCGATTTTAATACACCAACTGTAGATATGGCTAGGTTGCGTATAAGATGCTAATTGTTATAATTGTAGGTAAATTGATATCTCCTTGATTGAATTGCTACAATATATGCATACAGATCTATGAAATTAATCTAATCATATTCATACTTTTGCGAATTGATTGATTGTCCTCTTAATATTTTCCATTTCTCTCAAAACGATATCGTGCAAACATGTCCGTTGTTTGGTTTGGTTTGGTCCTGATCTATAGTCAAACCATAGAAACGTGTCGTTGATATATGATTTTGACTTGTAAGCTTTTGAATGATTGTACCCACGTTTATGGGTTGTGGCTGTTATCGAATAATCCTTAATGTGTCCTCTAGTCTAAATCCTTTATTCTGATGGATTATAAAGATCGAGAGACAAATAGTCGATTCTAAAAAGGTGCACCGGAAAGAGAAGAAGGGGAAAAAGAGAGAAAAGAAACAAACGAATGAGATATCCCTTACACTGCAGTATGTGACCCCTAGTAGCAAGCAAGTCTCTGATGAATCGGAACAGCTTGAGAAGAGTTGTTTGACAGAAGAACACCATGTTGGGTATTTGTCTGATGGTAGCCAGAATAGTAAGAAGAGAAGAAGGGAAGCTTCTCCTGTTGTCGAGAGTAATGTCACAGGTTTGTGTTTTTTTTTTTATTGTTCAAGATTTTTTCTGTTTCTTGGTACTGTGTTGTTACATGTACTGAACTCAAATCATTCTAATCATTTGCAGCTACGCCTGTTGCTGGTAAGCCACTACGGATACGTTTTGTCTTGAAGAAACCGAAAGAAGCTGAGGTTGTTGTGCCTCAAGAGGATCTTGTTTGCTCCACTTCGGGGATTGTTCGACCCAGCGAAATAGCAAGTTCTGTGTCTGGTCATGCTGAGAATCAGCTTTCGACTTCTCTTGAGACTGCATTTTCTTCCGAGTCAAAGAAGAGAAAGAAACATAGGACTAGCAAAGAATGTCGGTATAATTCATTGTTTGATGAATGTGTACTTCCCTCCATTTCGATGGAGGAAGACGATGATTGGCTTTTTGGTGCAAGGGCGCAACAAGAGAAGTCTTCTACTATGAAGATTGGTGAAGGCGTGGCCATTAGCTTGCAGAAGTCAGGAGGTTCCTCTTTGCCTAGAGCTCAGTTTTTATCTGATGTGGGAATTTTTTCATTACCATATACAGTCCTATTTTAGGTCTCCGTATTCTTTTGTTCTTTCACAGCTTAGCCTTAGGCCTTAGCTTTGTACAGTTCCACTGATTGTAACAATCACAAAGATCAATAATAATTGAATGATCTCTGTATTTTTTTTATCTTCGTCTACATAAATTATTGCAACCAAAACCTCTCCAGAGAAAAAAAAAAGTTCAAAGACGTTGACTCTAAATATAGTTTGATCAAATGATCAGACAGAATGAACTCTCATCATATCATGTTCAACCAGAGCACTTGCATATTACAATTGGTGTCAGGCAGATGACAACAGCTTTAAAGCAAGAACAAGAAATTGCAAAAGTAATTAGATTCATATGTCAATACGAAATGATCCCCCATCACGAACAAAAGAGAACAGAGAGAGAGATTAGTCTACATAGCAAGAGTAGAACACACTGTGACCTCAAAAGATTCACCAGCAAATAGTAAAAGACACAACAACACAGCTTGTTTTAGCAACTATACAAAAGCCTACTCGAAATGTCTCCCTTCAAGTCGAAATTATCATATTAGGGATGGGGACGAATCAAACAGTTGAAAATTCATCTTCTTCTTCTTCATTTTTTTTTAGTTGTTTACCCTAGTCTTAGCGATATTTTTATCACAAGAACGCGCAACGGTTCTTGTTCTTTTTCTTCTTCTTCTGCTTTGGTGGCTGGAGAACCACTTTTATGGCTGCATCAAACACGGCCTTCACGTTCTGCAGAAACCCCAAATGAAAAACACCAACAATTTGAGCCTCTTAACAATGCAAACAGTAAGCAGTTAAGAACCAGTACAAGGGATTTTTTAATGTCTACCTGCTGTGTCTTTGAACTACATTCAATGTAGACCGCAGATCCAATTAGCTTCTTCAGTTCCTCTCCCTGCATCATTCATAACAATATTAAACTGTATTTCATCAAAAACTGGCAATCATTGCGAGACTAACCCTGTTACAAAAACTAAGTACCTGGTTTGTAGTAATTGGCACTGCACCAGGATGATCTATGAAGAATTGCTTGTCATCTCGAAGGTCTGCAAATACCAAAGATTTCACAATCTCACAAGTTTGTAAGAAAAAGTTAAGAACATGAACAAAGATCTTTGGCATGATCAGTTGAATCAGGAAAAGAGTTTGATTACCAAGTTTTGTTCCAACGAGGATAATGGGAACACCAGGAGCATAATGCCTGAGCTCAGGAATCCACTGAGAGAGGAGCATATAAGGAAACAAGATAAGAATTAGACTTATGTTTTACACACTCATCACAAGTTGTAATGGACTATAGATGCAAAAGAGCAAAAAAAAACCTTTTTGGCAATATTCTCATAGCTAGCCTTGCTGATCAGAGAGAAAGCAAGAATGAAAACATCGGCTCCACGGTAACTCAGAGGTCTTAACCTGTTGTAGTCTTCTTGACCTGTTTTCAGACCCCAAAAAAAAACAAACCAAATCAAACACGAAAACAAAAAGCAAAATCACAACACTGAACCGGTTTGTTCCAAAGAATTACCAGCTGTGTCCCACAATCCAAGATTGACTGTGTTCCCATCTACAACCACATTAGCACTGAAGTTGTCGAAAACAGTTGGTACATAGTCCTGCAAAATATCGACCACAATCCAAGGATTTATGTGTTAAAACATCATAGCTTCATCATGATCAAATGCTAAATCCTGAAATTCTAACGAAATTGATCACGAATATGTCATCATCTTGGGATCAAAACATCGTCGAATTGAAGATATATATATCAATCTTTTCCACACAGAATTTACTAGCAAATTATAAGATTATATCTCCTAAAATTCCATTTCGCAGGAAGCTTCAACAGATCAGTAATCTACTCTTGCGAGTTGTGACGAGCTCAAACAGATATTGATTGAAATTAGAAACAAAAATTCGGCGACGAAAATTACTGTGGGGAAAGTGTTGCTTGTGTAAGAAATCAGCATGCAAGTTTTTCCGACGGCGCCATCTCCGACGGTAACACACTTAATGAACCTCGAAGCACTCATCTCCGCCGGATCGAAAACCTTCAAAATCCCCTTCGTTGCTTCTTCTTCCTCAAACACTCGACATTCCTAAGAACCAAACTCAAAAATCGAACTCGCAAGCTTATGAATCTGAGAAACCCCAAACGGAACAATTTTTTTAAAAAATGGCAAAGTGAAATCGATGAGAAAGAGAGAAGAAGAAGATGCCCTTCTTCTTTTTTTGGCGGTTGATTGATGGACTTTGAGATGAGCCTATAGACTAAAGACAGAGAGAGTAATACAATACAACTATGTGCCAGCTAATGCTACACCAAACACCTCCTTATCATATACACTCATCCCTATTTTATTTTTAAAATTTATTATTACTTTATATATTCACCACGTATTTCGTGTTTATTGTTTTTCAAATTTTGAAATCTCTTTTTTTCTTTTCTTTTATGTCACGGATTTTGAATTTTGAAAGAGGACCGATCCGTTTCCTAAAACCAAGAAGAATACAAACATGTCATGAATGTTTTTATTATCATCTTCGGTATATATTTACTGCACGTTGTATTTATCGAATTTTCAAAGTTCTTTTAATTTTGGTTTTTGCTATATATATATAGTTGAGACTGAAAATTTTCAATTGTTATCTCATTAAGTGTATGTTGTGTGTTTTTAATTTCGCGGTTGATCTACGAGAGACTTTGTAATATGTAGCCCAAAAAAATAAAAAAAATGGCAAAAGAGAGATTTTATACTAGTATGGAAACATTACGAGAAGCCAATAATGAAATCTATAATCATTGGATATGGCAACTCTCATCGAGAACGTGCCACTTAGTGTTACGGCACGATTCATTTCTTTCCTTTATAATTCCCTTCGGACTACGAAACATAGGCGACCAGAGTCTAACGGGACGTGCCCGGCTCTAACTAAATCAACCAATAACGATCCGCCACATCACTGAATGTCCCATCACCGAATCATAATCACACCAGACGGTAGCTTCGTTGTTAAATTTGATGAAACCATCATAATTAGTGTAGCTAATTGACATCCTGTGCTTATCTTTAACTTTTTCAATCCATATCTTTGATTTTCTTTTCTTTGTCAACAAATTTGTTTATAATTATATTTATAGAATAAAACAATATCATAGATTTTTTTCAAGAGAACAAAGCTTTTTGATTAGTAATTTGCAGATATTTTAGAATACTTTTCCCAAATCACTCATTTTCTTTAGTTATGACATTTGAAACTGATTGTATGTGTGTGTGGGACATGGATTAAATGAAATCAGAGAGGTTAGATGAAGTAATTGCGGAATGAAATCAAGAAAAATAGTGGGGAAGGTATGAGTTAACCAAATCATCATTATCAAAGAAGTTAATCTTACTACTTCTTCTCCTCCTCGTCCCTACCAACTATTCACCAACTATCAACCATCCCACTGTTCTTCATTAACTAACTCCAGCTCATTTTGTATTCGCAAATAAAATAAGTTTTTTTATATAATCATTAAATTGATAACCAGGCTTCTTTAATTCGTAAATGAAAAAAAAAAAGAAACTGCAAAACTTAAAATATATATGCACAATGCTAAATAAAACGTTGAATGATTGAAACGTAAAAATTCGTTTTTGTACAAAAGTGACATTTTAGCATATTTTCCCGTAGATTTATCCAGAAAAAAAAAACGTGAAAATATCCATTTTTTTCCAATAAGCCCATTTGAGTATAGGATGAGGCCAATACAAAGAAAAGAAAAAAAACAATTGGCCCAGTAATGTCCACGAAGCCCATTTGAATATAGGATTAGGCCCATTATGCTCAAAATTCAAAAATTAAGTTTTATATCTAGAGATATTACGTACAATGCAAGGATCTCGAAACCAAAAAGTGTTCTTTCTTAAGCCCTAGGAGAAGAAACAAGAACCTTTTGACTTAAGAAGTTCTCCACTGAAGCTCAATCTGAATCCGACCATTCTTAGAATCAATCAGATGATACTTATCGTTGATTCTTCGATTACTCACAACATCGCCAAGATTAATCACCACGTACCCAAGAGTTTCCTGATAAAAGGAAGCCAACTCAAATCAAATCAAAACGATTGTTCTTGCTTGCTCAAATATCTGATTCTGATGCTATCTTTAAAGAGATTCAAAAGTACCTTAGGATGAATTAAACGTGAAGAAGTACTTATGACCTCAACGTGAAGTTTATCGTTTATGGGAGGCTCATCCAATGGAAACTGAAAATCTTCATCCCATCTTGGCTCTCTGTTTTTCTTCACACGCTGCAAATCAAAACCAAATGTGTTTCAAAACCCAAATATGATGTCTTATTCACATGTTGAAAGATATTCAGTTTTGAATTTTGAGGTTGTAAGAGAAGTTTTGTTTACCTTGGTTTTACGTTCTTCACCTTTGAACATCAAACGAACAGAAGGATTTGTGTGATATTTGCCTTCTAAATCTTCAGCTTCGTGAACAATCACCACAAGTAAACCACCACCAGAAGGTGTACCCTCTGGTGCTTTCTCAACTGCATTTGGATCATCAACGTTGTCTGGAATATCATCTTCTTTAAAAGGTTTATATTGGACTTCAACAACGAGCTGTCCACGCGATTTCTCGCTAACTGGCTCGTTTGGTTCCATGGATTTTACGAGCTCAAGCGTCATGAGTTTTGGTTCCTCTGGTGTTAGGTCTTTGATCGGAATCACATTCATTCCTATCTTATCATGTTTACCAACCTGAAAATGTGTTCAACAAGAAAAATGATCGTTAAAGATTCAGTAACAAGCTAATTCACAGAGAGTTGTGGTTTACCTGTTCCCAATCATAAACAATGAGCTGCAACTCTTGGCTCTCTGGATCTTTGACAACCAAATCGAATTCTTCGTTCCACTCAGGATTCAGGTTGCTGTGTTTAACAACTGTCTTCTTACCAGGAACTTTGTCTCCAGAGAGTGTTAGTTTCACATAAGGGTCTGATCCACCGAGAAGATCTTTCTTCTTGAGCTTTATTGCCTTTATGACCTTCACACTAAGCAATCCAACAGGCTTCTTCATTGCTCTGCATGCAGGTCATGAAAATTTTGACATTTAGAAAAAGTCTCAATAGTAGTAGAAAGTGGTACTTTAGGGTTGAAAAAAACTTACTTGGAAGGATCCATTATCTGTACATTCAAAGTCTTTGGCCACAAGTACATGTTTGCAACCTGATCTTTAATGAGTTCCTACAACATATAAGCAATGAACCCAAGAAACGGTTCTTACACAGCTTCATGTCCGAACAAAAATGTTTGCTTGGATGGGAAGGAAAGGAAAACTGCTTCTTCCAAAAACGTCGTACCTGGACAAATCGGTATAAGCCAGGAATCGCCATTACATCTGCACCTAGTAACTTCAGTCCAAAATCTACTTGTGGCTGCAGAAGAAATCGCATTTTAGGCTCTCTTTGTGTTTTAAGTGTTATACAAAAAAGTTTTATACTATTTTTGAATCCATACCTTATCCATAAGAGAGACAAATATGTTGGCAAAACAGGGGAAAGATGGGACTAATGGCTTCAGAGTGATTCTTGGAGTAGCATAAACTTGCAAATCAACAACCTGATGATACAATCTTGCAATTAATCAGAAAAAAAATTTACTTGTTTTCTTGGGGGATATAGCGATCAAAAAATTACCTGAACAGTGGCTTTTAACCCAAATGCTTTGGCTGCAACAATGATATTAGGGTTCCCTGCCCACTTCACTGACAACTCCATAATGATTTCTTTGTCATCAGTTGCGTAAACTTTCATACCTGCAAATGATATTGAGAATTAGAAACAAAACATTTTTCCAAAAGGAAGATGAGTTTGAAGAACAAGAATGTGTATCTCTATGAGTATTTAAACACACAAGGAGAAGACCTTGGAAAGTTGGTGGTAATGAACCCAAAGTGAGCATTTCAAATTCAACCGAATCGATTTTGTAGTTTGGGATTTGCTCAGCAATAATGGGTTTTGCAATCGACTTGGCCATCTTACAAATAGCCTGAAAACGTTACAAGAAACATTAATGTTGATAGTAATTGAAGACTGAAAGGCAAAAACATGAAAGCTAAGAAGATGAAGAAGACTTTACCTTGTCCATGTAAGGCCACATATGGCCAATGAGCTTGTTAAGCCAATCAATCTTCAAAGAGAACAGAGAGACTTTGTTACAAATTTATTAGACCATAATATCTCTATATATTATAAGTCAATTAAAAGGAAGTAGAGAAACATACACGATCAAAATCAGGATTTTTCACCCACAAAGGTATTTCAGGGAACATTTTTGTTATAGTCTCTGAATCTAACTCCACCAGTGGCTTTGTCTCAGGATCCTAAATAAAGAGTGAAAAATGGAAAAATAATTAACAAATAAACTTTTAGCTAAGCAAGAATCACACTATAAGAATTCACAGAGCTCAGCTTCACCGATTACTAATTAATCCCTAATTCAACAATCGAATTTTAACAAATTTCCACGTATAGTTTATAAAAACCCAATCGATCAATACAAAAAAAGTTGCACGAAATAAATAAGTGACTGTATGCTTTCATGCATGCAAAAATTATGGAGACGAAAATAGATAACTCCATCAATGGATTGGTCGTATTATATTGTATAAGATTCATCACACGAAATGTCGCATTAGAGTGGGAAAAATAAAAGATTGGAAGATGCCTGAACATCACTTGACTGGAAATAGATGAACAGGTAGTAACCAAAAACGATTCCGATCGTCGTTCCGAATCCGAAACCAATCGCACCCAATATTGTGCTGATTATTCCCATTTTTCGTAAAATCAAATCTCCTGGAGACCAAACAAAAAAAACTCTTCGGATTTCTCCTATTTAGAACCACGAAAAAATAATCGAGAAAGAGGACATCACATTGATGAGGGAGAAAAATTTAATATGGTTATTTGGCCATGGATTTACGTTAGAGAAAGTTAAATCCCCACAAAAACATATATAGTCACATTACTATTTTCATTCACTTGAGAGAAATTTGATCAGAGACTTAAAAAAAAAACGGTTTGGAATAGGAAACTTTCAAGAGCGTTATGTACGGAGTCTCTCGGAAACGTCCATTTGTTTGGCTGGATTTGATTGTTTCAATGGTGTCGATAAATACGGACTTTTCATAAAACCTTTGCTTCAACTTCTCGTTTCCCATATTGTTGCTTACTCGTTAATCTTGTCTTTTGCTGTGTGAAATTAATATAACATTTTCTTCTTCTTTCCCACTATCCTATTTTCTAGTAGTAAGAATAAGATACATTCTTGTACCAATTAATCAGATTTTTTTAAAAAAGGATCTTCTTCCCAAACATTCCATAGGGATCTTGTATAATTTAAAAATAATAATAATTCGAGAATCCAACAAGTTTTTTGGTCCACAATCCGATAAGTTTTGTAACTTTTCTTCCCAACAAGAGTGGAACTACTATTCCAGTACAGGTGTCATTAGAGAAATTAAAAAGACATAACCATTTTATTTTGGTTCACAGGTTGAAGGGTTGAAACTAATTTCAAATGACAAAGCGCAAGGAAAATTAATACTTGCAATGTGCCTTGACATGTCTATGCCCCCCGAAGGCCGAAGTATACAGCCCATTGATGGAAAAGCCTTCCCGTTAAGCTCTTATCATCTCAATGTAAATAATCATCGAAAATCTTTCGGATGTAACGACAAATATTTAGATGTATCATATATGAGATTTTTTTTTAATTTATGTATAATGATATGTATTATACACCTACTTGTAATATATATATTTATTGTGTAATTTGCGTTATACGCGCGTCGTCAGCAATTTAAACAAGTGTCAATATATATGTTATGTAAGTTGTGTGATATGTCCATATATATTTGATACTTATTTCCACAGAGATTTGATCCAATTCGAAACTGAAGGGACAATGTTACTTGCCTCGGTGCTTACAAATGTCTCACATAATCAATATCCTAACTGGAGATAAATAATGATCTTATAGCCTTATAGGTTACATATATACTTACATCCATATAATTACATCCCATTCAAAATGATCTTATGTTTATAGGAGTATATAACAAAAAAGATCCCATTCAAAATGATCTTATGTTTAAATATAACAAAAAAGATCCCATTCAAAATGATCTTATGTTTATATATAACAAAAAAGATCCCATCCATATATACACACTACATAAGTACCATATATATGCATGTACTAGTCTATTAATTTAAATATTTCTAAATGCAAGTGATCATAAAGAAAAGCAGATCTAAAACAAAACTAGGGTATTGGAGAATACAAAGTGAAGTACGTGGTCTAGGATATGGTCGGTGCACAAAGTAATATTAATCATAGTGGACCACGTCATTCGCTAAAGACGACTCCAAAAGTAGCAATGCATCCTCGTGGTAAGTCCACATAATTAAACCCTAGCTGGCAGCTCTGTAAATGTGGGAAATTTTTTTTTTTTTTTTTTTTTGTGAAGTAAGAGGAAAACAGGAAATTGCAATATCTTTTATTCGAAAAAGTGTGGATCAAAAGCTCCGAAATTATTTGCTAAAAGAAAAACCAAGATACGAGCTTATATTTTGAGCTTTGCATACATTACTTTTAGTATAGTATACGTAATCTAATATTTTTTTAGCAACAAATTTACATGCTATTATACATACTGATACTAGTCTGAATTTTGATCCACAATTTTTCTGTCTGGGATCCAACCATATTGATATATAACATATGTGTGAAGTGTAAATTAATTTTTGTTCAATCTTCAGAAGACACTCCTTGATAACATAAGAGCCCCGACCCAGTAAGGGCATCATTAAATAGTTCATAAATACCTCTTATGCTATCATGGAGTACAAAAAAATAAAATAAAAATATGCATCTTTGTATATATTAATACATTATATATATTGGACTTAAGTGCAAAATGTGCTAAATTTTGATTTCTTTGGTTGAAAAAATGAAAGTCAACAAATTGAACAAAAGTTCTACCAAACACGCTGTAATGTATTAAATATTATATGTGAGACGAAAGGATGAAAAGAAAAGAGTAACCACACCTAACCATGATCATCCCAAAACAAGTAAAAAATAAAAGCTATCATCATCCAAAGTTATATATATATATATATATATAATAGTAATCCTACATAGACAATCCATCAACCAAACTCCGTATAAGCTATATATATATACACTAGTACACACATAAGTCTATATATCTGTTTTGGTGTTCCAAAGCTCATCGACTAATTAAATTTTAGAATTAGTATTGATATCCCACCTGCAGTTAATTGAATCTTATATATAATTATGTTGTTTTAGTATTAATATATTTAAGTGCTTGAGTTAAATTGTTTTAACTCAAAAGTATATTGATTCTTTTCGACACTCGTTAAAATATGGACAAAAATTCATACCAATCTTTGAAGTTTGTGAACAAATTACATATGTTGATTTGTTATGTAAGACGTGTATGTGTTGACAAATCATGATTAGAGCCGCAGCAGGATTATAGTTGGTTAGATGCTATTTTGTATATTTTTTTTAAATTTTGTAATGTTAGCCGTCAGCTGTGAATTTTCTATTTTCTACACCAAACAAAAACAAAATTCCGCCATTAAAGATTTGGTAATGCCGATTGGCTCAATCGTTCAGATGGCAACATTAAGATAATGACAATGTGTTTTGATTCGCAATCCAGTAGTTTATTAGATTTCTAGCTATGCTTATTAATCGTTCAAATGGTAACATTATACCCTATCATTTGCGTTTATATTATTTATAAAAAAATGGATCAATACGCAATAAACAATATCGTAGTGATATCCTCGATGGTTTTTATTATAATGCCCACCATATAAAATACAACTATTCGATATCTCTTCCTTGTTATTATTTTTATGGCAGGCACATGCAAACGATGCATGAAGATACCGACCAATCCTATTCTAGGAAAACCTCACGACAACGATGAATGGCTGGTATGATGCCACGTAATCAAGATCTACGGTCGCAGAATTGACTGGGACCTACACTTTCCCTCCACGTGAGGTCATCAAGGAAGAAAGCCACCGATGATACCGACGTGTATGGTCAAGATGTACCAAAAACAGATCCCGTGTTAGACGGCTCAGATTCTCCCAACGGCTATTGTAATACTTATTTCATGATCCTACGGTCAATATCAAATCGGCGGTGACCGTCCTACAGTGTTTCCCGGGACTTGTGCGCAAATGGAATGTAAACTTGAAGCTATAAACATAAATATTCTATCAACTTAACATTTTAGTCTAAAACAAACAAATAAATACTTAAGAAAATAAATTATGTATTAAACAAATAAACATTATTATTGGTGATTTCCTTTATAAAAGGAAACAGCCCTGCCAGTGTCTGGCAACATCTGCCCTCTCGAGGTTAGGGTTCTTTAGAACGAGTTTATTTACTATCGAACGATCCTTCGGATCTTGTAATGGAAGTTTAAATATTAACACGTTTTAGAAACTCTTCTTCTCTCCCTCTTTTTTTTTTTTTGTTAAATAAACATTGAAAATTTTATCAGCTTGTAGGGCTTTCGATCGTATTATTTGGTAGATCGTCGCCATTAAAATACACATACAGATATATCTTTTTCCGTTCTACGTACCCTTGTTTTATTGTTCGATATCTTCATACAACACCCTCTTTTCTTGGAATTTACATTACCAATGGAAACAATATCAGTGCAACGTTCACCGGGTAAACAGGTTTCGGGTTTGAGACCATTCAAGAACCCTAAAAGAAGGGGTTCTCGTGGTTCGCTTTCGAGATCCGGAGGAAGTCTGGCTCTTCCGATCAATCCGGCGTCTTCTTGGGGATCTTCGCCGGCGTATCCTCCGCCGCCGACTAATTACTCGCAGCCTCCTCTTCTCCCTCTTCCACGTGTCAACAGCTCTACTCTCCCTCTGCAACGCGTCAACAGTTTTAGGCAACGTGTCAACAGCACGACTCTTCCTTGTGCTCAAACAAGAGCATCGTCTGAAACACAGCAGAAGAAAGTAGAGTTTGCTGACTCGGTAGCTAGTTTGACTCGAACCGGTTCGGTTCCGGTCCGGTCTAACTACCCGGGTGATTTTCCTACAGGATTTGATGGTTACCCCGGTCCAGCGATCTTGTTATTATCTCCTCCGCCGAGTAGTTTGCCCATGCCTAGGTTCTCGATCAAACCGAAGCTTCGCTGCAACGCAGAAGCTGGCGGGAAAGTCAATGGCGTCGCCTCTGATAACAACCGGCGAGTTTTACAGCTCCGGTGAAGGTGGTGCTACGTTAACGTTGACGAGGTTACAAATAAAATAAGTCCTATGGGCTTTTTGTTAATTTTATGGGCTTGGGTCTGTCTTGTTCTTTTGAAAGTGATAGAACTCTCTCTACTTTGTGTGATTTGTTAAGCCGTGACTTTTTTAAAAGGCTCTCTTGGCACAATATAGCCTTGTCGTTAAAGATTTTCAATTTGATGTTTCTTCTCTGAGATTAATAAAAAAAAAAATTCTTGTAACAACACATCGAATATATTGAGTTGTATAAATCAATGTAAGAAACAATACAAACGATAATGATTGACATTGAATATAGAGTTTGTTGTCATATCCGATGTAAGAAACAAAATTGGTATTCTCAGTGAATGATCGAGCTCACGATATGATAAATATCTCAACCTTCTGTGAATCTATGTCCACAATTGGGGCAAGTATAATATGTTGTCTGCCCTTCATCCGCTGATCTTGTCTGCAAATAAGAAAAACTCAAGATGAATACATGCTTTGACATGAAAGAGAAGACAAGAACTTGAAAAGCTTTGGACTTACCTGTCTGGTTGTGTAAACAAGCTCAGGGTGCTGGCATTTCTCGCACGCCTTTTTGATCTGCAAAGAGAATAAGCCAAAATCACAAGTTAGGGACTGAGAGAGAAAGCGTCATATGGTTTTTGATGCTGTAATCTTAGAAACCTTTGGTAGCTCAGTTTCTTCCTGCGTTTTTTCACCAAAGAGAGAGATTCCTAGTTCTCTTCTGATATCCTACAAAAGCAATAATCATGAGTTGTATACTTAACTCCGCATTGGGATAGACTCCGTAAGAACACCACAAAAGAGGGTTTAGACTGCTCAAATGATGCAATGTTCTTACAAGAATAACAAAAGCAGAGTGTCCATTTTCAGGTTTGAAACTAATTACATAGCAGTCGACGGTGTGAGTGCGTTCACTGCCTAATAAGTAAATACAATGGACGGAAAGTAATCAAGAGAAAGATATTTTGCTACTCCATGAAACAGAAGCCAAATTCGACTGATTAACACAGATCTTTGTGAGTGACATATAAGATTTATATGATGCTACAAAATTAGCCAGACAATAATCCACACTGCTGAATTAAGGGGGGAAAAAATAACATACCTCAGCAGAAACTGTGTACGCTATTTGCTTGTCAATGATTTCTAAAAACAATGAAGTTTGAATCACAATAAGATTAACCAAACCAATAAGCAGAAACTGTTCGATTTGATATATAAAGCATATCAATCCAATTAAAAATCCAAAATGAACTCATTGATACCTTTTGCAGTCCGTGGTGTTTTGCATAGTGGACATTCTGCATGCTTAGCTGATTTCAAGATCAGCATTGTCCCACACAGATTACAGAACAAGAAACCACTTTCCCGAGATTTCTCCATTAGAGAACCTGTAACAGAAAAACACCAAAGGACATCACTACATGTTACAATTGCTTACAGAAACCAAATTAATAGAACTCAAGGAGGGGGTAAAAATGGATTCTACAGAAGAACGATTAGGATAATATTTCAAGCACGAACTATTGACAAACCTCCCACCCTACAATAAATCCCGAAATAGAGTTAATTTCCAAGAGTCCACAGAAACACAATCAAACCCTAAAAGAAAAACTTGAATCGAAGTATAAAACTAAACAGCACAAGTTAGATATTGTTAAGAACTAACAACAAGCATAAACTCAAACAAGTATCATAAATCACTAAATAAAAACTGAGCAAATAACCAAAACCAGTACATGTGGCGAAACCTTACTGATATACAGAGTTTATGAGCAGAAAATAGAAATTTGCGAGTAGTGAGCTATAGACTTAGGTGTAAAGGTTTCAAACGGTGATGAAAGAGATGTGCTTACGGTTTATCGGCGCTTGGCGACGAGTAGAAGACGGTAACGGCGGCGACGAGGCGGAGAGAGAGAAGAAGACGCAGAAAGAGGAATCAGAGCAGGGGTACAAGTTTTTGTTGATCAAATATAATGGGCTTGATCTAAAAGCCCATTCATTCTTCCCTTTTTTTTTTCGTAATTCGTACCCAAAAAAAACATTTTAAAAATACCAAAAAAATATCAAATGAGTGAAGAGGATTTTGACATTTTCAATTGAAAATTGAAACTCCAAAAACGCTCCATTTTCCGCCATTGAGACAAAGAGACGATGGAGGACTTACAGAGAAGTCTCAGTCCTCCGCCGTGTCCCTCCACTGTAACAGTGCGACGGAATCCTCCGAGGAAAGCTAGAGCAACGCCGTATACCACTGCAGCTAAGCCGCCTGCCGCCTCTCTGGGCTCCTCCGCGAATACGCACCAAGTTCCGTCGTTTCCGATCGACGAGATTCTCTCCATCCAAATCCCGCAACCCGAGCCGAAATCGTCGGTTTCGGAGAGTCTGAAGATTTACCTGAGAATCAAACCTTTGAAAACCTTCACCAAGGCAACCACCACAACAGCGAGGAGCAGACCTAGAAATGTCTGGCCCCAGAATCCTTCGAAGAAGACCAATTTGGAGAACGCGAAGAAGAATCAGAAGAGCGAAGAGGCTTGTATCACCCTCAACGATCCTTATTCGGTCACACTAACTCCGCCTCAAGCGTTGCAAGAGCTGAAACGAAGCAAGACTGAGGTATACGAAGGGTTTTCTCACGTCTTCCCGGCCGATTGTTCCCAGGTTCGATCGAATCCCGTAACAATTTCACTTCCCTTTTTTTTTTTTTTTTTTTTTTTGCTCGAAATCCTTAGATGGTTCTTACCGTTGACGAGATTTTTCCTCTTTGTAGAACGATGTGTATGGTAAAATGGTTCAGCCATTGTTGGAGGATTTCATGAAAGGGAAAAACGGAATGTTGGCGGCATTGGGACCTAGCGGCTCCGGGAAGACTCACACGGTCTTTGGAACTCCGAAGAACCCTGGAATCGTTCCACTTACGCTCCGTCAAGTTTTCAAGAAGAGCGATGAGAGCTCTCCTGGATCCTTGAGGTACTGTTTCCTCATCTCAAATTGCTCATCATGGATGTGTAGATAAACTGTATGAAACAATGAATCTTGTTTGCTTTTCTTCAGGTCATTTTACTTGTCCGTGTTTGAAATATGCTCCGAACGAGGGAAAGGGGAGAAAGCTTATGATTTACTTGGAGACGGAAGCTCTGAATTGTCTGTGCAGCAATCAACCATCAGGGGTTTGAAAGAGGTTTGTGCTTGATTATAGTTTTCATAATGATCAATCTTGTAACGCTCAGTTTTTTTGTTCAACCGTGTGTGTTAATTAGGTCCCAATCAAGAACTTGGAGGAAGCAGAGTCCTTAATTGGACAGGCGATGCTGAAACGTGCAACAGCTACAACAAATTCAAACAGCCAATCAAGGTACTTGGCTTTAACTTTTCGGAATGTCTTCATGTTCTAATGCTTAACTAAATGTCTTCATGCTGTAATGTAATTTTGGGAATGTTTTCAGTCGCTCACAATGCATCATTAACATAAGAGCAGCATCCGAAGGCGTTTCTAACGAAACAAAAATGCAGTCTGCTGATGCTATGCTGACGATAGTGGACTTGGCGGGAGCAGAAAGAGAGAAAAGAACTGGAAATCAGGTTTTAATTTTTCTTTTATTTTAGACTATGTGTTTGGACTCTTTTACAGATTTGATATGCAAAGCCACAAATATATGTCATGTCTGGAAGTACTTGCCTTCTAAGTACATATGCAGTGTAATAGTTAAGAGGAAAGAATCCTAGCTTGACTATAAGATGTTGTCCAGTACCTGTTCTTAGCATCACAGTAGGAATCGGTCAACAGTCTTGATCTGTAAAATTAAACTTGTTCATGTTTGATTTGCCTGTTTGATTTGTTTTTCAGGGAGAAAGGTTGGTTGAGAGTAATTTCATCAATAATACATCCATGGTTTTCGGACAATGTTTGCGGGTAAGGACATTGATTTTGGACTCCTTGAAGATGACCAAGTTTTATCTTCTTCTTTTGTTGTTTTACGCCTGCAATTTAACTAACCATGAGCGCACGTTGTATATGTTGGCAGTCGCTGTTGGAGTTCCAGAAGAACCGAAAGAAGGGACTGCAGAAACATCATCAAAATTCTTTGGTAGCATCTACCTTAATCCTTTGTTTCATACAGTCTGATGAAAATCTAAAGATGTATGAGTGATTGGAGTATTTGTTCACTCTATATGCTAATGTGATTTTGGTTTTTTTTTCTGTAGTTAACAAGGTATTTGCGAGATTATCTAGAAGGGAAGAAGAGGATGGCTTTGGTATGAGTATTTGTGGGATTTTTTTTCTTCAGTTCTGGTACAAGAGCTAATTTTCGAGACCCTGGTATATTTGAAAATTTGTCTTCTCCGCTTATATCTATGTTACAGATTTTAACAGTCAAAGCAGGAGCAGAGGATTATCTTGATACCTCCTATCTTTTGAAACAAGCGTCACCTTATATGAAAATCAAGTAATGTTCGTTATGATGAACACAAAGATGAACTCCACATTTCTCATAAGTGCTAATGTCTTTCTGTTTGGTGATTATTTAGATTTGATAACACTGAGGAAATTTGCAACAAGAGGCAGCTCAAGACATTTCCAAGAGTTGAAAAAAACAAGAAAGTTAAACTCAGTGCTCCCAAGACTTCCCAAGTAAATTTGGCTTCCTCTATGGCTTTCTCTTTGTGTCTTCAGCGGAACGATAAAGTTATTATGCATGCCATTTACTAAAAAGTGATGCCTTTTCTATCTGTAGATTGAAGAAATTGTTGTTGGAAAGAGAAACCAAGTTTCTCAGGAAGGTAGGATTTTGCTCTGAAAAATCTTCCAAACATTTTGACTGCACAGAGTCTAGTCTCTTGCTTAAAATTTTTGGCTTCCTTGATGTCTAATGCGATTGTTCACCAGTGAATTTGAAGGAAAAGAAAGCTGATCCAACAGACATATCATCTCCAACCGTAGAACATGTTGCCCAGGATAACACCGAGAGAGAGCACATCATCATGCGGAATTTTGCTAAAGTCTTATGGAATGTCCTGAAGCAGTACAACGAGAAATTAAAAGTAATGTCGTGCCATTGCCATTTATTTACAGTCAACAGTCTGTGATGGAGCTTCTTTCCTTGATATTTGGACATATCACAGCTGAATTATGTTAAATGTCTATTCTTCTATTTTTATTATCTTAGGTTGCAGAAGGTGACATTTGCAGTCTCAAGGAAAGTCTTAGAAGTGAACAACTCAAATCTCGTGAATTGGAGACAGAGTTGATCAGTCTCAAGTCTTCGTGCCTATTTTCCAAGCCAAACCTGGTAGAACCATGTATACCTGAGGTAGAAGCACTTGTCCATGCAAAAGAACAGTTCGAGGTCGACCCAAGTTTGGCTAATGCGATAGTAAGTTTGGATATGATTTTGATCTTCTTCTTGATACGTCACTTTCTTATACCTACCAAAGATACTTATTGCTAATCACAAAGTTTCAGAGTACTGTGGATGATGATCCTTGCAACCTTATCGAGTCAAGAAGAGAAGCCAGCGCAGAAAAATTCAATGAGTCTGCGTCTCCTTTGCCAAACAAAAACGTACTACGTGGTTTAGGATACGAGGAAAACTCCTGTGCCGAGGAAAAATCATGTGCCAAGCAAGGTGATCCTACACCTTCACCAGAACGTGTTGACGCTGAGCCAAAAAGAGAAGTCAGTGCAGAAGTATGCAATGAGTCTCATGTGCCAAAAGAAAATGTAGGACCTGGCTTAGGATACGAGGAAATCTCCTGTGCCGCGCATAAATGTGCCAAGCAAGGTGATCCTACACCTTCACCAGAACGTGTTGAAGCTGAGCCAAAAAGAGAAGTCAGTGGAGAAGGATGCATTGAGACTCATGTGCCAAACGAAAATGTAGTACCTGGCTTAGGATACGAGGAAATCTCCTGTGCCGAGCAGAAATGTGCCAAGCAAGGTGATCTTACACCTTCACCAGGACATGTTGAAGTTAGTGAGAAACCACAGGTTTAGCCATTCTCTTGCTCCACAAATTTTAATGACTTCTCCTCATGAAACACAAATCAAATGTCATAATCCTCCAAAACTGCTTTAACTAAACTTTTTCCCTTACCTCTAGGTTAAAATCGCCGAGACTCATGTTCAAGAGAAATCAGAAGCAACTGAGGTTCGTGAAATCGAAACCGCTCCCCGTGAAGCAGAACCTGCATCAACTAAAAAACAGAGGAACGGGCAGAAACCAAAAAGGTTATTCTTTTGACAATCTTACTTTTATCTCTTCTTTTCAGGTTTGGTTAAATAGAAGAAAAAAAACTTTGTTCCTGTAACAGGAGACTCCAACCTGCTTCATCTGTGCTGTTAACAAGAGAAATTAACACGTTAGAGATCGAGGATGATATCGCTGAGCCAAAGGTATACTCATGTTATTAAAGAGTTTATAGATCAAAATCATGTGATTAACGTTCTGAAATTCACTTGCAGGGGACCAGAGGCGGAAAGAAGACAACAGTGGCACAACCGAGAAGCCAAGGAAGTGTCACTCTCCTCCGTCTCCTCACAAACAATCTTCATCTCTAACATCTATCAAACAAACTCACATTAACATATTATTATTGTCGTAACTCGTAAGGTAAGTTTTAAAAAAAAAAAGGTCAAATCCTGCTCGTATATAAAGCAAAAACTTTCTGAAATATGTTTAAAAGTAAAAATATATTGTAATTGGTCCAAGCTTCTTTAAGCCTCAAGATGAGAGACATTTAACACTAGAAACGTCTCTCGTCTTTTTACTTTCTCTTAACTACTATTACAGTCTAGCATATATATTCACTATGATTGAAAATATTTTGGGAAAAATAATCCTCAGTACGGTATATGTTGTGGGAGCCTAAAATGAACCTTTGAAGCCTGTGACCGGACCGCTAAACCGTGCCAACAAATCCCTCCTTTACAGCTACCACGACCACTTTCGTTATGGTGACGCTCATTCAGAGTCTCTCCGCCACGGCGGTTGTACCGCGTGATCCCTCCCGCGGCTCTTCTTGATACGTCCCAAGCGAGCGTCAGAACCAGCACGACGACGACCACTGTCATCGACGCGATAACCAGAACCCCGGCGCCGAAGTTACGACCGGTTATCAAACCGTACGCTTTGATAATAAAAATCATGGCCAAGTAGAACGTGGCGAGGTTTGCGAGCAATGCGTCGGCTAATGCCATCTGCTTCATAGAGAGATAAGAAGACGACAGTGAATGATTCGCGTGTCGCCACGGTGGAGAAACACACAAGAAGCAAGCAAACGAAATTGTGGTAGATGATGTTTTGGTTTAAAATCTGTGGAATTATAATTGAGATATAGTTTTTGACAATTACGAGAAAATAGCTCGTTTCTAGTGCAGAGGAGAAATCATAATCACGTGTCAAGAATTGTCAAATCCGTGATCCGTGCCCACATTATCTTCTTCCTAACATATTTTCATCTTGGTTTGAAATATTTTGCTCGGTTTAATGTGCCTATTAAATTTCACAGCTAGGGACAATAATTACATTATCTCATACTATAATCGAACTTGTGTGTGTATATCCGGAAGAAAATAAAACAAAAGTTACGTTTCAAGGAGTGGAAGACGACTCGGAGTCTCAGATCTAAGTTCCACAACTCACACATATCATCAAGTCACAAACACACAAGTCCTGTTTTCTTTCTTCGTCTCCCAAAAGACACACAGAGAGACAGAGATGGAAGAAGTGGCGCATCCTTACGTTCCCAGAGATCTAAAACTGCCGGGATACGTACCGATCTCTATGTCCATGTCCACCATCCTCACCGTCTACCTCGGTGTTTCCCTCTTCGTCGTCACCCTTGTCTGGTTTCTCTTCGGTAATCGATTCCCTTCTCTGCATTGTGATCTGATTTCGAAACTAGATGCTCGATTTTTTAAGTTGAATTGAGCAGATCGGAGAGTAATCTAGTGAACAAATTCGACCATTTTACTCTGAGAAATTTGACCCAAATCGAATCACAAACTAAAAGAGAATTGTATCTTCCTATTGTTGTGAATGTGTGACAGGGAGGAAGAAACCGCAGCTTGACAAATTGCTAATGTGTTGGTGGGCATTCACTGGTCTGACTCACATGATTCTTGAGGGCTATTTCGTTTTCTCCCCTGAGTTCTTCAAGGACAACACTTCCTGTTATCTCGCTGAAGTCTGTAAGTAAAATCTTCTTCTTCTTCTTCTTAATCATTCTCTCCAAATTACACAGTTTCTCCATATTCTCACTTATAACTCTCTACAGGGAAAGAGTACAGCAAAGGTGATTCGAGATACGTAGGCAGAGATTCTGCTGTTATAGCTGTTGAAGGCATCACTGCCGTTATCGAAGGCCCAGCTTCTCTTCTTGCTGTGTAAGTTCTTATTCAAGTCAAACATCTTTTTTCAGCTTTGGTTTTGTCAAAAACATTTCTTTCAGAACTAACTAAGTAGTTGAAAAAAATGAATAGATACGCCATTGCTAAAGGGAAGTCGTACAGCTACGTGCTTCAGCTTGCGGTTTCGCTAGGCCAGCTCTACGGATGTCTCGTGTATTTCATTACAGCTATCTTGGAAGGAGACAACTTTGCTACAAACTCCTTCTACTATTACTCCTACTACGTCGGGGCTAATGGATGGTGGGTCTTGATACCTTTACTCATTTCTTACCGTTGCTGGAAAAAGATCTGTGCAGCTGCCAACATCGTGGAGACGACGAAGACGAAGAAGAAAATCCGTTGAAAGCAATCTTCCTAAAAAATTCTAGTCCATCATCTCGTTTGTGTGGTCTTGATCTTGCTCCGTTTCAGTGTTGTTCTTTAATTGGTCTTAAACCTTGTTTTTATTTCATGGGAGAACATTTTTGCTATTGAGTTTACTCATTTCCTGAAAAGATCATTAGGCTTTGTTCAGACTGCTGACATTTTTTTTCATTTTTGTATCGAAAACCAACTGAATTTTTCGGGTCTTTCAAAATGCAAATTAAGATTGGATTTGATTCTATGATCATTGGTCAAAAAAGTGTTTTGTTACCTTATATCTAAGCTATGAGTCCTATAACCAAAGAAGTCAGGATGGCCGAGTGGTCCAAGGCGCCAGACTCAAGTTCTGGTCTCCGAAAGGAGGCGTGGGTTCAAACCCCACTTCTGACATTAGTTTTGTTTTATTATTTTTTTGTAAAAAACTAACAAAATTTGTAGGCCTATCGAAATGGAAGTTGTTGTAGGATTTAGGCCCATCAGTTTCTTCACTACAATATTTAACATTCTACAGATTAACAAGAACTATCAATTTTGTGTTACTTTCGTAGATGCTTTACTTGTTAGCAATCAAAACTAAACTGACATCCGTCTGGCTTTAACATTACAAATACTAAATCAGGATAACTACAATATATAATCATATACTTGCAAATTAGATGAAAAAAATACAAGTAATAATCTTTCAAATCTATCACCTATGTCATTCCTTCACCAACCACTTCTCGTATCACGTGGGGTATTTTCGTAATTGACTTTTCGTAAACAATGACTCAATTGGTTGATCCAAAACGTCACATAGGCCGGAGGAGAAAAAGGCCTTCTATAAGGCCACAAGTTCTTGTGTTCTACGCATACGTTGCAGATAGAGTCTGTTCAGAAGAACCGCCACATCCGACAAAAACCAAGCGAGAAAGCGACTGCGATTACACGTGACCCGAGGTCGCACGTGAATGGTGAGCCACTGCTTTCGTCCAGTGCACCTTCGTACACCATCGTCGACGACGTCGTACCACCAGAGGTCGGAGTTGTCATCATCGTCGTCTGTGTGCTCTGTTCCTCGGATGATTTTAGGCTGCAAAAATGAGAAGGAACTAGTGAATGATATTTCCATGTGTGTCTTTCTGGTATAAAAGGAAAACATTAAAAAGACTAACTTTCGAAAAGCGAAAGATACAAAAACACTTTAAAAACAGTACAATTTGAGTATCTCGTGACTTTGGTTATACAACACGCAAAAAAACTACTGATGGCTCATCATCATTCGTAAGTTAGTCAGCTACGATGATTATGAAACAATTATTGCTCACCTCACTAGCAAATTAGCAGTTTATGGATTTTTCAATTTTTTTTAGCAATTTTCGGAATTAGTTGACCAAAACAAAAGAAGGGCATTTAAGGAATAGTCACCTAGTGTTGGGAGAAGGACAGAAAGTGATGACGTAGTTTGGAGATTTGGCGCACGTGAAAGTACTTGTCTTATCATCATACGCGTAGCTATAAGCGCGTGGGCACGCGCTCTTAAAAATCCGCGAGTACGAAGACGGCTTACACGTGTCAGGCGACCCAAACTCGCCGCTGCAGCAATACTCCGGCTGTCGAAACGCTTCGCACGCACTCTTACATCCCATCGCAACCGCCTGCTTCCCACCACCGTCGCTATTCACTCTCAGCTCCGACGGACATTTACCGTTTAAATCAACGACGCAGCCGGTGCTGCTGCAATTCTGACCGGAGCCGCCTTGAGGGACGACCAGCATCTGGACATTGTAGCCGTCGACGAGACTCACGTCGTAGAAATCGAGTCCACCGGAGCCGTCGAGAGTGAATTCGGCTAGAGTCGCCGGAGGAGCAGCGCCGGTTCCGGAACATTCAAGTTTCCCGGAGCCGCAATCTCCGGTGGCGCAAGAGAATTTTCCGTCGGAATCGGTGGAACAGAGTGTTCTGCCCCAGAAACGACCGCCCCATGAAGACGGCGCGTCGATTGTACGCGTCTCGCCTTTCTGGAGGACGAAACCGGTGGTCGGCAATGGAGGAACTCCGGCGTTAGATAGAATTCCCGGCCAGACTGTGTATTCGCATTTGTTCGCTACTATGAAGCTCCTCGACATTACTCCTGAGATAGAAAAACTTAAAAAAATCATTACACAGTCGCTGAGTCTGTGAGATTTTCAGGAAAACTAAAGGATATTCTTACCGGGCAAGCACAAATTCGATAATAAGAAGAAGAACAAGATCAATGCCATGATTGGGTTGAAGAAAAATGTTAAAAAGCTCTCTTCTTCTTCTACCTCTAGGAGTGAAACAGAGATTGTAAAACAGAGGAGCGAGTTAAAGAATCTGTTGACAGTCTTTTTATTTAGCAATTAGCACAATAATCAAGTGTTTGCTGTATGTGGGTAGCTTACGGTATGTCCGATGACGTGCTTGCTTTTTAGTGGATATAGGATTTAGCCGTTCTGATTCTCTGACAAAAGAAAAAAAAAAGAGAGAGAAGAAACATTAGCCTCGCTAGATTTCTCCTTTTTCTTGGTCGGCTTCAAGGAAAAATCTCAACCATATACTCTTGACGTAAATTGAAAAAAATATCTCCCATCGAGATTCTTTTTTTCATATATTCTCATGATATTTTATGGCTTCAAGGTTAAGGTTTAACGCAAATGTTAGTTTCATTAGATGAATTAGTCTAACCCAAAATCAACTACTCAACAATGCAAGTGTCTTACGAAACCATTACTTGTTCCAATAGATGTATCATGTATGAGTTTATGTGGTAGAATTTTATTTGATAATGTTTATTGATAAGATTTGGATATAAGCCTCATCTCATTGTCACAGGATTGGTTATCTACTACCCTACTATACAGATTTCTGTCAATTGAGGACAAACTCTTTAACCAGTTATTTTCTTCTTATCAATTAATTAAATAATGTTGACAAAAAAAAAATCAATTAATTAAATAAAATTGACATCTTTTTAGATGGCTATCTATCAAATATCAATGTACCACTTAACTTAGAGCAAAATAATGGCAGTAATGAATGATAACCTCCTCTTTTTAGTATAGAATATATCTAAAAAAAAACTTAACTTCACATTACAGAAATTTGAATGCGAAAAATTACAGTTTTGGTTCCACTATACTTTGCCACCGAATGTTAACAGAGATATTAATCAGTAGACTTCAACGTTCCATTGCTCTGCCTTCTTCAACTGCTTCTTATAGTCAAACCAGTCAATACCTAAACCATCACAAAGTCATTAACTAAATTTGATCATGCAACGGAGGTTTCGAGACTTAATGTTAATCAGTTATTCTTACCGTCTTTAGCAGCCAATGAGACCATAATGTCATCGATTCCTTTCTCCATGCCCTTAAGCCCACACATGTAGACAAAAGTGTTGTCTTTCTTCAGCAACTCCCATAACTCAGGTGCGTATTGCGCCATTCTGGTCTGGATATACATTTTCTCTCCTTTCTCGTTAGCTTGCTCTCTGCTTATCGCATAATCAACCCTGAAATTCTCTGGAGCTTTCACTTTCATCCTATCAAACTCCTGATTTTCAATCACACAACAAAAAGAGGATTGATTTCTTTTGAAATAGATGGGTTTGAGAAACTAGAAGAAATCAGAAGAAATTTTTTGAGTGTGTGTGCCTCTTGGTAGAGCAATGAACTAGTGGTTGGCACTCCCAAGAACAGCCAAGCTAAGCCATTAAACTGCATCACGACGATTGCAAATATGTTAGATTTCGTATACATTCGGTCCAAATTCAAAGAAATGACTGAACAAAGCATTCATTCACCTTGTAGTCATCGTGCTTCTCGAAGAACATCTTCCACAAGAAAGACCGGAAAGGAGCGATTCCTGTCCCTGTGGCAAGCTGTGGTGGTCATCAAGATTCTATTAGTCATTAATGTTGTTTCAAGAATCAGAAACTATAGAGGTCTAATCATAAGCAACTCAAGACACTATAGGTCTAAGGTAGATACCATAATAACTGTGGCGTTTGGGTCCTTTGGCATAAGCATTTCTTTTCCTACAGGACCAGTGAGTTTAACTTCACTTCCAGGTTTCAAGTCACCTGAAAAAGAAAAGTCGAATAAATAAAAGAAGTTTAAGGAGAGACAAGTATTTTTGTTCACTGGTACTTACACAAGAAATTTGAGCAAACTCCTTTGACAACTTCTCCTGCGTCATTAGTATAGACAAGCCTTTTCACGCACAAAGAGACCTGCAACAACCTGTTCATTCAGCTAAACCAGACAAAAAGAAACCGGTTTCTTTTGGGATAATTTGTTGTCGAGAAAATGGTTTATTACGGTTTCGGAGTTGCCGAGATCTCCAAGAGCGCTGCTTGCAATGGAGTAAAGCCTGACCTTGTGAGGCTTCCCATTTTTGTCAGTTCCATCTGCAATCACACCAACAGATTGCCCTTCTCTGTACGGGATTTCTCCTATCAAAGACACATGAATGCTACATTTTCAAATACCATCAAGAGATGAATCATAACGTAGTACAAACTGTAAAGTAAATGGAATCAAAACCTTGGTGGCTGAAAAGCATGTGCCAGGTCTCTCCAGGAGCATCATCTGCTGTGATTTTGGTGTTGAGAAGGACTTTTCCGGTGTAAGGCTCCTTTGGTCTGTACCTGTTAGTAATCACACCTTCCTCGTTCTTCTTAGACACTTTCTCTGCTTTCTTCACTGGAGTGTCTGTTGTGGCTTCGGATCTTATGGAGACCACTCTTTTACCTGTCACTACATTGCTGCTTTTGTAGTGAAACGCACCCTTTTAGAACACAACAACAACAACAAAACCAGAGAAACCTAATCAAGATCCCATCAAACAGCAGGTGAAACACAGTGCACCGATCTTCCAAAAGTTTAGATCTTTGGGGGCAAATTTGAGATAATAGATTCTAAGTACACTGATCTAGACACCTAATCTAGTACACTGATCTAGAAACCATCTTTTGGGGACAGTTGAGAGAAATCACCAATCAGTTTTTCAAATGTTATTCATTTCTCTAGATCTCAATGTAAGAAGCAGAAGTTGCAGACTTTACTAACTGAACATGTTATAAGAAGAACCGGAAGATCAAGCAAAACACTAAAAGCAGAGTATATCTAGAATCTCGACTACTCAATTTGGTTTTTCATCGTTCATCACAATACTGTTGAGAAAAAGCTAAGACAATACCTTACCAAACCTGATCCTCTCAGGAGCAATGGCACAGCCTGTAGCTGGAAAAGAAGAAGATTTTGAACATGTGAGAGAAACAGCAGCATTCAAAGTAGTCGCCATTGCCCAGGAAATGAAATGAAATGAAAATGGGAGAAAATTTCAAGGGAGTATTAAAAGGAATCAGAAGGAGAGAGATAAGAGAAGGAGTAAAAGACATTTGTGTTTTTGGGTGGATGAGGTTTGAAGAAGAGAGTATCTTCTTTGATCCAAATTGTGGTTATCGTTATTTGACTAGGAGCTATATATATCTCTTTTGTTTTCTCTTTAAAAATATCTTGCGTGTGTCATGTGTATAAATAAAAATACATATACCAACACAACTATACAAGAGTATCTCATAGTTTACAAAACCGCGAAAACCGAACCGGATTAACACACTGTACTTCCCAGCACGTGCAAAACACAAGTACGACACGCAGAAGATTGTGTCGAGAGAGAGAATTCTCTTGTTAAGAGAGTGAGCCATTTATTTTATTATTGAATAATCTAAACACAAACCTTGGTTTGCACGCAATGAGATCAGTTACTTTGTTTCTTTCTTGGGCTGTAAGTAACTTCATAAAAACCAAGACTCAGGAGATTATCCATTGCCCACCAAAGGCTACAACCGCTAGATCAATATCGTCAAGTCTCGGTACTGATCTCAAACCAAACCAAACCAATTCACCCTTTACATCTTTTACAACCCATCCCAATCCACTCTTGTTTATCTTCTATTGCCTCTTGATATAGCTGGCTTTGCCTTCTTCACCACTTACCTTGTGCCGGTAAAGAAGAACTAGGGAATATACTCATTACAAGACACGGCTTTAGCAACCTTCTTCACCACTTTTTGTGTATTTTACAGAACATAACAGCCACTGCGACATTCTATGATGTTCTTTATACCTGACGTACAATCCTCAATGATATACAATCAATCATGAAACAGAGATTTAATAACCTTTTTATATTCTCTCTTTAAACAACTCAGTGAGTTTTTGAAAAATCCTCAGTAATTTGTAAGACCTAAATCCAGTTCAATTTCAACAAATACCAATTCAACATCCAATTACAAATTAAGAGTGTCAGGGTTTATGATCAAGGAGATAAGCCGAATACTGTAGCAATTATTGTTTGTGTAAAATAGCTGTTCGAATGATAAATTTTAATCCTCTATTATTTTTTAGAGAATACGACACTCTTCTTTCTGGGGGTTTCAATGTTATGATCTTATGGCTCATCCTTAAGATCCTTTGACTATTATACGATCATTATCTACCTTATCGAGAGTGGTATTAGTATTTCATCTGGAGATCAAGTAATCAAAGATATTCCAGAACGAATCCGATGAATCTCTTTTGCTCAGAAGAAACTTTAAAATAAAACAAACCAGTAAAAAGGATACACAAAGTTTTGGTTGAAAAATAAAAGGAGAAAGATTTTCATCAGAGAAGAGCGATCGGTACATCAATTAACACATAGTCTCAGACGACCGTCGTGAGAATTTTAGATCAGATCTCATCATTTGAATTTAGCTACTACGCAATTAAAATCAGTTTTCTTTTGCAAAATAAAACAAGATCAACGATAACGCTACAAAGAGAAAAGAGAAAACAAAAAACACACTGAGAGAGGCGACAAGAAAAAGCAAGAAACCGGCGATACTGCTAATGAATCGTAGAATAGATGGCTTTATATAGGGATGATTGAAACAAGTCTAGGGTTTTATTTAAACGGATACGACATCGTTTGACTTAATGGGCTCACCGACTTGTTTATATTTGTGGCTCATTTATGATTTAAATGGATCGACTTATGTAATTCAAAAGCCTTACAGATTTGATATTCGCATGATGTGTGCAGGCAGCTGATCCACGCCACGGACGTTGACCTCACAGCTTCCGCTTATGTTCAGAGGACAAATGAGCACAAAAGAAATCTTTAGGCGTTAATCGCTTCTGCATTGTTTACACAGGAAAAGAAATAGGCGAGAGACTTATTTTTGTTTCATTTTAGAAGAAGGGAAGAAAAGAGGATTATTGTCGCTCGGCATCAGTTTTTCTAATCTTTTTTCGACATTTCCTACGCACAGCTATCAAATTCGAGGCAAGGGCATCACAGAGGCTTGTCCATTCATCTCAGACATGTTAGTTTTATCGAGAAAATAGCAATAACAAGAGAAAACAGCTTAGTGCTTGCAGTGCACGTGAGAGCAAGAGTTTCTTTCCAGAATTTAGGTGGCCTTTGTATTTAATCATCGCAGAAAACAACCTGAAACAGATTAACATCGTAGTTTCGCGGGTTTGCAAACAAACAACAAGATAAGCGACATCTACCAGTAAGTATATCAAAAGGGGGGAAATAATAGTTGGGAAGATTCAAAATTGCGGAATTTCCGTATAATAAAAACATATTGTACTACATTTTAATTAAAAAATATATCATTATATAAATTTGTAATTTGATACTTATATATTTTTTTATTACTTGGGGTATACCATTTACCCTTATGGCCTTGAAAATTTTGAAAAAAAAATATATTTAGAAAACTAAATTCAAAAAACTCGATTAGTTGATTGGAATGTTACATCCATTGTCACTGTTTTGATCAATTGATCAGAGTCGGACTCCAATCGGATTTCATAAAGTCGATTCGATTAGTTAGTTATAGGCTTTTATAGCCAATATATAATATATATATTTCAAAAAACCTCTACTTTTACTCTCAAACTTTATTTCTTAAAAAAAAAAAAAACTTTAGTCTTGGAAGCTCATCCATAATTCATCAATCATCGTATGATTGCATTTCTGGCACTTAAACTGAGAAAAGGAGAACTCTAAGCGCAAAGCAAAGGGCATCACCTATAGAGAAACATCTTGGTTTGCTGGAATTTGCTGAGATCAAGTCAACTTGGAAGGAAATGAGGCCATTCAGGTTAGTTTAGTTCCATTTCACAATAACATGGAGGATTGGAATCTCATGTTCATTTCACATGGATGATTTCTAGAGAAATTCGAGTGCACCAGAACAACACAGATCTATTGATTCCTAAGCTTTCATTATTAGGAGATCGATGAGATCGACTATATCAAAATTATAGAAATCAAGAAAGATATAAAAATATCTAATATTCACCAATATTTTAGAAATAAAAAAATTTACTTTTATCTTAAATTTTAAGTGTATTATTTACATATAGAAATATAAGTTGGTTGATCTCTATATAAATTTATGTATTTTGTATCTAAATTCTAATGAGTCTAATAATAATTCTTCCTAAACTTACTTTCATCAATTTATCATCATCGTATCAGAGCATTAGATCCTAATTAATACGGGTTATGGTTTTAACTTAAGAGTAATACAAAATATATGTATGTGATTTCTTAAACTTTGGTATTTTAGCCCTGGAAAAGAGAGTGAAGAAGAGAGAATAATAACATCACGACTGATCATCAACGCAAAATTGGAGTTAGTTTAATTCAAATGATCATCAATCAAGTTGGCGTTAACCAAAACTGCAACCATTTTACCTAAAAGTGCAAAACTCAAGATTGGTTTGTTAAGATGATGTGTGCAGCTGATCCACGTCACGGACGTTGACCTCACAGCACAAAAGAAGTCGACGAGCAAATCCTCAACGCACAGAACAACAAGTCGTCTTTAAAGAGAGGTCGAGTTTCCTATGTGTGGCTCACTGGGTGTGTTGCCATTTTAGTTAATTTTCCCGTGCTTCTCAAGCTACTGTGTGTAGTAATCACATTTTCTTTTCTGTCCTTCAAAAAGAGTTTTGTTCCTACCAAACATCATTCCCATCTTCTTTGAGTTGCCATATTTTTGTTTATAGAAAAATCAAAATCTGCCATTTTTGTCGCATATATTGTGTCAAAACCTACATAAACCAGTTTTCATTGGCTAATTACTAAATAAGACGATCATTGTTATTAATCATTCTCTTAGATAAATATGTAGACTAGAGGGACACAAGAGACGTTACGGGTAAAACAGTGAGAAAACGTACACAGTGAACGTTCCTGGTCAAAAGTTTAGAGTTATCTAACAAACTAACTAAATATAGAAGAAAAAAATGAAGAATATCATATCACCGTGTGACCGTAGGATTAACTAGTAATTGATCACTACTAAGCAAAATTGCCTAATGACGTGGGAGAAGCTCGAGCTTCTTTGACAAGAAGCTTGCTTATGCTCTGTATCCACATCGAGCTAATACTGAATTATGCATGAATTTCTCCTACACAAACTCTATGCATTAAAGGACCTTTTAGTTTGATCTAATTTAGTTTAATATAATTTTTTCTATTATTTGTTACGAGCAAGAAAAAAAAATCCTAGAATATTCGTTTTTCTATTCTGGCTTGTAGAGCAAAAATTAGGGCCGGCTTTACTTTGTGTCTGGAGATCCTGAAGTCCGTTACTCTGCGAAGAGAGGAAGCTTTCTTGCTTGTTGCTGCTTCGGTGTGCTGAATTCGGTAACCATACTTGGTCTCTCCTCCGATTCTGTCTGTTTCTTGCTGTTCTCTCACCATCGAGATTGAATTGATCCAGTGTTCTAAGGGTGCTGATCTATGAAAATTACATGAGTTATTGATCGTTAAGAGTGACGCTGAATCCAGTGCTAGATTTGATTTGGGATCGACTCGTTTCACTCACACCCCAAAAAAAAAAAAAAATGCAATTGTATGATGTAATAAATATAATCTTTGTGTAATAGCTTTGAGATACTTGAGAGAGATTCAGTGATGATCTGATGTGTTTTAATGAACCATTTAGGCCACCACAATGGTTGGGAGAGGAGCACCACGGGAACCAACTACGAATGAGATGTATTTATACCTTGGTTCCTTGAAAAAAGGGCTTCAACCTTCAAAATATAAAAAGTTTGTCAATATCATGCAAGATATTACCTCCCGTGGTACAAGGTATGAGATTATATTTCAACTTCTAGTCTAAACAAGAAACAGAAAATGTGAATTGATCCTGATGATGGTAATATTGTCTTTTCTTTGTAGAGTTACTACTCCTAATGACATTAAAAGGGTAGAGGAAATCTTGAAAGATTACCCGAGGCTGCTTCTTGGTTTCAGTGTCTTAGTTCCCGACCGTGACAGACCCATCCACTCTGCTGAGGCTAGCAAAGGGTTACGCCAATTTAAAACCATTCAAACAATGGTTGGCAAAAGAATATCACCATCACCATCACCAGTGCCAACTATGGATGATGCGCTTATATTCCTCGTTTCTGTGGAAGAAGCATTTCAGTATGAACCTGCAAATTATGACAAGTTTGTCAAGATAATGCTTTCAGCTCAGAGGTGTGCATTATTTTCTCCCTTCCTTTAATATTTTTGGTTTCAACTCCCAATGTGTACAACAACAACATGTGTCAAGTGATTCTCATGTTTTTCTATTATGATTCTTTTTTGTAGACTCCGTGAAGCTAGTGCCATTGCGAAGGTAGAGAAACTCACGAGAGACCACCCGAATCTTCTTATGGGGTTCAGTGCCTTCCTTTCAGCTGATTCTAAGATCCCGAGGGTCACCAACAAAAGAAAACGTGCCGAGTCTGATGGAGCGGTTTTTATGAACAAGCCTAAGGTATTATTGAATGATGAAATGGTTGAAACTTAACCATTTGATAATATTTCTCTTTTGCTAACTTGTGACGTCTATAACGATTCTACAGACAAGGTCACAGAGCCGTCGTGTTACCTGATGCAGTAGCGCGCAGCATAAGTGGATTTCGTTTGGTGATTTCCTTTTTTTTTTTTTTTTTTTTTTGTTTCTTTTCCCGCCTTTGTCACATTTCCTAATTGGGATATGGTGTATTGGTGGTGTTGGTGTTTTGAATCGTCTTTTGCTTTGAGATTATCGTTTTAACTAAGAGTATAAGAAAATGTGATTACTACGCACAGTGGCTTGAGAAGCAAGGGAAAATTAACTAAAATGGCACCCATTGATCCAGAAAAAGGAAACTCGAACTTTCTTTAAAAGACGACTTCTTGGTTCTGTGCGTTGAGTGCAGAGGAGAAATGATGATCCTTGACGTGGATCAGCTGCACACACATCATGTTATCGGAGTCCCACATTCGCTCGCATGCGGAAGCAGATTTAACGTTTCCGAGATGTAAAAGATGGAAACCAAATTACCAATCTTGAGGTTTGCAGTTTTAGTTAAAATGGTTGCAGTTTTGGTTAACGCCAACTTGATTGATGATCATTTGAATCAAACTAAACTCCAATTCTGCCTTGATGATCAGTCGTTATGTTTTTATTCTCTCTTCTTCACTCTTTTTTTTCAGGGCTAAAATACTAAAAGTTTAAGAAATCACATTCACACACATATTGTATTAGCTTTTCTGTCCTTTTAATTTGTTCTTACCAAACATCATTCCCATCTTCTTTAAGTTGCCCTTCAAAAAGAGTTTAATTTGTTCTTACCAAACATCATTCCCATCTTCTGTAAGTTTTCCATATTTTTATTTACTGAAAAATCAAAATTTAGCTATTTTTGTCGCATATATTGTGTCAATTACCTACTACATAAACCAGTTTTCATCGGCTAAGTACTAAATAAGACGATCATTGTTATTAATCATTCTCTTAAAATAAACATGTATACTAGAGGGATACAAGAGACGTTACGGGTAAAACATTGACAAAACGTACACAGTGAACGTTCCTGGTCAAAAGTTTAGAGTTTCCTAACAAACTAAATATAGAAGAAAAAAAAAATGAAAACTATCACCGTGATTGATCTGAGAGGTATATGACCAGTTGACATGACCTGAGGATTAACGAGTAACTAATCACTACTAAGCAAAATTTCCTAATGACGTCGGAGAAGCTTGAGCTTCTTGGATCTACGTATGGCCATTCTTCTCTGTCTCGCTTCTCTAAACACTCTCTGACGTTCCCAAAGTGACTGCTGCATCACGGGAATGGGGAAACCTTCCCTCTCTGCCTGAAGGTTCTGCGATAACTTTTTATTGCGAAAGGACTTACAAAAATTAACACACACCTTTTGTAGTATACAGTATATATATGATCCTAGACCCTAATCATGAATTAGTTTATTAAACCCTCTATAAAAGAAAGGGAAAAAGAAAACACGTACCCTTTTTGTAGGAGTATTCTCCACATCATCATCACTTGGTAAACATGAACTCGAAGTACCTCCAATCTCTGAAACCGGCGATGATGACTGATGAACTTTAGGCGGTTGCTGGGGAAGAAAGCTGGTCCTCGGTTTAGTAGCTCCCCATTTAACCGATAAAAAATAAGTTTTATAACACAAGAAATCTAGATGAGACATATTCAACAAAATTGAAGCAACTTCAAGTTCAGTTTCGTTGAAATAATTTTCAATACAACCATTGTATAGCTCATCGGCAGCTCTCATGATAATCTGTTTAGAAGTATACAAAGAGACAATCAAATTAGGGTTTTGATCAAAAGAAGCTGATCAAATTTCTACGACGGATGAAATTATATAACTAGGATTGTCAATGGTGTGAGAGAGAGAATTAAGAAGGAGAGAATGTGTAAAAAACTACCTTTTAAAAGTTTTACTTCTTATAAACAACAAATTTGTTAAAATTTACTTCTTCTATTTTATAGTTGGTATATATCTTTTTAGGTCCAATAAGAAAATCATGTATATATTACAAAACAATAACCGTGTAAATGGTATAAGTTTTCTTTTTTGGGTATAAATTTGTGTTTAGAATCTGTGTTATTATTATTCTTGATAAATCTCACAAATTCACTAAACAACAACTATCATAATTATCTTAATAATATATTAAAAATATTTATTTATCAAGTATGTAGATATTAACAAAAGCAATAAAATACACTTTTATTTTTTTGTTTATCTGAATTTTAACATTAAGTCAATCATTTATGTTCAGCCTATATACATGACACAAAGGTTGATGGTCGGTCATATCTAGGATCGAACTTTTAAGTGAAAGATGAAAAAAAGGGTCTAAACTCTAAAAGACCACAAAGTAGAGAAGTTACAAGACTGCAAGTCAAAGCTCGTGGTTATCTCCCACTTCTGTGCAATAGAAACAATAAACCAACTCTGCCATTACTCTTAAAAGAATTCGCCTTTGAGATAAGTTTACAATTTAAGTCACTAAAACAACAATTAGAAGTTTCATATCACACAAAGATATTTCAAATTCCAAACTACTTGGCTCTGGATTTCTTAGCGACTCTGCTAGCCAAGAAATCATCATCCGAGTCCTCATCATCAGAATCCTTCTTCCGCTTCTTCGTGGTTGGTTTCGAATCATTTCCTTTCTTTCTACCTGACAAAGCTTCAGAGGATGACTTTAATTCCTTCTTCGCAGTCACCGATTTGGAGCTGGCTCTTGGAGTAGAAGCTGCGGATTTTGCTGGAGAACTGAACTTCCCACTCTTTTGCAGTTTCTTCTCAAGAACTTTCTTTGCTTCTGCAGCTGGAAGCAACCCAGACTCCATCAACCTGTGATCAGAAACACACAAAGCGGTGTTCAAATAAACAGAGGAACCTACACAGTAACCATCAGAGATGTAATATTAATGCTTTGTGTGGTTGGTTGTTTGAAAGGACTCTTCTTTCAAAACTCAGACGAGCTTTAATGCCAGTGTAACAAACACACAGGAGAGTCAGAGACAATAGAAAAACTAACACACAAGTAGGCATGATGAAGTCCCAGAGGAAAACCGAAAACAAAGATATTTCAACATGGCGTAGAACTCAGTTTACACACGGAGAGATCAAAAACAATAATCAGATTCACAACAATGTTAGGCACACAAAGGAATAGAAACGCTCACCAAATCTTAGCCATTTCGCTAGTGGGAACTTGCTTGTGAAGTGACTCGTAGAAAATCCTAAGTGGATCTCTCTGCAGAGTTGCAAAACCAACAAGGTAAAGTCATTCGAACGAATTCGCCACAAATCTGAAATCAGAGAACAAGAGCAGTGAAAAAAGTTACCTCCTCAGGTTGGTCTCTCTTCTGACCAGGTAAATCATAGACTTTCTTTTCCCTCTTCTTCTTAGGTTCATCTTCCTTCTCTGTCTTCTTCTTCTTCAACTCTTTTTCCTAAAAAAATACCAGAGAGAGAGAGAGAGAGTCACCAACACAAGGCTACATCAATTCTCACACCATCCTAACGATTACATTCTCTCACCACTGCTGTCTATAACTAATTTCTGAAACACTAATCTCATCTCTGAGAATTTATACTCAGGCAGCGTCAGATAGAGAGAGAGAGAGAAAAAATCGAACCTTTGAGACTCCAACAGAGGAATTCCTCTTGGAAACAGGCTTCTCGTCGTCGTCTTCATCAATCTCCTTCTTCTTTACTGGCTTTGGGCGAGACCCAGATAGAGATGACTTGATGGGTTTATTATCATCATCGTCTTCGTTCTCCTCTTTCTTCAATTTCCTCGAAGCTGTCGTAGACGAACCAGCATTGTTGGCGTTTGTGTTCTTCTTCCTAACAAAGGAACCCAAGCTCTTGTCGTCATCCTCAGCCTCCTCTTTCTTCAAAGCTTTCGCATCCTCCGATGGCATCTTCTCTTCCCCCAACAAAAATAATCGAAACCTTTAGCTGAATTTTTCGGGAGATTTGTGACGGAAACCGCTGTGTTTCTCCCCTCCGACAATTGTGCCCTAATCCAAATTAAAGGGAGCTTTACACGGCGTCGTTCCATCCTCTAAACCAAAAAGCAAAATCAATTTGTCGAACCGAACCGAAATCTGATGGTTAATAAAAGATTCCGGTATAATAGATTCAGACGACTACAGTACATTTTTCAAGTCTTTCATTAACCGAGATATTGATTTGGTGTGAAGGACAAAGCTCACTTTCAGACTCAGTGGTTCTGCAAGATATAGTCCAAACAAGAAGAAGCATATGATCTGTGCAAAATATCAAAGCCAAACGAAAAAAAGGTTTCAGCTACAAACATAATCAAACCGAGACAACTCTTATTCAAAGCTGCTTAAAATCTTTGTTACATTGCTGAAATCTTCAAGGTTCAAGACAAATAATACAGAAAAATAGCAGCTGCTAGATGCAGTACTAATGCTCCTAAGTCATAATGAAGGTCATATAAGCTAATATACATCAGGGGATGATCCTAAATACAGAGATAGATTACATGCAGGTATTTATAGCTCTAAATCTAATAGAAGCAGACGCACAAAAAAAAAAAAAAAAAAAAAAAATTCAAAAGACAATCTATATGGCTTCAGAAGATGGAGGCTTTAACTTGGGAACTCTAAATGTTGAAGTGAACAGCTTTGGTATCTCTGAAACTGAGACTGGTGTCTTGTCCGCTCTTTTCCGCTTCGAGATATTAATTTCCTGAAATCAAAGAAGTATAAATATAAAGTTAATACATGCTGCTTCCCTAAACCAAGATGTAAAAACACTAAAAATGCTGCTTCCCCTAATTCATAAGTACCTTTGAGTTTGGTGTTGATGCAGCAGACTTCTCTTTCTTAGTAGATACGTGAGATCCCACAGTATTACCATTGCTACCTTTGTCACGTGTTGTGCATCGAGTTAGAACCGGTGTAAAGCTACGAGACTTCTTCAAAGACTCTAGTTCCCGTGAGAGTTTTGAGATCTCCTCATCTTTCCTAGTAGAATCCGTCTCCATTTCAGCAACCTTAGCCTTTAATCTTGAGATAATCTTGTCCTTCTCGTGACTAGATGACTGAAGCTGCTCTTCGTAAGATAAAAGACTTGAAATTTTCGTATTAGCTTGAGCAATCTCCTCATCTTTCCTCTTTAACTTATCATTGAACCCACTTTCTATGGATTTGAACTGACTCCAAGCAAACCCGTTTTCCCGTAGAAGATCAGATACCTCACATTTCTTTTCAGAAGCAAGCTTCTCATACTCAAGCTTCAGTTTTCTGATTTCTTCTTCCATTGATTTACCATCCGCAGCTTCCGAGTTGCCACTTTCCTTCTGCATCAGCACATTTTATATAAAGAAAAGAAGAATCATTTGTACGAGTTTTCTAAAACAAAACCCACAAGAGCTAATGAAAAGTTTCAAACTTTCACTTACATTTGTATTCAGAGTGAGGAAATCAAACCAAGCCTTGAAGTCACTTAACTCGTCCACCGTCGGTTCTGCAATTTCCACACATTTTGGTTTTCATTATACAAAGAATGAAACTTTATTCTCTTTAGGAAAAGAAAGGAGCGAATTTGAATTTGTTTTTCCAGACAGTCACTTCACTTACCTAATTTCAAATTGCAAATAGAAAGATCCCTTTCCTTCAATCCAGACAAGAGATTGCATTTAGAGGTCTCAACGAGCTGCATCATCTTCATCGTTTCAATCTCTCTATTCACCTGAAAACGAAAACCAGGACATTAAACACATTTAACTTCTAATGCAGTCTGCAATTGAGACAAGCAGCGACTTAGCGGAGCGTGAAAACCTTAAAAACCCTAACTTTTTCATGAAAAGGGGGGAAATTTTTACCAGAGAGAGTTGTTCCTCGTAGTTCCGAACATCAGAGATCCAGTTATCGTGTTTAGCCTTGATCTTATCTTCGATAATCTTCCTGTCTTTAAGAAGCGATTCGACCTGTTCCTGTTTCGACTGTAGAATCTTGACCAGAGTCTTGAAAACTTTGTCCCAGCTTTCTCGATCCGAAGAGTTTCCAGAAACCGATTTCACACCCATCTCGCAATACCAAGTTCCAAATTCCAATCGAAGAAGCAGTCGTCGCAGAACAATCGTGGAAGAAAACAAAAATTGACTAGAGAGATTTAGAGAGAGAGAGAGAGAGATTTAGACCGTTAGAAGTTGGAAGACAGAGAAAGAAAAAAAGGTGTTCTTTCGACTTTACAGCCACACGCACTCTTAAACGAGAGCCCTTTAGTGAGCCGCGATTCAAACCCACCCGTTTCCACACGTACCAATTGAATAAACCGGAAAATGGTATGGTTATGATTTGTGAATTCGTTCTTTTATAAACCAAAGCCGGTTTAAGAGTAATAAATAGATTAGATGCAAAAAAGAAAAGAGATGAAGCAACAAGTTAAGTGCTTTTGCAATAAAACCAGAAACTATCAGCCTCTCACCTAACAGCTTCTCTAGGTTCCCCACGTGTCCTCTTCTTCCCGAAAGAAATGGCGTTGTATGGTTGCGTTAAGAAATATACAGATTCCTTCTTAATTGAAATCAGAGAAGAAGTTAGTTGTGTGATCATCATTAATCACACACTAATCGCAGCGAGAGAGAGAGAGAGATCTGATAATCTTTGGAACCATCAAATTTTCGCGAAACGATGAAGGCAGAGAAGAGTCCGATTCAGTCGGTGATGTCATGGATTCGCCGGCAGCCGCCGAAGGTAAAGGCGTTTCTGGTTGTGGTTTCGGCAATGACGGTGCTCGTTTTCCTGAGGGTGATTGTCCATGAGCACGACAACCTTTTCATCGCTTCCGAGGCTGTCCATGCCGTAGGAATCGCTGTCCTTATCTACAAGCTCACAAAGGAGAAGACTTGCGCTGGTAATTGAAATTTCTGGTGCTTCTGAATTAGATTTGATTCTGATCCACTGTGAAAATTTGGGATTTTGTGAATTTGGGATGATGTTGTTGTGTCCTTATGATGGAATTGTCTGATAATTTTTGATGATTTGAACAGGGATATCTCTCAAGACGCAGGAGCTAACGGCTTTGTTTCTGGCCGTGCGATTGTATTGTAGTTTTGTAATGGAGTTTGATCTTCACACATTACTCGATTCAGCTGCTTTGGCGACGACTCTTTGGGTCATCTATATGATCCGTTTCAATCTTAGACCCACTTATATGGAAGACAAAGACAATTTCGCTATCTACTACGTTGTAAGTTACCAAACCCTCTGTTTCCACTTTTGTGTTTTTGTCTTTTTGAGTGTCAAGTCTTGTGTATTAGAAGAATGTGTTTATGTGCGATGCTAGATTGCTTCGTAAAGGATTTTATGAACTTGTTTCATTGATTTGGATGAGTAATCATGAACAATGAGAATCTTGAGAACAATGTAATATATGTTTTGCATACATTTTATCTTCTTGCTTCAGGTGATCCCATGTGCTGTTGTATCTATCCTCATTCACCCGTCAACACGTCACCACATCATAAACAGGCTCCTTTGGGCATTCTGTGTTTATCTTGAAGCTGTTTCAGTTCTTCCTCAATTAAGAGTCATGCAGAACACCAAGGTCTATTGTTAATTCAACTCTGTGCTCTATTTAAATAAATTATAAACATGTTTCTGTCTGTATCTTTACTCGAATGTTTATGTCTACTTCTCAGATCGTGGAACCATTCACAGCACATTACGTATTTGCTTTGGGAATCGCTAGGTTCTTGAGTTGTGCACACTGGATCCTTCAGGTTCTTGAATCACACATCTCTTATTGTTTCTTCCTCTGTACAACTTCTGAAAAGATGATTTAAACTCATGTAGGTGTTGGATTCGAGAGGGCGGTTATTGACTGCATTAGGGTATGGACTATGGCCTTTAATGGTCCTTCTCTCTGAAATCATCCAAACCTTCATTCTTGCAGATTTCTGCTATTACTATGTTCAGAGGTAAAAATGTTTATTGTTTTTTAATATAATCCCGATGTAACTAATGTTGCAATGTTATAAATGTCTAAAGATTTGGATCTTTTTTTCTGTTTTTGGGAACAGTTTAATGGGTGGACAGCTCGTTCTTCGTCTCCCTTCTGGCGTGGTGTAAGCTTTGTGAAATGGATGGTTCGAGCTTGTGGAGGTTCAAACTGATTAGAGATTTTGAAAACAGTATTTAATGCTTTTGTTAGCAAAAGAGGCATTAATTAATTAGAATTAGTTTTCTATAATAATGTTTAATTCGGATTTTGTTGTGATGACGTTTTGACTTCACGATCATATAATTTCAGATACCACGCTTACAGAGTTACAGTTCCAACTTTTGTCATCTTTGAATGACACTGTAAAGTGAAATATAACCAGCCGTTTTATATATCGGACTGGAACGGATCATTAAATATTTTAGATAGATTATGAAAATGTTCAAAACGTAAAATTCTTGATTCACGAGCACAAGAAGAAAAACACTCGAGTTAACAAAAGAAGAAGAAGAAAAAGGACTAAACGTAATAACAGTCGTGATCATGAACTTTCGGGTCTTCAAGTTCTTGGTGAGACATATTATTAATGGATGACTTATTGAAAAAGTCAATGCAATCTGAGATAGCTTCACTGTAGTGAGAATGAGAGGAGTAGTACGAATTACTGCACGATATCTTCGGTGTCTCTACCCTCTCACCGCCATTGATGGAGTCCGCGGTTTTGTGACGGCGCACGATGGCGGAAGACGAAGAGGACGGAAGGGTGAAGATGATCTTCGTGAGAATCTTGCGGAACTTTGTGAAGAGCTTCATGGATGATGAGAACCCTATGAAGGTTTTGTTGTTGTGATTACGATGATGATCCAAGTAATGATGATGATTAAATGGTTCGTCTATATGAATGGTGAAGGATTGTGAGTGTGTATCAGGAGGAGTTCTCTGAGATGGATGTTGCATAGTTTGGTGTATATTATAAAGTTTCATAAGTCTGTCTTGCATATATGTTTTGTTTGATTCTGAATTAATAAGACTCATTTATATATACACACACATAGTCAGGGGTTGATTTATTAATATTTTGCTTTTTGAAACTATTTATTTTATATATATATATAGGGGTTTAAAATATCAAAATATTGAATTGTGAAGGATTAATATACAAATTAGTTGAGAGATTAAGTGTATGATGTTGCATGTGAACAAATCATTTGTATGGGCTTCCTTTGTCTTCGGCAAAGTGAACTCCTTGTTATATAAAACTTGGATATGGATAAATAAATTATATGGATGGATTAATCAGCTAACATCTTCAGGATGCTTTTTAATTGTTTCTATGATTACTTTGAAACCAACCCAACAAAGTCTTGGACAGCAGTATGATTACAAAATACATGAAGTATATGTATAGTACTAACTTTAGAAATTAAATCCGATGTCTAGCGAATATTATGAAACTGAACCTTAAATCACTTTTGACTAAATTGTAGAAAATTTAGAAGTAACATGGACTTATGTTAGAATTTTAATTTCCTGAGACCATGCACTGTTTCACAACCGTTTGTTGACAGTACATGACGCCGAGAATTGATCAACAGTTAATCATGAGCTGATTATAAATGTAATCAAGAAAAATTAAAAGCTGTAGTACTTGTAAGGTGTTGAAATAAGTTGTGGTCCTGCTACATCATGTACACTTGGCTTTGGCATATATAGTTCAATCTAGTCACGGAGATTTGGGAACAGTCGATAAAATTAAACTTCAAAATATATATGTTTTTTTGAAAATGATCATTGTGATGTTCAGAGAACAAAATAAGACTATTATTTTAAAACTGAGTATGGCTTTGCAAAGAGGAGCAGAGGCTTTTGGTGAAATGATTGATGGATGAGGGGTTCTAACTTAGTTTAAACTTGTTGGTATAGTTAACTTAAGACAGTTATGATTATGTCTTCTACTTTAAGATTAAACAACACCTGGATAATCAAAACTAATGCCAATCAGTTACCCTTTCTCTCAGTTCGTTACGACTAATTCAATAAAAGTAGAATGTATACATTAATCTTTAGCAAAAAGAAACACCCAATGTATTTCTAGTAAACTATTCGAGGTTGGTCTATTTAAACATTTCTGATTATTGTATGGGAAATTTGCTTCATTTTATCATATCATGACAAAAACATTTGCAAATTTTGACAAATTAGTAGATGTATATACATATCATATCAAACTAAAATCTTATAAACCAGGAAACCTAAACCCATATGGATATGGATCATGGTGATACGTATTATGACATATATATATACGGTGTACGTACATATCTATTAGGATTTCATGTTTTTTTTTTTAAGCTGGGGAAGTATATACAAATATTTGTTGCGAGGATGGATAAGAACAATTATATAGTGGATAGTATACCATTCAAACACACACCACCATAGAATAATATCCTATTTATTTTCTTTGCAATTATTTTAAAAATGTTTTTATATAATTAATGCACATTCTTTTCTGAATTTGTTGGACATGTTTTTCAGTTACTATTCATTCTTTTCTGAATATAGGCATCACATTTCCAAGTAAAATGTTCTGCAAACGATCTCACCTAATTGACTCTCAATGATATCGCTTTATGCATCGATTCGAACGAGAAAACCCTAACTGAGACACAATAATATTGGATCACTTTTTTGAGGAATTTCTAAAATTTTACTGCACAAGTTGGAGGCAAAAACAAAAAATTCATAATCTCATTACAATGACGATGGTGATGGTCTAGTGACCTCGCAAGATTGTTTTTTAGACACAGCCAATTAAGAAGAACGATTATCAAGCATAATATTAACCACCGACATTTTTCACTTGAGACTTTTTTTTTTCAAAGTAAAAAGGAAAAATGAAAACTATTATTTGTTGGTGGAGACGGAAGAGATGCCGAGAACTCCAGCCCACACTTGCTTCCTCACCTTTGCTCTCTGCGGCTGACTAGCAAACGAACCACCGCTTCCTCCGCCATTTCCACCGCCGTTATTACCGCTGCTGCCACCGTCTCCACCGACAGTTGTTGCTGGATATTGGCCGTTTGGATCGCTCATGTTTTTCTTTTTCTTTTTCTCTTTGTTCTTGTTCTGTCTTTTATTGGACTCGTGGGGTGCTAAGAGTGCTCATACAACAACAACAAAAAAAACTCAGTGGATATAATTATAGTCGGAGTTGAGTGAGAGGGGGACGCAAAAAGGAATCTTTTTTTCTACCTCTACTCTCGTTTTCAGCTGTACTTTTCGTTTGTAAAATAATGCATTGGCATGGTTAATTGCCACAACCAATAAGAAAATAAACACTAGTCACGTTGGATTGGAATCCATTTAATAACAATAATTGATACTACTACTTACTGGTATAATGATTTTGGGCGATCTTATCTTCGAGATAGAATCTAACGGTGAAGAAGGGAAAACCATTTGTTATATATACGATCTTTTTGCAACAAACATCATTTATTTATTATGCTGCCGCCACACAACCACTCATCTCCATTATTGAAGCCTTCTCTCTCAGCATGACGCATGTATAATGACGTCATTAATCAATATGTTCTTTTTAGAAATAAACTCATGATTATTGTTGGTACATATTTATTTTGTAAGTATCTTGTAGTATTGATGAAAATCAATGGTATTAACTTGGGAATCTAATATCAATTGAGAAATAATTTTATTATTATGTGTTATCTACAATGATGTCATTTTAATTATTTATACATAATTCTTATTTAATTTATAAAGATATTCTATTTTTTTTATTTTTTATCAAAATATATTATATTAATTATTTGTTTAAATACTATTTTTTCTTGTAAATCTAATCTTGAAAGACAAATCATCATATTATTTGTATAATAAAAATATATACTTTTTTAACAAGTTATAACTAAAATTGTGTAAAATAAACATCAATTGCCTAAACAATGAATAAAAAAAATATAAGTATGTGTTTGAAAGTCCTACATTGATAAAATAAAAATAAATAAAAAGTTATTATAAAACAAACTAAAATGATGCGAAGCCAAATAAGTAAGACGAAAGAATAAGACAAATGACACATTTTTTTATTATTATGATAAAATCGATTGTTTCTGTTGAAGCTGACTTCGTAAGACGGAAGAAACAATAAAGAGCAGAGTTTTGAACTTGTGTGTTTCTTTTTCTATTAACCTTTTAGCGCGCTCCCGTTGAACGAGCTTTCCTCAGACTCCCACGAGTGACCCTTAGTGTCTCCTCCATTATAGTCTCTTTAGAAGAAGAAGATGACGCTCGCTGAATCGCAGACGCTGGTAACGCTGCAACAGTCTGTGACGCTGTCTCTGCTTCAGTTGATGATGGCTGTGCCGAATCAGCGTTTGGTTTCGTGGCGGTTGAGGGTGATGATGGTGGAGGAAGAGGAGTGAGCTTGGTTTGTGACACGCTTGCTTTTACTTCCTTGGTCTCAGTTGTTTGTTGTTGTTGTTGCTGCTGCTTACGTGGAGATGTTATAGTAGGCTTTACCAATATCGGTTCTTTGGTTAGAAGTTGTGGTTTCTTGGGCTGTGGACGGACTTGAGGACTAGACGCTGCTTGGTTCGCCGCCTTGAGGTCCGATTGCTTCTGTTCCACCTCTTCTGGTAACGACTGCTTCTTTTCCTAATGTTAGATACGAAAATTAGAATCACGAGTAATCCATCAAATCACCATTGCGTAAGCAGAAACCTATTGTGGTTTCATAAAGCTTTTGGTATTTGGTAAGTGCATATATTTACCTTCGGTTGAGGTTTTGGTGTTGACTGTAGAGCTACAAACTGCAGGATCTCTGTGAATCTTGTTTGTCCGTAGCACACTGCTTTTCTGCAGTATATCACTGCCATATCTCCAGCTTTGGTCCTTAGCTCTACCAAGTTGCGGTCGATTTCATTTTCATGCTTTGCAAGATATGGTCTAAAGAAAGAATCGTAAACGTATGTAGTTCCCTGTGGAAAGAAAAGGTATACCATACACAGAGAGGGAAATGCAATGAGACAGAACTTTAGCGGATGAATTATACACAAGTATAATAGTCTTCTTTTACTTACTCTGGTCTTGGGAAACCAAAGGTATATGAAAAATGCCAGTTTCGCCTCGCTATACAGTGGAACCCTTCATGAAAACATGACAGAAACAAAATAAGTATATATGTATTATCTCTCTTCATTTGAAAGTATTTCTGTATATCAAATAACACTAACCACGAAGCAAAAGTATCGCCAACTCTTTCGAAAACCGTCAAAGCAGCCACCAAAATCCTGCAAGAAGTGGCTAAACTTTAACAAATGGAAAACACAAGGCAGAGAAGCTCAAGATAAGAACAGATGAGAAAGCCAAATCACAAACCAATATTGGCACCAGAATCGAAGCTGTTGAATCTCAGGCTTATTCTTTTCAACCGCTTTGTAGCATTCGTAAGCAGGATACGCATATCCAAATACCATCCTGCCAACATATGGAATGTCAAAACAAATTTCATAAAAGAAAGAAAAAAAAAAGGCCAAGTATCTTCTGGAACCACAATGAAGAGATCAGAGTCATACACAAGCCCTCTTGTAAGAAACGATCCAATCATTTTTGCACACCTGAAAAAGAGGAATCACAAAATGTGGTAAAAAAAGTATCATCAAGCCACAAATTATTATGTGATAGCTTTATAGACTAGAAAATCCCTACTATGTGGAGATGAACGAAGAGAAAAGATGCGAGTATCCAATTTCAGCAATGTTCATAAACAAGCAGAATCAACCATGAGATGATCCATCCAACTTCACATACTGAAGCACGAGAAATCAATTAAAGCCGAGAAACTAGTGTACGAAATCCACTATCCTCGATTTAGCTGGTAAAATGAGATTAGTGTCGGCGACGAGATTGACTCGAGGAAATGGGATTAGTGTACTTAACAAGCAATGAAAGCGAACAAGATTTGGTTTCGATTTTCAGGAGTAATCACAGAGTTCTCGACCTTCGAATTCGAATTTGAAATCGAAGTTACGAATCTAGAGAAGATGCACAAATTTGAAATCGATTATAAACAGACCGACGAAAAAAACGAGAACAGTGCATCTGATACAGAAATTAAAACTAGGATCTAAGATAAATGCCGAGCTCAGATCGATCGCTACTGATAAACACAATCTCAAACAAGACGAAACTGAGGAATCGATTTCTACATAAACCCGAAGGAACATTACCTCCTGAGATAAACCTTTGGGTTTGGGAGAGTGAATGAGAATGCAATCGAATCGGAATACTGCAGATAGACTTCCGGGGGAACTGAAATTGATACGTCTGCGAACGGAACGGATTGATCGGCGTAATGCGGCCGGCGACCGTTACGCAGTCGGCGGCGAGAGCGAGAGAGCGCGGAAAGAGACAAAATAATATAATGAGGGAAAAGATATGTAATCAAAAAGTAAAATTAATGATAAATTGAAAAATCTTTGTGGCTTTACTGAAAATACCAGCGGTGGTTGTTTTAAATTCAAAATCACTGTTTTGGTTTCGTTACGAAATTTTACTCCTCTTGGAAGGAGAGTTAAACAATCGTCTGTGTCTTGGCCTAGCGTACACTACGATTTCTATAGGTTAATTCCCTGATGTTTGAAATGGACGGTTAGGATCTATAATTTCTAGGACATAAAGAATGAATCTACTGTACTCACTTCGTACCTTACTGCTGCTACTCCTTAGTCCAGGTTACGATTCAAGCTTTTCTTGTGAATCCTTTGATGGAACTTTATCCTTTTTGTTAAATTTGATCATGTTTTGTTTTTTTCATTGGATTCTATTGATCTTGTTAATGTGACCGGATTACATCATCTTGCAAAATAATAAGTATGGCTATATTAGTTCATAAGATTATGACAAAAACGGTTCGGAATTGGTAAGCTTCACTTTTTTTTTTAGTTCCTTCTATGGTATTTTTTTCTTTTACTAATTTGATCTTCTTTTTTATTCATTTTCGTTTTTATTTTAGTCCTCGTAAATTCTTTTTGATGTTATTGGATTACATCACTAACTAATATGATAAACTTATAACCAATTAATATTTGGATATTGGAAATGCATCATGATGACAAAACATGTTAATTACATGAGTAGAAAGAAACATTAGCATTAGCATGCTTTATAAGCTTATGTCCTTTCTAATTATGAAGGAGTAAATTGCGTTCACGCCCACAGCTAAAACTCCTCAAGACACTGCTTAATTAGACGTTAACCAAACGGTTTTCCACCAATCTGATTTCGGTTAGTTAAACTAATCATACCATCATAGTTCTGATAAGCTTTTCCATCGTTAGATTAAATACCAAGAAAGCCGAACCGAAAAAAAAAAAGGTTTTGTCGACAAAAAGAGGATGAGGGGTACTGTTTGCAATTATTAAAGCAAAGAAAGTAGCACAGAAACACCAACGTATATATTGGTGATCGGTAGATATATATTCACATCAACGTTACAATGCCAACTCAAATGTAAAAAGAAATGGGGCCAAGTTTATATTAAAGCGATCAAAAGCTTTTAAAGAGTTGAATGTCAGAAGTTTTTAAGTATATCTGAATATTGTAAGACTAGGGAATCCACGTACCATAAAAAAAATTCTTTTATATTTGAGATGAAATTTATCATCATCTTATGAAATCAAATCAAATATATACATAATATATTCGAGTTTTTAATCTCAATTAGCTTATACCGTCTAAGATATATTGATGTTAGCAACTAGAACATGAGAAAGAAATAACGTCAAAAAGTTTGTACATCCCAACTAACAAAAAAGTGCATGACCACACTAACAAAAGTAGGGTGGTGAGATACAACATAAAATCAAAAATATGGTGCAATGTTACACAACTATACAAAATGTGGTCTTTTGGCCAAACAATTAAACAGAAACGGCCCAAACCTAAAAAAACAAGTCTGACACAACCCCAAAACTCTAACTTGATCCAGGCCGAAGTCTAAATCCAAGATTCTTAACAAAGAGGTGTCGACCTCCATGAATTCGTAGAAGACCCCAAACGTTGAGAAATAATTTTGCCAAAGTTGGTGCGTTTCTTCAGGAAAAGTTTTATAGATATGGATTTTTGAACTACATATTTATGGGCCGTAATCAAATGATATGGCCCAGTAAATCCTTAATCAAGCCCGTACGCAATTTCACTTTATTGTTTGATTTTTGGGCATCATATTCAAAGGTTCTTTAGGCATTCTATAGATTTGGGTTTTCTGCAAATAAAAATTACAGAAAATCAGACGACGTGATGAAATTGACTCGTAATAAATTTGACAGGTAAGAATTTAAGTATTATTAAGCAGAAAATGATGAAAAATCAAAAATCATCGCAACCGCTAATTGGGACCGTGTACTCGCCACATTGCTTCCTTTCAAGGAAAGGGTATTTCCGTATTTATGGCTAAGTTTAGGAAAATAAAAACAGCAAAAGGAAAACAGATCTCGTCCCGCCTGGTTACAGGTTTTGATCAGTGTCGGTGTCTCTCTGTTTCTCTCTCAATTTCTCTACCACATTTCCTTAAATATAGCCAAAATCTGTTACTTTCCTCCTTTTCTCGAATCTTTCGTTAAGATTTTCAAAATCCATAGATCCAGCAAAAAAAACTCTTGCCATCCCTAAATGCAATGCGAGTCCATTGACATCGGAACATCGGATCTAAACTTAGCTCTGCTGAAACTTCCTCTGTTTTTGAAAAAAAAAAAAAAACGCATTTTTGATCAATGGGGGTGAAATCGAGGTCGAGGTGTTGTTGTTGTAGCTGGTTCCTCGGGATCATAGTGTTGATCGCTGTAGTGCTAGCGATCGTCTTCACGCTCAGGCACAAAGCAAGCAAATCCGATGCTCCTGGCTCCATTAATAAAAACTATGCTGATGCTCTCAAGATCTCTATGCAGTTCTTCGATATCCAGAAATGTAAACCATATATCCCTTCCACTTTCCCATTTTGTCACATTTTACATCTCCTGTTTCATTCATTTCCTTGAATTAGGGTTCTTAAATTGTCTCTTCAACAAATGTCTCTGTCACATTTTTCTTGTTAATTCTAATCTGTGTATTGTATGAAGCTGGTAAGCTGGAAAACAACAAAATACCATGGAGAGGAGACTCAGGGCTAAAAGACGGAAGCGAAGCGACTCTGGATCTTTCCAAAGGTTTATACGACGCTGGAGATCACATGAAGTTTGGTTTCCCGATGGCTTTCACTGCCACTATTCTCTCTTGGGCGATTCTTGAGTACGGAGATCAGATGGATTCCGTGAAACAGCTGGATCCTGCTAAAGACGCTCTCAAATGGACCACTGACTTCCTCATCAATGCTCATCCTTCTCCGAACGTTCTCTACATTCAGGTACGATGATCAAAGTGTATATCTTTTGTGAAAGTTTTGAAACACTAGAGGTACTGATTATCCAATTTCTGGAGGTGGGAGATCCGGAGACGGATCATAACTGTTGGGATAGGCCAGAAACAATGTCGAGTAAGAGAACTCTCACTAAGATTGATACCAAGACTCCAGGGACTGAGGTTGCTGCAGAGACAGCAGCAGCCATGGCTGCATCCTCTTTGGTCTTTAAAAAAACCGACCCCAAATATTCGAGCACGCTTCTGAAGCACGCCAAGCAGTTGTTCGATTTCGCAGACAATAACAGAGGATCTTACAGTGTCAACGTCCCTAAGGTTCAGAAGTATTACAACTCTACGGGCTATGGCGACGAGCTCCTCTGGGCAGCTTCGTGGCTTTACCATGCGACAGAGGACGAAACTTACCTGGACTTTGTTTCTAAAAATGGAGAGGAGTTTGGAAATTTTGGAAGTCCGTCATGGTTTAGTTGGGACAACAAGCTTCCAGGAACACAGGTTTATAAAGACAGGACCCTTTCTTACTTACAAATCATTGATCAATATTGTTCTTGCTTGCTGAATTATGAAAGTATTACCATCTGCAGATACTATTATCAAGATTGACCTTCTTCAAAAAAGGGTTATCAGGAAGCAAAGGACTTCAAGGTTATAAAGAAACAGCAGAAGCTGTCATGTGTGGGCTTATACCAACTTCACCAACAGCTACAACTAGTAGAACTGATGGTATTTTTTCTTACATCCACCCATCAAAACCATACATTATTCACTAATGATATATAGAAATCTCTGAATCTTTGTTGATTACTTTGAATGATTTTTGTTTGTTTGTTATAGGTGGTCTGATATGGGTTGCTGAATGGAATGCAATGCAACACCCTGTGTCCTCTGCATTTTTAGCCACACTCTATAGTGACTACATGCTCACCTCCGGTATTAAGACACTATCTTGTAGTGACACATCCTTCACACCTTCAGACCTCAGAAAATTCGCCAGATCTCAGGTTCTTTTTGGTGTTCCATTGAGATGAATCCATATACTACTAATATGGTTTGACCGCATTATATAACTCGATTTACACTTTTCACAGGCTGATTACATGTTAGGGAAGAATCCAGAGAAAATGAGCTATTTGGTGGGTTATGGTGAGAAATATCCAGAGTTTGTGCATCACAGAGGAGCCTCGATACCAGCTGATGCAACCACAGGATGCAAAGATGGGTTCGAGTGGCTTAACTCGGAGGAACCAAACCCGAACGTGGCTTATGGTGCGCTTGTTGGAGGACCGTTTCTGAACGAGACGTTTATAGACGCAAGGAACAACTCCATGCAAAATGAGCCAAGCACTTACAACAGTGCTCTTGTGGTTGGTCTTTTGTCTAGTTTGGTTACTTCGTCTTCTTCACTAGAATCTTTCATGTGAGAGATTTTTTATAGAGCTCCTTTTTTTTTAATTAGAATCACATATCAAACCTTATATTTGCCTCATTCTAGCTGTAAATGTATGTTTGAATTAATAATGTATATGGTTCTGAATAACAAAAGCCCAGTCTCCCTAAGGGCCCAGCTTCAGAAAGAAAGGGTAAAAAGGACATTTTAGACTGTAGGCAAATAATTCCATCCACAAACCAAAATTCCTCAAACAAACTAAAAATTGTGAAGAGCCAAAAGTGGCAAAATGTGTGGATCTCTTTTACAGTCTCACACCCATCACTGTTCGTCGTCTTCCTCCTCCTCCTCCAAACATGTTCCACCAAATCTCAGCTTCACTGTTCACTCTCTACTCTCCACTTCTCTCGCCGAGCTTTATTCACCAAGATCCATGTCTCTTCTGATCAGATCCTTTTACGTTTCTCAATCTCACCTCAGTCTCTTCCAAACCAGAAACTCAAAACCATCCTCTTTCGGCGATCAATTCCCGTCGAAACCAGTGTTCGTTTCTTCTTTCAATCACAACCCGCTCGTCAATTTGGTGTATAAACGCAACCCAGCAATGCAATCCGTCTCTTCTTCTTCGATGACTGTGAAGAGCTCCTTGATTGACCCAGACGGTGGGGAATTAGTGGAACTGGTGGTGCCGGAATCGGAGATTGGGTCGAAGAAGGCGGAATCAGAGACGATGCCGAAAGTGAAGCTGACGAAGATTGATCTGGAGTGGGTACACGTGATCAGCGAAGGCTGGGCTAGTCCTATAAAAGGGTTCATGAGAGAAGACGAGTATCTGCAAAGCTTGCATTTCAATTCTCTTAGGTTAAAAGACGGGACTCTTGTGAACATGTCGCTTCCTATTGTTCTTGCCATTGATGATGAGACCAAAGAACAGATCGGATCATCCCAGAACGTTGCTCTTGTTAGCCCTCAAGGAGATACCATCGGTTCTCTCCGAAGGTAAAATGTATATCGAAATAGTTTTCTCTAGTTTGTACTTGTATATAGTAAAATTTGCTGATGAATGAGAGTATTAATATGAGATCAAATCAGAACTTTAGTGGTAGCTTTTCTTCAAGAAGAAAACAATGCAATTTCGCATCTAAGTGTGGTCTTAATTATAAAAGTGCTTCTTTTTGATAGCTATGGATGCATTGAATTAAACAAATTGCGTTGTTGTTCCCTTGTATACGAAATTTCGCTGGCTTTGTTGTTTTGTTTACATTTTACTGAATCTCTGCTTGTAAAATTGCAGTGTAGAGATATACAAACACAACAAGGAAGAAAGGATTGCTCGAACTTGGGGAACTACTTCTCCAGGATTGCCTTATGTGGAAGAACACATTACTCCATCTGGAAACTGGCTTATTGGTGGGGACTTAGAAGTTTTCCAGCCGATTAAGTATAACGACGGGCTTGATCATTACAGGCTCTCTCCCAAACAGCTTAGGAAAGAGTTCGACAATCGTCAAGCGGATGCTGTTTTTGCGTTCCAGTTAAGGAACCCTGTGCACAATGGCCACGCTCTGTTGATGAATGACACCCGGAAAAGGCTTTTGGATATGGGTTACAAGAACCCTATTCTCTTGCTTCACCCTTTAGGAGGCTTCACAAAAGCTGATGATGTTCCTCTTGATGTACGCATGGAACAACACAGCAAGGTGAAAATCTCGGTATCATTTATCATATACCGATAGAGTAACTCGTTTTGATCTAATCAGTTTATTTGGTCTTTTGATGTATAGGTTCTTGAGGATGGAGTTCTTGACCCGGAGACTACTATTGTCTCGATATTTCCTTCACCGATGCACTATGCTGGTCCAACCGAAGTTCAATGGCACGCCAAAGCTAGGATTAATGCTGGTGCTAATTTCTACATTGTAGGCCGTGACCCTGCGGGAATGGGCCATCCTACTGAGAAGAGAGATCTATATGATCCTGATCATGGGAAGAAAGTCTTGAGCATGGCCCCTGGACTTGAGAAACTAAATATTCTTCCGTTTAGGGTAAAGCAAGAATCTTTTTCTGACTGCATAATCCAAAGTTTGTTGATTATCGGAATATGCTGGTTTCAAAGCTTAATTGTGTGTCCTTTTTTGTCTGTGATTCTTATCCTTCAGGTTGCAGCTTACGATACAATTGAGAAGAAAATGGCGTTTTTCGATCCCTCACGTGCTAAAGAGTTTCTTTTCATTTCTGGAACAAAGGCAAGAGATAGTTTTGAATCTTAAGATTCTTATTGAAGGCTCCAATTTCTCAAGATTTTTGCTTAATTGCCATTACTACTACATCCTGAGTTTTTTTTCTGGTTTTGGTTACAGATGCGAACGTATGCAAGAACAGGGGAGAATCCTCCAGATGGGTTTATGTGTCCGAGTGGATGGAGTGTTCTTGTCAAATACTATGCTAGCTTGCAAGAGAGCGATGAATCATCAAAACAACAAGCCGTTGTTTGAAGGCTTTTGTTTCACCAATTCCATTCACCTTTCATTGTAATGCTTACACTACTATTCTTGGATCCATGTTTCTGTCTTTCAAACTCGAAACCAAATAATGTTCTTGCTGAGCAGGGACAAAGTTTGTTAATTTTAAATGTCAGGTTCAATAATGCTTACATTTTTCTCGATTGATTAGATATCGCTCCTTTCATGACTTTCCAGCTCGAGGACAACTCGGTGACTTCATTACGAGAAGCTTCCTCAATGCTAGTGGAAAACTCTTGCCATAATAATTTGATCTCGCATCAGCAGACAAAACAAAAAAAAACTCCGTTGCCGGGACTCGAACCCGGGTCTCTCGGGTGAGAGCCGAGTATCCTGACCAGCTAGACTACAACGGATTTGTGATTACAAGGAGCGTTCTAAAAATAAAACGGATCATTCATATCTTACTTAATATCATTGACATCCGTTTCATAATCCAGAATCGTTGTTTTTTTTTAAGTAGCTACAAAGACTTCAAATTCATTGAATCATCATATAAATTATTTCGTATTGATGTACTCAAATGAAAGAACAAAAAATGGTTTTAGAACCCATGTTCATTGTTTTCATGAGAAACTCGAAAACTCGCAATACCACAAAAGAAGACTGAAAGTAAAATATATATTAAAAAAAAAAAAAAAAAAAAAACATTACAAGGATTTAGCCCTTATGAAAAGACTCTTTGATTTCACTCGGCTCTGGATTGACCAGCTCGAGAAGAGAGGATGATACCAACAATGAGACCGTAAAGCGCAAGAGCTTCAGCAAAAATGAGAATCAGAATCATTCCTACAAACAGCTTTGGTTGTTGCGCATTCGCTCTGCAAACACACAACAGATTATAAATTACGACAATTATCATCATATCATAAAATCTTTAGTCTCACATTCAATCATCCCTTTCGCTCCAAACAACAACTCACACACCAAATTCGTAATTTTCAATGAGATACCAGGAGCAGCAATTATCATCATATCATATATCTTTAGTCTCACATTCAGCATATAAAGAAAAAAGATTCAATCGACCCTTTAAAAAAGAGTCTTTGAAACTACGTTTCTGTTAAACTTCATCACAGTATCATGAAAATGTGAATTCTAGCCATTGTGAGAAAAGAATTACTCAACGCACGAACAAAGATTCGAGATTTGACACAGAGTTAAGGCAAGCCTAAGATATTTTCTGAAAAGTTCGACATCGCAGAACAATTGCATAGCCTAAATAGAGTTAAGAGAAATGTTTAATTACCTAACACCAGCATCGCCGACGATTCCGATAGCCATACCGGCGGAGAGACCGGCGAGACCACAAGCAAGACCCGAAGAGAGATGAGCATAGCCGTCGAAGAGATAGTAAGACTTAGCCTTAGGGTTGATTCCGGTACTGATGATAACAGCAATGATGAGACCATAAATACCCAAAACTCCAGCCATAACCACCGGAACAATCGACTTCATCACGAGCTCTGGTCTCATCACACCCATCGACGCCACACCAACCCCGCTCTTCGCTGTCCCGTATGCTGCTCCCATGCCTGAAAAACGTATAATCCGATTGGATCAGATCGGATCGGAATCGGACTTGGATCAAAATCGAATAATTTGAGGGGGGAAATAAGGAACTGGAGATCCGCGAATGGGAATCTGATCTTACAGGAGAAAACGAGAGCTGCGGCAGCGCCGAGGAATCCGAAGAAAGGAGCAGTTTCATCGCCGCTGAAACTTGAAGCCATGGCTCGTCGTGAATTGTGTGTCTCTGGTGAGATCTGATCGCAAAGAGACAAACTGATGAAGATTTGCGAGAGAAAGAGAGAAGGAAACCAATTTTAATGTCAACAATGATTATTTTGATTGAATAGTTTGTTGTTGCCGGCCGTAAGTCGGCCTGTAAAATTAAACCGGGCTTAAATTAGCTAACCCACCTAAACCGAAACGTACCAACATTATTTTTTTTGTTCTTGTTTTGAAACCGGACAACATTATTTTAATTTTATAGTATAAAGTGTAACAAAAAAAATGTTATTTGGACCTTGATTCTATGATCAAATGAGAGAGCTGGTTCTTATTATACGACGGGAACATTGCCCGGCCCCAACTTCTATAAATAGTTAGTCGGATGTTTGGCTTCAACTTATGAAATCTAGTGAAATTTTTGCAAGTGTTATTGTCTACGTTAGTTAGAACAAAAGTTGCAAGATAAGCCAGTGTTTAGTTTTGATTTGCTTGTTCTTAATAAGCTGTATGGTTCAATGTTTTGGATTGTAACAAAAAAAATTGTATACCTTTTACATGTTCTATGATATGTCAAGGATCTTTTCTTTTTTTCCAGTTTGTCTCGTGGCCTATAATTGCTTAACCCGTTCTCGGCAGTCGGCGCATATAACTTAGACACAATGGTTCGTGACATATCTTCTAAATCATGTTTTAAGATGAGGTTAACGTTCAAAACAATTATTTTGGATAGGTGTAATAATCATAAGGCAGCGAACATTCTATGTTCTGATAGGAAAAATAAATTATATATTGAACAGCTTCGAAAACCAAATCTTTTGTTTCTTTCACTTGTTAAAACATAATCTAATAATGACAAATTTAAAACTATGTATATGTATGTATGTATGAATAATGTGATGACGCAAAAATAGGAGGCACACTATTAGCAACATGTAAAAAATAAGAGTCAACTAACCGCGTTCATGAATGGAATGTCATCTGTCAATCATTAGATTTGGTGATACGGATTATCTATATATTAATTCCTTAATGTAAATATATATGTCAATATATGAACGAAGAAAAAAAATGAAAAGCATAGTCAATAATAACACATATGAATGGACTCAACATGCCAACTATGTATGTACATATATAGTTAAGTGTGAAAAGATATACAGTAGATATGTATCAATGTATGCATTATTAGAAAATAGATGGACAATTTTCAAATATGAAAAAGAATGTAACATATCTTCTAGCACCCTTCCTTAGTGACCAAGGAGGCAAATTATATTTTTGAAATTAACTATCTTGACATAAACAAAATCAGAAAATGCATGTTTACCTTTTCAGAACTATTATGAAAAATAAACACCGTTGGAAACTCAAATAAGTTTGCGTATCTAACTTTACATCGCTGGGATAGATTCTATTAACTTATATGCATGAATGTTTTGAGTTCCTTTCAAAATTGACATGCGTTTGCTTATTAGTTTATAAATTATAAGTATTTGTTTTGTTAGAAAACTTGGGACGATCAACCAAAATAATTAACATGCAACGAACCAGAATAAAAAGCCCCTGGGACGACTAAAAGGTAAAGGACTTTGACTTGTATAATCTATAATTCCATGTTTGATGTTAACACATCATCGCCATCATTAATTCGTCCTTGCAGCCTACCGATCGAACTAATTAACCTCAAATCATCGATGATTACATATTAAGTCAATCAAGGATATATAATGTATAATCAATAATAAACTAGGTCAACCAAGGATAATGTAAATTCAATAATATAAAATGTTCGTTCGACGACGTATATAAAAATTATTTGAACCGGACCTGTGAATCATACTCTGGATTAGAAATATATACATCTAAGCAAAACAAAATAAAAATGTATAATTTTATACAGATCAATAAAAATATACGAATTTTTTTCATTATATCTTTTGATCGAATGAATGTTTGTTAAACTTGTGCCAACACATTTTCATAATACATACTTTTAACATATATAAAAACGGGAATGACACCGTTGAAACAAGTTATACACTTTAGTGTGCATGAATCTGTTGCTAAATATTGACATGCGTTTGTTTATTAGTTTAGTATTTGTTTTGCTAATTATAACAACAAAAATAGCGACGACCAATATTATTAACATGCAAACGAACCACAAGAAATATCCCCATGAAAAGTAAAACGTAACGGACTCTTTTTCTTTTTCTCTCTTCAAACGTAACGGACTTTTGTTTAATTTATCGTTGCATGTTTGATGTTGACACAACATCTCCATCATTAATTCGTCCTTGAAATCTCCCGAACTAATTAATCTCAAGTAATCGATTCTTATATATCAAGTCCCTCGAGGATATAATATCAAGTTCCTTCCGCGACAAATCCTACTATGTATATCTGTCATATATAGTGATTATAATCACATGGATGCAATCGTACTTAGGAAACTAATTGATGTCAAATCAAACAGACAAAAAGAACAACAGAGTTGACGATTTTTTTTTTATATTTTATAAGTCTATCTCTGGCTACGTGAATACACAAACTTCAGAAGATTTTAAAAAATATATACAGTAGAAATTTTATAAATTAACAATGTTAAGATTTTGATATTATATTAATTTATAAAGTTATTAATTAATCAATTTTGAATAAGGTAAATTATAAATAAATAATTAATTAAAAACATTTAAAAAATAATAATTTAGAAATTATAGATGAGCTGTAAAAATAAATTAATTTTAATAAAAATAAATACTATTATATTCATATTTTACTATATTACTGTAGTTATATATATCTATATAAAATTATGTTTGCTAATTATTAATTTATAATATAAATGTGACTTATATTTACATTAGTTTCTTAAAAGAATTATTATCCTGTTAATTTATTATATTTTGAACCGGCCAATTTAGAATTGAAGAAATTTATTAATTTCTATAGTCTATTAATTTATCAAAAATTAATTTATAAATTTTTTACTGTACATTGAAAAATTTCCTTAAACTCCTAATTGTGTTTTGCTTTTAATTTTTTATATAACCATTACAATGGATATAAAATCAGAAAAAATAGTTACTACAAAGAACATCAAATCACCGATCAAAATTATTGTTTAAAGATATTTAATATAATATACTCCTTTTATTTTAGTATTATTTTATTTGTTCATATATATTAAAAATTTAATAAAAATCTTTTCTATCCTTACAAATACATTAAATAATTTTCTCTTTCTAATTAATATACTAATATAATAAAATTAAAACTGAATTTTTATTTGAAATTTTATATTGGAAATATAAATCAGTACTCTTTTTAAAACAAAAATAAAATTTTAAAACAACATTCTTTATAAAATAGAGACAGTATATACTTAGAGAAAAGAAAAAAAAAATTACGTAATTTTACTTAATAATACATTATAATTGTAACTCGTACTAACAAACTAACAAATTAGAATAAAAGATATGACACATAATAAAAATGGAATTTCATTTATTTTTTAACATTTTTAAATTGGAATTTTTCAAAAAGATTCTGCTACAACTGTATTTGCAATTTGAGAAATAAAATTATATAGAATGGCTTATTTAGTTGAATTCCACAAAATTGTTACTATTTAAATGGAATAGAAGTTTATCTTATTCTTTTGGATAGGTGGAATAAATAGAATATAAAAAAATATAGTGTAAAAATATTCTAGATTTAAAATGCACAAGAATAGATGGAGTAGATAAAATAGAGATAATTTCAATTAAAAAAATGAATAACTAAATTTGTTCCACTATAATCCTCTAAATAGTTACCATTTGAATAACAAAAACAAATGTCTACAACTATTCATTCCACTTTTTATTCCATTTTTTTGTATTCTGTTTTTTCTTGATTTTTCTCATTCATAATTTCCTTAAAGCTGTTTTCTAGTTAAAGCTTTGTTTATTCTTTATAGATTGAATGGAATAAGTGGGATAATTTTTCATATTATTTCTTTTTTAACTGATGACAATTTTGTATAATTTCATAAAAAAAAAAAATTATTCCATATGAACTTGTTTCTAAAAATTCCAATCCAGTTACAGCCTACTAAAAAAAAAAATAGAATGAATCTTCGTATTATTGTTATTTAAATTACTAACGTTTAATAATGTCACATCGATCGACCACTATATATACGAACAAGCCACGATACATTTTCATCACAACACTCACAAACAACAACAAAGACACAAAGATCAAAGCAAGTCCCCCAAAAAATGGTCGCACGAGCCGCAATACTTTATGCTCTTTTCCTTACCTCGCTCCAACTCCTCCTAACAAGCCACGTATCATTCGCCGCCGGAGGAAAATGGAATCTCCTCCTCCCCAACGTCGGAATCTCCGCGATGCACATGCAGCTCCTCCACAACGACCGTGTTGTTATGTTCGACCGAACCAACTTCGGCCCATCGAACATCTCTCTCCCTAATCATAAGTGCCGCAACAACCCAGAAGACGCCATTTCCAAAATCGACTGCACAGCTCACTCGATCGAATACGACGTCGCAGCAAACACCATCCGTCCATTAACCGTACAATCCAACACATGGTGCTCATCCGGTTCGGTCAGACCAGACGGTGCTCTCGTCCAAACCGGTGGAGACAGGGACGGTGAATTTAAAGCGAGGATCTTCTCGCCATGCAACAGAGGTCGATGCGACTGGGTCGAGATTAACAACGCATTAGCGAAGAGAAGATGGTACGCTACTAATCATATTCTTCCCGACGGTAAACAAATCATTATCGGAGGTCGAGGACAATACAGCTACGAGTTTTTCCCGAAAACGACATTTCCTGGCGTTATCGCGTTCCCGTTTTTGGTCCAGACTAATGATACAGAGGAGAATAATCTTTACCCTTTCACTTTTCTCAATACCGATGGGAATTTATTTATATTCGCTAATAACCGAGCGATATTACTCGACTACACAAAAAACAAGGTGGTGAAAACTTTTCCGGCGATTCCTGGCGGTGATCCGAGGAACTATCCGAGCACTGGCTCAGCCGTGCTATTACCGTTGAAGAATCTTGAAGCGGCTAGAATAGACGCGGAGGTTCTGGTGTGTGGAGGTGCACCGAAAGGATCGTACAACCTCGCTTTTTGGAAGAGTGTTTTCGTCAAAGCGCTTGACACGTGTGCGAGGATTAAGATTAACGACGAGAATCCTCGATGGACGGTGGAGAGGATGCCACGTCCTAGAGTCATGGGAGATATGACGCTTTTGCCAAACGGAGATGTTTTGCTTATCAACGGTGGTTCTTACGGTTCGGCTGCTTGGGAGCTCGGTCGTGACCCGGTTTTCGTACCGGACCTATACCATCCCGAGAAGCCGGCTAACAGGAGATTTGAGTCCCTAAACCCGACTACAATCCCGAGAATGTATCACTCCGCGGCGGTTCTCCTCCGTGACGGGAGAGTTCTCGTCGGAGGAAGCAATCCTCACGCGTATTATAACTTCACCGGAGTGCTTTTCCCGACGGAGTTACGCTTGGAAGCTTTCTCTCCGGTTTATCTAGAACGGGGGTTTGCGAGTCTTCGTCCGCAGATTCAGTCTCCTAGATCGCAAACGACGATTAAGTATAAGATGAATTTGAAGCTGACGTTTAAGGTCGCAGGAGTAGTTAAGGGTCCGGTGAGAGTGACAATGGTGTCTCCGTCGTTCACGACTCATTCCTTCTCCATGAATCAGAGGCTTTTGGTTTTGGATCATGTTACGTTTACGAGGAGAGGTCGATCGACGAACTATGAGGTTCAAGTGAAAACGCCGAGATCGGCGATTATTGCACCGCCTGGTTATTATATGGTGTTTGTGGTGAATGAAAACATACCAAGCGAAGGTATTTGGGTAAAGTTGCAGTAATTCATATATTTATTCATTGGCTTTTTTTATTATTTTTTTTCTTTTTAGAGTGTATGTTCTATTAATATGATCAACAAAAAGAAATGATGTCTTCCTAATCCTCTGATGAAGACTTGTATTTTATTTATTGAATGAATTGTATTTGTAATAAGAATGTGTGTTGTCGATTTTTTAATTGGATACTATTGTTTCATGTGGGTATATCATTCACGTATTAGAGATTCAAAACCAGTGCATCAAGGAGATCGAAGAAGTACGTATGATATAGAAAAATATTGGAAAAAAACAATAAAAAGGTTTAATTAATGAATCAATTAAACGAACGCATGTTCTTAATTTATTATATACAACAACAAAGTACTGCATTAGATAAGAAAACGATTTGGCAACGAATGATTAAATAAAGAGGTTGGATGATTGATCTCCTTGAGGGCGTAGTTAATCATCATGTCTAAGAATGACGTGAAGTAGCTGAATATTACGATTCCTTTGGAAGACCCATGTGTAAAACATTTATAAATTAATCTTTGATAAATTAATAAACAATATAAAATAACAAATTTCCAATCATACGATAAACAAGTGATTTAACAGTTAGAAATTTGTTATATCAACAAGTGAATAAGACACTCTCTGTTATAAACAAGTGAAAACTGTTAGATGTTTGCTAAGACATGGAATAAGACACTCTCTGTTATAATCGTGATTTACACTATTGTGGGGATCGGTTCTTTCATTTATTGAGACAAAGTGTTTTTATTCTTGTCTGATGAGCAAACATAATGCAGAAATTTCAGTTGACGGGGCTAAATGATGATTGCATTGTGTCTATTTTAGCAAATACAATTGATATTTTCAACATTTAACACATGTCTTTGTCGGAGGTGGGTTTAGCATTGACCAAAGCTGAAAACTTTGTGGCGGATCATCTGAAAATGATCAAACATACTGGTATTAGAATTATCTCATCTCAAAAAGGTCATAAATTATGTTTGTTAATTTTATTCTTGATCTCTACAGTGTTGGCCCTGGTTTAAATTTGGGCTGGAAGAAGAAGAAGAAAAAAAAAGGTAAATTTACACAGAAAATATGTAGTTGCCAACCCTTGAACCCTCAACCTCCAATATGTGATGTGGAAGTCTATTACAACTAAACAGGCCTGGTTCTGGGCATGTGCCCAAGGTTCATTTGCACAAGATCCATATATATATATATTTTTTTTTTTACAAATTTTGGACTCTTTTTACAAATTTTGTTTGTTATATCTATAAAATGACACTGACTTTACTAAATATTTGGGCCGGGTCTGCAACTAAACCAAATATTTTGTTGGACGTGAGTTCAATTTTGACCCAAAAAAAAAAAGTGTGTAGCAGATATATATCAAACGAGAGTGCTAGAACACATTGCTATAGAAATGTTTCATCTCAAGAAGGTCATGAGTTATGTTAGTTTAACTCTATCATTGATCTCTATCTGATTCGAAATATCCTTTAATCCCGGCAATCTTATTGAGACCAAATTAATTAAAAAAAATCAAGATAGAGTGCAGGGGGTTTTAAGTATATATATATTGATGAACATTTATCATATAATACAAAGGCTTTTGTATTTTGATGTACATGTACGTTGGTTTCCGTATACTCACCTATTTACAATTTGAATATACGCTATATTTTTTTTTCTTCTGAATATACACTATTTCCTATTTCCAGAGCCGTGCCTAAGCATTTGGATGCCGTAGGCCAAATATATATATATATATTAAAATGTTATATTTATATAATAATATATGAAATAGCTATATTTCTTTTTGAAACATAATATTAACTAAAAATTTACAAAAACATATATCTTAAATCATTTGTTTAATATAAAAAATATAATACAAAAAGAGACTATATTGTATATAACATATTTTTAAATTTTTAACTAAACTTAAAAATTTAAAGAACAGAATATTTAAAACAAAAAAAATTGGTGAAATTTAAAAAAAAAACAATAGCTAACATGGTAAAAATGGGAAAAAGAAATGAATATGTGGTTATATAAATACTATAAAGAACAAAAATTAAGAGCTTAAAAATATAAACCTAATAGCTAATGTATTAATTGACTTCCAGTTTTTAATTTTTTGTTATAAAAAGAGTTGAGATATTAGTGTGATCATCAATACACAGAAATAGAAACTTAACAGTTTTCATATCATAATAATATATTTAAATTTACTTTCTAAAAATTATATAAAAATTAAATGACATAGACGAAATCATAAATTTATTTTGTAAGTTTTACATAAAAATTGTGTGACTTAGGCGAATGTTTCTTTATTTGTTAAGTAGGCACGGTCCTGTCTATTTCTACAGTATTAAAAGTAATATTTTTTGAATTTATACATAATAACTGTTAATTTAACATGGATGAGATAGACATATATGATTACTGTACTTATATCATCAAATTTTACCTGTTAAGTTTGTGATTATCTTGAAAATGAGTTTTACAATTAATATTCAATCAACTTTAGAGTAAATCTAAAAAAGGGTTCAAGATAACAGCAGCGCGTTTCAGTTCAACAACTTTACTAAGGGGGAGAGAGAGAAATATCTTTTTGTGTTATTCCTTTCTTAGGAAATAAACTTTGTATTATAAGAAGAAAAAGCCCAATTAGTTAAATTTCCCGATAGAGGCAAAAACAAAGACAAAAAAAAGTAGGAGACAAACGTTACACAAAAGCAAAGCCGAAGAAAAAATATAACGAATTAAATAATTGGTAATTGGAAATCCCGCAATTAATCCCTTTTTTTATATTTTATTTTTTCCTCACTTTATCTTCCCCTTTTTTTGCTTCTTTCGTAGTTTTTCTTCTGTACTTTATTTTTGTTGTGTTTAGGGTTTCTGAATTTGTCCTCCATTCTTTTTCCCCTTACATTCCAATCTCTGTCGTCGCTTCCCGATCCGCTCCAGTACACTAGCCGTTGTTTTCCCGCCACTTTCAAAGGTTTCAACCCGATTCGCCGCGTACCCATTTCCATTTCGTCTTTGGATCCGTTTTTCAATTTGAAAAATTAATCCTTTTTTTTTGTTTTTTGTTCTTTTCAATTTTTACCCAACGCGAAGGTGAGGTCGGAGAAGTAATGGCAGCGATGAATTCGTCGTCGGAGAAGAAGGATGAGAGCTCGGAGGAGAAGGGAGGTGAGTTGTTGTTCTGTGGCGGTACCTCTTGGGATATCATCGGACGACGCAAAGGTGGGCTCGAAGGCAACTTGGTCTCTCCCACTCGCCTAAGACCACTCGTCGGCATCAACATTCGATTCGTCGCCTCTGGTTGCGGTAACTTCCACTTCTCTTCTCCTAAGAGTTTATATATATTTTTTTTTCCCGATCTGTGAATCTGTGATAATGGAGAAACCGACACCTTTTTTATTGTTTATTTGTGTAAATGTCTTTGTAGCTTCGTGTCATTGTGTGGCATTGGACGTTGAAGGTCGTTGCTACACCTGGGGACGCAATGAGGCATGCTCTGATTTCATTTCTGTTCTTTTGTTTGCAGTTTCTTATTTTATATAAGCTTCTCTGAAATGAGAATGAATGAATTGGTTTCTCTGTGTGTGTGTTTCAGAAAGGTCAATTAGGTCATGGAGATATGATACAACGTGACAGGCCAACGGTTGTGTCAGGACTCTCGAAGTGAGTTTCTGTATCCTCAAGAGTTTGAACATTTTTGACTTTTTTAAAGTTAAGGCATTGAGCTGTTTTTTTTTCCATGGTTCTGTTTCTATTGAAGGTACAAAATTGTGAAAGCAGGAGCAGGGAAGAACCATACGGTAGTGGTTAGCGATGACGGCAGGTCTTTTGCTTTTGGCTGGAATAAGCATGGACAGTTGGGTTTGGGCTCAGCCAAAAACGGTATTGAATAAAACTGTATCTGTCTCTGCTTGTATGTATGTATTACCGATTCAATGGTATGAGTCTGTGTCTTACAGGCTTTGTTTCTGTAGAAGTGGAATCGTCGCCGCTTCCCTGTCTTGTTTCTGATGAGGTCACAAACATTGCCTGTGGGGGTGATTTCACAGTGTGGTTATCTTCTACTGAAGGAGCCTCTATACTGTATGGTCTCTTTACTCTTTTCGGTCTTGTTCTGTTATTTAGCCTTTGAATGGTTTTGCTCAATTTCAGAGTGTTTGTTTGTTTGTTCATAGGACTGCCGGCCTCCCACAGTATGGTCAACTTGGTCATGGAACTGATAATGAGGTGATTTGTTTATCTGCGAACTTTTAGATCTTGCAACCAATGCTTTCTTTCGATTCTTGTCTCTTACTTGTAACTTAATCTCATGATTGGAAGAGTTTGCATGTGATTATTCTGAAACATTAAACCAGTTTTTGAACTCTTGTATCTTCTCATGTTAAAAGGAAAATTTGCTGAATCATAGTCTCTCTGAGTTGTACTTAATGAATAGGTCATGTTTAGATGTCTCTTTCTTTTACTTTAAACCAAGTTACATTTTGTTTTTTGCCTTTTTCAGTTCAATATGAAGGATAGTTCAGTTAGACTCGCCTACGAAGCTCAGCCACGTCCTAAAGCCATAGCCTCTCTTGCAGGGGAAACAATTGTCAAAGTTGCATGTGGAACAAATCATACTGGTAGAAACCGTATTTGTTTATCTCTGTCTTTAATCTTTGCCTTCCAAGAAAGCTAATTACTCATTCTAATTTGTTAAAATTTTCTTTTCATCAGTGGCCGTGGATAAGAATGGATATGTTTACACGTAAGTAGCTTCTCTGTTCAACATTTCATTCACTTTAGATATCTGCTTGTTCGATATATATGTCTGATACATCGATTTTTTAATCTTGAAACATATTGCAGATGGGGCTATGGTGGATATGGAAGGTTGGTACTAAGCTACTAGCCCATTTCTGTGTGTTTCTACTTTAGCGTTTTGAAGACTGGAATTAGATATTGGTTGTTAATTGCAGGCTTGGACATAGGGAGCAGAAAGATGAATGGTCTCCTCGCCGTATTGATGTGTTTCAGAGGAATAATGTTTTGCCTCCTAATGCCATTGTTTCTGCTGGCTCTGCAAACTCTGCTTGTACTGCTGGCAAGTGGCTTTAACCTGAACTGCCTTTACCTCTTCTTCTGTGCCTATGTCAAAAAATTAAATTTAAGTTGTCTGGTTTTTCAGGTGGAGGACAGTTATATATGTGGGGAAAGATTAAGAATAATGGTGATGATTGGATGTACCCTAAACCTATGATGGATTTAAGGTTTGTCTTAAAAGTCAGATTCGACAGATTTGTTTATAGGTGTTCTATTTCTTTTTTGATGATTAAATTTAGCATTATAATCCCTTACGCAGTGGTTGGAACTTGCGTTGGATGGACTCAGGAAGCATGCATCATTTTGTTGGTGCGGATAGTTCTTGCATTAGCTGGGGTCATGCTCAGTATGGAGAACTTGGTTATGGCCCCAACGGTCAAAAGTATGCCCACACCATAACTAGCTTTTCGTTTTAAAAACCACATTGAACTATCACTTAAAAACTCTGCTTCTTTCTCGTTTTCAGATCCTCTGCAGCGCCTAAAAAAGTGGATTTACTCGAGGGAATGCATGTAATGGGGTGAGTTCTCGAGTGTTTACCTTAAGCAGATTGATTGGAAGTTTTTTTCTTTAACTTCCTTGTGTATGTTTTCTCCAGTGTGGCTTGCGGTTTTTGCCATTCTATGGTCATAGTTGACAGAACCGATATCGCTGATCGGCTTGAGCAGGTAACAAAAGCAAGAAAGCCAATTCGTACTGATTTTGAGCTTATGGTATTACTTTCTTGAAGGCTTGGTGTGTTTTTGGCTGCTTTTCTTATACGATTTGTCCTCTCTGCAGCTTGAGATCTACGACGGGAAAGGGTCATTAGAAGGTAATACTCACATTAATACTTATCCCCTAGAGAGTTTGAACATTTCTTGATGTAATTGATTGTTTTTTTTAGCAGAGAGTGTAGAAGTCAAGGAGGAAACTCAGACACCAAAGCAACAACCTGCGAAAAGAGGTGCTTCCAAGAAGAGGAAAGCATCAAAAGCTTCATCCGAATCTGAACAAGACAGTGATGAAGAAAACAGCGACAAGGAGAAGGAAGCTCAAGGTAGTGACGCGGACAGCGACTACAGTGAAGATGGAGAAGAAGCCAGTGGCAAAAAACAGAGCACTCGTGGCAGAGGACGTGGGCGTGGCCGTGGAGGACGTGGCCGCGGCGGCCGCACCAGTAATGGAAAAGCTTCGCCGGTGAAGACCGGTGGAAAAAGAGGAAGGCCACGCAAGTCTTAGAAACTACTTTGACTCAGAATTTTCGATGTGGTTTTTTATTTAACAGTTTTTGTTTCTCTCTTCACACATTGAGGCTAAAATTTTACTTTATTTTTATTTTTGTCAAACATTTGTTTAAGCTTTAGCCCCCTAGAGAACTTTTATCGGCTCATGTATTCTGATGTAAACCACATCGCATGATTTATTTCTAGAGAAGACATTTTCGACTTTGAACAATTTTCTGAACTGAGGAGAAAACATAAAAAAGTGGCACGGTTTTGTCCTCGACTGATAAATATATTTATGCGTATAACATAATCTCCTCTAATCGTTTTTAGTTATAATTAAATGACTAAAATAGAGTTTTAATATTGTAAACATTGAGGAAGATTATCATTTCTGTCGGCGAGTGCGACAAAACATTTAATGAAAACTGCATGATTGAGAAATTTGACTTAAGATGAAAGCAATTACGGATGCTTCTTCTGTGTTTTGAATATTAACAATATCATACTTTAGGTTCTGGTCTTAAGATTAATCATATTGGTTAAGGTCGAGAAAGGTTTGTTTAATCTTCACACGCAATCCCTGAGCTTATTATCACGCAAACCTTTTCGTTACCGACTACGAAACGGCTTCTTCGTTAGTTTGCGTCGACACCATTTAGTATTTTCGTTATCAAAAGTGACTTTATATTTATCAAAATATAAAAGAAATTCGTGTGTAAGAGCAAACGTAAAGACAAAAGATTACACGCCTAAACCAGTAGAGACGTCATACATTACTCTATGTGATATTGGTTAACATATTGTCCAGTACTCCATTATCACTGTATCTACAATATCACAAGTATATAGTATCAAACTATTAATCAAAATTCAATAGAAGTGGAACATACGTGGGTCAAATACATAACAAGAAGAAAAAAACGAAAGAAAATCTAATATTAGATCGGGCAGTGGCTATATATATGACTATCACAGGATTAGAGTAATTACTATCTATTGGTTTCATTTTCAATTAGCCCCACACTTTCCTTCGTTATTTTTGTCGTAATAGCACATAGCCAAAAAAAAAGTTACATACGCTGCATAGCTGGCAGTACTTGGATAAGACACATGGCACAAATGTACAAAAGGCATGTCGTCGATACAATGAGTAGTGGTTAGGACTTTGATCAGTTTTGGTAGGAGAGAGATACCCCACACCTTCCATTTCCTCTTATAAGCCACGGCTTTTATTTTTCTCTCTTTGACTGGCCCACTATGAGCCCACAAAGCGCATCTCATCTTTTTTTTCTTCTATTTCATTCAAATCCAGTATACAAAATTACAAAGGTAAACTCTAGTTTCATGGCAACAGTATGGAAATTGTAATTTTTGTCAATTAACAAATAAATAAAGCAATTTACCTGCTAAAGAGAGGAATACTAAAAAGTAAGAATTAAGAAACCATTTTCTTCAGGTCTTTTACTTTTTGTTAACATATCATTGTCACTTTTGCTTACACTCCAAAAACAAAAATTTATTAACCTATTTAAGACTTTAACCAAATGTACGAGACAATCAAATATTTAATTAAATAAATAAATTTGATAAGCCTCAAAGCGAGGAGAAAGAAGAAGAAAAAAAAGGTACAAGAAAAAGAAGACATTGTGCACATGACAGTCACATGCGTCTTATTATTTTAGGTGGACCAGCATTATCGACTTGCCATAATTGAATAATCCCCACTAATTCATACATAATTCCATGATTTCAATCAATCCAACATTATTTTTAGTAATCCGGTAAAAAAGACAGCTTTTTAAAATTTCTTTCGCCCAGAAATATTAATCCAATATAGACTATATATGTTTTTGGATTAATATTTTTAATTCTGCTAGCAAAATTGTAAATTGTAATAATGCGTTTTAGTATTTTTCGTATATTTTTTGTTTTGTTATAAAGTAAGTATAAGAAAAAATGTCACGAGAGAAATCTGACAGTGACAGCGTTTTTTCGCTTTTATTGGCACCTCAACGGACAGAAGAGAAAGACTGGCGGATTCCAAGTCCAAAGACTAAACCGTATTTTAATGCTTCCTTTGAGTTCCGTTGCTTTTGCTCCAATTTCCAACGACACTCTCCAACTCTTTCTCTCTGTGTGTGTTTTTTTAATTCACTGATCCAACACCCGAAGAAGATAAAACGGTCTTCCCTGAATTTGAAGAACAACGACAAATATGGGAAGATCTCCAGCTTCTTCTTGTCTCCGTATCATCGCCTGCGCCGGCGGAGACGACGCCGCCGCCGAACCCACGGCCAATGTCATTGAGGTTTTTGACATTTTTTTCTACTTAAATTTTGTTTATGCTGCTCGCAATCTTCAATTGCTGTTTCCAATTCACGTTTGCACTTAGTGGGTTTTTTACTTAACAAGTTTCCAATTTAAGATCTGAGTCGTAGTATTTTTAAAATCCTTATATTATTACCTAATTTCGCAGATCTTTTTTTTTGGCTTCCGTCAGTGTCTGGTCGGATTTTTTTGGCATTCACTCACCTTGTCTACTTTAGGTTTTTTTAATTGATTGTTCTTGAGTACACTCATTTGTTAGGAATTACTTAGGTTTTTTTTTTGTCTGGTCTGTCTACGAGAGATCTTTACACGTTTTGATCTGTTAGGTTTAGTGATTTTTAGGAGAAAGGTAATACCAAATCTTCTATTGGAGTGTGAATTAAACCACTAAGATTTGGGTGGATTGGTTTTTTGTTTTTGGATGTAGAACAAGAGCTCTGGTGACAAGCGTGGATGGAGTTTCAGGAAGAAATCTGGGAAACAGCGAGGGTTGATCAGTAGTATAGTCACTGAAACTACTCCTCCATCTAGGACAAGGGAGACTCTTGAATCTGCTCTCCTTAAGTCTCCGTCTCCTGACAACAACGTCGTTTCTGAAAAGCAGACGTTCTCCGTTCAGTCTGGTGATGAGAAGAAGAGCCAGTTACCTGTTACTTACGTGGCTGAGCCTGTGGATGAGAAAAAAACCCAATCCGCCGAGGACAAAACGACGGAGTTGTCAGTTCCGTGTTTGGAGGAACAGGCCGACCACAGAACTGAGCTGCCTGTTGTCGTGGAATCTAAAGGGACTGAAACTGAGGAGGATGATTTGGTTGGCACTGATCTGCAAGCTAAGTTGGATGGACCGAATGCTGCTGATGCATCCGTGATAGAGAAAGGAATTGCTTCTGGCGCTGAAGTTGCTGGTAAGGCTGAAGCGGAAGCATCTGAGACCGATGATGTGATCATAATCGGAAAAGAAAGTGATGAAGAAGTTGATGATTCTGTTATCATTTTCATCCAAGCCGCCATACGCGGATTTTTGGTATGGTGGTCTTGTTTCCTTTTAATGTGCTATCTCTTCTTACATACTAATATTATTAAGGATGTGGAGAAGCTTTTCTTAACTATTTGTGCTGGAATGTTGTGAAACTGCAGGCGCGAAGAGAACTTTTGAGGCGCAAGAAGGTTGTTAAACTTCAAGCTGCAGTACGTGGCCACCTGGTTAGGAACCAGGCAATGGGATCGCTGCGTTGTGTTCAAGCTATTGTCAAAATGCAGACGCTGGTGCGTGCTCGTCATTCCACGAAAGATGGTAGCCGTGTTTCAGCAATTTCGGTAAGGTTTTTGGGAGATGGCTTAATTTATGTTTCGCTATCATTTTTGCTTTCCGCTGTAAAATCCGTGGGCCAATACTGTTTGTTGTTTCAGGATAAGGCGGAAACAAATGCAGCAGCACAGAAACTTCTCGAAAACAAGTTTGCTAAGCATGTATGTGTGTTAAGCTTGTTGGTTATAGTGCATTATAGCTGTGGACTATTCGAGGTATTTATGTATACTCATTTTCTTGCATTTTTTATTTTATTTTAGCTAATGGAGTCAACTCCAAAGACGAAGCCTATCACCATTAAATGTGATCCAACAAAACCTAGTTCTGCTTGGAACTGGTTGGAGAGGTGGATGTCTGTTTCAAAGCCTGAGAAGTCTTCAAAAGCGGATTTGGCAACCGAAGAGCAACATTTGGAAGAAACTCAGAATGTCAAAGTATCATCTCAAGCTGACTCAGCCTTAGAGACCGAAACTGAAACTGGTTTCTCAAGCGTTGAAGCAAGTAAGGTAGTAACTCAGCATGTGGAGCTATCGGAGACAGAGAAAATGAGCCAATATGATTCAATAGAAGCATCTGCGGAGGTTGATCATGACTTGATCCAGACTCATCCAATTGCTGCGAAGGATACAGATTCTTTGCTCGAAGAAGCTGAATATGTGGACGAACAGCCTAAACATTCTTTGAAGCGTAAGGCAAGCAATCCTTCTTTCATTGCCGCACAGTCGAAGTTTGAGGAACTAACTTCATCTGCTGGTTCAAACAAAGCAATTACGGTTTCTTCTAAAGATGGTGGTTTAGGTGAAGAAGGCAAAACAGAGATAGATTCATCAGAGGCTAACACTACAAACTCTAGAAAGGAGCAGTCTCTGGAAGATGTTTCTCCAGCGGAGCTCAGTGGATCTGAGTGTGGCACCGAACTTTCTGTAACTTCTTCTCTTGACTCAGTTGACAAGAAGTCAGACGTTGAGGGTGCTGATCCTAAGGTTGAAGCTAAGCTTTTAGAGAACGGCACTCTCAAAATTGATCAAGCAGAGTTGATAGAAATTGATGTCAAAGATGTAACTCCATTGGGTGCTGTAGAGAACCCTAAGGAGAAAGTTGAGGATGTCAAGGATGAAGTTGAGATTTCAGCGACACAGCATGAATCGGTTATTAACACACCGGATTCCAAAAAGAGACGTGCAGGAGATGAATCAGGGCCTCAAGCTTTAACTCCAATGTCAATCACTGAATCTCAGGCAACACCGGCGAGTCAAGCATCTTCTTCAGTTAAAGCGAGAAAGGGAAAATCCGAAAAGAGTGGTTCAAGCCAAAAGCGGAAAGTGAGCAAGAAAATAACATCAAGCCCGAAACAGGAAGCTGGTACCGGCGAGGCTAATAATACTACAGAACAAGAAGAAGGGAAAGAACAGAAAAGCGGGAGAAGAACTTCGTTCGGGTATGACCAAGAAGCAAGAGAAAGCAGCGGAGGCAAGAACTCTCTTCCTCGGTTCATGCAGCCAACACAGTCGGCGAAAGCTAAGGTTCAAGAACATAACTCACCAAGATCAAGCCCTGATCTTCAGGAAAGAGACGTTTCCATCAAGAAGAGACATTCACTGCCTGTTGGTGCCAATGGGAAACAAGGATCTTCTCCTAGAATCCAACGGTCTGCGTCTCAAGCACAACCGGGAACAAAGGGTAATCGAATCTCCCCTCTTCCTATCGTTTCTCTGCAATTCACTCTTCGTATTTTGATGCTTTGACCATTTCTGAAAAAAATGTTTGATTTTTTGCCTTTGCTTTCTACAGATAGAAAATGGCAGAGATGAAGCTGGCTGGAGTGAAATCGGGAAAGAAAATTCTTAGGGGACATTCGGTAATTTGCAATATTTGATGAGTGGTATGTTTATTCAGACAATCCTTAACTCTAATTTCAGACAACCAAAGTGACAAAAAGTGCAGAGGAGAGGAGGAACGGAGAGCGGAGGGATGAGTCTTTTGTATAGAATCGTTTTTATTTTTCTTCCTTCAAAAAATTGTTTGATTTTTGAGGCTATGGGATTATTTGGTTTGGTTTGGTTTGGTTTGGTGTTGTTTTGTTTTTTCGGACATAACCTGCTTAACTGAAAGTGAAGCCTGTCGTGAACAATGAATTAGGACTTCACTTTGAAAGTCGTGTAATAATATTTTGGTTATTCTTATATTCTCGTGTTCTTCGAATGGCATACACAGATTACAAAAGAAAATGCTTTAATCTTTAATTTTTGAAAACATTAAACAATGGTTCGAATTTCTATCTGTTACTAGTTTGGTTGTATGTCAAAATGGCTGAATGTAGATCGTGATTTGCAGAAAAAAATGAATAGGATTACAAAATTATGTATATTTGATTTATAATCTGTGAGTATTACATTTGTTTTGAAGATATAAGCCTAAATTTTAATCAATCAAACCATACAAAATATAAGAGAGGCTTTCTCTGTTACTAGCCATTTTGAAATTTCTATCCTATTAGTACTAGTTTTGAAAACATTGTACAACATGGTTCTAATTTCCATCTGTTACTACTATCTGAGAAAGAATAATGGTTCGTGGGATTGTCGGACCATAACTATGAGTCAATGAAACGGGCTGCTATTGACTTCGTTCCCAAAACAGAAATCAAAATCTTGCACAAAAGATTATAAAATATGGGGACTATTATGGAAATCTATTGAAACTAGTGGCTTATCTGGAGAAATGCTAAACATTAAGAGGGTACGGCTGTGAAAGACACGTGTATATAGGCGGAGGAAAGAAAAATCCCGAGGACAGATAAAATGACGATGGTGACCAGAGGAACCCAGAGGATCTAGGGCTTCACATCGCTTCGATCTCCCTCTCTCTCTCTCTCTCTCTCTCTCTCTCTCTCTCTCTCTCTCTCTTTCTCTTTATTGCTTCGACGGATTTAGCACGCTGACGTTTCCTCTCTGGATTTCATAAACTCATCGTCTTCTCTTCTTCAATTCCCATCTTCCGATATTCAAATGTTTTCCTGAAAAATTAGGGTTCTCGATGAAAACGATGATTGGCTCAATCTAAAGAGTATGCTGGCTTGATAAATTATTGGGATTTTAAAGACAATTAGACCACTTTTCCTGGAAACAAAAGAAGAAGAAAATTAGATTGATTGAAAAAGAAGTGAGTTTCTGTAACTATGAGGGCATTGCACAAATCCAAAAGGGTATCGTGGCCACCGGATTTTAAACTTTGTCAGGTAAAGACATTGCACTTCCTTGGATCGAAACCTATGTGGAATATAATTGATGTTTGTTTCAAACTCCCTTTCTTTGTCTTCCTGAGTCTGCCTGAGACTGAAACATCATAAAAATGAATCAGTGATGAATCATTTATGTATGCTCTCGATGATTGATGTTTGTTTTGTTATGTTTCGTGATATGCTTTAAAATGGCTTTTTTCTATATATTCCATAATGTCCCTTTAGATGTTTATAACTTGGCTTAAGTCATAATTTGAGGAGTTGATTGTTTATAGTGTGTGTATATGTGCTCTGTTTTCGAAATTTATGCTTGCCTGTGACTTCGTTGGTTCTTGGGAATACGTGTGGAACCATGGAGACAAACCTACCAATCAGTAATCTCGAGTTCTTTGGAGTACATGTTATAAAACTTTGCTCTCTCTTGTTTGTTCTTCTATTTTTCTGGCATCATAGTCTAAAATTGTTTGCCCATGTTTTGCTTCTTTGGAAAAGGGGCTAATGCTGAGATACATCCAGTTCCATCATGGGATGGTCAGCCTTTAACCTCTTTTACTCATGAGATCAATCTAGTCAAGTAGTCAGTGGTGATGTATGCAAGAGACCGAACCAAGAAAATGAGTGATGTCTGAAGGGTTTTTGGCTATCTTCAGCAAACATTTGGGCATGGTGACACGCTCTCGAATGCTGTCTTGGAGATGATTCGTTGTTCAGCTAAGTTGATTTATTGGGAGGGAGGAGGAGGAAGCTACATGGACGAATGTTCTATGTTGTTTCATGTATGCATGGTTTGAAAAATTAGTTGATTAGTCAGGCTGTTCTGGATTATGACGTCCTTGGCTTATACATTGCAACATTGATTGTTTCTTTCGTTGATTAAGCTTTTTCAAACAACCAAGATTCTTGTAATACATTAATGGTGACCAAGCTTTTTTTTTGTGTGTGTATAATGTTTCCTGTATGAGATTCTAACTAGTATGATATGATCAACATTCTCTACTGTTCTTATGTGCATTCAACTGAGAATCTGTTTTTTTCTTGTTGAGCAGGTACGTCTGTTCATATCAGATGATTCACCTTCACAAGTTAGATCAGAAACTCAAGATCACCTGCAAGCAAAGTCATCATTGGCTTCACATCCAAGTGATGATAATCTGCCACCTGGTTTCGGTGGACCTCTTTCTGCAAATGAGTCGCAGATTAAGTTAGCAGACATTCCAGTAATAAAATGGAAATGCTTCGTCCGGGTGAGCTTGCTGATCGCACTCTTTAAGCCTTGTTTTTGAGCTAGAATCATTAGATCTTCGAAAGTACTATTTGCACTTATATATTCTCTATTCCTCTGAAAACCATATTAATTGTCTAACCAAATCCCAATGGTCGTTTAATACGAATTATATGTCGTAAATATGGTGGTAAGGTGATCTTGGTTGAGTTATCCATATTTCTTGTTAATCTAGTTGAGTATGTTCCGTTCATCCCTTAGGATACTGACCATAATACCGTGTATATGGTGGTGAGACTGAGATATGTTCAACCTCTTATAACATTTGTTCTTGCAGATTCTGTTAGATGAGGAATGGAGAGTGGTTGCAGGGGACGAAAGCAAAGAAGTGGAGGCGCAAAATCAGAGGGAACTAAGAGTTCTTGAAGCATTCTATCCGGGCGCATCATCTATTCCTCCAAAGTCCGTATCTGTTCCCTACATATTCTTCCAATACATACATTTTCACATCTTTTTAATTTTTGTTTTGACTAATGTCTTTTCTTAAACTTAAAATCTGCAGCCCTGCGGTTCCAGCTGATGTTGAGAACTCAGACTGTGACGACCAGCAAACCATTGTCATACCCATTCTACCTGTAGAAGACGATGACATGACGACGGATCCAGCGTCTGATTACTCAACCCAATCTGGCGTGGAAGCGAGAGCAGAGCCATCGGTAACTGCTGAGAACACATCATCCGCTTCAACACTCCCTGTGGGATCAGAGATAATGGCTGCACTATCTGCAATCTCAAACAGCAAAGAAGAAGGCAGCAGCATGATCGACCAAGATTTGCTCATCAAAATCCTAAGCAACCCTAAGCTGGTCGAAGATCTTGTCGCAAGTCGTGGCGGTGCAGGCACAGTCTCCTCCAACGCAAGTACCCTACACCCATCTTCGACGCGTCAAGCCAATGGAGTAGTAGTAACCACAACACCTGCCTCCTCAAATGGACAATATTACCCTCAGCCATCTGTAACACATATTCCTCCCAAGGTGTATCCTCCTCCAGCACCTTCAGACCAACCCAACTACGGAGCACCACCACCAGCGAGAGATGCTAGTTATTACAAGAGCCTGATTCAGCAACATGGCGGGGAAAGACAAGAGACTCCGCCAGTTCAACAACATGTCGGCTATCGTTATAACGTCCAGCCTGGAGGAGGAGTTAACCCTGAGATGGTGAATAGCAACAATAATAACCAGAGGCCAAGGGATTCAAAACCTAAGATAATGAAGCCTTGCATGTACTTCAACAGCGCGAGGGGTTGTCGCCATGGAGCTAGCTGTTTATACCAGCACGATGCTACAGCTTACCAGCCGAGGAATCTGAACAATGGAAATATCAACAATCCTGAGTTGCAAAGCGCAAAAAGAATGAGATTTGATAGGGACTGAATCAGAATACCACATAGACTCTTGATACTTTTGATGGTTGTCTAATGGTGTTAAAAAAAAAGGCATCGGCCTAAGCCCACCAAAATTTTAAAAGATAAGAGGGCCACATTTTTTTTTTTTAATAAACCTTATCATGTGCTTAGTTAATTTGATAAAATATGTTTCGGTTTTAGATGAGTGATGATTACTTTTTTATAGATAAGTAGTTTGGAGTATTCATCTTCATACTTATCACCTAAAGGTCTGACGGTTTCAGCCACATATGTTAATTATACATACTATTGACAAAAACACCACTGAACTTGGCTTGATTAGCATAACATACCACAAACCATTAATGAGAAGGCAACATATAGTTAATACTCCAATGAAATAGAGAAAAAGACACAAGTTATGAAGAACCTGCAAGGGAGAGTGCGGATTCCATTGTGAGCCAAAAATTCACTAGAAGCTAAGGTAATGGCTAGGTAGATTAAAAGCTCTTCACCATACAGAAACCAAACTTTGCTTTTAGGTGTTTATTTGGGCTAACTACTGGGCCATGGGTTCTTAAGGAAAAAAAGAAGAAGGAAAAGCTGTCGGTAATATACAACTAATGGGCCACGCATATCCGACCCATATAAACCAACCCATACAAGTTTTGTATATTTTGAAAGTTGTATATATAATATTCTGTGGCTGTAACATCGGTCTTTTGGAACATCGGGACGTGTCCCGTTCCCACTGGCTTTGATGCTTGTCGGGTCGGTCCGTGTATTAAACGGTTCTTGGAGAAATCAGGCTACTCTGGTCCTCTCACCATCTCTGCACTTGAGGTTTGCTCAGTATGCCAAGGTCTTACTGGCCAAGGCTTTGAAAATTTCACCACGCATCTCTCTAGCGAATTACATGCTTTCATGGTGAGGCTGATTCAACGAAAGGCAAAGGTTGAGGTTTCTAAGTTTTGTTTGTCTAATTTTGACCCTTTCTCACTTGTTGTTTTGTTTTGCCTAAGGTTTTTTTTTTTTTAATTAACTTTATGTGCATTAGTTTTCCAAGCCGACGTGGCAATGCTTCCCTACGCATCCACACATGTTAGCTGAGTGTCCCCAATGTTCATTTGTTTTTCAAGCAGTGCTTCAGCTTCCCTCCGCATCCACACATGTTTGCAGCACCAAGTACTCGTGAGGAAAATGAACCAGAGGTAAGTTGTAACATCTGAAAACGTTGAGATTTCTCATCTTTAGAATTTCTGGGTTTTTCTTAATGATTTGTAAACCAGAGGCAAGTTAACATGTTGGGTTTCTTAACTCTGTTTCAAATGATCAGTAATGTGGCAGCGATGTTTGTATCTACAGTAAAAACAAAAATGATGAAGTAAAACAGTGAAGTTTGAATGGTTGATAGTGATGTCGGCTTATAGCTCTTTCTGCAATAGTAAAACACTGAAAATTTGTGGTTTGTGAAGAGTTTTATGTTTCGTTGTTAATCATCGGAAACTGCATCAAACCCACCAAGTTTTGAAACAAATGAAGAATTATACCTTTCAACGGCGGGGCTTTGACAATCTCTCTTAAGCTGAATGTATCTAGTATTATAATAGTGAAACCATGCAAAATTTGGTAAGCACTTGAGAGAATTTTATCTCTCATAAGCTGAATATTAATTCATTAATCACTCTACTACATTATATTAAAATAGTTGCAGGTTTTATATCAGAACAACATACCAAATGCATACAACAACATGGTCCTCCTCTAACCAGATCGAGAAAAACAACAGTTTCTTTCTCTCTCTTTTTCTTGCGGAGATAATTGTTTACATAGCTACATTTATGAAACAGAAGCCTTGAGATCGTTAATGCCTGCGCTGTTCAAAAGCTTCATCCCTTCCTCACTCATCTGCTGGACCTCCGTAGGTGAAAGTATCCTAATGCACCTCACACATCCCACAAACTCTCTGCACCAGTTTATGTAGTCATGTTAGGAAAACAAAAAAGATTGTTATACAGAAATATGAATGGATTCACAGGACAGTGTTCAAAAAAGACTTACTCCCATGGATCATCTCCTACAAGCAGAACATCACTCTCGTAATCAACATACACAAGCTTCCACCCCGAGCTTTGCGGTTGAGTGAGCACTCCTTCCAATCCAAACATGCACTCGATTGCAGACTTCAGCTCCTCGTAGTCTCTGAAGCTTGTGACATCAATTGACCTCCCGACAGACCCGGTTTTCTGAACCTGCCAAACAAAAACATTCCCCCAAGAAAAAAACCAAAGTTCATGTTAGAACCGTTATGAGAAAAATGTTTCGCTCATGGAAGGAATGAGAGAGACTTTGTTTTTTACCTTAGTGTAGGTTCGGACGCGTGGTGTTGGCATTTTCTTCCATGAGCCTCCTTTGCTGTTCTGCAGGAGGCTACTATCATCAAAGTCAACATTGCTTGAAGATGTACCAGTTCCTCCAGAGTTATCTGGAAAATCTTGGCGAGAGAAGGCCTGTGAGTCTGCAAAGCTAGCGGATGTGATCTGCGACTGAACATCTTGAGCGAAGCTACTGTTGTGGTTGTTCCCGACCAAACAGTCAGAAGGGTGGTTCTGGAAATCAGTTTCTTTGATGGCACAGAAGTCATCAAGAACTCTGTTTGAGAGCGGAGGATCTAGTATGTTGCTGTGCGTGCTGTTACTCATACACATATTCTGACAGCCAAAAAGGTCCTGCTGCATCAAGGGACTGAACTGGTCGAACTTGAGTCCGTTCAGCTGAGTGTCCCACACATCGTGAAACAGCGATGAGTTTGTCGGATCCGGCAACACAACAGCTGAAGAATCTTGAGGGGATAGCATGGATGGTTGCTTGTATGACCCAGGAAGTGACTGGAAGGAAGAGACCTGTGATGTCAGCTCATCGGTTTCCAGGAAAGAGAACCCATTCATTGGATCAGACTGTGGTGGGTATATCTGTTGGCTTATGTCAGCACATGGATCAGCTTGTAAAGGAGACAAAGCAGCCGGTTTCTGGATTAGCTGCTTTTCTTCATTAGAGACTGTGGCTGTCTTCACGTGGCTAGCCTGTTCCATTGACTGCTGCTCATTTCCATGACCGACTCTCCCAGAGCTGCAACCAGAAAGCGTCGGTTTAGCAGGAGCATTCATACTCTGTGACAGATTCTGTTCTTGGCCACTCATGTTAGAAGCAGACGGTGTCACAGTCAGCTTGCTTTCTTGCTGCACCATCTCAGGTTTCTGGTTCATTACCATTGGTTGCTGCTGCATCCTCATATCTCCGAGGAAACCTCCATGCCCCATCAAAACATTCTGCTGCTGCATCTCAGACATGAAAGATGTTGCGTTCTGGTTGTTGTGAGGTCTCATCATCATCTTCATAAGCTGCTCCGAAGCCATGTTTGGGAATGACGCGTAAGGCATGATCCCGTTTGCGGAATCAGGAACACGGATAAGAGGCCGTTTGATCAAACTACCCCATTCTGTTTCACCCGCTGCAAATTTCATATACAAAATGATTTGAGGCTCCAAAATCATATGAAAGGATTATATCAAGAAGGCACACTTCATTTCTACTTACCAAAATAAGATGGATGGATCTGACGTTTGAGTCCTGAGGTCAGAGAAGGAAAAATGAAGAGACTTTCAGGTGTTTCGATGTCCCATGGACTGACCCTAGTAGGCTTATCGTTACATCCAGGCTCATCCCATTCAACCTGAAGGTTACGCCACTTAGAACCAGGCCATCTCAATGGATCAAGATCGCTGATTCCAACAATGGTTCCCATGTATCTAAACACACACAGCCAACAGATGAAAAATAAGTGAACAACCATATTTGTTTGCTTGGGAAGAAACAGAGAGTTTTGTGGTGTTACTGATCACTGACCTACGTTTCCCGGAGTCCTCTGTTTCAAACATCATTCCGAACCTCATACCAACTGAGAGCTGAGAGCCACATATCGCCTTGCGGTATTTAGCGAGAGGGATCACAAACTCTGCTGGACAAGCTCTGAAAGCACAGATACCGTAAGAGTTATGTGAGAAGAAACTACGAAGATGTCTTTATATGTTGAGAGTTTTTGAAATTTCATTTTGAGCAAACCTTGGATTGTAGAATATCAAGAAAGGAGTGCGGTTTGCAGTGGCGTGAGCAGCAGCAGCAAGAACACCGATGTGCATACTATCTGCTGAGAGAACTGACGAAGGAAGTGCTGTTTGTTGTCTATTAGCTCGCCTCACACCAACCATCAGCTGCGACTTCTCATCCCTTTTTAACACATTATAATTCAAATGGCCAATAACATCAGAAGTTGTGCAAAAACTAAAATGACTCAGAAGCCAACAAGGTTTTAAAATAAATTTCACCTGATGAACAAAACAGAATCCCCAGCTCTTAGTCTTTTGGAGCCAACAAACAAACTCCATCCTGTTGTCAAGAGATGCCTCTTTGGTTGCCCTGAAAATACAAGAAGGAATTTAAACTCAATATCATCTGAATACATATATATATATATATACACAGAGAGTGAGAGAGGCAAATCTATTGCCTTTTACCTCGATAGATGTGGCGAAATGTCCAAGTATTCTCATGCAGATCTCGAACTACAAGCTCTTGAGTTGGCGGCTGTGCTGTGTAGTCCTGTGATGTATTACACATAACATAAGAAAACAATCGAAGCAAGAGGAACAAATGCTTTTCCTTAGAGATGAGAGAGAGAGACTCACCAAAGGTGGAAATAGCTTCTCTGCGGCTCTACGTGGCACAGAGAAACCTCCATGTGTACTTGTATCACTCGCGGTAAGTGTTTTGCAGAAAAACTCAGCCGGGTGCTTGCTTGCTCTCAATAGCCCAAAGTCCGGTACAGGAAACACATCTCTCTCCTAATACACAAGCCACTTTAAGACTCATTCGATTTTTCAAAAATGAAGGAATTCAAAGGAAGTTAAGCAAGTACAGAAACTTACAGAGTGAACAGGTTGAAGACTCATCTGAGCATAGATTTCGTCACTGTCTTTGTCTGCCTATCAAAACGAAAACATAAACCATTGTCAAGTGAAATCAAAACTGGTTGCGATAAGTTTGCATATCAAAGCAAATGAAGAAAACATTTGAAAAAAGGCATACATGTAGAGTAACATTATGGACTTGGCACATCAACTGAGATGGAAGGTTTGGGTAATTAGGAACTTGGGTCGTTGCTGATCTTCTGGTTGAAACAGCAACCTGATTCAAAAAAAACCAAACCTTTTGAACAGATGCTTACAAGATCTAAGAGAGCTATAATGTAGTTTTGAAAAATCACAAAAGTTACCTGTTCGCTATGACCTTGTGAGAAGTAATACACCAGGCTCCCAACTTGAGGGAGACAAACCAGAGGGCCTGCACAAGCGTGCCATAGCTCCGAGTTTATTACCGGCTTTCTCGTTCCTGAACATGTACGAAACCACAGAATTTCAGGGCAAGTTAGCAATATTCTAATGTCATTGGCGTAAATTTTGGAACTTTTTAGCTCAGTTTGTTTCGGATTTTGATTTACATGAAAAAGTTTTGACCTTTTTGTATGTTTTTTTCTTTCTCATTAATGACATTAGTAAAAGTAAACACACATAGAAAGTGTTGCCAGGAAAATTTATCTTAAAGGAATTTTCAGTCAAAATATTGAGGAAGAAGAAGATGAAACCTGACTGATCTTTCAACAGCTTCATCTCTTCAAGCAGAGTAGATTGACAAGTTGTTGTTGTTGCTCCTCCATTTGTTTTCATCTTGTCCTCAACACTAGACAATGAAGCCATCATAGAGAGATTTTTTTTTTTGGGTTCTGTATGTCTCTCTCCCACACTCAACACTAGGCTTTAAGCAAGACTCAGCTTATTATTCTTTACAGAGTCTTCATTACTATTATTTTGACCAAAGAAGAGACAACGAGCCCTTATTGAGCAAACAGGCTACAAGATAAATCCAGAAACCAGAGGAATTAAAGACAAACCCAATTCATGGAATCTGGTTTTATTTTGGTTAAAGAAAACTCCAAATTCGAAGGACAAAACCCTTACACATGACAAAAACAGAACGAAAGAGAGTGGGAGAGATTAAAGAACATACAAAAAGGGACTACACACAGACAAGCATGTCTCTCTTGTGGGGCTTTTGCCTCTTTCTCTCTCTCACTTCTTTTCTCTGTCTGTCTCTCTCTCCTCTTTTCTGAGACCAAATTCGACCCTTCAATGAAGAAGAGAAACCAAAGGTGCCATCATGAAACAACAGTTTCTTTCTTCTGTTTCCGGATGCAAACAAGAACAAGAAGGAATTGCGAGAGAGACAAAAGCTTTAAAAAAGAAAAAAAAAACTTTCCTTTTTATTTCTCTGAAAAAGCCCACATTTTTCTTCTCTCTCTAGATGTATGTATCTAAGTGTGTATATGGATATAAGTGTGTATGTATAATTTCTTTTTTTTTGCTTGGAAATGGGAAAGAGTGTGCATGCTCTTATCCTGCGCTTAAACTTTCTGTATATGGCGATGCCGTTGCAGCTTTAGACTCTCAAAACGAATAATATTTTATTTTATTGTTTTCACATTAAATTAAAATATTTTTGTTATTGAAATATAGTAGTATATATTTTAAATTATTTAATGTTACAACAGTTTACGTCAAAAATTAATAAAGTAGAGTAGTAAGCACACGTAATCTCTGATTCGCACAGAAACGTAGTTGATTGTACAAGTACTATAAATGCTTATGTTATAAGGCAGATAGTAAAAATAAGTACCATGAGTGAGAATATTATATTAATGTAAAATATAATGCATAGATTTTTACAAAATTGAATATTTTGTTCCAAAAGTGTCTTGCTTTTCAACAACTTTGGTTGATTTTATAACCTGAAGATATATATTTATATACTATGTTTATGATTATGCAGAAACAATTAAGGCAAAAAATTAAAATTAAATTAACTTTATGACAAAGGAGGTTTCTTTTTCCGTTGCAATAATATAAACTTTTGTAAAATGTTTTTCTTCTCTGCTGAGATTTGGGAAAGGGGACGTGTGTGAGTGGTGTGAGACTTTGGAAGATTTAGAGAAGGTGCGTATGATAGAAGAGAATGTCAAAGTAGCGTATATTAGCATGGAGCCTGAGATGTAAGAGAGGAAGTGTATCTTGCAACCTTTTGGGCCGGTGCTCTTTTTCCTTTCCAAGTTATGACTTTAAAAAAATGTCTTCCTTTTTCGTTTCGTTACTTTTACTATTAACATTTGGTCTATATGTATGAAATAATGTAATTGATATTTTAAAAAATCATTATTAGTAGAACTGTATTCAATTGCATTAACATTGAAATGGACCGTTACAAAAACTTATTTGCTTAACTCTAGCTACAAAATAAAGAAGGGAATATCTTTTGATTGTGTACATGTGTCAGCATAATTTGTTTGTCTCATTAAATATCTAATACTCCTAAAACACATGTGTAATTGTGCATGGTGTGTATAGTGTGTACTAATACTATACATCTTTGGACTTTTTTAGATACATCTTTTAGTTTGACTTTTTAAAATGTTTTTGCGACGAAATGATTGACATGTTGTCATTGTATTATGCTGTGTGATATGGAACGATATCACTTTCGGTATTTCCATATCATAAATTCTTCAGGTATACTATAAATGAAAATAGTTCTCTTTCATGTAATCCTAAATACAATTTTTAAAAAATTAAGCATAATTCTTTTACGCACTCTTAATCATCAAAGATTAGAGAAAACAAAAAAACGTATTTACACATTAGAACTCGGTAACTATTCAGGATTAGTTTAGGTTATATAAAGAAGAATCCATTATGAGTGAATATTTATCATCCAATCATATACCATTGTGCTTACTCGCCATAAACATACTTAAAACGAATGATGCTAATCCCACGGTGCAACAAAGCTTGACTTAATTTCCATAATGTTTTTTTACCCGTTCCGATTAGGTATTTCCGTTACTTGCAATGTTCTAAAAGTTTTGCAAGCTCTCTACTTACCTAACATTCCTCGAAATACTTATCAAACGCTTTTCTAAGATTTTGTTACTTTACACAAAACTCTCATTTTCCAAAATTTATATAAGAGCGTGACCGTTCTTTCGAAACTCATTCTGACGTGATCATCTCTACCTTATGAGAGACATGGATCCCAAAATTATAATCCAATGCCAATATGTTCATCTGAAGATCGTGTAACAACAACTAGCAAATCCCACAAAGCTACTCAACAAATATTGTAGTAAAAAGTTATGTTCACTTTTGTCTTATATAGAAATGGAAACATGTAAAAAAAACCAGTATTAGAAATCAAGAAAAAATTAAAAGTAAGAAGAAAAAGCATTATTTGGTGCTTTTGCGTCTGAAATTTTTGACCGCTCGGCACGCGTGAAGTGGACGGCAAATCAATGGTTGAGTAAGAGGGGAAATAGAGTGCGTACGTTAGCGTAATATCGACACGTGTCTTTTATATTATTTTTCAATGACTTTTGGACCGACACGGCGCCGTTTCTACGCTTCACAGTTCACATCCCTTGCCTTTTGCTCCTCTCTCTCTCTTCTGCTGAAATAAAAGCAAGAGCGATTGCTAATAGAAACAGTATCGTCTGTATTTACTTACTATATTATTGTTAAATTTTTACTATCAACTCACTAGGATCACTTTTTCTATCGTCATAAAATATACTTCCAGATTGGTGTAATTCATAGTGGTTTCAAATCTTATAATTGAGGTAGTGAAACAAGTAACTAATGTACAATGGATATTATAAAATGGGTGTATATTGCACTTCAAATAAAGGAAGTGGAACAAGAATTGATTACTTAAATAAGTAACAAACAACAACAAAGAAACAAGAATTAATTAGTGACAAAAAAAATAATTATAATAATGAAATTTTAACTAAATTTTGTCTACTAGTTTGAATATGAAGAAGATGTATGTGTTTGGTGTCGTACACCTCTCACCATGTTTTTGTTGAAAAGTGCGTTCACTCCATATATATGTTCATAAACATGGGCATATAATAATTGAGATGCGACATGATTTTCTTGCTTATGATGAAACGTATAATTCTAATCCGGGATAGTCGTGGACTAGCGTTCAGGTTCTACACTAATACATTATGGTATGTTTATTTCAATTCTCAAGCCAAATAAAAATATAATTCAGGATATTTATGGGGCTACGAATATGTAAGGTTGCAATAATATATAATACGAAAAATTTGGTAATGCTCGGAGAAATAAGTCCACGTCATACTCCAAATTTATGAAAATTCTATTTGACTCTTTCGCCAAGTAACCCACTCCAACTATAATATCATGCCATCTTCGTGATTATCATACTCCTTAACCGTTCAAATTATATTCTCATTTCATTTTTTTGTGTTTGCGAGTCCTGGTATTAATAAAATCGATTAGAATATATAAAAAAAAAAAAAGATCAGATTTCGATAGAAGTTTGAGTAAAGGTCCCCAACATAACTCTTTTGAGTTTATTAGGATTTGTGTCCTTTAAATTGATAGCTTTGGAGTTTGGAGTACTACCACTAAAGGCACCATTAATGAGCTCATTTTATTATAAACATAAAAATGTTTTTATTACCAACAGATAAAAAAGGTTAAATTGTCTTTTGCCTTTCAATATAACGTCACAAACGGAGTTTGCAAACGGTAACCAATCCCAAGAGGACACGTGATTGTCATCGAGAACGCTTCATAACGGCATGTGACTTCGCGCACGCATCTATGTGGATCGATTGTATTGATCGGACGGTTCGTATTCAACGACGTAAGATTCGAGCCGCACGCGCTCTTGCACGCCGTTCAACGGCTTCGTAATTCACCCACGTCTTTTCTCAAGTTCCCTAGGATCTCTCTTGACCGTCGATTCTGCAAACGTGTCACTCATGCGTACGATTGCTAGTATTTTCATTACGACGTCGTCGTTGAGGACACGACCACGAGTCGCCACAAACCCACAATGGTCACGTCACTTTCTTGGTCCAGTTTTCATAAATCTATGTATCGCATTATGTATATTCATAAACGGTAGTTAAAACTTAAAATTAACAGTGGTAAAAAAAAGGAAATTTACAGTAGGATCATGAAACAGCTGCAGAGGGAGAGATAACACACTAGGCGGTAGAATAGAAAATTACAAGCGATAGGAGTAATTATGCCGCATGTTTTCTGGCACTTGAAATATTAAAGCTGCAAATTTTTAATACTACTATATAGAAATAGTAATCTACAATGCTTTTTTAACAGTGAAAATAAATGTTAATATTTTAGAGTCTTTTTAATGGTTTACCATAACTACTTTCCAAACCATTAAATTACCACAAACACACAAACTTGACTCGTCTCTCTTTTTTTTTGCTAATTCTAATATAAAAATATATCTAATAAATAAAATATTAGAATTATCGATCCACAAGTTCAATCCGATCCAATAAATCACAAGTATATTTTTTAATTCGATCTTTATTTTAATTTTATAGAAGTGTCATATTGTAGATTTTAGTACACTTGCGAGTGGCGACTATATATATATGTATAACACTAAAAAAAAACATTTATGATAGAAAAGGAAGAAGGAATAAAATTGGAATATAGATGGACCCCAGAATCATAAAAGTAAAGCCAAAATAATGGGAGTGACGAGACGTCTCTTATGAGCTATTGGTACGTAGAGAGTAGAGCAGTTATGGACCAGTGGGTCTTATTTCAGAATCTATTAACATTTTAGATTCAGGTTTAGTCAATCTATGGATATTGACCCACCCCAATTTTTATTACTACTACTTATTAGAATCTTCTCTTTTCAAAATTTTACCACCTGTGCCCGTGAAATAGAGCGATAACATCGCGAAGCCCTACAAGTTAAATTCATTTCATTTCGTTATTCGGATTACAAAACAATAGAAAAAACCATAAATCACGATTCTATTTCTATACTACAGTAAGTTTATCAGAAAACCACAAACCAAAAACATGTAGCATGTGAATATTATTATATAGTTCTGCTGTATGATTAAAAAGTTCTGAAAAAGCGGTGAGCATTTTTAAAGGAAATAAAAAGGGACCAAGAAAGGAAGGCTTGTATTATTACACTGAGAATGCGTAATAATGCCAGCAGGAAAAAAAAGGCAAATAAACAAATCATAGTAATCAGCAGGAGAGAATTGGAACAATCATAACTTATAATGCCACATTCCATTTACACATTAATCACTGAACACATCGATACACACAATCATAACATATGCTAATATATACATGATCATATATTTTACCATAAAATAACCAATGTGCATTGCCTTAAAGCATCAATTTTTTATATTGTTTACTGATTACATGAAACATCAATTCATATTCGACCATTCCATTGTTACATAAATCTAACTAGATAGAATTTCTTTGGTTTCTTGCTTCAATGTCATTCTATCATTTTTTTTTAATTTTTTTTTAACTTCATTGTCATTCTATCATTGCTATTTTTGTTCTAAGATTTTGTCATTTTGTTGCATCATTAGTCGCAACCATATGATATCGACCGCATACATAGACATCCATTCTAAATTTATTAGACGGAGTTTCAGAGGAGTTGGAGGCAGCAAAACGAATTATGGTCGTATGTTAGTTGTTACATGAGTTAGTATTCAAAATACGAATCCATTTATCCGTACAAAAGTATAGAATACTAGTATCATATACGATCATCTATCTATACAGTACGTATAAAAGAAAGAGACAAGAGAGAGATAGAGGCGTGGTGTGAGGGAAACATGGAAGCTGTGGGAGCTTTGTAGGGTTTGAAGCCGACATTTTTTTCTGCAATCTTTTTTTTTTTTGAATCGAGATATGTTAAAAGGAGAGTCCATTTTTTTGTCTCTTCTGTTACTTTTGTTCCATCTTCTTCTTCATAATTGTTTTTTCTTTAAAGTAACAATATTCCTTATCATCATAGCTATTATATGGATATTGTCGATAATAATAATGAGACTCCAAGTTGAAAATATTACATATGAATAATCTTAGGATTTAATATAACAGTTTGAAATTATCGCGAACTAAATACTCTATTTACAGTGATTCGATTCTTGTATCGTTCCAATGTTATTTCGTGAAGTGCTTTTTGTCTAGTTGGAGAAATGATTAAAACGCTATACTATCTGAGTCAAATAATCCAAGTTTAGGAGTATACGTATACAATATACGTGTCTGTATTTGCAGTTTGTATGTTCCATGGTTGATGGTTCATATTTGTCTATTGTGAACGATAGATTATTATCGGCAATCAGATCGAAATGATATTATTTTTATTGAATACTCCCTTTTTAACGTAATTTTTTTGTTATTTAAATTTGATGTTTTGTAGTTTTATGAAAATGTAATAGCTTTTTCTTAAGACTATGATTATTGAGGTTGGTTGTTATTTCATAATATTCAAGAATGATAAATGAACTAGAATTAGAAATCATGCAATGCTGTACTCATTTTTTACTAAACTGTAAAAAGTGATATATTTGTTTGTTTTCATCCATGACCATTAGGAAACTTAGTTCAACTATGAACATATATTTGCGTACTCTCAGTAAAAACTTTTACTTATAATTTACACGGTATGATTGATAATTTAGAGGCTGTTACTTTAAACAGACAGAAATCACATGTAAAGAAATTATAATAATTGTGATAAGAGTAGGAGATGCAATTTTTGTCTGTGGTTTAATTAAAGTGAGCAGCTAGTGGATGGAGGGTAAATTAGTTGCAAGAAATAGGCATTTTGGTTGAATTATTGGTAGGCTAATTTAGTTTCTTGACCACATTATTGATTATTCTAGTCAAAATACTCAAAGATCTTCCCGGGCTCTCTTTATTTACATGCTTCCTAATTATAACACCTATATATCCTATCCCCACTAGTTAGTATTATCTTTTCAGATCCTAGATTAAGCAATTACGTAGAGTAGTAAACTTCTAAATACTAGACCTATATTTGGAAGTACAAAACAAAACTATAGGACGTCTTTTAATGACTTTGTTAATCTTATCTTATTGGTTCAAGAGAATCAAGACTCGATCTTAATGATTAGTCTTTTTCTAACTACCACCTCCCTCAACTGATGAAAAAAAAGAAGATGTAAAAAGACTATGGCCGATAATTTAGCTTACTATTCGGCTAATGGGCCTAATACACTACTGAAGTTATTTAAAGTCCATAGGACTATCATCTCTCAATCGGCCTCTTTTCTTCCAATTCGTTATTTATTTTCTTAGGGTTTTGTTTTTAGAAGTAACCAAAATTAAGCCCTTGGAGCCAGATATAACGAAAATTTTCCAATATTGTTTTGGATCTTTTTTTTGTACCAATCTTTGCATTTGTGGCGAAAGAATAGTTTAATTCGCACTTTGCGCATTGGACTCTCGTGAAGAACGTAACAACGCTATTTTAGTTAACTTTTTCATTTGCGTATTGATGTTTGAAGGTTTTCTTTTATTGGCTCATAATACCGAACTGATCATAAGCTCACACAATGTTTATAAACTTTCAAATAAAAAATGTAGTATCTGAAAAGGCTTTACAAAGCCATAACGTACTTAATAATGTGTACGTTTAAGAAACAATTTTAACCCTTTTTTTATGCGTGGTTCGGTTTCATTTTCGTCTGAAATGATTTGGGTAGTATACTTGTGGTTGTATCAATGATACAATATGAAAAACTTCTAGAAAATAAAAGAGTTGAGAAACTTTTTGGTAGAGAGAATATTTGTAATAGTTTATTAACAAGTTTTTGTCTCGTGTGTTTAACAATTCTGACATCTAACGTGTCTTTATCTCTCTATGCATGTTATGGCGCCGGATTTGGAAGATCTTTTACGCAGACATATTTGATATGATATGATATTTTAAAAATTAAGGAGGTTAAAGACCTTTCGAGATCTTTTTTATATGATCTCATGATTAATCTGGAAAATCTGAAACATTTTTAAATGTTTTTTTGCATTTTGCATTTTGCTTATTACGGTATGGAGAATACGAATATTTGGTTAGTGAGAAGTGGGTGTTCTCTTCTTTTGCCTTAAATGATTTCTCCTCTCTTCAGTTTCTCATAGAAGATATTCGCTTGACAATGACAAATTCATCGTGATACGATGATCTATCTCTCGCTTTCATTTGAGATTCAGTAAAGTAGGTGGTTCCACATCCCTAACTTGAGTATTCTACAAGCAAAACAAACATTTTTCAAATCTGAAGTCAATAGTGTCCCTGATTTCTGGATAAATTGTGGTTTATGTCAATATGTTGGAATGTTTACAAGAATCGATTTGGTTACATATATCATCAAAAACCCTTACATTTTCTGCAACACATCTTGAAAAAAACTCTATGACTAAGCGTATATCATCTGAAGTAATATGAAGTGTGTATGTAACACTGTGTGAGTGACTAAGTGAAAACAAAACAAAAATGCTGAGAAAAAATCTTGTGGTGATTTTGTAAGACTAGTCGACAAAGATTTTGAACTTTTCGTAGTAACGAACGAAGGCGAAGTCTATGAAACGAGAGCATGCGTGGAGTCTACATACGACAACGTCTACATTACAAATTTACAAGTTGATAATACATACGGCTCTACAAAATGTAAGTTATCGTAATTTGTAGTGCAATAATATTTGAACTAATGACTAATAGGCCTGACAAACGGAAACAAGTCTTCCTATAAAAAGATTGGCTGACTGAACTCTTCTTTTTTTTACTATATTCAATCATTTTAAAATTATGGGAGAGGTTGAGGAAAGAAGGGAGGGAATAGGGATTAGTTAATTTAGTTGGTGCCAAATGCCAAAATAAAATTTCAACATTCAATCATTTCTAATCATTACAATACAATGATTGGGTTAATTAAGACTCAAAAACCAACATGATTAACAAGATTTTAATCACCCCCTTCATATACATATACAACTTTGACTTCTCGTGCACAGCATACAAACACAAAGTACCTACCAAAAAAGTTAGAATACATATATGTGCATTTGATTTGGTTATGAGATTAGATTCTCATGATTAAGTCGCCCAAAGTATTCGATCATTAAACCCTTTCATTAGCTAAATAAGATATCAAATGGCGATTTTGATTCTATCTTGGTTTAGATCACATTTGTATTCATACCAAATCATTAATATGTTATCTTCATGGTAGTTGCTTTTTATTTATATATATGCCCGCAATCTTGAATCTTTGGTTAAAACATAGTCTGATCTAAGGACCTTTCGTACAAATATAAGCAGTCGTACTTTATTTGTAAACTATGATTGATCCCTTCAATATACTGTTTTTTCAATGATTTAAATACACTGAGTGCATTTTAATGTCAAATTCATAGCCATACCAAAAGTTGAATTTCTTACTGGCACAACTTTTTATAGCTTGGATAATTTAACTATAAATTTATATTGTTGTTTTAGAATGCTACTTTTTTTTGGTCTAAGTTTTAGAATGCTACTTGTAACAAGATTTTTTCACGTTTTTAGAGTTGGGGTGACAGGAAAATTATTTTAACTGAATTATAGTTATTTGTAGTTTAACTCAAATTTAAATAAAACCAAACATGCAAAAAAAGCCACACCTATACGTGTTATATAACTCAAGGTTCAAACTCACAAACAAACCATGAAATGATGAAACCTCCTCAAACCTATAAAGATAAAGATAACGAGAAATTTCACCAGTTCATAAATATGTCAAGAGACATCTTACATGACATTAAAAAACAAAAATGAATTTAACGCGAGAAAACACAGACACACAAAATTGCCTTGCAACTTAAACAAGCTAATTAGTAAGCATTTTGGAGAACAAAAAAAAATTATGACTCTTAGCTTAAAAGAATCATTAAATTGTGGTAAACCCTACAATGTGGGTACAACTATATAACTGCCTGTGATTTATGAAATATCGGTGTCATTCAATTCCACAATTCCAATCATATGAGATCCAATGATAATCGTCCACTGGCGATTATCTAGCTAACAAAAACAAGTAACTGTTTTCAAATAATCACAATGCTACATTATTTTATCTTATTTTCTAAATGAAAAATGCATAATTGAGGGCAGAGCTTGCAGCTAGATAAAGATGGGAAGAGGTCCTAATACTATGCTTCTTATGGGCACTCACATTCTTTTTTCTTGTTTCTTGGAACTCATTACTTTTTGTTTCCTACTCTTCGCTATTAGCATATGATGCTTCAAAGTACGTTTCAATTAACTAAGAGTAATATTAAAGTAAGTTCAACCGCAAGTCAATCCGTAATTCATCCTGATTCGTGCCATGATCTGTGTCTTAGATTATCAGAATGTGGATTTTTTTAATATAAGTAATCTGAATCTGGGTTAACTATTTTTACGGATAACAAACCGATTTCATATATCTGGTTTGTATTATATATTATGACTATTTGTATATGATTTTTAGAATTAACTGTGAACACTTCTTCGCAGATCCCTTTAAAAAAGTATGGGGCCAAACGATCATAAAAGTAACTTTAACACAGTTAAATGATCGTTTCTTCATTCCGTTATACAGACAATCGGGCACTTTGAGCTGTTTATTCACTGGTTTTGAATTGGTCAACTTATTTCATGACAGTCATTTTATGAGTTGGTCGACTTAATTTATAACATTCGACATATAATTTTGATTAGTCGGTTTATTTTACAACAATCAACTTACTTATTTGTAAAAAGTTAGCTTATTTTACAATAATTGATTTATATTTTGGATTAATCAACTTATTTTACAACAATCAACTTATTTTGGAATCGATTTATTTTTCAATAATCAACTTATTTTGCAATAATCGATTTATATATTATAATTTTTAATCAAATTATTTTACAATAATCAACATATTTGACAGTAATTGATTTATATTAGAACAATCTATTTATTTTGGATTTGATCATTTTATTATAAAAAATCATTTAAATAAAAATGTAAATTTACAGTTAAGTAATTAAACAAACAAAGTTTTGTTCACTGCATGATCCAAATTAACAACCAAAATAAAAGAAACAACACTGAAATACATCATTTGGATTAACCATTTAAATGAAGCATTTGGATGAAATGATAGATCAAAAAACAAACAGACCCACAATCCTCATCCATTTTCTTTTAAAATAATTAGTTTCTTATAAAAAAGATATTGACAAGGTGACTACAAATTAATTAACTCTTTTCCCAATAATTTAATATATCAAAAGATATGTAAGGGATAATGGAAAGCCTAAATAATTAATAGATTGTTGAAATCAGATTTAGATAAAGCCTTCTGATATTTATATTAGTTTTCATAGACAAATTTCGGTGAGCTGGTCTATGAACTGGCTTGGGCAATGACGTACTTCACTTTACGACTCAATCAAAACACAAATCCCCCTCAATCAAGTTTGAAGTCTACTATTTTGATCACAATATTTTTATTTCTTTAATTTTTATTACATATATGTATATTTTAACTGTTCTTTTAATTATATTTATATTCAATTATTGTTTTTGTTATTCTGTAAGGAAAAAAAGAATATAATACATTTAAGGAAAAATGTAAACGACATTTTTATATCTGCTTCAATTACCATTATTTATTTGCATTTCTATTAGTTTTTTTATATTTTTATATGACTATGAAATATATATATATGTTAATATTTTTTTGTTTGGCAAAGACAATATAATTAAAAATGTTATAAGTATTAAATAAATTTACTTTTTACATTAAATTATTAAATATTTAACTGAAAATGAAAATAAATAAATAAAATTTGAAAAATTTAACTAGTAAATATGAATATTATATTTTTAAATTTTTTACATAGAAACAATAAAAATATCTTACGTTTTTCGTTAAACGATTTGGATAATGAAACAAATGATAATATCTTTGATTAAGTTGTTATATTTTCTTGCACACAACTGGGAGATCAATTTTATTTCCTTTTACTTTTATCTTAGCTAACTCTATTTATAATAAATGTTGTTAATATTTATGAAAAACATATACGTCAGTGCCTACTTTATTCCTCCACTCCTATAATCAGTTCTATAAATCTTTATTTGTATAATTGCAATGCAAGGCTGTTTTAAGCCTCTGCTTTTCTTATTTCCTTTTCGTTATTAACTTATTATAAATTATGTTTGAACTTTTGGCCTATTTCTTTCTATTCTTCAACCCGTAATAAAATCTAGTGTTACACCAATCGATAATTATAAGAAAATATAATCTATTGAGACAAATGATGATATCGGGAAATAGGTTACTGTATATCAAATATGTTGGACAGTGTAAGAATTTAAACGATTGTTGAGTAAATGATTATATTTCCTTGCACCCGGAGAATCAATTTTACATCTTCATATCACAAAATTCGATTTATTTTACAAAATTTGTTGATTAAAAACTGTGTTCATCAATATTTCAAATTCTCAAATCATTTCTCATCATCGTTAGCTAGTGTTAGTGTATAACAGAAGAAATGTTACAAAAAGTCCATAATTTCCTGGCATCAAATGTATATATTAGAAAAACTATTTCGTTAGAATGTTTATTTTCTTTCACTCCAGAAAATAATGGTACGTAAAAAGTAGTTTTTTTTTGTCGACTACGTAAAACTAGTTTATATACGAAAAATGATAAATCTTTAATTATTTGTATAATAGCAAATTAGCAATGCAATTATCCAAGGCTATGTCTTCTGTTTTTCTCATTTCTTTCTTTTTACAGTATTAATTGTCTACTTTAACTTTTGGCCTGTTTTGTTTCCATTCTGCATCCCGTGCTATAATCAAAATCTAGTGTTATACAAACTTGACTAAAAAATATAAATTTCTTATCTTTTAATCAAATAATTAGGAGAAGAGATAAAGACGTGGCGAAACCTTAAAAGCTGTCAGAAAACGCCGAAAATATAATTGCCTAAATACAAAGCATCATCCTGATTAGTGTTTTAGTGATTAGTATGTCTCTTAATGCCTTTTACTTAACACAAACATGGCATGTGCCAGCTATAACCACACACACGACCACTTAAATTAGTACTAATCAATGATTTCAAATTAGTTAGACATTAAGGTAATAAGGTTTGATGAAGCACACAGCTTGCAAAGTGCAAACTGTAAACCGAAAGTCATTTTTACGTTAGTTGAACTTATAAGTTCTATATGTGTTACTTCATATTTTTACAATATTTTTATATATTTATTGGGTAAGATAGCGAAGTCAATTTTCTTTCTAATTGATACTAATCAATGGCTTATGGTCCGTGAAAGCTATGATTAGTTATTTCCTAGATTGGAAGATAAGATGAAGACTAAAACTTGTTATTAGGTTCATCCCCTCTGATTAATTATGGCTAATATCCGGCTCCTAATGAAAACAAATTAGAATACCTGAAGGCGATAATTGTTTTGGGGAAAACAAAACATACAAACTAATTTAAAAATAGAACAAAATAAAGCAGATTTTTTTTTTTCCCCAAAACAATTATTCGCACAAAAAAAGAACAAAATAAAGCAGAATGACGGAGACGTTCCGTGGGTCCGTAACGGGGTCCGTAGGTGACAGCTAAGCGCAGTGTTTCCATTTTTCTCTTTTTGATTTTATATTTCTTTTCTCTTGTCTAAACCCTCGGAGGGTGTTAGAGGGTCCTTCTCTGTTGATAATTCTTTGACCAGAAGGATAACACATCACCTTCTAGTATCCACGTGTCGTCGCCGCATACGCCATTAGTTATCCGTTCTTTGGTTCACGACTTAAGTCGTCGACTTCACGTCGTAACTAAAGCGTTTCTGATTTTAGATTTGTTTTTCTCGAACATATAAATTGTATGTCACGGTATAACAAATTTTCGAGTCTGTAATATACATCATGACTTTTTATTCTCTCAATCTCAATAGCTCTGTTTTGCACTAAATTAAAGTTGCACAAGATGTAAAAACAATTTTTTATTGGTTTGAATATAATATAACATTCTCTTTAAAAAAAACAATATTTGGATCTTCAATTTCTAAATGTTTTTAAGCCTAAATACTAAAGGACTTTATATTATAAAATTATTCACAATATACATAAGTGAAACATTCTAATTGCTGATATCGATCATAGTCATTTTTTCACGCTATTGGACTCGATCGATCTTACGTGACCAAGTTTAGCAAATACTGTGTATATCTCAATGAAGCATCGACTTATATGTTTCATGGATTTTTAATGTTCATGTGAAGTAATTTTTCTAGCATAAATATTGTTCGGAATGTTCAAGTGAGCTAGGGATAGAAATTGACCAACTATAGACTCTAATATATAAGGTCACTTTCCTCGAACGAATTCAAAAATTTATCTAGCCGTCTATCTAAGTTTCACCTTGTTGTAAAATATATAGCTAGCCAATATCCGGATCCTCAATACTGAAAAGTTTACTTAGCTTGAAAGTTTTGTTGGTAGAAATCAAACTAGTGATTAGCTTTGATTACATCTACATATGCAATATAATGAATGAGGGCAGAAAGAGACACTACAATGCCGATGCATAGCATTTCGATGGATGGTCATGCAATAATTGAAATTGTAAGCAATAATGAAATATGCAGAGGCAAATAAGATTTGGTTATAAGAAGGAAAAAATGAAAAGAGACTGGAAGATCCTTAAATCCAACAAGTGGGGTACGTACGTACCGCATGAGGGGGATGCACCCTACCTTCCATATCATGCACTTGATTGACCCACTTCTCTATATATTTAAACATTTGTTTTTATACATTTATATCTACATGTTTTACATTTAGTAAGCATCTATATTTGTTGCATAATATTACTGGAGTATATGAACGAACATGTATGTGTATAACCAAGTAAATCGATGACAGAAGTGTGTATGTATTTTTATTTTTTTTGGTAGCGAATATAATGACGTCAATAATAATTATGTTTGCGTAGAACGAATTTGGAGCGATAATCTTGTACAAACTGCATACGGAGTTCATTGTTTTATGATTCACATTAAAATTTAAGATATAATGATTAGTTTTTGCATTTTTATTTTGGCTGCTTGTTGTTGTGAGAATATTTTTCAAATGCAAGATAGGAGAAAATAAGATGGGGCATCGCCGCACATGGGGGCATGGACACATTTCCAAACTACAAAAAAAAATAAAATAATAATAAGTGCTTTGGTACGTCGTGTTAATATTAAATCAATTTCTTTACGAAACTATAATCATATATTTGTGGAAAATAAAATTAAGTTGTTTGGGTTATAAAGAAGAATCTTCGGTTAACATTTAACTGCTAGTGGCGAGGGACAAAACTTATACATTTTGGTAATATGCTTTGCTAATCATAAATTAATAATCTTAATAATTCCAGCTACCCATGTGATGAGTTTTTTCAAGTCTTTTTTTACCTGAAACCGAACTTAATAAGTTAAGAACTTAAAATTTGGTTTTATCTTAGCAATTTTTATGAAATGATTATTCAAATATAGTCAATAAAGTGGTACTATTTTTAGTTACATCAAAATGCGAACCTTATATAAAGAATTCATTAATATAATTATCAAAACAAAGACTTTCATTACGAACCGTAATAATTAACAAACAAACAAATATATATATATATATAACCATAATCAAAATTCAATCACCAATTCGAAAAGACAGAGAGGATAATTTCGTAATTACCTCAAAAAGTGAATGGCATTGTTGTATCGCCTTCACTATTTAAACTTCATCTCTCCCAAGTGCTCAAATCCCTCCACCTGACATTTTCTCTCACTTTCTCTCTCGCTTTCTCGTGAAAAAGAAACCAGCACTCGAAGATTCCGCCTTTTCTACATCAACTTTGACTACACCGGAGAAGAAACAAAAAAATGGCCGGAGGTCCTGGAAAATGCAGCAAGATCCGCCACATTGTGAGACTCAGGCAAATGCTCCGGCGATGGCGCAACAAAGCACGTTTGTCTTCGGTCAGCCGTTGTGTGCCGTCGGATGTTCCATCTGGACACGTGGCAGTCTGCGTGGGTAGCGGTTGCAGGAGATTCGTGGTGCGCGCGTCGTACCTGAACCATCCGATCCTGAGTAATCTTCTTTTCCAAGCTGAGGAAGAGTACGGTTTCGCGAACCAGGGACCGTTGGTCATCCCTTGTGAAGAATCGGTTTTCGAGGAAGCGATCCGGTTCATATCCCTCTCCGATTCGTCCCGGTCAACCCGGTTTACTTGTCCCGACGATCTCCAGAAATGCCACGGAGGAATCAAAGGCAAGCTAGATCTGTTGATCGAATCTCGGCCGTTGCTTCACGGCGTCGCGGAGAAAGCAATCTGGTGAATTCCCTTAAGACTGACGGTGAAGAGTGTCTCATGTCTGTTCGTACGATTTCTGACCCGGTTTGACTCGGAACGAGTTTAATCGCCATGTGATGGAAGAAGTACAGAAGGCGAATTTTGAATAAACCGTCATCGCCGAGTCGGGTTGTACTAATTTTAATCCGGTTTGGGTCTTTTTTAATTTTAATTTTAATTTTAATTTTTATTATATTGGGGATTTCGACTTGCCAATGGAAATGGTGAGTCGATGGGTCGAGCGGGTGGCGAGTTACTCACTGAGTTGAGTCAGACGCGATGGCGCGTAGAGATGGAGATGGCGGTTAAAAGGTGGGTGAGTCGTTCCACCGAGTCATCCCAGGTTCGAATCCGAGTTCAAGACTGTAAATGTAAATAAGACAAATGAACCATTTGGGTTCATGAGAAAGAGAGAAAGTGAGTCGATTCTGCTTTTGATTTGAATGTTGCCACCTTTCTCTGTAAATTCCGTAATATTAGAATCGAAATTTATGCTAATTACTTTCAAAAATCACCATTTACTAACATTATAAAAAAAAAAAAAAAACAACCACTTGACTTCTTAAAGAAATTGTTGGTAACCAAGTACAAATCGAGAATCAAAACATTGGTAACCAAGTACAAATCTTTGCGACATACTAACTTACATAGCTATTTAAATTATGTCTCTTGCGGATTAAGTTACTAATTATATCAGATTATAATTTACCTAGTAATTTCGTTTCAAATGAGAATAATTGAGTTTAACGATATAGGTTTTTTATTTTTGTTATAATGGTGTTTTACTCTAACTCTAACTAACTAGCTAGCTAGTTGAAAGCCTAAATAACTGCAGCAGATCAATAGTGCGGAAAATACAATATATTTAATACAATAAATAATAAATATAATTAACCATAACTTTGCAGGAAAAAAAGAGAGTTATCAAATATAACAATTAACGACAACGAATAAACTTTCCGAAAATATTGTATCCGACCAAGGCCATGTGAGGGAAAGACGATTAGCCCGTTTTATCTGTTTGTTCTGACTGTGCTCAACTTATTTTTTTGTCTTCACTTTCTCCATTCAGTAAAAAGTACAGTCTATGTTACGGTACACATAACCATTTCAATTATTTTTATTTAAACAATGTTGAAAGTTTTCTTATCGAAATTGTATACTTTAGATTCTTTAGTCTAATAACTCTAAAGTAATGCTGGAACACAAAGGTAGTTTAAGATCATTGCCGCGATCTCTCGCCATCTCCACAGTCTATTTATGATAGATATGTCCTCTTTTCCAAACTAAATGAAACTGAATGATTCTTTTGGATTTATTTAGAAATTTATCAATTAAAATTAACTTGCATTCATTCAAATTTTAATGAACCATACTGGCCTAATTCTTCTAAAAATCGTTATTTCTATTCTATAATTTCTGGCATCCATCATTATTGCTTCTACTCAATTTATTTTTCCCGGTCACCACTCATCACCATATGCACTCTATATTTATCTAACCAAAGCAATAAATACAACTGTGAATTTGAATAGTTGTGGCGGCATAAGTAACTTGGTAGGTATGGAACAAGGTCAATGCGAAATAAATGTGGTCAGAATGATTATTATTCTCAAAAACTAATTTAACTGGATTTGATTATTTTTAGCAAATGATTTAAAATTTCAAAATTGTTTGATTATTTATATCATAGTGCTTGGAAAAATGCAATTACTAAATATTATTTCCTCTATTTTTTAAAGAGTGTTATTTTGATATATTTCATATTAATTAAAAATTAAAATATTAAATTAATAAGGTTAAAAATAATGACTATTTTTTTAAACGAAAATTAAACTTTAAAATAACACTTTTTATGACAGAGAGAAAGTATTATATTATACTATATAATTGTTAACTTCGTTTAAGTTAAGTGATATATAATTTTGTAACAATTATATTAAAAAAAATGAAAAGACTTTCGTTGAAAAAGTCAAAAGTAAAAAAAAAATTATGGTAAACTTAATACGAGCATTAGTGGTTAACTTTTCATAACAATTTTTAGTTCATTTCGTATACTTTCAATCAAATCTGCTTTCGTTAACTTTTGGCAAATAATTCGTAGTCGTAGATATGGATGGAATTATCAGCAACCTGTTTTCAGTTACACATAAAATTGTAAAGACTTGAAAAGGAAATGCACTTAACGAGAAAATATGTTACAAATACTTTCCAAAGGTTATACAATAGTGTTATATATGTATTAATGAAAATGACCCTGTCTCCATCCTAAACCCCACAAATATACGATATCTGGCATATGTTTCTACCAGTTTCTACTTAAATTCATCTCCCCAGAAAAAAAAAAGAAAATAATACTATACAAAACCCACAGATTCATCAATATGTACATAAATATCTCTACAGGTCCTTTTCTATATGTACGAACACTGTACTGCCACTTGGAATGACATGAATGAATATATGTGTGTGTTTAGATACGTTTTTAGTGGATTCGTCGTATAAATATTTAGAAATTGAGTTATATGAGATACGTTTTTAGTGGATTCGTATAAACATTTACAAGAAATTATTATTAGACAGAGAAACTAAATTGTTTTTTTTTTTTTTTTTTTGTTGACAGAAAAATGATGAGAAGATTCTTTGAAATGACAGCAAATAGAAGCAAGCCCATTGGGAGCCATCGATCCAATCACGGAACTTTGAACCTTATTTTTTTTGCCCTTAGCTTCTGATAATTTTACACATATCTACCCTCCCTCAAGCTCATTGTATTTTCCTTTTCGTTCTTTGTTTTGCTTCCAAACACTTTCTTCCCCGTTAAAAATGGGCGTTTAGAGAAAAATCAAAGAATTCTCAAGGTTGTACACTTGTACTTGAATGTATATATGCTATTTGTAGTGCTCCGAGGAAAGAAAGTAGTGAGAAATGTAAGATTATAATCGTTGACTCTGGATTCTTCATAGTTCCCACATGGTTCCGGTTACAACTTCCTTGCGTCGGTTTTTTTTTCGCTCCCTTTTAATTGATTTTTTCTATTGATTCTAACCTATGAGACTATGACCAATGATAATTGCAACTTTATTTATTTCAACTAGAGCAACATGCGGATAAGTTCATGTTCATGCATTATAGAGTTTGATTTGAAACACTGAAAATGATAGAAAATATTACGACTAGGGCTAGTTCCGGTGGGTACGTATGTGTCTAGAGAAAACTGAAACCAGCGGCCCTTTTGTCTCTTCCTTCGACTATAATTTTTGATTAATCTTTATTTTTAGTATAGGATCAGCATGTTAATAGTAGCTGTAGCGAGTAAATAATAAATTTCCAGATATGGCATCGTACGATCGCCTTTTAAATATCACATGATTTAAATATAGGTTTTGTTCCATTTTTCAAACCTACTATATAAAAAAGCGTCGTTAACTTGTTATAAACATATTATAACACTTAGAAAAGTTTGTATTGTTTTTATATATATTATTTTGGCCTTTGGCTTATAAATTTTGTACCGGACTGGTTACTGGCTCATGATATATAAGCTGGATCGTGGAGTTCCATTTGGATTAATGAAGTTGAGCTGAGTTAATAAAAATCAAGAATATAGCCACAAGGGTCCATCTTATGTGGCTAATCTTTCCCTGAAGAAAATCATTTCGAGTAACTCTTATACTTTCTAAATCATTTTACGACATTTTTCCATAAATTAAAAGCATATAGTAAAACATTTAACCCTCTATTGTTTTTAGTCTTTTTTGTTTTTGGGAAAGAAAACGAATAAAAAAAGAAAACCACCAAAAAAAAAACGTAAAAGTTATCATACAGAAATAGGTCTGTTTCACTGATTGCATGTCTTTATACAAACCTTTTTTTTTTCTAAATGTCAGAAACTTTTTGAGTTGGGGGAAAATCAAAGACTGGGGAACTGAGGAAGGTAAGATACGTCACTTTGGTTGGCAATTGAGAAAATGGTTGTCAATTTTTGTTGTTTTTAAAAATTGTATATTATAATATAATAACATAATATCCTTTTATTTGTCTATTAGTTTCGGATTTCTTGCATTGTCTTGTCGATTAAAAATCATTGTTTGGGTTTTTAAAGAATGGATCTAGATCGGTATCGTCGTGTAGTATCAGTATGTGACCAGTAGGGGTGATCATTTTTGTTCTAGTATTAATTAGGATTCGGTTTAGCTGTTCATGAAAGGATATATATTATGTTATTATATTAAGTTTTTGTCACACGGGGAATAAATCTCTTTACTATAAAATCATTATAATTCTAGAATATATTGATTTACCCTGTAAACCCTTAGAAAAGGTAACATGTGAGTTAGATTCTTCTTTCTTTTGTTGCATGAAATATTTTGTTTTCTATTCTAAATTTTCCTTATACGGCAGTTTTCAAACGAGATTAGAAGCTAAATTGGGCTATGCTTAACATAGGCACACCGAAGAAGTGTAGTGGAAAAGTTTATCTGAGAGGTATATACAGTATTAGCTACTTTTGATAAGGCCTTTTATAGGCCCAAGTAATAGGGTCTGTCATATACATTTATTGGAATATTAATTATTAAGTAAGTTGGTGGGCTGGGCTAAGTCATTCACTCGGTTTTATTCCAAAATTTGAAACCCAAACTAAGTTACTCTAGTTGACCCAAAAAGGAAAATTAAAAGCCACTCTCTCCACCGGAAGTAATCGGTTCGGCTTGGTTGGGTTGAATAGAGACAAGTTGTCACGTGATTCAGTTACAAAACATAAACCGTTGGTTAATCACGTTATAACCGATTTATAAGGTTTGGTTAGGTTGAAACGGTGTTTGGTGAAGGACAGCGACACCACACAAACGTGCAATTCGAAAGTGTGTGCAGTGTACAGTACAAATCTCTCCATACCTTCTCATCATTCTCTCTCAATTTCTCTTTTTTCACGCACTTATTTGTATCTCACTGTTATCATTACATACAGAAGAAAATAATATTTAAGGATGGGACACCTATTTGTTGAGCTCGCTTCGATCTTATATAAATTCATGTTTTTACATTAGTATTACTGCACTGTATGTGACAGTAGACCTTTACCCATTATAGAATGGTTAAAACGTTAAAATTTCTTATATATTTTTTTTTGTTTGGAAATAATTTTATAGTTGAAAGTTACATGATAAGAAAAAAAGTTGATAGTTGTCTCATCTAGTAATTAAAACACGTCGTTCTTTTGCTTGAAGCTTGACTTCAAGACGTTATAAAACAAGGATGTACTTCGGTAACAAATAGTGTTTTTTTTTTTATCACCGCAGTGTGAAACTGTTGGCAAACAAGCTACATATATAGTACGTAGACTGTAGACTGTAATTTGATATAAAAAAGCATTTAAGCAAAACAAAAGAAGATAATTTTGAGAGATTTTATGAAAATTTACATTACCAGGAGCTAATCTTATAGTGTTTGAGACTTTGAGTCATCTTTTAGGCAACCAAAAAATGCCAGGTTTTAGACCTAACTCTCACTATAACAAAATTATAGAAATCTATATATAGCATAGATTAAAAGTAGCGAGTAAACAAACAAACTACACGTACGATATATATGTTTGGGTCCATCCACACACTTTGGTTAAAAAAGGTGAAACAAGAAAAAGAAGGGTGGGGAAAAAAAATCGATAGTAAGAAAGGGGGCCATGAGTGGATCATATAAGGCACAAACTACTGTAGAATATTGCCAATTCATGCAAAACAAAATAAGATTTATATAAATGATGAATTTGTGGGTCTTGCACTTCTCCGCAGAGTTTCAATGTCAATATAGTGTTCCCTCAAAATTGGACCACATATAAGTTTCTTTGGTAATATCTGGTGTGCATGAAGATGAAGTTGTCTAGCAAAACATGTATTAAAAACAATTCCACAAACCAAAATATGCTATCTATTTTCTTTAATGAGGAAAAATGTTTGTTGCCCAAATGGGTTAGTATATATAATTCTTATATAAAAACATTTTTTCCTAAATAAATTGTTGAATTATAAACAACACTAAGAATGATGGTTTGGACATGGAAGTCATGTGCACCATGAGTGGTTGTAGTGGAACGTACACATGTGTATGTATAGTCTTTGTTTCGGTTTCAGTTACTAAAAATGGGCAGTACAATTAACTTCTCTTCTCTGTTTCTCTTTGTTCTTTGTCTTATGAGAAATTGCAACGTATGAACGGACCAGGTCAGGCGCACATGTTCGTTTTTTTTTTCAGATTCCCCGCATATAATTTTCCTTAATTTTTTTTATTTACCTATCTTGGGAGATCATTCACGGTATTACTACTTAGACAGTAAAAAGTGTTTAGTAGCCTGAAATAAACGATTAATACATTTCTAATGTATTATTAAGATCTGGATTTGAGTTTAAAATGATGTTACTATATAGTTTATAGGTCAAAAGTTCGAAATTCCTTAATTAACAAAAAAAAAGCTATACGAACAAATTCGTTTGTTTTTTATCATACATATAGTGCAACTGGTTCGAACCGGCTACATAGTCGATTTTGATAAAGCATGCGCTTAATTACGTTGGAGATTTGTCACTCATTAAGTTTCGATACCAATTATCTGATTAATTATAAATGCATATCACTACCATGATTATAGATTTGGGAAACGACAAGATTTTACTCTCTCTCTCTCTCTCTAACTCATTATTTTTCAAAGAGAAAATGAAATGATCATTATAGCTAACATTACGTTGAGTTTAGGCGTCCTGCCACATCCGAGAAAAGACAGATTATGTTTAATTTTTGTGTTTGTTGATAAAATGGTTTATTGAAAAATAATTCTATTGAGATATTTCTTAAAAATCGAATACAAAATTAGATAAATGGAGGGACATGCCAGTAACATGAAACTGAATATTGTTCGTTCTTTTTTTGGGTCTTTAAAGGCTGAACAAGAAAGTTCTGTGAAATGGTTAATACTTAATACTAGTATTATATATAAGGGAGAGACAAATACTAGTTGAGTAATTAATTACAAGAGGTGTTTAGCAGAAACATAATTACAAGGGAATGGCCCAACTCCATTACTTCAGGTTTATAACCACGGGCCCTATTCCTCTGCTTTTATTTTATCGTCATCTACCCAAACTTTTTTTTTTTAATACAGAAAGTTGATAAAAAAATACTAGTTTAGATGGAATAAATTGAAACAAATAATAAAATATATAAAGAATGATATCGGGAATGTAAACGTGTCATAAATTTTAGAGGGAATAATATTTACACAAACTCTTTTCTGCGTGTCCACTGTAATTTTGTGGAGCATGCTTGTAAAAAAAATATGAAAGTAAACAAAAAAACAGTTCCTCACGATGATAATGATTGCCAACAGAGGAAGCAAAAGATCAAAATGAGAGTTGGATCATGTGACTTTTACAGAACAGAATCCTAAGGAATGTGATATAATAAAAAGAACTAAAATTAAAATAATATTTGATGATGATGTTAGTAATAATAAGAGATAATGAAGTTTTTTTTTTCAACGAAAAAAGAAGTGGAGTAAAGCTGTCTTGTGTGCTGGTGTTCTTTGGGGACCCATTTCGTTGAGGAAAAAAAAACAAATTAATTGCTCCAAATGTCTATTGATTGTTTGTATAATTTTTAAAAACAATTTTATTGCCCATACAAAAATTATAACGTACGAACAAAGCAAAGGCTGGAAATTAAAACTGGGCTATTTCGAGGTAGAAAATCATTCTCTTGTAATCATCGCTCGTCCACCACCGCCAGATCTTCACTCTTTATATTTGCGTAGTCTCTTGTGTTACTCGTTAGAGTATAGTTACTAGTTAACCTTTTAATTTTGTTATATTTGTTTCATCTAATCATCTTAACGAAATCAGATAGTTTTTGGTATTCAATGCGTCTACAATCGAAAATCTCAAGAATATCAAATTAATAATATTTTAGTTTTTTCTTATAAAGATATTTTTTTAATAACATATGATAAGAATAAAAAATGTTTTTTTTATTTATTTCGTGTGATGTTATTCAACTAGTTTTGTGTTTAAATTGTTCTTTTGTTTTTCCGTCAACAAAATTATTAATTCTACCAAATGCATAAGTATTCAATTTCATTCGAAGCTAACGTTGTGAATTAAAACGCAACGGGCAGGAAAATTGCACATGCCAACACACTGTATATATATATCTACGTGGCTCGCATGTGCTTTGCACTTCCAAGGAGTGAACACTCTTAAATTGAAATTCTCCTTTTTGTGTCACTTTTTATATTCTTTATTTTTTTTTTACTTTTGAAATGTCGTTCACATGAATATTTTCACATTTTTTGGTGATATATATACATTAATATACATCAGACACGAAATAAATCGGACATGGTACTTTAATGTATAGAAAAATGTATTAATAGTTAATGCTATCCACACGGACATGTATATAAGTTCGTGAGATAGTTTTGTTTCAAATTACAAAAAATGATTTTTTTCATCTGTCATTCAAATTACACACATATTATAAATATAAAATAAAATAGAAAGTTGTATTGCTTAATTAATTATATAGGTATTCCTGTGTAATAAGTTTTTGTGAGTAGTTGATGTACCTCTGTCATTCTTTTGGCTGGTGAGGGGGAAATTATCTGTATTTTATTGTAGTTGGTAACAGTTAAGAGTATTAGGTCTGTATCTACGTTTAATCGGTTCAATTAATAAATAAATTAAACAGCCACCTACAATTATATTAAAAAAAAAAGTACTACTGTGATTGGGTAGATCATATTATTTATTGCTATATAAATCGGTTCGATCGTCACCGTACCAGATTAAGCAAATGGAACACTTGGTTACGAGAGAATGAATAAGGAGACTACTCTAAGTTCAGTAGACATGATTGACATTATTCTATTTATCGAGGTATAAATTAATACGAATTTAAAGAATCTTTATACTACTAAACATGTACCAAACCTTATTTGGATCGATGCTCGTCGGTAACTATTATATAAATTCTGAAGTTAAAGCGTGTTTAGGTTAACGGTCAACATCCAGAAGTTTGAATAAGTCAGTACTAATCTCTATTTTGCTAATAAACCCATTTATTAGCCTACTATTAGTCACCAGATGTTCAGCAAACATGAGAAAATGAGCAAATCTCTATCATTCATGTTTGTCTACTGAGGAAGAAAAATAGAGAAAATGTCTCTCGAAAAATCGGAAATTTTCTCATTCGATCTTATGGGTCAAAATAGTAAATCGTGTGTGTGTGTGTGTCACTCCTATATGTTTTCAGTCTATCATAAGTTTTTGTTTCTCTCACATATTTATTTGTTTTGTGTGTAAGTTTGTCGTTTGGTCGAAGATGGCAAATTCACTTGAGGCATTAGGTGAGGTAAATAATAGGAGCTTTTTGTGAATACGATGTCGTTTTCTCGTTTACACGTATCATCATGGCTTTATTTATTTGAATGGGTCCCTGCCACAGTCTGCCTCAATCAAATAAAAAAGATTAGATGGTTAAAAAAGGTTATTTTAATACGAATACACGATCCGATATCGTTTTGGATGTCTGTGTACAAATCAGAAGGTTCAATGACCTGGCCCGGTACAAGCGGGCCATGACCCGACTATGGATTGTTAATGTGTTAATTGTTTTCCCCGGGTCGTTAATTACGTATATTACGTAAAATCCAGATGTGTTAGTAGTACAGTATAATGACAAATATTAAGGATGAATGTCGTATTTTCTTTTCTGTAATTTTTATTTTTTTGCATAGGGATTGCCATAATTGTTAGTATGATATTGAGAGATAAAGCGTCTACTTGATGATACACACGTACTAATGACCCTAGATAGTAGATAATGTAGACATATCACGTGACGAAAAGCGCGTTACGTGGTCTTTTTAATTTTGGACCCACCCTCTAAATACTTTTTAAACTATTCAATTTATCATTCGTCAGTAGTCACTATGACAATTACGCGATTCAAACACAGCTCATCATATTCCAAACTTGCTTAGTATTCATAACTTTTTACGCTTTTTTATTTTATATTTAGCCATCTTGATATAATACTTTACTGTTTCAGAAATACCTTTCATTCGTCTTCGTGAAGTTAGAATATTTTGTGGACATTTTAAAATTATGCATATGTAGTATAAGAGAATCAGATTCAACAATATCGAATTCTATCCACTATTTGATTGATGGTGAAATAATTTCTCTTCTGTTACGGGTAAGTGAAGCCAAGAATAAATTAGCTTAAACAGATCACAGCCGTCGGATTGATTCTGAGATTGAATACTGTACAGCGAATACTACAGTAAGACCAAACTGGTAAGCGTGTGAAACACAGCCACGTGTTTTCCTTTCTGTCAGCTGCTGTTTTGATTTCGACAATAGTTGGATATTGACTTTTCTTTTCTTTTTTCCTTATTTTTCTCTCAATGTTTTTTTTAAGCGACTTCTAAACTTTTTTGAAAACTATGTTAACAAATTTTCGGTATACAAAACTTTTTTGAAAATACTGACTGACACAACTTTACAATAAAAATTGATCGTTCCTGGATTTTAATTCGGTGGTGAGCATCCATTTCAATTACAAGTTGTTTATTAAATTAGTTTAAACAAATGGATGAAATGTGTAGGTAGACAGTAGACACATATTAATTAGACGACATACCTAATGTTATTAACTATGATTATAATGTAAAGTCGAAGCTATTAAATCCTATTTTATTTAGAGAAAATGACTTCAATAATCATATCCATTTATACTTTACTCTTCAAGTCTGGTTCTTTCGTTTTTTTTTTTAATGATGAAAATAAGTCATTAAATCAGTTTTCATTTTCAATTAATTTCCCAGTTTTATTTAAACTGAATATTCAGAATTTTTTTTTTTTATAAACTTTTGGTCCGTGTGGAATTGCTATTTACAGACTGTGGTGTAGAAACTTTGCTCGCTGGCTTGTCTCTAAACTACATATGAATGCAATTGTATCATGATGTAAGGACCATCTTGCTGAATGAATTTACCTATATTTAACTAAACATTTTCATGTATTTTTGGTTGTCCATCCCATATGACAAAAAAATCATATTGTATTTATCCTCTATTTTTGGGAGGAAAAAAACAGAAACTGATAGTCCATTTTATTTTCGTTAAGTGTGAGATAAGGATAATTAAGCCGTGGAAACAGACGCTTCAAATAAATATCTGTAGTCTATTTAATATTTTGTCACCACTATAAGGTAGCTCCGTTTCCCATTTTTACTCCATTTAGTCACTTGCCATAATCATGTTGATATTAGGAATTTATTCAATCGTATTAAAACAGGTTTATACAACTAATCAATCATTCTCGATGTAATCAGTCAACGACATAACTAAAATAAAAACCAGTCATATTTCTTGACGAAATAAAAGATGATGAAAAAAGTTGTGAATTTGTAAAGAACACATATTTTAATGAGCATTAGTGTACATATCTTCCAGCGAAGTCTTAATTAATTTAATAAATTTTTATTATCAACATTAATCGTCTGTGATCTTAAGAAAAACATAAATCGTCTGTGCTAAATAGTCTGTCACGTTTATCTTTATATACAAAGAAATATTAATATTATTCCATACTTCAAATATATATGCATGCAGTGGTATACAAAAACAGTATGGTCATGTAAGATAAAAATAACACGTATCGTTTTCGATTTTAGTTTACGAAAGAAATGGTGCAGTATAAACATTACAAACGTTCGGTAATAAGTGTCACTAACCAAATACGTCTAAAAATGTTCCCACAAATAAAAAACGTCTAAAGACTCAAAACATAATAGTAATATGTGTATATAGATACACACACAAACCAACACAATAAACGCTTTCAGGAATGAAGTCGTAGTTTCCAAAACGTCAATGCTTAGGTTTATATTCTTCTGTCTTCTATTAATGGGATTGTATAGCAAGGAACCACATGTGATTCATGTCATTGTTTGGCTATCATCGTGATAAGAAATTTGAAAAGCCTATTTAGAAAAATAGACCTAGTGCATACGGATTTAGTATTTTATTTGTTTCGACTTACACAGATTTAGAATTTAACAGCCCAAAATATCTATATATATTAAACAGAAACGGAAAATAAAGGCATAAATTAAATTGAACTATTGGTGCTTATATTAAATATTATCAAGAGTCGGAGGAGCAGGGTAAAAAATACTAAGAAGATAGAAAAAAAAAGGAAAGAAAAAAAAAAGAAATACGAGAAAGCGAAGGTATCGATTTGTTTAAAGGAGAGCCTCTGCTACGTTTTAGGCTTTGAAGTGATACAGAAGGCATAGATTATTTTCACCATCACCATCACCATCACCGCCACTATCACCATAACCCACCACTCTTTCTCTCTCTCTCTCTCTCTCTCTAGAAACAGAGTTGATTCTGTGTTTCTCAAATCTGTTTCCTGATATTGATGATTCACTAGCTCCTGATTTTTTGAGATTCTGTTTCACTGCTGCATTTTGGATTTTTCCGGTGAGTTTTCTTCTTCTTCTTCCAATACTCCTTCTCTTATCGGTTCGGTACTGGGATTGGATTCGATTCGGCATTCTCGTTCTGTTATTTCCCTGGATTTCGGATTTTGAATTTCGGAATCGGAACTAAATTATGCTCTGGTTCTACTAATTATCGAGCTTTTTTTTGTATATTCGCCGTCGGTGACTTTTCGTTTTCAGATTTGAACTGTTTCAAAACGTCGGTGATATAGTTTCTTTACTGTTTTCGAGGTTTTTATATTTTTGTGCTGTTGCGCAATTTTCTTCTCCTGCCATTTTCTTTGGCTTTTAATCCCGAAGTTACTGAATTCTAGTAATGGCCTTTTGTCGCGATTCCGCCTTGAAATCGGGTTTTGGAGGTATTCGATTATTAGTCTCACTTTCTAGATTCCTCCTTCGTTTACACTTGTTCAAGCTCATCGACACCAGAATTATATTCGATTCTGGAAATTTTATTTTGATTTGTTTCTCTTCCAGCTTCATTTTTCTTTTGGAAGTAACCTTTGGATTTGAATTTCCCAGTCGATTTCGATCGTGCGTAGTCGGTGCTCTGGATCTCTGATTTTTTCAATTAATTTTTCGTTTCCTTTCTGGCATTACTTTATTTTCAGTAATCCGAAATTCTATAATGACTGAGAATTTGGGATTTACGTTTTTCGTTTTCTCAAGATGTTTTAATTGTTTGTGGAATATGTAGAAGATGGATCGTAAGAGTTGGCCATGGAAGAAGAAATCCTCAGAGAAGGCAGCTACAGTAACGGAGGTTGTTGACCAGGTACACTCTCACTCAATCTCACCAAACTTCATTCGTCTTATTTGATTTCATTATTATTTTTTTTGTTGATTCTGAGTTTCTCTCCCGATTCAGGAAAATGGGAAGAAGCCGAGCTACATTCAGATCTCCTTTGATCAATACTCGCATCTAAACGGTTTGAAAGATGAAGTTAACAAGTATGAGGAACAAGTTCTAAAGCTGGAAGATCAGATCAAAGATCTTGATGTGAAGCTATCAACAGCAAATGCAGATGTTACAGCCAAGGAGATTCTGGTGAAACAGCACTCCAAAGTCGCTGAAGAAGCCGTCACAGGTATAAAACAAAAGGCTTGGAATCTCTGCATGCGATGTGTTTGTTCACATTGTTCTCTAATAAGTATTGGATTGTCTCAGGCTGGGAAAAAGCTGAAGCAGAAGCTTCGGCTTTGAAAACGCATCTCGAGACTGTTACGCTCGCGAAGCTCACTGTTGAAGACCGGGCTGCGCATTTAGACGGAGCGTTAAAGGAGTGTATGAGGCAGATAAGGAGTCTAAAGGAAGAGAATGAACAGAAGCTGCATGATGTTATCGCAACCAAAACAAACCAAATGGACAAGCTCAGGGCTGAATTTGAGTCCAGGATTGGCGAATACGAGCAAGAACTGCTCCGGTCCGCAGCTGAAAACGACGCGCTCTCTAGATCGTTGCAAGAGCGGTCGAACATGCTTATGAGGATAAGCGAAGAGAAGTCTCAAGCAGAGTCTGAGATTGAGCATCTTAAGAACAATATAGAGTCTTGTGAAAGGGAGATAAACACTCTCAAGTATGAAACCCACGTGATCACCAAAGAGCTGGAGATACGCAACGAGGAAAAAAACATGAGCATGAGATCCGCAGAAGCAGCGAACAAGCAGCATCTGGAAGGTGTCAAGAAAATCGCAAAGCTTGAAGCTGAATGCCAAAGATTACGAACTCTGGTGAGAAAGAAACTCCCTGGTCCTGCAGCACTTGCGCAGATGAAAATGGAGGTCGAGAGTTTAGGCAGAGACTATGGAGACCATCGACAAAGGAGGTCGCCGGCTAGGCCGTCTAGTCCTCTCATGTCTCCGATGTCACACATGTCTCAGATTTCCGAGTTCTCGCTTGACAACATGCAGAAGTTCCACAAAGAAAACGATTTGCTCACAGAGAGGTTACTGGCGATGGAAGAAGAAACGAAGATGCTGAAAGAAGCATTGGCAAAGCGTAACAGCGAGCTTCAAGTGTCGAGGAACCTCTGTGCCAAGACAGCGAACAGGCTTCAGACGTTGGAAGCTCAAGTGATGAGTAAAAGTCCGACCAAGATCGGCTTTGAGATGCCTGCTGAAATCTTCTCTCGTCAGAACGCTAGTAATCCTCCTAGTATGGCTTCGATGTCCGAGGACGGAAACGAAGATGCTAGAAGCATCGCTGGGTCTTTCATGTCTGAGCTCTCTCAGTCCAACAAGGATAGAAACAGTGCGAAGATGAAGAAGACAGAGAGTGCTAGCCAGTTAGAGCTTATGGACGATTTCCTAGAAATGGAGAAGCTTGCTTGTCTACCGAATGAGTCAAACGCAAATGCTGATTTTGATGCAGAGATTATACCAGCGACGCAACTGAAGAAAAGAATCTCCACTCTGCTTCAGACTCTTCCCAAAGATGCTGCCTTTGAGAAGATTTTCGCAGAGGTACAATGTGCCATTGAAGATGCAGGTGCTGTTAAGATTCCTGCAGAATGTGACGGATCCATTGTAAACGGTCATACAGAAGAAAAAGAGATAGCCATGTCAAATGAGACCACTGAGGAAAAAGTTACCATCGTTGAGGTGATGACCCAAGAATTGGCTCATGCTCTTTCTCAGATTTACCACTTTGTTTCCTACCTTTCGAAAGAAGCAACACCGTGCCGGGACGTATTCTCCCAAAAAGTTCAAAAGTTCTCTGTCACGTTCGACAGAGTGTTGAGCAAGGAGAAAACTCTGGTCGACTTTCTGTTTGACCTCTCGCGAGTTTTAGTCGAAGCTAGTGAACTGAAAATCAACGTGTCGGGATTCAACGCATCTGAAGTGGAGATTCACAGTCCAGATTGCATCGATAAAGTCGCTCTACCGGAAAACAAAGTACTTCTTCGGAAAGATTCATCAGGTGAACATTACCAGAATGGTTGCTCTCAGAGCTCTGATTCCGAGATTCCAGATGATTGCATCGGAACAGCTGGCTATGAACCAAAGCTCTCAGCAGCAGCGTGTAAATTTACGTCAGAAGAGTTTGAAGGATTGAGACTCGAGAAAGAAAAAGCAGAGACCAACCTTGCAAGCTGTGAAGCAGATCTTGAAGCAACTAAGTCCAAACTACAAGAAACAGAGCAACTTCTTGCTGAAGTCAAATCAGATTTGGAATCTGCTCAGAGGTCTAATGGCATGGCCGAGACACAGCTCAAATGCATGGTGGAATCATACAGATCCCTTGAAACTAGATCATCGGAGCTGGAAATCGAGTTGAGTTCTCTTAAAGAAAAAATCGAAAACTTGGAAGATGAGCTTCATGAAGAGAAGGAAAATCACCGCGAGGCTTTAACCAAATGCCAAGAACTCGAGGAGCAATTACAAAGGTATGTTAAACTATAACATTACTCTCTTTTCCACCATAGAAGTCTCTAAATATCTCTAACCTCTCTTCTCTACAAAACTTCAGGAACAACCAAAATTGCCCGACTTGTTCAGTAACTGAAGCTGATCCTAAAAGCAAACAGGTAACTTCCGGGACAAACCCATTTATTATCTAAACGAAACTGCGATATTAAATCTCATGTTTATCGAATGTTTGCAGGACAATGAACTAGCAGCTGCTGCAGAGAAGCTACAAGAGTGTCAACAGACTATATTGCTTCTTGGGAAGCAGCTCAAATCCATGTGTCCTCAAACAGAACAGGTTGCTTCTTCTCCAAGCCAAGATCAAGCCCTAAACCCTGAAGAAGACAACGAATACGCAGCTTCTTCCCCAAATCGTCAAGACAACAAATTGAGTTCGCCTTCAGACAAAGAAACACCAATGATGGCTACAATGAGATCTCCGGTAGGGTCGAAGCATAGACACACCAAGTCAAACTCATCGTCGTCCTCGTCTGGACTTACTCCTGAGAAACACTCTAGAGGATTCAGCAGGTTCTTCTCCTCCAAAGCAAAGTAAAACAAAGGAATAAAAACGTATAAATCTAACTATGCTGTATATCGTATCTATTGCTATATATATGGTTTTTTTACTACATGTGGAAATGTTTGTTTAACTTTAGTTATTTTTTTGTTTTTCTTTCTGTACTGACAACAATTTGGTGTTGAATTTTACGGCGTGTAAATGTCAATCTACCCATCTCATTTTCTCATTTCTTTGCTCTTTTTTGTTTATTTTAAATATCAATCTTTGAAATCACACGTTCTCTGCTCTTCTGTAAACATATAATTGGTTACCAATGGGCCAATTAAATCTTGGTTTTTAACTTAGCCCAGCCCACTTATTTTGTCTAATGGGCTACTTTATTTTATGAGGCTGATGCTTTACCAATCGACGATCGCTATTTATGGTTTATACAAAACTAGAATTTTGCCCCCTGCTTATGCAGGGGGATTTGTATTTAATTAATAAAATTTAGATAAAATTAACATAAAAGATAATAAGTTTAAAATCAAAACAGTTTGATATGGTATTTAAGTAATAACTCTTTTATTTATAAAATTGATAAAAAATAACATGTTTGAAATTAAAAAAGTTTAACATTTTTACTATTGAAATATCTTAAATTTGAGAATTGGATAATAAAAAGACAAAGTAAACATACTTATCCAATAGTAGTAAGCTTATGTGTTTTATAAATTTAAAAATATCCATTAATTAGTTTAAATAAATATATAAATGTCAATTAAATATAGAATAATAATAATAATAATAATAATAATAATATATTTTAGTGTTTGGTATATAGATAATTAAATATGTACTAAATGATTTTGGTTTGTTACTTAACTTTCTCACGACAAAATATCTATTAAAAGAATAATAAGTAAAAAATTAAAAATAAATGTTTACTTTGCATATTATTTTATCGTTTTGACTTCTTTTCTCAAACTCAGAAAAATAAATCACAGAAAAAGAAAAAATATATATCATCCCAATATATTTGATCTATAAATGTTATCATCATTAAGTAGAACTTAGAAATTTTTTGTAGGAATAATAAAATTTGCATCTTGCCATTTTCATAATGGTGTGTTTCTAGTAGTTATTTTATTTTGTAAATAATCACACTAATATCTAGATTAAAACCCAAAAATCAAAAAATCAATAGAATACCTATAGTAACTGCTTTGTTTTTGTAAATTCTTAAGAGATTATATGGGTTAAACATTTCTGATATAAAGTTAAATTAAAGATCATGGATAGTTATGTGAGATTTTTTTTAAAAAAAACATAAATTGCTGTGATAAAAAAATAAAAAAATAAATTAGTTTAAAACATTAAAAAAAGACACTTGTCAATTTCACAATTGCCAACTGACTTGTACTTTATAAATATAAAGATATAATTACATCTCGTCGGTTGACAAAATGCTCACACAACTCCTACGTGAAAGTGAGCTTTGACTCGATTGTTTAATCATCAACAAATCCAAGATTTAAAGGCCAGGAAAAATGGTTCGAACTTAATAGTTTTTTTCGTCAAATAAAATTAATGGGTTTATGTAATTACTAATAAATTATTGTAAACCCAACCAAAAATTCATGTATTGACTAGGGTTAGTGCAATAGTCCTAGTTTGGAACTATAACTATTTTTCAGCAATTGGATAATTTAATCATAATCGATGTTTTGACATCTAGCTTAATTAATGCTTGATTTGATAGGGTCATCACATGTTCATGTACCAGAATAAATCGACCTATCAATATCACTCTGTTACATCTGACCTATCACATAATATACCCCTAGCTAGTTCAATTCAAAAGACATAAATAAAGATAATGAAATTATACTTATCAAAGCTTTTTCTATTCTTTCAACTGTTTACATTAAGATCTTTATACCATTACTATAACTTAAAAATCTTTAGTTGTTAGAATATTTCCAAGAGCTATCTTAATTACCTTAATACAACATTTAGAGTCCTAACTATCGATGATACTCGCATTCGTATAATGTTTTGAAGAAAATTACGAACTGTTTGGACCAATTGAACTGACAAATTAAAAAAACACGCCTGACCAAGTGTGTTTGTGTGTGTTTGTTAAGTCATTGTCATTGAAGACAGCTAATATTAGATTTTGGTTTTGTCTTACTATTAGCCCTACATATAAATATTTTGCGATGTTAATTAAGTTTTGTTCAACCACATATAGTAAAGTTTCTGATTATGATATATTACCGAATGTATTATACAATGTGGCGTTGAATGAATCTTTGTCGTTTTTCTCTGTTTTGTTAATCATTTTTTTTCGTTTTCTAGGATTTTGGTTACGTAAATTTTCGTACGTACATCCATTAAAAATTGAATGTGTCAGTGTTACCAACTTGCTAGTTATTAGTTACCACGATATCTACTCTTTTGTAATAAACATTCTTCGTTTACGATCGTAGACAACGGCCAATCAACAAAAAACCGTATAGATTTTTAATTTTACGTTTTTAGGGAAGTAGGAAAATATAACTGGTTTTAACAAAAAGTTATTATTAGGCTAGATTATTGAATCATGCACCTGATTTCACACTACTTTTATGGTCAATATACACATTCATTGCAATTACTATAGACCGTCCTTTCTTTTGGGGGAGAATTCGATGTCCGCTTTATTTTTAAGTTTTCTTTTCAATATTTACAAACGTAAGGGACTTTTTCATCTTTTGCAAAAACATTTAGACTTTCAGTATTTGAAATATTGAAAAATTTCAGAGAAAAATAATTATGGCATAGTATTAAGTCATATGATGCGTCGCTATAACATCATTATTTATGCTCATACCCCTATTAATAGTGCTCACAATAAAAGTTGTTGTTTACACCATGATTTTAAAAGTTTTGAGAAATCCTTTTTGTTAAAAAAAGTTAACCTCAATTATTATAATTTTAAGGCTACCCCATTTTTTTCGTCAAATATTTTGAAGGCTCTCTAGAATCTTGATTTTCTTAAACTTTCAATCAGTTAATATCTTCGTCAAAATATGTTGAAAGAAAATAAAATAGAACGAGAGTTCCCGTTCTTTTTGTAAGGTTTTAAGGATACTCGACCGTACGGTCGGGGAAATGGCATTGATACTTAGGTGAAGATAAATGAAAGTGCATGCGATATGTTCAAAGTTTGCGTTAAATCTGAGCCGTCAAAAGCTTCCAAAATGTGGGACATCACGTACCATTACTGATAGTGTATGATCATAACTCCCAGACACATATTGTAGGGATCTAATTTCATCAGATTTCGAAAGTGTGGGTACCACTTGCATGTGCCATCTCTCAGACATTTATATGACATCTACCATATTTCAAAAAGGAAACAAAAACAACATACCGGTTAATTTTGTTTTTGTCGTCCCTAGTAGTAATTTATAAACCCGTTCACTCTTATAATAGTTTCATACATCATTGTTATCATACCGTTTTTCCTTTTGTAATAAAAGTTTGTTTTCTAAAGATTTTACTAATGAAACTTGTCGGCTGACTAAATTTACAGTTAATAGTCGGTGATGTTAATTGTAATCATTATATTCGTAGTTAGATGTTAAGATCGACGAATTGTGATGTATGTATATTAAAAAAACAAAACTATATGTCCTGCTGCTGAATAACAGAAGTGAATAGGGCCAGTAAAAGCGCATGAGATCTGCTGAATAATAAAATTATATGTCATGCTTCTGCATGCCGTGCGTGTGTTACGGACAGAGGATCATGATATCCTCGTGAAGAATCTGTGATACACATTTCAATACTTTCTTAAATTTTAATTTAATTGGTTTCACCAGTTTTAACGGCTTACAAAACTTCCGATTCCGAAAGAAAGCATACTTGTGATTACTTTCTTGGACGAGCTCGCACAGTAACGTACTAACTAACGTTCTATAGTCTTTTTAAGAATTTTTTTACAAGTAGAAATATAATTAAGTTTTGCGACGAACCAAAATGATTTCATATTATATGCAAATTTTATTCCACTTGTGTTATTAAAATAAATCAGATTATAAAATATAGGTTATATCATTATATTAAGATTTGTTCAATTTATATACACATAAATTTAACCGTTGAAACCTAAAAATCAAGAATAATATATACATAGAAAATGGCAAAACAAATTATAAGAGGAGAAAAAGCATTCCGTGATATAATTTATAACACCACCATGAGGAGAACAAAATAATTAGATTATTACTTATTTCCTCCATACAAAATCCAAGATAATAACCAAAAATGGTTTTATTGATCTCTAGAATTAGTCTCGTTCTAATAGAAACACTAACCCAATTTACCCCAAAATTATCTAAAAACCTAAAAGCTAAACAAAGCTTATTCCTCTAAAAGAAGTACTAATTAAAAACCAAAAACCCTAAATATATGTTGATCTGAACATGGAAGTGACGAGAGATTTAAAAGCTACTTCCTCACAAGGAATAGTGAGACCCATGTCGTGATCGAACCCAAACTCTTCCTCAGCTTGTTGTAGAAGAAGCTGAAACTCGGGTCGGGTCAAAAATAAAATGGGAATAACGTACCTGACCCGATTCTCCCCTATGTAGACCACGAAATGACCTTTGGGCACATCCAGAGGAAGACATTCTCCATCCTGTTCGTGTTCGTCGTTATATTCACTGCTCTGTTTCTTCCCCAAACTTGAGCACCTCTTCAAGATTTGCTTTATCATTGTCGTTTGTGTTAGCTTGGTCCGGTTTCTAATCGCCATTTCCTTTAAATCCCTCAGGAATGAAATGGGTTTTCTTTGATTCGGAAAAATAATCTCGAGATTTCTTTGTTTTTTTTTTGAAGATCTTCTTTTTGGTTTTTGTTATTTTATAACTCTATAGCTTCTTGTTGTGGGTGGTGGCTTTAGGTGGGAGGAGAGAGTGAGGAAGGGTTTGTTGAATTGTGATTTTGTGGTATTTATGGATGGTTTTTGTTACATTTATAGAGAGAGATACCTATAGAGGTCATTGTGATGGGTCTATAAACGTCACTAGACAAATCCGACTATTAACTATTAGACTGGGTCAGTTTTTAACGGTTAATGGAGTGTTGGCTACTTGGCTTGCAGCCTTGTATAAGTACGTGGTCGGACCAAACCGAACTTCAAACCTTAAAAAAGGGATAAACTTGAAATAATTTACAGAATCTGGCGAAATCGATTTTGGATGGATTATCCCATGCCAACATCTCTATATAAAATAAATATACGACTGTATATGTTTAGCCACGTATATATATATATATATATATATATATATACATTGAGAGAGGTGATACTGAGGCGTGAGGTAAAGTTAGATGTGTTTGTCTCGATATATGAAGTGTGTGCCTGCTACGGAATAGATATTTTTGTTGTACGTTATTTATTTAATTATTTGTCAATTTGTTGTACGTTTAGTTTATAATACATTTTTGTCTAAGACTCTAAGTTCAATAGTAATATCATATTAAATTAGTCCGAGAATCGAGAGAACTTGGAAACTAGAAAGCGACTCATCATCTGGTTTAGTTTGAAAAATATATCAAAGATAAAAATGTTATGTGAATGCAGATTAATGGCATATTAGTTGCACTAGAGGCTGTATCTAACTTTCAAATTGGAATCGAAATTGTAATTTTTCTAACTAACTTTCTGGTCACACAATAAAAATGCTCTAGATATACTTTAGTTCTCGACATATGTCCTTATACTGAACGCACATATTCAATTTTAATAGTTTTATTAGTGACAAAATGAGTATTTGTTGTTGTTGTTGTTGCTAAATGGATCTTTTTTACTAATTCATCTACCGTTTAAGCAGCTCGTTGATATGAGAGCAAATGTGAAGCAAAAGCTGACAAAATGAGTTTTTTTGTAAAATAATATAGCTCCAGAGTGAGACCCACGCACGCACGGTTACGTATGAGAATTTTAGTAGTGGTTTGTCTGCATGTCTACAAAAGTAAAATACGGAACAAAATATACAAAACTCGACGTAGTTTCTTAGGAGAAAATAATAACTAAAAATAGGAAGGTGATATAAACTAATGTTTCTTTATATTCATGAAAGCTAAACGAATTACATCATTTTAGTAGTATTGGTTTTTAACGTAACTAATTAATTATGCAGAGACGCACAGAGAGTGGAAATCATGACGTTTTGTGTTTTGAATTTCAGCATCGCTAAGCTGAGACTAATTGATGATTAGCAACCAAAAACGGTAGCATATATCGATGAGATCGTCAAAAGGACAATTTAATGCATACGTCAAGGACTAAAGGACAGTACCTAACCAATTAAGGCTTCCTCAATTAATATTCCTGCCACGATGCACATGCAAGTCCCAAAACAGCAGTCCCAATTATTTTCTGTATATTTTATACGTATACTATTGTTTTGGGAACTGGCAGATTCATGTTAAACCCAACAGGCGAACATTGTTATAAAAATTAAATAGCCGCCATATAATTTTTGGATTAGAGAAGAAAAAGATGTAACAAAATTCAGTGTTTAGTTCGACCAAAAAAAGATGATGATGACCAATAAATCATCTAGTATGATTTATTATTATTTTATTACTTTCAAGTAGATAGTCCTTATTAATCTATCATTCATTTTATTTAATAGTTTAACAAAAATTTTTTTATATTTTCATATACATACATATAACATGACTACTGCATAAGTCGTGTTAACTCGGTCGTTAAGCTAAAATGAAAATAAATTAATCGTGCACATGTCGTCTTCTCATCGCCCTCCCTCCACATGAAATAACAAATATTTTCGAGGTAGCAAATATTACTGATGTTCAGAGCATTGGTTCTTATTGTTGATACGGTTCTTAAGCAATGCTTTAATGGGCCTTTTTGGTAAGAATAACAACAATGCGTCGTATTTATATATTTTGTTGGTCAACATCTATAGTAAATAAAATAAACTATTTAGGGCTCCTTAAGCTATTTACCTCAGCTTTTCAAACTACTCTAAAAATATGACACATCAGCAAAAAATAATAATACAAATTTCCACTTTAGATTTTTTTGAAATACACATAAAGTAAATAAATAGAACCAAAATTAATATAGTTAAATACAAGAGTAAATAAAAATAAAATATTATTTTTTAAATCAATAAAATAAATATTATTTAAATCTATAGCATCAATATATACTCCTTTGTTTGTAATATAACAAATTAACAATAATGAAAATTCTCACTTTAGATTTTTTTGAAATACACATAAAATAAATAAATAGAACCATTAAATTAATATAGTTATTAGCAAAAACTAAATAAAACTATATATCATTTTAATCAGTAAAATAAATATCATTTAAATCTGTAGCATTAATATATACTCATTTTTGTCACTAAAATTAATATAGTTACGAACAAAAGTAAATAAAATTAAAATATTATTTTTTGAATCAGTAAAATAAACATCATTTAAATTTATAGCATCAATATATACTTCTTTTGTTTGTAATATAACAATAATAAAATTTTTTAGTTTATATCTTTTGAAATACACATAAAATAAATAAATAGAACCACTAAGTTAATATAGTTATTAGGAATAAGTAAATAAAACTAAATATCATTTTCGAAATCAGTAAAATAAATATCATTTAAATCTGTAGCATTAATATATACTCCTTTTTGTAATATAGTGAATATATTGGACAAGAAATTGCTCTAAAAAACTTAAATAATAGTTAATAGAAACAAGATTACAAAATAATAATTTCTAAAATAAAATTTAAAACATTTACAAATTATAAAAATCTAAAACATTCACCTTTTAGAAACATAAAGATTAAACATCATAGTACGTTAGATTTATGACAACCAACAAGACAACATAAATTATAGGAAGCTTTTCAAAGCATCTATCTATATGAAGATTTCGATCATCGTTACTATTTACATTGCAGAAAATGATAGACAAAAGAAGAATTTCATGCACTGATATTTATTCAATGTGTGTCTTAGTTGGCTTAAGGTAGTCAAGTTACTACAAGCGATACATGTCAGCGCATGAGTTAAACAGTTTATAAAAAAAAATTAAGTTTTAGATGACAGTTAATTTTTATATATATCAAGTTAGTAAATTTTTAAATTAAATAATAATGCATTTTTGAAAAAATAACATACACATTTTTATGTAGAAGAAAATGTCTAAAAAAATCTATAATTATCCACATCAACAAAATTCCTTATAAACCCAACTTGAATGAAAAACTACTATGGTTTTTTTTACTAGGTTAAGAAACTCCTTTAAAAATAATACAATATATATTATTAGTTTAATTATAAAAGCTCATCAAAATATATATGTGTAGTTTAAGAAAAAATGTTTAAGTTAAATTACAAGCAAAATTTTTTACATCTTTTGAGTTTTGAGAAACTCAACATACTTTATTTAACATAATGAGTTAGTATGAAATTGTATTTTTATATGTATTACTTGCCTTATTCATCTATATTTTTATAGTTTACGTATACTTCATAGACCAAATCAAAATTGCATTTTATCAATATGATTGTGATTTTTTATACTATGTAAATATTGTTTTTATTTATATAAATCATAGTTATTTTATAGATTTATAAGAGATTAGAATATTGAGTGTTGTTTGTATTTGAGATTGCTAATTAAATAAAAACACTACACGAACACAGTTGAAATAAAAATAAAAAAACTAAATTAATTAGAACAATAATAATCAAATTTAGTCAAAACAAAAAATAATTTTAATAATATTTTGAAAGTTAGTAGTGAATAACAGTGAGTTTATATACAAATATTAAATTTTAGATTAACAGTTAATTTTAGCATATATCAAGTAAGTAATTCTTAAAATTATATCATGATACATTTTTTTGAATACATTAAAATATTTTTGATGTATAATCATATCAAAACAATTTTAAAAATTAAATATTATATTTAAAATATTAACTTAAAGTGAAAATAATTTAACTTAGATAATAATCAAATATCTATATAAAAACAATCCGCGCGTAGCGCGGAAATATTCCTAGTACTGTATAAAACAGATAAATGAAAGAAAAACACCTAAGGTTCCCTCTGACTTAGCGTCTGAAAGCAAGTAGGTAATTTTTGTTTTCTTTCTTCAAATAGACTTTATATATCTTTTCAGTTTGATCCAGAATTCTTTATCTCACACCGTCGTGTTTTTGCAGATTTTGCAGTAGGTATGAATGTATCATCTACATTGGTGGTTGATGCTTCTTGAATCTTGAGTTGTAGTTTATTATTCATACTTGTGCTGCACATTGTAAAATGAAATCCAATAACTTGTTAGACATTTGGAAGTTAAAATTTTCTCTTGTGCAGTGAAACCGCTTATATATTTTTATTGTAGGGTTTTTGATAAGTTGTATAATTTTACGGAAATTCCTTGAGCAACAAAGTGATGTAAAAGGAAAAAAGGCTTCACGATATTTTATAGCCCAATTCGTTATTGGGCTTCGCAACCCATTATAATATTAGGCGGCAAAAACATTGATTAAACCTAAAAATCAGTGTTTGTTAAGTTGTTACTCTTTTCAACTAACCCACGATCACGTCTCAGTAATCCTACCCTCTCTGTGTTTGACACGTGTTTTTTCTCAATCTTTATTATTTTCTTTTTTCAGTTTTTTTTTTTTAATCAAAATTTACACGGACTCGAGAGAAACCCTTTATAAATCCTTGAGAGTGGCCGTTAGAAGGAGACTCCAGTTCCGAATCCTCTGAAACTCGACGAAATCCTGAAATCGGAAAACGAAACCCTAATTTCCTTTCCGGGATTATGGCGGCGAACAAGTGCAGCCGGTGTGATGAGGTTCTCAATTTGTACTTAACCGAGTGCAGGCACTCGACGGTTTGTTTTGGTTGTGGTAAGACTATGGCGGAGGAGAAAGAAGCGTGTGCGGAATGTGGAACCATTGTCACGCAATTGGTGAAGGTGAGATTTTTTTTCCCCATTTTCCTTTAGGGTTCTTTTGATTTTGCCATTTGCGCTGAGGAAAAAAGCTAATTCGTCTCGTTGAATGTCGCAATTTAGGAATTTGATCTTCGTATTAGCTCGCCGGACGATAAGAAGTTCTTTTTCGGAAAATTCCCTCTTGGCACTCCGTACCCGAACTTCAAGAACGATCACGCATGGTCTCTGAGCAAAAACAGTCTCCCAAATGATAATGAAGCGGTACTTGTTTTCTTGCAATATACTTGTTAATTGTGTTTATGTGGAGAATCGGAGCAAGATCTGTTAGTCCGTGAGTATATATCATCAGGGATCGTCAAAGAATGTGTCGTGGGTGTTGAAAGATGAAACCGACAACACCGAGTACGTGGGACGTTGTGAAAAGGCAGGCTCAACATCAGAATTCTTGTTGATGCGAGCACTTTTGTGGCAATTCCGAATGTTGATTGGTATGGACGCCCCAGAAAATGTGTGTTTGTATAATTCTTGGTGCAGAGAAAAGTGAATGAACGTTCTTGTTTACTTTTACAGGTTTCGCTTTGCGAAAGTAAGAGATCTTGATCGACTTACCATTGAACAACTTAGAGCGGACGTGGCAAAGCGCGAAAAGGCCTTGGCTAAACGCGAAAAGCTCTTTAAGAAACACGAGGAAAAGTTTATGAGGAGGTTCGCTAAGAAACGAAAGCTTTCCAGCAAGAAAGAAGCAGGCTCATCTCCCAGCAACGAAGAAGCAGGCTCATCTCCCAGCCGCGAAGAAGCAGGCTCACCTCCCAGCAACGAAGAAGCAGGCTCATATGAGAAAGGTAATCCCGTGCAGAGAATCCGCTTAGTTTCCTTTCGAGCAGTCTGTTCAACTGATGTTTGTTGTAGGAGAGGATTGGGAACATGAGGATGTTTTCACTGATGACGAGGAAGTTGATTTGGGTGAAAGCCTCGAGGCTCCAGAAGAATTTCAAGTATAGTTTCCCACAGTATACAAGTTGCAGTATTTGAGCATTAATTGGTGATAATTAAAGAAGCTGAACATCATCCCTCCCTCTTCTGAACATAGGATGAAAACGATAGAGAGCCATCATTCCTGAGCCATTCCGGTAAGGATATGCAGAATCTGGTTGCTGTGTCTGAGAAGAATCAGAATGAATCTGATGGAATGAAAATAGATGTAAGGCCCTCTCAATGTCTTAACATATGGTTTCTGAATTTGAGGTTTAGCAGGAACGTTAATGATACGATCTGGGCTTAACAAGTTGGAGTTGCCGTTTCTGATGACAAGGTTAAGGGGAGCACAAGTGCAGCAGGATCGAGCGAGAAGAAAACGGATGTTGAGGAAAAAAGTGATGTTGCGATGGAAGATTATCAGGTAAAAGTTGCAACCTTGTGCTCTGTTTTCCCTTGTCAGTGTGCTCGTGGATCTTTTTTCTTCCAGATAAAACGTAGCAATATATGATCTGGACTTTTAACACGTTGGAGTTGTGTGATTCAACAATGGTGCAGGATCGCAATACTTGAGTCTGAGGATCAGAAGGAAGGGGTGTATATAGTACGGAGATTGAGGAGGAACATTGTACATAGCTATGAGATAGAGAGAGCGATTCTTTTAGTCATGAACACGGATATAATAGTCTTGTGAGGAAGAGAGTGCTTGATGGTTTTTTTTTTTTTTTGCATTTTGTTGCTATTCAGAAATTCATACATGGCCTGATATATAGGAACCAAAAACCATAGTCTTACAGTTGTTTGATATGCTTTGTTCATACACACACTCATTAGTAATCTCCTGCGTGGATCTACTTGTATTCAGAAATAATTGTCGTCTAATGTTGAGCTTACATTCACAAGTTTTATGTTGTTCACCATTGGGATGGGAATTTTCTAAACCATTCCACTTGCTCATTGCTCACCTTTTATTTTTCAAATCTTGTTAGCCAAAACTAAACCAGAATCAACTAACAATGTTACAACTTACAAAACATTTTTTGGGGGTTTTTGTGTAAGCATTTTATCGACACACACACATGCAAAGTAAAAATATAAACTTTAAATCTAACAGAGCGTTAAGCAGTGCAAACCAAGCACTGGCTCAACAAAGTCCAATCGGATTGCTTACTAGAATCGGTGGTATTCACGTCACATTCCGACTGCTACGATGAGATGATTCTGAAATGCGTGAGATGGAAGAGCTCAAGTTGGTGCTGCTAAGTTTCAAGAGCTTTACGATTTTATGGGCCTTCGTGCCATGAATTATATGGGCCGTGTTTATATTGTTGGTCCACCTTTATAAGGAAAAAAAACATAAAAAAGTTAAGGAAAACTTTGTCACCAGAAGTATGATCGTTTCCTCCGTCTGAGGCTCTGAGCGTCTGAAAACAGGTACCGTATGTAATTCGTTTTTTCTTTCCCCAATCTTCTGATCTTAGGTTTTCTTCTACAATAGAATTTATATATCTTTAGTTTGATCCATATTTATTTATCTCACATACTGTTTTTGTATTTTTTTTTTTGGTAGTGGGTATAATCTACATTGGTGGTTGATGCTTGAGATGTAGTAGCTGATCAGCTCTATTCAGATTTATATTGGGTTTAGGGTTATGATGGATAGGATCAACGGTCTATCGGATGAGATCGTTTGCCACATTCTATCATTTCTTACGATAAAAGAGTCTGCTTTAACATCTGTCCTCTCCACTCGATGGCGTAATCTGTTTGCCTTGACACCGGATCTTCATATAGAAGAAGATGATCTTCAAGAGGGTTGTGGACAGAGTTTCATGGATTTTGTGGGTAGAGCATTGGCCGTGTCAGCCGATTTGCCCCTCAGGAAATTTTCAGTAAAGTGTCGAAAGAGTATCGACTCGGGTCATGTCACCGGCTGGATGTTCGACGTGCTGGAACGTGGTGTCTTAAATCTTGATATAGACGTAATCGCACGCGAATTAGCCATTTTAGTGCCACTTGAGATGTTCACTTGCAAGACGATCGTTGAGCTGAAACTTGCAAGAGGATTTGAAGCTATGGTTCCTGACCATGTCTCTCTTCCATCGCTCAAGACACTCTTTCTTGGTTCGATCTATTTCTACAACAGGGACGATAACTGTGTCTTGGGAAGGCTTCTCGCTGCTTGCCCTTTGCTTGAGGAATTAACCATTCGCAGCCCGAGGTGGCAAAGCGGAAATTTCTGTCGCACCGTCTCCTCTTCGACCCTTAAGAAACTCACTCTCAAGTGTATTAGATGTTATCAGTATTGGGACATTAGTCTCGATACTCCAAATCTTGTCTACTTGGAATACTCCGATTTAGTCCCAAGAGAGTATCCAGTTGTGAATCTTGAATCCCTTGTCGAAGCTAAGCTTGACCTTTGTTCGGACTCTGGTATTCCCAATCCAATAAATCTGATCAAGGGGTTAAGAAATGTTCAAGTCTTGGAGTTATCATCTGTTGAGACTTCAGTGGTAAACAAGTTATCTCTTCTCATTTTTCTTTCCCCTGTGAACAATTATTTCTTGAGGTGTTTTGGATCCGAAGACACTTGCAATTGGTTAATGTTATGTTTGTTTTGTTTCAGGTGTTCCATCGTTGCCGTAAAGCAATCCCAGTGTTGAGCAACCTGCTACGTTTATCTATTACAACTTCTTCAGATTCCTACACTTGGGAATGTTTTCCAATACTCGTACGAAAATCTCCAAATTTACAGACTCTCGTCATCAAGGTAATAAACCGAAACCCTCATTAGATATGTTTATTGTACAAACTCAAAATCTTCTATAATCTTCCCTCTTGTTTCAGGGCCCATTATTGCACGGTGTTAGATCTAGACAAGAATACGGGTTGTCATGTCCTGTCAAAGTATTGAAGATAACTGAGTTTGGAGGAAAAGCTGGAGAGCTAAACAAATTGAAACATTTCATAGAGGTGCTGTCGTCAGGTCTTGAGCTTGTCAAAGTTCGTGCTTTTGCAATAAACGACGAGGAAAAGTCTCGAATCACCAAAGATCTGCTAATGGTTCCGAGATCGTCCAAGTGCAATATCCAGATCAAGTTTTGTGAGCGTACTAAAGTAATGAATGATGATACTGACAGTGTCAGAGATTAAAATGTAATTTCTCCAAGTTGTATGATGCTGGTTTTGCTTCATCCAAATTATATGATTCGGTTTCTACAAAATTGTATTGTTGCTTCTGTTTAACTTCACGATGTTCCTTTTCTCTTTACGGATTACAGAAACCGGTCTAAACCACAAGCATATGAATTGGATCAAGATGACATGAAAAAAAAAAAATGTCACACACAGTTCTTTAAAGAATCTCCAGCACCTTGAAAGAAGAAGGAAGAAAGCACAAAATCCGCAATAAAGATTCCGACAAGAGACATGACAACTGCAGAAGTTGTAGATTCTCCGACACCTTTAGCACCTCCCGTTGTGGTAACTCCCCAAGAACAGCTAATCACCGATATGATAGCTCCAAACACCTGAGATTTAATCATGGCGCTCACAATGTCCCATGGTCTAAGCGCTCGATGGGCCGAGTCCATGATGATGTTGATGCTAATCCCGTAGACCGCGTCAGAGAGCAGAGCACTCGAAGCCATCCCGACAGTGAAACACATGAGGGTCAGAAACGGTAGAGCAAGGCACGAAGCGATGACTCTCGGTGTGATCAGATAATCGATTGGGTCTGCTCCTAAAACACGGAGCGTGTCGGTTTGCTCCGAGACTTGCATCGTCCCTAGCTCCGCTGCAAACGCGCTTCCCATTCGTCCGGCAACAACGATCGATGTGATGACCGGACTTAGCTCTCTAGAGAAGGCCAGAGCCAAGACGCCTCCGATGGATCTGTTAAGGCCAAGTCTGGTGAATTCTCTAACGAACTGGATTGTGAAGGCCATGCCAACGAATGTTGAAGTCAGAAGGCAAACTCCTAGAGATTTCGGTCCGGTTCTCTCGAGCTGTTGAAGAGTGTTTCTCCAGTGGATCTTGCCTTTTAGTATCCGGAGAACGACTTGTCCTGCTATGATTGGGACTGATAAACCCCTCCATAAGTACTTAGACGGCGACCATTTGCTGAAGGGAAGCTCGGCTTCTGGCGTCGGCGAGCTGTTCTCAGTGGAGGTTTCCTCCAACGTAGACATTGATGGGTGACCGTCATTAGCATTCAAGTTCACGTATAATCTTCTCTGCCGTATAAGATTCGAGATCCCCAAAGACTGATTTTTCCCGATGAACCCAACTTTACAAGCTTTCAAGGGCTTAATACCGATGGATGTATCACACCTTGGAACAATCCTGCACAAGATTTTTTTCAAGAACTCAATATAACATCTTGGAACCAATAACGAGAAAGCTTATGCCTACACAAATAACCTGTGAGGGAAGCTCAACGATTGATGGATACAACAAGTCTGCATCATTGTCGCCTTCTTCGTCTTCTTCTTCTTCTTCTTCTTCTTCAGGAGCTTCACTGATTCAGTGTGTTTAAGGCAACACGCAAAACGCGATTAGCCTGTCATTTCAAGCAATATGGCGAGATTTTAACAGCTTTAGCATATTTGACACTAAAAACCCACCAAATGCCATAGAAAACCCAGAATCGATTTCGAATTTATTTAAATCGGAGCAATTAGACAATCACGGAGATCCAAATCGATGCGACGACTCCATAACTAAGTTTTGGAATCTTAGCAATCAACTAATCAATTTCGCATACAATCTATAAATTCATAATCTATGTACAATTTCTACAGTAGAACGGGAAGAACAATTAGATTTATCAATCTTCTTACTGTGAGATCGACACAAACCTTGCAAAGTTTTAACTACAACTTGAAAAACAAAAAGTAGCAGAAATAAATAATAGATTCAAGAAAACTTACGTTTAGAATAGAAACGAAGCCAGGAAGATCAAAGAAGCTTGTTTCAGAGGATTCATCGAAAAAGAAACTAACAGAGAGCTAACAAGAACAAAAACAAACAGTTGCAAAGAGGATGTGGGTTTAGCTAAGCTCGTAACATTTTCTCAGAAAAGAAGCCAAAAAAGTTGCAAAATAGAAATTGGGCCGTAAAGCCCAATAGTGTTTACAATTTCAGGCATGGGCTTACGCCTTCAATTTGTATATATCACATCGCATAATATCATATCTTTTTTTGTAAGCATATGTATAAATAAAATACATGTGTGTACATTTTTTTTTGTTGTTAAAGGGTTAAAGGGTTACACAAATACATGTGTGTAAACCAAATGTCGAAATGAAGGTTATGTGTGTGAAAAGAGAAATGGTGGTGGTCACGAGACAGTGAGTCTTTGTAACCTTTGCGGAGACAACAACGTTAACTTTTTCTTCAGCCGGTCCGTTCTTTAAAGGCACACTCTCTGTATAATATACGCCTCTCTACGTTTTATTTATTCACATTTTACCCTACTCTACACTACAAGTCTACAACCCAAATTAAAATATTTATTTATTTACACTACAAGTCTCCCACACAAAAGTGATTCTATAAAATTGAGTACTCGAATTTGATTTTTAAAAATATCGGAACAAAATTAAACTGCCGTAAAAAATGTACAGAGAAAGCATAATGTGGGTGCATGTGCATGGGATGGGCAGATGGGGCCCGCGGGCTGAAGAAGGCCCATAAAGCTAAAGGAAGAGGAGAGGACCACGTGGCAGGGGGCTAGCTAGTTCTACAAGTGGAGTGGATACTAAGAAGTAAGAAAGTAGGAATGAGTTGAATCTCGTGATATCGCACTGTTTCTACTATTGGCAATGCAGTGTTGCTTTCGTCCTCTAGGGTTTCAGAACTAGCCTTCTTCCTTCCCTTTTCTTTTTTTTTTCAATTTACTTTTCTCACCTATCCAACCACACCACTTATGTTCCCTTGTATTTTTCAGTTATCTTTTGTGTAACTAATATCGTATAAGCTGGTTAAAAGGAATTACATTTTCTTTGGAAGTTACTTTTATCGACCCAAGGATATGCTTCCCCGACATAGTATTGGATAACAAGTTTGGATCTGATAGCATCAAAACACTATCATTATGTGGAGTTTAGCTAAACGGTGTTTACGTACACAAAAAATTAGAATATCTATCTTTTAGAAATAATGTTTTAACATTTTTTATATATGTTTCAAACGATATGTAGTATATGTGAATTAGCAAATATAATTATTAGTGTAAGAAAAATAATATATACGAATATATCAAAAGGATACTTGAGAAGAGATAGATTTTAAAGGTTTATAATATATACGAATATATAAAAGTTTCCTTCAGTTTTAACCTTTAGCAAGAAGCTTTGAGTCACTTCGTTCCTTTATTCAACAAGACAAAAAGCCATTCGTGGCGGAAAATAGCATAATTATCACTTAGCTTTAAGCTAAAAAAAACTGATGGTCACAGAGAAATGTGTAATTACAATCTTATGTTATTTTTTACAAAATATTGATCTACTGGTGGGACTTTATTATCATGTTCTCTCCACCTTCGTGATATAAGGATTATTATCAGAATACTACAGATGCTAAAAAAATTATGCCAATATGGCTCCACTCTGACTGAGTTGATTCTCAAAATTAAGATATTATTACATTTTTTAAAAATATATTATTACATTTTGATCAGAAGATTCTACGTTGAATCCTATACCGGTATATTTTAGCTTCTCGTCAATATGTAAATTATATAATGGCCGATAATATATTAATATATATATATTTTAATCGGAAACGAATCTACAGTTTGGATTAATCCTTGTAACCACAGTATAATGTTTTCGTCATCAATACTATGCCAACTAACCAAAAAAAAACATGTACATACTCGCTAGCAAGGATAATGATTAATGATTGACTTCTAGTTTAATTAAAATTTTGAGAGTGAGAGGTAGAGAGATGAAGCAAAAGGTAAGCACAAGGCTCGAGAGTGAAAGACAAAGACATAATAATTGGGACTTCTCTTCTTCTATAAATTTCCCCAAACAAGTCATGCACTCCCTACTCTCTACTTGCCTTTAGGTGTGTGTATTGACAAATCATAGTAACATCAAGTTCCTTTAATCATTTATAAATTTATAATTTAACCACTAAACATTGTCTTATATGGAGTATATCATTAGCAATAATAGTTCAGAGCACGCAATAGATATATAAATTGTCACCAAATCTTCGTCCGTTGAAAAAATAAATTTGTGAAGGTTTTTTATTTTGTTTTTATATTTTTGAAAAAGAAGTTAATTATGTTCGTTAATACAAATCGATGTCTAATACCACTGATATGTTGATCCCTATGGTCCACAAAACCACTGGGAACTTTCATCATTTGAACAGGTAACACAATCTCATTGTCTTAAGATTCTACTAATTTTTAGGACATTCATTCCGAAATAAAATTCTTGCTGGGATATATCACTTGGAAACAAAACAAACTATATAATGCATGTTAAATCTATACTATATAAAAAAAGCTACAATACTCTTTCAAGCTTCTATTCCTAGCTACCTTTCGCTCACCAAATGTTAGCCTCCTTTTTACCCAAAAAAACCTCAGAACTCAAAGTGAATGGATATATAGTAGAAATTGTGACCAAAACTTTCCCTAAAATTGAGTCAAACGCATGGTTACGAAATAACGTTGTTTTTTGGAATTAATTTAATTAAATAAATCTTGAGTTTTTCTTGTTTGTGAATTAGTTTAGAAATCAGACTTGTATCTGTTATAATTTTCACATCAAACCAAAGATAATTTTTCTAGTTAAATATAAAAAATACAGACCAATATATTATATGCTAATCTGAAAACTTGAATAATATATAAACATCATAGACTAACTCACTCATTTAAAGTTAAATTTGAGTTGAAAACTATACTTTATATAGTATTAAGGATTATATATACTGACCCAATCCAAATCAAAATTTATCAGACCCAAAATTAATTATCCAAAATTGGCTCAACTAATAAGATCTTATCTAGGTAAATGGCTAGACGTCCATCATCTCATATGATGATATGAACTAGTTAAGAATATTACATCATAAGTGGGATAGTTAGTTTGCTTTTTACTAGTTAATTTTGAATTGGAAATTTACAAAATTTAATGATATATAGTTTTTTTTATCAGTATATATAGAAGTTTAATAATAGAATAAAATCAATCTGATCACACGCTTTTTTTTTTTACTTCTGATTAATTTTGTTATTTTTTCCTGTAACAACATTTCAGATTCTACAATTTTCGCCATTTCATAGTATTATCAACTTATTAAACAGAATCTTTATCGATACTAATAATATCACGATCACTTAACATCATTTGTTAATATTTCACATTTATCCAAAAAATAACATCATGCACTTGTTAAGAAAACAAATAGAGAATCAAATGCATATTTGTATCCGAATATTGAGATAATGCATCTGCGTATTGACTATTGACTTATTGAGATGATTGCCGCTACACAAAAACAAATAAAAACTAGCTAGTCATCGAGCTTAACAAAAAATGAATAGAAATGTTTTAGACATAAGACAAAAGGGATATTTGGCAACTAGTTTAATCACGAGGATCCGTAGTCATCTAAGTTAGGAGTTTACGATTAAATTCAGATAACATATTGTTATTTTTGAAAATTATAGAGTAGTCCCTAATAATCGTACACAAGACAATAGTGTACTACTAATTTATCTAGTCCCGTGCCATTTCCATTTAAGCGTAATTGGTGCTAACACAATTAACCCATAATGAAATGTTTTAGTTTTTAATGGACGTTGTGTTATTGATGGGTAGGAGAATGGGAAATGTTTCGTTATATTTATCGGGTATTTATTAGTCAGTTGATAACGATGTTTTTGTTACATCTACGAACAAGTCAAAATCTCAGTCATATATGGGTCGTGACTTATGGTCCAACTACGATCGATTACACCATTTTGTTCGATGATTTACATTGATACATGTCGCGTATTCACTTCCTGCCCACTATAATATTTTTGCAAAGAGAACTTTAAAGTTTGGGTATCTAACAAATAGTTGTCCTTCAATAAGAAATAATTAAGTTGTTTTGAATTTTTGGGCTCAGGTACGACATTTGGAGGTATTAACTTAACTATTGACCTGTGTGACGCGAAAACTAAAAGATAACTATATAGTCTATAGGCTTAAATTTAATTAAATACCAAATGCCGCTAAATTAATAATTAACATAAATTGCGCCGCTAAATCACGCACTTCCACGTGACTAAAGTATTCGGAGTGGATTTGCTTGTTTGGTCTCACTCTTACGCCAATTAAAGTTATCTGTCGAACTTTTTTCTCCTACATAGTTTATAGACTATATATGGCCAGGGATTACTTAATTGTACGAATCAATAATCTCACGGGTTTAGCTTAGCTATAATGAATTTTAATTGTTTCAGTTTTATAATTTCTATATATATATATATATATATATCTAAAACCCTTAAACCATTGCATGGAGTAGTTTGGTTGGAGAACGAAGTGGATCCTATCCAACTGTTTGGATGATAATTATTACTCGTGACCTAAAACTTAGATTATATATAGGGCTTGCTGTCAATCAAATATCCATTAAAAAACGCACAATTGTATATAGTTATTTTGATAAACTGCATTTTCATAGCACTTGTTGAAATTTTAATTAAGAAATCAGTTATAGTCTTATTATAGTGATTATGGTTGCATTATCCTTTCGAAAGCTCATGACATTAATTAAACTCAGCAATTTAGAGATATTATTGGATTAAGGGAAAAACATTTGGGTCGAATTAGGGTTAGAGGATTAAAGATTCAATTTATTGGTTTGCAGGTAAAGAAAGTAAGGAAACATGTCAGAATGGTAAGTTTTAAAAACGTACAAAAAGTGATTTAAGATAGTAGCTAGGATTAATCCTACGGATGAAACCCAGAAGGTTGTGCTGAGTTTTCTCCCGGATATATAAAGCCTCCGGTCCGAAATTATGTATGAAATTTTGTAAATCTTAACAATTTTAGTAACCTATTAAAATATTAGTCCAGCCAAAACGTATTTGCAGCGTTTATCTTAATTAAGCAAACAAATGATGAAGCAGTACTTAAGTATTAAAATATTACCGCACGAGGCGTTTGAAAATAATAAATATCCCATCACATCGGTGAAATTATATCAATGACCGTCAATCGCTATTTGGTTAAGCGCGCGACAACTCTTTTCGGACTGGTAGTTTGTACTTTGTAGAGGTAAGGAAATAATATTGTTAAGTAATTTAGGTTTTTAACTCATGAAACGACAACACGTTTATGTTGTTATGTAATTTTGTGATTTGGAAACCCTTTAACAAAAAAAAAAAAAATTGTTATTTGGAGTATTTCTCATATGAACGTAGATTAAAGCTATATACAATATAAATTTATTTTGTAGAAACAGGAATGTGTAAAGTATCATCAATACAAAAAAGCATATGTGGCGCTCCGTCTACCGTTTGTAAGAAAGAGATCAAAAATGTGAGCTAATTTCTTCCTTCTTTCATTATTATCTTTATCTTTATTATCACTTCCTTATATCTGAATATATAATATGGACGTGATCCAAGAGTAAAATTATAAATATTTTGGATTTTAAAGTAATAAATCAAATTTATAGGGTTTTGTCATTTTAAAATCTTCTCTTCCATACTCATTTTCGTGGAGTATTACCAAGATAACATAGTTCAAAAAAACGACAATAAAAGTAACTCGATCGGATCCTTGAACGTAAATAATTACTCTAGAATAAACTACTTGGAAATAGCGTCAAATAATAGTTTTTCTCAAAACAAAACAAAACACATATACAGGGTTTGATCGTTTAAATTAGTCCATAATATACTATATATTAAGCGATATTTATTGTGATGGGGATTCATTGAAACTGGAAGACAACTGTAGAGAAAGTGCCCCCTAGAAGAAGATCTTCATAGTACTCTTTATCTCTTAACTCTCTCTCTCTCTCTCTCTCTCTCTCTCTCTCTCTCCACAGAGAAATACAGCAGTAGCTGTAAATTGTTCGAGTTCTTGATGAGAGAGACAGATAAATTAATCAAATGTCTTAAATGATTTGAAGAGAAGCAATAAACATTGGCGGCGTTTGCATCAGTTTCTTAAATACCCTCAACATCATTACTCCCTCATCTGCTCCCTTCAAATACCAAACACGTCTCCAAGTCTACAAATTAATGAGCTAGAGAGCAAAAAAAATAAGAAGGTAAACTCGAATCCCCAAAATTAATTTATTCACTAACCCCAAAACAGTCTCATAAATTATTCTCTCTCTTTTCTTTGGTGTGTGTTTTGGATGTGGAAGTAGAAGAAATGGCTGGATTATTCTATCTAGGGGGGAGAGATAACAACAAACAAGATCATCATCATCATCAAGACAAGGATCATAATGAAGATAAGAGCAACAATTATCTTTATCTATACAAGGACGAGATCTACAACAACAACAAGGGTTTTGAGATTTGGCCACCTCAATATTTTCAGCAGCAAAATCAGGTGGCTGCTCCTACAAATCTCTACTCTTTTGGTATGGTCCCAAGTGGTGGCAGCAATAACAATAACCGGAGTAGTAGTCGGAGTTTGTACTTCAACGTCGTCTCCGATCATGAGCCGGTGAGATCCTCAACGGGAGGGTTTACGGTAACAAGGCAAGGAAGCATGAATTGCCAAGACTGTGGGAATCAAGCCAAGAAAGATTGTCCTCATATGAGATGTCGTACTTGTTGTAAGAGCCGAGGGTTTGATTGCCAAACCCACGTGAAAAGCACGTGGGTCCCGGCTGCTAGACGCCGTGAGAGACAGGCTCAGTTAGCTGCCCTGCCAGCTAAGAGAAGCAGAGAGCCTAGCTTAGGCGACGATGATATAGAGGGCGGTGAAAATGGAGGTCAAGGCAGTGATGGTGGCTCGGCTCTTGCTTGCACTACTCGTGTGGTTAATGCTAGCTCTTCAGGTAAAATGACTTTTTAATTAATTAACCTAAATTGATTGATCGATCTTTAGTGGGAAATATTAAAAGATCCAAACCTTTTTATTGGGGTCGTAAGATCTAATTATGATATTTTTAGTCAAATATCATTTAAGTGTGAAATGGATGGATGCAGATTTTGCTGCCTTTTTTCTTATGCTTTGTTCTTTTACTTTGATGATGATTTTTTTTTCAGTCACTGTTCTTGGGTAAACCTTATGACACAAAGTGTTTTAATCGATTTCATGAGTCTATACTTGAATCACTATCAAAGATTTGGTTTTTTATATATTTAATATAGATATGGAAAAAAATAAACAAAGCTTGGGTTTTTGTTTACAAGGATTTGGTTATAACTATTATTCCCTTTTTGGGGCCAAAGGTTATGAATCCGTATAGTATTCAGCAACCAAACCCAGAGTTTTTTTTTACAATTTACAAAATAACCATTCTCTCTCTATCTCTTCCTATCTCTCTCTAAAAATTGGTTAGTTTGTGATTTTGTTTTCTTTTTTGTTTATCCAACAAATTCTCCCAACCTTTTATGTAAACATAAACAAAGGTTAGGTTTTTCTTTACAAGGTTTTGTTATTCGATTTGATTAAAGAACCAAAACTTTATAAAAAAATGTTTTGTTTGGATTTTATAGTAATTTTTCATTTTTATTGAAATTAGGGTTAGAAAGCAGTCAATTACCGCCGGAGATAAGTTCACCGGCGGTTTTCCGGTGTATGAGAGTAAGCTCAATTGACGATGAAGACGAAGAGTATGCATATCAAACGGCTGTGAGCATCGGAGGACACGTGTTCAAAGGCATTCTCTACGACCAAGGCCCATCAGATCACCGCTACAGCTCAAGCCCCGCCGCGGCAACCTCTCAACACCATCTTAACCTCTTGCCCTCGAACGCTCCAGCAGCCACTACGGCCGCCGTGACCACGAGTAATATTAATAACGCATCGGAGGAACCTTCGTCTATTTACACTGCAGCGGCGGCTCCGTTTAACCCTTATGTCGCCGCCGGTACGCCTTTCTTTGCACCTCCTAGGTCTTGAGATTGAAATGTTAAATCTTTAAAATGTTTGTGATTAATTTACTATGTTACTCTTATAGTTATCAGAGAACTTTGAGTACGAAAAATGATTAATTCGAGGGTTTAGTTGTTGTCGGACAATATGGTAACTCTCGTACCTTGCTAGGGTTTGTGAGTACTGAACTACTGATTAATATGCACATCGTACGTTTTTTAGAGATAAATGAGGGTATTTTATTACTATAAACTTTTTGTGTAGAAAGGAGAGATTAATTATCACATTTAAGTTAAATGTCAGAGATTGAAGTTTGATCTTCTGCTTGTTCTTTTTATTGATCTTCCCAAAGCGATCGACATAACTCCTTTGTTTTTTTATCAACGATTTTTTTATAATATGTCTTCTTATTATCTTTTTGAAGTTATATCTTCTGTACTAGTCTGATAGTGGATTCGCTTTCTGGGCGGTGTTGAACTCGAAGCTGCTTTTTCCCAGTTTATCCGTTTGCTTGCCGGATCTAAACAGGACTTAACTAGGTTTCGTGTTCAATTGAGCAAACAATTTCAAATCTATTTATATAAAAAGGTAAAACTTTTATGCCACCCAATCCAACTTCCGCAGAGTAAACCAGTAGAAACCTTAATATGAATTTTTTTTAACATTCATGCAATATTTTATTAGAGAAAAAGGTGGAAAAAAAACCGCAGGCTAATTAAATTATGTAAATGCAGTCGTATCTTTCTATGTATACTATTGTTTTGTATACAAAACTAAAGTATAGCGATGAAATTTCAACTGCCAGTATAATTAGAATTAAGCCTTAAAACGATCGAGTTTCTTGAGTTTCAATGCATGCATGAGACACGATTACCCGAAACAAATTAAATTAAGTTCCTTCCAGAGTTCCAGTAATTGTCGGATAAATACTAATCGTCAATGAAATTTTGTTGATTGGTTCGCTTTACTGTGATCGACAGTAGTTGCAAGTTGTCGTTCTCACATGGAGATGACTTGTTGGGGAAGATCGGACGTTAGCGTTAATTATTGTGAAGAAAAATCATCAACATTATTTATGAGGACAATACATTACATGTGAATTGTATTAATTATTGTAGATGAATCATGAAGAGTATTTTAGGGCATATAATTTACATAATTTGCAAGGATGTGTGTACATGTTCCTACTTAATTTGCTCTTTTGTTAGTGTCTCAAAATTTCTTAATGTATTTGATGAAAATGTCAATATGATCGTCAGCATAATTTTTTGTTGTTATAAATTGCTTGATTTAGGACATGTAAAAGTGACAGAGGAAAATATTGAAGTTTCCCTAATACTGTAGTGTGTCTGACTCGCGACATGTGGTTTGTTCTCGCCATCTATCACTTTCAGTTGTATTATTTTCAGTTAAAATTCATTTTTATTAAAAGTGGTTTGTATATATCATAATTTCGCCTGTTAATTTTGCATAATCTACTAATTTCACTAATGGAGCATCTCAGCATCATAGATTGGCTAATTAGGTTTAATTTGAGATTTACGTCGCCCAAATTGTATAATTCAGCTATACCATTTAAAACTGAATTGATATGTCATCATTTCTTTCGCCAAACCACTTTTTAATTCAACCGAAATCTAATTACTATTTAAAGTGTATAAGTTTGTTTTCCCCAAATTATTTTGTGCATGTTTCCGTTTTAGAAGTTTATTTTTCATTGTTATTCATTTAGTTCCATAAAGATTTGTCAGAGTTTGAAAAATGGAAAGACACGGTAACTTTTGAATTGTTAAAGAAAATGTGTTACATGTTAATTATGTTGGAGATAAAAGAAATGAAATGAGTCAAGAAACATAGTGAAAGTCAATGGTCAAAGTAAAAAAAGACCATAGTTTTAAAAAAAACTTAGGTTTTTGATGGATCCCCACAACATCTGCATACCCAATTTGATTATGACTGATATGACATATTATTTATGAAATCCTTTTTTTTTCAAAAAGCAAATACAATGTTCTCCATATCAAACATGAAACAACGACCATATGATGAAAAGGTTTGATTCGTTAGATTTAATGATTTTCTTCTTCTTTTTTCGTGTGAATAATTTAACAAAAAGCATAACCAAAATTCTGGATGCAAAAATATAAAAAGATCCTTTAGATTTTCGTGCTGAAATAAAAAATCAAAATTTAGACTTTATTTTCCTCACGATATTATTTGTTATGTCAGCAATAAAAACAGTCGTATTATCATCACAACGTGTAAAAAGAAATGGGCCCGGGTTGCATCATTATAAGTAAATCAGAGAGCACTTATGGGCCTCGGCCTAATCAGTCAACAGAGAAGCCGTTTCGGATATAAAGATAATAACCTATCTCTCTCTCTCTCTCTCTTTTCCCGCTTTCGCAGAACAGAAACAAACAATGGGGAAATCCGAAATGCAGAAGATACAGAGAAAGAAACTTCAAGAAGAAGAAAATACTTTTGCGGAGGAGATACAAAGATTGATAGAATTAGCGATGGAAAACGATCGACGGAAATTTCAAGAGCTAGAAACGGAAAAAGCCGACGAAACTGTTTGGCTAATGAAGTGTCCACCAAGGGTCGCTAAGGCATGGCGCGACCTCTCTGCGTCTTCTTCTTCTTCGTTTTCTTCGGATCTTGTTCTCGTGGCGAAGCATGTTGACTCCATTGATCTCCTGCTTCCCGATTTATCCCCTAAGGTAATTCGATACATCTTCGGTTCTGTTTTAGGGTCAGACGAATTTGGGAATCGCGTTTGGATTTGTCAAGGAAACTTGCACAATTCGTTGGTTTAAACCCTAGATTTCTCATGGAGTTATGGTTGTTAGAGTTTTTTAATGTCAAATTTTCGCAATTCTTCATCAACCTGATTCTTGGTTAGTCTCTTCTTGATGTATAAGTTAGCTCAGGCAAGAATCTTATTTCCTTTTTGGTGTTTTGTCTTTTAGTTGAGTATGGAGATGGTTAATGGTGAGTTATGGAACATTTCGAAGCCCTGTTCTCTAAACGATTTTGGGTTCATCTTCTCCGAAGCATATCAAGGTCTGGTCTTTGCTTTTTGGTTTATGTATTCATAATATACCTTGAGTTTTCATCATTTGATGAGACCTCTTCTAAAAATGATGATATTTAGGTGAAGTGGCTGTGGAAGGAACGGTTACACATAAATTCGATTTGAGACCTTACTGTGGCAATGAAGAACACGGAAAGCTTTATCGCGAGAGGAACAAGAAACAGACAAAGGTTTTTGATTATTGCCGTCGAGAACACTTGATGCCCACGCCTGCAATGGTAATGTGTTGCTTCTCTTCTCTTTGATTTCCAGAGAATTGGTTCTGTTATTTGATATTTCACTCTGAACTAAATGATATGTATAGTTCATTGACTGATAAATTCCTCCTCCGTGGAACAGGTACCCAAGAAGCTTAAGCGATGTGTAAAGAGGACTAGAGGCGATCGTAGTAAGGTGGAAGCAAAAATGTTCGAACTATATGAAAGACAACCAAAGTGGACACTGAAACAGCTTGTTCTAGAAACCAACCAACCAGAGGTATGCTCTCTTCTTAAGACTCGTGTCCAGAAATTAGCATCTCATGTTATCTAAAGCTAAATTTCAACATGTTGATAGAAGAAACCCTCTTTGTTTTTTTTCAGCTTTTCTTGAAAGAAATACTCAGAGAGCTTTGTGTGTACAATGCGGGGGGAGGCGACCAAAGAACTTACCAGCTTAAACCAGAATACAAGATAATTGGTAAAGAAGACACAACAGTTGCTCAGTAAAGAGGCATCATCAGAAAATTGTGTGGAGAGAAAACAGAATTTAAAAGTTGTAAAAATTGTAAAAATTGGAGCTTTTCTTTCTGAAGAGGTAAAAATTGGAACTTTGGTCTGTCATGTGAAATAATCTTTCAGAAGGTTGTGTTTGATTTGACCATTCAACTTCGCACTGTTCATAATTTGCAGTCCAAAAAGCATCAACATTCCATTTTTCAGGTTATCTAGAGTAGGAGGATCGACACCATCTCATGACATGCTGGGATTGAATTTGGGGCTGTGGAGCTACACATTCTCATCAATGCTATCTCCATAACCTGTGGAGCTTCTTCTCGATGATTCAAGAAGCAAAATATATCTCTTTCTTTCCACATTCTCCACTATAAGTCAAGGGCACACACACGTTCATGCGATTAAGAAATTAAGACATTTGATACAAAACATTTCATTGTAAAACATACAAATTTACAACTACAAGTAGAACCGAAACTGTTACACTCGCACACAAATAAACATGCTATAATTTTACCCACAAACAAATGAAAGAAAAAGAAACCAAAGAATTTAAGGGAACCAAAACTTAATTGGCACTGTCACGATTCTCTTTGTGAAGCCTATAGAAGTAAGCGGCGGCGCTTAAGGCGGCTGTGATCAAGGCGACACCTTTTAAGGCATCAAACTCATCGTCCATGAAACTGAAGAAGATCACCACAAGCACCGACACGATCGGCCAAGTAATGACGCTGATCACGTTCGCCAACACGCTCGAGACGGAGAAGACGAGTCCCACGATCCCGACCCAGTAGACCTGCCACGAGACGGCTTGTCCCACCATAGCCATCACATACGCACCATTCCCTTTCGAGAAAGCATTCATCTCCCTCTTCAAATCGTGCTGCTCCCCGGCGATTAGAAGTCCCGCGGCGGAGATGATCGTGGCGACGAGGGAGGAGAAGATCAGGACTTCGAAAACGGAGGCGAAGCTCGGTTTCCTGGTGGTCGATTCGGTGCGTTTGAAGATGTAGTTGTCGAAGACGTTCTGGATGTTAGAGAGGAGGAGAGAGAAGCAGATTCCGGCGAAAAGAGCCGACCATGAGCCTCTTGCGTAATCCTCCTCCGCCTCGTCTGGTTCGCCGCCGAATGAGGAGGATAAGGTGAGAGCTCCGGTGACGATTGCCAGAATCGAGGAGATCACGACCCATCGGTTAAATTTGACCGCGTTGAAGAAACGGGCGAAAATCGGAGTGAAGAAGAGCTGTGTTGTGTAGATCAGAGTGAAAACCCCAAACGGAATCTCGAGCTTTCCCATGGCGGAGAGCCTTCCTTGAACCGACATGACAACGCCGATGCAGATGTAGATTATGGCCAAGGATTTGTAGTGGAACCCCTCGGAGGTGATCGGAGGTTGTTGTTGTTGACTGTGTTTCCTGGTGGTGAGGATGAGAAAAGGGAGGAGGAGGAGAGGGAACCCAACGGTTTGGAGGAGAGATTGAGTCCAAACGCCGTCGTTTTGACGGCTTTCGTTGTACTCGCTTCGATTAATTTGGTCATAGTAGAAGTTTTCGAGGAGTCTAGCTATGCTCTGACCTACGATGACGAAGATGATTGAGAGGATAATCGTTGGCCAATGGTTTGGCTTCCTGTTTGAGTTTCCGTTGATGAGTGTGGTTGAATCTCGTTCGATGTTGATTGGAATCTGCACAAAATGTTCTGCAAAAGAGAAGAGGAAAAAAATGAGAAATTAAAAACAAAATTGTTAGCACAAGAGGAGATCAGGAACATAATTATTATTACCTTCTGGCTTGGTCTGAAAAATTGGTTGTTGATTTTGAGCCATGGTTTGGAACTGATTGTCGGAGAATTTTTTAGCGAATTTTGTCTTCGATGTATAGTCGGAGCTCCGATCTGATTGTGTTTGTGATATTTGTTTTTGGGATAATGGAGAGAGAAGTATATACGCAAGAGAAAGTCTACTTGGCGGCGTAATGGTCAATCAAGTGAGCTCATGTCTACGCGTCATTGTTTTTGAACTTTCCCCGTTGTTTCATTATGACCCCCAAAAAAAAGAAGTTGTTCTTAGTACACCATTTACAAATTACTCCCGTCTTAACAAAATTCATGCAATAGCCGACACAAAAGGTTGGTTTGATATTCAGGATCCGGTTTTTTTTTTTTATGTCGACAACGATATTCAGGATTGGATTTACGTTTCCACTTTTAAGCTAAACAAATTAAAGAAAATTGGGATTATATATGTTGACTTGTTTCTTTTCGTCATGGACAAATTAAGATTACGGGACTATCCAACTTGCTACGTTACGGAAATTGGACAAGAACACGGTGCCCATTTTGGCAGCCTCTCGACTTTTAAATATTTCTTAGATGCGTGTCCTTGGTCTTATATTTTAAAGTTCTGAAATTATCTTCGCAACAACAACTTTAAGTACTTTTTATTAACTTGTCATATTATATGAAACAAACTTATTAAAGTCATTAATCTAATACGGAGGTTAACTTTTCCACAACCATTACTTATTCGCAGTAACTACTTAAATTCAGAATTCAGATTCAATGTTCTTCAATGCAGGCCGTACTAGTCATTGAATTTCTGGAGACTTGGATATACCAGAATAAGATATCAAGAGAGAGATTAGTAGAGAAAGACAGATCCTTTGGTGCTACTTTTGGCATTTTTAACAGAGATATGTAGTTCCTTTCGCATTTTACTTAGAATCCTGAGTCTACAATCTGATGCACACACTCTCCTTCAACGCAATCGCCGCGTTTGACCATAAATACGCCCCACACTGTTTCCACGACGCTAATCTATCTTTTCAACATTGATGACTATAAACTATATGCCCCATAGACATCAAAGCTCTCAAACCACACCATAATTCAAATAATACAACCCAAATATCCCAATCAATTTACTCCACTATCCTCCCCAACCTCTAAGCCTATGGCTTGACAAAGTTGCTTAGAGGCATAACCTAACTTGTGAGCTGTGACAATAGATTTACAAAGTCAAAGCAACTAACAACACTAACCTCCATTGATAATACATTTCAGCTTTCTATCACAAACCAAAACACTCCTCATCATCTGGACCAATTTTTTGACATGTGTATAGAATTCCTCGATTCATCATCGGTATAACAATCTCAGTATTAAAACGCTATGGGGCATTGAAACTCTGATCAAGCAAACTTCTTTAGATACCAATTTTTACAGGCTTTTCAATGAAATCGTCAACTCCAGAAGCAAGGATTTTGTATGCAGAACCTTACTTGCACTACTAGACTATTCTTTGATCATAGCAAATTTGTATAGATAGCATTTTGACAGGCTTTCAGTGAAAATGCAACGTCGAGCAAGGATTTGGTATTAAGAACTTTACTTGCATTACTAAACTATTCTTTGATCATAGAGGCAATCAAGTAAAACCATTTTCTTGATCAATCCAAACTATACGATCATCTAGTACCTACGTTTTTGAAACTTTACACATTGATCAAATCTAGTGTAATCCAATAGCTGAAAGCATTGAAGAGAGACCAGAAATTTCAAGGTACCAATGTAACTATGGCGATGGGAAGACATCCTTCACTGCAGAAGCTGCGGTCAAGTAATTGAGTGTATTCCTCAGCGTCTCCCTCTCTCTCTTTAACCTAGCCGCCGTGTCCTCAAGCTCCAGCAGAGCTTGCTGCTCCATTGGAGCTCCTTCGAATGTGCTTCCGACGAAGAACGAGAACGGAGTCGGGAACTGATTCTTCCTCAGATCCTGAGCCTCTTTCTCTGGTTTCCCATTCAATCTGTTCGACAATCGAATCACTTCCTTCATCAAAACCTCAACCTCGTTAGCCAAATCGTCCAGATTCTCCTCTCCCGAAGGTCGATCCTCCAGCCACGTCACCTTCGCGACGAGGTATGGTTTCGTACGGACGAGATCCGTGACGCGGAATCGCTCTTGGCCTTTACAGATTAGGAAGAACCGATCATCGACGAGCCGCTCGTGCTTCACGATCTCTCCGACGCAGCCGATACCGGCGGCGGAACCTGATACGGCGTCGGAGTAGACGACGCCGAATCGGAGATCGGATTGGAGGAGTGTCTGCATCATAACTCGGTAACGATACTCGAAGATCTGGAGCGGTATGGTTGCGCCGGGGAAGAGAACAAGAGGTAGTGGGAAGAGAGGGAGCTCGACGAGGTCATCCGATTTGGGTGGGTTCACGTTGTGGTGCTTCTCGGAGAAGGACGACGATGAGCATCGGAAGGAGGTGAGCTTGCAGCTTCGACGGTTAGTGCTCCGGTAATTAGTAGGGAGATGTAGAGGTTTAGCGTTGAAGGCGGAGAGACGTGGCGGCGTGGATTTGATGAAGGAAGACGATGAGATTGCGCTTGGAAGCGCCATTAGAGTGAAGGGAGGAATGGAAGAGGGTAAGCCACACAAGTGAAGATTAAAATCTAATGATTCCTTTGTTTTAAATTAAAAATTTTATCTGTTGTACAAGAAAAAAAAATCTTATCTGATATTTTTTTTTATTTCATTCGTGTGACTACTGACTAGAGAGTTTCATTTTGATTTTTTCTTGTTCGGAGAAAATAAATAAACAAGTGTAGAACTTGGGACACCGGAGACCAGGAGAGCAGGTGACCTCTGCTTCAGCAATTTTTTTCTTTTCTTTCATAATGGACTTCATCAACATTTTCCTACTAATAAAACATTATACACTTGGGCTGCAAATGGTGGTTAATGGGTGGGATAAGTTGAATTAGGAAAATAATGTTTTTAGTTTGATGCTTTCAATTATACGTACGCTTATACATATATTTTCATACGTACTTTTAATTCATGAAGAGGGATTTGGTAGGAAGGATCTAGAAACTCATAAATGCGAGCAGTTTCCTTCTTATCGTCTGTACATGCATGAGGCGTTAGCGAGCCCACGGCCCAGCTGGATGCCATTTCGTTAATAACCGTAAATATGTAGGGGCAATTCCGTCAACATCGCTTCCTCCTTTATATATACTACGCTACACGAAGGCGAACGGAAGAACGAAAGAAAAAGTAATTCGGAAATTTTGGGTTTCTCCTTTTTCTCAGATTCGAAGAAATGGCGGCAGAAGAAGGACAAGTGATCGGTTGCCACACGAATGATGTATGGACCGTGCAGCTCGACACAGCCAAAGAATCCAACAAGCTGGTGACGATTCTCCCCCTTCGTTATGCAATTTCTGTAAAGAAAATTTGTCTGTTTGGTTTTGGGAATTAGATTTTCGTTTTTATCATGCGTACGATTGGTCAGTTAGGTTATGGATTTGGATCTCAATTGCTGTAAAATGGAATAAACGGATTGATTAAAGAGATCGCAACGTAAACCCGATCCATCTGCGATGAAAAACGATGGATCAGTGATACTCATCATTTCCTGTATAGAGTGTCATCCTTCATCGTCGTTTCTTCACTCTTGTTGATTTTTTTTAAATCAATCTCTGTCGTTCTTCATTGGTAACCCAGATGTGTGACTATTGGATTCTTTTAATTGCTGATGGATTGTGTTCTTTCCTTTGGCGTTATTGCAGATCAGAGTCATCCTTGTGTTAAAATTGAATGTGGATATTTGCTTAGATTATTTACTATTCTGACGGCATTGTAATGTCATTGTTATTCAGATTGTGATCGATTTCACTGCTTCGTGGTGTCCACCATGCCGCATGATTGCTCCGATTTTCGCCGACTTGGCCAAGAAGTTCATGTCAAGTGCCATCTTCTTTAAGGTGGATGTCGATGAACTGCAGGTGAACACAAAACAACACACTTTCCTTTCCCCACTCTTTAATGGTACCACACACACTGATACTGTTCTGTACACTTTTGTGCTGTTTGTTTCACAGGATGTTGCTCAAGCCTTTGCTGTGGAGGCAATGCCGACCTTTGTCTTCATCAAAGACGGCAACGTTGTGGATAAGCTCGTCGGTGCAAGGAAGGAAGATCTTCAGGCGGCAATCGTGAAGCATACCGGTGTTGCCGCTGCTTAAATCGGTTTAGTTTGAGGCATAATAATACTAAGGTCCAGTTAGTTTTCTTAAGTTTCGTTGATCGTATTGGGGGATATTGTAATTGGAGATGAATAATGTAGAAGTTAAGTGATCTCTTATGCATTATAATATACATAAAGACCATGCTTTTGTTATTTTAATCATTGGATTTTTACTTATGTAATTTGTTGATGTTCTACCTTCATAGACCACAATATCTGTCGCGTTTTACAAATCAGCGAAACGCATTCTTGTGAATTGTTGGTTCCATAAATATAATTTGAATATCTGAAATCGAATTACAGAGAGCTGTAAAACTCTAATCTCTGAGCTTAAAATTGGATTAATTTTGTGCGAGCGCTCATGTGCCACGTGGCGGATTTGTATTGGAAGTTGAAAATCTTATCGCGAATTGATTCATATTTTTTGCCAAAAGGATTTCTTCCATTTACCGAGCTTCTGTAATCTGTATCCTTCTTCCTTATCTTCTTCCCCGTAGATAACTGTGTAATCTGCAAACTCTCGTTGTAGAACCAAAGAGTGAACAGAGGAAGAAGAAGAATCCTCGTATAAGTTTTAACAGTTTCCTTAGATATAATGGAGAAGCTTTTCATACCTTCATTTCCCAAAACTTGTTTGAATCATCCAATTCCAGCAAAGGTAGAGAAATCGCCAGAAGTTCATCCAAAATCCAGAAAGAAAAACCTGTCTTTCACCAAGAAGAAAGAACCCAATATCATTCCCGACGAGCAATTAGACTACCTGTGTAGAAACGGAGGCCTGCTCGAAGCTGAGAAAGCTCTGGACTCGATGTTTCAACAAGGATCCAAGGTGAAACGAAGCACTTACCTCAACTTACTGGAATCGTGCATTGATTCTGGTTCTGTTCATCTGGGTCGTATCCTTCATGCTCGGTTCGGTCTGTTTCCCGAACCGGACGTCTTTGTGGAGACGAAGCTGTTGAGCATGTATGCGAAATGCGGGTGCCTCGTAGATGCCCGTAAGGTGTTTGATTCAATGCGTGAGAGAAACCTGTACACGTGGTCTGCCATGATTGGTGCCTACTCGAGGGACCATCGGTGGAAAGAAGTCTCTAAGCTCTTTCGTCTGATGATGGAAGACGGAGTTTTACCTGATGATTTCTTGTTCCCCAAGATATTGCAGGGATGTGCGAACTGCAAAGACGTTGAGACTGGGAGGTTGATTCATTCGGTGGTCATAAAACTCGGGATGACTTCGTGTCTGCGTGTAAGCAACTCGATTTTAGCTGTGTATGCGAAATGTGGTGCGTTGAGTTTAGCGACGAAGTTTTTCCGACGCATGGAGGAGAGAGATGTGGTTGCTTGGAACTCAGTGCTCTTAGCTTACTGCCAAAACGGTAAACATGAAGAAGCTGTAGGATTGGTCGAAGAGATGGAGAAAGAAGGAATCTCTCCAGGGTTGGTTACTTGGAACATATTGATTGGGGGTTATAACCAGCTAGGAAAATGCGAAGCTGCGATGGATTTGATGCAGAAGATGGAGAGTTTTGGTGTAACTGCTGACGTGTTTACATGGACAGCGATGATCTCGGGATTGATTCATAATGGGAAGAGATATCAGGCATTAGAGACGTTCAGGAAGATGTTTTTAGCGGGTGTAGTGCCGAATGAAGTCACTATTATGAGTGCCGTGTCTGCTTGCTCGTGTTTGAAAGTTCTGAACCTGGGATCAGAAGTTCACTCTATTGCTGTGAAGATGGGCTTTATGGACGATTTGCTCGTGGGAAATTCACTGGTTGATATGTATTCGAAGTGTGGGAAGCTGGAGGACGCGAGGAAAGTTTTTGATTCGGTGAAGAATAAGGATGTGTATACTTGGAACTCGATGATAACAGGGTATTGCCAAGCAGAGTATTGTGGGAAGGCTTATGAGTTGTTTACAAGGATGCAGGAGGATGCGAATGTGAAACCAAATATTATCACATGGAACACGATGATCTCAGGGTATATTAAGAATGGAGACGAGGGTGAGGCTATGGATCTGTTTCAGAGGATGGAAAAAGATGGGAAAGTTCAACGGAATACTGCTTCGTGGAACCTGATTATCGCGGGTTACATACAAAACGGGAAAAGAGACGAGGCCTTGGAGCTTTTCCGGAAAATGCAGTTTTCTCGCTTCACGCCGAATTCAGTTACCATACTAAGTCTCTTACCTGCTTGCGCTAATCTTCTTGGGACTAAACTGGTAAGAGAGATACACGGTAGCGTGTTGCGGAGAAACCTAGACGCTGTTCATGCTGTTAAAAACGCTTTAACAGATACTTATGGTAAGTCAGGGGATATAGGATACGCAAGAACCATGTTCAAGGGTATGGAAACGAAAGACATCATAACTTGGAACTCGCTGATTGGAGGTTATGTTTTACATGGTAGCTATGGTCCAGCTCTTGATCTTTTTAATCAAATGAAGACACAGGGGATTAAGCCAAACAGGGGAACTCTTTCGAGTATCATCCTTGCGCACGGTCTAATGGGAAATGTAGACGAAGGAAAGAAAGTCTTCTCCAGTATAGCGAATGATTACCATATTATTCCTGCTCTGGAACATTGTTCTGCTATGGTATCATTGTACGGACGATCCAACAGACTTGAAGAAGCTGTGCAGTTTATCCAGGAGATGAATGTTCAATCAGAGACGCCGATTTGGGAGAGCTTCTTAACAGGCTGCAGGATTCATGGTGATATTGACTTGGCAATCCATGCAGCAGAGAACTTGTTCTCCTTGGAACCTGAAAATCCAATCACTGAAAATTTGGTTGCGCAGATCTATGCACTAGGTACAAGACTTGGGAGATCTTTAGAAGGAAAGAAACCGAGGAAAGATAAATTGCTGAAGAAACCTCTAGGGCAGAGCTGGATTGAAGTCAGAAATTTAATTCACACATTCACGAGTGGTGATCAGTCGAAATTATGTACTGAGGTGCTGTATCCCTGGGTGGAAAAATTGTGTAGGCTTGATGATAGAAGTGACCAACACAATGGAGAACTTCTGATTGAGGAAGAAGGAAGGGAAAAAACTTGTGGAATCCACAGCGAAAAGTTTGCAATGGCTTTTGGTCTAATTTCCTCATCGCGTGCATCTAAGACGATAAAGATCTTGAAAAATCTTAGGATGTGCCGAGATTGCCATAATACTGCAAAGTACATCTCCAAGAGGTACGGTTGTGACATATTGTTGGAGGACACAAGATGCTTGCACCACTTTAAGAATGGAGATTGTTCCTGTAAAGATTATTGGTAGAGTGATGAATCAACCATAAGGTACGACTTAACTTGATTTGACCAATCTATTTAACTACACAACCACATAATGTATCATCCTATGTTTTCTGCGGTTCAAGAGAACTTGTTCTCCTTGAATAAATTTAGTTGAAGTTTGAAAGCTCCTAAACTCCAGTGATACCTTGAAATTTACTTTCTTACTAGTATGGACACCAGCTAGGGAACTTTAACAAATTAGGAAAGGTTCAATAGTGCGTGTTTTCGTCTCTTAGGAGATATGATTCTTTGAAGAATATGATTCTTTTTTCCTTCCATGACTCTCCTTGATAGTGGAAACGAGAATGAGTTGCTTGTAATGACGTGTATTCTGCATCTTGATTTTTTATATTCCAGAAAATCCCAACCACAAACGTAACCTTTTCATCCACCATAAAATGTCTAAGCTATGTATTGCAGTAGTCAGCGATCTCTTTACTCGAGCTTCTTACACTTGTTTTGAGCCTTTAGAGATCAACTTAGTCAGAGGATGGTATTGGCATCATCTTTTGTTTAGCTTCATTTTTTCATTTCTTTATATATGAATTTCCACTTTGGAAAGCTGGTATTGCTGTTATAGTTATGTGACATTAACTTGAAGTTGTTGCTGCAGAGTGTTCAAGGCAAGCATGCATCAGTTGGCCCATGGGGAGGCCAAAGTGGTCATGCCTGGGATGATGGAATGTTCACCGCAGTAAGGCAAATAATTGTCGCCCATGGTTCTGGTATAGACTCCATCCAAGTTGAGTATGACAAGAATGGTAGCTCGGTTTGGTCTGAAAAACGTGGAGGAAAGGGAGGCACGAAGTTTGATAAGGTAAGACAAAGAGACTCTTTATCCCTTGAGTAATCTGTAATCCTCTCAAGTTTCAGAAATTGATCATCGTTCTCGTGTTGTTCAGGTCAAACTTGATTACCCGCATGAGTATTTGACTTCAGTAAATGGGACCTACGGTAGCTTTGACGTCTGGGGCAATCTATGTGTCCGGTCGCTTACCTTTGAGAGTAACCGCAAAAAATATGGACCGTTTGGTGTTGAGTCAGGTACGTTCTTCTCGTTGCCAAAATCAGACTCGAAGATTATTGGGTTCCATGGGAAGGCTGGTTGGTATTTGGATGCTATTGGTGTTCACCTTCAACCAATTCCTAAAGAGAATAGTCCCTCGTCGAAAATGGTTTTGCACTCACATCAAAATATCCACCATGGTGATAAAAAATTCGAGTACTCGGTGATTCAAGGAAGTGTAGGCCAAAACTTTGATATAGTTGTTGCACTCAAACAGAAAGATTCAACTTTGCCTTCTTTTGAATCCCGAGATCACGCAGCTGCTGAGATCACTAAACATAAGGTGATTTCAAGACTCTTTTGAATTCAGGTCTTTCGATTTTTTACTGGATTTTTGATCAAGAAAACATCGAATTTCTATTTATCAGCTGGTGACAGAGACTGAGAAGCCAAAAGCTGAAGGTGGTGCGAAAACGTATGGACCATGGGGTGGAATCGGTGGTATCATATTTGACGATGGGATATATACCGGAATTAGACAAATCAATTTGTCACGCAGTGTCGGGATTGTATCGATGAAGGTCTGTTATGATTTTAGAGGACAAGCTGTGTGGGGAAGCAAGCACGGTGGTAGGGGAGGATTCAAACATGATAAGGTGTGTGATTTTGAAATCTTTTCTTTTTGGTTTGTTTATGCTAAATTACACTTGATATATCAATCTCTCTGTTTGAATATAATTTTCAGATTGTATTTGACTACCCATCAGAGGTTCTAACACATGTAACGGGAACATATGGACCGTTGATGTACATGGGACCTAATGTGATAAAGTCACTGACTTTCCACACCAACAAAGGAAAACATGGACCTTTTGGAGAAGAACAAGGACCTTCTTTTACACATAAAATCGACGAGGGTAAAGTTGTTGGGTTCCTTGGAAGAGAGGGTTTGTTTCTTGATTCCATTGGTGTTCATGTTATGGAATGCAAAATCAGTCCCCTTAAGCCCTCTCCTCAAAATGCAATTGTTCCTCATAATAACTCCGGTGTCGCGGAAATCCAAAATTCCCCATGGGCTAATAAGCTAGTCCTTGCAGCAAACGGCCATGGTGAAGAGGTAACTTGTAGATTCCTTAACAATAGCACAAAGCTGCAGTCAATGTAAAACCAACTCTTCTTTGGGTTGGTTTATGCGGTTTTCAGATTTTAATCCGTACTTAAAACTATTTTCACAGTTCGAGCGTGGAGTCATCAAAGAACCAACACCGAGCGGGCCTGGACCGTGGGGAGGCGACGGAGGTAAACCGTGGGACGATGGAGTGTTTTCAGGGATCAAACAGATATTTGTAACAAGAGCAAATGATGCAATCTCTTCAATACAAGTCGAGTACGATAGAAATGGACAATCTGTTTGGTCCGTTAAACATGGTGGTAACAGTGGTGGAGTCGCCACACACAGGGTAAACAACAATCGATTCTAGGTCTCATATATACTGCCACTTCTGGTTCTTGATGCATCACAGCCATTCATATATAATTGCTGATCTCAAATCTCTCTGTTGCAGATTAAACTCGAGTATCCAAACGAGATGCTCACCTGCATCTCAGGGTATTACGGACCTTTGAACAATTCGGAGAGATCTAATGTTGTCAAGTCTCTGACCTTCTACACGAGCCGTGGCAAGTACGGTCCATACGGTGAAGAGACTGGAACGTATTTCACTTCGACAACAACACAAGGTAAAGTGTTGGGGTTGCATGGAAGAAGTAGCTCTTACTTGGACGCCATTGGAGTTCACATGCAGCATTGGCTTGGCAACAATAAGCCTAATTTCAACAGGACTTCTTGTTTCAAGCTCTACTGAAAATCTTGTCTGCACAAAACCAGAAATACATCTTATCTCGTACTGTTGCAAGTAAAAATAAACATGCGCCTAGACGCATTGAATTTCCTTTCCAGTTAAGATTTTTGTTTTTATAAACAGAATAAATAAGAAAAGCTATAGAAAAACATGAAGTGAGTGTACAATAAAATGAAGCAAAGATTGGCATTTCCTTGCTCAATTACGTTTAATGATCCGAATTTGTTGTTCGTGAATGAGTTTTGGCGTGTTGCAACACTTCCTTTAGCACAGAAGCTATTCGATGAGACATATGATGTTCCAAAAACATCTCTTTTACCCTCTCATACCCTTTCTTCCCCATTTTCGTCCTCATCTCCACGTTTGTTGCCAGCTTCACAATGTTTTTGGCAAGAGGTAAGACGCCATCTTTACCGGTGTTGTGTAATAGACCAGTTGTTCTGTTCACTACAATCTCCATTGTTCCTCCTGCGGCGGTACCAAGTACAGGAAGCTTAAAGGCCATGGCTTCGATTGTTATTCTCCCGAAGCATTCTCCTCTGGCTTGCGAATTTTGGACAAGAACGTCAATGGCTGCTAGATATGGTGCTACTTTCATTGTTTTGTTGACAAAGTGGACAACTTTCTCAAGTTTCTTATCTCGGACAAAGTTGCGGAGCTCTGTCTCGAATTTCGTCTGTGCGCTCATGTCGCTTCCTACTACCACTGCATGCATTGTTGGTACCTCAAGTCTTTTAGTCCCTTTGACTATTTGAAGACTTTCATGGAAGGCTCGGAGAAATAGGTCTTGGCCCTTTCCTCGAGATACACCTGCGACAATATAAGCACCCATCAAAAGCAAATTAAGTAAACTTCTTGGTTTCGAAGATGATGCTCTCTAGGGAAACTTAAATGAACGTGAAGAATGTACAGAGATGGCTTACTGTTAATAATGCCAAATAGCATGTCTTCATTCCGCACTCCAAGAGATTCCCGAACTTGCTCACGGAGAACTCTCTTGGCGAAACCATCTTCAGCAACTTCCATCAACTCCTTGCTATTTCCTAGGTGCACGACATAAGTTTTAGGCATTTTAATCCTGTGTTACAAATAGTTCAGAATACACATTAATGTCAAAACCGAGATCAGATCAAATCAGCTGAGCGCAAAACTGAAATGTTGTCAAGACTCTACATAGTTGGCTGTAAAAGGAATAAAAAAGAAGTGTAAAGAGAAGAAACCGACCCTAAGCGATCATGCGTCCTGTTCTTCCAGTATTCAGCTGTGGCGTGCGAATCAATCATTGCGCCTGCGACGAAAGGGAGGTGCTTGACTAAATCCGGTTTGAAATAGTGACCTCTCATCTCATGAATCCACCAGAGGATCTTAGGAAGAACTTTAGGAACATCGTCCTTGAGAACCGCATCAAGCCATTTCCCAGCAACAGCAGTATTCAAAACAACCAAATCAGACTCGAGAGCTGTATCTATGGCTTTCTTACTCTTTGCTGAGATGACCTGAAAAGGTCAAAAGATTGATCACTACGATTATACAATAAGAATGAAAAAGAAGAATCAATGGAGGTTTCTCCAATCTTAACCTGCACTCCTCGATCCAACATCTTGTGCTCCAAAACCTTGATCACTTCATCTGCTTCAACTGGTTTCTGATTCGTGATCCAAACAACTTCAGCACCAACTCCTCTCAACAAGAACGCAAGTTCCATTAACAGTAAAGGTCCACCTAAATCACACGCACTAACTTCTATCATTTCAAAAAGCCCTGAGTTCGCCCCGAGAGTCAGGTAAAGTAAGATCGAATATATCACCTGAGAGCGAGAGTTCGTGAGAGACGAGCAGGACGAGCTTCGATTTCATGAAACCGAGAGGATTCAGCAATCCCGAAACCGATCGGATCTTATCGCCACTGATCTCTTCCTTCTCCACCACGAATCGGCCGCATCTCTTTCCAGTAACACTGCAGGAATCAAAGGCAGATCTCACGAGGATCATGCCCACTGTTGATACAGATAAAACCAGCAGAATCATCAGAGGCCATCTCTTCTTCTGCATCGTTACCCACACACTCGTCGACGGCTTCCCCATTGGTTAATCTATCTCCAGCTATAAATCACATCCTATGGTTTCCACAGTCACACAATCGATCTCCAATTCCAAGGATCTCTCTTTCCTCTCCCAAGTAGGTAACTACAGAAATCGAGAGGGAAATTGGCAGCAGGGAGAAGATGGAATCTCACACTGTCACTTTGATTGGAAAAACTCGCTGATCAGTAGACTCTTAACAAAACTTCGCAATTCAGGCCGTTTTGAGTATGTAGAAAGAAGTGCTTGCCGTTTCCTCAGCGGGACCTTTTCTTTTATCTCTGGGCCTTAAGAGAACCGACGAATTTATCTTATTGCGAATAATAATTGGCCCAATAGGCTATTCTTTTGGGTTCCTTTTGATGTGAGTGAATGAGAGAGTAATGACTATTAGCTTTGATCTATGATGTATCTAGTATCTACTAAATTTTACAGAGTCAAACATGAAACTTAGTGGCGATGATCCGTCGTCGTATGATCCAACAATGTATGTGGCAATGAATACATTTACTTCTTCTTCTTTTTTTCCTACGGACTATATATATAAAAAGCCATATAACTTGTGGCTATTTTCAACAGTACGTATCGATATATGGAATCTAAGTTTTTGTAATTAATACATTTGGCAATTAGCAAGAATTTGGACTTTAACTTTTTCCTCCAAAGGTCTTCGTTTCTTACTCATACCATTTCCTGATTTAGCATCATCGATTCATCATTCATGAATCACCATCATCTTAAGTTATTATATTTTTATATTAAAAACTCACCATTATTGTAATACGTTTTTACAAAATCGTAATCATAACATTTTAAAGACAGTTAAGTAAAAATATCATTACATTTAATCCATACATCATATCTCACCAGCTAACCGTCTATATTTATTTTTAATGAATCAACCTACACGTGGAAACAAAGTCAACATAATCATCTCAAAGACTTAAAACATATGAATAAATTTTCAAACACAATGGTTTCTTCCCAAATGATTTTGTGTCGGTTGCTCGAAACCCAATCTCCAACAAACCAAAACGGAGATTAATTGTTTTCTTGTACTCAAAAAGTTTCTTATTTACAAAACTAACTTAAAAAAAAAAAATCAGAGGAAAAAACTTTATACTAGTGTAGCTACAAATACGAATTACGCATTATGCATTACGGAATATGCAAATAGAAACATAAAATAGGTCGAATACATACGCATGCCTAGCTAAAAGGCTTTTATAACTAAAAAAAATGAAAAAGACAAGAAAATAGGAAGAAATTGGGTATAACAGAAGAGTAAGGAGGGACTCACCAACTGGTTGTTAAGTCATTTAATCCCTCAATTAAGCAATTGAACAGACACACACCCACCTTTGTTTTATAGCTTCTTCATTAAACCAGCTTCTCAGGGACACTTTTGTAAATTCTATGTTTCTACGTTTTTTTTATGGAGTTTTATTTCCGCTACCATGTAGTACTCGTAGTATATAGTATAGATCCTTTCTATCAAAAAGAAAGTTGGAGAAGACCTTAAAGAATATTTTAATATAATTATAAAGTACTTATAAGCTGTGTAAATGTTTGAAGTTAACTTATCGAACTTCATGATGGCGATGAGAACACGGAACAAAGAACAAAACTAGACTGTAGAAGATGTGGCAGGTAATCATTTCAATCTTTAGGAGCCTCACGTACACAAATCAGAAAGTCGTTGAAGTTTCGCACGATGAGGATTGTTTTGTAGATTAGATTATCTCTCATTCATTTTGCTATTTTTTCCTCTAAAATAAAAGAATTTTAAAATAAAGGTAGATTTCTCTCTAATCCACCTCTATTTTAGAGAAATACCTCTACTTTAAAAGAAAATATAAAGAAACCTATTTTTTCTTCTATATTTAGAAAAGAAAATAGCATTTCTATTTTTTCCTTTAAAATAAAGGTGGATTGGAAAACAAAAATGACACCTTTATTCTTTTATAAGAAAAAATAACAATAGATTAGAAATGCTCTTAGACTATGGTTATGTCTTTCGTAGACTATACTTCGTTTTGTAAATAGTTATATTCGATTTGTTTTTTTTTTCGTAAAAACTCTTATATATTAATAACATTCAGCTCTTTCTGTATTAGCTAACATAAAAATACGAAAAAGTAGTACAATGGTACTATGAGTCAAGTCAATGACAACACGCCATCATCATTCAACTATTTTATAATCGATGCAACTCATATTTGTGTTGTCATCAAGTAAATATTATCCCTAATCAGAGAAAAATATTAGTGATTTTCATGCTCTCACGTGTTTATCTAAGAATGGTTGACACACAAAAAATCATTTAATACCCTTAATATATTTATACTCGAAGATACAGAAGCTTCTGCCGGAAAAGATTAAAAATTACAGGTAGCGGTTGTCAAAATTATCCGGTAGTGTCATTATTTTATTGTTGATATTGTTGCATAGTACTAATAAAAACAAATTAAATTTTTAAAATTGGGTTGGTGTCTAATGTCCCAATGATAAGATGAGTTGGTTTTGTTCTTGTGGAGTGAAATTTTTTTGTTTATTTGAGAATTTCCATTTATTAATCGGCTCTCTCTATCTCTCTCTCGGGATTGGGTCTCAAATCTTTTTTTTTTTTTGTCTCCGACTGTTAGAAACTCTTCTCCTTTGTGTTTCCTGATATAGCCACCATCCACACTCACAACAATCTCTCAAAATTTCTAGGGTTTTTTTTAAATTTCATTTCTCCCTCAGGTAGTTTCTCTTTTACTTTAATCCAAGTTCTAAGTTCTTGAATGTTCATTCTCTATGATTGATATGTACTGTATATCTTGTTTACTTTCTGGTTTCTTATTTTCTCCCTTCTTTTTGGAAATTCTCAAAGATGAAATCATCAAAAACACTTTGACTTTTCTTCTAGTATGTAATAATTGATCTTCTCTGCTTTTTGAGTCATTGAGTTGAGCTACAAAACTTCCTTTACTCTGCATTTCTTTCGTTCATCTTCGAATTAGGGTTTTTTTTATTTTATTTTAATTTCCAATATAATATCGATTGATCCAGTTTACTATTCCTCTTCGATTTTCTGAATTGGGTTTTCTGGGTTTCTTCAGTTCTTGATGAAAAATGCTTTATCAAGATTTTGACTTTAATCCTCAGAAAAAAATTGGTCCGACGAATTTTTCTCTCTGTTTGTTGCTTCGAAACTTTTGACGATTAAAATTATTCGGTGTAAACGATTACGATGTTTCAACCTCACTCAGATTCCTCCAGAAACCTTTTTTAAAAATCCCACCTTACACGACTCTTCCTCTCTTTTTTTGCAGGATCTCATTTTCCGACCAAATTCATCGAACTAAGACCTCAGTGTAAGAAAATTTCGGCGACTTCACTAAAAAAAAGCTGTTGATAGACAAATGGCGGTTTATTACCCAAGTCATGTCAATTGTTACCAACAAGAACCAATCTATCTCAATCATCAACAACAACAACAAGCCTCTTCTTCCTCCGCCGCCGCACCATTTGCCGGCGACAACGTTCGAAACGAGATGGTCTTTATCCCACCCACCACCGGAGACGTCGTAACGGGTCTTCAAAATCTCAACGGAGACGTTACAAGAAACGGCAGCAGCGATTTAAGCTTTCACGACGGTCAAGGACTGTCTCTAAGTCTCGGCACTCAAATCTCTGTTCCTTCCTTTCATTATAATCAATACCAATTGGGTTTCACTCAAAATCCTTCAATCTCGGTCAAGGAAACGACACCGTATAACGTGGATGAGATCAGTGTGAAGAGCAAAGAGATGTTGTTGCTGGGTCAATCTGATCCTTCCTCGGGCTATGGCGGGAACGGTTTCTACAACAATTATCGGTATAATGAAACATCAGGAGGGTTTATGAGCAGCGTGTTGCGTTCTCGGTATCTTAAACCGGTTCAGAGTTTGCTCGATGAAGTGGTTAGTGTCAAGAAAGAACTAAACCAGACGAGGAAGAAGAAGAAAGGTGAAGACTTTAACAATGGTTCCAAGGAGACGGAAGGAGGAGGAGGTGGCAGTGGCGAATTATCAAGTGATTCGAATGGGAAATTAACAGAGTTATCTACAATTGAACGTCAAGAGCTTCAGAACAAGAAGAACAAGCTTTTAACAATGGTCGATGAGGTAATTATTTAACAAACTTACATCTCTTAATACTAGTTCTTCGTTTGGAACATGATCTATTGTTCTTAGTCAAAGTAGGGATGCATAATCCAGTATTTTGCTTTGTTAGAACTTAGAACATCAAAAATTATGAAACTGAATAGGTTTATGTCCTCTTTGATTTAGCTTTTTCCGAAGATTAATTCAGTTGAGATAGCTGATGCTTTGCTTGTTGTGGCTGTGTTGATGAATGCAGGTAGATAGAAGATACAACCAATATTACCATCAGATGGAAGCATTAGCTTCATCGTTTGAGATTGTAGCAGGACTTGGATCAGCCAAGCCTTACACATCAGTCGCTCTCAACAGGATCTCGTGCCATTTCCGCACTCTTCGTGACACGATAAAGGATCAAATTCAGGTTATCAGAGAGAAACTTGGGGAGAAAGGAGGAGAGTCGTTGGATGAGCAACAAGGAGAGAGAATACCAAGATTGAGGTACTTAGATCAACGGTTGAGACAGCAAAGAGCTTTGCATCAACAGCTTGGAATGGTTCGACCCGCATGGAGGCCTCAAAGAGGTCTCCCTGAAAACTCTGTCTCTGCTCTTCGCGCTTGGCTCTTTGAACATTTCCTTCATCCGTATGTGTTTTCTTCTCTCACAAGTCACACAACCTTTTCAGTTACCTATTTCATAACATTTAAGAGGCTTCATGTTTTCTTTTCTGGGTTTTGTTTGTAGATACCCGAAAGAATCTGAGAAAATCATGCTTGCGAAACAGACAGGACTATCGAAAAACCAGGTAAAAAAACCGAGCTTTTTTTGTCTTCCCTTAAAGTTGCAATGTTTGTGTTCTGCTTAAGTCACTATGGTTTCTCTGATCTGTAATTAGGTTGCTAATTGGTTCATAAACGCAAGAGTTCGTCTATGGAAACCGATGATCGAAGAGATGTATAAAGAAGAGTTTGGTGATGAGTCTGAGTTACTAATCTCCAAGTCTTCTCAAGAACCCAACAGCACAAACCAAGAAGACTCCTCGTCGCAGCAGCAGCAGGAAAACAACAACAACCTCGCTTTTTCATCTGCAGATACAACAAACGTTGTCTTCTCATCAGAAGCTAAACCAGGCCGTGTTTCAGGCAATGATGGTGAGCCAGAACAACAACAACAACAGATGAACCGGTCAGCTGATTATGATACTCTGATGAACTATCACGGGTTTGGTCTTGATGAATACCGTTACATTGGCGGGAACAACCAGCAAGACAGCAGATTCTCCAATTCCCATCACTTACACGACTTTGTTGTTTGATACTATCGTCCTTGGAACAGAGGACATGATTCTTGAAGCGCAAGCAATGTGCTTTGCATTTTTATAGTTAGGCATATTATACACCCATATCTGTGGCATATAAAGTAGATGTGTAGGTTGCTTTTGTGTATAGTGCACTTGTCACGCCAAATATTGATATGTGTGTATACAAGACTCATGGTGGTATAAAGAATACTTGCAAAGGTGTGAACATCGTTCTGGAGATAATATTTGATTTTCATATGTGAATGAACAAGCTTTATGTGCTTGGAAGTTTCTGGTCTTGAGGTATGTTAAAGATTCCTCTATATATATCACTGGACTGTAGAAACGGCGTGCTGTTCCACGTTTTGAAAACAAAACGGCGCTCAAGCTCGTTTTTTTTCTAGTGCACCATGCTACTCAGAACGGCACGAAGTTTTTTAGTGACTGCGAGTCAGTGTCCAGTACGAAAGACCTCGGACCATCATCATCAGTCCACCGGTTTCAATGGAGGTCTGTTCTTCTCTCATACCGCCGGAGATTCCTTTCCGGTTTACTCCGATACCACTGAAGTCTTCAAATTGCAGTAAAATCAAAAATTTCCGGCCATTGTCAGCGATCGCCGATATTCGATCCGGTGCACCAGATTCAGATTCCCGGAACCGGATGTTCATTCTCGGGATGGGATTCGTCGGAAGTTTTTTCGCGGAACAGCTCAAAGAAGCAGACTGGTCTGACACCAAATCCTCTCCTTCTCCCTCCTTCTCTCTATCTCTTTCCTCTTTCGCCGATTCTAATTTTATGAGGGTTAATGGTGTGATGCGTTTAGGGTGGTTTCAGGGACTTGCCGGAGTGATTCGAAGAGAAAAGAATGGGGGAAGAGAGGAATCGATCTCCAGCTGTTTTCTGCAGATTCACCTGAGTAAGTGGGGTTTCATCAGCACTTCCTCTCGATCATCTGAATCTGATTCTTAAAGCTCTTTTATGATTCCTTCTTAATCAGATGGAGTGTGCTTGATACCGTGAAAGATTACTCGCACCTTCTCATTTCCATTCCACCTTTAGCAGGCATTGGTGATCCGGTTAGCATTCGCTTTTGCTTCTTTCCCCAGATTTTAGCTTACTTCATATTTGATATGTCTGCTAAACTGACAAAAGTTTATCACTTTTCCAATAGATGTTGCGGGATGTACAACTTGTCAGAGACAAGCTTTCGAGTGGAAATCTTCGATGGCTTTGTTATCTCTCATCAACAAGTAATTTACCTTTTTCATTTCCTCATTATACCAATGCTTTTGCTTTCACTTTTGGTCAGACTCTTTCTTGGTTTCAATCTCTTGCAGGTGTGTATGGAGATTACGGTGGTGAATGGGTCAATGAAGAGTAAGTTTTATATTTTTTCATAAATAAGCTTAAGATGGTGACTATAATAAGCTCGTTCCGTTGCAGTCATACCCCAAATCCTAAAACTCAATCAGCCAAACTGAGACTAGCTGCAGAGGAAGGATGGTTAAGCTTGGGTCGTGATCTTGGGGTTTCCACTCAAGTTCTTCGACTTGGAGGTATCTATGGACCTGGTCGAAGGTAATTCACAGCTGCTTCTGCTTGTGTCTACTGTTGTCAAATAAAGGCTTTTAAAACTGATTTTTTTTTTTTTTTTTTAAAAAGAAAAATTTGCTTGCTGTAGTGCGATTGATACTTTGTTAAAGCGGGAGCATTTGTCTGAAGGTCAAAGGAGAAGAGCTTCCCGGAGATTCACATCGAGAGTCCATGTTGAAGACATATGCCAAGCTCTTCAAGCTGCCATTGAAAAGCCATCATCACTAGGGTATATATGTATATATGCATATCCATTCTTCATATTCAGTTTGTGATATCAAATATGACCATTCTTTTGAGGGGCTGATGATTCAACTGTTATCGCAGGGAGGTTTACAATATAGTTGATGATGATCAAGCACCAAGAGAAGAGGTGTTTGAATATGCCTTGGAGCTGATTGAGAAACGCTGGGCAAAGAAAATTGAAACAGAGCCATTTCTGTATGAATATCGGGAGGAGATTTCGTTGAGAGGCGAGAAACGAGTCCGTAATGAGCAGATGAAGAAGAAACTAGGAGTGAAATTGATATATCCTTCGTACAAGTCGGGATTGCAAAGCATAGTTGACAAGATGGAGAACCCTTTTTGAGTCTAACCAGAACAAAAAAAAAAAAGAATGTTGATGATCATATAAAAAGCTGTGCTTAGTTTATCTTCATCTTTTACTAATAAGATGTCTAGACAAAAAGCTCTTCTTCGATGTAGAATCTCTTCCTAAGGGTTTACTCCACTTGGAGCTGATGGAACCAAAGTTCCATTTTGTATATGACTTAGAAGTGGAGCCTCTGGTACTCGAACTAGGAGGATCCATCTTCACATCTTTTCCTTCTCGTTTCCCTATTTTCTCCTCCTCACATTCACTGGGTACATAACTATCTATCACTCGGCTTCTACATCTTCTATAGTTCTTTGCCTTTAGAGCTTTCCTCGATATTTTCGCAACTTGTTTCTCACCAACAGTGCATATGGGACACAAAGGATCATACTTTTCAGTCTCACTTGTCATGCTCTCTAAGCATTCCGCATGGTAGACATGGCCACACGCTAGAACAGCAGCAACCTGGAGGTCAAATCTGGCAGTCCTTCTCTCGGTTAAAAGCTTCGAGCAACTCCCACAAATCTGCTGACCAACGGAAGGCGAGGAAGAGAATCTGCTACTACTACTACTACCCCCACTGAGTCTCCTTCTTCCAGAGCCTAAGTACTCGCTATCAAACGACCATCTCTCCCTCTGAGATTGAGCCATCATCAGCTCGTAAAAGGCGTTCATGGACCAGCCACCTTCAGAGGAGCCGTTATGGGAGACGGTGGCAGTGTCATTGCTACAGGTCGAAAGCACAAAGGACGACCTTCCTTCAGATGCTGAGTAATCACTGGGAGATTTCAATCCCAAAGCTTTACTATCAGTAAGCGAACCTCGAGATCGTCTAGATGGGGTTGATCTAGGAGGAAGCGAGTGTGTGTGAACTGATGGAAGATCACAGGCCAAGGAGGTGGAACTTGAAGGCTTAGGTAAAGCTGATGAAACAATATCTGGTGACTCAACTATATTCTTCACCTGAAGAATCAAAAGACGAGAGGGTTAAGATACACATGATAAGGTACAACCCAGCGATAATATTAGACTCTAGCGATTGGAGCAAGTAAAAATGATCTCACCTCAACACAAACAGGGCTTGCCAAAGATTCATCTGCAGCTAAGGAAATAGATACATGAGAGACTGCAAAAGATGTCGTAAGCAAGAATCATTCATAAGAGTAAGAAAGAGAAAAGCTTAACAAATACAAAAATTAGACTTCTAACTAAACAAACTATCTGGCACCTTTATCCAATCAGACATTGGGAAATTAGACAATGATAACTAGCTATCCCTACCAAATGATGTAATTGTCTCACAATCTTTAGTCATAATCATCCTATAAGGAACTAAACCTGACTCAAATTAAAGTGTAGTACATTCCCAAAACGAAGAATTTGAAAGTCCTGCACTTTCCTAAGAAAGTCTACAACTTGTTTAAACGAAAATTACCTGAAGGTGCTCGAATCGTCGAAGTTGTGCCCATCTCTTCTGAGTTTGCGGATTTATGAGAAACAGGAGTAGCTAAATCCCCAGGAAAGCTTCCTCTTTCAGATGGCGGTAATGACATTTTATTGTGATGAGGTAAATCTTCAATCTTATCAGCCACGCGCCTCCTGTTGTCACGGCGAAAACTCCACGGTGGTGAGCACGCCGGATTATGATTAGCATCACCTCCACGTCCACTCGGAAGATTTCTCTCCTTTGCAGCCACACAGCAAGCTGACCCCATACAAAAATGACCTGCTACTTCTCGGAGAAGTCTACTCTTTAATATAGCTATTGTGATAAATATGTCTTACACGATCTATGCAACAGTGGTGACAGCCATCATCTTCTTAATCAAACACTGAAAGAACATATCACAGTAACCCAACAAAGGAAATTAAAAATGAGTGGCAAAACCAAAGAAAGTAGAGTTTAAACTCAAACACTGAGACTAATAGATCTCTTATATCAAAATCACACTCGGAAAACATCTCCCCAGGTACACTCTGAATGCTAAAATCTAGAGCATAAATCATCTACTAAGACGGGAAATAAAACCAATAAATGATTCCTAAAAACAAAAAACAGATTCAGCAACGAAGGTAGAAGAAACAAGGACTCACCAGACCAACTAGGGTTCCACAGGATTGTAACGAGGTAATGTGAAGATGCTGCGTATACCACAGAAACGGAACCAACGGCTGAGAACGGTTTCAAATAGTTGACGGAGATGGCCGTCGATCGGAATCAATCTGAGATATATATACAAGAGAGATCACTTGTTTGGGTGCGCGTAAAAAAGAAACACGCACAAGGGAAAGTGCTGCCACGTCCTCACCCTTCCTCTCTTTAATTTTCGGTGATTTTCTTCCTTTTTTGATGCTTTTCTATATATACTAGGTATTTATCCACGCTACGCTGGAAGATATTTTTTTAGATTTGTATATAACTTTAATATAATAAAATTATTTATATATTTTAAATAAATATTATATTTATTTTTTATTAGCTTAAGTTATATATTTATATGTTTTAAATCTGAATAAACATTATATATCATTAAGTTTTTTATTTTTAAAATTATAATTTACTATCAAATTTGTTTAGCTAACTATCTATAAATGTATATGTAAGAATAAAACAATACATTTTTAAGTACCTTCAAGCTAATGGTAGATATAATTTATTTTCTCTACTAAATTGCTACTTGATCCTCCTTTGAACTTATATAAAGCAAATTACCATTTAAAAAAATATTAATTAATATGATTATTTTAAATTATAAAATTTATTTATTTATCAAATATTTATTATAGACATATGTTTCTAAAACTACCAAATTATAATCAATAACATTTATATCAAAATCATTACTATTACTTTAGAACTAAATAGAAAGTTCTATTTGAACTGTTGAAATATCAATTTAGTTGAAGTTAAATAATTCAATTTTGGTTACTATAAACACATTATAACTTGAAAATTTAGCACAAAGAAATTTTATCTTTTTACAAAAGCCGAGAAATTACATTTTCTGACAAAACAAAAAAAAAATTATTTCCCACGAAACTGAGAAATCGCTTATTCCCGCCAAAATAAAAAAAAATTCATTTTCTCGTCAAACCTGAAATTTCATTTTCATACCAAAACAAAGAAATTGCATTTTCCCTCAAAAACCAAAAAATCACATTTTCCCGCGAAAACCTGTGTTTTTCCGTCAAAACAGAGAAATCAAGTTTTTTCACCAAAACCAAAAAATTTCATCTTCATGCAAAAACAAAAAATAGTATTTTTCCGTCAAAACCAAAAAATTATTTTCTCACAAAAATCGAGAAATTGTCTATTCCCACCAAAACAAGAAAAAAAAATTTTCTCGTCAAATCAAGAATCACGCATTCCTACCAAAACCGATAAACTACAATTTTCTGCAAAAACTAAAAATTGTATTATCTCCTGAGAAATTGTGTTTCCCACGAAAATTAAGAAATCATATTTTCCCTCGAAAACCAAAAATCAAATTATATGTCAAAAACTGAAATTTTGCATTTCCCATCAAAATCAAGAAATTGTTTCTTCCCGCCAAAATCGAGAAATTTTGCTTTTCTATCAACCCGAGAAATTGCATTTTCTGCCAAAATTGTCAAATTACAATTTTTCGCAAAAATCAAGAAATTACATTATCCATCAAAAACCAAAAAATTGCATTTTCTATCAAAACCGAGAAATCGCATTTTTCGTCAAAATTGAAAAGTTGCATTTCCCTCGCATTTTCTCGTCAAAATCAAATTTTTTATTTCTCACTAAAACTAAAAATTTACATTTTGCCACCAAGCCCGAGAATTCGTTTTTTTCCCCATAACCAAGAAACTATGTTTTCCTACCAAAACTGAAAATCACATTTTTCTACCAAAACCAAGAAATTCTCTATTTCTGCCAAACTTAAGAAAAATTGTTCTCGGTAACCAGTGAAAATGCGAATCTCCAAGCTGTGGTGGTCTGAGTTTATCCTCATTTGCTTTCACCTTCCATTTTTTTTTTGTAAACTTTGGGCTTTTTAATGGGTCAGCAAAATAGTAAATTAATTTTATTATTGTGTTAATAATATGTATTATTGTTATGTTTTTATTGGTTCAAATTTTTGTTGATGTGTGAGCTTCTTATAACATAACGCTTTTTGCATTATTGTTATGTAAGCATAGTTGATGATGAGTCTACATTTTCTACAATCATATATATTTCTATCAAGCAAACACATAGTTAAAAATTTTAATTTTTTTGCTGTTATTTATTATTTGAGTTTCGGTTTGGCAAATATATAAAACAAAGATTTAATTTTATTATTTGTTGTTATTTATTATTTGAGTTTGTTAAAAAAATAAAACAATTTTTTTTATTTGCTTTTATTTATTATTTGGGTTTGGGCTTGACCAAAAAATAAAACTAAAATTAACAATAAAAAATATTTGAGTTTTTAATGAGTTTAAATTTTAAAATTAAAATAAATTGATGACATGTATTAATGAAATGTTTTTAATTTTTTTCTGTTATTTATTATTTGAGTTTCGGTTTGACAAAAATATAAAACAAAAATTTAATTTTATTATTTGTTATTATTTATTATTTGGGTTTGTTAAAAAAATAAAACAATTTTTTTATTTGCTTTTATTTATTATTTGGGCTTGTGCTTGACCAAAAAATAAAACTAAAATTAACAATAAAAAATATTTTGAGTTTTAATTGGTTTAAATTTTAAAATTAAAATAAATTGATGACATTTATTAATGAAATATTTTTATTGGTGTTTTTTTTGCTGATGTGTCATCTCCTAAAAGCTTAAAAATGCTGATGTGTCAAGCTATGGAGAGACTTATGGGTTATTGTTGTGTTGATTATTTGGTCAATTTGTTTGTTTGTTTTCTCTTTATTTCTTTATATATATATATATATCATTTACCTTCCTTTTCTTTTTGATTAACTGTCTCTTACCAAGTTACCATGCATATATTAAATTATTTTATTTATTGTTTAGAAACTGTTTACTTATGCGATTTAATTTATTCCAGTAGCTTTATTTATCTTCGTTTTAACATATTTTGTTATATAAATTAAGTTTAATTATAAAAAGTAAAAATTCCTTGATTACTACTAATAAATAAAGGTTATTAAAAAAAACCACTACCTATAAATTAAGCCTTCTTTCTTTGTTGTTGTTGTTGATGTTATGCTTTAAAGTCTATTATTTTTTTTATAATTATAAACTATCTTACTATATATTTGGTCTTAACAAAACCCTTTCTCCAAAAAAAAAAAAAATTTGGTCTTAACAAACTCATAATTCTGCATCATCGCATCATCTCTTGGTATGCGTTTATTAAATGTTGTTGTGTGATTAGATACTTTTCTGTCCCGCTTATTTTTATCTTCCGTACACTACAATTCATTATGATAATTTTTATAACTAAGTAACTAACTTGTGACAACATTTGGAAAAAAAATGAAAATCACGTGCTCTTTCGCATTTGTCCGTTTTAATAAATATCTAAATCATTTGTTAAATTTATTACGAGAAGCCGAGAAGGCGAGAACCACATATTATTAAACATGGATAAGAAAAAAATCACATACTCGTATACTCCCCTCTATATAGTAACAACTAGAGAAGCTCGAGAGATTTATCAATTCTATAAATCGTAAGTGACACACACTCTCTTTTCATTTTAATACAAATGGCGGCGATGGAGGACAGTGAGACGTTTTTCTCGGCGGCAACCCCGGAGGCGTTTGAGAAAGGCAGCCTTCCGACAACCGTGATAACGGCGGATCCGTCGGAAAAGGATTCGACGGCACCGCCAAAGCCGGTGAGAATCACCTCCCCAACAGTCGCCGGAACTTACCCGGTGGTCTTATTCTTCCATGGATTTTATCTTCGCAACAACTTCTACTCTGATGTTCTTAACCACGTTGCTTCTCATGGCTACATTCTTGTAGCCCCACAGGTATACACTTATAAGTTTATATCTTATGTTTATAAAGTTTATCTACAAAATTAATTAATTGTATAATCTTTACAAGTTTATTTATTTATTGTTATGTGAATAAGCCAAAAAGATATCTCACTCATTTTATATATTGTAACATGAATTTATAAGATAGACATTTTAATTATTGTATATATTTTGCCTGGAATGACATTGACAGCTGTGCAAGATTTTGCCGCCGGGAGGGCAAGTGGAAGTGGACGACGCTGGAAAAGTGATAGACTGGACATCTAAAAACCTCAAAGCTCACCTCCCAAATTCCGTAAACGCTAATGGCAAGTACACCGCACTCGTGGGCCATAGCCGCGGTGGTAAAACCGCGTTTGCGGTTGCTTTAGGCCACGCCGCAACATTAGACCCATCCTTTAAATTTTCAGCTCTTATAGGAATAGATCCAGTTGCAGGAGTCTGCAAGAGCATGCGGACCGATCCGGAAATCTTAACGTATGAACCGGAGTCGTTCGAGCTGGACATACCGGTTGCAGTGATCGGGACGGGACTCGGACCGAAGAGGAACACGGTGATGCCACCATGCGCACCAGCGGAAGTGAACCATGAGGAGTTTTATAAAGAGTGCAAGGCCACGAAGGGACATTTCGTGGCTGCGGATTACGGACATATGGATATGTTGGACGATGATTTGCCCGGTTTTGTCGGGTTTATGGCCGGTTGTATGTGTAAGAACGGGAAACGAAAAAAGAGTGACATGAGGAGATTTGTGGGTGGGATTGTGGTTGCATTTCTTAGGTATAGTTTATGGGGAGACAAATCGGAGATTCGAGCGATTGTGAAGGATCCTTGTGTCTCTCCGGCGAGGCTTGATCCTTTGCCGGAACTGGAAGAGGCCTCTGGTTACTTCGTCTAGATTTGTGGTTTAGGTTATGTACACCACCAGAAGTACACGTATCGGTATTTGCACTCCAAGCGATAAATAATGTTCCCAAGTTGCTTTTGGCATTTCATTACCAAAAATACCAGATGATTATAGTATGTGAAAAAGTATGGTTAGAATGAGAATCAGTGCTCAAAAGTCTCAATAGATGACCTACTGTGGCAAAAATAAATCATATGGATATGAAGATAAGAATTTAAATGAGATCAAAATGACAAATATGAGAGACTCTAAACAAAGGTCCAAAAGAAAAAAGCTAGTACTGTGCTATATTTTTGAATTAGTCGTGTGTAAAGAATCTTGAATAGAAGTGTTATAAAACGGAGACAGATACACGTTTGGCCATTTTAGACTTTATTTGTTTGTCTGTATTATGACGACGAGATGGTCCTTATATATAGTTTTCTTGTGTGCAAAGAATCTTAAACAGAAATTTGATGAATGGAGACAGAAACACATTAAAGATCGTTTTGTTTGTATTGTGGCGACGAAATGTCCTTGTAGAGTTATAGATTGTCTGTATGTATACGATGAGGTGTGTGTGTTGTGATCATTTTACACATGGGTTACCACAAGACGATGAAATGAATGCCAACCAATTTTTTTTTTTTTTTTTTTAATGTGGTCTGTCAAAATGCCAATCAATTTTTGTTGTTTCTTGTGAAAAAAGTATACTACAGTAACTAACGTATCCTACATTCCTAATTATAATAAGAAAACTAGGTAATAACTCGTACCATGTGCAGGGTGAAATAATTATTATTTATTTAATATAGTATAATTTTAAAATTATATAAAAAAATACAATTAATTTTATATGAGTTGTTTATAACATTATGCTGTAATATTGACAAAATATTTTTTTGTTTATGTTATGAATTTTAGGGTAATTTAATTCTAATGTAAATTAGTTTAAAAATTAAATATATATTCACAATCTGGATAGAAATAAGAAGTCCTTCTTTATATTTTCTATAACCTATGATTAATAATATGATCTTAAAATTAAAAAAAAAAATAGAAGGAGTATATTTTGATTAAATTATTAAGTATCTAATAAAAAATTTACTACTTCTTCTGTTTCATAATATTAATTTTTTTTTAAGGTTTTGTTTTGTTTTACAATATAATTATTTTTTATATTTTTTACTACTTTCAATGAATACTATGTGACCGATTATATTTTTTAATTTTTCATAATTAGTTGAATTATATTTAATTTATATACTAAATGATTACTTTTTTAAAAGAAAAATTGCTTTTAATCTTTGTGCTTTAATACAAATAACTTATATTTTGAAATAGAGAGTATTAAAATTGTAAAAATAAAATTTGATTTTAAAATTTTATAATCGACTTTAATATTTCTAATACAAATGTAAATGCATATTTAGATTAACCCGTAAAAATTATAATCATAAGAATATTAACTTTTAAGAAAAGAAGATTACTGTAAAATTTATTTTAAATATTAAATATACATAAGGATTATATAAAAATAAATTATCTTTTTATTATTTTTAATAAATGATCTAAAATTGTATATAACTGAGTCAATGCTTATCCATTCTTAACTTTTTGATTTTATAAAAATATTTTTAATATCAAAAAGTTTAATAAAATTATTATATAATATCCTTACAAAAATATTTTAATTTTTTACCAAGTTATTTTGTTATATAAATTAAAAATAATAATATCTATTAAATTAAGCTTTCTGTTTTTTTTATCATTTATGTATTTTTATATTGATTTATGAATCATCTATCTATACATCTTTATTTTCAACTTTAGTCTTTTAAAACATACTTTTATTTATTAATCATTTAAGTAATTTATATTTATGAAATTCGAATTATAATACAGAAAAAAATATATATATATATATATATTTTACTATAAGAATGATGTGATGATTTATTTTTCTATAAAAATAAGAGATAAAATATAATATTTAAAAAAATAAATAATATGATATATTTTTGGTAAGAAATAGAAAAAGAGAATATCTTGATTAATCATCATCAATATAATTGATATAAACTAATGTATAACCAAATTAATGTGAGTGGCATAACATGTAATTAATCTAGTAACATAAGTCTATTTATATAACTTTGCTAAAAATAATTCTGGTGATGATACATCAGCAAAATGACACTACTGTAATATTTTATAAAATTAAAGTTATTTTTTAAAAATGTTTCTCTTTTAATATATAAGAGATGTGAGATTTTAATTTTATCTTACTGCTGGTGGAACCAACTTATAAAATTGAGCTTATAAATATTTAAATGGGCCTAAGCCCAACTTTTTGACGTTGACTTCCAATCCAAAAACCAGTCTCTCACATCCCACTAATGTCACTATCCCCCGCGTCATGCAACAACCTTATCCATAACCATCCTGACACAGGCGATGTACACGTGGCGTACAATTTGGCTAAATTTATTCGGCGACTGTTACTTGATGACTTGTCAGTTTTTTACGAGTTAGCCCTTCACGTCATCACGACTATACACCTGAATTCTCATTTTTATCCCTCTTTTGAGCCTCCTCCACGACCATAAGCAAAAATGCAAGAAATTGGTGAAAAGGGTATATTCGTCAATTGAGGCAAATATGGGCTGATAAATTCAACAGAGTTTCTCTTTCTCACTCATTTTTGCTCTTTGTTGATCTGTCTGTGCGGGATACTTCCTTTGGTCCTTTGTTGATCTATCCAATCAAATCTTACGAAATTGTAAGGTAAAACTCCACTTTTTTCTTGTATTTCGATTACAGGTTACTAGATAATATAAACTACTATAGTTTTTCACTTCTTTTGATCGAGGATACACCGATCGTTGTTATTTATTTTTGTTTCTGATCTTTTGTAGTGTATTTTTGAGATTAGTCAAATTAGCCGTTGTAGTTTTGTGTGGGATCAGTGATTTCTATAACGATTCGTAATTTTTTCTAACAAATAAACTACTAGTTACTATTTTCAGAATTTGTTTGTGATTTTGGGAATCGAGTTAGGGTTCAGAGATTTGGTAGTGTTGGATGCTGAAAGTTTCCATTTTTACAATTGAATTTTCATGGGTTCTGGATCAAAAGAGGAAAAGATGAGGTCGCTTCAGGCACCGATTGTTTGCCCTAATGTTCGTCCCAGACAAATGGGTGTCTCTGCTTCACTTGTCAACTGCTCTGTTTCGAAACCAAGGCTTCTCAAAAATCAATTTTGGGGTGATCAGACCAGAAATGTCAAGCCAAAGGTTGCTAGAGTCACTCTCCGGCTCCATCTTAGGAGGTGTAAGAGCATACAGTGTCTTTTCAGCTCGCATTCTGATGGTACCGGAAGCACAGCAGAGAATTTCAACGAGAACGATGAAGATTATGTCAAGTCTAGTGTACTGGAAGCTGGTAAAATCTTGAGTTAAACTTTCATCAAACCTTGAGTTCTCTCTCTCTCTCTCTCTCTCTTCTAATCATCGATGTCTTCTTGGTGTTTTTTTATTTTGTATATAGTTGAGGTAAGAAGTGGAGCAGATGGTTTCTTGGTCAAGATGAGAGATGGGAGGCAACTTCGATGTGTCCACAATAATCCTCAGGGAGGGAATCTTCCAAATTATGCTCCACACTCTGCAATCGTACTGAAAATGGAAGATGGAACCGGTCTTCTTCTTCCCATTGTCGTCTGTATGTCATTTCGAACTCATTCTTTCGTTTGCAGGCTCACATTGTGTTGAAACTTCCATCGTCCTCTGTGTTCTGAGCCTCATCCTTTATATTGGTTTTCATTGCAGCGGAGATGCCAAGTGCGTTACTTATGGCGGCGTTGACAAATGTTCAAATAGTAGGGCTTTTGATATTCTTGCGTTTATGCTTGTGTTTGAATCAGTCAAGTGTAGTTATGAAGAGTGGGTTGATGGATGTTTTTTTTGGTTACTGGTTGTGTAGGCAAGACCCACTATGTACCAAGTGGTGAAGGAGATGGTAGACAAAATGGGTTACGAGGTATGCCTAACTTACGGTTCCTCTCTCTCTTGTATTTTTATTCTCTCATTACCTATACAAATTCTGATATGAAGAATGTTTCAACTCTTTTATCTGCAGGTTAGGCTTGTAAGAGTTACCACAAGAGTTCATGAGGCATATTTCGCACAGTTATACATATCAAAGGTTTGCCACTTCTGGCCTAGAGTTGCATCTCCCATTTATTTTTCTTCAAATGCTGTCTTGATATTCGAAATCCGTATCTCATTTTCATTTCTTCTACTAAGGCTGTTCTGAATGGGATTGCAGGTGGGTAATAAGTTGGATTGTGTGAGTTTCGATCTTCGTCCTTCAGATGCAATTAACATAGCTGTCAGATGCAAGGTATAGTTATGTTACCGTACCTATATTTAGGGGTCCCTTCCATGAGATCATCTTTCACAGTACAAAAATATGTCTTGACTTTGGGAAACTTGTGCCAATGCTCACTACTCTTTAGGTACCTATCCAAGTCAACAAGTATCTAGCTTATAGCGATGGGATGAGAGTTATCGAGTCTGGAAAGCTATCAAAGCAAACACCTGGTTCAGATGGTTTATTATTTACTGAACTAGACCGGTAATTCTAAGCCCACTGATATCAGTCATTTGAAGATCCTTTTGGTTGAGAATTTGACAAGTAACAAAACGTTTGTTTGCATTGTGTAGGCCAAATGGTCAGCCTTGTCTTGATACAAAAGAGTTTGATCTGTTGAGCAACATGATGCAAGCTGTTGATGAAGAACGGTATGATGAAGCCGGTAAGCTTACTCTCATTCTCCCCATTTCAAGATCATTTTCTTTTGAGTAATTTTGGAAGTGATCAAATGAAATCGTTAGTGAATCTTGATCCTGCCGTGAGTGAATTTTTATGTTCAGTGAATTGACGATAATGGTATGAGCAAGTTTCTTGGTTCTCATGTTATTGGGTCAAGACAAGAATTAAAGATCAATGTCCGGTTTTGTTGCTACAGCTGAGTGGAGAGACAAGCTTGGCCAGTTTCAAGCAAAACGCAAATTAAGGAAATATACATGACAAGGTATGGTTTCAAAATAAAAAGCTCTTCCTTTATACGCAAGCAAAATTAGTAATTTTTGTTGTGTCTTTTTTTCTTCTTGAGGCAGCTTTGGGAGACGAAGAATTTATGTAAATAATAAAAAAGCCATTGCTAGAAGCTGTGTGATCAAGTGGTGGAAGAAATGGTTGCAAAGAGACATCTTTCTTCTTCCTTTTTTTTTTTTGTCGACAAGACATCTTTCTCTATCTACTACACTTGTGCACGTCGTAAATTCCAAAAAAAGGGGCAAAATTTATAAAAATGTAATGTAGCGTGATCGTGAGTCAGTGATGTGTATCACGTGTACATATTATATACATGAATCATCTGTAATATCCGGTAAGTAAAAGCTTCCTCCAACTCTAATGAAATTATGAATAAGTCTTATTGACAAAAAATGCTTGATTTTTTGTTTTTGACATTTGTCCTTACCACATTATTGCACAGGCCGGATTACCGGAAGTAGGGCCGCACGTATAATGATAGTCTAATAAATTAATGTTTATTCAAATTTTTAACGCATTTTGATTATAATTGAACTGGAAAATCGATTTAGATGTCTATGGACATTGGACATACTCCAAAATTGATCTGATTCTGAACAAACTCTAATCGAAGTTGTGAACTCGATGGAAAGACAAAAAACGGAATTCAAGTGTGACGGCAAAACTGGAATCGAGTTCCCGCCAAGAGCGTTCACACGTGTCTTTGATGTTTGAAGGCAATTATTAACTAACCACTTTTGGGGTTAAGAAAAATAAAAGTTAATAATCAAAGGAAAACGAAGAGGCAGACGAAAAAGAAAAAGGGAAGAAGAATCTTCAACATTTATGGCAGAGAGATTTCTTTGTCTTTCCGGCGTCCATGAAATTACTACTGGACATTTATTTCGACATTGATTAATAACTGCACAAACTTTAATTTCCTCAGTAACTTCTTCCTCTACCGTTTCTTCCTTCAAATCTCTCTCTGCTTCTCTTTCTCGATTTCGAAGTTTCCTAATTCTAAGACTCGATTTATTCAAGTTCCATCGGTTATCCTCATGTCGGGTCCTCTTGATCGATTCACAAGACCCTGTAAGTCTTCTTCTCCTTTTTCTCACATCCCTTGATCGTGTCTTCGATTTAGCAGTTTTGCTAGGTTTCTATAGTTACTAAATCGGTTCTACTCTGTTTCGCTCCTCTCTCTCTCTCTCTCTCTCTCTCTCTCTCTCTCTCTCTCTCTCTTTCTCTCAGGTTTTGAAGGTTTCTCCAACAACGATGAGAGAAGGGAACGGAAGTTGGATTCCCAAGTTTCAGAGGATGAGAAGAAAACTAGAATCGGAATCTTCAAGAAGAAAGCATCAAAGGCTTCTAGCAAATTCAGACACTCTCTCAGCAAGAGAAGAAGGCCAAGCAGGACCAGAAGCATCGATCGGACTCTGTCTCTTACTTTCGAAGACATACACGATGCTGATGAACTGCGATCTGTCTCTGAGTTCCGACAATCACTCATCTCTGACCATTTGCTACCTCCAACGCTTGATGACTATCACATGATGTCGAGGTCAGTTTCTCTTTCCCATTTTAGCAATCTTTCTGCTGTAAATAGTAACATTGTTTGTTTCATGACATATTTCTTGTTCTTTCTGCAGATTCCTTTATGCAAGGAAATTTGATCTTGGAAAAGCAAAGTTAATGTGGGCTAACATGATTCAATGGAGAAGGGACTTTGGTACAGACACAATCTTGGAGGTATGTAAAGTTAGTTCCTTTCCATGTGTTGTTGTGAATAACATTTGTGCCAAAACTTCAAAACGGTTCTTGTAATAGTTTTGCTTGGCTGATATCTTTGTCTCGGTAGGACTTTGAGTTTCCTGAACTGGATCAAGTTCTCGAGTACTACCCTCAGGGATATCATGGTGTTGATAAGGAAGGAAGACCTGTTTACATTGAAAGACTAGGAAGAGTCGACCCTTGCAAACTCATGCAAGTCACTTCACTGGAAAGATACTTGAGATATCATGTTAAAGAGTTTGAGAAAACTGTCACTGTCAAATTTCCAGCTTGCTGCATCGCTGCTAAGAGACACATTGACTCCAGTACAACTATTCTTGATGTCCAAGGCGTGGTACATGTCTTTTTCTTTCATTGTATGTTTGTGCGGTTTCCTTTAGACTCTCTATGGATCTTCTGAATATGTTTGCAGGGCTTTAAGAACTTTACTAAATCTGCGAGGGATCTTATAACCCAGCTGCAAAAGATTGATAATGATAACTACCCTGAGGTATTGATTTCTCGGCTTACTTCCATTGATTTTTATAAGCAAAACCTGTTTTTGAGCATGAGTTTGATACAACATATGTGCAGACACTTCACCGTATGTTCATCATCAATGCCGGTCCTGGTTTCAAGATGTTTTGGGGCACAGTCAAATCGTTTCTTGATCCAAAGACTGTCTCCAAGATTGATGTAACTTTTCCATGTATCCACTTTTTCAAAAAAAAATTTCATTGTAGAAGACTGAATTGAATCAATGTTGATCTTAATAGGTCCTTGGCAACAAGTACCAGAACAAACTACTTGAGATGATTGATGCAAGGTAGTGTTCTGTTTTCTCATCATAAATCTCCAGAATATTAATCAACCATATCTGACTCATCTCTGGAACTTGTTCAGCCAGCTGCCAGATTTTCTCGGTGGCGCTTGCACTTGTGCAGATCAGGGAGGTTGTATGAGATCAGATAAAGGGCCGTGGAAAGACCCTGAGATACTAAAGGTCGAGTGCTTTGTGTCTTGATGGTTCTTTATGTTTCTGTTTATGTATATGTTCATCTAAATAATTTTCTTAGCCTTCATGCAGATGGGTCGCAGTGGTGGAACGTTCTGTAGGCATGCCGTTGCTGTTCTAAGCAGTGATTCCCAAATATCGTCATCTGATAAGCCAACTTCTTATGGTGTAAGAGTCTTTTTTATTTGGGTACTTGGAACATATTTGATCAGATTGTAATAGTATAACCTCTCTTGGCTCAGATGAAAGCTAGTGACACATCAACAACAGAGTCAGGGTCTGAACTGGAAGAGATGGCTTCACCGAAAACAAATCATGTACCTAAGTTGACTCCTGTTTCTGAGAATGTAAGCGTTTTTAACGTATTAAAGTTTTTTTCACTTCTTACTGGACCTGACATGCTGTTAATGCTTACTTGTAGATCAAGGGCAACGGTAAAATAAGCCCTACTGTTTTATCTGAGTATGAAGACTGTGTACCAATGGTGGATAAAGTTGTGGATGTTGCTTGGCAGTCACAAGAGATCTCAAATGCTTCTGAAGGTAAGACATGAAACGCAAAGCTTTGTGATTTCAGAAGCAGGTGAAAATCAGACGTAAAATATGGAACCGTGTTGCAGGTTCGGAATATACATCAACTTTGGGCAAAATAGGAACGGTTAGTCATATCTGGAGTTGGCTAAGTGCGTTCTTGATAAACTTGTTCGCACTCTTGGCTTCTCTGTCTCTGCCACAGAGTAAAAGACAGTCACAGTTGATTTCTCCGAGCGCTAGAGCTGAGCCGTGCGACGAACGAAATGCAAGGGAATCTCGTCCTCCTTCGCCTTCTCGTGCAAGTACCATCACTGAAAGAGTTATCTTGTCCTCTGTTGTAAGCAGACTAGGCGATCTTGAGAAACAGATAGAAACCCTTCACATGAGGAAATCCGAGATGCCTCATGAGAAAGAAGAGTTGTTGAATGCTGCTGTTTATCGCGTGGATGCACTCGAAGCAGAGCTCATCAACACGAAAAAGGTATAAAAAAAACCCAATGATCTGATTCTAAACCGTCATTGTGAAACCTGTAAATAACCTAATATTGGTCTTGAGCAGTCATTACATGAGGCATTAATGAGGCAAGAAGAACTCTTGGGCTACATAGACAGACAAGAGGAAGCTAAGTACCGGGTTTGTTTTCTTTTGCAGCTAACTTTGCTTTTATTCTATTTAATCTTTCATGTATCTATATTTTAATTTTTGGGAATATGATGCAGAGAAAGAAGTTCTGCTGGTGAAGAGAACTCAAGGTTGAGAGGTAATTAGGTCTTGAACGCAAAGGTTTCATTGGATTTTGTTTTAATCTCTGTCTTCTAACTCTTGTTAAGACCTCTGTAACTCTGTTGAATGTGCTTGACACTATTGGACTGTGTGATATAGTTTGGTGTGATTGTGACATTGGATTCTGTATTGGAGGTTCAAAAGCAAGAAAAGAAAAAGAAGAATTAAGAAGAAAAACTCAATTGTGAGTTGTATTGTATAATGTATGGCCTTGCATGTTAGAAGAAAGGGACTCATCGACCATCCACAAGTTTATATGACCAAACAAAAGACTAGTGACAAGTTTCGGGTACAGTTTGTTAACCTCTTTTATACACGACAAATTTCCCTAAAAATAAGGATTCGTGCATTACTACACAATAATATCACACAATAATCGTTTTTCTTTTTGCTATATGAGCTGCAATACGATAAATTAGGCTCAACTAAACTTCAATCAAATGTGAATCGAATCTTAAAATAGTACATTATGATTTGACATAACAAGATTTATTAATTAGGTTATGATGAGTCTCTATCGAATTTAAATACAACTATACAAAAGATTAAACCAAACATAGCGAATATGAAAGTGACCGCTTTTCTTTCAACCAATAAAATCAATAAAAATGGTGGTTTTTTTGTTGGCGACGCCTTTGTAAATTAGTTAGTTACACCAACTTTGTGTCCACAATATTTGAAAATCAAGAGATATATATATATATTTTTTATGCAATTATAGTGTGGTTCATGATTAAGAGTTTTTATACTATGAGGTTTAAGAGTTCAACCAAATTATACAAAAATAGAAATTGATTTCACAGTCCCAAGTTGGATCAGGGATCTAGTGCTAGTTGATATCAGCTTTGTAAATCCCTTACTGGAATATGAGTTGTTGAGTTAAAAAAAAAGAGAAGAATTAATTGTTCTTCTGCGAGCATTCATTTGATAAGGCACAAAAATTAATAAAATGCCTGTATAAATTGAATGAGAAATTACAACGAAAAATGTTCTTGAAATCCGGTTTTGATAGCTAAACTGGTTGAATGCATAAATGTTTTTTTGTTGGAACATGCGGACGACGAGGGTAAAGACTAACTTACACCATGCTCTAGTCTCCAGCAAAGAAAATATTGAATCTTTAATTTTTAAAAATATAAGAATTTAATGAACTTCAAAATAAACAAATATCATCAACTGTATATACGCATGTACTCAAGAAACTTACACAAAAGAAACGCGGTCAGAATCATGAAAAGGTTAGACCATTATTGTGTATCAAGTGTGTACCAAATTATATCATACCAGAAACATGTTTTGCCTTTTCTTTGATAGTTTTTTCTCGTCTGAACTCACCGAACAGGTAAGCAAACACGAGCTAGACTTGAGTCCTTTATTTCTCAATCATCTATAGTTAACTTCGAAAGATTTTTTTTTTTTGTTTTGTTTTCTGATAATCTTTATCGGTTGATTCGATCGGTCCTGGTAGATAGAAACCTACCGAAATGCTACAAAGTGGACTTCTGCTTAGTTTAATGGACACCATAAACTCCAAACTCAACAGGTCATAAAATTCATGAAATCCATATTTGAACTATCATACTATTTATTTTGAGTTTGAAATACTTTCCGACTAATAATAGGAGTAGCTGAATCACTTGTTACCGAATTGTTATATAAACTGCATGAACCTTTGGTCCAAACCCACTTTCAACACAAATGTGATTTTTGTTTTCAAGAGGTTTGTATTCGAGTAGACTGCTGTAACATATTTCCAAACCACTGGACCACAGACGTGACGTGCGGACTCACTTCGAAAGTTTGCTTTATCATTTCTGTCATATACAAATATTCACAAATAACTAAATACTGAAAAATAAATCAATCCTTCCAGAGAATTTTTTGTTATTTGTTTTTTTTCGAAGTCTCAGCACAATAAAATTATAAATACTATTTTAAAGACACGTTATCCTTGCAATGTCTACTAAGAAAACAACAAATGTCAACCATATCTAGTAATATGATAATGTGATTGAAGATTCTCTAGTGACCATATTTAAGCAAAATTCTAGCTTTCCCCACTAGTAAAAATGCGAGACTTACCACCGATCGTAATAAATCAATGCAGCGCTTGTAACTCTGCTTGTAGACTGGTCTCAACTCTCAAGTTCGAAGACTAAATATGGAAAGGAATGAATTACGTATTTACGTTCCAAAAAATATTGGAATCAAAAGCTGGTATATTTTCTCAATCTTTATATATAAAGAGAAGGCTTATTGTCAGAAGGTGAAGCAGAACGTTCACGTGAAATGACTACCTTCATTTGGCAATCTATTCGCGTTGGAAAATTACTTGGCAGCAAAGCCCACGTGGTTCACGAAAAAAATCCCTTTTAAAAAACATTTGAATCGTTCTAATAGTATTATAATAAAAATAAAATATCAGTACTTATGGAGACGGATAAGGAGAGCACAGCTTGATATTTTGCATGCAAGAAATAAGATCGAATAAAAAAAAAATCAATATATTTAAAATATTACTTAAAGTTTCGATACTATATAATTTCGTTCTTAGATACCATTGTACCAATACCTAAATACCCTAGACCGTCTCTCTATTGTGTAAGCGGAGCAACAACGTGACAAAATTAAGAACGTGTTCTCTCATGCGTGCACAAAATATTGTTTTCAGGAATAATATTTCGAATACCATTTGAAATAACATGTTCCACGAATCATATGCCGTGGTCCAAGCGAAAAGAAGTCAAATCAAATATGTTTTAATTCGGATCTTTATTCGGTTTATAGTAATCTCTTTTAGATTTAATCCTTTAACACAACAGAAAAATATCTTCAGGTTTGTGCCCTCTATATGCCTAGTTTGATATATCTCGTATCTTTCTAAGTATTGAGTTGGGGCCTCACTCTTGTGTTGATCACACGGATTCTTAAAAAAGTCGGTCGGTATACGTCTTATGTGTTGACATGCATTATTGATTTTAAACTCTATATTTATTTATAAAATAAAATATGGGACCAAATTGTTGCTCATACAATACATACAAGTGACCTAATCTGTTTTCTTTTCTTGCCTACCTTTTTTTTGCTGTTGAGATTTCTTGCCTACGTTAAGAGTTCGAAAAGACAAAACCAGAACAATATAAGTTTAACAGTAGCATGCAGACGATTTAGAGCAATCAGTTAAAATCGATCAATTTGTTGTACAGTTGTCTGTTTACGATTAGTCGAAATCACAAAATTGGTTTTGATCATGTTAGTAGGAATAGCTATTGTTAGATAAAGTTACTAGGACATATAAGTTTTATATATAACTACCTATTTAGAAGTTGACAGTCGAGATTAACACTATGATCCTTCATCAGTTAGAATCAATCAAGAAGTTTTACTTATAATTGTTTGCTTGTGGTCAGTCGAAATTGTAAAATTGTGTTTTAAAGTCCAAATAATTAAGTTCATGTCACTAAAATGTGACATGAGAGCTTGAGTTTATATATATAACAACAAGCCTTGTATGAGTTAGTGTTAACTGTACAAATGATCCTAAAATGGAAGCTTACTCTTTAACTACTTGATTAGCCCTACCTATTATTAATCAATATTATATTATATATCGTAATTAATCACAATGAGTCCAGACCAAGTTTTTATATTAATTTTCACCAAGAGGATCTTTGTCTAATAGCGTTTTGGTGTGTTCTTCCAAAGAGTTTGGTCCCCAACACCTAGTTCGATTTCTCATGGGAAGCCCTCACGAAACTCTGCCAGGAAAAGGCATCGGCTTCAACCTAGCTAGAACTCATTGATGTTAGTTCCAATTTTTTGTGTGAGTGAATATCAAATTTATTCAATCAAAAATCTTTGTTATACATCAAGTGCTTCTATGTTTTGAGAGTTTATTTGAAATTGCTAAAACATGAAATAACTAAACCTGTGTGTGAATCCCAATCTACAGTAACAAACAAACAATTATTGATTTTTGTTGACCTAATTAACGAAAAAGAAAACGCCTCCATATCCAAGAGATACCAAATAGAATTTGTTACGTTATGCTTTGTGCATGGATACACATATTTTTGGGTATATAGTTTCACATATAAAAGGGTCTCATCTTATCAACAATTTTTCATATTTTTTAACCATCGATCGTGAATATGAAATATTCTTGTTTTCTTATTATTGTTCCACTATGCGCGCGGTCGATACAAAATTCTCGGATTTTACATTCGACTTTTCATATTAGACTGATAATAGTAATATAATCAATATATTTATACTACGGATCACAAACACAAAGAATAGATCCCTTAATTATTATCATCGATTAATACCTGTAAGACTAAGAAAAGAACAAATACTAAGTGTCGTTTCAAAAAAAAAAAAAAAATTATGTGGTCCCAACCTAAAGAGACCAATTTACATGCCACGACGACTGGTTCTTGTTATGTGCTTCCATTTTTACGGATTAATAATTTGTAGAATCTTTTCCATTTAGTTTTCCGCGAAAACGATATGAAAATCAGATGTGGTTAATAAGAATCTATCTTCGACCTCAACAAACACGATAGATTTTGATTATTAGACTCATATTATTTAGATTTTCCCTTATAACTTAGTTGTCTTTTTTTTTTTTTTTGGTATTGCAACTTATTTGATCGATATATGCCGCGAAACCCAAACCTTTAAACTGTATCCGTACCGGTTGGAAGGAAAGATTTCATTTTTTTATATATAATATACGAGAATGACTTGCATACTGATTTTAAAGTACGTTGTATAGTTACTATTAGTATAAAGGATACACGTATAAAAGATACCGTATTATATTTATATATATGGAGAGATAAATACAACGTACATAAGATGCATGTGGCTGTCATAGAACTCTCTCTTGTGACACTTTGCCTCTTTCCTTATATATATACCGACCCAGCATCACTTATTATCTTCATTAACCTTCTGCCTTATAGAAAGAGACACAGAGAGAAAGAGAGAGAGAGAGAGAGAGAGAGAGAGAGAGAGAGAGAGAGAGAGAGAGAGAGAGAGAGAGAGAGAGAGAGAGAGAGAGAGAGAGAGAGAGAGAGAGAGAGAGAGAGAGAGAGAGAGAGAGAGAGAGAGAGAGAGAAATGGAAGTAATGAGAATTCTTCACATGAACAAAGGAAACGGTGAAACGAGTTACGCCAAAAACTCCATCGTTCAGGTTGAATTTTATATCAAAATTCAATATTATAGCATTGTGTACACATATATATTGTAATGTCAAAAACCATGCATATATATTATATATTTTTTTGGTTAATGGACCTAAAAATAGAAAGACAAGTGTGTATAATGTTTATGAAACACGCAGAGCAACATAATATCTCTAGGCAGAAGAGTAATGGACGAAGCCTTGAAGAAGCTAATGATGAGCAAACCAGAAAGTTCGAGCATTGGAATCGCCGACCTAGGCTGCTCCTCCGGTCCCAACAGTTTCCTGTCCGTCTCCAACATCATAGACACAATACAAAACGTTTGTCATGACGTGGACCGTACAGTTCCTGAGCTCAGAGTCTCTCTCAACGACCTCCCTAGCAATGACTTCAACTACATCTTTGCTTCTTTGCCAGAGTTTTTCGACCGGCTTAATGAGAGAAACAATAACAATAAAGAGGTTTTAGGGCTCGACCGCAGAGGAGGACCACCGTGTTTTGTGTCGGCGGTTCCTGGTTCCTTCTACGGACGTTTGTTTCCTCGCGAGAGCCTTCACTTTGTTCATTCTTCTTCTAGTTTACACTGGTTGTCTCAGGTGTGTTTTTCTGGTCCTCTATGCGGAATTTCACTTATTAATATATTATATTTACGAGCATATATTTTAAAAACGCAAGAAGGAATGTTTACGAGTATATATTAAAAAAGGTTCAAATTAATGCCATCTTCCAAGTTCCAACTAGCATTCTTAAGAATAAAGTACTAAATCGAATATACTATTATGACTGTAATATCGTAGTTACAATAATTTTTTTTATTAAAATATATATTCTAAAAAAATAAAATTATCTATAATATAGTAATTTTGATATAGAAAAGGGTGTTTATGATAATCGCGATAGTTTTTTATAGTGTTGTTTTCACGATACAGTACGAATAAACTATTTACGCAAGTAATATACCTTTTATTAAGCGAAATCTTAGTGCGTGGGAATCTTTCTTATTCAAGAAACCAAAACAAAACAAAAAACAGAAACTTAGTGGTTCACACATCACACAAACAAGAAAATACAAATGTGGTCCACATGCATAATATGTTAACTTCATCAAAATATCACGTACCGTCTGGTAAACATATTTAACTATCATTCATATACAAGGTTCCATGTGGTGAGGTGGACAAGGAAGATGGGGTGGTCATAACAGCTGATTTGGACAACAAAGGCAAAATATACATATCAAAGACAAGTCCTAAGAGTGCACATAAGGCCTATGCTCTTCAATTCCAAACCGATTTCTCGGTGTTTCTGAGATCACGATCCGAGGAGTTGGTTCCTGGAGGCCGAATGGTTTTATCGTTCCTCGGTAGAAGCTCACCGGATCCTACAAGCGAAGAGGGTTGCTATCAATGGGAACTCCTAGCTCAGGCTCTTATGTCCATGGCCAATGAGGTATAGTGTTGTTTATATGTTTACCTTTAATTAGAACAAAACATGTAAATAGTCTCTTAGGACTGTATACATATATGGTCCATCTATATTAATTACTCCTAGATCTGACCGTTGCTTGTTACTCGACCAATTAAGTCCTAGTAATGTGTCCCCATGCATGTGTTCTTTTCCAATTTTGTTGAGTTTCTCAGACTATTTAATTTAGTCGAATTGTGTAGGGAAAATTGATACATTTAAACCGCATTACCCAAAAAAAACAAAAGATGCTGTTACTAAATTTTTCTAACTATGACAAAAATACATACACGTTTTTGTAGAAACCCAATTATACAGTTAAGAATACTTATGAAGGAAACCATCTCTATCACTCAATTATTGCAGCCTAGATTTTTCTCTAAAACCATTCAAAATTAATTCCTATGGTTTTTCTAGATATTTGATCAAACTAATGCTAATTTTCGGTTTGCTTCCAAGATCTAGATTATTGGATCAATAGATAATATCCCAACGATACGAATATTGGATCAATATATAGATAAAATAGCCCAATCAAGTTTAATTCTCAATAAGTCATAGATGCATGACCAAAAGGTGCCTTTTTTTTTCACCTAAAGGGTATCATCAAAGAAGAGGATATCGATGCTTTCAACGCTCCCTACTATGCTGCGAGCTCCGAAGAGTTGAAAATGGCGATAGAGAAAGAAGCTTCTTTTTTTATCGATCGACTTGACATCAGTCCGATTGATTGGGAAGGTGTAAGTATCAGCGAGGAGAGTTATGACATAGTACGCTCCAAACCAGAAGCCCTAGCTAGTGGACAAAGAGTGGCTAAGACCATACGAGCCGTGATAGAGCCGATGCTAGAACCTACATTTGGTCGTAATGTGATGGACGACCTTTTTGAAAGGTATGCAAAGATAGTGGGAGAGTACTTCTATGTGAGCTCGCCTCGATACGCTATGATTACTGTTTCACTCGTTAGAACGGGTTGATCATGTTATATAAACCTATGCTTATTTACATGTCTTTGGACCTACAACGACATGATTTGGTATCTTTTAATTAACGAAGTATATGTAATATGTCATTTGCTTCGAGAATAAAATAAAAATAAAAATATCAGATCCTATGGAAGATTTAAATAAGTCAAAATAAAGATGTACTTATATATATGCTTTGCTAGAAAAAAAACAAAGAAGATTTTAGTTGGTTAATTTGTTGTTTAATTCATACTCAAACAAATTATAGTGAAATCATTTACTGTTGATTAACTGATTTAGGTACAACGTCAAATCTAAGAATGTGTCTCTAGCTTTTTGTTTTATTCGTACATTAAATCGGTTGTTAAAACAAAAAAAACTACTCACTAGTCACTAATTAATGAACAAATATGTTTATGTTTCTCTCGTTATTGATGCTTTTACAAAAAATCGAAGAAAAAAACACTAGTTGTTTAATATTTCTACTACTATCAGATTTTTGCATTGTCAATAATTTAGCATCCAGAATCTGAAACTTGAAATGGGGATGCATATTGAAGCATCAATCGAATTATTCAAATAGGAGGATCACTTTTGGGTAATCACACGCTTATTTGGTGTTCTTTTTATCTTTTTTTCCTTTGAAAATGGAGATTAGACCGGAATGTGACGTGGGAGTGTTAAAAGTGATTATCACTTTAATTGCCACTTAGGAGTTGTGCCTTCACAAGTGGAAAACAAGTTAATCATGGCCACTCGTGAGTATGTAGTGCAATACCCCAACATCCTCTCTCTACCGTCCACGTGTCTACCATTTTATGCTTTTATTCTTATTCTACTGTTCATTTTGTAATAACTTTCAGCGCATCACGTCACAGTCCGATGACCAAGACAATTTTATAACCAGAGCGAGAAAGTTCCATGACCACGCCTTTAAATAAATACCAAAACATTTTGTTTTATAGCCGTTGAAACGTTTTCCACATGCTCATGATTTTTATACATATTCTTGCCAACGATCGTGATTAATTTTCACAATATAGTGCTGGCTTAGACTCTCAAATGGCAATATCAATGTAGATTAGCAGAACTGGTTTTCTAGTTCTTTCTGATGGGTTTTATGTCAACAAAATTTTACACGAAATTTTACATAACTTTATAATCTTGATTTAGTATGCATTCTTAGTAGTGTACACACACACACACGAGCAAAAAATATACTCATTAGATTTGTATAGTCTAAAGAAACATCATGAGATGAAAGAAAAAGATCAACACCCCACTCAGTACTTACAAAATATCTCCTTGTATTTATAGACTCGGTCCACCATATCGTATACTTAAAATTCATAATTAACTTTTCTTTCCATTTTGGACGAGAAAAGAAACTTTGGAAAGAAAATTAAATGGACCATCTTTGCCTCTGTCCCCTCGTAGCTCTCATGCTCTGCGGCTGCGCGGTGATACTAACACTGAGAAAAATACACAAAATCGTGATCCAAGATCGAGAGAAATCAATGGCTGGTATTCCACCGGGAAGTCATGGTTTTCCGGTGATCGGAGAAACACTTCAGTTCATGCTTTCCGTTAATAGCGGCAAAGGCTTCTACGAATTCGTCCGTACTCGCCGTATCAGGTAAACATAAGAAGCCTCTGTACCATCTAGAAGGTTTATGTTTTACACCTTTTTTATTTTCAATAATATATTTACTTTCGTTATAGGTACGGAAGTTGCTTTAGGACAAGTTTGTTCGGAGAGACGCACGTGTTCCTATCTACGACCGAGTCAGCTCGGGCGGTTCTGAACAACGAGTCAGGGATGTTCACGAAACGATACATTAAGTCCATAGCTGAGCTTGTAGGTGATCGGAGCCTTCTGTGTGCATCTCAACACCATCATAAGATTCTTCGTAGCCGTTTGATCAACTTGTTCTCCAAAAAATCTACGGCTCTGATGGTAAGACACTTTGATGAACTCGTCGTGGACGCTCTTAGTGGATGGGAACACCATGGTACAGTGGTCTTGCTCAAAGAATTGCTCCAGGTTTGTTTCACATGCTGCATAATGGGCTGAATGGTATGAGGCCTTCGTCATAGAACATTTTGCTAATGAAACAAGCTAGGCCCATAGTATAACTGGACTATGGCTCATTTCTAATTTTATTTTTCTTCTGTGCTAATATACAAAATTTGAAACGGCTCGGACTAACAAAACAAAATAATTGTCAAACGGACTATGATAATTTACTTTAGTCAAATCAAAATTTCCATGTATATGACTAATGTGGTGATGGTGCAGATAACATTCAAAGCAATGTGTAAGATGTTAGTAAGTCTAGAAGACGAAGAAGAATTGGGTTCATTGCAAAAAGATGTGGGCTTTGTTTGTGAAGCCATGCTCGCTTTCCCTCTCAATTTACCTTGGACTAGATTTCACAAGGGCATCATGGTAATTTCAATCACACTAATCCAATCTATGCGATTATGTATCTAGTATTGGAACTAAAATTAAATGGAAATTAAACTGGGATTGGTTTGTAATTGTATGATAAGAAGAGAGACGTTATAAATGATGCAGGCAAGAGGAAGAGTTATGGAGATGTTAGAAAAGATTATTAGAGAAAGGAGAAATGAAACAAGAAATAGCCATAATAATAATCACCATGAAGATTTTCTGCAGCAGCTTCTTGCAGTAGATGACGACAAGTCTTCTTCGTCTTCTGATCATTCTACTAAGTTGACTGATGCTGAGATTAAGGACAATATTTTGACCATGATCATTGCAGGTCCCCATTCACTTTTATATTAAGACTCATCATTTTTTTACCAACTTAGAGAGGAAACATAAAAACATTATTTAGAAAAAGAAAAAAAACATTAAATCATATTGCATCCTTTTAAATTTATTATAAAAAAAAATGTAGGGCAAGACACGACGGCTAGTGCTTTAACATGGATGGTTAAATACCTCGGTGATAATCAGAAGGTTTTGGATATTCTTATCGTAAGTTAATATTAAATTTCACTTGTGGGTACACTATATACTATATTTTAACAATCACTTATTGCTTTTAATTTCTGTTTTTTCAATTTCAAATTAAATGGAGACAATTTTAAAGTGTTTCTGTTTTCAAATCATGTCATTCGTACTGGTCAACAGGAAGAACAATCTCAGATTGCGAAGAAAGCCTCACAGAAACCATTTCTTGAACTAGAAGATCTCAGTGAAATGCCATATGCATCTAAGGTAAAATATATAACGATGTTTAGACGTTTTTTCACTGGTCTATATATATATATATTTTTTTAAAGAAATTTCTGAAAATAGATGGTGAAAGAATCTCTGAGGATGGCGTCTGTTGTGCCTTGGTTCCCAAGATTAGTACTTCAAGACTGTGAAATGGAAGGTTTGCTTTTCAACTTCTCTTTGTTTTTCTTTTGTCCCCAGGTTCGGTTAAAAAGGATCAATTCTTCTAATCATTTTTATTTGTTTTAATAAATCATACATTCTTATTTTCTGATTTGAAAGGATACAAGATTAATAAAGGGTGGAATATAAATATTGACGCAAGATCCATTCATTTTGATCCTAGTGTATATAATGAACCTCACAAGTTCAACCCTTCAAGGTTTGACGTAAGTACAAGATAACGTTTAAGAAAACATATCTAATCTCACAGTACTTATTTTTATAGCGTAGTTTAAATGTTTTTGTCCGTACTTATTATTATTAATCTAAACGAAGGAGGAAGCAAAAGCAAACAGTTTCTTAGCATTTGGGATGGGAGGAAGAACATGTCTTGGACTTATTATGGCCAAAGCCATGATGCTAGTCTTTCTCCATCGTTTCATAACCACTTACAGGTTCGTACCATTATTTTTATTTATGAATGCAAAAACTGAATAATCCGGTTTAATTACAATAAACTTTAAATGCTTGTGACCAAATTCTTTTTGAAGATGGGAGGTGGTAGATGGAGATCCAAGCCTCGAGAAGTGGACATTGTTTGCAAGATTGAAGAGTGGATATCCGATTCGTGTGTCACGTAGATTGTAAATATATAAGTTTCAAGTAACAAACTCAACGAGTGTTCCTTGATACGATGTTTCATATCCCCAAATGTATGATATATTTACAATTTTGCATTAATTTCTCCATTCCGTTGATGCTAAGGAATGGCTCCAAGAAAGAAGATTTAGTCTGTTTTTTTTATTTATTAGAATAATATGATAATATTTAAGGTACAATAGTGAAAGTGGATAATATAGTTGGCCAAAAATATGATTAGTTTATACTTAAATTCCTAAACACGTCCAATTATGTGTCATGGACAGAACAAAAGTTTGATTAAAGAAGATCAAACAGGTTGTGGATCCTAGGAGCAAGTGTTTTGTTCTAATGTTAGCTTGTGAATAGGATTTGTATATCTTCTTTGTGCTATTACTAATCATTTTAACTACAACTTTAGTGTTCTCTTATGTGGGATCACTAGAGCATCACAGTTCTTTCCAAAACAATATAATTCTTTTGGATTGTCAATGACACATCACACATGCATATAGTCGGGTTCAGTAAAATTGCATTGCGAGGACATGGACTCGTATAAGCTAATGAAAAATATAATAGAGAAACAACAAAAGTAAAAATGTTGGTGACTTTGTGCCAATTATTTATAGAACAAACAAAGTAGTGGAAAAAAACAGGTCCTAGTAACCTTATATTTTATTAACAAAAACCGAATATAATATAACTTCATATTTTGGACAGAACATTTTGGGAAAATATTAGAAGGAACTTCTGTTGACAAGAAGTTCAACAACTAAACTCATAGCACGTCTCATTTTCTCAAATGTAAAGATCAATGTGGCTTTAACTTGTAGCGGCTTTCTTTAACATGTTTTTTTAAGTTGTCTAATTATAATTATAAAAAAATTGAATCGGTAGTAATCGTTTCATTATAATCCAAAGTCGTGACAGTTAATTCCGTCGGCTATAACCTATAAAAACAAGCACAAACTAATTAACAAGTCTGCATTCCTTCACGTGACCCCAAATTTCATAGCCTCATCAACATTAACCATACAAAAACCAACCAAGGTCAAAATTAATAACATATCTTATAAAAAAAACTACAGTAAAAATATACTTATATTTCTTCCTCGCAGATCCAAATATTCTAAATGACCTAAACTAAATCAAATTCAGGATGAATAAAACACCAAATTTGTTTTCACATATATTAGCGTCAGTCTAATTCGAAATAGCTAAGTACGAACTGGACGAGTAGAGGCAGAGCCCTTACGACTACGACGACTACGATGACGACTAGCTTTGTCGTCACGAGGCGGCTCTTGCCACTGAACGATACCGTTCTGCCGCTGGTCATGGTCATGGACGCCGTTTTGCAACTGAGGAGCGCCGTTTTGCCACTGAGGGACGCCGTTTTCCAGCTGATGAGCGCCGTTTTGCCACCGAGGGACGCCGTTTTCCAGCTGAGGAGCGCCGTTTTGCCACTGAGGGACGCCGTTTCGCCACTGGTCAGCGACGCCGTTTCGCCTCTGGTCAGCGACGCCGTTTCGCCACTGGTCAGCGACGCCGTTTTGCCACGGGTCAGCGACGCCGTTATACCACTGGTCAATGACGCCGTTACGCCACTGAGGGGGACCGTGTTCAGCTATGCCGTAATGTTGGTTAAACATCCTCTTCTTCTCCGTGATAAAAGTCTCCATCTTCAGACGAAACTGCTCGCTGCTCGACTCAGCCATCGTCGTCTTCTGCGACTTCAACGGCGCCGTTTTCATCACCTTCTCCGACTCCATTCTCCGGTACTCCACAGTCGTCGACTTCTTCCCCGTCTTCGTCCTCTTGTAACTCTTGGCACTGATCACCTCCACCGCTACTCGATCGTAAGAATCACTACTCTCCCTAACCGCCTCAACCGCTACCCGATCGTAGGAACTCGTACTCTCCCTAACCGCCTCAACCGTCGTTTCGACGTCGTTGTAATTAGGGTTGGTACGATATCCATAATCATCAATATCTCTAGCTTCCGAGACATTAGAATAACCATCCCGCCAAGGACGGTCGACGGTGGGAGCGACGGCGGCATATCGATCGTAGAGATCAAGCGGAAGCTGTTTTTGTTCGTTGTACATGTTGTGCAGAAAGTAGATAAGGGCGACGAGAAGGGTGACGATGAGGAAAATGAAGAAAAGTTTTTGTAGAACCACACGGAACCAATCGAACCAATAGATGACCACTTGCAGTGAATTAAGCGCCGGGAGACCGTAGAAGCAGATGCAAACTACGGATAGGACGGGGGATACAACTTGCAATAAGCTTAACGGATTGTAGTTTCTCTTCATCGCCTCCATTTTTTTTTTTCTTTTTTGAGGTATACAGAAATTGTGAGTCAAATTAGGTGTGTGTGTATATATATGTATGTATGTTTTGTGTGTGTGTGTGAAATAAATTTAGGGAAGATTTTCCCGGAAAATGAAACGGGGAAGTGAGGATATATGATCAAAGATTTCGGGGAAAGTGGGAGGATTTTAGAAGGAAAGCTTCTGATTCCTTTTATAGACTTAAACAAATTAATATAATAATATGGTGTAGTTTAATACTGATTTTTTATATTATATTTAATATATTTCTTAAAAAACTATTTGAATAAAAAAATATAAAAAATCAATATTAAATTAATAAATAAATAGAAAATACTTAAAAAGTAAATAATTATTATTTTCTTAATACCTGTGAAACATATAAAACATCATACATTCTAGAACGGGGAGTAATAAATTCTCGTTCTTCTCCATGCTACAGTATTGTGAACATTTGACCAGTAATGTCTCAGTTAACTTCTTTTTTATTTTTACCTAACGAATTTTAAAATTATAGTCAGTGGATTTATTTAGTACATAGATTTATGGTTGTTTGCTGTCTTTTTTCTATTAAGTTTTCTTATGTTTTCGACCAATGAACTGAAAATCTCAATGGCCACTTTATATAGATACATTATTATGGTGTCAATACATTTAACTATTGTTATAAAAAAACTATTTTCCAATTCGTAAGAGAAAATCATATATTTTAGACATTTGCTTGATAAATTATTTTGAGTTTTAATAAAAATATAAGTTTTCCATTTTATATGCACATTCATTAATAGATATATTATTCTACACTTTAAATTTATTGAAAAATGGCATATTTAAAGATCCACTTATCGATATAGCAAGTTTTCCCAAACGAAAAGAGCCTTAATATTTAATGAACATCTCAGTAAGTATATATATATATATATATCTACATTTTCTTCTTCTTTTTTTTTAATCGTTCATGAAGTAAAATGTTAGTTTGCTACTTTGCTTCAAGTAATAATGAATCATATAGTTTTAACTTTTAAATTCTATGAAGTAATAACGTTATCTCTAACAAAAATGTCAATATGTTAACAAGATAATATATAGTGTATAGTTGAAGAACAGCAGTTAGCTATAAATGGATGTTGGTGAGGATATAGAAACTATAAAGTCTATGAATCCACTTGTAAGCTCCTCAAAGCAGACACATGAAAGCCACGCGCCGTCAATGGGAAGAAAACTAAGAACAAATTTATCCACACCACACATAATGATTCAGAAATGGTTTATATATCACACAATCACGAGGGTCATGGAATGATGGAAATCGAAAATGGTTGAGAATCATCCGAGAACCACGTGAGGTGAGATGAGTCACGTGCTCGAAAGCAGTTTTACAGTTTACACACATAATAAAGATGGAGATGCTGAATTCATTTTTTTCTAAAGAGAAAGGCTGAATTCAATTTTTTTCAGGAAATTAGAAGTGCTTAAGATAAATTATAGACAAAGTCTGGATTATATAATAAATGCTCAGCAGATCCACCTAATCCAAACACTGGCTGATTCTGTGGTCGCGATCAAACAATCTTTGTCATAATCATAACGTCTATTTTTGCATATATATATTCCGACGATTAATAATAGAATGTTGGCAGGAAAAAAAAAAGATTGAAGTAATTGACTATACATACGGTCATGTTCGATATAATTTGTAAAGCTTAGCCAGAGTCCAGTCCTGGTTTGACCACCGTTCACTTTAGTTCAAACAGTTTTGACTTAATAGACTTTCAAATTTTTTGTTGTTTTGTGGTTTGTGCCTGCATTTATGTATATAGTTGCGTTTACTTTTGAAAACAATACAATATTTTAAACATAAACGCCAACAAAAGATTAAATCAGAGTTTCGGTATAACGATTTTTAAAAAAGCATTTGATAAGAATCACATATTTGATTATTTGTTATATTTTGTATCGATAATAACATGTCCGAACAAATTAGACGTCAAAATCTCTGATCACAGAGTTAGTCAAAACTTATACAGTGTTATGGATAGAGTTTGGATAAATAGTAGGCTGGATAGTTTCTCCCCGTTCACACTCTACTAAACACAAAGACAGTTCTAGAGAATGCTTAATTTCAAAATCAAAAGACTAATTAAGCTCATTTGTACATACAGTATATAAAAGAGCTTCCAGCTATAGTGAGAAGTACCATATAACAAAAAGCCATGTCTTCTTCTTACACAGTTTTGCTCTTCCTTTGCCTCTCCATCTTCCTCCTTGCTTCCACTGGTATGATCACTCCACTCTTTAGTTTCTTCAGCTCTATGGTTTTTATAATTTCATTTATTACATGTTTGATATATATATCTTGTGTTTGGAGGATTTGCAGAGATGATGATGGCGGAAGGAAAAGTTTGCGAGAGGCGAAGCAAGACATGGACAGGGCTTTGTGCCAACACTCGTGGCTGTGACAGTCAGTGTAAGAGATGGGAACGTGCTTCACATGGCGCTTGTCACGCTCAGTTCCCGGGTTTCGCATGTTTCTGCTACTTCAATTGCTGAAGCAAGCAAAGACTTCTCTGAATCCTTTTAAAGTGTCACTGTGTCGTCTTCTTTTGTTCTGTTGCAAATACTAGTCCCTATGGCAAAACCATAACCTTTAGCTTCGGCTTCACTAATAAAAAGATTCCCTAGTGTTTAGGAGTTACCATATATGTGTAGAGTTTCTTGTGTTAAAATCTACAATAAGAGACTGTTTCGCAGTTTCGCTTATCTACTTCAGCAGGACAACGACTTGATTGATATAGCTACAACCAAAATTTTCACAAACGACTGCTACACCTTCACAAAAGCAATCAGATCATTAGCAAAATATATTTTCTTGAATAACTATCCAGCTTATGCTCCCATGTTTCGGTTCAAGGATTCACTTTCCCTAAACCCTAACTAGTCTCTCTCAATCATGTCAAACTCAGAATTTCACTTTGTGACATCCATTTTTTAGATATTGGACTAGTAACATAATGTTACTCTGTTCTTCAGCTAATGTACTAATAACAATACTCTGTTTCCTCGCTTCCTGATTGGACTAACAGTAATCCTTTTAGCCCAGTAGCCCAAAACTGATCCTTGTGAGCCACAGAGAAACTTACACCCTAATGGCCTAAAGCCTTCTTGCCTTCTTTTTTGCATATAAATTGGAAACAACGAAATGTCAACTGAATTAAAGTGAGACTTGGGTACAAATACACTGCACTTGCTTTAAGTAAATGCTGTGAGATTCTTTGTGAACAACATAGAGCATAAGAGCAGTTCAAATACGAAATCACTTTGAAATTTTGAAGCCAAAATGAAATCCCACAATCTGTGATGGTGACTGTGATCATCAGTTGCGAATGTCAGGAACAGGCAAGTCCTTCAACTGCAACTGTTTGTGCATCCATTGCCAGTTTTCTGGGGTTACTTCTCCTCCGAGAGCACGGATGACCGATCCGCCACTGCATGATCCCACATTGCAACATTCTTCCAAAGACAATCCCTTTATTAATCCATACAGAAACCCACTTGCGAATAGGTCTCCCGCTCCAGTGGCATCAGTTGCTAATGTCTCTCCTATGGCCGCTATTTGTACCACCTGTGTTCCAGTTAGGAGATTAAAACCCTGATCCGTATGATAAAAGGTGAAGGAGATTAAACACTAAAGGTTCTAGCTTCTTCCTTTTTTATAGTTGATTCATATATACTTCAATCCCAAACCACAACCCAACGAGAAAAGGTGAGTTTTTGAATCGCAATTTGAACTACGCCTAAGTTAAAACGTAAAGCTACCTCTTTAATGAAAAAAGACATACCTCTTTATCATGTTTTGCAATGCACCCTTTAGGCCCTAAAGTTACCACAGCCCATCTGCAATGTCTGCTTAGGAACTCAAGAGCAGCCTCCGGGCCCGCTTCTTGCTCACCCCTGAAACTCACAACCTTGAACTTTAGAGCATTTCATGGACTTAAAAAGGAAGGGACAAAAAAAGACCTTAGCAGATCTTGGCATAGGGTAGAGAAACATCAATTACCTTAGTAGCTCTGCTGCTTCGTCCTCGTTAGCAAAGCAAAGATCTATGTTACCAGACTCCAGAAGCTGTCGAAGCTCTGATCTATAGTTCCGGACCATCTAGTCACACAAAAGTTTTTTTTTTTTTAATTCAAATGTTAAAATAAATTTAAAGTGTGTTAAGCCATTAATCATGTTTAGAATTTTCTGGTTGGTCAAAAGGACATACCTCAAAACTAGCTAAATCCAAGGAAACAGAAAGACCTTCTTGCTTGGCAATTCGAATGGCTGCTTGGATTACTTCTAAATTAAGAACTGCATATCTCAGGACCAGCCACTGTAACAGAGGAAGACCATTAACAGTCTTTGCCTGAACAAATCTCCATATATGTATACAGTGCTTCCTATTGACAAGAGAGATTAGAGGAGCTAGGTACTAACCTTAGAGCCTGTGAAATCTTCTTTGCTCAGTTCATCTGCCTGGAAGAGAAATAGCTTTTACCATTCTTTCTTATTGACATGTTGTAACTATAAATTCCACAAAAAAAAGAGAATAAACAAACCTGAATCTTCACGGCACTCGAGAGACATGGCCGCATTGTTCGATTACCAGAGTCATCAACCAAGCAAACACACTAAACACCATTTATAGAAGATCAACTCCAAATCTTTCCAATTAAAAAAAAAGAAGAAGGACGAAGCACAATTTCACAGTTTTGGCAAAATGTACCTGAGCAGTAGAACCTTTCTTCTTCCTCAACCTTGAGATACTCACACCACTGAAACCCATGTTGCTCACAAATAACTGGCCTTGTTCATCGTCTCCATAAGCCCCGATGATCCCCGTGGCTACACCGAAACCAACACTCAAGCCTCGAACCGTATTGGTCACACTTCCTCCAGCCATCTTCTTAAACGGAGTCGCACTGATATGTGTATTAACCTCTTTCAGTATATGCTCTAACTCATCCTTTTGCACCTAGAATCAAACACAAGCTCTGAATTGTCACTGATTTCAAATCCAGTAGATACAAACTCTGGAATCCAGATTCCCATTAACCAAAATACGATTCAATTTTTTGATCAAACTTAGCCTAAAACCAAAATAGAATTGAGCTTACGGGAATGGAGCCACCACGATCACCGGGAATTTGATCGAGTAAAGACCAATCGACGGGAGCGACGTAATCGATAAGAGCTGCTGGTTGAAGTCCAAGTACGAGTGGAGCATCGGGGCTCTTGGGCAAGGCCTCGGCTACCATTCTGTGAGATCTCTGTCTCTCTCTCTCTATCTCTCTGTGTATCTGTGTTGTGCACTCTCTAAAGGCCTTGCCCAATTTTTTTTGTTCGGCTCCGTCTCAGTTTTATATATGGTGGAGACGAGAAGAAGAAGAAGGTGCATTGTTTATTTACGAAACTACCCTTACAGAAATCAGATAAAATACAGTAACTGATAAGATTTTTTTCTTGATTTCTCCCCTGTAATGATTTCGTTTTATTCATTCGGGTCAATTTCGATATAATATAGCAACGCATTGCATTTTGGCGCCGCTTTTTTAATAAAAGAAAACTAAGAATTTGCATTGTGTTACATTTTTATAAAATCAAAAGTACTTTCTTTGCCTTGAAATGTTATCATATGTTGTTAACTATGGTTTTCTTTAGTTTGATAATGTTAGCTATCATTTCTATCCTAGGAGCCTCGTTTCTCTTTTGGAATGTTAAACAAATGCTAGACTTATTATACCTTTTAATTTGAACGTACACAAACAATCATGGAAAAAGTGAAACCAATTTATACATAACCTAGTGCCTAAACATATTATAGTTTTATTGTTTCTTAATTTTCGTTTCGGTTATTATGACCACTTGGTTTAATTGATATCTACAAGGGGAGTAGGGAGAATCCCAATTATTCGAATTATCTTAAAGAAATGGTTTGATTCCTGCAGAAACGGCAACGAAAAGCTAGGAAACAAAGACAAATAAAAACAAAAGAGAAAAGAAACGGCGTTTGTCAAAGAGAAAGAGACGAATCATAATAAAAAGATACACGATACAAGATTTGATTTTATCCCAAAAGAAAACCGAAAAACAAAATAAAGACGACCAAGCAAGCGTAATTCACGGTAACAAATACCATCAACCCCACTAATAATTTGTAGAAATTATATAAATATATATATCAAGTTTGGATCTTTATTCTTCATGCTTGCCTAATAGCAACATAGGCGCACATGAATTAGCATATGCATCAGTCTATTATTATTCACTACTCATGTTTCATAGAGCCGATTCATAATTTCGAAGAACCAAAGTTTGTCCTGAAAAATACCATTCCCTAAGAAACCATAAAAAAAAAGTCGAGCAAAAGCTTCTCCAAACGCTGTTAATTCAGTCTACTCTACCTGCCATTATTCAAACAACAGACCGAAACATAATCCCCTTGAGCATCTCATACTATAAGGTTTTCATCAGAAAACATACCGCAGAAAGATCAGTTCACATTTGAAGGAGGCTTGGTTTCTTTCTCAGGCTGTATGTTGTTAGGGAGTTTGAGCTCTGGTGCAGTTTCTCTCACGATACCAAGCATCGAGTCATACTCCTCGTCTTTTCCACCATACTTCTTGCGAAGAACCTTCTCGAACTCTATCACATTTAGTGGCTTTGCATTCTCTGCAGCGTGAGCCTGTCCGAGGTTTGAGTAGTTCTCAGCCGACTTTGAGATGAAATCAATTTCATCATTCTTGAGCTTCCTGAGGAACTTTGCTGGGTTTCCTCCCCATACCTGAGTCATCGTAGACCAATGTGTTAAAAATATGTTAGATCTGTGAGAAAATATGGCTGTTCAATCGGTCATGATGAGATGAATACACCCTTTTTGTATTCATATGCTTGTAAACCGTAAACAGAAGAGTATTCTCGATTGTTTAAGATGCACTTTCACCTTAAATGACCATAACTATTGGTCCCTAAATGAGAATTGAGCTTCTATTACTTCATCTGAAAAGTAGAGAAATTATGTTATATCCAGATAGAGGAGAAGAATTCAGGGACTAGAATGTTTTTTAACTTCGCGCATCCAATCTCTTCAATAATCTCAGAATTAGAGATGATTAGCAGTGAAAGAAGACACTGTTAATGATACAGCCTATGATAAGTAGCGTAAGAAGTGTGTCAGCTCAAGTGGGTTATGGGTTTTCAGGTAATAAGTGTTTTACGCAAATTCTTACCTCTCCAGAAGAAATTCTAGTGTTTTGACGCACAAGCGCACCAGCAGCAACCATGCCATGCTTTTCAACCACGACCCCATCAAGAAGTGTCGCACCCATCCCGATAAAGGCTTCATCCTCAACAGTACATCCATGTAAAACAGCACTATGACCTGTTACACATCAACTTTAAAACTATATCCCAAATGCTTCACGGAGATGCATGAAATATTAGACAACTTCAAAACAAACATCAAGAATTTCCCACTAACCAATGGTTACATTGTCTCCGATGATGGTTGGAAGCACCTTCCCGCTCAAGTTTGACTTTGCCACATGCACAAGGGAATTGTCCTGAATGTTAGTTCCTGAGCCAACAGTAACGGTGTTCACATCCCCTGCGCAGAAAAAAAGAGAGCAAGTTCACACTGTATATTATTCCACTGTTTCTTGGTAAAGAACTACTAAGGCTTTACCACAGCACCAATGCTGAGTGACATTACAGCATTATATACGACAGGACAACCTAATTTTACTACCATTTAACCAAAAGAAAGGCATCATAACAGAAAGAAACAAATCAGACAAGCCTACACATACTTGCACTGAAGACCAAACTCAAATTCGATACAAGGGGATAATCTATACTTCATCAAGATAAGATGTAGCATAACTGTGTTGAGACTTGAGACTCCATCGGTAATGCTAGGAAGCTCCACATTGAGCAGTCTTATTCATCAATGAACCATAAAAGAAGACTAAAGAACATACATTCGTTCGCTACCTAGTTGACCTAGCTCAGGATACAGACGTAGATGATGATATCCCATAAACAAAACTTACGCTCACTATATAATAAAATTATCAGTCAAACACTAAAAACTGAAGCTTAGTAGCTTGCTCACCTCGTAATACGCATCCATACCAAATGGAAGATCCTCTTCCAATCTGCACGTTCCCAATAATTGAGGCGCTTGGTGCTACAAAAGCTTCCTTATCCACGATCGGAGCCTTGTCAAATACGTGCATCAGTGTCCGATGCCTGGACACTACACAGAAAGCCACGATTGCATATGAACAAATTTTTCGGGACCACAAGTAGCAAAAGATATCCCTATAAGAGTTCATCAATTAATCTCTTCTGCTATCCAAATCCAGAATCACTACACCTATCACAGAGACGTCAATTCCAGATCCCTAACCTAATCAGAAGAGCTGAGTAACCCAAGCGAAACTCCTCACTCGTGCGAATTCGAAATCGGAGTGAAAACTAGAGTTAAGCTGAAGCTTACATTGTTCTCGGAAGCAATTTTTGCCTTGAAGGCGACATCCGAGACGATCGAGAGCCTGGCCGGTCTCACGGATCCAAAATCCGACGGAGTAAAATGCTCTGCCTAGGGTTCCCATTGCTCGTCACCTCTTCGAGTTCACAGGAGAGGACCCTACGGTGTACAGTGAAGACTGAAGACTGAAGACTGAAGACTGAAGAAGGCGAGGACGGTCGAAGGTGAAGGGAAGAAATAGAGTATCGACGCGAGTGGGTCTTCTGGGACGGCGAAACACCCGAGTCCATGACAATTACGTTGGTTTAATCTGGTTCAAGCGAACCGCTATATCCAAACTGAATCTTAACCGGATAAAAATTAAAATAGCCGTACTATTCTCGGCGTTACCGCCATTAACGGTGTTGCGTTACCGCCATTAACGGTGTTACACCGTTAAATAAAACTATTTTTTTGTCCTTCGCATACATAAATTAGGACCATTTTAACCCAACAAAGCACGATAAAAAAAAACGCATAACTTATATATACAGGCATACAGCTCCAATAATTTGATTACTTCTAGTTTTAAAATCGTTTCAATAAAAAGGAAAATAGTTGTAAAAGTTTTTGAGATATCGGATGGCGAAAATATCAGTGGTTGTGGTGTTGTCGCTGACGCTACTTGTCTCGATAAACTTGATGAAGATTTTGGCAGAGAAGCAGCCGACAGTTGGACAGAAGATAGACACCGGCGTGACGGAAGCCACTAATGCCGTCAAGAAACAGGGTGGCTCAGATGCGGCCGTAACCTCCAAAGCAAAATCCGTTCATGGAAATGATAAAACCAAGTATGCCTATAATTCTTTATAATATTTCTAAATTGTTTCGAATGATAAGATAGTTAAAATGATTTTGATTGAAAAAAATATATAGTTGAAATTATTTTATCAATTTCGACATTCTGTGGTTTTTATTTCTATTATAAAATACATAGATCACATTACAAAAACTTAATTTTATATTCTATAGTAACATGAAAATATTACTAACTAATTACTGTGATTTTATGTAAAGTAGATTAGTTAAATAGTGACTGAGTTTTTAGAATAGTTTTTGGTTTTAGTTTTTGAAAAACTATTTTTTTAGCCATATAAGTTTTTAAGCAAATAGATTTCCTAAATTATAAGAAAACTAATTTTTCATGGTTTTTAATATTTTACAAACAAAAACCAAAAACCATAATTTGTGAGTTTTTTAAAAACTGATCATACTTTTTCGTTTTTATAAACTATGTATATATTTTATAGATATTTTTTTGATATTACTTATTATTTTCATAAAAAATAATATTTGTATTTATTAATAAATTATATTTATTTGGTTTTGGTACTGTTTGGTATTACTTTAAATATTTAATACAACAAAAACTAAAACAAAACATAAAATCATATCTTATAATTAAGTTAATATTTTATGTTAAAAAATATATGTAAAAAACAAAACAATCACCATTCAAGTTTTTTGTAAAAATAAAACTTACAACAAAAAAACCAAAAATTCGAAATTTAAAATCAAAAATCAAAACACCATGTCATCATTAATAACTCTCACACATTTGTTTTAATCATTTAAAACATATAAAACAAATTTTATCTTCATTTTTTATAAAAATCTCTAAAAATATGCAATAATAAGCTTATTTTATTTTAGTTTTATGACACAAGTTTATGTGCATTTTTACTGATAATTTTATCATTACTTATATTTTTTTGAAACTATTAACAATAAATATGTTAAAAACTAAAATTTATAAGCATAACAACATTTTTGTAAAAACAATTATAGGAAAAAACCAAAAACTAAAAAAGTTACCATTCAAGTTTTTTGAAAACCAAAATCTACTGCAAAAACAAAAATCTAAAACTAAAAACCAAAAACTCCAAAAATCTAAAACCAAAAACCAAAATCAAAACTAAAAACTAACATTCATCACCTTAATAGTTTATGTAAAAGCTACGAACAATAATAGAACCATTGAAAAAGACGCGATAACCTTTACCGACACGGTTCAGATCGTCTATCGCCACGCACAACACGTGCAAAGGATAACACGTCCTTCTCAAACGCTGGGCAAAAATGGACCATTGATTTGGTCGAAGCACTAGAGAGAGAGAGAGAGGGAGATTTTAGTTATAAAGCTTCTTTGCCTTCGCTGATTAACTCTATAATTCTTCGCTTGCTGCAAAAAGAAAAAGAAAGAAGAAGAGAAAGATCAAGAAGATGGCTCTCGAAGTCTGTGTGAAAGCCGCTGTTGGTGCCCCTGATAAGTTCGGCGACTGTAATCTCTTCTCTCCCTCTCTTTGTTTATACTTTGCATTAAGAACTTTGATTTTGCGAATTCTGAGTTTTTTTTTTTGTATCTTTGTTTCTACGAATTATATCTAATATATAAGTGTTTCCTTGTTTCAGGCCCGTTCAGTCATCGGGTTGTTCTCACACTCGAGGAGAAGAGTGTTCCATACAAAATGCATCTCATTAACCTCTCCGACAAACCCCAGTGGTCAGTTTCTCTCGCCCGAAAACACTAGATCGGTCTAACTTGAATCGTTATGCTTCTGTTTAAATTTGTGGATTATACTTGCTTAGTGCTCTGCAAAATTGATTCAGGGGATGTGTTGAGCTTATGTTAAGCTTTTACCTTGCAGGTTCTTAGGCATTAGTCCTAATGGGACAGTACCAGTGCTTAAGATCGACGACAAGTGGGTGTCTGATTCCGACATCATCGTCGATGTTCTCGAGAAGAAGTACCCTGAGCCATCTCTCAAGACCCCTACTAAGTTTGCCACTGTTGGATCCAAGATTTTCAGTACTTTCGGGTCTTTCGTGAAGAGCAAAGACCGCAATGACGGAACCGAAAAGGCGTTGCTTGATGAGCTAGAAGCTCTGGAGAAGCACCTCAAGACTCATGACGGTCCTTTTATCGCCGGGGAAAGAGTCAGCGCGGTGGACCTGAGCTTAGCACCGAAGCTTTACCATCTCGAGGTTGCTCTCGGCCATTTCAAGAGCTGGTCTGTCCCCGGGAGCTTGTCCCATGTACACCGCTACATGAAAGCTTTGTTCTCTCTCGACTCCTTTGAGAAAACAAAGCCCGAGGAGAAGTATGTGATCTCAGGTTGGGCTCCCAAGGTCAACCCCTGAAACTACTAGTATCGTTTAAGGTTCAAGGTCTCTCCCTTCTATCAGTCAATTAATGTTCTTGGACCTATATTGTGTTAGTGTGTTGTATTGTATCAATCAAATAAAGCCTGGTTTCAGACAAGATTTGCGTCTCAAATTTGAATCAAACGACCTCAGAGTAACAGTAAACGCAACATATATTATTCTTTTACAACAAAATCACCATCTTATTTGAGAAAAACAGTACACGCAACATAAAGGATCGATGTTTTTGTTCTCATACAAACCGGTCGAGAAACTCATCGACACTCGTGTACTTGACCTCGGGGTAAAGCTCAGAAGCCTCGACTCCAAAAGAAGGGTCTATAGTGAAGGAGGTAAGATCACTCTTGACAAGTACCGCATGGATCAAACCCATCACAAAATTCATTGGAGGCTGAATCTCTGCAAATGCAACAAGTGAAAGCAAAAGAAAAAAACACAAATACTTTTAAAACTCTTGAATGATTCACTCTATCCAATATCAAAAAAAAAGCAGTTGTTTTTATGGTTCAAATGATATATCACACCTTGGATGGTTTTGAGAAGTTCTTCCTCTGAAACATAAGTCTTGTCAAGAGTCTTACCAATCTTCTTCTCCCACAAGGCAACCACATCGTTCTGGGATACAATGTTCTTTGGCGGGTGGATGTAGAGAGTCTTGTTAAGTGTTCTCGGGTCATCAACAGCTTTCATTGTATACGCAACAATGTCTTCCTCAGCGTTGAAAATGGCTTTACAACAAAGAGAAGAAGAATCAAAAATACATACCGAATCTACACAAGTGTTGTAACGTTATCGAGTACCTTTGCCGTTGCCACTGTCGTAGATGGAAACTTTGTCTGTAGGAGGAGTTTTGAGCTGCAAGTGGCATTCACACAAACTGGGAACGAAAAAACCAGAAAAGCAAGCTGCGACCACATAAGTATAAGGTATCTTTGCGGCTTCAATGGCACGACGTAACTGAGCTTTTACGATGAACTCCGATAGCGTTGGCTCGATGGCCACCGTACGGTCAACGTCGTTGCCAAATTCCGACGGGAAGAATCTCTGTTAGAAAAAAAAAAACAGATTCGTTCTAATTATATTGAGACTCTGATGGATCTCTGTATATGTACATAGAGAAAAGTGAGAAAAAAAACGGACCTTGACATTTCCAGATTCTTTGATGGCGTCGATGATATTGATCTGATCTGGTATCTGAAGCCGACCAACAGCAGAAATCACGACATCGACGTGTTTAATAGCTTTCACTAAGCTCTCTTTATCATTCAAATTCCCCTGTTGTCATTACCAGAAGAAAAGAATTCATCGTATTCCAATCAACAAAGTTTCAATTTTCAGAACACCAGATTTCACAAATAGGTTTTAGACCAAAAAATAAAAAATATTTGTGAATATTTTGGTTTATTTTTATAAAACAATCCGTATATATTATATTTTTATCAGGTTTTCTTTAAATACTCTCATAGAAAAACTACTTCCATAAAAAAAATTGCTAAAAAACTAATTTCAATAATGTAATCCAAAAAAAAAAAACATTGAACCTTAAGAAGATGAAGACACGAATCAGATGTTTGACTAAGATAATAAAAGATTAAAATTAGACACACACAGAAGAAGAGAGAACAAGTGGAACGTACGTAGAGTATAGTGACGCCGAGATTTTTGAAGCTCTCGACGACTTTGGCCTTAGCGGGATCGGAGAGAGAGGACTCTCTGACCAGAGCGAAAGTGGCGTGGCCGGATTTAGCGCTTCCCTCGACGATTAGTTTTCCGATGTAACCTGTCCCTCCGATAACCAGAATCTTGCTCGTCATCTCTGATCTCTGCCACTTTCTTTTTTCGTCGAGTTAGATAAGCGAGTGAACGAACCTGCCGACGATGAAGATTTTTATCATCCTCGTGTCTTTATTTATTCGGGAGAGCCGACGACGAAAGTGTTCAGGTGAAGTTACCGGAGTACCCTGGTCTTGTTTGAGCCACCTTACTAGGTCGGTCAGGTTAGTAGTTGGCTTTCTCGGATTATTCAATGTATTTTGTTAAAGTTGTGTGAAAAACGTGAGGAAATAATTAAAAAGTAACGTTTTACTGTATGATTCCGCTGCCACGTACAATATTTTCAAAAATTTGTTTTGGGTTACACATCATAAAAGACTTTCAAATCCAAATCATGATTTAAAAAATGCCTCTGTTTCATGTTTTTTTATTTTTTAGACGTTTGTTACATGTTCTACACTCGGCATTCAAATACTAGCATGTCCAACACATAAGAATAAACCACCATATTATACATATGACACACACAATTATATTATAGCCGGTGATTAAAAGACGACTAATCACAATTCACACAAACAACACAAGAATGTGATTAGTTAGCCGGTGACTGCAGATAGCATCATTACTATCCCGCGATTTTGGCGATGTGAGCCACTTGGAACTGCGGCACGTAATTGTTGGGTCGACCTTCTTCCTCCCTCGGCTCATTCAGGAACGCCCAGTTGCTTCTTGTCCACCTACCCAACACATCAATCAGCTTATCATGTTTTGATCAATCTTAGTTTATGAGACTGATGTGAACCTATATATTTAGATTGTATCAAAATTATATTTTACCATCCACTTCTCTTGCTTTGGTTTTCGTAAGGATCTTCTACCACCTTCTCCTCTTTCGCTTGACTTCCCTCAACTTCCTGAAAACAATAATTAATTAAAGCTTATTGAGATCATTTTTTTTTTGGTAACTTATCACGCCGAAATCTTTGTTCTCCATAAAGATCACTGATGAAGATTTTCTTTCCTTTTTCGGCTGGATTTAAAGAATAAATAAAATGTAAGGTTGGTCTTCACCTGAGCTACCAACTTGGAAACGGCTTGAACATGTTCTTCATTCTTCTTCTTTGTTTTCCAGAAAACGTCAATTTCTTCTCTTGTTAGTGACTTGCACCTTCTCACTGACATAGTGACATTATTCATTTACATCAAAAAAATATTGGAACAAAAATCATCGTATAGTTGTTTTTGTGTGTGCGCAATATGATCGAACATAATAATATATATGATTTCATATATAGACCAACGCATGACCATTAATCCCACATATATATGCATGAGTATGTAATTACCTGAATTAGAATCAGCTACAGGAGAGTCCCATCCTGACATTAAAGAACCCATTTGCTCTTAATCTTTTCAATTGTCTCTCTTTAATTTTCCTGATCAGTAGACATATATGTCGATAGGATCATGTGGTAACATTCTTCTATATATAGATATAGTGGTTCATGCAAGTGCAACTCATCTAGATAATTCTTATCCTTACAGAAATGAAATTCATTTATTATTAGTAGTTATTATTATTATTATTATTATTATTATTATTTTACATCGCTATTCGGTCCAAGTTGGTTTTAGTTTAAGAAGAAAATCGAGATATTTTTGCTCTTGGAAACTCCAGTAAAAGAGCCCACAGATTTCAGTAGTGGATTTGATTAAATTATTAAATATATAGACGGAGAGACTTTAATATTTGCTACGTTATCTATTTTCCTCCTACCTTATCTTATATCTCGTATGATTTGATTACTAATATTGACGAGTTTTACAGAAACTAATCTATGGATTTGGATACCCTTAGCTTTCGTTGGAGTGACTTTAGTCCCTGGTTCCGAAAATATTTAGATAGACAAAACAATCCGAAATTTCTTTAAAACATAAACGATTATGACAAAGAAACATGACAAAACATAACATGATGTCGTAGTTTTGTCTTTTGGGGTAGAACGATCGAATGTCAAACGTAAAGAGTAGATAACCTTTGGAACAGCTTAAAAATGGAAAATTTTATCCAAAACACATTAACTACAATTGGTCCTTTTTTACTTCAATTACCAAATACTGCTAATCTATTCCGCTAAACTAGTCTCGTTTTTTTTATTTCTGTCCCAAGGAAGAAGAGGGGATATTAGCTGACACGTGTATGATACGTGGCAGACACATCATACATGAACTGGACATTATCTCCTTGAATTTCTTTAAAGCTATCTTCTATATATCCACTTGATGGAGGAAATTGTATTCTCGCTTTATACAAAGTTGAGGTTAGACGTCAAAAAGAAATCGAGGTCACGAAAAAAAACCAAAGTTAGCTAACAAAAGCTATTAAATTCAAGTGTCCGGTTAATGTTTTAGATTTGCGTTCGATGCGACTTAAAAAGCACCGGTTTGCATTGTGACCGGTTTAGACTATCTTTTAGAACTCAAAAAGATAACTTTTATGGTTCTTCCATGTTTTTGAATGATTTTTCTCTACAAATAAATGAAACGTAAAACTTTTCACATTTCAGACCCGAAATGGAACTGATTGCTTTCCTCGAACCAAGTAATATAGTGGGAAAAAGAAAACCAAAGATTCAAAAGCAAGAAACGAAGAAAACCTTGAGAAAGCAAAAAGAGAGTTGATTCAGAAAAGAGCTCTCGTTCCTGAAGATCTTGTTGGAAATAGAAATGGAAAAAGAAAATTCTCACAGCTAATAAGTAACGGTAGTAAATAGATTTCCAAAATTCCAAGAAACAAGATTATTACAGAACTCAGCTACAGTTTAATCAATGGAGGAAATACAAACTCTGGAATGTGAGTTGACTCGGAATGATGATGAAGTCTCAAAAGACTTATCCATTTGAGACTTCTATCGTCTCGCTCTATTACTAAATCCAAAAGACGGCGATGCACCCATATCGATTTTCAATCTATCTGAAGGTAAAAACTTTCGGGCTTCCATGTGCTTGAACATTCTTCTCGCATCTTTCTCAAACCCACCCATTTTCAATCCAGTTATAACTTTTTCAAACTCGTTAGGTCCCATTTGATCTTTCTTAGCTTCCAAGACCCCGAGAGCTTGTAGAGTCTTCTTCTCATTCCTGGCAATGGAATACATATAGCACAAGCTCACCTGGAGCTCAAATGGTGGAGCTTCTCCTAGCTGAGAGATCTTGACCAGAAGCTGCTCAGCTTCCTCGATGAGCCCGAGATTAGCCATCCAATCAACAAGAACTGTGTACGTGATCACACCGATTTCGATCCCATCTTTCTCAAGCTTCAGCAAAAGTCTCAGTGCTTTATCCAACGAGTTCTCTCCCTTATATGCTTTGACCATATTTGCAATGCACTTGTCATCGGGTTTGTGCCCACGCCTTCTCAGTAGTTCAAAGTTGGTTTTCGCTTGATCCACCTTCCCTGCTTTCGCGTATGCTTCCACAAGTAGACTGTATACTTCGAAACTCTGCGGATCCTTTGATGCAAGCTGCAACATAGAAACCCCTGCGACTCCATCGGCGTATCCCATTTGTGCAAAAGCTCGAAGCAGAGGCATGTAAACTTCTTCTGAACACTTTATGTCTCTTGCTTCCATGTCTCTCATCAACCTTTCAGCTAGTTTAGGCTTGCCGGCGTTTACATAGCCCATGATCAGGGATGTGTAGATCTTATTGTCTGGCCGTAAACCATAGCTCTTCAAGCTTTCAAATGCCTCGGTTGCACGCTCAAGGTTCCCTGATTTACTGTACATGTGAATCAATGCTGTGGCGGTTGAAATGTCAGGGAAGATCCCATTCTGAGACATTTTCTTTAGAACCCTCTCGACATCTTCAGTGTGGTTCTCTTTAGCATGGATATGTATGAGTTTTGAGTAGTCCGAGATACTTGCCTTGAACGATTTATCATCCAGGACAAGTTCTGCCACCTGTTGAAACATTACAAAACCAGCACCAATTCATCAAAACACAACGTGATTGCTCATCTTCCAAAGTTTGATAGATATATGCATATTCAAGTACCAATCATTTTGATAGAACAAACAACCTAAACTATCGAATTAAACAACAAAAGTTATCTTATTGAAAGAACTAAATCACTCAAATCACAGGACATAAAGGCCAGAAAATAGCCATAAATATACTAAGAAGCAATCCAATTAGCAATTTTAAAAGCTTTACTAGAACAGTTTACTCTGAAATCAGTCAAGAACCAACACTATAGGAGTATGCTATTTCCCTAAAACCATTATGCATCAACATTGATTGAATTATGAATTTCAGAAAGACGAATTTAGTGGAAGTAAACTAAAGGTCTTACCTTTGTGTATGCATAAGTGTTTGCTTCTCGCAACTGATTAAGTAAAGCAATCCAGTCCACACGTTGAGGCTCCAATAACTCAACCCATTCAGCAAGCAAGCCTGAGGGATCATCTCCTTCCTGCAGAGACTCGAGCTTCTCCATAACCAATTTGCATTTTCCAGTTACAGGTTTCGGCTCTCTCCAATCAGCTTCCTCCTCAGCTTCGTGGATCTTATCAGCTACTTCACTCCATTTTGAATCCGATAGTTCAAGCCCGTAGATCTTGTACTTGAACTTCCCCTTTCGTTTAGGAAGAGAGATACTCCGAGGTTGGGTTTCTTCTGAGGCCATAGCTCCCTCTTCTTCTTCTCCGTCGACTGTTTCGGATTCCGCTACTGAATTATCCAAATCGCGTTGCCGCTCTAAGCTCTCATAAAACTCGGCGTCTTCCATCTTCTCTCGTGCCCATTTGAATCTAAGTTCCCTAAGCAAATCCCCACGGATGCCGATTTCTCCAGCAAATCTACACATCTCCATCACTTCCGGAGATTGAACGTATTGCTTCATCTTCTCCTTCTTCCTCTCCTTCTCCATATCTTTCAACACTGTATTACTAACTTCCCAGATTGTACTCCATAGATCATCGCTGAACTCCGATGACGGCGAAGGTGGAGCTGATCCAACCTTGTTGAATCCGCCTCTTTCGATCTCCTCCACGACTTTTTGGACGATAAGCAGAAGCATTCCGTCAACCATCTTCTTGTCACAGTCTGGGTAAGCTTCAGAGACTTTGCCACGCATTATCCAAACGAATCGGGAGAGGAATTCGTTTGTGGTCCCATCTTCGTCGCCGTCATCTTCCTCCTGGTCATTCGAGTCGTCAATCTGGGAGGCGCTGGACTCACTGAGTCGGGACTCGCGAGTACAGTGGAAATATCGACTGAATGATGAAATGGGTCTAGGGATCTCGGCATTTTTGGATGGGGATAGTTCGTCATAGCTTCTCGGGTGCCCTTCAGAGTGAGAAATGGACGGTGTAATGGCGGAGAAGCTTCTGCAGAAAGTTGGGGTTTTTGCAGATAACAATGAAACACGATGGATCGCTTGCCGAGAGAGAAGGAGAGATTTCATCTTCTCCGAGGGGTTTAACGGAGATGAAGGTAGAACGAAAAATCTCGGTAAAACCCTATCCCTAGCTAAAAATTTTGAGTGGGGAAGGAACAAGTCAAGATCACAGAAATGGGACTCAAATTAGGGTTGCCTTGCCGTTCTCTTTTCGTTATTTGGTATTTGCGACGAAGAGCCCTCAATTTTATGAAAAATACTTAAGATACCCTGTACATCCTAATTTAAATTTTGACCCACATAGTTTTGATCCCGTATCAAATTTTACATGACATATTTTTTTCATGACATATTTATACTATTTTTTAACATATTAATTACCAATTCTTACATAATTATTTGAATCAGTCTTGTTTATTTATTTCACTTTTGTAAACCAAAAAAAAAAAGAATAATTCTTGGCTATAAGTATTAAGATGAGAAAAATACAACTATGATAAGAATCAATGCAGAGATAGGGATAATTGGAATTTTATCCCAAAGGAGATGATAATATCCCTTATGCTATTATTCCCTTTTCAGCAAATTATAAGTGGCTCTTATTGAAAAGGTTGTCGTCCAAACTTGGTTTCCTCCATCATCATCACACGAGATAAGTTATTAGATTCAAAGTGCCCAAGAGTTTCGATCCATCTCCTTCAAATTATTATTTGTCTATACATGTAACATATATACAACAAATGAAAAAAATATTATCAAAAATCTCTATATTGAAATTTGGTATACAAGATGACATATCGAACCCGTAATTCGATCTCTAAAATTTGTGCATCAACCCATTTTTCATTTTCTTTTCACATTAAACCATTATTAAAACTATTTATAATGCGAATAAGCTATTGAAATTCATCGTATCAACCCATTTTTATTACATTATAGCTAAAGTGAATCTGATTCATTGGAGTATAGAAGACGGGATGGGATCTTACTTGTCCAGTCTTATTTTTTCTGGATACCACTGCCTTGATTCTTTTTTTTTTTTTTTAGTTTTCAATGATTACGTTATGGCACACTATAGTTACTGATTCATTCCGATGACTAATGAATAATGAAACAACATTATATTAATCCGAATTTTCGTTTGAAACAGCATTATATTCATCTGAATTTGCGTTTAGGACGATATATATTCTGACTATAGAAAGTTCAAAACATAAATATTTGAATCAAATAACGTTTTCATAGAGTTCAACATATAATTATGAAACGTTAAATCAAATAATTTAATAGATAAATGAAGTTTTTATCTAGAAATTATCAGTTAAAAAGGAATTTCGTTTAAATGAAAGTATGATGAATGATAATATGAATATTTTTGAATTTTATAAAAACTGTAGTATATCTCTAATCATAGCCATTTTTGTTCTATTTATCTAAAGTTGTTTTACAAATGAACATTTTACAAAATAAAAACCGCAGAAAAAGTTGCCAATTTCAAATTTTATTAGAACTATTTATATGAACGGTTGACTTCTCAATACTATTATCCCAGAAAACCATATGGACCCAAAAAAACGTAGACCCATAAGAGCATTATACTCTTTATTTTGATATAGATATAACCTGAAAAAAAAAAAGGATAAATACTACAACTTGCGGAATCTATCAACTCTCTTTTTCCTCCATATAAGGAGCCTATCTTGGTATTCGTTTGTATTCGTAACTTAGCATCGATCCCTTTTGTTTCTCGTATATTGTTTTTCTCAGTATATAAATCTTACACTTTTTTTCCAAAAGAAGTTAAAAAGATACATAAAATGGCCTCAAGCTCTATGAGCTCGAGCTCATCTTGGACGTCTAAGCAGAACAAGATGTTTGAGAGGGCTTTAGCCGTTTACGATAAAGATACTCCAGACCGTTGGCAAAACGTGGCCAGAGCCGTCGGAAGTAAATCGGCCGACGAAGTCAAACGCCATTACGACATCCTCGTTGAAGATCTCATGAACATCGAACAAGACTTAGTCCCGTTGCCTAAATACAAAACCGTCGATGTTGGAAGTAAATCAAGAGGCATCAATGATTATAATTTGAGGTAGATTTATCTTTTTGGCCTTCTATAACAAATCTCTTAGAATTTGTGATCGCTGAGTTGTGCATTTTATTATGGCTAAGGCCAAATCTTTAGAATCTACATTCGTTTTGCCATCTCTATTATATATAATTAACTTGAAATATGTTTAGTGAAAATCGTTTCAAATTTTAATAATTTTTGGATTAATATGACTTTACTTTTACTAATATGAATTAGTTTTTGTGGTAAACATATACTCCATATACAGTATTATTAATATTAGTGATGAACGTTATTGGATTACATAATAATAAAATAGTAGTTACAATAATAAGAAACATGCAACAACACGCGCCATCCCTTCTATTTCCGGCATTCTCATTAAAGGGAAAGGAGTCACATGAAATCTAATCCTTCTTGTACATCATCACATGCACATTGTCCTCCATTTTGAATCTTATACATGCATGATAAGATGTTATGTATAAATCTATTTTAGATTATTAGTTGATGGTCAGATACGCGGGTATATAAATATACAAAAGTGATTCTAATTTTGCACTGGTCGGTGATCAAGAACAGGTTTTATTTTAGTGTCAAGTTGTTTATTGAGCAAAACTAGAGTTCGAGAAAGTTTTAATTAATTATATTAATCCTTAGGCTCTCTAACTTCTGATCATTAGAGAAACAATAGGAATCAAAAACAAAAAAATGAACGAATATCAACAAAATAAGGAGAGGAAATGAAATGTATAAAGAAAGAGAAATAAATATTTTTTTTGTTTCTCTTCAAATTTCATAAAGAATACTTTTGTTGTATAATTTCGTTTAGAATAAGCAATGATAAAGAATGATATGGAAAAAAAAACATTACTAGTAAATGGTAAATAATTTAAGGAATGAAGATGATTTCATTATTTCTCCTTATTCATTTGGTCACCCAATAAAGCATGTATTGTTTTATTCTAAATTACTCTATTATCTGTTGGACAGGTTAATTAAGAATATGAGAATCCAGTGAAGAGGATCCGGTGAAGTCTGTTACATTGATATGAAGATTTCTATGTATGTATACGTTTCTTCTTGCCTAATGCTTGTCGATGAGAGTATCGTTCCTTTTTCACTGTCGTCTACTTCTTTATTCTGCTTAATCTTATTTCGTATCGAATGTAGCAATTGTGGGCTTTTTTTTGCGTGTGTGTTTGATTATTATTGATCTCTCAATTTTGTTTTGATGGTTTTAGTTACTACATATAATTATTACGATTATAAAATTCAAAAGAATACGAATATATATCACAATGTGGACCTAAAAAACGGATACGAAACGTCGAAACCATAAACCTGTTGTTTAATTTGGAACTCGCATGAAACTATCCACCTCACGGTGTACTATTTTTGGCGTAACCGTCATTAACGGTGGATCGTTACACCGTTATATAAAACCAAACTAATTTTTTGTTTTTCCTCCTTCGCATATAAATTAGGACCATTTAAATTTAAAACCCAATAAAGCACGACAAAAAACGCAAAAATCGCATAACTTATATATAGACAGCTCGAATCATTTGATTACTTCTAGTTTTAAAATTATCATTTTGTTTCAATAAAAAAAAAAAAAAAAAGTTTGTTGGAGATCGGATGGCGAAAATATCAGTGGCTGTGGTGTTGTCGGTGATGCTACTTGTCTCGATAAACTCGGTGGAGATTTTGGCAGAGGAGCAGCCGACGGTTGGGCAGAGGATAGACACCGCCGTGACGGGAGCCACCGATGCTTTCAATGAACACGGAGGCTCAGATGCCGTCGACGCCGTAACCTCCACAGCAAAATCCGTTTATGGATGGTTCGGTGATAAAGCCAAGTATGTCTAAATAATATTTCTAAATTGTTTTGGAATGATAAGATTGTTGATATTTGATCTATTTCCACATTCCGTAGTTCTTATTTCGATTTGTTTTTTGGAATACATACATCATCACATTACACAAACATGATTTTATATTATATACTAACACGATGGTAATGCTGTGATTTTAGATAAAAAGAACAGAGAAAATGGGTAATTTTAATTCTTAACAAAATCAATGCCTCTATCTGTTAAAACATTATACGATCTGAAATCTGAATATTTATAGGGGAGAACAAACAAACATTATATAGTATATGATTTTGTTCCAATATTTTTCTAATTTCAATAATCACTTCTTAACATATATATACATACTTTCTTTTCCTTTGTAGGGAATTGGGAAGCCACTTCTAAAAGGAGGAATACGTAAAGAGTGTGCATGTTTATATACCCAAAAAGAGCTGGAATCAAAACCTCAACCTCTCTGTTATTGATTTTAATTATTTAGTCTTCAATGCATAGATATCTATATATGTATATGTACCCAATGTCATTAAACAAAATGCATGAGCTCGATTATCCCTCTAATCACAACGTAAATAATTTCCTCAACTAATCTCTGATGCGTCGTCAATGTAAAATCATTATTGGTGTGTTTCACATCAATTTATGTTATACCTAATCGGCCCATTTATGACGACCGAAAACCCAGGCCCATTTATATGTTCATCAACAAGGGTCTAGACCAAAATGATTGTGTGTTGGTGGATGCACCCAAAAGCTCAACCGTACAAGTTATCGACCACTTAATCTCATGGTTCAGACGTTGCCACGTAAAGATCCAATAAGAGCATTACACGTGGCATGATCTGAGCTCCTCAAACCGACCTTCACCTTAAACTCTGCGCCTCTTCCCAGAGTTCTGAGATAGCGGTCCCAAATCTCGGCTTCGCACGCACGCCTCAGCCGGCACGTGCCGTCTTTGCTGACTTGGTGTAAAGCGAGACGTGGCGGGCACAGATACATGGGCTATAGTTAAGCAACCAATTGTAGGCGATGAGCTGGCTTGACACGTGTCGATTTCTCACCATCGGTGGGCTCCTCTGGCATTTCCCTCTCTCCCTTTCTCGCTCTTCACAACTAGTCCTTTGAGGAGTTACAGTTTCTCTCTCTCTCTCTCTCAGTTTTTTTTTTTTTTCTTTCTTCTGGTGCTTTTTTTTTTTTTCAAAATCTTTTGTTTGAATTTTTTTGGTTTCTAATTTGATGGAGTTGGAGCCTATTTCGAGCTGTTGCTCATCGTCGTCTCCATCGGTTCCGTCCTCTTCCTCGTCTGGGGAAGATGCGGCGAACATGACGGAGCTGGAGGCGGCAGAGGCATTGGCGGATTTGGCGCAGCTCGCGATAATGCGAGAGCAGGTTTTCGAATCCGCGGCGAGCTGGGGGAGTAAAGGGAAACGAGTGAGGAAACGAGTCAAGACCGAGTCTCCTCCATGTGACTCGCGCCTGAAACCGGCTGACACCGAAACATTACCTACTCCGGATCTCGCTGAGGTCCCGTCTCTTCGCTTTCCCTTTGCTTGACTGTTTTCAAATATTTTCGGATTCTGACTTTCCCTTGCTTCTGTATTTAGAAAGTGCGAAACTACTATATATATCGTGTGTTTTAGATCCAAATAATCGAATTCGAATAGCCAGAAAATAGTGTTACGGGTTAGTGATTAGGATTCCTAGTGATTACACTTGTTAGCTAGAGAACATGATACAATCAATGATGTCATAATCCTAATATGATTTATCTGCTAGTTAAGCTACTAAAGAAGTTTCTGTAGCAGGAACGAGCAGTGAAAGAAGAAGAGGAAGAAGTTCAACCAATTAGTAGAGAACTAACTAAAGTTCCGGTTAAAACCGAAATAAATGGTGAGACACCTAAACCAAATCTTGCTTCAACACTAAGGTGTAGTAGATCAAGTGGTTGTGGCCGTTCAAGGCAGAATTTAAGCGAGGTATTATCATAACAAGTCCCAAAGTTTTCTCTTTTTATTTCCTTTTGCGACTCTTTTTTTACTGGGAACTTACGATGCTTCTGCTACTACTCTCTCTCTAGGCTGAAAGAGAAGAACGTAGAATCCGAAGAATATTAGCTAACAGAGAATCTGCTCGGCAGACAATTCGACGAAGACAGGTATATATTTTAATTTATACTGTATATTGGGGTTGGCATAATGATGACGGTTATACTTAGTTCTTTCACAAGTTTCTTAATAAGTATATGTTCCTTGTTTATCCAGGCAATGTGCGAGGAGTTGAGTAAAAAAGCAGCCGATCTGACATATGAGAATGAGAATCTAAGGAAGGTAAGTAAATAATTGGATTTTCACATTTGCCAAGCAACAGTGTGTTCTTGTATGACCCGTTGTGTGAGCTAATGACCACATTTCTGCTGGCAGGAAAAGGATTGGGCCTTGAAAGAGTTCCAGTCATTGGAGACGATTAACAAGCATTTAAAAGAACAGGTTACTACATATATCAATCACCATATCAGTATCAGGAGCACTATTGATCCCACTGTCATATCTCATGATGTGGTAATTGTTTTTTTACAGGTATCGAAGTCAGTAAAACCCGATACAAAAGAAACGCCCAAGCCATCTCAAGTTGAGATGTCTGCATCACCTGCTCCGTTTTACTTCTACAACCAGAATCCGTACCAGCTTTTCTGCTGGCCCCCTGTTACTCAATCCTCGAATCCGATGATATCACCGCCCGAAACCAGAAACGGCTTCGCGGCACCGTTCGCCACCTCCGGAGGAGCTTCTGCTAAAACCATGACCACCTCGCAGGAGCATGAAAATCCTGCAGATGATAACGGGCCGAAAACTCATTTTTACGTCGTGCCATGCCCTTGGTTTCTCCCTGCTCCTGATCAGAGCAACGGTGTCCCCTTCGCGTTCCAAGATCCACAAAGAGTTGTTTCTTCGAACGGTCACCATATTGATGATTCCTCTGCGAAACTCGTTGAGGTCACAAAGACTCTGCGGTCTCATTTACCGGCTAGAATCAAAGAAGAGGACTCCGGTTCGACGGAGACAAGACCCTTGTATGATCTCAACGAATCTGCAACTGAAGTCCTCTCAGAAGCTGGGGATGGTGTTCCTGCAACACAACAAGGTCACAGTTTGAAGCATGAAGATATTTCTGACTCAACTAATGGAGCCACGCCGATGCCGCCTGGTCACCATGTTTTGATTTCTCTACCGGGGAAAAAGCAAGGCTCTTTGGCCGCAGCGGAAGCCAGAAAGAGACGGAAGGAACTCACGAGGCTCAAGAGCCTCCATGGCCGTCAATGTCGGATGCAAGTATGACGACATTACAACAATTAGATTCATCATCTTTACCAGTTGCCAACACACTAAAAGGTACTACTACTACGTCATGATTCCCTTTGTTTTTGTCCGGGGCATTTTCAGATTGTTTCGGATTCTCTTTATCAAACACCAAAGTCAGAGAGAGTGATACTCATCCAACCAACAAAATTGGATTATTATTATACTCATCCAAGATTAGTGTTCGAGAGTTTTGTTTTATTTTACAAGGAAGAGCATATGTTGTACCATTATGTAAGATTTAGGTTTAAAAATGCCATTTTGTAAGATCATCCGGATTCTGTTTGCTTCTCTCACCTGAAGCTTCAGTTCTATAACATGTTTTCAGGGTTTGTTCCCTTTTTTTTTGGCGACAGAATCAAAAAGGTTTTGGAAGTTGGATTAAATCAAAGCTTCTATATATACTATTACAGGAAGATTCTATATTTTATTTATTCTGGTCAAATAAAATGATATAGATATTAAAAGTACCGAAGATTCTACACATTCATCTCTGAGGTCTCCAGTTTTGTTTAGCGACCGAAGCAGATGCAGCAATCTCTTGACACCGAACGATCCCAGCAGCTCCGCCATAACACAACCATCTCTCACTTCCTTTATTCATGTTCCACCTCACTCTGTGCATCGCCACCATTTTAGGCGGGAACCCTTCCGCTTTCACTCCGCTGCTACCGTTGCTTGCTTCCTTTCTTCTTCCTTCTTCTTCATCGTTGCCACTTTCTTTAACACAGACCAATGCCCCTCTGTACTCGTCCTCCTCTGTTGTCTTACTCTTTCCTTTCTTTGCCTTTGATTTTGATGCTTTGTTGTTAGTCCCCTCGGTTTCAGACTCTAACCCTGGATCCTCGTTGTTTGCTAAAGCTGCGAAAGTGTAAGAAGTTAGTTCATCAGTAAAATCAAAAACCAGTGCGAGATAAGGACTGAGGTGCTCAGGGTATTAACATCTATCATAGAGTGTTCAACTGACCTAGAGGCTGAACATCTGAAACCGGAGATGCGTATCGGTTAGGAGATTCATTCAAGAGACTTCGAAGGCATCTCTGTTTCTCACCGGTCTCGCTAACCGGTTTTTTCAAGATGATCGGTATGTCAGGTACTGGACTATGCACTATAAAAGTGGAATCATTCATTGTCAATCGTCCACAGTGGTAATGCGGAGTCCGATTTCTCGAGTCTTTTTCCACTGATTTGGTCGTAAGCTGTAATCCAGACAAAGACAAAAAGAGAAATCTTTAAAATTACAAAACTGAAGAGATGAAGTAATAATGCAGTGAAAAATCAATGACATTATAAAACAGACCTGGAAATGGAAAGTGGACCCATCGGCAGTGCAATAAGCTGCCATGCCTGATGAAGAGATTCAGTAAATGGTGTAATAAGTTAAAAAGAGTTTTAATTCTTGAGATAATGTGTTGCGGTGACTTTGTTTATGATGATGATTGTGAACAATAGCTAAAGAAGCTTTACCTGTTAGCCGTGATACTTGAATACTCCAGATGGGGAAAGATGAACAGTTATAAACGCTTAAGCCTTGCTGTTTTGTGTTAGGATAAGGCTTTCCGGTTGCGGGAACATCGTACGCAACCTTCACCAAGCTAAGGATTCTTATTGTTCCATCGTCAAAGGACAATAAGACGCATCTGAAGAAATTTGAAACACGAAGTTGGTTTAATCAGGACTTCAGACAGATTAATCTAAAGACTGTAATCAAGCTTAGCATATAGAAACAGTTACTACTTTGGGTCTGGTAACCAGTCGAGGCTGTAAATAAATCTTGGTACCGGGTGCAAATCCCATAAAGGACGGAATGGATCACTGCGGAAAAACCATAGAAAGCAAGCAATCAGTTATGGTATGAAATAACGCAAAAGAAATTCTAAAGAGGACTGTCTTGTGTATTGATTAGATCACCATCGAAGTTTAAAGAAAATAAACTAATGAAGTGTACCGTAAGTCCCAAAACTTCAGACCTCCATGTCCAGCGGTAGCTATTACGTTTGCACTTTCCGCATCACTGGATTTTTTCAGAAATTAATATAGTTAATAAGTGAATCCTCTCACCGAAGATTGTGTAGCGGTAGTTTGAAGTCCAAACCAAAAAAAAAAGGTTTTGTGTTATCCTATTCGCTTCTCCAAACTTGAGAACAAAGACTAAATAAAAGCTGAAAACAAACAAAGAGACTAACTGGCAAAATCTCATTAGCGGATAAAACAGGAAATTTGTGATTCAGTTTATCGTAAATGAAACGGGTGCCCCTTAACTAGTGTTCCGTTAGAATTATATATGCCCACTTAGACTCCAACTAAATGAAAACAAAAACAGAAAAGGAGAAATACTGATGTTTATGGATGTAACTTCATGTCACTGACCTTTCACAAGGAGCCCATGCAACTGCCCTAATAGGAGCTGTATCTGCGCTGAAGAAAAGTAAAGGTCTTGTATCTGCACAGAAGAAAAAATTAAAAGCAAATGTGAAATAAACAGATCACTCTCTAGCCATAGTGTGGAAACAAACAATCTGACATAGGGAAAAGCATGTCAGGTTGTAATACCTTCGGAAGATTTTGTTTTAGAAAATTTCCAGAGAGCAACCTGATGCAAGATAACAAAACAAACAGAGTCAAAGCAATTAAGCATTGCCATTCTTCTTCCTGAGTACATTTACAAATCTGAAAGAAAAAGGACATAAAAAAATCACGGAGATGATGAAGAAAGTGAATATTACCGTGCCATCGTGGCAACCAGCGAGTAAGAAATCAGGGTTCCCAAAAGTCGACCATTCAACTGTTAAGGGAATACTGTACGACAGAGACAGATATTGAGGAAGTATCAAAAAGAAACGTGAAAAATAAGTTATATGCTGGGTTTTTTTTCCCCATTTCGATATGTACTAACCTCTGCGCATCACCACACTTCAAGTTTGAACATTTGAAAACGGGAGCCAGTTTCACAAAACGAGGATCAGTCTTTTCTTTCTTTGCAGATAAATATACAGCTGAAATGGCCTGAGGCATTGGAACATCCCACCTGCGTAAGGTTGAACATCAATTTGCAGGCTAGTAAAACTGCTACATTATTGCATATTGTAAATATGATTACAGAAACTAAATTCTCATAATAAATGAAACCCAATATCTCAATACGGTTGAAAACAAAGACAATGCGGTGATGGAAAATCAAATCAAACGGAGAAAATCGTGTAAGAAGTAGCTGACTTACACTTCCAAAGATCCATTTCCCAGCAAGACAGCTAAATATCCCATTCTGTGCTTATTACGAGAATTATCTGCATATAAGGGACGCCATTTCATATCCCAGGCAACTTTTCCATTGTGGGCCAGGCATAAGACAACCCTTGGAAGAGCAATGTCTTCAGATATATCTGAGGATGGTTCGCCTGCTACGTTTCCGACAGCTTCACTATCTTCTGATAGCACGGGTTTGCAAGTTTCTTCAGCACGTTGGGTTTTCTGTCTCTTTCTCCGTACGGGAAGTTTGATATTTGCATTTTCTGAAGACAACACTAGTTCTGAGCTTTCATTGTTGATATTAGTTTCCGTTACTGAAGTTTCTCCTAGAATCCGAAGAGGAGTTGCGGGAACAACTGAATCTTCTGGATACCGAACAGACAAAGCTTCAACGTAGAGAACGTCACCATCAAGATCAATAGGAAGCTCACTAGTACTCTTCTTTCTAGGTCTTCCTCTTGGTTTCTTAGGCTCTGTTGTCTCTACCGCCGGATGCTTTCTGGGCCTGCCTCTCGTTTTTTTAGGTTCTGTTTTATTAGTAGTTTCGTCGGATGGTTTCTTTTGAGACTTTCCCGTCAACTTCTGATTCTTCCCTGATGTATGGGCGCTTTTTTTTTCACATGTTCTGTTTATAACGCACCATATCTGAATAAGTCCTCTACCTGAAAGCCGAACGCCTATCTTGTGACTGTATGATTCAGGCGGATGAGTAGCCACAGCCATAAACTGCAACAATAATAAATTCATAACAATGAATACCTGAGATTTCATTTTCTATCAAGTACCAAAAACAGAAAAAATATGACCTAATAATCACCTCACATTTTGCTTGAGCATCTGGATTTCCATGAACTCTGGGACACCACTCCAATGCCCAAACAGAACCTCCAACATGCATAACAAAATCCTTGCTGCAGAGGTCAATAAAATCATCACATAAACGATCATGACTAGTAAAACTCTCCTCGATAATTGAAAAAAAAGGACAAGAGCAGAGAGATTTATAGACAAACAAGCACCAATTAATTTAATCACTAAAGTCCGTAAATGATTTTCATAAAATTTGCACATGAGAATTAGCAAACTTGTGACTTTAAAGTCATCAAACGGGGAAAACATATGATCATCTCCCATCGTCAAGATTAATTGTACGTTCTTCTCTAATTCCAAATGATGCAAGATTTTAGCTACCTAGCAGAGCCCCTAGCAAAAATTTAAATGATTACAGGCCATATTAAATTGGATTATCACCTTGGTTCACCAAATGATGATGATTCATCGTCATATATCTTAACCTACACAAAGAATAAAAAAAACCGATATCCTTGAAGCGATTTAAGAAGCGAATGGATTGTAAGATTCAATGTCGAAAATAATCTTTTAGTGTAAAGATATGACACACCTTAGGAGCTCGTGCTGAAGAAAACTGAGGCAAAGTTTGCCTGTTGAAATCCTTTGGTCCACTGCTTTTTACATCCTCGTTATAGAATCCAAAAGATTTTGGTTCATAATTAAAATGCCTCCATTCCCTAAACATTTTTTTTCCCGCAGGTGAGATTAGATTAGTGAGTATCAAAACCAACGAGTAGGAGTTGTGGAACCTAATCTATTAACAATGTAATTCAAAATCAAATACAGAAGTTGCAAAAGATCTTTAACCACAGTATATAAACAGTAGTACTAAACCAACATAACGTATAGATGAATACAAAATAATTGACTCTTAGACTCACCTCAAGAGTGTAGCTGATGATGATAGTCTCTCGATATCAGACTCGTCGATATCAGTACCAGCTTCACCGCAGAGAACACTGATCGATTCCACTGCCTTTAAATGACTCTCAACAGAATAATCAAACAGTGATATTTTACATTCTTCTTCACCACTTCCTGAAGGCTCTCCTTCATTCATTGATCCGTTTTTTGGGAGTTCAGATTTCTTCCTGGAGCATTAAGTAGGAATCACCAATTAGTACGAAGCAGCAAGTAAATGCTGAGCACATAGATCGCCGGAGGTTTTTCAATTTTCGACAAAGTAGATACAGAGAAGAGCTATGGTTTAAAAGCTTAGCAGCAATCAAATTGCAGCTAAGGAATCTGGAATTTCGAAAAGAGGAGATCTATGAAAGAAGGGCCGAGGGAAAAGAAAGAAAAAACTCACCGGCGACAAGAGCGACGGTTGCGGCGAAGGCGGGCACAACCCTTGGATACTTTTTCCTCCCGTCCACAGATCGAATTGTGACTACTGAAATTTAGTACTTAAAAGTTACTAGATTTTTTAATTAGAGAGATTTGGGCCACATTTTAATTAGAGTTTGGGGCGTTAATGGGTCTCTATCCCGCCCAAAAATCTGATCAATTAACAAAACCCTGATTAATCCGCGAACGCAGTTACACAGGTAACATTTTGGAATGGTGGAATGGTGGAAAAATCCAAAAACGCAATAATTTTGCCAATCAAAAACACCTGCAGAAAAACGCAAAAACACAAGATCTGCAGAATTGCGTTTTTACTTACAGAAAATACAAAGAAATCTTCATTAAGCGGAAAAGTGTGTTTGGAATAGATTATTTGCAGAATCAATGTTTATATTATTCAATTATATAAATAATTATATTTTATTATTTAAATAAATACAAATAAATAATTTAGTGTTATAAAAAATTATTTAATGATAAAATTATATCTATTATTTAAGGTTTACAATATTTTTTATTTTGAAAAACAAATTATTAACAAGTTACAATTAGAATTATATCATTTTATAATAATTGATTGAATTATTAATATTTTATTTTTTATAATATATATTAAAAGCAGAATATTTTCAATAAGTATATTCTGTAATTCCGCAATTCTGCAATAATTTATCCAATCGTAAAAAAAGTTTCACAATTCCGCAATAAATTATTCCACAATTCATTTTTTCCGCCATTCCGCAATTTCGCGATATAAAAAATGTGTTACCAATCGGAGTAATTTAAATTCAACAGATGAAACCAAGTAAATTTAACAGCAGTAATTTGCTGCGGTTCATTAAACCATCAGTGACGACGATTTAACAAAGGGTTTGAATGGTATGCAGTTTTTTCACATTTTCACGTTTTGGAAACTTGATTCTGTTATTTTTTATCATTCATGTTATTCATCACGTTTTCACATTTTTTTATGTTTTTGAAACGTGATTCCGCTAGCGTGTTAAAAATATAACTAAAAAAACAAAACGTGATTAATCTACTAAAAGTAGCTTTTCAGCGTTTCACAATTATTCAGCTAAAATATTATTCAGTTCAGTTCATTCCGCTAGTAATTTTTCAGTTATTCCGCCATTATGTTATTCATCTGACATACCAGTCAGACCCTTTGTTTTTTTTTAGTTATATTTTTAACACGCTAGCGGAATCACGTTTCAAAAATATAAAAAAACGTGAAAACGTGAAAACGTGATAAATAACATGAATGGTAAAAAATAACAGAATCAAGTTTCCAAAACGTGAAAACGTGAAAAAACTGCATACTATTCAAACCCAAAACATGATTAATCTACTAAAAGTAGCTTTTCAGCGTTTCAGAATTATTCAGCTAAAATATTATTCAGTTCAGTTCATTCCGCTAATAATTTTTCAGTTATTCCGCTATTCTGTTATTCATCTGACATACCAATCAGACCCAAAGTGAAAATAAATGTCGATGTTACATATACGACGTCGCTTAACTACCAGTTTTCGTGAGTTTTTCTGCAATTTCGCTCGATATTTTGTTAGCGATGAATCAGACAGTTAGGAATGAGTAAGGGGTGAGATACAGACATGTGGTGCTGTATTAACATAAAGAATAAGGAAGCTCCGTCAAGAATATTGAAGAAATCCTTGTCAATGTCATTAGCTACTCTTTAAGTCTTAACATTACAGACTCTATGACTCAACTAAGATCATCATATTCCCTGGTCTTTCAGCTTGTGTCTCAAGGAACCCAGCCTAAAAAGAAGCTCCTTTTATTTTTTTTCTCCCACACTTTTTTACTAGACATTCGCCGAAGACCGGAACAAAAACTCCCCATAAGCCATCAGAGCATCCAGCTACGATTGTCCCCAAGCCCTGTGAAGGATCATAGAACGGCAATTAGACAAATTAGCGTATAAACATAGTATGTTACATCGTATATTGGTACATCGTGCTTCTTGAAATGGGTCAATCCCGAAAATTTAATCCCGACCAAACCTCAGAAATTGCGCATGGAGAGAAAGCAAGAAAAAAAAGATTTAAACCATGATTAATTGAAAAACAGTCTCATTGCCCATTAGACGGATATGTTGGAACATCACTCCTTTCAAGCAACTACTTTTTCTTACACATGACATGTAAGCTTATTCGTCAGTCTACTATTTACCTAAATGTAAACAACTAAACATTAAGCCTACTCTCGGAGCAGCAGTATATCAACCATTCCACAAATATTATTGGACAGAGCACAGATACTAATCTGAAGATTTACGAACTAAACAAATTAGCTCGCCTTCGCAGCAAGTAATAGCGGTCGCATGATCTATCTACCTAGCTTAATCACAAACTTGCTCACCTTTAAACAAAAAAAACGAAGGCTAAGTCAAGCTATACCGGATACTGAACACACTAAGAGGATCCAGAAGCTGTTGTTGTTGCTGCTGCTGCTGCTGATCTTGTTGAATGTCTTCCAATGGCGGCAACGACATAGCAGCAGCTCGGGCTGCAACAGTACCCGTTGATGTGCCCTTAGCTTCGATGAGCCGCCACATGTACCACGAAGCCACTGACCTGTACGGTCGCCACTTGACACAAAGCTGCTCCATCTGCGACGGCCGAGGCAGGTCCTCTAAGTTATACAGCATCTGCACGCCTTTCCTGACTCCGAGATCGTTCACCGGCAACACATCTGGTCTGTGAAGGGAGTTTATCATGAACATATGAACGGACCACGACCCGATCCCGTTGACCATTGTTAGCATCGTGAACAGAGACTTATCATCCATGTTCACAATTGCGGAATCCGACAAGATTCCGTTTTCATACTTTCTCGCGAGGTCGTGGAGGTAGCTCGCCTTCCGTCCCGATACGCCTATCTGACGAAGCTGCTGAGGGTTCAAGGCAAGGACGGTCTCGGGGACGACGGAGTGCTCGCCGCCGCAGAGAGCAATGAATCGTGTGTAGACGGAGTTTCCGGCTTTCGAGGCAAGTTGTTGGTAGAGGATGTTGCGTATCAGCGCCAGAAACGGAGTCGCGAAGGACTCTAAAGTCGGCGGCAGGTAAACGTCGATTAACGCGGCGAGCAATGGATCCGCATTCCGGAGATGGTGAATCGCCGCCTCGAGCTCGCCTTCGCATGTGAGAGGCCGAGCCTGGATTCTCGGCACGGTTATAGCGCGTGGTTGCGGCAGTTTATTCTTAGCGGCGGGTTTCCCGGACATCGTGAGCGGCGAGGTTGTCTCGGAGGGGATTTCATCAGCCTTACAGTCTTCCCCGCCGGCGTCACCGTCGATTGTAAGCTTCCGGATTTTCCGAGGACGGAGGGGGATTTTGGAAGGAGGAGACGACACATTGCCTAATTGTGTGATCCGTTGGGCGTCGATGGTGGTGGATGAAACGATAGCACCGGAAACTCCGGCTGAGTGGAAACCTACATCGCTGGATTCCGGCGGAATTAGGTTATGAGTTTCGGGTTGAGGCGATTGTGGTCGACTTTGGAGATGAGTCGACGGTTGAGAAGGGAATTGTTCGCCCATGTGGAAATCAAAATCAGAAGGATCAAGTTAGGGTTTTGAATCACTCCAGAAACAGAGAACGAACACCTAATCGGAGAACGGCTACGGCCGAGAATTTATCTACTTCTCCTGCTTCTCCACTTCTGCTCCGACGCTGTATATCTTTCCTAACGCGCCTTTGACGAGAGTAGTCTTCACGCTCCGATGGCCAATAGATGTGGTCCTAGTTTTAGGCCAACATTTCTGGGCTCTTTTAAAGCCCAAATAAGATTCTTTAAAGTGTTTAAGAGTTCAAATTAAGCCCAAAAGTCCAACGATAAGTCTTGTCTATTCACACACATTACAATGTTAATGGTACACCAACTGAATAAAGTTATCATGTGACTGAATAATACAAAAACAGTACTATAATCGTTAATTTTCATTTTACGTAGATAATGTATTGAAACTGTTTTTCAAATTAAAAATAGAGACTGTTATGAAATAAAGGGCATTGTCGACTGGAAAAATTCCAACTAAGCAGAGTGGGGACAATGAAACGGAAACGCTTGTGTCGGGATCCGGAAACGTGAACAGAGAACATAAGCACTTACACGTGACAGACGAGAACGAGACAATCAGACAACCACCAATGAGAATATACGAATCTACATTTAGTGGTCACCAAAATATTATTATTATATTTATATGTTACGCGATGAATCACAACCTATGAATCATAACTTATGATTCATATCATAACTCCAATAAAGACGTGTTTGGTGTGATATCTACTGTCTTCTTTTGTCGTGGCCTCATCGACCTAATTAGATTTCTCTCGATTTAGAACTTATTCAAAAAGTTACATCTTCGATAATAAAACTTCGTGTAACTATATAATTTGTCAGATTTTGTGACCTTAATTATGCATGTCTTGATACATCACTGTTTCCGTTGATATTAGTAAGTTACTTAATTGTTTTTGTAAATGCATTTGAAAAATATACTATAGTTATAAATTTTTGTTAACGTATTAAAATCAGGTTGCCACACAAGAAATATAAAGCTTTTTGGAAACACTGAAATAACATGTCGTTTTTTCTAATAAAGGATAACATGTCGTTATCTCGAAGGTTTTGAATATTGGAAAATGTAAATAATGTTGTGTCTTGTCTAAATAAATGTATTGATCTACAGTATTTGAAAATATTAACAACCATATATTTTTCATATACTAGAAAACAAATATCATTATTCGAGCTTATCTAAAATAATATCACTTGCATGTTCTAGTTTTTTGTTCTTTTAAATAGTGTTATTTTTTTTTTCGTTAAAACAAGTATTTAGTTAAACTTTCACTACAATCATTATTCTGCTTTAAAATATTTATTGCTACTACAACAAAAAAATCTTCGAAAAAGATGGTTTACCCGAAGAAAAAATATTAAAAAAAAACACAGTTAGTGGCACTGCGGCGATTGTTTAACAATTTCAATAAGTGAGACGAATTTTTGATAAATAAATTAAAGTGTGCAGTAGAACGAACTCTATAGTACCAAGACTAATTAAATTATTAGTGGTCGTATACGTGAACATGCGTCAATGATTCAATAAATCTATGCCAAAAAATCAATAATTCATTGCGATTATTATTATTAGATAAAAACTTCTAGTGGATCGTATATTTGTATAACATAATCATTTTTTTCGAGAAATCTATTAAATTGAACTGTTTGTAGATAAAAGATTATTGTTTTTATTTGTCGACAGACAAAAAAACAAACAGATCCCCTTGCGATTATTTCTAATTCTGAATTCAATAAATGGTTTTTTAAGGAGACGCGTCTGTGAGGTGGAAAACTCCGAAACAGTCTGCGTCTATCCACGCATTGGCTCAAACTCATGATGGATTTTTAACAAAACAACAAAAGATCATCGTTCGAACTTTTATCCGAGTTTTTTCCCCTTCATAAATTCCTCCAAATCAAATATTCCTAAGATCCTACGAAGCCAGAAGAAAGCTCAATCTGTATATTTTTCTGGCATTTTTTTCCCAGTTTTAGGATCGACGACATTCTCCCTCCTTAAAAAGCTTTTTGTTTCTCTGTAGATTACAATTTCTGTATAGGTTTAGAAGAAGAAAAAAACAAAAGATGAGTTTCAGGGATGATACGGAAGAGGGAAGGAATGATCTTCGGCGACCGTTCTTGCACACCGGAAGTTGGTATCGGATGGGTTCCAGACAATCTAGTATGCTGGAATCGTCTCAAGCTATTCGAGACAGCTCAATCTCTGTCCTAGCTTGTGTTTTGATTGTAGCTCTTGGTCCAATTCAATTCGGATTCACTGTAAGACCATTAACAAACAAACCCAACAAAAAAATCTCAACTTTCTTAATTTGATTAATGGAGCTGAGAATGTGGTGTTTTTCTGCTTTTTGCTCAATTGACTAAAACATTGAGAAAGCTCTGATTTTGATTTATCTTTTTTGTGCAAGTGTGGTTATTCCTCTCCAACTCAAGCTGCCATTACTAAGGATCTTGGTTTAACTGTATCAGAGGTAAAAAAGGTCCCACCTTTATATCTAACAACAGTCTGTTTTTATTTATTTATTTGTTCAGACTCTTGTTCAGTAATTTTCTGACTTTTTTAGGTTTCATGTTTGATGTTTAGTACTCTGTGTTTGGGTCTCTATCCAATGTGGGTGCTATGGTTGGGGCTATTGCAAGTGGTCAGATTGCAGAATACATCGGACGAAAAGGGGTAAACTAGTTTTTTTTTTCTTATCTTGATTCTTACATTGTTCTCATTTTGTGACATATTTTCAGATAATATCTTCTTTCTTGTTGTATCTTAATTAACTGTGTTTTTCTTTTTTGACAGTCTCTGATGATTGCTGCAATTCCTAATATTATTGGCTGGCTTTCGATATCATTCGCAAAAGTGAGTCTTCTGTCTCTTATATTGTTGGCCTTTCTCTCTCTTACTCTTAAGTCACTATACTTGGTTTTGTTTAGGATACTTCTTTTCTTTACATGGGAAGATTGTTAGAAGGTTTCGGCGTGGGGATAATCTCTTACACGGTAACACTAGACTCAACTAGTTCTTTGAGTTTCAGCAATGTTTATTTGGAATAATGTAATCAATATACTTACACACTCTGATTTTAGGTGCCTGTATATATCGCCGAGATCGCTCCACAGAACATGAGAGGAGCCTTAGGTTCAGTCAACCAGGTTTGGCATGTTTAAGTTAGCTTCACTTTATTCTTTTGTTGCATTTGACAACATCAAACATTGGATGTTTTTGTGTGTTTATAGCTTTCTGTAACAATTGGGATAATGTTGGCGTATCTACTCGGTCTCTTTGTTCCATGGAGAATTCTTGCAGTTTTGGGTAACTCTCATAACATTTTTCACTTGTCTTGAGAGAAACTATACCAGATTTTTTTTTTTTTAATTATCGATACGGTCTAATCACTTTCTTGATTGCCTTCTTATTTTTTAGGAGTATTGCCGTGTACATTATTGATACCGGGCCTATTTTTCATTCCTGAATCTCCTCGGTGGCTTGTAAGCCTTTTGAACCGAATTGCTTATAATTTTGAGTTTGTTTCTTTGTTGTTTATTCTCTGTTTCTTTGTGTGTCACAAATGTAGGCAAAGATGGGATTGACAGATGATTTCGAAACTTCGTTGCAAGTTCTTCGTGGATTTGATACTGATATTACCATTGAAGTTAATGAAATCAAGGTATTGACTAAACTGAACAAAATGCTAAAAACATGATGCTGATTTCAATAAGTAACGAGTTCAGGATAGCTAAATGTTATTTTTTTTTTCTCCAATGAACAGAGATCTGTGGCATCATCTGGCAAACGTTCTGCGATTCGGTTTGTAGACCTCAAGCGTAGGAGATACTATTTTCCATTGATGGTACAATTAATCTTGCCTCTGAAATGAATCTTGTCGTCTCAGTGTGAGAGAAACTCACATGTTTCCTGTAATCTGTGTGTTACAGGTTGGTATAGGACTGCTTGTACTACAACAACTTGGAGGAATTAATGGTGTCTTGTTCTATTCGAGTACAATTTTTGAATCTGCAGGTAATGTCAAATGTGTGTTTTGATTCTTGGAATGTTCCTAAGAGAGAAATAAACACATCTCTTATTTATGCTTTTTTTGTTTCATTTGATTCACTTAGGGGTCTCATCGAGTAATGTGGCCACATTTGGAGTTGGTGCTGTTCAGGTATATAACTTCAATAAAAAAAAATAATAACTTCAATATATGAAACATTATCAGATTTGATTACTAACCGTTTGTTCATTCTAAACCAGGTTATAGCGACTGCAGTAGCGACATGGTTGGTGGATAAATCAGGTCGTCGACTTCTGCTCATGGTGAGGAGTGTTAGAGACTCATACAAACTCTGAAGAATTTTATGTACGCAGACAAAATATTAATTTTGTTTTTGCTCTGAAAATGCAGATCTCTTCTATCGGGATGACTATTAGCCTCGTGATTGTTGCAGCCGCTTTTTTCCTTAAGGTACTTTTTTAACCTTTTTACTAAATTTTTCTACAATATAGAGTTAATTTCACTTAAATTTTGAGTTTGTAATCTTTTCTTAGGAATTCGTATCACCTGATTCTCAAATGTACAACATTCTAAGCATGGTCTCTGTTGTTGGAGTTGTGGTAAGTTTCTGTATATACATCCACACATTGTTATAATTCCTGGTAAATGTGTTAAAGCTTTTCTATTCTTTTCATTACAGGCTATGGTTATTGCTTGCTCTTTAGGAATGGGACCAATTCCATGGCTGATTATGTCTGAGGTATCTGAATATTGAGAAAGTGTTACTTGATCTTAAAAAGTCTAATCTCTTACTAATTATTATGTTGTCAAAACAGATTCTTCCAGTCAATATAAAAGGTTTAGCCGGGAGTATAGCAACTTTGGCTAACTGGTTCGTCTCGTGGTTAGTCACAATGACTGCAAACATGCTCTTAGCTTGGAGCAGTGGAGGAACTTTTACTCTTTACGCTTTGGTTTGTGGATTCACTGTGGCCTTTGTGAGTCTTTGGGTTCCTGAGACTAAAGGCAAAACTCTTGAAGAGATTCAAGCTTTGTTCAGATGATTCAAGACAAGGAGAAGAAGACAACACTTTATTTGTTCACTTTTTGTTTTCGCCATTACAGATCATATTCTTTTTGTCCTTCTCTGTGTCTTTATTTGCTTTGTTCAGTGTCTTTTCTTTTTTGGCATAGATTGTAAAAGCATATCATTTTACTTTTTTTAATTTGATTTTTAATGTGTGTGTAAGTGTATTATTTCGGATTCTTAAGATGAGTAGCAATATATATATTCACTAATGCATACATTAATTTTTACAAAAAGTTCAATTAGGCTAAAGAGAGACAAATTAGAAAACAATTAGTAATGAGATTAGATCCAAATGGGAAAGAAAGCATGTGATAACTAACGGCTTTGGGACTTTGGCTGTTTGGTGCATGAAGGGACTATTTCCAATGCAAACGGCGGTCCATTCGAAAAATAAAATATATCGGTATAATATAATAAAAAAAATTAATCATGCACTAATTCTTGGCAATTTTCTACGGTCTAATTTGACAACTCACTGATAAATTCTAAAGCGAAGTAAATAAAATTATTTAAAATAATAATACTAAGGTCACTTTCTTCCAAAAGTGATGGTGATACAAAACTAAGAAAATATCAACACAAATATCACAAAAATAAATATGAAAACGACATTAATAAATATGAGTATTTTCATATTTACAGGAGTAACCGTTATGACAGTAATAAATATGAAAACGACATTAATATATATCCATAATTTTTTTTTTTTTTTCAATTTCTATGATTTCTTCATTACACAACTAATCTGAAGACTCATACTCAAGAAATGTAACTCAAATGTCACAAAATCTCCCAAACATAATATAAATACAAAGCACATTGACATTGTCAAAGATCATCAAATCTAAGGCTTGCCTTTTTTTGTTTTTAAACTTCTTAAAAGAAACTACCATGGATGATGAGTCTCAAAGTACATCAAAACGAAGCTAATAGGTTAATGTTACCGGATACTTCTCAATACAATCTTCCCAGGGACTGTTCTTCGAAGGCTTCACATTCCTTAACGCTTCCCAAATCGCGCTATTACATTTAAATCCACTCCCAAACGCAATCTGCCAAACGCGGTTACCTCTTCTCATCCTTCCTTTCGCTTCGATATAAGCCAGTTCATACCAAATCGAGCTCGAAGACGTGTTCCCAAACCTATGAAGAGTCATCCTCGAAGCCTCCACGTGAACAGGCGAAAGCTGCAGATTCTTCTCTAGCTCGTCGATCACAGCTCTTCCACCAGCATGGATACAGAAATGCTCGAAAGCGAGTTTGAAATCCGGAATATACGGTTTCACTTTACCGTTGAAAAGCTTCTTCACAACAAGAGTCACAAAGAAGAGAATCTGCTCGCTTATCGGGAGAACAAGAGGACCCAACGTGGTGATATTGGTTTTGAGAGTCTCCCCTGCAATCGCCATTAGATCTTTCGACAGAGAAACACCTGTTCTTCCTGTATCGTCCTGTTCTTGGTACACGCAACGGAATGCCTTATCGTCTGCCCCACGGTGAGTCCTGACCACATGCACAAGCCTGTACTTGGACCGTCTCTTGTCGCTAGACTTGTTCGACAGCAAAACCGCCGAGCCACCGACTCGAAACAAGCAGTTCGGTATCAACATCGACTTCTTGTTACCGAAGTACCAGTTCTGAGTGATGTTCTCCGTGGAAACAACAACAGCGTAAGTCTTCCTGTGTACCAACAACATATCTTTAGCAAGATCCACGGCGATGACTCCGGCGCTGCAACCCATCCCGCCGAGGTTGTAGCTTCTGATGTTACCTCTAAGCTTGTACTTGTTCACAATCATCGCGGAAAGCGAAGGTGTCGGGTTAAAGAGGCTACAGTTCACAACGAGGATTCCGATATCCTTTGGATTCACACTCGTGTTTGCGAAGAGGTTATCTAAAGCACCGAACATGACTTGCTCAGCTTCTTCTCTAGCGGCGGCCATTGAGATTCTCGGTGGAACATGATGCATAGCTTCAGGGACATAAGTGTCTTCTCCTAAACCAGAGCGCTCGAGGATCTTGCGCTGAAACTCGAGAGCAGAGTCTTCGAAATCTCCGGTGAGTCTAGAGTGATCCATGAACCGAGTGAAGGGAGCCTTGAGGTGATCAGGCGGGAGGTAACAGGAGAAATCGACCAAGTAAACGGGTCTGGGTCGGGTCATGACATAGACGGTTAAACCGAAGACCAGAATCGCGGAGCAGGTGACGATACTGACCAGATTGTACTGGAGATGGATCCAGAGCTGACGGAGATCGTCTGGGTTCATCTGAGACGCTTCGACGGAGATAACGACGGCGAGAGGGAATAGACAGAGAGCCAAGAGATTTGAGATCACGTAATGGTAACCTAATTTGACGTACTTGAGATTCACGCTCTGGAGAAAATCCGGTAGCCTCCTGGTTTGTCGGATCTGTACACCAACGGAGCCATCACCGCCGCCGCCATTCCCGCCGCTTCCGCCACCGAGTCGTGATTCTCCAGCACCGTCCATGGTAAAGGGGTGGTCAAAGGACTGAGATTTAACAACTGTCACACACAAAAAAGAGTCTGATTTTTATACGGAAGCCGAACCGGAGAATGCTGTGATTATTAAATTCAGGCGTCCTTTTTTAAAAATTATTCGTGCGCTGGTGAAAAGGACCGTAAAGGAGACAACTTTGACGACGATGGCCCAACGAAACAGAGAGTTTTGAAATGGAGTAAACCGAGCTGGATTTGAGAGAAGAGAAATGACAGAAGCATGAGGTAGAAAACTAAGGGGGTTTGTGGAGAGGAAACGGAGAGGGAAGGGTTTTCGAGAAATCAGAGAAACGGAAACCAAAGGTGGTAGTGGAGGGTCCACGTTTTTGAAACGAATCTTGACGGGAAGTACAGCAAAATAGAGATGAGAACCGAGAAACGTGTTGCATCATGTGAGCTGTTTTTTTTCTTCCCTTTTTTCTTTTTTAAGAACTCAGCATTTTTTTATTAATAAAATTATTATTTTTTGTATTATTGTGGGAATTTGTTAAAAAGAATTTTAGCATCTTCAAACTAGATACTGTACCTGTATAAGAAGATACATATTTTTTCTTATTAGAAAATGTTTGAACGTATCCCAAAATGACCACATATTCTTTTCATACATCAAGTTTCACTCTTATAAAATTGGTTAAGACCTAACAAAATGACCGCATATTCTCCATTTGTACATCTTAAAGTGATTTTTTCTTTATAAACTAAAACCATACTTCTTAAATTGATTGATTTTTCTTTATAAAGACTATTGTGATTGAAGAAAGAGATCTAAAGTTAACAGCAATGTTGACTTTGTGACCATCTAAAAACTGTGGCAAATCTTGTGGAAGTGCTATCCAATTCTAATTGGAAGTGGAAGATGAGATCTCTACCACGCTTTTTCAAAGTTTTAAAATCTACGTGGTTAGTTTTGTTTTCTACATTCTCTTGAAACTGTAACTATGATTATGGAACAGTACACTACAGTGTATTTATTGTGTGTACAGTAATCACATACTCCATAATACACCGCATGACCCATCGAATTTAGTATTCAAAGCCCATTGGGCTTGATGGCTGATCTGTTAGGATGGGAGGAAAAAATTGCAAATCTCCGTCACCTCCGGCCATATCGCCGCTTTTTGCACTTTTCCGGATCCGGACAAAGCTCCGACCAGAACTCAGTTATTACCAAAAGGGAAAGCCTAAATTTTTCCTTTTCTTTTCATTTTCAACTTTCAACTTCACATGGAAAAAAAATTAGAAAAGGCTTTGAAGATAATGTTTAGTGTAAATCTTAACTAAAATAGTTGTAATTTTGAGTTGCGTGATTACATATTTCCCAAGCTCGAGTTTTACGATTTGATTTGGTACTGCAAATTTCTACTTTGTTTTATTCGTTCTCTTTGCGTTTTCCGGTGAGAAATCTGAGATTTGTTTTCCTCGACCAAATCTGTAAACTTTCTTCTTTTAGCAGCTTTTCCAATCTGGGTACTGCAAATTCCCATTAATTCGAGCTCAAGAATCTTCGAAACTCGCGTAGATCCTTGTTAATCAGTGAATACACTTCCGGATTTTTTGCTTAGCTTTAGCAAATCCTTGGAGTATTTGGAGGTCTCTGTTGTTCAGATGCGTTGAAGTGGTTTCTGTGAGATTTGAAATGGCAGAGAGAAAGAGAGAAATGGGGATTACTCATTTCGCGCGCAGGATTAAACAACCACGAGGGATTTGGGTGAAGATGGCGTTCATAGTTGTTTTGGGTCTCTGCTTCGTCTTCTTCTGGTCTTTCTTGTCTTCCTCTGCTTCCTCATTTAATGTCCAGAGAGAAAGCTTCGAGGATATAGCTGAACCAGTGTCATCTCGAACCAAATCAGCTCATAACGATGTATCTGAATCTAGCAGATCACATGAGAAAAGTAAAGTTGAATCTGGTTCGAAATCAAAAGAAGGGAAAAAAGTTGGTGGGTTTGTTCATAAACATGAAACCAAGAAAAAGAAAGAGCATGCTGTGACTCATCCACATAAGAAGAAGGATGTGCCAAAGCCTGTGGTAGTAGAAGAAGAAGCTGTGGTTAAGGAGGATCAAGAACATGTAGAAGCAGCATCTGACGATTCTGAGTCTAATAAGGAAGATGGAGAGGAAGGAACTGAATCAGACGGAAGTGAAGGAGAGTCTGATGGAAATGTAAATGGGGATGATCCAAGTGCATCAGTGGATGAAGAAGTGGAAGAAAAGAACGAGGAAGTAACCGTTAACGAGACAGGTAATAAGAGGAAGAAGAGAGGTCCTGTGTTTGATCCTAAAGCTGAGTATAGCTGGAGATTGTGTAACACTAGGAGCAAGCATAATTACATGCCATGTATTGATAATGATGGGATAATAGGGAGGCTTCAGAGTTATAGACATAGAGAGAGGAGTTGTCCTAAGAAGCCTGTAATGTGTCTTGTTCCTCTCCCACATGATGGCTATGATCCTCCTGTTTCCTGGCCTGAGAGTAAATCTAAGGTTTAATATTTTTTTGTTAGCTTCTCTGAATTTTTTTTTTATGTGGTTAAAGATAGTTTTGATCTAATGCCTTATTTATTAACATTCAGATATTGTATAAGAACGTGGCGCATCCAAAGTTAGCTGCATATATAAAGAAGCACAATTGGGTGAATGAGTCCGGTGAATACCTAACATTTCCACAGAACCAGACTGCGTTCAACGGAAAGGTTCTTCAGTACCTTGAATTCATTCAAGAGGTGAGTATCATTTGTTAACTCTTGGAACTTGATTTTGTCATTGGAGACAAGTTCTGTGTATAAAAAAACATGATTGGTGTTTGGTAGATGGTACCAGATATTGAATGGGGAAAGAATGTTCGTATAGTGTTGGACATTGGATGCTCAGAGTCAAGCTTTGTAGCTGCACTGCTGGATAAGGACGTTTTAACAGTGTCTCTAGGCTTAAAAGACGATCTAGTCGACTTAGCACAGGTCGCTCTTGAGCGCGGGTTTCCTACTTTAGTCAGTGCTTTGGCAAGTAGAAGGCTTCCTTTTCCTAGTGGAGTCTTTGATACCATTCACTGTTCTGCTTGTGGAATCCACTGGCATTCTCATGGTAAGTGTTTCTCTTGCAATGTCATTAGTGTCGATGTGCTTTTTTGAGTCATATGATTATTTGAGCTTTTTGCAATCTCAGGTGGTAGACTTCTTCTGGAGATGAACAGGATTTTAAGGCCTAATGGATACTTCATATTGTCAAGTAATAATGAAAAGATTGAGGATCATGAAGGTATATTGTCTTTTAACTCTCACTGAACAGAAACAAATGTCTTCTTCTGGAGATGATGAAATCGTCTTAAAATTTTCTTGTGACAAAGTTTGTCTCTGGTGTGGTTTTTTTCTCTTCAGCGATGACTGCATTGATAGCTTCTATTTGTTGGAATATTCTTGCACACAAAACCGAAGAAGCAAGTGAAATGGGAGTGCGAATATATCAGAAACCAGAATCAAATGATATTTATGAATTGAGAAGGAGGAAAAATCCACCTCTTTGCAAGGAGAACGAAAACCCAGACGCAGCTTGGTGAGTAAAAGCAATGGTGATAATCTAAATGGCATAACTTTTATTATTCTGATGAACTTCTTTTTCATGTTGCTTGATTCTTTGGATATAGGTATGTGCCGATGAAGACCTGTTTACATGAGATACCGTCGGCTATAGAGCAGCATGGAGCAGAGTGGCCTGAGGAATGGCCAAAGAGACTTGAAACATACCCTGAGTGGTTAACCAACAAAGAGAAAGCCATTGGAGATGCAGATCATTGGAAAGCTATGGTAAACAAATCTTACCTCACTGGACTAGGCATCGACTGGTTACATATCCGGAATGTGATGGATATGACAGCGATCTATGGCGGGTATGGAGGAACAAAAGAAGAGATCTTTATCACTGTTCTTAGAACATAATAATTTGCATTTGGTGATTCTTACTGGTTTTTTGAATCTTGCAACAAAAAAAAATCTCAACAGATTTGCGGCGTCACTAGTGAAGCAGAATGTGTGGGTGATGAATGTAGTGCCGGTTCATTCGCCAGACACGCTTCCATTCATATACGAAAGAGGTCTACTCGGTATATACCATGATTGGTGTGAACCCTTTGGAACATATCCAAGATCTTATGACCTTCTTCATGCTGATCATCTCTTTTCACGGCTCAAGAACAGGTAAATAACAAAGTACATAGTAGTGATCTTTGGATCTAGAATTGCTTGTTAAATGAGAAATCTCCATTTTTGTTTTCTTTGGTTGATTACAGGTGTAAGCAACCGGCTTCGATCGTGGTGGAGATGGATAGATTGACGAGGCCTGGAGGTTGGGTGGTTGTGCGTGACAAGGTGGAGATATTAGAGCCATTGGAAGAGATATTAAGAAGCTTGCATTGGGAAATTCGTATGACTTATGCTCAAGACAAAGAAGGTATGTTATGTGCACAGAAGACATTGTGGCGTCCTTGATTCTTTTTTACTTTTTGGTTCCTGTCTGTAAATCAGAGATTACTGTTTGAATTACTTGTATACACAACCTGTTGTCTCATGTCTGTCTGTTTGTGGTCGGAAAACGACGATCTCCTCGTGACGATTAACAAAATTTAGGCCGCCATTAAATAGTAATTAAGGTTTCGTGTTTATAATCGTTTTCGTGTGTATTAAAAACAGCGAACAGTTTTGGTTCTGAAAGGCTAAATGGTAAACCATTAAAACGATAAGATCGTTAGGTCAGAAGGAACACATCATCTTCATCTTCCACCTCACTGCTTCTGATATTTTTGTTTTTCCCCCCTTCATCATCAACCCCGTAGGTAGACTTTTCGTGATTTTACCGACATTTTAACAATAATTAAATTAGATAAACCAAAATACATAAACTATATATCTGGTCAGATGGGTCCATCTCGCAATCCTCGGACACGCGCTGCGTTCCCATTAGATCGAAAGAAAAAGCTGTGATCTTGGGTGGTGGGTTCGACAAGTTTAATCTTGGCCATAAACGAAATTTCCACTCAGATCTTTTTAATTTGTCTCCTTTTAGACGTTGACAAGAAGATTAATACTGTACACTAGGAGTCTAGACGAGTCAATTCACCGGATTTTGTGGATGGAATTTCTTCTTTAGTGAAATTTTTCTCTTTTATATTATTCTTTTCATTCTCCTCGGATCTTCATAGTTTTAGAAGCTTCGAGTGTTCTTAAAGGTAGTTGCTTTGTTGTTGAGGAAACACAGTTTCAATTTCAGAGCCTTCATTTCCTGCAAAAGTTTGAATCTTTTATTATTGCAGGTCTATTGTTTGTGTTTTGTGTGTTTTATGATGGGAATCTTCTCTTTTGAGACAGAATGATTCTTTTTTCCGTTTTAAGTATTCCTCGTCTCATGACCTTATAATAAGTTTTTCTGTTCCTCAAAACCAGGTCTCTCTCTCTTTTGGGGATTTTTCACCGGAATTAAGGCTTACACAAGTGTTTTCCGATCAGGTTTTGGAGTGGGAATTAACTTTGGGTTTTTACAAACACTTGTTGATCCTCTTCGTCTCGGATCATGGAGGAACCTTGTGAGACACTTAACAATGGTGAAGAAGCTTTTCAAATATCAAGATATCATAACTATAACCAGCACAGCTCCAGAATCTCCTCACCTTGGTTGGATTTGAGAGTGTTCTACGTCAGGATAAGCAATTTTAAGGTGGAAGATTCAACCCCTGAAGTCCTCACCATCAACCACATTCCTCTGGATCCAGACACGCTTTTGGAGATAAACGGTGTTAGGATGAGCATGTACTCGGAAGGATGCTCTTCACAGCTCAGGAGGGATCGTGTTGATAAGAAATCCGAAGAAGCTACTTATGTCAGCACAGACAATATCAGGTTAACGGGTAGTGTAAAGTTTGAGGTTTATGACAAAAACGAGCTAGTCCTGTCTGGAACTCTTGAGAAATCTGATAGTAATGGGTTCACTGGGGAATCGAAGAATCGATGGAGCATGAATTGCGAGGCTGAGATCACTGCAGGGTCTGGTTTCTTAAAGGAGAAGAGCATCAACGGTCACGAGTTACCGTCGTCCACATTGCCGACTATCGAGGTCTATGTCACTGGTTGCTTCTCAGGAACACCCATCATCTTAACAAAGACTCTGCAACTTGGTTTCAAAAAGAAGCAGAGTAGAAGATTGGCATTGGATTCGATTCCTGAGTATGAAACTGCAGAGCCTCAGAAAAACATCTCCTCTGAGCTTGATTTTCAGGTAACGTTTAAAGTAATCATTTGACATTTATCTGAATTCGTTCTTTACTGTCTCAAGATATAGCATATGCCTGATACAATCCTCTTCTTCTCAATCCCTCACAGTATTCTTGAAAATTTTGTATTGTGAATCTATAACAATTTTTAAAATGTTGTGATGTTTTTTTTCTCTCTCTCTTTTACGGTAAAAGTTTGTTGATAGTCTTTAGGAAGATAACAATCCATTAAAAAAAATGAAGTGGACCAGTCTCCTCCTGATGCATGTGGCATGTGGCTAGACACAGTTTACAATTGAAAGAGATAATTAGAAATCTTTGAGTTCTTATCCTTTTGTCTGCTGCTTCTATGACCCAATGCTTGTCCCCACATATGGTTACCATCCCCAATTATGCTTTGTTGTAATGTTGTGATTTAACGTCTGTCAAACATTTTTGGATCACTATAGGCTAAAGAGTGTCTCCTCTTTAACATTCACTATTACTGGTAGGAAACTAGTGTCTTATAGTAAATATAGACAATGAAAGTTAGTACCTGGCAAAGTTGATCCTTAAAAAGTATAGTTCTTTAAATAGCTTGTGTCCTTAAAGTATCATTCTTTTTGTCTGCAGGCAACAGAATACGGAAACTACAAAGAGGAATACGAAGGAGACATGTATTGGAGAAGTGAATGCATCGATGGAGAGATGTCATGGTTCAATGCAGGTGTAAGAGTTGGTGTTGGGATTGGACTTGGTGTCTGTGTTGGTCTCGGAATTGGCGTCGGCCTTCTCGTGCGTACTTATCAATCAACTACTAGAAACTTCAGGAGGAGGCTTCTCTAGTTCTGATAATATACATTTGCAGTTGTTTACCTTGAAATTTTTAAAGAATCCTCTTTTTTAAACGTTTGTATTTTGGGTGCGATGTGAATCAAACACACTGGTGTGGGATTGTTGGTATCTGTTTTGATGTAAATAAGCGATTGAGAGTGTAGCTTTTGTAATCAGAGTTTGGCTGATGAGAATAGATAGATTAGGTCTACAGATCCTAATTCTCTGAATACTTATTTAACTTAATCATTTTATATATAAGTCGAAGCAATCATCACTCTATCGTTGTATCATAGTTTTGTCTCATAGTTGTAAACAAAATGCAAATTTTAACGAAGTAGTTAATTAGTGTAGAAGTCAATGATAAACATATGTACACACAAACGGATTTTTATATATCTTTAGACTTCTTTTTCAAACGAAAATTTCAATTCATCTAAAGAGGAAGTTTCGCTAATTAAACTTCATGAGAAGGGAATTAAGCAATCATTCTCACGCCTTCATTTTTTTTATCAAACTCAAAGGAAGAGAGGAAAGGAAAATTCTCTTGCTTAATTATTTGGTGCTAGACTTTTGGAAGGGAAATGAAATTTAAAATTGTATGGTTGCTTGCGTTTTTTTAATTTTTAAGTTAGGACAACGGCGTTGACTAATGACTATTGGACCTTTGAGGTATTAGAAATTCGCCACTGGTTGTTTTATTCTGGGACGAATTCTGTTTCCGATCTTAAGATATCTTCAAGTTCTTATGAAAACTCGAGACATTTGATGTTGGTTTGTAACTTGTGTGGCAATTAACGCAACCTTCCTGTGAGCCGGTTGCTTGCATAGCAAGGAACAAATCCAATCCAGCAAAGAGAAGCAAAGCAACATCATGAGGTGCTATAAAAACTACTACTTGTCGGTTCTTGTCTCTCTTCTACAAATTATGATCATCCATGATTCAAGATGTCTCACTCTTTCAAGCTCGTGTCAACCCGTGTGTGGAAAAATAAAGATCCCATACCCTTTTGGAATCGAAAGCGGTTGCTATCTCGACGAGTGGTACAGAATCGAATGCAGAAACGCTACTTTGCCGTTCCTTATCAAGATGGGCATGGAAGTTGTGAACATCTCTTTGCCAGGTGGGGAAGATAGGTTTTATAATTCCGATTCCTACGGGTCAGTTCGTGTCAGAACCCCGATAACCTCCGTCGGATGTTCCGGAGATGGAAACGAGTCTGGATCGGTTTTGAATTTGAAGGATAGCCCTTTCTTCTTAGGGACTGGAAACAGCCTCGTAGCGGTTGGTTGCAACAGCAAGGCGTCGTTGACTAACATCGAACCCATCATGGTGGGATGCGAGTTGAATTGCACTGAAACTAGTGCAAGCAAAGAGATCCCTTTTTTCGACAAAACCGGGTGCTCAAGCGACGCGTTGCCTTATACTGACACTCAGGTTTGTACGAAAAACAAAGGGGCAGAAGAAAGAAGCTGCAACGGTAACGGATGCTGCCGCGCTAATCTACCGTTGGATGTTGAGGCCCAACAGGTGATCGGTGTTACAATAGAGACCTCTGATATTCATGAAAACTCGACAAGCAGAGAATGCAGAGTCGCTTTCTTAACCGATGAAGTCTACACGCTATCGAATGTGACCAAACCACAGAGCTTCTTTGCTAAAAGGTATGCTACAGTGACGATAGGATGGGTTACTCAGACGAAGAATCTTTCCTTCATAAACTCCTTGAGCTGCAAAAATGAAAAAGAGTACAATAACATTACATATACTGATCAACAAAGAACAAGTTGCGTGTGCAACAATATCACCATTTCTGGGACCAATTATGCAAGCTGTGGATGCAACCAAGGTTTTACAGGCAACCCATACCTCTCTAACGGGTGCCAAGGTTAGTCAATTAATTGTTTCTAAACTTCTCTTCTCTCTTTCTGAGTGTGTTATTATATCGTTAGGATTACAAGTCTTCCATGATCAGTTAGTTACAATCCATGTGAACTCTTTCATATCAATTATTCAGATATTGATGAGTGCAAACTACGCAAACCTTGCCCCCACTGCGTGAATGTGCCTGGAGGTTTTCAATGTTCGTTAGATAGGACTTGGGCAATAATTATGGGTAAGAAACTAAATGTATCTTCATGTTTAGTTAACATCATGACGATACTCTCCCAAATAATTTGAACATGTGAGTGAAATCATTAACATACTTGTTGGTGCGGTTTCAGGAGTAGGTGCAGGTTTTGGCATCTTAGTCCTAGTATGTGGAATTTGGCTGTTGAGAAAGTGTCTTAAGAAGAGAAAAATGACTAGGAGGAAAAGAAAGTTCTTCAAACGTAACGGGGGACTATTGTTGCAACAACAATTAAATACAAATAAAGGTAGCGTCGAGAAGACAAGAATATTCACCTCGAGAGAGCTTGAAAAGGCCACAGAAAACTTCAGCGTGAACAGAATACTTGGACAGGGTGGTCAGGGCACTGTGTACAAGGGAATGCTTGTAGATGGTCGAACAATTGCTGTCAAGAAATCTAAAGCTGTAGATGAAGACAAACTAGAGGAGTTCATCAACGAGGTTGTCATTCTTTCCCAAGTCAACCATAGACACGTCGTCAAGCTCTTGGGATGTTGTCTTGAGACAGAGGTTCCTGTTCTGGTTTATGAGTTTATCCCCAATGGTAACCTTTTCCAACATATCCATGAAGAATCAGATGATTACACAATGATCTGGGGCGTGCGTCTGCGCATTGCCGTTGATATCGCAGGAGCTCTTTCGTATTTGCACTCTGCTGCGTGTTCTCCTATTTATCACAGAGATGTCAAGTCAACGAACATACTACTAGACGAGAAGTATCGAGCCAAAGTGTCTGACTTCGGCACCTCAAGGTCAGTAACCGTGGATCACACTCACTGGACAACAGTTATTTCAGGTACAGTCGGATATGTGGATCCAGAGTACTACGGATCCAGCCAATATACCGATAAGAGTGACGTTTATAGCTTTGGGGTGGTCCTCGTTGAGCTTATTACAGGAGAGAAGCCTGTAGTAACCCTTTCAGATTCTCAGGAAATAAGAGGCTTGGCCGATCATTTCAGAGCTGCCATGAAAGAGAACAAGTTCTTTGATATCATGGATGCTCGAATAAGAGATGCTTGCAAACCGGAACAGGTGGTGGCAGTGGCAAATCTAGCAAGGAGGTGTTTAAATTCCAAGGGAAAGAAGCGGCCATATATGAGACAAGTGTTTACAGAGTTAGAGAAGATAGGCTCATCTCCGGAGGATTCATTGGTAGAGATTGAAAACGGCGATGGTGATGATGAAGAGGAAGAAGGAATGAATATGTTAGAGATAACTGATTCATGGACCATTGGTGTTACTGCTCCAGCCCCTAGTACTGTCGCTTCTTCATCTTTGACAGATGTTGAACCATTGTTTCCTCGTCCTACATGGTGAATCGTAGAAAGTGAAGGTAATTATGGAGTTTGATGCTACTTTCAAAGGTTTGGTATTTGTTGTACTTTAGATGTTGTTCATCGTTACGTTTGTCTTTTTTTTTTTTTTCACAAATAGAGTGAGAGATGTCATGCTCATGGTTCAATGCTGGTGTAAGGGTTTGTGTTAGGACCGGAGTTGGTGTGTGTGTTGGTCTTCTCGTGCGTACTTATCAATTATTAGAAATTTGGAAGAAAACTCTTCTAATCATTTGCATTTTGGGTGTGATGTGAATTAAAACACTGGTGTTGGGTTTGTTGGCATCTGTTTTCCTGTAATTAAATGAGTGAGATTGCTAGCTTTTGTATTTCAGAATTTGGTTAATGAGAATAGAAAGATAGGTCTAATGATCCTAATCCACAGTCCACTCTATATAATTTCAATCCTTTATATATAAGTTGAAGCAATCACTCTAGTTATTTGTATCTAGAAAATAATTTATTTTTTCAATAAGAAATGTTCTCTCTTTTTGTAGTCCAAATGTTTGTCTCAATTAATTAAATGGAAATTCAACAAAGTAGTTAATAATTAGTGTAGAAGTCAATGATAAGCATACATCAACAAACTTATTTAACTGTTCTGAGACTTGTTTTTCACACAAGAGAACGAAAGTTCAATCCATCTAAAGAGGAAATTTCGCCCATTAAACTTCATGAGAAGGGAATTGAAGCAGTCATTCGTCTCATGCCTTAATTTAGGTCCCCTATCTTTATCGTCAAAGGATGCTGAATACAAATTATTTGGTCAAACTTAAAAAAAAAAAAAGAGGCGACTCTCGTACTTAATAAATTGGTACTAAGACTTTTAAAAAGTATTGGGAGAAGGAGATAATGTAATTTTTAGAGGGATGAAAATGAAATATAAAGATAAATGGTTGCTTGCGGGTTTTTAAAAATTAGAACAACGAGGTGACCTTGACCTATCAGAACTCTCGCAGCTGGTTGATTTATTCTCGGGAGAGAAATGCTTCCGACACAGCACCCAAACCTGAGTTTTTATTACATCTTCAACTTCTTATGAAACTCGAGACATTTGATGTTGTTTTGTAACTTGTGTGGCAAAAAACCGGAACTTTCCTGTGAGTCGACTTGCTTGCATCTCAAGAAACAAATCCAGTTCAGCAAGAGAAGCAACATCATGAGGTGCTACAACAATTACTCCTTCACGGTTCTTCTCTCTCTTCTGCTTACGCCCATCTTTATTTCAAAAGTTGTCGCAAAGTGTCAAACCGAATGTGGAAATAGAAAGATCCCGTACCCCTTTGGAATAAGAAATGGTTGCTATCTCGACGACTGGTACGAAATCGAATGCAGAAACGCTACCTCTCCGTTCCTAGTCAAGATGGGCATGGAAGTCGTGGATATCTTTCTTCCAGGTGACGGAGAGTATTTTTATAGTTCGACGTCATTCGGGTCAATCCGTATCAAAAGCCCAATAACATCCGTTGGATGTTCCAGAGAAGGAAAAGAGTTTGGATCGGTTTTGAATTTGACGGATAGCCCTTTCTTTCTTGGGAGTGGAAACAGTCTCGTAGCGGTTGGTTGCAACAGCAAGGCGTTGCTGACTAATATGGAACCCATCATGGTGGGATGCGAGTTGAATTGCAATGCAAGCAAAGAGACGTTACCTAGCGAGAGCATCCCATTTTTCGACAAAACCGGATGTTCTAACAACATGCTGCCTTATACTTACAAACCGGTTTGTACAAAGAACAGAGGGGAAGACGAAAGAAGCTGCGATGGTAACGGATGCTGCCGTGCTAGTCTATCCGATGAGGCTGAGGCTCACCAGGTGGTCGGTGTTAGGATAGAGAGCTCTGACGATCATGGAAACTCGAGTAGCCGAGAATGCAGAGTCGCTTTCTTAACCGATGAAGTCTACACGTTATCGAATGCAACCAATCCACAAAGCTTTTACGCTAAAGGGTATGCTACTGTTAGGTTAGGATGGGTCATTCAGACGAAGAATCTTTTCTTCCTAAACTCCTTGAGCTGCAAAAACCCAGTAGAGTACCATATTTTAGCATATGATATTCAATCCAGAACAAGTTGCTTATGCAACAATATCACCATTTCTGGGACCAATTATGCAAACTGTGGATGCAACCAAGGTTACACAGGCAACCCATACCTCTTCAACGGATGCAAAGGTTAGTCAGTTTGTTTCTAAACTTCTCTCTTTTTGTGTGTGAAAAGATCTCGTTAGGATTACAAATCTTCCATGTCAGCTATTTACAATTCTAAGATCTTTCATATCCATTATCCAGATGTTAATGAGTGCCTACACTATCCTGATGGCAGTCGCCAGTATTGTAGAGAAAGCGACACTTGCGTGAATGGGCCTGGAGATTACGATTGCGTGGGCGATAAGACTGGGGCAATAATGATAGGTAAATTAGTGAATGCATCTTCGGCTTCAGTTGACATCATGATCACCAGACCTGTCTGTTTGTGCCATTTTCAGGAGTAGGTGCAGGTTTTGGCATCTTAGCCCTAGTAGGTGGAATCTGGTTTCTGAGAAAGTTTCTTCAGAAGAGAAAGGTGACTCAGAGGAAAAGGAAGTTCTTCAAACGTAACGGGGGACTATTGTTGCAACAGCAATTAAATACAACAGAAGGCAACGTCAAGAAGACAAAAATATTCAGCTCGAGAGAGCTTGAAAAAGCCACTGAAAACTTCAGCGAAAACAGGATACTCGGACAAGGTGGTCAAGGCACCGTGTACAAGGGAATGCTTGTAGATGGTCGAACTGTTGCTGTCAAGAAATCCAAAGTAGTAGATGAAGACAAACTAGAGGAGTTCATCAACGAGGTCGTCATTCTCTCACAGGTCAACCATAGGCATGTAGTCAAGCTCTTGGGATGTTGTCTTGAGACAGAGGTTCCTGTTCTGGTTTATGAGTTTATCCCCAATGGTAACCTTTTCCAACATATCCATGAAGAATCAGATGATTACACAATGATCTGGGGCGTGCGTCTACGCATTGCCGTTGATATTGCAGGAGCTCTTTCGTATTTGCACTCTGCTGCGTGTTCTCCTATCTACCACAGAGACGTCAAGTCAACGAACATACTACTAGACGAGAAGTATCGAGCCAAAGTGTCTGATTTCGGTACTTCAAGATCAGTAACCGTGGATCACACTCACTGGACAACAGTTATTTCAGGTACAGTCGGATATGTGGATCCAGAGTACTACGGATCCAGCCAATATACCGATAAGAGTGACGTTTATAGCTTTGGAGTGGTCCTCGTTGAGCTTATTACAGGAGAGAAGCCTGTCATAACACTTCCAGATTCTCAAGAAATAAGAGGCTTGGCGGATCATTTCAGAGCTGCCATGAAGGAGAACAATTTCTTTGATATAATGGATGCTCGAATAAAAGATGCCTGCAAACCGGAACAAGTGATGGCAGTGGCAAAGCTAGCAAGGAGGTGTTTGAACTCCAAGGGAAAGAAGCGGCCATATATGAGACAAGTGTTTACAGAGTTAGAGAAGATATGCTCATCTCCGGAGGATTCATTGGTAGAGATTGAAAACGGCGATGGTGATGATGAAGAGGAAGAAGGAATGAATATGATAGAGATAGCCGATTCGTGGACCATTGGTGTTACTGCAGTTACTGCTCCAGCCTCTAGTACTGTCGCTTCTTCATCCTTGACAGATGTTGAACCATTGTTTCCTAGTCCTACATGGTGAATTTTGTACATAGTGAAAAATAATCATGTTGTTACTTTCAAAGGTATAAATTATCAGTGAACAACTGATTACATTGAAAAATCCTCTGTTTTGTTTTAACCGTTGTATTTCGGGTGTCTTGTGAATCAAACACTTTGGTGTGGGTTTGTTGGTATCTGTTTGTTTTCATTATTTATCTGATTAGAACTCGCAAACTAGCTCTGTAAATAGATGGGTCTATGAGAATATCTCTAACAATCCCTTTAATCTCTCTTCATCAACACCTAACTTCTCTCTCAATTAGTCCTAACTTATTCTCCTAATTATGTCCCTAGTTAATGTCGTAGATATGCTTCCTTGTATCATCTTCTCTTGTGTGTATATAACGAGAGTTCTACACATCAATAAACTCATCTAAATCTCCATATCTCAATACGGTCTAGAAATTCTTATTCACTGAACTTACTTTTGTAGCCGTCTCGGTTGTATTAGTTTATGTAGGGTTTTGAGATAATAAAGCTCGAGTCTTTTGTACTACAACAATACATTCTCTCACTCTCAGTCACACGTTTCGTTTGAGATAAGAAACGATTTGGATAAGAAGAAAAGTAAAAACAGAGCAAGAAAGGTGGAATCTGGTTGTTGAGAAAAGAAAAGAAAAGACAAGAAAAGGCAACGTCGAGAACACTAGAATATTCACCTCGAGAGAGCTTGAGAAGGCCACTGAAAACTTCAGCGATAACAGGATCCTTGGACAGGGTGGTCAAGGCACCGTGTACAAGGGAATGCTTGTAGATGGTCGAACAGTTGCTGTCAAGAAATCTAAAGTTGTGGATGAAGACAAACTAGAAGTGTTCATCAACGAGGTTGTCATTCTCTCTCAGGTCAACCACAGGCATGTAGTCAAGCTCTTTGGATGTTGTCTTGAGACAGAGGTTCCTATTCTGGTTTACGAGTTTACCCCTAATGGTAACCTTTTCCAACATATCCATGAAGAGTCTGATGATTACACGATGATATGGGGCGTGCGTCTACGCATTGCTGTAGATATGGCAGGAGCTCTTTCGTATTTGCACTCTGCTGCGTGTTCTCCAATCTACCACAGAGATGTCAAATCAACAAACATATTACTGGACGAGAAATATCGAGCCAAAGTTTCCGATTTCGGTACTTCAAGGTCAGTAACGGTGGATCATACTCACTGGACAACGGTCATTTCAGGGACAGTTGGATATGTGGATCCAGAGTACTACGGGTCCAGCCAGTACACCGATAAGAGTGATGTTTATAGCTTCGGAGTCATCCTTGTTGAGCTTATTACAGGAGAGAAGCCTGTCATAACCGTTTCAGGTTCTCAGGAAATAAGAGGCTTAGCGGATCATTTCAGAGCTGCCATGAAGGAGAACAAGTTCTTTGATATCATGGATGCTCGAATAAGAGATGCCTGCAAACCAGAACAAGTGATGGCAGTGGCAAAGCTAGCAAGGAGGTGTTTGAATTCCAAGGGAAAGAAGCGGCCGAATATGAGACAAGTGTTTACCGAGTTGGAGAAAATATGCTCATCTCCAGAGGTAAAGATTGAAAATGACGATGGTGTTGATGATGAAGAGGAAGAAGGAATGAGCATGATACACATAGCTGATTCATGGACCATTGGTGTTACTGCTCCAGCTTCTAGTATTGTCCCTTCGTCTCCCTCGCTAGACGTCGAGCCATTATCTCCTCGTCCCACATGGTGAACCGTAGAAATGTAAGGTAATGGTGAATGAATAAAAATTGATGGTTTATTAATTCCAAAGACTTGGGTGAAATTTGTGGTACTTTGGATGTTGTTTGTTGTTACGTATGTCTTCATCTCCCTATACACTTCTGTAATAAATGCATTTCATCTTTCAGCATAGACTTTTGTCATTCTCTTTTAACCTAAATCATTTTCTCCCGTTCTGTAGTCCAAAATTTTCTCATAAATAATTTTACAATTTATCAAAACAGTTAATTGGTGTAGAAGCCGATGATAAGTACGCATTTTTCAAAAAAATCGCCACAGCCCTCAATGAAGACCCTCAATGAAAATGAGGTTGTATACATATACTTTTCTTTTTGTCAAATACATATACTTTTCTCCATTCAAAAAAAAAGATATACTTTTCATGGGTTTAAAATGGTCAAATAAATGCAAACTTCGTGAGTTGTTGCGAATTATAAATTTGGAATTTTATTTCCGGGATTAACTCTCAATTTACTCTCGGACGAAAACTGTTTCCGACACAGCACTCAAAACTTGTTAACAGGTTCCTACTAGTTTTAGCAAAGGAACAAATTCAGTACAGCAAGAGAAGCAACCACCATGAGGTTCTATAGCAGCAATTATTACTCCTTGTCGGTTCTTGTCTCTCTTCTACTAATTATGCTCATCCTTGATTCAAAAGCTGAAGCTCTATCGAGCTCGTGTCAATCCGAATCGTGCGGAGATGTAAAGATCCCGTACCCCTTTGGAATTCAAGAAGGTTGCTATCTCAACGAATTGTACAGAATCGAATGCAAGAACGCTACTTTCCCGTTCCTTATCAAGATTGACATGGAAGTTATGCATATCTCGTTGACAGAAGACAGTTCATTCGGGTCAATTCGTGTCAGAAGCCCGATAACCTCCGTTGGATGTTCCAGAGATGGAAACGAGACTGGATCGGTTTTGAATTTGAAGGATACCCCTTTTTTCTTGGGGACTAGAAACAGCCTCGTAGCTCTTGGTTGCAACAGCAAGGCATCGTTGACTAACATCGAGCCCATCATGGTGGGATGCGAGTTGAGTTGCACTGGAACTGGAACTGCAAGCAACGAGATGTTACCTAGCGAAAGCATCCCGTTTTTCGACAAAACCGGGTGCTCCAGCAACGCCTTGCCTAATACTTACACTCCGGAGTGCACAAAGAACACAGCGGGAGAAAACAGAAGCTGCAACGGTAACGGATGCTGCCGTGCTAGTCTACCGAAGGATTTTGAGGCTCAACAGGTGATCGGCGTCAGAATGGAGAGCTCTGGTATTCATGGAAACTCGACAAGCCGAGAATGCAGAGTCGCTTTCTTAACAGATGAAGTCGACTACAGTTTATCGAATGTGACCAAACCACAAAGCTTTTTTGCTGAAGGGTATGCTACAGTTAGGTTAGGATGGGTCCTTCAGACGAAGAATCTTTCCTTCCTAAACTCGTTGAGCTGCACAAACAGAAAAGAGTACGCTACTTATACATATAGTATTCAACACAGAACAAGCTGCCTATGCGACGACATCACCATTTCTGGGACCAATTATGCAAGCTGTGAATGCAACCAAGGTTACAGAGGCAACCCATACCTCTTTAACGGATGCGAAGGTTAGTCAATTGTTTCTCAACTTCTCTGTTTTTGTGTGTGTAAACATCTCGTTAGTCGTTAGGATTACAAATCTTCCATCTCCAGAGACTCAGTGTAATTTACCTATAGAAGATCATGATCTTTCATATCCATTCCCCAGATGTTAATGAGTGCATTTTACCTATTGAAAATGGCGGCGTGTACTGTGGTAAAAGACAAACTTGCGTGAATGTGGTTGGGGGTTTTCATTGCGTGCTCGACAAGACTCTAGCAATATTGATAGGTAAGTCACTGAATGTATCTTCGGATTCAGTCAACACTTGACATTATGTAGATACTCTCGTTAAGTTAAACAAATGATGGTCTAACATTCCTTCTTTTTGTGCGGTTTTCAGGAGTAGGTGCAGGTTTTGGCATCTTGGTCCTAGTTGGTGGTATCTGGTTTCTGAGAAAGTATCTTAAGAAGAGAAAGGTGACTCAGAGGAAAAAGAAGTTCTTCAAACGTAACGGTGGACTATTGTTGGAACAACAACTAAATACAAGAGAAGGCAACGTTGACAAGACAATAATATTCAGCTCAAGAGAGCTTGAGAAAGCCACTGAAAACTTCAGCGATGACAGGATACTTGGACAAGGTGGTCAAGGCACTGTGTACAAAGGAATGCTGGTTGATGGTCGAACTGTTGCTGTCAAGAGATCCATAGCGGTAGATGAAGACAAACTAGAGGAGTTCATCAACGAGATCGTCATTCTCTCACAGGTCAACCATAGACACGTCGTCAAGCTCCTCGGGTGCTGTCTTGAGACCGAAGTTCCTGTTCTAGTTTATGAGTTTATCCCCAATGGTAACCTTTTACAGCATATCCATGAAGAATCTGATGATTACACAATGATCTGGGGTATGCGTCTGCGCATTGCCGTTGATACTGCAGGAGCACTTTCGTATTTGCACTCTACTGCGTCTTCTCCTATTTATCACAGAGATGTCAAGTCAACAAACATATTACTAGACGAGAAGTATCGAGCCAAAGTGTCTGATTTTGGTACTTCAAGATCAGTGACTGTGGATCATACTCACTAGACAACATTTATTTCAGGGACGGTCGGATATGTGGATCCAGAGTACTACGGGTCTAGTCAGTATACAGATAAGAGTGATGTTTATAGCTTTGGAGTTACCCTCGTTGAGCTTATTACAGGAGAGAAGCCTATAATAACTCTTCCGGGTTCTCAAGAAATAAGAGGCTTGGCAGATTACTTCAGAGCTGCCATGAAAGTGAACAAGTTCTTTGATATCATGGATGCTCGGATAAGAGATGCCTGCAAACCGGAGCAAGTGATGGCAGTGGCAAAGCTAGCAAGGAGGTGTTTGAATTCCAAGGGGAAGAAGAGGCCATATATGAGAGAAGTGTTTACCGAGTTGGAGAAGATATGCTCATCTCAGGAGGATTCATTGGTAAAGATTGGAACTGACGACGCTGATGATGAAGAGGAAGTAGGAATGAATATGATAGAGATAGCTGATGTACCGACCACTGGTGTCACTGCTCCAGCCTTCAGTGTTGTCACTTCCCTTTCCTCGTCAGATGTTAAACCATTGTTTCCTCGCCCCACATGTACATGGTAAACTGTAAGAAGGTATGGTTGGTGAATAAAATTGATGAATCTTCTTTTCAAAGAGATTTGGCTGAAATCTGTGCATGTTGTAGATGTTGTAGTATGTTGTTACGTTTGTCTTCATATCAATGAACAGTGTATTAATTAAGATATTGTTTGAAACGCATTTCATGAGGATCCTCTCTAATCGAATAAAAAGTGTGTAAAAACAAAGATAAAATTGGTGGACTCCTCAGTCTCCTCTTCTAGGCCCTTTAATCAAAACTGTTTGGGCACGTCATTTATGATTTCCACTTATCTCTCTTACACCAGATAAGCGTGTGCATGAAAGTATTTGAATCTTTTAAAAGGAAACAAAGTTATATAATTTCAGCTTACCATGCATTGACCCACAAATTAGTGAGAGCCTTTGAAGAAAGACTTTTCTCGGTTGTATTAATTTCGAGAGACGAAATTTTTATTGACCACTGGTCACTCCCTAAAGCTGTTGAAGAAAATACTTTAGGAGCATATATTTCAAAATGAATTTGTAGGGCATATTTTTAAAACTAAATGGGTCTTATTATAATTCAAACGAGGCGGCGTTGGTTGATTTTTACTCTTTGACGAAACCTGTGGCTGTACTATAATCAATATCTCCCAAAATTTGTTCTTATGAAACTCTGAGACATCTGATGTTGTTTTGTAACCTGTGTTGCAAGAACAACTTTGTGGGTCGGCTTGCTAGTACTTTTAGCAACGAACAAATTCAGCCCACCAAGATAAAAAAACATCATGAAAAATTACTCCTTGTCGACTATACTTTCTCTTCTACTAATTATGCTCATCCTTGATTCAAAAGCTGTCACTCTCTCGAGCTCATGTCAATCCGAATCATGCGGAAATGTAAAGATCCCGTACCCCTTTGGAATCCAAGAAGGCTGCTATCTCAGCGACTGGTACAGAATCGAATGCAGAAGCACCACTTTCCCGTTCCTTTCCAAGACGGGCATAGAAGTTGTGAATATCTCTTTCTCAGGTGACGGAAAGGGCTATTACACTTCCACCAGGTCATTCGGATCGATACGTATCAAAAGCCCAATAGCATCCGTTGGATGTTCCAGAGATGGAAAAGAGTCTGGATCGGTTTTGAATCTGACGGATAGCCCTTTCATATTTGGGAGAGGAAACAGCCTCGTAGCGGTTGGTTGCGACGGCAAGGCGTCCTTGACTAACATCGAGCCGAATAACTTGGAATGCAAGTTGAATTGCACTGCAAGCAAAGAGAGTTTACCTAGAAAAAGCATCCCCTTTTTGGACGGAACCGGCTGTTCCAACGATGGGTTGCCTTATGCTTACAGGCCGGTTTGTACAAAGGACATGGGGGAGGAAGACAGAAGCTGCGATGGTAATAGATGCTGCCAAGCAAGTTTACCGGAGGATGCTGAGGCTCACCAGGTGGTCGGTGTTAGGATAGAGAGCCCTGATCATGGAAACTCGACAAGCCGAGAATGCAGAGTCGCTTTCTTAACCGATGAAGTCTACACTTTATCGAATGCAACCAATCCACAAAGCTTTTACGCTAAAGGGTATGCTACAGCTACGATAGGATGGGTCCTTCAGACGAATAATCTTTCCTTCATAAACTCGTTGAGCTGCAAAACCTTTGAAGAGTACATTAACATTACATATACTGATCAATTCAAAACAAGTTGCATGTGCTACAATACCACCATTTCTGGGACCAGTTATGCAAATTGTGCATGCAATCAAGGTTATAGAGGCAACCCACACCTCTTTAACGGATGCACAGGTTAGTAAATTGTTTCTCTCTTTTTGTGTGTCAACATCTTGGTAGGATTACAAAATCTTCCATGTCTACAGACGTTAGTGTAATTACCTATAATACATGGTAAGCTAATTAACATTCCACCATCAATCATATCCATTATCCAGATATAAATGAGTGCCTACAAAAACCCAGTTCTGATGGAAGTCGCAGCTGGCACTGTGGTGAAACCGAGAATTGCGTGAACATTATCGTTGCGTGCGCGATAAGACTGTACCAATATTGATAGGTAAGTCACTGAACACTTAAGATCATGTAAATATTCTCGCGTTAAGTTAAACAAATGATGATCTAACATATAGTCTTTTTGTGCGGTTTTCAGGAGTTGGTACAGGTTTTGGGATTTTACTCCTAGCTGGTGGAATCTGGTTTCTGAGAAAGTATCTTAAGAAGAGAAAGGTGACTCAGAGTAAAAAGAAGTTCTACAAACGTAACGGTGGACTATTGTTGGAACAACAACTCAATACAAGAGAAGGCAACGTTGACAAGACAAAACTATTCAGCTCGAGGGAGCTTGCAAAAGCCACTGAAAACTTCAGCGATAACAGGATTCTTGGACAGGGTGGCCAAGGCACTGTATACAAGGGGATGCTTGTAGATGGTAAAACTGTTGCGGTCAAGAAATCCAAAGCTGTAGATGAAGACAAACTAGAGGAGTTCATCAACGAGGTCGTCATTCTCTCCGAGGTCAACCATCGACATGTCGTCAAGCTCTTGGGATGTTGTCTTGAGACCGAAGTTCCCATTTTGGTTTACGAGTTTATCCCCAATGGTAACCTTTTCCAGCACATCCATGAAGAGTCTGATGATTACACGATGATCTGGGGCGTGCGTCTACGCATTGCTGTAGATATCGCAGGAGCTCTTTCGTATCTGCACTCTGCTGCCTGCACTCCTATCTATCATAGAGATGTCAAGTCAACAAACGTATTGCTTGACGAGAAGTATCGAGCCAAAGTGTCTGACTTCGGTACCTCAAGGTCAGTAACCGTGGATCACACTCACTGGACAACATTTATTTCAGGGACAGTCGGTTATGTGGATCCAGAGTACTACGGATCCAGCATATACGGACAAGAGTGACGTTTATAGCTTTGGGGTGGTCCTCGTTTAGCTTATTACAGGAGAGAAGCCTGTAGTAACCCTTTCAGATTCTCAGGAAATAAGAGGCTTGGCCGATCATTTCAGAGCTGCCATGAAAGAGAACAAGTTCTTTGATATCATGGATGCTCGAATAAGAGATGCTTGCAAACCGGAACAGGTGGTGGCAGTGGCAAATCTAGCAAGGAGGTGTTTAAATTCCAAGGGAAAGAAGCGGCCATATATGAGACAAGTGTTTACAGAGTTAGAGAAGATAGGCTCATCTCCGGAGGATTCATTGGTAGAGATTGAAAACGGCGATGGTGATGATGAAGAGGAAGAAGGAATGAATATGTTAGAGATAACTGATTCATGGACCATTGGTGTTACTGCGCCAGCCCCTAGTACTGTCGCTTCTTCATCTTTGACAGATGTTAAACCATTGTTTCCTCGTCCTACATGGTGAATCGTAGAAAGTGAAGGTAATTATGGAGTTTGATGCTACTTTCAAAGGTTTGGTATTTTCTGTACTGCTTCTCTATCTGCTGAAGACCCGGCTCTAATAGAAACTACATCTGTAAATGATGGAAACGCTCCTTCGACTCTACATGCATTTCCTGCTGTACCTATGGTAACTCAATCTAACTCTTATTCTGTTTCGGAATCTTGCAAAGATATATCAGATCATTCTGATATGATATTGGATATTGAAGAAGTAGTTGAGGATGTTAGTTTTACTACAATGGAGACAAGGGAATCGCCTATGGATCCAGAAACCTTGCAGGGTGAGGAGACTTCTGCCCCAAGGTCTTGTGTGGGAAGAAATCTAAAACCAACCCAAAAAATTCAAGACCAATGGATTACAATTGAAGGTCGAGGAAAACGTGGTAGAGGAGGGCGTGGTGGTCGTGAACTTTTCAATAGTTAAGCTCCTGGACAATGTACTCCTTCCTTTCTTTATCTCTTCTTTATTTGTTAGCTTTTAAATAAACTAGATTAAGCTTTTGCTTAATTCTCTAGCTTCTCAAACTGTATGGCTTAATTGCCATAGCTTGTATTGTTACTTACTTTTAATTGAAAACTCTTTATTAAAAAAAAAATGTATTGGAGAAGTGAATGCATCGATGGAGAGATATCATGGTTCAATGCAGGCGTGAGGGTTGGTGTTGGGATAGGACTTGGTGTATGTGTTAGTCTTTGGGATTGGTGTTGGCCTTCCCGTTCGTACATATCAATCGACTACAAGAAATTTCAGGAGGAGGCTTCTCTAGCTTAGTTACTTACTACCACTGTGTACACATTTGCATTTGTAATTTGGGTGTGATGAAAATCAAACACTTTGGTGTGGGTTTATTTGGTATCTGTTTTACTGTAAAAATGAGTGAGAGTGTCCCCCTTTTTGTTTTGTATTCATAATTTTGGCGGATAAGATCTTTGCAAATCTATAGTACATAGACGGGTCTAGTTTACTGAAGTTTTTGGTGTGGGTTTGTTGGCATCGTTGTTTCAATCTAACAATTTAGTTTTGCAGAGTAGGAATTTTTAAATGGACACAAGTCACACAACGATGCCGACAAACCCACACCAAAAACTTCAGTAAACTAGAACTGAAATAAAAGTTTACATTAAATCGTTAATTAGTGTGATGATTATATTAAGTGATAGTATATTCTTATAATTCTTTCCACACAAAAAAAGGTTCAATTCATCTAAAGAGGACTTTAGTGAGAAGGGAGTCGTCTTCTCTCTCGCTCACCGTACATTACTTATTTCTACTCATACAACATAGGAGCTTGTATGTATACGTGAGTATTTGACGGTTTAGGAATTAGGAGTGACCACACAAATTAGTGATAAGTGATGTTGCACTACAAGACACACGGACGACTCATTATTCATTATTGACTTGCAAAGTCCTTCTATACTTTAGACTTTGTAGCCTTCTCGTTTTGTGTCATTAATTCCAATAGACTTTAAAGATCTTTTTATCAAGGATGCATTTATCAGAAACGTATTTCGAAAATGAGCGCACTGTACTGCGATGGTGAGAGGCATCTAAAAGTTAAAACAACGCGGGGTTGACTATTGACTTTGAGCCATCAGAAATTCGCCACCGGTTCGATTCTATTTATCCTTGGACTAAAACTGTTTCCGACACAGCACTCAAACTTGTTCACGGGTTGTGCTAGTTTTAGCAAAGGAATAAAGTCAGTACAGCAAGAGAAGCAAACATCATGAGGTGCTATTACTCCTTGTCTGTTCTTGTCTCTCTTCTACTCATGCTAATCCTTGCTTCAAAAGTTGTCACTCTCTCGAGCTCGTGCCAAAACGAATCATGTGGAAATGTAAAGATCCCATACCCTTTTGGAATCCAACAAGGTTGCTATCTCAACGAATGGTACAGAATCGAATGCAGAAACGCTACTTTGCCGTTCCTTTTCAAGATGGGCATGGAAGTTGTGGATATCTCTTTGCCAGGCGAAGGATATATTTCTTATTCTGCCACATCGTCATTCGGGTCGATTCGTGTCAGAAACCCGATGACCTCCGTTGGATGTTCGAGAGATGGAAAAGAGACTGGATCGGTTTTGAATTTGACGGGCAGCCCTTTCTTCTTTGGGAGAGGAAACAGCCTCGTAGCGGCTGGCTGCAACAGCAAGGCGTCTTTGACTAACATCGAGCCGAGAACGGTGGGGTGCGAGCTGAACTGCACCGCAAGCAAAGAGACGTCACTTAGAAGAAGCGTCCCTTTTTTGGACAAAACCGGGTGTTCCAGCGATGCGTTGCCTTATACTGACGAATGGGTAAATTGTACAAATAAGGAATTGGAAGGTGAAAGAAGCTGTGATGGTAACGGATGCTGCAGTGCAGTTCTGTCGGATGATGACGCTCACCAAGTGATCGGTGTCAGCATAGAGGACTTTGATTATGGAATCTCGACTAGCCGAGGATGCAGAGTCGCTTTCTTAACAGATGAAGTCTACACTTTATCGAATGCAACCAAACCACAGAGCTTTTTCGCTGAAGGGTATGCTACAGTTACGATAGGATGGGCCATTCAGACGAATGCTCTTTCCTTCTTGAACTCGTTGAGCTGCAAAAGCAGAAAAGAGTACCATAATTTTACAAAAGGTATTCGACACAGAACAAGTTGCTTATGCAACAATATCACCATTTCTGGGACCAGTTATGCAAACTGTGGATGCAATCGAGGTTATACAGGCAACCCATACCTCTTTAACGGATGCCAAGGTTAGTCAACTGATTGTTTCTCAACTACTCTTTCTATGTGTGTGAACATCTTGCTATATTTCCACGATCTTTCAACTCCATTGTCCAGATGTTAATGAGTGCCAACGCGATTCTGATGGAAGACGCTTGGCCTGGGATTGTACTGAAAGCGACGCTTGCGTGAATAGGGTTGGACATTATCATTGCGTGAGGACTGTAACAATATTGATAGGTAAGTCACTCGATGTATCTACGGATCCAGTTAACACTTAACATCATGTAGATACTCTCGTTAATTTAAACAAATGATGATCTCACATACCTGTCTTTTTGTGTTGTTTTCAGGAGTAGGTGCAGGTTTTGGCATCTTGGCCCTAGCTGGTGGAATCTGGTTTCTCAGAAAGTATATTAAGAAGAGAAAGGTGACTCAGAGGAAAAAGAAGTTCTTCAAACGCAACGGGGGGCTCTTGCTGGAACAACAACTAAATACAAGAGAAGGCAACGTCGAAAAGACAAGAATATTCAGCTCGAGAGAGCTTGAAAAAGCCACTGAAAACTTCAGCGAAAGCAGGATACTTGGACAAGGTGGTCAAGGCACTGTGTACAAGGGAATGCTTGTAGATGGTCGAACGGTCGCTGTCAAGAAATCCAAAGCTGTAGATGAAGACAAACTAGAGGAGTTCATCAACGAGGTCGTCATTCTCTCCCAGATCAACCATAGACATGTCGTCAAGCTCCTCGGATGCTGTCTTGAGACCGAAGTTCCGATTCTGGTTTATGAGTTCATCCCAAACGGTAACCTTTTCCAACATATCCATGAAGAATCTGATGATTACACAATGATCTGGGGCGTGCGTCTACGGATTGCCGTTGACATCGCAGGAGCTCTTTCGTATTTGCACTCTGCTGCCTGCTCTCCTATCTATCATAGAGATGTCAAGTCAACAAACGTATTGCTTGACGAGAAGTATCGAGCCAAAGTGTCTGACTTCGGTACCTCAAGGTCAGTAACCGTGGATCACACTCACTGGACAACAGTCATTTCAGGGACAGTTGGATATGTGGATCCAGAGTACTACGGGTCCAGCCAGTACACCGATAAGAGTGATGTTTATAGCTTTGGAGTCATCCTCGTTGAGCTTATTACAGGAGAGAAGCCTGTCATAACCCTTCCGGATTCTCAAGAAATAAGAGGCTTAGCGGATCATTTCAGAGCTGCCATGAAAGAGAACAAGTTCTTTGATATCATGGATGCTCGAATAAGAGATGCCTGCAAACCGGAACAAGTGGTGGCAGTGGCAAAGCTAGCGATGAGGTGTTTAAATTCCAAGGGGAAGAAGCGGCCGAATACGAGGCAAGTGTTTTCCGAGTTAGAGAATATAAGTTCATCTCAGGAGGATTCATTGGTGGAGATTGAAATTGAGGACGGTGATGATGAAGAGGAAGAAGGAATGAATATGATACACATAGCTGATGCACCGACCATTGGTGTTACTGCTCCAGCCTTCAGTGTTGTCGCTTCGTCTTCCTCGTCAGATGTTAAGCCATTGTTACCTCGTTCCACTTGGTGAACCGTGTGAAAAAGGGAAGGTAATTCTAAACAAAATTGTTGCTACTTTGTTGTGCTCTAGATGTTGTAGTTGCGTTTGTCTGTGGTGTGTCTATGTATTTGTTGCTATTTATTTTACTGTATACAAATGAATTACTCAGATCCTTTTGTAAAGTTGAAACAATCTTTCTGCATGTTCAACACAGCCTACCAAGGCTACAGCTTCGTACTATAAAGGCTTTTTATCAAACGCTTGTCATTTATTCCAACTCTTGAATTTTACAGCTTCATCTCTTTTCCACTTTTGAGGGTTACACTACACACGTAAAGAACACATACAAATGCCATAGTTATACTTTACACGCTCCATTCGGGTACTGCCGTCTCAAGCAGTCCAACTTTCTTGCCGATGGATCCAGTTTCCTACTTTCTCGTGTGTATGGCTTGCTTAGTTTCGATGGTCACTAAGTTACCTGTCACGAAAAAAACAAAATTTAAGCTTCCATGTAATTAGGACAAGTAACATTCAGACAAAAGTCATCATATCATGAAATTATGAACACGACAAAGGCTAATGACTAGATGAAATTAGAGAAACTACGCATTGTTCAATTACAGCAGTTACCAAAAACATTATGGTAGGAAGATAGTGGTTGATGAAGAATTCTTTCAAATCTAAAAGATACAGAGACCAACCTCTTCACAACTCTTCAGAGCTTTATCACATTCAGATGCCATTCCTACTTGGAAGATTCTTTGAAATTTAGTTGCACAACAATTGAAGAAGCACCATTCTTGGAACGTATCCATTACTTTCAAATATCCCGAGAGTTAAAACCCCAACAAGCAGCACAGCTTACAAAAAGGTATTACCACAAACCATTGACATCAAAACAAAATTTACTTGAGGCAACACTTGGAATCATTAATGCGCCTTATAAGCATAGCCACATACCCAAAAATGCCAATCCGAACCCGAGAAGATGGTATACAAATCCACAATCCATAAACAATGATCAATTAGGATATTAAAGACTTTGCCATGTTAACTTGAGAATTTATGAAGAATAGTAATCTGTAAACTTTATAAAAGAAGAGTATTCTGTAAACATATTCTGCTTTTTTCACAACCGCTTCCATATCTAAAGCAGGAGTACATATGCAACTAAGTAGCTGGAGAACGCCCATTCAGTAAAAAAGAACCAATCAACCAGAATAGCGAACTGTCTAGTCCCAAGACCACTACACCTTTTGTTTCTCCATATGCGTAATGTGATCACTTTGTTTCTGAAAAGAATGATTAACAGATAATTACCTTTATTTTGGTCATAAGAAGCTCAATGCCAGGTTTGTGATTCCCTTGCGAACATAGCAAATAGCAATAAGCATATTAAAGAGCACCAGTGATGCTCAATATTGGGCGAATGATTCACTTCCTGTTTGACACTGATGATTGATATGCAAGATGCACATTAGGGGGGGCACAAGTGATGCCTCAATACTGGGGTCTGTGATCGTCTTCGTGGTATGCAAGAAGCATATGAAAGAGCAATAAAACAAAGAGACGAGAGAAACGAGAGAGGGGCACAGGCACAGAGTCCGGAGGGAGGGAGAGCCGGGCAAAAAAAACGAATAATTTAACCAATCCCGTGCCATCTCCCATCCCTCCACCGAACCAAAAACTTCATCTTTTTATTAAGGGTCGACCTGCCAAGCAAGCGCACCTGTCATGGCAAAGGTCACATACATCCCCTCACTATTTTCTTTTTCTACATCTCTCTTTTCTCTTACTGTTTGAAAGCCCAAACAAAATCTGTGCTAGAGTTTAGCCTGTGAAGACAGATAACGCAATATAAGATAATACCCGGACCAAGATCGTTCCTCGAGAATTACGCACAGGCTTATGGTTGTTGATCAACGAGAATTGATCAGATGCTGTTTCATCCCCATTCGCTCGTGTTAATCCCTACAGGAATCCGAATCCCAAAAAGTGAGTCGGCTCTACTAACTACTACCCGAAAGATTCATAAACAGCGGCAGCAAAATCGAGAAACCTTAGGCATAGACGAGAACGTACCTCGATTGATCGAGAATCGCGTCGGAGGATCAACGACGTCACCCGAATCGAGATAAGTGAAGCCAAACCCTAACGGGAAAACCATCGTCCGACTCCTAACAAGGAGATTCGAAAGGTAATCAAAATAAACGAACAAAGAAATCTCAGGAAAATAGATAGTTAAATCGGAATTCGAAACGAAACTTATATGAAGAGAGGATGGAGAAGCGATAAGCGGGAGATTCGGGTAGCGATTAGAGAAATAAAGGCGACCATCTTTTATATAGACGGAGCAAAACCCAGAATCGGAGTCGGTTTTTAGATTTCGGGGATATTTAGAGATCCTACGGTTGTCAATTGTTAATGTGCAAGCAATCGACGGTACAGATGATAGAGGATGAGAAAAGGCGGTTAATATATTCGCGCGTGACTAAATTCTTGGCATGACGAACCAATTTTGGTGGATATTCAAAAATATTACACCTTTTTGTGACACAATAATATTATTGACAATGATTTTTTACCAGAAATGAATATAGAAGTAGATAATATTCTTTAACTATTTAATTTGAGTAAATCATTAGGATAAAATCCAAAATTAAAGAGCTGCAAAATAGACAGTGCGTATACACATTCAAAACAATTTGGTTACTATTTCTCAAAAATATTCAACCAAAACGCTTACAAATTATCATTTTATTTTTTTCATTAACCGATTTATTATGACTAGGTATGTACCCGCGCTATGCTGCAGGATGTTATTTTAAATTTTATATATTTTAAAAATAAAAAAATATTTTTTACAGTATTAATAAATATTAATTAAAAATAACATAAGTTTTGGATTTAGTCTCTATTTATTTCTCCATGTATATGGTTCATTTGAATAAAATTTAGAATTTTGTTTGTTTTGTAACAAAATTTAAAAAATATTTAGATGAATTATCTAGATGATTTTTCAAGATTTAGATAAATTTTTGAAAATTATCTGAATGAACCAAATTAGACCATCTTGATAGAGATGTTTTCAGTTCAAAATGACAAAATGACTAGAATACTCTTAAATTTAAAAATAAAATAAAAACTTAAAATCATATTTTTTGAAAAAACCACAAAACCTGAAAAATTATATATTTTTTTTTGTACTAGCAAAATCATATTTTCTGGTAAAATCGAAAAATCGCATTTTTCAATCAAAACTAAAAAAACACATTTTACTATTATAAGTTTACTTACGATCATAAATTTCACTACTCGCAGGTTATATTCATGTTTTTAATTATGAAACTTTTAATGCATGTTTTTCTTACACTAACTAAAATAGATATTTTAACATTAATATTTCTTTAGCATTAAAAGAATATTTAGTAAAAAACCACAAATATTTTTGCTTTCAAAAACTTAATACACTTTCAAATATTCATTCGTAAGTATACAATAACTTGATTAAAAACACTCATTCTTTTGATAATTAATTAAAATTTGATGCACTCTCTCTTTGTCAAAGTATAAAAAATGATTTAATTTCAATATATAGAAAACATAATTTTCTGGATTTTTTACTTTTTCTCATATCGTTGCTTTAAACATGTAAACATTAACATTATCATACCTAAACATTAGTCACACTTATATGTATATCTCAAACCTTCAAACTTCACACTATATTTAAATATAGTTTTATTAATAAGTTATAGGACAGATATGATACAGGAGTAACACCCAAATACAAAGGCCCAAAATATTAAAGTATTAAACGCAAGCCTAAATACAACTTAAACTACATTTGGTGTTACTGTAAATGGATATCTCATCCGTCTTTTGCATCAGGGACAAAGTTTTACGACTTTAAAGCTTTAACTTTCAGAAAATACATCATCACAATGCGATTGTAGATCTTTTTCAAACTCTTTCGAGAACCACCATATCTCCTGAATAGATTCATGGTTAAAAAATCCTTCTTTCCCAAAAAGTTGCCACAAAGTTAAAATCTTAGAATTGAAATCGTGAGTTTGATGAGGTAACAATATTAATTGATTCATTAGAATTTTAGGTTTGTTTGCCAATAAACGTTATCAATTAGTTAGATTAATTAGATAATTTCTAGAATAATTGAATTTGAAGAAGATAATGATAAGGAAAAGGAGAAAGAAGATGTCGATAATATACAATGAGCTTCAGTATGTTCTTTTTAAAAAAATTATAAAAAAACTTAAAAATTATAAAACATGTAGTACATTATTAAAAATGGTGTGTTTTAATTTTTGTCATCGATATAATAATAGTTAATTTTGTAATTATCCCAAAATAATAATATTGGACTTCAAATTCTATGTACCGTCCATATTGATTCTTATTAATGAAAAATTTTGATGATAAAAAGAAAAAAATTTGCCTATGTGCTAAAATATTTAGATGAAATGTATTAATGAAATGTTTTAATTGGTTCAGTATTTTGCTGAGTTGTCAATACATAAAGAGACTTATGGGTCATTGTTGTATTGATTACATTTTTTGGTATTTAATAGAGAGAAATCCTTTTATCTACAAGAAAGTCTTATGTTGTTCTCGTGGGCTTTGGTCTTCAAAACTCAATGACGATTGGGCTGGGCTTGAGTAGAGTCGGGCTTAAGAGAGCGAACAAGAGAGAGCTTCGCAATATCCGAAACGGCACCATTTCGAACGGCGGCTGAGTCACTGACCAGAAACTCATACGCCGCCTCGAACGCCTCTCGCCAGAACCTAGGAACCCTGACGCCGCCGGAGCGTCCGTACACATCCCACATCCGCCTCACCACTTTCTCTCTCTCCTCAATTTCCTGTCAATTTCGTAAAATCCCAAATTCAAAAATCCAATTCGGATTAAAAATTTCAAAACAGAAACCACAATCAAATTCGGTACCAGAACGTCGAGATCGTCGCCGACGGGAAATCCAACCTCGCCGTCAACAGAATGGAACAGAACGATTCCTTTAAGAGAGACGGAACCGGTTAACATAGATCCCAATGCCAAGAGGAGAACAGCGATAAGAACCCACAGCTTGTAACCAGCGCGTTTACGGTTGCTGCTGAGCCAACCGCCATTTACAGGTTTTCTCACCGGTAAGAGCGTTTGAGATTCTTCGAACTTCATTCCTTAACTGATATCCAAATCAAATTATGTTTATGGCCTGCTCTTGATAAAGGAACTAAGCTCAATGTGAAAAGAGAGACTTTACAAAAATGTCTACTGGATTTTTCAGCAAAATACGAAGTGGGATGGGCTAAAAGCCACGATGAAGTTGACTTCGTGTTGACTTTGGTAACGCGTTCCTATTATGACTGCGATATTTTAACTGGGTGAAGAGTGTATCCAATCCAGACGGTGGGTATTAAAGTCCCCGTGTCCAAACAGTCCTTAGACCAAACTAGTCTGATTTTGTTTAACAGTTCTCACCTGTATTAAATTATCCAAAATCAGCATAAACTCTTCTCTACTAAATGAGCTATTACTTCAGGAACTGTTTCAAGACATCAAGATTAATTATATGACCTGTAAGTCCATATATTGGATAATTCGACTTCGCCTCGATTTAATTATTTAGTGTATTGCGGTTTTCATTATTTTCAAATATACAAGTCAAAGATTGTAGATCTCTGAAATTGGGTAACAATATGAAGTTCAAACGCTTTGCAAACTCAATTCAGTGATTACTTTAACCCTATAGTGTTTAGGCGAGTGGATCAGAAACTCAGAGTTGCTAATGTAGCAAAAGGCAGACAATCAACATGGCATCAATTTCAGACCGCCCGTCTGCTATTATCTCATCATTGTATCTTCTTCACCATTGTTCTTAACATCGGAAGAATAAAATAATTTAAAAAAAAAACACATGGATTCGATTTCTGAAATCTACAATTTATATACTCCTCGAATTTGAAATACTGAAATTCAAAGGAAACTAAACACAGGTTCATAAATTAGAAAGAAAAAAAAAAGAGATTTGTCAATAAAAGAGTTTTAGGCTAATTGGCATCAGATAATAAGCAGAGATTGGTAGTCAACACTGATTCATCTGTATGTAGGATAAGATTCTACTCATCATTTGCCAATGAAAACCCTAATTACTTTAATCACTCGTATGAAAAAAAAAACATACTTTTAAATACATGAAGAACAAACCAAGAAGAAAACAAAAAGCAAAAAACTCTCGTACAAATTGAAGAAACAACTATGATCGATCGATGTGGAAACAGGGTTTGTTAGATATGCTTTTATATAACGAAGAGGTGAGTCAACTAAGCTAGGGTTTAGTTAATAATGGGCTTACTTTGATTGTAAAGGTCTAATGGGCTCCAAAATGTTTCAGCCCATCGCAATGGAAAATATGGTTTTTTTCTTTCTTTCTTATAATTATGTTTCGTATTGATGTATGTATTATGTATTATTATACATTGTTTATGTGTTTATGTTGATATCAATCATCAATGATTCTAAAAATGTTATTGGTAGTTTAGGAGTTGTAAGAGCCCAACATGTTTGACCGAACATGGCTAAAATGTGCGAACATTGTTATATTTCATATGCATGTGGGTGGAAACCAACAGTAACATATCCATAAAGAATCGTCCCATATGTAAAGTTCAAGTTGGGAGCGAGTCCACGAATATTCGATTTATATCAATTGTATATCATCGACCATTTTCGTTTTGTTTCTCTGATATACTTTAGAACAAACGTTTGTAAAATTAGAGAGCTGCAAGGTTAGACAAATTATCAGACAGCTTCAAAATTCATTATAGCTCTATATACTTTAAAGTCTATAAACATTTCTGGACTTTGGTCCAATAGATAAGGGACCATATATTGAGTAGAACACGTAAATCAAACCATATATATATTACCAAGCAAGTGGTCAGCTAAATTATTTGAGATTCATTAGTATTTTCTCGATTAGTAAATTGATTCAATTCTCGTTGTCATGTAAAAACATCAATGCTGATGTACTCATTAAAATATCACTAGGTATTTATCTGCGCTATGCTGCGGGATATTTTTCTAAATTTTGTATATATTTTTAATATAATAAAATTATTTTTAAAATGTAACTAAGTATTATATTTATTTTTTTATTAGCTTAAGTTATGTATTTATATGTTTTAAATCTGAATAAACATTATATATATATTTTTTCAAAATTATAATTTACTATTAAATTTAGTTAGCTAACTAATTATAAATGTATATATAAGAATAAAATGTATAAGAATAAAACAATACATTTTTAGTACTTTCATGCTAATGATAAATGTAATCTATTTTCTTCAATAAATTACCACATGATCCTCATTTGTAATTATATAAAGCAAAATATCATTTAAAAAAAATTTATTAATTAATATGATTATTTTAAATTATAAAATTTATTTTTTATCAAATATTTTATTATAAACATATGTTTTTAAAACTACCAAACTATAATCAATAACATTAATAGTAGAACTAAATAGAAAATTATGTTTGAACTTCTAAAATATCGTTTTAGTTAAAACTAAATAATTAAATTTTGGTTACTGTAAATATACTTTAATTTGGAAATTTAGCACAGAAAATTTCATTTTTTTCAAAAATCGAGAAATCGCATTTTTTGTAAAAAAAAAAAATTATTTTCCTATTAAACTGAAAAATCGACTATTCCCGCTAAAACTAAAAAAAATCATTTTCTCGTCAAATCTAAAATCTAAAATTTCATTTTTTCGCGAGAATCTGTGTTTTTCCACCAAAGCCGAGAAATTACGTTTTTCACAAAAACCAAAAAAATTTATCTTCTTGCAAAAACCAATAAAAAAATTGTATTTTCCTGCCAAAATCAAAAAAAAATTATTTTTCGTGTAAAAACTGAAAAATCGTCTATTCCTGCCAAAACAAAAAAAAATTTATTTTCTCGTCAAGCTCAGAATCACGCTTTTCTACGAAAACAAATAAACTACAATTTCCTGCAAAACTAAAAATTGCATAATCTCACGTGAAATTGTGTTTTCCTGCGAAAACTAAGAAATTGTTATGTTTTTATAAGTTCAAATTTTTGCTGATGTGTGAGCTTCTTATAACATAAGACTTTTTACGTTGTTATCATGGAAACATAGTTGATGCTGAGCCTACACTTTTTCAATCATATTCGTCTATGTCAAACAAAAAGATAGCTAGGATTTTATTTTATTATTTATTTGTTGTTATTTATTATTTGGATTTAGTTTTGGAAAAAAAAAAACAATGATTTAATTTTTTTATTTGTTTTTATTTATTATTTGGATTTGGCAAAAAAATAATAATTTTTTATTTGTTGTTATTAATTATTTGGGTTTGAGTTTGATAAAAAATAAAATAAAAATTAATAGAAAAAAATTTTGGGTTTTTAATGGGTTTAGTTTAAAAATTAAAATAAGTAGATGAGATGTATTAATAAAATGTTTTGATTGATGATTATTTTTGTTGAAGTGTCATGTTTATAGAGCTTAAAAAGCTGAAGTATCAAGCTATGGAGAGACTTTAGTGTTATTGTTGTGTTGATTTTGAACAAAAAGCTTCCGAAATTTGGTGTAAAACTCTTTACGTGACACTACTGGTAAGTCTGGTATGTATACACTAGCCTATATATTAAGTTGGTAATATAATATAAGATTCATAAGCAAGACTGACTGGCGATAAATAATAATACAATACATTATTGATTGTGTGGCTCTTCTCATATCATTCATACAAAAATTCGAAAAAGGAAAAAAGAAAGAAAGAAAGCAATATCCTATATATATGGGCGACAGCTTTCTTTCCCAACATCTCTCGTGATGGTACATTCTTTCTAGCTAACTCGGAAAAGATATAACTATAAGAATAATTCCACAAGATATATTTTTCATATAAGTATTCACAGAAAGCTCCATATATTCCCCGTTTACTACACAAATTCATATGGCATCATGACTTTTATAAATGTTCTCTTTCCTTTATGGTCCCAATTTCACTAGTAGTCAACTCACTACAAGAAAAAATGAATATTTTGACAAAAAAAATTATGACAAATTGTTTTGTCATAATATTGTGACTGTTTGTTTACGAAATTGTGATAAAATTATTTAGTAATAAAATTGTTACTATTTTGTCATAATGTTAATGTTGTGATAAGATCGAAGGTAACAAAATTTTGTTAATAATCATAACGAATTTGTTACAAAATATATAGTCACAAATATAGTTATAGATTTACGACCAAATTTAGTTATTAAATTATACAATTTTGCTAATTAAATTTAAGTCACTCGTAATTAAAAATATTTTGTAAGAACTTCGTCACACTTAATTACTATTTTGTGACTTTTACATTTAATTATAATATTGTGATATAATTATTATCATTTTGTAACACATAATAACTAAAATAATATATATGAAATAATAAAATGTAAAAAAATAATATTTAGATTTACAATTAATCGATATCAGAATTTATATTTTCAGCCTCAAATCTAACTTTCCCTTCTACTTCTATCTTGATGTGCAAGAATCAATTTGAACAATATAACAAAAAAATGAATATTATTACAAAAATTTAACAAATTATTTTATAATAATATTATAACATTTAGTTATAAAAATGTTATCATTTTATTACAATATTATGACTAGATTAAATGTAACAAACTTATGTCACAGATTCTACCACAATTGTTATAAAACATATAATCATATATTTTATTACAGATATACTACCAAATCTAATAAAAAATTAAATTTAAATCAATCACAGTTACTTACAAAAGTTTTGTAAATAATATCATCATAATTAGTCAGTATTTTTAGTGACCTTTGCACTTAGTTTTAAATTGCTACATAGTTGTTATAGACTAAAATCATAAATAAACTATATAAAAATAACTATAATTCCAAAAATAGAAAACTCAATAATATATAATAAATATAAAATAATATAAATGACATAATAATATGTAAAGAATATATGAAAAATTCTTGATGAATGGAAATATGACATGTGGTAATCATTCAAAATTAAAAACAATTGAGTGAAAACTTAGAGTATAAATTATAAAACTTAAACGTAAAAATTAATTAAAAGTACCCATTTTCAAAAATTCCTTATTTCTCTCATCCAGAAAACTGCCACGATTTACAACTTTGTTAAGATTTTCTTGATAAACTGTAATTTCAAACTTTTCATCTCCTATGTAACTTCCAATTGAACTCATTGTTTTCTCTATTTGATCTTCCTTTCTCTCTCTTTCACCATCGATTGGATTTATGTTTCTCATATTCATTCTTCTTTTTCGGTTTTTACTAATTCTGTTGCTCCTATTTCTCTCTGTATCAAAAAATATGGAGACAGGTTAATGATGTTTCCGATCTCTCGAAATAAAAGTCTGTCCACATCCGCATAGAAGTATTTGATTCTACAAACTTTTAAATTCTATTATTGCTTCTTATTGATTATTTTGACTAAAAGTCTCCACCAGATTTTGATTTTGCAAAACTACAAAACTGGTATTTTAAGCTTTAAGTCATATTCAGTACAAGCTTTTTCATTGTATCTTCTGTTTTTCATAGGTGGTTCGTCCAGCCCAGCCGTTTCACTTACCCTTGCCACCATTTTCATACATTGTTCACCATATTTTCTATACAACATCTGAAATGAATCATGATGCGCTACAACATATGGGATCTTCATTGGTTCAACAACTTTCTCTATGTTAACCACTGGTTCAAGAAAGATGTGACCGTAACAAAGTCAGAGTGGCTCACTATAATTTTTTTTTGTTTTATGTTTTCAATGTAATTAACTATTAGAGGAAATAATATTCAGAAACAGAAAATATTTGTCTCAGTTAATATTATGTATTCAATATATGATATGATTATCCAAAATATTACGAAAAAAAAATTTCATTTCTAGTATATATTAAGTTAATCTAGGTAAAAAGTACACACGCCTCCCTTATAATTTTGTAACGATTTTAGTAAAAAAAAATTACAATACTAATTAAATTGTGACAATCATGTGACTATAATGTAGTAATTAATTGTGACAGGTTTGTTATATTATTTTGGTTGCAATTTGTAACAGATTAGTAACTTAAATATAGTAATAACTAATGATTAGAATGTGATATTTTCTATCATAACTTGTAATTTAATTGTGATAGTATTTTTGTTACAAACTATGTCGTTTTGTGACTGTTTTAATGTCGTCACAAATAGTGACAAATCGTTACTATTATCAACCGTCACATTATTTTGTGATGTTTTTGTGACTAAAATAGGTTTGTGACGTTTTTATTGTGATCTTTAATAATATGTAACATTATCGTTACAATATAATTTTTGTGACGGAAAACTTATATATTATAACATAAAAATTTGTAACAATAATAATTTTTTTTTGTAGTGACTAGTAAGAAAGAGTAATGACTCAATAGAGATGATTAGGTTTGAAAGCATATTTCTTGCCATTTGAGTATTTAGAAAACTTGTGTAAGGAGAGTAGAAAAAACACATATGTATAGAGAACTAGAGACTGATGTTAGCTTGTGATATGCTAATATGTTGATCTTAAGCATACCAGAAAAAACTGTTGTAATAAACAAGAATCCCCCCCAAAAAAATATGGGTTTTGAGTGTATTCGGTTCTACCAAAAATAACTGAAACTAAATCTTCGTTTTGTTTAACATACACGAAATCTAGTAGACTTTTTATACAAAAATTAAGGTTTTTACATATTTAGTAATTTGTCTAATAAAATAACTAAAGTACCTTTCATTTAAAGTTTGTTTTCAATAAAAAGTTAGTGATTTTAAAAGTTTCTAAATATATATATATATATATATAATCGAACGATAATTATATTATTCATTCCTTGCATCATTTTTTCTTTGCACTGAGATCAACATTAAAATGGTTAGACATAAAGATAGTATGATACCGATATGGGCGAATAAGTAAAGGAAGTTATAAAACGTGGTCCACGAACGAACATAAGAAAGGATGAACTTAGAAAAAGATAACAATGTCGTTCACATGCCGTCCATCCATCTAGATGATTAAACACTTAGTTATAGGGACGAGGGCTGAAAATATCCCATGCTCATCTATAATGAATGATCGTTGTAATGTATCTGTAGTCACGTACGTCAGTCACAATATCAATTTGAATAGTTTTTGTTCTTCTAAACACTATCTATCCCATCCGAATATAGATCTACAACACTTAACTAAACAAACGTTCTTCTAAGCTCTAAGTAACATTAACATACGTAGCTAAGACTAAAAACGAATATTAAAATTTGGTTGACCAACTTGTTATACTCAGACCAGCATCCAATTACCAAATCTTGAAGAATATATTCCAACATGCCCATGCACACATGTTGGGTCAAACGTATTGTGTCCACTCCATGTCCATGCCGTCATGCCTATATATATACACATTTGGTATTAGAGTGTACTCATCAACGACATCACAAAAAAAGAGAAAAATACATAAATAGAAAACGGTGACATGAAGAATGAGAAGTTGTGTGGTAGCCAAGGATGACTTGCCTGCGTCTTTAACCATATCCATCAAAGACTCGATCGATAGTCTTTGAGTTGGTTAGTCGTTAGGCAGTCTCCTCGGCTATTCAGACAATTCTTTTTCTCCTCATTTCACATTTCTCTTTTTTTCGAAGACCAAACACGAAAAGGGTTGATATAATCGATTTTGTTTGGCCGTTCTAAACAGTTTTCTGTTTGGTTGGTCTCTAGATGAGATTGGGGTAGGACTTTGTCCATGTATAAGCATTGGGACAATGTGTTTTGAAAAATCGAGGGCTTTGCTTCACTGTGACCAAGAAACTTCACGTGGAGAGACTATGGATCTTGTCGCTGATCAGCATGTGTGCTTTCATCTTAAGTGGTAGGCGGCGAAAATATTATTTACTCTTGAGTATGTGATATCATCGTTTCGTAGTAAAGAAAAAGTCTCTAATCTTTTTAAATATAATATTTTTTCAGCATTTTTTTTTCACATAGACATGTACTAGCTACGTTAACGTATTGGTAATTTTTTTCATGCTCTTATTATGATCTTAAATCAATAAGCCAAATCGGTAAAAACTAATAAGGTACTACTCTCTCTTTTTCGCAATCGAGCTTATGGTTTTCTTTTACATGGACAAATTGGTTACCTCTTATATTATAAAGTTAGATCATATACTATTTGTTTATCATTTGAAGAAAATACATTTTAAAGTTTCTTCTATTTTTACCAATTGCTGTAGTTTCCAAGTCAAGTAATAATAGCTAACACAAAGTCTTGACATCCATGACAAATTTGATAAATGGACAAAAATATTTAAAAACATGGATAAATTTAGAAGAGAAAATATTATTACATCATAAATAGTCCCAAAAATATCTGAAGACACTTTCTGATATCTTCTTAGCGCCATGCTTCACCGTGACTGAAGACGACCGGATCGAAACTCCGGACAAAAAGGTCCCAAATTTTGACATTTTTTTTCCAAAATTTTCTTACTACACACCCAAAAAATCTAACCGGGCAAGACCTTCTTCTCGTTTTCCAGATCCTAAATCTCCGTCTCCTACAGATCTGCATAAATGGCGGTTACTCACTGATTCAGACACGGCAAAAAACGAAAAAGCTTTCTGCTTAAGTTTTGTATTACTTTTAATGGCGGATCCTCGAAACGGCAAGTCCTTCTTTTTCTTCTTCTCCTTTTCAATCTCCCTCGCTTTGCTTTTCATTTCGCCGTCGTATGCCAACCAGTCGCCGGTTATCGTTGATCCGACTCCGTACGAAACCGAAGATGTTTCTACCGGTGTAGCTGCTGTGTCGGTCAGTGAATCCAATCGACAAGATGTTCTATTGCATAAACTGGAGGAACTCGTTAAGAATCTGACGGAATTAGTCGCTAATCTAGATGCTAGGTTATCTGAAACTCTGGAATCGCCATTAACGGAGAAGAACGAGATCGGTAAATCACTTGACGAAATCGAAGGAGAGTATGAGAGAGGAGGAGGAAGAGCTAAGGCGTTTTCGGTGACTAAATACAGTCCGTTTTGGTCGGAGAGGTTCTCCTTCACATCAGCCGTGAAACTCGATTCCGATGCGACTTGTATCAATGTGTTACCCTTTAAGGATTTCGAAGGTTCGAGCAAATACTTTGCCATTGGGGATTCTAGAGGTACGGTTTATGTGTTCTTGAGAAACGGTGATGTTTTGATTGAGTTTCCCACCACGGTTGATTCTCCGATTACAGCTATGGTTTCGTATCTATCGTTGTTCAAGAACTCGAGCTTTGTGGTCACTGGTCATCAGAACGGTGCGGTTCTGTTGCATCGGATCCACGAGGGATCCAACGGCGAAGATTGGAACTCGAATACGGTTTCGATGGAAATTGTTGGGAGGTTTGATGTGGATGATTCGGCTGACCCCGTGACTCTATTGGAAGTTCATCATGTGGGTCGGGTTAGGTACATCTTGGCGGCGGATTTAAGCGGGAAGCTCACGGTCTTGACTGAGAACCGGACGGTTTATGGGTCGGTTATGCCGTCGAGTAGACCGCTCGTGTTCTTGAAACAGAGACTGTTGTTTCTTACCGAGTCTGGTGCTGGTTCGCTGGACTTGAGGAGCATGAAGATAAGAGAAACCGAGTGCGAAGGACTGAACCATTCGCTCGCGAGAAGTTACGTTTTCGATGCAACGGAACGGTCTAAAGCTTACGGATTCACATCAGAGGGCGAGATCATTCACGTACTGCTTCACGGAGATATAATGAACTTCAAATGCAGAGTTAGGTCCAAGAAAAAGTTTCAAATGGAGGAGCCAGTGGCTTTACAATCAATCAAAGGCTATCTTCTCGTAATCAACGAAGAAAAGGTTTTCGCTTTCAACGTATCGACTCAGCATTACGTTCGAACCGCTGGTCCTCGGCTTCTGTTCTCTGCGGGGTTAGAAGAGATCAGATCCGCGTTCTTGAGCCATCGTCAGTCGTTTTCAAGAACCGTGGCGGCAAAGGCGAGACCTTTGATAGCTAGCGACCGAGATAACCTTCTTGTGATCGGTTTAGGAGACGGTTACTTCGCGGTTTATAAATCGAAGCTTACGAGTCTCAAAGGAGACTTCAATACAATGCTTTGGAGCAGTCCTGTGTTCTTCTTCATACTGTTTCTGTTCGGAGCTTGGCATTTCTTCGCCAAGAAGAAAGAATCGCTCACCGCGTGGGGACCAGATGATCCTTTTACTCCGATGGCCGGACAGAACAGTACGGCGAAAGAGCCTTCTTTTACGGAGCCTTCTAGAAGAAACGATGACCTTATGGATCTACGTAGAAGGTACGTTGGTGGATCCGCGTACCGGTCAGTTGGAGCTAACGACCAGAGTTCGAGAGCTCCGGTGGAAGGAAGCTATAGAACAACCGCACAGGATCATAACAACTATCGTGGCGGCTCTGGTCTTGATTCGAGTGGGTTTGGTAATAGAAGAGATAATTTGTTTGGTAACAACAAAGTCTTGGACGACGAGAGCTAAGAATCTCTGGACTTTGCATTTGAATTTTGACATGTAAAATGGTTACACGAAGAAAGTTACATACAGTAATCTTCATAATCTTTGTAATTCTAAAGCTTTTTGTAACTCTTGTTCGTTTTTTAACCAGCATTTTCTTTAAATGTTCGAATAATGTTAATCTGGTCAAAGAATAGTTGTTCTTTGTTGCAATGTGTTTGACAACTTAACAAATCTCAATCATTTTGGTTTGGTCTATCATCATGTGCGTGTGATCGTGCTAGCAAGTGGATTATAGATGTGAGTGTTATTTAATTTTTTTTTTTTTTATATATCTCACATTTCTCCCAAATCTCGATTTATAATTTGTTAGGTTGACCATCAGATGATTCAACGGAATAGTCATCTCATCGAACGGTTGATCTTTCATCTTCAGCTTGTGGAATGCGAGAAAAGTAGAGGAATATTAGAAGCTTTTTGATTCATCGTTGTTTTCGTCGTTGCCTTCGTAGAAGAAGCCAAACAAGCTCTATATTCTTCTTCTCTCAAACAACTTCAAAAGCCGGGAGGTTTGACCCGAGACCACCGAAGAAAACAGCAACATTTCTAGGGTTCTCTCTGATCCAGCACATTGCACAACTTTCTTTTTTTTTCCTGTTTAAGGGAATCGGAGAAGATTCATTTTTTCATTCTAGCTTCTGGGTCTTCTCTTTCGATTTCGCTAGTGAAGAAAGGAGAGAAAGTTAACGGCCATGGCGGGTCGTAGAGATAGAAGCCAACAGCTCCGTGGATCTCGAATTGCGATCGCCATCCTCGTCGGTATCCTTATCGGGTGCGTATGCGCCTTTGTGTTCCCAAACGGGTTTTTCAACTCCAACTCGTCGCTCACAGTAAACGAACGCCTTTCGAAATCCAGCGACCAGGTACTTAAATCTTACGCCTTGGATCTCTAGAGCTCTTGATATCGAGTTACGTTGATCGATTCGCCTGAACTGAGAATTCGCTGCGCTAGTCTCTCTCAGCCATTGTAGCTATTTAAGTAGAATAGAATGTTTCTAAACATGGAAAATTCTTCTTGGTGTTGTGTTTGTTGGAGATTAGGCTTGGTCAATTACTGGAAATTGTATCTCAATTAGGAATTAAGTTGAGTTGTTTATGGATTTGGTGATTTGAGTTTGTAGTTTACTTGGTGAAATTTCATTACTTATTTGTCTTTTTTTTTCTTTCGTTCAGGTTGGATCATCGTCTTGTGAATCTCCCGCACGAATCAGAATGCTGAAATCGGACTTTGCATCTCTCTCAGAGAAGAACGCAGAGTTAAAGAAGCAGGTCAGGGAGCTAACAGAGAAGCTAAGGTTAGCTGAACAAGGATCAGACAACGCACGAAAACAGGTTCTAGCTTTGGGATCGCAGATCAAGGCGGGTCCTTTCGGAACTGTCAAGAGTCTGAGAACTAACCCAACCATCCTCTCCGATGAATCTGTAAACCCAAGACTGGCAAAGATCCTGGAGGAGATCGCCGTCGGTAAAGAGGTCATCGTGGCTCTTGCAAACTCAAATGTGAAGTCGATGCTAGAGGTTCAGATTGCTAGCGTAAAGAGGTTGGGCATAACAAACTACCTGGTCGTCGCATTGGACGATTACATTGAGAATTTCTGTAAATCGAACGATGTTGCGTATTACAAGAGAGATCCAGACAAGGACGTGGACACGGTCGGGAAAACCGGAGGTAACCATGCCGTCTCCGGGTTGAAATTCCGTGTGCTGAGAGAGTTCCTGCAGCTCGGCTACGGTGTACTTCTCTCGGATGTGGACATTGTCTTCTTGCAGAACCCGTTCAGTCATCTGTACAGAGACTCTGATGTGGAGTCGATGAGCGATGGACATAGCAACATGACGGCTTATGGATTCAACGACGTCTCTGATGAACCAGCCATGGGATGGGCTCGGTATGCTCACACGATGAGGATATGGGTTTTCAATTCCGGGTTTTTCTACCTGAGGCCTACGATTCCATCGATCGAGCTGCTCGATCGCGTAGCAGATAGACTCTCCAAGGCAAAACTGTGGGACCAAGCGGTTTTCAACGAGGAGTTGTTTTACCCTTCGCATCCTGACTACACTGGCCTGCATGCCTCCAAGAGAGTCATGGATATGTATGAGTTTATGAACAGTAAGGTCCTTTTCAAGACTGTGAGAAAGAATCCGGAGCTGAAGAAGAAGGTGAAACCGGTGATTGTTCATGTGAATTACCATCCAGACAAGCTCAATCGAATGCAAGCAGTGGTTGAGTTCTACGTAAATGGTAAGCAAGACGCGCTTGATAGCTTCCCAGATGGTTCTGAATGATTTCACCTGAAAAGCAGGCTAGGCTCAAAAGGTTTTCAAATTTCTTGACATTTGTGCTTCTAATTTCACTTCCTTAATGGTTTCTTCCATGTTTACTGCATCGTGCCTTCTGTTTTCTTTTTCTTTTCTTGTATCATGAATTTTGTGTAACTTATGGCTAAAGTCTCGATTTTTTTTTCTTCCTTCTCTGTTCTTTCATTGTCTCTCTAACTCTCTTAGGCTCTGTTTCATAGTTGGGTATATCTCAAGTTTGAATGATATATGTTCAAGTTCAAGCCACTTAATAATGTAATATATATATATATATATAATGTAATGTTTTTCAAGACCTAAAAGGAATGAATATAGAAACATACATCTTAACACATTCTATCTACAAATAATGCGTTGTGAAAATAAACTCACTGCCACTGGTACTATGAATACCGACCGATTCTAGTACAAAGAACCAAAACCATGAACTGAACCAACAAACTAAGACTCCAATCATTGTTCTTTCCTTCTTCAATCTCAACTAACGACCTTTAGCGTTCCCAAGTGTGAGCTCTAGATCCTCCATGGCCACATCATGGATCCTCTCCCCTTCCCATGGCTTAACTTGGCTGTTCTCAAATTTAAATTCCGAGCCTTGACCAATCTCTTGTGTTGCTGCAGTGTTTGGAGATAGCTGCTGAGGTACTGGAGGTTTCACTAGATTGAACGTAGGAGAGGCTGGCACTCCAGAGCCGCCATGGAATGGCTGTTGTGAGAACTTTTGAAAGCTTATCCAGTGACCCGAATCAACAGTGGAAGAGTCAGACTCGTCACATTCAGGTATAGTTGCAGGGGCGTTGAACTGGCGATGGTGAGTGGGACTCGCAGGTGCGGATACAGCGTAGAACGGGTAGTTGAAAGATGACATTGACTGTTTCGCAGCAATGGCCATGGATTGTTTGGCAAAAGACTCCCAAGTGGGCAGTGGTTTAGGGTTTTTAGAGGTCGGGGATGAGACTGGAGGAGTGACTGGAGCACTGTTTGAGATTCTAAGTGGAGGAAGCGATGAAGGAATCCCTCCGTTCCTGAGGAAAGGGAAGATCGTGGAGATGTTGTGTGTGTCGCCGCCACGAGAAGGACTCGGGAATGAAGAAGACGATGGACTGACTTGGTAAGAAAGGATGGGGCTTTCGAAAGGGCTTTGGCAATGGGAAGAGTAAGGAGTGGCTCGTGAGGATGATCCAGCCATGTCACCGAGAAGAGGCTTGTGTCCCTGATGGTCAAATTCAAACAACAATAGCAAAAACACAACCGTGTCGCAATCAGTTTCCCAGGAAATGAAGAATTATATAAAGACTTTAGATCAAAAGACCCTTTTCCACTGTAATAAAAAAAGCAATGACTGAGATTTTCAGGTACGCTAAAAAGCTAAGGGAGAGATCTAAATATAGTAACCCAGTCCTAAATCTCCACTCACTCTGAAATTAGTAAGAATCACCCTATATTCACCTTCTCCAAGTCAAATCAGAAGAAGCCTAGATCCACTTATAGAAATTCTTCCCATTTAACCAATGAAATTCATCTAAATGTTGGTGAAAACCCCAATCAAAATCGAGAAAACACATTTTTTGAATCAAGAGATAAAAAAAAAAAGACTTCAGATTCATCAGCTAAAAAAAATAAGAAACTTTTACAGATAAGCTCAGATCTAAATCGAATACGTGCGAAATTCACCTTGCGATAAGTGGTTCCGTCTTCTTCAACAACCCAACCAGCTTCAGAGCAAAGAGCCTTGAGCACTTCATTGTTGTCGCAGTGCTTGGGCAGATTGTAGTTACCTTGAGCTCTGAGACCGGTATAAATCTTCGCAGCTACAGCTCTTCTCCGCCTCTCCCTCCTCCGATTGTTCTCCCTCTCTCTCCACGACGGCTTCCTCCTTGTAGCCATCGCTGCTGCTGACGTCGACGTCGCACCGTCAGACGTCATTTCTTCTCCCACCCTCAAAACACCAACCCACCTTCAAAAACCGATCCGAATCCGGTAAAAAACGGTTCGCTTCGAATTGTATGCACGGATTGTGATTCAGCTGAAGGAGAAGACGAAGAAGAGTGAGAAGTTAGTGGTCACGAGGAATACGCTTTTCTCTCTTCGCTGGAATTATAGAAGAATCTTTTTTTTAGTTGTTTTATATAAAAAAAAAACTGAAAGAAGAACAAACAATTAAAAAAAAAAAAAAGCAAAAATTGGGTGATTTGGGTGAATGTTCGAGTGGGCGCAGGTTCACGTTACAGAATTTTACTGGTGATTTGACGTAAATCAGCCACGTGTCAATCAAAGTTTGACGAATGGTGAGAAAAGCTGTGGCGTACCGTAAGTTACAGTATGGTTTTGCGTAACGAATCAGTTGAAGCAGTACGTTATGTTTAATGTGTATGTATGTTTCTCTCAATGACCAGATTTATAAAGAGAAAAGTTGATAAGACATGTGGGGTCCGCTCATTGAAGCGGGTCCCTTTCTTGTATGACCCGAAAACACCCCATCTGATTGGTTTTTCGGCCATGTTAATAGAAACCAAATTATTTTAAGCCTCATAACATTAGTGAGTTTTTCTTTCTAAATTTAAAAGTAATTGTCACTATAGAACTATAGTATGAACGAAACAAAATAAATGCTCACTTTCGTCCTGATAAATTATCATGTTTCATCCAATGATTGCTACTTTTTTTTTTTACTTTGTTTGCTTTCTAACAAACTTATTGAAATTTGTGTATATGTTAATCTGTTGTCTTTTGAGGCGAATTATACGGACATATTCGTAAGTTTCAACCTTATACTATAATTTCACAGTTTAGTAAAGAGATTAGTAATTGGAAGAAGTAAGGACCGATATTTTTATTCACAAAACACTATTTTGTCAAACTGGAAACCTTTATGTTTGAATATCGGTTGATTTGTTTCTGTGATTTGTAAGCATTATATTATTTGATTGCTATGACAATCAACTATACTTGGAATTATTGTTGGGCCCTTCCCTTCATTGGTCATGATTTTCTTTAATTTTCATGTTTTCTGAAAATTGTAAAGTTCATTGAACATAATAGGAAAATTGGATAGTGGATTTGCCCCACACATTGACCCATCACAGCAGATATCATCTTCCAACGAGTATTATCTCACTTATTGAATTCATTTTACACGCTTTTGCCTTTAATTATTCATATTTTGTTAGAAAGAAAAAGAAATCTAGTGAATGGTGATCTTCATATAGTATGTGATCTTATTTTATTGATGATATAAATATTTTGTAACATCTGCGATGAAAACAGGTGAAGAAAAAGCTTACTAAGTTGATGGTATAGTGATGTCAAAAAAACAAAAAGAAAGATGGTACAGTTCTGAGACAATAATCTAACAGTAGCTGTCTCAGGCTTCTACGCAGATTCTAACGTTGGCTTCAACCGAAGTCGTTTTACAAAAATCATACCTTCTAATGCAATCCAAAGGTCTCCTCGCTGTTCTCACTCCTCACCAAGAAAATGAGCCATGGAGAAACAATCATGAAGCTTGGTCCAAGCCAGTATTCTTCTAGCTAAAACCTGTTGATGCACCCACTAATCTTTCAAGAAGTATCTCAAGTCCTGGAAGTGCAACGGTTCGTTTCCCCAAGAGGTCCATCCAGCAGCCATTTCCCTAGCAAATAGCTCAAGGCACCGAGCTGGTTGAGACCCGGGAACATGTTTCATTAGTATCTCTGCACAAAAATCCAAGTGAAAAAAAAAATAGAATCAGGGAACTGTATAGCCAATCGCAGAACAAAGCTGTTGAAATACCTCCAATAGGGGGTTTCCTCGAAAAATCTCCAGGGATGCTCATGATGGTTTTGTTCTCATCCAAGAGTTTAAAATCTGACCTATGCTTTGATTCTGAAAGCTAAGACAATACATACACGGCTGTGAAAAAGAAGCTCACCGTGTGCAGATTATCCAAGTAACAAAGACAAGAATTGGCTTACTTCCGTAAATCGGTAGCCTAGTAGAAGATATTCATACGGTTTATGATGGACCAGGTCCAGATCGCATATCAGTGTACCATCGGGTTTCACCTGAAACATATTACAAAGCCACCGTGTTTGAAATATCAAGTCATGTACGCAAACTCAGAAATCAAAATGGGAGAAGTGCAAGTTGGGCTCACCTTTAACCAATACATTGTAGCTACGTACTTAATCCCCCACGCAGGGAACAGCTCCTTCTCAACAAAGTTGAGTAATTTCTCTCTATTGGTCACCCATAAAGCCACGAGAGCTCCTTCAGGATGAGTAAGCTGATTGATTGGGAGGGATAAGAAGTATCTGTTTGGTAAAGTAGGATACCTAAAACAAGAACCAAAGAAACTATCTTTCAAATACAAAAACAGCCTATTCCACACTCATATAGTTTCACAGAGGAAGGAACGAACTTAGACTTCTGATGAGCGCTTGCGTTTTCCCAAGGTGGATCAATAACTATAAGATTGAAGCCTTCTTCAGGTTTAGCTGCATTATCATGTCAATAAGATAAACACATTGCTAAGCTCATTCGCCTACCGATAAGGTCATGACTGATCTTTTAAGAAAGAACTTAGGCCAAAAAACTCAAAAAAAGCAGCAAAAAAACGTCTAGATGGAGTACTATTAGCACAATAGTTACCAGGAACAAGGTTTCGGATGTGCAGTAAATCAGACTTCAAGGCAACGGTAACAAACGCGAGACCGGAGAATGAAGATTAAACAAGAAGAACCATATCACGCATCAACTTGGTCAAGTAAAAAAAAATCGATCTTTAGACAGCAATCATAAAATAGGCGAAGAAATTATCACAAACCATGTAGAAGCAACTCTTTCTGGGCAATATATATCTCCGGTTGGAAAACTCAGCTTCAACTTCTTCTTCTGCCTCGTTCACTACTAAGTTATTGAACAGTTGATACACTCTCTGCTCACTGAATTTCTCAATTGAGCAACCTATTAAGACTACAAAAAAGCCCCATCAAATTCATAGTTTCCAAGTAGGATATAGCAAGGTGAATTAGAGGAGAACAAACCTTCGTTATCGCAATGTAGATTCAAATCCAGTGTTATCTCATACAAAGGAGCTTGCCACACTCCTCCAAGCTCAACAAAAGAGAGTTCGTCGCCGCAACACTCGGTCAAAGTCAACAAACTCGATTCATCATCATCACTTAGCCCTTTCGTCAAACTCAACAGCTCGTCTTCCCGTAGAAGCGATTCATGCGCTTCCGATAAGAACAGCCTCGCTCCCTGGAATGTGAGAACCGTTTACGGTAAATCTCTAGTGCTCAATAGATAAGAAAAACTAACCACAGGGGAGTTATGACCTGATGACGAAGGTTCGAAGCTTGCTCTGCTGCACTAGGAAGGTGAGGGGAAGGCTTTTTCGGCTTCCGTTTCCGCTTTTTTGGATTAGGGTCGCTGGATTGTAGATTGAGATGCTTCGAATTGAAGAAACGAGAGTAGTAAGCAGAAGGTGAAACCCTAAATCGGCCATATGAACTGTTGATTATACGAACTGGGTCTAGGAAGAACCATTTGGAGTCGTCGGATTCGTAGATACCCGAATCAAGGAACCGAGCAAGCCGATCAGTCTTCGCCATTAACGAACGGCACAACACTCTCTTCTCTACCTCTCTGCTCAAACAAGGACTCGAAAACACGACAGACTTATTAATAATTTAACTCCTCCAAGTTTTACAACTGCTAACAATTAACCCTCTAATTTCGAATGTTACAAGCGACCCCAAAATTCGAGCAATCGAAAATTTGCCGGTAACCAACGGAATTTATTCATTTACTTCAAACAAGAAAAAACCCATTCTGGTCACTACTAGATAGATATATTTATAGCTTATGTTTAAATAGTATGATAAAAATTTTGATTTTGATGGGAGGGAAATGGTAAGCATTAAAAGTTATAAATAATTGAAGCAGGGGTTTGGTGAGGGGTCGCTTTGATAGTTTCCCCAAATATGGGGACGGTTTCATTTGTGGGTGGGCTTTGTAAACTGTGACTATGACAATGACCCCATTAAAGTTATGGACATATATAATTGATCCAAAGCTGTAATTACATATAGTAAAATCACATCTTTTATTTAGCTTGGTAACAAATTAAGATCATTTCTAGTTTTGATTATTATTAATCTAAAGTAGATATGATTTTGTAAATATACAATCTAATAGTTTGTGTTAGAGTGAATTGTTATGATTATTGGTTGAAATTTGAAACGACCCTTATACTGTTATGGTTTGTTGTATATTTGTGGTTAATCTAATTTATAATATTGTTTTGTTTTTCGTTAATGTCTTAGTACTTTTACAAACCATGGCATTTTTGGGGTGAAAGGAATCTAAAATAAAATAATTCAGGAAAGTTTTTGTTATTATATGAGTTTATATTTGTTGTTCAATGTTTGTTTTGCTGTATTTGGTCTATTTATGTCACTAATATTAACCACTACTTGTTTTCGTTAGTTTGGTTTATTTTGCTGTTTACAGAACGTGGTTTACAAAAAGTTTTTAAAAAACATATTATTTGTCTACAAAAAATGTTAGGAAGAGAGCAATAATTATATAAGAAAAAGAATTTACAAGATAAGGATTGGACAAAGTTGATCCAAATTTCAAACAATGGATGGTAAAAAAGTGAGGTGCAGAAGGGTAAAATCGTCATTCAATTATTAAATGGGTCCCATTCATCCCTGTCTTTATTAAACACCAGTCAACCATTCAGGTCAATCGCGTGTCTAAAATTACGAAAAGTACCCCCTCCGGTTAAATCCAAAAACAAAAACAAAAAAACCGGTTCTGTTTTTGCATAACGCATATAGAGAGTTTCAGTACAATGCTTACGTGGAGAGTTTCAATTGGTCAACGTGGTGGGAACCGGTCGCTATTATCACACTCTCTCTCCTCTTTCCCTCGCTTACTAGAATTACTTCTCTCTCTCTCTCTCTCTCTCTCTCACTTCCCTTCTCTCTCTGCTTTTTCCCTCTTTTTCTCTTACTCTCTCTGCTTCTTCCTGTGGGACAAACCCTAATAATTTGCATCGAAGTCTCTCCACTTTCCCGCTCAATCATCTGATTTTTCCCTCTCTCGCAATGCATGATCTTCGATTTTTTAGCAGTGTTGAGAGCTGAAATTCGAGGAATTTTTTATTTCCTCCTTGTGTCTAAATCGGGAAAGGAAAAAGAAAGATTCGAGAAGAAGAAGAAGAATGCTGGAAACTGTAGATAGCTCCGGAATCGTCAATGGAGGATTCCCGCAGATTCAGAGCTTTTGCGGCGAGAGCAGTAGCGAAGAGGAGTTATCGGTTTTGCCACGTCATACCAAAGTGGTCGTCACCGGAAACAACCGTACGAAATCGGTGCTCGTTGGTCTTCAAGGTGTTGTCAAAAAAGCTGTCGGCCTCGGTGGTTGGCATTGGCTGGTAAAGAAAAAATATTTTAGCTGATTTGTTTAATTTTTTCCCCTTTTTGGTAAAATGTAAATCTTTGTGATTTTTTCCCTTTTCGGTTTTTTTTCTCTGCAATCTCTGGATTTTACCAAGTTTGAATCCAATCTATTGAATCGATTTAGAGAATTTTGGGGGTTTCGAATTTCGAATTTCAAATATGGGTTTTTTTTTTCTTGGATTCCTAAAAAATGACTTTGTTCTGGGTATGTGTCTTACTTAAATGATATATCATCAATGCGCTTCGATTTACTATTTATTAATCAAATTCTGATGTTTATTATCATCAATTTACTTCTCTTCGCGTCTAATCATTAAACCAAGAGTTAAGAGTTTGTTTAACAAATCTGATCTTTTTGTCTTTGCCAATGTTAAATCTGTAATTTTCGAAATCTGGCGATTAAGCTTCTTGCATGCATGATAACACTTAAGTTACCATTATTGTTGCTGGATTTTACACTGTTCAACTTCCATTTGAGGTGTTAGGTTCTTCATGAAGCCTTCATTGATTTTTTTTCTCCCTATTAGTTTTTGTTTTATGATCAAACTTTGTTTTCATATAATAAAGCTTCTGAAACATCTTTTAGTATCTGCTTTGATGTTTCTTGCTGAGATTCAGGCTCAATTTGAGGAATCATCTAAAGGGGATAAGGGAATTTTTGAGTTTGTAACATTAAGTTAGGCAGAAAAAAGAAGACAACTTTATTTTCGCGCCTGTTCCAAAAAAACATCATATCAAATATGCACTTGTTATCTGATTCTCCATCATTTTTCTTGACAATTTTATCCTTCTTTTTTCGCCACTTTATGGATTCAAGCTGGCTTTTGAAATTTAATTGGCTTTGATCAATGATAATCAATTGTTTTAGGGAATTTTTTTCTTCTTTCTTTTTTAGTTGAGTCATTTTCGTCCCCAAGCAAGTGTCACTTCTGTCGTTTTTTTTTCTATCAAAACTTTTTCTTTTGGTTGGTTTAGTTTATATTATAAGTTGTTCTGCAAAATCTTTTTTTTATATAGTGTCTCTGTGTATGTGGACCAAAAGGAGTAACTTCACTACATTCTGGCTTTAAACTTTAAAAGAACAATCGAAATAATATACGATTTTCTTGACCATTACGAATATATTTTACTATCAGTGATATCACATTCCACCAGTTCGTGTCTCCCAGAATTCCCATGGAAATAAGAAAAAAAGTTTATTTATTAGCGAAGCATATCGTATCCTTCTTCTTCTGGAGCTTATTTAAATGAATATGTCAGTAGACAGTACTTGTTTATGAAGTAAAATAATTAATCAGAATCATTGTTGTTTTTAAGGTTTTAACAAATGGAATAGAAGTAAAGTTGCAGAGGAATGCGCTTAGTGTCATTGAAGCTCCTACTGGAAACGAAGAAGACGATGATCTCGATTTCGAAAACACGCAGAGGAATGGCTCCGATATGAGTAAGTTTACTTGCTTGTTTTCTTCAAGATTCTGCTTTTCAAAGTTTTTCATGAAAAGAAAAGTAGTAGTTGTTTTAAAGGATTCTGTCAATTGTACAAAAACATTGATAGAGAGGACTTCACTTGTTTAGTTTTCATTTTCAATGAGTTAAAAAACTAAGTGGGCATATTGTAATTTGGAGACAAAAGTGTTTCAACTGATTGTTCAAGTCTTGTTTCTATGACAAGTTGTTTCTTTTCCAGCATCTGAGGACACACTGAAGCCTCACAAGTCGAAGCAAAGAGGGCAGAGATCATCGCGGTCATCTCACAAGACGATGAGCAGGTCTCTATCATCTGATTCACAGTCCAAAAGCTCTGGTTTTACTCCCCCTGATAACATGGTATGCATCTATTCCACTGAACCATTGAACATAATGTGGCTAATCGTATGTTTGCTGATGCAATGCTATATGCTTTCACGCAGAAGGTTGATCTTAGCAAACTGGAAATGCCTGCTTTACTGAAATATTGGCGTCATTTTAACCTCGTAAGTTGTTTTCAAGAAGAAGAAGAAGAAAAAAAACTTGTCTTTACTCAATCTAGAACCCTTCTTTCTATGTGCTTGCTTCTGAATAAGTTTCTTGTAGGTGGATGCAATTCCAAATCCATCAAAGGAGCAACTAATTGACATTGTTCAGAGACACTTTATGTCTCAGGTATACATCGTCACTAGATTCGTCTAATGTTTTTCAATTTTTTTGCTGATTATACTATAAAATGTTTCTAAAACTGTGATATGAATTACAGCAAATGGATGAGCTTCAAGTTATTGTGGGGTTTGTGCAAGCTGCAAAGAGAATGAAGAAGGCATGCAAGTTGCAATCAAAAGAAGCCAGAAACACTGATCTTAACTGCATCAGCTAAAAAAAGAGAAGCCCTGACTTGTAACAGATCCTGTAAGTACGGTGTGCCAGACTTGCTTAACCATTTGTGTGGCTTGCTGCTAGTTTTAGTTCTTTCTCGAGATGTTTGGCTAAAGAGTAGATGTTGTTTCTTCTCGCTTCTCTTGTTTAGCCATGTAATTACCCTCATCAAGAAACCATAATGACCCTCTGGAACCAAGAAACATGTTGACTCTCTAATGCTCCCAAATTGAAACTTTCTGTTCTGATCCTATCATGGGATATATTGGTATGTGAGAATGTAAATACGCGTTGATATTTGACTTTTCTCGCTCTTTTTTTTCGTTTTTCAATTTCTTAACTTGGAAGTTAAAATCAAATTGAATGATGCAATTTAGTCCAATGAGGTTTGAAGAGGTCGTCGTTGTGTGTTTTACATTATTTTTGGTTTTTCGATTTTTAAATTCGAATGCTTGCAACAATGCTCATCTGAGAGTAAATTAGGTTCGGAAGTACAATGCCGAACGATCGTTTGGTTTGCGGAATACGTGACTATTCGAGAGAAGCACTCAAATTCTAAGATGAAAACTATACTATAACAGAGTTATGTTTTCAACAGTTTAAGTTACGATTTTAGTACTTTGCATTTATCGAGTGAGTAAAATAGTTCATGTTAAAAAGATATTAAATATTATTGATAATTTTGTAGTATATTATTCCATTACGCAAAAATTTACCAACCACACATTTTTCAGTACTCTTTATTCAATAATTTATAAATGATAAATTCAGTTTGCGGAAATTATCTCATTCCGCAAAACTTTTATTTGCTATCCGTCGATATTACCAATCGTCGTTGATAATATGGATCTATATAGCTACGTCGATCTAGGGACAGAAAACGATAGAGTAATTAGCATTGGTACAAGTAAAAGTGCTGGAAGCATCATCGTATGCGTAGCTATACGCTTTGGGACAAGCCGCTTTGAATATCTTCGAGTAGTCCGTGGGAGGACAAGTCTCCGGTCTATTGAACGCACCGGTGCAACAGTACTCCGGTTTGTTAAAAGCCTCGCAAGCGCTCTTACACGCCACAACGTTCCCACCGTCCATAACGCGTAGATCGTTAGGACAATTCGCGTTCAAGTCCGAAGTGCATCCGACGTTTTGGCAATCCCCTGAGCCTCCTGATGTCGTGATTCCCATCTTGACGTTGTAACCGTCGACGAGGCTTACGTCGTAGAAATCCTGCCCACCGTTAGTGCCGATTGTGAATTCCGCGAGTGTAACCGGTGGACGTCCTCCTGCGCCGGCGCATTTTAGTTTGTTGCCGCAGTCTCCGGTAACGCAGCTTCCGGCACCGGAGCCGTCAAAATTGCAGCCTGTTCGTCCCCAAAATCTCCCGGACCATCCCGCAGGTGCGGTTACAGCGACGGAAGCTCCTGGGGTTAAAGCAAATCCGCCGTCATTGAGTTGTGCGCCGTTTCCGGTGAGGACTCCGGCCCAAACGGGGAAATTGCACTTGTTGGCTACGGTGAAAACGGTGCAGGAGACGACGGAAAATGTCCCTTGCAAATATACAATCGAAACGAATTAATTAGATTAGATTATATTGTTTTCTCTGCATGTAACATGCAAACATATGATTCCTAAAACTCTGTGTGCAGTTTTAATTATAAGAAAAATAATTTATAAGAAATGTTTGTAGAGAAGAGCAAAATGTATGTATGCATACCTGTTGCTATGATGAAAGAGAAGAAGAGAAGAGCTAATCCGGAGAAAGTCGCCATTTCTAATCTCAAGTATCGATTGTGTGATGATGAATGGAAAGTTAATGGTATGGATTGCTCTATTTATAGTTTTTTTTTTTGTTCCATTGCTGCTACGTACCAATAGAGTTTTTCATTTAATATTATATTTATTATAGACTTTTTTTTTATAAAAAAGGCTTTCGTATTTATTATAGACTGATACGTGAAAAAAGGTTTTTTGTTTCATTGTAGCATAAAATTCAAAGTTCTGCCTTAAAAATTTAGTTACAAAAAAGAGACCTGCCATAACTAAAAACAAATTAACTTTAAAATACAGTAACAGAGCTCTAAAAATTAATAATATTAAGATTCTAAAAATAGATTCACTCATTTGCTGATTTTGTCTAAAAATATATGATAATTATTAATTTAAATATTGTTAGAAAATTAGAATCTTCTAAAACTTCTTTTGTTTGAAACAAAATACCTTTTTAATGTAGTTTATGATACTACTAACAGTATATATATTCACATGGAGAATTTGTTAAAATTGTTATTTTATTGATTTGTGTTAATATTTTGAACTGATCCAATTACAGTAAGTATCAGATTTGTATTATTGATTTATCATGTATTGATTTATAGAATTCATAATATATAAAATCACATCCTTTGTGTGGTCTCAGAATTAAAGTTTTAGGAGAAGGTACAGACAGAATTAAAATTCCGACCTTTGCAGACTTTTCTAAGTCAAGTAAATAGGTTAGGCGAGGACTTGACAAAGACGTACAATGTATCCTAGTGTTGTATGTATTTCTTTCTATTTTCTTCTTCTTAACAGTATGGTTGAATAATCTTTCTTTTTTTTTGTTAAAGATCTTTCTTTTTTTGTTACCTTATAATCGTTTATTTCTTCGGTAGAGTTATTTTTTTCTAGAGCATAAGAGAAGCAGTTTTCATATTACTTCTCGGAAGATTTTTAGTGACACCATTATTTCTATTCCATTAAAGTATCTGATTTAAAGAAAAGAGAAAACTCATTGATCCGTATGTTCATGCCATTCATTCGGTTTTGTTTTAGTCTGTATACCAGAAATTAAAACTTGGAGTTTCTCGATGCCGTTCCAATTCGTGTGTCCTCTTCTGCTAACGAGATCACAAGTTGAAGAAAAGAAATATTCAAAGATCCAAAACACACGACACAATTTTATTTTGATCTGAAAATAAAATGATAATTGATGACTACTTTTCCAATATAGTGATCACACATTTATTCAAAGATCCAAAACACAAGACACAATTTCGTTTTTTTTTTTTCTTTTCTACAAATTTATTTCGATTTGCGTTAATTTACCAATCACAGAATTTTTAATTTAATATAAATGTATTCTGTATAATACTCTCTATCTCTCTGTCTGGTCCCATTTTCATTTAATGAAATGACTAGTTGAGAAACGTCTTGCCTTTAACTGGCAACTGGGTTATGTAGTACTGTAGATAGAATATTTGTTATAACTTAAAGCTTAACGATCTTGACATAAAAGTTGAAATACATAAAACCGTTAAAGGCAAATCGAGATTTTGTAGTCGTTTAAGAGTTGAATAGAAACTTTTAGAGTATTTCTTTCTTGTTACTTTTTTTCCCCACAGAATTATACATGTGTATACTATTTTGCTTCTCTCCATATGGTTGCCTCATGAGTCATGACCATGTAACTTAGTAACTACAGATATGACATTGCCATGTATGAATATGACAACATAACATTCAAAGCTAATGCCGACATGAGAAATTTGAGTGTAGATCTGAGTCATTTTGAATTCCAAAAAACTTATTTTGCCAACAATATATATTATTAGATGATCTCTTAACACACTTGAATCAAACTTTCAAGTTAAAGGGGTAGAGATGACTGAATGGTGAAATAATAAATGTACTTGATTTCACAAGCACGGTTTTGAGATTTTAGTTTTTAATGACTCTTCTTCAATTAGATTCTCTACAAGAGTTTCAAAAGATTTGATTCCACAAATGTTTAGAAAACTTGCAGGAACAATTGTTTCTAAAGAAACCAATGATATCAAAATTAGAATCCACTATATTCTTATGACATTAGATAGAGGTTTTTGTTATTGCAACAAGGGTTATAAAGTTGAACTCTGATAATAATACAATGATAATATTATCACAAACTATTAAGCTACAACCTACAATCATGGTCATTTAGAATTTTATCAACTAAGGAAGCATTTAACACTTTTAACAGTCAAATATATATTATTTTTTACATGTATTTCTTTCAGACCAAAACAAAGTTTATAGAAAGAAATATTCAGAGAGTTTGTTTCAAAAATTATGTCATTTCATTTATTTACATATATTAAAAAATATGCACTTTATTTTATTAAAAAGCTAAATAAATTTATCTCTCTAATGAATATATTACTGTATATCAATAGATTTAAAACTGGTTTTTATTCAAAATTGTGCATTAAAAATCTAAAATGATGATATTCTTTGTAAAACCGGAGTTAAGTACTGTAGATTTCATGACCTAAAAGGAAAAAAAAGATAGATTAGCCAATTATTATCATCCAACAGATCTAACTCCCGATAAATGTTTTTTTTTCTTTCCACAGAAACTCGAGATGAATCACATTAAATGCGTTCCCACACGGGTTAAAAGAATTTCAGTATGCCACAGAGTCACATAAAATCCCACAAAAAGAAAGATTAGCCTATTACTTAAAAATTCACGTAGTATCTACCAACAAACTTGTTTTTTATTCTTAAAAAAGTGTAAGCAAAATAATCTAATGATCAATAATGAGTTTTACCAAGGGGCAACACAACGAATGTGAAGCCTAAACACTCCTCGTTGCACTGCAGATGCAAAAAAAAAAAAAAAAAACTCAAGAGTTCCAATCCTTTCTTGGTAGCTCTAATGGCTTCGTGTTTGTTACGTAACCTTCAAATGTGAATATAAACTTAAAATTCCAAAATTATCGGAAACGTCTCCTTGTTATATATCAGAATTGTCTAAGCAAACAAAAGAAAAATAAAAAAGGCTTCGTGTGGTTTGCAATATACACTCTTTGCTGTGGTTTGAAAGAAATAAATATAAACATTCCAAAATGCTTGATGACCTCTCAATTGCTGAATGCCAAATACTCTAGAGATTGTGGATGAGTCCTTTGCTTAGCTGTTTTATAATATTTTCCTCGTACATCATTTACAGCTTTTTCAAACGTAAAACAAAAATAGCTTAAACCAAAGCAGACGACATGGATTCATGGGCATTAGAAAAGTCACAGGCCCGCAAGAGAGACAATGTCCAACAAGCCTTACCGCGTTAGACTGTTGAAATTGACTGCCTTTAAAGCCGCCTTAACTCTTAAGTCGACGGTAATAATATCCTAAAACTTGTATAGTTTACTCGTTTTATTTATTATTAATCACATCAAATTAACAAGAGTAGTGTCAAATCATCTATCTACGGCACATCCAACGTTCAATAAGAAATAGTTTGACTTCAATAAGCCAAAGCTAGTTCATTCGTCCGTCACGTGCACACATGTGCTCACGTGTATATATGAGGACCAGTCGATGACACGTCAAATTCAAGGGTAGATACAGACAGTAGTTAAAATAATTTTTAAAAAGACAACAAAAATAAAAATAAAGTCAGTTAATTAATCTTCTCCCCTTCGATGATCCTCTTGTCTCCGGCTAGCCAATCTTAGTCAATCTTAAGCGAACGGTGTTCCTCGCAAGATTACGATCCATCATCGATCCGTTCATCCCCCGATCCAACTCTCTAATCGGTATTACTTCCGATTATTACTTCGTTTCAGATTATTCCAACTCTTTTCGTTAATTTTGCTTCTTCTTTTTTTTTTTTTTTTGTTTTTCCCTCTGTTTTACTTGTCGGATTCCATATTTGTGTTAGCGATTTTGCTTGATTTGGTGCGATTTCGATATAATTTGATATGACCGGAGATTGTAGTGGTTTTAACGTAGAGATCTGGAACTAATTTCAGTTTTTTCTTGCCCACGAGATTCGTTGATTAGTTAAAGTAGTCGACTTTGTTCATCTTTTCATTTTTACTTAATTCAAACTCCTGGTGTGATGAAATGCTATGTAGGAGTTAAAAAAAAAAAAGTGAGAGGTTATTGGGTGAATCATCATGTCTGATATCCCTTCTTGTTCTAGCGGCAATAACACAAACAGCGATGATTCTGGTAACTTTGAGTGTAACATCTGCTTGGACTTGGCTCAAGACCCGATTGTGACTCTCTGTGGTCACTTGTTCTGTTGGCCTTGCTTGTACAGATGGCTCCATCTCCATTCTCACTCCAAAGAGTGCCCTGTCTGCAAAGCCCTCATCGAGGAAGACAGATTGGTTCCTCTCTACGGTAGAGGCAAATCCTCCACTGACCCTCGTTCCAGGTCTATCCCGGGGCTCGAAGTGCCGAACCGTCCTTCGGGTCAGAGACCCGAGACTGCGCAGCCTCCTGAGCACAACAACCACCATGGCTTTGCTCATCACGGGTTTGGAGGGTTCATGGGCGGTTTTGCTGCTCCGATGGCGAGTGCGCGGTTTGCGAACGTCACGCTCTCTGCTGCGTTCGGCGGTTTGATTCCGTCGTTGTTTAACCTCCAGTTCCATGGTTTCCCCGATGCGGCCATGTATGGAGCTGCTGCTGCTGCTTCTGGTAGCTTCCCTCACGGGTTCTCGAACCCGTTCCATGGAGGACACTCGCATATGCATAGTTATCACCGGCACACGGGGAGACAAGGACAGCAAGACTATCACTTGAAGGCATTGCTCGGCTTTGTTTTCCTCATCGTTGTGGTTTCCCTTGTCTTAAGCTAAGTGAAGGGGAAATCGATTAGCTAGCTTTCACTTTTTTAAAAAATATTTATTTCGAGATCTGGTTTGCATTAAAAAAAAAACGCGGGAAAAATTTGCTGTGATTTGGCTTGTAATATTTTGTTTAGCAAAATTGTTTATATTGTGTTAATACGTGTCGGATTCTCTTACTGACGTATCTTAATTAAGGGTTTGCTTTGCGAGTCGTACGTTGTTCAGTTTATCCTCATAATGTTAGAAATCGATCATTATTTTATTCACCATCATGTCTTTTGTTTTCTTTGGGTTTTTTTTTTCTGTTTTTAAGGTGTTTCTTGCAAACACGTTTTGGGAGCTTCTGATCGTATAGAGGCTCCGATGAATCTAGTGATGGTTCAATCTACAGTCTACACAATGTTTGTTTGTTCGTAAAGGGATATTCTCTCAGTTTTAACTTTTTGTCTTCTTCCCATTTTGGTTAGGTTTTTGCAGCAAATAGATAGATATTCTCTACTGTTAAAGTTCTGGAAGACAAGACATAAGATGCTCCTCCCTATTACTTTAGTAGTAGCTACTAGCTAGCTACCAGAGGAATTGTCTGCCTTTGCGATAGAAAAGTACTAAATATATATAGATTGTCATAAATATATTTGAAAATGTTTACGTCGTTCATATTACAAAAACAGTTGTAAATGTATTATTTTAGACTCTAGTAGATTTGTAGATATTTCAGAATATAGCATATACCCAATTTTGTGAAGATTTCAAATTTTATACTAAAGAGGTAAACGAATCTGTATGATATCATCTGTGGGACGGTTCACGCACACGCACACATATACGCAATATCCACATCATCTGTTTCTAGTTACATATTTATTGCATATTTACATACATACATGAACACGTCTTAAAAGCCTTCCCTTCATGCACACATGAACATGCTTATTTATTGTTACGTTCGTTTCTATGTTTGATTTAATGTGCCATATGAAGCCATGCATATGCAAATGCAATCATCGATCACATTCATATAACCTGAAAAGATAATAATAGAACCCATATGTAGTTTGAATTAAGACAACAAAAGTTATTGAGTCAGTATTATTGTAGATACTACAAGTTTGTTATTGTCAGAATTTTACGTTTGTTCTTTGAAGCAGTATTCGAATTTAACATTTACAAGACATTGAACTAAACAAGAGTAAATGAGTAATCATGATACTGTAGTTTTTGAGTTTCGTGATTTCAAACTGTCGATAAATTAGTTTAGTTTAACATTTGTGAAAGGAAATAGAAGTAGGCAACTTGACAATTCTCGCAATGCTTTAAGTTTCAGCACCCAACTCCTTAGGAGATAAGTGAAAGAGGTTTTTTCAAGAAAAAAACGATGGCTCAACAGATCAATTTTTATTATTTCCTGGTAAGTTTTACATTAGTTTATAACTTTTACTCGATGAAAGTATATGAAAACAATTTTTATTATTTCCTGGTAAATAAGTTTTACATTAGTTTCTGACTTTTACTGTCGGTAACTATAGAAACAGTTCATTTACTCAACAATTATATTAGACGTTTGTAATTGGTGAACTAAGTTCTAATTAAGTAGTGGTTGTAGCCTTGTAGGGCTGAGATTCATGATCGATTCTTAGTCACGTTTCATCTGCTGTGCCTTCGCTATTATCTAGCAGTTGTGAATTTGAAATTTTGTTTGAGCTTTGATAATATTGTATGATTGTTCAACCTTTTCTTTCTACATCTGTTTTGTTTTATAACACCCAGTAATTAATTGGTACGATGTCGATGATATAGACTTCGAAACATTTTCGTGTATATATATATAATAACTTATTTTTTGGAGGTATCTCTTATGGTGCATTGTCTTAATCCCGAGTGTTTACAATATGAATTGAATTTTGAAAATAAAATGATCTTTAAAAAAGTGCAAAAAGGGATCTCAAAAAAGAAGGAAAAAAAAAAAAGACATTTCTAAACTCTAAAGACTAGAACCCAAAGTACTTGCGATTTCACATTTGGTGATTAAAGAAAAGTCGTACCACTAGGATTTGAGATATTATTCCATTTCACGTTTGGCCCACGCGTCTTGCTTTTCTGCATTTATATTTATGATCAATTTGATCATGGGTGATAAGTGTTTATTCTAACGTTTATGATATTTTACTTATTTGATTTTTAATTATTATTATTACATTGAATCTTGTTTATTCAACATATCTTCTATCAAAAGCACTATATAAAACGAGCTTATATGTGCTTATATTATGGACTCAGATGTTACTTATTGATATTATTTTCTTCGTAATGATGACAATAAGTTATATAATATTTAAGATGATACTGTTTTATTGCTACATTTAAGCTTTTGCTTTTCTAACATTTTTTCTTTTCCAAACGATGATGGTTAATAGTAAAACTTTTGTTAGTCAAGTTTGGTTTTTAACAAGACTTGTTTTTTTTTGTAAATTACATGGTACTTACAAAAAGTATATCGATTATTAGTTTCATTTTTTGTGACTATTATTAGATATTTTGAAATTTGAAAGGAAAAGAAAAAGGGAAACCCACTCCCTGACCATGTGCCCATACCCTCATGAAACAAAAAAAAAAGGTTTATTAACAAAATAAAGAAATAGAAAGAAAAAAAATTCAATCATTGAAAAATAAAAGACTACGACCAATAAGCAAAAAAACAAACAAAAGCGTGGTAGCAATATTGTAAAATGCATATCGGTTTATAATAAGATAAAATGGATCCAATTTTTATTACAATATAATTTCCTTTCACCTACAAATTTCGTAGTCATGGAAAGTGACAAACGACCATAATAGAAACTTCAAAGAAAAACTAACAAAACTTATAACAAAAAAACGAATAGATTTACTATAAAGTTCGAAGCTAAACATTACATCTCAACCATAAGAATTATTGACCAAGTCATGTATATAACAATTTTCTTTTAGAATGTTAAGATAATTTTCAAAACATTCCTTTCACGTTTTTTATCTTCCCCCCTATTCTTGTGCACTTGTGAATCGTTCTAGTACTAGCCACATAATTTTTATATGATCGTCCAGATATATTTAAATCCCAAAAATTGAATTCCAAATACTATTTGTATTTATTATATGCTCAGACAAATGTCTAATATTACGTGTGCGAATTTGATTTTGATAAGTACTTATCAGTGTCATATATATTAACTTCCATGTCTTTTTTTTTTCTTGCATCTTGTAAGAACATAATAAACGAAAATTACAAAGACTCAACTCTCACTAATATATAACTTAGTCACCAATTAATATGCATTATAGCCTATAATGTGGATCTACAATGATGTTCGGTAAACATGTGGAAGTAATAAATTCCCACACTTCTTCAATCATGTATAATAATAAGATTTAAGAAGTCCAAAATTCTAAAAACTAGTAAATTGTATTTAACCCCTCCTATTTTTTTATATAATGAAAAAAAGTAATTAAAAATGATGAAAAGGGCTTGGAATCTAATCAATTTACAATTAATTTTTTAGGAGAGAAACCCAAAATCTAAGCAAAACCCTTTTATCCCTCTCTCACACACACACTCACATGATAAAAAGTCTCAGAGACAGCTCTTCTTCAGTTGAGAGAAACCTTCCAATAACAATTAGAGTTTGAGAAAAAAAACATGTCCCAACATCTTCTTCTCATTCTCCTCTCGCTTCTCTTCGTTCTCTTTAATCCCATTTCCGCCTCTCCAACAATCCAAAAATTCAAAGAAGCCCCACAGTTTTACAATTCCGCTGATTGCCCCATAATCGATCCCGGAGATGATGACGGTGACGTGGCGTCCAATCCAATACTCTGCTCCCGTCGAGCTGTCCACGTGGCGATGACACTCGACGCCGCCTACATTCGTGGCTCAGTCGCCGCCGTTCTATCCGTCCTCCAGCACTCCTCTTGCCCTGAGAACATTGTCTTCCACTTCGTCGCCTCTGCTTCCGCCGACGCTTCGTCTCTACGCTCCACCATCTCCGCCTCGTTCCCTTACCTCGATTTCACTGTCTACGTCTTCAACGTCTCCTCCGTCTCCCGCCTAATCTCCTCCTCGATCCGCTCCGCCCTCGACTGTCCGTTAAACTACGCCCGGAGCTACCTCGCCGATCTCCTCCCGCCCTGCGTCCGCCGCGTCGTGTACCTCGATTCCGATCTAATCCTCGTCGACGACATCGCCAAACTCGCCGCCACAGATCTCGGACGCGATTCCGTCCTCGCCGCGCCGGAATACTGCAACGCGAATTTCACCTCATACTTCACCTCAGCATTCTGGTCGAACCCGACTCTCTCCCTAACCTTCGCCGATCGAAAGGCCTGCTACTTCAACACCGGAGTCATGGTGATCGATCTCTCGCGGTGGCGCGAGGGCGCGTACACCGCACGCATCGAGGAGTGGATGGCGATGCAGAAGCGGATGAGGATTTACGAGCTCGGTTCGCTACCACCGTTTTTGCTGGTTTTCGCCGGTTTGATAAAACCGGTTAATCATCGTTGGAACCAGCACGGTCTCGGAGGAGATAATTTCCGGGGACTGTGCCGGGATCTGCATCCAGGTCCGGTGAGTCTGTTGCATTGGAGTGGGAAAGGTAAGCCATGGGCTAGGCTCGACGCTGGTCGGCCTTGTCCGTTAGACGCGCTTTGGTCTCCCTATGATCTTCTTCAAACGCCCTTCGCTTTGGATTCTTGACCACTTCGGTTAACTAATCATATACCGGTACATACACATACATATATATATATGAATATATATAATCCAGGTGATTTTTTGTTTTTTTTTTTTATGTAAATTGATTCATCATAAATTGTGACAAAAAAAAAAACATTTTGGGTTTTGTTCGTTGTTGTTTTCATCGGTTTTGTTCGGAGTATATAAAAGTGAACGATAAAAAAATGGAGGCGACTAAATTATTGCGCGAGTTTAGAGGCAGCGGTAAAACGCTGCTTTTTGCGTTTGCATATTGGAATGTTTGAGAAAGGAGGTAGAGACTAATAATTATGGCAACCTATGCATTTTTTATTGATAAACAAGTTTTGTTCCGAGTATAGAAGTGACTGAGATGGTTGAATTACCGAGTGTGTTTACTAGCCGCGAAAAGCTACGTTTGCGTTTGCATTTGGGGAATATGAGAGTAAATGAAACAAATGGAATTTAAGAAATCAACTTTATTTATTTTCCAACTCCTAAAAGAATCTATATATTATGAGTTGTAAATGAAGGTACATATAATGTCCGATGGACCGATTCTATGTGTAGATGGTTCGTAGGTTGAGGAGCACATGTGTTGCCCAATTTTCGAATTTCTATTACCCGTCTTTAAACACAAAGGCACGTGCCTTAAGTTTTTGCTATTCCATTTTTTCTTATGAAAAATCATAGAAAAACAAATTACAAATACCAAACCTTAGTAATGGCTCTTTTGATCCACGTATATACTTCCACTAGAAAATAAATGTTCTTGTAGAAAAATAAGTAGATCACAACTTTACAAGTAACCCGTAACGTTATGAGTAAGTATACTCTCTTAAACCAAAGCTACTTAAGAACTCAGTCACCTGGGACGTGGTGAAGTAACGAGAACATATATATATATCATTGGTTTGTTTAATAAAATGGTCCTGGAAATTAAATAAATGTAATTATTATTGGGTTAAGACTTAAGAAATAATTGGAGACAGAGTGTCGGTGGTGTGAGCGAGAGAAGGGAAAAAGCACGAGCAAAAGTCCCATCATACTTCCATTAAATGAACAGTTTGACCTTTGAGCCTATATTTTCATCATCTTTTTGTTATCTTTTTCTTTCTCAACAAAAAACTCCATCCACTGTAACATTTTCAAATTTATTTACCCGTCAGTTCTTATTTGATGTAACATTATTACAAAGAAATTTTACATCAAAGGTAAATTAAGTGGAAATCTATTTCGCATAAACCTTCTTAGTGGTACTGGTACATAAAGATAAAGATAATTAACAATTCTTCCAATTCATTTTACATATGATAGTCTTATGAATTGATAATATTCCAAGTTGAGTGACTTCTGAGCTTTCTGAAGCAACACGTGCCAATGGAATTGACTATGGACCCACTGTGTCCCAAACAATACCATTCAGAATCGAACCAGACCGGAATGCGATTCTTCGGTTTGGTAGATAATAAATACAAATCGAAGGTGGTTGGTTGTTCACATTCTAAAAAGGAAAGAGAGAGATGGCTCGTCAATTTAATCACAGTAGCTTGAGTTGATCCAAAGCAACTTAATTATTAATCAATCACATTTATTACATTTTGTTACATTAAACATTAGTACAATCGTAAGATATCACAAAGTCTTATCAGGCTTCGGAAGGAACAACAATGAAATAGAGAGCTTACTGATTTGATCTGTTGATCATCTTATCTTTTGTCAAGACCAGTGACTGATATCCAATCGTGTGTCCATTATCTAAACCTGACAAAGATAACTTAACAATTGTCAGTTCCTCAGTTTTGTCACAGTCAAAAGACTCGTAATGAAAAGTGAAGAACTGGTTTCACTAAAAGATCCTTGAGCAAGTGTACTGCGTGCATACCTTATGCCTTTGTAGTTTCGGGAGCTGCTAAAAACTTCAGGCTCCATGAATGTTATGTCTCATCTCTTTTTTCGGTAGAAGGATCACAATTTCAAATGATCTTGAGACAATACACTGTTCCCCTTGAAGTACACAATCATTTACACATCAATGGAGGAGATCTGTAGTAGCCTCCATTCCCAGTAGACATCGCTGATAGCAACATCAGCGGCTCGAAGTAATACTTCGAATAAGGATTTTTGTTGTCGTCATCATACTACTGCTTCAGAAACTATCCCAACATCTCTTTGTTTATAGGATTCTCTAACCAAGCCTTTCTCAATCATTCTGTCTTTCAAACGCATAGCTTCAGCCAAATGACCACTTTTCATCAGTCCATCAATCAATGTGTTATAGGTAATAGCATTAGGAGTTATTCCTTTCTGTGGAAGCTTACGTAAAAGCCTCTGTGCGCGATCTAGATTCCCTGATTTGCACAAGCCTTTGATCAAAGCATTGTATGTAACAATGTTAGGGATAATACCTTTTTCAGACATCTCATCCCTCAGGTTAAACGCTTCATTTATATCACCATCAATAGCACATCCATGAATTAAGATTGTGTACGAGTAATTGTCTGGAATAAACACATCCGTTGATAGCAAATCCGAGAAGAGTTTCCGAGCATCCTTAAGTTTCCCAGCTTTACAGAGACCTGCGAGAGCAACATTATACACAATGTTGTTTGGAGCTAAGAGCTTCTTAGGAGTACTTCTCTCGAGAGAATCAGCGATTTTTCGTGTTTCAGGACAAGTACTAGCACCGGGCATAAGAAACTCTTTAAAGCTCCTGTAACCGGGAAGAAGAAGATCAAAATCCACAATCTTCTGCAACAGCAAACAAGCATCGTCAATCTTGTCAAGCCGAAACAAACTGGTGACAATCTTGCTGCAGATATACACATTTACGGCAATCCCTTTCTCTATCATCTCGAAACACGTAGCATAGGCTTTATCCATCATTCCGAGATTGCACCACCCCGTGATAAGAGCTCCATATGTAGCAACAGTAGGAGTTAATCCTCTTTCCCTTAGCTCGATCACAAGATCCGCTACTTTACTCAAGTGTCTACACTTGAAAGCACCTGATATCAGAGTGTTATACATTTCAATGGTGGGGAACATTCCTTTCCTTTCCATAGAATCTTTAACCCCAAAAGCTTCTTTAAAGTTTCCGACTTTATAATACCCGTGGCTCAACTCCTGGTATGTTTGCACATCTGGCTTACATCTGAATTTGTCCACATCATCTAGAATCTCTTTGGCTTCATTGACCTTGTCCATTTTACACAGCCCACTGATGATCACGTTCAAGGTTATCGTATCTGTCAAAAGACCTCTTGCTAAGACACTCTTCCACAGCTTCATAGCTTCATCAAAATCACCAAGCTTGAACAATGCTTCGAGTAGAGTGCTACAGCTAACCTCATTGGGCGTCACGCCTCTTTTTACCATCGTCTTCCAAAGGCTCAAAACATCATGAAAAGCACCGACTCGAACAAAACCTTTTAGAAGAATATTGTAAGTCATAACTGTTGGTGCAACTTCCTCTGTTGCACACATTTGATCACAGAGCTTTAAGGCCTCGTTAATGCGACCAGCTCTGCAATACCCGTCCACAAGGGTATTATAAGTATGATGATCCGGTTTCAAGCTCCAATCATTCATTTGCGTAAAGATTTGTTCTGCTTTGATTAATTGGCCATCTTTGCAATACCCATTGATCAAGGAGTTACAAATGGTTGTGTTTGTTCTCACTCCTTCCCTCATCATATCGTCATGAACCCTAACTGCGTCACAGACTTTACCATTGCGACAATATCCGTCTATCAACACACCGTACATGTGCTGATCCGGAACAAGTTTCTTTTCCTTCACCGACTTAAACACCTGTTCTGCTTCTTCCATCAGACCCTTTTTACAATAACCCTTAATCAACGAAGTATACGTAACAATGTTACTAGAAACCCCTCTCCCAGACATCAACCGCAACACTCTCGTCACTCCATCAACGTCTCCGATCATAGCATACCCGTTGATCAAACTATTGTAGATTACCACATTCAGCTCAAATCCCGATGAAACCTCAATATCTTTTGCGAATTCCATGGCTTTATCCACTTCTCCGTTTCTACAGTAAGTATTAACAACAATACCGCAGGTAAACACATCTGGAGAAACCCCAAAACTGATCATCTGATCATAAACATGTAAAGCCACAAAGTTTGCACCTTTCTTGACCAAATTGCTCAACAGGCTATTACAAGAGAGCAAGCTCGGGGTTCTTCCACAGCTTCCCATGTTGTCAAAAACATGTAAAGCGTTCTTCATCATACCCTTCTCTGCATAAACCTTCAGTATCATGTCGAAGACTGTGGGAGAGAATGAAAATTTCTTGAAAATCCGAACGAGCTCGTCCCAGACAACGAAGCAGGAGTGATTAAGAGCAACCAGCTCACATAGATACGATCTTGCCTGATCGTACATTCTAGCTCTGGACAAGATGTGGACCATTTTACAATAAGCCTTGTAATCAGGCCGGAACTTTTGCTGCTTCGAAGCCAAATTGAAAATCTCGAGACATGCCTCTGGGTTAAGCCTCAAATTGCGGAGGAGGGAGTTGAGAAGTTGGTCTGAGAAATCGAGAGAGAGATCATGTAAAGCATCGTACCTTCTGAGCACGAGCAAACGCGAGACCCGCTCGATTAATTCGGGTCGAATCCGCCCGTGTCCTATCCGAAGCTCGCGGCGCAAGGTTCTAGAGGCCTCGGAGAATCTACAAGCATGGAGAAGCGGAAGCAACTGAAAGGCAACAACGCGTGCCGGCGACCGTCGGAGCATCAGGAAAATATCGTTATCGGTTGATTAACCTTGGAGCCCATTAAGTTACTCCAAGGTTTTAGGCTAAGGTACAGTTCGTCGACGATTGGCGACGACTACGTCGGCGACGAAGAGAGAGAGAGTGTGTAAATGAGAGACCTTTATGTATTGGTGTCAGGTATTCGGTTCGGTTTATTCAATTTGGTTTTGGTCTTTGGTTTAACTTTAGCACGGGCCTCTTCTGAAATTCTGAGAAAATGAAACTTTGATATCTATTGAAGCTGATTCTGATGGATTAACAGAAATAAATACAAAAGAATCATCGAATGAATTATACACTATAAGTCAATCAGATAGGAACCACGGTCGAGAAAATTCATATTTCACCAAAAGAATAGAGCATATACTGTAATAACAATCTACCCAAGGATCCTACAAATTAAATAAAACCCAATCAAAAGCAAAAGACCTTGTCCATGTGGATTCTTAAACCGGGAATCTACCGGTCATCTGTATATGCTCAAGCGTTTTTCGCAAACCATACTTGTTAACCGCTAGCCGCCCTGCCCTGAACCCGTCTCCATAAACCGGAGACGCATCAGACTCGATCTGGTGCTTGAAAAACTCGCCAAGCTTCCTCTCGTACTGCGATTTTGGTCCCTTCTTCAGTCCTCTAGTAGAAGAAGAAGATGATGACGATGATGATGATGATGCAGCACTGCTGTTTCTTGAACCAGCAGCTAACTCGGCTTCTATCCACTTATGAGCCATCACTTGACATATACCTTCTTCAATGTCTTGGCTCAGTGTCCGGAATCCTTTTCAAGACCAACCACAATGTAATATAGCGATTCAGCAATGTGAAACAAGAGAAGAAGCAGCCAAATAAGAAATGAAGGCAGAACAAAAGAACTCACCTTTCAGCCGCATCCACGCGTGCATCATCTCGTGAGCTAGAATCGAACCAGTCAGTAGCCTAGGGAGCCCAAATAAGATGAGAATGGCAGTAACTTCGCATTGACGAGTTAACTTGTACGGCTCTGTGATCATATTCCCACCCCAATTTCCCTTTGATCGCTTTCTTATAGTACTAACAGTTTGTTCTTCTGAAAGACACAGTCCTCTTGTCTCTGGCATGTGATAGTGACCCTAAGAGGCACACAATGAAAAACTCAGGAGAAGCAAAATGTGATGTATATTCAAGTAATTACTAAGTAATGATTGTATTTTTTTACTCACATTCTTTTCACCTTCTCTGGCTTCGTTAAGTGCTTGCCTCTCAACCAAGAGCAGTGGAACTTCCTGCTCTACCTTCATGTTAAGCCCTTCATAGAAATCTTGTATCTGCAAGTACAAAGGTTGACATTGACTTGTGTCCATGACCGCTGAGTCCAGACACTCGAGGCAAAGTTTACGTCCATCATTAAGCTCAATATATCCCGTATTCCGTGGCTGCAAAATAAAGAAAAAGTTGTCAACTTCCTCCCACAAAAATGTTTTGACTTTGAATAGATGTACTGTATGTTTTGAGACATTTTAGAGGAGAAAAGAAGTCACCTCCATTCTTTCACAACTGCAACATCTTGGGGTGGAATCGTGTTCGTGAGAAGGGCAATACTTCTGGATCCAAAATGGGTGTGCCCTATATTCAATAAGACCAGCAGGATTTGTTGGAATCTGTCCAAAAAAAATTTACAAAGGGAAAAAAGAAAGCAACAGCCGATAAGTGCAAGATCCAAAGAAAACAACGCAAATTAATATATACAAAGGCAAGAGATTTACATACAAAGTGGTTGCAGACATCACATTTTGGATGATATCTCTCCCTGTAACAAGCCTTGTGAAAAGGGTAGTTCCCAGATGTTGAAAACTATAAGAAGAAAAAAAAACATGTTATAGATAAATTTAAAGGTTAAGTGGAACCGGAAAACTAAAAAGTTCGGAAGAGCTTGGTTTCACCTCGTACTCAGAAATCGGGTGACTACAGCCATAACATCGAAAACATTCTGGATGCCATAGTGAGTTAAGGCAATTCAGAAATCTTCCATGGCCAATCTCCATATTGCAGCCAGCACAAATCCTATGCAGACAAATTGTTTGACAAGTTTATCTGGCTGGGGAGAAAATTAACAAATCGATAAATATAATTGGCTATCTAAGTACCTGAAATCCATTGAAAAAGCAACGGGTCTTGGGTAATAAATATCTCCATTTGCATATACATTTCCTCCTCCATGCATGTGACCATTCCCAAATAAATCTGCAGTCCCATATGCATTCCCATGATCATACGTACTTCCACTTTTGTGACGCGGTGAATTCCCAACTATCATACTTTCTTGTATGGCTCTAGCAAGCTGCTCATCTTCATCCACCATTACGTATTTCCCTGTTATCCAAATTTCACTTTTTAAATTTTTTAAAAATTTGATAACAAATCTATCTCTTCATGATGACAAAGCGGACTCACCGCCTGTATTTTTCTGTCCTTGATTCTCTTCTAAAAGAGACAACGCGATTGCACGGTCTATGTCTTCATTTTCCTGGTCATTCGACGTATCCTAGTAAACAAAAAGTTTAGAGCAGAGCTATACACAATCAGATAAACCCGAGATTGTGCTTATTTGACCATTTCGAGGTCTCCAAACTCAGCAAAAAAAAGTTTTATAAACAAAGTCAAACAGTAAGTCTCTGCGACACACTACTAACCTCAGATGTAGATGATTCCTGCGTCTGAGGTTCATCACGATCAGCATCTGTATCCGCACTAGGCTCGTCGTGTGAAGCATGCGCATTTGGATAGTTCTCGTAATAGCCATTGTGATTGTGCTCATTCCCCACCCGGAGCCTTTGGTTAGAGCCTTTGAAGATCTTGTTGAACCAACCCATACTGCCTAATTAAACTATCTGTTCATAGCCAACGCCAGCTAAATCTCTTGTACCTGGACAACAATCATCGAATTCTTAAATCAGCAAAAAACCTTAAATTCAGACGAAAACCCAAAACGAAGTTGCGTCACTAGTTCACTTCAAAACAGCATTTGAATCTACCAACAATGATTAAACCCTAAAACCTGCAACCAATTAGCTAAACGAGCTCACGGAATCTCCATGGATATCTTGCAGACGAATTTCAAATTGGAAACGAGGAAAAGAGAAATCAGGAATCTATCAAGTGATTTCAGCTACAAAACGAAGCTATGGATTGTTCGAATCATCACGTCTTACCTCGAGAGAATTGTAGGCGAAATCCTGGGATCAGATAAGATCCCAAGTATTTGAAGAAAACCCAAAAATCTAAAACACGATTTCTCTCCGCTTTTAGTGGTTACACGAAATGATCTAAACACGAAACTGCAGCAACAATGGAATCTCGAAAAGACCCTTTAGTTTCTCCTTTCTTCAAAATTTGGAGGAGAATCTAAGAATCTACACAAACATGGGGTAGAAAAAGGAGTAAAGAGAAAGGGAAGAGGAAAAGAAAGAAAGAGGAATTTCTTCTTTAATATAAGAACGTAACTTTGACAAAATCAATGTCTACTCAAACGAATAAAACCCAGAATGTGCTTGAATACTACGCAAATTTCAAAGTCAAAACTTGGTGCACGAAATTAAAAAACCCAAATGAAAAAAAAAATCGTATATTTTTCGCGATGAGAGGATCACGAAAAATACGAAGAAGAAGAGATCGTCTATCGAGAATTCTGGATACGAAATTACAGAGGAAAAAAAATGAATTAAAAAGTCTCTCGGCGTCGGAAGTTTTGTCGTTGAGCTCTATCTCCGTCCAGGAAAAACGTTTCCGACGCTGGGAGTTAGAGATAGAGAGAGAGAGAAACAATACCCGATTTTTTTAAGTCAATTCTTGTTTGCAAATCTTCTTTATTATATTTTTATGTAAATATCTACATTTTTGTTAAACAGTAGGTTTGAACTTTGAATCAATATGAAGAATGTCCTGTTGAACAAAAAAAGTTTGGTTTCTCAAAATGAAATCACAAAAATGGGAATAACCTTATCTAACTTTTTGTTTCTCAAATTTTAGTAATTACCAAATAATTATTCAGCAGAAAGAATAAGAAAAGAAAAAAGATTATTTATATCAATGATTATTTATACCTATTAGATAAATTAAAAAGTAACAACAACAGAAAAAAAAGTTGGTGAAGCATGGTTCTATTTAAAAAAATATTGATTTTATATTTTACAAACAAAACACAATTTGAGAATTTTATATTATAAAAAAAAAGTAAACTTTAGTTGGAAAGGAAATTTTTATTAAGGTAAAAAAATGGGAATGGAAAAACTTAAATTTCTTCAAAAAGTAAAGTTCAATCATGTTACGAGATTGCATTTAGCTTGGTCTATACACACACGTCATAAGCCGCTGCTACGTAAGAGTAAGATACTGTATTATACATTACATGAATGTATAAACTACATGTCGATAGAGATTGCATGTAACATTTTTCTGTTTTGAATAGATAAATCCGTTTACTAAAAAAAAAAAATGCATGTCAATGTGGTATTATGACATTTATTCGATAATTGGATAGGCGACGTCACCGTTTTATTCTTCCTTATATATTCGCGCCTTCGCGGAAGTTATGTATATGATAGACGATTAAAAGACCGAACCTGATGCTTTAAGTGGGCTTTTATAAGCTCATAACATGGCTTCACAGGCCCAAACATATGCGCCTGAAGTTTGCCCCTTCGTTGTCTTGTTTCTGTTAATAACAGTTTTTCTATTAGATTCACCGATAGTTTTTTATTTATTTAGTTAAAAGATTTTCACCAAGAGTTTACATAGCCATAATAAACAATATTTTTGTCGGCACATAGTTACAAATACGATATAAGCCAACCAAATGGGAAACATATGCATAATCTAGAATATAGCTAAATCAGCTGACTTTTTGACAATAGTGCAACTAGAAACTAAAATAAGTGCTATGATAAAACCAAAAAATAAAAATAAAAAAATAAGTGCTATGATAAAACCAAAAAAGAAAAATAAAAAAAATAAGTGCTATGAACCAACCAACAATTAAAAAGTAATAATTACTTAAATGTTAAATCTGACAAACTAACTTTTAGTTCTCTATTTCATTTGTATAGTATATTTAATTATGAGATTTTTTTAAGAAGTTTAGAACTGTATGAAACAGAAAAAAAAAATCAGTCGTTCGCCCTATCACTGGACAACAGTGACTTGATTAAATATTATTGACTTTAATGTCTTTTTTGTCCCTTTTTGTGTGAAAGACTTTAATGTATTTTATCGAATTAAATATTGACTCTAGTGTCTCTTCCTTCGATTAAACCGAGGTGGTTATATACTTTATATTTTTTTCAGACAAAATCGGAGCTTATTGTAGTATATGTTTCTATACAAATGTATTTTTGTTACTTAAGATTAGATAAAAAAACATATAGATTTTCACATCCACAAACTTAAAGTTCGTTTTATATTGATTATGTAATTTGTTGCAAAAAAAAGTATGGTGACATTTTGATAAATATACATACATATAGGAAAAAAAAACTTCAATTTTACATTTTTTCTCGAATAAATTAAATGTATGATATTCTCTATTAAAACTCATAGAATACATGCAAGAGTATATTTGGTGGAAACACTTATGACAAAATATCACAAAGTCAATTATGCAAAATATATAATACTGAAAATAGAAGCTAATTTCTGTTGAGAAAAAAGCATAAAATGAAATAGTTTATTCTGGTCGTTAATTTTTGGGGAATTTATTGCTTTGGTATATAACTTATTATATATTGTCTCTCTCTTTTCTCTCTCGCTTTGCTTAGGCGACGCAGTTGTTCACAGAAACGACTCTGGCGTCTCCACGCACACGAATTCACATTTCACGCTTCCAAACACGTATCCAGTGAGTGAGTGAGTGAGCGAGGAGTGATCCATCACTCCAGAATCCATCTTCTTCTGCTAGATTCTCTTGACCTTTTACATCACACATTTCTCGTTTTCACCCTTTTTCTCTCTATCTCTCTCTAATCGCTCGCTGACTATGGCGGGTGCTGCGTCTTCATGTCACGCATCTCCCTTATGCGATTGGCTAGTGGCGGCTTGCATGTCCGTCACTCACTGCGGCGGAGAGCGACTGGCTCAACAATCCGACACTAGGAGTAGCCGCTGGGCTCGCCGGAGGAGACTGCTTAATAATAAATGCTCCGCCCATGGATCCGCCGGCATTCAGGCTCTTTCGAGCTCCTGTAACAACAGCGCCTCGTCTTCCCTCTTCGAATCGAACAACACTTACTTGAATCGAAAGCAGAGGAGACTGAATCGAGCATCTGCCTCTGGTATATCTCTACCAATCCATTCTTGGGTTTGTTGTTCCTATACATGTCAACAGTTTTGATCTCAGTACTATGCTTGTTACTATGTGCCATTGCTGTATAGTTTGAAGCTAAGCTAATTTAGTGCTTCTTTCTACTTCTACTTTGCTTATTATCAGGGCAAGTCACTGTAGAGATGGAGAAGGAAGCAATGGTTAACAAGAAACCTCCTTTGGAGTCTCGGCGCGTTGTTGTGACGGGCATGGGGGTTGAAACACCATTAGGTCATGACCCACATACCTTTTATGAGAATCTGCTACAAGGCATCAGTGGCATAAGCCCAATAGAGAACTTTGACTGTTCTGCATTTCCTACCGTAAGCGTTATATATATCAGGAGCTCTTAAGAATCTCTAGTCTCTGTGCTGTTTCTGATTTGTATATTCCCTTTGTGTGTTGCCTTTTGCCAAGAGAATCGCTGGAGAGATTAAATCATTTTCGACAGAAGGATTGGTTGCTCCAAAGCTTTCGAAAAGGATGGACAAATTCATGCTCTATCTTCTAACCGCTGGCAAGAAGGCGTTGGCTGATGGTGGAGTAACTGAGGAAGTGATGGCAGAGTTTGACAAATCCAGATGTGGAGTTTTGATTGGCTCAGCAATGGGAGGCATGAAGGTACTCTCTTTATAAATTTTCTTGTTTTGATCATAAAGAAAAGGTTGAAAACAGATGGTTGTTGTTGGTACAGGTCTTTTACGATGCGCTTGAAGCTTTGAAGATCTCTTACAAGAAGATGAATCCTTTTTGCGTGCCTTTCGCGACGACAAACATGGGCTCAGCTATGCTTGCCTTGGATCTGGTCTGATTAGTTTTTTTTTGGAATGTTATGCCGTTGTACCAATGGCTGCACGTAAGTTTTTTTTTTTGACATTTCGTTGTTATGATTACATTAGGGATGGATGGGTCCAAACTACTCTATTTCAACTGCGTGTGCCACTGGCAACTTTTGTATTCTGAATGCGGCAAACCACATTACTAAAGGTGAAGCTGTAAGTATCCTCGATCCACGGGGAAATTGTTATAACATTGGAGGCTTTACTTTTGTTTTGACATTTGGCTAAAACTTATAGGATGTAATGCTCTGTGGTGGCTCTGATTCAGTTATTATCCCAATAGGTGCTTACTCTTCCCTTTATATTACATTGCATCCCTTTCTTCCCGAACATTTTTGCCAGACAGATCTTATCTCATGTGTACTAATGCAGGGTTGGGAGGTTTTGTTGCCTGCCGGGCTCTTTCAGAAAAGAATGACGATCCCACCAAAGCTTCTCGTCCTTGGGATAGTGTAATTTTCCACGATATTCGTACTGTCTTATTTTTATTTCATGTTGTCCAAATTTTTCTCTTATTGTTCGTTTTAAATCTTGATTACTAAAAACGGTGGATGTGTGTACGGACATGAATATCCAGTGCATCTCACTCGTGTAGGTTAATATTGAAAAATAAATCTATTAAACCTGGTCTTGCTTGCTGAATAGAATCGGGATGGTTTCGTTATGGGCGAGGGAGCTGGAGTTCTGCTTTTAGAAGAACTTGAGCATGCCAAGGTTTGTCACTCATTTCAATCATGCATACAGAAACCTTAGGCTCTTTTTTACCACTCCTGAATCTTTGCTTTTCAAGTGTTTTATGTTTTTGCTCCATACTTTTTTTTCGCCATCTCTATTTCTTCAAAGTTTAGTTACCTCTGTTCTTCAAGGCTTTTGTATAACTGTTTGATGGTCCAACTCTTTTCTTACTTTTTCAAAGCTTTAATATAAATTGATAAATTCTGATTTTGAAGAAAAGAGGAGCAACTATCTATGCAGAGTTCCTTGGTGGTAGTTTCACATGTGATGCATACCATATAACCGAACCACGTCCTGATGGTAAATCTTTTTTTCTTTTGCTTCTTTCTATATGTGAGAATATTCATTCTTTGGTTGCTCGAGATCATGACTCTAAGCTTTACTTTTCAATGGTTTCTTATTCATCGAACCCCTTAGTTTTTTTTAACTGAAGGAGATATCTAATATCCGCAGGTGCTGGCGTCATTCTCTGTATCGAGAAAGCGTTAGCTCATGCCGGGATTGTAAAGGAAGACATAAATTACGTAAATGCTCATGCTACCTCTACGCCAGCTGGAGACCTCAAGGAGTACCACGCTCTTGCTCACTGTTTTGGCCAAAATCCTGAGGTAGCTTTGTTTCTCTCGGTCCAGCTGTTTTAGACAGCATGTCCTGTCTTGTAGATGCACACTGATGTCTATAATATGGCAGCTAAGGGTAAACTCGACAAAATCTATGATTGGACACTTGCTGGGAGCTTCTGGGGCCGTGGAGGCTGTTGCAACCGTTCAGGTAATGACTTTTTAAGTCTAAAGAAAAATTTCCTTGGATGAATAAGCAAGTTTGAGTGGGCAAAACAATAAATGTTGTGTGACCTTGTCACACTATAGGCAATAAAGACAGGATGGGTTCATCCAAATATCAACCTCGAGAATCCAGACAAAGCAGTGGTATGTTGTCAAGTTTTTAATTTATTGGCATCGATCATTTAATACCCTTGTACAGATACAATGGTTCTGACACAAAACAATTTTCCGGGTGAACTTAAACCACAACTTCATTACGAAATGGATCAGGATACAAAGCTGCTTGTGGGTCTAAAGAAGGAGAGACTGGAAATTAAAGCAGCCTTGTCAAATTCATTTGGGTTTGGTGGCCAGAACTCTAGCATCATTTTCGCTCCTTACAAATGATGAATGGCGAAAAGTCCATTGCTGTCTTTATCTGTGTAACTTGCTGTGAGGTACATCTTAATTTCCATATTTATTCTACCTCCTTTAATGCTATCTTGGCCCATCCTTGATGCAACCTCAGATTCTGTGTAACAGTTTGCTCCTTACCTAACATATTAACAAGCTTTTTGCTCGACAACCTGGAATTGAACATAGTATACTTTTCTTGAACCATGTTGGGGACCGGTAACTAAAGTTTGGGAAATGGTTTAGTTACTGGGATTTTACACTATATTCTACCATCATCAATCTCTTTGCGTGATTACAAATGACAGGGTGCTTCTCTATGTTTTGATGCAGTGTGTGTGTGTGTACAAGAACTTCTTCCCATGTTTTTGGTAGTGTTATGATTCAGGATTCGATTGACTTACGCAGAGAGATTAAGAAAAAGTTTCTTCAGAGAGTCAAAAAGAACAATCTTAGGAATGGGGCAGGACAGGGGAAGAAAGTGGAGAGGTAGCTGTCGTGAACAATCTGTTCTTTATGTAATGATAACAATAGTTCTTCATGTGTTAGTAAGATTAAAATATTTGAGCCACCGCTTCTTGTCTTCATTTTTTCTGCTAAGAAATGTATGTCTAACAAAAACATTCAACAAGTTAAGCAAATTCATTTTTGTAAACGCTATGATTTATACATACAGTAAAACCTCTATAAATTAATAATGTTGGGATCTCAAAAATTTATTAATTTATAGAGTTATTAATTAATCGATAAATTAATCATTATTAATTTATCGAGAGATATTTGAGTTTCAATTCAAAATATTTGTCAAAAAATAAAAACAAATCAATAATGTAAAATTTGTTCAGAAAATATCATATCAGTAAATTTGAAAATAAGTCAAACAATTTTTATAAATTTGAAACAATAATATAATTATATTTTACTATATTATATTATTCATATATTTTTAAATATATAATTATTAATTTATCTAATTATTGGGACTATATTTTTACATAGGAGTTTCAAAAAAATTATTATCTTATTATCTTATCGAAATTTGTTAATTTTTACACTGACCCGACTTGGGACCGGCAAAAATTATTAATTTATAGTGATTATTAATTTATCGAGTATTAATTTATAGAAGTATCACTGTATTAGTATTAATAATATCCAAGATAAATTTGTATATGGGCATCAAGTTAAATTTTTATAGGCCCATTATCATTTGGACCATTAGCCCTAATTCCATAAATATAGTTGATATATAATCGCACTTTTGGTGATTCTTTTGTTTTACCTTTCGGTCATTTTAGTAGTAGTTTTTACTTTTTAGATACAGGTAACTCGTGAAGCTATGGATCCAAATAGTACTCAGTAGAATTAAGAGGATTACTTTGTTCTCAAATTTGTTTATTTTCTAAGTGCAAACGATTGTAAATTTAAAGAAATAATAGTTGATGACATTAAACATTTTTTTCTAAATTTTTACCTTTTATATGAAATAAAAATTAATAACATTAATCATCTTTCTAAATTTTTATCTTTATGGGTTAAATAGCGTGGAAAAATAATCCAGTACATTCTTCTACTACTCTGAAGAAGTACGGAGGAATGATTATTCTTCTATTTCTTTTTTTTTTACCACTGCACTCATATTTGTTTTATTAATTTTATAAGTGGCACTGGTTAATATCTCAACCCTTTCAAACAAATTTAGTCGAATAGGTTGAGTTGTTATTCCACACTTTTCAACTTAGATAGTGAAACTCCACTAATTTGTACTTTTGTAAGTATACAACCATTTAAAACTTATTTCCTTCTTAGGCAGTCTTAATTAGCTTTTTGTTTTACTGCTGATATATATAATTCTATCATTTACTTATTTGATGATGCAGTATATCCGATCTGGTCAAATTTAACATTCATAGCTACTTTATATACTCATAGCTTTTATCCAAAGTCCCTACCCAACACACCGACCCAACTAAAAAAAGAACCTTGAACTACTCAAGGACGTGATCAGTGTTATGAAAATTACAAGAGAAATTTTTAACGTTGTTAGTTTCACAGATATTAAATCTTGTTGCTAACTATAAGTCAACTTGAAGATTATAGAAGTGATCACTGATCAGTGTTATGAAAATTTTCTTATTAACTATTAGTCCAACGTTGTAGACATGATCAGTGTTATGATAATTTTGTTAGTCACTTCAAGATTTTTTTTTTTTTTGCTAGATTAAATCTTGACTTGCTGATCCGTTACAAATGATGAAATGTTCTAGTCACAAATACATAAATAGGCTGTAAATATACTTTTACGCGTTTTTTTTCTAGAAAAAAAGAGAATGTTTAAAAAAAAAAATTATTTTATGAGCATGTTTATATTAACTATTTGATCAAGAGTTGCTAATAAGATTTAAATTCATATTAAATTGTATATTAATGCTACTCTTTTTTTTGGGGGTCAAACGGACACTAATACTACTCATTGTCCGTTATTCAATCTGTTTGGAAAAAAAATTGTTGCATAGTTTTTAATTCGAATAAAAACATCATAATTCTACCTGCTGTAAACTAAGTGTTGGATATCTGTTTTATTTTAAATTACATGTTTTAAAGTATTCTATTTTCAGTTAATCATATATTGTATATTCTAATTTGTTATACGATTAAAACACATTGTTAATTTTTTAACATTGGTTTATTAATCTATTGCAAACTATGAAAACTGTTATATCGACAATTTTACAACGGTCAATTTTACCATAGATCTACGATTAAAAGTTTTATATCCTGCATCATACTATCCATCATCATACAAAGATCTATTTCTGGCGATTCTGCTTGCACCACAGTGAAAATCTTTTGTAAGTTTGCTTTTATTAATTTGCATCTTCTTCATTTATTTAAATAAATCATGCATTTTGGAATTTAAAATATAAACTTTTTGGTGTAAAAACATTAATAAACTCTTATTAAACTATTGGGCCAAGAGGCTCCACTTAAATACATTTTTATGTTAGACAAATAAATCACTTTTTGAAGTTTGAAATAATGTTTTTAAAATTTATATTGCTTAAATATAATTTTTAGCTTTGAGAATTATAACTTTTACTTCATTATTTTTTGAGAGAAAAATAAATAGTTATGTAAGTATTCAGATGTTCTATAAATTTGGATATTAGATCCAGTACATATAATATGAATTCGGATCGGATAATCTGTGGATGTTCCTTTTTGAAAGGTATATTTTCTGTCGGGTATAAGTACTAATCTGTCGGATCAAGTGACGGATAATTTGATGCTTCTTGTGAATGTTTATAATTTCTTGATTTTAGGTATTTAAAATATTATGTGTTCCAATGTTTACTGTTGAGTGATTATTATAATAACAACAATGAAAATGATCAATATTATAACGATGGAGGGGTGGGTATTAAAAAAGCTTAGGACCACAAAAAAAAGTTATATGCACGTAACAAAGACAAGAAGTAAGATTACAACATAACAATCGATCATAAGAGAATTGATTCGTACCAAACAATTAAAAATGGTACATTGTATTTACTCTCTCCCTTTTATAATTTTTTTCGAACCATATTCCTTAACTTATTCTCCTCTACTTGAATATCCTTTAAACTCATTTTCTTTGTTGCTTCCTCTTCTTTTCCATTTGTATGAAGCATGCTCAGTGACATTGGATAGTACTCTGTTATAAAAGGTTTTGGATAGTCTTAATATGACCAACTTGAGTCGGTTAAGTAACAAAATGATTGTATTAAAATGAAATTACGTCAATACTTGTAGATTTCGAGATTTGTTTCTGTTTATCTGATTATATGTTCACTAATAATGGACCATCTTCCAATTATACTTAGCTTAATATTTTTGTGTGCTTTGCTTTTTACGTTTGACTTAGAAGATTTTCCACTTTCACAACTAAAAACGTTGGTTTACTCGGTACAGTGTTAATATGTGTATACAGTATGCCTAAACCTTCTTAACTCAATGGTTAGGGATGATTTATTCATAAAAAGATATTTTATAGAAGATATCTACGGGTAAAAGAATTTTGTTTTCTTGGTACATACGAAATAAATTAATGTTAATGATATTAAAAGCCATCGACATAGAAGAATGGTCGACCTAAAAAAGACTAGTCTTGTTTTACCAGAGTTGGGTTTGTTTGTATATGTGTGTATGAAAAGAAATGTATTCAAATTCAAGAAATTCTGAAGTCAAAAACAAACAAAGAAAATCAATAAGTTATGTTAATTTGATAGAAGTAGAACAATAATTTATTCTTGTGTACGTGTAATCTCTATTAATCCATTTGATTAATGTATATCTTTATATTTCTAATTTCTAGATATAATCCACATTATATTAGTTGTTTGTTTATTACCACCATGTATTTATATGTTAATCGAATCTACATTATGGGTTAGACGATATAAATTTACAATAACTAAAAATCTGAACTCAATCAAGAAGTGTTTACTCTCTTATTAGTTTCATTAAGTAAAATATTTAATTTGTTATTTTGTATTGTTATTAAAAATAACTGGTATCGTGTATACTGTCATTAACTTTAAGACTTAGTTTGATCAATATATAGATTCGATTACTAATTATTGTGAGATTTCAATTAAAATGCACTATACTTTTGTCGCTGTGACATTTTGTAGAGAAACTATTAAAGAAAATATAATAAAATACCTTACATAACCGAAATGTGGTTGTATATATAGTTCATAATTTGTCCGGAAGTCAAATATAAATTATAAGGCTAGCCTTTTTTTCTCTATTGTTTAACATTCAAAATTTGCGTGGACACGTACTTAAGAGTTAAGAACTTGATTGTTATTTAAATTTAAATCTTAGGAGTGGAGATTTAGTCTAATATTAGTAGACTAGATACAAGAAAATAAAAATAAAAATAAAAATAGTACTCACAGAATCATAGTTTTCAAAGAACCAGACATAATTAACAAACTAAAGAATAGACCAGTATATGATTAAAATAGTTATATAAAGTCTAACCACCAAAGACCACATATATAAATGCAATGTACTTTTTTCGATGATTTTTCTCGTTAATAATAAAATTTAAGATCTTGTATTTTATTGGAATAGTTAGTGAGACTAAATCTTTATTTGACGTCCCTCTGGTTGCTTCGTTTTTGTTGCTTCACTTTTTTCAAACTAGCTTTTATTATGCAGGTAACACAATCATACGGAGTATATTAATCATCGATTACATAAAGCCATAAAATATATGTTTTAGTTTATCTATACACCGTGAGATAAGTATAAATAGTTATACCGGTGATAAGTATAGTTGCAAAATTAACATATTGAAAGAATATATATTATATACTTGTCACCTTTATTGTCCCATTTGAAATGGGAGGGGATGGGAATTAATTATTATTATTTTATTAAATAATTATATGATAAATACAAATATTTATGTAAAATTATAAAAGTATCATGTATATTTGTTGATTTTATACAGTTTTTACACGGTGGAATACAATTAATTGTTCTCACATGATATTCGAAGGTTTGTATCCATTGGAAGTACATATTTTTTTTAAAAAAAAATAAGGAGATCTCGAGGACGAAATTGGAACGGAACGGAGTTTTTGTCTATTCCTGGCTTTATATATAATTATAAAGTTCTTAAACAAATTTAAGAAGACAAAGCAAGTTAAATAAACAAAAAAATGAGAAATATTCCATTAGACTTCTTGAAGGTACTTAGAAATTTAACACGAACAATTAGAAAAAGCCGAATTATTGATCTCACAACGCACGCATGCAGAAATTTCCACACAATAACCACCAAATTTCTCAAAGAAAGAACAACGTACACTTTAGATCTTTCAAACCTCCTCGAAACTAAACCAATATTCAAAACACGTGCAACCTAATAAAATTCATACCCGACCCGGAGACCCAATACCTGGCCCGAACCCGAAAAAGCCTTATAAATATGCCCCATGCAAACTCACAAACTAACAACTCAAAACACTCTTCATCAAAACCATATCTTTCTCACTCTCTCTCTCCCACAATGGCTTCTCACTACGATAAGCTTACTTCTTCCAGAGTAGCGATCATTGGTGCGGGTGTTAGCGGTTTAGCAGCCGCTAAGCACTTAGCTCATCACAACCCGACTGTTTTCGAAGCCTCGGATTCGGTCGGAGGTGTTTGGAAGAGCTGCACTTACGAGACGACTAAGTTACAATCGGCTCGAGTCGATTATGAGTTCTCTGACTTTCCGTGGCCTAATAGAGATGAAACTACTTTCCCGTCTTACGTTGAGATATTAGATTACTTGGAATCCTATGCTAAGCATTTTGATCTCCTCAAGTTCATGAAGTTTAGCTCTAAGGTCATCGAAGTTAGGTACACCGGTGAAGGCGAAACTCCTCAGATGGTTGCCCTCGGTGCTTACGGCAACTTGTTGCCCGGAAAACCTGTCTGGGAAGTTGCTGTTCAAAGCGGAGATGCTGGAGATATTCAGGTTTGATCTGCATTCTTATATAACTTTTTAATTTTAATTTTTTTTTTTACGATTTTTTCTTTAAGAATTTTTTATCTCAAATTACATCGTAAACCAATGTCTGGAATTTATAACAGTAAATTTTGTAGTTGGTGAAAAATAATTTTTTTGAATATGTATATGAACGAGTTTTTGTTGTTGTTACAACTTGAGATTATTTTTTTTGTCTAAAAGTTGTATAAAACTTCTAAATTGTTTTTGTAAACTATTGCATGCATCATAAAAAGTCGACTCCAAATAGTTTTTGTAAACTGTAGGCGTAAAATTTTGGGTTTACGTCTATTTGTGAATCATTGATTGATATTTTTGTTACTAATGTGTATATGTGTGTGCAGTGGCATGCATTTGAGTTCGTGGTAGTGTGCACCGGGAAATATGGTGACGTACCGAGAATACCGACTTTTCCGGCGAAGAAAGGGCCTGAGATATTTAAAGGGAAAGTGATGCATTCGATGGATTACTGCAAGTTAGAGAAAGAAGAAGCATCTAATCTCCTCCGTGATAAGAAAGTCGCCGTCATTGGCTTCAAGAAATCCGCCATTGATTTGGCTTTAGAGTCTGCTGTAGCTAATCAAGGTATGTATTCTCTCTTTCTTCACAAAAGTCTTTGATTAATTCACATTTAATTAGCTTCACTCTAACAATTGGCCCAAGTCCAAACATAAATTATATATATACTCCATATAGCAATTATTTTCTTACAATATATGTATACAAATTTCGGTTGGACTTGGACCGTAGTCATGATTGGGACAATCAGACAGTTGCTCACAAGTTTGGTAATAAACTGACAGATTAAATATTCCAACATGACCCATTTCGATCATTATTACTTATATAATATATGATTCCGATAACTAAATAAGATTAATTCAAAAACAAAAAAAATAGGAGAAGGAGGAAAAGCATGCACAATGGTGGTGAGAACAACACATTGGGTGGTTCCACATTATTGGGTGTGGGGCTTACCGTTCTTCTTGTTCTACTCTACGAGAGCTTCTCAGTTCCTCCATGATAGGCCTAACCAAAGCTTCCTTAGAACTGTCTTTTGCCTCCTCTTCGCTCTTCTGGTTAGTGATCTCAAAACCCGTAATTTGGTCTCTATAAAATGTGCAATCATGTAGACTTTCTAAACATACCTAAATGACAATACAGCGTGCAGTGGTTTCCAAATTCATCGAATCATATGTTATGTGGAAGCTTCCTTTAAAGAAATATGGTCTTACACCAGACCATTCTTTTGAAGAAGACTACGCTTCTTGTCAAATGGCCATCTTACCGGAGAATTTCTTTGAGGAAGCGGATAAAGGAATGATCCGGTTTAAGAAAACATCAAAATGGTGGTTTTATGAACAAGGGATTGAGTTTGAGGATGGAACTACACTGGAAGCTGATGTTGTGATACTCGCAACTGGTTATGATGGCAAGAAGAAGCTCAAAGCCATTGTTCCTGAACCTTTTCGAACTTGGCTTGAGTTTCCATGCGGTGTCATGCCTTTATACAGGTACAAATTAATCCTCTTGAGGTTCATTTGAAAATCTAAATTGTAATCAAAACGTTTATTCATTAGTACTACTGTATATACATTCTATAGTGAAACTGGACTGCTGCTTGATTATATATAACAAAAAAAAATTATTTAAATTTCAGGGGAACAATCCATCCATTGATACCAAACATGGGTTTCGTGGGATATGTTCAAAGCAACGCGAACTTGCACACATCAGAGCTACGTTCGTTGTGGTTAAGCCGGCTCGTGGATGATAAATTCAAATTACCGAGCAAAGAGAAAATGTTGGACCAATTCTTCAAAGAAATGGAAGTGATGAGAGGATCGAGCAGATTCTACAAACGCCATTGCATTTCTACTTTCAGCATCCAACATGCCGATGATTTGTGTAATGACATGGGACTTAATCCTCTGCGAAAACCCAACTTGTTCCTCGAAGCTTTTAGTCCTTACGGTTCTCAAGACTATCGACTCAGTCAAGAGGAGAGTAACTAAATATACTTACTACTCAAGGAATATATAACATTATACTTGACGATAATATACTGTATGATAAAATTATAAAATTGTGTTGGTGAGTCATTGAATAATCATCATGTATGTTCCACTACATCATCAGCTTTTGCTACACTCTTGTAATTATTGTATGAAGATATAATAAAGTCGTACCAATTTTAATATTGATTCTCTTTATTTTACACCTTAGTCAAAAGCATTTTATTTTCAACTATCAATTTAAATTTGCTTTATTTTACATTTAAAAAAAAACATTTAATCACAGAAAAAAATTATTTTTTATTTTGGTCGACAAATAAATCATTGTTTACGTTTTCTGTTTTATTTAGTCATTTTATTTTCAACTAGCAATTTAAATTTGATTTATTTTACATTTAAAAAAAACATTTAATTAAAGAAAAAAATTATTTTTATTTTGGTCGACAAATAAATCATTGTTTACGTTTTCTGTTCTATTTAGTCTTGGGTCAACGGCAAGTCACTTTAGCCAGAGATATTCCTCACCGGCAATAATCATCACTCACCTGGGAAAAAGCAAGGAGTGAACCCTAAACCCTAATTATTCATTTATTTTTTTCTCGATAATCGGCGAGCGATGGAGGGTTTAGAGAAGTTTTACAGCAAGATAGTGAAAGATGCGAAATCGGCAGCTTCTTCTTCTTCCTCCTCTCTATCTGATTTCGCGGACAACCTAATGCAGGAGAAACGAGGCTCCGGCAACTTGACTTCATACGACGGATCCGGAATTCTGGTCAACAAACCTCCGAGGTAATCTGATCCTTTTCTATTCTGGATTGAAGTTCATCACAATCATAAACCTGTTCTGCGAATTACACAAAGACGCAACAAAATGAAAAAAGATGGCAGATTCGTTTTGTTTATAGCTCAAAATCTAGTACCCAGTTCCAGATCGAAGAAAACTTTTGAATTTATAATGGCTTGTTAAAAAAGTGATCTAAGATCCTTAATTGGGCAGAGGAACAGAACCGAGCAGGTCGATTATAGATAATTCTCTACTCAGAAAATTTCATCTGACATATCTGAGACTGTGTTTGGTGGCAGCGGAGTTTCTGTGTGGACGTGTACAAAGCTATGCGCTGTTTTCTTCGTCGCTGGAGTGTTTGTGGGTTATACGCTCAAGAGACGGGTACGAAAATGGGCTTCTAAGTTGCTGAGAAGAATCAAAGATGATTAAAACTCCTCCTGCAACCTCTGTTTTGCTTCTTTCTGCGGTTTTTGATACAGTTTACCACAAAAAGGCATTACTCTCTTCTCCTTGTTGAATGCGTTTTGAGTACCAGTTCGCTGTGCCGATGAAAACTTTGTTGTTTTGTTTCAATTTTCTTCCTCTGTGACTGACTAATAGCGTATATTATTCAGTATAGTAACATATATATTTTTGTTATTTTTCATGCCTTTAGGCGGGTGTCTATACAAACATGCAGGACAGTGTTTCCTTGTGAGAAACAGTGTTTATAAATCTATTTTGCTAAGTGAGTGACTGTGAAGTTAGCATGAGAAAAATTAAAGGCTGGCGTAAATCTCACTTTTAGGGAGAAGTGACTTTGTGGAAACTGAATTAGAAATGCTCTTTATGGAACTCGAATCGTGTGGTTGTTTTTTGACTCATTTCTTGTGCTTGCTTCTTCAACTCCTTTGCCACGGTTGGTATGCCGCAGTAAAACACTCCTGCACACACACAATACGATAGAGATTGTCTTCACTTACATATATGCTTGGCCTTAAATATTAACAAACAGGTTCTTGTGTTTGCCTTGTGCTATTTATTGCTGCTATTTGCAGTGTTTTCGTTTCTTTTCCCAATGGTAATAATAATTCACTAGTCCTTGAAGATACGGTTTTTTTTATGTATCAGATGTATAGAATATATTACCGACTGTGGAATTTGGATGCTTTCTTGCTATGCTACTGAAGACTTCCTTCCAGTTCGGCCTTGCAAAATGTGTTCTCACCTGTTCGAAAGATGTTATCTTAGTAGTGGTGGTAGGTAAACAGTTCTTTTTTTTTCTGATAATTTCTTCGCACAACGATTCTTACCCGTGTACCGGAGAGAATATCAACTCCATGTTTGGCATGGTTCAAAGCCTGCACCATTTTTATCAGGGTTGATCTTGCATCGCCTTCATCATATACGCTCGTAAGGTAGTTGTGCAACTCAATCTGGCCCTGTTTCACGATAAGATGAAGGAATATGTTAGTATCTAGATTAAGTAAGCGGTTTAAGATATGTTGGTGTTTTATTACTCTGCAGTCCATGTCTGATATTTCCTCCATTACTCCTCTAAACCATTCGACGGATCCTGGCTCCCTTGTGACCCAGTAGAAGTGAGCCTTCACTGCTTTCTTTCTCCCACCTTGTGTTGACGTTGGGGTTGTTGTGGTATATGATGATGTATAGCTATTCCAGCTGAAATCTGATCTGCTGAACTCATTGTCCTGCGCCATTGGAAGTTAGAGAGATATTATGATTTTAGTGCAAGGTGCCTGAAAAGACTTTTTAACTATTCTGGTGCACTGAATCGGACTTACTGTCTGTTCTTCTCTTGAGTTGTTCAGGAGATCCTTCAGGATGCTTATGAAAGGAGTGGCTCCTATTCCCAATCCAATGAGGAGCAAGACATCGTAACTTCTGTAGTCCTGTGCTGGAGCTCCATATGGACCGTCGACTAGTAATTTCGGTCGGCTGCACAATGCAGGATCAACAAGGCATGTTAATACTAAGGTATCTTTATGTAGATAGGAGGAAGCAAAGAAAGTTTCTCGGAATTTACTGTGATGGATCAATATTGCAATAGGCTGAGAATTTTGATCTCCCAATGACGCATGTTGAAAGATCTTTGCCGACTGTTAGAACTCGTCGTAGCTCCTCTGTCCAGTCTCCGAGTGTTCGGATGTGAACACTAAGTTGGTCATCTCCTGGCGCAGAGGTAATAGAAAATGGGTGCCTGGAAAGGTTTAGGGAACATCTTTATGTATGAAACTCGAGATAACATTATGGGGAAATTGGCATCAGTACTCACCATTCAAACCGAGAGATTGTTGGACACTGCAAGAATATGTATTGACCGCTCTTGTACTTAAATCCAGGAGGCTTTGACATGATTAAGCTGAGTACTTCCCCAGGTAGCATAGAAACCTGCAGAGATCAATGTTGGAATGTTATGTGTTTTTTGATATTCAAACACCTTTTGTAATTGCTCGGTGAACAGTGCTTGCCTTGAGGATTTTGACAGAGTAATGGTTGGACCTACAAGCTCGCAGGCTTCGTTCTGCCACATAGAGAACCAGAGGAACCGAGATGTACATCCAAGTCTGAGAGGTTTAACAGCAATGGATCTAGGTTTAGAGTCATTTTGACATTTTCGGTTTTAAGAGCAAGGTGAGAGATTAGGTTCTGCTTACAGTTTTCTGATACCACTTATCAGCGAAGAAGAGGAAGGTCCCGTGCACAATGAGCATAATGTAGACAACCACTAGAAGATGATGAGTGTACCAGAATGCGTTGAATCCAGTTAACCGATCAAGTGGTGCCGGTAGCCTCACACGGTTTCTCCTGAAATGAGTCGATGCTAATGTGAAGGCGATGGTCGTCAAGATCACCATCGAGATCCCGGTGATTCCTTCTGCACCTGTCATCAGGTCTTTGAATGTGGGCTTAATACCATTGAAGGGAGAAGCGATCAAGGCGAATTCTTCTGGACTGGAGTTTATAATCCGGGGGAAATCACACGCCAAGTGAGTACCAGCATGAACAACTATCCCAATCACTATGGCACAAGCAATAATCTGCAGCAGAGAGGCAAAATAGTCTTGATCTCAAGTTTCGTACCGATGAAGACTGAAAAAATAGAAAAGACGCACTGTATTGTGTTTTTTTTTTTACCTTGTGGAAATTGATGTTATCATCAAAAGGAACAAAAGCTCGAGCGCGTGTAGATCTTAGCCAGGTCAATGTGTTTCTACACACAGGTAATAGAACCAGAGCCATATTGAGCTTGAGAGTCTCTGCAGCACCTTTAGCTGTGGTTAAACAATAACCCATGACCTTGAAAGCAGCTTTGTCTCTGTACTGTAAAAACTTCCACACGAAGAGAAGAGCCATAAGAATGAACCATAATAACAGAACCCAGCTTCTCTGCCAGTTATCAAGAACCAGACGTTGAAGCTTTTGTCTACATTTTCGAACCACATGACGAGGTCTAATTAGATTCCGTCTTGGTGTGCTCATCGCAACGCTTGCTGTGCTAAGCGGTCTACTGTAGTTCATGTAGGCGTCTCGCTGAAGTAAGAGTGTCTCGAGTTGCCATAACTGAAAACAACACAAAAAGTCGCTGATAGTGTGTGATTGCAGAGTAGAAAATATTATATGTTGTATGTTTTTTTTTTTTTTTTTTTTTTTCTCTTGTTTAACCTCGATGTATCCAAAATTCTCAGGATCAAGTTCTTCCATGATCAGAGATGCGTACTCTTCTGCTTGTTCCTTGAGTTTTGCTAACTTGTTTGCTGATGCGCTTAGCATCAAAAGCTGTGTTTCAAAGGATTAGCGTTATTTATGTTTTCAACGTTATTTATGTATTTGCGTTTATTATATGTTAGAAAATGAATTACTTCTTTGATTTCTTCTCTAGTGATCTTCCCGTCTTCGTTGCTGTCAGCCCTGTAATAAAACATAATAACACTTAGAATCTTTTATTCTCATCAGAAGACAGAAGCACTTGATATTCAAAGTTATAACAATACCATTAAACGGTAAAATAATTGCGAAAATACATTTATTTTTGTCATTAAAATGACAGAATAACGGAATAATTCACAGAACTAAATGTTTGGTAAAAAAAAGTTGGAACATCGCAAAATCATTTATGCATTTGGTGGATTCAAGAGTCGGAGCCTTTTTATCTTACTTGCAAGTTGCAAGGAACAAATTGCGGGAAGAAATCTAAAAGAGGAAACTTTTTGAAAATCTGGTTAACGTTTATTTTACTGGGCCAAGTAAACCATAGCCCATTACTCAAACTCACTAGATCTTTTTCACCGTCGATTGCGTGAACCACCAGATCCAATGGCCAAGAACAACACGCGATTTAAATGATATTTCATTTCAACATTACAAAACTAACACATATATTAGTATATGCCTAATAATTTCTAAAATTGTAAAAAATAATTTACAGTGAAGTTGCGGTAGTCTGTCTCACTAAAGAGATAACAGCTTCCAATCAAGTAGTGATTGGTGAGCTAATATTTACCTTCACAATTAACAAAATTACTCAATACTCTGTGATTTAAAAAAAAACACACAAGAAAACAAAAACCAGTTAACCTAATTTTATAAACGCAAGTTGCAATCAGGGTTCATCTGCATTATTCAGAACTCGGGGATATTAATTACAGATAAACTTTCTACAATCATTATTGTCTGTCAACTAATTATATTATTCGTTGAACTTGGATGGATACATTTGTTTTCTTGCTTTGCGTTATTCCCGTAACAGTTATAAACGTAAAGACAAACCAAAGAGAGAGAGAGAGAGAGAAACGGAAACGTACATGTCGAAGAAAATCTGAAGACGCGCGTCGAAGCTTTGATCAGAAATCTGTAACCAGAAATCGTGAAGCTCGTCTTTCGTTACCTTCTCCAGTTTCTGCCTTCTTCTTCGAGCCAATGCGTCGAATACACTCACCGCGAATTCCTTCGAATCTTTCATCCCTTTTTTATTTTCAAAATTTTTGAATTTTAATTCGCAAAACAGAATTTTTTTTTTTGTTATATATGAATGTATATGTATTACTGTAGATTTACTTACCAACGCACTCGCCAAAATCTTCTCGCGCGAGCAAACCTTCTTTAGAAAGCGATTCGAATCTCTTCTCGACCTTCTTCCACATCTGATCGCAATCGCAATCCCAATCGCAGTCGCAGCTGTTTCCTTTTGTTGTTTTGTTTATGAATTGTAGTCCCTTGAGCGCTCTCTGCGCGCTCGACGTCGATCGCTGTAGTTTCGCCTCCTCCTTCCGTTTATCCCTCGCCGACATAATCGGAGTCTCCGCCGCCTGACGTTCGAGATCTCTCTCGCCGGCGATCGAAGAGGTCGTCGTTCTCGTCGAGTCCGACCTCAGTAACCTCCCCAGTTTCTGCCGGATCCTCGAGGACGCCGTCGATAGACTCCTCGTTAACCTCCCCGTTACGTCCGCCGATCTCGGCCGAGAGTCAACAGACGCCGCCTCTGACATTCCGCAGACGACAATGGAGTCGTCGCCGTCGAGCTCCAACGTCACCTCCACGAGCTCCCTCTCCCAGCTGCTCCCGCTTCCGGAGTCTCCGTCACGACTCAAGTCGTTGAGAAAAACCGGCAGCATTGCGCCGCCGGAAACTGGAGATGGCCTTAACTCCACGCCGTCGTCGAGTCCCTCGGCGTGACTGAAACTCGATCGGGATGAGAAACTCAGAGGCGATAACTTCATGAGCGAGATTAATCAACCACCTACACTAAATATAAATAGATTGTGTATAAATTTAAATATCTCCCCCTTGAATTTCACCGATCGCCATGAAAGAAGAGAAAAGAAGGTGAGAAAAAAAAGGAAGAAGAAAGTGAAAAAAAAAAAAATAAAGAAAGAGAGAGAATTCGAAAACAAGAGAGGCACTTCTCAACCGATCGATACAAACACTTACACACAATTTTCAACGCCTTAGTTTTTTGTGGCTAAGTCGTGTTTCACAGTTGTTGCCTTTCTTCTTATTTTCTTATCTACTTAAACTAATCACCTCTACTAATTATCTATATTATTATTACGACAAATATAAAGATTAGTTGTTGTTGAATGTTGATGTTGTTTTACCACAAAGAAAATGGTGATGCGAATATATTAATATTGGGTTATGGTCTAACGTATGTGATTAATTCACAATATCTTAGTTCAGAGTTTCGCCGCCAAAAATAATGTCGAGACAAGAACATCCCTGGATTAACTATTACCACTAAATCATAAAGTAATTGTTGCATACATTTACAATGTTAATAAATAGGTTATGATTATTAACGAACATTTGTGGGTATTGTAGTACCTTAATGAATATGCAAGGGAAGGGCAAGAATTGTTGTCTGGTACGCTGGCAGAAACTCAGGAGACTACGCCACGTAGAAACTTTAAGACAGAATCAATTACTTATATTTTCTTTACTTTCTTTAACAAACAAAAAATATGTTCTTTACTTTAATTAATATGAAATATAAGGGGAGAAGGGAGAGAGTGGGAGACAAGAATACGTAATTATCTTATACGTTATATGTTTTTTCTTTTTCTTCTTTTTTTTAAATGAACAAACATACAATATGAACAGGCAAATAAGAAAAAGATGGTCAAAAGATTTAGTGTAATGAAAGGAGACCGCAGAGAGATATATATAAAGGGCTTGAAGGAATAGGAACTTCTGGTTTGTGTGTAGTGACTATTAAATCTAAATGCTACGCTTTGTCGCAAAGCAGTACATAGCCAATGTTGTACGTCCCAAGTTTTGAGTACCTCCTCTTCTAGAATCTCTCTCCCTTGGTTGCTTATTCTCAGCTTGTTTTATGGACTTCATGGGCTTTTATGGGCCGTTATACTGTTTAGAGTTTATCTATATCACTCGATTGTTTTGGTCATACACTCATACTTCATCTGTGTACATCATTTAGCATTTTAGGCGGTTTCAAAATTTTGGTATAGTCAATAGCTAATTGTTTGATGATACTATAATGTATGATAATATGAGGCATTGTGGAATTTAAGAGTTTATGAATCTATTCAAGTTAAGTGTTATTTGGTTAAATATTATAATTCACCACTGTTTATATATAACTAGATTTTAGTTTAGAATGATTTGACCATTTATTTCGTTTAAACTATGAAGAATCAAATCTTAGACTAATCCACGAGGCTATGAATAAGGATGGCTACGAAGTTCTCTCTCTCTATATATATATATATATATATATTTTAGAAGTTTTAAACATTTAGAGATATAAAAAAAAAAACAGATTCAATTATTGCACATAATTGCAAAACGTTTTTAAATTTGGTGAACTAAAACAAAATATGACAATATGGTAACAGTCACACATTGCATGAATATACATTAATTAAAAAAAAAGAGTAGATAGAAGGAAATAAAATTAATATAGGAATCGAGATATGGTAGCACTCGTAGCATCAGCCAGCAACGTGCATTCCACTCATGTTGAAATCCATGTTAGACTAGGCCACGGCTCTTTTTAAGTGTATTTTTCTTCCATTAATAATCATAAACAATCATTTTGGCTGACAAGATCAATTTCTAAAAACAATGTATATTCGTATGACAAGGAATATGATACTTTTCTGGTAGTTACAAGCTCTATATCATCTAAATAGTTTAATGTATATATGTGAATCTGAAGATATTTTTAAGAAATATAGTTTAGAAAGAAGAATCTCAAGAAAAATTAGAACTGAAATAAGAAGACATAATCAAAGTAACGAAAAGAAAGATTCAGATTTAAGTATTAGCGTTTCAAGCGAAAGAATATTTTTTTAAATCATTTTTGGTTAATTAGTTAGTTCTGACTTCTGAGGCTCAACCCAAATCTAAGTGTACCACACACACAAACATTATACTAGAGTTGCTTTGGTGTTTTTGGAAAGACTTCTAGGTTCGAGCCAAAAGAAACTAAAACCCAGTATTATGCACGTTAGATCGCATTTTTGTTGATTCGCGTTTCAGATTATTTTGCATGTATGGATGATACATTTATCTGACGGATGCATTGCATATACTAGATTAAAAGAAAAAGAACAAAATATAGAAATAAACATCATCAGGTGGGCCTGGTCAAAATTGTCAAATATTATGATAGACCTGAAATAAATTGGGCTTGAGAATTAAACGAGGTTCATGTGCTGCATAGTTGATATATATATTGGGCTAATTTAGTAATACTCAGTGTATCTCCATTTTGATTCCCGAATTTTTTTAGGTACATCATTTGTTGACAGAAAAAGAAGAAAAAATTAGCAATACTTAAATTGAAAGAAAAAAAAGGAGTATAAGGCGTGTTTTTTTATAAATCTGGATTTTGGGTAATAAAACTATGGTTACAAAGGGAAAACAGAAAAAAGTAGAAAGCTTTCTTAATTAATAATTTAATATCAGGATTATCAAACTAAAAAATTAAGACACATGAAGAGTGACTTTTTTGATTGAACATGAGTGGGGAGGGAATAAAAGGAGGTTAATTAATTCTTGCTTCCCGCACGCTAACAGGTGGGCCACGCAATTTTCTTTTCAGAATTGGATGCTGACACGTGTCTTTCTCTTTACTCATATTGCCGTCCGATGAATCTATCATATGACGGCAACATTTTTCCCCCAAGTTAACGTATTTTTCTCTTGTTTTAAAGAAAAACATAACCAGTAAAACAAATTACAAAATTCTTCAAACTATATGTTTCTTTTATTGATTTTTCATTAAACTGTTACTAAGATCAATGATTTATATATCAAATAGTGAGTAATAAGGCAAATGGGTTTGAAGCTGTAAATAATTATAATAACTTTTGTGGAAAAAATGTTATCCATTATATATATATATATGTAAGAAAAAAAAAAAACAAAGAATCCCACAAAATTAGGAAAGACAAGATACCTGGTGACTGGGACCTTAGTGGTCCGTATTCATTCAACAATCTATGATCTAATCCATTGACATAGTTCTCTGCCGACTTCTAGCTATGTCAAGGCCATATTGAGCCAGATCAAACTGATCGAGTTATCCAAACCCGATTAATTTTAAGATTATCAAAAATCAACAGAGTATATGGTGCACTGGTACCTATGGATGATTCAATACCACCAAGACAAGCTTTGGTTGTTGTCTCCTATTATAAACCACACATGATGAAACAAGAAGACCCAAAAAAAAAAATCGAGCTAAAAAACAGCACTTTAAATTGATATGAGATAGTACCTAATATATTTGATTGGTATCACATTTGTAAAAGTGATTATACTTTGTATTCAAAACCAAACTGAATAAATTTATTTTGTAATTCGTCACTCCAATAAAATTTATTTTATTTACTTGATTTTACATTATATAATATGTTTATGACTTTATGGGTTTAATTCAGAATATGTTCGTTGATCACATGTTTATATGTGTGTTTACGTTTTGAAATCTGTGATTACAGCATAAAACAGACAAGAGTACAAGAACAATAAATGTAGTATCTAATTTCTTGTTCAAATAGATAGATGAAGCTCTAAGCAAATGTTGTGGGGACCGTCGAAACGACGACACTTTGGTCGGTGAATCTCTCTATTTATCAACAGAAAATTTAAGATCAAGGAACTGTCATATCCTTGTCTCACCCCTATATTCCATACAATTCTAAGTTTGATTGTTACAATTAAAAAAAATGATAATTAGGGGATAAATTATAGTACGTATAGAACTACAGACTGTCTAAAGACAACAGTGATTTTTTGGTTTTAAATAGCTATTATCAAAGAAGAGGAAATACAGAGAGAGAGAGAGGTAGTAAATGGGACATAAAGATGAATATATAAGCATAATTAAAGGAGACCTCCATTAGTGACGGATATGCTACGATTTAGAGGAGATTACAGTAGTATAATAGTAATAATTGAAAATGAATGAAACAAAAAAGAAAAGATGGGAAGCGGAAAGAGAGGCATGTCGAGTGATGGCATGTATAAACCTAACATGGGATCATTCCATTTGCATTTCCAACGCCACCAGCTCTGGAATTTCATTACACCGAATCATTCTGTTTGCTCTTATGTCCTCTACCACAAACCATATATAATACACTATCCTTTATCCAGCATTTCTATGTATGTATACATATCTATATTAATTTGTACATAATATATATATATATATCTATATATGTGCATGTTTCAATTTTCAATGCTTGTGAATTGTGATATAAATTTTTTTGGTATAATCATTTCATTGGTCGTACACTTCCCATGTTTTCTTTCCTTCATAAACTGTAGTTTATAATAGAAGAAATGGGAAGTTGTGGAGATATGGTTCATAATCTCATGTTCAACTCTGAAAATAATATTTTGTTAAAACATCTACGTTGTCTTTTTGCGAACCAGTGCTAGAGACTCATATTCGAATCTAAATATAGCACCCATTTAGATGAATGATCGACATAACTGTATTTGAATAATAACAAAGCAATAGTAACAAAAAAAAAAGAGATTGTTTTTATTAAAAGATTTTAAGTTTTTGTTAAAGACTGTTGATTTAGGGTTCCCTCGAAAGGCGGCTTGTTCTCTTAAGTTTGATGTCGAAAATTTATATACGGATCATATGAGCAAATCCCAAGAAAATTGCTTCCGCTTATACAATGAAAAATGAATGCATATCTTCTACGAAAATTCATATGATGTCGTACTATTCGTACATATCATAGAAAACAATATTTCGAGTTCACGAGAAAGTTGACAATATTTTCTTTAGGCAATTCTTATTATTAGGATCATTTTGTTCTGCAAAAATAAACTTAAAAGTAACGATGAAAAAGAAAGCTTGAATTCTTTAGTTTGTGTAGTCATGTCTTAGGTTTTGAAGTGCACTGCACCGAATCACATGCCAAGTGAATTATGCAGTAATCAAGCATATACATATAGAGTGGAAACCAATTTGTAATTTCAGTCGACATGGTAATCCCGCTCAACTATAACTAGTCGATCGTTTTTCTTCTAAAATTTGTTGCGTACGATGCAAATTCTGTAGGATGGGAAATTGAATGAATTTTTTTTTTTTGGCAATGTGAAAAAATGCGCAGCTTCAACTATCAGCTAATATGATGGAAATATCTCGAGTGTTTTTTTTTTTAATATTTGAATTGGTTGTTATTTCCATTATAAATGGGTACAATGACAAGAGAGGAAATGAAAAGTAAGAAAAGGAAATGTAGAAAAGGGAAAAACGTGTAATGTTGATAGTAAGATTCTCTGTTGATTGATGACTGTGAAAAAGGAAGAAGTAGTTGAGTCTTGTCGCATAATCTTCGCTTTTGTTAACGTTGGTTTCCCACATTTTCTAACCCTTCTTCCATTGGTTGTGTTTGTCCTTCGTGTTGGTTGCTATTTGTGAATAAGTGTCATTCTTATAGAGATCACACTAATAAGTAACAACAATCGTATGTGAATTTTACATGTCATGCATGTGTAGTTTAGTACATAGCACGTTTCATATGCTTTTTCTTTTATAATCAAGATTTCTTGAGATGAAAAAAACCAAAGTTAAGTTATATATATCAATTGTCAAATATAAGCGAAAGAGAAAGCAAATGTTAGAAAACGAAACAAGATTAAACTCGGTCACTATAAATGAAGGAATCAAACATTATATTATCGGTATTTACGAATCAACCTTCACACTTTTAGCACAGTACGGTGCTAAATATGAATGACGTCTAACACAGTAATAATACAATACCAAAGGTCCAAAGCAAGCCATTAATTAGCCCTATCACAATATTAGACATTACAAATATTAGTCTTTAATAAGAAACATGGCTCATAGGTTTATTTAAAAGATATTCGCATGATTTTGAGATTATTATGACTCATGATAAAACAAAATTTACAACCCAAAAATATAGTAACAAAGAGATTAACAGGCGATTTCTTGGTTCCGCCGATGTCATAATAGGAAGAACAAAATTTGGAGAGGCCAGAAATATCTGAAATTAAATAAAAGAGCAATATTTTATACATAACACACGAAACAAGGAGTTACACATAACACACGAAACAAGGAGTTACACCATGATCATGGACCATGGTAATATAATAAACGAAGCAGTGAAAAAAAATGTTAATAGGTTTTTGAATTACGTATCTACTACAATAACAAAAGAGTTTGATAAACATACTTATATAGATGTAAATGGAAGCGTATATATGTGTATGGCATCAACCAGTGACATACATGTGCAGCTGTCTCTAGAGATGTAGAAGCTGTCTAGGTTTGACCAATCTCTATAATTTTTATCCCTCATTATGTAATACTCATTACCAGCAGCCACATGTTTTTTCTTTAAATAATATAACAAACAATATTCTCGAATATTACACAAAATAATTGTTCAAATAATTTAACAGTGATAGCCTACACACCCATGCATACATATATGGAAAAAAATGACTATAAATAATATTTAGCCCATGTATTTATATGTTTATATAGCATTTGTGGACAAAAGTAATTTCACTTGGCAGCATTTGAATGGGAAATGTGTATTGATGTTGATTTTTATAGCGTCATGTACAGTGTTTTTGACATGATATGTCTCGCGCGCTTCCTATAATTGCATCCTTGTAGTATATAAGATGTAAGAAACGAATTATACCCCACAAGTATGTAATTTAATTAATGTGGCAATGAGTCTACTATAACTATCTGACCATATCAGTGTAAACTCGTCGAAGTAATGTAAGAAGATTGTAAACTTATCTATGTGTTTTGTCTAACCGAATTATTGGGCCGGACAGTTAAAGTATAAACTAATATTTTGAGATATGTGAAATAGTTAAGTTTTTTTTTTACAATTTGTAGCGTCGACATATTAATTTCGCAGTACAAAAATATACGAACTGAGGTCGATTCACACGAGGAATCGTCAACTTCTTAGCCAACATAATAGTTAACATATGTGTATAAGTGTATTTGATCCGACAATACAAAGGATCATCTTGATAACATAGTTGCAAAAATTAGGAGTATAAAATTAAGATGTTAAGTAAAAAAAAAACAAAACTATAAAATTACGATAAGAGGACTAAAGATTTTGGTTCCTTTTAAAATGTTGATCTTCATTTTACGTTTTAATATTATTTAATGATGCTTTTTAATTACAGTCAATGCTCCCTCAACAAATATATACTCCTACATAATCACTGCTATTGTGTTACATAGTTAAATAAGTAACTTTTTTTTTGTTAAAGAAATAAGTAACTTTTATACTACTCCGTAACACTGCATTTTCAAGTTTATGATTTTTTAGTTACTAATTGTTTAATTTTTATGACTTTTTCTTAAATAAATTTCACATTTGATTTAGTTTTCGTTTATTCACTAATTACAAGTTATAAATTAAGAAAGGAACCTTCATGTAACTACACAAATAAATATATAATCACTGCTATTATGTATGCTACGGAAATTTGGCGTTATAATAAAAATAAACTAAAAATTAATGTGCCTAGCCAGTTAAATATACTAATGAGTCGATATGGGTCAGATTTTTTTTTAAAAAAATTATTTATTAATACACGGGTTAGATTCATGGGGATCCGTATATGTGTTAATAATTGGATTGGAGAAATAAACAAATGCAAAACCAAGCTGTGGTGACAGAGTAGTAATTAAAACGTATTTTTTGTTTTCTCTAGCTAGAGCATAAATTAGGTTGTTTACAAATCACATAGCTTAAAAATCATGTCAAATAAAAGTAAATATGAAAATGTGAATTATAAAGGGAAACTGAAGTTGGGTAACAGCTACATCAATTGTCTAAAATTAATTACCATAAGAAAATGTTAAATAAAAAATAAAGTACTAGTCTAAAAGTTCTAACTAAGTCATGTTTTTTTTATAAAACAGTCTAACCAGTGATTATTCACTAAAAGTCTGAAAACATTTAATATGGTGAGCAAACAAATTTTTAAGATAATCTAAAATCCGGTTAACAAAAAATAAAACATTGTTGGTTGGGAAATAGTAGAGCAAACGAGAGAGAGAGTACGGTTCCGAAGAGGAGAAGAGACACAGAGGCACACACTCACTCAAAAGCAAAACCATTTTGGCTAAACCGAAAGACTCGGTCGGAGTCTTGAGCCTGTCTCTTCCGACATCGTCTGCCACACCTCACGTGCATGCTCACCAATACTCACGTGCACATGCATTTTGGTTTTTTAATATATAAAAGTATACTATATATTTATTGACTCTTCTTGTAATTATACATTAATGCTGGGAGAATTTGGGAACTCTCAAGAAAAGAAAAATAAAGGTATAGTTATACGGTGCATGAGTACGAGAAATGAAATATACGTCACTTTCGATTTGAGGAAAGAATAAGTTTGCAGAATGCATATATTAATAATATTATAGAGAAGCAAAAGTCAAAAGTGCGAAGTGAAAAAGGTTATATATATTGAGAATTGGATCAAAACAATGATTGAGTGTGTTATTAAGATGGTTAATTCGTTCTGATGAGGAGTGGTTTCTAAACACATCAATTGTTGTACGTACATATACCTCCACGCGCAGCAAATATTGACCCAAAAGGAAAAAAAAACTAAAGCATGCCTACTTTCATTCTTGTTGAGATTTACTTTTTTGCTACCATATCTTTTAAATGTTTGATCCTCTAAATGTTTAAACTTATGACTTATCCAACTTTACATTTCATTTTCTGGAAGTTTTTGTGTTCGTTTGAATTTAAAGGTTCTCAGATATTTCCACCTCTTCAACTGCTAGCAATTGCCATGATAAGATGACCACTTGAGAGTATATTTGTATTTTTTTTTTTTTTTAAAAAGAGAGTATATTTGTATTTTAAGCTTCAAATGGTTTAATGTCTTTATTTTCTTATGTTCTGATCAAAACGTTAGTTAAGAGATACTTTGTTTTTTTTTTTGGTAAATTATATTCGAATATATATGATAAGTTTTAAGAAAATTTCAAAACCTATTGATTGTATACATTGAGCAATCATCTTCAAAGTATTGACATAAAATCAGTAAAGAATATCTACTTTAGAAAGAGTCAGAGTTGTTCACGAAACATATTTAAATGTTCCAAATTAAATTCCCGTTTCTCTAAGAATAAAATACCTTAAAGTCACAGTACTGCATACAAATAAATAATTAGGTCGAAACCTCCCTCCCCCACTACAAGTCTACAATATACATACATATATACTGAGAATAAATACAATATAATCAAAATCAAAAAGAGCAAAATTAAATTACATGCTTTCCAAAAACAAAAGTTTAATCATAATCCTTCTGTTTCTAAATTATTAATGTTTAAGAATTTTGTTTTGTTTCAAATAGTTTGATGTTTTTAATTTTGTTCTAGGTGTAGTTATTACTATTTTTATTTAATTTTTCCATTTCAATAAAATTTTAAGTTAATAAAAATAAGATTAAGAGAGTCATTTACAATTTTTTTTAAGATGTGTGAAAATTTTAAACATTAATGTTTTTGAAACAGAAGAGTTATTAGAACGAAAAGACTTTACTACATTAAATATTTATACGTAGTTAGTAGAGAGCTGAAAGTAAGGAAACTACTCTGTACGATCTTGTCCAGGTTAATTGTAAAGCACTTTAACATAAATTTTAAAAACACTTTATACTAACAAAAACCAGAAGATTAATAATTTCCCTGAAAATTAATTATTACACATGAAGCTTAGCTTTAATTGGAGTATAATGATGTCCGTAGCTCTGTAAACATGTGAAGTTCTCCTCCTTTTGCGGCTAGTGGGTGCTCCATTGCGTATCAAAAAGAATATTATTATAATCATAATTAAGAAATTAAAATGCTATTTTATTAATAGATTAAAATAATTAATTCCAATGTTTTTGTTCATGACTTATTTTCTCGCATTATACAGACATGTCTCAATTTGGACCAATAATACACATTTCAATTTATGACTAATAACAAATATGCAACGAGATTACTGATCTTGTTTGTTTAAAAGAAATAAAATAATATTTTATCTTATTGAGGCAACTCTTTCTTAATCTCTATATGAATAAAAATGAGACATCTTTTTTGGTGACCTTATCTTATCGAGGTAACCTTTTCTCAATCTGCATTTCTAAATCCTCTGAACTTAATCCTTAATTTTCTTAATAAATTCTGTTATTTTTTCTTTTTGAATTTTAATAATATTTTTAGAAAAAATCGTGTTATACTACATTTCTACTTACTAATAATACTCATTCTGTTTCATAATAAGTGTCATTTGGAGAAAATGTATCTGCAATGTATTTGGATGTATTAAACTCAAAACACATTCAGATACATCCAGTTATAATGCAGATACATTTTCTTCAAATGACACTTATTATGAAACGGAGAGAGTATTACACTAAAAAAATATATCTAATTGCATGAAAGCAGAAATTTTTCATGTTTTTATTCGAAACCGACAAAAAAATACAAAAAGCTTCATAAGAAAATTTCATATCAATCGAGTAAAAAAAAAAAAAATACAAAAAGCTTCATAAGAAAATTTCATATCAATCGAGTAAAAAAAAAATACAGTTATATAAAAAAGGAGGGAAAAGTAACAGAATTTAAAAACCGTGGACTATCATCTATCCCCATTCCCCAACAACATATATAAATTGCAATCTGAGAAAAGATAAAATTAAAAAGAAAAACTGTAAAGACTAGTAAATAAATAAAAGGTGGGACCGACAAAAAGAAGACATCAAGTGGGTTGCCACGTCAGAGGGCATAAGAAAAGATTTCATCTTTCCGCATGTATCCGATCCCAATCGGCTTAAATCTCAAATCGACAAAAAAAAAAATACAAAAACATAAGAAAAATAAAATTGAGAATCTGCACACAAAAAAAACACAACCAAAAAGAAAAGTTTCAAAGCTTTTAAGAGCTTAAATTTTGTTCTGATGCTCTGAAGTTTTAAATCTTCGTATGAACTTATAAGAAAGCGTTTGTTTCTTTTCTCTTAGCAGAATGGTTTCTATTTCAAAATCATTATTTTGTTTCCCGTGCTCATATCTTTTTACCCTTTTAGAGTAGAGCAATACAGAGATTCGTTGGTTTTTGTTGAAGAACTCTGTTTCATTTTAACCAAAAAAAAAAAAGAAAAGAAAATTAAGTTTTTCTCTTTTTTTTTTTTCCTTCTGGAAACCATGAAGGCTCCATCAAATGGATTTCATCCCAGTTCCAACGAAGGTACGAGCTTTTCTATGTTCTTCCTTTCAAGATTTAAGTTAAAAAAATCTCTTTCTCAAGCTTCCTGGGTTTGGAATTCATCACAGTTTCTGCATTTCATGTTTCGTGATTTTCTTGATTGAAAATTGGTTTCTATTATTCTATTTCAACATGGAGTCAGCACAAAGCCACAAATCGAGTTTGTTTCTTCAGTGTATTTTATGGAGTGGTTGTCACATAAATGCCGCAACTTTTTATTAATAAATTTCAGTCTTTTCATTAAAATCCGCAAGATTTCTTCATTTTACAGATTTAAATTGTTCATTCTTCTTTGTTGTTGTTGTGATGAACAGGAGAGAAGAAAGCAATCAATTCCCAGCTATGGCACGCTTGTGCAGGGCCTTTGGTTTCACTGCCTCCTGTAGGAAGTCTTGTGGTTTACTTCCCTCAAGGACATAGTGAGCAAGTAGGTTCCAAACGCAAACCAAAACCGCTATTTTTGACCCTTATAATAGCAATCAATCTAAGTAATAATGGGATCAATGGACTCTTTTCAGGTTGCAGCATCGATGCAGAAGCAAACCGATTTTATACCAAATTACCCAAATCTTCCTTCTAAGCTGATTTGCTTGCTTCACAGTGTTACATTACATGTAAGCCTCTTTTGTCCCCATCAAAAAGACAGAAGTAGAGAAGAAAGAAGAAGAACTAATCATGATTTTTTTTGTGAAATTGTGAATCAGGCTGATACCGAGACCGATGAAGTCTATGCACAAATGACTCTTCAACCTGTGAATAAGGTCTGAATCTCCTCCACTCTCCATGATTTGTAGCTTTGTGATTTTTGGGAGCTTTTTTTTTTTTTAATCTGCTTGATCATCTAAAATGTGTATCAGTACGACAGAGAAGCATTGCTAGCTTCTGATATGGGTCTGAAGCTAAACAGACAGCCTACTGAGTTTTTCTGCAAGACTCTTACAGCGAGCGACACGAGCACTCACGGTGGATTCTCTGTACCACGGCGTGCAGCCGAGAAAATATTCCCTCCTCTTGTATGTCTCTCATCAAAGCTACTCCCAAACTATTTGTTTCTTCTGCTTCATTTTTTTTTATGAGTCTCTTCTGCCTAAAACAGGACTTCTCGATGCAACCCCCTGCACAAGAGATTGTAGCAAAAGATTTACATGATACCACATGGACTTTCAGACATATCTACAGAGGTCTAAATCAATCTCAAAGATTGGTTCCCAAAAGATTGAGAACATCAGCCTGATTTGTTTTCTTTTTTTGCTGGAATCTGTTCTCAGGCCAACCAAAAAGACACTTGCTTACCACAGGTTGGAGCGTTTTCGTTAGCACAAAGAGACTATTCGCCGGTGATTCGGTTTTGTTCGTAAGGTATGTATGAGTCACACTTAGATCATCACACCACTAAAAGCAGAAATGGAATTTCCCTCTTCTCATAAATGGCACTTTGGGTTTTTAATCACTGTTCTGCAGAGACGAGAAATCACAGCTGATGTTGGGTATAAGACGTGCAAATAGACAAACACCGACTCTTTCCTCGTCGGTCATATCCAGCGACAGTATGCACATCGGGATTCTTGCAGCTGCAGCTCATGCAAACGCCAATAGTAGCCCTTTCACCATCTTCTTCAATCCAAGGGCAAGCCCTTCAGAGTTTGTAGTCCCACTAGCCAAATACAACAAAGCGTTGTACGCTCAAGTATCTCTCGGGATGAGATTCCGGATGATGTTTGAGACCGAGGACTGTGGGGTTCGTAGATACATGGGTACAGTCACCGGTATTAGTGATCTTGACCCTGTTAGATGGAAAGGCTCGCAATGGCGTAATCTTCAGGTAATGTGTACTTTTTTATAAACTCAAAACTGTTTTATGATGATGATGATGATCATTTCTTCTGAAATCTTTTTTTTGTTCATGGTTTTAAACAGGTAGGATGGGATGAATCAACAGCCGGAGATAGGCCAAGCCGAGTATCCATATGGGAAATCGAACCGGTCATAACTCCTTTCTACATATGCCCTCCTCCGTTTTTCAGACCGAAGTACCCGAGGCAACCGGGGATGCCAGGTAGGTAAAAGTTTGTGTCTTTTCATCTATTCTTTGAGTGAGTTTCCGGACACACTAAACCTTTGGAGGCTTCTGTCGCAGATGATGAGCTGGACATAGAAAACGCTTTCAAAAGAGCGATGCCTTGGATGGGAGAAGAGTTTGGAATGAAAGACGCACAGAGTTCGATGTTTCCAGGTTTGAGCCTGGTTCAGTGGATGAGTATGCAGCAGAACAGTCCATTGTCCTCTGGCGCTGCTGCTACTCAGCTTCCCTCCGCGCTCTCGTCTTACAACCTACCGAACAACTTCGCTTCCAACGACCCTCCAAAGCTGTTGAACTTCCAATCCCCAAACCTCTCTCCCGCCAACTCCCAGTTCAACAAACCGAACTCGGTTAACCACATGGGCCAACAGATGCAAGCACAACCGGCCATGGTCAAATCTCAACAGCAGCATCAGATGCAGCAGCAAGCACAAATGTCACATCAACAGATGCAGCAACATCATCATCTTCAGCAGCAGCAGCAGCAGCAAGGGGTTTATAACACAGGCTCTGTGAACAATGGTGTTGTTTCTAACCAGGTCTCTTGTCATAATCAGTCTGCTGGATTTTCTCAGGCTCAGATTCCGCAGCAGTCGATGATGCACTCTAATGGTGCTAAGATGAGCCACCAGAACATAGTTCCCGCCGGGAATAAGAGCTTGTCTCAAATGACTCCGTTTGCGCAAGAACTGCAGTTTCAGCAGCAACTGGAACTGCACAACAGTAGCCAACTATTGAGAAACCAGCAAGAGCAGTCGTCTCTTCATTCACTACAGCAAACTCTGTCCCAAAACCCCCAGCAACTCCAGATGCAACAGCAACCATCAAAACCAAGTCCCTCACAACAACTTCAGTTGCAGCTACTGCAGAAGTTACAGCAGCAGCAGCAGTCAATTCCTCCAGTAACTTCGTCCTTACAGCCACAGTTATCAGCGTTGCAGCAGACACAAAGCCATCAGTTGCAGCAACTTCTGTCGTCTCAGAATCAACAGCCCTTGGCACATGGTAACAACAGCTTCTCAGCTTCCACTTTCATGCAGCCACCACAGATTCAGGTGAGTCCTCAGCAACAAGGACAGATGAATAATAATAATAATAAACCACTAGTAGCCTCCGGGAGATCACATTCTGGTCACACAGACGGAGAACCTCCTTCTTGTTCAACCTCGCCTTCCGCCAATAACACAGGACATGACAATGTTTCACCGACGAATTTCCTGAGCAGAAGCCAACAACAAGGAGAAGCAGTATCCGACTCGGTATTCGAGCGTGCAAGCAATCCAGCGCAAGAGCTTTACACGAAAACCGACAGCCGGAACAACCAAGGAGGAGGCATGGTGAATCTTAAGAGTGCTGCTGAACAGTTCAAGTTTAAAGGAGCGGTAACGGATCAGATCGATGTATCCACAGCGGGAACGATGTATGGCCCTGATGTTGTTGGCACTGCACAGCAGCAGCAGCAACAGACTTTCCCGTTGCCATCATTCGGTTTCGATGGAGACGGCCAGTCTCATCATCCGAGAAACAACTTGGCTTTCGCCGGCAACCTCGAAGCCGTAACTTCTGATGCTCTCTATTCTCAAAAGGACTTCCATAACTTGGTTCCAAACTATGGCAACGCGCCAAGAGACATCGAGACCGAGCTTTCAAGTGCTGCCATCAGTTCTCAGTCGTTTGGGATTCCCAGCATTCCTTTCAAGTCCGGAGGTTCAAATGAGATCGGTGGCATCAATGATTCAGGTATCATGAATGGTGGTGGACTCTGGCCCAATCAGACTCAACGAATGCGAACATATACAAAGGTTAGATATCTACCTCTCCCTCAAAAACAGATCAAGGCTCTCATCTTATTGCAACTTTATCTTTTAACGCAAGAATTTTATTATTAAACAAAAAAAATCTTTGAAGGTTCAAAAACGAGGGTCAGTAGGAAGATCAATAGATGTTACGCGTTATAGCGGCTACGATGAACTCAGGCATGACTTGGCAAGAATGTTTGGCATAGAAGGACAGCTCGAAGATCCACAAACCTCTGATTGGAAACTCGTATACACTGATCACGAAAACGATATATTGCTCGTTGGTGATGATCCTTGGGAGTAAGTTTCCAGGCTAACAACAACATAAGCTCTTAATAATCCCACCGAATCAGTCAAGAAGATTTGATCATTCTTGTCTGTTTTTTTTGTTTTTTTCCTTCAGGGAGTTTGTGAACTGCGTACAAAACATAAAGATACTATCATCAGCAGAAGTCCAACAAATGAGCTTAGACGGAGATCTTGCAGCTATCCCAACAACAAACCAAGCCTGCAGCGAAACAGACAGCGGAAATGCCTGGAAAGTACACTATGAAGACACTTCCGCTGCAGCTTCATTCAACAGATAGAAGACAAAAGATGCAAATACACTAAAATCAACTTAAAAGTACAGCGTTTTTTTTCGTGTACTGCAAACAACAAACTGAGAAGAAGAAGAAGAAGATACTGCAAGGTATATATACGTTTTTATAGGACAGTGATTTAATTTTTCATTCTAACTTGATGTTGTTGCATTTTCTTGTTTCCATAATTTCTATATAACCATGTGAACAACAACAAAAAGAGGACACGTCAGTCTGTCACGAGTGTCCCTAAACAGATACCAGAATGTAATGTAACTAAAACAATCATATTTCAGTAATTACAATCTTTGTTCCTCTCTTCAGTGCCCAAGAATCTGGGAAAATCCAACCAAACTCAGCGAAATATATATTCAAACATTTGAATGAGAAGAGAAGAAGAAAAGAAAAAAAAAGGAATTAATCACGTGGAAAACAAGACAATAGAAGCAAAGAGAGTGTGTGTCAGTTCTGAGTTTTACCCGTGTGTCACACCACACAATATATGACTAGCTTGCTCATACTTCCGCCACGTGTCAGTTCCCCTGACACTTTGTGGCGTCTTAAGTACAAACGCGGTCCCTTTGACATTGAGTTTGACCTTCTTTCTTCTTCACGCGCCAGAAAAAGTCAAAAACTCACACTTCACTCTTTTTTTTTTCACTTCCTCGCTCGTTTTGGTCATATATATACAAAACCCAAAGCGGCAAATTCTATCATCCAATTCAAAATCAATCCAAAGCTAACTTGAAGACTAAACACTGAAGAACAGAGCTAAACCGTAAACAGAATCGTACCGTACCGAAACGAACCAAACCGGTTGGTTATTTGGTTGGTGATGGAGGAGGGATCGTCGGCGTCGATGCAGTCAAAGTACAAAGGCGTGAGGAAGAGGAAATGGGGGAAGTGGGTTTCAGAGATCAGGCTTCCCAACAGCAGAGAACGCATTTGGTTGGGCTCTTACGACACTCCTGAGAAGGCGGCGCGTGCCTTCGACGCTGCTCTTTTTTGCCTCCGAGGCAGCGGCGCGAAGTTCAACTTCCCAGATAATCCTCCGGCGATCCCCGGCGGAAGAAAACTGACCCGATCGGAGATCCGGGAAGCGGCTGCGAGGTTCGCTAACTCGGAGGAAAATGTCGCGATGGAGAAGGATTCGAGTGGTCGAGGCGGATACGAGATGGAGACGATACAGCAGGAGTCTCCTTCAACCTCGGCGGCGTCGTCGTCGATGATGATGACGATGGACATTGATTCGGAGTTCTTGAGTATGCTTCCGACGGTTGGTTCGGGTAACTTCGCTTCGGATTTCGGGTTATTCCCCGGGTTTGATGATTTCTCCGACGAGTATTCCGGCGATCGTTTCAGGGAGCAGGTTTCACCCACACGGGATTATTGTCACGGAGAAGATAATTACGATGGCTCCGTGTATCTTTGGAATTTTTGAGTTTCATGATTCGCTCTCACAGAGAATCTGGAATTTTTTTTTAACTCTGGGATTTGGAAGACGGCCCTATCAAATTTGGATATCTTTATTGGTTTTTTTTTTTTAATTTTGTAATTTTTTCCCCATTTTTTTGGATCATTATTTCGATAATGTTTCATTATTTCCCCCAAATTTTTTGGGGTTTGTTATAAGAAAAACATAAAATACAAATATACTTCGTCTGCAGTGTTTTCCCCCACGTGTATTATGATTTACAAAAATACACTTGAAAATTTGGATTGGATCTCTCCAGTGGAAAAAAATACTTGACCATTTTGTAAAAAGATCCCGATGGCTTGTATTGGACCTAAGCTTGCTTATTCAAAGTTTTACGACTTAACCCACTGATATGATTTCAGGCCCATTCCAACCAATAATGCAAATATTGATGTTCTTTGTTTTTTCCATCTCTTATAAAAGTTCCAATATCAACACACAGAAAAAGAGATTAATGTAAGTCCACAAATCAGTTTCTTGGAACTGTTGATTATATTCAATGTTCAAGACATGTAAAACCAGTATTTTGGAACAATTATAATTAATTATCTTGAATAACTTATTTGTTACTACCCTTGGCGAAGAGATTGAAAGGTTGAAAGATTAAGCACTTTTTTTTTTTTGTAAAAAGATTAAGCACTTTTCACATAATCAGCATACGGCTAAATCTTAGCACCTATATAGGCTATAAGTAAAATTTTGCAATCCGTATTCCGTACCATGTTGGTTCAATTTTCTTTCCGCTAGTACAAAAATGAAAAATACAAGGACTAAGCGAACGAATAAAATTAGAACATGATTTAACAAATAAGCTAACATTGTTCCCAAATTATGATAATGATTTATTCAAACCAAAGTTTGTTCAGTACTCTTATATAGTTATATGATACGAAAAAGAATATGATCGTAAATTAGCTGCTACTGTAAATTAGTAACATTTGATGACAATAAGTATTTATTAATATATAAAGGTTGAATGGTATATAGTTTTTTCACGTTTTTGCATTTTAAAAATATGATTTTACTAAATGCATATCATTCATAGTATTAAGCATTGAATGATAAAAAGCGAAAACTAATATGTTATTTTTCAATTTATCTAGCATGTTTTAAATTTATAACTAATTTTGATAAAAATCTAGATACTAGTTTTGATAAAAATTTAGATACTAGTTTTTTAGTGTTTTGAGTTTTTTCAGTTTTTAGTTTACCCATCTTATTGATTCTGTTAATTTATTATTCAGTTATTCTACTATTCGGTTAGTAAATTAACATACCAGTCAAACTCATAAAATTAAAAAACATATTTTTTTTTTTTGGTTCGAAGATTAATAAAAGAGTACATAAGACGTAAAGAGCTTTTAAAGAAAATGCGAATATCCGACCCGTAAAAAATGCGGATATCCGGTGGGGCTTAGTACGTAGGTTCTCCATATGATCTTCTCTCTCTATGAGGTTTCTTTCATTCTTCGATTGCTTCTTCTTCCTCAAATAGCTTCCTGCTTTTCCCGTTTTCGATTATGCTACTAAGCAATTCCCAGATGGTTGTTCCGGGAAACCAATCGGTTCTTTTGCCGATAAATTTCACGGCGAGCCCGAGAAGTCCGTTGGATATGAAAATTTTGTTGCCTGGAAGCTCGAAGAGGTACGATAACGGTGGGATTGGGTTAGGTATCGTCGCTGGGCTTGAGAAACCCGGAACCAGGATCAATCGGCACCAGATTTCGTCTAAACAAAACCCGGTTTACTATTCGGGATCCGGTACGAATAGATCCAACCCGGTTCACTGTACCCGGAGGAGATTCCAATACCCGGCGGAGGTTTATCTCTCCGAGGAATACACTTGCGTCAAGAGTCGCGATGGCCCGAACAAAATCTACTTCAACGACGACGAATTTGAATTGTGTAAGAACAAATCGGACGGTGATCGGAGATGGGATAAGTCGATGGATATCACCGAGGAAATACCGGCGAAGAAGTGGGAAGGAGGATTAGATTTTCTGATTTTGTGTTGCTTGTGTAAGAAGAAACTTCAGGGCAAAGACATTTACATGTACAAGTAAGTTCCTCCAATGTGCCTTTTTAATGGAAGTTGTTCACATTATAACATGAATTGGATCATAAATATGGTTTATTATATTTTCTTTGTTTTGTATTGAATGTGCAGAGGAGATGAAGGGTTTTGTAGTAAAGAGTGTAGATCAGTGAAAATAATGGAGGATAACCTAAAGGTGCAACATAAATCATCGACAAGTGCTGAGGTTTTTAGCTCTTCGTACGCCGGAGGACAAATTCCTTCCGCCGGAATATTCGTGATATAAGAAATTTTACCATTGTAGAGTTGAGATCGGTTTGGTTGATTCCCATGCACCGGAAAATATTCTTATAAATCTAATTAGGCTTATGAATTTTTCTATAACTAGACAAAAATACAAGAAACATTTACGAATTTAAATACTTTCAAAATTTTGTTTACGTATTAAAGCACTTATGGGTACTAAGGCATTTTGCCTTACTTTTTGGTATATAAGATGTCTATTATATCCTTTTAAATTTGTAATAAAATTAAGTAAAAATTTAGACCACGATTGATAATAAAAACTTGTAATCTCCGTCTCCTTCTCCTTCTATTTTATTCTTCCCTTTCTTCTGCTTCATCTCTCTTTTCTGGTTTTAATGAGATTTGATTTGTTAAAAGTTTCATGGTAGTCTTTGCCTCCTTCTCCTTCTTCTGGTTCTTCCTATTTTTATGCTTTATCTCTCTTTTCTGATTCTAATGAGATTTGTTTTTAGAAAACTCTGGTCTGCAAATTGAACAACATTCTAGATACTTTTATCGATATAACAAAGTTTCGACCAAGCGTTGATGGCAGTTAAGATAAATGATTGTTTCGAAACTATGTAGATGTGGTTCTAATATTTGTTAGACGAATCAATTGGAGATTTAAATAGATCATAAGGGATGATGAAATCAGAGATGTTTACATGTGCTGTTAGATTGGAGGAGGACAAAGGTCATGAGAATGGAAGACATGTAAAATATTGAGAGGTATATATGGATGAAGCTTTATGGATAGTATTTGATGTGTACAATATTTTAAACACATGGATTAGGAATCGTGGATGGCTTTGGTTTGCGAATTGTGGACAAGTACTTGACACGACACATGGATTATGAATCATGGACAAGATACATGATATAGAATCGTGAGCGGTTTTGAATAGGCTAAGTGTGGGTGATGATATGGATGTATAAATATGGATGAAATTCTATGGATAGTATTTTGATAATGTGTATAATAGTTTGAACACATGGATAACAAATCATGGATGCGTTTATTTGAAAGAATTGTATTGATGGTGTTTAGATGATGTAATATATGACAGCTGTAGAAGTTTTTTTATATTAGATCGTAGGTGAGATTCAAGAAATTTTGGTTGGAGTTACGTCTTCTCATCTGCATCAATGGAGCGAAAAGATTTAAGTGTATCCTCCTAACTGAAACCTTGACCAATTTATATTGTCCAAGTAGATAGATAATTTGGTAAATTCATGAATTTATTAACAATTTTCTATTGTACATATGAATAGAGAATTTTGAAAATAAATTCTGATACTAAAAAATTTCAGGTTATCTTTGTATCAACTTGGTTGAAATTAAGAAGTTCAAATGTAAGAATCATGACTAATTATAATAGACAATAAATCACGGACATTGTCTGAAGTTAATACTATAATGCAAAACATAGTTCTGAAGTTAATCCTCCTTCAGCGTTTGCAAGATGCTACTTCTTATCATCAACCATAAATATCCATGGTCATGTAAATTGGTCTCTGTCCAAACAGCTCCTGCAATGGCATAATGCATTTAGTATTTTTTAAAGTAAATCAAAAAGCTACCGATAATATATGTAAGAGACTTAAGAAGACAAATAGATAAGCAAATATGGATGAGTGTTCATAGCAAAATATCAGAGGTATTGTGGATGAGGTGTTGTGGATGAGTTAACGAAACTATAATGTAAGAGAATTACATATGTATGAAAATCTACTGACCAATAGACCAATTGATGATTTAATGAGGATCAAAGATTTTGCTATAAATTTAAACATGTATGACTATAATGTTTGAGAATGGTGATAACAAAAAAATGGATGGATGACCATATGTGGAGCATAGATCTGTTTTTACTGGGATTATAGACAATTGTAATATGTAAGAAATCTAACTGAACAAATGAATGCACAAACATGGATGAGCTAGCTGGTAATGAAAATACTTTGAATGCATGTAAAAACATGAATAAGAACAAAGTAAAACTGAGTTAGTGGTTTGCCGATTCCTCTACCAGAAACTAGTTCAAATGAAAAATGGATGACAAAGCATTGACCTAATGGATTAGCATTGCATAAGCTTGATAACGTAAATAGTGATTTTTTAGCAGAGCTAGTAAGCAAACAAAAAACATAATTTGTTTTTATTAAAGCTAAATTACTATAGGGATGTATATGGATGGCATGGATGGTTGGCTTAGATGGATAGCTTATATGGATGACTTAGATGGATGATCTAAATAGATGGGATAGTTGGATAGTCTAAATGGATGCTCTATATCGGATCTAATGGATGCGACATGGTGGATGCATAAATGAAATCAAATCTTATTGAACAAACCCTACAAATTAGTGAGAGCAACGGCTCAAAATGGATGCACCATATACATTACCTACATGGATGCACAATATACTTACCTATATGGATACACCGGATGGATGAGTTAGATGTTATGTACATGTGAATGCTAGATTGTGGATGTGAGATCGATGTGAATCTGAGTGAACAATGCATAGATGCACCGGATGGATGAGTTATATGCGATATTCATGTGAATGCTAGGTTGTGGATGGGAGATGTATGTTAATCTGAATATAGTACCCTATGTGGATGCTCCGGATGAGGTAAATCCCATGAGCAACAGTGAGAACCCGCATGGTGGATGATACTGACTACATGCACCATATACATTGTATATATGGATGCATCAAATGGATGAGTGAATATGTACGCAAAATATATATAAATGAAGCCTATATGGATGCACCGGTTGGATGAGTTAATGATGTTGATGCTATAGATGAATGTGAGATTGTGGATGGGATATAATCTGACTAATGAAAATAAGTGTTAAAGACAAGTGGATGAGATATGGCGGAAGCGTAAATTAAAATATGACATGGTGGATGAGATGAGATGGATCTGTAATTGAATTAGGGAAAAGCGAATTAAACCGAACCCTAGTAGTTGAAAGAGTCGAAGAAATACTAGGATTGTTAGAGGAAGATTGACCTGCTATTCCGATGTAATTACAGTAAGAAGTGCTTTGTGTTGCTATTTCCGGCCACCGGATATTGCAATCTTGCGGTTTTGTAGGTTCAGATTTAGGGTTTGGACCCGTTAAGCAGAGGCGGCGTTTTAGAAGGTGGTGGGAGAGTGCGGCGTAGATAATTTGAAAAGATGAACGAAAAAAACTGGATTGGAAATTAGGTTGACAAGGATTCAACGGTGGTGACGATCAATGTTTCAAATTGCAATTCGTAGGAGGAGTTGATTCGGTGATGTAAAACTATAATTAAAGTATTAGTTTCAGAATGTTGAATGTTAACGAAGAGAAAATAGGAGATAACAATTGTAGGGGTATATGAGTCTTTTTCTATGTCGAAAGTGTGTTTATATAATGAAGTGCCTAAAATTATTATTCCACTCTTTGGAAGTGCCTTGCGTTGTAAATTTCTCAAAATACAATCATGATAATACAGAGACAATTATTTTTACGACAAAATCACCATATATAAAACTTAAACAGCCACGAGAGGTTTATGTTATGTTCCACCAGGATTTGGAGACACAAATGATGAGCGAGAGAGATTCAATAGATATATCAATTCCGACAGATCCTTCAATCATCCAAATCTTCAAAAGTCTAATGATCTATTAATGGTGATGGTAATGGTTCCACAAAAGCCTTCCTTTATAGAATCTGTTCCATAATTATACGATTTTTATTCCGAGTTTTCCATACTAGAGAAAAAGGCTGTTAAGCCATACTTTCGAAAGAGACTAAGAAAGAAGAATAAAATGAAACTTAGTATGATGGCGTCAACAAAATTTGTTGTTCTTACAAAATCACATGAGGAAAAGGGATTTAAACAGACATGAGACAATACCTAGTAAAAGAACAAACTACAGAGAGAGAGAGAGATACTAACAAGAATGGATCGCTAATCATTATCAAATACATACAAATATATGAAGTTTTCTAAATAATTGAATAGTTTAAAATATAATTAAGCGTGACCTAAGAAGTAAGAACCATGGACGCAGGAGCTTTTTCGTATATCTTGTTTAATGATGAAACGTCAAAAGGAATACCCCGGTACGGTTTGAGGTGGTTTAGCGAAATCCTTCATATTTCAGCTGCTAAACCGAGCCATGAGGTGCTGTTGTTGTCTCCGGTTTGAGGCTTTGAAGACGCCTTGGCTGGATCACACAATTGGTATGGTGCCTTTGATGTAACTCTATCCTTTCTCTTCGCCAGGAACCGATGGAGTGAAGCTCTTCTAGCAATTGGAAGTTCTGTAAGAAAAAAAAAAGGATGATTTCTTTGTTAGAAGCTCTGTGTGTAAACAAATACGGTTTTAAAAGGAAACAAGAAGAGGTTTGAGAAAGGTTACCGCATGTCATTGGAGTTGAGGAGGATTGGATTGGCTCTTGCGCTGCGGTTTTCATGAGATGATGATGAACTTGGCTTGGTGTAGGAGCGATGTTAACGGTTGTGATCTCGGTTTGTTTCTTGGGAAAGTTGGGAGTGTAAACACTTTGGTTGAGATTAGATGTGGTGAAACCGGTGAAGCTAGTAGTGGCGGTTCCTTTGCTCGCCAAGCTCATCACTTGTTTCGCATTCTCAGCAGAAAAGTCATTGAACACAATCACTTGCCCCGCGTAGAATATGGTCAAGGGTGCAGTTTGAGGCTCTGGTTTCACAGATCTGTTTCAAGAAAACACCAAGAATTAGTCAAAGTGACTAAAAAAAAAAAAAAATTAAAGCTTTAGATTATGCGTGCTTTAAGCAACAGACCTAGTGGTAGTAGTAGCCTGAGTCATCTTCAGGGCATCTTCCTTGGGGAGAGAGGAAGATGAGGAAGAAAAGCTTGCTGCTTCCCGAGGAAACAAATTCTTCGGCTTAACATCTTGAGCCGCCATGGAAGCTTCACAAGGGAATAAACTCATGGTTGTTGTGGGCTGACGCGAGACGCCAAAGTTTCCTGCATACAGTATATGACCCAACAAAGTAAGATCTCTCTTCCATAACTTATAGCTGTTGATTCCAGATTAATTACTCTAAGAACCTAAATGCCAAATCGATTCCGATTTTCAATTGGTTCGATTTGATTAAAAAAGAAACAGGATCTTACAAGACAAGAGGAGGAAGCTTACCGTTACTGTTGACTTCAGGCTTGCATGCCATCCCTAAACTCAGATCTCCGAAGCTACCCTTCTCCTTGAGGTACTGACTCAGTCGACTACACGTCAGCGAGAAGCTCGGCTTCCCGGAAAATCTCCGGCTAGCTGCGAAATCCGAACACTCCATAGAGCTCGACATCGTTAAAGCAAACAAACTCAGAATGAGGAACGAGTTTCTGGAATAGCTGAATCGGTCTACGGAATCCAAATCTTCTTGCTCTTAAATCGGTTGATCTGAGAAATCGAAAATCAGGGCCCTTTTAAAACTTTCTTTCTTCCTTTGTTTGGTTGCAGAGTCCTCCTCCTCCTACCTCCAATAACAAAAATATATACTACTAATACTTTTATGAATTAATAAATCAAATTACTTTATCTAATTGTGCGTTCTATAAAAACACGTGTTTTTATTTGTTTCTTTTAATAAAAATCGGAAAATGTGTCCCGGTTCACTGTTCTCCACGTTCAACGCTTTTCCGTTTCTTTTCTATTTACAATCTTATCCCTCCCCTCTATTGGTCGTTCGCTTGTACAACGAAGTGAAACAAGGACCAGACAATGTAAAGTTTCACCGTTTTGTATGTAAAACATTTTTGGAACAAATTATCTGTTTTTGTAATTCCAAGAATCACATTCCACTTTTAAAATCTATATGGCTGATCTCTATATTTTTTTTTATATAACGCGTCCAAAATAACTTTTCTCTAAATATGTATTAAACATTAAAAATGTAAAGTTAAATAAGATAAAGAAATAAGCAAAACGCGTTACAACTTAGTCATTGAAGTCAACAGTCAAAGTTAACTTGTTGGCATTTTGAAAATGTTATTCACTCAAATGATATAATCTTATAATTGAATATACTTGAAACATTTTTAAAAACAATTATTATAAAGTTTATTAACGCGTGATTCATGCAGAGATACAAACTAAGGTTTGTTATATAAAAAAAAAATTGTAACAACCAAAGTCTGCGAGTCGACGATTAGTAGTTAATGCGGCAGAAGCTAAAGTCATAAATTGAAGTCAATACACACATGTCGACCGTCGCAATTGATAATTGCCATGAACCATATAAAATATGACAACTATAATTCATAATCAGAAGTTTTACTCGTAACGAAGAATAAAATATTAGATGAAGCATAAACGAAATTGATGTTTGGCACGTAAAATCAATATACTAATTCCAAAATTTGATTTGAGACCTAATCAAATGGGTCATCCAAAAAAGAAAAAGGCACCTAATATTAATATCCGGCAAATACGACTAATCCATATGTCAGGGTACAATCGTCCAACTGGATAAACGTTAAACGGAGGAAACCTTCACGGCGTTACTTAACTGTGAGTGGGTCCCAGTTCAAGACAACTCCCACCATCCACATGTTCCGTCGACCACGTTTTTGTTGTTATGCGTTTTATAATTAATAAAAATAGTAATAAAGTTAAAATGAAAATGAAAGAAAATGGAAAGCAAAGAAATACCAAAACAAGGAGGAAGGGGGCGGCAAGTGCACGTTGTCTGCACCAATACGATGTGACACGTGTCCAACTACTGTTGGCTATAAACTACGCGTGGAGATTCTTATAGAGCAAATACAAAGGGTGTAGGAGCTGTGTTACGCTGCTACGCGACCTACACAAATCCAAAAGCCTTCCCACTTCATCAACCCGTTAATCTGATCTGCCAGGCTCCCTTTGACTTTTGAGCCATGAATTTAGGTGCTTTTTTTCTTCTGTGAATTTTAGCTTCTTTTTCTATTTTTTAATAATATCAATATTTTAAAATTTTCACACATATTTTTAAAAAATAAGAAAACAGCTGACATAAATGTAACTAATCACATTTTTTAGCACATTAGATTGATTTGTTTATAAAAATTGATTATGTAATAGATACAAGATTGCTAATCTATTACGATAAAAAGTTTATAATATAATACATAAACCAAGAACAAGAAAAGGTCGTCCAATGCAAGGAGTCATTCTTTTACATAATTGATGGAAACTTTATGATAAGAAGATTAGATATAAAATGCAAGATATTTTCCACAATTAAAATAATTCTATTCACTTTGAGCTTGTTGGGTTAGAAATTATAAAATATAAAATGTGGGCTATGAGACCAATCTATATGCAAGTAGATAGGTTTAGATTAAACGAAAAAGATCGTCAAACTCGTGGGAAATGCGTGGTGGTTGGGGGAAGGAATGCAGATCCGCGAGGTAAGTTGAGTAACGTGTCCAATTATATTTGTTTTTTGATATCTATTCATGCACCAGTGTTGTAGTCCTTGTTAATCTGTATTATATATTATACAAGTGCAAGCCTTTATTTTATTTTATTAGAGTTTGTATTTTATAAGCTTTACATGGTTGACTTTGCTAATCTAGGTTCATACGTAGCCACGTTGTATAGTTCTTTTTTCTGTCTGTCTTTAAAATACTGATGGAACATATACAATGATACGAATACAAGTTTTTTTTTAAAAAAAGAACACAAAATAATACGCACATGAATTTTCTAGAAATGATCAAACAATTGTTCTGCAGTTTCGTTTTGTTACAAGGTTCGCATGCGCTTGTTAGACTTTCAAGGAAAAGTAAAAATATTATAGTATAAACGAGCAAAAGAAATACTGTTGATGAGGCGCCAGATGGGTGGTGGCCATTATTGGTGTCGTCGGTGTTTTGCAGAATATACAATACTATATACTATGTTTTAAACTGTGTTAATTAACTTTTAGGTAGTGGATGCTTCTCGTGACATTAAAATTAAGATTTTGATATAAATTAGATATTTCTTATCACACTTGCTCTGTCCAATAACAATTCTACCTCTCAATACTAAACGTCAACATTTATGAATAAGTCTTGCATATTCTAATTCGATCAGTAAAACAATATGATTCCGCATCAACACTTGTGATCCACTCCTCTAGCCCAAATTCATGAGTTATATAATAATTAGAAGTTAAAAATTCTCTCATACATAACGGGTTAGAAGATCATTCACAAATATACATATTTCATGAATTCCTCCCATACACTGGATGAAATAACTTCTCCTTCATTATCTGTATATTAGTTTTCTATTATAACTACAAACTATTTATCAGAATGAGAAGAATCCAACAGAGGTGAAGACAAGTCGTCAGAAGAAAAAACAAATAATTTTCATTTTTTGTGTCCCAAAATTTACGTTTATGTACACATTTGAGAAAAAAACATTCAAATGTCGTAATCGATGTCCGTCACATTGGACTCAGCAGCAGGTTTAACAAGGCGACCTCCCTCGTCATAAACATCAAAATTCTCGCATGGCCGAGGGAAAATCGACCCAAAGACTCGTCCTTTCACGAACGAACACTGAAATATATGTTTCTTCTTGTACGTCAACCCAACGGACATGTCCCGGAACGTCACATTCCTCACCGGAATCTGTTCACTCCCGTGGATTCGGACCGGCACTCGCACCCCTTGCCCGCGAATACCCGCGAAACTGAACCCCGAAAGCAGTGGATACGCTTTCCGGTCGTAATTATCGTCCGCGTGCTCGTTGTAGTCCGTCTTGATCACGATCCCAACCCGAACGTTGTCTAGCGTTAAGTTCTTGTAGGTTATGTTTCTGATGTAACCGCCTCGTCCTGGAGCCGTTTTGATTCTGATCCCGCGGCGTGAGTTCCAGATCAGAAGGTTCTCGATCGTCACGTTCGATATCCCGCCGGACATTTCGCTTCCAATTGATACACCGGCACTGCAGAACATGGATACATACAACCCTCATAACATTGCAAAAAAAGTTGCGAGTTTTTTTTCTTTCAAAGTAAATTAAACTCTTTACCTGATAACAGAGCGAACGACGAGATTACGGATCAGAATGTTTGTTGAAGGTCGTCCGTATGCAATGCCAAACTGATCCCACCCACTCTTTATCGCGATCGCATCATCCCCGGTGCTAATGTAGCAGTCCTCAATCACCATATCCTCGCACGAATCTGTTTACCCGGCAGAGGACACAGAGTGCAATCTGAATTTATAGAACAACCAGAGAAGAGAGATAGTAAGAGGTAAATGAACATACCCGGATCAATCCCATCGGTGTTTGGTGCTCCGGTTACAGGAGCCAAGATGGTGACATTCCTCACTGTAACGTTTTTGCAGTCATATGGATGAAGAGTCCAAAACGGTGAGTCACGCAGTGTTATGTTAGCGATGACTATGTCACTCGACCACATTATCTGAACCAAAGGTCCCCTCGTGTTGTTGAGAAGTCTCCTTTGATGCTTCTTCCACCACGACTGTCCTTGCCCGTTTATCGTTCCGTTATGACCTGGTTCGTTTTATCATCCATTACTCAGGTTACCATAACTTTCACAAACACCAACTCGAAAGAGGGGAAAATCACTAACCGGTTATCACGATGTCTTTGAGGTTCTGACCATGGATTAAGCTCCCGTAACGAGGTCCCGGACGCTCTCTGCCGTAACCATACGAAGGCAATGGTGGCATTAAAGGCCAATACGTTTCATCCTGATAAGGAAAGTGACACATCAAGTAAACAAGACTCGCACATTTTTCTCACAAACCTAAACTCTAGAATCTCTATTCATCAATATCTCCAGTTTTGATTCCCTTCTAATAAACTCGAGTGAAATTGTGTGTAAACTATATAGAAACCCCGTGTTGTAAGCTTAGAGGTAGCTGAGAGCTTAAAGCGTCTTTGTAAACTATATATGTTGTTTGTTTCGAGACGAAGGCACAATACAAGAGAAATCAAAATTCATGCACTAACCTCAAATCCCAGAATCTCGGAATCCTCGGCGAGAAAAAGAGTCATATGGCTGGTGAGATTAAACGGCGCCGTGAGCCAGCGTCCGGGAGGCACATTCAGCTGCCCTCCGCCGCTGTCTTTCCCAAGCTTCGAGATCGAAATCATCGCTCTCTCGAACGCCTCCGTGTTAAGCGTAAACCCATCGCCTACACCTCCGAAATCCTTTAAATCGAACACCACTGGTCTCAGGCGAGGCAGTGGCTGGGTCGGTTTGACCCGGCCGAAAACTGTGAAATTCCCTCCGACGGGACCGACGACGGAGCCGCCGATATAGGCCGTTCGCTGCCATAAGAAGACGGAACCGAAGGCGGCGATCCAGAGGAATGTGAAGAGTAGCGTCTTGTGGGAGGCAACGAGGGAAGTAAGACGACGCTTAGGGTCAACAAGTCGCTGAAGATGGATTTGGAATCGAGTCGGAAACAGATTCTCCACCATGATTCGATTTACGGGAGAAACAGGAACATGAGGGGGTTATAGTTATGGTGGGCTTTCCTCAGATCTAGCCCAGAAATAGTGAAGTTAACGCGACGGAAGATTACGGGGTTGAGAAGTCCGTGTCAGAAGCTGGTGAGTTTGGTGTGAGTGTGATGTCGATGGAGTTCCGTTCCCGCAAAGGGGAAAATGGCGAAACTCATTAGAAACCAAACCGGTAAAATAGACCATACCGGTTACTTTGGTTCAGGGGTGTTCATGTAGTTCTTGATTTGGTAAACAAAAAATATAACAATTGAATTCATTACATAACGATACTATATACATAAGTCGTACATGCTTCTATAGGCAATAGGAAAAAAATCATATTTGCCCCCATCAATGTGATGTAAACGCCTGCAAATGAAAGCCGACCATATCAGTAGAGATATTTATCGAAATCATCATCAAAATTAGAGCTTACCGAGAAGATGTTGCAGTGACCAGGATCAGCGAGATGGGCCATGAGATTCTCAATTGGATCGCGACTAGTACTGTAGTTAGCTTGGAAACAGAAGCCAACGAAAGCAAGCATCGCGAGCCGTCCGTTTTTAATCTCTTTAGTCCTCAAGACCATAACCGGCTCAGGAGAACCTCTCCCCCACATCATCGGATCGAACCATAAACCTCCCGGGTAACCAACATCCGGTTTGGGATTCACCTTGTGCGGATACTGAGGCTCTATGTCCACAGACCCCGGTTTTATCAAATCAGCCCATCTTCTACCTTCAGCCCAGCCCATCAACACCAATTGGGCCAGAAACAGCGTAGTGGAATCCGCGAAATACTCACGAGATCCTGCATCGTACCATGAGAAATTCTCGATGAATCCTAACCGCTCCAGACATTCCGGTATTAAGATTCCGGTCACCGCCAGCATCGCCCACCGGCTATGGACCAGCTCAGCTTGTGCAAACCATTTGAGGAGGTCCGGGTCTGACCCTGTCAATCAAAAACCGGTTTAGTTTAAATTTCGGGTTTATTATGTAAATTGAATTTTCACGTTCTCGTACCTAGACCGAGAGGATCGAAACCGAAATCACCAGGAAGGCTGCAAGAACGGGAGTAATTTTAAAGTCAAAGGAAACTTTTTTACTTGAAGAAAAAATAAAACATCAATGAAGAATGACTGTTTAGGAACCTGCCATCGAGCCATTCAGGAGGAGAGCTACCGGGGAACCACAAAGGACGGTCCGGAGGAAGTGGTTCGCAAACGCTTGAAACTTCTTTGCCGGCACGAACCACCACCACGCGCTCGCTCACTTTTCCACCGGCGCGTGATGAGAACGCTAATCTTCCTCTATCCACTCTGCTCGTGGATAAAGTGAGAGCACAAGCAATGGCAAGAGCCATCTTTGATTCGTGCAGAGATGAAAATGAAAATTTATTTTGTGATTGTATGTAACATGTATGACTCGTATGTTATGGGCTTTGTTATCCAGAAGAATTTGTGAAGCCACTGTTACCTTACACGTGTACGGTTCGATGTGGAGGATAAAACTATTGATGATGGGGATCCATTACACTCGACATGAAATAAAATTATATCGCAGGTTAAACTACAAAAAAATATGATTAATTCTTCTCCATATCATTATTTCGAATTCAGTTACCTAAACTGTATCATTATTTCAAATTCAATTGCTTTTTGGACTACAACCGATAATAACAAATGAGGTTATTTTCGTAGTATAATTATCTTTTTTATTTATTTCACCATTTACGCACAAATACAGTAGTTAGCAACACAAAGTACTGTAATTATAAATAAAAAAGCGCCCAATTTGATTTGTTCATCATCAATCACTTTTGCTAGCATAGTAAACGGGGTCGGTTACGAGGAGAATCAAAGGAAGCTCTTTTAATTTCTCGTGGCAACGATCTCATCGACGTGTCAAACACTCGATCCCTCACTCCGGCGACGACGATGTATCGAGCGGCGGCGAAACGTCTTCTCTCTGGTGGTTTCACAGCCACCCGCCTCCTCCGATTTCCCAAGCTCAGGTCCACAATCATCCCTTACTCTTACACTTCCGGTCTCTGCACTTCCTCGATGGGTGATACTGAATCGTCAATGGGCAATCAGTTTTCAAACCCTAATCAGTCGGGCCCCACGGCGTCTTCTTCTGCGGCTACAGGGGAAGGACCTCGCCGACACGAGAGCAGAAAGCCGAGAGCCGAGTTCCAGGAAGAGCAGGCTCGAGTTCTCTCTGCGTCTCTCCGTCACGTGGTGGGTATATTGTTTCCAGATTCATTTACTTCCCTCCCAAATTTTCATCTTTTGGCTATCGATTTCTGTAATTTGGGAGTTTCTGCAGCCGAAATTAGGTTGGACGGAGGAAGCGATGATGGCTGGTTCGAGAGATGTTGGTGTGTCTCCTTCGATTGTAGGGTCCTTCTCCAGGAAAGAAGCTGCGCTTGTTGAGGTAATGTCGTCACTGATACTCTCTGGAATCTATAGATTTTGATTGGAAGCTTGAAACTTTGGATTTTGGTGCTGACTTTCGTTTTTGTTCAGTTCTTCATGGATGAATGCCTAGAATTGCTTATCGACAGAATAGAGTCTGGACTCGGTTTGCAAAACCTGATCCCAAGTGAACGCATCTCGGAGCTCATCAGAATTCGCCTAGAAATGCAGGTCCCTTACATGTCAAAATGGCCTCAAGCTCTCAGCATCCAAGTAAGTTTTGGGCTTTCCCCTGTTTTCTTGACAAACTCAATCAGATCCTGGCGCTGAATACATCCCCTCAAAACAGGCGCATCCAGTGAACGTCCCTACCAGTTTTAAGCAACGGGCAATGTTAGTTGATGAGATATGGCACGCTGTTGGAGACGGAGCCTCGGATTTAGATTGGTACGTCAAGCGCACTATTCTTGGAGGAGTTTACTCAACCACCGAGATTTACATGCTTACCGATGACTCTCCAGGTCTATTTACTCCCTGCTCTCTTGAATACACTTGCTGCGTGGTTGAAGAAAAACAACGTTAGAAGTTTAGAGTTTGATATCATCGTTCCATTTTGTTTTTCTTTTTTTTTGGAGCAGAGCATCGCGATACATGGGCGTTCTTGAATGACAGAGTCAAAGATGCTTTTGATCTGAAGAAAAGCATACAAGAGGTAAAGTAAAAACTTTCTCCTGTTACTACATATTGGAATGAAAAACTTCTCACGGGGACAGACTCACATTATTGTGGCAGGCCAAGTATTTTGCACAAGACATCGGAGCTGGAGTTGGGAAATCAGTTCAAGGACTGATGAATGGAGTTATGCAGACGATGTCCAGAAGTGGTGGTAGCTCTGCGTTTTGAAAAGATCATCACTCCTTTTAGGCGATGAGTCTGCTTCCTCCTTTTAGTTTCTTCCCTATCGTGAGTTGATATTTGATATGAAACTACTTTTGAATAAAACCATTGAGTGTTGGAACCTTGATTTTGTGAATGTGGATGGAAGTTGTGCTATGCGATAAGTTTTTTTTCTGTTAGTGAACAAAAAAGAAAGCTGTAATCTTGGTTCAACATGATCGCAAATGCTCTGTTATCTTTTGATGCTTTCTTGAGATTCTAGAATTTCTTCTTTGAGTTGCTAATATTTTATTTTTTAATAACCATAATGATATATATTACAATCGAGACAAGCATAGGTAGCAACTCCTATTCGGATACATACCGATTAAAGAGGGTTTGATTGATTAGAAACACAATGATTGAGATGATATATTGTAATACTACCATAAAGAAGTTCTTGACGCTGAAGTGCCACTGGTTTCCCCTTGTTCTGTAAAGGTTCCAACCCCGATCAAGTGCTCAATCTCCATAGGCTCAGGATAGGGATCCGACCACGGATGCTTGGCTTCAGTGACAACCAAAGCCTCAAGCTCTGCAGCCACTTGTCTCATTTTTGGCCGTTCCTGCCCCGTCATTCTTGTGCACTCGATGGCAATTCGTGCAGCTTCCTGGATCTCCCTCTGGGTACCCTCGTTCCACAGTTGGCCGTCAATAACCTCATCCAACCTTTGCTCTTTCATAGCAGAAGCAAAGTACATCGCTAGATGTTTTGACTGCTGGGGCCTTTCAAAGCTCAGTGCTTGTTGGCCAGAGAGAAGCTCCATCAGTACTACCCCGAAGCTGAAAACATCGCTCTTCTCATTCAGCAGCCCTGTGTTATGGTATTCCGGGTCCAAGTAACCCATAGTCCCTAGCACAATAGTTGTGAGCTGCTCTTTGTCCATTGGTATCAGCCTTGAAGCACCAAAGTCTGCTACTTTTGCGGTTAGGTTTTCGTCCAGGAGGATGTTAGCCGTCTTGACATCGCGGTGGATGATTGGAATCGAGGCAGAGGAGTGCAGATATGCAAGAGCCCCTGCGACTTCTATCGCTATCCTCAGACGGTGTTCCCATGTAAGAGAAGCATCAGCCAGGGAACCGTGCAAGTGGTCGAAGAGGGTGCCACTCGCGATGTACTCATAGACCAGCAAGGGGACCTCAGTCTCCAGACAGCAGCCCAGGAGCTTGACCACGTTCCTGTGGTTGATTTGGGAAAGCACGACGACTTCGTTGATAAACTGCTCTACTTGGCTGTTGTCTCCAAGCCGAGCTTTCTTTATAGCGACAGTTGATCCGTCCGGCATCGTACCTTTGTATACTGTTCCTTGGCCTCCCTGTCCCAGGATCCTGCGCTCATCATAATCATTAGTGGCTTCCATCATGCCTTCCTCGGTGAAGATTTTGACATCAGCATTTGAAGGCCCTGCCTCTGAGAGTCGCTGCATCAGCATCCCGCCGCCATTCTGCTCGAAGAATTGTTGACGGAGCTCGGTGTCCTTCCGGTTCTTGATCCACAGCTGTACACAGGTAACGGCAAGCAGGATGACGAGGAAGAAGATAGTGGTCCCTGGTCACATCACATTAAGAAAAAAGAATGGAGCTGAGCTGTTGTTGCAGGAAACATAGAATACAGAATGAGCGAAAAGAGAGCTTACCAAGAAAAATCTCAGTCCATTCAAGGTATTTGGGCTTGGGTGTACGCATGCATCTATTGTCGGTGTGGTTTAAGTGGTAACGAGATGATAAGCACTTACAACTGAAGCTTCCAAGCTTGTTTTCACAGATGCTGCGATCCGAGCAGTTATGTTTGTGGATAGTATGAGTACACTCATCGATATCTGGCAGCGGAAGAGGCAACAGGAAATGTGTTAGGAACACAACTAACACTCAAGAAGAGGAAGAAAGCAAACAATCTCAAGTAGTGTGTTACCTTGGCAACCGTATGGACGGTAGGGATTCCCCTCGTAACCTTGTGTACAGTTACAGTAATATCCTTTTCCACGAGGAGAGTCGAAACAAGTGGTGTTCCCACCGCAAATGCTTGTGTTTCCAGCTTGCTTGCATGACTGGTCTCCAATTGACCAATCTAGCACCACAGGGAACTCCCTGATATTCCGCAGATTCTTAAGATCTTCTGTAGAGCTGAAGTTATACATACCATCTTCGACAAGAAAGGCGTAGTCGCAAGGATTAGAGTTATTAACAGACATCTGGTGGTCAAAGCGACCTGACGAGATTATTAAGTGATTGCTCTCTTTAGGGACGGGGGTGTGGCAGCAGCCTTCCCCAGAACACGACCCGTTTGCCACTGGAGGAGAATCGCATACCGACAAGCATCCGGTTGTGTAGTTTCGATCGTCACTAATAGTCGTCATGTACGCGTAAGTGTTACAGCCTACTGAAGTAAACCTGCAGTTCTTGTCCGAAAGACTTAAGTTGCCTAGATGAATTTCGTTGTCGAGTGACTCGAATGACTCGAGTGAGTGTGTGAAATTATTTCTGTAGGAGCAAGAGTGGGCAATCCTATTCCGGATGCGCAGCTCACCACTGCGGGAAATGTTAATCACTTGCATCTTGCCGCGAAAGAGTAGCTTCCCTTGGACGTCGTTGCAGGTGAGTCTGAAACTGCTATCGTCGCCGAAGTAGCAACCCGGAGATGTGCCGAAAGGGTAATGGATGGTGACGTTGCCACATCTAGTTTGGCAATCCTTGCCAAGTTGCCCCTTGACCAGCTGCGTGTATGCAAGGTTGAAGAAAATAGCAACCAAGAACAGACCCTGCAACACCATCTTCATCTTCTCCCTCTCTCTTTCTCTCACTTGTTTGCTTTCTCTTTTGTGTGATTTCAAAACTCGAGTCTTGATGTTTAAGTAGACCTTGTACTCCCCATGCACTTAACGTCATTGAATTCTCTACCACGACGGTTGGGGGGTTTTACAACGAATACTCTCAAATGTAAAGATTCCAGTCTAAACAAATCCTAGAGCATAAAGGAAAGAGTAGTGTCTAGTGTGATGATATATATATATATATATATATATGTGAACTGAACCATTCAACTTAATTAATCCTCTCTAGCTTTTCCACCACGTCCGTTTAATGCTTGGAAGAAAAACTCATAGCATAGCCTCACTGTTTATCGTATCTTGGAAGATGGTCAAGTCTTTGGTTCATTTCAACACGAGTCGAGTGGGTCGCTCATCACAATGCTCACTCTGTTGTTTTGTGACGTCACTATGAGCTTTTTCTTGATCTATCTCTCTGTAGTGCTCTACCTTTGGTTTGTCTGAAATGTGATTGGTTGTTCCACTATGTAGTTTTTCTCCCATTACACAACACACGAGTCATTTAATTCAATGTCTCATAAACTCTACATGTTGTGTATTTCAGAAGCTAGAGCTTGCCCATCTCTCCGAGGCTTGTTACAATAAATAGGTTTACATATCTTATTTTGATATGTCGTCGTGAGTGTAATAGCATGCATGCCATATAATAGTATCCCAGTCACAATCTATGGAATGAAATTTTCTAACACTGAATCAGCTACTGGAGTTAAGGGGAACACTGAATCCCAGTTACAAACACGGTTTTATTGATATGATCTAAAATGTTTTAACTTAGGAAACAAGATTTGTGTCTTGTGGATTACTGAAACTAAGGCGATGAGCAAAGACACTTGTTTTTACATGTCAAAATGGCTAACTTGAATTAGAGTTCCAAGTTACATATGATTTGGATTAAAAAAAAAAAAATCCTAAGGAATGAATCTTTTATGGGTCGGAGCCCATGAATACATGTTTGACCCCCAAGCCCATGATTCTGTTTCTCCACAATGGACTTGATTTCCCAGCGCGGTTCTTGGCGCTAATGGTCAGATTGTACGATCCTACATTTGGGCCTATCACAAACTTCACGGCCGCTACAACTTGTGGATCATTGGATGAAAATGTACAATTTTGTTCTTAATACATCGACTTAGATATATAAAGCTTTAAGATTTACAGTGCCAACTGCTAAATTTAGAACCAAAACATTAACGGTGTACAATTTCTTCTTCTTCTTTTTTTGTCATCTTGTAATATTAAATATCAAAGTAGAATACATGGTAGAATACATGGATGAAATACAAAACCGATGGAACAACAAAATGTTCCCGGAAACTATGCCCAAAAGAGGGAAACTAAGCCGGCGGAAAAACGAAAAATCCCCGGAAGCTAAGTCGGCGGAAAACAGAATTTCCCCGAAAACAAACCCCAACTTAAACAGAAATAATTTAGCTAACACTAAAACTTGATATTAGCACTAAAATCTGCACAATTTCAAAACTCCAGGAAATCTGCAAACAAGAGTCACCGCCTTTGCCCACGGGTCACGGTCCTTGCCCAAGGCCCACCAAATGGAAACATCAACTTATTGAAACACAAAAGATCTCCTCACACAAAGAACCATAGCGAAGAAGAGAAATACAACTCAAAAAACCAAGCAACACCAGATCTTCTGCAAAATTAAACTCAACCCAGTATCAAGTAAAAACGAAGTACAGCTGAAAAAGCACCACCAGAAGAAGAATTATTGAAAAGGTGAAGACAGGAAATTAAGCTGTTGGGCGAGGGAAAGAAATCCCGAAACTAACTTCTTCATCATAAGAAAACGAAATTGAAATCTGCAGAAAGAAAGCAAAACACCAAATCGAGCAAAGCCAACCCAATTATTTAGAAGGGGGAAACCAAAAGCTGGCAAAGAAAATCAAAACAGATCAGATCCGATCTAGATCTAATAAAGAAAGCTTCATCAAATTCAGAAAAACCAGATCCAAAACGGATTTACCAAAGCCAGGAACTTAAAAACAAAACTGAAAAACAAAAAGGCCAAACCGAGATTGTGGCTGTGAAAGCCCACAATCACCGGCGGCAAGAAAGAGAAGGCGGCAAAAAGAAAGAGAAGACTAGAAGAGTGTTTGTTATCTAAATATATATGTTTTGATTCTAAATTTTAGCACTAAATCTAAAATGTTATTTATAGAATACACCGATATTTTTGTCCTCCCATTACTAAAAATAAAATTAATAGATTTGTGAAATACTAGTCTCTAAATTGAAAATTACTTTTATTTGAACAATTTAACTAAGGAAAAATGATGTCTTATAAAAAATAGCAGTACAGTACTAATTAAATAGAAAATGTAATTATGTCACACACACCAAAAAAAAAAAAAAAAAAGTTAGAAAATGTAATTTACCGAACAAGATTTTCTCCACGGATTATATATGTATGTATAGAGACCTAGAGAGATCGGTGAGTGAGTATCGTCGAAGATGGTCAAGTCTTCAGAAGTCGTCCGAAAACTCAATCTCAGATCTCACCAAGAAGGTGGCTTTTTCTTTGAAACGTTCAGAGATTCTTCTCTTCTCCTCTCCACCTCTCAGCTTCCACCTACCTGTAACCCTCTCTCTCTCTCTCCAACTCTTGTTTATTTGCATCCATCGCTCCAATTGATTTGAAATCTGATCGAGAGATACAGATATTGTTGGGGGATTGAGCCCACTAGAAAATTGTGTGCTTGATTTGTGTAATTGTGGTAGAAAATTGTATGCTTGATTTGTGTAATTGTTTCTTCTTGTCTGAATCTGTGCAGTCAAGGTGGACAGAGGAGTGAGCACAAGTATCTACTTCTTGCTTCCGTCTGGGAATGTTTCTCGTCTCCATCGCATACCAATGGCTGAAACCTGGCACTTCTATTTGGGTGAACCCATTACTGTACGTTTCATCTCTTTCTCATAACAGTCCCGCTTTTTTTTTATTTTTTATTTTTAGGGTTCATCAATGTTTTGTTGAACATGCTCTCTCTCTCCTTGTTGTTGTTGTTGTTGTTGTTGTCTCCATCAGGTAGTGGAGCTCCACGATGATGGGAAGTTGAAGCTGACATGTCTTGGTCCTGACCTGATCGAGGGTGACCAGATGCCTCAGTACACGGTCCCTCCTAACATCTGGTTTGGTTCGTTTCCAACAAAGGATGTCCATTTCTCTAACGACGGGACTCTGCTCAAAGCTGAGCCCAGAGACTCGGAGAAACATTTCTCTCTCGTCGGCTGCACCTGCGCTCCCGCTTTCCAGTTTGAGGACTTTGAGCTCGCCAAACGCTCTCACCTCTTGTCGCTGTTTCCTCAACACGAGTCGCTCATCACATTGCTCTCTTACCCGGAGTGAAAAGAGGCTATGTTGTTTTGTTACTGCTTCTACTTTGATGTCAGTCTGAAATGTGATTGGTCAAAAAAACATGTTGAATAAAGAAAGAGAGAGGCTTTGTCTACATTATCCCAAAAGCATGTACACAATTCTGGAGTTGGTATGACTTTAAAAGAAGGTGTCACTCGTTTATTTTATACTTATATTATTCTCCCAACAACACAACATTACCAAGGACAACACCATAATAGCTAGTAATAAGTATTATTAAAACCTCAAATCGTATATCGATCGATTAATTACCAAAAAGGATTATCCTAACGAACCCTTGTTGCCCTGAACTCACCAACAGAAACACCCCACGACCTTTTGAACACAGTGGCCTTGACATCCCATGTCTCATTACCGCCATTCTTCCCCCTAACGGTCACTTGGTATTCTTTGTCGTTGACGCCTACAATGGCGCCTGCAATATCCCGCACCCTTGCCATCACCAAAACCTCCAACCGACCCTTATGTTTGTTAGCTTGATTAGTCACAAGCTTCCCAAACCCTACAATCTCCGGATCATTTAAATTCTTCAGCTCCTTCCAGCCACCGACATTGCCTCCCACCACGTAGATGAGAGGGAGGAGAATGAGAGAGAGAGGCAAATCAACGATTTCATCATTTTTCTTCTTCTTCTCCGTAATCTCTTTTCCTTTTTCGGTCAGATGAACATATATGTACAAATTCTTCTTACTACATATAGGGACTTCCATATCAAACTTTACAATGTAGTGCTAAATTGTGAACCACAACATGAACGACGGGTTAAGCAAAAAGAAAAAAAAAAACATAAACGACGGATAACAAACATTGACTCAGTCTCAACCAACCAAACGATCCAGTGTTATCTAAATATGTTTTTTTTTGTCAAATCTAAATATGTTTAGGTTCTAAATTTTTAAGCTTTCTATATATATAGTCACACACACATATATATGATCACAAGTATATATATCCTTTATTAAGTTGTAATGGTTGTGATTTTTATCAACATGCAAAACTTTATTCCAACATTGGTCTTCACTCTTTACATTTTCTAAATACACAAGCACATATGACATATGCTTTCTTCTCTCTTCTTTCCCTTCTTTCATTATTGTTTCTATTTCATATCTCCAAGAGAATTAGTAATCATTTCTTACTAGTTACAATAAACATTAGCCGTTGTTTCCATTTCATCAACTCTACACTTTGTTAAATCATATTATTGCATTAAGAGCAATCCAAATCATATCATAATACTATGTTGTTGTTATCTATTGTGGAGGATAATAAACTACTGTGGCGTTTAACTTTTACACAAAAATACTTAAAAGGCCCAAAATTCCATATTTTTTTCAAAATCAATCCATTTTTTTATTCAGTTTCATTTTGTTTGAATTGAACTAATTTATTCCCATTTCAAATTTCATAAACATACTATTATTTTACACAATTCTTCATTGCATCAAACTCTGTCAGTCATTCTTCGATTATTTTGAATTGTAGATATATTCCTTTTTTGTGTTTGCATATTAGTTACATGGTAAGAACTAAAATTATTTATATAAGATAAAATATATGTTTTTGCATATATTAGTACATGGTAAGAACTAAAATTATTTGTAGTTACAACAATACAGATGAGCAAACATATTTTGTGACCACATTAAAATCTGAAAAAAGAAAAAATTGAACAACAAAAACAGAAATGTGTAATTTGACAATCAAATATAAATCTTTAAACTGTAGTTATCAGAGATATTTATTGACCCATCTTCATATCTTGAACAGTTGAACTTACACCACTCGTTTGATACCTGGAACATAATTTTTTTGGTTATGATTATCTTTTAATAGAAGTAGTCATGTTTTGCTAATTTCCATATTTAAAATATAAATAAATTGTTAATAAGCTTTTTTGGGGGTTTATTTACATTCTATTATTACCATGATAATCAATCATGTCCATTTAGCTTATTGGTTGAAATCTACATCTCCAAGACAATATCTGTAATCATCAAAGAAATTAAATTAAGCTTCCCTATACCGTTATTCTTGCTTTTCCATCTTTCTATTTATTTGTTTATCTATTTTAAATTTCTTACATTTTTCATCTTTTCTGCATTTTAATCTGTCCTTATGAAGTTTTACTACAGTATATGAGTTTGATCTAACTAAATACTGCAAAGTCTGCAATACGGCCAGCCATACACACTTGGTTAATTTACATTACACTATATATATTATTTGAAAAATCTTTTAAATTTTTACGATTTGAAAACAAATATAAGAAAATCTCACATTCAGAATCAGTCTTAACCCATTTGTTGGCGTCAACACTTGAACTAGCTTCATCTATAATCTTATGATTCTCCAAATACTTCTTTGCTATAGCATTTGAACGTTGTGGATGTATCTTCTTGTTGAGTATTGTCCTTAGCATCTGTTCAAAAACACAATACAGAAAAATGTTTACAGTTACTCTTTTACATAACATAAATATCTCTGAATTCACTCGTTTTTACGATGAAACGAAGTTGTAGAGATTTGAATAATCATATACTGTACGTACAGAATAAAAATTACCTTTTCCATTCTTGTATTGGGCAATGAATCTCCCCTAGACAAATCAAGAAGATGAGGTGGAGTTTTGAAGCCACTTGAGCAAACAAACATCTTCTTGAGGAGAAAAGAGAGCGGTTTCTTCTTCCCAATTGTTACATCTGTATTAATCGCAGTGAGATCTTTGCTAGTATCTGTTTCTTCTTCTTCCTTGGAGCAGATATTGTTTCCAAGTGTTCCAATAGCCAAGAGGGTTTCTTCGTCTTGAGGCCAACTTTGAAGTTCTTTACTCAAAGCAGGTACTGATGATTCTTGACCTACATTATACATCATCAAACAGATCAATGATCATGCAAAAAGATTTTTTTTTGTACTTAGTCTTCGTGTTAAAAGAATATTTATTTACTCACAAGAACCTGAAGTTGACTCATGCTTCGTTCCACTAAGTTTTCTTTGAACCCAACTAAAAATCTGTATCCAACAAAATCAAATATTACATAGTCAAAGAAAGATCAACACAGCATCGAAAATTAAGTTTAACATGAAAACAAACCTTCATATTTCAAGAGGCATATAAATAAGCACATGTATATGTGTGTATCCAAGAAATTTTCTTTTTCTGTCGACGATCTTTTATCTCCTTGAACAGCTTTAGGAGATTAAAGATGATCATAGTGGTCCCATGTTTTTTAAAGACACAGTAAACACAAATCCCTGAAGCCAGCAAAAAGCCAGCAAATCAAAAATCGGGTTCAAGTTCCTATAAACAATCCCTCGAAATCAGTTTCTTGCGACTTCAAGTCACCATTTTTCTAACACTTGATCCCATCTTTGTGGACTTTGTTGAATGTCGGTTCACCAAAATCGCATTCTTTACTCGTATAATAATATGGTTTAAGAGATCGAAATCGAGCAAGTTGTCAAGGAAACACATGGATTTGTCTGTTCTTTTACACTTTGTCCCTTCGAGGCAACAAACTATCCAAAAGAAAAAAAACAGAGCCTTTCCCTTTCATATTTGACCAGGCCACGTACGGAAATTACATGCCAGTGTAAGGTAAATGTACAAACTTACTTTGAAGCTTTACACTCGAATATTCAAAATCATTTTATAACTAGTCGTCTCCACAGGTACAGCAAACATTTGTGCAACATTCAAAGCAGGCGATGCAAGCGATCGCTGTGAAGAGCTGTGTGAAGACAAGGACACATTGATCATTGAGCTTAGTGCAGCATTGGACACAACACATGCAACAACATTTGTTGCACAGGGAGACACAACAGCTCGAGGCAGCCTTCACGAACTTCTCTGCTGCATCAGGTGCTCTCTGTTCTCCAAATCCTGGTGGAACATTCTCTCTCGTGGCTGCTTTATCACCAAATCCTATCCCGAGGTTTTGCAGAGGGATCGTTCTTGATAGCATCTTCTGTTTCTCGCCGTTACTCGCTGTCTGTTGAATATATATAATATATATTTGAGTAAAAACGAGTCTGATTTTGCAAACGAGTCTGATTTTGCTCCTCGGAACAGAACAAATCACTAGGTTTCGGTTAGACAAATACCTTCTTCTTTCCACCAGTGTCGCTGGGTTTTAATACTTCTTCTGTGGTCTCCAATTGGATCATTCGAGTATACTCAGATGGTACGCCGGTTTGGATGCTTAGTTTAGCAATCTGAGAAGAAAATAAACAAAGCAGAGTGAAGAAAATAAATGCTGAAGAGGACGAAACTGAGCAAGTGAATAAATTGTACACGAACCTTCTCTTTTAGCTGTTTGTCTTCAGAGAACCATGCCACAGCAGTAAGCAAGTCAATCACATTCTTTGCAAATACCTGAACATATTTAGGGAATGGCAGTTTATGTTAAACTCGGACGCCCCTTAGGGATGATGACGATGAGAGAATTTGATCTTTACTTTATCAAGAGGCATGTCTTTTGCACTTTGTACAGTCAAGTCTGCAGAAAAACTGCTCATATCTCCTAGCAGACCATTGGCTTTCACATTCTCAGGGAACTTTCCTCGGTATCTCCCATATATCATCAATGGACTTGCAGACGTCAGATCCGGAATATGTGATGGGTATACCTAATAGTAGTCACATGTGAGTTTCCCTTTCATATAGTCGAAGGAAACAAAAAAAAAAGATAATGACAGAAAAGACAAGCAAGCAATCTTAGCGTTAGGCTCACCTCAACTTCATCAAGATTCTGCAGGGGCTCGATAATTACATTCACAAGAACAGTTGATAAAGCCCTTGTAAACAGTTTGTCAATTCGTTCCTCGATGTGATCTGTACATCAGATAAATGATAAATGATAAATGTTTAAGAAACCATATTACATATAGTGTAACTTTTTCCCTTCAGTTCAACCAACATACGGAGTCAAAGTTTTTACCTGTATTGTACACTGATTCGTGCTGCCCCCTCGATAGATTTGCAAGCATTTGCAGGAAGTAGTGATTGCAGAATACACCTGAAACATTGCAAATAGTCCACAAATGAAAAGGTAAATAAAAAGATAAACTTGGTCATTTCACATCAAAACCTAGGAGAAAAGGTTTACCTAACCCAAATGTGTGTATCCGTGGAGAAACTGATCCAGCACTAGCAAGACGTTTCTTCATTGCATCGCAAATGTGCCTCTCATCTTCAACGGATCCATCGGTTAAGAAGAAGATCATAGGTATGGAGCCACGAGTATTCGAAAGCATTTCCACAGCCTGAAAGTATCGACAAAAGTCGGTCAAACTGACGCCACGGCTCGGCCCGAGGGGATCTAATCAACAAGGTGTTAAGCGTTTTAAGCTGGACAGACCTTCTCTAGGGGAGGGAGCATGTTTGTACCATCGGCGACAACAAGGTTCTTGTTCATCCACTCAACGCCTCTTTCAACAGCATCCGGAGTAACCAACTCCATTGATGTCGAAAACAGAGAAGTATCATCGCTGAAAGTGACAAGGTTGAAGGAATCCCCAGGATTAAGCTTAGATAGAGCTGTCGATATCGCATTGTTTACATCCTCGAGAGGTTTTCCATTCATGCTTTTACTTATATCAACAACAAAAATTACCTCCCGCTTAAATGCCTGAAGTAGACAAAAAAAAAAAAAAAAACTTAAGTTGGTACTGCAATGACATTTCCTGCGCCGAAAAACAAGTAACAAAATCAAACCTTAGCTTTTTGCTGCTTTCCTGGAAAAAGATAGAAAGAAAAGATATCTCTCTGATCAACATCTTGAACAGGCGCAGACTGAAGGAAAAGTCCACCAACTATATTACTTGAAGAGGCCTGTGATGGGGGGGATGAAAAAAAAAAAAGACTCTTTACGACTAAATTCAATGCAAAACCTTGCAAGTGTATTAGTTCTAAGAATCTGCGTTCGGAGCAAAAGCAGTGAGAAGTTTGTACCGTATAAGAGAAGCTGAAATCAGTGTTGGACCACTTCAAAACATCTGCTTCATATGAAAACCTCAACTTCCCTGCGTTCCGCATTTTTTCCTGTAGTCGTAGATGAACAACGGGATGAGAAAGTTGTACCCTGAAATATCATTGGACCGTTTTCGGAAGAAAAAAAGAAAAAAATCAAACCTTTAGTTGGTGACTGCACCCTTTGCAGAGAAGCTGTGTTCCAGTACCGGCGTTAACACTCAAGTAGATCTTCTCCCTCTTTGAGATCTTCTTTACAGCAGGAGTGACATACTCAGGGAAGTTGAAAGGAACGTCGAGGAAAAACTGCCCTTCGTTATACGTCAGCTTCTGAGACCATGTCATCTTGATCGACAGGTTTGTGCCTCCATCAACCTGCGGTATCGTGAGAGTGAATATGTTTGGCTTCAAGAACCCTCCATTTTGAGGCTGCGCCGTTTTCTCCAATTCGTTTCCATCCTCGGCTGTGATCAGCTGCGTTGTGTAGGATCTCCTGAGAATCTCAACCTCAACACCTAGAATCGAACCCTGTTGAGCCATCACCATATCCCAGTATTAGTTTGAAATCTCAAAAGAGATGAAGCATTTTGAGATTTGATTCTAGGGTTTATCCCAATCCAATACAGTGAATAAACAAGACAAAAATCCCCTAATCATTAACGAGATTATGATGTCAAATCAATTTTGCGGAACCTGTTCTCCCATAGGAATAGCGATTCGGCAATCGCATCTCTTGCTCCCCATAACGCAGTGGACACGCCACACCCCGGTGACGGTGACGAGGGCCGTGTCGAGGTAACAATCGACGTCGAGCTCAACCGCGTTCATCTGGAGAGGAATCAGAGCCGGCGGGTCGCACCTGCCGTGCACGTGAGGCTGATAGCTAGGTAGGTCCGGGTTATCCACAATTCCCGGGTCGGGTATTACAGCGTAAACCATCGGAGCAGAAGGAAGGTAAGCCTGCGCCGTCGACGATCTCTCCATCGGCGCCGCTAGCCTCGGCGCCGCAACCGCTCGGTCGTTTCCGAAATAAATCCGTTTCGCCAGTTTAAGCCCATCCTCCACCGCCCTTGCGAAATCCTCCGCCATCAGACGGCGAAGAAATTTTTTGTATTTTCTCGGGAACCAAAAAAAAAACAAATCACGATCGAAAACCCCGTTGAATTGAATCTATTCGGTTTCCTTCTTCAGACAACAACGACGGTAGAAAAAAAAAAAAGGGGAAACAAATCACTTCGGGAGTCGAGTATTTTTCCAGCGCATATTTTCACTTAAATTTTAATTTCTTTAATTTTTCGTGCCTTTTTTTGGCGCGATCAGGATCCGACGGTTGGGAAACAACTTAACAACGATAGGGGGCAAATCGGCGACATCCGCATTCATTTTACAAATCGGCGCCAACGAATCGTTTTTCTCCACGTGGTAGGAGTACATGGTGGACCCAACCGGAGTTGGATGAAGCATCCGATTCAATTCTCCAACGCTCAAATGTCATGGATGCTTGTGCGCACTCACGTGACTAGCCGTTGGCTCATGGGCTTTCCATGCGCTTATTGGGTAGTTGGAATTAGGTGACGTTGACATAAGCTGGATTTTTTATTTGTTTGATTATTTCCTGATATAGTGTTTTGGTAATTTTTGTCCAAACAAATCAAGACTTTCTAACCCGAATACGTTAGTAGGTCGAGTTATGAATTAAATTAATAAATGCCTGGGAACTGTGGAGTTATGGTTGATTCATAAATGCCTGGGGGATTACAATTATAGAATTAGTTAGCCTAGAGTAATGATTAAACAATACTCGGATTACAAATTTGTAATCTAATTACAAGAATGATACATTGATTATTGTTATTCCCTCTGTTTCAAAATAAGTATTATTTTGACACTTTTCACATAAATTAAGAAAAGTTTTAAAAATTCTGTTTTACCATTTGTTCACACTCAAAATAACATTTTTTTTCTAATTAATACATTAATATAATAAGGTTAAAAGAGGATTTTTATTTAAAAAATTGCATTGAAAATACAAAACGACACTTTTTGTGAAATAAAAATAAAATTTTAAAATAACACTTATTTTGTAACGGCTGAACAGAGAATACCAAAATTAATTTTTTTGAATATCGTAAACCGGTGGACTAAAAAAAAATTGAAGGGGCAAACTGGCCCGTATATGAACTAAATTTACAATTTCACAAATTCTGAACTCGATTTGAATAAAATGTCAACTGATAATAACATTAATCTTTGTTAACTACAGTTTAACATGATTCTTTAGACAAGGAATCTTTTAATTCATAAACATGAATCTTCTTTTTCACATTTTGTTTTTCTCCTTATACCTAAGGCTATCCTTACGTAGTAGAGAGAGAGAGAGCAACTAAGGATGTTTCCACCCACAAGATAGATGAACATTATGACTAGTCAACAAAAAAGGTGATTTTAGAGTGCAGAGGAAGTTCCTACGAATTTACATTTCTTCTGCGCTCCTCTTTCACCATAGACAAAGCTTGTAGCTCTTCCATTATCCTTTCATACTCACTTTTAACGCTCTCGAGCTCACTCCTCAGATTCATGGCCTGCGCAGACAAAACCCAAATTGTATCACCAATCAAAATCAAAATTCGCTTTAGTAATCATTCGACTCAAACTCATTGTCGAATCCCAAATCAGCTGAAGATGGAGCAACTTATGGCGACATAGGTCAATATCTAGTCTTTCGAAGTAAGTGATCGATGGAATCGCCATTAAACAACCGATTAAATAGTTAGTTTTCTTTTCTAACAGAGGACAAGACTCAAGGAGACTAATAAATTAGCTCCATATATCTTGATATGCCTTTTAGAGGAACCACACGCAAATGAAAGAGACGAGTAATTAGAAGAAAAGGGATGTTAATGCCAAAACGAAGTACCTTGAGTTCAAGGTTTTGACTTCGCACCTTGTGGTCCAACCATCTGAGTATAAGAGAGAGATCATAAATTTCTGCCCACAAACAAACGCAGAAATTGACAATATATATATGTTACAAAAAAAAATTTAACTTACTTTGCTCGAAGCTTCTTGTTTTCTTCCATCAACTTGACAGTTTCACTATCTTGGGAACGAATTGCAGATCCTTGAATAAACTTCAGGAGCAGAGATGGTTACAAACTAAAGTTAGTATCATGTTTCAGGGTGAACACTGGGGTAACGTAAGGGAAATGGGTTTGAGGTACCTGTTCAACCCGATTCTGCCCCGGGACAGTAAATCCATCACTTCCCACCCTTCTTTTTGACGCTGCACTTGCAGCAAAATCAGGATGTTCTTTCCTCTTCTCCAACACCACTGCAACAAATAATGCAACCATCACGTGTTAGCATCACAGAGAGTTAGATTGTTGTGTTACAAAACAACGTCCAACAATATGATTGTGTTAAATTAACTCTTCCTTCCACACATCACAATTAAATAGCAGAAGCACAATGTGTGACAGTTTTGCCTTAAGATATTGCGTATTGGGTTGTTCTACTTTTTCTTTTCAAGTGTTGAAGACGAAATAGATGCAATGACTATATATAGAGGCACTATCATTTTCATGTTATTTGGCATAATACTGGACCCCAAGTTTCTTCACGGTTTAACTCTTAGTAGCATTTTACCTGGCTCAACAGAAGCTCTAGGGAGAGATGCCAAATTCGCATTAGAAAAAACTGCTTGGAAACCTGGAGGAGGACTTATTGCTTGTCTGCCACTATCTCCACCAGGATTATTCTGGAACATGTTGCCATTTGTACCAGCAGGTCGAACATTTTCAGCTACCTTAGGACGAAGCTTCTTATCTTGATACCCAATCAACACACAATGGCACTTCCTATTAAAGATTTCCAATCATTTGAAATGGTAAGAAACACTGGAAAGTGATACAAGCCAACCCAGAGGTAATGAGGAAACTTTTAGAGGCAAAACGTGGGACTCAAGTCCCATGCTCGGCAAGAGAACAAGATATCTTATATGGTCTTCTCCCATACACTACGAAAACTCTGTAATATCATCTACTTTGGGGAGGGAATAGATAAAACAAGCAACATAACATCCACCAAAAACATAAGGCCTAGGAAATTACCAATACTCCACTGTCATTTCCTTTAAACGGGTTTCAAGTTTCTGAAGAAGGATAGTTTTCTCAAAATCTTGCTTGTTATGGGTTGGCTCGACAAAATTAGCTTCTAGAGCACCTGCAAACACATAAAACTTAACATAAATTCACCCATCATAAAGAACTGTGCTAAAAACAACCAAACCAGTAGGAAATCTATTGTTTTATTGTTTGATCCTTTCGGAGCTTCTTACCAACAACTCCTCTTCCTTTACTGCTTGAGTTGCGTAAGACTTGCCAATATGGCTGAAAGGAACAAACAAATCAGACAAGGTCACAGTAACATACAAGATTATGTATGGAATTTGTGATAGAAGCTTGACATGATACTTTTGAGTAGTCTTTAAATGGGGTGAAACAACTTTTATGTGGCAAATTTTGAATTTAAATATCTTAATAAGTAGATTAAAAACCCCTTTATATATGCATGCTAGTATCAGTGTAGACAAGTCCTGCAACTTTTAGACACTTTTTCCTTGAGTTCTATAAGGCACAAAATGTTAAATAATATCTCGGTATATGATAATCCTTTTATCTAATGTATGTGAACTAACATATTTAACATTTCAAAACTCACCATTATTAGTCGGTTTTTGTGATAAACACAGAATCCGCTAAGGTTTACTTTGGGAGCTTCTTTCAGAAATCCAATCGTCGTTACCACTTCAGCCTGCTCAGCGAACCGCGAGACACAAATCATAATAAAGGAGAAAAATAACTACGAAAAATAAAAACCTCTCCATATTTTGCCCACCTGTTCATGTCCAGCAACTTGAGGCTTATACAAGATGTACTGCGGATGCTTGAGATCATCAGCAACGTTATGCTGATCGACAACCTTACCACGCAAGACAATCTTGAAAGTCTCAGGAATCCGCAAGTATAATATGGATAGGTAAACCTGCAAAAAGGTATCAGCAGCAGAAAGTATATTATTTCAGTTGCATGTCAGTTGTCTTGCATCCCTATAATACAGTTGCACAAGTATTATCAGATATATAGCTGTCTGCAGCCCTGTATCTATGTCTATGATGTGTACTTATTTCCCACTAGTATTCATGAAAACATTCGCGCATTGATGTATGGTTCAATATCAACGTGTATGCCACTTGCACATGAACATAAGCAATAAACAATTCCCAACATGACCAAAAAAATAAAAGCTTACACGTAGGGAGTACGAAAACCGGGTTGCAATATGATCATTCATAATTTTACATGCAGTTTTTTTTATGTTTCCTTCAATGAGAATATCCTGTAAGAAGAAAGGAACAAAACAAGATCTTAATTAAATGATAATACTTGGCAATGAAAAGGAGATCAGAAACAAGAAAGATAAATAACATTAACCTCTGCAACCGAGTGAAAATCTAATTCCAATTTAGCATCGCTGTTGAGCCACATATTATAGATGATAACTTTCGTCCCATGAGATCCAACGTCGTCAAACTGCCACGAGGAGGAAAAAAAGAAGCAAATTGTCACCGGAAAGAGAAACGTGGTAACATATCAGATAAAAGAAACGTTTTTATTTGATACAGGGCACGAACAATGCCAACATGAAAGAGCCTATTTTGAACGCACGCTAAAATCCCCATTGAATAACCTGGCCATTTATTCATCCATATATTCAAGGAACGGACGCAGGTATAAATACTACCAACATCCAAGAATGTGCAATTACGGACATGGAGAGCAATCGTGGATGGCTTCAAAGATAAGATCACTAATTATATGGAAATTCAAAGCTCACCAAAAGCTTTTATGAATAGGTTCATAATAGGGAAATATCACACTCATGGAACCCCAAATCCTAAACCACGTATCCAAATAAATATACATATTGTAAACAGAAAATTGGCCTTGCCTGCTGCAAAAGTTCTGCCTCTGTTGAAAATGGAGTCCATTCTAGTAGAATGGAGAGAATGGATATAAAACGTTCTCGGTCTTGCAATGTCACGAATTCGCTAGTTGAGGCCTTGAACTCGTAATCCAACTGAGTATTCATAAGGCTACACGGTTAGATTACAGAAAAACAAGGTACATTTATATGTGCGAGAGAACGAGACTCACAATGGGAACAACTATTCTATCATGGCCAGTACGTGTCAGGTACGTATAAGAAAGGAGCCCTATACTTTGTGTCCATATTCTAGTCAGAAGGAAAAGAAAACAATCAGGATTTTCTCTGGTTTAGAAAGCAAATTGAAAAACGAAGTGATTAATGGAGGGAACCAGAGAGGTAAAAACGATCAAACATACACACACTCATATTTACTATTTCTAAAATCCCCCCAAAGTAGGATTGACAAAAGATAATAAAAAAATGAATACAAAAAAGGTTAGAACATCAGCACATAAAATAAACAACAATGGCCACTCACTGGTTCTTCAAATGGCGGCTGAAAACAATGACATCTGCCCCAAGTCTCATTGTGCTGGTCTTAAAACCATTTCCATCTAAAGAATCATTACGAAGAATGAGATACAGAATCAAATCTAAAGATCTCTGCTGCAAAATCATAAATAGAGAAATGTGTTGCAGAATCATTACTGAAGATACGAGTTCAAAGAATGAAGAGAAAGATGCATACATTTTCCAATGGCTGATTCCGATTTCTTATCTGAGAATCCAAAACCCATGCAATGCCGCATTGCTTGAGGATCCATCCCACCACCATCATCTGAAATTTTAATGCAAGGATGATAAGAAAAGTCTTTCTTTTGCATGCCCCCCGTTGTGAAACGGCGCAGAAGTTAACTCAAAAAGATGACACGCAAAAATACCTTGAATTAGCAATGCTGGTGTACCATCCCTCGGATTTGTGGTTTTATCTACAATGACAAAAGTGGCCCCATTTTGGATCTATAGGGTGATGGAGATACAGGGCACAAAATATATTAATAATGTGTCATTCCGAAACTTTTAAGATGATCTACTAATATTTAGGCCACACTTCCACCTCAATGAAACAAAAGACAAAAGACAGAGTCAGAAAGTAAACCGCCTGGGTTCCGGGAGGGACAAGTTCTCTTTCAAGAATAAATGAGTCTATCAAGCATTTTAAGGTTCAAAACAATTCGGTTTTGCCGCGACATTAAGATGTGTTAAAAACAGATATTCCGAAAGAATCTTAATAAAAAAAAGTTGCAGTAATGAACAAGCAGGTGGTCAGATTTAAATATTAAGAGCATCAAAAAGAAAGGACGTACCTCGTCCACAGCATTGTCAAGCAGTTCTGCAACAGCTGCAAGTAGAGAGAACCAGATAAGTCTTGTTAAAACGCTTGAATAATATTTGCAGCCACATACCAAAAAAAGAAAAGGAAAACTACGATTGCATACCACCAAAAGCCCATTTGTGTGAAGTAGCATTGGAGTGAAGGAACATAGGGTGCACATGAAGATAGTTTTTTCCAGCTGTGAAACATATGTCAAGAACCATAAGTAAAACGCTTCTACATTATGTAGAGAAAAAACTCTGCACTCTGGCCTCCAGAGAGGAAGATCAACTCAACCAAGTACAGAGTAAGACAAAGTAAAAAAAAACTGCATACTTGGCTGCTGAGACTTTGAACTCGATTCATCAGTGTAGTTTCCAGCTTTCCAGAATTGCCTACAAACGGGGGCTGGGCAAACGGTGGATGAAGAAGTGACGCCGGAATCTTCAGGAGGCGTCCGCACCTGATCAACCACACTTGTGCTGCTCTGCCCACCCATTGATCCTCTATTTTCTTCTGACTCTTGAGGTAGAGCATTCCCTTTGGAACCATGGGTGCGGTGCTCGGGTTTGATAACCAAAGCATCATTCGAAACGTTTATACTTCTGTTGTAGTCCATCTTGTTTATCTGTCAAGGAAACAAAAAAAAATAACAAACGAGTTTCAATAGATTTCACAATCACAGATCATAAAATTTCATAGATCGTGTTTTTTTCCCATCGTGTGTGTATGAATTCCTCAAAATCTCACCATGCAAGTATCAAGAAATTCATGTTTGTGAAGAACAAATGTCGTATATGATTGATAGAGCAATCCTAGTTAATGGAACTCAGATCAAATGACCAAGCAAGTAAAAACTAGGGGATAACAAATCACAGAGGCCATGTGTGTGAGAGAGATAAGATCTTCGCTACGATGGATGTTGGTTTACCTGAAAATTATCCTCATGCAAATCGACTGCTGCTCTCCATTGTGTCCAGTCCACAATTTGCAACGAGGTGAATAGAGGAGAAGAAGATAGTCAAATAATGATGCAAATCGAGTGCTACTCTTGGGGCTTCTCTCGGAATACTGACTCCCACTCCGGCGTCACTTCAACCTAGCACTCCTTTTTTCACGGCGATGAAACCAGACAGTCGGGAGTGAGGCCTCGGGTAGCTGCCGGAACAATGTTCCGGTCAAATCAAAGCGACGACACGGCGGAGAAAAGAAATAACTAATTAAAATCTGAGACTCAGAGAGAGAGAGAGAGAGTCGAAATCAGGCGCGACTGAGGGAGACAGGACGAAATCCGCGGAGGGGAGATTGAGAAAGGAGAGTGGGGGAATTTGGAGAGGAAAGGGTTTGTTCTTCTAGACGAAATATGGTGAATAAATAATGTGGGGCCAGCTAATATTTATTTATTTTAATATTCCTTTCATATTTTTATATATATTTATTTAAGATGTTTATATATAATATTTAAAATTAAAAGATCATTAAATTTTTTCTTTTTCCAAAACAAAACATCAATTCCAAAACAATTTAATCAATAGAAAAATAATATATAAAATAAAACAATTATTTTTTACATTGATTTTTAAAAACATTATCTACGTATGAACAAAAAAAATTTCTAAAATATTTTATAAAAAAATAGAAAAAGTAGTAGAAAGTAAAAAAAACTAACAAAGTTACTGTTCTCCCAAAAAAAAGAAAAAAAAAAATGAGAATAGAGAAACTGTAAAAAAAATTGTACTGCACTACAGCTTTGTCCACGACTGAAGCAGAATTGCTGTATTGCTATGTTTTTTGTAAAAGTAATTTTGATACCATTCATTCACGAGTGTACTATTCGAAGTTTCGAATAATTGATTACAGAACAAGCGGTACACTTCTTATTGCTTAGATATGCGATTAAAAAACAAAATAATGATTAAACATAACACGAAAGTGTAATGACTTCAATTGATAGATGTAGTAGGGTGAAGAAGGTGAGATATTAAACTTATAAATCATTTGTGTTGAGCTTCATATCAAAAAAGATAATAAGAATAAAGAGAAGAGAATGACTTAAAAATTCTTCGTTGACCATTTATAAAGACACAACAAACACTTAAAATCCTAAAGAAACTGATACTATCAGACTCTAGTCTCCTCATCTGGCATTAAAACACTGGCACTTAAGAACGGAGGCTGTTTTGGACATTCAAATTTACAATCTTTGTTCTTTAACATCAAGACTATCTCAGACATCGACGGCCTCAGTTCTACTGAAGACTGAACACACAACAATCCCATCTCAAGAACCTTTAAGGCCTCTTCCTCTGTGAACTTCCCTTCCAATCGTGGATCGATCGACCGATTCAGGGTGTTTGCTTTAAAATGTTCCCATACCTATCCCAACAACATCCAAGAACAACCCATTACAGAGCTGAAATACGAGTGTGTGTGTGTGTTTTTACATCCTAACTCAAACATGGGAACAAAGCATACTTACAGAGTATAAAACCGAGCTAGTTCCTTGCGTGAATGCATTGTTTTTCTTCCCAGTTGCTATCTCTATGACAAGAACTCCGAATGCGTAAACGTCAGCTTTCTCTGTTAATTGGCCTTTGATCAGATACTCTGGCGCCAAATAACCGCTACAGTTCAAAAAAAAAAAAAAAAAAACACATTGTGTTTTCTGAAACGCGAGATGGTGTGTTAAAGAAGAATGAGTGGAGAGGTAAATAATACACTCACAGTGTTCCAGCGATCCCAGTATTGGTTTGCGTTTTGTCAGTGCCCATGGAACGCGCGAGTCCAAAATCCGCTATTTTGGGACTCAGGTTTTGGTCAAGGAGAATGTTGCTGGTTTTGATGTCTCTGTGTATGATTTTCACTTGAGATCCTCTGTGAAGGTAGTCTAGACCTTCCGATATTCCTACAATGATGTTGAACCGTTGCTTCCAGCTCAATATGTGGACTGTGTTTTTCACTGCGGTATCAGAATAACACAACAAAAAGTTTAGTTCACTAGGACGGATCCGAATAAGATCGGTTAAGATTTTTTTGTGCAAACTCACTGAAAAGGATTTGATCCAGGCTTCTGTTATGAACGTATTCGTAGACAAGAAGGCTTTTGGGACCTTCGATGCTGCAGCCAAGCAGTCTCACAAGGTTCTTGTGTTGAACTCCGCTGATGAGATTCACTTCGTTGAAGAACTGATCCGCCCATTCCCGAGTGTTGAAGAAGAGCTTTTTGACTGCGACTGTTCTGCCATCAGGAAGAATCCCTTTGTATACAGAACCCGCACCTCCTTGGCCTAGCTTCATCGAGTCGTGGAAAGACTCAGTTGCCTTCTCGAGCATCTCGTATTTGAAATTCAAACACGATGGGATTTCAGCTAAACAAGAAGACGAAGAAGAAGATTCATGAGAAGAGCGAAAACAAAAAAAAACCTCGAGATCGCTTTAATACAAAAAAAATACCTTTTCTTTTCCTTGAGAACCGTGTGTAACTGATGTAGGCGCCAAGAGAGGTAAGAAGCGACAAGGAGATCAGAGCAAATCCTAGTTTCATCACATCCTGAGTACTCAAATCTGGAAGAAACGATGAATGTATGAAGCTTTCTTGATCTGCGCAAGAGAGAAGAAACACAGGCTAATTTGATGATGAGTGAAGACTCTTGAATCTTTAGACCAAATCATCTCAAAAGATGCAGCTTACCTTCGTCGGGCTTACGTTCAGCAGCATCGTCGAAAAACTTGTGTGTAGAGTACTTGACGTAGCACCCAGTGAAAAAGGCTCGAGCTTCATGTCCGCCGCAAGCTCTCAAGCTCGACCTAGCATTCACCAAGCAGTCTCGACACGAGTTCTCATCAAGTGTTTGCCAACACTGAGCCAGAGCGTAAACCGACGGGCTTCCACCGGCGCCGAATCCTCCGTTTCTCACAGCCTTTAGGGTCACATTGACAAAGGCCTCGTCGAGGTCTTTCCAGAACTCTCCAACCCCTGAAGAACCCGTTCCCTCGCACCTGGCCCGGTCGAATCTGGGGTCGACGAACTCCTCTGAGAAATCTCGGTTGTCGAACCGTAAGAAGCAGCCGTCGCTATGGATTCGGCCGGAGTTGGAGCTCAGGCATGTCCTCTCCAGCTCCGATTTGCTCTCGCTGAAACAGCTGCGACAATCGGAGGCGGAGAGGTCTTCGCGGCACTGTAGAAACACGTAGATGGGTGGAGATACGTCGGTGAGGGAAGACTCGACCCAGAGTTTGCGTTCGGTTATGAGTTCGCTGACGGGAGACATTGCTCGGAGAAAGTCGGCGTGGCGTCTAGGGTTTACAGGCTGCTGATCTTGAGGTTGACAGACGAGGAGAGATTTCGAAGAAAAAGAGCTCGCCGTGGCTAGTAGAACAAGGAATGAAACCCACGCGAGGAAATGAGCGATCGAAACAGAAAATTGCATCAGAAAACGGAGAGTCTTCGATCATGAAACAACGTTCAGAGGAAGAAGAAGACTTTCCATATGCAATTCTGCGATTTCTGGGTAATCGAATCGAGAATAACATCGATGAATTGCTTTCAAACCCTCAGTTTTTTTTTTTTTTTTTGTTTACTTCTTCGTCGTCTTCCCTCACCCACATCCAACTCCGCCGTCTCGGCGGGTGGAAAGGGTAGATAGTTTCTCGGGATAAGAGATAAGGAAGAAGACGAATCAATCTTTGTGTACTTCTGGTTCATCTTGGACTTTGACAGATTGAAAATCTCTGTTTTTCGTTTTGCTCTCGCTTAATTTTGGATTCTGCCAAGAGAGACAGAGAGATTTTGCTTCTCTTGTTGCTTTGCCTTTGCCTTTGCCTTAATTTAGCCTCTCTTTTTTTTTAATCTTAGCGAGCTTCTAATTTTAGTACAAGTAAAAGCAGATTATTTTCGAACAGAAAAAAAAAAAAATTTAATTTTTAATGTAGCCAATGACACGCACGGTTTCAGCAGAAAAGGTTGTATATCTATCATCAATAATACCAAAGAGACTATTGATTGCTATGAACGTATGCTCTTCTAATGTTCGGATGCTATGAAGAATTTTTAGTATGTTTTACAGCTTAAAATTGAGGAATGTTTCGTAATTATATAAGACTACATTTTGTGTGGACTTGAGTTATATTCTTTCTGTTTTATAATAAGTGTCATTTGGAAAAAATGTATCTGCAATGTATCTAAATGTATTAAACTCAAAACACCTTCAGATACATCCAATTACAATGCAGATATATTTTCTCTAAATGACACTTATTATAAAACGGAGAGAGCATAAGTTTAGATTATAGAACAAGATTCTTCATTACATTCTTTTATTCTAGCATAAAAAAATGTGTGCAGCAGCAGCACTCTATCATCATTTGCTTACTTCTAGCTTCAATAAACCATTTATGATTGCCCCAACCATGAATAGGTGAATACATAGATGTGGGAAAAACACTCTAAATTTTCTGCAAGATGAAATGAACGCTTGTCATATTTAATATGAAAATTCTAACTTTGCTCATGTGGCCATCACAACTTTGAAAGAAAGCTCAAAGATGATCTCTGTTTCTAGATGATAATTTTTGGTTGATATATATTAGAGAGTCAAATTGTAAATAGAAACGGATTCATTTAAACTTAAGACAAACACTAAATGGATTCTATTTATATCAATAAGGATTTGAATTCAAGAGTTTTATAAATGATGTAGATATATATATATATATATATATATACATATTCAAGATTCTGAAACATTAGAACGAATTATTTTGCTGTTATAATAATGATGATGTTTTTTTATTGAACAATAATAATGATGATGTTGAGAACAAAATATGACGATGTAGTTATTATTGGAACAAACGACAAACGCGAGTAGTTGGGATTGTTGTAAGCAAAATGTGTCGATGTAGTTATCATTAGAACAAGTGGCAAATGCGAGTGTGTTAAACTGATCTTAGGTAAGTTTTAGTTGAGTATTAAGAGACTAATCGCTAATCATATTATGGGCTTATAAAATACTGAATACAGAGACTTTGGTGGTTCGGTTCTTTTATGGTACGTAGCAAGCTGATGATTTACATTATTTAGTTTTGTGATTTCACCTTATTTGTTGAGGTAGAAAATTGATTTTTTTTTTTTTCGGTTTTGTTTTTTTTTTTTGTGTCTCTGTCACCGTGTATCCAAAGAACTTGATAAATTAGATTTGTTCCGTATAAAAACAACATTTTAATATTAGACATTAGATTACAGAAAATATAAAGCAACCTTTGAAAAAGTAAGATTTATTCCGTATAAAAATTGCAATGCTCGAAATCACTTAATACCCGTTTTAATAATTGCAAACTTAACGGCGGTGACGAACGAGCTCACACATCTTAAACACGCTAAGTGCAAGGACGAGTACATAGGCACCTATGACGGATACTCCGGTCTAGAATATAGGGTTGACGCAATAAACGGCTTCAAAGACCGAGCCAAATCTCAACAGAAGGCCCATGATCTCAATACATTTTATGAGCCGTGAATCTGTCAAACCCTTTGCTCTACGCAACAACTGTTGGGAGGTAAACATTGGAAAGTCCAGTCGGGTGCGGATCCGTTTGAGTCACATTCTCACTTTGAGGAAGTACCTTATCCACGTTGAGGAAAAGAAACGTATTCGTTGAAATCCACCGGATGAATAGGTGGGCCTCCTTCAAAAACTTTTCCCATGCACGCGGGTCTTCGGTTGGCGCTTCTCTTTGTACCTCGCTCTTAGAGACTCCAAGATAATCAGCATCTTTTTGGTGTATTTTCTCCTCGCAAGTATCTGGCGATCATAGCATCACCCCAGCCAAGGCTTAATGTCATTTTGTGCTTTGAAACAAAAAAAATGTAAGAAAGAGACAGTTGAAGAGATGTAAAATGAACAATGTTTGCACAATTGTGATTTTAAAGCTTATACAATAATGGTTAAGGTGAACAAAGTCATATTTTTCCACATTTTTATGTATATACTTTAATATATATTAAAATTTTAAATTTGATGAATGGTTTTAAAGAAAAAGTGAAATCAAAAATGTAATTTAAAATTTTCAGATATAGAACTGCAAATAGTGAAAATATAGTTTTTGAACATGACAATTGTTGTAAATAGTGAAATTTTTGACAACGACAGTAAACGGATGAACTTTAAATTTATATCAAGTGTGTAAATAGTTTAAGGTTGGAACCAACGAAAATATGTATATCAAATGCCGTTTATTTAATCTCAGTGGGGAATAACGATATTGCTATCACATATTTCATAGTTTACTACGATAATTAGAAGATTAAAGATTACAAAAGATAAAGAGGGCCACATGATATCAGTGTATATTCGTTACAAGTTTAACTTTAAAAAACAATTTCAACAAAAAATGAAAAATGAAAAATGGAATTAAGAATTCAGAGTTAATTAACCAACGTTAGTTCTATAATGCATGTGCCAGTGTGCCACCGTCAGTCTGCACCAAAAACATCCATGTCAACTTCGAACTATATAAGAATGAAGGAGAGACCAAACATAAACTTTCATATTTAAAAACAAATTATGAGTAACCAATGAAAACTTTATGTCAGTTTTCTTCCAATATATTTTCGAATATTGATCGGTTTAACTGTCTAGTTTCTAGTAGAACATTGTATTGAGCGAATGATTTTGATTGACGTGCGAATATTTTTAAGATAAAATAAAGGAAGTATGTTGAACGGAAAAAAAGAAAAAAAAGGAAGAATAGTTTCAAATAGAGTAATGACATATTTAAGTGTTTTGAAGACAGTTCTTGAGCAAAAATAAAAAAGTTTTGAAGACATTCTATCGCAAATATTAGAATATGTACATTTCAAATGTTGTAGTTCAATGTATTAGTTTCTCGTAAATGATAGTAATGTTGGTATCTGCCTATTGTCTTGGTGACTATGTGAAATAGACAAAATTTTAATAAAAGCCTGTATAGAATTACAAAAAACGGAAAAAGAATATAAATCAACAGTTTGATTCAATAAAAAAAAAGAATATAAATCAATCAAACCAATTCTATACATACAAAATATAGATATATTTTACCCTATATTTATAAGTGAAGTGAATAGTTTTGTATGCCTTCATAAGCAAATGAATCACAAGATATAAAAGGACCCAGTAATAGCAACAAATCGTCCTTTGTTCTTTCCATTGCTAATCTTTCCCAACCTTCTTCATTATTTGCAACAATCGTCATTTGTTCTTGCTCTCTTTTTCTCTATTTGGTGATGATCAAGACGCGTAGATATGAAATCATTTATAACAAAGTTTTGGATGTTAGCAAAGTAGATATGGCTTTATACACCTAAATTTGCAGTTTTACTCTATTTCTCTCTGTAAAGATATGATTGCCAAACTATTTAACTTCTCTTGTGACATTAAAATATATAATATTATGTGGACTTCTCCAACGAAAAGTCCAAATATATAGGTTTAAACTATATACATAAAACTAGTAATCGATAATAATAATTCAGCCAAACCAAATCTATATAAGTGAAGCGATCCCCGTTTTATGCCTCCTCAATCAAGGAATCAATAAATATATAAGGACTATACATAAGTATATATGCACAAACACTGACACACATCTATTTCTCTTATTTGCATTAGAACAAGTGGCAAATGCGAGTGTGTTAAACTGATCTTAGGTAAGTTTTAGTTGAGTATTGAGAGACTAATCGCTAATCATATTACTGGCTTATAAAATACTGAATACAGTGGTTCGGTTCTTTTATGGTACGTAGCAAGCTGATGATTTACACTATCTAGTTTTGTGATTTCACCTTGTTTGTTGAGCTAGAAAAATGATTTTCGGTTGTGTTTTTTTTGTCTTTCTGTCACCGTGTATCCAAAAAACTTGATAAATTAGATTTGTTCCGTATAAAAACTGCAGTGAGAACATTTTAATATTAGACATTAGATTACAGAAAATATAAAACAACCTTTCTAAAAGTAAGATTTATTCCGTATAAAAATTGCAATGCTAATTTATTACGAATTTGAATAAACTTTTTAAAAGTAAGAAAATGTGAAACATGTTGATGGGTTTTTCTTTTTTTAGTAATGTTCTTATATACCGAAGGTGAAAAATTATAAAAATTAAATAAACATGTGGGAAACATCACAATATTTTACTTTCCCTTTCTTTTTCTTTAACTTTCAATTGACTCGTTTTTAAAAACAATTCCATGCTTTTCGGAGGTGTTCGGTGTGAAAGGCCATCGTATTGGAATTCTTTTTTTTTTGTTTCAGATACCTATCAAATCGACATCGACAAAATTGCATGATTCTAACTTAATTCTAGAAACCAAATCTTTTATTTTTTTTTGTTGTCAAGTCTTTTCTCACAACTGGCTAGAAGATGTTAATACATAAAGGATCCTCTTCCACGACTTTTCAAGATTTTACTTTCTCTCTAAGATTTTGTCCAAAAAAGTTTCACAAATCACGGTCAACAAAAAATATCAGTAAAGAACTTAAATGAAAACCATGAAAGAAATCAGTTTTTTTCGCAAAACGAAAACCTTGTTAACCAGTAGGACAAATAATTAAGCATATACTAATAGTTTTGTATCGTTGATCTATAGAAGAAGAGTCATTGCACTCAATTCTTATAGGATACGAGTAATTGCACTAAATGACTATATATTGGAAGTTAATTAAGTAAATTGACCCTTTTTGTAACAAAAAAAAGAAACTCTTATTTTTTTAAATTATAATAAAAAATCATTATGCATAAAAAAGATCAATGTATTTTTTTTAAGAAAATACTATAACATGTTCTTTAGAAGTATAAGAGTATCAGTATTGGTGATCTTATAAATTGAAACTCTTAAAAGGCCTTTTATTATTAATTTTTTTTTAAAAAAAAGTAAAAGTGATGAACCGTGTCTCCACACGTGGCGAGAGATAGTTCCTGTGCAGAACCATGTCATTTAAAAAAAAAAAAAATTCTTTAGAACTCTTATTGAGCTCACCAATACTGCTGCTCTAAGCACCCTAAATGTTGGTTATCTACCTAATTCATCTACTTAAATGACCCTACATAATAAGGGGCAAATCGGTACAGAGTGTCTTATATAACGTATGTTGCCCGAGTCTTATTTCTATTGTTATATATGGATTTTATGTTAGGTTCATGGATCTATAGAATACATTCATTTTCACAAATAAAAACAAACTAAATTTTCTATGTAATCTATTTTTTTAATACCTTGCACTGCATATCTACATAATCTATATATTGCATGATTTTAATTGATGTGAAACCAAATCTTGTGTTATATTTTGCCTTTCTCTTCCCGCAATTGATTAGAAGATGTTGAGATTGAGACGTAAAAGGTCTTCCCCTAATGCTTTGTCTATTTTTTGTTTTTCTCAAGATTTGGTCCAAAAAGCAAGTGAGATTCACAAATCAAACAATGGTCCACTAAACAGAGTGCATTTATTACGTTCAAAGAAATTCGATTAATAAAAGAAACTCAACTGAAAACGATGACAACAATTAAACAATGTCCCTTTTGCCGAAAAAAGCTTAAGATAATCTTCTAGTAATTGTATCCAAATACTACTAAAAAAAAACCGAAAGTGCTCGAGTATATAAAACATATTTGACATATTGTGAGTGATAGATTAAAGTTATCTAGTCACATTATTCGATTCGAATGTAGTAGAGTATCAAGCGATCATTTCGAAATTAGAAACTCCAAAGTATGCTTACATGATCAAATCGATTAAAATAATCAGATGCTTTGTAGGACTGATGCTTTTTATATATATTACAAACTAGAAATGTAATGAAAAAGAATGTAATCGGTGATTTAATCAGTAATGCTATCGATTAATTAATTGAACAATGTCTACTGGTTTTATATTGAAAAGGCAACTGATTATCTATGTCGACAAGTAGACAAAGAAAAATAGAGGTAATTACTAAAAGAGGAAGGAAAGTTCCACGTTACGAGAGAGAGTGGTCGCTGTCGGATTGAAAGAAACAGACCAAACAAAGATCTTTGAAATCTTAAAAAAAGATTCGGTGCCCAAAGATTTTGACCTTCAAGACACAAATATTTTATGCATTTACCATTATTTTTTTTTTCTTTTTCTTTCTGACAGTTCCAACACACAACATCACACTTGACCCCAATTTAAGATTTTGTTTCCTCTTCAAAGATCTCACCAGCAAAATCCGATCTCCCGAATCTCTCTACTAAACCCCACCTCTTATATTAATGTCACCTAACCTAACTTTTTTTCTTTCCTTCTTCCTCCATCACATCACATTGATTTCTGGGTCTTTCTTTCTCTTTAATCCAAAGCTTCGTCTTCGTTTTCCTTGAACCATTTTCTTCACTCTTTTTCCGAGTTAGCTATGGCAGTTGGTGAGGTCATGAGGATGGAGATTCCCGCCGGTGGAGATTTGACAGTTACTTCCCCGGAGTTACATGTTCTCGCCGTCGACGATAGTATCGTTGATCGTAAAGTCATCGAGAGGTTGCTTCGAATCTCCGCTTGTAAAGGTAAATACCCAAAATCACCCTCTCTCTCTCTCTCTCTTTATCTATCTATGTATCCCACCTTCGAGTGTCTCTGTTTTGTGGGTTTCGTTGTCCTTGCCTAATAATCTCCAATCAAATATCTGTTTTTTTTCCTTCAGTGACGACTGTAGAGAGTGGGACTAGGGCTTTGCAGTATCTTGGCTTAGATGGAGACAAAGGAGCTTCTGGTCTCAAGGTAAATTCCCAAAAGATACTTGCTCTGTTTTTTTTACTGTGTACAAATCTGATTTAAATTACTGGGAATCATCCAATAATTAAGGCAAGAAAGAGGCTTTGCAACGTCTGCTCTTGTGTTCTGTCTTTATGATCAGATGGGTTTAAGAAAAAACCATACTTTTTTTAGTCATTGATTTTTATGTTTTTGTTATAAGATCTGAATTGTTGTTGAAGTATCTTTATCAACAATTCTGTCATTTTTTTCCTTATAACAGGATTTGAAGGTGAATTTGATAGTGACGGACTACTCAATGCCAGGACTAACAGGATATGATCTTCTCAAGAAGATTAAGGTAATAATAGATTTTTTTTTTTTTTTTTTTTATCAATCTGAGAAAAGCTGGAAAATAAATCTTCTCATACAAATTCTCCATTGATATATGCACAGGAATCTTCTGCATTCAGAGAAATACCAGTAGTGATTATGTCATCTGAAAACATCTTGCCTCGTATAGAAGAGTAAGTGTTTCTGTAATGTGTAAAATAGCACAAAGTTGTTAGATCATACTTTTTGTCTACACTGTTGATCTAAGCTATGTGGCTTAATCTTCCTCTTCTTTCCAGATGTCTCAAGGAAGGAGCAGAGGATTTTCTGTTAAAACCTGTGAAACTAGCAGACGTAAAGCGAATAAAACAACTTATCATGAGAAATGAAGCAGAGCACTGCAAAACCTTAGACCATTCTAACAAGAGAAAGCTTGCAGAAGACATTGATACATCATCATCATCATCAATAAATCATGATGACTCTTCTTCTGTCAATGACTTTCCATCTTCAAAACGGATGAAAGCAGAACCTGAAAATCTTTCCTCTCCCCTTTGAAATATATATAGAGCCAAGACCTTAGCTAACATTGTCTGTTAATATTCCTCGACTAAGTTTTTGTTCAATCGGTTTTGTTTTGAGGTTAATACAAAAGACTTGATTGAGAGATCATTGCTTCGCTTAAACTACCTCATGTATTCTTAAAATTCTTTTTTTTTGCATTTTGTATCTTGTAAATTTTGAGGACCAGGTTTGTCATAAAAATAACTCTTTTTCTCAAAATACACTCTCATTATCATGTGCAAGTAACAATAAATACTTGAGTCATTGGGGCCATCTTGAATCACTACAAACTCAAGTATTTCCGAGAGCGTTTCCTAGCGTTCATAAGCTCCATTAATGATGGTAGAGGCCGAGGCACAGGTGCGTTCATTGATCTGTATAGCTTTCTCAATTCACCACTAAGATCTTTGCAAGTCTCCTTTGACGAATGAGAACAAATTCTTCTACAAGAAGATCCCTTCTCCATTGTTTCTTCCTTGGTAAAGGACTCAACTACCTCCTCCATATTCAACTTTTCTAATCCCGGCGAGGTTTCTGTGTATACGCATCGAGTGTATATGGCTTTTCCCTCGTGAAGTTGATCAGATACCTGAGAACTTAGCCTTGCCTTCCCAAACAGAGTTACAGGAAGAAGGATTTTTTCAGGGGATAAACTCAGAAGCTGCTTCTTTATGCTAGAGGATTCGATTACAGGCTCCATCTTGGAATTTGCAGAATCCAGAGCAAGTCCTTCACTCACGAGACAGCAACCAAGAGTTACTGTGTGAGTGTCAGTTGCAGCAACAGGTGGAACTCCCATGTCGATGTCTAGAAGTTTCCAGAAAGGATCGTCAGAAGAGAACCGACTGATAAAACAGTTTTTCTTCACATAGTCCAATTCCATGGCTCTACAAGAAGGAACTGTTGATACAACCCACTTCGGAGAAAGAAGCTTCATCGCTGATTCCAGTTCTTCTCGGGACGAATGCATCGAGTAACACACATGCCAAATACCAAACTCATCCCTCACAGCTTCACTAAACCTAACAACTTTCCTCTGCTTTTGAGTCTGGCTTCCACTTTCGAAGTAGTCTTCATCATCGCAAACGTACCACTGAGCTGAAGGGCGGATGATGAGAGGTTCACCCTGAAGTTTCGATCCCGCCTCAGCAAGTTTAGCACTTGCTCTTTCGTACAGCTTAGGTAACCCACTGAATATGTGGAACCGGGACGAAGGATCCTCAGAGACAATGTCAGGAACTATAACCATCAACGATCTGTAGCACTCCAAGTTTGTAGCTTTGTCGACGAAAATCTTGGAGCCAAACGTTCTGGAAACTTCTAACAGAATATCCTCTTGGCCCAACATATCACAAGCAAGATAGACGACTGGTGCATCTGGGTGGCTCCATATGCAGCTGATGATCTGATTCATGAGCAAAAACAAGTCGCAACGATAATGAGGAGACTTTATGGCAATATACTCAATGCATAAAGGAATATTGCTATGATTCAGGCAAATCACCTGTCTTATTGCCGAGTGCTTAGTCGGAAACCTCTGAGAGGATTTGCCGAATGTGCAGTCCAAGAAAATGTAATCGAGACAGCATTCTGGTGCCTCCTCGCCATGTCTCGCCACATGCTTCTCAGGTAGACTCAGAAGGCAATCCCGTGTAAGCCTACAATCACCAGTGTGAAGTATGTTACCGAAGCTGCCTTCAAACAAGAACATGACCGCTCCTGATGTTATTTTCAAAGTGATGATAAGATATTTCGTCAAATAGAAGAAACAATCGAAATCAACAAAGACCTTACAAAAGTTTAGGGAAATGGAAATTACCAGGACAGTGATTCGCATCAAAAGCAGTAACCTTAAACTCTCCATCTGGATCATCAACAACCACTGATTGCCCAATTTCAATCCCCACGAAGAAAGACTCATCAAGCTGCGCAAGCGCGAGACAGTTTTGAGAGAGAGAGAGAGAGAAACGCAACACCGGAGCGAAAAGAGAAAAGGGGAACCTGAGGGTGACGTTGGAGAAGAAGAGAAATCGTGAGGGGAGTAGAGTAAATGGGGAAGACGATGTTGGAAGGAGAAATCCCGACGGTGTGGTCTTTGTGAGCGTGAGTCAAGAAATGATGTCTCTTCATCTTCTTCGTCGTCGTCGTGTAAGGTCCGAAAGTGTCGACGGAAAAGGGTAAACCTCTTGGCATCTCTATCGCCATCTTCCTCTCCTCCTTTCCGTCGCCGATAATTAGGGTTTCTCAAGATTTGTGTTCTCCGATTGATCTGCAATGAAGACGAATCCACCAGATCCTAGGGATTGAAATGGCCCGGAGGAGCTAAAGCGAGGGAAATTTCCCTCCGAGTCTTTTTTCTTAAATTAATATCATACCATCTTACATTTTTTTTGTCTGAAATAATTCGTTTAATGTATTTTTGATAGAAAATAGATAATTCGTTGTATCTGTAGTAGTTCGAATTTTAAAAATGGAACATCAAATTAACGAAAAAAAAAAATTTAGTTACATGAATACAAAAGTTTTCGAAACTTATACAATCTGAATCTACCATAAGTACACAAAACAATCAAATCAACGAAGCTAAAATAAATAAATTTGAGACATAATATTGCCAAGTGAATAATTTCACAAGACACACACAAATATACAAGGAAGTCTGAAAAAATGTTTAATGTTTGTTTGTGGTTTTGTGATACTTGTCCTTGACCCAACGAAAACCCAAGGCAGAACCAGTCTTGAGCTTCTTAAAACCAGAAGAAGCCACGGCTTTGGTCTTGTCTAGTCCATGTCCCAATTTCTCCTTGTACTTACCCGTGTTCGAGTTCGACACAGCTCCTCCTCCGCCGCTTCTAACGACGGCGCCGTCGCCGCTGTTGTCCCACTGGTCAGCCCACGATGCTCCGTTCATTATATTCTCTCAAAAAGGATGTAAATCAGAAACGAATTTGTTGTCGTGATTTTAAATCAGACTTATAAAAAACTGAGTTGATGTTGTTTTGTTGATCGTCTCTCGTTTTCTCTGTTTGTGTTTATATATACACAATTAAAGACGTGTGATTTCTGTGGTCAAATCTTGTGTTCGTGAACAAAAGTGACTTCTTTTGATTTGCTTCTTCTTCTTTATTCTTCTGGAAACCTCGTTGGAAAAACACATATTCTTTAATATATTAAGAATCTCTCGTGGAAGAATACTTCTTATAAAGAATCATTAAAGAAACTTCGTCAAATTCGCCGAGGCAAGACCCTCAATACTTAGTCAATGTTTTGACTTACCCTCAACCTGAGAAAACTCAGGCAGAAAGACTTTTTTTTTTCTTAAGCTTCTAGAGCAAATGGAATCCTATTTTCATCAATCCAGAAAGAAGTTAGAGTCGAGGAGAAGAAGACAAAGGAAAAAAAAAGTGGATAATGGGAAATTTCTTCGTTATTCCAAAACCACCTTCTTGATTTGGAGGTAACTACAATTTCGTTATACCATATGGTTGTTTATTGATAAGACAAGGTAGAGTAAACCGACGTCGTATATCTCTCTATATAAATCGAATAGGTCTCTGCAAGACTCGGTCATTTTCGGATAACGGCTCTACCTTAAGCTGCAAGCCAATTGCTCTGGTCCCGGCTACCAACTTCTCACATTTATAACTTGACCAAAACAAAGATTACCAAATGCGAGAAGGAAACTAAATTAGGGACCAAAATTAGCCTTTTTTCCACTGGCTTTATAAGCTGACAATGTGTATATATGTTACCAATCTTAATACTTCAGCTAATTTCTCTAATCAACCATTTTCTCCTAGATGGATCAAATGCAGTTTGATGATATAGGGCCTTCGAATATTACTTATGAATCAAGGAACCTCATCACTCTGGCTCTGCTGCAACACTCTCTTCTCTGAGAATGGTAAAAGCTGTGCCAACAAAGAAACAGAGGAAAAAGGTCAAGACTATATACAGAATGGTAATAATAATAACACATGGACAGTGTGATCAGAAACTGTCACAGCGAGAAGAAACCAGAAAATCCACAGAATCAAGCAATGTATATTTACTAACCTGGCGAGCGACCTGTGCAACACGACGACTATCACGACATGATTCAGTGTTGAAGGAATCCAAGTAGCCGTTGTCTTTCTCTCCGGTCTTTTGTCTCCTGTTTCTGCTCTCATCGTCTTGCGAAGAGGAACTTCCTCCTCTTTCAGGGCTACTGCTGCTGCTTCTTGCACCCTTCTTACGCTTCCTCTTTAATGTGAACTTATCACACTGTTTCTCAGACGGCGACACAGATGTAGTAGAAAGCTCCACATCATTCTCTTTCTCTTCCTCCGTCCTTGCTTCTGCTTTGGATGATGTCAATGACTCCACGTCATCTCCACTGGCAATGTTACAGTCCAACGCCTCAGCTTCTCTGCGTCTGCTTAGTATGGAAGGAAGAGTATGGTGACAAGGATCTTTATTCTCCTTATAGAAACACCGCTTCACACTAATATCTCTGTCACTCAAGTGTGGTTTGATCACATTAGCCACTACTGATCTCTCGTGGTTGCTAGACTCCTCGCGCACTAGTGAAACTGGTTCACTGTGGAGTTTTCCCGCGTCGCAAAGATCCATTTGGCGAACATTTGTCAACCTCTCGAGGAGATACCGAGACTCTCGCAACTCCATCCTTAGCTCTCCAACTATATCTTCAGCTTCTCCAAGTTGAGCTTCAAGTTCCTCAATCTTTTGCTGCTTCTTCAAGGATATCATCTCTGCCTCCTTGACCTAAAACCACAAGTGACTGTGAAGTCCATTCTTTGAGAAGAAAAAAAAAAAATGTCCTACATTCTCAAGTCAAACAGTTTTGATCAAACCGTGAGTTACTCTAATAACTGGAATTAGTATCATCAACAACAACAATGTTTTAGAACATTTTCTCAGGCTACATTTCTCCTTCAGCAAAAAGACACAACGAAGAAACAGTGCAAAAGCATACAATCAACGAAATGTTTCCAGTAAATTGCCCCAAGTACACCAATGATGTTGTAAAGTAAGCTCATAGTCATCACACAAAGCTCAGAAATGTCAAAAAAACTTGATCCTCAAATCCATCACATAACAAGCAAGAAACAAAACTAATGTCAAAGCATCATCTCATTAAACAGCTTAAGATGATGAAGTTTAAGAATACACAACACTAAAAAAGTTCTCTACACTGTTAATCTATTTACCTTGGAATCATACATCTGTTTAAGCCTAAGACATGTACGGAGAGCCTCATCTCTAACCGCACCAAGCTCTTGCTGATACCCACGCGCTTTCTTATCTGAAATCATCACACGCGCCGCCGCCTCCTTCGCCGTGTTCAGTATTGTATCGGCGTAAGCCTTCTTCAAGGCGGTTAACTTCTGCTACCCGGATATACAAAAAAAAACCCAACAATTCATCGCAAACCCAGAAAAAACAAGACAAAACCCACATTCGAAACTGATTCAGATCATCATATGAATCAATAAACCAAGTCAGAGACAATAATCAGTTACAATAGAGAATTGGAACCTAAAAGAAACAGAGAAGCGAAACTATTTCAATTTTTTTTTTTTTCAATTCGGAATGTGTAGTCGAAAACGGCGCAAATATAGGGTTCAAAATTGGATTTTTTTACCTCTGGGTCGGTCATTAGGGCTGAGAATGCGGTTACGGAGAGGCGATTTTTTTTTTCCGACCCAAGTCGTGAAGAAGAAAAGGACGAAGTAGAAAGAAAGAAAAAAAGGTGGTTTTTTTTTTTCCCTTGTGTTTTGCCTTTTGCCTTGCAGAATCTGTCTGTTAGGAACTGAAAGGGATTGTATTACTTTACTACCCCTGACTTTTCAACTTTATTACGGAAACACCACATCCACATCTGCTATCACTCGCTTCACAAAAATGTAAAACGACGGTGAGGTTTCCCGTCGCTATTTTCGTTTTACATTTTTACCTACAATGAAAAAAAGCCAAAAAAAAAAAAATTCTAGAATAATATTTTTATAATCTTCGGAAACAAACCGAGCATTTTCATTATAAATGACTAATCTGTACGTAAAATCAAAACAACGGTATAAGTATAACGATGAAAATCATTTAGCATTCACATCAAATTTAGGTTTAATTCCCACAAAGCGCATTTAGGTTCAGTCACAGTGTATTGCAAATATAACTATCATGTCTCGTACGTTAATAAAAAAGTTTTCAAGTATGGTATAGGTAGAATTATACGTTGCGGAATTCATATGATAGACTAATTAATATTTTATAATATGATAATCATATATTTCTGAATTTTGATGATGATATATAGACCGGAAAAAACATCCATATATTTGAGCTAAAATTTTCATATGCATTTAAAAACCTTTTTCTCTCGATCGTACCTATTTGCCTAAACTCCAGTGATCTAGCTTATATTTGGATGAATCACTTAATGTTAATTAAGACAAATCAGTTATTTACTACACACATAGCTTGTTGTAGACGAATTATGTAATGTTAAGTATGTATTTTGTTTTTTGGATACTTTGGACCGACCTTAAAAATGTTCATACTGACAGTTTGATAGATATCATACGACTGCACAATCCCTTTCAGAATTCCGACGTAGTAACTCTCTCTAACCTTTAGATAGTTAGGGATGATCTTAAAAGACAAGACACCTGCGATTTAAAGTTATCCATGTTTGAAATATCTATTTACACAATTTCTCTCTCGGCTGAGATTATCTTTCTTTTTGTTAGAGACTGAGATGATCTTGCTCCTATCATTGGAAAACTTCGAAGATAACAAAATTAACACAGACTTCTTTTCTTTCTTCCCTCTATTCTACAACATATTAAGTGTGTTAATTATTAGTGTAATATATGGGTTAGAAAAATATCCTAAAATATGGTAATGGGTCGTTATTGTGCTGTTGTTGCTGCGTGAGTGTGGAAGTGGAACAGCCTATTTTCTTATGTTAACGAGGTGATCTCTGAGACTGAAACTTAAGGTTTCGAATACCATCAAAGGGCTTGGGATTGTCAAGAGGGAAGTGGAACATCATTCAATATTTGAACCAATATAATTTTCTGTTTGAGTCAGACACTCGGTTATATATGTGCTCTCTCATGATCGAACGCTCTTCTAAAGTTCTGATTTAGGAAAGTCACAAACTCATCCAGATTGGCTAAAGCGGAAACTTAAAGAGAAAAGTCTCCTTTTTAGTGGCTTTATTAAAGTTTAAACAACTCCTTTAACTTCATCTTTGTGTGCAAAGTGCAACCAAGAAAAGGTAATGCCCGTAATGGTTACTTTCATTCCTGACCAATATTTGTGATTTTCTTCTTTTTCTCTCTTTCACGAGAAAACTTTCTTTGATTAATAATTAGGAGATTTATTTGTATATTTCAACATGTATTTTGTTGAACCTCCCATTGAATGAGATGATCATGATTCATGACATCACGTTTTGAATTAAAAACCAATATAGAAGAAAAAGAAATGTGTTATTTCTTCATCAACCAAAATATAAAGCGCCAACACCTAATCGGCATCACCATTCTCCAAAATTCATAAGTCCAAATTCTTCTTCATTTTATTCATTTGAAAGGATGTGGCTAAACTATAGTTTGTTTAACATTTGTGTTTTTAAAACTCCAGTAGAAACTCTATAAATTAATAATTTGAAATTAAGTAAAATTAGTTTATACTGTATACTTTAATAATCTTGTATAAAATAATTAGTCAGTCGATTTAATAAGTTAAATTAGAATAGTGGTGTGAATCGATTGAGTTCGTACTATGAGGAGATTCATGATATTTTGATCACTCCTCTTATCATCATTACATATGGTTTTAAAAAGGACAACTTGTAGGGGAAATTAAAAGACAATTGTTGATGGGCAAAAAAAAAAATAAGTGATGGGTACTTTAAATTTATATACTAGTATTAAAATAGATGAAGATATGATGTGATCCCATTGGCCCCATGTCTTGATCAAATATTTTGATGCCAAAATTTGGAATATTCTCTTCATTAGTTTATCAATCATTTAATTATAGCTAGAAGTGAATTTGTCGCGTAATGATTTCAGGATTCAACGGAGACAATGTTTAATGGGAGTACTGGAGGATGTAATTAGATTGAACTTGAAGATGGAATAGTGACGAAGACGTATTCTTCTAACAGATTCAGTTTTTCAAGGTAACTTTTTGTTTGTTGCTTTGCTTGTGTGATTTGTTTGCAAGTTAACTTAAATTAAGAAATGGTTATAAAAGGTAATCAAATCACGTTGGAAGTAATCGGGAATCGCACTGAGTTGACCAGATTCGTTTAATACTTAACAGTACATATAAAAGAATACTACTAAATAATTGTTTTTATTTTCTAGATTTTTAACGTTACAAAAACACGATTGTATTAGTATTTACACAATTCAAAAGTTTTATGAAACTACCCATTCAGAATCATAATGCATCCCCTAATACTCTTTTAAAAACTTTTTTCATTTTAAATTAGAATGGCTTTAAAAAAAGTTTTTTACTAGAAACAGTATGTTTTTTTTTCCGTGTGGACGTCGACGATTTTCGAGACACATTCAATTTGATTAAACAAAACAAAAAGCACTTTCAATTAAAATGACAAAAATAATAAATTCAGAGAGAGACATTATCAGAATACTATATCCAAATAAAATCAAATAAATACATTTAAAAGGGAAGAAGATAAATATAGAGAGACATGCAGGTCACTCAAGATAAGATTGACGTACAAATAATAACTCGACACGTGTCATATTATGTAGTATCTAGTATCTAGACACCAAAGCAGTGTACATTTTGTTTTAACTACGAGCCACGTGGCTTCTGTCGTGTTTATAAAACAAAAGAAGTAGCTCAGATCCACTCACACCTCGTCCTCCTTATATGTCCGGTTCCAAAAGGATTGAAAAGGTAAAAACCAAAACAGACGCAAGGGCAAAGTTGTCAAAGGTATTTAATGGCCGCCGTTAGTAGCTCGTCGGAGACCGGAGGCGGTGGCGCCGGGAAGGGAGAGATCATGCTGTTCGGAGTTAGGGTCGTGGTTGATCCGATGAGAAAGTGCGTTAGTTTGAACAACCTGTCTGATTACGAGAAGTCTTCGCCGGAGGAGGAGACCCCTAAGATCGGAGATGGAGATGGAGAAGATAAGAACGAAGCGGATTTGACAGCCGGTTACGCCTCCGCCAATGACGCTGTTCCGATTTCGTCCTCTTCCGGCGGAAATCGCGAGAGGAAACGAGGTACCGTACTCTTTTCTTAATTTGATCGCATGGACTCGGATGATTGTATTAGCATTTTCCGATTTGTGATTGAATCTAACGCATGGTGGGATTAGCAATCTTGACGAATGTCTCTGCGGGTGATGATCTGAAACAGGGATTCCATGGACTGAGAACGAGCACAAGAGGTTCTTGCTTGGGCTTCAGAAAGTAGGGAAAGGAGATTGGAAAGGGATATCGAGGAACTTTGTGAAGAGCAGGACGCCTACTCAAGTAGCTAGCCACGCTCAGAAATACTTCCTCCGACGAAACAACCTCAACCGTCGCCGGCGAAGATCTAGCCTTTTCGACATCACGACCGAGACGGTAAGCCTCTCTAATCCAAATCGTAAAATCATTTCTACTTAAAGCTAGATATAAGATGATCCTTGCTTCTCCTTAATTGATTTCTTTCCGTATTGTGTCAGATGTTTTCTTTTGGAGGGGCTTGAATGTATAGTTGTTTTAGTGAATAGCTTAGATTGTAGGTTGTACTTTTCTCTCTGAAAGTTTCCACTTTTAACAATTTGTTGTTCTCTAGAATCTATTTGAGAAAGAAGTCTAGATGTTTTTAGTATGTCCTCTTTTAAGAAAAATTAATATGGAGCAAGTGATCATATTGACTTTGGTCGATTTGGGAAATGTTTCAAACAATAACCGTAAGTGTGTGTGTGACAATAACTTGGTCTGATGGTCTGATTGGTTTTATCAGGTCACTGGAGTCCCCATGGAGCAAGATCAGGTGCATCATGCTCAGGACAACTCATCACTACCCGAAACTAACATCAGCTCTGGACATCAAGCTATTCCTGAAGTTGCAGTGCCGACAAGAACTGAGAACGCACCACAACAGGCGTTTCATACCAACGATTCATCCTCAAATTATCTTGTCCATCCGATCCCAGTAACCTTCCAACCAAACCCTGCGTTCAATCTAAACGCAGATGCTGCAGCTCCTGCTCCGCTCTCTCTCAACCTTTCTCTGTCCTTTAATCTCAACGAGCGACCCAACTCAAGACATCCGGCTTTCACGATGATGCCAAGCTTCAGTGATGGAGATAGCAATAGCAGCATCATCAGAGTTGCTTAGACCTAAAAGCCAAGGTGAATCTACAAGACCTTGCTTCTGTCTTATTTGTTTCTCTGTTGTAGTACTAGTAGTACATATTAGGTTTCAAAGTCTCAAGTCTTGTTTTTTTGATCTTTCTTTAGTCCTTACTTTATCAATTATGTATTTTGTCTGGAAAAAAAAATAATCAGGGGATAAAAAAAAGAACAATAACAGAGGAAGGGCTTTAGAGATGGACGAACTGTGTTTAGGGTTCTTCATCATCTTTGTGTTATTGTTGGTTTGTTTGTTTGTAAAACTCTGATCTGTGTGTTTTGTTTTGTGGTATGTAAGTTATTAAGAAGCCGTGATTCTCATGTGGCCCATCTCAATCAATGGTTGGTGATTTGTGGGGGCTTTTCTATATCTTATCTTTTGGGGGATAAGCTAAACTGTATGTATGTGGTTCGTCGAATATTTTTATCAATACCTTTAATGCCATAATAATAATATTGCCACCAATCTCATGAGCCACTTTGACTTTTGTGGATTTTTGTTTTCTTTCCCTAGAAAAATACTCTGTTTCTTGTAGATGATAATTAGGTGTCTCTGCTTAAAACGGATGATTAGCTATAAACATCAAGAAAGACCCCATTAGTGGGGTCTCTGAAAAATCCAAAAATGCAGAACATAAATTTTTAAAAACAACTCTAAATTTGCCAGTTTTCCTTATCTACGATTAACCGTTATTTCAGGTATTTTTGGGTCTTCAACCTTGATTCAAATCTTTTTCCATTCCAAAAATAGAAGGCTAAATAATAAAGGTGACTATAACCTCTGTTTTTCTTTTCTTTCTTCCGCCACCGTCTCAATCTTCATGTGACCTTTTTCAGATCATTCTTCTCAAGTCTTGCTCGATCGTTTTTTTGCAATCACTATAATGCCTAACCGTTCCTTCAAGAATTTCGTAGAAGATGAACTTGGAACATTCCCACAGTTCTTAATCTACGCTATTCTTGAATGGATCATCATTATCATCCTCTTCGTCGACGGGTTCCTCGCTTTCTTCTCCAACCAAATCGCTAAATTCTTCGACCTCAAAACTCCTTGTCTTCTCTGCACTAGGCTCGACCACGTTCTCGTCAGAAGAAACCCTGATTTCTATTACAACGACTCCATCTGCGATTCCCACAAGAAGAATGTCTCTTCTCTCGCTTACTGTCACGTCCACAAGAAACTCTCTGAGATCAAACGAATGTGCGAAGGATGTCTCCTCTCTTTCGCTACCGAGAAAGAAACAGATGTTGACACTTACAAGTCTCTTATCGGAATCTTGCATAAGGATCTCGAGCTTCTTATCGACGACGAACGTGAGCTCCAGTTGGCGTTTCCGGTTAAGAAAGATGAAAGCTTTCAACAGACTGATCACAGAGCCAACAGCAGCAGCGACAGGTTTCAGCAACAGCAACGTTGTTCTTGTTGCGGAGAGTTGCTGAAGATAAAGTCCGAGAAACCGAAGAGCAACAATCAATCTTTCTTTGCTGCTCCTAGTCCTTCTCCTAGAGTTTCATTCAATCAAAGAACAATGGACCTGTCTCACATCAAATACTCTGAATTTCCCGAGGAAGAAGATTCGGTTAACACGAAAGGCGCCTTGGGGGACTCAGTTGATGATAGAACGCCGAGTTTTGTGAAAGGAGGAAACAATAGATTCTTTGGGATTCCGCTTTCTGACTCGGCTCAGAATAGTCCGCGATGGTCTGTTCGGTCTATGAAGAAATCTCCGGTTGATCAGAATGGTTCGGAGACCGAAGTGTTGGAGGGAGATTCGATACTTCATCATCTAAATAGACAGGTTAGGTTGGATCGCAAGTCACTGATGGATTTGTGCATGGAGTTAGATGAAGAGAGGAGTGCTTCAGCTGTTGCAGCAAACAACGCGATGGCTATGATCACGAGGCTTCAAGCCGAGAAAGCTGCGGTTCAAATGGAGGCATTGCAGTACCAGAGAATGATGGATGAGCAAGCGGAATATGATCAAGAAGCTTTGCAGTCTATGAATGGTTTGCTGGTTAAGAGAGAAGAGGAAATGAAAGAGCTCGAAGCTGAAATTGAGGCTTATAGATTGAGATATGGATTGTTGAGAGAAGAAGAAGAATGCGAAGGAGGAGAAGCAGAGGAGTTTCTTGATGAAGAAGGCGATGAAGCTAAACCAGTCTTGGATTTGCCGGTTTGTTCTTCAGATCATGAAGAGGATTTGGAACAAATGAAAGATTCAGCTGAGGAGCCTAAAGCCAACAATGGTGGGATCATAGAGGAAGAAAAAGGTAAAGAGATTCTCATCAGGGTTTTATATATGTTTCTTTATGAAAATCTTGAGGTTGATTTGAAACTGTCTAATATCTTTTTTCTTTTTGGTTTGCTTTTGTTACAGAGAATGGAATCAGAAAAGATGTATTAGTGAAGGAGATTTCAGAGATTACAGAGAGACTGCATGCGATTGAATCAAAAGGTGAATTGTTGCAACAAATTTCAGATGTTTTAGACGTTAGTGAAGGAGAAGCAATTCTATTGCAGATATCTCAGAATCTGCATATGCTTCGTAGTTTCATCGAAATGCCATCAGAATCATGAATGTTTTACTTACTTCTTCTACATCAGAACAACACCCTTGTATCAAATCTGTCTGTAAATGATACTGCAATTTTTTATTACAGAACAAGCAAAGCTTTTTCCTGCTTTGTCTCTTACCTCAAATTCAATCTTTGACTTTTTTTTTTATCCAAACTTTGTTGAATCTTTCTTTGATGATGCAATTGAAACAAAAACCTTGACGCCAAGTATCTGTTTTCCAAATTAAATAAGTATAATGAAAATGCCACTTTGACAAACCCATAGAGAGACTTGACCAAGCCCAAAAAAATTATTAAATACTGTTAGTCATATCTAGATTTTACCAACTAATTCAATTATGAAATATTCTTGCATTTTCCACCAGTGATCTTCAGTTGAGTAAAAAAATTTCTCTGAACTTTTCCTTTTCTTTCTTACAGACATTAGCTCAAGTCTTGAAATCATTATATATTTTATGACTAAACCAGAATATCTTCTCTGATTAACAAAAGACAGAGACATTTTAACCATTAACTTTGAAATGTTCTTCACATTTCTCGTCTTTTCGATTTGCTTCCTACGACATAATCAATAAAATGCTTTAGAAAATAAAGTAAAACAGAGTAAAAAGAGTAAAACCGACTAAAACAGCGCATTACTACTAATTAAGAAACAAGTGTTCTTTATTTTCTCGACTAAAACAGAGAACAAGTCAAAACTCAAAAGTAAGACCAGAATAACCACTATATATATATATACAAAACAGAGGATGCTCTGCTTCATCATTCTCAATAGCCATGGCTACTCTCCAAACCCCTTCTTCTCTCTTCAGATCTTTCCTTCTAACGCTCTGCCTCTTCGTAATCCCATCTCTCTCATCCGATTCTGACCCTTTACAAGACTTTTGCGTTGGCGATCTCAAAGCTTCTCCTTCCATCAATGGCTTCCCTTGCAAATCATCAGTCTCCGCTTCTGACTTCTTCTTCTCCGTCTTAGGTGGTCCTATAAACACCTCAAACCCTAACGGCGTAACCGTTTCTCCCGCCAACGTCTTAACGTTCCCGGGTCTGAACACTTTAGGGCTCTCGATGAACAACGTTGAGTTCGCTCCAGGGGGTGTGAATCCTCCCCACTCGCACCCGCGTGCAACCGAAGCAGGAATCGTGATCAAAGGCTCGGTTTTTGTCGGGTTCTTGACGACGAACAACACTTTGTTCTCGAAGGTTATCAGTGCCGGAGAGATGTTTGTCGTCCCAAGAGGATTGGTTCATTTCCAGTGGAACGTTGGTAAAGGGAAAGCGCGTTTGATAACCGCTTTCAACAGTCAGCTTCCAGGCTCCGCTGTTCTGCCTAGTACTCTGTTTGGTTCAATGCCTGAGATTCCAAACGCGGTTTTGACTAAAACGTTTAGGACTGATGATGAAACTGTGAACAAACTCAAGTCCAAGTTTGCTGTTTGAATCTGCTTGGTTTATGTTTTCTTGAAATGATCTTTCTTAATTCGATTCTATAGCAATAATGTGTAATAATAGATATGAAAAATCCGAAGGTGTAAACATCAATAAGATTCGACTCTTTCTCTTGTTTCTCTTCTTCTTCTTTGTTATAATCTTTCTTGTGAAGATTTTCATTTGGTTGCGATATGAGCAGCTACTTCACATTTCGATCGATCAGCCATTGAAATTGATTCAGAGAACTCATTCTCTAACAAGTTGTCAAATTCTTCCCTTAATTAAACTATTTATGAAAAGCCTCTCTTCACAATCATAGAGACACTGTCCCTTAACAATCATAGACACATTGTCAACACATGGTATTAATTGCAATTTATAAAAAAACTATTATTTACATTCTTAACAGCTAATTCAATTATCAAAACTTCCTACGTTGTCAACGGATGGTTTTCAATTATACACTCAAACTTTCAGTCATTAGTTTAAGTCAAGTTGCATCCAATGATGTAAGTAAAAAAGAGAGACAAAATAACATTAGTAAGACTTTAGTAAAAATAGAATGAACAAAAAGACAAGAGTAAAACACAAAAGCAGATTAAATAACAGAATAACTCGAACGTGAACAGTTCACTAACAAAGAACAAACTTTTCATAACAACAATAGGATAAACGAAGATTTATAATATGAAAAACAACTCTTTCTCTTTATTAGATTGTTTGTTTTTATTTAGTAGCTGAGGAGAAGAAGAAAGATGATCTAAAAATGGAAAGGTTGCTCCAAATAGCTGGGATATCCCAAGAACAACTCTTTTTCTTTAGCCAAAATAGATTCAACGAACCCATTGCTCGAAGATTCTTCTTCAATCTGAGAAGCTGGAGTTGATGTATTAGCCATTGTAGCTGCTGCTGCTGCCTCAGAGAAGTCGTTGCCGAACACGTTGTCTAGTTCTTGATCAGGATGATTCTGTTGGTTCTCATGGAAGGTTTCTTGGTCAAGAAGAAAGTCAGACCAGGTGAAGCTAACCTCCGAATTCTCCTGACCTATGGTGGAACAAGTTGAAGAGAACAATGGAGGAGACGAATTAGAAGAAGACGAAGAGGCATACATGAACGTAGACTCGGGCTTGGCTTGGTTAGATGACTCGGTCATAAGCTTGATTGCTTGTAGATGAAACATGAGATCTCCTGAATCATCAGGTTGTTGTTGATGAGAATCTTCATTGAGCGAGTGGTTGCGTCCAAGAGATCCGGTTTGGTTCATAGGATTATGGTTTGGGGTTCCACCACCATTGATGTTGCCGTATTCGGCTAGTACATGAGAAAAAGGACGGTGAGTGACATGATCTATCCCCATTTGAGACAGTTTCTTCTTTAGTTTTGAGTTCCAAATCATCTTCACTTCTTCTTCTGTCTTTCCTGGTAAATGTTGTGCAATAAGTGGCCATCTAAATCCACCAAAAAGAAAAAGAACTATCATCAGAACCTGCAAAATCTCAAAGAATCTACAGAAATATTATGAGTTAGTTCACGATATATATATATAATATACACAACCTGCTTCCCATTGCCGCATGCATCTTGATGATCAGATCTTCTTCTTCAGGAGTGAAGCTATCATACTTAGCTCCTGAATTATCAGTCTTTCTAACTCTGCAACTCTTTGCACATCTCCTAAGTCCTATGGATGTTCATACACATGTGACATGTATAGAAAAATCACATCATCATCATATAATTGAAAGAAAAAGAGAGAAATGCTTTTGTAACCTATTTTTTTAGGAGTCGCGGATCCGTTTTTGGACGCAGACGCAGATGCAAACGGAAACTTCTGAGCGGTGTTTTCTTCCTCTGTCCAAGGATTCTTTGATTTTGAAGAGCAGGATCTCACCATTTTCCTTTAAAAGAAACAAAACTATAAAGGAACTTATTAGTATTGGTGAAATATATTTAAAGCTTCTCTTTACAAAAATGAAGAATGAGGCCTGTAATAATACAAAGGGAGTGTTGTGAAGAAGGCAGGGATTAGGCGAAATGGGTTTGAAGGTATAAGAAGCGTGTGTGGCAAGAAAGGCATGAATTTGTTTACATCTTTCTTAAATTACATATGCATGATTCTTTGATTATATATCTATAAGTATTATTACACTTTTATTTATTTTGCCACATCTTTGGTTCCAGGTTCTTTATCACAATCCATTAGATTTGTTTTTATAAAGTGTTTCCTGATAAAAAAAATTAACAGTTTTCAATGAAAATTTTAGAGGGTAGTATTAAAGCTAGAGATGTTATTCTTTTGGCTAAGACAATCTTTTTCGTTTTTACAAAGAAAAAGACCCATCTATTAATATGATTGATTCATCATAGCTTTACTACTACTATATACCCTAAACAATTAATTCATGATGATTTAATTTTTAATTCTAATAACATCATCATTTAAGGAACATTTTATGAAAAACAGAAGATAAATAGGGTTAGCTTGTAAATTTATAAATAAAAGATATTAAAAAAAGATAGAAAGAGAATAATCTTTTTTTTATAGCAAAAAATAGAAGAATACATTAGAGAAAAATTCAACTCCATTTAAGAGTTCCTCTATATAATACATGGGAAATGGTCTAAGAAGACAAAGAAAAGTATCTCTGTCTTGCTTATGAATTGTCTGTCTTATCATCATCCTTCAATACTGTACTAGGACCATCATCAAAACCGGAAACAGGGGCAAGCTCGTTTAAGTCGAGGTAACGCCTCTTGCCTACTACACCATCAACTTCTTCTTGGTTTATGCCGTTTGATTGGTTAAGTTGATTTGTCGTCTCTGCATTGTCACTGACCTCTCTGGGCTCTTCTCCTTCTACTTCTTCATCCGCAGATTTGGTTTCTGGGTCATCTGCATTTTCTTCAGAGTCCTGACTTCCCATCGTGAAATTCCCATTCCCTGTTTCATCGGAATGTTCGTCTGGGTCTGGCTCAACCAGTCGCTTACGTTTTGCAGATCCTGTGGCTTCTTTGTCTGATTCTGAGAGCTCATATTGTTGGTAATCGACTCTTGTGGCTCTTTTACTACGTCTCAGGCCTGGCCGGAAATCCTTTGACCTTGATCGTAACTTAGTTTCTCTCCGCGGCATTTTCTTAACCCTTCGGGGCTCATCACTGTCTTCTTCGCTAGCACTAAGAGAATCTTCTTCTTCCTCTTCCTCTTCTTCCTCGTACTCGGCATTGTCTTCGTCCCATTTGTACTCTTCATCTCCCTTCTCTTCCTCTCCCTCTCCCTCTCCCTCAGAGCCACTGGAAAACCTCTTTTGCTTACGCTTCCTCAGATATTCTTCATCATAAACTGCTTCCCCAACAATGTCATCATCGCTTGCAAATTCTACATCATTGTCTGAAACAGTTTCAACAAAGTCCGTGGCTGAATATCGCTGGGGCCTTTGTCTGCGCCTGTTACTGTCACGGACACTACACTCGTTAGCTCGAATTATATCATTTTCTTGCAAAGTTCTGAAAGGGAAATTTAAGGGTGGGAAAAAATACACTGGCTCTTGCCTTCTGTCCAAGGACTCATCTCTCTGCTCATCAAAATCATCATAATCAGCAAAATCAGAGGATCTCGCAGATGCTGTATCGTTCACAAGCTCGGTAGGGTTGGTTGAACTGGTCGATCTGCCATTCGCAAGAGCGTCCAATCTGGCTGATTCTCTTCTGTGGAGTGGGGGTTCTGGTGATGGATGCTTCTTCCTGAGATAGTATTACCAAAACAAGCCGAATGTAAGAGGCAATAAATAAAAGTCACCAAATAACAGTGTTAGCAGAGATGAACAATACAAGGGAAAACTCAGACGTACTTTGTTATCTTGATAGCTTCATTTATCGACCTATCATAATCATCTGCAACAATATTAAACGTTAGTAAGACTCTTCAGCCCAGTAGAAGAAGATATTTATTCAAAAAAAAGAAAAAAAAAAAGAAGCCACAGGGCATGAATTTCCAACAAGGTCATAACCTTACCAAAAGTGTATCTAACTGGCTTCCTGTCACGGAGAGAACGGCCAGCACCAAGACCGTCAACAACCAAATAGTTATCAAGGAGAAGAGCCTGTCTATGTTGCTTTTTCAACAATTTTTCTTTCCTCTGACAGCCAAAAAAAAGAAAAATTCAATTTTAAAACGATGCAATCAACAAGAATTAAGTTATATTCTACTATAACCAAAACGAAAAAATGAAAAGCAGAGGGGGAAATAGAAACCTTGTGTTCTCTTTCTATCTCAGGAAGCATATCTCTCGTTAACTTCTTCCCGAGAGAAACTTCAATTCTACTACTACTTGAATTAAGTTTTTCCTGCAAAACAAAGCGACACAGCATCTCAATCAGCATTCAGCAGTAAAGACATAGAAAGTTGTACATATTGTCATTTATAATACTTAAGTCCTTCAGAGAAGCAATTGTCAGTCAAAAGGAAATAAACTTCAGCGCGCAGTATAAGTTTCAACAGAATAGCATAGGATCTCCACTCCACGAAAGAAGGCACTAACGGATTGAAAAGGATCCACAATATAGAGTTGTTTATGTTCTCCTTGTTAAACCCTATAATCAACTGCAACAACATTGCCTCAGATGGGACCTCCCTCAAAAAAAGTACACTGGATTCACTAGCAGACACAAAATGCTACATACTCATTGAAAAGTAAAAATTAATATTCGAGTGCATGTTTAACACTAGCCTGAACATTGTCTAACCATCACAATCACATCAGAACCACGCAACCATATATGTGAGATTCGCCCAAGCAACCATATATTATTGCGAGAATTAATCACAGACTCACTAGACAGGCAGTCATATAAGCATCTTTTTCTAGCAACTCAGAATTATTGATTGTAGGAGGGACTTACAGAAACATCTTGGAATTCATCGAAATTAGTGGCGACAGTTTCCCATTGGTATGTTACGTTAGGAAGAATCTTGGAACCCTTTGTTCTGACCTTCACCACCTCTGCTTTCCTTATTTCCCGATATAAACGGTGACCAATTAAGGGATCATCCTCGTACCTTAAATAAGAAACAAACAAGTGCTATCAGATATATGCAAACAAGGGAGTTCTATTTAGTTCTTATTTATTTGCCACATACCAGAAATTAACTCCATGTGAATCACCCCCAACGCGATCTTTGCGGAAAACTGACAGATGAGCACCAGTTTTAAGAGAGTTATCAATGAAGCTCCTGATATCCTCTTGCTGTTAAAATTCATAAAACCCATCGAAACCGTAAGTTACAAAACGAACTTGTTTTCAAGTCAATCATTAGCATCACATTAGCCAGCTACAGAGCTTAACAAAGGACATCATAAAGTGTAAACATTTATACAGAAATACCAAACTGCAAGCAATACAAAACACATTTTCAACAGCAACCTCACACAAAAGTAACAAAAAATTGAGGATAAAATAAGGAGCAGCAAAACAGAGGTGGTACACAACTACAAGTACTATGAACTGAGATTTGGATAACAGATCGACATACAAAAGCAAGCATACCTCAACACGAATATCACATAAAGCTTTCAAAATCACCACACGAATGGCTGGATCAAGAGATTTGTACGCTTCAATCTCCCGCCTACAAGATTAAAACGAGAAGCTCATAAATGCTTCATAATCAGTTACCATCAGTTACCATGAGATTCAGAAGATTATAACAACTCACCCTTGCGAGGCAACAATAGGAAGGTCCCCTTCAGCAACCTAAACAAGTAGGTTAAGCGTGTCATAACATGATATAATGCAAAAAGTGTACTTCCAATATCAGATCAAAGATGTTTAGCAATCATTACCCAATGCCAGCAATCTCTTATTTTTCTGCACAAGACAGTGACCCAGGTATCACGTGTAAGGGCCATTCGAGTTACAGGAGGAATCGCCTGCAAATTGAAAAGAAAAAAATATGGAAGTTTGCTCATAGAGAGCAACTGTTATGCAATTTGGACATTTCATAGAAGTGAATAATATATTTGATTCAAAGTCATGACTGATTAGCATCCACATAAACCAAAAAGAAATTGCAGGAGTTAAAAGGCAGTAAGAACTATGCACAACAAATAAAAGTCAAGGACTTAAATCTTCGGAACTTTAAATAACTCAAGAAAGTGTTTCAGAGAAATTTGTGATCTGTACAGGCCTATAAGGTGCCTACGAGGGAAGCTAGCCAAAATCATTTAACATCTAAACCTTTAATAGAATCTTCTCACTAGAGAAATTTTCAATTTAAGAACCATACAATACGCCAACAAAGGATCTTATCACTAGTTATTATACTAATAAGAGCCAACACTCGGTTAAGAGCACCCAAAAGCACGGTGGTATGAAAACAAGTTCCGTTCATGTCAATGTGACAAACTCTCAGACGTACATTGAAGTTAATACTGACGGAAACCAAAGCGAACCAACAAAAATTAGGAAACAATCTATAAGACACTAGTAGCACACTAAAAGAGTAGGAAAGAACACAACAATGGATAGCCAAAGCACCAACCTTTAGCAGAGGAATATGAATATCACTCAAGGTATCGTTTGGATTCAGCAGAGCCGTTTCGAACTCCTCCGCTGAAAACTCCGCGTTGATTTTCAAAAGCGGTCTAAATACCTTCACCACCCAAAGAAAAAAGAGAGACCTTGGGAGTGAGTGAGTTACTCTCATTGGCAACTAAGAAGAGCATAAACAAACACAGAATTGAAGAGAAGAGAGAGAGAGCTCACATGCAAGAAATTGAGCACGGAAGCAAGTTCCCACATGGAACGAAGATTCCATCGCGGCATCTGTGAAGGCTCCGGTGGCGGGACAAGAGAAGTAACGATTTTACCGGAACTTGCTCCGACGCAATGCTGCTTGTTCTCATCTGCGTCGTCCTCTTCCTCCTGATCGTCGACATCCTCATCTTCCTCCTCCACCTCTTCCTCTCTCCGTCGATGCTCCCGTTTATACTCCTTCTTAGGCGGCCTGAGCTTCCTCTCAGCGGCTTGCTGCTCTTGAAGCCGCTGCTGTGCCCTAACAGTGCAAGCGCGTGAAGGCCTCGTTCTCCTGAGCGCCGTAGTGTCCTCCGAGGGAATTTTCGCATCCGCAGCCGGAGAATCACCGTCGGCCGGCGGAGAGTGGTGGTTCCCGGAGACATCATGGTCAAGGGAAGATCGGTCAGGGACAATATCGGAGGAGGAACTCATCGAGAGGAAGGAGATCAAGGAGAGAGATTGAAATTAGGGTTTTTTTGTTGTTGTTAATTTGAGAAATTTTCAGGGGGAGAGAATCAAAACCCTTGGCATTGTGGGGGAATCCAAATCGGTAAAACAAGGAGACGGAGGAAGAAAAGGAAGAGGAAAAGCGTCGACTGGTGTTTGGGGTAAAACGCTGTCGTATTTTGGGTTCTCGGACTCGAGAGATATGAAAGAAGAAAACCTGAGGAAAAGATTGGTAAATAAAATTGTCAAATTAGGTCTCTCTGAATGATAATATCTCAGACGAAAACGACTCTGCTAGTGAAAACACGAGGAGAGGAGAAATAGGGGCTTGCAGGGTTAGGGATCTCTCTCTCGATATATGTGGGGGTTTTTTTTTTTTAATTATTATTGAGCCTACAAAAAAAAAAATTTATGGATTTTGGAATATGTATGGCTTCAATTATGTAACTATAACTTTTTGTAAATAATCATCGTAGATTTTCTTAAAAAAATATTCACACGAATTCTTTAATTTTAGAGACTTTCATAACGATTGTAAATCTTAGCGAATTGAATATTGGTTTGAAATAAAAAGTTGATCTCTATTTTTTTTATTCATTATACATAAATAACTAAAAACAAATGTTTTGGGAAATATATAACTAGACTGAAGTATATGATTAACATGTAGGAAAAAAAAAGATAATATTTGAAGTAATCCATTAAAAGGCTACATGATTAGCATAAAAAGCAAAGAATCTCTAAATGGCAAGGGTGATCATTAATGATCTCTTTGGTTTAGGTCCAAGGAGATAAAGTAAGATCCTGACATTGGTTCTTACATTGATACTTCATTTATGTCACACAACTTAGACTATGTATGATAAACGTAAGAAACGAATTTAAACACTAAAGTCATCACAGTTTTGGGGGATATACTTCTTAAAAAACAAAAACAAAAACCTCACACAAATAAATATATATATTTACTTGTATTTTATTTTACAATCATAAAATAAATAAATATAAACAAATAAACAATGGATCACATGTAAATACAAACACAAATGGCAGGGCACTGTACCTGAATATTCACAAGCCACAACACTTTACCGACGACGAAGCAACCTCTTCTCGAAGATCTGTTGATACAGAAACTTTGTCCGAAAAACCAACACGCAAGAGACCAGAAATCCGAGGAAAGCCACAAATGCAATAATCGCAAAGGACAATCGGAAACAATGAGGACCATAACACGTGTTACCTTCTCCTGTTATGGTATGGTCATAGATATAACCAATCAACCTCACAGAGAAGATGTACGAACCCATAGGACTAGCGATCGAAATGGTATTATAGATCGTGCCCATGTGCTTAACCCCGAACAGCTCTGACGTAATTGTTGGCATCAACGACCACTGCGAGCCGTAACAAATTCCAACGATAACCAAACCGGCGTAGAGGTTTCCTCGAAAACCAGAGGCTATGATCAGATGGCCTATGGACATGGTTCCAAGAGTTGCAGCCATTAGCAACGGACGTGGCCATCCTTTTCTGTGGAGCAATGCATCCGAGACATAACCGGCTCCGAACCGACCAATAAAGTTCCATATACTCCATAAAGACAGCAACGAATTGATCTCGAGTGTCGAGTATCGAAGAGACTCGCCTAGCTGTCTGATGTTGTTTATCGTCGAAATCCCCGATCCCATCCCACACACCATCGCAAGAAACAGCAACCAGAAGTCCACACGACGCATAGCTTGTAAAAGGTTCAAGCTTTTATCTTCAAATTGCACCAAGATCTCACCAGAGTCTTTTGCTTCAAGATTCTCTACCAGAGGAGAATAAGCAGGCGATATTAATGGTTTCCCGATATCGCCTCGCCGTGCTCTTACTGCAACTAGCAGAGGCGAGGCAAGAAGAAAGAGTAGAATTGCAAGTGTGACGGCATTGGCCCATGGTGGTAAACCCAAAATGCCCTTGATAGTGATAATGACCATAAGGTAAGCTGCGATGATAAGAGATAAAGTTGAGAAACCATCTAAATGCTTCTTCTCATCGACCGTGGTCGTCTCATATATTCTGACTAAAGGCATCACCAGTAGAGAGAGAAGTGAAGGTACTACTGCAAGTAGAAGAATGAAACTCTTTGGATCTCCAGGACATACTGTTCCATACAGTTGAATTAACATTGCTCCACTTAGACCCACAAACCCCTGCAAAATAACGACCGCAAGGTATAAGCTTAGACGTTGCATCAAAATGGTACTGAAATATCGATAAGAAAAAACAAGTTTTCTCTTTGAAAATATATTGTAAGAGAATTGACCAAATGGATCATTTTATAATCTCTGGACATACAAGAAAACTATAATCGATTTTCCCCTGTTTTGTGAGGTTCAGTTCAACTAATATCAAGAATATAGTGAATATGCATCAATCTTAAAGTCCCAAATGAAATAATAATGGACTATGGACCAATAGTAACGAGATATCAACTCAAAGCAGAGGTTTTATTTTTGGTTTTAATAATGAAATGTGTAGCCTTTTCACCTTCATAATTCCAACGGCAGTGCCACCATAATCGGAGAAGTTCTCAACGGAGCTGACGACGTTGGCCGTGTTAAGAAACGTCATAGACTGAGCAGCTATGAACATAAAGAGACACATAACCGGAACCGGCGGTCGCCTGATCAGACCGGTAACGGAAGCCCACATGAGGAAATAACCGGTGAAACAGAGGATGGCTCCGATCAAAATCACCACCCACGGTCCTCCTCGGCCTTCCCGTTCATCTCGGCGTCGGCGATTGAAAGTTGCTGCAGTGTATACAAGTCCCGATAAAACGCCGACGTTACCCCCGATGTCTTTGAAGACGGAGACTGTGTCAAGGGTTGATTGGTCGTAGGATTGACTTGATTTCAAGATCGCGGAGTAGATTCCGAAGGTGTAGGACCCTCCTCCGGTGCACTGGATCCATATGCTCGCCGTCATAGCCATCCACTTCGTTCTCAGGCTCTCCGCCACCATCTTCCGCCTCGTTTTAGCCGGAGAAAGTAAAAATGAAGAAGAAGCTAAAAAAATCGCTTTCTACCTGTTGAGTGTTAGGCGCAAACGGGGCATGCACGAATTTGATTACTATCTTGTTTATTTGAATAAATCAAAATATCGATAATATATATACATTCATTATTGGACTGGGCTAATTTTAATAAAAGGCCGAATTCTAACTATTAAGCCCATTTTAAGGGGGAAGACAGTAGAGACGTGGGAACTCTAGATTCGCAGTTTCGCACGCTACAGCCACATGATGGCACGTGCGGTAGAGCACACGGAACGGGGAGATTAATTTAACGGCTTTAACCAACGGCGTCAAGTGGATGACACTGACTCATTCAATCAATGAACGTCAGTCTTGTTTTTGTCGGAAATAACACTGACTCATTCAATCAAAACTTTTTTTTTTGGGTCAACTCAATCAAAATTTTTAAAGTTTCTTTCTCGTCTTATTATTTTGTTCATGTTTGTATATAATTAATGGTGGTGGATTTATATCATTATTTGACAAAATGAGTTTAATATCTTAATGAAAGGGCAGATAAAAATATAAAAATATGATATCTTATGAAAGGGCAGATAAAAAAAAAAAAATTACAATTGAGAAAATTATAATAGAAAAACGACAATTAAATAAGGGTGGGTCACATGGGGCCAAGTTAAATAATCCCGCCACAAATGTGTGTATGATAAAAGCCTTGTTGGTTGTTCTGTTTTGTAACGTCTCCATCACTTCCAAATATAATAAAACTCTTTAAACCCTTAAATTAATTAATTAACAAATCCTCCTCAATCTACAGCAGAGAGAGAAAGCTTGACGACGACGACGACGATGATCAAGCCTTTAAATTACATTCTCTTCTCGTCAACGCGTTTCCTTCTTCTTCTCCTTCTTTCCTCTTTCTATTTCCACCCCTTCCTCTCCTGTTCATGGTGGTGGATGGGAGTCGGAGATCCTCTTCCACTTTCCCCGGACAAGAACCGCCGGATATTGCGTCGACTTCTTCTTCCTCCGTCGTGAATGCTCGGTTGTCGGATTCTCCGATTCTCCTGTTCGTTTACTTCCACAAGGCTTTCCGTGCGCAGCTGGCGGAGCTCCAAAGTCTGGCCGGTGATGCGGCCCGGGCCAATTCCGATCTAGCGTTGGAGCTCCGCCGTAAGTTGGATTTCTTGAAGCTTGTTTATAAGTACCATTCTGCAGCTGAAGATGAGGTTATATTCCACAATTTTTTTTAAACAAGTTTTACTAAAAGTATACATTTTGGGTTCTAATGACTCATCTTAGGAAAAAACAAGAGCTTAATTAGTTATCATCATCTCTTGGTTATGTATGCACTGGTGGTTTCACTAGACTCTGGAGTTTCTTTGTTTTTCCTTAATGTCGGAATTAGCAAAAAACGAAAGACTAAAGCTAAAACAAGTCAACGAGTGAACAGAGCTTTTTATGGAATCAGGCAGAATCTGATACACACAAAAAAAGACTTGAACCGTTCCGATTTGATTTCTAATTACAACCACTTACGTTAATGGCAGGTTATATTTTCAGCGCTCGACACACGTGTTAAAAACATTGCTTTCAATTATTCGCTTGAACATGATGACACAGAGGATCTTTTCACTTCAGTTTTTCATTGGCTACATGTTCTTGAAGATGAGGAAAGAGGGAACGTTGCAGATGTTCTTCGTGAAGTTGTATTATGTATTGGCACCATTCAGTCATCCATATGTCAACATATGCTCAAAGAAGAACGGCAGGTATATATGTATATAGGTTTTTGCTTTGTCACAGTTAAAATTGTCTTTTGCAAAGTGACTCAGAACTTTCTCTTGAACATGCAGGTGTTTCCATTGATCATTGAGAACTTCTCTTTTCAAGAACAATCATCACTAGTGTGGCAATTCATCTCTAGTGTTCCAGTGATGGCACTTGAAGAGATTTTCCCATGGATGACATCTTTACTCTCTCCCAAGGAGAAATCTGAAGTTGAGAACTGCGTGAAGCAAGTTGTCCCAAATGAAGTCTCCTTGCAACTGGTAATATTCTCTATACTAAGAGATTACCTTTCAATTTTTTTTTGAAAATTTGTAACATTAAATTATTTTTTGAAAAGGTCATAAACTCTTGGCTGATTGAGGATAGTCGATCTTCTTCTTTCCCGGCTCTTACAAAGATCATGAAAGGAGTCCAGTGTGTAGAAGTGTCTGAAAACATGAGCAACTCATCTCATCAGGCAGATTCATCAAGTGGTGGGTTGTTTCAACGTTTTTGGCAGTGGAGTAAAACCTCATTTTCAAGTCCAAATACAGGAGGAGGACACACTCTGGCTCATGGTATTCAGATTTGGCATACTGCAATTAAAAGAGATTTGTTAGAGATTCAAAAAGGATTATACCAATTGAAGTTTCCAAGCTTTTCGTTGGAACTCAATGTGCTAGTGGTTCGGCTAAACTTCCTTGCTGATGTCCTTATCTTTTATAGGTAATAATAATTGTGGAACTTTTGATTATTATTTTTTTTCTGTTTTCTTTGATATGGTGTGTAGTTTCTCCTGGATTTGTCTTTTCTTCTGAGAAACTGGTGACATACTTCATTGCAGCAATGCATTTAAGAAGTTCTTTTACCCAGTGTTTGAAGAAATGGTGGATCAACACTCTTCCACTTCCAAACAATTCACCATAGATGTGGAGAGCTTCAAAAAATCGCTAAACCTTGAAACTAGAACAGCCAGTGACAATTTTGTCATAACCCTTCAGGAAAAACTGGAATCTCTTATACTGACAGTAGCTAAACAGTTTTCTGTAGAGGAAACAGAGGTAAAGTACTGTTTCCTATATTCTTATGAACTTTTGATTAATTGGCTTTTCTTGCACTTTTTTGGAGAAACTAATTATCCAAAGTATATTTCACTCATTGTTCTCAAGGTATTCCCCATCATCAGCAAGAATTGCAACGTTGAAATGCAGAGGCAGCTCTTATACAGAAGCCTTCATGTCCTGCCTCTTGGATTGCTCAAGTGTGTCACAATGTGGTTTTCTGCTCAGTTGTCAGAAGATGAATCTCAATCAATTATTCACTTCTTAAGTTTGGAAGATTCCTTTCCCAACAAATCTTTTTCGCGGCTCTTGTTGCAGTGGTTTCGCTTTGGTTATTCAGGCAAAACATCAATTGAAAGTTTCTGGAATGAGCTGTCCTTTATGTTCAAACCGATATTTCCCTTTGGAGATGAACACACTGAAGAAGCTTCTGGATCTTTATGCAAAGGATCTGACTCTCATTTGCTTGTGAGGCAAGGGAACAAAGATAAGTCTTCAACATGCATCGAGTCAAAGGATCTACATGCTGGTTACATGATTGAGACACCGTACTCTAGTGCAATGAATCAGAAAATACTTATCCCAGAGAGAATCAAGCCTCTTCAACAACTTCCTGGTTTTTTTAGTGACAAGAATATTGGCAATCACTTAACTATGGACTTGAAACCGATCGATCTGCTTTTCTTGTTCCACAAGGCAATGAAGAAGGATCTAGACTACCTTGTATGTGGTTCAGCTAGACTAGCATCAGACTGTAGCTTCCTTGGTGAGTTTCATCAACGGTTTCATCTTATAAAGTTCTTGTATCAGATACATTCAGATGCAGAGGATGAGATTGCATTTCCAGCCCTGGAAGCAAAGGGTAAACTACAAAACATTAGTCAATCATACAGCATCGATCACGAACTTGAAGTTGAGCACCTCAACAAAGTATCATTTCTTTTGAAAGAGATGGCAGAACTCAACATGTTGGTATCTACTACCGATTCAAATTCACTTGACCACCACAGGGATGTGAAGTATGAGAAGTTGTGTTCGAGCCTCCAAGATGTATGCAAATCCATTCATAAGCTATTGTCTGAGCATCTCCACCGCGAAGAAACTGAGCTCTGGTGGTTATTCAGAGACTTCACTGTCGAGGAACAGGAAAAAATCATTGCATGCATGCTTGGAAGGATGAGTGGAGAAATATTGCAGGATGTGATTCCATGGTTAATGGAATCTTTGATCCCTGAAGAACAACATGCTGTGATGTCTTTGTGGAGTCAAGCAACAAGGAAAACTATGTTTGCTGAATGGTTAACAGAATGGTACAATAGTCATGTTATTGGAGAGGAAACTAAGGAGGCAAATAAGAATTCATATGAGGATTCAGATCCACTAGATATTGTTTGGAAATATCTCTTTGAAGGAGCTGATCATGAGAATGGAGGGAGCATTGGCAGAAAACCTCTAAAATTGTCAGAGAAAGATTTAAAGCTTATCATGAGTAAGCCACTTGGAAATGATGCTCCTAATAACAAGGCAGAAATTGGCAACAAGAAGGAGAATCATCAAGAGATCTCAGAAAATAAGAAAGTGTGTGTAGGAGCCGAGGAGAAGAGGTGCATTGAACAATCTGATGACATCAACTTCCAGCAAACAAAACCTGCTCATCAAGTTTTTCAAATGGTTACAAAATCTAATCAATGTGGAGAAATGAGTAAGTATGAGTGCCTATTATCAATGAGTCAGGAGGATGTGGATGCAACAATTAGAAGAATATCTTGTGACGCTGTCTTGGATTCTCAGAAGAAATCATATATCATGCAGAATTTGTTAACGAGGTAAGCGCTGCAAAAATCATTATATATAAGACTTTTTACTCCTTTACTTTTCGCTTGAAAATCTAAATTAAGTCATTGTTCTTTGTTGTGACTTAACACTAGGTTGTATACTTTTTCAGCCGTTGGATTGCCACACAGCGGATACATAATCTTGAACCATCCATACTCCTCTCAAGCAATAAGGAAGCGATTCCTGGCCAGCATCCATCTTATCGAGATCCTCACAAACTAATCTTTGGTTGCAAACACTACAAGAGGAGTTGCAAACTTCTTGCTTCCTGTTGCAACCAGCTCTTCACGTGTATACGGTGCCATGATGAAGAAACTGATCACTCAGTGGATAGGTGTAGTGGCATGTCAATTAACTTCCTATCTCTATCTTAAAAAACATCAGTGATGTTTGTTGTACTCTTATCCGTCTATAGTGTTCTTAAATATTATTGTGCAGGAAACATATCACAAAGATGATGTGCATGAAGTGCTTGCTAATTCAGCCAGTTGGTGCGAACTGCTCAAATAGTTCATGTAGTTCTTCAATGGGAAAATATTACTGCAAAATCTGTAAATTGTTTGACGATGAAAGGTTAATCTTTCTTCTTTTGCTTCAGCATCTCTGCTTTGTGATGCTCAACATATCTTATCTTAAACTGATGTTGATGACTATACACTAAACACTTTGTTGGTAGTTTCTGACGATCAAAGGCTTTTTTTTGTTTATATATGTTTTGCAGAGAAATTTATCATTGTCCTTACTGCAATCTCTGCCGGGTAGGAAAAGGATTGGGCATTGACTACTTCCATTGCATGAAATGCAACGCTTGTATGTCACGTTTATTAGTAGAGCATGTTTGCAGGGAAAAGTGCTTAGAAGATAACTGTCCCATTTGCCATGAGTACATTTTCACTTCTAACTCTCCGGTGAAGGCTCTTCCATGTGGTCACGTCATGCACTCCACATGCTTTCAGGTGCTTAACTTGAGACATTTCACAGTTTTGAAACATTTGAGTGACATATGCTAAGAATGTTACTTAATTAGAAATCCGTTTCTGGTTGTAGGAGTACACATGTTCGCATTACATTTGCCCTATCTGCAGTAAGTCACTAGGGGATATGCAGGTTAGTTTCACCAAAATTATGGCTCTCTCCTTGAACAAATTTCTGAACACAGTAGCTAATGACACTTCAGTGTTTCTCCACCAACAATCAAACAAGATTTTTGTTTATTCTCTGGCCTTTTATGGGGACAATGCTGCAAACACTGAAGTGATTCACTAATATGGTTACGCAGGTTTATTTTAGAATGTTAGACGCACTGCTCGCAGAACAAAAGATGCCAGATGAATACTCAAACCAAACTCAGGTTCCGCTCTTTATCTCATACATATGAATAAGTATCAGTTCATTGTCTTAAGTGTAACTTAAAAGATAAAGATGATTGGGATGCAGGTAATACTATGTAATGACTGTGGGAGAAAGGGAAATGCTCCTCACCATTGGCTCTATCACAAGTGTTCTTTTTGTGCCTCTTACAACACCAGGCTTGTCTAGTTCCTTCTCCACTTTTCCTTCTTTTATCCATTGTACATCATCGGCAAAGTCTCTACAACAGTTTGTTTTCTTTCTGGAAGCATTTGATGAAAATAATGATTCTACACAGTAATAAAATCAACGTGTGTTTGATAACCTCATGTAATCTCAGATAATATTATTGCAACAGGAAGATTACAATTGAAAAGCAGAGGACAAAAGACTGGAAGACAAATTCCAAGTCTATCCCTAACCTTAACCTTATGACTTACAAGCTAAAACGATTTCATAAAGATGCAATCGGCCGAAAGATTAATATATAAAATAAAAAAATAAAGCCTAAGATGTGAAGCAAAGACTCATCACAGCAAATGCATCCTCTCAACATAAGACTGAAGCAACCACCTGTTGAGAGGCTCACCACATCCAACGAAACAACCAGAGTTTCCATTCTCCGTGAAAAACGGTGAGCCAAAGACGTTGAGCAGCTCTTCAACTGCTTGTCTCACCATTGATGTACCAGTCACTCTGCTACGTCTTCCCCAACCAGTAACTATATCAATCCTAGAAGGGCAAGATCCCGAGACTAACATCTGCTTACGGAACCAAGCGAGCGTCCTAGACAGCGCCGTTATCGCAGTTCCCTCTGACATCACATGGAGGTTGATAAGCCAGTAGCTGCTGCTTTTCTCCCTCAACGCATCCGGAAACACGTTCTTTTGTGCTGCAACTTCCCAAACAGATCCCGCCTCTTCTTTCAGCCCTGACTTGTGTAAAAAGTCAACCACCGCGTCCACCAGTCCTCTCTTGCTCTCTCTGTCCTCGCTGTGCATGAGATCCAGGAAGCTGTTCACGTGTTTCCGCACGTTCTGCCCATCTGGACCCGCAGGTGGCATCTTGAGGAGAAACATGTGTGCGGGATGACCCGTGCTTGCCATTAGCTGCCCACAGAAACCCATGTCAAGTTTCGACCGACCGTCTGTGCAACAACTCAAGAGCAACGTATATGTCTGCAAAGAGGGCCGTAGACCAAGAGCCAGCATGTTCTGTAATAACTTATACGCTTCAGCTATCTTGTTAACCCTAAGAAAGGTACTAAGAAGGGAATTGCAAGTGGGAACATTAGGTAGCAGACCAGCGTGAAGCATTGCCTGATACCAGTGCCACGCCTTTTCCACATTACCAGCTTTTCCCCACAAATCCACCAAAAGACCATAAACCGGCTCATCAGGGATCCAGTTCTTACGCTGCATCTCGGTGAAAACAGCCTCTGCTTCCTCGAGATGTCCACAGTGTCCAAGCACCTCCATCACAATGCTGTACGTCACTTTGTCAGGCTCAAACCCTGCATTTTGCATGTCATGGTAAAGCTTCAACGCGCTCTGATAGTTCCTTGCTTTGGCATGCAGGTCTATCATGATGTTGTAAGTGACCAAGTTAGGAGTACAGCCCTGATCAACCATCTCACAGAAGAGCTTGTGTGCAGCAGGTAAATGTCCAGCTTTGCCAAGACAGTTTATTATGACACTGTAAGTAAAAGTATCAGGAGAAAGACCTGCTGTTTGCATTCTCTGGTACATATTCATGGCAATGTCGAGAAACCCAGCCTTAGCATGAATGTCTATGAGGGTACAGAAAGTTACCCGGTCAGGTTTGCATCCAGCTTCCTGCATTTGATTGAACACATTCATAGCTTCATTCAGGTAATTGGCACGGCCATAGCTGTGGATAAGTCGGTTATACGTAACCGTATTTGGCTGACATCCTTCTCTAACCATCTCATCGAGGAGCTTGTTTATTGCACCAAACTGCTTAGCACGGCCGAGGTTACCCACCATGGTGGTATAAGTGTGCCCGTCATGCTTGAACCCAGGTTGCCTTTTGAGCCAGTAGAAGAAACCAAGAGCATTTCCATAGTCATTCATCTGCTTAAGAACTTGGTTTGCTTGGTACGGATCCATCCTCAAGCCGAGATTCTGAAGGGCCTCTTCAGCAGCAGGGCCCCACCTGAATCTACGCAGAACGCTGGAAACGTTTTCCACAATGTATCCGCTGTTACAGTACTGCCTCGATGTCAGAGCAGTCCCTGAATGCATTTTCATCATTTCGGCTGAGGATTTACTGAAACCGCTTGCCACAAACCTGTTCGAATCAATACCGGGTTTTTGCAACAGGCTTGTCTTCTTGCCTGGCGTGTTACTTGCTGTCGGGATTGAAACTTGTTTGAGTCCTTTAACAAATCCAGCTCGTTCAGCTTCCTTAGCACCTCGGAAGTTGCTACTGGGGTTTCTAATCTTACCCATCGAAGACTCTTTTGAAGCTGGTCTAGGGTAAACTTTGGCAAAGTGCTCTCTTCTTATAGCTTTCACATTCGAAGACTTGACACTTGTAATAGGCCGAGTTGGATCCACCATACAGCTTTTCGGGAATCCGAATGCTTCACTCCCTCCATCAGAAGAAGGAATCTTACAATTCGCTAAATCTGACAGAAAATTTACCGCTACAATACCTGCCCTCATAATCTGATCCCCAATAGGCTCTGAAGAAGCTTCCTCGTCTCTAACGATGGTTGATGCATAATTAACCGAATGTGATTTACTCGAAGAAGAAGAAGAAACATGCTGTGGCAATAGAGATGGCCGAACGAAATCATCAACCTTCTTTGGAACCACCGGTTTACATACCTCTCCAGGCAATATACTTCCAACTAACGAAGGGTTACGGACAATACTGGATGGTCGTTTCTCAGTCTGTGCAGCTTCCTTCCTAAGTTGTTGACGTCTCGAGACACAGGTTTCATCATCGGTGTATGCACAAGGATTCCCATCAGCTGCACTTGTTCTCGATCCACTAAGAAAATAGGATCTCGCTGTACTTGTAAGGTTACTGATTTGCTTTGAGCGTATCATTTCTCTGCAACAAATGAAATTCAAAGATTCAATGAGACTTAGAGGAGAATTAGAAGCTCTTCTCCAAACTTTGTAACATTACTACTACAACAACTAGCTTCGTCCCAACAATTCAAAGTCTCCAACTTTCTTCTTTACTCACAAGTGAACCATACACACACTTCGTAATAAGGTAAAAATTCATAGAAAAATCCATCCTTTGAGATAAAACAACGTCTATACTTTTAACTGCATCGCCCAAAATTGAACATTTAGCTCTAATTCAATGCTGAAAATCATGTGACCATAAGAATTCGACATCTGATTCACATTAGATATTTTACTTGAGGATTACATTCGAATCTCACTAAAGGGCCAACGTTTTTTATTTTTTTTTATTTCAAACAAAAAGTGAGCTAAAATCTCGAGAAACGCGTTAAACCCATCGCGAGATTGTCCATCTGAAAGAAAGTGAAGATAAACCAAACCCAGGAATCGGCGTCCAGTGATTAAGAAGAACAACGAAGCGAGCATCGGAGAGAGACAAAGAGAGATCAACAGAATAGCAAAAGTCACCTGAAAAACGGTGGTGTTGACTTCTCCTAGGCTATGATTTTGGTTTCCCTGCAAAGTTCTTCAGGGGAGATTGAGAACAATGGAGGTACAAGCTCGTCTTCTTCCCGTCAAAATTGAGAGAAGCGTTCTTCTACTCTCCAAGCATATTGCTCACACGGAGGCTGCGAATTCAAGGTCACAACTTTTTTTTTTTTGCTCACCCTTTTTATAACTTTATAAATTAAATTCTTCAATTTATTATTTTTACCTAGCCAGACTTTCAAATCAAACCCTAAGCTTTTCATTTGTTTTCAAATAATACACAATCATTCTTATTTCACTCAGAATCCTCTCAATAGTCAATACTTGATAGAAACTATTTTTTTCCTTACAGAAATTCTTTGTCACAATTAACCAGTACCGTTATTATTTTGCATTATTTTTGTATCCATTACAATGCTAATATTGGTAATTTTTTGTATGAAATATATCACTTTTAAAAATAAAATGTGTTCTATGGGAAATATAAAGAATCTATGGCTTTGGCTAAAAATTCAGGACAAGTTGAGCATCTTTTTATTATTTTCCTCTTTTACCTTTTTCTCCTTTGGCTATTTCTTATTTGCAACGTAGAAGCTTTGCCCTCCTCAAGTTTCGCAAGTCTTCGATGTACACACGTGTCGTTCCTGTCATGTCTTGCCTGTGACTTGGTCTGTTACTTTAGTATTCAAAGAGATTTACTTTACTATTTGACTATAGAGATTTAAGAGAGAGATTTGGTGGGAGGTTGAGAAATCGAAGCTATTAACCGAAACAAAAAAATTAGCATTTGTATAATTAAAATTTTAATGTGAAAACATTCTCTGAGTTTGAAAAAAAGAAATTAGATATACATTACAAATTATGTGTGCGTGTGACAAAAAATTAAAAACCTTTAATTAACGAAAGGAAAGAAAAAAAGAAAAAAAAACATATTAACAATTGGAGGAAGTCAACAAACATATGAATTTATAAACTCTAATTACATTGTCAACAACTTCTATTTTATTTATTAGATAAATAACTTTATTATTATTGAGACTGGGCTGTCTCTCGATTCATACTAGGACTAATTTGAAACAAAAGATGGGCTCTTTGATCTCGCTAAGCCCGTTGTTGAGAAAATCCACAGATGCAAGTCTGGTTTCGAATCCTGTCCGCCTTACGTTGCTTCGAAAATTCTGGATGTTCGAAAGTTTCGAGTTCGAATGAAAAACTCTAGGTATTTTATACATAGTATAGAAAAAATAGCCAATATATGATTCTGTAAGTTTTAAATTTTATCTAATTATCGACTAACTTGAGAAGACTGTAACAGCTCAAAACCAAAACCGAAAATTGGACTAAACAAATTTATTAGTATATGATTTCTGACACTAGTATTAAGTATATAAGGATTATATCTCTCGATCTAGACTATGAACTACGGAAACATATTTTAGGGGCTGTTAATAATAAGTTGTGCAAAAAGTTGGCGTACCAACATGCATACACGCAGCATTTGGGTTGAACTCATCATCCCAATTCCCCAAACATAATCATTTTATTCAACAAAAAAGTTAAACTTTTTCCAAATATTTTTGTTCTAATCATCATTTTTTTTTTGGTCAAGATGTTTTAATCATCATTTATGCCAGCTTTAAAGTTGCCGACGGTGAAGCACGGCCTTCATTTCTCCCTTCATGTGGGTGAGTTTAATCGAATGATTAAAAAGAAGGAGATTTGATCTTCTTTTTTTGTTGGTTAGTTTTGAGACTGTGTTGTACAAATATTTATCAAATAAAGTAGAAAAGAAAAACAACAGTAAAGTTTAAAAGAACATATGGTTCAAAAAAAAAAAAAAAGTTTAAAAGAACATGCATGAATGAATATCAGTTTCAGTGTAAAATTTGTTAGTTAGTTCATAGATAGGGGGTGAAAGGTCGAAGTCAAGTCAGGCAATAAATTGTAGCCGCTTCTTTCTTTCTGACCTACCAGATATTAATTCGATCCAATTGTTAAAAAAAGGTATTTAATAAACGTATAAAATCACAGAGCTTGATTTAGAATATTTTAACGATGCATACTTAATCCACCTACATGTCTCTTAAAACAAAAACACTTATGCTCTAGTTGACATGAATTCACAATTTTCGTTTCCCTCTAAACATTTGCTTGGGCCAAATAAATTATTATTATTATAATACTTTTGGGCAAACTCCTTTAGAAATTTTAATCATCGTAATATATGCATCGTCAAAACACATCTTCACCGAAAAGAATGATGCAAAACAAGACAAAATAGATGCAAAGAGGACTAAAATAATGATAAAAATTACATGTAAATTTCCATATAGAAATTTGTTACTACTCCGTTCATTTTGCACCTTTTCATCATGTTCCTCACCATCTTTATTCGAATTGTATTTAGTTCATAATCTTTAATTTTGTGTGAAAATAATATATTCGGTTTATACTACTATATGGTACCAAAGTTATGTAACACCTAATTAAAGTAAATCCAACGAAAAGATAACGAGTATGAAATGGTGGAAATCTTAACTCGTATAAAAAAAGTCAGCATAGGAAGACTTGTGGTTTCTGAGCCAGGAAAAACGAATATAATAGTCATTGATTTTTATTTGTTTTTTTTTATGTTGACTTCCATCCATCAAATCTTCGATTTGTGATCTTTTAATATTTTTTTTTCCTTTTGACAACAATAACTATTGCTCATAATTGACGAAGTCTATACACCTAACTTCTTCCAATTTTTTTGTCGGCAATTTTTTCCTAACTAGAATCTAGGTAATAATTATGAGGGATATATATATATATATATCTATATCTAACATTTTGTATTGAATAATAACCTACAAAATTATACGACTCCAAATAATGCATTTTTTTTTGCAGTTTCTCTTTTGTTAAAATTTGATGAAAAAAAAACTATTATTGGTATGCCTTCTTCTTTTTTACTCATGAGCATTACAATGAATCAAAATCTATAACTAATAACCAATATAATAATTATGCGTAATGTTTGAGTTATTTGTAATGGTTTAAAATCACGGAATGGTTTTGAAGGGGGAAAATACGAGTTTACAAAATACTTTCTTAATTCGAAATAAAAATATTCTGATTTCTCTATTAGTTACAAGAAAATGAATTAAAGAATTAGTTTGGGATCAACGTGGCAGAAATAAATCAACGCCATTTTATTTTTCTAACAGTGTCAGATCCTGACCGATGATGAGTGACCGTATCCACCAACTTCAACAAAACGGCTTACATGTGCCGCATCCTCATCGTTAAATTGTTTTACGCTATTTTGTATTTTTGTTTTTTTTTTGGTTGCATAATACTTGAAAGTATATGTGAAAGTAAAAAAAAAAAATTGATTTTTGAAACCACATTAAACTTACAACCGATTAAATCGATTAGACATAATTGAAATATTTGTAATGATTTTTCTCGTGATTCTTTACTATTGAAGACTTGAAGTGCAAGAGTTAATCCAATGAGTTAAAGAGAAAAAAAAAAGAAGAAGAGTATTTATGAGTCACGAGCGTGGACCAAAATCCATATCATCTAGAAGAAAAATAAGAAACTAATTTAAAAACAATAATATAGTTTCCTTTAAGAAGATGGTGAAATGGTTAGAATAGAAAAAAAACTCCTAAACACGTTATTATTAAATGCATTCATTATAAGAAAAAATTCAAGTTCCCTTATTTTTCTTTCATATCCATTCATCAAAACTGAAAATTTCGAAAGGTCCGACTTTTCGTCACCTGAACCCGCGTTTTCTCTCCCAAACGCAAGCTCACCCATCCGCCGGAAATTACCGCGACCGCCATCTCCGGCGTCGGTGTGAACTAAGGGATAATCGTTTTCTTCTTTTAGCTTTTCCTTCTTCCTGATCCCCTTTCTCTGAGTTGCTGAGATTTTAACTCGGCCATGGGTAACTGTAACGTCTGTGTGAGGCCCAACACAGAAGACTCCAAACCGACCCAGAAGCCGAAAAAGAACAACCGGGATCGGAAATTAAACCCATTCGCCGGCGATTTCGTCAGATCCCCTGCTCCAATACGCGTTCTCAAGGATGTAATCCCTACGAGCCACCGTACGCAGATCAGCGACGAATACATCCTAGGGCGAGAGCTGGGTCGCGGCGAATTCGGAATCACTTACCTCTGCACTGATCGAGAAACCGACGAAGCCCTAGCCTGCAAATCGATTTCGAAGCGGAAGCTCCGGACAGCCGTCGACATCGAGGACGTCCGTCGCGAGGTCGCGATTATGTCCACTTTGCCTGAGCACCCAAACGTAGTGAAGCTCAAGGCCACTTACGAGGACAACGAGAACGTGCATCTGGTGATGGAGCTCTGTGAAGGCGGTGAGCTTTTCGATCGGATCGTTGCGAGGGGACATTACACGGAGCGTGCGGCCGCGGCCGTCGCGAGAACGATCGCCGAGGTCGTGATGATGTGTCACTCCAATGGAGTCGTGCACCGAGATTTGAAGCCCGAGAACTTCTTGTTCGCCAACAAAAAGGAGAATTCCGCCTTAAAGGCCATTGATTTCGGCTTGTCTGTGTTCTTCAAACCTGGTAACTACAGTTTCTCTGAATCCACTTGTTCACAACTCTCTGGATGATTCTAATTTTAGGATACATTTCATATCCATTACAATGTTCATCCTCTGAATCTGAAAATGGAGTAAATTTTGTTGCTTGCTTATTGCAGGAGATAAGTTTACAGAGATTGTAGGAAGTCCATATTATATGGCTCCTGAAGTGTTGAAGAGAGATTATGGACCAGAGATTGATGTGTGGAGCGCCGGAGTTATCATCTACATCTTGCTCTGTGGTGTTCCTCCGTTTTGGGCTGGTTAGCTTCTTTTCCCCCATTTTCTGCAGGAATGTTGTGTAATTGTCTCCTGTATCGATTTGCTAGACCGGTGAGTTTGGTGGTTTCCATTGACAGAGACTGAGCAAGGTGTTGCTCTTGCGATCTTGCGGGGAGTGATTGATTTTAAGAGAGACCCTTGGCCTCAGATATCAGAGAGCGCCAAGAGCCTTGTGAAGCAGATGTTGGATCCTGATCCGGCTAAGCGGTTAACTGCTCAGCAAGTGCTAGGTGAAGTTCTTGTGACACTATTTATTTTATGTTCTTAGTTTAAGAGTTGATTCTGACACCGTTATTAACAATTTTTCGTTTCACCTCTCAGCTCACCCTTGGATACAGAATGCAAAGAAAGCTCCAAATGTTCCTTTAGGGGATATTGTCAGAGCGAGGTTGAAGCAGTTCTCTATGATGAATAGATTCAAAAAGAAAGTTCTTCGTGTAAGTGTTTTGCATTTTCTTTTGGGTAGTTAGTCTATTGCTCAGTTTCCTTAATTGGTTTTGATCACTATTGTCCCTTTTGATGCTTCCAGGTAATCGCGGAGCATTTGTCTGTTCAAGAGGTTGAAGTGATCAGGGACATGTTCTCACTGATGGATGATGACAACGATGGTAAAATAACTTACCAGGAACTCAAAGCTGGACTTCAGAAGGTTGGCTCACAGCTTAATGAACCAGAGATCAAAATGTTGATGGAAGTGGTAATTTTCCGCATTACTCTTCTCTTATAAAAAAACCCAAAACAGTGTTATTCTCTGACAAAAAAAAAACATAAGCTGAAATCCGTATGGCTTTGACGCAGGCGGATGTTGATGGGAATGGGTTTCTGGATTATGGAGAGTTTGTAGCTGTGATAATTCACTTGCAGAAGTTAGAGAATGATGAGCTTTTCAAACTAGCTTTTATGTTCTTCGACAAAGATGGAAGTACATACATCGAACTTGATGAGCTACGGGAAGCTTTAGCTGACGAATTAGGCGAACCAGATGTCAGTGTTCTAAACGACATCATGCGTGAAGTTGATACTGACAAGGTTCTTTCAAAATCTCTAAAATAATCGTCCTTATAGGCCTCAACACTAAGCTTGTGAAGAGTAAGATAAATCGCTCTGTTTCTGAATCGAACTGTTGGGAATGTTTGTTTTTTTGCAGGATGGGCGTATAAACTATGATGAGTTTGTAGCAATGATGAAAGCAGGAACGGATTGGAGAAAGGCGTCGAGGCAATACTCAAGAGAGAGGTTCAAAAGCTTGAGCCTTAACCTGATGAAAGATGGGTCATTACATCTCCATGACGCTCTCACTGGACAATCAGTTCCTGTTTGATTATATTCGTTTATCACCTAAGAACAGAGCTATACCCATTCAGGGAATTTCCAGGGTTGTTCTCGTTCTTTGAGGGATTGGGTTTTTGTAGAAGCTATGGTACTTCTCATATATAGACATTCCGAGTCGTATTTGTATGTAATGGTTTGTTCAAAGGTCGTATCTTTATTGTCTCAGAGCCAACTCAAAACCCTAAACCCACCGAGAGTAAAAAAGTACAAGTCTTTCTTACACGGAAACCTTATCAAACTCATCAGAAGACTTGTCCTTGGCCACAACATCTTTGTAACGGTACCAATGTGAGACTAACAAGAAATAGGCAAAGTTGAGAGTCATCACACCAGCAACAAAGTAGTAGAAATACTCCAGTCTCCCCTTGTTTAGATCTTCCGGAAGCCAATTTCCGCCGGAAAATCCCTCCGTGATATCATGCACCGCCGATAACAAAAAGGTACTGAGGTAACTCGCCAGTCCAATCCCGCAATAGTACAGAGAGCCAGCGAAACTTCTCATGTTCTCTGGAAACTGTTTGTAGTAAAACTCCATTTGACCAACTCCAGCGAGGGCGTCGGCGATACCCATTAGCACTAGCTGAGGAACCAGCCACATACCGGACATGGAAGAGATTGCGCCTTTTCTCGGAGCAAAGCCTAGTGTCGGTCTTGTGAGAGCTACCGTTCTTCTGCGTTGTTCCACAGTCGCAGAGACCATCATACTTGTGATGCATAGGAACATTCCTGCTCCAACTCTCTGCAGCTGTGTGATACCTCCGTCTCTCCCTGTATACTTTCTAAGGAAAGGCACAATGACTCGGTCATAGATTGGTATGAATATAGTCATTCCAAGCATCAAGAAGACGGTGTAAGTCGCGGCTGGGATCTGGAAACTCCCTGAACCGAGGCGTCTATCGGACTGGAGAGATTGAAAGATTGTGTAGGTTGTTTGTTGAATGTAAGCTAGGTAGAATAAGGCGGCCGAGAGCCAAACCGGAAGCACCCGGATCACGCATTTCACTTCCTCCACTTGCTGCACACTACAGAGCTTCCATGTATCCGCCGGCGAGCCATCTATGTTCAGCTTGTCGTCTGGTGTTTGGATTGCCGCTTTGTCAAGGAACCTGCAAATTTAACAAAACCCTAAAAGGTTTCTGATTTGTTCCACAAGAAAGTAAGAGGAGGAAAGGAGATGGTTTTTAGTACCTGAACTGCTTTGTATGGCTCAGTTTCGAGTTCTTGAAGTCCTTTGCGATGTAGTTGTAAAGCCCATCAGAAGACGAACCGACGAGCTTTAACCGCCTTTTCTTGATTGCGACGACGATGACACGTGTTATGCTGTGAATGGGACTGCCACTAGCTTTAACCTTGACATAGAGCTTAGAACCAGCGAAGAAGATGATGCAGCCAAGTAACATCAGGATAGCTGGGATGGCTAAACCAATGCTCCAGCTCACATTTGACTGAACGTAGACGATGAGCGTCAACGACACCATCTGAGCAAACGTGAAGGTGAAGAAATACCAATTGAAGAAACTCTCAATCCCACGTTTCCCTTCTTTCGTCTTGGGATCGAACTGATCAGCACCAAAAGGAAGATTGCACGGCCTAATCCCACCGGCTCCAATCACCAGAAAAACCATTGCTCCGGCGAGAAACATAATCTGTCCGATGGATGGCCCCTTGCACACGCTACCGATTTCTGTAGCACATTTCGCTGGATGCAGCTGATTTATTATAGCCGTTAGATCCATCGCCATGGAACCCTTTAAAATCAAACACACAAAAGATTGCTACTTTTAGCCACGAGAAGCAAGGTCAGTGAGTTTTTTAAACCGAGAATTGGTTTTTGATTTTACGAGGAAGCAAGCGATCATGGCGAAGGATAGGGTTTTGTAGCGGCCGAAGTAAGAGTCACAGAGGAAAGCGGCGACGATGGTGCCGAAGTTGCTTGTGCCGCCGTAGATGTTGACGACGGTCGCCGCCGTGATGCTCTTCATGTTGAAAACCGTCGTTAAGTATATAACAAGATTCGATGAACTCCCAACTATCCCCAGCTTCTCAAATGTCTCATTTCCTAACAATTAAGCAGAGCATTATTAAACCAAACAAAAAGAAACAGAGCATTAAGATTTAAGCTTAAATTCTCGGGATTTTTTTTGTCCATTTTCTTGTTCGTATCAAGATCGAAATGTAACAATTAAGAAATAGGTTCATGGAGTCCTCTGTTTATTAAATAAAATGTTTCCTAGCAACAGAGAAACCTAGCATATATTAATATATTTAAAGATTATACAAATGTATTTAGACTTAATTGTTTTTTTCTCGAAAGTTTATTTCCTCTTAAATTAACGTCTCGTGTGAATTCATCGATAAAATTTTATTATTAAAGGAAAATATGGCAATTATATAAACTTAAGTTAAAAGAATATAGAAACAACAAGTCAAAATAAAATAAAATAAAGTCTAGAATAAGTATATTTTAAAGCAAATAAATAAAGCAAAAAAATGGGTTTGTATTAAGGCAAAACTCTTTATAATAAACCATCTCATTAATTAAACCATGTTATAGAGAGATTATACTGTACTTTGTTCATAAAATCTTCTCCTTTTTCATAAGCATCAGTTTCTTGTTTGTTTCAAGAAGAATTGAAGAAATGATATGGAACAGTTAGTACCAATGATGAAGGGCATGACTTTCCATCCTCTGTAGATGATCTTAGACTCATCATCCTCCTCCTCTGTAATGTTCTTCTCTGTCTTCTTAACCTCCATTACTCTGTTTTTCTCTCTGCTCTACTCTCACTATAAGTGTGTAATGTGTATCTATGTGTGTGTGCGCGCGCGTATATATATATATATATTAGTGGGAAGTGTGAAGGATTTCATTATAAGAACCAAAAAGTAAATTTGACATTATACCAAACCAAAGTGTTTGATTAGAAAGATATTAATTTTGACTAAAAAAGACTCGACTTTATCGAAAGGAGAGGACCGGAGTAGGTATTAACTTAATGAATTATTTCATTTGTCAAGAAACGCACATTCCCTATATATTTGTGGTTAGATAAAAAAAAAGTATAGTATAAAGTTCAGATAGCTTATATGGCCATATGGGTATTATTCTCAGCTCGTTATTTAAACATTAAATATAGCAGTCAAGAATTTATCGTTTATACTCTTTTCATGTAATATATGTATTAAATAGCATGAAGAAACTAAAAAAAAAAGTTTTTTTTAAAAACCTATATTGACAAAAGAAGAAGAGGAGAGATTTGTTGCTAATGGAAGTAGGAATGACATATTTTCACCATTATTTATTGTCAGTTGGTTTTTACTTGAATGCAATGCTGGCAAAATTTGGACTCTAAAAAACTAACAAAAATCAAAAACCTCAAAAAGGGAATCTTCTCGTACCGGTTTACTTTTTTTCTTCTCAGAACTTTAATTAGACAAAAGAAACATTTAAGCGTGCAAATGAGAAGTAAAGAAACGATCATTGCGCTCAAAAATCATTTCTGGTGGTAAACTAATTTTCAGTATACTTTTTGAATATATCCGATTATGGTTCACGTACATATATCTCTAAATCATGAAAATTAGGGCTTTACCTTGGAAATCCTCTATAACTGACAAAAATGCAAACTCATTGTACTTCGTTTCAATTGTTTACCTAAGTCTTATCTAAAGTAATGTACATTTGCTGCTTTTCAAAGTGTTGGGTTAAGAGAATATTTATAATAATTTCATAATGAATAGCTGTCTTGAAAATTATTGGTACAAGAATAAAGCATTTAATTTAATAGTGAGATATGATTGTAAGAACAACTAGAAGAGAATATGACTGATGGGAGACGGAAATGCAAAATTGAGGTTTGGATCACAGTTTAGATTATAAGGGAGGGAACAAAACGGTTCCACCTTTTTCTTATTGATAAAAAGCATAACAAACAAAATCTCTTTTAATTGGATTAGCCTAAAAATTATTTTAAAAAGAAACCAATCACGTTCTGAAAACATTACGTTGAAAGTAACTGTCCATTAGCACTGTTGATAATCTGATTACGTTCGTTCTTTGCTAACTAAATAGTTGTTAGCCTTAATCATTATCTTTTGTTGTCTGTATAATTATTAAATAATTCGTTTTCGTGAAGGTGGAAAGTATACGTCAGCTATGGATCATAACGTGCGTAAGTGCGTCATAGACCTTATTGTCGGTTTAAAGGCTTCTCTTTTGGTCAGGAATTGTGAAGTTGGGACATCATTTATTAATCTAGCTCAAAAAATTATATGAACTTATGCAGCATCACTAGATATATAGTCTATTTACAACATAAACACACAAAGCAGTATTATGAGAGACATATTACACTAAACATCAATCTCAAATCGCTTTTCTTTAGTTGATTCGTTGCAGAGCTTGCTCATGTTCAAGTGATTTAGTGAACTGCAGCAACACATAAATATTTTTATGATTTCATAAAGACATAGAAATTTGCTATGATTGATTGAACAACATTTCTCACCTGAGAGATCTTAAGGTCAAGCTCGCTCCACTCTGAGGTTGGATTGCTTCCTGAAACTATCCCTGTTCCTGCATAGATCAATGCTCCAAGACCCTGAGAAACACCAAAAAGAACGATCAGATTAGATGCAATGATGAAACAGTAAATGATCAGTTTGCTACACTGAGAAAAGTTGTTGCAAGTAAAAAAGCTCACCTTTTCGACTAAAGCAGATCTTATGCCTACAGAGAATTCACTCTCTCCCCCACCAAAGAACCCAATAGGCCCAGCATACATTCCTCTATCAAATGACTCTGGAAAAAAAAAACAAGAAGAATATATATATCAAATCTCAGTATATATAAACATATTTATCATAATCCAATCAATAATATAAGCATCCATTGGGAGGAGATAGCTTCTTCAGCAGAGAAATTCTTTTACCGAAAAGACTTAGTGCATGCTAGAAAATTTAAAAGGAAAAAGAATCAAAGCATATTAATATTATACCAATTTGCTTAATCAAAAGCCTTGCTTCCTCTACTGGGCATCCACAAACAGCTGGCGTTGGATGCAAAACAGTTAAGATGTCAAACTGAAAAATAGACAAAACATATTTTAGGGTAAGAAAAAAAAAATGTTTTCTTCACTCAATACAAAGATGACTGTAAGATAATATAACAGATTTTGAGTTAAAAGGAACTGATATCTCTTTCAAACAACTAATCAAGTGATTAAGTTGATCATGAGATGTTAAATTATGAAAAAACAGTAATCTAACCTCATCATCTTCTCTTTTTAGCTGCCCTGCTAATTGAGAATATAGATGTTGTATTCTTGCAAGCTTTCTCACTGTTTTTTGGGGTTTCACAATTACTCTGTCACATATGGCCTGCAAAAACAAAATAAAGGAAATGATTCAAAAGATTATATTAAAACAATATATCATAGATGAACATGTTTTAGCATTCTGAAGATCATGGACCCTAAGATTCTGCTCAAGAAAGGTAACTGATATACTTATCAAAAAAAAAAAAAAAAAAAAAAAAAAAGAAGCAAACTAAAGAATTGATTATACACTTACTTTGAGTTTTTCTCTTATATTCTCTCGCACAATGGAGAACTCGAGATCATCTTTGGAGCTGAAAACGAATTTGCAAACTGATGATCATTCACTGTTTATAAACATGTATCCCATATAGTGTTGAAAGCACAAGACAAAGCAATTGACCTGGTTAGTAAGTCACGCTCTATCTCCAAATCAGAAACCCCTGAATCTCCTCTAGGCCTGGTTGCAGCCAAAGCCTCGCTGCAGACTCCCAGATGTTTTCTATGGAAGAGTCTCTCAGGCTGAGACGATGAATGTCAGAACCAAACACTTGATTTCCACATGTTTTGTAAGCAAACAAAGTATAATAAGTAAACCTACCGTGTTCCCTATGAATGCTGGTGCACCTGGTGGTTGAAGACAGAACTGGTATGCGTCTTGTCCTTCGCTCTGTCATATCATAAACAAGAACTCAGATTTTTGAATACTTGAGAATTTGCTATAATCTTAAGAAATGTGCGACGGAAGATTAAAAACACCTGCAAACGTGCTAGCCAAGCGATAGGATCAATGTCTGTATCCGTAATGATTCTGCTGCTGCGTGCAAGCACAACCTGATTCCCAAAAAAACAATTTTTTTTCAGGTTCATGAAACCTACGAAAAGGAAAGAGGATGATATATGGTTGCCTAAAGTACCTTGCTTAGAGGTGAATTTTTGGCCTTTATGATCTCCAGAGCAGTATTTACAGCAGGGTAATAGGTTACTTCACTGGGAACATGGTTCTTGCTAACAACAGAAACTCCTAGAGATTCTCTCCGTAATCTCATTACAACAGAAGAAACCTGATAGTAACCAATACATTAATATAAATTAAGATCATCCCAAGAACTTTGAGCTGATTATGTCAAGAATGGGGTGAACCTGAAGCATAGTCTCCTGAAGTGCTTCAATGGCATTTTCAAGCGTCCATGAGAGCTCATCGTCCCAAGCAACAGTTGCAGCCAGCATTGAGTTTCCTCCATACTCATCAAACTCGACCTATGTGTGTGTGTGTGTGTCATCAAACCAAAAGCAATCATGAGTAACAAAATTTTGACTTCCTTACAAAATTCTCATCAGATTCTCCTACCTGAGGCACTGTAAAGTAAAAGGAGCCGAATTTTTCCCATTCCACAGCGATCTTTCCGTTGGGATCAAATCGAAGTCCACCATAAGCACGAATCAGAGGAGACTTGGAAGACAGAAACCTTCCAAGAAACAGGGGAAAGCAGAACCCGGTAAGCGAAGATCACCAAACAAACACAAAGAATGAAACTTCATCATCAAGAACCCGACTTTACCTTCGGATCGACCTCCAGTCATCATGAGAGAAGGGATCGAGATCGCGGAAAAACACAGCGGACCCGATTCCGGCGACACTGACCGGATTGCGATCGGATGATCCGTTCACGCTCTCGCTGGCGAAATCGTGGAGAAGATCTGGACGGCCGGCGTCGCTGCGACGGGAAAAGAAACTGCGAGGAAGAGCATCGTTCTGGGCATGAAGCCAATCGATTGCCCCGATTCGCTGATCAATCGGCACCTGCAAATAATCATCATCATCTTCTTTTCCGTGATTTGGGAGAAAGGTTGGTTTTTTTTTATGATTTTGCGCGGGAGAGTAATTTCCTAAATTCTTACAGTAATTTGTAATTCTTTTTTTTTTTGGTCAACACAATAATTTGTAATTCTTACTCATACCCTTGAACAAAATTATTCAATTTTCAATTAAAAAAAAATACTATATAAAATTGAAAATTTGAATCGGGATAATGCAGAGTAATTGGAACCGGACACTCTGTGTATTTTAAAATCAGAGTAGGTAGAGATTTTAATCTGACAATAAAGTTTTATATAGTTAAACAAGTGACAGGACGAAAATGGAACCCATTTTCACACATACCAATGCAAGATCTCCACGTGACGTAAGCTCATTGTTTTCTTTCCCCTTTTAGTGAAATTTTCCGATTGCACAAAATGGAGATAATTACTACGTACCTGTAACCGGACAATGCCGGAGGAGAGCGGTGGCGGTTGGGATTTGAGGTTAGAGACGGCGGTTATCAGCCTCTCCGTCGCGGCCGCCGGAGACGTAACCGAAGATAAAGTTCTTGTTTCTACCGTGCCAAGTGGTGATTTATTGTCAGCCTCACATCCGTTCATATACAGCAAACAGAGTAAGAACCTCTGTTTCACCCAGAAGGTTCTCCAAATATTAATTTATATATGTTAGAGCACACAACAAAAGAAAAAACAGTGTGGTTACTGAAAAAAAATTGAAAAAACTACACAAACAAAAAAAAAAAAAAACCTGGCGAGAGACGCGAGAGGAGAATTTGGTGAATGAGGTCGGAGAGTAGCTTTGGAAGATCGATTTGGAGTTATGTTTTTTAAGGTTTGTGCCCAGAAAATAAGATGAACTCTGAAGCGACGCCATTATTAGAGAGGATAATAAGATGTTGCTGTTGTTTATGTAAAGACACTGAGAGTTGTATTGGTATGTCTTTGTCTAGATTATATATAGAGTTGATTTGATCTTCTCGCAAGAACGAAACCTAGCTAATTAACTAATCTTGATCGTCAAATGGTCAAATGGGGGCCACATTATGTTAAATTGCGTTTTGGGTTTCATTCATGAAATTCAGTGTTTGAGTGGTTTCTTTTTCTCTGTTTTTGTCATTTGTATCCAGTTGTTCGAAAAAAAAAAAAATGTAACGTTACCTATGCGATATAAGCTAGTATGAGCTCTTCTTTAAGCTTGTTTTCTTCTTGTTTGAATTTAGCTATGCAATATGTTAAAGATTTACAATTCTAGGTTTCTTGAATATATAATTTTAGTTATTCTCTATTATTTGAATGCAAATGTTCGGTTGGTACGTTATAGTTATGTCCATTTTATTTAATTTTCATACCTTTAATTACTACACCATCTCTATATTTTGTATCCACTCTAAACATTTAATAAATTGATCAAATATTAAAAATCAGCTAATTCTATATATGTTATATTAATAATATTTAGAGTTGTGTATTATTTTGGTTTAAGTTGTGTCTTAGATAAATTGATAAACATGTTATTGGATGGGTTTCTATCTAGTTTATGTGTGTGAGAGAGAGAGCTTTCGAAAAGTACTGGCTAAAAGTTTTATAAAATGTGTGTTTTAAGAAAATTTTGTGAGTGAAAATGTAAGAAAAACATGCCAGCTTGTGGATGGACACCACGTGGAACATGAAAATACTGACAACCAACACACGATAACACGAGTATATCGTGTTATTGGTACGGTGGTGATCTCCGGGTTTGATGATTTCAGAACCACTAGACTCAATCATTGACATTACGTATAAGATTTACTTTTGTCTTTTTCCTTACAAGTTGTCTCTCATAAATTAACGATGTTACGTGTGTATTTAAATCAATTAATCTACTCGTAAAAATGATTTGGTTATTTAAAAAATCAAACATTAACTTGACAAAACAAATGATACGGCCACAACAGCTCAAAAGAATATAACAAAGAATGCGCAAGATTATATATCACATATATTTTTAACCAGTACAATATCAGTTTTTCATTGACGTTTACATTACTAAGAAAAACATAATTTTGTAAATTTTTTGTTTTGTGGGGAAAAGGGCTGAAAACGGGATTTTATGTTGCATTATTTATTAACCCACGTTAATTATCCTGAAAACCCTAATATATTAGCCATGTATGATACGTAGGAAGTCCAAACGTAAACTCGATCATCCATAAATGTAACTGGCTAATTGCTGTGGACACAAGATTGCATGTGAACAAATAGTGTTCCAGTCATACACTCTCACTATACGGATATAGTATTCAGAAGACGAATTATATCACAACGAAGGCGGGTCACCGGGTGGACCATTTTTAGGTTATAGCCGACACAAAAAGTATGTCGCCATAATCGAGAATTACATGATCATGATGTGTTGTTAATTAGTTATTTTGTGCTAGTGAAACTGTTAAGTCATCAAGTATACGCAGTATAGTTATTTTGTGTTAGTGAAATTGTTAATAAACAAAAAAAAAATCGAGAGATTCATGTATGTGGTGACAAAATCGAGAAATACCCAATTTTCTTGTACGTGGACATGATTATGATGCGGATTCATTGATAGAATGATTTCTTATAACATCAATAAATAATAGGAAGATACTAGAGTGGGTGTGTTAGGTTAATAATGTGTGAGAAACAGAAACACCAATAAATAATATATCGATTAAAGAAAAGAGGAGACCAAATACTATTTCCATATAAAGACCATGGGAGAAAAACTGAACCTTGGTCCTTCTTAACCCTACAATATATAATCTTTCACTACTACACCATGGTGGTGTCTATATATCTATCAAACGTGCACCACCATTGTATTTTTAGCCAAGATTACCTCAAAAAGAAGCCACGATGACATTTTAGTGAGAAACACCAATGATAGATCGATTTCAAAGAAAATAATATTGAAGTTAAACTTGATTTTGGGTTAAGCTTAATTTTGGGTTTATAAAATAATTATTAGTTATTAGATTAGGCTCAAAATTAAGCTCAAGTTCTAAAATCTCTAGAAACATCACTAAAAATCATCATCTTTCTTAAATGTTCTAGAGAATTCTATTAGTTAAATATCTAGATAATTCTATAGATAATTCTAGATGTTGTAGTTAAAATTCCAGATATTATTGTAGAAAATTCTAGAGATTAGGAGAATGTTTGTAAGATATTTTGTAATAAGTGGAGCCTATAAATAGCCCACTACTCCATCATCTGTAAACAAGAGAAGTTGAACAAATAAAGAAAGAGTGTTCTTCATAAGTTCTCTTATCCTCTCTAAAGTTCCTTCAAGTTTTCTCTAAGTATTCTTTCATCTTATTATTCATACTTAGAGGGTCTTTGTTTCTTTCGGATCTCTCGGGTATTACGGTCTTGGGCTAGTGCTTGGCACTATCGGTGTTTTCTTTGCATGGTATCAGAGCCATTCTGATCTGGTTCTTTTTCAAGATCGGATTAATTGAGATCTCAGATTTACTCTAAGTATGGAGTCAATGGGTCGCGTTGTTGGGTTGGGAATGGAGATTCTAAACCAATCCAATTACCGGTTATGGAAGTCATGCATGGAGTCATACTTGGTGAGTGAGGACTTATGGGATGTCGTCGGCGGCAGTAGCACAACACCACCAAGGGGAGCTGCTGCGACAGCGGAAGCGACAAAGGAGTGGACACGGAAGAATGCCAAGGCGGAGTTTGCATTGAAGAGGTCAATATCCTCGGGAGTCTTTGAGCATGTCTCAAGTTGCACATCCGCTAGTTCCATTTGGCAGGCGTTAGATCAGTTGTTCAACAAGAAGAATGAAGCTCGGCTACAACTGTTAGAGAACGAGTTGGCGAATGCAAAGCAGGGGGAGTCTTCAATCTCAGAGTTTTTCATCAAGGTAAAGAATCTTCGCTCAGAGATTAATACTCTAAATCCGGAGGAGTCAATTTCCGAAGCACGTTTAAAACGGTATATTATTCGAGGTCTACGACCTGAGTATACACCGTTTGTGACTTCGGTTCAAGGATGGGCTACACAACCTTCCTTGGAGGAGTTCGAGAACCTGTTAGCTTCGCAAGAGTCATTAGCTACGCAAATGGCAGGAGTCAAAATCCATGATGACTCGGGGAGCGCCTTTGTAGCTCGGAAGCAACACAACTTCAAAGCCAAATCCAAATACGATGGTGCAAAGAACATCGATGGACCGGAAGGATCTTCTACTGGAGATAAGAAGCGATTCAAGTGCTACCGGTGTGGAAAGCTTGGGCACTTCAAAAAGGATTGTCGAGTCAAGCTGAAGGAGACAAATATGGCAGAATCAAAAGGTCATATTGAAGACGAAGAATGGGGGAAATGCTTCACGGTGGAGGCTGCATCTTCAGGTATATCCACAACTAAAAATCTTGAAAATGATTGGATTGTGGATTCGGGTTGTAGCCACCATATTACCGGAGACGAGAAGCTATTTTCTAGTCTTCAGCGCCATGATGGAAAAGAAGCCATAATTACCGCGGATAATTCAGTTCACCGGGTCGAGAAGGAAGGGACTGTTGTCATTGAAGGAGAAGATGGAAGCCCTATCACCCTCAAGAATGTATACCATGTCCCTGGAGTAAGGAAGAATCTTTTCTCTGTGGTGAATGCAGTAGACTCAGGTAACTACGTTTTATTTGGCCCAAGAGACGTCAAATTCTTGAAGAATATTAAAGAGTTAAAGGCGGATGTGGTTCACACCGGATCGCGGGTTAAGGATCTATATGTCTTATCTGCGTCCAACTCATACGTGGAGAAGATGAGTACAAACGACAATGCCTCTATATGGCATGCTCGGCTTGGTCATATAAACATGACTAAGCTAAAGGTTATGGTGAATAAGGAGTTGGTAAATGGGCTTCCGAAGCTGAAGATCCAAGATGAAGGAAAGCTTTGTGAAGGTTGTCAATATGGAAAATCACATAGACTTCCATTTGACAATTCTACTTCACGGTGCAGTGCTCTGTTGGAGAGGATCCATAGTGATTTGATGGGTCCTACAAGAACACCCTCATATTCCGGGTTTCGGTACATGTTGCTGTTCATTGATGACTTCTCACGGCACACTTGGGTATACTTTGTGAAGGAAAAATCAGAAGTATTCTCCAAATTTCAAGAATTCAAGGTTACCGTGGAAGGGGAGCTGGGTCGGAGAATCAAGACCTTAAGGACAGATAATGGAGGGGAGTTCATGTCCAAGGAGTTTCTCTCTTTTTGTCAAAAGCATGGAATAAAGAGAGAGTTTACTTGTCCGTATACACCTCAACAAAATGGAGTAGCGGAAAGGAAGATTCGACATCTAACTGAGACGTGCAGAAGCTGGCTATATGGGAAGGATCTGCCTAAAGCCTTGTGGGCGGAAGGCATGAGATGCGCAGTGTACGTCATAAATCGGATGCCACTCAGCCCAAATAACATGAAGTCTCCGTATGAGATGATTCATGGGAAGAAGCCGTCAGTGAAACATCTCAGGATATTTGGATCAGTCTGCTACGTCCATGTGTTTGATTCTCAAAGAACCAAGTTGGAGGCAAAGGCGAAGAAGTGCATCTTCGTTGGCTATGACGAACAAAGAAAAGGGTGGAGGTGTATGGATCCAGAGACACACAGGTACGTAGTGTCTCCAGATGTTGTTTTTGATGAAGTTTCCTCATTCTATGGGCCACCTCAAGTTTTAGTTGAGCAAGAAGGTGGGAGTTCCTCCAAGAGTGATAAACCAGCTCTGACTAAGGAAAAAGGTCCTGAAGAAGAGATGCAAGGTGAAAGGGGGAGCACTGATCAAGAGGAGGATGAGGAGGAACATCATGGTTCCACGGCTAGTCAAAGGCCTAAAAGGGACATCATTAAACCTGCTCGGTTCAGAGATCCAAAGTTTGTTACTACCTTCTCGTGCTACTTTGCAGCTCCATTAGATGAAGATGAGCCAACATCTTATGATGAAGCAAAAGGTGTTGACGAGTGGGAAAACGCAATGAAGGAGGAGATGAATGCTCTCATGAAGAATGAAACTTGGGATTTGGTTCCAAAACCCAAGAATGCCCAACTTGTTTCTTGTAAATGGGTGTACCGGATCAAGCGCAAAACAGATGGAAGCGTTGATAGATTCAAAGCAAGGTTGGTTGCTCGGGGATTCTCTCAAAAGTATGGAGAAGACTATGATGAGACCTTCAGCCCTGTAGCCAAGATGACTACGGTACGTTCTCTCTTATCTTTGGCTGCAAGTTTTGGTTGGAAGTTATGGCAATTAGACGTGAAGAATGCTTTTCTATATGGAGAGCTTGACAAGGAAATCCTGATGGAGCAGCCACTTGGTTTTATATCACGAGAGCATCCTGATTATGTGTGTAAGCTGAAGAAGGCCTTGTATGGGTTAAAACAAGCTCCACGAGCCTGGTATGGAAAGCTTGCTCAGTTTCTTCAGTTCTGCGGTTATGTGGCATCAAACTCTGATCCGAGTCTATTCTTCAAGAAGAATGGAGGAGTCCACGTGGTAGTTCTCCTTTACGTGGATGATATGATAATTACCGGGAATGATGATGCAGAAATTACTCGTTTACAAGAGGATATGTCGATAAGGTTTGAGATGAAGAAGTTGGGAGAGCTCAACAACTTTCTCGGTTTGGAGGTGGAAAGGGTAAAGGGTGGAATATTCATCGGCCAACAAAGCTATGCAAGAAGAATCGTTGAGAAGTTTGGAGTACACGAAGGAAAGACACGCTCTACTCCAATGGATGTCAACATAAAGCTTAAACGCGATGAAGGGTCCTTACTACCTGATCCTCGGCCTTATCGCTCTCTTGTAGGAAGTCTTTTATACTTAACCATTACAAGACCTGACATTGCCTTCGCGGTAGGTCTTGTAAGTCGGTTTATGCAGGCACCAAGGAAGCCACATCTAGAAGCGGCAAAGAAGATATTGAAGTATGTGAAGACAACTCTTGGCATGGGTCTGGTGTACAAGTATAATGCCAAGGTCTCTCTTTATGGCTTCACGGATGCTGACTTTGGTGGAGATCTTGATGATCGGAAATCAACTTCAGGCTATGTTTTCCTATGTGGGAACACAAGTGTCTCATGGTGCAGTAAGAAGCAAGCAACGGTGTCGTTATCTACAACTGAAGCAGAGTATAAAGCGTCAACTCTAGCAGCTCAAGAGTGTATTTGGCTTCAGAGACTCCTTGAAGATCTGTTCGAGCCAATCAATAAGCCAATTGCAATTTATGGAGATAATCAAAGTGCGATCAAGCTGGCCAATAATCCGGTGTTCCATGGGAGGACTAAACACATTGAGTTAGAGCATCACTTCATAAAAGAGAAGGTGCTTGATGGGACAATTGAAGCTTTGGAAGTTCGAAGCGAGGACAACGTTGCGGATATCTTCACCAAGTCATTACCAAAAGGTCAGTTCGAGTTACTTCGCTCGAAGCTCGGGATGACTGACAAAATCAAGTTTAAAGGGGAGTATTGAAGTTAAACTTGATTTTGGGTTAAGCTTAATTTTGGGTTTATAAAATAATTATTAGTTATTAGATTAGGCCCAAAATTAAGCTCAAGTTCTAGAATCTCTAGAAACATCATTAAAAATCATCATCTTTCTTAAATGTTCTAGAGAATTCTATTAGTTAAATATCTAGATAATTCTATAGATAATTCTAGATGTTGTAGTTAAAATTCCAGATATTATTGTAAAAAATTCTAGAGATTAGGAGAATGTTTGTAAGATATTTTGTAATAAGTGGAGCCTATAAATAGCCCACTACTCCATCATCTGTAAACAAGAGAAGTTGAACAAATAAAGAAAGAGTGTTCTTCATAAGTTCTCTTATCCTCTCTAAAGTTCCTTCAAGTTTTCTCTAAGTATTCTTTCATCTTATTATTCATACTTAGAGGGTCTTTATTTCTTTCGGATCTCTCGGGTATTACGGTCTTGGGCTAGTGCTTGGCACTATTGGTGTTTTCTTTACAAATAAAACTCTCATATTTGATTGATCCAAAAAGAGACGAATCGATTTCAAAGAAAATAAAACTCTCATATTTGATTGATCCAAAGAGAGACGAAGAATTGGGGCACGAAAAAAACAAGACATCTCGGGCTAGTTTTCGTCGTCAAAAATATGTTTTGGGCCGATTCGGCCTGTTTAGAGAAATTTTATGGGCCAGGCACGTAGCGTGAAAAGTAATCATCACGAATGTTTTAGTTCCAAACGAATGCGAAACACAAGAAATTGTGAACGATATATACATACTCATCGGATAATCTTTTTTTTTTCATATATCATTTGTTACGACATTACCATAAACAATCTACTACATACAATAGCTAGATTCAATGATCAAACTTATACCGCATAAGATCACGACGTTATAGAGTATTCAATTTTTAAAGAGTTCCTAATTTAGAACCTTGCACATATTTTCGAGACTCATTAATTTTTTTATTTTTTGTAATCTATGATTGAAAGCCAAAAATGCGCCCAGCTGCATTTAAAAGGGTTTCAAGTTTTATTTATTCGTTCTAAGTTTGACATGTACACATTAAACAACAAAATGTTTCACATGTACAGATTACTTCCATAAACTCCAACACAAATTAAAATTCTGATTAAACAACCAAAAGTATGATGAACTAGGAAACTAGTAAAACTAAACACATATATCACCGTATTGGGTATATATAGAGCACGCTGTCTTTAAGGGCTCTTATTATCGGCTTCATTTCTAGTCACATTATCCATCTTTAAATCGCCGCCTATGATGGAAGATAGAACAGTCGCCAAAGCCGATTGGAAACTTGGATCTGTCGTGATCGCCTTGATTGTTTCCGCCGGTAAAGATTGCACTTGATGAGTAATATTCTTGATTCCAACATGATCAAGATTGGTTTGTGTAGGATGTGAAGAAGATGAAGATGATCCTCCAAATGGGTCAAAAGATGACCCGGCGGTTCGGGTTTGAAACATATGGTGGTAAGGTGATTGCTGATGGGTGCTAACGTAGCCGTAAGCTGCACGGTACTGGTCACTGCGATTACCACCACCACCACCCCAATTCATCAATGTGTTGGTGTTGTTTGAGAAGTTGAGATTGGTTGAAGGATAACTATTAGGTTTTGAGGCATTACTAGGAGGAGCATTTAATCTGTTGAGCATTGTTAAGAACGGTTGCTGCGACGAGGAGGAGGTTGTGAGGTCGAGAGTGACGGTGGGATGGCCTGAAGAAGAAGGAGAAGAAGAGGTTTGGAGGAAAGGTGATCTATGTTTCGGAGTGATGTTATTGCCGGAGAGAGAGAAGTTAAGGCCATGAAGATCGGCTGCAGCGGAGGAGGATGAGGAGGAGGAGGCTCCGGAGAGGAGCATGGAGGCTGCAGCCGATGTGGCGGAGGCCATGGCGGTTGCGGACATGGGAAGTGGATGGTTGTGCGTTCCTTCGTATGTTGAGATAAGTATAGACATATCTTCTGAACATCTTTGCACCTAAATTGGGGAATAATTAATTTAAACATTAGATTAGTTTTGACAACATATATTGTATTATTTGGAATTGTTAATTTAGTTTCCCCTAGTTTTATTACCTGTTTCCTTACAGGACAGGAAGGTGCAATGGTACAACGATAGTAAGCTCGAGGACATGGATTCCCTTTCGCTATTTTCTGACCATATTTCCTCCATTGACATCCATCGTTCATCTACACAATCAATTAAACACAAACCCAATAATATCAAAAGTCATACCTTATAATATTTTTGTATACTATTTTACTATTTCTTTCTTCTAAAAAGACGGTTTTTGTTTTGTTTTTTTAAATTCAAGATGTGAACTATTTTAACAGTTCACATGGTAATGTAGTTTTACTCTTCAGCTAATTAAAATGGATACTGGCATTTAGTTGAAATGATGAATGTATTGTGATCCATAAAGATTTGTCCAATTTTTTTTTTTTGAAAAACCTTCGAGAACTAAGAATATACTGTATATATGTTAGCATTCATTATATACTAAATTAAAGATGTGAAGAAAATGTACTAACCGTCGGAGTCTCACATCTTGATCTCACAGAAACCCTAGTTTTCTTAACAAGGTTTTGAGGCAACAACTCTTCTTCATCTTCATGATCATCTCCATCATTCTTAAACCCAAAACTATTCTCTGATGGGATCTTATTACGGTTACTAGCCTCCAAGGACGTCGTTCCTTTATTATGGTCAATCTCTAACTTCTCGTTAGGATTACTCAAATCCTTGTATTCAAATCCCATACTCAACAACTCCTGATCACTACGTTTGTCGTGTTCATCAATCTCTTTGTCATCACTGATTTCATCCATAGAGTTTTTCTTTTCCTCTTCTTTATTCCTCACTGGGCCACTTGGAACCGGTGATTTCGACCGTCTACCTAGGCTCAACAAGACAAGTTCTTCGCCCTCGCTAATTCTTTCTTTGTCTTGATGATGGCCTTCTGGTGATAACTTATTCGGGTCTTCATGTTGTACCATTAATTGGTTGTATTGTGTTTGAAGGATCTCAAACTCTTTCTTTATCCTACTCAATGATGTCTTTAGCCTTCGATTTTCTTCTTTTGCCTCCTCCATTTCGACTTTAGTTGAGTCCAGCTGATCGCATCATACATTTATAATATGTAAAATATGTAAAATATACAAACATCTATAATCATTGTTTGGTTAATCTCTCCTTGATTTGATATATACTGTATGTATGCCTTTAAAATCATAAAAGTATTTACTTTCTTCCTCATAATTATTGTTGTTGTTATTGATATATTTGTGCATATTATTCTCTGGTATACATAATAAACATGATCTAATAAATCTAGAAAAAGATATACAACTCGATTCAGAAAATTGAACCCATCATCAAAACAGAAAAAGACAAAACTAAGAATAGATTCGAAGATTTAGCTAATTATAATTTAAGAAGTCAATTTAAGCTTCCATGATTAAGATGAATCAGTGATTAACGGGTTTTGGATAAAGAACAAACGATTAATCAAGACAATTCATGAGAGTAGATTGTAAAATATATGTGTGTGGTGATTTCAAGGATTGATATATGCATGTATATATATGGCATATAATTAGTTTAAAATTCTAAGAAAACTAAATAATGATACCTTGGATCTCATAGTATCGTCGTCGTCGTGATGAGTATCATCGTGAAACGAATCAGTTTTTCTCATCTCCTCATGGCTTTCTTCTCTTCCATGATCAGTACTCCTCAAGAAATCTGATCCCTTCTCCATTTTTCTCCTTTGATATTTTTCTTTTGTAAGCTCTTATAAATTCTTTTGGGAACTGTTGATTTCTATATATGCAACCTATACATCCTTTGACTATACCAATTAAATAATTCACAAAATATGCAAGTTTGTCTATATTAATATTCAGAGAACATGATTTCTATATTACAAAAACAGTTAACGAAAATTTATCTTAAACATATAGCGAGTATGTAATAAGATAAAACGAAATAGTCTCATGTTTTGGTTTAACGATCTATTCCAAAATTACAAATCAATAAATTATCAGTATGAAACAGTTTTGTAGACTAAAAAGTAAAATCATTTGTACATATATGGACTAAGACTATATATTTCTACAATTTCTATGTACACATTTTTTTGGCAGCATTGATGTTTCAAACCCAAAAAAAAAAAAAACAAGCACGCAACTCTCAATTTTTGAAAGGTCAACAGCCAATCCAATTGAACTAAAGACAAATAAGTTAAAATAACAAAGTACGACCAAAATTGAAATGGGATCTTAAATATATCAAGTAGGTCTTTCTCTTCTAAACAAAATACCAACACACGTACTTAAATTAACAACAATTAATTGTGCATCCGATTTATTAGGAAAAAAGAAATGAATAATATTGTTCGTGGATCGATGGTGTCGACTAATTGGAAGAGAAATATTCAACTTCAACGCTTAATGATGTACACAACAATGTCTCAACAAATACACACTGTTAAGGTTTGGAGCCGAAATCGTGGACCCACCCGCCAACGTTGCTGCTAAAGAACAACGTTGAAATTTATTGATTACATGTTACAAGATTATCTCAAATCAACTAATTTAATTAATGGATTTTATTATATGCACCTTATTGTATCATATCTTATTATATAGAGTTAGTATCACATAAATTTTGTTGGACTAAATTTTAATGCAATATAACGTTTGGTAATACTTCTTCATGTCTTGTGTAAGTGGAACTATGTTAAGTTAATTATTAGCGGTTTGGAAATAATTTGACAATAGAGATCGAACATCTGGATTTTAACTACACAAATCTCCTATATATAGTACATGTTTGAAGATATGTATACATGTGTTTCTACCCTTTAGCACTCCAAAATATGATCTAAAAAGGTCATACGTTGGTGACATGACACTGACAAATAAATTTGTTATGCACATTTTATTATATCAATAATCAAGAATACGAGCTTATAAAACTGTAAATATATAAACCAATACATAAATGAGTACTACAATATATAATTAATCATCTTGCAATTGTAAAATCATACTACAAACAAATTTCCAAATAAAAATTTAAAAAATTCCAAATTGCATAATTATATTTAAGTTTACCAGTTTGTCTCTTTGTTTAACGAAGTCTTTTAGAGTTTTCCCAAATGGTTGGTACTTGGAACACTTGGCATTCAATTAGTCATATATAATACACATTCGTAACTTACACATATATAACCCTGGCTAGAGTTGTAATCAAGTTCATCAACATGTTGTATATTTTCATCATGGACATCTGATTAATATTAACAGCTTCATATTTAAGTGGACATGGGCAAAAAAAATAAGTGGACCACGATCTAAAGACTTTTGCTGGTTGCGTAGAGTTATGTATATGCCATTGACATTTTACAATAGCTAGTCAACCTGTTGACGAAGTTTTAAAGCTCCTTTCCTGTCTTAATTGTTTCATCTTTTAATATAAACATTTTCATCAATTGGCCAAAAAAAAAACAGTAGTTATTAAGACTTCGATGACATCAGCTAAATTCGTCGCTGCCCAAATCCAATAAAAATGTAATAAGTAAGCGAATACAGGGGTATCTTTGGAAACACAGAAAATACAGAAGAACGGTTCCAATCACAAAACCCTAAACCCTAATTGCTCGCCTTTCCGGCACCTTTACCTCTCTTAAACTCACAGGTCGAGCCTTGGCGAAACGATTTTACTCTCTCTACACAATAGCTACTTATAATTCTCTCTTGAAGGTAAAACTTCGATTGCTCTAGATCGATAAACGATTGTTGTTTTGGGAGTAATCTCCATGGAATTCCTCTGTTTGTTGTTGTTTCAGATTTTTACTCTCTTATAGCCTATGTTTGCATAATCTACGAGATTTATGGTTTAGTGTTTATGGGTTCTCTTTGTTCTTGCAGATTTTGGATAAAGTTTGGTTTTTTTTTAGTTCGCAATGACGCTGGTCGAAGTTATCTCCAACGCTGCAGCGACTCAGGATCGAGCCGACTCGCAATCCGATTATCCGTTCCCTCTTAGCAACGAAGGCATCTTCGCGAATGTGAAACCGAAGCTAGAAAACCCTAATACCGGTACCCTTATCAATCCAATATCTGGGTGGGAAATCTCGGGAAACGATGCTGAATTCATCGATTTGGGTAAAAAGTTTACATCCAAGCTGAAGAGGAAGCTGAAGGATACCTACAGGTTTGACAAAGATGAGTTTGTCAGGATGTTGAAGGAGCTTCTTGAGAAATTGGGTGAGAAAATTGGGGTTTCAAAGGTTGGGGACGGAGAGATGAAGGATCTGGTGGAGAACACCGAGCTTCTAATGGGTGCAGATGTAGCTGGGTTAGTCTTTGGAGATCAAGCTTGTCCAGATATACAGAGCATGGTGAAGAACACTGGGTTTCTGATGGGTAGAGACGTATCTGGTTTAGTTTTGAAAAGTTGCATTCGTCTAGAGATGTGGGAGCTAGCGGAAACCTTGATTTCGAACTCGTTGGTTGATCATTCTTTGAACTCTTATTTAGTTAGCAACCTCGTTGAGAAGCAACGTTCGGATTTGCTTTGTGTTGTGATCAGACGAGCTTCAGATCTTGGTGCAACCGAGCTGCTTTCGATCTTGAAGTATTTTCTCTGCCCGTCAAAGGAAGCACTTAGCACTATGGTCAAGGTAAGAGAAGAATGGGACGGACAGGCTTTGTTGGCTATTGGAAAGGCGAGCGACGCAGAGATATCAGAGAAGTCTAAAGTTGCTGAAGAGGCTTCGATCTTGCTGATGGTTGCTCACGACGGGTTTTCACCCTCTGAGCTTTGCCTTCATTACTTGTTGGCTTCGCGTAATGTCGACGAAGTCATGTTTGCATCTGCGGTCAGCAAGTTGAGTGGCGGTGAGATGAGGAGCTTCATTCGGTACCTCTCTAAATGGATGAGGAAGTACGAGAGGTTCCCTCAAGCTGGTCCATGCCCTGAAGCCGCCGACATGTTCGGTTTGGAACTATGCAACTGTGTTCCTAAACTGGAAGACGTAACCAGATGTTTGGGGCTTATCATCGATGAGAACTTCTCTACTCTGGTTCTGTACTCGGATTTGCATGAAGAGCTAAAGTCTGTTGAGAGAGTAGCAGAAGGTTTAGCTTCAGAGTCAAAACTTTGCTGTTTTGTGGCTCATGTGGCTGAAAGTTTCGATCTTGGAGCTGCCCAAATCTGAACTTCGCAGTTATCAGTCTAGATGGGGTTTTGAAACAACCCTGTTTCACTTTTTAATTGTTCTCCAGAGCCTTTTGTATTCTCTTTGGTTTAGTTCATCTATTTTATAAAGTATAATTTTGGTCTTATCTTTGAGAGTTTGTCATTCTTCTCGCTACAAATTTTCAATCCCATTTAGGGATGGTACACCACCAAGCCTACTAAAATCTGTATTTGACTAAGTGGTCTTTATGGATTATTAAATCTTCTCTTTTCTTCTTCTATATAATTTTTTGTCAATGTAGGTTTATCGTTGCAAATACAAAAGACTTGGCCAAACGAAAAACTCTGCTTCTTTTTTTCTTCAGTCTTTAGTATCTCAACTTCTCAAACAACACAAACGAAATGACGCACAGAGCCGGATAATAAAAGTCGTTCCTTTTATACTTAGAGCAGCTACACGAGGACTGTATCAACACGCGCATCACTCGCCCAAGGTTGAAGAAGAAGAAGGGCGAGAATGTAATTATCCATAAATGCTTTGTAGTTACGCAGCTGAGTTATTACACTTGTTCCCGAAGTAAACTGCAATCTGGGGACTACCCACTCCAAACTTTCTCACCCTTCTTTAATTGTTTATTTATTATCATTTCCCAGTTCTGTTCATTCTTAATTGGGTGGCAATTTGTTACCACAAAGTTTTGATTTGTTTTCCTGGGCTCTGTATCAGAAAATGGAGTTAGTTTCTTTTTTTGTATGTAAAAGTAAATATCCAACGGCTGTAGAAGAACGGTGCGCCATTTGAATTTCGGAGATTCGTTTGCAGTTTTTTAGTTTAAAATAATACTAAAGAATATTGTTTCTCTCTCTCTCTCTCTCTTCGTCGTCACTGAAACTAAACCACCGAAGAGCCTCACCGATGCTCTCTAGTCTCTAGCGAGATTGCCAATGAAAAGCATCTTTAGCTAATCCTGTCACTGAATCATTCACGGTAATGTTGTCTTTTTCTTAGTTTGTTGTCGGATTCAGACAGGAGATCTAACATGTGCTCGAATTTGAGACCGACATTTCTCGAAATAGTTCTAGTACTGTGAAGTTTTCTTTAAGAAAAAATCAAGGATCCTTAGTCTTTTTTTTATAATTAATTTGGGTTTTTTTTTACTACTGATTTCGAGATCAGGTAGTGTGGATTTGAGATCAAGTTCATTTACTTGCAAGGTGAGTTCCAGATCTGGTTTCGGTAATTTTAAATTTCTGGAGTTTTCTTCGTATTGCAATTTTGGGTGATTTTAAGGTAATCATTGCATTTTCTTTCTATTTCTTGTTTGATTTCATTGCTTAATGATTGTGATCCACTATTTAATCTTATTATTAGAGCTGGTTATATATATAAAAAAAAACAAATCACTCATGAACAAATGATTTTAGGTTCTAAGATTGGATCTTTACATAGCTTTATAAACAAATGGCTGATCCATTGAGCTTAGTATGATGAATCCTGTTACAACGAGCTTATGTATCTCTTTATCTTCAAGCTTTGTATGGACCCAAAATTTTCATAAAAAAACCAAAAAATTGCAATCTTTGGTGATGAAAGTGTTGTGGTTGTTGCTTGAGCATAGTTTTTTTTTTGTGATTGCTCGGACAAATGCAGGTGTTTTGAATTGTGGTTTTGGACATCATGGGAAAGCCTGCAAGGTGGTTAAAAAGTGTTTTACTTGGAAAGAAACCATCTAAATCCAGTGGTTCTAAAGACAAGGAGGTAACACATTCACTCTCTCTTTTTTTTTCCCTTCAAAATGTTATATGGTAAAACTAATTGATTTCATAATCTGAATAATTAAGATTTTGTGCATTAGTACAGTAATGGCTGCCGTAGAGGACTAAAATTCCTTACATGACATATACCGTTCTTTCTACCGTTGTCTATGGTGTCCCTTTCTGATTTGCTTCTCTTTGTTGTCTGCGCAGAGAGTTGTGAATGGAAACGAGGTAGTGGTTATTTCAAGGATCGAAGAGTCTGATGTGGTTTCGGATCTTCCATCCTTTGGAGATGCAACAGTCCATACCAGTGGTATGGTAGAGACACAGAGTATAGAACATGAAGAGGTTTCGGGCAAAGATATACAACTTCCTGATGTCCAGCCAACAGATTCTCCGACCGCTGCTTCTGTTCCTGATGATTCGCTATCCGAATCAGACAAGATTCAGCAAGAGATTGCAGCGACAACTGTGCAGGCTGCCTTTAGAGGCTACTTGGTAATATCTCTAAGCTCTTGATTTTGTAGTTCTTGGTGTTTTATCTTGTTTGTTTGTAAGCTGACATGAGCTCTCTATGTGAAGGCTCGACGTGCTTTCTGGGCATTAACAGGTATAATAAGGCTACAAGCACTTATCCGTGGTCACATGGTTCGGAGGCAAGCTGTTTCGACTCTGTGCTGTGTTATGGGAATTGTCAGATTGCAAGCACTTGCTCGAGGAAGAGAGATCAGACATTCTGATATTGGAGTTGAAGTTCATAGGAAATGCCGTTTGAATCATCAGCATTCAGTAATACTAATCACACACTTACTCTGTGATTTCGGTTTCTCTTGCTGATTAGCTTCTTACTTAAGAAATGCTAACTTTTTTTTTCTTTCACTCTTATCAGGAGAATAAACTCGCTGAGGACTCTGTTGTGGACACACACACTTACCTTGGAATCAAGAAGCTAACTGCAAATGCTTTTGCTCAGAAGGTATATGCTTGTTTTGGCTATTACAGTGTTTGAAACTAGGAGTTGAGAAGATCTTGGTAGGTAATGTTGTCTTTCTTATCAGCTTCTAGCTTCATCTCCAAATGTGATGCCTGTTCACCTCGACAACGATTCTTCTTCCAACTTAATCTGGTTAGAGAACTGGTCAGCATCTTGCTTCTGGAAACCAGTTCCTCAACCCAAGAAAACATCAGTCAGGAAAACTCAGAAGAAGTTTGCCAGCAACTCTCAGATGGTCGAGGGCGATTTTGCTAGACCGAAGAAGAGTGTTCGCAAATCCCCTACTTCAAGTCTCGACAATCCCTCGGCTGCACAGACACCATTTGAGTTCGAGAAACCCAAACGCAGCTTCCGCAAAGTTTCAACGAGCCAAACAGTAGAACTACAAGCAGCAGCAGAAAATCCGCAAGTTGATCTAGAGAAAGTGAAACGTGGCTTGAGGAAAGTACATAACCCTGTAGTTGAGAACTCTATCCAGCCTCAACCGGTTCCACAGAAGGAGACTGAGAAGCCAGCTCCGGTTTTAGAAGGACCTGTGAATGCCTTTGATGAAAAGACTGTGGTGGCTGAGACTGTGGTGGAACTGCCTGAGGAGTTAGTCCACACTCATGGACCATTGGAAACCAATGAAGCACTTGATGCCACATTGGTCAACAAAATCGAAGAGAGCCAAGAAAACGTAACGACTGAGGAAAAAGAAGAGAGAACTCCCAAACAGAGCAACAAGGAGAATTCAGCTGGGAAGGAGAATCAGAAATCGGGGAAAAGGGTTTCTTCAGTTGCCACTACTCATACCGTCGAGTGTCAAGAGAGTAGTAATGGGAATCAGACTAATAGCCCGGGGATACCGAGCTATATGCAAGCGACTAAATCCGCAAAAGCAAAGCTGAGGCTACAAGGCTCGTCTTCCCCTAAGCAACAAGGAGCTGAGAAGGCCACTAGACGCTACTCGCTACCATCGTCAGGTAATAATGCAAGAGTCACTTCTGATTCTCCTAAAACAACAAGAGTCTCAAACTCAGGTGGCAAAACCGGGAAGAAGACGGAGAAACCTCTTCTTTCATCACGGGAAGGCAACGGTTAGTGTCCTAAACAAACCAAACAAGATTTCTCACAAGGAAATCTATGTAGCCATTCGGCGTTTTCCTCTCAACTAACTTTTCTTGGATTGGTTTTGGGTTTTGCAGGGAAAACAACTCCGGTCGAGTGGAAGAGATGATTGATCATCTGGTTAAAAAAAAAGACGAGGCATTTGATGTTTCTCACTTCACATGTTTTACTATCTATCTATATTAAGAGTATGTGTTTGTGTTTGTATTGAGAATGTACATCATAGGTTTGTTTTTTGAGGTGTGGAAAGTTCATTTTTCTGTTTTCATCGTACATTACTTCGATTACCGTAAAACCAACTTTAGATGTTTATGAGATATGTAATGATCCTCCACTTTCTCTTTTATAAAAACGGTTTCATAATGTTCATGATAAGTTAGTTATAGTTATAACAACTTGACGTAAATGCTTTTAATTCATGAAATGGATCCATAGTCTTAAGTTTGAATTGCCAAACTAAGGAGGGAACGGCTAAGTAATTAAAGGGGAGAAAAAACAAAGGAGTAAAGCATAAAGGATAAAAATCCAGTGTGCTCAAAGAAGCAAGACTCGATTTTATCGCATGGAGAAAAGAGCTTGGAATTATAAAAGTTGGTATTAACACAAGCTTTCAAAACCAACTTCCCCTTCAATATATTTTTTTTTTTTCTGTTTTTAATTCTTTTTTCATCAATATCAATTTATTCTTTTTCGAATAAACGCTTTATCCTCCTTTAAGACGGCCTTCTTGCTTCTTCTTGAATAATTTCTGTCAAGCCAAATCTTCATCTTTGCATATTTTATTATTCTTTCTTGGACTTGGTTTTTGCTTATTTTGGCATATTAATTATTTGTTCTCTTTTTTTTTGTGCGAAAATTATTAAATTCTTTTTACATCATATATATATATATTTATATATATGTAAAGGCTGTCTATGTCAGGCAAAAGAGAATGTTCCAAAGATATCTCAAAGCTCTTTGGTGATTCCATTTGATAGGGACATTTTGTGTGAAGGACAATGCCCAAAAAGCAACACAAGACTGCACCTATGAAACTCTATCTCTGATTGTATGTATCACACCATTAACCTTATCCAATAATCAGGAATTTCACATATACATATATGCAAAATAGAAAAAGTATTGATATGGAAAAAAGAAAAAAAAAAAGAGAGAGAGAGAGAGATATGCTTAGCTTCCCAAGAACAGAGTTTCAAGTGTAAACCTTTTTTGGTTCAAACTTGTCAGAAGAGAGTTCTTCTAAAACCAGCCTTTATTATATATGCTTCCTTCTTACCAATCTTCTCTACATTCCAAGAAAGAAATAGTAAAAATTCTCTCTTCTTCTTTAACCTTCTCCATTTTATATAGTCTCCCAAGTTTTGTATATACTTTCAGAAGCTATTAGCTAGTTACGTTGTAGATTTCTTCAAAATGGGTGTTTCAGTTCGACATAGAGGAATGATTCTGCTTCTTGTCATTGCGTTTTTGGTACTTCAAACGGATAAAGCTTGTGGTCTAAGATGGGACAGAGAGATGAGGCTGCAAGTTCTGTCTGTTCATCCTCTGCGTATTCTTGAAGAGTCCTCATCATCATCATCATCATCATCAAAGGAAGGAAATTTAGATACAAATCGAGGCTTGGCACCTTCTCCTTTCGTTATGTCTGATCCATGTCAATCTGTAAAACGAATGATTGGAAGAGGATCCGATCCTATACACAACAAATGCTGACAATGTTTTACAAGAAACAATGTTTTGTTTTTGAAAGCAAAGATAGTCTATACTCTGTCTACGCAGTCTCAGTTTACTCATGTTTACTTTCAGTAGTCTGTTTTATTAAATGGTTAATTAATATTTGTCTCTTAATCATCCTTGAAGGGTTTAAGTTTATAATGAATCTTTGTTCTTTAAAACATGTCTTGCATTTTATATTTTTTGTTTGATGCACTATATATTTGAATATATACAAGAGTTGATTTCTACTTTGTTTGATTCTCTCTGTTTCGGCTTGAATTGGTTCTGATTAATCAGATTATTATCATTATAAGCATCAATCTTCTGAGTTGTTTTATTTTAGGTGAACAAGATTCTTCAAGAATTTTTTGGTTCTTGAGCCCAAAATCCAGACAACTCAGAAAGCCAGCCAGGAAATATGGTCGAATAGGCTGGGCTTTATGTTTGAAATAGGCCCATTAAACACTTCGTAGGAACAAAATAAATATGGAAAACAAGAAACATTCTAATCTCTTGGATGTTTTGATTATTCAAGTCTATCGTATAGTATAAGTGTATAACTTGCTTTTGTTTTTAAAATGTTAGATCCAATCCCACGGCATATACCGGATAAAAATACAATTTGTTAATATTTGAGATGCATGTCTTGTTTTCTTTTTCTTGGTATTGATCTAAATCTTTACATGTTTCACCTCATGCGAAAGAAGCAGAGCAAAGGTGACAACCATTTTGCCTAAAATGCTCTAAGCTTATGTTCATCTTAGACTCTTAGTTAAATTGTTATAAGTTAAAATGTATTGGAACGTATTTTTTTGGTAACAATACAAATATAGTTTGTAAACAAGTTTAATAATTTTTCCAATGTGACATAATAATTTTTCTTATCGTGTTTCAATTTCAGTCAAATTATATGATGGAAATGGTGAAACTACTTTGGAGGCAAGGTAAGTGACAGGCATAAACAAAGAAATAAAGTAGTTGGAAAAAAAAGGTGGAGTAGATTTAACCAACCTTCCAACTATAAATTTATACAAGTAGTAGTAATAGTTTGGCAATCATTTTGGGCCCTTTTTCTCTTGTTGGTTCCTTGATTTGTTTCTCTACTTATGTTAGTCAATAGGCAAATTATATCATCAGTGATGTTAATGATGTTAATAAACTACTACGTACTTGATGGTGCTACTGATGTTAATAATTAGTCCCTGATGATTAAACAATATGGTTTATTAAGCTCTTTTCTATCGTCAACGTTCGAATTCGAGATTTTTTTTTAAAAAAAATAGATTCTTTAGGTGGTCAGCTATTACGTTGGTCGTGATATCAATGCCGGATGGTCAAATATATAATACAATCAAATAATTTGGGGTTATAAGATTCTAGGTTGGCAACTTCACGACTCACGAGTAGGGCACGGTTGGTGAGAAACAAAGAGTCTTTACACAACAATATTAAGAACATCCCACCTCTCTTTCTCTATTGCAAAATTGTAATAAATGGGTACTCCTTAACTACTTTTCATACTATTATTATTCATTTCTGCTATAACGCGAACGCTTAATTGTAGTTTTTGATCATTTACTTACAATGTAATGAATTAAGTTAACACTTTATATATATTAGTATATTACCTACTTATTGGATATGTGAAATATTTTTGAACTCGTCAAGAGATTTAACAAGAACTCACCATATGTATTCATTTTTCTTTTAATTTTACAAATCAAACTTCTTGACATTCTCCCGTGATTTTCGGCTTTTAATTTCCTAATGATCGAAGCATTATATTTTTTTTTAACTTAATCATCATGTTTACAAGTGCTCTTTTCTTAAAATAGAAAAAAAAGAAATTAAGTTGAAACCACAGAAAAATAAAACTTTACTATATCTGCCATATCGATTACAATGATTAGTAAAAGTCGAGATGAAAACATATTAATGAATAATGATTCTCATAGATATTTTATCGTTTGTCAAGATCTTCATATATAGTTTAAATTTTTCGTTTTTGTCTTCTTCATGATTAAAAAACTCCGTCTTAAAGTATCGAGCACTGTCGATGTTAAAGTTAATACTTTATATACAGGAAAACAAATATGTAGTTTTGATAATCTTAGGGTCAAACTAATTTATATAGCCGAATCGCATGGGTCATCGACGTATTGTCTTTTGTGTAGCAACTGGGATCCACATTTGTTGCTTCACGTTGTAAGAGCTATATGAAGCATTCACGTTATAAATACTAATCAGCCAGAACTCAAAAATAAAAATAATATATATTTTGTCTATCCAAGCGACTTTGGTGGGTAAAAAAAAGCAGTATTAAAAGTTTAAAACGTAAGCAAACCATACATCGACAAAAAGTGAATTATATAAAAATTCAAAGATTTCAGTTTTGTTGACAGAATCTAATTTTGCTATTCTCATATTTATATGGTATAATTAATATATTTCAACTTGACTATACACAAAATAAAACGCTAAATTAACATGTACATGCGTGAGACATAGAAAAAACATATAGACATAAACTAGATGATAGATACATGCGCAAGATAATGTTTAATATGATTTTAAAAACATCAATCATTAAGCTATAGAAACGTATTTAAATTTCTTATGAAATCTTCATATTAAACCTGAAGAGTCGTTGACTCGTTGTACCATTATCTATACTGTATATGAAGGGAAAACAAAAATTAGAATTACGTTTATGACAAAATCTACATTCGAACTTGTGCGACCACTCCAGTTATGTATGAATCTTGCAATTTCATATTTTCGTCATAGCACGTGCCCAATCGTTTGTTAATTTCCCAATAATTTTTGTTGGATATAGATAAGTAGAAATATTGTTCTGATTCATAGTTTTATCGTCCAAAAACATCACTGATAAAGAGAGCAATATGAAAAAGTTGAGGAAAAAAGGTTCAAGAAAAAAAGGGTGAGGAAAATAAACAAAAATGCAACACAAAGAAAACAGTTAAAAAGCATATCATATAAATAAATAAATAAATCATTCTAAGGACCGGTGCGGTTAAAAATTTCGGGTTTAAGAACTTATCTACCACAGTTCATCTAGAAAAATACTATGGAAATGAGACGTAAATAATCTTGCCATTTTGTCTACGGAAGTGTAGCCATTTTTCTCCCAAGTGCTATAGTACTGTTTATCTTTTTTAACCTGTATTAGTTTTAAATCAATTTTGTTCAGTTTCAAAGTTGGGTGCAAGAGTGTCAATAAGCAAAGATTTTCCACTTAGATTATTAACTTCTCTAATAACTACATACTGTGAATAAACAAAGAACGGAGTTTTAAACTGAAATTTCAATGTTATTCAACTTAATTTCTTTTCTTACAAAGAGGTTCCTTTTATACACCTTAAGGAACTCTCTGATCTTAGGATCTGATTACAAGTGTCGAACATCTAGCTATTCTCTAAAGATAAGAGAGAATCAAATTTGTTATTCAGTATAATCATACAGTTTTCTCCAGCTGGTTTTTCCGTTCTACTTTTCTGTACAATGGTACCTTTGTCTTTTGTTGCAAAGGAAGAAGACAACCGTTGTTGAGTAATAATGGGCTCGATTGCTTTCTTCGTTTGTATTGGGCCTTGGTCTTCATTTGCATTCTGGCCCAATGTGATTGTTTCACTTTCATCCCCCCTCAAACTGATGATGGGGGAAATCCCAACATTCTGTTTGGATCGCAAATGTTGGAATGATTGACGAGGGAGAGATTTAGTGAAGATATCTGCAAGTTGTAGAGCAGAAGGAATGTGTTGAATTTCTAGAACACCAAGAGCCACCCTCTCACGAACATAGTGACAATCAACTTCGATGTGTTTAGACTTACTGTGAAGAACTGGATTCACCGATAAATGCACGGCTGACAGATTATCACATCGAAGAATAGCAGGCGTAGACTGAGGGATCCCCAAAGCACGAAGAACCGCTGAAATCCAAGTTAGTTCAGAGGCAGTGGTTGCAAGTGCCCTGTATTCGGCCTCTGTAGAAGACCGAGAGACTGTCGCTTGTCTTTTGGCAGACCATGAGATTATGTTGGAGCCGAGAAGAGCACAGAAACCTGTAGTTGATCTTCGTGTGTCTTGACAGCCCGCCCAATCACTATCGCTGTAAGAAACCAAATCCAGATTACTGTTTCTGGAGAAGTGAAGACCCATATTTAATGTTCCTCGGAGATAGCGGAGAATGCGTTTTAATAAACCAAAATCCGATTCAGTGGGAGAGTGCATCCGTTGGCAGATAAAATTGACTGCAAACTGTATATCAGGCCGAGTAATCGTAAGATACTATAACTTCCCAGCAAGACTTCGAAAATAGCTTGGTTCCAAGAATAATAGTTTGTCGCGGAAGACGTGATCAAGCCGTAACGGTAGAGGAGTGTACATCGGGTTGCAAGTTGACATGTTGGCATGGAGAAGAATTTCTTCAACATACTTCGTTTGACTGAGAAACAGACCATTATCGTGAGATTGAGCCTGAATTCCAAGGAAGTAGTGAAGATTACCCAAGTCTTTCATGGCAAATCGATTACTGAGTTCTTCAATTAGGGAATTGAAAAGGCTTGGATTGGAACCAGTAAGTAGAATATCGTCGACATATAATAGCAATACCAAAGTATCTCCATTGTGATGATACACAAAGAGGGAAGGATCAGCTTTACTGCAAATAAAACCGTACTCAATCAAAAAGTGACTGAATTTGTCAAACCATGCCCTCGGAGCTTGTTTAAGACCGTAGAGGGCCTTTTTTAGTGAACAGACATGATTAGGGTGAGCCAGATCTTCAAACCCTGGAGGTTGTACCATAAAAACGGGTTCATGTAGTTCACCATGAAGGAAAGCATTCTTTACATCAAGTTGAGTGATGTTCCAATCCTTTGCAGTTGCAACAGCAAGAACAATCCGAATAGTGGATGTTCGAACCACCGGGCTGTAAGTTTCGATAAAATCTACACCTTCTTCTTGAGTAAATACCTTGGCAACAAGTCTTGCTTTGAGTTTGTTAAGTGAACCATCAGCATGTAGTTTGACTGTGAATACCCAACGACACCCTAGAATATTCATCTCTGCTGTTGGAGGAATCAATGACCATGTATGATTCTGATAGATAGAGTCTAGTTCTTCTATCATGGCTTGACGCCATCCAGGATGAGCTAGAGCTTCTGCAACGGTTTTAGGTAAAGAAGGAATAGTCTTGCTTACAACATGAGCGTACTTTGGATTTGGTTTCCGAATGCCATGTCTTGATCTTGTAATCATAGGATGCATTTGCGTATTGACCACTTGTTGTTCTGGTTCTGTAATCTCTGCGTTTTCTGGTTCCATCATAACACGTTGACTGGATTCTGTAGATATTCCAGGTGATGAAATTGTAGAACCAGGACTCTTTGGTGCCATTTGTAGATCTTGAGGATAATGAGTAACTTGAGGTGGGATAGTGGGCAGATGTTAAAAGATCGGAACCTGATTATCGGCTGACTGCCAAGCATGGTATCAGAGCTCTCCTAAACCTTAACAGGTGCTGTTATGGCTGAGGCTCTCGATCCTTCTAGTCTTCATGTTTCCAGTTCTGTCACACTAAAGCTCAATGATAACAATTACCTCCTCTGGAAAACTCAGTTTGAGTCTCTTCTTCGGAGTCAGAAACTCCTTGGGTTTGTCACTGGCCAAATAGTTCCACCGGCGGCTACCGTTACAGCCACGGTTAACAATGTTGTCGTCACGTCTCCAAATCCAGTTTTTGAAGCTTGGACCTGCACTGATCAACTCATCAAGTCGTGGATCTTTAGCACTCTTACAGAAGAAGTGCTTGGTTATGTCCATGGTTTAGCCACATCTCAAGATGTTTGGCTCTCTCTTGCCGATAACTTCAACAAAAGCTCTGTTGCTAGAGAGTTCGACCTTCGTCGCCGACTCCAGTTGTTGTCAACTCGAAACAAAGATTTCCTGGTTTATTTTCGTGAGTTTCGGGTTATTTGTGATTAACTCAGCTCTATTGGAAAGCCAGTCGAAGAATCCATGAAGATCTTTACTTTTCTCAACGGTTTGGGTCGGGAATACGATCCAATCTCTACAGTGGTTCAAAGCTCCATGTCTCGTGTTCCCCCACCTAACTTCAGTGATGTCGTTTCTGAAATCTCCGGTTTTCACACCCGTCTTCAGTCATATGAATCTCCGGCTGATGTCACCCCTTTCACGGTGTTTCAAGCTCAGCAGCAAAACCACTCCGGACAGGGACAAAGAGGTCGTGGGAACTCTTATTATCGTTTCGGCAGCAGAGGTCGTGGGAACTCTTATTCTCGTTTCGGCAGCAGAGGTCGTGGTGGTTTTTCAACTCGCGGCAGGGGTTTTTCGCAGCAAGTTAACTCTTCTGGTTGGAACCAATCTCAGGGATCTGCAGGCGGAAACAATACACGTCCTGTTTGTCAAATTTGCGGTCGTATTGGCCACACTGCTCTTAAGTGTTGGAATCGCTTTGATAATGCTTATCAGAGTGATGACACTCCTCAAGCTCTTGCTGCTCTTCGAGTATCTGATGCTACTGGTCAGGAATGGTTTCCCGACTCTGGCGCCTCTGCACACATTACCTCTACCGCTGCTCCTCTGCAAAATGTGACACCTTACAATGGCTCGGAGACGGTCATGGTCGCAGATGGTAACTACCTCCCCATCACTCACGTTGGTTCTACTACACTCACCACGACTGCAGGTAGTATTCTTCTTTGCGATGTTCTTGTTTGTCCATCAATGCAGAAATCGTTACTGTCAGTCTCGAAACTTTGTGAGGATTATCCCTGTGGAGTATTCTTTGATGCTAATGCTGTATATATTATTGATCTCGATACTCAGAAAGTGGTGATAAGGGGACCACGTCGTGAGGGTCTTTATGTGTTGCAGAATCCAGAATTCTTGGCTTTCTACTCAAACCGACAGTGTGCTGCTAGTGACATCATTTGGCATCAACGGCTCGGACACGCCAACTTTCAGATTCTGCAACTTCTCAAATCCAGCAAGGCAATTTCTATCAATAAGAGCAGCACTTCTCTCGTTTGTGAACCTTGCCAAATGGGAAAGAGTTCTCAGCTTCCTTTTTCATATTCTGAATCTAGTGTAATGGAACCACTTGATCGAATAAATTGTGATCTTTGGGGTCCTTCTCCAGTTGTTTCTGTTCAAGGTTTCAAGTATTATGCCGTGTTTGTGGATCAATATTCTCGATATTCATGGATTTTTCCCTTAAAGCTTAAGTCTGATTTCTATGGTGTGTTTATCGCTTTCCAAAGACAAGTTGAGAATCAGTTTAATAGAAAGATCAAAGTGTTTCACAGTGATGGTGGAGGAGAGTTTATGAGTACATGTTTCAGAAAACACCTTACAGATCATGGTATTATTCATCTTCTGTCTTGTCCATCAACTCTTCAACAAAACGGGATTGCTGAACGAAAGCATCGGCATCTCACTGAACTCGGTCTCTCAATGCTCTGATACCATGTGAATAAACAAAGAACGGAGTTTTAGACTGAAATTTCAATGTTATTCAACTTAATTTCTTTTCTTACAAAGAGGTTCCTTTTATACACCTTAAGGAACTCTCTGATCTTAGGATCTGATTACAAGTGTCGAACATCTAGCTATTCTCTAAAGATAAGAGAGAATCAAATTTGTTATTCAGTACAATCGTACAGTTTTCTCCAGCTGGTTTTTCCGTTCTACTTTTTTGTACAATGGTACTTTTGTCTTTTGTTGCAAAGGAAGAAGACGACGTTGTTGAGTAATAATGGGCTCGATTGCTTTCTTCGTTTGTATTGGGCCTTGGTCTTCATTTGCATTCTGGCCCAATATGATTATTTCACTTTCACATACAACTAAACTAATCGGATCCTTTGGTCCGCCTTTAACAAATACAATCAACTAAAAATATCATTGAAATGCAAATCATTATTTCTTTTACAATCCTAATGGCTTCAGTTTTCAGAGGTTAAAAGAAAACTGAAGCCATTAGGATTCTAAAAGAAATAACGTATGTTAATAATTACAATATTCTCTGACGACCTGTGAATTAATATACATATATCATCACATTCCGTTGTTGTTGCTGTAGATTGATTACTTTGAACCATGTAATTCTCTTACATATCTAGATCACTCGTTGTGCGCCATAAGTATATGTTAATTGTAAATGGAAGTCCTTCACAATAATAATACAATAAAAATGTGATTGATAATGCGAATGTACTCCAACAATCTGTCAATGTCTATTGCCTGTGGGAGCATGTCCCTTGGAGTGACTCGGATACGCATTTAATTTGTTTATTCAATTATTTATTTATTTCATGATCCGGCTAGTGGCTACCATTCAATTGCGTTTCTAATAAATAATTTGTTGATTGAGCAAAATACTCTTTATGCAAACCGATGCACGTGAAAATAACGTTAAAAATTAGGCTGGTTGCTGAGTTTATAAATAAGTAGAGACCTATTATGATTTTTTCTTTTAAAATATCTTCAAAAGTTGAAATTCAGGATCAAGACTCATACATCTCCAAACATCCAGAATAATAAACTATGTTAATGGTGATATGGTGTAAATCATCTTTCTTGAAAAAAGAAATAAATCCAAAACACAATGAATCTTCAAAGTTTTCAAAAACATTTTATTCAATTCTAACTAACAAAAATTGGTTTGCATTTAAACATATACTAGATCACTATGTAGTATCGTTTGTCGTACTTCGTTTCATGTTACGAAACGTATATCATTTACCATTCTATACATCTAGTTATGTCGAAGTCTTTGTCTTACCAAATATAGATAAATCTAATTTTACAATGACTTCTTTTTTCTGAAGCGACTTTTTTTCCAAACGTATATTTAAATATATAGTTAAACAAGTGCTTTGGCAAATGTAGAGATATAGTCAACACTCAACAACCCTATTTATATGATATACAAAGGGGCATTTGCAAGTACCCTTTTACTTTGTATCCAAAAGGAGTATTTGATCATTCCCCCCCCCCTCAAAACGAAATAATTATAGAAAAAAAAAAATTAGGGTTCTTTTTTTTTGTTTGAGATCAATCAGCTTACGAAGAAGATGAAGAAAAGGCAAGTGGTGATAAAACAGAGAAAAGGCTCTTACACGACGACTTCTTCTTCTAGCAACGTCCGTTACGTCGAGTGCCAAAAGAATCACGCCGCTAATATCGGTGGTTACGCCGTTGACGGTTGCCGTGAGTTTATGGCAAGCGGCGGCGAAGGAACTGATGATGCATTGACGTGCGCTGCTTGTGGATGTCACCGGAGTTTTCATCGGAGGGAAGTTGAAACGGAGGTTGTTTGTGAGTATTCTCCTCCGAGTTGAATAAACTAATTAATGAAGATGAAAAAGGGAGAAAAGCTTTGTATATGGTTTATCGATGTATATTTAAATGCTTACATTAACTCCGATCTATAGTGATTCATCATTCCTGATGTGATTGAGTGTTATATACTTCAAATATGTGTGCCTAGCCTATGTATATATATATATGTACGAGGCGTCAGATTTTATCTATTTGAGATTATAACAATATTTCATTAATTATTTCTTTTCTTTCGGATCTTGATTTTGTTTTTAATAGCCGAAAAGTGTTGAGACTTTTAAGTAGTAGTCTATTTAGCACACAATGAGCCGTGGACAATTTGTGCGACGGATTCTGAAGACGTACGTAAACCATTAACCTTCCCTAGCTAAACGCAAGAGACTCTAATCTTAACTCTTGTTTGAGCTAATCACATTTGGATATTATATATAAGTCTATAATTGTATGCTAATAAAGTAAATATATTGTCTGAAGGAGATGAATCCGTATATATAAGATAAGAGCACTTGCATTGAAAGAGATGAATCCTTCGGAGCACTTGCGATCTCTGTCAATGCTTATCTTGTATGTATTAACTAAATAACATATTTTGATGGATATATATATATATATATATATGGTCAATGACAGCAACGGAAGATGCAGATTTTATAAATGGAAAAATCAAATTAGTAAAGCAAGTTAGATTATGGGTCTTTTTCCTATATATAGAGACTTTATTTAAGATAAATATACTAGTTAATAAGATTGTTTTATTATAAAAATAAAAACAGGAGGATCTTAGTTAATAAGATCACGTTAAGATAAAAATAAATGAAATTAATGCATATAAGTACCAATAATCCTATGTTCTTCTCTTTGTCTTTTTCCCTTGAATATTCGACCCACCACTATACAAAAGATTCCGATAAATATTCTACACATCTTAAAATAATGTCATTTTCAGTTATTGTTTTTTTATTGTCATTGCTTTTGATTGTGTATGAATATGTGTGTGAATCATGAATTTTGTTTGTGTATGTTAAAGTAATTTAAATTCATAACACAGCGGCCCACATTTCAAATCATGTTATCAAATCGTTTAGGTTCATGTATTTCAATTCGCTCTATATATTATAACAAAGTTTCAAGCCATTAGAAACCAACATAAAGCAATGTTTGTTACCAATACCACCAAAAAAACATATTGGCTGCTTCTGCTCTCATCTAAGTGTCCACTCGAATTTGTTGGAAAAGACCACTGTAGTTTTCTTTAAACCTAATTTACTAAACTAAAATATATTGAAAAAAAACGCATTCTTTTGGAGAGAAAACATGATGTGATTTTGTGAATCTCTCTAGACATTTCTTTTACCATATAAGTCTTGTGGTAACTAAAAGTGGGTAATAACGGGGACCCATATGTCACACAATCGGCCGCTCTATTCATTTTGACTTTGTTGGCTAAGAAAGGAAAACTACAAGAAAAGCAAAACAAGATGTTAAGAAATGTCTTCGAACCCACGACCTTTAACACAGTTTCATGAACTCATCAGGCTTTTCCAACATTGCTTGGCTCAAAAGCTTTCTAACCAAATGCTGATTCTTCCGAGGATTCAAACTCCCCACCAAAAAAGGAGAGAGAGCAAAATAGTCAGTGTATGAGAATAGACCATATAGTTTCACCATTTTCACCGAACATTTTGCCTTCCTTTGATCATCCGTTTAAGTGTCGAGAGCCAGAAGTTGCATTCATCCCATTCCGTGGTCGTCATAAGCAACTGTTTCTCCCCAAAACAACAGACAAACTTTCAATGATACAGCATTAACAAAATACATAAAATGAAAGATTAGTAAAGATTCATAAATGCCAACTTTACCTGTATATGTAAACCTTCACCAAAGTCATGTTTGTCCAAAGCTTGACAGAGCTGAGCGAGTTTATCAGAAGCGTTCTTTGAGATGTCCCCATTATTGAGTTTCGAAAACAGAGCTCCTAATTTTCTTGAGTTGTCTTCTATCTCACGCTTCTTGGCAGGATTAGCTCGTGAACCTCCTAATCCTTCCGACGTCTCTTTGAAAAGCCTCATCAATGTAGCCACAATAGGTTTCTGGTGGGCTAGAACAAATCATGATACCATGAAGAAAGCAACTGACTTTTATTTTTTTTTTTAAAAAAAACTTATACAGAACAGAAGCAGATCATCACTAGTATAAATAAACAACATCCAATGAAACTGAAAAGTGTTGTGTTTTGTGTTAACATTGTAAAATCTCAATACCTGGTACATTTGAAGTATCTGCGGTCTGAACAGTGGGTGGTGAAGCTACAGGTGCAGGGGATGCTGGTTGCAACGCTACCTCCTCTGCTGGAACCATGAGTTCCACTAGTGGTGGAGCAACAGTTTGGGGAATCTTAGATTTAATATATAGACCAGGTTGTGAAAGGTTGGATCCATGTGAGCCAGGACCTTGTGGTGCGTTGTATGTTGAGTTCTCGGCTCGCTGGAGACAGAAGATATTAGGTTAGTCAAAACACACAATACTCTAAACTAAATGCAATAGAGATGGAAGTGAATCATACAGTAAATAAACGAGGACCCATTATTAGCCGTTGAGGATGAAATTGGCCAAGTGAATTTGGATTCAGAGTAGTTTTGGATAACTGAGCATTGGTTGCTGGAGCTGGAGTAGAAGATGGCTGCCAAAAAAAAAACCACTTTAATTAAGGTTGGTCCAAGAAAGTGATTACATAATATTGAGAAGGAAACTTCTTTTGTTGCAGAAAGCCAAAACTTATCAAAAACCTGCGGTACCGTCTGAGTTTGGTGAGGCAGAAATTCAGGTGAGAAATCAAGAACTTTAAAGAACTTCATAGCCGTAGCAAGAAGTCCTTGGCTGGCCAATATCTCAGCATAACTCTCAAAGAGTTTACTTAGACACGCACTGAATCTCTTGTTTCCAGTTGCCAAAGCAAGGACAAGAGTCTTCTCCATAAGATCCTATTTCAAATGAAACAATTAAAAAAAAAAGGCAAAAGATTTTGAGCAGAGCAGACCAAATTCAAGATTTATGCAAGATATAGAATTCAACAACACGTACTTGAACACGCTCAGAATAAGATTTTCCAGCACTTTCTTTTTCAAGGCTCCTTGACCAAATGTCTACTGTTTTGTCGATATTGCCTGCGCAAATGTAGCACAGAGTTGCAGCTAGAGTAAAACCAGCAGACATCAGATTCGAGGCAAGAGCATCACAGAGGCTTATCCATTCATCTCCTTGTGCAAACTGTTTTGTCAATAATTATGGAAAAGAACCAAAAAAACAAAAACATCCATTAGAAAGTAGTTAGTGACATCAAACATTTTAGTTTCATCGAGGAAAAATAGCTTACAGTGCAGATGAGAGCAAGGGTTTCTTTCCACAACTTAGGTGGCCTTGTATGAACAAGACTCATTAAATCATTGTTCACCATCGCAGAAATAACCTGAAACAGATTAACAAATATTAGTAGTTGTAAGATAGCACTTACCAATATATCTAAGTAAAGTAGTTGAAAGAGCATCTAAACTATATATGAACCTTCATGTAAGGTACATTGCTCATTCTCAGATATTTATCACGAGTACTCTCCCACAACGTTGTACCACCAACACTAGCAATAACTAAAGCATCAGCCATCTTATTTGCAGACAAACACTGAGCTACAGCTTCCTTGTAATCTCCCACAATCAATGAACGTTGGATGGCATCATCAAATAATGGATCAGAGCTTTCTTCTGGAATGTGTTGAGTTTCTTTAACGTTTTCAGAAGAATATATAGCATGAGGCTCATTAACATTTTGATCCTCAGAAGGTAAACTAAAGCCAAGATGAATACGCAACTTCGTCTTTGCGGTCCCATCCTCTTCAAGCATGATTCTCAGCAAGCCCCATGTTTCTTTCTCTTCTTCGGATCTGCAGAAACAAAGAGGACATTTTTTTGTTTAACCTTCTTTAATCTAAAGAGGAGAGGTTTATGATAAAACTTTCAATGACAGCAAATGGCGTACTCCGTCTCTTCAGATTTCTTCACGCAAAAACTCTTTAGTGAAGTCTTCTCTCCATTGTCTATCTCAGCTTCAAACTTCGTTATCCGATTCACCAAACTTTGTTCTGTGGCCATGTTATGCAAAAAAACCTGACACATTCCATAAGAGTCAATAAACTGAAGAAAAAAAACAAATCTGTAAAACAGAATAAAGACAATGTCCTCTCTAAAAACCTCAGAAGCCCCAGGGAGATTTGAGTTAAACGACACAAGCTTTCCTCCAAATCCAAAAGATGCACCAACGGGTCTCTTCCACCATTTTGGTGCTGTTAAAGGAGCTGCATCAAGAAGATTGAAGAATAATAAGTGATGTTGCTTACGATACAAGGAACCAGAATCAAGAATGGTTTTCAGCAAAAGGGGATGAAGGAAATTACCAGAAACTTGACTGTTCTCATCGCTACCAGAGCTGCTGCAACCCTATATGGATACCATATGATACATTCTGATATGAGTTTCGGTTTGGGTACACAGCACACTAATTTTCAAACACCAAAGAAATATACCAAGAGATATATATATACCTCAATGTTATAGATGCCAATTTTTCCATCAATCGAAGATGCTGATATAACTCCAGGTATCTTTGGGTGCCAGTGAACATCAAAATTCCAATTGTTGACACTAGGTAACTCAGCCACAATCTGACAATAATTGAATCAAAATTCCATTAAGTTACATAAAACTCCTACTTAGCTAATTAGTGTATATGAAGGCTACACAAAGCCATATCTTTTTACCTCTGATGTCTTTGTATTCCAGCAAATAGTCCGGTTGTCTCTAGCACAGGTAAGTAGGTACAAGCTGTCGCTTGGACAACACTCCATTGCAGTAACACCTGTTATATAACAAGAGTCATCAATGCCATGACACTAATTTTCAGTAATGATAACAAACAGGAACACGGAAAAACAGACCAAAGTCAGTTTATAGTAAAAATGACATGAAGGTACCTCTTTGGTGGCCAACAAATGTGCGAACAGGTGATTGTGGATACCTTATGTCCAAAAGCTGATAGCATATTTATCTTTAGAGACGACGAAGAAAAAGAGCCAAATTTGATTTTAACTTGTACAAAACCATGAACTGATTGATTACCTTTACAGTAAGTGAACTGTCTTCATCTGAGGCAACCATTATCTGATTACAATTATCAGGGTCCCATTGCAAAACTGAACACCTTATGGGACCTTTAACTGTGTTGTTTGATTCGGAGTTCTTGAAACTGTTGATATTGATAATGGAAATATATAACAGGTTATGATAAGAGATCACTAAGGATGTCTATTAGATCACATCCATTTCATATAAACCATGGTAAAAGCATCTGAACACTTACCCTGTTATAACCTTTTCGTTATTCACGTCCCATATCACTAATTATGAGAGAAAAAAACAATAACGACCAACAATCAGAAGAAGTTGAATTGTAGTAGCTGATCTATATATATAAACTACGATTCTCACCACTAGTCCCATTGTATGAGGTAGATGCTAAAACATGCTGAAACTCTCTATTCCATGAAACAGAGGATATTTCACCTTGCGTAAAAGAACCAGTACCCTGAAACAGTAGATGGAATATTGTAAACATATTGCTCCAAAACTCAACAAATGGGTAGGTCTATTATTTATAGTAATGGTAAGATAAAGCAAGATCGATCCCTAGCTGAAACATAATCACCTTTAGGAATTGAGAAGGCTCTGAAGGATTTGCTAAATCCCAAATGCAAACTGTACCATCATCAGCCCCCGAAGCAAGTTGGTTTATTGAGATAACATTAAATTCAAGAGCACGAACCTAACATACAAGAGAATGTAAAAGAGAGAGCTTGTCGAGATAAAATTCTTAAAAATAAAATTAACACTCACAGGCCCTTTATGTTTTGAAAGATGTCTAACGTGCGCACTTTCATTATGCTCGGAACTGCCGGAAAAAAAGGAGTAAAATATACATATAGCAAATACTTTACTTGGTCATAACGGAAACAGAATTAGGGCTAGAAAGAAAAAGGGAAAATCACCGAATCAAAGAAAGTGGATTCCATAAACCGACATTCCCGTCGACGAGGCCACCGGCGATGAGACCGTAGGGAAATTCCTCGGATCCGGATCCATAACTTCCCCAAGCGAGTCGATTAAACCGCTCGGAGCTTGGGCACTGACCTATTGGTTTCAGCTCACGGTCGTTGGAGTGAAAATCGAGTTCGAAGATCTCGAGATCGGCGGATGAGCTGAAAGACAGATCGACGGCTCCGGCCATCGTTCCGGCCGCCATGAACGGAGCGTTTGGTGCCATGGCAACGAAAGCGGATCTATCAACTCTCTTTATGCAAGCCATAGTGACCGAAAAGAAAGCTCGTTAGTAAACAGAGTCTGTCACTGATTCCGGTAGAGAGAGAGAGAGAAGAGCGAGGAGAGGGAATTGTGTATTTCAAAGAGACGTTTTGCGATGATGTTGATATATAGTAAGCGAGTAAGGGGTAATCTCGTACTTTCTCACTTGTTGCTACGCAAACACAACCATTCTCAACACGACACGTCATTTTTATGTAATAATTTTGAAAAAGTCTTTGTTTCGATACTAGTTTGGATAAAGTACTACAAAGCCCAATAAATAGATCGAACAGGCCTTAGACGCATGATATCCACCGAACATTGTTACATAAAGAAAAAAAATTAAGCTGACAGAACAAAAAAAAAAGGAAAAAAATATATTGTTGAAAAATGTCAAACAAAACTAAATTGTCAAGAATGGGATTTGAACCCATGCCCTTTCGGACCAGTACCTGAAACTGGCGCCTTAGACCAACTCGGCCATCTTGACTTTTTGTTATCTACTTTGGCGTTAAAATATATAATCGTTAAATATCTTGCCTTGATTTTTTTATGCGAACAAATCCATTACACTGTACAAACGAAGCAATCACAGCTCTGCGCGTGGTTCATCTTACGTGATGCTTTTCACGTATCACTAGATTTCATGTTATTGTTAAATCCAGTAAGTTTATTGTATCCAGCTTACCAATTATTTGTTATAGATTATTCAAATTTTGGTAAGCATAATCGTAAAAAGTGTGTTAGTCTTTGATCTCTGTTGGTACTTCCTTTTAGGTCTTAGATTTTACAAACAAGCTATAACGATATCAGCATCATGTTATGTTATATATAGACAGTTATAACATGATTTTCTCATCGTAAATCATGTATAAAAAGGTATATATAGTTTATCTATCATGTTTCTTGTATCAACTATATATATGTATAGTTAAACAAGTACTAGTTAAATATGTCCATTGTGTTTGTCTGTTGATGAACTGTGTATTTCCTTAAAACGCGTACTAGGATGGAAAAACAAACATTTGTTATCTTCAAAAATTCCAAAATTATATATTTTTGGATTGTTACAAAATCCAAAAGGACAATAATATGATGATACTGAAAAGATCTTTGATGTTGCCACTGCCAAACTTTCCAGCAGACGTCAAGGCATTTTATACTTGAATGTGTGATACATATTTGTTAGAATTTAAAATCCATCTAAAACCAATCTTTCAACCTATTTATTACTGAACAATAAGCATAACAATAAATACCAATCTATTTCCGTTGGTCCAATTCTCTTCTCTTCTCTTTGTTCCACTTCCCCATACCACTTGTCATAACATTGTCCACATCTTACTTTTCATGGATATAATCCACAAAATATATAATTTCGTTATAAAGAATTGAACTATTTGATGATTGTGATAATTCGAACCATTCCTTGTAGAAGAAAGAAACTGTATAAAGTTGAAAGGTCTTGCTAACTCATTACTGCTAATCTCGCGTTTATCTTAAAACATTTGGGAAGAAATTGTATTCTATTGATAATTGATTGCCCCCATTGGTTACGCGTAATAGGACGAACAAGCAAATTTTGTAACAAAAGGCTTCGTAAAACGAATAATCAAAATATATTTTATATGTAAACAGCTCCTACTTCTATCAAACAAAATAAAATTTGTATACGATAACTAGTTAATCATTATAAAACCCTATCTAATAAAATACCTTTACTCGCTTTTTATTTTCAAAGTCTAACGCTCTAACGTACTTCCCACTTAATGAAAAAATGTACTTCTTCACGATGACATTTCTTAAGAAAACAAAAAAAACATAACTAATATTTATAATAATGAGGGGTTTGCAAACTGTGTAGCTACTAACTATGACTTGGCACCATTTCATCCTCTAAGATTCTGTTTTCTCTATATATAAGTGAAAATACCTCCTCATGAACACATCAACCCATTCAAAGCTTTATCTTTCTGAAAATCTCCCATTATTTCCATAGCTTTCTTCTTCTTGTCATTTCCCTCTAAATCCTTTTCGGTTTGATCTTTTGTATTTTACCACTCCATAAAGTAGTCACTAAACAACACATACACACACACAAAATAGAGATGGATGCTGAAAAGAAGAGTGCCCACTTTCGCCAAATCTCAACTTATAAACCAGAGCTACTTGTCCTCTCCTCGATCCAAGAGCACCCTTCTTCCAAAATCTTAGACAAACCCACCATCAAAGTTTCTGTTGCTGATGTTGACTCCGAGATAGGAGTTTTCGGCGCAGAAAAGTACTTCAGCATGAAGCTAGATCATGTTGACTCCACGGTGGAGGCCACTAAGCAACACGAGAAGGAAAACAGAGAGGATCATCCTCATCCTAATCCTCATCCTAATCCTCATCCCCAATTGACGAAAACGACGTCGTCTAGATCAAGAACAAGCCGACATGGAACTCCAAGTGTAAGATCCGAGTCAAGTTACAACAGTCAAACCTTTCTCATGAGGATTAGCAACAACAATGACAATAAACAACGGAAAACAAACGAGGCCAGCGTCTCTTTTGGTGGGTTTAGATGCAACGGCCCGTGCTCGGGAGTTAAAACCGTCAATACCGACAGGAAAATCTCCGGTAAAGGTAGGAATTTCGATCGAGACTTCGTTGCTTACGACGCAAGAAAGCACATCGACAAACCAAGACTCCGTTTTGAGGCCAAGAAAGCGGATTATCCCGAGCCAAAGATGATTCCAATACCTGTCCAAAGGTCTGATATCGCCACGAACCTTGAGAGAAAGCTGTCTATGCTTACATGGGACGCGATACCAAACCATCTCTCTACCAAGAACAACAATCAAAACAATGGTAATAACTCTTCAATGAGCAGCAAGACGCAAGAGGATGAGACAGCAAGCGAAGTGAGTTCTGATTTGTTCGAGATTGAGAACATAACGAGCAGCGTCTACGAGCCAAGTGAGGCTAGCATTGGATGGAGTGTGGTAACCGGAAGTATGGCAGATCAATCGGTGATTTCGGATTTCGACATGATGAAGAGGGTCACGAGAAGTGGTTCGGTTGTTAAACCCAAACCGGCAGTTGCTGAAAAAGTCCGGTCGGGTGGGTTTTTGTCGGGTTGTAAGAGTCACAAAGCTGTCTCGGTTGTTGATGGTACTAGGAATGTTAAAGAAGCAGCCAAGGTTGATCATCAGGAGATGTCTCATCAGAAGAAGTTTAAAACTGAGATTAGGATTCAAGACTTGAGCTTTCTTTAATTAAGAACCAATGTTCGTGTGTGTTCTTTCTAAATTAGTTTTCAATTGTTTTTGTAATACCTTTTTGGTGTGTATGTTAATGATTTTGATAATGTTGGTCTCGTCGCTTATATTATAAAACCCTACAATTTGTGGGTTTAAGGAAAAATATTTCGCTGGACCAAAAAGCTGTGAAAACTGTGAACTATAGTGGAGCTCACCTACACTTTTTTCAACCATGATTAACCAACTTCAAAAACTCTAAAAAAAGCTTGTAATAATTGTTTAAAACACTTACCAATCACACTTATTTTGATACTTTAAAGAATATATCATTTTAAAATTTGATCCAGAAAAACAAATATGTCCAAACCAACCAAATGCTCGTTTATGTCAACTTTAGTTGATTTAGTCTTCAAAGCTCAACCATCGTACTATATATGTTGGTTATCAGATTTACTATATTATTTGGAATAGAAATGAAAATTTAACTTTGTTTTGATATTATACATAACATAGATATATTTGTATAAGTTTATAAGATGCCCTAAAAAATAAGGATAAATGTACTTAAAAAAAGGATAATCATTCATACACCACATATTTCATATTATATCACATCCATGTACGTTACGACTTACGCAGTAACTAGAAGAAGGATTTATATGATAAAAACATCGTGATTATAGAGATCCCTCTCGTGATTCGTGACCCTACATATTATGCATGTGGATAATAAGAAACGGTGATAGTTTGACGTCAGAAATTATCCACACGAAAATAAAACTTGACGTCGAGGACAGTGAATACATATTAATTAGTTTGTATGAGACTATACAAAATTGGCCTTAGCACCAGATATATATATTGTAGCCATGCAATCGCAAACCAAGAGCTGGTTAGTACTTAGTAGTAGTAATTAATGTGAAGGGAATGTTCTCAAATTGGGACCAATTGAACAACTCAAAAGTTATAACTAATTTGTTAAAATAAATGAATATATACAGTATGGGCAATGGATGTAAAACAACTAATTAATTGGACCGCCTTAGACAGCACTATAATTTTATTGAATATATAATTTATATATCTCTCTATAAGAGTTCGAGTCCATGGTGGTGGTGGCGATGATGATGTATGAATGATGACTCGGGCTTAAGTATTCGAAATAAATCATCGTAGACGCGTAGTTACTTCGGTTATCCAAAAACACATATTTTATCGCGAGGTTACACCTATTTTATATGTAATGTACTAATGTTACTCTGCTGATCCAGATTTAGAGTCATAACTTAGTTGTTCGACAGACTAACGAAATTAATGTACTGCCATTTTTGTATATAAATTCGTGGAAGCTGAAAAAATATGTCTATATATTAAAAGATAAATATTGTGGTACCACCAGCGCTATGAAGAATGTTTTCAACCATATTAATTACTTTGTGACCACCTTACCCAATTCCATTCAATATTTAATAAGAAAAAGAAGTATACCTATAATTATGTTTTTTCTGATATATATACACATATATACCCAACTAGAGCCAAACAAAACAACTACAATAAATCGACCGTTGAATATGAATAATGTGATACTTTTTCTCATAAATGTGATCCTTTTAAATAAGAAACATTTTAAAATGGAGTAGTTAGAAACTTAGAATTATTAGTTCATTTAAAAAAAAAAAAAATTATTAACTCTTTTTTTTTAGTCACAAAGGTTTAGAGGCTACTGGGCTACTGGCCCTGTTTATTCTATTAGAAGAACTATATTATATCAGTAATCCATAAAGCACCTTAGAAAGCCCATTTTGAGCCCATGGATGCTTTGCAAATAGTACAGAGTAATGATTGGAATTATTTTTGTTGTTAAGAAAATTAATTTAATCTTTACAGAACTTATACATAAATCTGTAATGTGGGTAGATCAGATTAGCTTTTTATTAAGAAATCATCAAAATATTAATGTTTGATTTAGCACCTAATCTTTTCTTGTTTAGTTGTCAACACATGGTTTTTTCTTAAATTATAAAAACTTAAAACAACATGACGACATCATCATAATAGGTGGATATTATTTTCTAATTCAGTTAATAACCATCAATTAATATCTGTATGGTTGAGTTAGATTTTAATCAGTCAAAAATAATTTAAAAAAAGCCTAAAAAGAATTAAGAAAAGATAACAAGGACAATGAAAATATCTAAACTACCCAGACTTTTATCTAAGTTGACAAAAATACCCTTTAATGCCTTGCCTGGCGTTATCTTATTGGTCAACAAAAACCCCCCAAAACCCTAAATCATCTTGCCCAACTTCACGCTTCACCATCATATATATCGAGAGCTTTAGGGTTTTAGCGGTTGCTCTTCGGACGGAACTAAAAGCGGAGAAGAGTGGGAGCAGTCGAATCCTCTGCGATTTGCAATTAGGGTTTCATCAAAAGGGTTTCGCGAGTGAGGTGAAAATGGTCGCTGACAAGAGCAAGAAGGCGAAAGTCGAAGAGGAAAACGTCGAGCAAATTGATGTAGAGCTTGTCCTCTCAATTGAAAAGCTTCAGGAGATCCAAGACGACCTCGAGAAGGTAAAATATAAAGAGCACTTCCTTTTTTCATCTAAATCCCGATGTTTAGTAGCTCGAAATCTCCAGAAATTTCTTCGCTTTGTCAATGAGGATTTGCTGTGTTGGATTGCTCTTCTCGATTGAGTTTTACATGCTCCAAATTATGCGAGAAGTCAAGTATCTCTGTTTATGTTGTTGTGTCTTTCATATGAATTGTGGTCGTTGTCGCATCAATTATGTGAGAGCTCTTGAAAAATTGAGCTCCTTCCACTTTCTTCTGTAGTGAAGTCAAGAAACTTTACACTGTGTTGAAATCCATCTCAGTGATCTCGTTTGTTTGTTGATAGATAAACGAAAAGGCTAGCGATGAAGTCTTGGAAGTGGAGCAGAAGTATAACGTGATAAGGAAACCTGTCTATGACAAGCGTAACGAAATCATCAAAGCAATCCCTGATTTCTGGCTTACTGCTGTAAGTATGATTCTCTGTTCTGTTTTTTTCAGTAGGGTGCTTGGAACAGTCTTTCTCTAATAACTGGGATTTGGAATCTGTGTTTCCTTTGCAGTTCATGAGTCACCCTGCGCTATGTGAACTCTTGACAGATGAAGACCAAAAGGTTTGTGTGTTTCCTTAAAGCCTTGGTTTTGATTGATTCACCATTTTCATTCACTTTTTTACCTCTTGATTCAATCTTCTGATTTCACAGATTTTCAAATATCTTAGCTCTCTGGATGTTGAGGATGCCAAAGATGTGAAATCTGGATACTCGATCACTTTTGTAAGCTCCTTTTAATCCAGCTCCTTGTTATTCTTATGCCGTTTCTGTCATTTTTCACATTATTTGATTGATTTTTAAAAAGTCAAGCATGAGTTTTTTTGGTGTCTTAGTTTGCTGATTGTCTTTAAATTGTGAATTACTACAGCACTTCAGTCCCAACCCCTATTTTGAGGATGAGAGTCTAACGAAGACTTTTGACTTCCTCGATGAAGGGACTACCAAAATCACAGCCACACCTATCAAATGGAAAGAGGGCAAGGTATTTAGATGTATACTGCACGACATACGTTTGTTTTCTTGAAATTCTCACTCTTTGAGATTTAGTCTTAAGTCTTAAACTCTGTTTCTCAATTATGAAGGGCTTGCCAAATGGAGTGAATCACGAGAAGAAAGGAAACAAACGTGCATTCCCTGAAGAGAGGTATATAATTCATCTCCTCATTAAGTAAATCTGCTTCCACTCATAGATCCAAGTTAAAAATTGGTGGCACCATGATGACTTAAACCTCTCTTATTAGCGATTACATGTCAACTTGACTCCATCTTGACTGTCTTTTTCAGTTTCTTTACCTGGTTTAGTGATGCTCAACACAAGGAGGACGTTGAGGAGGAGCTTCAAGACGAGGTAATAATCGTATATTACTATGACGTGTTTGTAAGAGTAACATCACGTCTGGCCCAGTTTGAACTCAGAAATTCGTTTTGTAGCAGGTTGCGGATATCATCAAGGAAGATCTGTGGCCCAACCCTCTCACCTACTTCAACAATGTAAGCTATTGACCTTTTCATTGTCTAATCTTAACTTTGTATAGAGCAGTTAAGTTGCTTGAAGAGTTGGGTAAAATGGTATATGCAATTTTGTAGGACGCTGATGAAGAGGATTTTGAGGGAGATGATGATGGAGATGAGGAGGTAAAAAATCAACTAATTTCCCCTGCTTGGTTGAGTTTTCTGCTGAAAAAATTACTGCATCTATAGAAAAACATAATGATGAGATGAAATTTAGATGGACTTATCCTGAGACAGAACATTTGTTATATCGTAATGTCTGAGACTATTCTTCCATTACCTGATAAGTTGTTTTCGAAATCAAAACTCTAGGGGAAAGAAGGCGACTCTGATGAAGATGATGACGAAGAAGAGGAAGATGGTGAGGAATGATGGGAGTTTTCACCAGAAACCACATTTGCTTGCATGCCTCTCTTCTATAACAGAATGTGTGAAAGTTTGTGTGTTGAAAGGTTTTTAATTTTAAGCAAAAGTGGCGTATGACAACAACAGACAAAGACAAGCTTTCCACCTTTGGGGAAAATACATTTTAGTTATTTTACCGTAATAGCTACCATCTTTGTTTGTATGAAACCATTTTCAGCCTTTGTTGCAGAATCCTGCTTAAATGGTTTTTGAGTCTGACATAGCTCCTCCATCCCTTGTCCTCTTCCATAAATGTCTGATGTGTGTGACTTCAGTCTGAAAATGTTCATTTTTAGTAAGAATGATAAACATGGCTCTGTTTGAATTATGTAGTCTCATCAACTCATAATCATGTCCCATGCAGAGATATTTAATGTTAAAAGAGAAGTTTATTTGTAAAGTAATTCTAAAAAAACGTCTATCCTAATTGCAATAACTAGCATTAGTCATTTCTGGCAATCAATTAGCCGTTAATACCCACTTTTCCCGTAGAGTTTTTAACTTCACTTGTATATCTTTTCTTTTACAAAACATTTCGCTTATTTGATCATAAACCAACTATATAGCAACTTAAGAGTATGATAAAGTATTTGGCAAAGAAGATAAATCACTCTCATTTCTAAAGATAAATCACTCTCATTTCTAAAGCATTCCTCTCATCAACTATACTTAATTAAGTTTTGTGAGGCTTGTTTTGGAAATGCTGGAAATGCAAAAACAAATTTGTGAGCTACTTAGCCAAGAAGGACGAATTTTGATGTGACTACTTTTATAATTGTAAGAAGAAGGATCTGGAGAAAGTAGAAGGCAAGTGTTTGTGTTTGTGTTTGTGTTTGTGTTTGTATACGTAAAGACTAAAGCACAATCAAAGTTTGTGTTTGTATAAGTAAAGACTACAGTTGATCAAGTTATTGGCCTTTGGGATTATGACCTCTAGGAAACAAGTAATAGAATCATTTAGATTCCTGATTCCTTTTCGTTCAGAAGTTGATGTAGAGGTTGCTTTGTAACGAACTTTTTGTTGTTGGTTACATTGAAAACAAAACAAAAAAAGAAAGAAAGGACACAGTTAAAACAAAAAAAAAGGAAATTGTTATATTTCGTCTGAAAAAAAATGGAAATCGGTATATGTCGTCGGTTATCGTGTAAACAAAATGGAAATTGTTAGTCCTTTTTTTTTATATGAAAAAAGGAAAGTTGGGTATTACACAAATTACAATTTAATCACCGACTTAAAATGACCTGATATTATAAATACAGCTCACTCTAAAACCAAGATCATCCGATTTTGTTGTTTTTCTTTCGAGCGACTACGAACAACAAAAAGAAAATTTAGGGTAGAACTCACTTCCTTCCGACTGATAGTGCTTTAGCCATGAGAGAAAGATTCTCCCACGAAATCGAAAACGATCCTGAACCAGACGATGCTGGCACAATCACAATCACAGCAACGATCTTGGATGAATATAGTAACCTGACAACCACGACTCAGTCGCTTGCCAAAGACTTTTTCGACGTTGACGAGTGTCAAAGCAAACAAGAATTAAATTACTTCTTGCTTGAAGCCGGAATCAACGAAGATGATATTGAAGATGCGTTGATGAACCTAATTGGCTATGTTGAGAGCGTAACTTGTCCCGCAAGTACCGATTATTCTCCTGGATGTGCTTTGAAGGTTCGGTTTGATTTTATTCCTGGTTATCTCGATGATGACGACTCTCTGTCTCAGATTGAACAAGTGGCTCAAGCCTCGTTCGATCATGAGACCAGTAACATCCGAACTCGACCCGCTAGCAAGCTCGTGGTCAAATCCCTAACCAGGAGGATATACAAGAAGAAGATTGAAAAGGACAAAGCGAACAAGAGGATTAGCCTGCAAGAGTGCACGATTTGCTTGCAAGATTTTACCAACGGAGGAAGAGTTGTGACTTTACCTTGTGGACATGACTTTGACGATGAGTGTATCGTAAAGTGGTTTGAGACGAGTCATGTTTGTCCATTGTGTCGTTTCGAGTTGCCGTGTGAAGACCAATGAACTAATAATGTTCGGTTGCAAAATTAACACAAGGTTGCAGATTTGAGTTAAGGGTTACTTTATTGTAATGAAGCTTTGTTGAATATCTTTTTAATTCCATCCTTTTTGTTTTGTTACTTTGGAGTATGTTGTGTAATACTATCATGATAGCTGATAAAAGACTAATATTACCAAAAAGAGCTTTGAAATGCTCAAGTTAAGAAGAAGTAGATAGAAAGACCAATCTTTTGTTGTCTCACACACAGCCAACATCTACAAAGAAACTATATATTGATTTATATTTATCATTCTTACAGAATATATGGTTTCTAGACAACATCTCTTATACACAAAATGCCTAAAAACTCCCCTGAGTTATATGACACAAGCTCTCATACATACAAATACATGTACACACACACACTCTCTCTCTCTCTATATATATATATATATAGCAATGGCTCAAACTAGTCCTTCTACAGATATAAGTCCAGTCATCATCCATAGTATAGCTTACATATATGAGCCTACTCTTGAGTTAGTTCGGTTGCTGCAATCACCGAAGATACAGAAACATATTCAGTGTGGTGAATCATATGGCTCGATAAAGTTCCAACAGAAGGTGTGAAACACAAACCTGGTTGTAAGAAGTCTGACCAAACATTGAATCTGGAACCCAATTTTGTTGATGATGATGATGATGCTGATGATGATCAGTGGCAAACATGGATTGATCATGAGGAATTTGAAAGCAGCCACCATTATTAGCCGTTGGATCGTACATTGATGGAGGATCTTGCTGTTGTTGTTGTTGCAAGTTGTTCAATTCCATTTCAGATTTTATCTTATTCACTTGATCTTCTTCCATTCCCAAAGTAGAACCAAATGGTGTAGGATATGAATATTCCTCCCCAATTTGTTGTAAACCCAAATAACCGTTTCCTTGTTGTTCTAAAGTCTCAAACTGTTGCCCGGGGTTGCTGCATATCTGATCTTCTTGTTTTGTAGTCTCAAAGAAGCAGTTTGAGTAAACCGGAATCGAACCATCCATATCTCTGTTTTCCAAATCAGTAGACCATGGCTTGAGAGAGCATTTTCGAATTGAATTTTTCTATATATGTTGTGACTTATTCAACTCTTACCTATGAGGAAGAAAGCTGGAATCGCCAGGTAAGATTGTTTGCTGGTTATCGTTATCTGGAAGCCAGGACATGGAGTGAGCTTCTTGCATACTGTTATTACCTCCCATCGCCAAAGGCAACTGTATCCCGCTGTGAAACTGCAGTTTAAGGCTTTGGTCTGGTTAAGAAATTGCGTTGATAAAGACAGACAGAGAGAGAGAGGAAAAGGGGACAAATGGTTTTAACCTGTGTCGTTGTACATTCTATTGGCAGAAGTTGGTTCTTTCTGTAATGTTCCTGCAAATTGAAGGAAACCGAAATCTCATAAGGGTTCAGGAAACTGAAACGAAATCCTGAATCTTGGGTCTAATATGACCCGAGTTAAAAGGGAAATACTTCAACACACCTTGTGAATCTGGATTCTTTCAATAGATTTCCTCAATGATTCTTCCAATAAATTGAGGTGCTCAGTGTGTTCTATTCTATCGATGTTCGTCCAACAACTGAAAACAGCCACACCATAAGAAGAAGAATCAAAATATGGCTGAAACTAGATATCAAGAATCACAAAACTTTATAACGCAAGAAACTATAAAATTTTCACACCTCAACCTCCTATGACACTCCATAAGCTGAGCTTGGAAAATCGCTACCTGGTTACTTAGACCCTGTCGTGTGGTGAAAAGGTAAGCAAAGACTTTAGCAATCTCACTCATGGAGCTTCAAAACTATACAAGACAATTCAAGTACCGATGATGGTTGATCCATACCTCAATAGTTTGATTCCTGCATGATAGAGAAGACAAAACATCTCAGAGGCTTATAAATGACAAAAATAAGGTTATCAAGTTTAAGAACTAATGGCAGCAAGTACCTTGCTCCTAAAAACTCATTTATATTTACATCATGATCCAGCTTCTTAAAAGTCTTCTTCAATCCCTGTAATCGATCAAAACAAACAAGCTCACGTTTGTGTTCCAGTCAAAACAAAACAAAAGTTGATGAGAAAGGAAAAAATCCACTGAGGTTTTGTTCTTTACTTCAAGGCTCTCCAATTTCCTGTTATGTTAAAAAGGAAAAAGACACATTATATAAGTTTCATAACACAAACTACATCAAAGGTTTGAGAGTAATCCATACTTTTAACATAATGCGCTTACCATACCTTTTTGTCCTTTCTTGTGGAGTTAATTGCGCAAACTTAGAAATAACCTCTTCAATGCAACTACAAATATAAAAAAAACCAAGAAAAATAGCTCACATCAGTTAATTGCAGGAAACTTGGAAATGAATCCTCAATCCATCATCTCTCTGATATGATTTAGGAAACCAAATCATTTAGAACATAAGACGTTTTTTTTTTTTTTTTTGGGATAGAAGAGTAATGAGAAGAGAACAGAATGCACAAACAAAAAATGGAAGTATAGTGCATTGAAACACAAAACTAAACATATGATTAAAGAGAGACAAAAAATAATAATTTGAGAATGATTTTGATTTTGATACCTGTGTTCTCCATGGAAAACGTTAGGCTTGCCGGTAGGAGAAAACATAAGAAGGACAATATCAATATCACACAAAATCGATAACTCTTTGGCTTTCTTCAATATCCCACTTTTTCTCTTCGAGTATGTAACTTGCCTGTTGGCTGTGCTCTCAAGTCTTTTAATCTTCAACTTAACCCTACCCATCCTTGTCAACCCAAAAGGAATATATAAAAAAATGAAGACAAATTCATAAAAGTATGAACATGTGTGTATCTCTTCAAATACTTACTTCAATGACCAGATGAAATTTGACTTCTTGCAAGGGATTATATATCTTTCTGTCTTATAGCTTCAAACCATAAAGTCGCTTCAGGAGAACGATTGAGCAAATGATGAAAATTGGTTTTAATTTAACCCATCAACCTTTGAAGATGGGGACGTCTGAATTCGGACACAGAGTCTCTCTATAGACAACAAAATTCACTGTAACGGAAGATTGAGAAAAAATGAACTTTTGCAGCAGAAACAGAGAAATATGGGTTCTTTGCTTGGAAACAAGAGAGGAAATTTATGAAAATGAGCACAGAGGAGGCGAAGTTACGAAGAAGAGAAATATCATGGAGGAAGGAAGAAGGAAAGAAGGGCACCAAAAAGATTGTCTCGAGAAAGGAGAAGAAGAGAAAAAAGTTGAATAAGAGAAAAAAGGGAAAGATTAATGGTGGAACAGAGAGAAAGCTCACAGCAGCAGACGAAGGGACAACCTTCGATTTCGCTGGGAAACTTAAGACGTCGACCAACGGAATTGTGTGCTCTCGGTAGAGAGAGAGAGAGGACCGGTTTTTCTTTACTCATTTGCTTTTCAAACCGATTTAAATCGACAGAATCAAACCGGTTATTGCGTAATCGATGAACTTGTGTACTACCTGGGCCAAAGTAGGTCAAAGCCCATTTATACCTTTAACCTGTCTGTGGCTCTCTCTGCCCTAATTACCTCCGCCTTCGTTCGTCTATTTAACACTTCTCGAGAACAGCTAGCTTTGTCATATGTTAGGTCTTGAGGTTTTAGTGTTTTTGAAGATTCGATCTTTCGTAATTCTCTTCTTTTCTTTCTCTGTGTATCTGGTTTGGTTTGATATGAACGCATGTGATGGTGTTAAATATACTTTGAGGGATTAATCTCTAGGAAAAAGAAAACTACTCTGAGGCATTTTTTATCTTCACACATCTGATTTCTCTTTTTATGATATATTGTTTTGCTCTCTTATCTCGAGATGTTCTGAGGTTAATTCAGTGTCTGTGTCTGTTTTATGGCCTAGCCGATGATTTGGTTTTTTTAATACTCTCTGAGTTTTTGTATAGACTTTGTTAACTGTTGGGAGGTTTTAATTGATTAGTGCAAGTGACGATGAAAAGACAGGGACATCAGAATCTCCTTGTTTGGAGATAAGAATGATGATTAATGTCTAAATGGGAATCTCTCTGATGCACATGTTATAGAATGGCTTTTCAATTTTGGTCTAGTTGTTTAGTTTGTTTGTTTCGGTTATTTGGCTTCATTGTGTGATTCTTGTTTTTATGATGTTATCCCTTGTAGAGTTTTATTCGATTAATGCAAGTGACGATGAAAAGACAGGGACATCAGAAAATCTCCTGTTTGGAGAATGATGACTAATGTCTAAATGGGAATCTCTCTGATGCATGTGTTACATTTTGATCTAGTTTTTCATTTTGATCCAGTTTTTTAGTTGTTTGTTTTTGATTCAGTCAAGATGGTGTATATGATACAGTTCTTTGGTTTCTTGTTAATTTTGCAATTTGGTTTTGTTTTATGATTTTTATCCCTTTTAGAGTTTTCTTTAATTAGTGCAAGTGAGGATGAAAAGACAGGGACATCAGATAATCTCCTGTTTGGAGAATGATGACTAATGTCTAGATGGGAATCTCTCTGATGCACATAACTAATAATCGTCAAAAAAATTCTTGGTCATTCGATGTCAAGTGGTAGTTGGTTTTGCCTATGATGTACATTTACAATTGCACGTATTATCAGATTTTCAGTGATGAACATCACTAATTTCTGAGGCAAGCCACGCATAGTGTTTTGAAAAATGTCTAAATGGTCTAACTTTTGTTTGGTTATTTGCAGTGTTATGTTTGTTCTCTCTAAGTCTTAATCCACATAATTGTATTGGGCGCATGTGATTTGTTTTTGCAGGAAGAATCACTTTAGACAGTTGAAGTTGAGGGATACATAGTTTTGAACGAGGGACAGTAAATTCTGAAGCTATATGAGAGAGTGAAGTTTTATGTATTTGTGTTGTATGGCATATATTGATTGATTTTGAAGTGTAGACTTGTAGTTATCGAAAAGAGATTGCAGAATAAATGTTTCTTTTGGCTCTCTAATGTAATAGATTAAGATCAATAACGGTTTTACTCTTCTTGTCGACATAAAATCTCAAATCTATCAGCAAAATATATGAAAATTTTAAAATCACTATAACCACTAAGCAAGTAGCTACACAAAGGGCTTCATCACTATCAGTATCAGATAGAGAAGAAGATGACTTCTACACTCTTTGAGTTTCGTGTTTTTTTTTTTTTACAGTGATCAAAAAGGAAATAAAGAGAGACAAGAAAAAAAAATCCGAATATGATTCATTATATTCGGACAAACATGTTCAAGAAAAAGATATTAGTCAGAGACAATCAAGACTCTCTGTTCGGCTCCGAACAATACGATGGAAAACTTCTCTTATTTTCCTCTCAAACGGATCCAAACCATTTTTCAAAGCCTCATGAACATCCACAAGCTCCTCAACTCTCTGTTTCACCTCAGTTTCCTTCTCATCAGTCAAGGGAAAATGAATCGAATCGATCAATTCGTTCATCACCCTCGAGCTCTTCTCAATCCGATCAATCTCCTTAAGCAACCCACAAGAGTTCTTCCTATCTCTCCTCTTAGATTCCTCGACAATCTTATCGTGCAGCGACATAACCGGTGCTGCCCACTGGAAATGCCTCGGCACAAAGAAATTCACTTGCAGTCCACGGTCTTGACAAGGGATCGCAGCGACCAAAACCCACATGACGAACAGCAAAACCGACGTCATTGTGTAAACCGGCACGGCTAAACCGTTTGTGGCAGCGACGTCGTTTGGTCGAGGCGTTGCCAAGTTGTTCGCCAAGGCTTGTAACTGCTTGGAAGCTGACCACGACCTCGAGACACTCCACGAGAGAGACCTGAAGTGTCCGATCGACCGGTGGTGACTGTGATTGTCTTTCATTCTTCCGAACGAACGGTTACGGTGAGCAAGATTCGTCGCCGAGGAAGGGTCTTTCTCGTCGAGCATTCCGATCGCTAAATCGATCAGAGCTTTCTTCGCTCGCCGGAGCTGTCCCTCTCCGATCGGACGGTTACTGTCTAAAGCGGAGATCACGATGTCGGAGAGTTTCTGCCACTGGCGGATCTGTTCGATTCCGTCGCGGATTGCGTTGCAGACGTCGAGGGCTTTGATGCTCCGCTCGAAGTAATCCGAGATCAGGCGGTCCATCGGAGATTTAGAGATCTGTGATCGGTGGTTGAACACGATAGCGCGAAACTCCTCTTGGCAGCAGAGAAACGAATCGAGAAGCTTTCCGATCCATTCGAGAGAGAGGAGCTCGTTTTCACCACCGGAGGCGTTGAGATCGATGAATTTCTCGGCGACTTGTCTCTGAAACGAGTCGAGCTCAACCTCCATGTTGCTTCGCTCGTGGTGGCTACTTCCGGCGGTTGAGTCAACTTGGTCTCGCCGAAAACTTAGCAACGTCCTCCCAAATGATCCTTGAAAATCCGTAGCTGGCATCCTCAGTAAAGATGCAAAGTCGGAGTTTTTCTTCCCCCGAGAAAGTCAAGGTTTTTTCTAGAGAAAATTCTAAGACCAGATTGTTTTTTTTTTAATAAAGTTTTTGTTTTTCTTGATTGAGAGAGAAAGAGAGTGATGATGATGATTGATGAAAGCTAGAAGAAGGAGAGATGGGGTTTATAAAGCGATTATTTTGACCGCGTATTTTAATATCTGCTTTAGAATTATTCAATTACTGGATAATTTAATTTTTCCCCTTTTGTTTGCTTTCGTCTGTTGTTGTTGTTGTTCACAATAAAAGGTTCACATTTAAAAATGATAAAACAAAAAGTTTAAAGTTGTGACGAAAATAAAGCTATAGTTTGATTTTTTGCGTTCTCATTCCTTTTTTTCTCTCTTTTTGTTACTCGTTACAAAACACGCAGTGTACACGTCGAGTGGGTAATAAATCTACAGGCAGGCAGTGTAAAAATCTTAGTTGCGGACATTCTCTAGTCACGGGGCTGTGACATTTGGGATCGAGAATGAGACGCTAGTAGATACCACGTGGACATATATGCAAGGAAGGGGGAGCTGTGACGGGGAGAGTAAGTCAATGTACTGCACATGTGGAAAAAATACAGCTAAGTCTTCGTTGGCGTGTAATGGAGAGAGAAAGAGAGTAAAGGGACTCGGTCTTGTTGATTCGTTCTCGTATTTCTAGAAAGGCACAAGGACATATGCTGACGTGTAAATTCCTTGTTTTTTAATTTTTACTTTGTTTCTTGTGCTATTTTACTTTTTGATACAATTATCTTACTATAAAATAAAACTAAAAAACTAAGACAATTTTGCAATTCTATAGATTCCGGATGTTTTCTCAGTAGTCAGTATATATATATATATATATATATATATATTTTTTTTTCATGTTTGTCGTAATGCAAATAGTGTCATTAACAGTCAAACATCAGGTTTGGGCCGGGATTATAAATTGTACAACTACAACAATTAATTAACTGATATCGACAATATAAAAATACACTACAAACAGATATTTATACTTATTTTATTTTATTTAAAAAAACAAATGGATAAACAAAATGCCCAGTAGAAGAAGAAAAAAATAATATCTGACAACTGAAAAAAAAAATACCAGACGTGTGACAATTTCGATGCTCGAGCAATGCATTGAGGGATGGAGAATTGTTGAAGAAACAATAACTACACGTGCGGATTACTACGAAAGCTCGAAGAGTCTTTTGAAACATGGAAGCACGAAGATTACTGACAAAGACATGACAAGCTCTACTTCTTCTCTTAACTGAATAGTATTATTTTTTTGATGTTTGATTAGTTTGTTTGTTTTATACTACTTTAGTCAGTTAAAAGGACAGAAAAAAAATCGTGCAAAAGCGTATTTCCCGCAAATTGTTCCTTATTAGACTCACTGCCCAGTGTAACACGACCAATTAATTTCGCCCCAATTGAGTAATTGTTTATATATATGGCAAATTTTAAAATTATTGAGACAAAAATCTGAATTAGACGATTGCTCCTAACATGTTCATTCAATGATTCAAACAACAACACAGCAAAGAAACAGATAACACATAGTATTATACAAATGAAAGAGTGGTTTATGACCGTTATCAAGAAAAAGAGAGTATATTTGTTTATGATTTACAAGTTAGTTTGCTACTTATTAACAGCTTCTTCGAGCTCTCTTAAACCACCAACTTTCTGTTCAATCTCTTCGATTAGTTCTTCACGCCATAGCTCTGCTCTTGCTTTCTCTTCTATGTCTTCTTGCTGCAGCATATCAGCAAAAAGAATACTCAATTAACAACTCTATACAATCTTATAATTGTTGTACATACATATTACTACATTGTGATGTATCAAAGGTGATGGGTCTATGGCCCGACCCAGCCCAACCTGGCCCAACCCAGCCCAACCAAGGCATGATTGATTTTTATAGGGTTTAAAGAAATATCACCCGCAGGTCCATCCCGATGTTACCAAGATTGTATCAAATATGTTAAGGTTTTTGGCTTTGCTTATCGCGGTTTATCAGTACATACTGACCACAGAGGCATAAGCAAACGGGACATGAATCGGTCCACAGGGTCTAGTCCGTTCAATGGCAATGTTCCTGATTATAGTTTATATGTGTGTCTATAAGTATTACAGTGTTAGTAAGAGAGATACGTACAGTTTCATAGAGCCAATATCCAGTTCCATCACCTCCATCTCCACGGTACTGCTCTGAGTCATAGAATGGATCCTATGCATATATATATACACCATTATTGATCAAATGTAACAAAACTATGTAAGATCCCAATGCAGTAAATGGATCAAGAGGTTCGATTTGAGTTTTTGTTTTCCCATACTTTTGCCGAACCGAAGTACAAACATCCCCAACAAGTGAACATGATGTAGAACATATCTGCCAGATCAAGAAAAACATATTAAAATCCAGAAACCAAACTGAAGACAAACCTTGTCTTTACAAACCCAAAATTTGCTACTTACAGACATTCTTGATGGCTTTATCACTTAGATGCCACACGTGTTTCTCTGTAATGATGTCACGCATCCCTTCAATTTGTTGAACCATCACAGCCATTAATGGCAAATCATGTGGCAATGCCTTTCTTATACATAAGCTTCCTCTCATCGGATTCTTTTCCCTCTTGTCATTAACTTTCATCTAAGTTTTCAAATTATAAAACGTAAATTCATAGCAAAATAAAGCGATTATTATTTTAAGTCACAGTTATAGAACATTACTTACAGATAGCCAAAATCCATGATTTGGCCCTGAAATCTGCTTAGGCTACAATACAAGAAACTTTTCTTAGTGTTTTTTTTTTTGTTCTAATGAAATAATTTGTCAATATATATGACTACGTACCGAATAATTGGAGGATGAAGGGATATGAAGGTTTGTGAAGGTGGAACTTGTGAAAGCTTCAGCCATTGTTACTTGTTGCTGGTGGCAATGGAGGAGAGAGAAGAATACACAGTGTTTTGCAATCTTTTTTATTTATTTATTATTCACTTGAATTGAACTTTCTAAGATTAGATTTTTTGGGGCAGAAGATGTGTGGATAAGGGAATCGGTAACGTCCATTCTTAAATTTTCGTGATACAGCATTAAAGCGCATGTTAGCCTTCTAAAAGCGCATGTTAGTAACCAGAGAACGCTTTTAGTATATACTTAAACGCAAGTTGGCGCCTATTGCCTGAAGTGCTAATAAATCTCCACCTAATAGAACTATCCACTTTTGTTTTCTTCCCGTACTTTGTATATGGGCATGTCAGGCCATATATGCGCAGTTCAGGCCAACAACTTTCCGCTCCCGTTATATGCGTAGTTTAGCAGTCGCAGAACATTTTTTTAGTTTAGTCGTACAAAAGCGCATGTTAGCACTCCGCCTTCGTAACTCGCAAAGAAACTTTCCATTCTCGTCTTCTTCCCGTGTCTTCCTGTTTTGGGGATTGGTTGGCTATTTCAATTCCACCAAATTTTCCCCTCAAACATCTCTCTCATCTCTTTCTTCCTCTCCCACAGAGAAAACAAAAAAAATTCCTCGAAAGCCTAAACCATGAGTCGAATGATGGGATTGCTCGATCTCGAGAAACACTTCGCCTTCTACGGAGCTTATCACAGCAATCCAATCAACATTGTGATCCACATCATCTTCGTATGGCCGATCGTCTTCACAGCGCTGCTTCTCCTCCACCCCGCGACCCCAATTTGCGGCCCTTCTCAATTAGGGCTTCCTCAATCGCTCGACGGCGTTCTGCGATTAAACGTCGGCTTTATCGCCACAGTGGTTTATGCTCTGTTCTATATCTGTTTGGATAAGAAATCTGGATTTGTAGCTGCTCTCATGTGTTTCGCTTGCTGGGTTGGTTCCAGCTTTCTCGCTACTAGCTTAGGACCATCCCTAGCCTTAAAGGTCAGCTTTTTCTCTAATCTGATTTTAGGGGTTTGTGGAAAAAAAAAATCATCTTTTTGGAGTAAATAAACTGTGCAGGAGCATATTTATGAGAGTATGTGCATCCATGTGTGTTGTATATATGCAGTGTGCTTCATGCATTTATTGTTCATTGTTTTCCATGGTTTGACTTGAAAGCCCTTTATCTCTAATCTATGTTTAGGGAAGATGAAGAAATCGATTTATGAATTGTTATTCACCTTTCTCTCTAGGGGTCCCTTCATTAGCTGTAAACATTGAGCCAGCAGCAACAATAACATTTGTGATTAGTTATTGCAATTTTGTTCTGCAACTACCCCACCTTTCGAGTTTTAAAGAATCTGATTCTTCTTATCGTTTTTAGTGTTAATGACTCATTAGTAAAGAGGATCGCGTTTGGTTACAGTCGTTGTTATTGACCACAAACATTAGTGACGGTCTCAGATATTTAGAGAGTCTAGTATCACTTGTTCAAATAAAGTTCAGGTTTTTCTTGCAAATCATTTGGAGAAACATCTGTTAACTTAGAAGCTTTGTATGCATGGTTCCTTTTTTTCTTAATCATTTCATCAGTTTGTTAAGTATTCCTTTGAAAGAGAAAAACAGTACATACTCGCGGAATCCCTCTTTGATGTAGATACTGTAACAACTTCGCTGTCTTTTCAACAGGTTGGGTTAGCATCTCAGCTGTTATGTTGGACTGGGCAGTTCCTTGGCCATGGCTTGTTCGAGGTAAGTCCTCTGGCTCTTAGACATCATTCTTGTTTTGATTCTCCTTTCTGTCTCATCATCGGTATTCATGATGCCTTAAAACACACATCTTCTTGATTCTTGTCTCTACTCACAGAAACGAGCACCTGCGCTATTAGACAACCTAGTCCAAGCTTTTCTCATGGCTCCTTTCTTTGTGTTGCTTGAGGTGAAAGTTGTTCGCCGTTGTGTTCTGTTATGTTATGTTTTGATCTGCTTGTTATCTCCTGTTCCGTAAAAACCTTAACTATCAGTGAAAAGCTAATGTGGAAGGAATTGTGTGGAATGAAAACAGGTTCTTCAATCGGTTTTCGGGTATGAACCATATCCCGGTTTTCAAGCGCGTGTGAATGCCAAAGTAGAAAGTGACATAAAGGAATGGAGAGAAAAGAAGCAGATCAAGAAGAATAAGATCACATAAACTTTGGATTATGTAACTCAAGAACTTAAATTCCCGACTACTATGTTTTCTATGTTAAAACCGAGATTTATAATAAGACCACCATATGGATTGATGGATTTTGTGTATAAAGCTATGTTTTAATATATTGAAAGTTGCAAACGAAAGTTGAACATTTATTTTTGAAAGAGCGGTTCAAAAACCACCATGGTCATATTATCAAAAGATTTATAATAAGATAACCATGCAATCACCCGGCGATTCAATCAAAGGCAATTTGTGTAAATAGAACTTTACAAGAATCTATTTCAATTTATCTATCTATAGTGCTCATACTATTCTTGTGAAAAAAAAAAAACTGCAGTGCTCATTTTAGTCAATTTTTTCCCCAACAGCATATTCGAGTCAGTTTGTCAATAACAAAAATCAACAATTTCAAAAAAGTCTTTCAATAATGTAAGTTATAATCAAGTGGGCGCATAAGTATCACGTGACGAAATGTGTAACAAAAGTGATAACGTTATCCACGTGGTCGTAGGGACATTGGTTTACATGTGGCCCTAACAACGTCGTTTTAGCATCCCACCGCTTTGCTACGATGCAACGATAGACATTTCGACATAATTTATTACAAAATGAAAGAAAAACATCAACTTCGTAAATCGAATACATCAAGTTAATTGCATGACAAAATCTAAAACAGTGTTGTGGACTAGAACATAAAGAAGAAGAAGCAATTAATATCGCAATGCAGTATAGTGTATTTGTGTTTTGTTTTGTTGCTTTCCTTTATATAATATTTGTATTAAAATATAAAGCACGACAAAGAATTGCCAACATATATAAATATATTAACATAGACTTAATTTCTATTAGAAACAAAATTAATGTTTTACATTTGTCCCTTCTTTTTTTCAAAACTGATACAGAGATATGCATGATAACTCCTAATGAAAATATAGAAAAAAAAAGAAGTTATTGTCTCTTTGCAGAAATGCAAGACATAAGACTTCTTCACGATCAAATCCAAATGATTCATTGCACTATTAGTAGAACATCACAAACTCATGAAGTTTCCTATTTTGGTTCACCGCACCCATGACCCATCTTCTATATACGCTAAATTAGAGACACATAAACACATACTTGACTTTAAGGAAATTATTCTCTTGGTCGGCACATGAATATTATTCTTTGTCGCAACGTGCCAAGAGCATAATATGTGGTAATGAGGCACATAAAACGACAATTCTCACACAGTACAACACCACTGATTCATCAAATGAGATGGCCATCAAGTTGGTCAGTCTCATAAACACCATACGGTGATAATGAACTAGCTAGAGTTATAGACTCCATCGTATGACGTCGTTTCGAACTCCACTACGCCAATCTCCTCCATGAAATGCCTCAATTTCTCCTCGTCCCACAATAGAAAATCATCTTCTTGATCATCACTAGCTAAAATCTTCCCATGATCCTTCTTCAGCTCTACAAATTCCTCTTCTTGGCCATTCATGCTTGTGATTCTGGGATCCGACAAGATGTTCTTGATCCTGTCAACGCCGTGTTTTGTGGATGAGATGCCAGTGGCGATCCTGTTAAGGAGACGGGCCGAGCCGGAGGAAGAAGATGGACTCGCCGTGGAAGAGAAAGAGCTGCAGCATTCTTTATTAGATGGCTGGTGGGTCATTGGGTCGATTCCATTTCTCTCGAGTCTTTTCTTGAGACAAGAGTTCCAATGGTTTTTGATGTCGTTGTCTGATCGACCCGGCATCTGCTGCGCTATGGCTGCCCATCTACAATAGTTTTTTTAGTTCAATATTAAGTTTGTTGACTTGACTGATATATATTTCACAAATTCAGATGTAAGAAACAAAAAATAGCAATTATAAATATGTAGTTAGTCAAAATTCTTTCAGGTTGCGAAATAAATAATTAAATATTTTTCAATACTAATTAAATAAAAAATATGATATAGGTTCAAATTGTATTATTCTTTTGTTATATTTCCTTTAGCAGTACTAAAAACATATTTCATAATTAAGTAATATTGCTTCTTACAAAATTTAATTTTTACAAAATTAATGCCAGTGATAGGGTTTGAATATATAATCAACGCCCTAAAAATATATATCGACTAATACTCTCGTATATATATATCGCATGAAATTGTGGGTTTATTGCTTCTTACAACATTTAATTTGCTAATTAAGTAGTAAACCTGTTCCCGAGAAGAGAATGAAAATTGATGATAACTTGTTCTTCTTGAGGAGTGAATTTTCCTTTCTTGACCCCGGGCCTTAGATAGTTAAGCCACCTTAATCTGCAGCTCTTTCCACATCTCTGCAAACCTTGTAATTCATCACATATATAAGATTAAAAACTTGAACTCTTTAAGCAGCAAATCATTCTCTAAGCCATGGAACACCTGCTTTAATATTGGCACCATCTAAATCCGTAACTAAACACAAGCGATTGTTTGGACCTTCACAAAACTTACAAAAAACAGAAGTACAGAACCACCATATAATGATTAGAAACAAATAACTACAAGCAATGATGATTAAAAAAGGATTAAAAGTATCGTTATCAGAAACTTCTATATTTTACGTTTAATACTTTATACTATTATTTTTGATTAGAGAATGATTTGCTGTAGTTGCCAGTGGAGTAGAAGTTTTTCCTTCTTCTATCAATTATTAAAAGTTTTTTAGTTAGAAAGCCTCTTAGTTATCTGTTTCATGATTTTTGTTGCGATTAGTGACACAATAAAGAGCGTATTAATTTCATCATTTTGTTACTATTGAAAAAGTCTATCATGTTGGAGTTAATTAAAAGCGACACCTACAATTATGCAGCTCCTACAAAACATGTTTGGTTTTTAGTACTTAACCATTATACAAAAAAAAAAAAATCACAATATATATACTACCAGCTTTGTGAGGGAGAAAACGCCAGTCACCGATGCCGTATTCGTCGATGTAAGCGACGAGTTTCTGGTCTTCCTCCTCCGTCCATTCTCCCCTCTTCGTCCCGTCGGCTTCGAACCATGTTGCTCTCCCCATATACCACCACGTGTAATTTACCTAATGACAAGAGAAGAGCTAGGGTACTTTTAAACGAAAAAAAAACTATGAAAGTATTGAGAGCTCCCTCTAATTCGCACAATATTCACTTATTTTAGAATGTCTCTTGAATGAGTGAGAGTACAAAGCTAGTAGCTAGTGTATAAATAGCCCTCTCCTTTTGTTTTTATATAATTATTTTCTTTACTTTTTTCGATTTTTTTTTTTTTTTTTGTAAAGTAGAAGGTGATTTTCTATCAAATGACACATTAGATCTCAAATTACTGTAACTGAGATTCGGAACTGCGATCCCCAGTTTTCTCCGGAATCATTCTTTTTTTCTGTTCACGTTGACCTATTCTAACTAAAGCGTAAGAAAATCTTAAGAATTCTTTTGGAGATTTTGACAATCTTAATATCATAGGTATGACGATTCCCAAACAACGTTAAAAAAACGGAGCTTCCTTCCATGGGATATTAATAAGAAATTAAGATGTATAGCACATGTTTTGCTCACTATTGGAAGAATTACGTTTTATAAGGTTTGTGGGTATTCCCAAACTTACAACGTTTGTCGAAAGAATGCAAAATCTGATCTAAACGATATTACGACTCATTATCATATGATGTTTTTAGATCCAAATCCGACTAATTTTGGAATAGACAAAAATTTGGATTAAACAAAAAGAGTAAGCAAAGTTTAAGTGCTAACTTATCAACAAACCCACTGTCGAACAAATAACTATAGATAAAGTCCAATGATCAACTAGTTTGTACACTTATCAACTACCCATGGATAACTGCAGGGGGGAAAAACGAATAGTAGACAAAGCAAATTTACGGTCAGATTTCGAAGATAGATTTAGTTGCCGTATATAATCCATCTCCATTCACATTAATACATACTCATTTTGATAGTACAAATAGTAAAACTAAGTGTATCATCATCATTACGACTGTAAGAGTTATACTATGTATTTCCAAAGTCGCCGAAGAAAAAGATATCAAATTAGTGACGCAAAAAAATTGTCTAAGTTTTGCAATAATTTTATGTTTTAATTAACAAAGGAGTTGAATGACACGTTTTGAAAATGTGATTCCACTAAACATATATCATTCATAATAGTAAGTACTAAATGTTAAAAAATAAAAATTAACATGCTATTTTTTAAATCATTTTCCGCACGTTTTAAATTTATAATTAGTTTAAAGAAAAATTTATTCATTTAATACATACTAACTTTTTAACATTTTGAATTTATTCAGTTTTCAATTTACTCATTCTATTAATTTTATTAATTTATTTTTTAACTATACTATTTTTTTATTTAAATTGATATACCAGCGAAATTTAAATTGTTTTCTTTTTGTTTTGTTTGGTTTACCACATGATAGTTGGGACCGCGTTATTAAATCGTTTTCACAGTGCGTCCATGGAGTATTATTGGCACGTGCTTAAATTGCTTCTTGTCTTCTTCTTCGATAAAAGCCAAAACGATTGAAAGAATGTGACTTGTCCCATTTTCAGGAAAATTGAGATTAACGTTTCGCACGTATAAATTAACAGAATATTTTTCCTTTTAATGTGTGGTTGAATTTTTTTAAAAAGACATGATGATAAGGTTGCATGATGTTCTTGTGAGCATCTAGGACCTTAAATCTCATTGACTTATTAGAAGACAATTGTCCCATGTGGAGCAGCATGACGGGTCAGAAAGATAATTCAAATTCTTGAATCAAAGAGTCAGTTTTGTTCTTTAGCAAATATATATATTCTTTTTATTAGAAGTACATGACGAAAAGCATGGCGTCAATTTTTGCTTTTGTGGACTTTAAAATTTTTTTTACTGTGCTTTGTGTTTAAAATACATATTATTGCCATCTTTCACATAATTTTCTTTTGTGAAAATGAAAATAGATGAATATATAAAACGAACAAAAAAAATATTGGCGAAAAACTGAATTTTTATTTAAACGGATAAATCGTGATCTAAAGATTCAAACCGAAGAGATTGTTTAGTGAGAGAGTCCACCATTTAATTATCGTCTCTCAAATATATTTGAAAGAAATTTCACCCCCAAAAAAAACACATATCTATTTGAATTTAAATAATAGAGAGAAAAGAATGAGGATCACAGAGAAGGTGAAGTTGACCATATATCGAAGAATCAAACACCAGTACAGGTGACACTATGCTATAGATGTTCATTTGTACGTAACTGCTGGCATTCAGAAATTTAATGTGGCTAGTTTAAAGAAATACAGTACTATTGGTTTTGGGTTTAAATAGCCTTTGGATGAAATAAATAGTTAACTCAAGTATATCTAGTATTGAACAAATTTGTACCAACTAAATTATTCGAAATTCATTTCAGAAATTCGGTTTGGATTCAAAAATCATCATCAAGTTTCGGCCAAGGTGGGCTTTTACTTTAACAGTCGAAGCTAAACACAGGCAGACGCATGACATCATGAATATCTCCATGACCAAGACGGGAGACCTCGTGATTTCATTGTTTTAAGCCAAACCCATTAACCATTATTAGCCATCTACTCATATCAAGAGCCCATATATGTAGAATTTACCATGACCTACCCTAACGGAGACAAATATAATGAATGCCCATATATGTATGACCTGCCCTAACGGAGAAATATAATGTTCCCCTTTTTTTGGCTTACTTCTATGTTTCCTTTTCTTTACTCTTAAGGAAAAGTCACATAAAAACAAAATCATTAATTACTATTTAGTTTTCTTTAAAAGTAGACACGAATTGTTGACATGTGTCCTCAACCACTGTATTATTTTGTATTTTTGGACACTGTCAGTCCCAGCATTAATGAAGTCTTGACTCTTTGTTATGATTACTTAGATAGTGGTAAATCCATAAAGCTTTTAAATACATTATTAAAACCATACGTAAAGCTTTTAAATAAATTATAAAAAAAAAACTTTTCCATCTTTTAGTCTTGATTGCGCAAGACAAAATATCTTTAAATTATTTATTTGGGTTCCTACGAAAAGAGCCTACGAAGTAAGTAGTACTACAGTCTACACATATATACCTGGAGTGGAAAATGTGAATATTCCGGTTGTGACATGGATAATTTATTTATTGCCTTTCCCATTTATCAGACGAAACAATTCCCTTTTATAGTTATGTTTGTTGTTTAAAACAAGCATAGCATTACAAAAAGAACTAAAAAAGTAATTGACTCTTCGACTGGTTATTTAATTATTTCTCTGTTTTTATAATGTTTTTTTTAAGCAACGATTTTACATTAAGTGATGATGTTTTATAAATAGTTGTATTTCTTTTTTGACTGAAGTAAATCATTCTATTGGTCAAACTGGTCCACATTAATATTCTTCGTTGCAACAATGAACCAACCATTTGCATGTTAATAACACATAAATACTACCAGCGGATTGAGTCAGAAGAGATGATCAAGATCAAGTATGTGAGTGCTCTCGTACAAGACAGAGTCGTACGACGTCGTCTCATAGTCCATTAAATCAATACCCATATAATGCGTAATTTCGTCATCGTCCCACATCGGAAAATCATTGTCTTCACCACCATATATCTTCTGATCAATCTTTGACTCCCTTTCTTCTTCTTCTTCTTCTTCTTCTTCTTCTTTTTCTTCTTCTTCTGCTTCGTTTTTATCACTGCTTCTGATCTTTGGGCCCGACAAGATGGTCTTGATACTGTCGAGACTGTGTTGTCTAGATGAGATACCAGCGGCTAGCTTGTTCAGGAGACAAGCCGAGCCGGAGGGTGAGGAGAAAGAAGGGCTTTCTGTCGTCGGCGACGTAGTTGTGGAAGAGCTACCGCATTCTTCGTCAGTGGTATTGACGGTGAGGTTAATGACTATGGGCTCGTGGGTCATCGGATCGATTCCGTTTCTCTTGAGTCTCTTCTTGAGACAAGAGTTCCAATGGTTCTTGATGTCGTTGTCTGTTCGATTCTCCATCTGTTTCGCTATGGCTGCCCACCTTCAATTTCAACAATAAAAACAACAATATTTATAACAGTATCTGTTATTAGTATCTTCAACTCTAAATTATTCCAACAAGCATCTAAGGTGAATTATATTAATATTTTAATAAAATTTAATTCTTAAATTTTAATAGTTTTAAAACTTTGAAACTATTCATACATAAACAAGTGTCACGAGTTTCTCGTATCAAATCTGAGAGTTTTTCATATGAAAAGCGATTTTTTCTTAGTGAGATAGTCATACAAGATATTCTTACAATTTGAAGGGACACAAATTCCTACCATAATTAAAATTCATTACTATTTTAAAGATAAATTTGTTATTAATTATAAAACTTAGCTCCATGTATATTTAAATGTCACAATTAAAAAAAAAATTTCTTTGTTTCACAAAAAAATGTTATTCTACTACTTTTGACTAATATTCATAGTATTTTACTTTTTTTTTAATTAAATGTTGTTTTATGATTGTTATTTTTCTTCAAATTATATATTTTCAATGCTAATTTTTTTCTAAAAAAATTCTAGTTTAACTTTTTTTTTCTTTCATGGTTTATAAGAAAGATAAAAACGTGTAGTATATACTCCATTAATCAAGAGATATAATAAAAAATATTTTTTTAGATGTATGAAAAATTCTTAAACGAAATTTTAAATGAAGTAACGAGGAAAATAATTACAAAATTAACCTGTTTCCGAGAACAGCATGAAGTTTGATGATTTCTTCTTCTTCTCGAGGAGTGAATTTGCCTCTTTTAATCCCAGGTCGTAGATAATTAAGCCACCTTAATCTGCAGCTCTTTCCACATCTCTTCAAGCCTGTTTTTCATAATAAATTATTAAAATGTCAATTTTAGCAGAACTTTAATTGTGCTTTTGTAGTGGCAAACAAAAGAAGTTGCGAAGAATTAAACTTTTTCTCAACAATGGAGAATCTGAAACCAGAGAAGTTGTAAAGATTATATCTTTTCGATTTTGGGTCACCTTTTCTAACCAAAAAAGTAGTAATTAAAGTTTCAAGATTTAAAACATATTCAAAGCACAGGGAACACCTGCCGGTCTTGGGCACCGTTAATAGATTGCTGTCGTTTTTTTTTTATAATATCATATGGATAGAACAAGAGCACAAAACAATCAACTATATTATAGATCTCGAAACAAAACAATTGAGTGAGGTATCATTGACACTTGAACAAAACAAAAGTACAAAATAATCAACTATAAAAAATTATAGGAATCTATCATGTACTTTTAATATAAGATATGGCGTGTATATGTAGTTTCTTTTTCTATTCTTGGTTTGGTTACAAAAGCTAAATGATTTGACTAGGATTTCATGAACTTATTTTATAAATGAGTTCGAAACACCCCGAACACGGGTTCTGCTACTCACGTTAGTATGTTGAAGAGAATCTCTAAAATCTTATATCCCAAATATATCTAATAATACAATCGAGCACTTTCAACAACAAACAGGGAAAAAGTATATGGATATGGATATGGTGTAAGGATAGATATTTTATGTATACCAGCTCTTTTGGGGAGAGAACGCCAATCACAGATGCCATGCTCGTTGATGTACGCGACGAGCTTTTGGTCTTCCTCCGCTGTCCACTCTCCTTTCTTCATCCCGTCATCGTCGAACCACGTCTTCCTCCCCATTTTTCTCAGGCCAACCAGTCCTATACTTGCCACGTTCATCACCTCACGATAAGACAATTTTAAAATAAGATAAATATAGTATTTTATTTGGAAGCGAGTCTCTCTCTATATCTCTTTACTTAAAAGTAGAATGGTCTCGAGAGAGTGAGCAGTGTGATGGATGTATTATTATTATTAGGGATATACAATTATATATAGCCCCTCCTTTTTTGGTTTATTATATTTCCACCGTTGGATTTTATTTCACAATCCTCACCGTTAGATTTAAGTTGATTTTTTTTCAATAAAAAGAAACACATATTTTGAAAAGTTGATATTTAGAGTACAAAATTTCTACCAATAGAATATCATATACCAAAATATCCAAATCTTGCCAAACTTTATACAAAACTTATCCCTTTAATTAAATCATCGACTTCCACAAGTTTTTGTAATTACCACAAATTATCTGTTTTAATACGATCGTTTTAATTTTAGCTATCAAAAGGTTAAGATATAATAAAATATTAATGATGCATGTAAACCTTTTTAAAAAGGTGATTATATAAATTTTGGTACGTAAAAAAGGAAACCACTAGTTAACAATCGTGGTAATTAAAGCTATTTAAAATAAATAATATTTCTTCCCTTTCATAATAAGTGTCATTTGAAGAAAATGTATCTGTATTGTAACTGGATGTATCTGGATGTGTTTTAAGTTTAATACATTGCAAATACATTTTCTCCATATGATAATTATTATAAAACAGAGGGAGTAACTAATAATTAAAGAGACAATAATGTTGACAATAAATTTGTTTAGGATTTTGTTTTTGTATATAAGGTGTTTTACAAGTTTGTATGCACATTTTAGTACAATTTGATGATTTTAACTTAAAAAAATTCTATAATTTTAATATTTAGTTAGATTATATTTATTTGATTATTAATTGATATTTTCTGACAATTAATATTTTATTTAAAACATTTATTTCTTAATTTTTAATTTAGTTTTATCTGAAATATTTTATATTTTCAGATATAAAAAACGTAACTTTGGACACACGTATATATTTTTATTTTTATTCTGTGCAATCCTCAAGTCCACAGACTAGAAACAAAATTCGTTATAGCCAAAGTAACAAAATTAGTGGGAAAATTATGACATTAGTACACGCACACAGGTAATCAATGTACGTTGTAGTATATGCTTCTTTCCTTTAAAATATTTTTTTCTGTGGGGTGACGTGGCATTATAGATGACATTCATCTCCATGTTTTTTTTGTTATTACAGTAGAATTTCTATAAATTAATACTTGATAAATCAAAAATTATTATAATAATTTTTGTCCGTTTTAAGTTGGAACAGTGTAAAAATTGACAAAATTCGATAAAATAATACTTTTTAAAAAAATTTTATGTAAAAATATGGTTCTAATATAATATAAATTAATAATTATACATTTATATATATATTAATAATATAATATAGTAAACTATGATAATATTGTTGTTTCAAGTTTATAAAACTTGTTTGATTTATTTTTTAAATATATTATGACATTTTTTAAATAAATTTTACATTGTTAAAAATATTGATTTTGCTTTTTAATAAATATTAAAAATTCAAAATAAAAATATTTCTATAAATTAATAAAATATTAATTTATCAATATTATTAATTTATCGATTAATTAATAATTTTATAAATTTATAAAATTTGAGAGTTTTAACATTATTAATTTATAAAAATTTTACTGTATATAGTCCTGAACCAAAAAAAATAGAAAAAGGGAATGCTCAAAACTCCATTGACTACGAGTCTACGAAAGACCTTTCTTGGTCGAATCCTTCTGTCTGAACATCTTTCTCTCATCCTCTTCACCTTTCCCAATTCACACTTCCTCTTCACCTTTCCCAATTCACACTATGTTAGGTAAAACAATTTTACAGAGTATATAGAAGAAATGAAGAATACGTAACCATATGATATAATGAAATGATTATAATAAAATAACTGTTTCATTGCTTCTAGACTTTTTTTTTACAGCAGTCACCTCATTTTCTCATAAAACTATAAAACAAAATACCACTTTCTCATTTTCTTCTCCAACATATGATCCTTTTACAAAAAAACACCACGAAGAGGGGAAACAGATGTTTAATATCTTTTTTAAATCGATATTATTTTCTGAAATTTTAAAGTTTTGATGCTACTTTAAAAGATATTAATAAAAAAGTCTTATTTTTTTTTTCTTTCTCTTCAATCGTATTATTAAAGTCACTGCTCTATTATTACTTTCGAACGGAGATAATCCTATCTGAAGTTGTTTTCAGTTTTCATCTTCTATGATAGCTACAAAGTACAAACAGATCGAGACAAAGGTGATCCCGGTCACACCACTCTTCACTACATTCTAAAATTAATTTTTATTTTTAAACCGCGTAAATATTTATAAAAAAAGTTTCGGACCGGTTTGATTTGTTTAGTAAGTAGGTAGTTTTGTGACCACAACAAACAAATAAAAAAAAAAGAAATATGGTGATTATATCTTAACACGTTTACATGACTCTGCTTACTATTCACATTGACAAAATTATAAGATATTAATTGACTGGCTTTAGATTTTAAATCAGTTTTAATTTTAAGTAAAATCGGTTTCAGATTAAATTTTGTTTGGGTTATATAATACTAAATTTCATTATTTTTCAACTTAAAACTAATTTACGACAAGTGAAGTTACTTGTTGAATACTATATTATGTTCACTCTTACCATTCAACCCCCCAAAAATTACTTTAAACTAGTACTGTCCCACTAATTATCCATTCGGAATCACGATGCTGTCCATTTGATTTGACAAAAAAAGAATTAGGTATAGAGGAATTCGAGTGATCTGATAAATGAGAACGTACATCCATCTTATATATATCAGTGAAGACACGTACATCCATCTTTAATTATTATATAAATTAGATATTTACCTGCGCTATGCTGCAGGATATTTTTTTAGATTTGTATATTTTTAATATAATAAAATTATTTATATATTTTAAATGAGTATTATATTTATTTTTTATTAGCTTAAGTTATGTATTTATATGTCTTAAATCTGAATAAACATTATATATCATTAATTTTTTTATTTTTTAAAATTATAATATACTATCAAATTTGTTTAGCTAACTATCTATAAATGTATATGTAAGAATAAAACAATACATTTTTAAATACCTTCAAGCTAATGGTAGGTGTAATTTATTTTCTCTACTAAATTGCTACTTGATCCTCATTTGAAATTATATAAAACAAGTTGCCATTTAAAAATATATTAATTAATATAATTATTTTATCAAATATTTATTATAGACATATGTTTCTAAAACTACCAAATTATAATCAATATCATTCATATCAAAATCATTACTATTACTTTAGAACTAAATAGAAAGTTCTATTTGAACTGTTGAAATATCAATTTAGTTGAAGTTAAATAATTTAATTTTGGTTACTATAAACATATTATAACTTGAAAATTTAGCACAGAGAAATTTTATATTTTTACAAAAACCGAGAAATTGCATTTTCCGACAAACAAAAAAAAGTTATTTCCCACGAAACTGAGAAATCGCTTATTCCTGCCAAAACAAAAAAAAAAATTTATTTTCTCGTCAAACCTAAAATTTCATTTTCCTACCAAAACAAAGAAATTGCATTTTCCCTCAAAAACAAAAAAAATCACATTTTCCCGCGAGAACCTATGTTTTTCCGTCAAAACAGAGAAATCAAGTTTTTTCACAAAAACCAAAAAATTTCATCTTCCTGCAAAAACAAAAAAATAGCATTTTTCCGTCAAAACCAAAAAATTATTTTTCCGCAAAAATCGAGAAATCGTCTATTTCCCACCAAAACAAGAAATTTTTTTTCTCATCAAATCAAGAATCACGCTTTTCTACCAAAACCGATAAACTACAATTTTCTACAAAAATCAAAAATTGCATTATCTCCTGAGAAATTGAGTTTCCACGAAAACTAAGAAATCATATTTTCTCTCGAAAACCAAAAATCAAATTATATGTCAAAAACTGAAAATTTGCATTTTCTATCAAAACCAAGAAATTGTTTATTCCCGCCAAAATCGAGAAATTTTGCTTTTCTATCAACCCGAGAAATTGCATTTTCTGCCAAAATTGTCTAATTACAATTTTTCGCAAAAATCAAGAAATTACATTATCCATCAAAAACCAAAAAATTGCATTTTCTATAAAAACCGAGAAATCGTATTTTCGTCAAAATTGAAAAATTGCATTTCCCTCGCATTTTTCTCGTAAGAATCAATTTTTTTTATTTCTCACCAAAACCAAAAATTCACATTTTTCCACCAAGCCCGAGAATTCACTTTTTTCCGCCATAACCGAGAAACTATGTTTTCCTACCAAAACTAAAAATTACATTTTTCTACGAAAACCAAGAAATTATCTATTTCCGCCAAATCCAAGAAAATTTGTTCTCGATAACCAGTAGAAATGCGAATCTCCAAGCTGTGGTGGTCTGAGTTTCTCCTCATTTGCTTTCGCCTTCTATTTTTTTTTTGTAAACTTTGGGCTTTTTAATGGGTTAGCAAAATAGTAAATTGATTTTATTAGTGTGTTAATAACATGTATTATTGTTATGTTTTTATTGGTTCAAATTTTTGCTGATGTGTGAGCTTCTTATAACATAACACTTTTTGCATTGTTGTTATGGAAGCATAGTTGATGATGAGTCTACACTTTCTTCAATCATACGTCTCTATCAAACAAACACATAGTTAGAAATTTTAATTTTTTTTGCTGTTATTTATTATTTGAGTTTCAGTTTGGCAAAAATATAAAACAAATATTTAATTTTATTATTTGTTGTTATTTATTATTTAGATTTGGCAAAAAATAATAAAACAATTTTTTGCTGTTATTTATTATTTGGGGTTGAGTTTGACCAAAAAATAAAACTAATATTAACAATAAAAAATATTTGAGTTTTTAATTGGTTTAAATTTAAAAGTTAAAATAAATTGATGATTTGTATTAATGAAATATTTTTATTGGTGTTTTTTTTGCTGAAATGTCATCTCTTAAAAGCTTGAAAATGCTGATGTGTCAAACCATGGAGAGGCTTATGGGTTATTGTTGTGTTGATTTTATAATTTTGAAATTTGAAATTATAATATTGTTTTTGGCTAATTCATATGTATGGATTTTATAAGCTCTGCAGATTAATTTAGATTATGTTTTTGTAATGATTTATTTATGAAACTCTATTGCAATTCATTTCAAATGACATAATATACAGTTTTTTTAAAAGTTATTTAGTTTTGAATAACATGGATTTTAGTAGAGTATTTAAAATCTTAATTGAATAACACCAAACTTGAAAATCTTATAATCATGATTTATAATAAGAAATCCAATAACATTGGCCATAAGACATGATTTAAAATCATTAAATATATTAGATTCTGAATTATTTTGAAATTTTAAAGTCCATATTAAAAAAAACACCTCCTTACTATCTTCATATATAATATACTGTTTTATATAAACAAAGTCATCGTAGATAATAAAATAATAATAAATTAAAGGATATGTAAGAAGATATACATTGTTTTGGTTTCACACTTGGTTAGATGAACCCGCGTTAATCATCGTTCTCACTGTTGTCCACACTCTGTAGTTCTGTCTGAACATGATTTACTATTGGCACGTGCATAAATGAGTCGTTCGGTAAAATCACGTGCTTAAATATAATTTGTTTCATATTTATGTTTAATTGTGTATGTACCCTTCGTCAGTTCGTTGCTGATAATAAAACGTCATGTCATTAAATTTGTATGTGCATATTTATTTATTTTTATCATGTGATGAATATATAATAAATATATGCACTAGGGCTAATATGCACGAGGAGAAGCAATTATTCCGTGAACGCGTACGAAGGAGGATACGTCATTACAAAATGACATGTTTGCTAGTGTTTGTTATAGACACCACCACACATATTTTTTATAACAAGGCTATATATATATAATAACAAAATTTATGACGTTAAATGAAATATAGACACCACACATGGTCGAAAAAAATGTTTTTAGGATGCGATGGAGTGCATTTGCTGCTGCGGTTACAACGATTAAACTACAATAAACGTATTTGATTACTATTATAACAAAAAATGTAGAAAGAAAATATATTTCTTTTCATGAAATTTGTTTATTAATGGCTATAATCACTTTTTTGTGTGTGTGCCTGACAAATACTTAAATCTTTGTACAAAGTAAAGTTTGTCAGTATATATTTAAGTCAATATTCCACTCTTACTATGTTGCAGTCGTTTCATTCTACCTGTTTTCAATTCTAGTAGTCCTATTTGTTTTATCCGTTCCAATGCTATCTTCTGAACCAGATCATTAATTTAGAATTTTAATATCAATTTCCATCTTGTTTTATGCATGTTTGCATTTACAACAATTACATTCGAAATAAAGTATAACTTTCTAAAAATTTAATATTACAAATTTCACATGGAGAAATTAGAGAAATTTTATTAACTACCAATTTTGATGGATCGAGTAGCTTGCTCTCAAAATTACCATCAAGGTAAAATGACAAAAACAAATATTCAAAAATGAAACTACTTTAATTACCATAATCTTTTTAATGAAACCTGAGTCATAAATATAAATTTACGATTTCTTACTTATATAGTCGATGAAGAATGTTTTTGAACGTTATTTTTCAAAACAATTAAGGATAGTTTTGGTCATTCGATCTTAATGAACAGTGATCATTTTTGTAACTATCTCTAAAATGTATGGTATTTGTGTGAAACCGCGGTTAGGATCTATATATGTATAATTTTCATAAAATGCAATAAACATTCTGTTGAGTATTGACAACAAAAATTGAAGCAAACATTCAATCTATAAAAAAAAAGAAACAGAAGTCACATGAAAAATGTAAAGAAGCCCCAAAATCTTTGAGATAGGATCCTGAGAATCTCTAGTAAAAGTCTAAAATTTTCAATCTGTGGTTGAAGTTGAAAAAAATAAACAGAACAGAAAATAAAATAAAAAAGAATCAAGATAAGGTACATGTTGTTGTGAGTCATTCTTGAGATATCTCGTGTTGTCTTATTGGGGGGGGGGGGGGGGGGGGGTTGGTCTAAAACATAGAGATATTTCAATTTCTTTAATCAGAAGCCATTTTCTACTTTACTGAATTTCATTGTTTGTTTGAAATTTGAAAACAAAATCTAAATAATAATTATTATACAATTAGAATAAATCTGAAAATAAATATTATATAATTTGGAAGAAGTTATAAAACACCAGTCTATATATATGTATGTAACAAACAAAATTATAAAAACTCATATTATTGTAAATTGGAGTCTCTAATGAATGAAAACGTTACATTTTCTGTATATCACTGGTTAGGTGGATCATATTTGTTTTACTTCACACCTAAATATATAACACAACATATGCATATTTTATGTGCCCAGCAGCACCATTGAATACGTACGTTGGGTATACATTTGTCACCGTCATCTTTCTTAAACACTTCTTCTTCTATTTTTTTCATCTTCTTGATCACTTCTTGTGATCATCCGGTGGACAAGATGTTCTTGATCCTGTCGAGATCGTGTGTGTGTGGCAAGATTGTTCAGGAGACGACGGGCTGAGCCAGACGAGGAGGAAGATAGGTTTACCATCGACAGTTTTGACGGTAAGGTTGATGATGATGGGCTCGTGGGTCAACGGATCTAAGCCCTTTCTCTCGAGTCTTTTCTTAAGACAATTGTTGGATTTGGCATCCGCTTCGATATGGATGCATGCCACGTGCATTTCAGCAACAACTTAATTTTGTTATTATTATTTTTTACCTTATTAATTAAGACAAAAATGCATGTGGTTTTTATAGTTTCTCTGTAAAAGGGTGTCTAAATAACGTGATGTAAGATCTAATCAAATGAAATTATTATTTGGATTACTATTATTACGTGGTTAGTAACTTAAGTATAGAAACTGAAATGGATATGCAGAAATATGGAGATGATGTAAGATAAAATAATAAATATGTAAACATGTGTATATATATGCTAATAATAAAAATAGGTGATGAAATATCAAATAAATATCATTCTAGAGCAAGAAATGAAATGTGTAAATTAACATAAATCTAATACATAAATATTAATTACTTTAACTAAAAATAATATTATAACACTTAAAAACATTTTTTACCAATTAGAAATCAAACAAATTAATCTTTCTTTTTGAATACCGTGGCATGAAAGTTCTGAACCGATACTCATGGTACGTTTTTATGGGTTGTAACTGTACTCGTGATAACACCTGTATATAGCATATATTAGTCCTTCCAAAGAGGATAGAATCCATGGAATCAAGATGAATTAATATATATGTATTATATTCTTTTGAACTTATGTGCTATTGGATAAAAAAAATTATTGTATTAATTTGCTAATTATGATATTTTTATGCAGTTTTGATATAGGTAATGCTAGACTAAAAAATAAACAAAAATATTGGCGATGATAAAATTTGATGATGACCATTAGTACTAATTAAGTTATTGTAAAAGATGTTAACAAAGATATCTGAATTGATATCTACTCTGTTGGATTCGAATTAATAATCTAATTTTTGTTTTATTTCTCTATAAAGTTCTTTGAGTTACTTTTTTCTTTCTAAATACAATTGTTTACAGGGATATAATATATTCGGAAATATTAATCTTGTGGGGTTTGAAAACATTATAAAAACAAATAACTAGTATTTTGTTAAATTAAAGTAGCAGAATCGCTGCATGTGCTAATTAATTTCGTGGGGTTTGAAAACCAAAAAAGGTGGGGTGCGTGGCACTGAAGATATCATTATCACTATAGTATTCCAAGCCAGATAATAAATGGGTAGACTTTATTCAAGGAGTATAATTTATCTACGATATGTAATTGTACAAGAAATAATACGTACGTCTAATCTTTATGAATTATTCCAATATGGTTAATAATATGTATTTGAAAATATCCATTAACAACTTAATACCAATAAAATAACATAATTTGTACTAGTAGTAATGAATATTTTCAAATTTCTATCGTTTTAATTGGAGTATTAAATCTCAAAAAACATATCTAAAGATGTCTATCATTTAAAATAATTCTTATAAATTATTAAATCAAGTAGAAAAAATGAAGTTTTTTCATGTTTGTCCAGAATATGCTGTAGTATTTGTATTTTAACGACTATTTAAAAATATCATGTATTCATAAAATTTTCATATTATTACCATTTACCTCATTGACAGTTTTCATTGTATTCTACTGTGTTTGTTTAAATTGATTGAGTTTGTCGTTTTATTTTTCTTATTATCAAGTGCGCTCCACTTCTTTCGGACAAATATAATCACTACTCGAAAGTTGTTGTTTGAAACTTCTACAATAGCAACAAAAACACTTTGACAATGGTGTTACCGTTCAGTCACGTTGATGTCTTCAATAATTTAAGTAAACTTATTAATTTGCGACCACATTATATATCCAAAAGTTTGATTAGGTATTACGTGGTTGTGACTCTTGTGACGACTACAAATTAAATATGATATTAATCACGCTACAATCCCTTTGGTATAAAGTTTTGATCAAAAGTAATCATAGAGATTAGAGAACCAAGTCTTTATACATGGAGTATAAAAGGTAATACTAATACTATACTACCTAACTACGCCTGACTAAACCACAGGTACGATACGCCTGACTACGCTATATCTACTACATTCTCATAAATTGTATTACATCATTTAATATGTTTTAAGCAAAATCTATGTTGTGAAATGGAAACAAAAAACAACAACTTCTTGATATTGCTTTTTGTAATTAAAAACCAAAGAACGGCACCAAAGGGAAATTAATTTCCCTCCAACTAAGAAGAATGGGAAAGGAATAATGGTAAGTGTCTCTGCGCTTATTTCTTTGTTTCTCTAAGTTATATGGTTTTTTCCCCTTAAAAGATAAAATGAACCCCCATCTAGAGTAATTTCAATGATAATAATCTGGATTACCAAAAAGATCCGTGATCTAATCACAAAACTTTTTATATTTTGATTCGATACATCATCATCACTTCCATCATTTGCTATTTTTAGATTTATTACCAGTAAATTTGATAAAGTGGGAATTTCTTTTGAATATTACATCATCGTTATAGAGCATAGTAGTATAAAGTATGACAATTTTATTTTGGAAAATATTATAAAAACTTTAAAGATGAATAAATCGAATGATGATATTTGGGATAGTTTGATCATATATATTATATGTTATAGTTTTGGTATGGAGATGTACGAATTTTAGCATAGAACATTTCAAGTTTGAACTACAAAATACACTACAAAGAAAAGATTTGTAAAACAATGTCACTGACAAGATATTATCTTGTCTTTTTTTGGTTTCCCACTTGATAGTTGAAGCTTGATGCCGCGTATCGTCGTTGTCACGGTTTCCATATAAAAAATCCATGATTTCTTAATTGACACGTGCTTAAATCACTTATTCGGTAAATTTAACGTGCTTATGAAAAACAATGATTTGTCTCATTTTAGGAGTAAATAGTTTGATACGAAGTTTCACACATGTTTTATGTACCTTCACTTCACTACTGATGATAAAAGTTATAAAACTATGAGGTTCTCAAAATCATCATCTGAAGTGGGATGCTCATAGTCTATGCATGCTACTAAATTAAGTAAATATGTAAAGTCACTTTCTTTTTGGAGAAATCACGTATTTATCTGAATTTTTTTCCTTCCTTATATATTTTGTGGTTGAAACTGAATTAAAAAAAAACAAGGGGACGATAAGATCGATGTTGTCGTCAGCCTCTTGAGACCTTTCACACGGAGCAACGCGATTGGTCAGAGATATAGATAATTCAATTTCCTCAATCAAAAAGGTTTCTTTTAACAAAATATCACCTAAAAAACATTTTACTCCAAACGTGTCGAGGACAAACCGAGATACAGTCAATAGATTTGCCGAAAAGGGTGAAAAAGATAGGGTCTACCGAAAAAAGAAAATTTTCGTCTTTAAAGAAATAGAGATGATGGTGTTGCTGTTAATCTTATGAATTGGTTTTAGAGTTTGGTTAATCCCACTTGGTTCAACTGTTTTCTTTTTAGGTTAAGTTGCATGGGTTGTATAAACACCGTTCTCCTGTCTTTCATTAGTTTAATTTTCACAATTTACCCATTTGATTTAAAATTGTGGGAATCAGTTTAGTATTACATGGCAAACGGGGCACGGATATCTTCAAAGTGTTCAACATGATAAAATAAAAATTACTGAATTTGATTTCAAATTCAACCTAAGATTTTCTCCAAGAAAAAGAGAGAAAAAAAACAACGACAATGTAAAATGTTAAAAAGCCAGAAGAATCCTAGAGGCTAAATAATATACTATTAGTCAGAATCAGAACCTGAAGATAGAATTTGGACAGCATCTTTAGGTTCGTTATCAGTGATCGAAGTAGGAACCTCTTCACCTTCTGCATTCTTCCTTCGCTGTTCTCTCTTTCTCTCTTTCTTCTTCTCCTCTTCCTGTAAAACAATCATCAATCTTTCTTAATAAGGGTTTATGCCGAAATTGAGATATCTATATACATATCATCCGCTAGAGAATCATTTGAATGTGTTACGTTATTGTCTGATTGATTTGATGATGGCTGATCTGTCTGAACAGTTTGTTGTGTAGAACGACTTCTCATCCACCAAACATTGCCTGCAGATAACAAAGCTCCTAGAAGCAACGTAGGTCCCATTCTTGGATCTGTTAGGTAGTCTTTGATTCTGTTCCACATGCTCAACACTTTCTGTGTTGCTTTTACACTTTTCGGGACTCCTGATCTCATCGGTTCAGCGCTTTCTGGAACCAGTTCTGGAGTTTTTGCTCTCTGTAAGTGAAAGCGAAAGGATCAAAGGAGAGAATGTGATAATAGTACAATGCAAATAACGAAAAAGGGTTGCTGCTTACATAAAAAGGCAAGTTTTTGTTGTCACCGTCTTCAACCATATTGGATAGCCACTTAATGATCTACAAAAAGAGAGTAACAAGCAATGTGACAAAGTCAATACCAGAAACTTATGAAGATCTGTGAATCATAAAAGTTTTCTTTTTTCAATACTGTATGTACCTCGGGAGTTTCAGCTGGTCCGTCATAGCTAACAACAAGTTGTGCAGCGGGATCTACATCGTCAGCTTCGGATTGCCATACAGTTTTGGGCCAGTTACTTGATTTCTTCTCTGCATTAGCACTTTCTGTAGCATTTCTATGGTACCGAATGATCAATATCCTAGGGACATCAACTGGTGCTCTCCTAGTTCCACACGTGTCATAGCTGGTTTCCGATTGAACATAGAAGAAACAGTATTTCTGAACGAAAGATCATGAAAGAGTCAGTTTCTTGTAAGTAACAGATCTTAACATCTAGACGTGGGATTTTAAGAAATCCTAATAGATTAAGGAAACATAACAGATTCTGGCGAGAATACTTACACTCTGGACTTCTCCATCGAGCCACGCAAATGAAAGTCGCTTAGTTCTGTGTGCAGAAGCTGCTGGAGCTACTGATGCATCCTTGGAAGCCTCATCTGATTCATCATAATTTGACAAAGTATGTTGTACCCTGCACATGGTCTACAAGCTTGTAAGATTTAACACATTTCTAATCAGGAAGGGGACGAGAACTTCAAGTTATAAATGGACGATTTTGTGAAAAAGACTTTACTCACTTCCCTCATCTTATTGAGTTCCACGCTCTGTCTTCCAACAAGGACGGCACAGTACCACGTCGCTCTATCGAAACCAGCTCGAGAATATCCTCGTGCATCACAACCGAGTTCCATTGACGTTGTGCTTCTTAGTTGAGGAAGCTCTTTAGACGAAAAATGATCAGAAACCAATTAAAACCATTCATCTACAAGACTGCAAACTGACAAGAAAGAGAAAAGCACATGCAGAAACCAAATGTACTGAACATATTAACGAGTAGAAGCACATGGATTACCTAACTGCTTGTTCTGCTCCAATGTCTCCAGGAACCATGTACTATTGCCAGATCCTGCAATATGGAATTATCTAATACAATTAGTTGCCTAACCGTGCATCATTAGTAAGCCAATCACTCGGTTCAAGAAAGTGAAAGACCATGATGAATAACAGGTTTTAAACCAGGATCCTTCATAATCACCATGGCAGGTGCAGATTCCACCTCAAACCTATTACAGGAGAGAAATTATGAGATGAGCAGATGTCTAATCACGTGGTGGGAGTATCTAAGGGTTACAACTCAAACAGATATATTTTGATAAGAGATCTTTCGCAGAAGCAATAGACAACAGCGCGGAAAAAAACAGAATTAGAAGTGCAATGACATACGCATTCCACCAAAAGGATGCATCCTCTTCTCTCCAAAGCACATAAGATAAAGAGGCAAAATTCCAATAATCTTTTGCAGCTTGGCGTACAGAAGGAGTGGCTCGTTCCCCTGTTTGTGAGAATAAAATGATTTTCACCTAGAGTATGGGAAAATCAGAGAAAGGATGAAATCAGTAAATAGGTTTAGTGTTTAGATGTGATGCAGAAAACTATCTACATGTTTGCTTAATATGTTATTTATAAGTTACATAGGATGGGAAAACTCTTGATGAAGGAAAAATCCTAAAGAGAAACTTTTTTTTAAGAAAGTTAAACAAACAAACCTTATTAGGTGGAACTTTGGAGAGAAATTTGGGTACCTGTATGAAAAAAAAATATTTCCAATTATTACTAAAAAGCATATTTCTAATTACCGAAAAAAGTAAGGAAGCAGTCCATATATCCCACATGTGCCAACATATCACCACAGAACCTCGCCAAACAAAATTCTAGAATATCTTGCAGCACACAGCAGCTAAAAGAATAAAACATTAAACATGTAAACAAAAACGGTCTTCACTTTTACGGTCCATGACAAGGAAGAATCTAAATGATTAAGATGCTATATGGTCTGCAGCTTTGCAGATCAACGTTTCCCAATGGAAGTTCCTAACATGGTTAGACTTAGACCTAAAACCCTCTACCCAAAACCACTGACTTTTCTGTTACTAGGATGTTAAAGCAAAGGCATCTGGTTGGACTACAACTTCTCAAGGCACTGAAGAAGGAAAGAATACCAACTAAGTAGGACATTCCAGTCAGATACGGGTCCTCTTAAACTCACTTTATCTGCAACCAAATTCCAACTTCAGCAATAAGATGGCGTTAAGGGATTTTATATGTACCAGTGTTTCTTTTGTATGATAGAATACTCGAGGCAACTCCAGCACATTGGTTGCAAACCAATCAGTAACTGCGTCTGTTGACAACTCTCCTTCAAACCTAACAAGAAGATTTAAATTATTATTATTACGAACAAGGAAAATGAAGCAAAATTCCTCTAACGACTAGTCTATTAGAAAATATCATAACCCCATAAAGCCTTTCCTGATAAACAAAAGGGTTTAGTCAGTGTGGAACCTGATAAGACAATCTGCAGTTTTGCAATGTGGAGGGAAAGCGACAATTGAAGGAAGGCCTGCATGCATAATTGTTGAGGTTATAACAGAAGAAAAAAGCCATGCATCTTATGGTAACTCATGAAAGCTCTTGTACGAACCCAAGGCATGAACAATCATTACAGCTTTATGAAATATAAACCATAGCCATAATAGAACGAGTCTGTATGCATACAAGAAACTGTATACTAAAGTTCAAAAGAGCCCAAACCTACTGGATGTAATATACTTCCTTAGTACAAAGTACAAACACAATCCTAGAAACAGTTTAAGCAGATCCTCTCTAAGATTTTTTCAATGGGTCCTCCCTCACTTCAGTCTACTTTATACTGTCTTTTGCGCCTCTGCATCTCATTTTTCTGGTCTAGGTTCTTGGCAGGATGGGTAAAATGATAACTTACCTTCTCTAAAAAATACTTGTCCTGTTGGTTTTTTCTCAGCAAGGTAGGTCACAAGTCGAACGTCGCCAAGCTCTAACATCGCATTGTTAGCAACCCCATCCAACAAATCAACTGCAATTATACAAGAAAGCTGATCGTGACGAGATGATTGATAAAATAATTCCATTCACTCTAAAGCATGTCAACACTATTGTTAGCTATTAATTTAGTGTACTCCTACTTGTTAAAACATATATTTTCATATCTGGTTCGTATCATTGTAACACGTGCTTTGTAGATCAAAGACACCATATTTCTTTCCTGAAAACTAAACACTGTCTACTGCAGATACTTCAACTTCCCCTCGTCATATGCACTGTTCTAGCTCCTTCAATCTATATAATTCAATTGTCTTTAACTAAGGCTGGCAAGACAATTTCAGTATAAAAATACTACAAAAAGAGAAATCGCACCAATCCTTCTCCAAGTCGAGGAGAACTGAGCAGAGCTGTTGCTACCAGAAGAATACACCTACAAATATGAAGGTAAATTACATCTGATGTAGCATTGCAAAAATAAAAAATGCAGTAATATTCCAGTAGACGCCAAAATGTAAAGGTTTTCGAGCTTTAAGATAACGAGAAGCACAACAATGCACCACATCACTTTGTAGCATGAAGGGATTCCAAGAGAAGATGGTTACACGCATGGGCAACAGTTACTTATCAACATGTATAAGTTTTTTGCATCTTAAACATGTATATATCAAGATGCTAGAATTTCTTGTATCTATGGTAAGAGAGGTTTCAAACGCATGCTATGTAATACTCCAGTATTAGTTTATAGACAAATGTTCATACCCATGTCCCTGCTCTAACAATCTAGAAGAGTTTATACCTGAATGAGCCATGGCTTGGAGTCTTGGAGCTTGAGCGCAAAGTCTTGAGACGTAATTGCCATAAAACCTTCACGTTCAGGCTCTAAAAAAGATTCAAGAGCTAACAAGTTGGCATCCAAAACAGATATATAAAACGAATTCAAGAAATAGAAATGGAAATATCAAAGAGGCCTGTCAGTTAACTGACCACAAGAAACAACTTCCAGCAGGGGAAGTTTTATTTTTGCAAAATCTTCCACAGCGTATTGTTTTTCAAGCTCCTCTATAATATGCTGCAACCATTTAAGAAAGCAATTGATTTTCAAATAAATAAAAAGGTCAGAAGAAATCTTCCTCCTATGTGTACATAAATAAGAACTTACTACTGATTCATCAATGCCGTAAAGGTCATAGTCCCGTTTCCATACTAGATTTGTTAACAGCTCATAGGCGTATTGTATCTGCATAATATTAAGTATCACTTGTAGTTTTAGCAAAGAACCTAAAGTGCAACAAACGGCTGGCAGATTTAGCACACACAACAAAAATCGACCAACCTTTACAAAATCAGCTGGACGAGCATCTCCTGAATCAGAATCCCTGTGTCGATCAATTTTTCAAAAAAAAAAAAAATGAGGACAAAGGGTTGTTTAAGTGTGTCTGCAACATACCTTCTACTTACAGGACACAAAATCTCTAGTTTTCAAATTCAATTGGGGATACATTCCAATCTTCACATGCCTAGCCAACATAACCTAACAGCACTGAATTGTCTTAGATACGAGTTCAAAGAGAAGTTCTTGCTCTATCAATTAGAACATTGCAACGCTGGTGAGATAAAAGGAAAGCTTATACAATCAAGTCTCAATATCAATATACTTGGACAGTGAAGTATACAGGCTTAGTTCTGAAAAAATCAATTGCATACAAACACACATACTACTTCCTGGACTACCCTAAAATCGATCGAAGGCAGAATAACGGGACTAGATTCGAATTCAAGGTTAAGAAAAAGAAAGAAAAAAAGTCCTCAGATCGAGAAAAATTACCACTTAGAAGCAATACTCTCGTACGCATCTCTCACGTCATCCACTGGACTGGACATCTTCAGACCCAAAACTAAGAAATCAAAAAGAAACAAGGAAAAGACCAAATCAAATGATAAACTAGGAAGGCAGTTTTCAGTACAGTCGAGAGAGATAGTGCGCAGACAAAACGAGGGAGAGAGATGATACCGTCGTAGTGAGAAGGAGGAAAGGAGCGAGGAAGAAGGAAAAGCTGGAAGAACATAGCGAGGACGAAAATCAAAATAGGAGCCGCGTAGGCTCTGAGGACGGAGGACAATGACGACGACGACGGAGTTACCTTCGCCATCGCTTTTTGGCAAACTCCGATCAAAGAGACTTTCTTTTGATGTGCTAAAATTAAATCTCATTAGGATATTTTTCCGCGTATATATTCGTAATTATGGATCGACTTTTTATGGTTAAGAACTTAAAATTAGAATCGCATCTTGATCTCAACATTAATACAGTTTATCTCCTTTAAAAAAATTAATAATTATTACAAGATATATATATACATAGGTTAAGATTGCAGGATTAAAAATTTACTTCAAAAGGCCATGGCAATCTTTCTGCATCTCTTTTATGTTTCAACTGAATGGTGTTGGTTCTTGTTGGTAAACTATTGTCTCCCTATTAGTAGAGTGTCTTTCCGACAATGCTATCATCTCTTAAGGTTCGGTCGGTTTTTCAGTTGTTTTGCTGAAGTTCCCAGTGAATGTAAAGGGGACTAGCGATTGTCTCCGTATCAAGTTTCTCCGTATATTGACTGAAAGTGACAGAAAAACATCTATGCAAAAAAGATTTTTGGCAGACAACGAAGCAGAAAAGGAACAAGTGAAGTACAGAACAAATGGCAGTTAGGTTTGTGAGTATTCCTTTTTTTAATCTTAACATTTCCTGAAGTCTCAATGAAACTCACTCCTTGGGTTTTCCTAGCTCTATGGTTTGGTTTCCACGTGTGTTGTTGTTGTTCTTCTACGTATATCGAACTTGTCTACAAACTCCAAAGGAGATACCGTCTCGTTTCTGATCCTCTTAACCTTGGTGCTCAACAGTCCCCTGTGGCTAAACCCATACAGCTTGAGCACTTGGTTATCTGCAAAGTTAAAAGCCCTCTCCATGCTCTTGAAGCACCTCTCCTCTGCGTAATCCGCGTAGCTCCCACACGGTTTGCACCCAACAAAGTGTGTCACGAAAGGCCACCTCTCATCGCCCAACCCCGGATGGTTCTTCTCCATCATCTCTTCATACCTATCAACCAAACCTTCCCAAAACCCGTGCAAGTAGTACTGGTTCTCAACGTAAGCCTTCTCCATCCATCTATCCTTCTGTGTAAGCAGGAGATATATCAACGCAGACTGATCATCTGCCTCAAACTCCGGCCGACCTTTCAGATAAGCCGTCAGTACTTTCCCAGCTTCGTCGCGGATAAGCCCTTTGGGACCCATCGGAGCCCAAGCATCTAGCAGATCAAGTGACCACTGACAATTCCTCAACAGGAACACGCCCGTGTTCAACGCAACCCATGACTTTTGGTCGAACAGCAAGTCCGGATAGCCGTGTATCACAAGGTTATGCTTCTCGTACCGAGACAAGGGGATCTCAAAGAGTACATCAGTGAACAAAGCATCACTGTCCATCCACCAAACCCATTCTACTTCCGGATGAGACAGCATCAACCTCCTGATCATAGGCAGTTTCGTCCAGTACCCTGAGAGCTCCTCGTCCAGATTCGCCATGTTATACACAATCTCCATCCCGTGGAGCCTACAGTAGTCAATCTTGTTCTTCACTGATTTCAACAGATAATAGTCTCCGACCGGTTTATCGCAGGGTCCCGGGGGAGACCCGGTAAGAAGCAAGATTCGAGCTTTGCCATTGACAGTACTAGGAAACTCAGGGTTCTGTTTCAGCCATACCTTGCGTTGACTGTCCCAGTTCGTGACCCTGGGGCCTAGGGTGTACGTCACATTAGGATGAATCTCAGCTTTTGGCGGTTCATACAAGTCGGTTGGATTCGAATCAGATGGGCTCTCTGCAAGAATCGGCTCTGTTTCTTTGATGAGACTCTGATTGACAGAGTCGGCGTTGGAGCTTCCAAGGTTACCAATACTAATTGTGGCAAGTAGGACGAGGATGGTCACAAAGCCGCAGAGAATCATGATCTTGATGTTGGTTAAGGTATTGACCTGCCAACCGCTGAACAAACCACGGCCTCTCCCTCCGCCACCCGATACAGCCGTTGTTGTCGGAAGTCCACCGCCACTTCCGGATGTTCCCAATCCATCCTGACCCATTTCACCTCTCTAGATGTCACTCACAGAGAGAGAGAGAGAGAGAGAGAGGACCTGAAGACGCCACTTGAAACTGTACAAGGTCTTAACTAATAACCATAATCAGTGATGGTTGTCTTTGTAGTAGTCTCTATTTCTCTTTCTCTCTCGTTCTGAACTACACGGCTTTGAAATTTTCAGATTATTAGCAGGACCCGATGGAGGAAGAGGTCGAAAAGATGATGGAGATTGACAATCTGATTATTAAAGAATATTATATTAGATAATGGAGAAATGTGGTCGTAATTAAATAAACATTTGGTGCTGGAGAAAATGCTCCGCTCGATCCAACATTTAGCATCTTCAACATATGAATAATTATGCCGGATTGCTTGGATATTTTGTAGGATGAGGTTTCAAAAGCATGCTATTACTATGTTTATGTATCTCTCTACTAACTAAATTAAAATTAGTAACCATGTTCATAATTATAAAATATGAAACTGAGTGAAGATGTATTGTATCTGGTGATGTTAATTAGCAGGAAAGTAACACATTTACAATCAACCGACCTTAATAAAATCACATTTACAAACATCTCCTGAACCGGAATGGCGGAATCCCTGTCATGGCCGGTCAATTTAAGAATATAGGATCGACTGAAACAAGAAATCAAGAATTTTACACCAAACAACAACAATTCCGGTTCGGTTTATGTTTTAATTTACTTAAACCGAATTTAATTGACCTTCCCGATTCAGAATTCCAAATTCGAGAGAGTGAGAGAGGGGACGCGAGATCGATGGGGTCCTCTACCTCCGTTCCTTCATACTCGGCCTCCTTTTCTAACTCCACCACCGCCTATTCTCCTCCGTCGCCACCCTCGCCGCCGTCTCGCTCAAATGGAAAGTCTGACGGCGAAGAGAGGCCTCGCTTCTTCGATTCTAAGGCGAAGAACAAGTGCTGGGCTAATGCTGACATCGTGCCTGGCCGACATCCCGAGAGGTGGCGTAAAGACGCTGCCGGAAACGTGGTCTGCAAACGCTTCGGGAATTGCAGCGGCTGTCTCTGTTTCGAGTACGATCACATTGTTCCTTACTCCAAAGGTTTGATTCTCTCATCTCTCACTGCTTCACCCGTCGTGACATTTGAATTTAAAAAGTTATGGATTTTCCACAATTGTAAAATCTTAGTCTTGATTGTTGATTCTGGGTGTAGGTGGAGAATCGACGGCGGAGAATTGCCAGATTCTCCAAACTAGAGTTAACAGATTAAAAGCAGCTCAAGAAAAGGTGGATGCAACCACACTTAAGGGATATTCATGTGGCCTGCAATTTACGGGTACGTTTCCGGCGTTAGCTTCTTCTCTTTATTACATCTGATGATGAATCATAGATTTGTTTTGGGTTACTCATCTGCTAGATTCGACCATTCATTGTTGGCTTTACTTTTCATTGTTCAGTGAGTGTTATGTATAGGAAATATTATCATTTGCAAGATGGGACAAAGGTTGAATGTGATTTACAGTTGATCATGCTGAGATCATGTATAGTTTTAAGATCTTGAAGGGTATATATATACATTGTTCGTTCTGCTATATAACTTTGTTGCGCAATGGGTTTTCTCTCGATCTTCTTCGTTTAGTGTTGAGTTGATTAGCTTGTTCGTTAGAAGTTATGCCAATCTCATTCATGTGAGAGCTGCTTTTGCTTTATATCTTCCTTCTCTTTTCTCTGTTGGGGTTTTCTATGATTATATAACTTGGAATCTTCTTTAACCGCAAAAGCAATGCACAGAATTGTTCTAGGTTTTGCTAGATTAGGTTTTACATGTGAGTGAAGTAAAGTGTAAATGCTCTTGGAAAATGCATATTCTTTCTGCTAATGTAAAACATACAGACAAGGAGCTCGATGTCATCGAAATGGCGGTTTATGGAGACGTGTTACGACCTGGAAAAGAATGTCGCTGCAAAACCGTAGCCGAGCTGCTTGGTCAGTCCAAGTCCAAAGATGGTAAAGCCGCATGCGAATTACCATCATAGAAAGTAATCAAACCATGTCATAGTAAAGCTTTGATTCGACACTTATGCTCTAACATTGAAGATTATATGTTGGATTCATCTGAATCTTTTCACTCATTGGGAAACCATTGTTTGCGAGGGGTCGTGATGCTCCTACACAATTCTCCTTTGTATTTTATCGTAGATTTTAATTGGAACCAATATTCAGCTTGTACTGGTACCTAACTGTGAAAGTCAACAAATGGATTGTTCATATATCGACCACCTAATTTCACTATTGTACTCAAGTAATAATAGTGACTGTTACAGTAGATTTTATGGTTTGGTCATGGAGACAAAAAAATATCAAAATACGGGAAAAAGTGCGCAATAATGTGAGCTATTAAAGAAAGATGTCTGCCGGAAAGTTAAAGTCAACACATTTCTCCTTTTACTTTTTTGTTTTTCTTACTCTCTTTATTTAAATGTTTTTATAGTTTCATATTTTTCCTTCTATATTTGAACAGTGAAGTTTTTATGAAAAATATAGTGGAATTTAAAATTCAACCAAAAAGCTTTCATTTATTGATACCTACATAAAATAAAAATTTCAAAAACTAGTTGTTGAGGTGGATTCGAATTTCGGCTCTGAACAATAAATGCTGCTCCCACATACACGTATAGGCTGGTTGAAAATTCAGTTAGTATATAAAGTCACATGATATATCCAACAATAGTTCAAGAATTTAATGAAGCTCAAATCCCAAAGAATTATTTTACTACATTCAAAAAGTATACATTTAAATCTCCATACGCATTTTAGTACCACCAAGGCACCAATGAAGTTATTAAACGAATAGATTCTGAATCGATTCATATGCATTTACTAATACTATATATAAAAAAAGAAATCATATAATAGTATACACAATAAGACTAATACAATTACTAAAAAACATGTTATCGCGTAATCATCAAGTCTACACATGACAATTTCATATCCAAACTATACGTTTTAAGAATATAAAAAGAAATGGCCAAACTAGTCAACAACGACCCACCACCGCTTTTGGCCGTATTAGCTCAATCTCATACTGCCCACTAGTCAAACTCGTTACATTGCATAATAATAATTGGTTATGCACTGTTCCTATATAAAAACTCGATTTTTAACCGTGTATTATATAATTCATCAAAAGATGTTTAAAATTATAAAATCGTAGAGTACTTTAGTCACTACTATATAGGGAAAAATCAGTGCCTAAAAAGAGCTAACACGTTAAGAGTGATCGATCAACTCATCAGTCATCATTTGTCGAATCAAAAATCATCCCGTGGATTTCGCGTAAATATTTTCATTTTTAATTTCGCGACATTTTTAAATTATAAAAGGACCGTCGTCTTCCGCAATTCACGCCAAAATGAAAAAGTGAAAAAGCCGTGAAAACATTCTCTTAAATGTTCTCTGTGTAATATAGTATATAAAGAAGAATAACGGAACCTCAATAGTTTCACTACTCTCTGGAGGATATTCACTCCGATCGGATCCAGCACAGTTACTACGGTTTTAAACCGGTGCCGGAAAAAAAGAGGCGGAGGAGATAATCTTCCGGTAATACACATGTGGTGACGCGTCGGAGCGAAAATTCTGGGATGGGTTGCGTCAGCTCGAAGCAGACCGTCTCTGTTACGCCGGCGATCGATCACTCGGGAGTGTTCAGGGACAATGCGTGTTCCGGTTCAGGTCGAATTGTGGTCGAGGAACCTTCTCCTGCGGTTGAGAAGAAGCTCGCGTCGTGGAGGAGCAAGAGCGGGAAGAAGAGCAGCAAGAAGAGCGGAAGTGAGTTCGGGAGCGAGTTGAGCGAGTCCGGTCGAGCGAGTTCGAATTGCAGGAGTGAGTCGCTGAGTTTCCGGCTCGGTAACCTAAGCAAGTACTTGGAAGCTGAGCAAGTCGCCGCTGGTTGGCCTGCGTGGCTGAGCAACGTCGCCGGCGAAGCTATCCATGGTTGGGTCCCGTTTCGATCTGATGCCTTCGAAAAGCTTGAAAAGGTTATATTTTCAATACTCACAATTACAATTCCCTGCATATTATTATTATCCATACATTTTGAATATTGCTGTATCTTGTATCTGAATTTGTTAGCTTTTTTTGTTTTCATGGTGGTTCTGAAGATTGGACAAGGAACTTATAGTAGTGTGTTCCGTGCAAGAGAGACCGAAACCGGGAGGATAGTGGCTTTGAAGAAGGTTAGATTCGACAATTTCGAGCCAGAGAGTGTTAGATTCATGGCAAGAGAGATTTTGATACTTAGGAGACTCAATCATCCGAACATTATCAAACTACAAGGTTTGGTTACTTCGAAACTATCTTGCAACATACATCTCGTGTTCGAGTACATGGAGCATGATCTCACTGGTCTTCTTTCTAGCCCTGACATCAACTTCACAACTCCACAGGTCAGTCCACGAGCATCATATTTTTTGCTGTACTGAGAGATTTTGTCCGGATTTTTTGTAGTACAATGAATGACTGTTGCTCTGTCTGGTCTTGCAGATTAAGTGCTACATGAAACAATTGTTGTCTGGACTTGATCACTGTCACGCACGAGGTGTGATGCACAGAGACATAAAGGGTTCGAATCTTTTGGTTAACAATGAAGGAGTTTTGAAGGTGGCTGATTTTGGGCTAGCAAACTTTTGCAATGCTCCTGGGAATAAACAACCTCTGACCAGTCGAGTTGTGACTCTGTGGTATCGTCCGCCTGAACTTTTGCTTGGGGCGACAGATTATGGAGCTTCTGTTGATTTGTGGAGTGTTGGCTGTGTTTTCGCTGAACTTCTTCTCGGGAAACCGGTTCTGCAGGGAAGAACCGAGGTAAACCACAAACAAAATGTGTTTGTCTTGTAAATATATGTTGCTCTGTTTTCTTACTCGGGGACTCTAAGGGTGCTGTTTCTTGAAATGTATGCTACAGGTGGAGCAACTGCACAAGATATTCAAACTTTGTGGATCTCCACCTGCAGATTACTGGAAAAAGTCCAAACTTCCTCACGCAATGCTTTTCAAACCACAGCAGCATTATGATGGTTGTCTCCGAGAAACCTTGAAAGATTTGTCCGACGTTGACATCACTCTTATAGAGACCCTTCTCTCTGTAGAGCCCCACAGACGTGGGACTGCGTCTACCGCCCTTGTTTCCCAGGTAACCATTTTATCTTTCAGCATCGACTTTGATGTCCGGGAAGAGATTGTTTCTTTGTCTTGTCACATCTTTTCAAAAAGACACTTTACCTCTATTTTTTGTTTTTTCAGTATTTCACTGCAAAGCCTCTTGCTTGTGATCCTTCAAGCTTGCCTGTATACTCGCCTAGCAAGGAGATTGATGCAAAGCATCGAGAAGAAGCAACAAGGTCTGAATTTTTATTTATTACCATCAGCTTTGATCAGAAGAAAGCACAGTGGGAACACACAAGTGTCAGTCGTGTGGAAGCATTTATTCATTATCCTCATGTGTTATATTCGAATTCCAGAAAAAAAATCTGCGGGAATGGGAGACGTGGTACAGAATCTAGGAAGCCTACACGAAAGCCCCCTGCATTTGCTAAAATGGCACCAGCTGAGGTAACTATTCTCTTGTTTACATATTATTATCTGCATCTTTGGGAAGCGAAAAGAAACCTAAAACTTGCCATCTGCTTGCAGGATGTGAGGCACACTTCCAAATCTTTTCAGAAACGTAATGGTCATTCAGGTCATAGCTCGATTGATAGTGATGCTACTCTATATGGGAAGCTGCAAAAGCCATCGGATCATGAAAAAGAAGAAGCTTCTCATGTCAAGAACGCGTCACAAGGAGATGTGCCTTTCTCAGGGCCTTTGCAAGTCTCTGTATCAAGCGGTTTTGCATGGGCGAAGCGACGAAAAGATGACAGTTGTGTCAGATCACGGAATAGATCTCTCTCAAGAGGTCACATTCCTAACCTGTTGGGGCCTTCTCCTGCTTTCAGCGAGAACACTGACGTTGAGTCTAAGATAACAGAGAATGAAAAGGAAGAGAAACATGGGGCAAAAACAGATTCACAAGACCGTGAGTCATATGAGATGTTGAAGATTTCAATGCTGAAGAAGTGGAGACAACTTGAACGTCCAGATTCTTTTGATGCTTCGGACGAGTATCATTCACAGGAACTATCATTGGCACTTTATCAGAGAGAAGAGAAGGCAGCAAAACTGAGTCATTTGGTACGTCAGTAGATAACAGAGGCAATAGCATCCCGTTATATATTCCATAGTATCTAAATTCTAGATGACATAGTAGACTAGATGAAAATTTAAGAACCCTTCACTTTTTTCTATGCCAACCTCAACTTACATAAATCCAAAGTTATGCTATTGGCAATTGTCTTGATATTGATGTGTGAGACCATAAAAAATGAGTAGAAAGAGATACAGATTGCTATTTGGCTGAGTGTAGCTTTATTGCTTTAAGTTCTTTTGTCTCTTTCAAACGTTTTTTTTTATTTTCACCCAAAGGAAAAAGTAGAACATGCATGATTTGCTTTGTCTTCTTTTAGGACATGTTGAAAAACATACTCAATTATGCTAATGAGTTAAGACCTTGACAGGGTTACGAAGACAATGATGACAAAATCGAGTTCTCAGGCCCATTGTTGTCCAAATCTTATGGAGTCGATGAGCTTCTGGAGCGCCATGAACGCCAGATTCGCCAGTTAGTTCGAAGATCTTGGTTCCAGAAAGGTATAACATGATGCTAATAAGTAACATGAAAGAGAGATTATGCCTTTTGATCTACTGTGATATAGAGCACAAGAATAGCCTATACTGATATTGTGGGCTTCTGATTTAGCCCGTTTTGTTTCTTACTTTATACTAATAAGATGAAGATATTAAGACATGATGAGCAACAAGTGTATGGCTTTCTGAAATTGCAGGTAAGAAACAAGGGAAATGACTCCGTTTAAACTTGTCTGTGTCATGAAAAGCTTCCCAAGTGGATCCAGATGGGGAGCTCCAAGAACTCACTATGCATTTTGAAGGTCTGAGAAACACAACGTTAGCAAGATCTTCAGAAACTGTGATGATCAAGCAAATATGGAGAAAGCCATGATTCGCTTTTTTGTTAATGTTACTTATAAGTTATAACTTAATCTTCTTTAGTAACTTTAAATTTTGAGAGTATATTAAATATAGCGGTTTCCAGGCATAATGTATAGAGCTAGAGCAGTAATAATAAGCATATTTCTACACATCTGCAATTTTGCATAACATAATATATAGAAGAATATCCAGTTATATAAAAGATTTGGATATTTGTTACAGGATTTTACTGATTCATTTCAAAGTTGCATGATGGTGATGTGTGGTGGTTATGGCACTTAATGAGGCCTCGTGACAATGGCGTATGTGAGGCAATGCTGTATTATGATTGTGAGCCATCAGGATGTGACGTTGTATTTATATAATTTGCGATTTGGTACAATTTGACAGGTTGATTTAAAACAATTTGTCACCTTTCCCCCTAACCTTTTAGATTTGACAAGACAGTACTAAATTACCAAACTGTATATATTTTCAAGAATCTTCAATTTTTTTTTGCAGTTGCAACATGAATAATATGGTAATTTGGTTACAGTACACTCGGCAAAAAAATCAACAACAATGGATAGACCAAGGATGATAATGATCCTACAAGGATCTCTTATCTTATGTATTCCTTTAATAAGTCGTGTTTTTGTCAACTTTCTTATGAGCAGATCCCAAGTTTATCTGTGTCGTTTACTCGGGTATATGGTGCCGGTTCATTGCATTCTGCATCCTCGCTCTACTGATCGAAGATATATCAACCCGCGCCTTATTCTCTGCAACAAAGAGTTTTTCAACAATCAAAAGAAATGAATCGATAAAATCTAATATCGAGCAATCTTAAGCAAAGTGATATGTACCTCTCCAGTATCTTGAAGCCGAAGTAGTTCCAATCTTTCTGAAGGTCTCCTATCTGTCAATGTAGCAAGCTGACGCCAAAAAAGAAGAAGAAGCCATTGAGCAACAAAGTATATATGGCAAGAGTTGTGTCCATCTTTAGAGAGTGCTTTGTTTGTAAATGAACAACATTACCCAGAAACTGAAGCGTTCGGGATCTTGAGGTGTAGGTATCATAGATTCAACATTTAAAAGTACTTCAAGTCTTCTTCTGTCTGCAGAAAAGAAAAGAAAAAAAGGGAATGACTGGTTCATGTCTGCAATACTAAGAGTGTACAAGTCACACAAATGATCAATTTCTCAGCTTAATATGAATAGTTCATTACCTCCCTGTCTAGCTGCTTCCTTTGCTCTCTCTAGCCATGACCGAGCAAATGATGCTGCACTAGTCGTCAGTTCCCGCAGCTGTAAGAAGTCACAAAGAAAGGTCAGGGAAAAAAAGAGAAAGGAAATAAACTCACTGTAGCAAAGACAGAGAAGTATTGAAGTGGCATAGCACAAGAGATATGATGCTGTTGAGAGTTTCGGTAATCATACATCTGCTTTCTCTTGGTCGCTTTGTGGTGGTATATCTGTCACCCATTCAACCTCTGCAACACGATACCTGCATGATGAAACATGCATGGAAACAAAGTTAGACAACCATGTTTAATCATCACACATGTTGAAAAATAATGGAACATTGCGATGCAGGAACATGTACATATCACACTCTAACACGAATAAAAAGACTATGTCAGAACACTATGACAAAGCTTACCCATCTTGATCCCAAGCTTTTACAATGCGACACCTTCTATGGCTTTCCAGCTGAAAAAAAGCAGATACGAAGTTGATCATTTGACAACTTACACATGAAATAAAGCCACCAAATAAGTAATAATATTCACCTCCAGGACAAAACGTCCATCCGGCAGAGGATCACACCTGTGTAATTCCAAAACATTAGAAGACTCTGTGTGAGTAATCGCAATATAAAATCATAAAAACATTATATATCATCAGAAAGAATGAAGCAACAGACTCTGTGATTTCAACTTCGCAAGCAACATCCACTGGAGAACCTGTCGCAGAATCAAGAGCTACCTATGAACATCGGAATAGGCAGACCTAACTAGTCAGGAACCTTTTGTGAACGTCTAATGAAGAAGAAAGAAGAAAAAAGACACAACACCCACCATTCCCATCCGATGATTTCCCTCCATAATTCTTCTCACCTGTTTCAGTTAACACATATTAATCAAAGTACATGATAGAGGAGAGATTCAGGAAAAAAAAATCTGAATGCAAAGAGCAATACTACTGCAAGCTAGAGTGAGTTTTAATCTATTATCGCTTATTTAGAGACCCCTTTATCTTGTCTTCACTTGACTTGGGACTTTTTCCCCCTAAAATTCATATGTTTTTACAGACTTTTACAACAACTAATACGGTCTAAGATCATTTAAGATTTTTGTGTCAGCGCGCCAGAAACGAACTAAATGAGCGTCCTGTCGCTGCAAAGCTACTTAAGTTCTACAATGTACAGAGCCGTATAATAAATTGAAAGAACTCACCATAAGCCGATATCGCGGTTCGAATATGTGAAGAGACAACTTCTGACAGGGGATGATCACATCCATGACAAAAAGAGGCATACTCTCATTGCCTAAGTGAACCAGAGTGTCTTGCTCAGATTTTCTTTCAGCATACTCCTCTGGAAAGTTTTTTTGTATGATGTTATTCAATGTCACACTGCCAACACATAATTGCTTCAGTAGAAGAATTTTGAAGCATAAGCGTCCAAGACACTAATACATGATATGTCCTTGAGCTATACAGAGAATAGAGAGGATTGCAAATATGTTTACCTGACAGCGCATGTTCTTGGAGTCATAAAAATGACAGTTCGACATAGTGGACATTTGTTCCCTATATTCCACAAAACGCTAATAAGCAACAGAATACTAAAAGAAGAAAATTTCAGGAGTAAAACAACAATCAACCATATAAACCCACCGCGATCCATCGACTGAAAGAGACATGATCGGCAGAATGTATGCCCACATGGCGTTGTAGCAGGTTCATACAGCAATTTCAGACAAACAGTGCAATCAAAGTCATCAGACCGCTCAGCCTTTACATGGGTCTTTCTCATCGAAGTAGGCACAACCTTCTCCAGTTCCTGAAGATTGGACCGGAGAGGATCGCTTCATGCGATCAGAAAAAAAAAAAAAAAAAACAAACTTTAAAAACGACACATTTGATTAGGCATCAATTCAGTCAGTAATGGCACACATAGACTACCGTACCTAAAGGGATCAATCTGTAGACCTGAGAGGATAGTGTCTCGTGCAACCTCATATCTTTCTAGCTACATAATTAAAAAAAATTTGACACATGTGACATGAAGTAGACCGGGAAAGATTTGTTGACGAAAACAAAAGAATAAGTCAGCACATACCAACATGAGGGCACAAGCCTTTGTAGTATATGACTTCACAGAACTGCTCTGAAGATTCATTAGCTTATCAGCATCCTTAAGAGCAAGCTGTAGAAATATCAAGTTTTACAGGGTGAGTCAGAGTCGATGAATTCTACAAACTGCTAGTAACAGGTCAAGCAAGTAGAATACATACTTCCCCAAGCATCGACATATCAAAACCATTCAGAGGTCTATATTCAGAAATTGATGCAGATCTCTGCTTCAAATATTGGCCAAATCTAAAAAAGAAAAGATTGGGAGATGGAGAGAGATAAGAATATGTCAGCACGGTGTAATATTTATGAACGAGAATATGGACAAAAAATAGCTACACAATCCAAGATAATCGTTTATCATCATAACAGCAAGACAACTCCACTGGAAGTTAATAAAAAAAAAATGAAACGGGGTTTTATGAAAGCTTAACCTTATATAAGCAGCACTTCTATTGCCAAGAACAATAGGGTCAAGATGCTTAATAGAATTGGCTTTTGAATAACTGCTAATCGCCTGGAAAAAAAAACACGTTATTGACAAGAACAGAAGATTTGTCTATACTCATTTGAGCTTCAGCATCAAAGCTTCAAACTACCACGAGGTTTTATCACTAGTGCTACTATCAATATCATGATCACCAAGAAGCTACAAGAAATCCAATAGAGACCAAATGAATTTGCTATTAAAGGATCTAACAATTTACTCTTTCGTTTCAGGCAATTCCCAATAAGAAGAGCAAGAAAAAAAAAATCAAAAGAAATAGATTCACCTCTTCAAAGCGAGATTCTTTGAATGCTTGGTTTCCCTTCTCTACAAGTTGAAAAACTTGATTGTGTATGTCTAAAGGTAACGAATTGTCAGCTTCACTGACCTGGGAAAAATCAAGGACAAAATTCAACATTGATCAAACATTATGAACAACCCCTAAAAGGCAATAGAGAATCAAACAATCCGAAATTAGAACATGCATTGTGTTGGCAATAATCCGAAGATATCGAATAATCGGAGAACTCACCAGACCATAGTTTTCGACATCATCCAAACCGAAGAAGGAGAATGCCGGAAGAGAGTCTTCGTTCGACATGGAGCTGATTGATCAATCCAAGGAAGAAATCCCAGAAAATGGGAAAGCAAACTAAAAACTGGGGCGAGAAATTATGATGGCAAAGAAAGTGAAAGGAAGAGTATCGTGTACACTTGTGAGTCCTTCGTTTGTAACCACGGACTAGAATCCTCTTACGTGGTTATTCTCTCTCCAAGCTTCTTCTTTTCTTCTTCTTCTCTCTCTCTCTCTCAGTAAAGGTGAATCCTTTGTGTTTGTGTATCTTCCTCCCGATTGTTTGGGCCGGAAAACAAATTGAATTAACTTGTTTTGGTGAAATCGAATCGAACAAATAATTAGTTTACGCTTTTATAGAGTCAAAACAAACTCTTGGGTAAATATAAAATCTGGTCAAACTAAACAAAAATGTTTTTTTTCGGAAAGCTAAAAACATAAAATATGGAAAATCAAAATCACTAAAATTGTAAATTTTCTATTTACTTATATGTATCACATTGACGTACGTGTGTTCTGAGAGATTGATTGAGCTATATATAGTATCAGACTGAAGATTTAACAGTGTCAGATGCAGCATCTTTCTCAACATATAGTTGTGACTTGTGAGGCACAACACTTGTAGTTGTACGGTCTACTAAAAACACTTGCTTTAAAAACTATCATCATCAATATTCTTATGCTTCATAAGAAAATTAATCTTTTGATCCTCCTATTCTAGCAATTGAAAGTTGTGAACTTTCTATGGAGTCGTTGATTGATGCTTACTGTTAACTGGAATCAGAAAAATCCAACGAGTACAAAGGGAATGAGTAATCCACCGTTCAATGTGAAATGTAGAAAGCATCCAACGGCAATATAAGAATCTGGGTGGTTGTCATCATAAATACGTCAATTATTTTTATTTTTCTCTAGATGAAAATTGTTAAAAGAAAATGAAAAATGTCTTCAAGAAAAGTGTTTTTGGATGGAGCTATGGAACTAGTAGTAATAATGCAAGACTTTTTTTCTTCTTTTTTAACAAAAGGGGAGTATTAGTTTTCCCATTTTTCCAGAGAGTATTTAATTAACCCAAAATTTTCCAGTACAATACCAACTAAACTTGTTAGGAGTAGAGTAGAGAGACTGTGTAAGTATTAACCTCTAATAAGACATCATTGTTCTGCAGGATCTAAGCAAAAAGCCTCTCTTTTTTCACTGTCTTCAATGCAGTCTCTCTTTCTCTCTCTTACTCACAACTCTTTTGATAGCTTCAAAACTTTCTCAGTCTCTTCCATTCTCTCTCTTCTCTCTTTCTCTCTCTCTCCCTCTCTGCAACAAGCTGCATCCGAATCCGGCGCTTAGCTCTAGTGCAACGCCATGGCAGTTGTTGTTCTTGCTGTGATTTTGTTGGCTATGGCTGGTCACTCAAGTAAGACAATTTCTCTGTTCAATTCCTGAAAAGTTGAAATAAAATAACCCTTCTCTTCTCACATGGATCCTCTTTTTTTTTTGCTGGGAAAAAGATTCTTTTGTTTTTTGTTTTCCTTTTTCTTTCTCAAATGCAACAAACCACTCTTGTTTTATTTCAAAACAGTCTCAATCAATTTCTTAGTTCTCACAGTTTGAATGAAATTTCCTAAAAAGAAGGACTCTTTCTTGCTTTGCTCATACCTATTTCATAAAAAAAGCTGTTACCTTTATGTCTGTGGTGTACAACAATCTTGTGCCCTCTTGAATTACACATTTAGGTTTCATTTCACACATTACCAGTGAATTAAGAGCTGAAGAAAAATATGTGTGGTCATGAAAGTGTTGTGGCTGTGTGTATAGGTGGGACATGGTGTGTGTGCAGAGAAGGATTAAGCGAGGCAATGCTGCAGAAGACACTGGACTACGCATGTGGTGCAGGAGCTGATTGTGGACCTATTCACCAGAACGGACCTTGCTTTAGCCCTAACACCGTCAAGTCTCACTGCTCCTACGCCGTCAACAGTTTCTTTCAGAAGAAAGGTCAGTCTCAGGGCACTTGTGACTTCGCCGGCACAGCCACCGTGTCAGCCTCTGATCCCAGTGAGTCTCTCTCCCACCAACCTCTATGCCTTCATTCATTAGATTTAACTCCAATTTCCAAAGCAAATGTGTTGAGACCATCTAATTCACATTTGGTAACCCAAATAGGTAAGTAGAGTAGAGTATTCAATTAACCCAACTTGATAGCAAATCAGAGAGGATAGTTTTATATTATCAAATCTAAACTTCACATGTTTCAATGTGAATGATAAATATCCATTATCTTAATATAAATTAGCACACCTCAAGATTCTCTACACAGTTATTAGAAGATATAATTTGTTAGTAACTGTTGTCTCTTTGTGGTCTTATTCTTATGATAGGCTACACTTCTTGTCCTTTCCCTGCAAGTGCCAGGTACACAACCTTTCTTTCATTCTTGCTTGCTTGTAAGTGTTTCGAAACAAGAATTAGCTTTGATATGATAAAGAGGATCTTGGCTAACAGGACAATCTCTAGATCTTTGTTTAAAGTTGCATTAGCTGATAATCTCTCTGGAGATTTTGAGCTGTGTTTGTTTTTGTTGTTGTGTGCCCCATTTGATGATGTAGTGGTAGTGGGACCACGACACCAGTGACGACAACACCTTCGACAAGAATCCCTACGACAACCAATACAAGACCCTACACAGTCACACCTTCAGCAGGAGGAGGATTGGGCATTCCGTCTGGAACTGGGGGGTTTAACCCAGATTACACAGATCCATCCTTTGGATTCAGACTCCAAAACCCAAGAGCTACTCTGTTTTTGTCTGCATTCGTAGTCTTCACCTTCTCACCGTTCTACTTGTTGGGCTAGCTGACCGACAACTAAGTGATGTCCTTGCATAATTTGGATATGTGGATCATGTGAGTGTGGGTCTCTCTCTCTACTGTAATGATGGAATCTTTGGAGAGAGAGAGAGAGACATTTGGGTGGACTTGTTATGTTCCATCCATCTTTGTCTGATCTTCTTTTAGCTGTTTCCCACTTGGCTCTGAAAAATTGTACATTTTGATTTCAAAGTAAGGAGGAGTTAAGGTTTTCTTCACCGGAATCGTTAAAAAAAACTAGATACTTGGGCAAATCTAATTTTGCAGTGAGAAAATGGTCTGAGAAAACTTTATCGATTTGGTTTTTACGAGTTTTTTTCTTCTTCTCAAACGACGAGTCTGTCTCGATTTCGCCGCCGATTGACCAAAACTTTGTGAACCGAAACGATTTTAAGAAAAAACACTTTTAAAGGATAAAAGCGTCATTCTGGCGGCTTGAATGCTTGATCTCAGATTAATTAAGGGCAAAATTGTCATTTAACGATTAATACTTCCACCAACCAACTCACTCTCGTCTCAGTGACTTTTTTTTTTCTTTTTTTGATTAATCGATCCTACAACCAGCAGCTGAAGACGACCGCCGGCGATTTTTCCGGTGCAGATCTCTGTTCCCGATCTTACGTCGTCAACCTTTGCTTGCTTTCGGGTTTTAATGGATTTGTGGATTTGTTTCTTCTTAATCAGCGATTTTTGATAGATTTGTTCCCTCTTTTCACCTGGAATGTTAAAATCTACAAAGCATTGCATCGAAACACGTTTCCTTTACATTTTAGCTCTTTCAACGTCTTAATGTGTTGATGGAAGCTATATGAGTTTGCTGGTGTATATGAGTTATAGAATGATTCTCTATTAGATCTCTATAGTTTGATTGTCCATGCCCATGATTCAGAATATGTCTTTTTTGGTTTTTCTGCTCTTACACAGTGACGTGAAAGGCCGAATCGAACGTCAGACTTATTGCAAACTGTTGTTGTCTCTCTTGTGGTTTGCAGCTCCAAAGTTTAATGGAAGCATTGATAACTTCAAGGGTTGTTCCAGTTCAGGTTCCTTGTAGAAAGCTCTCAACACTTTCTGCTAATTCTTCTTGTCTTGAGTTAAGGAGATTTCCTTGTAGAGGTCGTGTCTCGTTCATGAACCATCCCAAATTGCTCCGTCAAGTGACTGCTTCTGTGCAGCCACAGGAGTTGTCGGCTTTGGGGCACGAAGGCAACACTGTTCCTTCTAAAGGTTATTTACTCGTTACATTATAATCTGTTGTGTTTGGTTTTAGGGAATAACATATGGGTACATGGTTGTGCAATATGTTGGCCTGAGCTGCTTTGTGCTAGGAGATATGATGAGAAAGAGTGATGAATTGAATAAGAAACTGATTAAAGTTTTTGAATTGCTTATAGTTATATAGTTTTGGAATGAGTTTTGCATCTGAATTTGTAGTTTTGGTTGTTGGTTTTTGGGAAATTGCTAGAAATTCTTGATCTTTGGAGAAGTGCTGAAGCGGTATGCTTCGATGTGGATAGCACGGTTTGTGTGGATGAAGGCATTGATGAGCTTGCAGAGTTTTGTGGAGCTGGAAAGGCTGTTGCTGAATGGACTGTCAGGTTTGTGGTGGTGGTCCATCTTTAAGGCAAATATATAATAGAGTTCTGATGATTTTGCGTTGGCTTTTTGACCTGATCAAATTGGGTATTGCTTTGTTAGAGCAATGGGTGGATCTGTTCCATTTGAAGAAGCTCTAGCCGCAAGACTTTCTTTGTTCAAGCCTTCCCTTTCGAAAGTTGAGGAATTTCTCGAAAAGAGACCCCCGAGGTACTGATTTTGTTTACAGTTACCGAAATTTTTGATTCTTTAATATGATTGCGAGCTGTTTCCCCTTTGATTCACTCTGCTTCAAGAAATCATTTCGTATACAAAGATCGAACTTACCTGTTGGTGTTGAAATTTGCCCCCAAGCTCTTGTCTTGAAATATAGTCTTTGACCTTAACATCTAGCTTGCTTGATTGTCTGTCTGCACAAGATATGTGGAACAATTTTATTAACTGTACTTTGTTTCCTTGGTTTGTGTAGACTGTCCCCTGGCATTGAAGAGTTGGTCAAGAAGCTCAGAGCCAACAAAATTGATGTCTATCTGATTTCAGGAGGTTTTCGACAGATGATCAATGTACTCTCTCTCTCTCTCACTTCATTGCACTTGTTTCTTTCATGTTCTTTATTTACTATGGCCTTTTTGCATCAATTCTTGTGTAGACTACTACTACTACAATCATAGTGATAAGGTTTTGAATGAATATAATGTTCACTGCAGCCTGTAGCATCGATTCTCGGCATCCCTCGAGAAAATATATTTGCCAACAACCTTGTATTTGGTAACTCTGGCGAGTTTCAAGGCTTTGATGAGAACGAACCTACATCAAGAAGCGGAGGCAAGGCCAAGGCAGTGCAACAAATACGAAAGGTTCACCGTACTTTTCTTACTTTGCAATCTCCATACCTGTTTGTTGGAACTCAACATTATGTACCAAGGAGACTTTGTTCTTTTTTCAGGGTCGTCTCTACAAGACTATGGCCATGATTGGAGATGGTGCTACTGATCTCGAAGTAAAGATGATTTTACTAGTTGATGATTTACAGATAATAACGAGATCTCAGATGAGCAGCTAACTAAATGTATTCACTTGCAGGCACGTAAACCTGGTGGCGCGGATTTGTTCATATGCTACGCGGGAGTTCAGCTTCGTGAAGCCGTTGCAGCAAAAGCAGACTGGCTTATCTTCAAGTTTGAGCCTCTCATAAACTCGTTGGACTAAAAAAGCCTCTTTATTGTGATTATTTCTCATTGATTTTTTAAACTCATTATTCATATCTCAAAGCTCGTGACTCTTTTTATTTTATTTGAATGTGTGAAACTCCATTGAATCAACAAAACGATTTTGCCAACTTTAGCCGCTTCATCTGTTTGTTTAACCTTCACCGAACATTGTTATAACAAAATATTGGTCTTCATGAAGAGAGAAAAAATTCAAATCGCAGACTAATCAATCTCGGTAGTAGACATTTCTGGACTGCCAGTTAACGAACAAAGCTATAGCCACCACGGCCGAAGCCACCACGGCCGAAGCCACCACGGCCGAAGCCACCACGGCCGAATCCATCACGACCACGACCACCACCATAACCTCCTCTTCTACCACCACCGCCTCCTGAATCAGCTTGGCTCACTCCAATTATTCGCCCATCAAGTTCCTGGTAAAGCAAGAACTCTTATCAGACAAAACCAAGCAAATAAAGAAAAGACAATCCCATTGGTGCCTGAAGCAGCAAGGCAGTACCAAAACATTAATCTGTTTGCCAAAGAGAAAATGAGATAAAACAAATGATTTTCACTTCACAATATCAAGCTGGAAATTATCTTATCGACAAACGGGAGATACAGGACTAGCATTTACAAGCTTAGATGATATAATACACAAACTGGTGTACTAGAAACTAATCTCACAAAGCCAAAAGAAGCTGGAAATTTGGCATCACCTGTTCATTCATATATTGAATTGCTTTATTAGCAGCATCGATGGAATCATATGTTACGTAACCAAATCCCCTCGATACACCAGTTTCACGGTCCGAAACCACTACCGCTGTGATGAACAAAGTATATATTAGTCAGCAACTTTTGAGGAATACAAAACCAATGGAAAAATGATTCAGCTGCTGGCTACCATTAACAATTTTTCCAAATTTGCCAAAGACTTCTTGCAAGACATCTACATCAGTGGTTGGTGAAAGACCTGCAAAGAAGCAACATACTAAGACAATCAAACAGAAAACCCTCAAAAGAGAAAACTCTCTCTCAAAACAGATGATATTATAAGTTTTCTGAGTCTAACCTCCAACAAAGAGTTTAGATGGAGTCAAAGAAAGATTGCCCTGTAAGATAGCGTTTGAGGCCTGCAACGCTCTAGGCTGCCTAAATATGTTTCCAGCTTTACTAAACAAACCCATGTAATGCATCTTCTTCAATCTGTAACCCAATTTCAACCAAGACCAAAATCAAACCCCAGAATGTAGAGAGATTGGTGATCACAAAGTGGAAAAATCATTAATGGATCTGTGTTTCTGACATTTATTTATTTCCAGCTAGAATCACACGGCAGTATATATAAGATTTGAGTCAAAAGCTCACAAATTCAACTCTAATCCCGTTTCTGATGAATCCATACATTGCATCACTCAGAACAGAGAAATGAAACACACATGTAGGATCCAAATCAAATCCCTTGAGTTGGGAAGAGAGGTATAGACAAGGAATTGAGGGAAAAGAAGCAACCAGAAAGAGAAAGATCTAAGCAAGGATGTAGCTTTCAGCAAATACGATCGAAATCCGATTTACTAGAGAAATTCAAACCTGAAAGCAAATGATTCTACGCACCTTTTGGGTTTCTCTGTTAATGATGATAATCTCTGGAAGCGTCTCTAGCAGCTCGCTGGTAGTGAGAAAACCCCCAACGTCTTTCAGTTCTAAGCTTAATCGTGAGAAGAAGAAAAAAACCCGACTAGTAAAGAGTCCGATTCGTGATGGGACGATCTAGTCCGTTGATTAATGTTTGAGTTGATCTTCACCGTTGGAGTCTGCTGATCGGCGACGAACCCAAAAGTTGTTGTGTTTTTGTTAAACCCTTAAAACTAGTACCGGGCAATTTGATAAAACCAGATCGAACCGAATTAAAATAAAATATATTGTTTGATTAATATAAGCCCAAAATGTTGTATGGTTTGTTAGTATAAGCCCAAAATTTTATATAATCTCAATTCACTAAAAGAGATAATCTACAAATAATTAATAAATTAGCCTAACTGTGTTTTTGTTTAGTATATCTTCCACAAATAAAAGAGAAAAAAATGTAAGAAATAGTATTTTTCAAAAACTATAGGTTATTTTTAGTTTACTATTGTTTAAAGAAAATTGTGTTTTGTTTATCATTTTTGTATTTAGATATATTTATATTTATGTAAGAGTTTTTTAGTTAAAATTTTATAATATACATTATGTTCTCATTTTGTAATTGGTCTCGAGCATCCAAAACTATGAGTGCTCCTGCTCAATTGTCTCAGCGGATCACATGTATGCATAATCAGCTCTTGATTCATATAATTGTAACAAATAGCAAGTTTATGGATTCCATAGATGCTTAAAACTTGTATTGCAAGTAAATATTGGATGTTACCGTTAAATTGTAACAAGTAACAAGTCTACCGGATTTTGTTGACCTGGTAAGTTGGGACAGAAGTTCGTGGAAAATTTCTTGGTTCACAACTCATGATAGTTTGAGTATAGATGCAGGCTCATTTAAATTGGACAAAAAAAATTGATATTGCATGTTACAATGGAATTGTGCAGCTGTTTTTGGACTCTTGTTTTCTTGTGTGCTTGTGCTTCCAGACAAGGCAATAGACTTGCTTGACATTGCATGTGCCAATGTTAGCATGAAAAAAGGAGCTCAGAAGAAGAGATTCATAGCTTTTTTGTAATCTATGGCTTGTATCAACTGGACTCACTGATTGATCATCTTAGAGTTCTAATGAATTTGGATGACACAACAGTTGATCATTGCACTTAGAACATAATCACTGATTGATAGCTCTCCGGATGGTTTTGTTAGGTACCTTGGACATAGCAACGGTATTGAAACTGTGAGTAAACAGCCAGCGTTGTTGCTACTCATCTTTTTGAGCATGTTTATCGGTTGAGATTGAGCTCAAAAAAGCATTAAAACAACACGTTTGAATAATCTTTCCACATCTTAAACATATTGGTGAAAGACGTCCATCTTTTGTGCAATTAAGAAAATATAAAGTTTCCAAAAAACTAATGATGACATCGATTTAGGTGTAGAGCACATGATTTTTTGGTTGTACAATGTGTAGCACAAAAAATTAGATGTTCCAAAAATATTGTTGGTATAAGCCTCATTTCCTTAGATTTGTTTTCATTGCCAAAAGAGTCAGGAGAATACGAAGAGGAGCTGCAAAGTGTAGAAGAATCCAATGAGAGCGTTGTTCTCTTTCTTGATGATCTTCACACACTTATTGGATGTAGCAGCGAAGAAACTATCAAGTGATGTCACATTGGATGAAACTATCAACATCCTTAGAGGATTGAATGAGAAGTAAGAGCAGAACCATAATACAAACATTGAAGACGAGGCACTCATTGTTGCTGCTCAATTGTCTAACCGGTATATCATATCACAGGTATGCATAATAAGCTCTTGATTCACATAATTGTATAGCAAGTTTATTGGATTCTATAGATGCTTGAAATTTGTATTGCAAGTAAATATTGGATGTTACCGTTAAATTGTAACAGTTTAATTGAATTTGTTATCTGCTGAAGTTGGGACATACACAGAAAGAAAGAGAGAATCATATACACAGGACTTTTGACTTGTATTATTAATATATATACGGCTTTAGAATACAGAGAATGAAAGAAAGAGCATACGGATCAGTATCTACTTATCCGCGAAAAACATTCTTCATCTCCCTGAATTTGCTTGCAGCCGACCAATCTCACCATGCACGATCTCACTCACCAGATCCTTGAAAATAAGCCTCTCTAAGTGAAGCACTAAACTAGGGATTACATCATCAAACTCTGTCCATTTCCCAGATCGAATCGCCATATCTTCATCCAACATACATTTTACGAAGTCCTCTTCTTGCTCCTCAAACAACAACAAGTCATCTGATCTTTTCTTGGCTTGATTTTGCACTGTTTCTATCTCTGAACATAGTTCTTTCAAGAGTTGTTGCGCACTTAAGACCCTCTTCTTCGCTTTAGCTGACTTCATCCATGGATCTGCAGATCCCTCAACAAAAGCTAACTTTTTCACGAGCCTTTCATTAACAGCATCGAACACAAGTTTGCGGTTGAGCTTCTCGTTGCTGCTGCTGCTGCTTCCTTTAGTTTGCTCAAGAACGAGGAATAGCTCAGGATTGATAGGGTGGCCTGAAGGGTGCAGCTGAAACGTCGTTAATTCTGAGCCTAGGTCTCTCAGGAGAAGACCCGAGGCTAACAGAATCTCGGAAATGTATCTGTGATCAGTGTTAGGATCATTGTTCTCGCATAGTGATGCAATGTAATCTTGGCTGGCTTCGTCATGGCTAGAGTTGAGTCTTTTTAGCTTTTGAACCAAATGCTCAACATTCTGAAGCTTCTTTCGGTTTATCTCTGGCGAAAAGCTGGTTGTTGTCTCTGAGAAGCTGTAAGCTGGATTCCACTGGTCTTCTTCGCAATTACCACCTGTTACATAATCAGTTCTCAATCACACATCGAAGAAGGAAAGTCAAAGTTGCAATAAAGATGTATATAGAGAAGTCTTCTGCCTTTACTGGCTTGCACATTCACAGGAGATGGTTTGATCTCTCTGTAGATTGATGCACTGAGAACAGACACTGGACTTGGATGTTCCGATGATCCATCTTCACTAAACTCTGGACTGGCTTTCTGAAAAAAACACACACAAACAAACAAACAAACAAAAAGGTTTGGAAAATTAGCTGCTGAAACTTGTTATGACCAAACAATTCAGCAAAAGCATGAGAAACAACAACTCACTTTCTGCATTAAGTTAGAGACTACGGCTTTGGCTTCCTCTATTACAGATGGACTCTTTTCATTATCTTGTTCGATAGTCATGGTGGCCTCTGTTTCAGTCCTAGATCCATTACTCTTTTGGCGACTTTGCTCATCATTTTGCGGCAAGATCCTCTGAGCCCTGGATCTATTTCGCCTACCACCAGGAGAAGTAGTAGGTTCTTCAGGTTGTCGGTTTGTTTGTCTTCTTGATTTGCTTGAATCAGATGGAGTCGTTGGTGGGCGAGAACGCTTCTCCTTCTCATGCTTCTTCACATGATGCAATCTTGGACTTACAGATCCTGAATTCTTTGGAGTGCTTTCTTTGGAAACCTGAGAAGACCTCACGTTTCCGCTGCTACAGTTGTTACCAACAGAGCCAGGATCTTTTGCCGCCTTCCTACTAGTTGTATCTCTTTTAACATTTGCAGATTCTTCTCCGCAGGTCGCATTAAGACTGTGAATGGGAATCAGAGATGATGAAGGAATACCAGATTTCTCAACAAGCCTGGCTGGTTTCATGATCACTATTGGCCCTCTCATCACCTGGTTTTGTAGGGGTCTTGATTCTCCCATTTTATAATCTCTTTGAGGTTCCAAGTTTAAGCATTGTGGCTGCTTTCGAGTATCAAATACACCTTTTGATTTCATTGCCTCTAATATCTCTTTAATAGCTGTGAGATCCCTTCCCGAATGCTTAAACTCGAGATCTTTCACTCTTCCCTCCATTGAACGAGACAGAGCTTTCACAGGCCTGCAAGCTTGCTTTTGCGAAAACCGGTTTCTATCAGTTTGCTTCCATGGAGCTGTTTCAATGGGAAACCTCAGATTTGATAAGGGTTTCATAACAAACTCAGAGCTTCTCCATCTTGGAGAAGAAGAAGAAGAAGAAGCCTGGTCCTTCCCCAAGCTGCTCGGTGAGCTAGGAGAAAACCGGATAGTACGGTTAAGACGATTTTCCCTCAGTGACCTTGAGAAGGGATCACTGTTATCATCAAACATGTTGATTCTGTCTCTGCTCAATGGAGAACCCGGTAAAGTTTCCAAACCCATCAGCTTCGCAACAACACTAGGAGGCCGTTTCGGGCTACCTGAGACTTTGTTCATGCTAGAGCTTCTACTGAAACTTTCAGAAATCTTATTACCTGATATTAGATCAACGTGGTCTCTACTGTCCAATGAAAGCCTAGGGAACTCTTTCAGCTTCTTACCGGATTTCAACTTGTTGTGAGAATCAACATAGTAACGGGATGCATCTTTCAGGTCAACCTCATTGTAATAATGCTGAGATGTCTTTCTAAGCTTGGCTAGAGCTCTGCAGGATTCATTGAAATCGACTGGCGTGGATTGCTTCAAACCATAGGGTCTTGGAGAATCCTCTCTTCTCTTGTGTTTACATACTTCAGAAAGCCCTCTAGCTTCTCTGTACATAGAGTCTCTAACAACATCTCTAAGGTCAAGTCCCACATGTCCTTGGCTCATCACTGGATCACTCGTAGGAGATTCTGGAAAAATGACCCGGTCATACGCTGAAATTTCAGGTTGAGCTTCTCTGTTGATCTCAGAAGACAACGGGGAGGATGATGAACACGACGATGAGAAAGAAACCCTCGAAGATTCTGTTGAAACCTTTCTTAGTTTCTCGCTCGTCGCATCTCCGCTTATAGTGTTTGAGTCCTGAAACTGAAATGCAGAGTCTCCTTCAAAATTGATACTATTGACATGTGATGCATTACCTGCAACAAGACAAATCATCAAAAAAGTTTTGAGTATCATATCAAAGTTCTCTTTGTCAATAAATCCTAAACATTAAAGAGTCTAAAAGGTTAAGAGAAGTCAAAATCTACCAAAAACAAGCCAAATTAAATCTAACAAAAGAAACAGACATTTCACAAACTAGAAGCAATTCCTTCTCAGGAAATGTCAAGATAAGATCCAGCCGAGAAAGCACAGACCTTTTAGTCCTCACAGAAGAATCTAACAAGACCCTTTAGTTCATGAAGAAACAGAGCATAAGAAAAGAAGAAGAACATGGAAAAGGACATTAGTTAAGAACGTTTTAAACATATGACCATGTACAAAGTCAACGACTACGAGACACGATCTAGAACACCAAGGAACATATATTTATTGCTTAGTGGTATGAATTATGATTACCTAAAGTAAGACTTTTACGCCGGCTTGTGAGAACATGGTGACGATCAAAGATTTGGAAAATCCCATTCATACATCCGATTTTCTTCTGCAGATCCGAGTTTTCATCTGCCAATGTATGCAGAAGCTTCGCAGCCATGTGAATAGCAGAGAAGTTTAGGACAGCACTTGTAAACAGTAATAAAAAGGAGAGATGTTGAACTCTCTTTTTTCTATCTTTTGATTCGGAAACTTGACTGTGTGTAGTCTTTTTCGTCCCTACTTTAAGCTTTCGTTATTTCTCCATCAACAGCAACCACCATGGAACCATAACGAGAATGACGCACTTTCCATATTTTCATATTATTCCAAAAAAGTTCAGCTTTTTATCAGTTTAGATTCCAATAGAATTGGCCCAGACAAAGCTCAATGTGAACGCCATTGCTCTCCAGCTAATTACACCTTAAATTCCCTATCAACGACAAAAAAATGAAACAATCACATTATTTCTAGTAAATGGTAAATTAGAAAGAAGAAGAATCATTGGCATCTTTGTCTCTACGCATAGCAGAAGTTCAAAACTTAACCACTTGACGTATTGATCTTCGATCCGAATTCAGAGTCAAATTTTAAAGTCTCACGGTAACAAAAAGATTATTGGATCTCTATTTTCCACACCTTGATTCCCAAATCCCACCGGAGAGGACGAAGAGAAAAGAGACGAACCCTGAATGATCTCATCGACACTATAAAAGCTCTGTTATTACAGAACAGAAGAGGGTCTTTGTCTAACAATCACCCTGAAGAAGACTCAGAAAACGTACATTGAAGAATCTCACAAAACCAAGAAGATAAGACAGAAACTTTCAGATACTTGGAAACTGATAAAGCCAAGAAGAAGAAGCAGAAGCAGAGGAAACAAAGGAATCTCTGCCACTAGTGTTCCCCTGTTTTTTTACTCTCAGGTTCTCTGCTCAGAGAACAAACATAACATTTTCTATGTTTTCTGATGAATAATAGAAATAGAAATCAAAGAGATTAGGGAGAGAGAGAGAGAGAGAGGAAGTGGGGTTGTGGCAAGTGGATGTGGTTTGTTAAAACTCTGTTTTTTAGATGTCTCCCTCTGCATGTGACTTATGTCTTCTCGTTAAGATATCCCCACAATGTTATCTTCTTTTCTCCTTACCAGCATTTCTAATGTATATTTAACTCTTTATATAGTTGGAGAATTTAATGGAAGCTAATAAGGTTTCTTTTCTCTCTGTGGATTACATGTAAATTATTAATTATTAAAACTGTTGTCTTTTCAATACTCAAAATGATTTAGTTAGACATTAGAAAATTTGAAGCCAAAAGAGAGATTCACATGCTAATAAACAACGAAATTAGTTGTAAACGGAAACGCATGCTTTAGTAGTTAGATCACCAGCTAAGAAGAGTTGAGTTTGACTTTCCTTCTACGTTATCTCCACATTTTAGTGTCATATCACACAATATTTTTTTGTTTCCACTTGATTAGTGATTACCTTCTTTTGTTTCTTACTATTGGGAAATATTAAAACGCATAATCATTATACCATTACGTCAATTTTACAAACCTTAAAAGGAATGGTACAAGTTAAACTTGTTTGAATAGGGAGTCTAGTCTTTGATGAAACACGAGAGATTAATAGGAATTTTACAAGTTTGATGAATTGAAGTACAAGATTCGACCAGTAAAAGTTTTCTCCATAACTAACTTAAGCTATTTGTGCATGAACATTGATCACTTGCGATCAAGGAGCAATTAAATAGTAAGGACTTACTTATAGTCAAAATTCCCCTGGATCGATTTATGTGCCTTGACGACCTTAGAGTAGAAATCCCATGATTGGTGTGTCTCAGTTATGGCAGTCTGACCAATTGGATTCTCCTCTACAAATTTCTGAACGTTCTCCGCATCCACTAACCTTTCTAGGTACTTCCTTAGCTCACCATCAGGTCCTGTTCTCAAGATTGTGAATTAATTATTAGAAACCGCAGAAGATAGCTCTGGAATGGTGGTATCTTTCTTTGCAAAATTGATTGAAAGAGAATATAAGGGAACAATGTGATTCTCCAATAACTCTTTCTGTTTGATATTGCATTGATGTTGAGTAGTTAAGAAGGGAAAGACTCACCCAATGCACAATCTTTAAGGTCTGTGTACTGGTACGGGAAAGGAAAGATTCCAGTGTGCGGCTACAAGAGAGTAAGAACAATACCAACCAATGTTGATGTTTTAAGAAAATGTGAGATCGCAGACATTGAATACATAAAGCCTGACTAATTGCAAGTGTTCGAGTACTTACAGGATTACACAAGGCCTTGTCAGGTGAATCGTCAACAAGCAAAGTGTTTGTCTCATCATACTTTCGTTTTCCACAATTGAGACATGCCCCAAAACGGTCCCATACTCTTCTTAGATCCTTGAGGAACAAAGGTTTTGAGCTGTTCTCCAGAGTTTTGAAGCCTGTTGTAATGCATATACTCTGATCCTGTGTAATATATGAAAACCGGAAAAAAAAATGAATTAGAAAAAGCTCTGCTCATATGTAGATTGCATATCTCCTAGTCAAAGAAATACAATTTATATAGCTCATAGAAACTGTAGACTTATATTTCTCTAACTTTCAATGTGAACTGCATTTCTCAGAGAGAGTTTGTAGAGATCACTTACGAAACAAAACAGCAGATTTTTCCCATAGTTTCCCATGACAACGTTGGTCATATAATCCAATCCACTGTAAAAGGAGAAGGAAAGACGGAGATAATAGAGGGATTAATCTTAGCAAGTAACTTTATATTTTAAGACATATGACTAAGAAAAACAAAGTTTAAATACTGAATCAGTTGAAGACACTTACATGAGCCTGGAAGACCATATCCCAACATTAAATCTCTCAAAGCAGAAATCAATAAAACTTGTAACAAAAGGTCTCCTAAAAACTATAGAGAAGAACAAAAAGCATTACTCTAGAGACAAAGAAGCATGTAAGAACTTACAAGTGGCCGCACACTGAAATTGATTCTTTATTTACCTGATCTGGCTGATATTTTACCATCTGGAACAAATTGACCTGTATGCCCCCGAGCAATGTCTACAAGGATTCCATTCAAATCAAATACAACCAACTTTCTGGTACTTTTACCTTCGCATGAGCATCTAGGTATATCTCCAGTTTCTGGTGAAGCAACACCTTGAGCCACATTATTGAGTATTAAGACAGAAGTTGACAGAGATGTTTCAAGCTTTTCCTCGGCAGATTCTAGTTCTTCCTCATTTCTAGGTTCAGAAACATCATCCTTCTTCTCATCCATATTATCAGTTTCGTAATCTTCACAAGACTTTTTCTTCTTATCGCTCTTTTTTCGCTTCCTCTTTTGTTTAGAATCACCAATTTCATCTTTTCTCTGTTCTTTGCATGTTCCACGATACTGGAGTTCACGTATCTCTTCCGTTGCGGATTTTCCAGTTCTACTTGTCCCATCCTCGCCCAAAAACTCTTGTGCAGCATTCCTATCACAATTTTCCAAAACTTCCTTGTTTGAATGATCCAACAAACAGTCTACAGATCCACTTTCTACGGTGGCTAATAAGGCATTTCCTGATGGATCGCAGACCTCCATATCTGCAGTACTCCGATCTGTCGATGACCTTTTCTTCTTCTTGCTCTTCCGTTTTTTGCTCCTTACATCACACACACCTGCAGTTTCCATACACTCTACTGACCCGCTTTTCATGGAGGTTGCTACAGCATTTACTAATGTGTCGCAGACCGCCATTGTTTTGTTTGTTCTCCTCTTCTTTTTCTTGCGTTTAGGATTTTGAATTTGGGACACCGTATCATTGGCTTTGACATCTGCGCCCATTTGTTGTTCCACTGTAACATCCTTCGATTTCAGACGACCAATGATCACAACATCAGCAGCACTTTTGTCCTCAATACTCATCAATTTCGATCCTTCAGCTTCAGAATCGTGCCTAGCATCACATATCGTAGCAACCTCTGAATTTGTTTCAACACCACTTTCTCTTTCTTCTTTGTCTCTCTTTCTTTTTCTTCTTTGCCTCTTTCTCCCACAACAAGTCATGTTAATAGCATCTGGCTGTGAATCTTCTCGGGTTGACAAAGCTGGGTCTGAAAGAAGTTGTGCAGCCTCAGGCTTTTCACATGAATCCTGAGCTTGTTGGCATAAATCTTCACCCAACATTTTCTCTCCACACAAAGCATCCTCTTTCTTCTTCTTTCTTCTCCTTGGTTTTTTTCTATTAGAACCATTCCTATTAGCAACTGGTACCGAATCCTCTTTCGTTGATAAAATTGGGTCTATAGTAACTAGTGTAACTCCAGACTCCTCGCGTGAGACTGAAGCTCGTTGGCATGAAGCTATAGGTAATGTAGACAAACAATTCCCGGAAAACTGAACTTGAACTTCACTGGTGGTTTTCTCTGTTTCCCCCTCCTTTCTCTCTTCAAATGAAGCGGCCTCATCCGCCTTCCCAGTTTGGTTATTGATATGAGAATCATTGCTCTTCGGCTTATTTTTCTTCTTCCTCGATTTCTTCTTCTTTTTCCCCGATCTATTCTTCTGCTTATCACTCAACTCAAGATTCGGCTGGCACTCGTTTGAGTTCGAAACAGTAGCTTCTGTAGTTGTTTCCAACGAAACAGTCTCCATGGTTCCTTTTGTTTTTACTCAGATGTTGCCTTCTTCAAAGACGCTGCAGATATAAAACTATCCAGGGAAACGTTTCTTGAGTTTAGCACAAGGGTGAGACAAGAAAGAAAACAGTGATTCAAAACTTTAGTGCTACAAAAAAAAGACTACACAGAGCTCCATCAATCTCTAGTGAAGAGAACAGTGATTCAAAAACTGAGCCAAAGATTATGCATTCGATGTGAATCAAACAATCCAACCAAAACACTTCATAAGAGATGCAAATCGTCTAGAAAAATACGCAAATTCTAATACGATTGTTCTTGAAAACATGATTGGCACCAAAAGCCAATGCTTTAGCAAAATCCGTCAAACTAGAGTAAATTAGATTCAAGCATACGAGATTCAATCGACCTGAGGATACGACAAACATTTAACATACATATCGGCAACTCAACCCCCAATAATGGCTTAAACCATAAACCCAGAAGTTTTGCGTAAATCGGCAACCTTGTTCCTTCAGAGATGGGTCGAAACTTAAATCTCAAATTGAAAACATAAATCAAACTCGAAGAAGAGACGGATAATAGCAAGGTATCAAGCTCACACTCTTTTTTCTACACAGAAACAGAAGAAAAAGGCTAATGTCTCTAAAAAAACGATAATCGCATCAGAGAATTTTTCCGGCGACGGCACAAAACCACGTCAACAGTTTCTACCAAAAGCAATGAACGATGAATAGGGAAATAACGGAAGACGTTTCGTACATAAGAGCAGCAAAAGAAAGATAACCTGAAAAAAAATTCCAATTCAAAAGGCAAAGAGTATCTCTGAGCAAGACGAACACGTTCACGGCGAATTCGAGTGCAAGGGCAAACTGAAGAAGCTTCATCAATGCGTGCTACTGCTCCGTTTCGGTTTAAATTAAAAACCATAAAGTTATCAAGAACCAAACCGGTTTACAAAAATGTCTCCAAATACCAGATATTAACCATCTTTTAAATCATTTATTTAAGCGAGTCCGTAGTGCAATGACGAATTAACCCTTGAACTTCTGTTCAGTTTCACAACATAATTTCTTTGGAGAAAAAGAAGCAGAACAGACAAAATTCAGTAACTGTGAAGAAAGAAGCATTACATTGCTTGCAAATTTAATTAACCAGATTGAAAAGCAAAACAAAAAAACCTAACTCAGAGTTAGCCTGTTCTCATCCTCACCATAGTCACCACCAAAATCTGAACTTAGATTCTAAATTAAACCCATGCTATCTCCAGGCTAATGTACAGGAAAAGAAATGATGTTTGTAGCTGTGACTGTGTTCCTCTGTGTATAGCGCTGAATCTCTCTTCTGCAAATCAGTTGTTCAAAGGAACAAAGTTAGACCCAAAATGATTGTAGATGCAATGGCTTCACCTGTTGTTGTGTAATCTAGTGGTTCAGTCAAAAAAGGACTTAAAAGACGTTTCCCCACCTTTGTCTTTCTGTAGCCTATGACTCTCCAGGTCCGGTCTTAGTAGCTCCAACATCAATCGATATCGCATTTCTAGATTCTAAAGACGATTCATCTGTCTGAGCAACTGAAGATGGAGCTGTATCCACAGTGACCTGCACAAAGAATTCAGTATTTTGCAGTAAATAAAAAAGCATAGTCATGCATGTCAAGAGTAAGGAATGTTCTTGAGGATATGCTATATAAAATCACCATATCGAGCTGAGTTACATCAGATGTAACGATAGCAGTTTCTGTTTGGTGTGGTACCACTGCTGCTGCTGTGTTTACATTAACATCCACGCCGTTTGATGGAGTACATTTGGCTTCAGTAGCATCAGCTTGATGATTGCTCCAAGTTCTTGACATCTTTGATCTGTTATCTTCATCGCCGTTCGACATAGCTGGCCTCTTTCTGCACAACACATAGATTGTTCACATTCAATGCACCCAGCAGAAAAGAAAAAGAAAAACCTGAAAAGAAGAAACTAATTGAACCACTCGCCTACTAAAGCTTTGATCAGTCGCCAGAACGGAGTTGTGCTTGGTTGAAAACAAAACGCCACGAAGCACTTTTCCATCTATCATTGTTTCTATACTGTAACCAACAGGGAAACTCTCGGTTAACCTGGCTTGAAACATCATCTTCCCTTGCTCAAATTGGCCAGTGTTCAAACCGAAACTCTCTATCCCTACAGTTAAAGCACAGGTTAGTGATTTCCTGCTACAGAAAAATGCATACTTTTAAATGTTTCAGTCTAATCTTGACACAGACCTTGATGATCCATATTGATTCTGACAAGAGAATTATCGTATAAGGAACTTGCTTGACTTTGTTCTTGGCACTTTAATTTCAGTTGCTTCTTTAGAGACATCTTCCCTAAATTCTGATCAAACCTTGCATCATATCCAAGTCCTATTAACCAAAAAAGTAGAAAACGATTAGTAAGGAGATGCCTCGTGATTTGGCAACTAGCAAGTTGAAGAGAGGAGGTTTGTGGAAACCTGTGTGTAAGTAGAACATGTCATCCAGTGCCTCGAGATTCCTATTGCAGCCACCAACGATGACGAGAAATCCAGCTTTGTGAGGATCTAAACAAGCCCCTGCAGAAGAGAACCTGGCAGATGGCCCTTCTCCTATGGTGAGAACCTTTGACCACACACACGTATCTACACGTAAGAACGACGAAGAAACAATTAACAAACAATGTGAATATGCGTAATCATCCGTCTCAGAGACACAGAAACCAATATGACACTAATACACTGTAGAAAGCATGCAAGTTGATACGATGGCTCATCCAAAACCCTTTGCCTCAACAGCTTTATTCCGGACAAGAAAATACAGAGAGGAAGGACCAAAGCCAATCTGCCCCACAAGTACTAAACTTTGCTATTGAATGATTGTCTCAGTTTACATACCGACATCAAGCACATAGAGATCATCGTAAAGATTCTGAGCATCCGTAAACCCTCCAAACACATATAAGTTCCTCCCAAGTGAAACAGTAACGTGACCAGCTCGAGGTGTCAACAACTGGCCTGAAGTATTCAGCTCCTTCCACATGAATGTATCTGAAATTCAAGGTTAAAAGAACATAACTTTAAGAAATGCTTTTGCACCTGTATCAAGGATAACCTTCAGACAGAAGACATACAGTAGTAAGGTTAAAAGAACAGGAATTTAAGAAATGCTTTTGCACCTGTATCAAGGATATGAACATCGGACAGATAATAGTCATGTCCATCTTCACCACCTATAACGACGATTTTGTTCTTCCACGACGAACAAGTGTGGCTATCTCGCGCAGATGGAGGATTCCCAAACGTAACGGCACGTTTCCACACATAAGTCTCTACACAACCGTAAAGCTGATTAAATTACTTGTTGCATCCAAGAATGAGCACAAAAAAGGTATTTTAAAACCTCGATATTAAGGCAAGAAACATTATGGTTTACAGTTTTTGTTTCGGAGTAAGTTAATCTACGTAAGATTTCTTATCAACGCATAAGAGAGTGTGATATGGAAAGATTCACATGCCAATTGAATAAAGCCATGCCTAAAACAGTACCTGTATTAAGTATGTAAAGGTCATTATAATAGATTTCGTCATTAACATCAGAAGATTTCCCACAGCCACCAAATACGAAAAGCCGTTTACCAACCAGCGTGGCGCTATGACCTTCTCTTGCCTCAGGCCCCTCTCCCCTAACACTCTGACATCTCCAAGTATGTGAAGCTGAAACCACAAACGGAAACAACAAACCAAACTGAGAATGACTTCTTGAAACAGGATGAAGTGAAGGCTTGAAATACACAAAGAAAAAAAGCTTACAAGTATCTAGAATGTACAAATCCTTGAGAGGTTTTATCCCATCAGTGCCACCAAACACGAAAAGGTTGTCGCCGACTGTTGTACAGCTGTGACTGTCCCTAGGAGGAGGAGGTGTGCCACTGATTATTGGCTGAGTCCATATCTGCTTTGCTGCAACAAAGATCATCACTGTGAGAGCAAGTAAACCACAATAGACAAGCTCAAAATCATATTAATACAAAACACTTACTCAAAAGGGGCCAAACCAAAATCATTCAAGTACGACGAAATATAATGGATTAAAGGACAAAAGCTTTCAATATAAAATGTGCATATAAGAAAATATGGTTATTTCTCATACCAAAATCAGACGGATTAAAAACTCATTGAGGGTGTAATTTCCTACATTGAAGCACAACATGCAAGATGAACAAAAATTCACAGGTGCAAATCAATCTCTAGATGATTGACAGAATCGTGACAGAGATCAAACGATAGAGAGAGAGAGAGAGAGAGCAAATAAAACAAAGATTCAGACATTCTGCAAATCCAAAATGGGAATCAACCTAAATCCGAAATGTTTAATAAAGAACTAACCTGCGTCGAAAACATGGACTTGATTGGTTTGGCAATTATCTCTGCCATAGCCACCGAATACGTAGAGAAAGCTACCGCCTTTAATGGCGTTACAAGTGTGTCCCCACCTCTTTCCGGGCCCGGAACAAGACTCACCGAGACCCACTTGTTGATGTTGTTGTCGGACCCTTTCCCACCTCATTTTCCGGGCGAGAAAATTCCTTGCTGGGTGAGAAAGTGCGGGAAAAATGAAAGGGTTTTTTGAGGAAGATGAGATAATCCGAAATCCAAATATTTCTTATGCCGATTACAGATGACAAAGGTGCTTCCTTTGTTGCTTAGGTTTTTTTTTGTCCTTTTTTTTGCTAACAATGGTTATCGCAAAAAAAAAGAGAGAAAAATGAAAAATTTTGGCGAGGAGAATAATACAAAAAGGAAGAAAATCTTGCAGATTAGTTTACAAAGCGCGAGCTTCCTTACTTTTCGTATTACGTGGCACATTCTTATGACGTGTCGATTAATAACTGGTAGATTTTAGTCTCCTAAAATAGTGAAATGGGCCCCCGAGGGTCAAGGAAATACGTTACAAGGATCTTCTTTGGGTTTTTTTTTAAAACAAAATTATGTGATTCGAATAATGTTTGAAAAGAAATATAAATAACCTACACTAGATACTTTAAGGAATAAGAAGGATAATGTTTTATAGCGATTTTGCATAAATAACTCTGTTAATCGACCTAATATTATCAGTAACATTATCTACAAAACTGTTAAATAAATAACTTCTTAAGAATATTTATATACCCTTATAACATGTTGTTAAAGAATTATGAGGAGATTATTTTTGGATAAACCAACTCGAATATTAGTGATATATTGAGACAAACACATCAGTACATCAACTCGAATACACTTTTCAATTATTGGATAAACTATTATTTTATGCTTCAATTTATAAATTTACAAAAAAAAAATTTAATTGTGATTGACATTAAAAGGTTTGTAATCTACACCTACAAAAATGGGTGGTAGTTTTATTAAAAAAAATAGTAATGGTTTGATATTAATTCATAATATTGAGGAACATTAATAGCAATTTAAGGTAAAAACAAATGATGAGACTAAAAAATGCAAAAGGCAATGTCTTTTGAAGATATGATCATAAGATTTTTTATACTTCTTCCATTTTTAATTATTGTTTTAATCTTTTTTTTTTTAAATTATCGTTTTGATTTTTTAATACAGATTTATGATAATATTTTTAGTTTTATCTCTATTTTAGTTTATTAATCATTCATATTAAACAAAATAATATATTAATTAGAAGTACAACCGAGAAAATAATTTTCTTAATTTATGTAAAATAATCTAAAACTACAACTAAAACAAAACAAATGAAATATTTATTTATCTGTGATTTATAAACTAAAAAGTATAGAAAATGACACAATCGATCAACTATTTAATAGAGCTGACAATCATGTTGGATAAGGTTATTAATTTACATAAACCAGACTTTTTTACAAAACGACATAACCAATCTACTATTCAGATTGACAAACATATTAGATTAGATTTGTTAACTTTTGTGTTACTATGATGATAATATATCGTAAAAAACCAAAAAAACAAAACTTTATATGAGGAACAAAAAATATAAAAATAATAAATATATTAATAATATAAAATATAGCAAACATGTAACAATAAAAAATCTAAACCTTAAATAAATAACCATGAACATACACTTGTTGAACATTTTTTCAAACATAACTAAAAAATGTTTCTAGAAATATGACAATTTTTTTTTACCATAGTTTTTTGAAATTCCTAATTTATGTAAACTGTGATAACTTTCTAGTATATTCTACCCTAAAAATATTATCAAGAGTCTAATTCTCAGGGTAAACACATTATTATAAACACTGTTCAAATTCTATAAACTTGAATAGTCATTCAAGATGAAACAGTTAAGCATATTACAGCCAGAAACGAGTTATATCTTCCGATTCCTCTAATAATTACTTTCGTTTGTTTTTTTAGTACTGAAAATTTCGTATCTAAGAATGTAAATATAATGAACAAATTAGTTTTGTCTGTGTATTCCAAGTGGCTGGCAAGATTATTAACATTTCACCATTTCTTTTTATCTAGACTCCAAACAATTTGGTCTACCGATGAGTGTAAGTGTGTCGGTTTGTGTCATATTGTTATTCTAATCAGAAAACAATTCCATACTTTTTCACTTACCCATATTTAGATTAGAGTTTTTCACTAACCCATATTTTAATTTAGACGGAAAAAAGAGTACTACATTGACAAACAAATATAATTAGGATTGCTGTTCCAAATCAGTCTAAAAGACAGACCAAATTGCTTTTGCCTTGAGATAAATAGGAATGGTAAAATCTAATAATCTTGTGAGCCAAGCACAATATGGTCTCAAAGGTTTCTTCTCTAAGATGACCAGAACCAAGCAAGGTCAGGTCAAAAGGTTTAGTAACGGAAGCGACCTCTCCTAATCCGAGCCCAAGCAATGGCTGCAACTGCAGCTCCTCCCAAGTGAGCCGAACCTGATATGTTACTGTTCCCCTGCAGTGTCCAAATTTTGTGATGTTTGTTTAAGAATCATCATCAGATTTTTCCCAACAAGTTTGAATCTTTGCAATGTCTTAATAGATTCTCAGACAAACTAAAAATTACCTCTGTTATCCTTAAAATGTCTTTTCCTATGAGGAAGATTCCCTGAAAGATAAAGAAAGGTGGGTTTTAGTTGACTTGAGAAGAGAAGCTTTAAGCTGACATGATTAATCCAATGTATAGAGTAGCTAAGAACTTACAAGCAACATTGCTGGAACCGGAATGATAAAGTCGAAGTATAGAGTAGCTGTTGGATGCAGGAAGATATCGAGCAGCATGATGGCATTCACGGCTCCACTAGCACCCTTTCATGCAACACACACACAAAAAGGAAAATTTCAATTCATTCTGCCTTGCCTCCAACAAATACAGAACATTGGATTATAGGATCATAGAACATTAGCTCAAGAATCAAAAGTTTCAGAGGCTTGATATCCAAATCAAAAGATTTTCAATGCTCAATATAAAACCATGAGATTCAAACATACCAGTCCCGGGGTTCTCGATGGATCCCTCACGAAAGCTCCTTGTCCCTGTCCACCGCATATGATTAGTCGCCCAACAAGAAAAAGGTAAAGCCTCTCCACACAAAAATTATAATCTAAGTGCAAAGCTATCTTACTTGAGGACCTAGCATGATTTGAGATAAAGGAAACTATCTAAACAATTTTATGCTGGTTGCTCTATACCTTGGGCGATGACGCAGCCATATAAGCATGGTGAATCAGGTAGAAAACAGAGCCACCAAGCGCTCCAGCAACGTACAGCTTCAAAAGGAACTGAGGGCCAAAGTTTCTTGCGATCTAGCAAGAGAAGGATGAAGAAGTAAGCAATCAAAGAAACCAATTTACTATCTCTAGCAAAACTAAAATCTAGCTGTGACAGACTCAACAGTGCTCCACTCAACAAATACAAAACATAAGACTGTAAGAGAAAAGAACTCTACACTGGTTCCAAAGAAGTAGAGTCCAATCATGTTTGAGATGATATGTCCAACATCGATATGACTGAATGCTGAAGTTATCAGAGTGTGTATACGTCCGCTCGTGAAATTGTCCAGCGATATCTGACCAAAGATCAATCAATAAGCATCTACAAGTAAAAAGAAGTCACTGATTCGCGAATGGTAAAAGGCCATTATCAAGTATCACTCATGATATATCACCAGCGTTTCATATAAAAGACATCTACTTCCCATTTCCTCACGTCAGGAATCAGAACAAGCATGTACTGAAACGAAAATCTCTCTATAAAGTTGTAAAAGCTTTGAGGTCTGACCATGAAATTATTCATCATGAATTGTTTGTCGAAGACTCGCCACATCACAAACACAGCAGCGTTAGCTGCTACTAACCCAAGAACAACGTCATTAGCTGATAACCCTTGAAGCCAGTGCTTCCTGTTAAAGGTAGAAACACAAAATGAAACCAGAAATCGATTTTTTTTTTTTTTACTTCTCTCATGAGAGAATCTCAATTCAGGTAGTAAGGATGATGAGGGACAATACCATTCACGCCTTTGAGACCCAGAAAACCCCTGGAATTCAAAACCCTTTTTGGGAAACTGAGAACCGAAGAACCCAGCTCTGGATTCCACGAGATTTCCCGATTTCGCAGCTTTGTTCCCTGAAGCGCTCGCGAAAACCCAACGAATTTTCGCCGATCGCCATAGCAGAGAAGGGTCGAAGCGGCTCGCGGGAGGAGAAGGCGGGCTCTGAGGAAGGTAGTGGCTCCGAAAATGGCGGTTCTGGGTCGGCCTATAGAGCGAAGTGAAGGACTGATGATTCGGGTGAGTGTGAGTTGTTGGGTTCGTGAGCAATTTGGTGAGACGCGCAGATGAGTCGACGACGACTTTACGAGAGAAAATCGAATTCATTTTTTTAACTTCTGAATAGTAGCAAATTTGCTCGATTAGCGAAATGCAAAAAAAGGCGAGACCTTTCGCTTAAGAAAGAAAGAAAAAGAAAAAGATCAAATTTTGATGGGAAGCGATGCACCGAGAATTTGTGATTTGCGCTCTTAATACCCAAGTGCTGGATTTGGACTACTGGGTATTGTTCAATAGTCTCTGTTCGATTTTGCTTTTACACATAGGGAGAGAGGAATCATCGCTATGTGCAGAGCAATTTGTAGCAGCTTTGATGCTTTCGGTAAAAACGTTCTTAATGCTTTGGAATTACAGACTTCCAGTTTTGTCGTTTTTACTGTTTGCTAGTTAATTTTGTCTTATCAAAAGGACAAAAATTGTTACTTTTGGAAATAGAAACTAATTTCACCGCAAGCATTGAGAAAACAAAAGTAGCAACTACAATTATATTTGCAGTTTTTTTAAAACATACACCATACCATACATCTAATATTTCATGCTACATTTTGAACAAAACAATACTGTAGATTGAACAAAAAGCAACACACAAAATTGGTGGTATTTTCTTCACATGAGTCAAGTTTATTCTCTTATTAGAATATTTACATGTTATTTTTAACCAAACAACACTCCATCTCTCTGTATAATACAAAATGCAGAGCGATTGTTCTTGTCCAAAAACATCATTAGATTTTGCTTATACCAATATCGCCAGATTGTTATCGTCCCAGCCAGTTTCTAGAATGATTCAATTTAGTAAATCAAAATTGTTTACATAATTACAAGTGATATGTTTCTTCTACGCACGTCAAAGACACTAACTTTGCTTAAACAATTTTTAAATGACAAGTTTCTTCTCTTTGGCTCTTGGTGCAAAACAGAGCTTGCTCTGTTTTTTTTCTTATTGGTTTCTGCATATTAATTTGGTATGTATGACCATTAGGAAAAAACGATACCTATTATAGTGATAAACACGCTCAACAAAAATAGTAACTCTTCCAACGGAAACTAACAAAATCAACTTATAAACCAGCATAAGGATCAGAAGATTCAGACAGTCATAGCTTGAAAACAGAAAGATCATTCACGGTGCTGAAGAAAGAAAACCAGTTCCTTTAAACTTCTCCTCCATCAAGCCATCAAGACGAGCCACCATCTCCGGAGTCAAATAATTCTGCCAATCCCCAACTTTCCCTTTCCTGAAATAAGCACTGTTGGCATAAACAGCAGGACGATCCTCTCTATCTTTCTCCCCTTTGTTAGCTTCAAGATTCTTCAAATTCTCAAAGCTACAAAGCTTCACAACTTTCTCAACAACGTTTTCTTCCTCTTCCTTCTCCGTGAATCCGTAACCCATAAACTCGGCCAACCTCTTCACGTACGGCAATGGATCAGCTCTCATCGTCTCGTACTTGAGAAACAACATCTGATCTGGGTTTGCCTCGTGAGCCTTCCAATACCCTAAAACATGATCAAGATAAGGACCGTACGCAGATAAACCTTGACAGTACTTATCAAAAGCCTCCTCAATGCCAATGACATCTCCTTGCTGTGACCTCTCCTTGTGAGCAAATGTCCACATGGAGACAAATGTGTCCTTTGGGTCTCTCCATATGTAAACCATCTTGCAACCGGATTCAACGATCGATTCGGGTAAGAGATCGTAAGGGATATGAGTCGAGAAGAGCGTGTTTCCTTCGTCGTTAAGAACATCGACGCTTGGGAAAAACGGGAAATCGATTTCGATGTAAGGCACGAACTCGTGTGGGTTGCGTTTGAGAAGTGGGTTTGTGGAATCGTCGAACTTGGAGCGATTCGCGATTGCGAAAGTTAAAGCTTTGAGCCAAGTGGTGCCGGTTTTCGGGTAGCTGCAGACGAAGAAATCGTTGGGTCGAGCTTTGAAGAATTTCTGGGCGTGGAGTAAGCCTTCGAGGAGAGGCTGTAGCCACCAGTGACCACCGTACTCGACGAACGGATCTTTTGGTCGCCACCCACTTTCGTGAGGAAGCGTGGCGATGATTTCTTGGTAATGTTTCTGGTTCTTCTCGAATTCGGACGGTGATGATGCTGTTTCCGTTGAGTCGGGGGGATTCGACTCTGGTGCAACGACGCCGTTTACGGATTTGGATTCCATAATAGATATATATGTTGCTAATGTAAATCGAGTGAGTGATGAGATTACTCGTTCGTTATGATATGCTTATAATATATAGTTTGTTGTGAGGCATTACTATATAAGTAGGTTGGTGGTTAGGAGGATTTTATTTACCAACAACGTGTTATATATGTGATTCACAGTTGCTGGTTTGGTGACTATGTTATTGCTTTTTTTTCTTTCGTTTGTAAGTAATACTGTAATAGCATGTTTTTAGTTGCATATATTTGTTTAATAGATTTTGATAATTGGTTTGTTTAATAGATTTTGATAATTGGTTTGTTGTGATGCTATTGACATCATTTTTTCGTACAAATGTACTATTTTCTCTTTTGTTATAGCCGATGGAACAAAAACATTAAATTGTTATAAGGCTTGATGATATGGAAAAAGAAATCTCAGTAGCCACAGAGTATTCTACAGCTTGAAAAAATAAATTAAATCATCCTTGATAAATAAAAATAAAAACTCGCCAAAAATAAGTATCCCTGTAATCTACTGAACCATAAGTACATCATTATGGACCCTCTAGTGTGTGATTATAAATTTTCTCTTCAGACCATAAGAAGAGAGCAACAGTCTTTAAGAGAAAACCTGAATCTGACAAACTTTCTGAGATCTACAATATTCCCCCCAAAACAAAAAAGAATTTTCAAAGTGTATAAGAGATCAAGAATCTTCAGATATGGATTAGTCTCAACTCTCGAGAGCCTTTTACTTTAAGCTGTGACACAATCTTGTAAATAAGGATGGCTCGAGTTCAAAAACCTTAACCAGAAAGGTTTATACCTACCAATGGCCAGCTTTAGCCAAGGCTTCATGTTGCCATTATAGTGTATAACAGCCGCGGTTTCGATCAAACGATTATCGATGTTCACATCGTAACCTAAACCCAAGACATGCCATCTTCTGTCTAGTGGCTCGGTGAGACCATAGAAAGCCAACAGACCTGGAGGGAGAGTCCCGAGTTTCCAAAGCGTTCGGTCTATGTTCTGCTCTTGCCAGTAATGGTACCGAGAAGTCACATTCGCTTTCCTCCATGCGATAAGATCGAAAACGTTCATACCGAAAGCCCATCCACATGCTTGTGGGTCGAACTTGGAGCTGATGAGTGGGTTTGAGAAATTCAGATACTTGTAATAACGGTGAAAGGCTTCAAGACATGTTTCCACAGCTCCATTGACGTTGTTGTGCAGATCCAAGGAGAAGAGTGGAGTCAAATCTTTCTGAACAACAACATCGTCGTCTAGGAAAACAATCTTTTCTAGCTGCGGATAGATCTCGGGGATGTAGAATCTGAGATGGTTCAGTAACGACAAGTACTTTGGGTTCCTCACTTTTGGCTCGGAATTCGTTTCTTGACTTGTCTGGTCCCCGAAATAGTAAGCTCTTGAATCTGTATCCAGCAGTTGCTTAACAACAGGAGAATATGAAGCATTCAACCAAGTAAACTCTTCTATGCTCCTAATCTCTATAGCTGATCCCTTGAAGTCATTACTTAGAAACCAAGCCTGCATAGCTTTGTAGCTCACTCGATTCGTGACTATGTGGAAAACAAGCTGTTTCGGGTGATCGGCGTTGGAGACGGTTGAGTTAACAACAACCGAGGCGGCTATCACGTTATCCGTGAAGATACAGAAATGGTAGAGGTTGTTGTCAACAAGTCTGGGTGAGTTTCTGTTCTCATCTGCTAGTTCATGGCGTGATGGTTGAGTTAACCAATCAGATGTGAGTTTGATCATCAAGCAGTGGAGGCTCTTTGGCAGTGCCTCGGCAACCGATTGCCCAAATATCGTGGTTTGAACGGTCGCTGCGTTTGCACGCTCTTCAAGGGACTGGATGTGAGATTTCATGGTCATCATAGTGGTGGCTATGTCATAATGCGCATCTTGTGCCTTGTAGATAAGAGCTGATAGACCACTAATAATCGGTTTTGCCTCATCTACTGAAATAGGTTGACCTCTCATTGCTGCTTTTGAGAGCAAAAGCTGACACCTTCTGATCTTAGAACTCAGTTCCCAAGCTAAATGAAGATTATTGTGCTCTTTGGCTATAAAAACATAAGCCTTGGCGAGCGTCATCTGCTCTGCTAACTGCCTAGAGAAGGAGGAAGCACTTGTTACCTCTTCCGTGAAGTTTAAACGAGGAGGAGATACGTTCTCGATTTTTGCGTCTCTCTCCTATCAAACACAAGAAGATCAGAGTGAGTTCTCCAAAGACACAAACATCAAAGAAACGATCTTTCATATAATGAAGATCAGAGTGAGTTCTCCAGAGACACAAACATCAAAGAAACTATCTTTCATATAATGAAGATCAGAGTGTCCATATTCCCCTTTCCTATATAAACCTTGTGAAAGAAAACGCTATGTTCTCAAGTTCAGGCCTGCCTAAAAATGCTCAACAAACTTCTTCTAATTAAATTGTCTCCCCTGTAGCATTTCCAAATCAAGGAATACGTATTGTGCTTATGTTCCCCTCAAATGTTTTTTTATGTTTTAGGAACTTGGACAAAATCAATTATGAAAACTCATCCAACAAGAATAAATCTTTACATCACCAATTTTTCTATAATAAACTACTGCATGTCTTTTTAACAGGAGAACTTAATATAAAAGGTAACCAACTTTCTTGTATTCAGATTGACCATCAACACAAAAACCTAAAGGTAATAAATATTATCAAGAAATTTCAGTCATGCAAGAGATTATTTTACAAATCGGACATAAAAATGCTCTGTTTTTATGAACTTATGCACTCACAAATCACAATAAGAATAAGAACGTATTAAACCCAAAACAAAACAAAAAAAAAATGTCAATTAGAACTACAATAGCCACCATATATTCTCAGGCAAGTAATTTATGAAACACCCAAGTGAAAATTTGCACCTTACAGTAAAGACCAGTAACCAAACATGAAAAGCTTTCCCTAAGTTTTGAAAACAGAGGTCCACATCAAATAGGTAGCTAAACTAACATTCGGTTATGGGTTCCTTTGTGAGCACATAAAATCATTTTCAATTGAAAAAAAAAAAAAAAGACTTCAATTCAGCAACTTCACTTATTCCACAGTTTAGAGCTTGATCGTATAAGGATTATCAGCACGATGAAATTTTTTGTCAGCACAAGAAAGATCCGCAATTTTTCCATGAGGGATGATCATAAGAGCGAAAAACAAATCTCAGCAACCAATCCATTTTGCTTTCAAGGAAGAGTAAAAAAAAAGGGAATAAGGAGAAGATGAGAGAAAGACATACAACTATAAGCTGAGGTGGATCTTGTTGATGATGATGATGCTGAACCATGAAGAGAACCAATCCAGCGACAGAGAAGGAACCAAGGAGAAGCCATATCCAACTCGATAATCTCCTTCTAGCTAGCCGCCGGTAATCCGCCGGCCGCCGCCTCATCGTTCGCTACTCCAAGCCGCCGAATCCTCCACGGTTTCTCCTTCCTCACCAGATTCTGAATCGATTTTTTTACACTAAATCCAGATTCGAGAAGAACACCCAAGGAATTCGAAAATCTGCCGACAGAGAGATCCAGAGGAAGAATCGAGAAGGAAGTGAATCTCTCTATAAGAGAGTGAAGAAGCGAGTTTACGATTGTGATCTGGCTTTCGCTTTATTTTCGCGTTTCTTTGAGTGCATCGAATGATTTTCTTCTTCACTGTCCAACAAAAGTTTATTTCTCCAGATCTAATTTTATTGGCTACACTGCTGTATTTGAGTGGAGATAAAAAAATAAAAAAATCGTTTTGGCTAAACTTTTTCTCATATTTCCCAAATTAGTGAATGAAAAATAATTTTGTTAACAAATGAGACCGTAATAAATAGATAAAACGTCTATAAACACCCTATATCACTCGGTCTGTGGTAGATATATAGATTTTGTGTTTGTCCAGAAACAAAAGAAAAGTATGCTGTAATAGAAGACGTATTTATTTTGTTTCTTTTTAAGCCAGCTACAAATTTATAGTCAAATCTTTAAATTCTCTAAAAATTATGTCTGGAAACAAATGGGCCGGTAGGCACGCTAAGTTATTTTATTTTTTCATAATCTCGCGATTTGGACTTTGGGCTTTTCTTTCCAAATAAGGAATCAACTGGCTGATGTAGAAATAGAAAGGACTGTATACTGACAAGTGGCGGCAACGTGATACGAAAGGTAGTGTTGTTATTGTGACATTATCTGGATAATATTAATGCATGAACAAATATAAACAGACGAAAATCATCAAAACAAGAGGTTGTAAGAGTCTTTGTTTAATAAATTTGGGGGATGTTTTAATCCCCTGACTTATACCAAAAAAAAAGAGGTTGTTGTTGCTCTGCAAGAATTCAATTATGTTTTAAATATAAAACTTTTATTATAATTACCCCAGCAAACAAAAACTATTGTATCGTTAATTAATTGCTTGTCCTGTTATGATTTAGCATCTGTAGTCGACGTTCATAAAAGTAAATAAATACAAATTCATAATTTGCATTGGTTTTTCAAATTATACAAATCAATAATGATTAATATCAATTTTTGTAAACTAACATATAACAAAGTTGATATCAATTATTGAATCCATGTTAAATTAGTATATCATATTTTCGTGTCATTTACTAACAAGTCGTTTAGTGTCGTTTCTTTTTAAAATAAACTTTAAATCGTTGATGGTAGACGTTACTTTTTTGTAGTGGAAGCAATCACACAGCTTTAAATTTTTATTTTTAATTATCACCAGAAATGTTGTACTTTAAATGGACACTCAATTTATGTTAAACAACTGGGAAAAAAGTTGGAGAACATAGAAGCAATTTAGCTTTGACGAAGCCATTGGATGGTGATTGCACCTTTTCATCAGATCGCATATTCTTTTATATTCCTGCCAAATTATATAACAGTAGTACCGACCAATTCAGCAACTTTTCAATGCAATCAGAAAAGAGTAATCGCATTTTAACTTTTATATATATATATATATATATGGTATGTGCTTAGGCATAGGTTATTGGAAATCTGAAACATCTATTCTATATCATATAGGTTATATGTGTGTTCCAGTTAAGTACCAACCAGTCAGGTTTGTAGACAAACTATATTTGAACGTTAAATGTCCGACACCACGTTCTCAAATGGTACAAAATCGTTGAACAATAAGCGTTTAGTGAAATGTTGTGGTCTATATAGGTTTGTCTTGTAATTAAGATTTTATGTAAATTAATTTAATAAAAATAATTAAAAGTATTTCAATTATGGTCAAGTTGGTCACTGAGTCCGAGTTGGACAGGGAAACATCACGAGCATATCTCGAGGGCATATTTCTATAGTTTCAAACACATTTTAAATATACTTTATATATATATATATATAGGTTTGAATAGAAAAAAATAATGTCAAATGAAAAGGAGCCAACCTTGAAAGTTTTTGATTTGATGAATAAAGTAATACATTTTTGTTTGTTCAAAAAAAAAGTAATACATTTTTGATAAAGTGATGAATTAAATAATATATACATGCATGCATGGTTAGTCCACTATTATAGATTGTTTGGTGCCACTGTTACCGCTACGTCATTGTCCTTTTAAATGTTAAGAGTCAAAAGCAAGAATGTGGCACTACGATAGAGTGCGAACTGCCAAGACCGGCAATGACTTGTGACGACCCACCACACATGCTATTGCATTATTTAAAATAAATTATATAAAATAATAATAATAATAATAATGCAATTTTAAAATATTTATCCAGACACTAACCTTTTATATCGAGTATCAGATAAAAAGTTGAGGATTAAAGGAGAAAAAGAAAATTAGGCCGCCCGGTTGATTACGTAGTGTACAAGATCATACAAGTTGTTGAAAAGACTTGTATATCGATCATTCCCGGAAGCAACCCTCGGTGTGTACTTTTATTTGGACATGAATAAATAGGATTATCTTATATATACACACCCTATATGTTATTTATTGTGTGGGCAGCTTTCCAGTAATCTGCGTCGACAGGTTTTTTTGGTTCTTTGACTTTTATTGCATCGTTAATCCTTTTTTGGCGTGTGTGTTTTAGGATGAATCAACGTCAAGAAACAAATGAATATGAGTAATCATCTCCAATGTTGGTATGTGTTTTCGAAAATATTAAGACATCGACATGCAAGTTAGAAAAATTAAATTGGATCACGCGGCTGTTATCAAGCTTCGAAACTAAACATTGGGCCAAAAGCCTAGGTAGACATACCATTTTCATATAACATATTACTTTTTCAAACCAGAAAAGACCAGTTGATAATTTAATCAGAATTTGCTAATTTTATTATATATGAATTGTTCTGGAGATACTATTTAGTGTTTTTTAATTTCTTATGCCACTTTATCGTATATATATAGAAAACAATGTCTTATAAAAGCAAAATCATTTAACTTTTTTATAAAACAAAATTTTATTAAACAAATCTCAGCTTTTACTTTTGTTTCCTGCATGCTGCTTTAAAAGGATGCAATGATCGATATATACTATAATGCATTTCTTTTTTTTTTTTTTGGTCGAAATACTATAATGCATTTCTTTTTTTTTTTTGGTCGAAATACTATAATGCATTTCTTCTTATCTTTAATCCTTGGAATGTTCAAAGAATGGCCCACTTGCTTTATGTCGGTCTCATGCCTCGGTAGAGAGTGGCATATTAAATTTAAGCTATACAATATACAAAAGTGGTTGAAACAATTTCAAATTTCTACAAATCGGATATTTTTATTAATTGGAACCAATATATTTTCGGGACGAAACTTCATATTACGTCAAACTGTTGAATGGATTTGTTTTCTTTAGGATAACTTGAGTATTTTTGGTTGGTTGGCAACTCGGAATAGAAAAAGCAAATAGAATTTTTTACTAGCATGCTCACTCCACTCCTCGCAGCGGTATTGCCACATAATGAAATATATAACATTTTTTCGTAATGACATGCCCTTATTTTGTCTTTCCTATGATAAATTTTTCAAATTTGGTGCTTTTTGATCTCCAGTGGTTAGTAGTCGATATGTGACCTTTGATGAGTCAGACAAATCCCAGGTGACAGACGTAATGCGCAGATGCTAGATGGATAATGATGTTCTGAAACACTAACATGCATGGTCAGTACAATGTTTGGCAAGTCATACAGAAATATTTTTCGGACGATGCTTAAAGTTAGATCGATCGGGACCATAAAACTTGTGGAAATGTCCAGAATCGGGGATAAAAGAGATGCATCGTTTGAAGCTAGCTAGGTCAGAAGACTAATTTGTAACATAGTATGTTGATCTTTGGAAGACAAGGAAGATATATATATATATAAGAAATTATCCTTTCGAAAGGAGGTGTGATGCTCCTGGAATTATAAGATCATATGTAATGGGAAAAAAATAAATTATATGCTCATATTATCAACCTTCACGATGCATGATGCATTAGTCTTATTAGGCTAGCCCTGGGCAATAGTGTAAGACAACCCATGAGAAGTAAATAATAGTAGTTATGTCAAAATAACGTAAATCTCATGTTCTGATCGCTACTTTGTCAAGAGAGATTGATAACTCTTTTGCACGTTTGCAATCTATGAATACTAATATAGTAGTATAAACTCATTATACTGATAATCAGGGCTAAAGCCTATAAAGCAAAGGTTTTAGGCGTCAAATTATATATATGATTTCACTGGTATGTCAACTTAATAGTAGAATAGTGGAATATCTGAATAATAAACTAGCGAAATCAATAGGATGAATAAATTGAAAATTGAATAAACTCAAAATACTAAAAATCTAGTATCCATTAGATGAATGAATTTTTTTCTAAACTAATTATAAAATTAAAACGTACGGAATAGTTAAAAAATAGCGTGTCACTTTCACTTTTTATTATATATTTAGTGGAATCACGTTTTCAAAACGTGAAAACGTGAAAACATGAAAAAGCTACATACCATTCAACCCTATAGTCAAGTTAGAGACATCACAATTAATAAATTGCTTTGGTGTAGTGGTTTCAGTTGGTGTGATGTTTCCTCTAGGTTTCAGGTTCGATGTCTCTGATAAATTAAACTCGAAACCTATGAAGCATCACACCATCTGAAACTATTACACCAAATGAATTTTCTTTTATAAATGACAAACAAAAATACACATAAGGGCAAACGTACAAATGAATCAAAACAAGAAACATACAAAAAATTATAAATGACAAACAAAAACACACTTAAGGCAAACGTACAAAAGAATCAAAACAAGAAACACACAAAAAAAACATTTATATAATATATGACATTACAAGCTACATGCATGGCTCATCACCATCGTTATTATTATTTATTATCATCATCATCATCATGGTAACATATCTATTGACATGGTATATATATATGATCATTTTGAAATGATCATGTGGGGTTCATCAGAAGATTGGCTCATGCAAAATAGTTATCAATCTCTTGAAAGATGTCTTCATGTTCATAAAGCGCCGTCACCTCGGTGACATCATTTTCATCCTCCTGAAGAAACCTCGTAAGTTCTTTCATGAACTCAGTGTTCCCAACAGTAGACTCTTCCAACATCATAAAATCTTCATCACTCAGAAGTCTTGAGAATCCGATATTATCATCGCTATTACAATACATCAAAGGATCGTTTACGGAGGAATCAGAGAGCATGGACGAAGACGGCGTAACGTTACCGTTGCCGTCAACGGCCATCTGGCAGGGAAGATTCGAGGTTGGTGTGAAGGAAGAGCTCGTTGACTTATCTGATTCGGAGTCAACGGAAACACTTGTAGTGGTAGTACTGTGACTATTAGTAGTTAGTGGGCCACCACTTCCGATAATTTCAGACAGAACACTCTGGTTGATTCTCTTTCCGAACCTATTAGCTACTCTGTTCAAGAATCCAGCCGATGATAAGCCTGATTTCTTGTTGTTATTCTTCGCGTTGTGATCATTATCAAGATCATCAGCACTCGTTATTGTCTGAATAACGTTTTGTTTCTCCGGAGCCTCCGAGACGTTTCCTGCTTTGCCGGTGCCGGAGATCAAGCTCTTGTGTGTAACCGGATCGACACCTTTCTTGATCAAACGTTTTTTGATATGAGTGTTCCAGTAGTTCTTGATTTCGTTATCCGTTCTTCCTGGTAATCCACGAGCTATAGCAGACCATCTGAATAAAAACCATAAGATTAACACTTCATATTAGTGATGCTCACATACAATATACAAATATATGCATTCAAACCCAATATATTTTGGTTTAGTTGCTTTTTTGTTTTGTGCTGAGTTCGTTTCGTTTTTATTTTATTTTTAAACACATATACTTTCACTCTTTTTGGCAAACATTATTATTTGTAAAATATAAGCGTAAAAGCGTTCATTTCTTTTAATTACAATCTATAAACGTGCAAAAAGATTTTACTCCCCCTTAATTACAATTTTCAAAAAATGTTTGATAGAGATACTAAAATGTTTGCTGTTGTAGTTAAAAACACAGCCATTAATTTAAGTTATATTCCAAACGAAAATGGAGAAACGATGGGACAATATATATTAAGATAGAGAGAGGGAGACTAACTTGTTGCCGTGAAGGGCGTGAAGAGAGATGATAGAACGTTCTTCGTCTTCAGTGAACTCTCCTCTTTTGATGTCAGGTCTTAGATAATTGGCCCATCTCAATCTGCAGCTTTTTCCGCATCTCTTTAGCCCTATACCATTTGAAACGTTATTATTAGTATTATTTTAAAAGAGTAGTAATCACCAGAAAATACCAAATTATTGAATATTCAAACAAGACGGTATAAAAATAATAATTAAAAACAAATACCAGCTTTTTCCGGGAGAGTTCGCCATCCACCTTCACCGTGACGGTTTACGTAAGAGGTAAGCTTTTGATCTTCCTCGGGAGTCCAAGCTCCTTTCTTCAACCCTAATTCAGCTTTGCAACATGGTGTCCGCACCATTCTTGATTCTTGATTCTTGATTCTTGAAAGAATCTCAGCTTTCTCGATTCTTCAAAGAATCTCAGCTTTCTTGATCTAATGCTTATCTTCGATAGAACTCGAAGGGGGTTGTTCTCATGTGTAAACAGAGAACAAGGAGGAAAAAAACGAGAACCTGAGAGTTGAAACAAAGTGTGAAATGGGGGCGTGTGATCATAGAGATTGAGCACATGATCTTTTGATTAAAGAATTCAGACATCTGTAGATCTTTCGTATAGACATCTTCCTCTTTTTCGATACTCGAGATCGTTTTACCATAGAATTAACAAAGAACGCAAACAATAGGGAGGGGTCTCTTTGCTCTGTTTCCTTACCACAAGAGAGAGATTTTAAAAGAGAACCTTTTTTTTTCTTTCGAAGAGTTGTTTGTTTCACTTGCAAAGTGAGAAACTTTGAGGAAGAGGCACCATCTCTATTTATGCGTGCTTTTGGTTTGGCTGTACGTGTGGCTGCCGCCAACGACGTCGTTTCAAAGTGATTGACACTTGGCTCGGTTTCATTCCTTGCTCAAGATTTTTCTTTTGTAGTATTTTTATTATTAAAAAATATGCTAACTTTGTTAGTGGAATTCGAGATAGACGTCTGATCTTTCATAAAATATAAATATAATCCCGTTCTTTCATTTTATTGTCAACAAATAATAATCATGAGACAGCTATTATATAATTATATTATTTATCCCATGCATAAAAAGACCGCCATTTCTGATATCATATTTTCTCCGGTTTTTTTAAAAACAGATGTTTAGAAAGTTTGTTTTACAAAAAAATAAAGTTTCCAATTCTTTTAGTATAAATTTAGTGCTCTTTTTTTTTTGTTTAACTGATGATCCATATCAATCATATAGAACAACCTATCTAAACTAATATTAGTAATTTTTTTAACTAATCGAAAAGAATTTTATTTGATATGCAAGTAAATTGAAGGTGTGAAAATTTCAAAATAGATCAATCATTTTATAATATGAAAAATATATAATATGTTTCTCTCCAATGGAGAAAGAATTGATGTACCATTTCAATAGTAATGATAATTGATAATTGAAGAGAAATATAAATTATATAAGTCGATTTTTTTGAAGATTACTTTATGGTGTATTCTTTTTCAAACAAATATATAACGTATTTTTAAGTAAGCAAAAACGTATATATGAATGTAACATTATCATTAGCAATCCTGGATGAATAGATTCAGTAAAAATTTTACACATGCCAAGATCTACATTTTATTCAAGAGTTATATAATACGGCGCCGAAAGATTTGGAACACTAATAAATAATAGTCCTGTTGAATTTTCTGTTAGATCTTTGGAAATATTTGCTTTGACTAAATAAGTCGGTCAAGTAAATAAAGAAATAACATTTGATCCAATATGGATATACTAAAATTATCGAAAGAGTTAAAAAGAAGAAGAAAACATTTCACTGAATTGGGGAAACAAATAACTTTTTTATTTCGTATACTACATTATAAAAAATGTTTTTAATTTGAATAAATGAATCACGGCACAATGTATACAAGTTTACGATAAATAATTTATCTCTCAACACTTATGATATATCATCACGATGAATACCTATATTTACGTTATACATAAGTTTCCAATAAATTCTTTTTTTTTATCCAAAAAAAAATTTGCAAGTTTTATTAAAGAAAATGAACCTTTTAAACGTAATAGCAAATGTTAATAAATAACTGTATCAAAGAGCTTCAGCAAAAATAAAAAGAACTTAACCAGTATGAGAAGGGCAACGAATAAAAAAAAGGTAAGTGTCGTTGTCAGAATGAATTTAATTCAACTGTAAAAGATGGAGTGCGAGACTTTTCTAAGTACGACTGAAATCTTAACAAGTTATTTTTGATAAATGCAAGATATTTTAAAAATCATTAGACGACAAATTTTCAAAAGAAACAATAGGCAAACGAACGAGAACACACAGAATTGAAAATTCGAGGAAGGTAGCAAGTAAGTATACAAAAGAAGTCGTATTTGAATTAGATAAACTAAGCAACAACTTGGTCACTCAAACACTGGACTTGGACTTATCGATTCATCATTCGTGCCGAGAACGACGAAGAGCCACCAAAGTGATAATATTTTTTAGATTTCGTACAATTAGTTTCCACTCTTTTCATTAGACAAAACCCCCATTAGTTAGTCAATAATGTGTGTTTTGTTTTCCAGCGAATTTGTAAAAGAGTTGGTCTAGTCTAATGTTACCATTACCAATCTGATTCACTAGATGGGGTGTTACATTCGGTCTTTGATTTGTTTATATTTAAGTTTTTTTTTTTTTTTTTTTTTGCTAATTAAGCATATTGTGAAATATCGAAATCAAAATACAATTTCGTGCTTTCAACGAAAATATAATTTATATTTGAATATTTGTTTTTTGTTTTGTTTTGAGTTAGTTGTTTTTAGATGTATACGGCTTACAGCTTATTCCAAATATAGAAAAAATAAAGTCGAGTCAATAAAGGAAACTTGCTAAAACATTATACAAACATCGAAATTCATAACGGAGCCACCATGTCTTCTTCTTGGTATCATAGTTGGTCACCACCACTAGGCAAAATTGTAGATGTTACGTGTACAAGGGGTTTCATAGACTTGGAAACATATGTTAACGGTTTCAGATGAACTTTAACGGTATTAATTGGTTCAACCGAATTGAGCCCTATTACATTTTTTTTCCCTGTTTTCTTCTGTTTCTTTAACAAATCATACGGTAACAACAATTAACAAGCTTGGTTTTCACTAACCCAACTCTTCAACAATGCTTGATCATCCTAAGAAGTGATACATAAACTGGTCTTTACAAAATCTCCACCACTAAGCAAAATTACATACACAACTAAAAATTACAGTTTATCTCTTCATTACAAACAGTTTAAAACAATCTCACTACTTGTGTTGATTATTGTCTAGACCTCCGGCAGAGCTATCGGCGGCCACGGTGGCAGCTAACTCCATTAACCGCTCATAGTCGATCTCAGTTGTCTTGAACTTGAGTTTCAAACCAGCTTCAATCCATGATCTGATACAAAGAACAGATCGTGTGCTATCATGCGGCATGCAATACTTTTGCTTATCAATCTCTTCACCTTTACTGCAAAATATCTCTTCCGGTGCAGCGGAAGTCGCCTGCACCGCGAGGAAATCCCGAGCCATGTGGGAAAGTCGAGGGTATCTTCCGCTGTTTACCTTCCACCAATCCAACACATAGGTCTGCATCGGTACTATGGACTCTGACAAGTATTGAGTCAGTTCATCAGCAACACTGTTACTCATACTTCCCCTTCTTTTCCTTCTAGCGATTTCCTCTGCAAATGAGATAATTCCTCCTCCTCCTCCACCTCCTTCGTCAATGTCTTGAGGACGGTACCCGCTGGTCAGAGAAGATGTGAAATGAGGAGAAGAATAGTTACGGATGAAATGGGCTCTCGCTTCGTCTATATAGCTCTCGAGGTTGATCGTCTCTGGAATGTACTCTGTTTTGATGCGCGGGTCAAGAATGGCTGTGATGTAAGTGAATACGTTACAAACCTGAGTGTTGTAGCTTCTTGCCTTCTGGGACATGTTTTCAGCACAGGCTCTTAGCCAGTCTGGGTTGTGGCACGATTTCTGGCAAGTCGTGATCATCTCGGATATATTATCCATGAAGAGCAGAGCTAGACCGACGGTGAGATCCTTGTTGGTGCACATATCGTTAGTCGTTTTGTGAAACGAATCCAAATCCAAGTAATTGTGGACAATGGTCACAGCGTTCTTCTCCGCGGAACTCAACATCAATCTGTTCTCGAGAGCATCCTCGTTTTTCCTAATCACCGAGTCCAAGGACTTGCCAGCCTGCACCAGTATAAGCAGCCTATCACGCTACAGAAACCACAGGGCTTGATGACTTAAAAGGGTGAAAAAAAATGATCGAAAGCTCACCTTGCACAAGATGTTGAGCATCTGGTAATTGCCACTCCAACGAGACGAAGCATCGATCGGGAGTTTCCAGTTGCCTTCTTGATAAGCCGTTGTCAGCTGAATGAAGTCACCTGATAGCTCCACGGAGGCGTTTAACTCCCGAGTGAATTCTCTGATCTTTGAGATGATAGGCTTTATAGTAGCTAACCCGTCATCTATGATATCGTTCAGAGTTTGAGCAGCACATGGAATGTAGCAGAAAGGAAAGGCCTTTTGACCATCCAGGTACTCCTTCAGGCTATGACAGGCGAGAACAGCGTTTTCGCTGTTGTCATGTGTACAACATAGAACCCTGTCTTCAACTGCATATATCTTGAGGACTTTTGAAAGGGAGCTATAGATCTCAGAGCCTCCAGAGGGATAAGGAATCCGGCAAATGTCGAGCAGCAATCTATGAGAGCACCAGTTTTCGTCAATCCATTGGCCCGTTACGCTCATATAGAAAATGTTTTCAAATGAGCTCCAGAAACTTAATGTGACCGAGACTTTAGAATGAATGTGTTCCAACGAAGTCTTCACATCTCCCTGCATGCTTCTGAAAACCTCATGGAGTACGGCTTTGTATTTTTCAGCCGACCATAACTGGACGGCTGGGTTAAGAAACTTGAAGGAGTTTCCCAACCATCTCTCGTCTACGGTAGAAGGAGGAAGCGATGACAAGGCGAGCCACTTGAGAACTAGCCAGTTAAGGTGATCATAATCGAGCTGCAGTGGTGCTTTCACCTGGGGCTGCGACGGTTTTACAACAACCGGTGGTGTCTGTGGTACTACTGAGCTGGTGACAGCGTCTGCTGCAGCCTTATCATAGCCTGGATGTCGATTATTCAGATGCCTTCCAAGATTACCTTTAACAGATAAAGGAAAACACTTAAATATAGAACCAAGCTTAAGAAATGAGAATGGAGACTGAAACACTTTAGAAGATATGACAGTACCAGTGGCTGTCGCAATCGAATAGCTTTGTCCGCAGAATTTGCATTTCCGAGTTTTGCTGTCTGGCGCAGTCTCGAAATATTTAAGATAAACCGATGTCATCGTCTTCTTGCGTTTAGGGGGAGCAGTATTTGCCTTTTCAGAAGAGCCTAATCCGATGTCAATGGGATCAGGGTGTGGAACAATTGTCATATCCATCATGGCTTTCGGTTCCAATTCTACATCAAGGAAGCAGCCACAAAGAAATGAACATAAGTGGGTTGTACTATTCTCAATTAGCTTAGCAAGACATTATTAGATTGATGATAGTGATACAGAGTTTTCCATTACCTTTGTAGGTTTTGAATGCATTGTTTACATTCCACTCCATCTGATTCAGAGCTTCTTTGAAACCCACCAGGTAGATTTCAGAGAGGGAGAGAGACTACTATGAACCCAAAACGATCCGTGGAGGGAAAAGCGGTTGCAAGAGAGGGGATTGGTTTTTTTTTGGAGGGAAAGTAGAAATAGCCGCCACAGAGAGGGAGGATCGGCGCTGGATCTCTGAGCCGATTTAAGGAGATAGAGAGAGAAGCGGATCTGAGCTTCGGTAGATCTGCGAGTCGGAAGTCCGCCGATCTGAGAGATCCGTTACGGCGGCGGATCCGGTCGATATCGTCGGCGAATTTGACGGAGGAGCGGAGCTAGGGGAGATAGGCTGGCTCTGTTTCTTTCTCGCTCGGCTGGTCTAGGGAAGAGAGAAGTTAAGAGTCAGGCTCAGCTAAAATGACTCCAGCCAATGGCTCGGTCTGGTTTTGTTTCGGCTTTCTTCGGTTTGTTTTTTTCTTTCGGCTAATATTATCTTTTTACATTTTTATTTAATTAATAAAATATCAGTTAACCACACACAAAAAAAGAAATTATCCTCACTAAGAATGGGTTGAAATAATTTTGTAATGATATTATTTAGTCAATATTATCTTCTGTTTACCAAAAAAAAAAAAATTTATACAAATGAAACCAAAGTGTCAATCTTTCCTATTTACTTTGCAGCTTTAGAATGTAGTGAAGACATAATCAAACCATAATTATACCAAACCAAAACGGAAAAACCCAAATACTCTCACTTGATAAAAAAAATATTGAAAAAATCAATGCTGCCTCTCGTGCCACGCTGTCACTTATATATCTTTTTTAAAGTAATAAATTAATAAATTAAACTGGGCCCCCCAAAGCTCAAATATCGGGCTGACAAAGCAATTTTTGACCGTTACATACATTTTCAAATAAAAATAAAAAAATATTTTTCATTTTCTTTCTTCTTCGATTGGAAGAATATCCAACAGCAAGAGTGAAAATAGCAACTTTTCTTACACTCTGAAAGCTTTAGCTTTGACCAACGCTGTACTCCTCCAGTCTAATCTCAACGGCGATTGAGATCACTCATAAATTTTAACTCTGAAGATCACACACACAAGAACAAGATCTTATTTCTTTCTCCTTCTTCTACAATTTTATTTTTTCTGGGTTTTGTGTTTAGCATAGTGAGATATAATCTTAGATTCTGAGGACAAAAAAGGAAAGAGAAGAAAATGCCGGTATCGACCCGATCCAAGGTGATGAATCAGGAGCAAAATGGGCAAGGAAGCTCAAATCTGAATCTTCCGTCGAGAAATCCGCATCAAGGGCTCAAGGAAAAGATGAAAGCTTTGACTCTCTTGTACGAGCAGCAAAAGAGAGCCTCTTTCTCCCTCAGGAACCCTAATCAGTCTCCGAAACCCCAAGATCCGAGGTTTAAGACTCACGAGCTGCTCGATTCCTGCAAGAAAGGAGAGAGATTTCATCGCCAAGACGGTAAAGGTTCAAACTTTGCTGACGAAGAAACCAAAGAGAACAATGTAGCCGACGCAGATCGAATTTTCGGGATTAACTCGGTTCCGGTTAAGCCTAGCGGTTCTTCTTCCACTGTGATTAGAAAGCTCTCAATGGGGAATGGAGCTAGAAACGTCACAGAAGCTGAAAAGTGTGAGAGTCTCGATGCTTGTGGGAGTCGGATTTTGGTGTTTGTTAGGCTTAGACCAATGGGGAAAAAGGAAAGAGAGAATGGGTCACGATGCTGTGTCAAGGTTTTGAACAAAAGAGATGTTTATCTAACGGAGTTTACCAATGATAACGACTACCTAAGGCTTAAGAGGCTCCGTGTTCGTCATTTCACTTTTGACTCTTCTTTTCCCGAAACAACAACACAACGAGAAGTCTATTCCACCACGTAAGTCTCTATTCCATAAATGATGAATCCTTTCATTAGCATTGTTGGAAAAGTAACAAGCAATTGGAATCAAAATGCTGCGAGTTCTTAGATGTATTCCCCCATTGGTTTATTCAGAACAGGAGATCTTGTTGAAGCAGTTCTTGAAGGAAGAAATGGTTCGGTTTTCTGCTATGGTGCTACAGGAGCAGGCAAGACTTACACAATGCTAGGGACGATGGAGAATCCAGGTGTAATGGTTTTAGCAATCAAAGATTTGTTTGCTAAGGTTAGACAAAGAAGCTTAGATGGGAACCATGTTGTTCACCTTTCTTATCTCGAGGTTTATAATGAAACTGTTCGAGATTTGCTTTCACCTGGTAGACCTCTCATACTCCGTGAAGATAAACAGGTAAACATAAAACTGAAGTTACCTTTTTTGTTGTGGCCTCTTTTAGTTTTGGATATGAACACACTGGTTTCATTCATTTGATTTTCTTTGAATGTGATCATAATTAGGGAATTGTGGCTGCTGGTCTCACCCAATATAGAGCTTATTCCACGGATGAGGTTTCTTATTCTAATCTATACATTTTGTGATTTTGAAAGATCTCCAGGAGAATCAAAAGCTAAGCTAAGCTAAGCTTTTTCGTTATGATGTATTGCAGGTTATGGCTTTGCTCCAAAGGGGAAACCAAAACAGAACTACCGAGCCAACTCGTTGCAATGAAACATCTTCTCGCTCACACGCCATCCTTCAGGTTAAAATTCATCTCACTCAAATTCAGATAGCTCTAATTTTAATGCCTGAAAGTGTCTTAAGTTGATCTCTTGTTGGGAGTCTTTAGGTCATCGTGGAGTATAAGACTAGAGATGCATCCATGAATATCATCAGCCGAATTGGGAAGCTATCTCTCATCGATCTTGCGGGCTCGGAAAGAGCGTTAGCAACTGATCAAAGGACGCTTAGATCCCTTGAAGGAGCCAACATAAACAGGTCACTTCTTGCGTTAAGTAGTTGCATTAACGCGCTTGTGGAAGGCAAGAAACATATTCCTTACAGAAACTCAAAGCTCACACAGCTGCTCAAAGACTCACTAGGCGGATCCTGCAACACGGTGATGATTGCTAATATAAGTCCAAGCAGTCATTCGTTTGGTGAAACTCAGAACACTCTCCACTGGGCAGATCGAGCCAAGGAGATTCGCGTGAAGGGATGTGAAGTGAATGAAGAAATGGTTCAAGTGGGTGAACAAGAAGGGCCTGATCAGGCCAAGCTCTTGTTAGAGCTCCAGGAAGAGAACCGTGAGTTGCGTGTCCAGCTCGCGAAACAGCAGCAGAAGCTTTTGACTCTTCAAGCAGAGACCACGGCAGCTGCCAATAACAACAACATTTCTCAGACACCTCCATCAATCTCATCTCTAATGACTCCACCGTCTGCATTAACAGCTCAGCAGAAGAAGAAACCGAGGCATTCGCTGTTGTCGGGAACATGTTTCACACCAGAATCATCCAAAAAGAGAAAAGCAGAAGAAGCTGTGAAGGAGCTTCAGCTAACTGTGAAGGCATTGAAGATGGAGATGGAGAGAATGAAGAGGGAACATGGGTTGCAGATGAAGAAGCAAAAAGATGAACTAACGAAAGAACTTTGTAGTAAAAAGAGCGAGAAAACTCCAGAAAGAAGCAAAGAAACAAGGAGGATGGTCACAAGAGGGAGCTTGAGACCAAAGGAGAAGGAGCTGAAAAGCCCGAGTCATCGGTTTGCATCACCAGCTGCAACAGCTAAAAAGAGAAGCTTTTGGGACATATCCGTAGCTAATAGCCCTTCGTTGGATAGAAGGAAAACGAGAAGCCATGTTCCTGTTCATCAAGAAGCTCCTTCAATGCTGCTTCAGGTAACAGTGATCAATGCTGCTCACTCTAAAACAGTGAAGTGGTTCAACAAGATTCTGTGTCTTAACATATATATATACACTCACTAATATATGTTTGTTTGGTGCAGCCGGGATTTGCTCGTCCAAGGACAACAACACACATGAAGCATTAACAAGTCTGAAGACTGATTAGATTTCTGATGTTATTTTCTTATTACCAGAGGTTTCATTTTTGTTTTGTCTGTTTTCCCCACTGTTTGCTAACATCTGTATTCTCTGTAGGAATTACATGACAATAACACAATTATTTGTCCCTTTTGACTAATTTTATTTGTACAATTTTTTTCATCGTTTGTATTATATAATTCTTTTGCCTTGTGCTTTTGCTTGGTGTTCTGCATTATGTTTTTCTTATGGTCATGTTAACTCAACCAAAAAAAAAAAAAGTGGTCATGTTTGAGAGTGATGCTAAAGTATTTACAAGTGAGATAAATGAAACAAGAAGATGATTTTTTTATCCGACCCTCTTTCATATATTTAAAAGTAAAGATAGCTTCACTCCTTGTAGTTGGTTGCATCGAGCAACAATGCTCGACTTGTGTGTATGTATCATTTAATATCATAAGCATATAGTTTAGCAAAAAATAAAGAGCAGATTTACATAGAGGCCCATAATTAGTTTTTTTCCAACTCATAAAAGGCCCATTGGAATTTTAACAGAGGTCCATTAGGTTTTTATATCGCTGCCATCGTCCTTGTATTTAAGAACTACAGACTCCCGAATTAGGGTTTACGCCACTGAGAGTTTGTCACAGACAAGAGAAGAAAAGAGAAGATGCCGGCGGCGAAGCAGAGAACCCCGAAAGTGAGCCGAAACCCCGATCTTATCAGGGGGGTCGGCAAATACTCTCGCTCTCAAATGTACCACAAGAGGGGTTTGTGGGCAATTAAGGCCAAAAATGGCGGCGTTTTCCCCCGTCACGACGCTAAGTCCAAGGTCGAAGCTCCGGTAGAGAAGCTGGCCAAGTTTTATCCAGCCGAAGACGTAAAGAAACCGCTCGCCAACAGGCGTAAGCCAAAGCCTACCAAGCTAAAGTAAATCCCATCTTCTTCGATTTGCTTATTTATTTTTCAAACTAAGTGTATTTGTGCGTTTGATTCCTTCTTAGAATACTTTTTTTTGGCTGGTTTGTTTGGAATATAAGTTAGATCGTTGAAATCGAGAACTTATTAGTGTAATTTTTAGAAGAATTTGTTGAAATGTAGGATTCAAAATGTGGGATTCATGGATATTTAAAAATTTCTTCTAGCTATGATAATTAATGCTCTGTGTTACGAATATAAATCCGGTGTTGTTATGTCTGTATTGCAGAGCAAGCATCACTCCAGGAACTGTGTTGATCATCCTTGCCGGTAGATTCAAGGGGAAGAGAGTTGTCTTTCTCAAGCAGCTTCCTTCTGGTTTGCTTTTGGTAACAGGTGAGCTCTTATCTCCGCTATTAAGAATCTGATCTTTGTTTGAACGTGTTTCAATTTCGAAACTTAGTTAATCTATTCTGGCTTTGTTGATTGATTCCAGGACCCTTCAAGATCAATGGTGTTCCATTGAGACGTGTGAACCAGGCCTACGTCATTGGAACTTCCACAAAGGTTGACATTTCTGGGGTCAACACTGAGAAATTCGATGACAAGTACTTTGGCAAGGTTGCTGAGAAGAAGAAGACTAAAACTGAAGGCGAGTTCTTTGAGGCAGAGAAAGAGGTATATACACACTTTTAGCAACAACAACCATAGATTGAATTTTGAGGCATTGTGTTACACATTTGGTTACCTTCGCTTGTTCGAAAACGATGGTTAATCTCTAATCGTTTCTTGGTATCTTCAGGAGAAGAAGGAGATCCCACAAGAGAAGAAAGAAGATCAGAAAACCGTTGACTCAGCTGTGATCAAAGCCATTGAAGCAGTGCCGGAGCTCAAGACTTACCTCGGCGCCAGGTTCTCGTTGAAACAAGGAATGAAACCCCATGAGCTTGTCTTTTAGATTTCATATCGTTTTGTTTCCCCTCAAATTTCAAGAATATCTTTGTTTTCCCTGAGTTTTTGTCCTCAATCGTCCATGGATCTTGAAAGACACTATTTTCTCTTAATTCTATATATCATGCATCATCATTTCTAAGCTTAAAACTCGTTTGTTAAAAAAATGAAAAATGGTAATAAGAATTATAATGATGATCACGAATTTATTTTTAATCCGAAATAATCAACAGCAGATTTTGCCATAATAGAAGCAAATTCACCGAAGCTTATAACACCATCACCGTTTGTATCAGCTTCTTTGATCATCTCCGTTAGTTCTCTATACGTCAACGGTTGTCCCATCTTGGCCATTGCTCCAGCCAATTCGGCCGCGCTGATGAATCCGTTACCATCTCTATCGAACGATTTGAAAATGTCGAGTAGCTGTTCGGAATTGATTAGGATCTCTTCGTTCAGGTCTGGAAGAATCGTGCCTACGAGCTCTTCGAATTCGACAAAACCGTTGCCGTTTGAGTCCATACTTGCTAACAGAACGTGGATTTGGTCTCCCGATGGTTTCAGACCGAGTGACCGGAGAAGCGCCGCGAGTTCTAAGATCGTTAAGCTTCCGTCTGCGTCCATGTCGAACCGATCGAAAATGTCTTTTAATTGTCTTAGCTGATCCTCCATTGTTTCTCTTTTTCCTCAATATCAAAATCGATTTTTTTTTCCTTTGGGAAGACAATATCAAACTCGATTAATCAATGTCGACGAGAAATATTGATGAGATGAGAGATTTACAATGATTAACGAGGAGATTAAAATCGATTTTTTTTTCTCTCTTGGTGAATTTAAAATTGGAATTCCGAATTTGTTTTGATGTTTTTTGTTTTCTTTGTGGATTTTGTTAATTGTTACTGATAAAAATAGGAAAAAATCAAGACTCTTTTTTGTATATACTTGGAAGTTGGAAGATAAAATAATATATGAATGGTACAAGTAGAATAATTTTAGATTGATTATGATAGTTGTCTAGCAACTAGTAAAAACATGGCATTGTCTTAAGAAACCAATGCATAATTTACTGATGTCACAAGTTAAAAATGTTTGGATAATTAGTAAGTATATACGAAATACGAATGGTGCGAGTAAATTCATGATGATTGGTTGGAAACAAACTTGACATTGTCCTAAGAAACCAGAAGATAATTAACTTAAAACAAACAAACACAAAAACTAAGAAAAGAAAAAAAACACAAATGAAAATAAAGTCTGATCAGGCAGAATCCCTTTTCCTAGCCGTCCGATTGTTACGACGAGCACAGCAACCGCAAGAATAGACGGTGATGAGGAGGACGAGGAGACAGATGTTGAAAACCAAAAGATTCCTCCACTTCTCTCTTATGTTCGCTAACACACCCGCTTTGCATGCGTTGCAGTTAAAGCATAACTCCGTTTGCACGTTACTCCACGCATCGCAATCGCCATTGTTGGCCGCAACCGCCGTTTCATTTTTTCTCGGCGGTATCCAAAACGTCGCGTTTCTGAACTGGAAGTTGCAATCTGACGGTGGCTTACAACAACCCGACTGCTCAACACAACAACAAAAAAAGCATTTAAAAGGATTAATCAACGGATAAATAACAAATATCTTCTTATACTTGTGTTTTTATAAAGCGCATTTATAGAAAAATACTATTATGGATAGCAAAATTGATTTTTAAGAAATTATGATGTTTGAAATCCAAAAAGAAAACCATCACTAGATCAAACATATTTAAAAAAAAAACTAAACTTTAACTGGTCGGATGTTTTAAGGTGTTTTCTTAAATCAAACTTACAAGAACTATAAAAACGAACCAAAACTTTTCTTAGCATATTTTAACATAAAACAAAGTAAGAACCAACACCAAAACAATACAAAATCCATGCAAGCCAATAAAGAAGCCAAACTCCTGAAACATAGGCTTTAAATTATAGACAAATGAAAAAACCTGGATTGGAGACAAGTTCTTGTGATAAAAGGCATCAGCGATCTGACTAACAGGACCATCACTCAAATCATCACAAACACTAGCCTCAGCCAAACAAGATCTTATCCCAACCCATCTCTTCCCACCAACAAAACCATTAAGCCAAGTCGAGAAATCCACCGTCCGGTACTCTCTGTACCCTCGACCGGAGACCACACGACCGACTCCTTTGTTGGTCACAAAGAAGAGAAATATCGAGAAAGCCATCAACGCAACAATGCCCGCGAACAATATGACCAAGTAGGAGACCATTGCGACATTCTCCTTGAAGCAAGATCCTATCACTCCGATCAACGACACCACGAAGAGGACGATACCGGTCGTGAGAAGTGGTGCCCGAATCGCTGATTCACAGTCGGTCACACCTTGGTGAACGAACATGTAAATCGAGTAACCAATGGCCGATGCGCCCACTAACATCACCAACGTGTTGGCTAGACCCACAACGAAATTGCTTACTCGAAACATTTTTTTTTTTTGTGATTTCTTTCTTCTCGCTCTCTGGTGTATCTTATAGAAATCGTTATTTGAATTTGATAGTTTGGTTCTTTAACGTTTTAGTGTGTTTTTAAGTGTGGTGGAGTCGTGGTTATTGGGGGAAGGAGGGAACGGTTGATTTTTGGGTAGTGGGGGGGATATTAGTGGAGATTATTGGCCACTGTGTTTAGTGTCTAATTACCGGTTTATGCCACTAGAGTTAGAGAACGTGTGGGGGTTAAGAAGATCCTTTAGTTTAGAGAGAGCAGTTAAATTAGATTTTGACTATGTCTAATTGCCACGTCACTCACACTATGTAAACTGTCTTTTAAACTATGAAAATTTATAAGGGTTTATTGAATCCGAGAATGTTGGGAAAGTTAAGAAAAAGAAAGAGCAAACAATGAACTATCATATTCATTAGAAAGCTAAAGAATGTTAAATAATCCAATGTAGTAAAAAAGATGTTATCACCAACATTGGGATTGATTTATTTTAGTTTTCTTTTAGGTTTAAGAAAATCAAAAATGATTCTAAAATTTGTTTGATTATTTCTAAATATAGAGATGTAAATTATATAAATAACATATAGCAACACAAACTCTTTTGACATGCAACTTTGCTAAACAACATGCAAACTTTGAAACTCACGTTATTACCGAACTATGTACCTAGAAAAAAAAGCCTAACTTGTGTCTGAGCCGAATAGATTTTTATTCAGGCAGGGACTTTGTTGTTTTGAGAAGGGATTTTTGCAGGGGAGTTTTCTTTGAAGTCGAGCATTTTGTTCAAAGCTCCCACATAAGCTTTGACGCTCGACACCACAATGTCCATTCCTGCTCCGATTCCACTGCCAAAGGCAAGACAAAACAGCTCGTTAACTTACTACTACTACTCCAGCAAGATTCAACAAAATAACTATATTGCTAGATTTCAATGAGAATATGAGGGAAAAAGATATATACCTAAAGGTCCTTTGCACTTCTTCACCGGTTATTGCGTTTGTAGATGAGTAACTGTTGTTTCCGCGGATGAGAACTCGTGTGGTTGCGATGGCATCGATGCCTTCTGTTACTGCATTCATTGAGTACTCAAGCAGAGTCGCCGGTTCCTATAAAGCGGGAGAGAAATATTCAAGATTAGCCTTTGTCCATATATATGAGAGCCTCAACTGTATAAAAACAAAAAAAAGTACCTTGACGATAAGATCGACTGCCTTGTAAGCTGAATCGACAGGCCCAGTTCCCATAGAACAAGCGGTATGCTCTTTGCCATCAACTCCAGCAAGTTTAACAGTTGCTGTTGAAAGCCCGAGAGTCCCACAAGTTATCTGCATCCCACTCTCGAGTCAAATGAGAATTGACTAAACACAATGAACAATGCATAAAAAGTAATAAAAGATCATCTTGATCCCTATTTCACCTGAATGTCCAGGAGTTTCCACACCGCTTCTGGCTGGAAAACTTCATCGGATACCAAAGCTATTATGTCCGCATCGGTAACTCTCTGCATCAGCAAGGGAAAACATACGATCAGGAGACATTACATAAACCCCTCACGAACACTAAAATAATAGAAAGATCAATCCTCTTCCATCTCCTTCTAATATGCAGGAAACAAAGTACAAATGGATTCATGAAGTTTGATAAATGGCTGCAAAGCTCATTATTTGGAATTGAAATCGCAAGCTAAACGTTTGAGTAAATAACACGATAACCATAAGCAGTTACCTTTTTTCGCTCAGCCACAGATTTGAAGCGCCAGAAAATGGTACTTAGCTGTTCTTCATCTAGTTCATAACCAAGCTGGAAAAGTAGATAATATGAGAGGAAATTAGTGTCTCCCACAAAGATGGCAATACCAGAGTACGGGTATGGGTAAGATTGCTGTTGTGTACCTCAGTCAAACGGTCTTTCAGCGCATGACGTCCACTGCATAACATTATATCCAAGCAAAAAGTAGAAACCCACAGTTAGACTTCAGGTTTCAACCACATATGTAGTGAACACTAGATCATGAATTAGTATATTGTCAATAAAATCAAACGCCTAATAATGTCCGGATATATTCAACGTCACAGGCGACTTATCCTAACTGTAGAGAATATCCACCGATTACAGGCTTGTTGCATCGTCTGAACTAGACAAAGAAAATTTGGGAGTTTACATGCAAAACGGACTAAACAAGAAAAACTTCCATACCTAAGCTTCCCCAAAACAATGCCAGCATCATTTGATCGTTCAAGTCCGATTTCTTCGGGGCATATAATTTCATATGTACCCTTGTGTTTCAGCATTCCATCCTAAAAGAAGCATGAACAGCCATTATTACACAACTGGAAAAACAATCATGAAGAAACAGTACACTTTTGCAGAAGACTGAAATCGTGAACGTGCAAATCAAATGAGTTTAGACCTTAGTCATCTATTAATTCATTCTGTTCGTAGTCAGGCAATCGATGTTAAGGGATGGGAACATAAGCATACTGAGTAAAAGACTACAGCTTACAGGGGAAGCTATACTTTGCAAAGAGGAAAAAAAAACAGAGATAACCTTTGCTGTTTCTCAAAAAAGAGTAATCTCGTCACAGAAATTATCAAAATACGTGTAGCAAAGATGACACATATCAACTGACCTGATGAATACCACTTTCATGAGCAAACGCATTCGCACCTACGATAGCCTTATGGGGCTGTGTCTGCATTCCGGTGTAATCTTCAACCTGAGAAAACAAGTCACGAGATATGAGACACCTTATATGGGAATCTACAAACTCTTTACCCTTCATGAGAAAATTAAAATTCGTTTACAAATAAATTTCGAAAGTGTACCATCTTGCTTGTCATAACGATGTGCCGAGTATCAATTCCAGTATATAAACCTCCTAATACATGATCTCCACGGCATTTTATGGCCATCACAACCTACACTTACACGAAAATCATCAGGTAAGGATTAAGTATCCCACTGCAGCGCAGCAAGAAGATAAACTAAAAGTTTATAATTGATAACGCCTTCCCTGAGACAAAATATCCAAGTAGCCAAAATAGAAAATAGCCAACTTTAATTGTAGCCAAGGCTATACTAAGACACCTTACTTAGACATATCATTCCTTACTTGGTTCTCACTGCTAATGATTAAGACAAACTCCTTACTTGGTTCTACTCAATTATCTTGCCTCGCAATATGTGCCTCCTACACTAAGGTTTGCATGTCTTCACAAAACTAATGAAAACCTGACCTCTTCGAGTGAAGCGTTTCCAGCTCTTTCACCAATTCCATTGATGGTCACTTCCACCTGCCTGGCACCTGCATGTGCCCCCTGAAATTCAAAAAAGGTTTATCACATATATCTACAACGATTTCAATTAGCTAAGTTGTTCCTAGTAAAGTAAAAAGGACATACAGATAGAGTGTTGGCCGTAGAGAGTCCAAGATCATTCTGACAATGTGTTGAGATGATAACGTTTTCGATCCCTGGAGTATTGGCCTTTAAATCAGTAATCAACTGACCAAACTCAACAGGCAAAGTTATACCAACAGTATCTGGTATGTTGAGTGTTGTCGCTCCAGCTTTTATGACTTCACCAAGAATCTCGTACAGGAACTCTCTCTCGGATCTGCACAACCAAAAGAAAAGAAAGAAGAAAAAGCAAAAGATAAAAGATGAATCTTCGCCAAGGAATACAAAAATCCAGAATAACGTATTCCACTATCTTAGCTTAAAGAATTAAGCAACACAACAATTAAAATAATGATTTTTAATGGGCCACAAAAGTAAATCGAACCTTCCGGCATCTTCAGGACTAAACTCGACGTCCTCGCAGCCCAAGCTCCTCGCGAACTTAACCATGTTCCTGGCGATCTCGATGACCTCCGCCTTGCTCTTCTTCAGTTTATACTCCAAGTGAATGTCGCTGGTGGCGATAAAAGTGTGGATCCTTGGCCGTTTGGCGTATTTCACGGCCTCCCAAGCCGTCTCGATGTCTTTCTTATTGCATCTGGAGAGCCCACAGATGACAGGGACATACCCGTTTTCATCGACGGCGTTTCCGACTGTTTCCGCTATCGTCTTCACCGCTTCGAAATCGTCCTTGGACGCGGCGGGAAATCCGGCCTCGATGATGTCGACGCCGAGCTTAGCCAGCTGACGCGCGATGTCCAGTTTCTCCTTGGAGGTCAGAGTCGCGCCGGGAGACTGTTCGCCGTCGCGGAGAGTCGTGTCGAAGACGCGGACGTAGTTGGGATCGGAAATGCGGTTTGGGATGTATTCGGGGCGGCGGGGGCGGATGGAATGAGGTGGAAGAGGGGAATGATCCGAGACGGAACAAGAGAGACGGAGGGATTGGCCGCGGAGGGAGGTGGAACGGTGACGGCATGGTGGGAAACGGAACGAAGCAGGTGCGGGTTTTGAGGAGAAGGCGGGAAGAGAAGGGGTGGTGATTGTTGTTGAGGAGATATTAGGGCTTCTGAGAAGTGAAGACGCCATTATTGCAGGGGAGAGTTTAGAATGGTAAAACCTAAAGGACCGAAAGAGAGAAGCAGAAGAAGAGAAGGTTTCACGTGGCGGCGGCGGCGGCAGCTAACTTTGATTCAGCACTATCATCTATTCATCTCCTCGTCACTCTTCTTTTCTTAATAGATAAAAACAAATTCTTTTTTTTCCTTTTGGTCCCACTTTGAAAATGTGCTGGCAAAATCATATCAGATCAAATGGGATCTATAACGAATTTTTACGGCCATCGTGTTCTGATTTTACCGCCATCGTTACTTGCGAGGAAGAAGAATGAATAAACAAATAACCAAAACCAAGAGACTCTTGTTATGGTGAATGTTGCCTCATTTCGGATGAAATGACAAAATGTGCCTACCACGATTTACAACAAACCTAATGACTGTCCGACTCAGTCCTTTGAAAGTTGAAACAAAAGTGACGCTTGTTATGTTGAATGCTGCCTCATTTCCGATATATTGCTTGCATTCGTGTGGATGGGACATGGACCGATCAAAGAGTTCATCTTTAATCTGAAATCGTACTGATATATATATCTTCTCCATAAATATATCTTGGAATGATACAAGAGTGATCTACTTAGCTACAAAACCAACACCAAACAAAAAACCTAGACCCGAATAGTTGGACCGGTATATGATCCGGGACGCATGTGAAGCTCATCGGGTGTGTCGATCTGCACAAGCCACGCGTATTCGTCTTCCTTCCCTTCCACGGCCTTCATTCCTTCCTCCAATGCTATAAACATTTTAATCCAAAGAGAAACAACGTTGAATGAAAACAGAGTAACATAAATGAGAGTAGTATAGAAAGAGAAAGCTTGCATACCGAAAGTGGAGAAAGGATAGTCCATGTAATAACTGCAACTCCTGCCAACGCTTTCTTTGTAAGGAGGAGTGAGAATGTCGAGCACCGCACATGGAGACAGCGCAGTGAAACAATGGAGATTTCCTCCAGTCTTTGGGTACAACACAGGGATCTCAGACTGAGGCGTTATGACTTTGTCACTCACCAATCTCGCCAGTCTCGCTGCTACAAGTTGTTGCAAGAGCTCTTAGCTATCTCAATCACACAGGAGACCAAAACTAGACATAGATAGATGAGAAAGAAAAAAAGACAATATAACCTGGTAGAAAACCGGGGGCGGCTTTGTCTTGTGTGATAATACATGGAGGTTCGACCCAATCGTAAGCTTTCACATGAAGTGATCCGTAAAGGACTTTGCTAAACACAGTCATCTCTGGATGGTCATGCAGTGGAATCACTGAAGATGTTGGGAAGCAGAAAATGCACATCTGAAGACGAACAAGTAAAAACACTTGGGCTTTTTAGATTTCTTGATTGATCTCACCAGAAAGACTTCAGTAATCAATATCAAAAGACTTACTGTGAAAGTATCACATTCATGAATGTCTAAGAATGTTATCGGTTGTGCCCATCGTCCTACTCTGTTGAAACGGCTAACCCCAGAAACTCCATAGCCTCGATCATCGTCTTGAGCTTCCTCTTCAAGCCCAACATCTGCAGGACTAACTGAATCTGCACACAAGAATGACCAAAACCCAATTTCACACCTCTGCTTATAAATTACATAACCAAAACATTCCCAAATTTCTAGCTTCAGCTCTCACTAGTCACCACAATGAACTCTATAGTATATGATCGTAATTGTCCCTTATATGTACAATAGATTGATGTATCTCTCCTCTAAACCATAAATTTCATTAACGAGTGAAGAAGAGCTTCGCATCCACAGAGAGCCCACAAGAGAAGCCACATAATCCTCAGCGAGCTCTGACGATCTCAAATTGTGAATCTGCAATTGCCCAGATTTGGTGGGATTCGCAATCAAATGAGACCTTCTTGAGAGCTATCCACATTATTTCAAATCCATCGAAAACAACCTCAAGCCTTTTTTACCAACTAAATCCTTCTAAATCGCCTCAAATATTTCAATGATTCTATCCAAAACCGGCCAAAAATTGCAAACCCTATCGCAGAAATCAGACGGAGAAAAAGAGAATGGGAAACAAAAATTACCCAGCAGAGAGCAGAGTTTTTGGACAGCCATGGAAGCAGGAGAAGGAGCTTTCCCAGTGAAAGTCTCCTTGCAGAGGTCGTAAAGCTGTTGCACTTTGGGAGAATTATCCATATTCCTCGACGCCATGTGAAGCTCTTTCTTGCTAACCAGATTCAACAAAACCTTTTCACCTGCCTTGAACAATCTCGACAACATTTTCTTTTTTCCTTGAAAGTTTTGTGCGTCGGTAAATTGTTCGAATGTTCTTATCCGGGACTGATTAACACTACTCTCAGTTAAGCCTTTAAACTTAACTCAATTCCATTAACGCTTTTTACACTGTATTATTTTGTAAGCTTCATCACAAATTTAAATATTTAGTTTTTTATATTTTGTCGTTTTAGTTTTTATAATCTTTTCTACTTACTCTACCATTTGGTATATACTGATCAAAACCGTTAATCGTTCATATTCATACACAATATTCTAAATAAATAAAAACAATAAATCAATTATTCTTTTTTTTTTTTTTTTTGCTAACTGTCATTTTCTATTTAATCAATTATTCTTTCATAAACCCAAAAATCTATAAATGTAAAACCAAATCAAATATTAAAAAGCGTTAACATTTTAACATTAATCCCAAAACGTCAAATTACAAGACAAGTTAAGGAAAAATAGTACGACAAGATAAAGTAGACACGAGGTTCGAATTTCCCAACCATCTCTCCGCAACATACTCTTTCACTTTATCCTCATCATCTCCAAACACATTACACATCGCCTTCACATAGTAAGATGGAAATTTTCCGGTTATCCTCACATAAAACATGACCGCACGAGCCGTGTCTCTGCATAGCTCATCCGCAAAAGAGATGAAATACATTGGCGTCTTGGGTTCGAGTGAAGAGCTGGGACTGGGAGGATGCGACCTGTCGATGTTTCTTCTTATGCAAGTTTCCTCGGGGCTTAAAGAGGCAGCAGAAATGGCGAGGAAGGTCGCACAGAAGAAGACAACAACGATTCTCATGCAAGTCTTCATTTTTTTCGGTCTTCTCTTGCTCTTTCTGTGCAGATAGAATACATACATTTACTATATATAGTAGTGACTTAAAACTCTTTTCGCAGTAAAGAAAAGTTTCAGTTTTGTATGTAAAACTTAAAACTGGTGTTACAAATGTTTCACCAGTTTCATTTGGTCTGCATCCGTTTGGTTAAATAACAAAGAAAAAACAAGTAAAAGCTAAACATCAATGTACATATATGGCCTAATCTATAAGTATATATTCATCTCATCCAGATATGTGAAGACATATACCAATCTTTGTGGAAGGAGAGATGTCTCTCCATTTCACTGATCTGAATCTGTCTTTACAAGTGTGATTACCGTCCTAATCACCAGTAGTCTCCACAAGAACAAAACCCATTCTTGAAGTGATGAAATCTTTTATTGTCTCTCACAACTATTTCCCTTTCCGTGACCTTGGAGATCAACTTCGCCGCATTGTGACAGTCCACACAAATCCTGAGGTTCTTGTAAACTCTAAGTGTTGTTCCTTTTAAAGTTTTGATCAACCCGTAGGTAATGGCAAGCTTCTCGCTGTGTCTCCTTAACTGCTCAATCTTCTCCTCTTCACTTAGATCATGTTGTACTGAACTTGTGTCCGGTCTGTATCCCATCTTCCATATCTCTGTCTCCAGTATACTCCAAAGACTTTGGATTTCCCCAAACCCATCTAAGGAACTTTCACCAGCAACAAAGCTAAATACCTTCCCGTTTAGTTCGATCCAGGAGCATCCGACATCCTTCCGCAAACTCATCTCCTTCATTCTCTGCCCCACTTCTCTCACATCATCCCATTTCCCCAATCCTGCATATAAGTTGGAAAGCAGAACATAATTCTCAGGCTTCTCTGGTTCTAACACAAGTAACTTATCAGCAATTTTCTCTCCCATTTCTAGATTTTGATGGATTCTGCACGAGCTCAGCAGAGAATTCCAAATTCCCACGTCAGGTTCCTCAGACATCTCTTCTTCGGTAATCTTTAAAGCCTCGTCTAGTTGCCCAGCTCGGCCTAACATGTCAATGACACAAGCATAATGCTTCAAATTTGGCTTCAGCCCAGAAGAATGCTTCATTGCATCCAGATATCTCAGCCCTTCTTGGACCTGACCGCTGTGGTTGCAAGCCGTTAGAACACCTAAGAATGTTAACTCATCAGGACTATGACCCGCTCTTTGCATCTCTTCAAACAATTTGATAGCTTCTTTTGCTCGCCCATGCATTCCATATCCCATTATCATTGCATTCCACGATGCTGCGCTTTTCTCCTTCAACCCATTAAAAACCTTCAGTGATTGCGTTAAAGAACCGTTCTTGGCATACATATCAATTATAGAACAGCCGATAAACGCATTTTCCTGGAGGAGGCGTTTCAAAGCATAAGCATGTGCTTCTCTTCCCAGCCGAAGGGAAGGTAACAGTGAACACGCACCAAACACACTCATAATAGATATCTCACAAGGTTCGATTCCATACACAACCATTTGTCTAAAGAGACCCAAAGCTCTCTCAGGAAACCCATTCTGAAGGTAACCACCGACCACAATATTCCAAGATACTAAGCTTTTATCTTCCACTGCATCAAATAATACATGTGCAGTGCATAGCTCCCCACAATGAATATACAGTGAGAGTACTGATATATAAACAAACGAGTCTCTATCTAACCGGTTTCGGATTATAAACCCATGCACTTCCTTTCCCAACCGCAGGGATTTTAGTTGAGAACAAGCTGAAAGAAGACTACAAACAGTAAACATATCAGGTCGCAATCCAGAATTCTTCATCTGCAAATAAGCATCTATAGACAACCTAGGATCACTGCTCTGAGAATAGCCACCGATCAAAGCATTCCAAGAGTTCACCGTTTTACTCCTTATGCTACTAAACACACGCTGGCCATAACTCAGCGAGCCACATTTTGCATAAGCAGCAACAAACGCATTGGCTACTAACTCATCATGTATAAACTCTTGTTTCAAGGAGTAACAATGAAGTTCCTTCAAGCTCGGTAAGACTGATTCATCGAAACAAACTGACAATGCATTTAGAATGGTTACCTCATCCGCTTTGCTCCCTGCCAGCATCTGTCTCAGAAGATCAAAAGTCCCATGTACATCCCCCTCTGCTGAGAAACCTCCTATCATTGTATTCCAAGAAATCACATTCTTGTGATTGTTCAACTTAAAGATAACCTTTGCATCGTTTATGCAACCACATTTGGAGTACATGTCCATTAAGGCATTGTTAACGACTAGTTCTTTGTCCAAACTCAGCTTTACCGCCCACCCATGAACGCCTTTTCCCACTTCAATTTCTCTTTCTCTCCCACAAACCGGCAACACTGTAACAAGTGTAGCAACATCCGGCATAAGCGCATCATCATCATCCTCCATCATTTCTCCAAGAAGCAAGAAACTTTCATCTGAGAGACCATTATCAGAGAACACTCGAATCATGGAGTTCCAGGAAACCAAGTTTTTGTCAGGCATTATATCGAACAGCTTCAAGGCGTCAGAAACAAAACCATGCGTTCCATAGAAAGACACTAATGCGTTACCCACAAAAACGTCCTCTATCAATCCGATCTTCACTACCAATCCATGAACCGCAAGTCCAACCCCAACTTCAGAAATCCCAGCACAAGCCTTGATCACACATGGGAAAGTGAAATTATCCGGTGAGAGATCAGTCTCCGAGATCATCTCGATAAACAACTCTAAAACGTCGTTGTAAAGCTCGTTTCTTGAGAAAGAGCTGATAACAGCATTCCACTGGAAGAGGTTCTTCCTCCGCAGGGAATCAAAAACAGCCCGAGAATCATCAGGAGAGCCACACATGGCGTACATGGTGATAATTCGGGTGCAGAGAACATCGTCGTTTCTTAACCGGGTCGACCCAGAAACCAGCTGGTGGATCTTTCTCCCTATTCCAATGTCGTTTCTTTTCCCGGAAGCCTGTAAGAGAAGCCCGAGAGCTTCCCGGAGAAGATGAAACGCATCGGACGATTTCTCGTCCCCGGCGAATTCCTCGACGGCCCGAAAGGACTCGTGGAGGTTTCCGGTTTCACACAAACTGGAAATCCGACGAAGGATATGGTGGGCATTGGAAGAAATAGCGCCGGAATTGTAAACGGCGCGAGGAATGGTCGACACTTTACGGCTCCGGCGATAGCCGAACAAAGTGGACAAATGTGGTAGTGGCAGCAGTACAGAAGCCATCAGACAAGCTTCCTTATCCGAACACGTATTCAGAATCTATTTGGTTCCTCTCAGACAGTAGATTTCTTGTCCGAGAGTGATTTGATTACATCATCTCGCGCCAAGTAAAGAGTTGAATCACACTTTTGAATAAACCGGACATCACTACATTTCTACAAACATTGTCAAACTTTCTGATAATTGAAACCACAATTAATGCTAGAGCAGAAGAATCTGCTGATGATCATACAAAGAATCCGCTAATGCTTTGCAAAAGACATCATCAATCATCTAAATCGGAGATTATCAACTGAGAAAAAAGTAGTTGAAGACCATACAATCTATAGCCAAACCCAAATACGTATGTTGCTTGTACCAGCTAAACACGTTCCGCAGCAAGTTGACGTCAAAGTAGTTGAAAGTGTGTCAGTTTGACAAAAAGATAGAGTTGTGTCAGTATTATTGCAACCATTTCAATACCGTCAACGCTCTATTGTTGTTAGTACTTGTTAATCCTCAATTATGAAGGTTGTTTGTATTCCCTAATTTATTCTCTATTTTTAGACCATTGGTCACGATTATAAAATGTTTTAAGCCGTTTTCTTCTGCATTTTCGTGATTTGTGAGATTCAGTGAAATTTGTTTACCCCACACATTAAAAATAGATGGCTACAAATCGAATTTAGCAGATAATTAAATGCAATTGTTTTGTTTCATACAAGTCACAATTATAAAGCTTCCGTGTGTTTAAAATAAACTGCGTGTTTGTTATGTTTTTATTAACCCTATACATTTGGATAAGTCACGACTTGCAAAGCAATAAAATGAAATAAAAATGTTAAAGGAGCGTGAGACATCGTGTTAATGCGGGGCCTATCATTTAATGGGTATTTTAAATGTTTTGATGTTTTTGTCTACCCTACTAAATTGAGGTTTTTATTTCAAATTCGCAAATACTGAACAAAATAAGCGAACGCTCTGACTTTTTTAAAACTTATTCTAAATTATTCTAGAGATATTTATTGTAAGTTTCAATTTTTTAGTTTATGATACTGAAAATATAGTTCAATTTCGAATAATAAAAATGAAAACTACCTCAACCAAACATTTTATAAGAAAAAGAAACTATGTCAACCAAACTAAAATTTAGTTTTAGTTTGCAATATTTATCTTGTATTCACCGGAACTTTTTTTTTTTAATATGACTTTATAAAAGAGAGGTTACTTAAATCCTTACATATAGAGAATCCATTACTTTTCATTTGTTTTTACATCAGAATCCATTAAATACGTTAATGCGGTTACCAAACTTGACATAAAGCTCTTGTTTCCCTTATTAATTGAGAGGTCCATTCTTATACACGCTTAACTATGATTTATAAAAGATAATTAATACACTAGTTAACGAAAGTGACGTTAGGCGCGTTTGCGTTTCAATTATGGCGTGTAAGCAAAGCTAAAAAATACTATCTAGAGAGAGAGAGAAAGTAAAAGGAATCCGAAGAGCAATAATGGTTTTGTTTGTTTTTGTTGCAAATAGAAAATAAAATAAAGAAAAACGACGCGGAACAGAGAGAGAAGAAAAGGAAGGAGAAGAAGCAGAGGGGTCCATTAAAACATTTGCAGCATTTCTCGAATGGCGTTTTCTCCAATTACTCGACTTTAGAGAGAGAGAGAAAGATAAATTGAAAGAGAGAGATTCTGAGATTTTCATTGACATGGATTCAAAGCCAGAAATTCTTCATTAGAGAGAGAGAGAGAGAGAGAGAGAGAGAGAGAGAGAGAGAGAGAGAGAGAGAGAGATAGGGATGAGTTGTAGGAGAGTGCTGAAGTCGATACAAGCCTTGGCGGCTCATAGCTTACTCTTCTGTTTCACGCTCTTGTTGGTGCTTAAGCTTGATCACACCGTCTCTTGCTCATGGTGGTTAGTCTCTCTCTCTCTCTCTCTCATCTTCATATCCACGACGCTCTTTAGTCTCAATTCTCTGAAATTGGGTGCATGAATCAATTTTTTTTCCTGGTATCCGATTTTTTCGATTTCGATTGATATTCTGGGGATTTGAATTGAGGACCCTTTTTGTAAATTGCCCCGTTGAATTTTGCAGCGAGAGATATCGTCTCTCTCGAATCGAAATGACGGTTTCTCTACCGAAAGTATCAGTTTTTATTTGTTCGCAGGCTTAGTATCTTCGAGAGGATTGAAAAAAATCATTTCTTTTCCCCTAAAAACAGTTTCCGATTCCTTGTCTCTATTCGCCGTTACTAGTATACAAAAACAAAAGCAACACTTTCTACTGAATAAAGTTGTTGCAGTTTATGGAAACTGATGTATGTTTGCATTTTGTATCGATGCCGGTAAAATTACATCCTTTTTGTGAGGTATGCGTTTACTTTACTAATGACTCAGTTTTATCTCAAGAAACCAAAAGAGCTCCACTGAGGATTGCAACAATTTTGATATCTGAAGGCCTATTATTCTATTTAGGGATCTAATCAGTGAATCTCTATTTCCTTATTCTGTTACAAACTTTGATAAAATCGATTCTGTCTTTTGGGGTTATGTAGGATGGTGTTTTTCCCGCTGTGGGCTTTTCATGCTGTTGTTGCAAGAGGAAGGTTCTCCCTTCCTGCTCCCGTTGCTCCTCGTAATCGTCATGTATGTCCTTTTTTTTTTTTCATTTTCTTACCTCTTTTAGCAAAACATTACTCAAAGTCGTTTCTTCGGTTTTTTCCCGCTAAATTGTATGTTTATGATCCCATTTTGTGTACAGTGGGCTCCATGCCATGCTGTTGTCGCGACACCGTTGCTTGTTGCATTCGAATTGCTCCTCTGTATATACCTTGAGAGTTCTTATGGTAAATAACCTCTTCCTCTAGTAGTGATCTACTAGTTTCTTGGCATGGGAACAGATTGATATATGTAGATAACTTGACAAAAACTGATGGCTCAAGTTTCATCTTGCTGCCGTTTGGTTTCATTTCCATCACAAAAGTAGTTTCATCTTGTGACCTCTTCTATCTTATATGGCAGCTAGTTGGCCACCAGCTGTGAGTTTGAAGATTGCATCCTTGCCGTTGTTGGCATTTGAAGTTACGATACTGATAGACAATTTGAGGTATTGAAGCATTGCATTGTTTAATTACTCTACTTATATAACTTCTCAAACAAAGACATTCGTTGTGTATGTGTCTTTTGAACGCATAACAAACTGAATCATATCAATTTTTAAATTCCTAATTTCTGCAAGCTTTATCTTCAGAATGTGTCGAGCATTGATGCCAGGAGACGACGACAGCGTTAATGATGAAGCAATATGGGAGGCACTTCCTGTAAGTCCACGTGTGTTGCGTGAATTGTTCTGAGGGCTGGTACTCAAAATAAACATTTAGATGCTTTTTTTTTTCTTGTTACCTGCAGCATTTCTGGGTTGCTATTTCCATGGTGTTCACGTTGGCTGCTACGTTCTTTACCCTCCTAAAGCTTTCTGGTAATATTGTGTCTCTTGAATTCTTGCCTTAATAGCTGTCTTTCTTGATCCCCTGTCTTCTGAAATGCTATCTTCCACATATCATGCTATTGATGGAGTTATTCCTTCTTATCGGTCCCTCCTTGTTTTTTATTTTAAATTCACAGGCGATGTAGCTGCTCTCAGCTGGTGGGATTTATTTATAAATATTGGGTACGCTTTCTCTTTCTTTATTTAAAAAGTACTCGTGCGGTTGGTGGAAATGATCATGAAAGTAGTATATATGTGAAAATCTTTTGCTTGCAGAATTGCCGAGTGCTTTGCTTTTCTTGTTTGTACAAAATGGTCCAACCCAGTGATCCATAGAAGCTCACGCGCCCGAGAAACGGGGTCATCCTCTACCGCTATTAGATATCTTGACTGGAACAGTGGCCTTGTAGTTGCTTCAGAAGAGGATAGACACCAAGATAGATTGTGTGGTCTACAAGATATTGGTGGTCACATGCTGAAAATTCCCTTCATTGTATTTCAAGTTGTCCTTTGCATGCATCTAGAGGTATACACCACACGCCTCTATATATCTTAAGCCCATATTGTCTTTGGACATTACCAAAAAAAGCTGATGGTTTGGACTTTCAGGGGACTCCTGAAAGAGCTAAGGATCTATCTATTCCAGTCCTGTTCTCTCCATTATTCCTATTGCAAGGCCTCGGTGTTCTCTTTGCTGCATCTAAACTAATAGAGAAGATCGTCGTCTTGCTGCGTGGGGAAGCTGGTCCGGGATTGTATTTTAGAGTTTCATCAAGAGCCCATGATTGCTTGGGTTTCTTGCACCATGGTTCCAGGTGACAAACACGTTTGTCTGTTTTTCCCCAAAAGGGTTTTGATTTACTAAATATTATACTAACAAAATTCAATCGATGCTCCTACTTGCTCAGGCTATTAGGTTGGTGGTCGATTGATGAAGGAAGCCGGGAGGAACAAGCTCGTCTTTACAATGATCGAGAATCAGGGTTAGTTAGTATAATCCAACCTTCTGTATGCTGTTAACAAAAATTGTTATGGAACCTTTGCTGAAGATTCATGATTATATGCTTGTGCAGTTACAATACCTTCAGTGGCCATCCGCCTGAGATAGTCAAGAAAATGCCAAAGGAAGATCTTGCTGAAGAGGTAACTTTACTTGTCTTTCTTGCATTTGTCTTATCCAACTCAGCGCTGATATTAGTTTTAGGTTCTCTTTGCTGTCGAGTCTTGCATCTTCTAGTTGCAGTGTTGTTTGGATTTGATCTAATAATTTGATGCCCTCTAGGTGTGGAGACTTCAAGCAGCTCTGGGTGAACAAACCGAAATCACAAAGTTCAGCCAGCAGGAATATGAAAGACTGCAAAACGTAAATGTTCTCCTTCCTCCATGCTGGTTTTTAACCTTTTCGGTAGTTTCCTCAATCGATTTTGCTTCTCTTAGTCCTGTTTCTAATTTGTGTGTCTTTCCTCCAGGAGAAAGTGCTGTGTAGGGTTTGCTTTGAAAAAGAAATCAGTTTGGTACTGCTACCATGTAGACACCGTGTTCTCTGCAGGTATGATGCTTAATCCATATTATACTTACCAAATTTGCATTTGTCACTCGATTCGTTTGAAGATACCAGATAAAAAAATTAGGAATCTATGAGGTCCTATCGATTGAGGTCCGATCGATATAATTAGATATCATGCAGTCATATTAGCTGGCTCAATGTCATGTTCATATATGTTTCTGTGCCATGTTTGTTGTTGTTGCAGAATCTGTTCAGACAAGTGTAAAAAGTGTCCAATATGTCGTGTAGTCATTGAAGAACGACTACCTGTATACGACGTTTGACTGTGTCTAACTCTCTGGCCCATGTTCAAGAGTAGGATTTGAGGTTGATGCTCCAAACAATCATTCCTTTTTTCACCATACTGTGTTCCCAAAACTTTTGATGCGTTTTTGCTGAATCTTTTTATTTGTCTGAATCAGCAGTAAGTATAAAAAATATATAGGTGGTATACATATGTGTTTTTTGTAGAAATCTCATTACATACAATCTCTTACTCACTTTAGCTGTAACATATAAAGTTTGTATAATATCCATCTCTCCCTTTTTGCATCTATTGTCTACTTTTCTTTGGGTGGATAATCATAATTCATGAGTGAACGACTTCAATCACTTGTAATATGGAAAGTGACACTCACATAAAATAGAATACAGAAAAAAACATACCTGTATATACACTGTTCTAAGCCAATTCTCATGAACATAAAAGCATTACAAACAAGACAGCAGACACTCTCTATAAAAAGCCTATTTTTTTGTAGTTCATAGTTGAGATTTGGCTGTTTCCATTTTCTTCTTCAGCTTCATCCCCTTCTTAAAAACCGGCCGAGTCTGTGTCGGCTCCACTAACAGCAACCGAGACATAACATAAGCCAAAAGCTCTTCTCGGTGAGAGAAGGTAAAATCCAAATGAGCATACTCAAACTCTCTGTAAGAAACATCAACAGGCCCTGCATCTCTCATCACCCTGTAATGTTTCCTAACCATTGATGGTCTAATGACTGTATCTTTCTTTCCGGCTACTAAGTCCACAGGGACATCGATCAAACCGTAAAACTCTCCAAGATCAAGCGGCTCAGGAGACCCGTAAACCTCCATATTCGCTTGAACGCTACCATAGTCAAACATTCTAAATTTACGGCAGCGTTTAATCTGAGCAAGATGCAGAGCCACGCGGAAGGACACACCAGGCATATCGTTCATGTTATAGTGAGGCAGACCCATGACTCCGAGCCAGTTCGAGCTATCTCCACCAACTACATAACTCATCAGTGTCTGGACCAATCCACCAACGGCAGGATAGTTGTGGAAATCTCGAGCTAGCTTGTTGACAAGCATCCGGAAGAACCTAGTGGGGATGTAGAAAGCGGGAACAATCCGGGATAGCACCGGACCAAAGAGAAGGAACGTGTGCTCTATTAGCGTGAAGAACAAGTTGGAGTCTTCGTGAAACCCGGCAGGCGAGAGCAGGATCAGCCTAGAGAGCCTGTGCGGTTTCTCTTCGATTTTGCGGGTGACAACATACATGAGAACCGCAGCACCGCCTAGGCTGTGAGAGAGAACGCAGAGCTTGTAAGGCTGCTCCTCGTTTACTGCCTCTTCGATGTTAGGCTGGTACAGTTTGAGCTCCGCCGTTTTGATTTCGTGAACCTTCTCAATCATTGCAGGGATATCCTCTCTTGCATGCTCATTGATGGAGTAACTCCAGAAACTGCATTTTGGTTTTGAGGATCTATCAGTAAAGAATTTATACAAGAAATCAAATCCATAGTGAAGCAGTTTACTCTCTATCTATACAACAACTCACTCTCTTGAGGAAATGTTTTTGTTCACATGATCTCTTGAAACTAAACCGCGGAAGTTCCCTAAGTAAACATCGTAGCCTGAAAGACAAGAAACAACAAAAGTAAAACATATGGTAAGCGAATCTTTACTACATATTTATCATTAAGCTGTCTAGAGAGATTAATTTTTTTTTGAGTGCGGACCTTGATCATAAGCAGCAAAAGCCGGAGATCCAACAACCCCATTTGATACCCATCTGAAAGATTAAGGAACAGATGAGATACAGAGGCTAAAAAATGTATGACATAGACTTGTGAAACTGAAACTCACCCCATTGAAGAATCCAAAACACCATGCTGCAAGAAGACAGCTTTCCTCGCATCTCGTCTGGAAAAGCCCATAAGAGGAGATTAATGTTGACATCTTAAAGAATCTTACAGACAAACCATAAGAGAGTATATACCTTGGTATCCTTTCCAAGAGAAGACCATATCCATCAGATGTAACAACACGAATAGCTTCATATGGATACCTATCAATATTTTAAGTTCCCAAAAAGTTTAATCAAATAACAAAAGAAGTGAAAAACAAAAAAAGCAACGAAGCATCTTATACGCATACCCAAGCTCTGTTATGACATCTTGACAAGTTCGAGTATCTGTATTGTATAAGCTCGTCATTGTGGTTCTTTCCGTAGGTGATGCATCGTTACATCCAAGAGTGGCGGTCTGAACGGTTTCATCATCCGAAACGTCATCGTAGTTTCCTTTAGAGCCGTGGCTGTGATCGGAGGAAGACAACAATGACAGCATTATCCCAAAAGCCTCTGATGGAGAAAGAAGAAGATGTGCAACCTTGTGGAAAAAATCAAATACTGCTTCTATAAAGATCTCGATACCAAGCTGAAGATCCTGCAATATTCATACAACATGAGAAATGAAAAAATTCAAGAACAAGTGATTAGTGGTATATAGTATGTTTCCATCCACACAAACCTCAATGACTCCACGTCTTCTATCAGTGGTTCGGTTAGGGACATCATGCTCTTTCCCTGGCCTAGCTTTGCTAAAGTAAGGTCTTGAAGAATGTCTGTACCTTCCTGGGCTCAGCGTCGACACTCTTGAGTTTCGTCTACCAAAGAGATAAAACGGCACCCATAGAAGGATCCGGGCCGGTAGCAAAACCCACCAGACTATGGACGTTATCCAGTCTGTCCAGTGGCTTTCGTAGTTTGCAGGAAGAACAGCCCAAGACCGGAGTGAGCTTTGAGAGAGCGGTGATGGAGGCGTCGACATGCCATCACTATCATCTTCACCAGAGGAATAATCCAAGCTCGAGGTGTCAGAATCCACAGAGAGCTCGTGGATGAATTGGTTGAAAGAAGAGACTCCACTGTTAGAAAATCAAGAGAGAGTGGATTACATTACTGTCATTGGGGCAGAGATGAAGAAAGTGTTGAGAGATTTTGATATACTTATGCATCCAGCGAGGTAAGCGAGGTCCACGTAATGTAGGCCTTAGTTCCCATCCATGGAGGCCTTCAAGAACATTGGCCTTTCCGGGAATAAGAGTCAAGAGAAGTGCAGAAACTCCATTTATGAACCTTGCAATGTTGTTCAAAGACTCATAAGTCAAAGTTTTCACCGACCTGCACTAAAACCCAAAATCATAGTTAGCCTTTAAGTATCATACAATTAACACCAAAAGCAAACGGACAAGCTCTGAATAATAAAGAATAACTAACCACCAATACAAAAAGAACCACTGTAACTATTATAGGAGTAGGACTAAGTACATCAGATTACTCAAAAGATGTTATCCCTCCCCAGATCAGTAACTATTAACCACTAAATTTCAAGCATAATGTAAAAAAATCAGAAGCTGGAAGATATTAGTCTTAGCTCCACTATAGAGACCACTGGCTCAATAGTGGCATGATCCATATCTTTTGGACTTTAATCAAAGAAGAAAATTATATTCAACATGATCAAAATCAAATCTATCATCAGACCAGAAGTACATCCAAAATTCAAGAACGGCAACATTCAAATGATTTGAAACGTATCTCAAATCAGAGATCACTAAACGTGCATACTTAATCAAATCAGAGATCACACTTAACATTCAGTGACGAATCGAACAGAGAGAGGAACTCACTCTTTCGTTACAGCGAGAGCGTTGTCAACGAGGCTCTGCATGATTTAGTTACCCAGACGAACAAAAAAACTCGAAATTTCTGGCAAAAACGGATTTTTTCTTGTCGTTAACAAAAACAATTTCCAGTAAAATAAGCAAGGAAAAAAAACGAGAGATACACAAATTCAAATGCAGCAATCGAGGATAAAAAAAAATGCTAAACTTTTTTTCTGATTGAATCCGATAAATAAATAAGGGAGAATCTTGCCGTCCACAAGAAGAAGGTCGGTAAAACGTTATTTAGACAGACGTGACAGAGAGTGACACGTGGGTGTAAATTATTGGATGGCCAGGAATGTGTCATCTAATGGATTGTGCATGCGGATCTGGAGACATGACACGTAAGTCTGTAGTGGCGGAGAAGTTACGCCGATTTGTCTTTTTTTTCTGACATACTTACATATATAATTAAATAAGCTCGTGAGTTACGAGTATCAATAACATTAATTTAAATATAATACTTTGGGTGGCTGGAATATTTTCATATTTTCATATTTGCTATATCAAAAGCATTTTTTTTCAAAGACAGGAATTTTATAATTTAAAAGTCATTCATTAGTCATTAGCATTCTGAGTAACACGCGGCTGGTTTAATACTCGCAACAAAAGGTAAGGCAAAATATCAAAATGATGAACCATGAAATGCACACAGCAGCTTAGTTTTCAAGGGGACTTCCTCTGAATATAAGAAGCGCCATGTTCCTCGTACCTATATCATTCACATCAAAGCTCAGGTGTAAGCAGAGAAACTAAAAAAAGTTTTTCTTTGCTGAAGCACATGCATAAACATTACATTAAGGATCAATCAATGATTTGGGAACTATCACATCCAAGATCAATTGTTAATATATAGTTTCACCAAATTTAACTAGGGAATTAAGAGTTGAAATTGATTGTTATTTTACCAGTATGCTACATGCTTTCTCTTGAAAGAGTATCAGCAAAAGAAATGGACCAATGCAAAACTCAGGTAAATTGGCTCAAAAGACATACTATAACAGTGTAAAAACACAGTTTAACTTACTTTTGATTCCTTTACTCTCCTCCAAGCATTTTAGCAAGCAGCCAGTGAGAAATTTCCCAACAGCCTGTGAGTAAAAAACGGCATGGTCAACAATCGGAGAATTAAGAAATCAGCAGACAATAATAAACTACATCAATGCGCATTGTAAAAGTAAAACTAGTCAAAAACAGTTCACATGGGTGAGAAAATTAAAACTTGTTACGTTTTTTCCATTGGGAAGACAAAAGGGTGTCTCGAATCGGTAAGCAAATGAAGAAGTGCAAAGAAAATAAAACAAACACCAAAGGATGGAACTTTGAAAATTGCTTCTCATCTGCAACTCTCTCTCTCTCTCTCTCTCTCTCTCTCTCTCTAGCGCGGTTTCCTTTTAAGCAAATCGATTCGTCATTTCTGTTAGTCAATACCATTTTTTTCTTACCGACCTAAAACCGGAGAAAGGAGGCGCGATTCTACCGAGAAAACATCTCGTCATGGCCGCCGCCACCGCCGCCGTCACCGTTGTATTCATCATCGACGGCGGCGAGCGGTGCAAAAACCGGACTGCTAATGCTCAATGAAGATCCCATTTCTCTACAGTGATGTGTGTGAGAGAGACAACGACTGAGAGAGATTGGGGAAAATGTCTTTGCTGTGTGAGAAAAGGCAGACAGGTTGGAGCCAGGCAAATCTATTATCATCTTTTAATATTTTTGAAAGCAACAAAAAAACACCTAATTTCAAAGCCTTTTTTCTGGTATTTTCTGGATTTTTTTTTTTTTTTTTTTTTTTTTGGAATGGGGAAGAAGAAGATAGATACAGGCAATGGGTATAGAGTTTGTCGTTGAAAGAGAGGAAGAGGAAGATGAAGAGAAGATCTAGCTTTTATTTCTTGAATTTATATACTCGAAATGTGAAATCTTTATGAACCCATTTTTCAGCAGATTATGTTAATCATCAATTCTGCGACTAACATGAGATAGATCTATAAAATTACTAAATTTCTTTATGTTCATGTCTCTCCCACCCTATGCGCTACTATTTATCGGTAATAAAAAAACTACTCTCAATGATTTTAGTATGATATGGTGTTGCAGTCGTTAAAAGACAAATTAGAAACAGGGAATGTTAGGCTTCTAGGGTTCTTCACAACTATCAAAGAATCATCGTTTCTCAGAAAATCCAAAGCAATTTTATTAGCACCACATGTCGACTCCATTGTGCTAGGACTCGAAGCAATTTTTATTACTATTATTCTATCAACTCTTCTATAAAGCTTAAGAGAGTTATTTTTAGAAGTGTCCTAACTTCTCCACAAGCTTCTTCTCTATTTCCATCCTCTTCTTCATCAACAAGCCGTAGGAGGAAGCCACATTCTCGTCTCCTGCTTTTACCTTGAGCTTGCAGTTCAGAGACGTCTTCTCCAGTTTCCCCTCGTAGAGATATGAAATGGGCACAAAGCTTCCTTTTTTGTTGCAGAGCCAGCCATGAGCAGCTCTCAGTGCAGCTCCAAGCGATGCTGAATCTGTGCACACCAATACAATTTGTTCAATCCATAAGAATATCAGCTAAAAGTAAGCTAAGAGGTCTGCAACTTGTTTGTATGTGCAAGTGTTACCAGGCCTTTGGACAGTATATACATCACATCCGAAGATTGCAGAGATCAGACACAGAATATTGTCGTTAGCTGATGCACCTCCCGTGGCTATTATTCGGATCGGAGGGGAAGGCATACCAAATCTCTCGGCATGAGCCCGCTTTGACAGAAACTGACCTTCAACCAATGCTCTTACCTGACAAGAAAGATTACATTTTGAATGAAATCAATATAAGTGCCTCATGGGCTCTGCACAGAACAGTGGATGAGTGTCTGTGCATTGCTTACCTCTGAGGGAGAGTCGAACGTATCCACCTCTCGTTCCTTTGCACCCTCAATGGATGTTGGAGAGAAGTCCTCAAGAATGTAACGGTGAGAGCCGGCTACGCATTGAGAAAAAAACATTAGTAAAAGAAGCTTATAGCGTGTGGCCGAGATCAATTGAACGGAAAGGAGAACACAACTTAAGAACATACCGGGAAGTGGGGGAAGAATTTCATTTTCAGTGTAGTAGAAGCCGAGTTTCCCATCTAATGGATCCAGTTGAGTTTTGAGACAAAACATGAGCATGAAGATATTATAGCAATATGGAATAGCAACTTACCATTTAGTGGATGTGTTTGCTCCAAATACTTGTTAAAAATATCCCAAGAACCCTCAGCGCAACGGTCACGAATTTCTGAAACAGAAACGCACATATTCTAATTTCTATCTGAGAATCAACAAAGCAAGCTTAATAACAGAGGTGAAAGTGGGAGTTTGCACCTTCACGGGTGAGAGAAGCATTCTTGTAAACCAACATTACCATGTAACTCTCAGGGTCCACGGGGTTGGGAAACACATGGCCCTCAAGACTGGGTTGATGTTCTTTGGTAATCCCAAATACCTGTCAGAGTTTATAATGTTTGGCATCGGAAATGGTTAAAATAATATGTCTGTTTCTGGATTAACTAGAAAGCTCGACATGAATCAAAAGAACTTGCCGTGTCGCTGGTCCCAAGACTGATCGCCAGATCTCCAGGAGTACTAAGAGTCAGACCTGCAGATCATTACAGAACATGGTTCATCAACACCTTGTATTTCATACACGAAACACATACAAGATTCTAGCCCTAAGATACACTTTTCATTTCATCAAAATCGTTGCAGATGCAAAAACATGGCGCAACTTTGTGTTGGTGAATCTGTACCTGCCAAGCTATTAGGATTATCTCCTGACCACTGCACCACCACGCAGCTCTTTTCGAAACCGAACCTGCATCACAACCAAAATATTTCTCAATCTGACATTGAAAACTGCAAGAAGCTTCAAGACAAATTTGAAATGCATATGTAAACTTCTTTTAACAAGTTTATATATTCGGTTTAGAAGACACAAACGTGATCACAGTCGAGATACTAACCTCTGAACAAAATACTGAGAAATGGAACCAGCAGTAGCATAAGCGGGCGCTAACTTTCCAAGCTTTTCCTCCAAACCCGTAGCTGTAGCCTGCAGATGAAAAAGCCTATTAGGAAACACACCCATTATGGTTTTTAACTATAAACTCAAAACCAATCACTACAAACCTCTAACGCAGCTTTAGACCAACATCGCTTCTTTATATCCATCAAATTCATCCCAGCTCCATCAGTTTCATCAATGGAAGCATAATCTCCAATCAGCAAAGACGCCATGAAGGAGCTAACAAGAGATATTCGCTCCGTGCTCTTATACAAATCAGCCTCCGTGGTAAAAAGCTTCCGTATCTGTGGGCCAGTGAACCGCTCGTAAGCACGGGAGCCAGTGATCTCTGACAACTCCATGGCTCCTCCCACAGCATTCTCAATCTCTTTGCACTGCGCCGTGGTGCTGCTGTCCATCCATATAGGAGACTCCTTGACCGAGAAAGCGTCTTCAAGCTGATCCTTCAAGGATCTATTGGAATCCAAAGATCTCAAAATCTGAGAACCACCTTTTTGCCAGTAGACACTGCCGTGTTGCTGGCCGCTTCCTGAAACCGCGATGACTTTCCCGAAATCGAACTTCGCCTCGGAGAGCTTCTGGAGGAGGAGATCCAGTGCCTCCACCCACATGAGAGTGGGGGACACGATTCTGCCATTTACGTTGGGGTCTCTGTACACTCCATCTTTGGTTTTGTAATGGGGAAGGTCGGAATCAAAATGAACAAACTCGCTCGTGACAATATTCAGGCCTGAGTCTAACACTGTTGCTTTCAAAGACCTTCATGGCAACAGAAAAACCAAGAATTCAGATCGAAATCTATGAGTTGATAAACGCGGAATTTTTGTGAAATTGATGATCGAACTAACGAATTCCAAAATGATCGTACATGCATTGTGATCAAAGATTGTTTGAGAAAAAGAAAAAAGAAAAAAAAACAATTTCACTGAGAAAGCAAATGATATCACTTTTTGGTCTTTGAGGTAACGAAAAGTGAGGATGTACGAAAAAGACATAGGAATAAGGAAGAAGACATACTGGGTAGAGCTGTCGAATCCGAGGAAAAGAGAATCTGGAGGAAGAGAGAGATCCGCCATAGTTGATCCAAGTTTCGCAGGTCTAGCAGACATACAAGTATATTCAACATAATCAAAATCAAAATTTTCCGACCAGAGTGAATTTGAAAAGTATTTCAAATCACAGATCACTAAACGCGCAGTGACGACGAATCAAATCGAGAGAGGAACTCACTCTTTCGTTACAGCGAAAGCGTCGTCGACGATGCTCTGCATGATTTAGTTACCCAGAAGAAGAACAAATAAAAACTCGAAATTTGAAAAGAAAAATGAAACCCAAATTCAAATGCCGCAATAGAGAACTAAAAAAAAAAACTAAACTTTTTAGATTGAATCGGATAAATAAATAAGCGAGATTCTTGCCGTCCACAAGAAGATCGGTAAAACGTTTATTTGACAGAGAGTGACACGTGGGTGTATATTATTGGATGACGAGGAATGTGTCATCTATATCTATTGGGTTGTGCATGCGGATCTGGAGAACACGTCAGTCTGTAGCGGCGGAGAAGTTGTTACATAGCAATTAGATAAGCTCGTGACTTAGCTATGGATATCAAAAATATATTCAAAGACGGGATTTTGTAATTTTAAAGTCATTCATTCATTACTCATTAGTCTCATTAGCACATTGAGTAAAATGATAAAGCTGGTGGTTAATGTCTAACTCGCAACACAAGGAAAGGCAAAATATCCAATTGATGAACCATGAAATGAACACATCAGCTTAGTTTTCAAGTTTTGGTCTTTTTAGGTTCCACAGAAACTGAAGCTGCTTCAAGGGCACTTCCTCTGAATGTAAGAAGCGCCATGTTCCTCGTACCTATCATTCACACCAAAGCTCAGGTGTAAGCAGAGAAACTAAAAACAGTTTTCTTTGCTGCTCAAATGAGAAGAAGCAAAACAGAGACTTACTCAGATTTGGAGAACCACATCTGTTGAAATGAGCCTAGCGATGCCAATATACTCCCTCCTATCCACACACTGCACATGCATAAACATTTACATTAAGGATCCATCAATGATTTGGGAACTACTACAACTGTATTAAGCAACGAGATGTAGAGGAGGAAGTGAACTATATATATCCTACCTGAATCTTCTTTCTGTAGTGTTACCGCTCGCCAACACTTTAACTCGAGCCGAGTGAGGAGACTCCTGAAACGAAAGATAAGAGGATGATGACGAACCATTTTCTCGCCAAGGAAAGTTTACAAGCGACGAGAGGAAAAGAGAGAGAGAGGGAGAGAGCACAATACTTCTATCAAGTCCTTTTCGAGACGTTCTTTCAACTGTTGCATTGATGATGTGCCACCAGCAAGCTGGCATAATGCGAGAAGAAAAGTAATGAATAATATCATCCACATCCAAGATAAACTACAGGGATTGTTAATATATAGTCCAAGAAATGTAACTAGGGATTTAAGAGTTGAATTTGATTGTTATTTTACCAGTATGCTACTGTACAGCTCTCTCCGGATATCCACATCACATTTGTTGATGCTTTCCATGACCTGTACAAGTAAACAAATAAATAAAAAAGGAGTGGAGTTAGACAAAGTAAAGCGAAGAAAGCTTTGCAGTGACTAAAGACTACGCATTTACCATGTGTGGCAACCCACGAACTGAAGGGATCATGTCTGCATATTTCTCCATTCCAGGAATTGTCTGCCAGATTCCAGTAAACACGGAGAGTCACTATAGAAATTCTTTAACAAACAATACGAGGAGAGAAAAACAAATTGTCTTCAGAAGACACAATCCATGATGCCGAGTTTTGTACCTGAACTATGGACGGGTTGAACATCACATCAGGAACTTTGAACTTATCAGCACCAATCTCGAGCGTCCTACAGCAGACATGTTTAATAAGATATTGAGACAGACTAAAATTAGCAATGTTGCAGATTCCATGCAGGTTTCCAAAAGCTGTGTCTGACTCTACTAAACTTTTCTTCCGATGGCTTTAACGACTCGGATCCAACTAAGAACTTAATTTTCAGTTTAGACAAAGTTCGAAATAGTCATGAAATTTTTTCTAGAAACCAGCCACAAACTAATACATGGAAAGCAAAAGCAATTGTAGAATGTACATTTGAGACACGAAAATAAAAACGAAGCAGACATATAAAATGGAGCTTACTGGCCATCAGGAAGCTCGTACGACGTAGTCGGGATGTTTGAGTATGATTTGTCTGCAGATAAAAGCATCACGTCAGGAACACTAAGGCTACAAGATTAATGAACATTTAAAGATAAAATGTACCTAACGTTGACCTCTCAAACCACTTTAAACTTTGAAGAAAAACAAATCTATCAAACCAGTGAAAGACAGAAGAACATAACATACCGTCATAGGGAGTATCAGGAACCCGACAAATAGAATCCTTGATATCACCCACTATCATCCTCTGTCGAGAAAAAAAAATGACCAAGTTAGTAAAACATCAAAAAAAAAAAAAAAGTCAAAAGAGGTATCTGTCATTACTAATTACAGACCTGACAGAAGAGCCTGTAGCTTTCCGTGGTGTCAGGAAGATGTACATCTTCAACCTGCAAGGATTCGAAGGCAAAAAATAAGAGACTATTACACTCCAACGATGAGAAAAGCAATTTGCTAGTGTTAGCTTTCCTAATTGAAATGAGACAGATCCTACATTTGCTGTCTCATTGCCCAGTATAAAATTTAACACCTACTATGTCAAGAACACAAAATCAATTTTCAAAAACCTCTCGCGTTTTTTCTCTCAAAAAGTACATATTACTCAAATTGTAGATTCAAATATGCACCTGGAATTCCCCTGCTCGTACTTCCTTTCTCTTGAAAGAGTATCTGGGTCTTATCTGCAAAAGAAATGACCAATGCAAAACTCAGGTAAATTGGCTCAAAAATAGTATAGAAATGACCAATACAGTAAGTGGAACTATTTTTTACTACAACGGTGTAAACAGTAGTTCCTCTTACTTTGATTCCTTTACTCTCCAAGCTTTTTAGTAAGCAGTCAGTGAGAAATTCCCCTCCAAGTGGAGATGATACAACAGCCTGTGAATAAAACCATGGTCAACAATCGGAGAATAAGAAATCAGTATATAGTCTACATCAATGCTGAATAAGTAAAACTAGTCAAAACTCAAATAAATGAGAATTTATATCAGCCACAGATGACACTTAAGAAACTAAAGACAGAAAACTTTCTCCTGCAGCAGAAAATCTAAACTCAGAGAAACAGCATCACAAAGCTTGAATTCTGATCAAATCGAGTTATACAGTTACCTTTTGAAGAACATAACCCTCATGCACCGGTGCAATAGTTGTGGATCCTCCGCCGCTGGAAGACAATAAAGTATGAAAAAAGTGCCATCAGTGCCTCTTAGATTAATCACATCAAACACAAACAAGGTAAACTTTCACAGCATATAGGACAGAAGTCGAACATTAGTTGTTTCTAGCGAAAATTTTGATAATTCTGGAAGTACAAAAGTCTTACCAGTCAACAACCAATGAAGTAGCTCGCCCAGTAGCAAAAGACGTGAGAACCTAGCACCAAAAAACGCCATAGTCATGTAGATAGTTAGACATCTGATTTCACAAGAGTGGGCAGGAGACCAATGACACAAGGTACATGGAAGATACAGGATTCTTAGCCATAAACAATGCTGGAACTTTGTATTTTTCAAACATTAGCTCAGCCGCCCTGACAAGCATATATGATTTTGAGAAAATCAGTAACACACTTCAAGATGAATAAATACAGAAAGAAAGATATCTATAAGCAGATAAATCGGACTTCTCTCTCTGCTGTTGAGTGTTTAAAGGAGGCTCAGCTAGCAGCATGGGGTGCTCCTTAGGATCAATCATCAGACAACTCCTTCAGACATAAAGAATATCTTAGAGACGACATCAAACAACAATTAAGAGAGAAAAAAACTAATGCTTTACACCGCTTACTTGAAAGCATGTTCCCATATGTTGTCCACCAAATCCCAATCAGAAACTACGCCATCTTTGATGGGCGACAATACCTGGTGACAGAAAATGCAACTTGTACTTCACTAATCCATTTGCAAAATTAAGAACATTAACCAAAGAGAGAAAAAACTAACCTCCATATGATCCCGACGGTAACTCAAGGCTTGAGATCCTACATAAAGCTTGCGTTTTCCCTTTTCTTTATCAGACTCGTTGGTCTTTGAATCCTCGGAATTTGAATTTGTCTTTGTAGAATCAACATCCATATCCATTGCCTCTATTCCATCTACTGCCCCAACAACCTTATAGACACATCAGAAAAATAAAACCCTGAGACTCTGAGAGCAATTCATATGTCTACGAGGGACTTAACGCAAATCTGTCACTAACAGCGTGAAGCTTAAAAAGAGCTCCGGCGACATCAAAATGCTAGAATCATGCCAATAGAAGCGCCAAAAGATCCAAAATGGAGATTAGAGGAGTAGAAAGAGGTGAGCTTACGGAAGGGAAAACGGCTTTGGGGGCATCTTCGCCGGCGTAACCAGCTTTGCAAGTGTGCGAACCCAAGTCAACCACTATAGCTGACACTTCATCTGTGGAACAAACCCCACCACGGGGGGGAAAAATCAGACTTGAACGAGAATATCCCCAGGGAGAGGAAAAAGATGAACGAGAAAGCAATTCAAGGGTTCGAAGAGAAACCCACCTCCGCCGTACATGGCTGCCGGGGCTCGTCGGAGGGCTTAAATACGGAACGGGGTTCTCTGCAATCTCGGGGACAACCAAAAGGGGTCGAATTGATAACTGTACTGAGCTCGATTTTTGTCTAGACTTAGAGAGAGAAAGACTCGAATCCTCTCTCACTGAAGAACCTTCGTAAGGTAAAATAAACTAATAGTAATATAAAAGTGATCCAATAAATTTAGAGAACACCATTTTTCATTTTTGCATCTCAAAATTGCGAATCTCGGAAAGATGAATAATTTAAATTTAGAGAACACCATTTTTCATTTTTGCATCTCAAAATTACGAATCTCGGAAAGATGAATAATTTAAATTTAACCCTTGCCTTCGAGATGAATTAGATAAATGTTGATTAAATTCTTGATAAATTAAATAAATTTTATTAAAATTAAGAGCAATTATGACAAGCTCATAAATCTGGTTTTCTTCTGATATACAATTTGCTCGAAGGGAACATGAATGGATCAAAAATAAATTAACAATGAATCGGCTTGAAAACTCTGCAGATGTTTTATATGTTGATGAAACAATCACTCTTTTTAACTGAGCTGCTCCATAGACTTTTGAGTGTTGACAAAGGTTGCACTTTTGTTGAACCCTTCAAGCAGCATAATCCTGACTGCCTCTAACCCGGTTTGAAATGTATAATCCAACTGCAAAACCAGAAACAGTCAGGGCTTTTTATCTTTCTTAAACCGATTGATATACAATTATAAAGTTGGGATTTATCTTCCTCTAACCTCTTCCTGTTCTTGTTTATTGAACTGGCGAAGAACATAATTTGCTGTATCCATCTTCCCTGGAGGCCGTCCGATCCCTGAAATGAAACATTTAACAACAGTTTGCAAAAATGCAAGAAGCAAAACAAAAACTGGAGGAAAATGAAAACTTTACCTATTCGTAGACGAGGAAAATCGCGGCTCCCTTTGAGACGATCTATAATGCTTCTCATCCTGCACGTACATCACCAAAACAATTTCATCAATGCTGTTATTACCACAACTGCTTCAAGAGTTTCTCTATGATTTGATAGTGAAAATAGTCACAACTAGAAAAAAACATCGCTAAACAGATGCTTAGAGTGAAAAAGCTTCGTACCCATTGTGCCCTCCGTGACCACCTTTTGGCAATAAACGAAGTTTACCAAAGGGCAAATCCAAATCATCGTAAACCTGTAAGAGGCACGGAAAAGTTCTTTAAGGCCGCATATGCACTCTAAATTCACAATTTGGAGAGCGAGAGAGAGAGAATGCAATGTATACCACAAGTACTTGCTTCAGCGGAATCTTGTAAAAGGAAACAATTTGTGCAACCTTCAAACAATGCCAGCAATCATAATCAGAAAGCATTGAATTACAAAAGTTACAATATATACAGAGATTGGTTGACTATCATATATAAACCAAAGTTCTTATCCGACGAGCTCACTTACAGACTCACCACTGGCGTTCATGAAAGTTTGAGGTTTCGCCAACATTATCGGTATATTTCCAATCACGCCTATGATAGACAAACCAATAGCCAAAGTTAGTAACCATCCAAAAAGGGCTGTTTCAATCTCTCTGCTAAAACAATTGTAAAACTAGGAAGCTGCTTTACAGACTAATTATGTAGATCAAATAGGACTATGAAACGAGAATCTGTTACGCACACTGAATTCTCAAAACACAGGTTTCAATCCCTCTTATCAAATCATTAGAAACAACAAAATTTGAATGCAAAAATTCACACTTTGAGAGAGAAAAAAATTATTAAAAGTTGAAAATTTCACAATGGAGAATGAAAAGAGAACCTTTGCCAAACAAGGCCTTGAAGTTCACGGTGTTCATGGGTATCCCTTCTGCATAAGCCAAAGCGTCGACCATCTCAAAACCAACCTGCAATAAACATCGAATGTTAGCGAACTGAAAAGGAGAGAAGAGAATGGAAGATGCAGAGAGAGATATATATATATATATATATATATATATATATATATACATACATTGTGTCGAGTGCCCTGATACTTCTTGCCGGGATTACCCAGACCGACTATGAGCCATGGGAACTGTGGAGGCGGAGATTTTGGCTTCGGAGAAGATAATTGAACCTGAGCTAACTCTGATTCTGGTTGAGGGGTGAACGAAGTCGATAGAGATGAAAATAACTGAGACGATGACGTTTGGGACATCAAGCCTTCAATACCCTTTCTTCTTCTCGTCAGCTTCCGACAAGGAGTCGATACCGGGGAAGATAATGCCGGCGACAGAAACGTAGCCGGTGATCGGAAGTATAGAGCGCAACGGCCTGAAGGCAAGCTTAGATTTGCGAATTTAGAGGGAAAAGAAGCAGCTTTCATCTTTTTCGGGGATTTAGGGTTTAGTTATCCCCAATTTGATTGGATTTGTTCACTCGATGTCAACCGAAAAACATACAAAGAAAAGAACAGTGAAGGGGCAAAAAAAAGGAAAATTTCCCGAAGAAGGGGACGAACATATAAACTTAAAAGATAGAAATGTTAATCGCCGTTGCCGGGGATCGAACCCGGGTCACCCGCGTGACAGGCGGGAATACTCACCACTATACTACAACGACCTTGTTGATATGTGTAATAGTAAACCCCACAAACCTATAAAATCCCAAAATTAAGGGATGAAAATGCAAACTCTGAAAAAATATACGCCGTTGCCGGGGATCGAACCCGGGTCACCCGCGTGACAGGCGGGAATACTTACCACTATACTACAACGACTCAGTTGCTTATTAATTCAGAAACAACATTATTAAACTATTAAACAAAAAGGTTTACAGACATCGCCGGAGCCAATCGAGGATGTGGTGGATCTTCATTACTCAGGCAGTAGCCTCTTTGAAATTCGCTTTTTCGCACAGGTCATCGTACGCATTCACGAGATTATCCAGCCTCGCGACGAATTCTATCAGTAGCGAGGCGAACGTAGCTAGAGACAGAGCACTCGCGCTCTCGAGCATCCTCGTCGCCTCATCGTCGCGTGGTTGTAACATACTTCCCGGCGTCAGAGAGACCCGGCTAGGCCACGAAGGCTGTTTCTGTATCACCGTCCTTGATTGTTGGTTGTGGGCTGTCGCCGAGTTCGGGTTCTTAGCAGTAGTTACAGCATCCCAGTTCTTGGGCGGACGAAGTGTGGCTTCACTCTGGGATTTATGAGCCAGGATCCGACTTAGATCCTCGTCGAGATTCGAGATTTTGAGTTCATCGGTCAGATCCGTAGACCGATTCCCGATTTCCCAGTTCTCGGCGTTCACGAGAAGGTACGATTTCTTGTCGATTTTGCTCTGAAGTTCCTCGGCTGCTTGGTGAATCTCGTGGAGAATGTCTTCTAGAGGGTTTATTCTCTCCATCTTCTTCAGCTTTTCCCCAATGAATCTCAGAACTTTTGCTCCTTCGACTCCGACCCTTTGAAGCTCATTACGAAAGACTTGTCTTTTATCCTCTGCAGCCTGCATTACATTGCTCTCTTGAGATTTGAAGATTCTGACTTGAGATTGGAAGAGAGGGGGAACAAGCTAATGTACCTGAATCTCAGAGAGAATGCAGCCATGTAATGCCATGACCATAAAAGCACAATGCCTCAATGCACCACCTACTTTCACATACATCCTCCATGGATATCTAAAGGATTTGTACGGACCGTGTGGTGGCTCCCATGACGCAAACCCCATCTTCACAGTCACATCAACCAACCACAAAATAGAACCAAGACGTGAGATTATGAAGTAAGTTGGTGTTTTGAAATTTGTTGCTGCTGCTTCTTATGTGTTTGATGAGTGAAATGAATCCTTACCAGAGTGTCTTCTTGGCTTGTAGATTGAACGGCTGATCTGTAACCACTGTACACTGGATCGTCCGTGACAGCTTCATAGACCAGAATCCTCGATGGGATCGTATCATATGCTACGCAGTCAAGATATCCTTTCACGCAACCTGCTCAAGAAACGTTTTCTATGGATTGGATTTGACAAGTAATCAGGCTAAGCTTTTCAACCGAATTGAGAGGGAAAGAGTAATAAACCTTCCAAAGAAGTCGCAACATTCACAAAGTTCTTGGCGACCAAGTTATGGAGATCATCACCAGCCCATATGGGATAAATGCAAGTGTTCACAAGGAGGCCAACGCAGGCACCAAGTGCTATCATAAGGAACCTTGAAACAGCTGTTTCCATGAATTCCCCTGTTCTGTATCCGGACACTATCACGTAGCAATAGGTCAGCAAGAACACCCTGAATCCGTACTCATACGGCTTCATCGTTGGGTATAGCTTTGCATAAGTCCCCAAAAAGGCTGATACAAGAACAGGCACACAATATTGCCAGAAATCAGAATGAGATTCAAAGGTGGAAGCTTTGAGTTTAGACCAGATGATCTACCTACTACGAAGATGCTAACAGAATTGAAAAGCTCTGCCCAATTTCCAGTCATTTCGGATATTTTAGCCATGCCAAGCGCCAATCCTCCTGCAGATAACGTTCCTAGTCCCCGGTTCAACCCTTTGCTAAAGGTGGCTCCTACACAGAGAAGAGAGGGTTTCACATCAGTTATTGAATTCGTTAGAATGTTCAAGTTTGATGTGTTAAGTCTGTTGCATTCACCTATACTGAACTCGAAGACAACAACTATTGTGAGAATTGCCCAGAGATAGTGGTTGCTGAGCTCTGATCCTGGGAGCTTAAAGAAGATGAGAATGGAGACGAGTGTCAGAGCCAAACCCATCTTCGCTGAGAATATTATCTTCCTCGGGTCCGATGTTCCCATCTCCCACGCTGTAACCAAAACATCCTGTGTTTTCTTCACAAACCCAGTGATCTTGTCGGAGAAGTACCTGCAAACAACATTCATAGCATTTTCAAGGCTAACCATTTGAGATTGTTGTTACACAATTGAGATTGGATTCCAAGAGGCAGCAGATTCAATGAAACGGCTTCGAAAGTATCTGGTCAATAGAGTTTCTAGAAAGGGGAGATTGTATGTAGATGTTATAACCTGTAGGAGCAGCAACGGACGGGAGTTCTGTTGTCAGCGATATAGGAATAGTCTCTTGTGTGTTGTGGCATAAGCCTATCTCTTAAGCTTTGTCTAAACGAACCATCGAACATGCTACTCCGCCTGAAAGATACGTCAAACATGCTGCCCCGCCTGAAAGATTCCAGCTTTGGTGCCGCCATTTCTGGTTCTTGGTTCTGATGATCGCACAAGGGAGAGAGAGGTGTAAACAGAGACAGGAGATCTTGGAAGAAGAGATTCTATATCTTGTGCATTGTGATTTTAAAGAGGAGGAACACCCATGAGGATTTGTATCAAATACACGATGGTGTCATTGTGAATGAAAAACCCAGATTCCAAATTTGGAGCTTTCTCGATTTTGTAATGAAATGGTATGCAAATCTTGTATGTTTGCTACGCACGTCTTCGAGCACGTTTTCGTGTCTATCTAATTACAGATTATTATTATCACAAACATAATCTCAACAATGTTTATTATAATAATAACGGTCAAACGGTCAAATTTATATAACATGAGAATTTTTCAAGTGTTGCACAGAAGAATACACACACATCGTGCATGATAAGATAAGTGATTCCTTTTTTTCCAAATCATATAAAATTTCAGTTGCACAACAAACCCATTGAATCCCACCTTAAATACCGGTATCTTCTATAAACCCTGAAAATCTCCTATCGTTAAAAAGAAAGAAGAAGGAACTTATTTTCCAAGTACTTGTCAAGACACAACTACACAAAAATGGCATCTTCAAGTCTCTTTATCACTGTCTTAATCTCCTTGGTTCCAGTCTTCCTCCAACCAGGTCTCGCTCAAGGTCCGAGTCCTCCAGCTTCTTGTGCTTCCTTACTGCTAGCTCTGGCTCCATGTGGTCCATTCGTGCAGGGCTTTGTCCAGATCCCGGCTCAGCCATGCTGCAACAGCCTGAACCAGATCTACAGCCAACAACCGACCTGTCTATGTCTCTTGCTTAACAACAATTCTACTTTATCCTCTGCTTTTCCCATCAATCAAACACTCGCTTTGCAATTACCTCAGCTTTGTAGCATTCCCGCCAATACATCTGTTTGCTCCTCAGGTATGTAATTCTTCCATTCGCATCTTACACACACACAAACAAAACTTAATTTTGATATCTATTGCTTTTGTGAAACTTATAACAACATTTTCTTTTTATTTTCTTGTTGAAAGGGGCTTCCTCTGTTTCTCCACCATCTACTAACTCAACCGGTACTCAAGTCTCTCTGAGTCCAAAGAACAATTCTGTTGTTGCAGGTAAGTCTCTCTGAAACTCATATATTAACGACGAAGAATGATGTTAATGAATGAATCATTTTTTTAAAAAAGGTTACACTTCATTTGGTAACTGAAGATGCTTTGATTTATAAAGCCTCATTAGGGCTCTTGACGAACCTAGTTTTCATTTTCAGTGACCCCAGTTGCTCAAGTGGCACCAAAACCAACCAGCATGATGGGAGTGGGTTATGATCTGAGATCCTCTGGTCCGAAGTCTAAGTTTCAGCTGACAATCTTTGTGATCACAGCGATTCTAACCGGAACATTTTTCCCTGTCTAACTTCATCTGCGTATTACCACTATGATTCCCGTCTAGTTACACTCTCCTCTTTTAGCTTTTCTCTTTGAACTCAGAACAACTACAAATTTCTATAGTTTGACGTATTGTAATGTTTTCTTGAAACCAAAACAGAACAATGAGACAACGGTGATGCACTCGAATTTGTTACTATCTTGTTGTGTAAAGTAAAACCACAAGTACTTGCTTAAGCGGGATCAGAAGTATCAAATTTACAAAGTGATGTCCCTCGTCAAGCCTTAAAGACATTAAACCAAATTGGAAATGAAAGAATCACACTTTGAGAAAACACACCATTAAAAGATTAAACTCATTTTAGAGAAGGTAAGAGACCAAAAAGAGCAACTTTGCCCAATCAGGGCTTTCTAGTTAATGGTGTTAACGATCTCAAAACCAACCTGCAAGTCAACAACTCTGGTGAAAAGGGACTAAAAACTAAAATCACAAAGGTAAGGGACTAGAATTTTAATCTAAAAGCATGTTAAGGGGCTAAAGTCAGAACATCAGCAACAAAGAAAGTTATGAAAAAATAAACGGTCAAACGGTCTTTAACAAATATATAACTCAAAATTATACATCAACGGACAAACGGTTATATGAACCCTGCAAAAGTTTTTTACACTTAACAAAAAGATAACATCTCACACCAATTTACTATTTTACTCTCCTTCATGCAATATTTTTTTGTACTCCAAATGCACATCATGATTTGCATGAGTGCCAAAAGCACTTGTTTCTGACTCTTATTTGATTGCAATTGAATTTTGTATAAGAACTTATGCTGGATGTTCAATGCTGCAAATATGTTTTTACTCCTCTCTTGACAACTATTTTGAAGATACTCCTAGATGGAGACAACAAGTACAAATGTGATATACATGGTCTTGAGGTTGGATAGCATATTATCTGATAATATAGAAAGTTTATATTATAGTTTGTCATTCTTAATTTTAATTTTGATTTATTGTTTTTCTAGCGGCAAATAAAAGCATTTTATTCAATGCTTTACCTCCGGTTTTTCACCTTCAACTCAGTAGAACTTTTGATGGTACAACAAAAGTAAGTTTTCAAAGATAATTTGATATCACCGCGTGTACTTTATTTTTTTCTTTTCAATTTGATCTTCATAAATAGAATCGAGATACCTTTTCAACTTAATCTTGATAGACAGAATCTGAAGTACTTCTCCATTGATTCAGACAAGAGTGTCAACAATTTTTACACACTCCACATGTATGTCTCCTTACATTTTCGAGTTAATACATAATCTTGACTTCAACCAATTATTTTTTTTGTGATAATTTATATCTTTTTTTTGTATGTAGTGTTTTGGTCCATAAGAGACTAGAGGCAGCATTGGGCATTATTATGCTGTCATTATATCTGAACTTCGATTCTAGAGGGTGCTTGATTTCACTGATATCCGAATTAGGGTTAGGAAAACATAAAACTTGCGTTAAGAAAAAGAAAGCTCAAAAAAGTATTGATGAAAAAAACTTACTTGGAATTATGAGCGAGTTTGAGAGAGAGAGAAAGCAGCAACAAACGACGGTCAAGCTTTATAGGCTATACAGATTGACCTAAAGTTCTGATTTCAATTATTACCTTCCTTTTGTGTATATATTATCAAAGCTTTAGCTAAATCTGTAATAACCAGAACCATTGGATATAATCTGTAAGAACCCAAAAAATAGAGGGGCTAGATAAAGTTAAAACTCAGAAGTAAAGGGACTTAAATTAAAATCCGACCCGACCCGACCCGCTGTATAAAACGATTGGAGGGGGAAACAGGGATACTCGCGCTTCTTCCTACATTCGCGCTACAGCTTAAAAAAAAAAAAAAAAAAGTCGAAGAATTTAATTTTTTTTAATGAAGGAAAAATAAAGAAGCACGAAAACTCTTTGACGCGACTAAACCACGTCTCGTTTCTCCGTCTCCATGATTTCTCGCAGGTTGGACTTCCCTCACCGAGAAAATCTCCTCCGATAATTTTCCAGGTTAGGCACGCGCGCGAGAGAAAATTTCCAAAAATGGTTGATGATCAATTCCTCTTTTACATTTTGTTTGTTTTGTTTTCCATGATCCGATTTTCTGATGGTGATTTGTACTGTGTGTTTTTGACTTAGTTTTCCCAATGCCGATCTTCTCTTGTTGCACCAATGTGAAATTCTGTTCCTCTCCAGGTAGGTTCGTCTCTGCAGCTATTTTCTTTTTATTCGCATTGTCCCAACTTTGAAAAAAAAAATGCTTGTTTCATCGTATTTCTCTGGAGATTTATTAGCTAGATCCATTGTGAATTCGATTCTTCTGAAAATTGGAAAAAGGAAAAAAAAAAACATAATTTGCATTGCGATCTGGTGATTAGCTACACTCTACACATAGTAGATCGAGCTTATGCTTGTTAATAAGGTTCGTTTGTGGGATTTGGTCTAATGCTTCTTAATATAAAAGCAATCGTGTTTCAGGGCGTTGTTGATAGAGAATGAAGGAGTTGTGGCATAGTCAAGTGTTTCCATAAGTTTGCTTTGAACATCGATGCCTTTTGGTGATTGATGATGCATTCTCTCACTGATCAATCAGGCAGCTCTCATGGAGGTTCAACTCCACGCAGTCCCTTCTCTCCTTTATCTCCAAGGCAGAAAGCTCTCGCCGATACCAAATCTCCTCGTCCCCTCCCCAATTCTTCCCCGTTAGGTACCTTAATGTATAATGTAATTTTAAGAAAGGACTCTTTACATTTGTAGTAGCTTAGTGAGGTTGATTTTGAAAATGGTTTCTTTTGTCTACAACAGACCCATCGTCCCCTGGATCAATGCTCCATGGAGGGCACAAGTTCCACGAGGCTTTCCAAATGAAACAGGGGCGTTTTGATCTCCATGCTGCAAAGATTTCTGAGATGATGAAATCTAATAATTTAGATGTATCTCCCTTGAACACTTTTTACTATATTATTAACAGTTGTTTCTTTTCATAATATAGTATAGCTTTATGCTTGTGTTGGATGCAGAATGCTCCCACGCAGTCACTTTTAAGTATCGCCAATGGGATTCTTGATGACAGTATTGAGAGAAAGAATGGTGAACTCCCTCAGGTACTTGATCCTAATCATTTAACAACTCTGATCGTACGTATGTTTCATGCAAAAGAAAATGCATGCACACACATCGGTCGCATGCGCTCTTACGAAATCTAATGTCCAGCGTGTAGCATGTCTGCTGAGAAAAGTCGTGCTGGAAATCGAGCGACGTATTTCAACTCAATCTGAGCATCTAAGAACGGTATCTCTTGTTTTCTAGGAGGAAATAGTAACTTAAGCTCAATTGTTTTAGGGATGTTCTGAATTTTTCTTTTTCTTTGTGCAGCAAAACAGTGTGTTTAAAGCTCGTGAGGAGAAGTATCAGTCAAGGATCAAAGTTCTCGAAACCTTAGCTTCAGGAACTAGTGAAGAAAATGAGGTATCGTAAAGAACTTAGGCCCTTACATATATTCACTAAATGTGTTACTCTGCTGATCAACTTATATCTCACCAGATTGCTACTAAACAACTTCGACGGATTAAGGTAATGCTCATCTGTCCATTGTAATTATTTAAAAATCTCTTATTAAAATTTGGCGTGTGATAAACTTGATTCTATAGTGAGATGTTTATTTGCTTGAGATATGACACTATGATGTAGACAGAAAAGTCCAAGTTGGAAGAAAAGAAGAAAACCAAGGAAGAGGATATGTTTAGGATAGAGAAAGAAAATGGTCAATACAATCTTGAAATTTCCACGTTAAGACGAGAACTGGAGACAACCAAGAAAGCATATGAACAACAATGCTCGCAAATGGAAAGCCAGACAGAGGTCGCAACAGAAGGTATCGAGGACAGGGTAAAGGAGCTTGAACAGATGAGAAAGGATGCAAGCATTGCAAAAATTGCCCTTGAGGATAGGGTTAAGGAGCTTGAAAAGATTGCAAACGATGCAAATACTGCTAAAACGACTCTTGAGGGAAAAGTGAAGGAGCTTCAACAGTTCAGAAAAGAGACACTACGTGTTAATACAAGCCTTGAAGCGAAAAATCAAGAGCTTGTAAAGATGGGAAAAGAAGCAAATGATGCTAAAACGGCTCTTGAGGAAAAGGTGAAGGAGCTTCAACAATTTAAAATAGAGACAATAATTGTTAATACAAGCCTTGAAGCCAAAAGTCGAGAGCTTGAAAAGATGGGAAAAGAAGCAAATGATGCTAAAACGGCTCTTGAGGAAAAGGTAAAGGAACTTCAACAATTGAAAATAGAAACAATAACTGTTAGTACAAGCCTTGAAGCCAAAAATAGAGAGCTTGAACAAAATCTGATCCACTGGAAGAGTAAAGCCAAAGAAATGGAAGAAAATTCAGACTTGAAGAATCGGAGTTGGAGTCAGAAAGAGCTTTCGTATAGAAAGTTTATCAATTTCCAGTTCAAGGCGCTACAAGTATGCTTACATATACACCATTGACTAGAATCAATCATTGTTTTAGCCTACAGTCACCTAAACCTGCTAATTTTACAGGAGTTGAGGTTCTATTCTAAGTCCATCAAACAAGAAATACTAAAAGTTCAAGATAACTTTACAGAAGAGTTTAGTCAATTAGGTGAGTGAGTTCGAACACATGCTTTTTTAAAATAACTCAGTATGATATAGTTTTGTGACTTATAAGTTTGGTTGTGTTCAGGAAAGAAATTGCTTGAACTTGGAGAGGCTGCCGAAAACTATCACGCTGTCCTAACTGAAAACCAAAAGCTCTTCAATGAACTTCAGGAGCTCAAAGGTAACGTGGATATTTTTGTTTTTGTTTTGTTTTTACTATTCAGATTTATAGATTTCCATCTTCCATATGAATCCTATAAGCTCTCTAGTAATGATGGCTTGCAGGAAACATTAGAGTGTACTGTCGGGTGAGGCCTTTCTTGCGTGGGCAAGGTGAATCAAACACTGTGGTAGAACACATTGGTGACCATGGGGAGTTGGTTGTTCTCAATCCCACAAAACCTGGGAAAGAGGGTCTTCGCAAATTTAGGTTCAATAAGGTCTATAGTCCAGCCTCTACTCAAGGTGTTCTTTTGTTACCCTTTCCACCTCTATTTCTATTTGATCGGTGTTCTTAATCAAGGCATCTGCTAAGAATTATGAAAGTTTCTTTATACAGATCTCAATTTCAATATATCTTTTCGATTCTTGTAGCTGAGGTGTTTTCAGATATAAGACCCCTTATTCGATCGGTTCTTGATGGGTACAATGTTTGTATATTTGCTTATGGTCAGACAGGATCAGGAAAAACTTACACAATGGTATTCATTCACTACTGTATTTTTAATAAAGATATAAAGATGCCAAGGTGAATGATGTCTTTGCATTCTTACCATCATTATATTTTGTTTGCTCAGACTGGTCCAGATGGAGCAAGCGAAGAAGAGTGGGGAGTAAACTATCGTGCTCTTAATGACCTCTTCAAAATCTCTCAATCCCGAAAAAGCAACATAACGTATGGGGTCGGGGTGCAAATGGTGGAGATCTACAATGAACAAGTTCGCGACTTACTCTCTGGTGACAGTGCTCAAAAGAAATATCCTTTTTCTGCTTTTCTACATATCTCTTTCAAACTTTGTTCCTACATATTACTTCTTTCCTGCTTGTGTTTGTTGTCATTCTTTTGTCCTCCTTGACTTTCACACACTAGGGATTCTTTCTACAGCTCAAGAGAACGGTCTTGCTGTACCTGATGCAAGCATGTATCCCGTGACATCCACCTCGGATGTTCTTGAATTTATGAGCGTTGGGCTACAAAACAGAGCTGTTAGCTCAACTGCCTTGAATGAAAGAAGTAGCCGGTCTCACAGGTACGCATATTGATACACTGAGACAAACATGCGTTTGTCTTTCATCATTCTCTGGATAGTTTAGGTTAGGTCTCTTAACTTGGACAGATGATTCCTTGTGCAGTATTGTCACTGTTCATGTTCGTGGCAAGGACTTAAAGACCGGTTCTACGCTGTATGGAAACCTACATTTGGTGGATCTGGCGGGTAGTGAGAGAATTGATCGCTCTGAAGTTACAGGAGATAGGCTTAAAGAAGCACAACATATAAACAAGTCACTCTCAGCGCTAGGAGATGTGATATTCTCTCTTGCTTCAAAGAGTTCTCATGTGCCATACAGAAACAGCAAACTAACTCAGCTTCTCCAAAGCTCTCTAGGTTAAATCAAAATTGTTTGCTCTGTTTTTAGGTCATGAACCTAGATTAGCTAACTTCTCTCTATGTACTCTAACATCGCAGGTGGGAGAGCAAAGACCCTGATGTTTGTGCAACTCAATCCTGATATTATTTCATATTCAGAGTCAATGAGTACTTTGAAATTCGCAGAGCGTGTCTCTGGAGTTGAGTTAGGTGCTGCAAAGAGTAGTAAAGATGGTAGAGATGTTAGAGAGTTAATGGAACAGGTAAAAAAAAAAAGAAACTTAAAACACACTCTATGTTCTCATGTCTTCTCTTATATAGATTGCAATTATATTATATATAATAGCTCAAGATATTACTAAACACTTAAGAACTGTTACAGTTAGGGTCGCTTAAGGACACAATAGCAAGAAAAGACGATGAGATAGAGCGGCTTCATTTGCTTAAGGACATTAATTACCCAAATAGACTGCAGAGAAAGGGCTTAGCACAATCCGATGAGCTTAATTCAGAAACTAGACATCCGCAGTTATCTATAGAAGTAGACTCAAGATTCCAACAAGACTATCTTAGACAATCACAACACTCTGTCACAGACAATGAAACCTTAGATTCCCCCATTGATGATGAGTACGATGAGAGGCTCGATGATCACTCAGAAGGATCCATTGGTGTTTCTCGTGCAGCAGAAGGGAGAAAGCCATTGAAGGTTTCAGACAAGTAAGGTTTTTTTTTTTCTTTTTCTTCCTTTCTTGCTTCGAAATGAAACTAATTGCGCCTGAACGTTATTTTAATGGTGAATACGAAATTTGCAGAACTAAGCCGGTGACTCCAAGGACTCCAAGGACTCCAACGACAACACGGCCACTTGATAAACTCAAGCAAGTCGCTGCGAGGACGACAACCATTGCGAAAGCCACGTCAGGTTTGACATCACCAGGTAAGCAACCAAAACTTATGGAGCCTTAGCTTTAGATTCTAAATCCAAGAGATTGTTTAAAATTGCAAAGTTAGTTCTCATGATGCATTATTCGTGCGTCTCAAGGTATGAAGAAAACGGGAAGTGCTTCTAATTTGCTCAAGTCATCGAAAGATTCGAAACGGTGGTCGTGAAAAGACTCTTTTGTACCTACGGCTTTTTTTTTGTTTTATAATACTGTAATTCATAATTCCCTCCCTCCCTCCGAGTCCGTTGGCTTCAGTTTGGACTTAATTTTGTTATTTCGTTTGGTTTCAGTTTGTACAAAATTTTGTAAATATACGAATCTCACTAGTCACTATCCTCACGAAGCATGAATTTCTTATTTTTACAATAATGTTATATTATGATATTGATGATGGAAATAACTTCTCATGCAAATACTTTTAATTGTTAATGTAAATTAAGATAACAAGTATAATAGTAAGACTATTACTGTAAGTGGAAACTGGATTCTTATATAATATGTGAGTGAGATTTGAGAGAAGATGATGACATAACAAGTAACAACAGCTAGCTCCACTTTCAAAATATTGGTGGGTACGTAGTCCCCACAGTGTTATTTGCATACTTGAATTTAGCCCAGTTTTTTGGTTCTCTCTCTCTCTCACCAAATTAATGATGTGATCACCAAATCTATTTTTGGAATATTTTTGGGCCCCAATATTTTCATTGCTTATTGTAAACCCCCAATTCTGTCCTCTTCAGCATCTAATATAATATATGACGATCATGAACAATAATATGCTGTTTTCTTTTATTTCAAGATAGCAACAGAAGCATAGTGACTAGTAGTACTTTTACAAAAAAAAAAAAAAAAAATTAGTTCAGGTTCTGTTTGATTAGAGCGGCATGAAACAACTGAAGTTTTTTTAACCATTTTGCATATAATCAAGCATTAGATTAAAATTAAAATAAACATATCACTATAGTTTTTTTAGTTAGATGATAATGGTTATATAATAGTGGATAGACACATTCTCTGACATCTTGCTTTCTTGCCCATTACAAAATATTAATAATCAAAGGAGGAAAACAACAAATAGATCAATGGCCTTATAGGAGACAAAGAAGATATAGTTTTAGATCACCATATAGGGCAATTGCAATAAAATGTATAAAAGACAACGTACAAGATTATACAAAGGAAAAAGCAAAAGTAAAGCATATGTGTAGAAACAAGTATCTTGTACCAAAAATAAGTACAGTATTGTGACCCCTGACTTATATTTTGTTTGATATTCGGATCATAAATTTGTATCTGCAGTTTGTTATAATATTTTTGCACAACACTAAAAACGTTTAAAATTTGAAACCACGCCAAATTTTGATGATTAATTCTAAACACGAGCCTGTTCAGGTTCAAGTATTCCTATTTTATTTCTTTAAAAAAAAAGAGAGAGAGAAAGTAAACATGAAATCCCACTTTGATCATCGTTTCACGTATGGTCCATTTCAAGCTGTCCTTGCTAATTCCTTGGATGCATGCATCTTTTTTTCTTCTTACTTTATTAGTTTTTTTTAGTTCACGCGCGAAGTAGTGAGTAATTAGTTTGCATTTTAGCACTTCATATGTAATTATGTAAAGCCCTAAACCTTCTCCTTCTACATCATCTATACGTTGGAATTTTCTATCGTTGGCGAGTACTTAATTATCCAACTAGAATCAAACAAAATATATATACATTTAAAAAAAAAACATTATTTACTGCATGAAATTCCTGAAACATAATCAAGTATTATGATATCATGGTTTTAATATCCCAACCATTTTGTAAAGATTCATAATATTACACCATACTAATTAATCTCGAGTTATTGTGTAATAGCTTTTTTGGGCTAAATAAATTGTGTAATACTTTACATTAACAAAATAGAACCTACGACGTCAATATCTAATATCTGAAATGAAATACCAAGTTGCAAAGCTGTATTTTATATTTTCTCTTAAAATATCGAAACAAAGTAAAAGACTATTCCATATGGTACAAATTTGAGAAATGTACAACAATGAATTAGCCATTTACATTAGGGAGGGGGGGTTATGATTTTAAGTCCATTCTCTACGTGTATATATATGCATATCTCTGAAACATCAAAGTTCAAACAACTTTTATGTCGTATATATTTAGATGCGCCCTACCATATGGAATAGAATATTGTCCAAAATGTCATATAATTTAAAATATATTATAATGAAGAAACATATAGAATAACAGAGAGACACAAGTGAATTATATATATCTGTATTGTTATCTCAATCATGAAGATTATGGATGGGCAACATCGTCAGATTCTGTGAACCGTCTCTACTGAGATTTTTTTTCCATGACTATGAACAGACAAATAAATAAACAGAAGAGATGTGATAAGAGAGACCACCACAATGGTGAGGAAGAAAGTCTCAAAATTTTGGTTGTTCGTCTGCAAAACACGTCCATTGGCTTCGGATCACAATTTACTGTTTTGTCTTTGTGATTGGTTTGGGAGACACGCATCATTGTCTTAGGAAAGCTACAGATTGTGAAGGGTGTTTTTGTCATTTCCTTCCGACAAAGTCTCTTTGGTTCCATACTTTGCATATTTTTCCGAACCTTTCAAGTTGCAACTTGCTTCTTCCACTTTATCGTATCTGTGACTATGCCTATCTAGCTGTTTGACTTTGGTCAAACCAACTCTTTCCAATTTTATATATTGACACAAGAAGGAAAAAAAGACTTTTTATTTTGTGATTTTCTCTATTATTATTATTTGGTACTTTGTAAGGACCTTTATGAAAATATATAGTCACAATAATTATTTTTCAGCTATTTTGATATTCACTTAATGTTGAAGTCCACCACGAAACCATTTAAAACCTCTTGTATTATCGCCATTTGTACGACTTTGGGTATTCACAAAAACCAAAATATATTTGTTCTTGTCCAAAATCACAAGATAGGGAAGAAAAAAAAGGAGAGAATTGAGATGTAAATATAAGTCACCAAAAAATTTATAATGTCGAAATTACAAATATACAGATTACAAATACTATCCCAAGTTGGGTCGTATGACATATCACATCCAAATGAATATAAGAATAATTTCGAAAGAGTATAAAAATAAGAAAAAGAGAAAACAAAAGTCAAAGGGACCGTGTTGATAAATGGAAGACAGGACTCCCATCTCTTGTTTGTCTCCCCAGCTCCACTGCCTCACGTGCCTTTGCTCTCTGCCAATTGTATTCCATTCAAATTCAATACTTATATGATTGATTACTCAGTAATTAATCACATAAACAAAATAATTGTCACAGCAACTATACGAATTAGACCTGAACCACATATAAGATGCAATAGGCTGGATTGGACTAGACATAGGACTTGTCAAACATTATACTTTCATTGTGGGTTCGTTAGCTGTATGCATGATGATATAATCTAATAAAGTCGAACCTTAAACACTAAAACCTACACTTGAGCAGAGATCTATAGAACCGATTCTATCAAAACATACTAGTCTGGACCCATCGCAACATCTCTAGTAGCTGTATTTTTGTTTATGCTAATTGTTAAAAAGGAAAATTGAAATGTCTTTCTACCTGCATGGAATCAACAGCATCGGTCTCTGAGTTGAAGTCATAAAAGGTGCTTGCTGCGGTAAGTTTCATCGAGAGAAACTGAATTCACATAAAACAAAACAAGAATGAGTAACTCTGCAGCAAGCACATACCAATTAAGAAATTAAAGAATAATTTTTCCTACATAACATTTTCACATTTGGTCTTTCGAAAAGTATCACGACTTATAAACTTACAAATAACACAAAATTTCTTTCTATTTTTTTTTTTCAACTCGATTTGGAAAGCTGCTTAAAAACTTTGGCTGACTTTTATTTAGGGAAGGATTTCCAGCAAAAAAAGACTTGGTTATCTTTTTGTAAGTTTCTTTAATAAAAATAGAGGACACTATTTTTAAAAGTGCCTAATCAAAAATACCACAAAAATCGAAGCTATTAAAATTTCTGGAACCATTTTCTTAAAAAAAAATAAACTTCTACGTACTTAAAAGAAAGTTGTGGTATTTTAAATATTTAATACTATAAAATGGCTTGTATAATCCGGGAACTATATAGACCTCGACTTGATTTTGTAGAGACTGGACATAATTAATAATCTCGTCAAGCATCGTCGCCATCCCCATACTCTGCAGAAACATGTATGTACACTTTCAATCTCTCATTATCACCAAACCAAAAAAAAAAAAGAGAAATCAATATAAAATCACATTGAAATTTTACTCATATTTGTTATATTCGTTAATTACCTTATAACATCCGGGAACCATATCTTGTAGACATCTTAATCTCTCGTTTATTTTCCCTCGCCGAACCTGAAATTTTTAATATTAATGAATACAGAATACACCATGCACGTTTAAATTTTGTCTGAATCGAATAATTAATAGTAGCTAAGCATTTTACCCGTTCTGCTAAGCTGTGGCTATCAGTGGCTTGGCCTCTTCTGGCTCTCACATGAACAACTTCTCTCTCTTTCTCATCTTCCTCTTTCTTCTTCTTCAATCTTTTACCTCTTCTCAAACAACCCTAAATTTGTTTACAGAACAATATTAACTAAATTGAAAGCGCTAATAAAAATTTAAAACAACAAGAGTATGTTAGGGTTTCGAGATCAATTACGGTTTCACTGGTATTAATATTCGCACTATCAGAGACGCCACTATTCTCCGATGAAGACAAAGTCGGTAAAAAAGCTTTTCTCTTCTTAGCCTCTTCGACGTTGGAGTGAACGAAAGTTGAAGCTGAGGAGAAATGATTATAATTATCATCACTGCAGTATGGAGATTTTCCGGGAAAATTAAGTAACTGTTGTTGATGACGATGATGATGATGAAGAAAGAGCGAGTCGAGAGAAGTGGAGAAAGGAGGAAATGATTGAAAAGGAAGGTTGCTGTTGTTGTTGTTTAGATCTGTAACTTGAGCTATGGAAGAATATATATCCATGGCTATTGTCTGAAAATCAGAAGATAGACTCTCGAAATTCGCCATTTAATATATAATGATTGAGAGATGTGAGTTTCTTGGGACTTGGTTTCTTGATACGAAGAAGCTTAAGACTTTTATATTGATCGATTCGACTTTTTTTTTCCTTTCTAATTTTATTTTAATTAATCGAGAAAAAGAAATGTGGGGAAAAATTAGAAAAAAAAAAGAGAGAAATAAAGGGGAGCCACGTGGGCAAGTGAACGTTCTGGGATTTGAGTGTCGGGAAGCTATAGCCGAACAAGGGAAGTGGGACCAGTGTTCTGGTCGCGGGTCCCATGAGGCCTTCTCTCTTTGTTTGCAAGGGGGAAGAACTAAAAACATATATATTTATATATAGTTTGGTGTAAGGTTAAGAAATAAATACTTACTTGTCTATCTTTAAATTAATTATAAATATGGGGAAGAAAATGATATGGATGTAGTCAAACTAAGTTGAAATCAAAGTTTGTTCTAATGGAAACATTTATCGACATTTTTTGCGGAAGGAGGGTTTAATGTAGGCATATAGGGTAAAATATCACATCGATTTGCCAACTTATATATGCTTCCAAATGGCTAATGCCAATTATATATATAAAAATACAATAAAATGTTGTATGTTATATACGCATAGTATATTACCAAAACAACCCATCTGTGGAATAAGAAGTCGAAATTGTCTAATGCTTGAGTAAAACAAAAACACAAAAACGGGTTCTTGTATCTTTATATAAAACAAATTAAGTTGACGACACTCAATGATTCTATAGATTTTCCAGTTAACCAAATTATATATTTAGTGAAGAAATCTTTCACTTTAATCGGCGTACTATATAGTATTTCTTTTGTTATAGTTTTGTCCTTTTGATGATCAAACACGTTAAGTTGATTGAGTTAGGTTGGAACAAAGGTCAATATTTAGTTGGGCCGTTGCTATAGATTATCAATAATGTATGGTGGAGGGATTTGATTCACATGCAATTACATTCATTCAAGACCACTTACGCTCTTACTTGCTCATTAATAGAAGTAGTAAAGCATCTATGCCCTATATTGGTGTGCTTTAATTAGGAAATTTAGGAAACAAAAAGATAGGCTTTGAAACCGTAATATATTTATAGTTTGTGACGTCAACTATACGTACTTCACATAAATATTTCGTATGAAGAAAAATAAACCCCAAATTAAATTGCAGAATCACGAAAAGTGAAAGACATAATAATCACGACCTGAAAAAAACTTCATTTATCTAAACCTAAAAGGTGGTGAATGTGGATTGGTAAAATTAATCATGCGAAATCACCACTGATTTAGTCCAATAATAAGAATGTGAGCCTTAACAGAATAAATTAGTCTTCAGAGCCCAAAATTCAGCTCAGGCCCAATAACGAGGTTAAAGTGGAATCAGAACAAGAGTAAGTTATTTGTTTTTTTTTTTTTTTTTGACTTCAAGAGTAAGTTATTTGTTTATGAAACTCAGATCATATACATTACCAAAAATATCATGTATTACAGAACACGAACACCAAATTCTAACTGTTAGTTAACAATTTAAAACATTTACAAACACATAAAAATGTTAGTGACCGTGTGACTAATTTACTTACTGTCCCATTTCACAATTACACTATCAGGAGACTGTGCAACCAACGGTCCACTCTTACTCACATCTGCAACAACATCCGTTTCCGAACCACACCCATTGTTCTGTATCCTTGTCAGCGTCTCCAGTACGTGCGACATACACGGTCTAAGATCTTTATCCGACTGCAAGCATTGGAACGCCAGCTCAGCTACGGCGATCACCGTCTGTCTCACTCTTGCATCCGTGTCGAAACCGAGTGAAGGATCCACCATTTCGTGGAGTTTGTGGTTCTGGATTTTGACGACTGCCATGTTCGAGAGGTTGATCTCTTGTCGCGGTCTTGTGATGTCGACAGCTGGAAGCGAGGAGATAAGCTCCATCAGCACTACCGCGAAGCTGTACACGTCGCTTTTGTTGGAGAGTTGATAGCATAGGTGGTAATCTGGATCGACATAGCCTGGAGTTCCTTGCGGAGCGGTTGATACGTGTGTTCTATCCATCGGAAACAGCCTCGAGAGTCCGAAATCCGCAACCTAATTGTCGAGGAACAGGCCAAAAAAGATGAAATAAGTATATGATCAGATCAAATCATACATTCATTTTAGTGTGAGGTACTGACCTTGACATTGAAGTTTTGGTCGAGTAGGATGTTATTGGACTTAACATCACGGTGGATGATCTTGGAGGCGTGGAGATACTTCAAGGCACAGGCGGTTTCAACAGCGACTTTGAGCCGAGTGGACCAAGGGAGTGAGCTCGGGTTAGCCTGTTGACCATGTAGATGATCAGCTAACGTGCCGTTTGCAACATACTCGTACACTAGCAGTAAGTCCCGGCTCTGTTTTGAGGAGCAGCCAAAGAGAGCCACGAGGTTCGGATGGCGTAAACCCGTTAAGATCTCAACTTCGTTCCTGAATTGCTCTGCTCTTTTAAAGTTGTTGTCGAACAGCCGTTTCACGGCTACGCTTCGTCCATCTTTAAGCTTACCGTAATAGACAGTGCCAAAGCCTCCATCACCGAGTTCTTTAGATGGGTCGAAGTTATTAGTGGCCTCTTCGAGCTCTTCGTAAGAGAAGAGACGAACTCCGACCAACAACTCCTCTGCTTTCTCAACGTCGGAAGACTTTGAAGATGGATCTGAGGAGAGGTTTCTTGGAAGCAATGCTGAAGAAGTTCTGTAACTTTTGGTTTTTCTACGATGGTACACAAACCAGAAGATGCTCGCTACTGTTAACCCCACGGCTCCAGCGGCAACACCTGTGTGGAATTTTGTAATATGTGAAGACTTGAAACAGATGAAAAACGAAAACAGAAAAGCAGAGCATAGAGGAGCTTATCCTAGCAATTGTAACCAACACGCAGACATTTCCAAAGTACTTTGAATGTTGGTTATTTATCAGAAAGACAGGTAAAAAAAATCGAGGATTTGTGGACCTTTTACCAAAACAGAACCGAGAAAGAATCTTACCTATGGCGATCTTCCGGTTCACATTTGGATCACGACGTAGACCTGGAATGAAGAAACCAAGATGGAGAAAAGCAGTCAGGGAGTTTCGGAGTTAACTATACGCAAGAACATAGAAACCGAGGCATGATTTTACAGTTACTAAACCAATCAGAGTTTGGATCAACCCCAACGCAATGAGTTGATAACAAAACTAAAGCAAAGAAGAAATAAATATTATGTCAGAAGATTAATTAGTCATCAATTCGCAAGTGATTACCATATCTGCAATTATCATGAATGTTAGGTCCATTAGGACACAAGCAAACGAATTCTTTATCGACAGTTCCACATCGCCCGCCGCTGCTATTGCAGCGGAAGCAACTGTGTGCAGTCCAATTCAGAATAAAACCCCTCTTCAAAATCTCGGTATAAGGCATGCCAGCAAACAGATTTACACCAGACTCGCCACTAGCTGAAACAGGAACGTCGACTTGTTTCTGGCACGACCCGGATGCACTTTTATTCTCTTTTCCCAGACTTTCCCTCCCGAAGACCCCAAAAGATCGAAGACTCGCGTTGCCAGAACAAGTAAGAGGGTATGTCGTAAAATCCTCCAACAGGTGGTCGGAGCAATTGTAAAATATGGAGAAATTTATATGAGAAGAGATCACAGAGAAATGAGTCCTATGGAGGGTAAGATTATGCATAGGGCTCGGGCATGGATCACGAGACGCCCTTGAGTTCACGACCTGTAACGACTGTGTCAAATAAGATATGTTGTTGATGACGTAATCCTCACCGGAGATCCCGAGAACAGGGAGCTCTTGTTCATCGTCACAACTGAGCTCGAAACTGGGATAGCCGCAAAAAGATTCTTGCCTTCCTGATAGATAGAATGGAAAGGAGATCTCGGGACCTTTGCCACATGATTGAGGCTCACAAGCCTCAAACTTTGGATCAAGAGAGAAGGTTTCGGTCGCTAATAGTATGAAGTGGAAGATGAAAGTGACGAAGATTTTGTGAAGTGATGTGTAGATGAAACATGGAGGAGTCATTTTAAGGATGCAAACAAGAAAATGAGATAAAGAACAAGAAGAAGAGAACGAAAGAGAGAGAGAGAAGAGCAAACAAACAAACAAGCAAACAAACTAAAAAAGGTTTTCAAAGGAGTGGGTGAGAGTTGGAGTTGTTCAACTAGTGTGTGCAAAGAGTATTAACACTAATTTCTGTGGACAAAGAAAATAAAGGCTGCAAATTGTCCCACTTAAAGACTGAAATGTTTATTTGTCTTTCTAAGGTTGAAGATGACCCACAAAAGCTTTACAAATGATAATTTAGTGCTCTTAATTATTTATTTTCGAAAATTAGAAAAGTCATGTAATGGAAATAATAAATTTTTGGTCAAGAGCGGGTCGGTTTTAGGGTCGGCCTACTTGCAGAAACTTCAAACACAAGGAAAATTATACTTTCATTAAATTCCCCGCTAATATTGTTTAGGACTTTCTTCTTGGACCGACTTTAAAAAAAAAACAAACTGGGCCCATAATAATTAGTGAAGGCCCATTAAAACTCCCAAGACTTAAATTCAGTCTGTCTCGTGCAAAGACAAGCTGTTTATCCTACATTTAATGATGATAGAAAAACAGGACACGTAAAACCATGTTGAAAAAGTCAAGTGGGTATTAAAAAGATGATTTAAAAGGTTGGGTCAAATCACGATTGGTCAAAGTATACGTTCTTGAGTCTATGTGCAGAATCGTTTTGACGAACTTGTGGTGTCAATAATCTGACTAAATGTAATCACATACAACAACAAAATTGGGACTGCAAGAGCTAGACCTTGATTCTAAATGATAAAGGACTAACCTTGGTTATCGTTGATGTTACAGGAGGAATTGTGAGGCCTGTCTGCACACAGACAGCGGAAATCTCCCGACCGTGACTCCGAACCACATATCCCACTGGAACTGGTACAACCCTCGCAGATCTGATCTTCTAATTTGTACCTCAAATCGAACCCTTTTTCCAAGGCCATCTTCAACGCTTGATTCGAGCCATTCGACTGGTGAAGAACGGTCTTATAAGACGCAAGCATCGGAATTTCTCCAACCTTGTCGCAATTCTGGGGAGGATTAGACGATCCAAAGGCGTGATATGTCCTCATGCTTTTGTTGCTTTCTTGGCAAGTAATCGTAGACAACGATTGGACCGAGTAATCGGAAGAGCAAATGAAAAGGTCCATCGTGTCGGTGGTAGGGTTTAAAGAAAACTGATCATCCCCTTTGAAGTTCAAAGTTTTTGGGCAACCACCCTCGAACACACTCTCATCGGCAAGGGTGACTGTCTTGTCGTCCAGATTCGCGGAAATAATTCGAAGACTGAGATTCTCAATCTCCAGAGTTAGGTGATTCTCCTTACAGTAAAGCTCGAACTCTGTTTGGCCGCAGAAATCGGGCTTGCCGATGTTATTGCCCCAAAATGGGTAAGTAATGTTCGGAAACACCTCCGAATTAGATCCGCATCTCAGAGGTGAGAGGCACTGCTCGTACTGTTGATCGGCCGAGAAGCACGACGGGAGGCCAACGACGGAGAAGACGACGAAGCCGATGTGGAGAAGAGAGATGGACATTGGGTTTTGACGATAGACTAACAAAAATAACAACAAATTAAGGCCTTTTGTTTCGTGGATGGGTTTTTGGGGATTTTATGGAGATTGGTCAAAATGATCGGTGACGACTTTTTTATTAACTATGATGGTTAAGATCGTTGACTAGCGATTACACCTAAGCTAATTATATTTGTATATAAGCGGTCAGAGATTCATATGTAGATCTTTAATGGTTATTTGACTTGTTTCATTACAGCACTTTCGTTTTGGCCAGAGTGAAAGCGATGTGATAGTTGTTACTTGTTACTAATAAACAATTGCAATTGTTCTAATGAAGTTTTATAATGACTTTTTTTTTTCTTACGTTTAACTGTATAAAACAACATAGACGGGGAGATTTTTTTAGGTTTTCTCTCCTTCGGTAATTATATTTTTGAGTTGTGACAATATTATTAATTATTCATTTGATTCAATTGATATTTATATAGTATTTCAACTAAAGTTGCTAATATATATATATATATATATATATATATCCAGGCTTGCAGATACTTGGATATTTCTCAGGCCCTTGACTGAAAGACCCACAATTGCAAATTGCAATGGGAGGGAGTTTGTTTCTAATTCTACCTATGGAGCGCGATATGAGGGTGTAAATGTAAAAGTAATTTACTATTTTATTCGCCAAATTCGTAATCCGTGAAACTCTTTAAGAGTGTATAAAAAAATACAATAGAACCGTTTTATTAGAAGTCAATTATTAACAGGACGACAAAATATCATCGTGGTTGTGGGCATCAAAATAAAAGCAAAAGAAAAGGTGGAAACGAAAGCTCAATATCATCTAAATTAACTAAAAAAGTAAACAAATTTCCAAAGTAACAAGTAAGACATAATATTAATCTACTGGTTGACCATTGACCCAAACCGTTGATCAAAAAAATATCTAGACAGAAAATTTTGCGAAAAAATACGAAGAGCGAAAACATCCATATTACTAAAAAAACAATATCCATTTTTAATAGTAAACCCTTTATTAAAAAAAAATGAATTTAAGGCGACACAAAGCAGAAATTAAAAATGTGAGGGTAGCTTTTGAAATTAGACAAAAAAGAAAGCCCCTCAAAAGAAACGTGGAAGGGACTAGCCGTTGGGGTTCGTCAGATTCAAAATCTCTCTCTGCACGCACTTCCGTAAAGACAAAAGAAGCCCAAAATCCGTTCATATCCTTCTTCATCTCTCCCACGAGACTAGAAACCTCTCTCACTATCTCTTCTTTGCTCACATTCTTTTATTCATTTACAGTGTTTCCATCGTCGATCTGAGACGATTCTATATTACACGCCGCCTGGATCTCGTTCTTTGATCCGAGGGTAAATCTCCGATTCCTTGGGTTCAATTTTCTCTGTAAGTGTTTTGACCTCAAAATTAAAGTTTCTGTAAATCTGTTTAGCGAATTGAAGTTTTCTTAGAAAGTTTCGAGTCTGATGAAAAAATCTGAAGAAGCTGGGATTTTCCTTTTATGAGCAAACCTAAGATTACCTTTTATGGATTAGTAGGCTTGGCTCAAACTGAATTTCCTTAGAAGATCCTTAACTAGTGTTGCCTTATATGTGTTTTCCATATATCTGAGTAATATATCTGTAGAATTTCCCGAATTTGGAGAAATTTTTAAGCTATAATTCAGATGATGTATCAGATCTGATGAGACAATCTGGAAACATTTGTAGGGAGATAATAACAATGAGAACTCCTGGAACTCCAGTTTCGAAGATGGACAGAACACAAGCTTTAACACCAGGTGGAGGCTCAAGATCGCGGGAGGAGAAGATCGTTGTGACTGTGAGGTTAAGGCCACTGAACAAGAAGGAACAGTTAGCGAAAGACCAAGTTGTTTGGGAATGTGTAGATGATCACACCATTGTGTCGAAACCACAAGTTCAAGAACGTTCGCATCACCCGTCCTCTTTTACATTCGGTAAAAATTAAGTCGATTATATATCTTTTTGTTCTGTTTCTAACTCTTAATCCCTGAGGTATCTAATGCCTAATGCACCCTTTTGTTTCAGATAAAGTGTTTGGACCAGAGAGTTTCACAGAACATGTGTATGAAGATGGTGTCAAGAATGTTGCCTTGTCTGCTCTGATGGGAATAAACGGTAGTTGCTCTATGACTAAATTCTGATTTCTTGGCTTTTTACTTGGATTGATCGTAGATGACTGATCCTTTTTTAATGTTTCAGCAACAATATTTGCGTATGGACAAACGAGCAGTGGAAAGACATACACCATGAGAGGAGTAACGGAGAAAGCTGTCAATGATATTTACAATCACATAATTCAGGTAAGCATTGCTATGACCAGAGTTGCAAATCAATGTGTTAGTTGTCAATGCAGATCTTTTAACCAGTATCTCTTCTTTGTTGTTTCACTTGTGTGTTACAGACCCCTGAAAGAGATTTTACTATCAAGATTTCTGGTCTAGAAATATATAATGAAAATGTCAGGGATCTGCTGAATTCAGATTCCAGTCGTGCCCTCAAACTCCTCGATGACCCAGAGGTATCACTTATTTACAATTAAAAGGAAATCATTTTCTTGGTTGATGTTATGGCCTTGGCCTTGATTGAATGTACACTGCCATTGATCTAATAACCTCATGATCCGCAATTGCAGAAAGGGACTGTGGTTGAAAAACTGGTAGAAGAAACAGCTAATAACGATCAACACTTGCGGCATCTGATTAGCATTTGTGAAGGTGACTTGTACTTGAACTTGTTGCATCATATTTGGCTTCTTGTAATCAGATTCTCCTAGTTTTTCTTCATGTTCAATATTTCTGACTGCTGGCCTTTTTTTCCTTTTTGATGCCACCATTGTGTTAGCTCAAAGGCAAGTTGGAGAAACTGCTTTGAATGATACCAGCTCGCGGTCACACCAAATAATCCGACTGGTAATGTTCTTGATTCATTATTTCCCTGAAAGAAAATTTCCATATCCCCTGAAAACTGCTAATAATAACAAGTTCTTGATGGCTAAGCAGACGATACAAAGTACCAACCGTGAAAATTCAGAGTGTGTGAGGTCATACATGGCTAGTCTGGTAAAATCAGATCCCTCTCTGTCCATTTTCTCTGTTTTGAGAGTCACCACACCTTTTAACTTTTTGCAAAATGTCTAAAACTTTGGTGTGTGAATGCATCGCAGAACTTTGTGGACTTAGCAGGAAGTGAAAGAGCGTCACAGTCGCAGGCAGATGGAACGAGACTCAGGGAAGGTTGCCATATCAATTTAAGTCTCATGACTCTTACAACTGTCATAAGGAAACTAAGGTAAGGATCTTACATATACGTTGAGAGTGACAATGAAATCACAAATTAATTAAGTAATAAATTGATTTCATCTGACTTTGTGAACACTTCATAGTGTGGGGAAAAAATGCGGCCACATACCTTACAGAGACTCCAAGCTTACTCGGATTTTACAGCATTCACTCGGTGGAAATGCTCGAACAGCCATTATATGTACATTGAGTCCAGCTTCGGCTCATGTTGAACAATCACGAAATACTCTATATTTTGCCAACCGAGCCAAGGAAGTTACAAACAATGCCCAAGTCAACATGGTAATGATCTTTTTCCATGATTTTGGTTCTTCTTAGTGCCCTATCTTGATGAAAAGTGAAAACAAACAAAATATTTACTCGCTGGTACTGTAACATCTACAGGTTGTCTCTGATAAGCAACTAGTGAAACATCTTCAGAAAGAAGTAGCTCGATTGGAGGCAGAGCGTCGTACCCCTGATCCATCAAGAGAAAAGGATTTTAAGATCCAACAGGTTTCTGATCTCTTTGTTTTATCTAAATACCAAAGTTTATATAACGAACCAAAGCTTTGTTGCTTAATTATGGCTGTTTCATGACCTTTTTTAGATGGAGATGGAAATCGAAGAACTTAGGAAACAAAGAGATAATGCACAAATCCAACTTGAAGAGTTGCGCCAAAAGCTTCAAGAAGATCCACAACAAAATAAGGTCCCTTAAGTCTACCTTGGTCCTTTAAGTTTTTTTCTCTCTCATTTCCGTGTTTTCATTACTGGCAGGCTTTTAGGCTGAAGCTTAAACGTTTTGTTTGTCTCTCAGGGCTTAAATCCTTTTGAATCACCAGACCCACCGGTCAGAAAATGTCTTTCCTATTCTGTTGCCGTGACGCCTAGCGCGGAGAACAAAACGCTAAACCGGAATGAGAGAGCAAGAAAGACTACGATACGCCAATCTATGATGCGCCAGTCATCAACAGCTCCTTTCACATTGATGCATGAGATTCGAAAACTTGAACACCTTCAAGAACAGCTTGGGGAGGAAGCAACGAAAGCTCTTGAAGTACTACAAAAGGAAGTAGCTTGCCACAGACTAGGGAACCAAGATGCAGCTCAGACAATCGCTAAGCTTCAAGCAGAGATAAGGGAAATGCGTACTGTGAAATCATCCACAATGCTTAAAGATGTTCTGGATGCTGGAGATGTCATAGCGCCTAACAAGAGTGTAAGTGCCAACCTCAAGGAAGAGATTACAAGGCTCCATTCACAAGGAAGCACTATTGCAAATCTGGAGGAGCAGCTTGAGAGTGTTCAGAAATCAATTGATAAGTTGGTGATGTCTCTTCCAAGCAACATCAATGCTGGAGATGAAAATCCAAAGACAAAGAATCATCATCAATCAAAGAAGAAGAAGCTTCTTCCTCTGACACCAAGCAGCGTTTCCAACCGCCAGAACTTCTTGAAATCTCCATGCTCTCCTCTTTCAGCTTCCAGGCAAGTCTTGGATTGTGATGCTGAGAACAAAGCTCCTCAAGAGAACAGCAATTCCGCAACTCGAGGGACAACGACACCACAAGGGTCTGAGAAAGGGACTCCACAGAAAGGAGAGGAAAGCGGAGATGTCTCGTCAAGGGAAAGCACTCCAGGTTACAGGAGATCGAGCTCAGTGAACATGAAGAAAATGCAGCAAATGTTCCAAAACGCAGCAGAGGAGAACGTGAGAAGCATAAGAGCATACGTAACCGAACTCAAAGAACGGGTAGCTAAACTACAGTACCAGAAACAACTTCTCGTTTGTCAGGTTAGACAAAAGAAAACAATCCCTAATGAACTCTATTTTTCTCCCTCTATAGCTAAATGAAAAGCTCACGAGTTTTTTTTAACTCGTGCAGGTGCTTGAGTTGGAAGCAAATGAAGGAGCTGGATACAGCGTAGAGAACGAGGAGAACACGATAATGGAAGATGAAGAGCAGAGTCAAGTGGCATGGCATATAACTTTCATAGAAGAAAGACAACAGATCATAGAGCTGTGGCATGTATGTCATGTCTCCATCATCCACAGGACACAGTTCTATCTGCTGTTCAAAGGTGATCAAGCCGATCAAATCTACATGGAAGTCGAGCTAAGGCGGTTAACTTGGTTAGAACAACATCTAACAGAAGGAGGTAACGCAACTCCAGCTCAAACTGGCGATGAGTCTGCAGTAGTATCTCTATCATCAAGGTAAATACACACAGACACACACAAGTGAATTTTCAGACAAAAGGCTCCTGAAAATGTAATGTTAATTCCTAATCTGCTTGGTTTATGCAGTATAAAAGCATTGAGAAGAGAGAGGGAGTTTTTGGCGAGAAGAATCAACTCGAGACTGACGCCTGAGGAGAGAGAGGAGTTGTACATGAAATGGGACGTGCCACTGGAAGGGAAACAGAGGAAGCTTCAGTTCGTGAACAAGCTGTGGACTGATCCTTACGACTCGAGGCACGTGCAAGAGAGTGCAGAGATCGTTGCTAAGCTTGTTGGGTTCTGCGAGAGTGGTAACATCTCTAAAGAGATGTTTGAGCTCAATTTCGCTGTGCCTTCAGATAAAAGGCAGTGGAACATTGGCTGGGACAACATCTCTAACCTTCTTCATCTGTGATTTGAGACCTAATCAAAAGCCCTGCGTTTTGTTGAAAACAATTATTTTTTTTGCATTAAGAGATGTAAACAGTATTATGTGCCACATGTCATCTGTATAAGACTCCCCTCGTCCTTTCCGCTGGACAGCAGTATAAATCCAGAGCCCAAAACAAAAAGATTCAAGTTTTTATTCATTTTAATGTTAGTAAAATTGTTCTCTCTCGAATCAGTCCTTCAAAAAAAAAAAATTTAGTTTCCAATTTGCTTCACTGTCTGGTCGATTCTGCTTATCAATTTTTCTTCTTGAGCTCTGTTTTTGATTCATCATCAGAGTAAAGCCCTAAATTTGGTTTTTCTTTTTGCCCATTCAAAGTATCGCATTCCCCTAATTTCAGAGAAGGCGATAAAATATCGTCTTTGGATTCTCTTTGTTTATGATCTGTTCAAGTGAAGGAACGATCGTATTAGCTACTGGATACTCATTTCCCATATCCCCCGTCAAAAGATCGTCCAGATTTTATGTAAGCGAGATCCGAAATCATCTTCCGATCAATGTCACAGCTCGTCGACGATCATCGATGGCGGTGGACGCGATGACAGTGAGATCAAAATTATCACCGATGGTTCTGTTATCAGGAGCCAGCGATCGAGTCAGCGCTGTCTTCTACATACGAGAGATCAGACAGAAGAAGAGGAAAATATGTGACTCGCCGAGGAAGAGGAACATCGGCTGCGGCGTTTCGCCTTTGCCGACGCCGACAACGGCGGTTGATGAGCATGTGGCGGTTAGGCGGGGTTTGGCGGTGAGGCGGGTTTTGGAGGATAACGGTGGCGATGGAAGCTCCGTCAGAGATTTCTCTCTCTTCACTACCAAGAGAGGCGACACCTTGTTCACTCAGTCATGGACACGTGCTGGCTCCGTTAAGAACAGGTCATTTCTCGTATAAATTCTCGCTTCTTTATTAGTTGTTTTGTTTGTTATTGATGATTGGATTGTTTCAATGGAAACTTGGTAGATGAAGATATGAAATTAAAAGATCTTTTAGGCTATGGCCATTATAGTTGAGAAACGCAACAAGAAGAGGTCACTCTGTCTCGAGACTTGTGGTTCTCGAGAATTTGAGCTTCATTACGAGTCGTTGTCGTGGGTATTTCTTGGATTCTTATGTCTTTTTTCTCAGCTGGTCCTAACTGTTAATTACCTTGGATTCGATGATGCCTTATTTTGATTTCATTAGTTCCTTAGGGTGATTACTGTTAGATAAGTGCTGTTACACTAACGTGATTAAGGATGTTAAGATATCTCCAGATTTATGAAGTTGTTTTAGTCGGTTGCATTTCTGGGATTTATTATCCTGTGCTTGTTTGAGACTAGCTGTTTACATTCATGAGAAGAAGATCAAACAAATATCTGAGATAATTTTTTAAAAAGATGATTCTTCTAACTAGTCAAGAGATCTTGAAGATCAATGTAATTTATACACGAAAAGAATTTCTCTTGACCAAGTCTTCAGTGTTTATAATATACATTTATTATCCCATTTTTCCAGTTTTGTATCTTTAATCTCTGGTTTATAGTCCTCTTCTATTATTTCTTGTTTGGTTTTTAGGCCTTAAAGCTGATATCTTTCTGTGAGCTTGCTTGTAGGGGACTTGTTGTTCTGCTACATGGTCTGAACGAACACAGGTTTGTTGTATATAGCCTTAGATTTTGACCATAATCTCTCCTTCCATATAAGAATCCTAACACGAGTTTGTTCAAAACGCACAACAGTGGGAGGTATAGTGATTTTGCAAAGCAGCTAAATTTTAATGGATTCAAGGTCTATGGAATAGACTGGATCGGTAAAACCAACCATTTCGAAACTATGCTCGTGTTAAGCGTTTGCCAGTGTAGAAATTCTCTGTTTCGTTACTCAACAAAGCTTTTATCTTGTTCAAATAGGTCATGGTGGAAGCGATGGACTTCATGCTTATGTTCCTTCTCTTGATTATGCTGTCACTGATTTGGTATAATCTCTTTTTAAGTTTCCAAGACTCGACATTTTATTAAACAATTACATCTCTGAAAACATATATTTTTTTGCAGAACTCGTTTCTTGAGAAGGTAATCGCAGAAAACCCAGGATTGCCTTGTTTCTGCATTGGTCACTCAACAGGAGGAGCCATCATCTTGAAGGTTATAAGATCGTAAAATATGTTACTATCATTGCTCTTGAAACCATATAGTAACAGTATATATGTAAACCATTTTTGCAGGCTATGCTAGATCCAAAGATTGAAGCTCGAGTTTCAGGGATTGTGTTAACTTCACCCGCAGTTGGAGTCCAACCATCTCATCCTATCTTCGGCGTAATTCAAATCTGAGAAACTCAAGAATCTGAACAGTTTTCCACAAACATTTTTTGGGCTTTCATCTTGAAACATTACAACATTTTTCAACAGGTACTTGCACCTTTCCTCGCGTTCCTCATGCCAAGATACCAGTTAAGTGCTGCAAAAAAGAAAGTAATGCCGGTTTCCCGTGACCCGGAAGCTCTCATGGCTAAATACTCTGACCCGTTAGTCTACACCGGGTCTATCCGGGTAAGAACCGGTTACGAGATCCTTAGACTTGCTTCTCACTTGCTGGAGAATTTGAACAGAATCAAGGTCCCGTTTCTTGTGCTACACGGCACATCTGATACTGTTACGGATCCTAAAGCTACTCAGAGACTATACGACGAAGCTTCCTCGTCCGACAAGTCGATCAAGCTGCTCGATGGGTTGTTGCATGATCTGCTCTTTGAACCGGAACGGAGAATTATCGCTGGAGTCATATTGGATTGGCTAAACCGGCGGGTCTAAATTTCTCAAGCCAAATGTAGCAGTTTTATTGTAATGAATAAATTATACGGTTTTGTAATTATGAATATCGTCAGGTTAATTTGGACAATGCAAAGTTTATTTTGTCTTATCATGTAATTAAATCTCAAAGCCGGTCAACTCAGTTGTGAACTGATAATATAAACATTAAAAAATGAGTGCTTAGCAAATAGCAAGCCTATCACTAAGCTAAGCGCATCTTCCAATCTCCAAAAATCCTTGTTATTGATTTAATCAACTGTCAGTTAATATTTTTGGCAAAATCCTTGTTTTTGGTGTGGTAGGTTTACAAAAACAAAATGCACATTTTTCGGTAAAATTCAGTTTGTTTTCTGACGCTTGATTCTAAATCATTCCTATATGTTTTCATAAAAATGAAAAGACTATATAATGAGAATTATGCAAAAACAAAAAAGATATTATATATATAATATTATATAAATTACTAATTTTGATGCATCTATTTTTTATTCAGTATTTAGTATTCTTTTGAAAAAATTATCATAATGAGAATTAGTGTATTATATTGTTTCATAAAAATGAAAAGACTATAATAAAAATTATGCAAAAATAAAAAAGATTTTACATATAAAAATTATATGAATTATTAATTTTGACGCATCAATTTTTTATATAATAAAATTAATGTATTTTATGGTATTTTTAGTATCATAGATAAAAATTTTGAGAATAATTTTCAATCCTACAGTTATGAATAGACAATTAAAGTCAAAAAATTTGGTAAAACATACAATTAATATAATTTAGAACTCTATCTTCAAAATAGAACACTATCTTCAAAATACTTCTCAAGAGAGAAGTAAACAGTTTCGCAGCCTTGAACTTCTAGCATAATTTGTGATACAAAAGTCAATTGCTTAGTAGTAAAGGAAATAATATACAAAAAATTGCTAGAGAAGGATGGGTTGCAGACCAAACAATGGTTACAAATTTGTAGTAGAGATGCTGTCACATTTTATGCATCTCACGTTACTTCTGACACCCTAGAAAAAAATACTCTATTGTTACCTATAAAAGAGAACAAAATCACAACATTTCACCAACACCACTAAAGAGAGAAGAGAAAGAAATATATACCTGCATTTCAACATCATCAAGTTGTTCGAACATGTGATTTATGTACTCGAGCAAATCATGCGATGCATTTAAGGTAAAGCGCCAATCAATGTTTTTAAAAACAATAGTGAGATCGACCACTTTGCTTTGAGAATGCTCCATGTAAGAGAATAACTTTACAATGGCACTTTGTAAGCAATTCTTATCATTTTTCGTAAAAATGGGCAATGAGTAGAGTGCCTACAAAAAGAGATGTTTTCATGTGAGCTAATGAATTGATGAAGATTTAAATAACCTATGAACTTGGGAAAAAGTATATGGAAGATGTTTAAAGCGTGGGATATAGAATAGTGACTGCACACACATCTTGAAGTAACATATCAATTCTTTGTTGATAAGTCCACAATGATTGTTTTTGACATTCATGATCCATTGAAATATCAAATGGCCAATCACACCAGTAACTCTAATGCATTGACTTTTAAAATACCACTAATATAGTGTTTTTAATTAGCTTTTAATTTTGGCGAACGATAAATAGTTTATAAGTTAAGTTTTGATGTCAAATAGTTTTTGTTATTAATTTTCGTTTGTACACTACAACGGTTACACATATCATATCAGAATCTCAAAAGAAACGTCTTTAAAAAAAAATGAGCGAAGCCATCATCTTCATATATATTATAGATATAATCACCATATTTAAGTGAAATATATAATTATTGAATTTCTATCAAAATAAATATATATATATATATTTTTATATGATTTATTTGTATCTGTTATTAATTTTTTTGACTCAAATATTAAAATAACTTTAAGCTGTTAGTATTGTAATAAGGATCATTTAGTTAAATAATAACTTTGAAAAAGTGTAGATTTGAAAAAATTTATAGTTTTCAAAATTAAATATACTTTTAGGATATTTTCCCAATTGAACCTTGTTGCATATGAACAAAAAACTATCAAAAGGCCTTATATTCGTAAAGAAATCTGGGCCTCACCATAGAACCTGAAAGAGTGCCTACTTTGGGCCTGCATCGTAGTTAATTATTGTCGGATCTGATTGGGTATCCAAACCCGTTTAATGGATACCAATTCGAAATTTCCGATTTTTATTTCGTCGGCCATCGAAACGTGTTAAACAGATATCGGAGACGATTTCCCGGCACTGAAATTCTGTCTGGGATTCTGCGAAACTATGGCTTCCGCTGCTTCTAAGCTGTATTCAGGTCTTAAATTCCTCTTTGTTTAGAAACCCTAACATGCTATGTCAATCGTTGAAGTGGAAAACGGCGCTGATTGTTTGGGATTTTTATTTGGTCGCAGACGATGTTAGTCTTCTAGTTTTGTTGCTTGATACGAATCCCTTTTTCTGGAGCTCTACATCGATTACATTCTCTCAATTCCTCTCTCATGTAAGTAAGTATTATTTTTTTTTTGGCGGAGTAAACTGTTTTTTGGTAATGCCTCGTCTGTATTCAGAAATCTGAGTGTTTGCTGTAACGTAGGTGCTTGCGTTTCTGAACGCGGTTTTGGGCTTAAATCAGCTGAACCAAGTTGTAGTGATTGCTACTGGATACAGTTCCTGCGATTACATTTATGATTCGTCTTTGGCGTCGAGTGGGAATATCGAGAGCAGTAGAACTGGAACGCCTGCGCTTTTTGCTTCTTTGCTGGAGAAATTGGAGGACTTTATTGCGAAAGATGAGGAGCTCATCAAGGAGCATGAGCATGAGGATAGAATAGCTTCCTCTCTCTTGTCAGGATCACTCTCCATGGCTCTTTGCTGTATCCTTTTGGAAAAAAATGAGGCTTTGTTCTTATACTGCATAACACCATGCTAAAAGTCTTATAGCTTAGCTTCCTTTGTCTAAAAAATATGAGAAGCGATTGTCTTTCTTAGGTCGATATGTGTGTTCTCGGCTAAACCTATAGCTTCACTTTTTGTTTTGCCTGATTTTCTGGCTATAGATATACAGAGGGTTTTCCGTTCTGGACATCTTCATCCCCAGCCTCGGGTATGTGTTCAGTGTGTCATACGATTCAATAAATTGTCTTGGATAATATTTTCATCTTGATTGATTGCTTTGTAGGAATCTTGAGCTTATAAGTATTATTTCATATTATAGACTTGCATAGCCTATAGATTTATCTGTTCTATTGCATAGCCTATAAGATGTAACTGAATGCTATTGGCATATATATGAAATACAGATTTTATGCTTGCAAGGTTCCCCTGATGGCCCGGAACAGTATGTTCTTCTTCTGTAACTTTTTTTTCTACTTTGCGATAGTTTTGTTTTAAGTGTCTGGACTCATGACAGGGTTTTGTTCCTTTTTTTCCCTCAGATATGTAGCTGTCATGAACTCTATCTTCTCTGCCCAGCGCTTGATGGTACTCTTCTTTTTGATTGGTTCTTTGGGATTTACGTTTCTTTGACGTTTCCCAAAATCTGTACTCAAGTCACTTCGTCAATTGGTTCTCTAGGTTCCCATTGATTCGTGTTACATTGGTACACAGAGCTCGGCATTTTTGCAGCAGGTAATATCATTTCCCCTTTATTCGTTCCATGCAAGTTCCTGGTTCTTATATCATCAAGCTCAACCTATATGCATTGGTTTATTCTATCACCTGGCACATTTGTAGGCATCTTATATAACCGGCGGCGTACATCATACACCTAAACAGTTGGATGGGCTGTTTCAGTATCTAACGGTACGCTCTCTAACTCATGTCCAAAGTTCAAACTTAAACCATTGCTTAGATTTATGTGACTCGTTACATATGATATAAGCACACACACACTCAATGCGTGCTAACTCTCGTTTGTTTTGCTTTGCTCATAAAGACAATCTTTGCAACTGATTTGCACTCCCGCGGTTTTGTGCAACTTCCTAAACCCGTAGGCGTTGATTTTCGCGCATCGTAAGTGATCGAAATCATAGACTCTTCAATGACTCGGGTCTCCTCCTCCGCATATAATAAGAAGAGATGGTTTATGTTAAAAAACTTGCAGGTGCTTTTGCCACAAGAAGACGATCGATATGGGCTACATATGTTCGGTGTGTCTGTCCATTTTCTGTGAGCATCACAAGAAATGTTCTACGTGCGGGTAAGAGATTTGACCCATCAAGTTGTTTCTCGATATATTAAAGGTATCATCAAGTTGTTTGATTCTGATATCCGGAAAACTTTGGAATTTGCAGGTCTGTTTTTGGACAGTCTAAACTTGATGGTGCTTCATCTGTCCCTGATAGGAAGAGAAAAGCTCCCGATACCTAAAATACTGTAATCTTATTTTTATGCTGGAGAAACGGCGAGCGCATTGTCTTTGCGTTGATTTACAAGAATCTATGAACAAATACCATAACATGCAATTTTGAAAAAAAGAAGAAAAAAAAGGGGCTTGATATTAAGTTCGGTATTTTGATTATTCTAAATCAAAATATAACCAATACAAAAATTTTGTATAAAATTGTATTGTTTCCACAAAAATAAAAAGATAAATTGAAATTAATTAACATACAGTTTTGAAGAGAGAAAAAAGGCCTTGTCGTTTGTTCACAAAGAAAACTGGGCCTTGTCTATCCAATTTAAACGAATTTAATCTTTTAGCTGACGTCATATATTGTTGTCGGATCTGATTCGGGTCCAAACCCGTTTGATGCATCCGGCTACAACCGAAATCACTTGAGAGAGAAAGAGGGACGGACGGAGAGAGAGAGATCATCGGTTTGGTGAACCATGGATTCGAAGAAACGTCGAAAGGTGAATGATTCTGAAATATCCTGTATGTTTTAGAGCTTTCGAAATTTCGATTCTAGTTTTGTTCAAAACTTGTTGTGCAGATATTGGAGAAGAAAAGGACGATTCATGACCTTATAAAAAGAGCTTCTTCCATTAGCGATCCTCTTTCGCCCTTTGATTCCTTCCGCCGTTATAGAAAAAATGGTAATTCTTTTCTTCTGCTTTAGTAGATTTTCGCCAGATAGTGAAAATTTGGGTTTTATGTATGCGAATTGATTATCATTTTACGAATAGGGTTTGGCTTTGATTCACATTGATCATCTAAGGTTTTACATTTGCTGATGATATAACATGGTAAGAAACAGATGCACTTTTAGCTCCAATTCATGCTTTTTACTAAACCTTGTATTGATCGGCTTGGAACAATTACATGAGTAATCAATTATAATCTGTGAATCAGTATCCTTTGATTGCTTAGTTATGATCATGTTTGTGAAAAATCTGGTTTCACGGCTTACGTGATTCGTTTTAAGCTCACAGAAAGAGCCTTGATGGTGAGCTAATTCTGTGTGTTGTGTGGTTCTTACGTCTTGTAGACTTATCTGTGTACTTGGAATCTGGTCGTGGAGATAGACTTTCCTCGTCCGTGAAACAACACATTCGAAAGCTTTTGAAGGTAAAAAAGGAAACTGAAGTAGCATCAAATTATCTTAACATACTGTTTGGGGAATTTCGTCTGAATTTTGTTATACATGTGATGTTTTAAAATTCACAGACGAACATGGAAGGGTTCTATGGGTCTAATTGGCCACTTCAAGCGAAGGTGAAGCGTAAGGAGATGTCTTGTGCAGACGCACATTATATATTTGTGTGTGAACTGTGTGATGGTAAAGCCTATGAGACGTCTACTCGAAGAATTTTCACGGAAGGGTGTAATCAGATAGATGGATTCGTTCATTACCGGTTTACTTTAGAGGAAGAGATACCTGTTCTTTATGTGTATGAGATACAGTTGGAATCTCGGATTCAAGGAAAAGGACTGGGGGAGTTTTTAATGCAGTTGATTGAGCTCATTGCTTCAAAGGTTGACTCCAAAATGGGTCTCTCAGATTCCGGTGTTTTCAATATTGATGTCACTTTTTTTCTACTTTCGTATTCATAGTTTGATGATATTATGGTTCTTTTTTCTTCTTTTCAGAATCGGATGAGTGCTATCGTGCTAACTGTGCAAACATCTAATGCATTGGCAATGACTTTCTACATGAGCAAGCTAGGGTAAGAGGTAACCTTTTGGAAGATGATCTTATTCCATGTAACGACGCAGACCATTGGTCTCCTAATATTTCAATCTCTCGCTTATAGTCAGAAATTTTTCTTTCTGTAGTCTTTACTGAAATGGGCTATTCCAAACATCTAAAATCTCATTCATTTTCTTATACAGATACAAAATATCAAGCATTTCACCATCGAAAACTAATATTCCGGTACGAAATCAGTAGTCTTGTTTTGCATATTCTCTATACAAGGCATTCATCAAATGGATTTTACAGCACCCTTCTACTATTTTTTGATTATTTGTTATTTTGCAGACTATCTTGGCGAAGTATGAGATACTTTGCAAAACACTTGATTCTGAAGCTAAATCTGTGTTGGAGGTGTGTTCACTCGCATTTATGGCAAATTACTGATCAAATATAAACAAACATTTTAATGCTTCTTTTGCTTTTTAATCTTGGAATTGTATTTGATTCCGCTATGTTTCCTTTTGTTCCAAGAAGAATGAGGAAGAACCAACCAAAGATTGAGTATCAAGGCATGGGATAGCTCATAACTGTAAGTTTCCGCGTTTATTTACTAGAGATTTATCAGCAATTCTTTATCCCAAAGCTTTCTGAAAAATATTTGCTTGACAGACCACAGAGTCTTGTGATAGGGTACAGTTATAAAAACAGACAAGGTCGGATGAAGACTTGGTTCCTTCGATGGCAGTTCAGACGAGAGACAGAGAGATACAGAACACCTCCAATGCCTAGCGACTGAACAAGTCTATTGAAGTCACTTATGACGTTCTCTGAAACACAAGTCCTCGCAACAAACGAGTCGTTTGCCATCAGCAGAGACTATTATTGGTAAGCTGCGAGTGCTTGTATGGTTTGCTATTAACCTTTAGGAGAGATTGGTACAGTTATAAATTAGGACGTGAACTGATTAGAGTGAGAAACGAATCTTGTAAGGTCTCCATAATTTATGAATCAGAGATGTCATTTTGATAACTTTTTCATTTCAAACTTGCCATAAAAGTTTAATCATGAGGGATTGAACCTTAATTCCTTGTAGACAAATGTGAGATGGAAGATATGATGTGTAGACTGTTGATGTAGATGATCATGGTTCCTTGCGTAACAGAGAAGGAACTTTAGGACCTGAGATGTGTATATATCTTACTAAACCGAGGGAAAAAATCTCTTATATATACTATAAAAGATGGTCAACTCTTTTCATATGAGTGCCACTTCATCATTTTGGTTTATTGTGGAAATGACATGTATCATTTTTTAAAATTTAATGATACAAATTATATAAAATACAGTTAATGCATAAATTTAATGTATTATTAATTATAATACTAAAAATAATACTAAAAAAATATAAAAAATATGAAGAATAAGATAATATATTTCAATAACAATATATACTTAATATCTAAAAATAATTATTGAATATCAATTTTGTGGTAGTTTTTAAAAATCATTAACAAAATTTATGTTTTATATTTAAGAGTGTTTTCTTATTTTTAATTAATATTATAAGATATTATTATAAAAACAATTATACAAATATAAAAATAATAATTATTTGATATTTTGAACCTTAAAAAGTTAGAAAAAAATTTATACAATATTATAATAAACTTTAAAACAATTTCTTTATAAACTAATAATTATTTGATAATTTATTTTATACAAACTTGATCCATTAATAAGTTTAAAATTAATAAAATATCAAAGTCCTAATGTATAAATTTATAAATTATTTAATGAAACTATATAAATTAGAATGATAAATCAATTATTTAAGCTCATAAAAATATAAAACCACAGCATTACTATTGTATAAATCTACGCCGTGAACAAGTACGACCTGTTAAAAAGAATCGTTTCTATCTATGTTGTGTTTGAAGAGTTTCTCTAATTAGTTTTTGTTATATAGTACTTCTCTGATTTGCATATCCATTTAATATATTTTATATATACAAAGTATAATATATTTCATATTTTCTTATCAATAAACCATTGATCACATATATAGTTAATATCCACATAATATGTAAATATGTATTGTATGTTTATTCAAATACACAATATCCTTTATTTTTTTATATATATACGATAAAATAAATTATAACTACATTTTTTAATAAATTATATTGTGAAAAAAAATCTGCGCATCGCGCAGATACTCAAATAGTATGATTAATATTCAGATGGTTGGCTAAATTCAATAAGATATAACAGTTTACATAAAATGATGGAGGGTGGTCTCCTAATTACTGTTAGGCAGTATTCATAGCAGATCACCAATAATATCATGTAACCTATAAAAGTATCCATTTGAAGTATCCAACCAAAAAAACTAATGAATTATGTTGGAGAATTCAATTTATTAATCCTAGCGAATTATTTTAATGTTCCAGCTGTTAGAGGGGAGATGAGCATATTTTTTAAAAAAAATTTCTTTAGCAATAACCTAATCTCATCAAAATTAGGAGGATCGCGCCAATTTAATGAAATAAATGAAACTATTCGAAGATAATAGCAAATTTCCATATAATCAGGGAAAACAATATTTTTATATACAAAATATGAAAACTATCCATAAAAGAGAAAAAGAAAAAGAGCTCGTAGCAATCGATCTCCCAATCTTATAAATAAAAGATATTAAACAGCTTGAAGACTAATTCGGATCACTAGAGAACAAAAGAATAAGATCTAGAGTTCTAAAATTTTTTAGTTTTTGTAATAGATGGAGAAAACAAAATCTGCGAGGGACCAATTCCATTTTTTTTTAACTGATGAAATATATGGAACATAATATAAAAAAAGATTAAAAAAAGAAGAAAGAGGAATGGCCTTATCTGGCCGTATCAAAATTGTGGCTCCTATAGTCTTTGTGATCGATAGAGATATCTTTTGTCACATTCGACCCCATGTGATGTGGCTGATTTGCCCATTATCCCAACGATTTACATATAGTAGTATTTTATAATTTTGTGTGAACTTTAATTTGTCATAAAAATCGTTCGTTTTCAGTAAAGAGTACTATTATTTATAGAATTAAAAATCAATCATTACAAAAACTATATATTTTTCCGTAATTTGTAAACGTCTCCCCACTTTATCCACATAATCTTTTTGTTTTTGGATTGAGAAACACATCGGATTCTCTCTCATGAACGAATCGCGTGGTGTACACAGTCGATGAGCGAGAGTGAGGGATAGGTTAGGTTGGTTCTCAGCCACAAGATATCTGTCGCCTTCTCGAAATTTCCATGGCATTAAAATAAATATAGATATTTGGATCTGACGTGGCATCTCCAGCTATTTAAAATTGGTATAACCTTCTCTTTCTAGTACCTTCTCTTCACTGTCTCCTCTTATCTCTTTCTTCTCACTGTTCATTTGTTTGTTATTTACTCGGAAAATATCTTCCTCTTTCCGGGCATTTGATTTCCCGGGAAAAGCTGAAATACTCTCACTTTATATCTATTCTCTGCAAGGCCGCCAGATATTTCCAAAGTTCCGATTGAGGTTTCTTCTTCTTTCCCCTGATCTGATTGTTTCCGGGACTACAAATCTGATATGTGGATTAACTTTGCTTATTCGTTTTCAGGTTGCAACTGTTTTATCGCTGCAGAAAGAAAGCTTATCAGATACTGTTACATGGCTGCTCCGGTAATTAATTAATCAACTTCTTCTTTGGAAAAACAGATTGTTATATTAAAGAGTAGTTAGTGAAGCTTATCGAGTTTCTAAGAAGTAGACTGTATATGAAATTTCTATTTTTGGAAGAACTTGAAGAAAAAAAAAAAGCTTGCGAATTGATGGGTTTTTTTGTTGTTGCTGTACAAGCCGTTTTGATTCATCGTTTTTCTTTAAACTCTAGGATCGAAGTGAGGAACTAAGCAGCAATGTAGAAGATGGAAGCTGCAATTCAAATGAAGGAACAAATCCAGAAACCAGCAGTAATTGGATTAAAAAAGCTGTTAAGGTATATGTTTTGACGAAAACCTTCATCGTGTGAGAAGGGTTTTATTCATATATCTGACCTCTATTTGTATGTGCATTGTTCTTGAAGGTTAGGAAGCCTTACACAGTAACCAAGCAGAGAGAAAAGTGGAGTGAGGAAGAGCATGATAGATTCCTTGAGGCTGTAAAGCTTTATGGTCGTGCATGGCGTCAAATCGAAGGTAATTATTGAAATTCATGAATGTACAATCAAACAGCTTCTTTAAATAGCTGTGGTTCTGAAGAACTTAAAGAGTCTTGAATTTTCTGCAGACCATATAGGTACGAAAACCGCTGTTCAGATACGAAGCCACGCTCAAAAGTTTTTCTCCAAGGTCTTGTGTATTTCAGATGCTCCAAAACGTTAGTATGAGTGATATATGTAGTTTATTTTGTAATCTGACAGCTTTTGTCTAATCCATTGCAGGTGGCTCGAGATGCTGACAATGTTAGCGATGTCTCGGTTAAAGCTGTTGTGATCCCGCCTCCTCGTCCAAAGAGAAAACCGGCGCATCCTTATCCTCGGAAATCTCCTGTTCCACATCCTCAGTCTCCTTGCTCAAATTTGTCAGCTATGGAGAAAGGATCAAAATCTCCAACCTCAGTGCTCTCAGCATTTGCTTCAGAGTATCAAACTAACAGATGCTCCTCGCCTAACTCCTGTACCAGTGACATCCAATCATCCATTGATAAAAAGAATGACTACGCAACAACATGCAACCGATCCCTCAAGGAGAATGCTGCTATCGGTCCAACACCAATCTCAAGCATTACGCTTTTCGGGAAGGTTGTCCTTGTGGCGGAGGAATCTCACAAACCGTACTCTTACAGAGGTTGTGATGATGATGATGATCTTGAAGCAATGGCATGCAAAACGGGTCAAGAGAGTCACTACGCAGGGCACGTCGAGACTGATTTATCTCTTGGGGTATGGGATACGTCTTGTTTCGGTTCTAATGCGTTTGGCTCGGTCACGGAAGTTTCAGAAAACTTGGAAAAGAGTGCAGGGCTGATGAATTCTCGAGCCTTGTTAGAAAAGGAAGAGTCCTGCTATCCGGCAAATGGGTTTAGGCCATACAAGAGATGCTTGTCAGAAAGAGAAGTGACTTCGTCATTTTCGTTGGTAACTTCAGAAGAAGAGCAAAGCCGGAGAAGGGCTCGTTTATGCTCGTAGCGAAAGCACAATTGTATAGGTTCTACGAAACCACAGTTTGAAGTATTCATTTTGATGATCCGAGAACACTGTTTCGCCTTTGTTGGGGGGGCTCGGAGAACAACAACTCGACGGACCGAAACCCAAATCCAAACGGATAAGTATTTAACTTGTAATGAAGCTTTAATCCACTGTCTCACATTAATTCGACAGTTTACTTTTTTTCCTCATAAACAAGTGTATTTGCTTAGGCACCTAATTGTAACTCTGTTTCAAGATCAAAGGTCTGTCAAAAATTGTGAAGTGATCTTTAACCAGACTAATATGGCAATTTTGTAGATACAAGGCATAAAAATACTTCAAACTACGAAAACTCCAACTTTTGTGAATACAAGATAATGTGAGAACTGTTATATCGGAGCCTGAGTGTAATGAAATCTATGATGAATAATAATGACAATAATTGAACAATGATCAATCATAACAAGCCTCACTTTCTTTCTTCTATGATTTAAAAAGTGTAGTTCTAGTTGCTCTCTCCCTGTGCTCAGGTGATGAACTGTAACAGTACCACAGAAAGGAAGCAGCTTAAAAATTCACAGCAATGGCGTTTGTTAGATATCCTGTTGGTTTATGTATCCCTATCAAAGATCTTCTCTATGGCAACAGAGAAAGCTCCAAAGGCAGCGCAACCAATACACGTAGCTCTTGGCCCACCTGAAATCAAAACCAATCCATCAAAAACCCCAGAAACACAATGTATCATGTAAGCACACTGCAAAGAGGTTTAAATGACTTCAACCAAATAATCTCTTGAAAGAAAACAAAACATGTGAGAAACAAAAAAAATTGAATGAAGAAGTAATTTGCAGAGAAACAAAAGCACTCCTACTAGACTTGAGTTTTGAGAATCAAGCAATTGCAAAATCTCATAACATTTAAAGTCCATACAAAAGAAAACGATAGACAATTACCTCGGACAGCCAATCCACCACCGGTCACACAACCAGCAATAGCTGTGTTTGTTACATCATGCTTCGCTCTTGCCTTTTCTCAGAGAGTAAGTAGTAAATCGGAAAAAGAAGAAAAAGAAAGGTGACAATAAGGTTTTGAAGTTACGATGGAATGTCGTGAGCGTTGTGTGGGTCAGTCAATAACGTATGTACCTTCTCGACAACGCATTCAGCTGCTGAGAAAATCAAACCCATAACCGCAAATGTCTTGCAAGAACTCCAACTCCTTTGCCCCATTTGTTTTGCAGTGAACACAAACTGCTGCCTAGCAGTCATCGTATCGTGCATTATAGGATTATCCAGTGCTCCCAAGAACAAACCCATCATTAGCCCAAGCCCTCCTCCTACATACAATTCACAGAGATTCCAAGTACAAATCAACAGAATATCCTCACATGCCTAAATAAATTATATTACCAACGAGCAAATATTAGTAGCATTTGCCCCTTTGAGAGCATTTATAGAATGTAGAACAGATTCGATTAGATATCTCCACATCAACAGTTAACCTAACCAGCTCAGAAACACATATCAACTATCAGAAAGCTAAACACTTTCTCCAAATCTAAACAAACTTCAGTATCCACACACAAGCCATATGCCTAGAGCTTTTCGTATTGCCACTGAACTACTGAAATGGAATATTTTCCCCCAATTTCTTTGAACAACCAATAGAAATGTTAAAATCTGTGTTCAACCATCAAGTTTATGAACTCCGACTGTCTGCTGAACATGAAGATTCAGAAAAAAAAAAAACAATCATACTGAGCAATGAAGCAATATAGATCGCCAAGGAGAGAGATTGGGAACTGACCCATGGCTCCACTCATAACACTTTTAAAGGCGCAGTTGTTCCAAACCTCTTGGGCTCGGATCTCCTCGACGGTTGGCATCCGGATCGGCTGAATCTTGTTAACGCTCTCACCGGAACCCCCAGAGGCCGGAGAACTACTACCGGCCGCCGGCTCGGCACTCGAATCCGCCATTTTCAAAGGTGTAGATTGCAGAATCCGACAGGAAAAGATGTCATAAAAGCTTAAAAGAAACCAGATCAAGCGCTGGCGATTCGCGCGCCTGAGGGATAAAACAAATCTGGGTTTATCCCGAGGTCCTAGGGTTTAAGCCACAACTACGACCGAAATCTAGCATTCTAGGCCCATTAGTATATATATGGCCTGTATTTAATGTAATTTGGGGCGGTAACCTTCTAATTCTATATATGGCTCTCAAACATCTCCAAGTTAGCGATCAAACATTTAAGAAAGGTTTGTGTTTCCAGAGAAACAAATCAAATCATTGCTTCTTCTACCGTTGTCGCTTCAGATTCCCATTTTTTTTGAAAAAACCAAAGACAGATAACTCACAATAGTCCTCCTATATTACTACAGAACAAGAGCCAATCGAATTACGACGACAAGTAGTAGTGGAAAACTAAAGGAAACTTTTGAGAGCGAAACTCCTCCGCCTCAAGAAATGGCTTCCTCCAGACCTGAGAACGCTCCGTTTCTCTTCCCGAAATGCGAAGACTCTGTTTTACCCGATCCCTCACGTTTCTTCAGCCACAATCTCCTCTCGAGCCCTCTCCCTACAAACTCTTTTTTCCAAAACTTCACTCTTAGGAATGGTGACAAGGCTGAGTATTTTCACCCTTACATCATCAAACCCGCCGTATCCTCTCTCTCGATCTCATACCCTACTCTGCTTCGAAACTCTGCCTTCTTCTACGAGGTTTTCAAAGCTGACATCGTCATCTCCGGTTCACCCGACCCGCATTCCCGGAAAACTCATCAGATCTCTTCATTCAGCGACCTCGGCGTCACTCTAGATTTCCCTTCCTCTAATCTCAGATTCTTCCTCGTCAGGGGAAGCCCTTACATCACATGCTCCGTCTCATGTAACTCGATCACAATCTCAACGAGCCACGAGGTTTTGTCCTTCTCCGGAAATAGCCCATGTACAAAGTACACGGCCAACCTCAGCAACCACCAGAAATGGCTGATTTACGCCTCTTCGCCGGTTACACTAACCAAATGCGGCAGCTCCTCGTTTCATTGCCCTGGTGGGTTTTCGGGTATAATCCGAATCGTTGTGTTACCTTGCTCGAATCCAGACTTCGAATCCATTCTCGACCGATTCAGTTGCTGTTACCCAGTTTCCGGGGACGCTGACTTCACAAAGCCCTTCACTTTGGAGTACAAATGGGAGAAGAGAGGCTTCGGAGATCTGCTGATGCTCGCTCATCCTCTTCATCTCAAGCTTTTGGCAAGCGACAATCGTTCGGTCACCGTACTAGACTCTATCAAATACGAAAGCATCGACGGGGATTTGATAGGAGTCGTCGGAGATTCATGGGTTCTTAAACCGGACCCTGTTCCGGTGACGTGGCACTCTATCAAAGGAGTTAAAGAAAGTTCGTACGAGGAGATCATCTCGGCTCTCGTCAAAGACGTCAACGCCTTGGATTCCTCATCCCCGGTCTCGGGGTGGTCGTATTTCTACGGGAAAGTGATCGCGAGAGCCGCGAGGTTGGCTTTGATCGCCGAAGAAGTTTGCTATCACCATGTGATTCCGGCGATTAGGAGTTATCTGAAGATCATGATCGAGCCGTGGCTAGACGGGAGTTTCGAACCAAACGGGTTTCTGTATGATCCTAAATGGGGAGGTTTGATCACAAAGCAAGGATCGAGAGATTCAAAATCAGACATGGGGTACGGGATTTACAATAATCATCATATTCATCTAGGTTACTTTCTTTTCGCCATTGCTGTGCTCGCCAAGATCGATCCTTTGTGGGGGATGAGATACAGAGCTCAAGCGTACACTCTAATGGCGGATTTCATGACTTTAGGGGGGAAATGGGATCATTCCAATTCGGTTTATACGCGTCTAAGATGCTTTGACCTATTCAAGCTCCACTCTTGGGCTGGAGGGTTAACGGCGTTCGCCGACGGGAGGAATCAGGTGTGCCCGAGCGAGGCTGTAAACGCTTATTACTCAGCTGCTTTATTAGGTTTAGCTTACGGCGACGTACAACTTGTAGCGGCGGCTTCGACGATTATGGCGCTTGAGATCCACGCGGCGAAAATGTGGTGGCAGGTAACGATTTTCAACTTGAGAATTCGTATAATTAAGCAGAACCATACCCAAAAAAAATTAAAAAGAAGACTCGGTTTGAAAATTGATTTGGGTCGTTCCGTTATTATATCTTGAAATCAAATGAAAAATTGAAGAACTTTCTAACATACGTAAAGTCATCCTAAATCGAATCATGCTATAATAGTAACCAAATTTGACTAGCGTTTTTCTTTCTTGGTGTGCAGGTGAAGGAAGATAACGCTATCTACCCGAAAGAATTCACGTCAGAGAATCGTTTGGTCGGGATATTATGGTCGACGAAGAGAGACAGTAGCTTATGGTTCGGGTCCAAGGAGTGGAAAGAGTGTCGGCTTGGTCAGCAGTTATTACCGTTGGTGCCGGTGTCGGAAATTCTCTTCTCCGATGTGAAATTCGTGATGCAGGTCGTGAAATGGACTTTGCCGGCGTTGAGGAGAGACGGCGTTAAAGAAGGCTGGAAAGGGTTTGTCTATGCTCTGGAAAGTGTTTACAACAAAGATGTAGCGATCGAGAAGATCCGGGGATTGGATGAGTTTGACGATGGAAATTCTCTGAGTAATCTACTGTGGTGGGCTCACAGTAGAGACTAGAGACAATGTTGATAACGAAGACGTTGAAGGTGGGTACGTACGGTGGTCACAGCGGCGGCAGGATGGTCATTTGTTCATTGTTACCGTTCAGTTTGAAACCAATTTTTATAATTAAACTTCCTTCATCTTTTAACATTATGTTCTTGATCTTGTTGCTGCTATCTTGCTTCATCTTATAGCATAATGTCCTTGATCTTGCTGCTGCTATGCCACTTCAACTTTCTAACGCAATCAAACAACTCTAGTGATTAATAAAAGCTACGATTATGCAGTATCATCGTATGGACTTAGAACATGATACAAGTATGTGATAGTGTTGGTAAACGTTTTATAAAGGAACGAGTCTAGTATTTTATTCACAATCAAAGAATGAATGAATCATCGTATACAAAAGAATGAATAAAATTAGAAGACTATAGTTGACTTCCATCTTCAAACATATCAAAACTTTTCCACACCTCTCAAGAGACAAGAGAGATGCTGCGACCAGATGAATCCACAGGGAAGCTTCTGATCCATGTGGACGGGTTTCTAAAGTCTAAACCTCCTGATCCACCAACTCTAAACATGGTTTTTTTTCTTCCGAGTACTATTCACTTTCCAGTTTCATTGTCTTCAATCTCCGCCTCCTCGGTGTGACCTTTCAGGTTAATGAATGCTTCAAGAGCTTCTCTCATCCACCAATTCTGACATACTTCTCTTGCTTCGTCCAAGCCTACCCATCTGCGTTGCCTAATTTCTGCCTCGGGCCATCGCTCAAACTCTTGGTCAACAAGCAAAGCAAACATATACCCATCGTGAATTATGCTATGTCTTTTGCTTTTGTATTGCCATTTCCCAAGCTTTTCCTCTAGCTCTCCTGTCACACCCGCTTCTTCGATCGTCTCTCTCAAAGCTGCCTCCTCCATTGATTCATCAGTCTCCCAGCCTCCTTTTGGGAACAACATTCCTTTGCCCTTTTGAGCACTGATTAGGAGAACCTCGATTTCTTTGGATTCAGCTCCATTGACTTGTTGTTTCTTGTATCTGTACGGTACGCATCTGCAGAGATTTGAAACAATTTTTGAATGAGATTCCAGAATGAACTGAGATAAAGACGTCAAATTTGGAAAATTTCAAACACGTTTTGACCACCCGCGATTTAAAAAAACCAAAATTACCGTGGGACAAGAGAGATTAAGACAACTAAGGATGATCTTGTACTGCGCATGAATGATTAAAATTGGTACTTTTTATCCACAAAATTCTCCAATGTTTTTTACCACCAAACAAATATCAAAATAGCTTTAATTCCTAAAACGTAGACCCACAAATCAAAGATAGTTTCGAATTGGGATCGATGAGAAGAAAACTTAGGGTTTCGAGAAACGAAGAGGGGAAAACGACGTACCCGACGACTTGACGATAGCCAGCGTTATCGTAACGCTGCAAATCCCTGCCGGTGCGGGAGACCAAAGAGACAACCTTCTCGATCTGCACCGGGACAACCTTCGACGGGATGGTCTCGAAGATCGGAGACAGATACGAGGCGACATTTGACAAGTTTGAGACGAAAAGAGACACAGAGAAGCCTGTCATTTTAGATCCTTCTTATCAATTTACTTTCCGATGACCTACGAATTAAGAACAGAGAGAGAGTTCGAATCAAATGCTCTGTTCTCGAATTCGAGAGAATCGATTTAAGGAAAAGCCTGAAGGGGAGAGAGAGAGAGAGGAAATGGATAAGCAAGAAGAGAGATATGTTTGCAATTTGTTGAGATGATTAAGGTTTTAGGAGTGTCTTTATATGGAAAATCCCACGATATGTTTAAAATACTCCCACGCGCTTCAGGTGACGACGTTTCGTCCAACCATTTTTTTGGTTTTTGTTTTTTTAATCAACTCGCTCCAATTTTATTCGAACTTAATAATATTTGGCGGGTTATTAACTTGATTTTTCCGGTTAGTGAATCGGTTTCTGTTGGCTAACTGAACCTAGCTTTACTCTGTATTTTGAGATTTGTTGAGTTATTAACGAGACAACAACTCTATGCCACATGAATTAAAATTTCCAACAAAAAATCAGCAGCATTCTAGTATAACAAAAAAAAACTTATTGGTTACAGCAAACCATGAGGTAACTCAGATTAATTTATTAAAGTTCGAAAAAAATCATCGATACAAAAGTCTAAAGAACACAGAAGATTCTAACGTCAACGTTAAAGTTCGTGCAGTGCGTATATTCTCTTATGCAAATTTATCACATGTATTTTGTTGTTCTTCTAGATTTTTATTTGTATTTTTTCGTCAAAGAAAAATCAAAGTTGAAGATATTAAATCAAGTCAACTCGTTAACGACCAAAAAAATAAACCTCAGGCACAGACACGGAGAAGAAAAAACAGAAGAGGGTAAGGGACACGCGCTTCATGAGCGTGTGGAGAAGCTGTGCAAGTGGGTAAACTAAGGTTTGTCTGTTTATGCTTTTGGCTTACAACCAAAAAAACAATACTAAAAGAGTGTGCTCATCCACAAACTCTTCTCTGACGCAAACACGGTATTAGGCGATGCCTTCATTTATTTATTTTTATTATTTTTAATTAACACTTACGGTTATACCACTCACATTTTCTCGTTTCTCCAGTCTCGTGTCTTCTAGAAGCCCAAATATGGATTCAGCCGTAAAGCGTATAAATGGGCCTTGGCCTTATTTTTGGTCGTAGATCATCTCTAAGTAAATTGCTATTTTTTCTTTTAAAATAGAAAAACTCTATAATACAGGTAAATTTTTTTTCTATATATTTCTTTATTTTTTTCTAAAAAAAATTATTATTAGAATATTTTTTTCTAATTTATTAGTTACACAACTTACATTTTTTGTTTCTAAAATTCATAAATTAACCTCATTTATTTTATTTTTTATAAAAAATTTCATAAAATTATAATAATATTAAAATTAAATATTTTTTATACAAAAAATATCACAGTACATCATATAAAACATAATATATTTTAATTTATAAAATTATCTAGAACTAAATTTGAAATAAAAAAATTCATATTTTTAATTATATTATATGTTTTCAAAATTTTATATTATATATTTACTCATATTATACATTCGATAGATGATTGTTCACTAAATGTATATAAATAAGTTATATAAATAATTAATTAAATTTTTATATTTGTTATGCAAATAAAAATAAAAAGATTTAAAAGTTGGAGGGCTAATTTATAAATATAAAAATTAATCTCTATTATAGAAGAAGAAATAGAGTTCCTCTAAATATAGAGGAAAAAATAGCATTCTCTATTTTAGGAAAAAAATAGAGGTGAATTGAAGAGAATTTTCTTCCAAATTCTATTTTTCTTCTAACATAAAGGTAGATTGAAAATGGTCTTAGTAATATATTTCAAAATGCTGCAATGGTACTAGAATAACAGTTTCGTGAAATTCAATATTGGTTTCGATTATGACTCGTAGTCAGGTTTTAGATTTTTTTCAAGGATTTTTATTCGGTTTTTATTTAATTTTTGTTTAGCAAGAATTGGGTCTTCATTTTGCGGACCATAAAAGTTCTTTTAGTTTCTAAATTAGTGGAACACTTATCAAGTGTATTTTCTGTGTATGCTTTATCACGAACTATTTGATATTTAATGCTAAAAGCTTGCTTATATGTATGATGTACAGTACGTATTTCTCAGGTAGGTGTAGACTTTTGGCCTATGACGAAAAAGGTGCGCAGGTCCTTTATATTATCTTTCCTTTAATTATTGGTTCGGCTGGCGATATCTTTTATATTCAGAGTATCTACGAATGGTTCCAATAAAATTCTGATTTCTGAAGCTACATTAATCAAAAACTTCGATATATATAAACGTATACGTACCAAAAGTTGAAAACATATATATATAATTATACATACGTTATACGTAGCGAATACCAAAATAGCTGTACCTAAAATCTGGTTTACCAGAAACCAACGTCTACGTTGACCATATTATCCTTTTCATCAAAACCCACTCATTTATAGCTGGCGGATTAATAACTTCACGTACCGGCTAAATGCCTAAAAAAATATCCAGTCAAAATCAGTTACTTGCATGCGTGGTTATCAACCAGATTCCTAATCGATTCATTTTGCATTTACGTTAGTTTATAATAAAATTCAATGTTTAAACCGTATAATTTTGTTTTGCAAAAGTAAAACTACAAATGCGGGGGAAAAAAACAGATGCATAATCGATTATTCATATTGTTGTAAATATGTAACTGTGGATTCGAAAGACCCTATTATTATGAAAATCCTACATTACTTGTTCGAAAGACCATATATGCTCTACTTCATGCTAGCCTCTATCATTATGAAAAGTGTAATTAACCAATTAATCCAAGTAAAATCTAAATCGTGAACAAAACCATATACAAGCCTCCATTTCTCTTTCTCTTTAAATCTCGGACAAAAAAAACAGGCAAAAAATTAAAGAACAAAAAGTATTCGTCTATGATTGATATATAACATGTAAAAGTATTAAACGATCCTTGAGATTTTATTCATTTAGCTCTCCGCGATCGTCTCCAATCCAGGCCTCCAAGATCCATATTTCGATTCGTATAGTACCTTATCTTCTAGGGTTTCTCTTACTTCCACACCATCATGATCATGGTGATCATCATCATCATTACCCGATAACGAGTTTTTTCTTCTGTCTCCGGTCCCGGGAAACATGCAAACCGGAAATATTCTCTTCAAATGATTATACCTACTTTCATTGAGTATCTCTGCTGCTTTTTCGGAGATGAGAGCGAGTTCTTCTTGTGTTAGGACAGAGAAGAGCATGTCTGTCGGGAGGAGGAGGTAGAGATGTCTTCTCGGCCGCAAAAACTCTTCTGGAGACACGGCGGTGACTCGGTGGCCGATTTGGAGCAACGTTGAGTCGGTGATAAAGTGACCGGAGTTTTGTGAGACGATACCGGAGGTTTTGATGGGTTTAGAGAAAATATCGAGAGTTCCGGCGAATGGAGCCAAGATTTTGACTACTCCTGATGATGAGTTTGATGAGATGATCAATGGTGCGCATGAAGATGTGTTTCCCATTATTGATCAAAGTATAAGAACGAGAGAAGAGAGAGAGAGAGACAGAGACAGAGACAAAGAGAGAAGTTTCGTAGAAAGGTGCTGGCTTTTATAATTATGTGTATATATATAGTTGTATTAGTTTAGGGATTAAGCGAAGATTAAGAATTTAATAATCTTCTAGCTGGTTGTCTACAACTGTGTGTATCTTCTTTCTCCCCGTTTTATAGTTGTCGCTTCTTAACTTTATTGAGGACTTTATCTGAGTATAATTTACGTACTTAAATTGCAAAAACAAAGGTTTCCGTTTCAAATTTCAGCAACATCCATTCATTTATTCATATGGCCGCTACTTAATTAATTGCCCTATAATCAAGTCAAACTCGATATTAACCAGATACAGCCCTTATATATATATAAGACCAGCTTAATTGTTTATTTTTCGTTCTACCAAACACTTAAAATTACTAAATATATATGCTAATGTACTTTTATTTGTGACTTTATGTTGTGACAAAGGGCACTTCTTATTCAGCAAACAGCATGAATCAAGGCCGTAAGACAAAGCAGGAGATACATATATAGGCATGATTTGTACGGTTTTCGACCGTCTAGTAAAATAAGTATACCGTTTTAAATGGTAAGCAAATATAATTTATTTATTTTTGTTTAGCATGGTGTAACTTGTATGAGTTGTCAAAAAAAAGTGTAACTTGTATGAATTGTCTTTTTTAAACACGGTAACTGTATTCACACCCGCTTATCAAATGAATGTACACACTTATCCTCTTTTATTAATGGAATGTATACTTAATTAAGCAGTTAAAGTATTAGTATAAAATTAAATTTATGACTTAACTGTTATCTTTCAGTCTCTACCTATATATTAGTATCTTTTAATTGTTTTCATCCTACACTACGTATATATGTTTACTATTTATGAGAAAACGTAAATTATATATAAGAATTTATTTTTGAAACCACAATAATATTAAAGTTTATATGAAAAATAACTCACACAGCATCATCTTTTATCCACTAGAATAATTCTTACCCATCACTAATCCCCTCAGATATCATAGTACACTTTCGCTAGTAAGCGTTTTCTTTTGTAAGCGTAATTTATTCGAGATCGCATGTTTACTTTCTGGTTGTACACCTGCAGATAGATGTGCTGTGATATATATAATTTTTTTAGAAATGAATATATAATTAGTTGCTTAATACAATAGAGTAGAGTCTGTAGAGAGAAGAAAAAGCACATGGATGAAGGATGGGTGTGATTGAGAGGATGGGTGTGATTGTGAAGAGCTGGGCGATTGGGCTGAGCTCGAGTCACGACGCTACCAAACTCATCATTAGATATGGCTTCTCCCTCCGTTTTGGTTTTGTTTTTTGTTTTTCTTCATTTTTATAATATCAAATTCAGTTCATCTGTCTTTAGAAATTCCAAAAGCCAAAAACAAAGATTACATAAGTCGGTACCATGAAACGAAGTAATTTATCATATACAGCTCATCAGCTTTCTGGATACATCATATATACATGTATAGTTGCCAACAGTTTTATATGATTTTTAATCAGCGTTTTATATTATTAATTAAAACTTTAACTATAATTAAAAAAGCATGCCAAGTGTGATCATGCAATCTGTAGATTTGATTATTCAGATAAATTCATGTGACAACATATGTTTTTATACTTAACCAAATACTTTGTAATGTGGCTGTATGTTTACTTGCGTATATGTGTATTTGTCGCTGTCGGATGTCAGACAGTGGTTCAAATTATGTGATTTTATTTTGAAAGTATACTGGACTTTGGACTATCCTTGTTTTGTTGTTTCTTGCTCGTTTTTTTAATATATTTATGCGTCAATCTTACAATTAAATTAATCCAAATTGATGAACTGTCACAACTCACTAGGTTTATTAAATCAATAATCTTAAAGCACAGAGTCACAAACACCATGGATAACATTAAATTATGTAACACACATTAAAGTGAAAAGGGGATTTCAATTAGCTTGCGTCAACATATATATTTTAAACAGGGAATACTTATTAATTACAGTATCTGGGAGTTGCAATGTCAAAATCTCGACAGGAGCTAGAAAGCTAAATTCCAAAAACGTTAACTATTAAACTCTAGCAAAGTATATCAATTTTAGATACAAACTAGAGTTTGTAAATTATAATTTGAACTAGTAACGTTACGTCACGGCCATCATAAATTCATGCATATTAAGTTGCGGTGATCGATGTACATGTTTGTAAGTTGTATCTAGAAATACTTAGATGGTTAGTTAAATCGTTCCCATTTCGCTCGTTTCCTCCTAATTCATTGAAATTTGAAGATCTGATAACATTAAAAACCCATAATAATGAGATAATTTCATTTTTGGGCATCTAGTGATAGAGAAAATGTTGGCAAAGTTGCTTGGAAATTATTACTATTATTAGAATTTTCATAGTACATATTACGTACTAATCAGTCACCGAACATCTGCTGATTAATTTCCAACATGCATATTAAACCTACCTAATAACGAATAAAGACGCAATGTAACAACGTAGAAGATCAGAAGAAGATTGTTGCCAATGCCACGAAAGCAGATGCGAAGCTAAGTTCGGCGAAGTTGATAGTCGGAGCCGAGTTTGTTGATTTGGCCGTAGAGGAGGAAGCTGAAGCTCCGGTGGATTCGCTTCCTGTTCATGAAACAAAATTTAATACTCCGCAACTTTTATTTTTTCAATTAAAAAGTGAATATCTAAGCGAAAAAAGGAAAAATTCCGTAAAACCAAATTTCATTTGTCATGCTTTGAAATAGAATATAACTTTTACTAACAAAAAAAGAAGTAAGTTTCGACATTTGAAGTCGTAATTTCATACCAGAGGAAGATGCCGGAGGAGTTTTCGGAGTTGCCGGCGACGTCGAAGACGGAGTAGTACCTTCGTCAACACAAAAATTAAAAAGCTTGGGATCAAAAACGTACGGTGTTGTAAGAAATCGGAAACGGTGTAGTAGTACTATAGGTTACTCACCGCCACCGGCGCTGGCTTTGCATTGTGAGACGTCAGCGTCGGCGCCACAAGCTTTAGGGAGAACAAGAGCGTTTTCTTTAGTGAGGTTAAGCGATTTAAGCATGTCGACGTTGTTGAAGACGGAACAAAGACACGTCACGTCGGTCTCGACGATCTCCTTCAACGGCACGCAACACGAAGGCGGCGGGGGCGGAGTCGCCGAGTGAAGATACGGCTGACACGGCATCAGCTTCTGAATACACGGCATTGAGTGCGCGTCTCCTCCTCCGCTCGGCGGTGCAGTTGCGGCGTTAGACGGCGAGACGGAGCAAAGTACTAAAACGACGGCGACGGCGAATCTAACAATCTCCATTTGAACTTTTTTTGAAAGTTTCTTTGTTTTTGTTTAAAACGGTTTCTTTGATCTTGTTTTGAATGTTGTGTGTGAATTTGTAATACATCTCCACGTATATATATATATACACACAAGGTGGTTATAATTTTGTTTTTGAATTTTAATCGATCACATCTGCCTGATATTTCGAGAAACGGTTAATTAAATCTGTTCTGATCCGATCATGACGCATCGGATCGAAGACTAAGCGCTGGATTAGTGACATTCAAATTAGTTAATCCAAATTATCGTCACAAGACAAGAGTTGCCGATTGTAAGAGAAGAGGTGCTGGTCGTTACAGAAAGTAGAATTGTCCGTAATACATAAAAAGATTGTGATTATTATTATTACATAATGGTATCTTGTAGTTTTCACCCATGTTGTCGAATCTCACCTAATAAACAATAATACAAAATTATCCTCATTTAAAAAGTATACATATTTTGTGTGATATTTTTTTGGAAAAAGGTTAGCTTTTGACAGATAAGTTAAGAAAAAGCTATTTGGATATGGATATCCACGTATGAGTCTACGATGTAACGTAACCATCTCGTTACATTTATCTCTAGATTAGTAATAATAATAATATATAGACTGTAGAGAGAGACATGCGTATGAAATTGGCTCGCTGACCAAATATTACAATCGGAGGAAGAAACTGGAGAATTGTAGTTTCGACGGAGAAAATGGGAGTTGATGGTGGTGGCGTCGTTGGGTTTGTTGGTTTGGATTCTTTCAGCTTCGAATTAGCTTCTTCCCTTCTTCGTTCTGGGTTTAAGGTTCAAGCATTCGAGGTTCGTTGCTTTCTTCTTCTTCTACTTCCAATTTTTTTATTTTTTTTTGTTATTTTTTTGGGGATCGGAATGCATGTCTTCCTTCTGGAAAATCAGGTTGATCGGGTTTTCTAAATCCCGTACGAGAAATGTGAAATTTACGGGGGTTCTGAAGAATTTCGAAATTCTCCATCTGTTCAGCTGTTTTACACGTTTATTTCCATTTTTTTCACTCCACAGAGTGTTAAATTCTTTGAGGGACTGCGAAATAATTTTTGATTATTGATTAGTTTGGCAACGATATTCCACAGATAAGTACAGAATTGTTGGAGAAGTTCACTGAATTGGGAGGATACAAATGTGACAGCCCTTCAGATGTTGGGAAAGGTATCAGATTTGATTGTGTGTTGTGTTTATTCGGAGTTACATGGAAATTAGTTCAGATGTCAAGCGAAAAATGCATAATTTTTTTACTATTTATCAAGCATTTGTCATCTAGTAATAGCCAGGCTCTGTACATGCAAACCTTTGTCGTTGTGTTTCTGTTGCTACCTCGTTTCATGCCTCGCTTTCACTTTTTGATGATACTGTCTTGTGTCATGTTCTTTAATTTTTTTTGCCTAATTCTAACTTTATTTCCCTCCTCTCTAAGCAGGTGCAGCAGCCGTGGTGGTTTTACTCTCCCACCCTGACCAAATTCAAGATGTTATTTTTGGCGATGAGGGTGTTCTGAAAGGTTTATCTCGAATTTTCTTTACCTCACAGTCGATGAACTTTTATCTCAGGATTAGTGTGTAGGAGACTGTATGTTTCATTTCTTTTCAGGTCTACAGAAAGGCGCTGTATTGCTTCTGTCTTCGACGATATCGCCTTTGCACCTCCAGACGCTAGAGAAACAACTTACAGGTTGCTACCTTTGAGGAATCGTTTGCACTTCATCTCCGTATTTTGAAATTTGCGCTTTTCAGTTGTGAACTGAAAATGGGATTCCTTTCCAATGCAGAGAGCAAAGAGCAGATTTTTATAGTCGATGCCTATGTTTTAAAAGGAATGTCTGAGCTTCTCCATGGCAAACTAATGGTATGTACTCTCCTATCTTGCTACGCCTGTTATGTCGGTCCGAGTAACACTTTGCTCGTTGATCTCCATTCAATGTTGAAAATAGCATGTCCATTGTACTTTTAGTAACCCGTTTTTAATTTGTAATTTATAAGATCATAGCATCTGGAAGGTCAGATTCGATCACAAGAGCACAACCCTATCTTACTGGTAAAATGTTAACTCAAATTTATAGACCCTCTCAAGATGTAGACTTTCTGAGAATTAAGTTTGTTACTGAAACAATCTCTCTGTTTCATGAAGCAATGTGTCAGAAGCTTTACACCTTTGAGGGAGAAATTGGTGCTGGAAGGTATATAATTTTGCAGGTGATAAATAACCTATTTCCTTGTCATGAGTCATAACAATCATAATGGTCAAGTTGTTGTTTACTGAAATATCATGAAACCTATGGATTTTTCTGGTCATAATAGAACCTTTGACTATTCTAACTGTTTTTATTTTTTCTGAACCAGTAAAGTTAAAATGGTGAATGAGCTGCTTGAGGGCATTCATCTTGTTGCTGCTGTGGAGGCTATATCTTTAGGTTCCCAGGCGGGTGTGCATCCGTGGATACTATATGACATCATTTCCAATGCAGCTGGAAATTCATGGTAGGCGTTTATGCTACAAGTACTTTCCTTTCGTTGCGAGTAATAAAAAATGTATTCCAGTACCAAATTGGAAAGTTTTTTTTATAGTAGGACTGTTATGAATCATAGGGTTGATGACTTTTTTTAGCATGGTTAACTGTTTACTTGAATAGTCTAATTTTGAAAGTTTTGAGAATAGACTACTGCAAGTAAGTTGTGACTAAAGCATGGTTTACTGTTTACCAAATCTAACTGGAAGACAGATATATTTAGTTTAGAGCTCTTCATTTAGGCCCATTGAAGACTTCCCTTAAGGTTTATGCCATATTGACATGTCAATATTTCGACAATAGATGTCACAGCATTTATTCGTCTTGTGTATATATTGTTTTCAGGATTTACAAGAATCATATTCCATTGTTGCTAAAAGGTGATATAGAGGGTCGCTTCCTCGATGTTCTATCTCAGAATCTGGTATGACACACCAATAGTCATTTGATTTTTACACTCTGATTAAATCATGATGTTTAGCAAATGTAACTAATGAAACGCTAACTGACTTTCCGATGGCAAGGGCATTGTTGAAGATAAAGCCAAATCGCTCCCATTTCCTGTCCCACTTTTGGCATTTGCACGTCAACAACTAATCCTCGGTATGATTATATGTCCATAACAATGATAACGACCTCTTTCCAGTTATTTAATTATATGCATAACTTCCCCTTCTCCAGGAATATCACAAATGCATGGAGATGGTACAGCTACTTCATTGGCTAAGGTCCCCAATTCGAAACTTTTGACAAACTTAACCGAATTCAAAAACTTATGTCATAGATTTTGTACATGGCACATGCCTCTCTAATGAAAGGTTCATATAATGATTGAGCAGATCTGGGAAAAAGTACTTGGTGTTGGCATATTAGAAGCAGCCAATAAAGAACTTTACAAGCCAGAGGACTTGGCCAAAGAAATTACTACTCAAGCAAAGCCTGTAAAAAGAATTGGTTTTATTGGTCTCGGAGCAATGGGCTTTGGTATGGCAGCGCACCTGCTGAAATCAAAATTTTCTGTCCGTGGTTACGATGTAAGCCTTTGATTAACTCTCCACTGTGATTACTCTAGGGACTATTGTTTTCATATTCTTCTAGTAGTTTCCTAGTTTATTGAGGCACACGGTTTGCCTCACTCAAAACTTTTGGCTGTAATTCTGGCTGTTACATCGGTGAAGTTTATGTTCTAGGTGCCTTTTTCATATAACTGTAAACTTATCGATGTATACGTGTTAGCTCATTCAGAGTATCATAAATGTAGGATTTGTTAATAGGTTACTTAACTTAAAAAAGATGAGCTGTATATCACCCTTACGCTGTAGAAAATTTACACTGTCGAATGAAATGTTTGATACTGATCTGAATTGCAGGTATATAAGCCAACGCTTGTCAGATTTGAGAGTGTCGGGGGGTTGGCGGCAAATTCTCCGTCTGACGTGACGAAAGGTAGTCCTCAAAATCAAGCCAAGTGGATAGATTGCATTGTAGATTTGTCACGTATCTCTCAGCACTTCTGAGATGAAAATTCTGCTTTTATCCAGTCATTTTCCCTAGATATAATGCTTACTTGTATATGCTCCCGCAGATGTAGATGTTCTTGTAATTATGGTAACAAACGAGGTTCAGGCTGAGGATGTCCTGTATGGACATCTTGGAGCGGTTGAAGGTACGTCTCTGTTATCCTAGCTTTTAGTATTGCCATTGGAGGTTCGAGCTGAATTTCATATGTTTTCTTTCACAATATTACAGCTCTTCCATCTGGAGCAACTGTTGTACTTGCGTCAACAGTCTCTCCCGCTTTTGTTAGCCAACTTGAAAGGCGTCTAGAAAGTAAGTGTTTCCAGTAACCAGCTACAGTAATGCATGTTTGATCCTGCCATCAATTTTTACTTCCATCATGATCTTTTACTGTCACTTGATTGAGTTCTTTTATCCGGTAATCTTACAGATGAGGGAAAGGACCTAAAGCTGGTGGATGCTCCTGTTTCTGGTGGTGTTAAGAGGGCTGCCATGGGGGAACTTACGGTATGAAGTCTATAAACCTATCTACTGTGTCTCTAATGAAGCTGAAGTTTTTCTTTCTTTTCAGATAATGGCTTCAGGTACCGATGAAGCACTTAAGTCTGCGGGAATTGTCTTAGCAGGTGCTGTTTTCATTATCAATTTTTTTTGGTGGAATATTTTCTTCTTCTCATCATAACCTGGATGTGCCTGATTATATATTAATTTTGAGCAGCATTAAGTGAGAAGCTCTACGTGATTAAAGGAGGTTGCGGGGCAGGAAGGTAATTTGTTTTGCTCCATCACGATCCTTTTTTTACTGACATGGGACATCATTCACTTTCTTTGTCACTTGTCTATTTGATGTTACGCAGTGGTGTAAAAATGGTCAATCAATTGCTTGCGGGAGTTCATATTGCATCAGCTGCCGAGGCAATGGCATTTGGAGCTCGCTTAGGTCTGAATACTCGAAAGCTATTTAATGTTATTTCCAACTGCGGTGGAACATCTTGGTATGCTTTACTTAAATCTTCATGGAATCAATTTTTTTTCTTTTTATCTCTGAACAAGTCTGTGTTACCACCATCAACGACATTAGCATTTCTGATGGAAAGTACACCACCCTGATATCTATCTTGACAAGTTTATGAGAAACACGTTTATGTTAGCCTGTTAGGTCATAAATTAAATGGTTCCTATTTTACATATTGCAGGATGTTTGAAAATCGTGTTCCGCATATGCTGGATAATGATTATACACCATACTCTGCTCTTGACATTTTTGTTAAGGATTTGGTAAGATTAGCGACTGTAAACCAATTCGTAAACTTGTTTTGTTTTCTTACCTGATGCAAGAGTTTTTACTGTAGGGGATTGTCACCCGGGACGGTTCATCACGTAAAGTTCCACTCCATATATCAGCAGTGGCACACCAGCTATTCATAGCAGGTAGCCTCTAATCTTTTTTACTGTTCTCAATTCATCTTGCACGTGTATCATTTCGGTCATACCTTTTCAACAATACAATATTATACTTGGGGTTGAATACAGAGTTTCATGTGATTTTCTTTGCTGTGCTTCTTTCTTAAATATTCTGGAGAACGAGAAAAACTTTCTACTTTCACTGAGCTAGGTTCATTTTCCTTTTTTCCCCTTTTAGATGGAGACATGTATACTTATAGATATTTTCATTTATAGGCTCTGCTGCGGGCTGGGGACGGATAGATGACGCTGGAGTGGTCAAGGTATAATTTTCATATATGCAAGGATTCCTAGCACCAAGATTATTGTGGTTCAGTTTAGTTTGAGACAGCTTTGGGCTATTAGTTTCCGTCTTTAAAAACAATAGAAATCTTCTTTTTATTTGAAAGATCTACAGTTCATGAACTATTGGACTCAAGATCACATATAGTGTTAGCTGTCTTTCTTAACAGTATCAAGATTGGTGTCTGTTTGTTGTGCCTCAATTAACCTTTAAGTAACTAAAAACGTTTTATTATATTTATAGGTATATGAAACCCTTGCAGGGATTAAAGTAGAAGCGAGACTTCCTGTGCTGAAGAAACAAGACGTACTGAAATCTCTTCCATCTGAATGGCCCTGCGACCCGACAGATGACATACATAGATTAAATATGGGAAACTCAAAGACGTTGGTCGTTCTTGATGATGATCCAACCGGGACACAAACTGTTCATGACGTAGAGGTTTTAACAGAATGGTTAGTCTTGCATTGTTTCTGTATGAAACTGAATTTATCTTGAATAAACTGTTATTGCTTTTGACAGGAGCGTTGAGTCTATTTCTGAGCAGTTCAGAAAAAAGCCTGCATGCTTCTTCATATTGACAAATTCAAGATCATTAAGCTCTGAGAAGGTCAAGGCATTTCTATCTTGTATGCTACATCAACTTCAGAAATTTTAAGCTCTAACTGCATATCTCTTCAACAGGCTAGTGCGTTGATCAAAGACATCTGTTCCAACCTATGCGCTGCATCAAAAGAAGCTGGCAATGCTGACTACACAATTGTTCTGCGTGGTGATTCAACATTACGTGGTCATTTTCCTCAGGCAAGTTTGGTGACCCTAGCATGATATGACAGACCATCATATCAGTGTTGGATTTGAACTTTCAATTCTGTTTGTATCGTTACTTGATATTGTGATCCATGCAGGAAGCAGATGCTGCTGTCTCAATACTTGGGGAAATGGACGCATGGATTATTTGCCCATTCTTCCTTCAAGGAGGACGTTATACTATTGATGATGTGCATTATGTTGCAGATTCTGATAGGTATATCTTTTTGTGAACGACGTGTGTGTGTGGTTTTTTGTTGTAGTTAAACTTCCTGAATCAGGGCAAAGTTCCCTTCAGAGTATGAAGTTTGATAGTCTTCATCATGAATATTACAGACTGGTTCCTGCTGGAGAGACAGAGTTTGCTAAAGATGCATCCTTTGGATATAAATCCTCAAATCTCCGCGAGGTCAGAATTTCAACTGCAGAACCATCTATATAATTTGACTCGGAAGACAATATTATTAACGAAACAAATTTGATATGATTCCAGTGGGTTGAGGAGAAAACATCTGGAGCCATTCCTGCTAATAGCGTTGAGTCGATCTCAATCCAGCTTATAAGAAAAGGTGGCCCTGATGCAGTGTGTGAGTTCTTATGCAGTTTAAAAAAGGTAATATATCCAGCACATTTTGCTATGGCTATTATGGGATGTTGCTTTAAGTGAATTTAACTTGTCTTCAGAAACTGATGAAATCAGTCAGTCCAAGTTTGGTTGAAAGTCTCAGCTCGGTTTCCCTTTTTCATATGTAAATCAGGGATCCGCATGTATTGTCAACGCAGCTAGTGAAAGAGACATGGCTGTATTTGCAGCGGGGATGATCCAGGTAAGCCTGCCTATTATTCTTTCATTTTTTATTCAATTAGAGGATGCATTTATTTTTCTCTTAAAACTTTTGGTCACTTTTGTTCGATCAAACATAATATTTGGCAGGCAGAACAGAAAGGGAAATCTTTCTTATGCCGTACTGCTGCTAGCTTTGTGTCTGCTCGAATAGGGATTATTCCAAAAGATCTTGTGTTGCCCAAAGATTTTGCATCTGACAAAGAAAGTAGCGGTGCGCTAATAGTTGTAGGCTCATATGTCCCGAAAACAACAAGCCAGGTTAACTCTCTTTACCAACACTACTTTCTCTATTTTAAGATTGAGATAAAGTCAAAAGAGTCCTGTGTCATTTTTTTCAAACTAACAGGTTGAAGAACTTCAGTCACAACATAAGCAGAAGTTAAGGAGCATTGAGGTAAAAACAAGTAGATATGGCTAAGACGGATATTTATGATTTTAATATTTCTCTATGCATGCTATGGTAGCTAAGTTCTAGCCATAATCAACAGATCTCTGTAGAGAAAGTTGCTCTCAATTCTTCCGAAGTGAGAGATGCAGAAATCAGTAGAGCGGTTGAGATGGCCGATGCTTTCCTTACGGCTGGCAGGGAGACTCTAATTATGAGCAGTCGCGAGCTCATCACTGGGAAAAGTTGTTTTTCCATTCACACTCTTTATATATATATTTTAATTCCTTGGTATAAAGTCATGACGGAGGAATATCATCATTAACGGGTCTGCTATTCACTTTGACAGCATCTTCGGAGAGTCTTGATATTAATAGCAAAGTGAGCTCCGCTCTGGTTGAAGTAGTGAGCCTGATAAATACTAGACCCCGTTATATTCTAGCAAAGGTACTTTTTGCAAGCCCTTGTTGCTTCTCTGTTCAGCTTACCATCTCATTAAACTCCTGGCACAATCTGTCAATGCACAGTTGATGATTGCAACTGTTTTATAGATCTGTTTCGAAGTTTTTGACGATGTAACAAACATCCTTGTTTAGGGTGGAATCACGTCATCAGACACAGCAACAAAAGCACTTAAAGCAAGACGTGCACTTGTGGTTGGTCAAGCCCTTGCTGGTGTTCCAGTATGGAAGTTAGGCCCAGAAAGTAGACATCCCGGTGTCCCCTACATTGTTTTCCCGGGTAAATCTTAATTTGTATTAAAAGCATACAGCTAAAGAAAATAAGTTTTCTTAATCTCTTCGTTTTCAAAGACATTCTTTCTACCCTTATGGAACAGGTAATGTTGGCAGCAGCACAGCTCTTGCAGAAGTTGTGAAGTCCTGGTCAGTTGTAGCTGGACGAACTACGAAAGAGCTGCTTCTTGTGAGTATCCACTCTTGTTCTCTAGCATCATTTTTAATTTTTTATTTATTGATGTTGTGTTTCTATGTAAAATAGAACGCAGAAAAGGGTGGATATGCAGTTGGAGCATTTAATGTTTATAACCTAGAAGGAATAGAAGCTGTTGTAGCAGCTGCAGAGGAAGAAAACAGTCCTGCCATATTGCAGGTTAGTGAGAGATATCAGCCAACCAAAGCACAAAATCCTGTTCTGTATACTTCAAAATTAACAAAAAATGAAAGCTGATTTATTTTCGTTCTTATGGCCACGCTTTTAGGTCCATCCAGGTGCCTTCAAGCAAGGAGGCATTCCATTGGTTTCATGTTGCATCTCCGCAGCTGAACAAGCCAGGGTATGTAGCATTTGTGACTGTACTTTGATTCTGCATTTGATGCATATTTTTACTGTGAGAAGTCATGTATCTTGATTTTGCTTTGCTATCTAGTCAACTGAGAAAAAGAAAGAAAGGAAGACTGCAAATTTCGTTTGTGTTATGTTACGGAATAAATATGGAAATCAAAGTTTTAGTTGCTGGTGCCAAGTGCCCCATACATGGGTTAGACACTAACCTACCATGATTAATATGCACAATGTGGCAGGTTCCGATATCCGTACATTTTGACCATGGAACAACAAAGCAGGAGCTATTAGAGGCTCTTGAACTCGTAAGCTGGAGATATAAATCGCCTAATGTTCAATCTCTTTGTCCTCTTGTTTTTAGTTCTATGTCGAAAAGAGAACTTCATACCAATTGATCTCGTGCAGGGATTTGACTCAGTGATGGTAGATGGTTCTCATCTTTCCTTCACAGAGAATGTGTCCTACACTAAATCTATAACAGAGTTGGCCCGTTCCAAAAACATCATGGTGGAAGCTGAACTAGGTAGACTCTCAGGAACAGAGGATGGCTTGACTGTTGAAGATTACGATGCAAAGCTCACCAACGTTCACCAGGTCATTGTCAATTCCAATCTTTCGCTCTAATATATATACATCTCTGCTAAACCAAACTGGAATGAGTTTTTTCTTCAGGCTCAGGAATTTATGGAGACTGGTATAGATGCGCTCGCTGTGTGTATAGGAAATGTCCATGGAAAATACCCAGAGTCCGGCCCAAACCTCAAGCTCGACTTACTAAAGGTTAAAAGCATACTCTTGTGCTGACTGAAATTCGTCAATGTTGCTGAGTTTACGTCATTCTTATTCTAAGTGATCTCCATGTGTATAGGAACTGCGCGATTTAAGCTCGAAGAAAGGCGTCTTTCTTGTTCTTCACGGAGCTTCTGGTTTGCCTGAGAGTCTTATCAAGGTCTGAGTCCATCATTTTCGTAGTTTCTTGTTCGGTAATAGAAAAGAAAAATCAATTTGGCGCGAAAACTTGCTCTTTTGATCGAGATTTTGGTATGGATTTAACCGAATTAACGTCTTTGTGGGCTATATTAATTGTTGTGTGCTATCGTCAGGAATGCATTGAGAACGGGGTGAGGAAGTTTAACGTGAACACAGAAGTAAGAAAGGCTTACATGGATGCTCTTACCTCCGGAAAGAAGACAGACCTTGTCGACGTCATGTCGGCCACAAAATCAGCCATGAAAGCTGTGATCGCCGACAAGATCCGTCTCTTTGGTTCCGCTGGAAAAGCTTGAGTTGTCAATGAACAATGTCCGATCAGTATGTTTACACAGTTGTACATCGCATAATTCACATCCAAAGAAAGAATAACCAACAATCCATTGTATATACAATGAACATTTGTTGGAAATAAAGAATTCATTTTTAGTATTGCTTAACTATTTTATTTTTCTTCCCTAATTTATAGGAAACTCAAACTATAATATATTTTATGGGAACTTATTTTTTTTTTTTGTAAGCGGATAAAATTACTAATTATTCATGGCTATCATTTCGACGGGATATTCAAGGGATTATCTCTATACATACAAATACAATCCTCGCAATCTTCGCCGTTCTCTATCTTCTCGTTCTCCGATCTTAAATCCCTAACTCTCACACACATTCTCTTCATTGGGGATCCAAATTCTTCTTTCTTTTATTAATAACTCTAAGTAGTATTTATCTTTATGATTTGTCGCTTCGTTTCTATCCATTGATGTCTACTTCTCCTACGTAAAATGGAGTTTGCTTCATTTTTGAAGCTTCTGAGTAGAACCGAGGGTTTTGGATGTGGGTTCATCGTTTTTGGCAGTTCCTCTCAGATTATCAATCTCGTCTTCCTCTTTTGCTTGCTTGTGTTGGGACTCAAGTTTCTTCTTCCCAAGGGTCCTTCAGAGAAGATACATCCAATTGCTCCTAAGGTTGAGAGTTGCGATTCCTCCGATCGAGAACATACGGATTGCAAACATGGGTTCGTTTCAAAATCTTACTTGGTTGATGCGTTGGATCAGAAGAAACCAATCATCTTACGCTGGACTTCTGATTCTGCTGATGGGTTGAGCTTGAGTAAGAAGACGAACAGGAGCTGTGAGAACTGCGATCGCCTTCTTCTACCTGATGGGACTGATGATCTCAGCAGCAACAGAGACGCTGCTGCGGCGTTCTCGGAGACAGAGCTCGAAGAGGAAACCGAGGAGGAAGAACCACGGTCCCGGAGCGATGAAGACCAGGTGTTCGACGTTATTACGCTGAGGAAAATGGTGAAGAGAGAGAGGAAACGTGGAGATTGTTTGAAGATGGAGCTGGAGAAGGAGAGAAGAGCGGCTGAATCAGCTGCTGAGGAATCCATGGCTGTGCTTCTGAAGCTACGGATGGAGAAGAGCGTGGTGGAGATGGACGCGGAACATTACAAGAGAGTCGCAGAGCAGAAGCAAGTCTATGATCAAGAAGTGATTCAGTCGTTACAGTGGATGTTGATGAAGCTCGATGACCAAGACAAGATTCAACACTACTCTTGATCCGGATCCTCTGTAGTGTGTACTCTGTAGTCTGTATCTACGCAAATAAATAAAATAAACGATGTTCGTTTTTCGATTAAGCCGAACCATAAATCAACGGTTCGAAATTGAACCATAATAAATTAACGGTTTAATGTTTATAGAGAAGACTACTTACGTGGCGGGTGTCTATTGGATGTATGACAACGATTTGGCGTGGCAAATTATCGACTAGTTGAAATGCCGTTGTTACCCCTTCCATCTTTATTTTATTCTTTCGTCATCCTTCTGAAATCCGATCTGATCACTGAGAAATTACGGCGACGACGAAGAAAGTGGGGGAGGGGTAGAAAATGAGAATCTCAGGTCTCGGGATTGTTGTTCTCTCTGTATTCGTTTTCTATTGCGTCGAACTTAGCGTTCACGCTCGTCCCGTTGTTCTCGTCCTCTCCAATGACGACCTCAATACTGGCGGCGATGATAACGGAGTCGGAGAGTCCTCTGACTTCGATGAGTTTGGGGAATCCGAACCTAAGTCCGAAGAGGAGCTTGATCCCGGTTCGTGGCGACCGATCTTCGAGCCGGAGGACTCCACCGTCCAAGCCGCGTCGCCGCAGTACTACTCCGGCCTCCACAAGATTCTAGCGGCGGCGAGTGAGGGAAATGTGAGATTGATGGAGGAAGCGGTGGAAGAGATAGAGACAGCTTCTTCAGCTGGAGATCCGCACTCGCAGTCATTAATGGGCTTCGTTTACGGGACAGGAATGATGCGGGAGAAGAGCAAAAGCAAGTCGTTTCTTCACCATAATTTCGCAGCTGAGGGTGGGAATATGCAGTCCAAGATGGCGCTTGCGTTCACTTGTCTGCGTCAAGATGTAAGCAAGTTGAACTTTTAAGATGGAACTTATGGAAGTTTCATATGTTTGCTCTTTATGAGTAGGTGAAGTTGCGTTTAGATAATCAACCATTACCTTAACTGAGCTGCATAGGTGGTGTAATTGTCGTTCATTCTGTTCGGCAAAAAGAAGACATCTTTAATTTTTTGTGTTCCTTATCAAAACGTTATCAATTTTCCCTCGCAGATGCACGATAAAGCTGTCCAGTTATATGCTGAACTAGCAGAGACGGCCGTGAATAGTTTTCTGATATCAAAGGATTCGCCTGTGGTCGAACCAACCAGAATCCATAGCGGAACTGAAGAAAACAAAGGTGCTCTGAGGAAATCCCGCGGGGAAGAGGATGAGGATTTCCAGATATTGGAATATCAGGCACAGAAAGGGAATGCTGGGGCGATGTACAAGATTGGACTGTTCTACTACTTTGGTCTACGAGGATTAAGGCGTGATCACACCAAGGCATTGCACTGGTTTTTAAAGGCTGTTGATAAAGGGGAGCCGAGGTCAATGGAACTTCTTGGGGAGATATATGCTCGAGGAGCTGGTGTTGAAAGAAACTATACCAAGGCACTTGAATGGCTTACACTTGCTGCAAAAGAAGGTCTCTATTCAGCATTTAACGGAATTGGCTACCTGTATGTCAAAGGCTATGGCGTAGAGAAGAAAAACTATACTAAGGTATGTCCTCTAAATTCCCAGGCTTTTACTCTTTATCCGACTAGAGGTTTAGCCGTCAAAATATAATAAAGGACTTGATACTAAAGGGGGAAGGATTGTAAACTAAGTAGATTAGTCTAATAATGTTACATTATTATATGGCTTCAAATGCAGGCAAGAGAATATTTTGAGAAGGCTGTTGACAATGAAGATCCCAGCGGGCATTATAACCTTGGAGTTCTGTATCTGAAAGGCATCGGAGTCAAAAGGGATGTGAGGCAAGCAACAAAATACTTCTTTGTAGCTGCAAATGCTGGTCAACCAAAGGCTTTCTATCAACTCGCCAAGATGTTCCATACTGGAGTTGGGCTTAAGAAGAACCTAGAAATGGTAATTACTTGTACTCTGAGTCTTTTTTCTGCCTAATCGTGGATGCTAACTGCAATGGTTCTTCTGCTCAAATTCATATAGTTTAAGGAGAAAGAAACTCTTTAAAAAAATTGGCTGAATGCTCTTATAAACTTCAGAAGAAAAGTGACAATTGTGGCTAGTGATAGCTTATTAGCCGTATGTTTGTATTGTCGAGGTAAGGGGGTGTAATTAGCTATGACGTGTATCCATTAAGGCATCAAAGCGCATTATATTTGTCCCCAGTAAGGCACCCCCTTTTAGGAATATTATTTTGAGCACTTTGGGCGCATTAACTTTGTGTTTTAATTGTTTGTTCACTCTCCTCGCAATGCATACAGGCCACTTCGTTTTATAAACTAGTAGCAGAAAGGGGGCCATGGAGTTCTCTCTCCAGATGGGCTCTTGAAGCTTACTTGAAAGGTGATGTGGGTAAAGCTTTGATCTTGTACTCGAGAATGGCAGAGATGGGCTATGAAATAGCACAAAGTAATGCTGCGTGGATCCTCGATAAATATGGCGAAAGAAGCATGTGCATGGGAGTATCCGGGTTTTGCACTGACAAGGAGAGACATGAGCGAGCACATTCTTTGTGGTGGCGTGCCTCTGAACAAGGCAATGAGCATGCTGCTCTGCTCATTGGAGATGCATATTACTATGGCCGGGTTAGTTTTCCTCATACTATAAGAAAGTAAATCTAGAAACTAAAATAACGTCAAGAGAGGTCACAATGGTTGAATTAGATGTGAATCAGCTATAAAACTTAAAAGTACATTTCGCCTGATTCTCTCTCTCTTTAAACAGGGTACTGAGAGAGATTTTGTGCGTGCGGCGGAAGCATACATGCATGCTAAATCACAGTCAAACGCGCAAGCAATGTTCAACCTGGGATACATGCATGAGCATGGACAAGGACTTCCCTTTGATCTTCATTTGGCCAAACGTTATTATGACCAAGCCCTTGACAGCGACGCGACTGCGAAATTGCCAGTCACACTTGCTCTCGCTAGCTTATGGCTACGTAGAAACTATGCTGATACCGTCCTGGTAAAATTATAAATAAAAGATCCGATTTCTTCTCATTTTTATTTGATGCATTTTAGCAGATCGAATTGACAAAAGAGGATGCTAATTTTTGTTGTTGTAATTGATAGGTGAGAGTTGTGGATTCATTACCAGAAGTGTATCCAAAGGTGGAGACTTGGATTGAGAATGTGGTGTTTGAAGAAGGTAATGCGACAATACTTACACTCTTTGTCTGTCTAATCACAATTCTCTATCTCCGAGAGAGACAACGAAGACAAGTCGTTGTCGCCGATCCAGTTGCTGGGGATGTTGCACAACCCCTCGATGCTGACGTGGCACAACACCTTGCTGCGTTCCCACGGTGATGAGGCGATCATCGTCTTCTTCTTCGTAATAGCAGAGAATAGTCGGGTTTTTTTGGTGCTCTTCTACTGTACAGTTTAAAGTTAAAAAAGTTAAAACTTATTACTTCAAAAAATTGTGATACTGAGTATGTAGAGTCTTGTCGCCGCTTCTTTTTGTAACCTATCATGTTGGGCCAAGGTCTAATAGATGTGGCCTATTACGTTGTACTATTAACCAAATTTAAAGGTCAGCTAAATCTTCTGTGCCTTTGAGTTTAGGATGTTAAAATGTGTTTTTGAATTTGGACTAGCGGGGGAAAGCTAGACTCATCAGATACTTCAACTATGTTTGCTTTTACATGAATTCTTGTATATATAAAATACTTATTAAACAACTTTACAAGGTGCAAAATCCAAATGTAAAATGAATTTTCAAAAAGAATTCAAGGTAGACTTGCATGCAAGTTTATACGTTTCCAACATTGTGTGTATAGAAAATCGGGATATGATGTCAAAAAAACAAAACAAAACAAATCATAATTACGTAATTAGTACTCCCTGTGGTCGATTTGTTTTGAAGAGTGTGAAGAATGACAAGCATTCCAATTAAGAGAATCTATCGGATAAAGGGGAACGTAGGACCCACTTCAAACATCGACGACTAAGTACATTAATTAATTATAATAAATGTGATATATTTCTATATATTTATCTGTAGTTAGTTCAGTAACAAAATTACCCCCTCCATCTTTTCTATAGCCCGTGAGTTCAAATCGGATGCTGCAACAACAGTTCAACAGTTCAATACATACATTTTTGATTTGTGGATGCTATTATTGCCTAAGTGATATATTTTTCGTACGCAAGGGGTTTCTTTTTTATGATTAGACAAAAGTATAAGGGTTTATAAGTTATAATAACCCGACTGACTTATCAGTATCACTTGAAAACGAAAATGAAGAGATGAAAAACTGATGATGAAAGGACAGTTACATTTCTTTGACCGTAAAAGAAAAAGCTATCACGCACTAACTGGTCTGACAGTCTCGAGAAATGTGGTTACATTTCTCATTATTACATTCATTCTCATTTTCTTTTATTGTTGGTAATTTTTCAAAATATTTTGAATTTTTCTTTAGGCAACCTTTTCCTTTAAATTCCATAAAAAGCACTGAGAAGTAAGAAGTTGATTCAGTCTCACTCTAGCGTCATCAATGGCTTCAGTCACCAGCCTCTACCAAATTGCGTCCCTTCTTCTTCTTCTCTCTCACGCTTCAGGTTTTCTTTTCACTATTTTACATTCCTAGCTATAGATCTCTATTACTTTATGGCATTTGCTTCATTTTCGTCGATATAATATATACATATATGTACCTGCATAAATCAGGGTTTAGATTTTGTAGCTTTTTTTTTTAAATCGTGAAAAGATCTGTCTTTGATAAAAAAAAAAATGCACGTTTATTAGATTTGCAGATATCTAATCACATTAGCTTTGTTCTTCGTTGTGACCAGCTTCAACTGTAGTATTCTACAACAAATGCAAACACCCTGTGTGGCCAGGAATCCAACCCAGCGCCGGCCAAAACTTGCTCGCCGGCGGCGGATTTAAGCTTCCGGCGAACAAAGCCCACACCCTTCAACTCCCACCACTATGGTCTGGCCGTTTCTGGGGTCGCCACGGCTGCACCTTCGACAGATCTGGTCGTGGACGCTGCGCCACCGGCGATTGCGGTGGTTCCCTCACCTGCAACGGAGCCGGCGGTTCACCTCCGGCCACTCTCGCTGAAATCACGCTCGGCCAAGAGCTAGACTTCTATGACGTCAGCCTCGTTGATGGGTGTGTAAATATAATTTTTTTCCATTTTTGCTTCCTTTTTCACAAATAATAAAACTCTTTTTCTGAAATTTGGTTGTGTTTGTGTGTAATGACAGTTATAACTTGGCGATGTCGATAATGCCAGTGAAGGGTTCAGGTCAATGTAGCTACGCCGGTTGTGTAAGCGATCTAAACCAGATGTGTCCGGTTGGGTTACAAGTCCGGTCACGTAACGGGAAACGGGTAGTAGCCTGTAAAAGCGCATGCTCTGCCTTCAACTCACCACAGTACTGTTGCACCGGCTCCTTCGGTAACCCGCTCTCCTGCAAGCCAACGGCTTACTCCAAAATCTTCAAGGTCGCTTGCCCTAAAGCTTACTCCTACGCTTACGACGACCCAACCAGCATCGCCACTTGTTCCAAGGCGAACTACATAGTCACCTTTTGCCCTCACCATCGCCGTTAAATTATTACAATCAAGAAAGAAGAGCATTTCTCTATTAGCAACAAATCTTGTTATGTAGTAGTAATTCGGAATCTTTAGTTTCTGTCTCTACATTTGTAACACTCTTGAAATGCAAGCAATGCTATATTAATATCGTTGGAACCCCCCACTTAGTGCTGCGCCTTGTGAGTCTATGACGAGCGTTCGTTTCAACTTTCATAGAGCTCCCTGCTCTGTTAAGAGTGTTCCACTGCACCAATGTGTATATGGCCTGTAGAAATGAACAACAGTTACTGGGCTTTCACAACTGAAGTTCATAGATTGTTTATCACAGAAATAAAAGTAATGAAGAACCATCCTGTTCTGTAACCTATAAGCTCATCCTTCACAAGTCACATCCTTCTCAAGTTATACACTTGTGATGAGCTCAGTTCAAAGTCCATTTAATTTGAAGGCCCAAGTCCATAAACACGAAGAAAAAGAATCCAAGCCCAAGTCATTCAAAATAGAAATTCTATTCGCGGATAGAAAATTCGGTGAAGAATGTAATCACTAGCAAATGAATGTAATCAGGACAATTCCAGCTCAGACAAGCTATATTATAATACTTATTCCAAGCTCAAAAACTTTACTTTTTACACTTTTTCTTTATTCAAAGTATTGCTCCAATTCGGAATTGATGAATTGAATTGATCTAAATAGTGTTCCAATTAGTAATTAACGGTATCTTACGTGAAGTAATAACCAGTCCATTAACAACTAACAGGAATGAAACAGAAATCTAACCCTTGTGGTTTGATTAGGAGAAGGGAATCGACATTTGCAAAGGGTGTAATGTAGAATACATCTAAAGTTTTGGATTAATATGTAATATACAGAATTATTGATAGTTAAAAAAACTGACCCCACTGGTATAATTATCACACCGCGTAAAGGAGAGCGTGTGTACCTCTGACGTGTTCACCGCGTTGGATTAAGACACATTTCTCCTCAGTCACCACGACTCGCGTACCATATTTCGCGTCAACTGCCTCTTCCTACTTTTCTTTTGATGGATTTACAATTATTACTTGTAATTAAATACTGTGTATGATGACTAATATCTTAATTACAATCAATATTTTTACAGTATTTGTTAAAGTCGTATTAGTATTATCAATGATAGTTTTAAGACTCAATCAGCTAATGAATTATATGAAGACTTTGTCTGTTTAACAATAGTTTACTACTATTACTATTATCCTTTTCAAGAAAGAAACAAAAGTTTAGTAGTAGTAGACTATTACTGAAACCCAAAGATTATGATAACTTAATTGCTGGGGTTTTGCCTTTTCGGGAGGTTATCTACTATTTGAATAAAAATTCTTAAACAAATGAAAATCTCATGAAGGCACGTGACACATGGTGGCTTGTTCTCTAAAGTTTAAACCATAGCTCTGTTCGTTTATAATCAGCGGCAAAATGCTATCGCTGCGTTTAAACATTTTAGATGCCAAGAAAAATCAGTGATACGGTTATAATCTGCAGCTGCAGCTGCAGCCTGTGGTTAATTATTATTTATTTTATTACTGTAGGTATTTGCAGTTGCAGCTGCAACTATAATTTGTAACTGTGGTTATGAAACAAATAACAATTTATTGTTGCGGTAGCGGCTGCATCTATAATCTATAGCTACGATTACAAAACGAACAATAATTTGTTATTATGGCAGCGGTAATGGCAACGGCTGCGGCTGCGACTACAAAACAAACAACAATTTACGGTAATATTATTTTGTTGCTGTCACTGCTGCAGCCGCATGCGGCAACCAAACGAACAAAGTTCGTATAACACGTTGAAAGGGTAATTATTTATAATTATCATATATATCTTTTTTATAGCTGACAAAAAGAAAGCTGAAAACAAAAATGAAAATTTCAGCTGATACAATTTGTAAATGGGTTAATCAAAAAAAAATCACGGAGTAATAACAAAATCCGGAGACTAATTTTACTATGAAATGAGAGATTAATTACATAAGATCCGATTCCAATTTTATAGTATAATTGATGGTTACCAAAATACGTGGCTTAGTGGTAGAAGAAAGGCATCTATAAGGTCTATAAAAAGGTCAAACTCAGCAGCTACACCCACAAGCCTCCAACCAAAATTGCTCCAAATCCTTTTCTCTCTCTCTCTCTCTCCCCACCTTTAACGAAAAATGGCAAGTGCTAATCCTGAAGCCGCCAAATCCACGCCTGCATCGGTGGACATGGCGAACCCGGAGGAGCTTAAGAAGGTTTTCGACCAGTTTGATTCCAACGGCGACGGGAAGATCTCGGTGGGTGAGCTCGGTGGCGTTTTTAAGGCCATGGGGACATCGTACACGGAGACGGAACTCAACCGCGTGCTGGAGGAGGTCGATACCGACCGCGACGGCTACATCAACGTCGACGAGTTCTCGACCCTCTGCCGCTCCTCTTCCACGGCATCCGAGATCCGCGACGCCTTCGATCTCTACGATCAGGACAAAAACGGGCTGATCTCCGCCGCCGAGCTGCACCAGGTCCTTAACCGCCTCGGGATGTCCTGCTCCGTCAAAGACTGCACTCGGATGATCGGGCCTGTGGATGCTGACGGCGACGGGAATGTCAACTTCGAAGAGTTTCAGAAGATGATGACGACGTCCTCCCTCATCAGCAGCAACAACGGATCCGCTCCTGCTGCGGCGAACGGAGGTTCGGCCTAGGGTTTTAGATTTGTTCAGTCTTCCGTATCTAAGATTCTCTAAAAACTGGTTTATCCGTGGGAATAATTGCGAGCTATGCTTTAGGGTCTGCTTCTAAATGTGATAAAGCCTAACTTCGATCCATCTCTCTTCTCCACTTAGAGGATGGAGATTTAGGTCTGCTGCATATGGATATATCCTTGCTTTGTTCAAACGATTTTACTTTCCTAATTTTGAATCACTTTCGAATTAATTTTGGCATAGATTAGGTTTTCTGCGTCTAAAATAGTAATCAAACAGGACAATTTTTTTAAAAAAGACTTGATGATATTGATTCGTAAAATAACATTTTAAATTTCGGTTTTCGTGAATTTTTTTTGTTTTCACACTCGTGAATTTACTACACATTAAATTGAAGATCTGGTTTCAATGAATGCTGCACTTATTAAAGGCTTCTATCGAGGCGTAAATTTATAATCGTTTCCTAAGTTGGTATTTTCGCTTCCTTGTTCAGTTGTTCTATTAGATGCCCGTTTTCCGACGTATATATAAAATAACAGTGGTAATAACTAATAAGTACCTTATTTAAAACAAAATATGTGATTGAGAAAGATTCCATTTGGCAAAAAGAAGCAAAATTCCAAAGCTAAACAATTAAAAAGAAAAGAAAAAAAAGATGAACCGTATGGTGTTGGGTACAAAGAAAAAAAGACGTCTACGTCTGCGAATCGTATTCCGCGTTAGTGTCTCAGTCTACTCCGTCGAGTATAAGGAATAAAATGGCATTAAGAACAAACTTGGGCTTGTTTGTGAAAACTCAAGCTCTTGATGCCCATTTTGGGCCCAATTAGTTATTTTGTGTTACAAGTCAAACCTAACGCTGAGTGAGTTTGGTAAAATGTCAAAACTCAAACGTACATGCACATGATTGAGCTTTGTGAATTATTATGACTTGAGAACCTATAAATAAATCTAAGACAATCACAACTTTTAACTTAGTAGCATAACAAGAAGTTAATGTAAATAAAAGGCACTATATTATTATAACTAACAAATAAACAAACGTAGTTGACAAAAATATATGTATGACAAAATTCTTGGATTGTAATATGTCCAATCTCTTTCAAGCCTCTTTTATCTTTGTATACACTATCTCAAAAAATCATTTCGCCCTCGTTTAATATATATATATATATATATATATTGTCGCAATCATATGACACTGATTTTTAAAATCGTACACAAATTCAATAGATATAGGCATATATATGAAATGGAGACTTTCTTGATATATTCTTATACACAACAAAAACCTTTCTCCTTCAGATTTTCATGTCCGATCGTCGATCTTCTTCCTTTTTCTTCGATTAACTTACATAGACCCTAATCAAACCGGAGCAGTACTGTATATAACATGGCAGAGGAATCGTACGACGAAGAGTGCGACTACCTCTTCAAGGCGGTGCTGATAGGAGACTCCGCCGTCGGAAAATCAAACCTCTTGTCGAGGTTCTCGAGAGATGAGTTCCGGTTAGACTCTAAACCGACCATCGGAGTAGACTTTGCTTACCGCAACGTTCGCGTCGGTGATAAGACCATCAAAGCTCAGATATGGGACACTGCCGGCCAAGAAAGGTACCAAAATTCAACCTCGAAGATTTATACATATAAATAGTATGAAAACCGATGCTATAATGGAACTGATGATTAAGATATAATCAGAATTTATCTGTTTAACGTAAGACTATACATCATTGAATCAAGATTTGATGATGAAAAATACTTCTTTTTTTCCCTTTTTATTTTTAGTGTATACTAAATCTAAGAAGACGTCAATTTTGGTTAAGTTCTTCTCGTCGTGTGAGTCTTCATGTTAGGTAAATATGTGAAATACAATAGAAAGATATCGAATTATTAAACAAATATTGGGATAATGATTAGGAAAAGAGATCACGCGCAGAAAAAAAAAAAATGAAAATCTTGATAAGCAATCAATGTCACGCGGACCTAATCTTAGTTATATGTCGCAACCTTTTTTGCATTTTTGTTGTCGTTGTTGTTATGTGAAACGAATTCTGTTTATGTCGACCATTTCTTATCTTCTTTTAAGAATTGAAATATAACTACTTATATTTAACATTCTACGTTTTTTTTTTATGATAATCATTGTTTTTTGTTTGGGGAAACAAGATTTCGAGCAATAACGAGTTCGTATTACCGTGGGGCTTTAGGAGCTTTACTGATCTACGACATCACAAGACGACAAACTTTCAAAAACGTACCAAAATGGTTGTCGGAACTCAGAGACTTCTCGAGTTTCGACACCGTCGTTGTTCTCGTCGGTAACAAATCCGATCTCAGGCAGTCAAGAGAAGTTGAAGAGGAAGAGGGTAAGACTCTAGCTGAACTAGAGGGTCTCTATTTCCTGGAAACATCGGCTTTAGAGAACCAAAACGTTGAAGAAGCGTTTCTCAGCATGATCGGACGGATACATGAGGTTTTGATACAGAAGATCGCTTTAGACAACAAATCTAATGGTGACGGTAATGGTAACAGCACGAGCATTCCCGCCGGTAAAGAAATCGTAAATATTCACGAAGTAACCGCCACTCGACCGTTGAGTACTTCTTTCTCCAATTGTTGTTTCAAGTAAAATATCTATATTTTTGTCCAAGAACTATATATACATTTTTTAGTTTTTGGATATTTGATGATGTAATTTTGTAATTGTTGAAATTTTGACTTGGCTGGATTTATTTCTTTTACTATTCTCATATAATTAATTACATTTTAACGTACGACCACACAAAATGAACCAAAAGACAAATGAATCGAAAACCGGAAAATACAACCGCGAATTCGGTTTGGGTTAGTGTGGAGTCTCTTTCTGGATTTGCTAATTTAGCTACGTCACCGACTCGTCACTGTAACATTTCGCCCTCTTCTTCTTCTTCTTCTTCTTCTTCTTCTTCCTCCTCGTGTTCTCTGATGATGGAGCTGTACACTTTGGGTTTGAAAAGTTGCCGTTTGGATCTTTAACTTGCTCTCTTTGTAAAGGTCAGTGAAGAAAATGGCGAATTGGATCTCGTCAAAGCTCAAAGCCGCCGAAACAATTCTTCAACAGGTGAGATGTCGAATCTCAGTACTCTTTCTATTTGTTTGCATAGTAAACGGAAGGGAATTTCCATGGAATTATCCGATTTCGAAGTCATTGTTCTAGTTAAGTTTCGATCACCATGTTTTGGACGGTTTTCGTCGCGATTCTCTATCTTTCCGTTGATCCCGTATAAAATCTCTCCCTGGAAAATGCGAAAAAGTATTCATATGAAGGTTTCTCTATTGGAAGTAAACAATTTCTTCCTGGATTAGGATCTCTATCTCAAACGAGACGTGATCTAGGCTTGAACTAATTTTAAAAATCAATTGGCAATGTTGTTGTTTGTTACACCATCTGTTTATTGAAATGTCTCGAGAAACAATCACCAGTTTCTGCGTCTACTCTCTCAGAGTCTTACGTTCTTGTTGAATCTGGAGATGAATCAAGCATTCTTGATTTCGTTCCACACTAATCGAGTTTATATGCACCAAGTTTAAATAATGGAACTTAATTGATTTATAGTAACTTGGCTAGGAAAATCATTTTATGCTAATTGGGGATTGTGTAAACGGTGCATTTTCAGATTGATCAGCAGGCAGCAGAGTCTCTTCGAAAGGATGAGAAGTCTGAGACCCATGACGAGGTGTTTGAGACCTCTTCCAAATCTGGAAGTCCGGTTTCTTTGAAAGATCAATTGAGGAAGAAAACATATGAAGGTAGTGATTATGGTGGTGCTTCTCAGAGAAACTCAACAGAGCAAAGACCTAGCTACTCAAGTAGCAGTAAAAATATACGCAAATCAGATCGATCCCAAGAAGGGACTAGTTCGCCTTCACAAAGTTTGACACAAGAAGAACCTGCACTCGCTGACAATGACTGGACGGAGCTTCTGAGTACTCCAAATCATGGGACCAGCACTTCTAAGCCTCGTACTTCCTCTGGAACATCTGTGATTCGGGGACTGAAGAAGGATGTAAAAAGGCAAGGGAGTTTTGGGAAAAATACTTTGGTATCTGATGGAAAGAAGAGTAGTGGTAATGTGGTTGGCTCCAGAGGGAGGCCACAAAGACAGCCCAATAAGGAGCCAAGCGACAAGGAAGTGTCCAGCCCTTCTGATGCTGACATGGAAAATAAGAATGCTTCTCAGGATATATTTGTGAAGTCAACTCACAAAGAGAGTGAGAAGGATGTCAGTCCTGAGCCACCTCCCCTGGATGACTCCACAAGATCGACTAGTGAGACGTTCACTAGGGAAAAGCTATCAGATGTAAGGAAAAAAGATGTTCGTGAGCCCGGAAGAAGTGCTGTATGGGGAAAGCAGGTGAGGGGAGAAGTCCCGCGGAGCGATGTTTCTGATGGTCTAAAGAGGAAGGATTCTTCTTTGTCAAGTGATGAATCTGAATCAGATTATGAGTCTGATTCGAGCACTGACTCTGAGAGGGAGCGTCAGAGGGATGAGCGGAGGAGGAGAAGAGAGAAACTTTTTGCTGAAAAAGTTGCGACAAAAGCTGTAGCGGTCATCAAAGAGCGAGAGAATATGGTAGCAAGACTTGAGGGTGAAAAACAGAGTTTGGAGAAAATAGTCGAGGAACGAGCTAAACAACAGGCACAAGAGGTAACAAATTTAAGATTGCTCTTGGACTTTGTTGTGAGAAAATGGAAGCATGCGTATTACTTGATATACGGCCTGCTTATTATTGTTGACACTAGCACAACACTAATTGTTCTCTTGGGTCTGAACTGTAAAAGATATATGATAGTTGCGACCACCTATAATATGATTTGATATTCGTATTACTGGAGCTAGATGAACTAAATATGCTGTGTTTGTCCTATTTTGCTAGGCTGCGGAATTGCAAACAAACATGATGGAAACACTGGAAGCTGCTGACCTTGAAAAACAGAAGCATAACAATACTAGAATGGAAGTTTTTTCACGCTTGGCAGGATTAGAGGTAACTACAGAATGCAGAATTTGTTTCCCGACAGTTTAAAAATTGATCTTAGTGTTGTCACCTTTAAGTGGAACAAGGTGATTTGATTTTCTGATTTGAACATTAAAAATGGAACATTCTAGGCCGCAAACGCTGAACTTACGAGATCGCTCGCTGCCGGGCAGAAGAAGCTTGAGACTCAGGTATAGAGATTACTTCATTTGATTGAAGAATAATATAGGTTAAGAGGTTCATGATCGTTGTTGTTACTGAAAGATTTAGTTCGTCTGATGCAAAGGAAGCTTGAATCAAGGTTTTAGAACAACCAACTTCTATATCTGCATTTGTTTACTAATGTCTTACGTTTCTGATGTGGCCAGATAGATCAGGTAGCAGTGCTCCGAGAACAAGTTGAGCTTAAAGAGTCTGCTCTTGAAGGTATAGGTTCTTTCTTCGAGATTTATAATAGTTACTAATATGTTTTAAAGACTTACCTCTTATAGATAGCTTCTTCTACTCCAAATAACTCTATTTTGCTGCTCATAGTCATTTGGGGAATAATCATAAATCACTTCTCTATCATAGCTATTTTTCTAAAAAATGCGTTTGTCATGTAGGACTGAAGCGAAAAACTTCTAATATCCGGGGAAGTGGAAATCTTTTAGCTAAGGTGCCTTGATTCTTCCTTTTTTTCTCCTTAATTATTATTCAATTTCATCGTGGACATGTTTCTCTCTTTTTGGTCTGAGAATCATGCTGCTTACATGTGGGCTATGTAGTTAGATGCTTCTAGAGGAGACATATTCGAACACCAGATGCTTGAAGCAGAGATTTCTTTGCTGACTGATAAAATCGGGCGGTTGCAAGATAAGGTTAGCTACCACAGTTGTCTGGCTGTGAAATTTTCCATGTCAATATATGTGATAGAGCTTCTGGGATGGTTTTTCTTCAAGATTTTATCCACTATTCTCTTACGTTTTTGACATTGATTCCTTGTTAAAATCACAGGCAAATAAACTGGAAGTAGACATCAAAACGATGAGGAAAGAACTGGAAGAACCAACGGAAGTGGAAATTGAACTCAAACGAAGACTTGACCAGCTAACTGACCATCTTATTCAAAAACAAACCCAGGTATATCTACATTTGAAATCGAGAAGAACTCAGACAAAACTAATATAAAAACTTGCGTCTCTCTTTGCCAACTTTACCAGGTTGAAGCGCTTTCCTCAGAGAAAGCAACTCTCTCCTTTAGAATCGAGGTACATTGATGAATCCCACCGAATCTGCTCCCAAAACATAAGTTATGTTCTTCACTTACACACACACAACCCAATTTTGACTCTTTGCCAGGCCGTATCAAGGCTTATAGAAGAAAACAAAGGTATGTCTGCGACGGAAGCCTTGTCCCAAGATCTTGAAGCAGGAGAGTGGGAACTCTCAGGATCAAAGTTTAAGCCAGTCTTCCAAGATAAAATCCGGTCAGGCAAGAAACATTTAGGATGGTTAGTGATGCAGCTAAACGCGATATTCGTCTCGGGAACTGTCTTCTTGCGTAGAAACCCGACCGCCAAAATCTGGGCTTTGCTCTATCTTGTTTGCCTTCATCTCTGGGTATTCTACATCTTACTCTCTCATTCCAATGCTTCTTCTTCAAGTGAACTCAAATCTGGTGCTGTGATTTCCTTAGAGAACTTCAGTAATAGTTCCCTTCGATAGCGTTTTTTCGGTAGAGTAAGTAACGGATCAAAGAGATGACCTTTTTGGATCATTTGTAATGTTTTCTTTCCAACATTATTTTAGAGCTTGATTTGAATTATTATTGTATTATCAATAAATGTATCAATCACGTTTCACAATTCTTCAAAGACAAAACAAGAATCTATACAAATAGAGAGTGTGGTCATGAGAGAACACAGCAAATGGGGATAAAAACTGTAACCATCTCTTTCCCTCTCTCTCTCTCAGTCAATGCTTCTCTGGTTCTTCTTCTTTGAGTTTCCTCTATCCCTTGCGCGTGATAAAAATGCCAAAAGCTCATAAGCAAATGTAAACGAAAAGAAGATGAATTCATCATATCTTCAGGAGACTCACCAGACTGTAGTTTCTTGAGGGAGATTACGGCTGTACAATGGAAACTCGAAGAAAAAGACTGTTTTACACCATTTTGGCAAGTACCCATACACTCCTTGCGGTAACAGAATCAGGGGACTGTAACACCAAATATCCACAGATTCAAATTGAAAGACAGAACACTTAGCTCTTACTACACATATCAAAGGCCAGTAACGGTGTTAAAGGAGCTCGTATGATACCTGGTTGTCTTCTTATAGTGTCTATAAGCTCCCAAGTTACCGTATTTTTTGTCCGCCGATGCCTGCATTAATGTACATAATAAGAATGTTGACTTCTGCTCCGTGATTCAGAGAGAGAGAGAGAGAGAGAGAGAGGGAGAGGACCTCGAGTAATGGTATGCCGCTAACGAAGAAAAGCAGCAAAGTGAGAAAGATTGGTCCCAATATGACAAGGTACTCTGCACCTTTAAGAACAGGCAATGAAGCCACATATATGCCCCACCAGACTAACATCTGCAATTCATAAATCACCCCGCATCAATGTTCTTTTCGGATTTCTTCAAAATTCAATGTGTGAATTGATCAAAGTTCTCTACCAGCAAAACACTAACCTCACCAAAGTAGTTTGGATGGCGTGAATACTTCCAGACTCCAACATCGCACCATCTTCCTTTGTTTTCTTGACAATTCTTGAATGAAAGCTTTTGCTGATCAGCTGTAGCTTCAATCAAGAACCCTGCAACCCACATCGTCCAACCTATAACATCCGCGGGCTGAAACAATCTTCCACCGTTGCTTGCATTAACCAAAGTAACTGGTAAACTAACTGTCCAAACCCACACCGCCTAGCAAGGGTAAAAGAAACAAAACCCACATGGATGTTAGTTAGATCATAAGCATCCGACTTCTCTATCTTTTAAAGATGAATATTGAAAAACCAAAGCTTGTGGCTCACCTGAAGAGTCCAAAAGACTACTAGTTTCCCAATATTCCCACGCATTTCATCAAAGCGTCGATCTTCACCCCATTTCAAGATCCTATTCACAGTTAGAATGTCACACACATGACTAGAAAACTCCATTCACTGTTACGTATGAATCATGGCGCACAGCAAATATGATTTAACAAATGATTGGTTATCGAAGTAAGGGTACAGACCTCATTAGGAGGAACAGTCCCAGACGAAGTCCCCATATGACTACTAGCGAAGTCAAGAGAATCTGGGAGAGTAAAAGAATTGAGCCAATATTATACAGAATCAAGCAGAAGAACTCAATGCACAAGCAGAAGAAACAAATTCAAGAGGGATTAGCTCAGAGTGGTGTTGTGAGAAACAAGAGTTTTTAAAAACCTGACGAAAATGCCATGTCCCTTTGAGAACCAGTGTCAATACAGCAAGTATCACGAAATTAGTACTTCCTGAGAACATGGTTGAGTCACATACGTTAGCAAAAGTCCGTCGAAATGAAAAAACTTTACACATTCTCGTAATCACAATCGGAAGAAGAAAATGAGAATTGTTATTTAGATCAGCGTACCGGCAAAGTCCGTAACTTGATCAAATTTGAAGAGAGCTGTGATTACGAAGAATATGAATTGATAACCCACCTGCCAGAAAACGCGAAATTAGGGAAAACCCAATTCGTGATTTCTCCAGAACGAAAAAGAAACGATTGCAGCAAAAGCACAATACTTACGGTGACAATGGCGGTGATGGCCAGGTAGTGGGAATCCATTATTTTCGCCATTCTCTCCGACGATAGCTATCGCCAATGGATTGTTTTGTATTCCTTTGAAGAGAAGCGATTCCAGGGCAACTTAAAGATTTCACAAAGTCGCCGTCTTTTGAAATGCGATTGGGTGAGGTTCTGATGAATTTTATGTGGTTGCGAATCTTACAATGTTTGACGCGCAATTACACATGTTTCACTCAGCAAAGAATCATCCCATGAATTTTTGCCAACGACTTATTCAATAAATGATGACTTCTATAAGATCGATGCCTCATAGATTTCGAAGGGATTGTATGTTTGATCATTTATACACGAAAGACCATTCGTCAAGAGATGATTACCTTGAGATCCTATGCACATCTATATAGCGAAAAGTTTGCAACTTTGAGTACTCTACACTCTTCCCTCCATACTCTCTCGCTCTCATACAAACAATACAACCCATTAAAGGATTTGTTGACAAGAGACCAAAAGCTCTAGAACTCAAGCAGGAGCAATCGAGACTCTATCAATCTCAACTATGTATTCCAGAGAAGCAGAAGGCGGTATCTGCAAACCCGATTCCAGTTCAGCACCGTCTTCTCCAAATCCTAAAGATGGTGGAACAATCACTCTTCTTTTACCTCCAGCCTTCATCGACCGTAGAACATAGTCTACGCCTTCGCATAATCCTTTGCTATATGGTTTTGAACCCACCACAAGGGCCAATGGCTTCTTCTTGTCTTTGCTTCCAAACGTGTCCACAAACACTTGTCCGGTTCCTTGCACTTGTCCCTTTAGTCCAATCACTACCAAATCACCTGTTCTTGGTGTTGCTCCTCCTCCAAGCCGTAGATCATAGTACCTGCAACAATGAGAACCAAGACTTGATTGGAGAGCTGTCTGATATCTTCCCATTGTTACATCAATGGCTTAGAAATGCTATGCACTAAGAAGGGACGCAGAGAAAGCATACAAGGCGAATTGTACCTTATGCCGTTGGGCAGGACAACCTCTTTCTCTTCTTGTACGTCTCTGCAAATCCACCAACAGAAGAAGAATCTTGTGAGAGTGATAACACCTCAGATTGGATCATACGTATGCGCTATAAAATCCAGATCATTATCGTTGGATTGAAAAATTTCCCTTTTTTAAAAAATGTGAGTTTGAAAATGAGAGTGGTGAAACCTTGTGTTAGCTTCTTGCTGAGAAACCTCAATCCGTGTCTTGATCTGCTCGGAGACGACGCCGAAAGCCAAAAAACCGGCCCAGGCAAGACCCGCGCCGATTCCGAACCGCCGCGTCAATGAAGAAGCGACCCAATCCGTCGTTTCGACGCTCTTCTTCCTCTTCTGTTGAGATGCGACGGGTTGCTCCGTCGAGGCCGCGCTTATCGATTGAGACGGAGGAGGAGAAGACTCTGGCGGAGCTGGAGGGTTCTGCTCCGGTGGACTGGAAGAAGAGGCGTAACATAGGTGGTACGGTGCTGTTTTGGCGAAGGGCTGTGAGAGGAAAGGAGCCCTAACAGTGAATAGATTCGCCATTTTCGAGCTCTAATACATAGACGCTATCTTGTTCGTGTGATGTATTTTGAAGACAGAAAAGGCGAACCAAGTATTCGATTGTCTGTTGTCGTCCAATGTCATATAACGAAAAAAATCAAATTAATTATATTTTGTATCAGGAAAAATACATTCGGGTAACGGACGTTTCTATATGCCAAGAAAAAAAAACAGAACAGTGATTAAAATTAAACATGATCGTGTAAAGTTCCCTGGTGGGTCTTTTGTTTCGAAGAAAGCAAGTGATCAATTCTTTTGAATTTCGTATATAAGAGAAATGAAATTTCAATTCTCAATTCTTTTACCACAATTTTCTTTTCCTCATTTTTTTTTTTTTTTACAGTTTGTAAGCAGAGCATGGCGAAATTACACATGAACATCACACCACACAAGACATGCAAAGAATGATCCCACTAATCACCATCACCATAACCATCATTTAGTCATCTTCTCAAATCTATTATTGTTCCTGCTCAGTGATCAGTGAAGAACTGGGAACTGCTCTCTGTATGTTTGGACTCGTTATAGGTTTCTGTAGCTGCTTCAGAGAAGCCATGATCTCTGCAAAACTTGGTCTTAACCTCGGATCCCTGTAAAATTAAGATAATAACCATTACAGATCAGAGCTAATTCCATCAACACAGAAAATAATCGATTCAGAATCATCATTCTACAACAAAGGTGGCTCTTAACACTTACGTCTGCCAACATTTTCTGATGATATCAGCAATTCCAGGATCCACAAAATCAGGGATTTCAAGTCGTCGATGTTGAAACCCAACCGCGCCAACAACTTGCATTGGGTTCATCTTTCCCCATGGCTGCTGTAACGTAAAGAGTTCCCAGAGAATGACTCCGTAGCTGTACACATCACACCTGTTTTACACATTATGGACCTGCTTCTTAAAAGGAGAACGATAAGGTAGAAGCATGTTTATTCGGGTAAAGAGCTTTAAAAAAACTCCTACTTTTCATCCGCGGGTTCGTTTCTAAGCACTTCTGGAGCCATCCATTCAGCCTGCAATAAGCAAACACTAAATCAAACCTAGCCTAGATCAATGAACTGCCAAGTAAGACATCATGTTCTTTCTGATTAAACCACAGGAGAACACAAAATCTATTCCTCCTCCTGATGAACTAGTAAATTTCTTCCAGCAGCTTACCGTGCCTGCTGTTGACTTTGAAGAGAGGTATGTGCTTAGTTTCATTCTAGACAATCCGAAATCGCACACCTGAGAGGTATGTAAGCAGTTAGAGAAACGATAACATAATCTTGGTCGGAGAGAAAACGAAATTGGAAAAGGAAGAAATATACTGACCTTGACAACCCAGTTTTTGTCAACTAGAAGGTTTGGAGATTTGAGATCACGATGGACAATTACCGGATTACAGCTGTGTAAATAGTTCATTCCACGAGCCTACAAAGATTGGATTTTTTTGTTTGTAAGAAACAATCAAAAGGATACAGACAGATTCTGGAGGTAAAAGCAGGAAGAGAAATGAGTAATAATACAGCATCAAGAGCCATCCTCAGACGCTTTCGCTCATCTAATTGGTTATTTGGCCTGTGGATTAACCTATACAAGCTACCTCTGCACAAGCAAAATTTTCTTCAAATTTGAGGCAGGGATAGTTATCATTAATGGATGGGGCAGGGATAGTTATCATTAAAGCCAATCATATAGCGTGAAAACAGTTGAATCACGAAAGGAGCAAATTAATACCTAGGAAGAAATTCTGTAACAATCGAGAGGTTTGGTGGGCGGGTTACAGCTCCCATGAAGAGAACAATGTTAGGGTGTCTGAGCCTTCTCATCATCAGGACCTTGCATCGAATTGAAATGAAATGTTACAAATCTGTCACTTAGCGGTTAACGTTTGAAATTTTGAAAGAGTACAAGAATTTCCAGAAAGGAAAGGCTTGTACCTCACTTCTGAATTCCTCCAGTGCCTCTCCGGTAATATCTTGGTCAATGAACTTCTTGACAGCCACTGCCTACCAAATCAAGAGTTCCATCGTTATTGACATGATAAGAAAATTAACCACTTCTCTATCGCTGTCAGCCAATTAGTAAGTTTGAAGTTATAAACAGAGTTACATTGCTACTGTAATAAGCTAAACAAATAAGAGATACTCACAGTTCCATGCCAATCTCCTCTATACACCTCTCCGTATGATCCTGGATAAAGAAAGGTCAATCTAAAATACTTATTTGGTGTAGCATTAGTTATATTAAATTGTATAGTAGAGCATAAGTCAGTACCCAGTCCGATACGCTCAGCCACAGTAATTTCCTCCCACAAAATCTCGCATTCAGCCACATCATCAATTGCAGCATCAGATTTTGAACTTTCATTGCCAGTAGATCGGTCGGATATTCTTTCTCCTCCTGAATTTGGCCCGTGAAGCCCACCAGAACCAGCATCCCCATTGCTTTGTGAATCTAGTTCAAGCTGCCTGCTCACTGCTGCAGCTGTCGCCACAACTGCAGCAGCAGCTGCTGCAGAAAGTTCTAAGGTGGAGGATTCTGAGTTTGCTGACTTGGCGGCAGCAACAACCATGGAAGATGCAACAACAGCCGCTGCAGCTACGGCAACAGGAACATTTCTGGGATAGTCAGTAGATGCTTCAGAATGCGAGGAATCAGATAAATGACCGAGTCCAGGTCCTGGATGTTCACGTAGGTCATTAGTATTTGCTTTAGCTTGCGGTCTTGGGAGTGGAGGCAAAAACCTCACAGGACCAAGATTGCTCTGGTTTCTCCCTTGTTGAATTGCTCTATAATCTTTCCCTTTCTCATCACTAGATTCAGCCACAGATTTGATATCAACTGTTGCCTCCATTGACTCTGAATAAACTTCCGAAAATAAATTTCGAGGAGCAACAACTCCACTTTCAAGTAACACATCATGAAGCTTCTGAGCTAGCTGTGGATTCTCTTTGGCAGCATCGATCATATATTGTGAAACATCTTTGACTTTCATCCTGCGTCCAGCTGGAGAGCTAACACCTTCAGTCCAAGAAGGTGATCTGGCATGAGTAAAAGGATGAGCAGGCTTGCTGAAAAGATGTTGAACTGGAGCCTTGTGACTTCCCACAACTTCCCTAAAAATATTTGGACGAATCATGAGATCCCCTCCACATTCAGATTGCTTTTCCTCTCGGGAACCCTTGGTCCTAGAGCGATGTTCCGCTGACCAAGATTCTGCGTGCTCTTCAAATGAGCTCTCGACCCCACTGCTGGAAGAAGCTACATGAGATGAATCAACGTCTCTGGGACTAGCACAAAAGACAGAATCATCATAGTCCAATTGTAGTCCAGCTGCATCAGCGGGAATTAGCGTGCCTGGATCTCCCATGAGATCAACAATATACTCCCTGAAGTTCACATTTCCATTCGTTAGGGACAATCTCTTGCAACTGTAGACCGTAATTGTAGGAGAAATAACCACATTACAATCACGAAACACACTTAGTCCTACTTTTAATTCTCAGTGGTAAGTTGCATAGACTAAGAAAGTTCATTGTATCTAGCCACTGCATTACTTTTGACCTTTTGAGAGATGCAAGTTAGCTATATATAACACACACCCAGGTCCTTGTGAACCAATGTTCACTCTTACACATACAAACATTTTCCTCTATTTATAGATACATGACAATTTTATTTTAATTCGAAGGTCACCTGCCATCATCAGTCTTAATGGAGTTCATTGCCACATCATCTGAACCGGTATATTGCTGTCCTTTGACTATTCGACAAGGGACACCGACACTATCACACAAAACCTACAAAGTCTCATAAGAAAGAAGAGACAAAACACCACACTGTATTTTAGAGGTGCAAGAAGCTTTGTATGTGATACGCAAAAAGTCACACAAAAATACAAACAAGGGACTTTTTCATAACATTTAACTGAACATGCACCAAATTAGCAAGAAACTCCAACAGTAACGAGATAAAAAAATAATTTCGCCTCTTGTGCTAATTTTCACACAAAGCAAAAGAGTGAGCAGGGTACATACTTTGAACAACAAGGCACGATGACGAGCCAATCCAATAGTTAGAGAACCCAGGGGCAAAACCATGCTACAGAGGGTTGCTTTCAAACTGTAGCTCAGACTCCACCAAGCTCTTAATGTGCTATCTGGGTCCACAACTGGTCCACCCATGTAATCTCCAACTAAAACCGCCAGTTTCCGTACCAATTCACTGTTCACAAAGCCGGAAGAAGACACTGACTTTGATTTAGCTGCAATGTCAAGAGCCATCTGTTCAAGTCTCAACAGATTAGAATCTTCGATTCTGTTCACTAGAACAGCTTCCCAATTTACACCGTCTGACACAAGTGTCCCCTGAAGATCAACTAAGGGAGGTATTCTTTCTAAGAGAGATTCATTCATTACTCCACACAGGTCATAGAAACCATCCACGATCTTGTCGTCATAGCCAAGACAGTTATAATTCTGCAAGTAAAAATTGGTAGAAAGAGTCCAAATTGTTAGTAGGGACGAGATGTTTCGGGTTAGACTCACACAACAGTGGAAATCTATAGTGAATAATCAACTAATCAGTTCTTGTTTCTAGCACAGCCGATATCACTTTCTAACGGAAACAATACGTTCGGAACAGTTTCCATTTCTACCAATGAGTCCCAAAAAACTCACCCAGTATCTATATGCCATGAGTTCAGCTGGTGAATTCTCGGGAGCAGGAGGGCAAGAACCTAAACTGAACTGCTTCATAGCCTCAATCTGAGCAGCTTCAGGATCCTCCCTAGCACTCAACTCTAGAGCCAACTGTATCTGATACTCTTCTTCAACCTCTGGATCCTTGGAGTTACTAGGACCCATATCTTGCAACACCGATTCTGACCCAACGGGAGCACCATGTTCCATGGCTGCTTCATCCCCTGTGATATTATTAACATTGGAAGAAGATGTTGGACTAGGGCTTTTTCTTTGAGCAACAGAGCTTAGCCAATTCGAGAAACCAGAAAAGGGTTTGAACTCAGGGTTGTTATGGCCATCGTGAGACCTCGCTGAATCTGAAGGAGATGGTTCTGCGTCACTCGACTTATTGCTCCTGTTTGAGATTGACCCTTCGCCGTCTTCTCGTTGTCTCGGCACGATATGCAGCTTTTTTAGAAATTTCTTCATGTTCATCTTCATGCTCCGAATGTTAGAGCAGCGAACACCTTCCCGTAAACTTCTCCATCCAGAGAAACGAGCTAAAACCCTAACACGACCCGAAGATCCGGAACTCCGTCCAGATCAACGGCTCGTCAAAACCTAATAACTGCAGCAGAAGATTCTCGAGAAAGCTTTAATCGGAATCCAAATCAACCAAGACTCCCTACGCCTCGAGAAAGATGAGATTTTCAAATCAAGCAAATGCCCAGAGTACCTTTTTCTCCGGATTTCAAAAGCTGATCAGACCCAGTAGCAGAAACAGATGAAAATTTCGAGCTTTAAGCAAGTAAACAAAGGCCCTTCCTTCGCTCTCTCTTTCTCTCTCCAGACTCTCCGTATTGAGAAAGTCCACAAGACGCCACTTTCTCTCTCTTAAAGTCCGACAAAAATCAACTAAAAAACTAACGTAAAACAGAGGAGTAGATACTAGAGAGTGGAATTTGAGCTGGAGACTTGAATTTTGTTTTGCTTTTTGCTACTCTTGTTGTTACATGCAAACAAAATTATAAAGTGGAAAAACACATTTTTTTTTACCATCGTGTGATTGGTATTGAAGATTTGTGGAAAATAAAACACGATTTTGCTACAAATTTTTTTTTTTCAAGGATTTTTTATTTTTTTGAATTTTGGATTTTTTTTTTGTTACAAAGAAAAATTAGACATCATTTTATTAGATGAATTCTTCTAATTTTCAGTATTTCTCATGCGTTTTGTAGAAGAACACAAATTGTTTTGTTTTGTTTTTTACTTTTTGTTGTTGAAAGCAAAGTACATCCGTAACTAAACTCAATTTTTTTTTTAACTATTCTATTTTGCACGATCAGCCAAACTTTTTGTTTTGTTAAAGCAAATCATATATATTAAAGCAATTTTAAAATTTATCTATTCAAATCGTTTTAACTTTGTTTTTTAATATATATAACTTGTAAACAAAAATAATAAATCGCAGAATTATCTATGATCGTGCTTTCCATATTCAGTATTCCTTCGCGTATTTGGATGACTACTATGTTTGATTGTTTATTTAAATAAAGTTTGAGTTTAGACTATAAAAAATGCTTCGGTCGCCACTTTGTGCATTATCCTTCATGACATATCGTAATGACTCTTTTAAAATTATATTTTATCGGATTATATATATATAGAAGAAGAGGAATCAATAGTCTCTATCCAGTAAAAAATAATACATCTTCCAAATTAATACCAATAATGTTGGGACCTTAAAAATTTATAAAAAAAAATATTAATTTATAATAATTATTAATTAATAAATATATTATTTGACTGATAAACTAATTTTAAAATTAACAAAAAAATATTAATTTATAAAAATTCTACCGTAATTTATAAAGAAAAATTATCCAACTGGATCATGCCATTAAATATTTAAAAACAACCTTTTATGTGGGTGATGCAAAATTGCAAATAGTGCAATAGTGGGCAAGAAGAGGCGGGTTTGACTAATTTGACCAAAGCACGTGGAACAGAAGCGAGACTATGTGCCACGTCACCATTATCCACAGAAAACAAAAAAAAAAGTATATATTAGAAACTCTCTTGCGCTCCAATTGGTTATTAGGCGCCACCCACGCAACTGTAGGGACCATCTATCAACCAATCAGTTTTCTTTCTTCTCACTCCCGCAAAAATGTTTAAAAGCGTTGACATTAAACCAAGTATTTCATGAAGGGACTAAACACAATTATGTATGATTAATAAAAATAAAACTATACGTTGCTCGTTTGTTTTTTATTTGGTTTTTTTTTTCAGTTTTTACTGTTTATCATAGTAAATGGGAGAACAAATCCTGTATAATTTTTAATATTTGGAATCGCTGCTAAGAGCCTATATATCCGTTAATTAACTTGTTTATAAGTTTCAATTAATGTCTCCCTTTGAAACTTAGAGCCATGAAGCAAAGAGTCTGAGTAGAGAAGTGAGATACTTCCTGTTTGCTAAAAGAAATTTACAGGAATTAGTAAAGGGAGAAAGTGGTTAAGATGGTTAAAGATTGAGGCTGGAGTCTTCAAGAGACCAACAACATATGTTATATTCGAGACAATTATATATGATGCGCCTTTGACCTTACATCTTAAGGGGATTGATAATTGTGTTGATTTTGGTCTGGAGACGATCAAAGAAAGCTTTAGTCTATATGCTAATTATTTTTAGTTTTCGTTTTCTTCTTTCTTATCATTTGAAATACATGTTTATACAAGTTTTTGCGTTTCTTTTCTGACTTGTGAGTCCGTACAAGTTTCAAACTGATTCAAAGGCAAAAAAAATTCAGTCAAACACCCAAGACCAAGGCTAAAAAGGGAATCTCAAAAAAGAAGAAAGAGATGGATGGACCAATGGTAAGCGAGGAGGAACGTCCATTTAAAGCTCAACAGCTCTTAACATTCATAAGTTTCTTACCTTAATTGTGTCTCTCTTCTATCTCCAAAAACCTAGCTAGAAAACATCTAGAAAAAAATCTCTGAAAGCTAGCTTCTCAACAATGATGAGGTCCTCATCAGCGACTTCTTTTGCATCAAAGAGGTGTCGAGCTCCGCAAGAGACGATCATACTCAAGATCACGAACCTAGAGGATGGAGCAATAGATATCTACAAGATGGGTGCTCATGTACATCTTAAGAAACTAATGCTTGCTTACTGCCAAAGGAGAAACTTAGACTACAGGACTCTCAGATTCATCTACAACGGTAGCTTTCTCAAACCACGACAGACTCCTGCTCAGCTCTTGATGCAAAATGACGATACCATCGTCACCCTCATGGAACGAGGCACTGCTTAATCTTGAAAGTGGTTTTATTAGTCACTTTTATTTTAATTTTCTACCAGTTTGGCTTGTTATGTTGCATAATTAATAGAAACCTTGTCCACTGATTTTAAATCCGCAACATGATATATCAACTATTTTGGATGGGCAACAAAACTCTTTATTTATTTTTTTTAGTTTCATTACAAATCTTGAGTTGGTTTTCTGACAAAAGCCATAATGGTCTTTTCGGAAATAACATAACACATTTCTTGTATGCGCCACTACGAAGCCCAAATACATTAAATGCAATCCCGCACGGCCACATCACACTATTCACAAACTATGGTTCCGGTTCTGATAAACCGGTTATATCCAAACCGGGTCGTCGAGATATTATCCGTTTTAAATACATACCCATATTGTTCTTCCCCCTCATCTCTCCCTCTCCCTCTCTCTCTCTCTCTCTAATCAATCAGTCAATTAGGGAAAAATATCTGAACATGTAAAAGCATTTTTTTAAAAAAGCAATAATAATTGGAAAAAAAAAAGAACAAATTAGGAGAGAGGGAGAAGAACATGGCCTCCAACTCCGAAGGACAAAATCGAGAGACGCGGCGAGAAATATGCTGATTTGACGATAATTGTTTGGCTGAGAGGAAATTCGGATACCCAATTTCGTAAATTACTAATCTTTTTTTCTAATCTAGTAGTGGTTGATGGGTGGTGGTGGGAATCTCGTCGACGGTGTTCGTCGATGGCTTTTTCAGCGACATCCTTCTCCTTCTCCTTCTCCTTCTTCTTCTTCTTCTTCTTCTTCTTCTTCCTCTTCCAATAACCACGATCCCACCACTATCAATTCCTCTACTTTTCCTACTCCTGATCAATCGGATAACGCTGGAGATTCGAATGAGCTTATTGTTATTGAGGATCTCGATTTTTCTGGGCTAAAGCTTATCAACGTTCCAAAACGAAATCACTTACCCATGGATCCTCACAAGAAGGTACCTTTCTCATCCTGCTTCTTCATCCCTCTTTCTATTTTTGGGTGATGATTGATTCTTTTGTTTGCTAATGCGTTATGGTCTAAGAGATATGAGAGATATGAGAGACTTGTTGTTTTGCTGTCTTAATGCTCTCTGTTCTTACCCTTTCTCCACTAAAGGATGCAATGCGCGCGTTTTTGTGTTCCGTTTGATATATTTCCTATTGTCTAGAATCATCAATTTGAAAATTTCTTCAGGGTGCGCAGGAAACCGACTTCTTCACAGAGTACGGAGAAGCGAACAGGTACCAGATTCAAGAGGTCGTCGGGAAAGGAAGCTATGGTGTTGTGGCTTCTGCGGTAGACTCTCACACGGGAGAGAGAGTTGCGATCAAGAAGATAAACGATGTGTTTGAGCATGTCTCTGATGCAACCAGGATTTTGAGAGAGATCAAGTTGCTACGGTTGCTTCGTCATCCAGATGTCGTGGAGATCAAACACATCATGCTGCCTCCTTCTCGCAGAGAGTTCCGGGACATCTACGTCGTGTTTGAGTTGATGGAATCTGATCTCCATCAAGTGATCAAGGCCAACGATGATTTGACTCCTGAGCATTACCAGTTTTTCTTGTACCAGCTTCTCCGTGGTCTCAAATACGTTCACGCAGGTTAGTTTTCTTGTTTCAACACATTGTTCTCTTTTTTGACCCTTAATGGTCTTTTTTCGATTTTATTGAAAACACTTGAGGGTTTCCTGTTTTCAGCTAATGTGTTTCATCGGGATCTGAAACCAAAGAACATTCTAGCTAATGCTGACTGCAAATTGAAGATCTGTGATTTTGGGCTCGCTCGTGTTTCTTTTAACGACGCCCCGACCGCTATATTTTGGACCGTGAGTCATCTGATTTAAAGAATCTGAAAGCAAAAAAAAAACTGCTCAAGTGCTCACTAGACTTTCTCTAACTCTTGCAGTGTTTTTTGCCTTGTACGTATTTTGTAGGATTATGTAGCTACTCGGTGGTATCGTGCCCCTGAACTCTGTGGATCGTTTTTCTCCAAAGTAAGATTCTTTTTCCCTGAACCCTACTGCTGTTGTAGAATATTGTTTGTGTTGATAAGACCAAACATCACATGCTAAGTTAACTTTTTTGGGGGTCTTATTACAGTACACCCCTGCGATTGATATCTGGAGTGTGGGTTGCATTTTTGCGGAAATGCTTTTGGGTAAGCCTTTGTTTCCCGGGAAAAACGTGGTGCACCAATTGGATCTTATGACTGATTTTCTTGGCACCCCACCACCTGAGTCGATAGCACGGGTTAGTAGTCACTCAAAAATACATACTCTGTAGCAGATTCATGTGTTCCAATTCCATCATTTGAGAGTGAGTGAGTGATGAGTTTTTGCAATGTTGAAAATTTGACAGATTAGAAATGAAAAGGCGAGGAGATATCTTAGCAGCATGAGGAAAAAACAGCAAGTCCCTTTCTCTCATAAGTTCCCTAAAGCTGATCCTTTGGCTCTCCGCCTTCTTGAACGACTTCTTGCCTTTGATCCAAAAGATCGTGCATCAGCTGAAGATGTAAACTTTGCTCTCTCTTTTTTTTTCCAATTTTTTCACACAGACTGATGAAACTCCTATGCTCATTGTTCTGATTTTATTATTTACAGGCACTGGCTGATCCGTACTTTAGCGGTCTGTCAAATTCGGAGCGTGAACCATCAACGCAGCCAATTTCAAAGCTTGAATTTGATTTTGAGAGAAAGAAGCTAACAAAAGATGATGTCAGAGAATTAATTTACCGAGAGGTAACACACAAAAAAAAGCCTTTCTAAAAGTCTTATTGTTCTCTGGATTTGTTTATCTGTTCTTCATTGATTCTAACAATTACTTTTGTTTGGAAAAAAAAAAAAACATTAGATATTGGAATATCATCCTCAGATGTTGGAGGAATACCTTCGCGGTGGTGATCAGCTTAGCTTCATGTACCCTAGGTTAGCTAATCAACCATTCATAAACTACAAATTACGAAACAAAACGTTGTGAATTTAAGATATTTGTTTGTTTTGTTTACGCAGTGGGGTTGATCGATTTAAAAGGCAATTTGCTCACCTTGAAGAAAATCAAGGTAAACCAGGACCAGCAGCAGGAGGAAGAAGTACTGCACTTCACAGACATCATGCTTCCTTGCCAAGGTAATGTCTTTCCCAAAAACTCTCTCTCTGTCTTTCTCTCTCCCATCTCTTTCTCTGAAAGCATTGTGCTTCTCTCTGATTGCGTGTTGCAGAGAGAGAGTTCCTGCTCCGAATGGTGAAACTGCAGAAGAAAGCAGTGATGTTGAAGGAAGAGCAGCAGCTGCTGTGGCTTCAACCTTGGAATCTGAGGAAGCAGACAATGGAGGAGGTTACAGTGCTCGTAACCTCATGAAGAGTGCGAGCATCAGCGCTTCTAAATGCATCGGTGTCCAATCTAAAACCGACATAGAGGTTAGTTAAATAGTAAAGAAAGAAATAAAAAAACTAGAGGGTCTTGAAAGGAATATGAAGATGAGTTTACTTATTGTTGTTATGTTCTCTCTGTTTTGCAGGACACTATAGCCGAGGAAGAAGATGATGAAACAGTTGCAGAGCTTACTGATAAAGTTGCTTCTCTTCATAATTCTTAAAAAAGAAGTTTTAGTTTTTCTCTCTTTTGGCGAAAGTTTTCTGGTGAAAAATTGGTTTCTCCATATTCTTCTCCCTTCTTCCACGTCTAAATTCGTGGTGTGTTTGATTTGTTGTATTTAATAGTTTGGGGGTGAGAATGATAACTTTTAATAAAAACATCGACCTCCATGTAATATTTTTTTGTTTCTCCTTTTTTTATAAACTGATATTTTTTTGAAATTCTTTTTACCGATTCAATTTGCTTCAGTTTGCGATGTGGTTGTTATGATCCGGTTCAGATCAAACCGGGATATTGAGTCTTATTCTTATATGATAAACCGGAAGAGTTTTGCAGACTTAATGCTGTGTTAGTTGGCTTTCGAATGACGAAGACTAAGCTAAAGAATATATTGTATTATATTATTTGTGTAACGATATTATATGATTGGCCTAATCTCGTAACGACAAAGAAAACTAGTATTTGATTAAATCATTGGTCTGAATTAATGGTATGGTCGAGTAAAGTGAGCTCTTAGGAGCTTACCCACCAACCCCAAACCACAGCCTCAATAAGAAACTGCAAAAAGTGAATGGAATTTTCCAGGCCAAAGTCCATATACGCCAAATTAGTTAAGCAATTAGGCTACATTGTATTTTGCATAATTAATTATAAAATACTGATTAAACTTGTAAATGTTCAAAAGTGAAAATATCTAACTTTATACTTTGGATTATGATAAACATGCCGCCATACTTTAGAATTTGACTTCAAATTATGACTACCAGGAAAAATGGTTTCGTGTGTGTCATATCGTAAAGGAAAATGATCACAAAACTCTTGACTTAGTATCAGTCTATTTGTTTAATTTTTTTAATAAACTTTTTCTAAAAGGTTAAAATGTCGTCATAAAATAATATTAAGTTCTTTCGTGTGGTCAGTGATTGAAAAAAAAAATTGTATGTTAAAACTTAAAACTGAAAAAAAAAGCTTCAGATTTATTCATAACTCACAATTTTGGAGTTTGAAACACTATACTTTTGTGTTCATCAGTGTCATTATATGGTTGCATAGCATCTGTTTCGAAATTTTTAAGATTTGTCTTCTGTATTTTAAGGAAAAGGGGGCTTGCAATTGTAGTATGTATAACGTATTATTCAAACAGTTTGCAATATTTGTTGTATTAGATGGCTCGCACCAACCCATTGATCTATCACTTTATCTCGACCATAAAGTTTCAATTAATTTCTTTAAAAAGACTTCTAAAAGTATTTCATCATACGTCCCATTATATATCAGTAATGTGGACTTCGATTTCCATACCCTTTCTTACGAAACTTCTAATTTATAAAATGGCTTTTTATTTTAAATTTATTAATTAACAAAAAATGTTGTGTTTACATAAAAATATACTGAACGTATGACAAAACATTTTTAAATGTCGTCCAGATGAAAATACATTAAAATAATAATTATTATGGTAATCCATTGTACCGAACGACAAGTTGCGTAATTTTTTTCCGATGAATCATGAACCCAAATATACAAAATATATATGCACACGCGCATTTTACATGTGTGAGTTCAATTTTAACCCCACAAATCCTGAATTGATTTCGACTATATTACACATGTGCTTCTTTTTCAGAAGGGTTAATACGTATGTTCCACTCACGAAGTGAAAGATGATATTATAACTAAATCACACAGATTTTTTTTTTTAATGAAAATAATTGTTTATTGTAAAATATGGGCTAGAAACAAAATCATCGATCGATCGTCATGAATAGTAACAATCCAGAATACAAATGAGATTGCAGCTTTCTCTTCTTAAATATTTGGAAGTTTCTATACCGTCGACCGTTTGTAATGTTTTTTATAGATATTGACAAGTAATTAGTAGTTCAAGTGGTCGAATAGTGCCTCCATCAACTCCACGTCCAAGTCTCATTGTACCCTCACTATTGACCTTTTCGTTTTTTTTTTTTGTATATATTTTTATACTAACTTCTATATTTGCTATTTTTACTAGATCGTGCATTATTTTAACGTCGGAAGTTTTTTTTGTTGGCTTATTACAAACTCAACCTAGTTTTTGCTTCTAATTTTAAAAATGTATTTTAGTTAAATTCTTATGTAGGTTTGCTATATTTTTGTTACTTGTTTATTTTTATAAGACTAAAAGAACTTTATAATGTAATGCCAAGAAGTGTTTAGAAATGAGTTTTCAGCAATTTGAAGATAATTAATATCTATAATTAAACATTTAAAATGTACCCGACCAAAAAAAACATATAAAATGTAACATACAACTTTTTGTAAAAAAATATTTATAAGCAATGTTATTATCTCCACGGTATTACTACAGTCAAACCCACTAAAAAGTCAATGAGATGTAAGTCAATAATGATGGTCAGTCCAATTCCTAAAGCGAATATAACAAACAAACGATGGAATATCTGAATCCAAATAAAATGAAGTGACCAACATTAGATATAGCGTTAGTGTTGTCCATCACCCTTATTTCTAAGGTATTAGGGTTCGAGAGAAGCCTATAAATGATCAAAAAAATACTAATGCAAAAAAAGTAGAGCAACAATCCTAGAGAAAATACTTTTTGGATTAGATACGTTAGTGCTATTAGTTTCCGATAAATCAATTTGTTAGTGATATACTTAATACATATTAAAAGAAGACACTGACTAGGATATCAAAACTTAGTCTTCTTATTCAATTATCAAGTAGAGACTCGAATTTGACAAATGGGGGGTATTTAAATAAACGAGCAAGTTGTTGATACGAGTGATATACGTTTACTTTGAGGGAATTTAGGTGAACAAAAGAATGATTGGGTGCTTTATAAAAACTGAGGTAGCTGAGATATGATGAGATTGGCCGAGAAGAGAATTAATAAACAGTTAAAGAAATGAATCACAATATATAAGTACAAAAATTTATTAAACACCAGAGGGAGTTAATTAGCTTTTGTAATATGAATGAGAGAGTATGCATGGTTAATAGGTGATGTTTCAGATCAGTCACGTGGGTTTATGGATGATGGAGAAGATAATTAAATCGTATATAGAAGATATATTCATATTACACTAAAGATATTCGAATATTAAAAAAATAAGTATGACATATTAGAAGATAATATTTTTAGTGACACTAATTTTATTTACAAACGGCTAGTTTATTTTTCATACCATTATATATAATTATATAAATCCGGTTGAGATCGACTCTCTTCAAAATAGATGAGAAAACAGGTTCACTTTTTCGTACATGGGACTCCCTCACCTACCGATCCAATAATATAAGAAAATTCACAGGTAATCATTATTATAAAAAACTATGACCGGTATTATTATATAGAGATCTCTTTATTTATTTCATGCACGGCATTTTTATGGCAAAGAATCATCTAAAAGCATTTACATTGGTGGGTTTTTAAGTTGAGTATCTCACAATATTAAAGAGAAAAAAAATTGGAAAATGAAGAAGGAAAAAGAGAAAAAGAAGTGAGATAGAGAGAAACGCTTCTCATTTGAAAATCGCTTCTAAACTTCTGAGATACCCATTTAATGTATATCAATTTATTATTAGTTTAAATTTCTTCTTCATTTAAAAATTAATATTTTGTTTTTTTTAGATACTTTAAAGGTACCTACATGTTGCTGTGGATGCTCTTATGTGGCTTTTCTGAAAACCTTTAAAAAATACAGGTCCTTTAACAGAATTTCTTATAAAATTAATTTTAAACTATATAGGAAGCCCATTGTGCTCCTATATAAAGGAATCTTCACATTAACAAACTTGATCAAGAAACATAGCTAAAGTGTAAGCTAAGAAAATGGTGAATTTCGGAATTCTAATGATTTCGACCATTTTGGTTCTGTTTGCAACTCTTCTCCCTTATTCTTCGGCTTCAACCACCCGTCGATTTCACTTCAGTGTAAGCAAATTTTACAGAGACTCAGCTTAATTCTAATTACTCATACAGCTTTACTTTTGTGATCATAATAAAATTCGAGAAAAAGCATCTGTAAATGCAGAACATTTATTCCCTTTACACACACAACTTTATCAATCGTATGATTATGCAATATTTTACCGTTATAGTATGTTACACAAAAGTAATAGTAACATTTTAATTCTTTGGACTTTATTTTTTGTGTGGGGTGGGGCTTTTAGGTGGAATGGAAGAAGGTAACTCGACTATGCCACACGAAACAACTTTTAACGGTGAACGGGCAATATCCTGGTCCGGCGGTGGTGGTTCACGAAGGTGACACCGTAGAAATCAAAGTGACTAACCGGATTGCTCACAATACAACTATTCATTGGTATATAACAAATTTCATGCATGCATAATTTAACCATGCACTGTTTTTTATGTGAGTTCACTTATCGGTTTTATTTGGGTTTTGCGAGTAGGCATGGGTTAAGGCAATACCGGACCGGTTGGGCAGATGGACCGGCTTACGTAACGCAGTGTCCAATAAGATCGAAGCAATCATATACATATCGATTCAAAGTGGAGGATCAAAGAGGCACACTCCTTTGGCATGCTCATCACTCATGGCAACGAGCCTCCGTCTACGGCGCCTTCATCATCTATCCACGGCAGTCCTACCCCTTCTCCGGTGTCCACGTCCAATCAGAAATTCCCATTATACTCGGTACAAAAATAAATTAATTTTTTTTATTTATGTTTCCATTTCCGTTCAATTAATTCTACTATTTATGGAAGTCTAATTCAGCTGAATCGATAAAAAAAATTATGGCAAAAAATGGTTTGTTAAAGATCAAAAAATTAAACCTAATAAAAAAAGAAAACAAAAAATGTCTTTTAGTATTAACTTTGGAAAATTATGAAATGGATTATGTATAGGCGAATGGTGGAATGATGACGTGGACAAGGTGGAGAAGGAGATGATGAAAACTGGAGCTGGGGCCAAGGTTTCCGACGCTTACACACTTAACGGCCTTCCAGGCCCACTTTACCCTTGTTCTACCAAAGGTCCAGCCTTTTCTCTTAACCGATGGTTTCGATGGTTTAGTTCCAAATCCGGGTCCAATACGGTTCGTTTCTCACCGTATAAAATTTGAAAACTGTGTGCAGATACTTTTACGGCTAACGTGGACGCGGGAAAAACATACATCCTCCGCATAATCAACGCAGCTCTAAACAACGAGCTCTTCTTCGCCGTATCCAACCACACACTAACCGTAGTCGAGGTCGACGCGGTTTACACCAAACCGGTTCATACCAAAGCTATCATGATCGCTCCCGGTCAAACCACCACCCTCCTCCTCCACACCGATCAGCACACCGGCGGCGAATTTCTCATCGCCGCAACTCCCTACGTCACTTCCGTCTTCCCCTTCAACAACTCCACCACCGTCGGCTTCCTCCGTTACAACGACAAACGCAAATCGGTAAATTACGTTAACAGACGGCGATTAACGACGCTGTCGACACGAGCGGTGCTTCCGGATATGCTGGACACGAAATTCGCGACGAGATTCTCCGACAGCATCAAGAGCCTCGGATCGGAGAAGTATCCGTGTAAGGTCCCTACGGCGATCGACAAGCGCGTGATCACCACGATCAGTCTCAATCTACAGGACTGTCCGTCAAACCGGACCTGCGATGGCTACGACGGGAAAAGATTCTTGGCATCGATGAACAACGTCTCATTCGTCCGACCTCCGATCTCGATCCTGGAGAGCTACTATAATAAACAGAGCAAAGGGGTCTTCACACTCGATTTCCCGGAGAAGCCGCCTAATGGATTCGACTTCACCGGGGTGGATCCGGTGTCGGAAAACATGAACACCGAGTTCGGGACGAAGCTGTTCGAGGTGGAATTCGGAGCGAGGCTGGAGATCGTGTTTCAGGGGACGAGTTTCTTGAACATCGAGAACCATCCGCTACATGTGCACGGGCACAATTTCTTCGTCGTGGGAAGAGGGTTTGGGAATTTCGACCCGGAGAAGGACCCGGCGAGGTACAATCTGGTGGATCCGCCGGAGAGGAACACGATCGCGGTGCCGACGGGAGGATGGGCAGCGATCAGGATCAACGCGGATAATCCAGGAGTTTGGTTTATTCACTGCCATCTCGAGCAACATACCTCGTGGGGATTGGCCATGGGGTTTATCGTTAAAGACGGGCCTCTTCCTTCACAGACTCTGCTTCGTCCTCCTCATGATCTTCCTAGGTGTTAAAAGCGTGTGTTCATCATTTTAGGGTTTTGTTTTCGATATTATTGAGTGATTAAATATTAATCTAGATGCTTGTTTTATTGATGGTCAAATGGTTTGTAAAAGAAAAATCATTCCGTTTAAAAAGAAGAAGATTCAGCGTAACTTTGTCTCGTTACTGCTAATTAGATTGAACTATATAGATTGTATACTAATAATCCTCACAGTCTTCTCTTAATTTTGAAATCTCTAATTACCTGCAGGTACGTATTTTGCTTAAAAATGAATTATGAAATCTCAATGCAATATGCATTCGGGGGTAAGTTCTTCTATGTCCTTTTAAATCAAGAAACACATGAATGCAATATGCATTTGACTTTGTGAACTCTTGCCTGACGTAATAAAATATTCAAATGGTACATGACTATTTCACATAATGCAATGTTTAGTAAAATGCCTTAAAAAAACTAATCAGTTGGCATATATTTACTAATTTGTAAAAAATGTCAAAACAGTATAGTACTTATGTAAATTGGACGCTTTTTCTAATAACTGACATGAAATATATGTTTTATGAACAATTAAAAATAAAATCTGATTAAACGATAGATTCTGCTGACGGAGAACAAGGATCGTCCACGTGTACGGGATGAACCTCGTAACTGACGGCAGGAATGATGTCACGTGGCAGGGCGAACGAAAGGGATCGTGGGTAACAGCTGAGACCAAGATATGGCACGTGTCACAACTCTGGATGAAAAGAAGTATGAAATGGCCTATGCATGGCCTATAGGTTACACTAATCCGACCAAAGCTTCTTTTAACATTTTCCTTTTGTTTCTTCTTTCGCTTATAACCAAGCCAAAACTGTGATTATATAATTCCCCGGAAACATTAGACTAGGTATGAAAAATTATATACTTAAGGCATCTCAACGTTAATTTTGTTGTTTAACGCACTAATTTATTTATGTCTAAGTGTATAACAAAGTGAGTTTTGTTTTGAATTTGATAGTGTTGGTAAGTTTTCACGGTGATACATCATCGATTTTTATGGTTTGCATAATAGTGGTGGATGAATCTGGGCTCGACCATAAATTAGAAGACACGAGTGGATTGTCTGGTGATATTTGTAGTTTATAGTTATACCATTGACGACAAAATAACGCATCAATGGTTTTAATTTTGCTGAGATATTTTATTATATTATTATTATCGGTATTAGTATAAGAATATCAACTCGTTTCCAAAGAAAATATACGAATATATATATATAACGTTTTTTTAAAATGTATTCTCTCCGTTTTAAATTACTTAATAGTTTTAGAATTAATTTTGGTTTATATTGATTGTTGTTTTGGGGTTTGAATGCAAAATTTGACAAAAATAATCTTTATTTAATTTTATTTGTTAGTTTATTAATTAATGATATCCGATAAAATAGTGTATTAGTAAAAAATAAAAGAAACTTTTAATGTTTTATAATAGATGTGTAAATTTTTAAACGATATAATTTATCTTTTAATTGGTGATGGATGATGTTCTATGTTAAATAGATCACATTGTTTAGTACAATATAGAAAATTCATTATATTGGAATTGCATTTACAGTTTTTTTTTTTTGAACTTTAGCATTTACACCTTTCAACAGATATTTTAAAAAATTGAACATAAATACAAGATTTTGTTGCATATAAAACGCAAACACGCAAAGAAAAAAACAATCAAAGTGAATAGTTCAACGGCGAAAAAAATGTATAAAAAAATGAAGTGCATCGTGGTTCAAATTCATTGTATTTGTCGATGGATTTATTAAATATTTGTTTGTTGCAAAAAAAAATCTATATAAACCATTACATAGACGTCCATCCGAATTCGGACATGCGCTAAACAAGACAACGATTCTTAAAAAAAAAAAAAAGAGAATCTCTCTCCACTTTTCTCTCTCTCTATCTCTCTCCCCGTGGATCGATGGCAGCTTCGGTTGATCCTTTGGTGGTGGGAAGAGTGATCGGAGATGTATTGGACATGTTCATCCCCACCGCCAATATGTCTGTCTACTTTGGCCCCAAACACATCACTAACGGCTGCGAGATCAAACCTTCCACCGCAGTCAACCCTCCTAAAGTCAACATCTCCGGCCACTCCGATGAGCTTTACACTCTCGTATGTATATTCATCTTCTCACTTCTAACCATTTATGTGCAATCTCAGTTTACAAACATTTTAGTTTTGTCAACTCTCATTTACAAACATGTCTTTGTATATTCGCACTCATCATGCGTTACATGCTTGATGCTTCCTCATGGTATGATGATTATAATACGAACATGCATGCATACATTACTTTATACACATAGATGTTGACGTATATATAGACATAGGTCAATTTTACAGAGTTTTCAATGCACAATTATATGAGTTAGTGACGGTTTAGCTGAAAAATCGAGTTCAATGATGTTTAATTATTTTGAGCTAGATGTGTTCGATCGATTGGTGCATGAGTTGAAAATTTATTGTAAATATAAATATTGGATGTGCATGCAGGTGATGACTGACCCGGACGCACCTAGCCCGAGCGAGCCGAACATGAGAGAATGGATCCATTGGTGCGTACGAGTGACGCATCGAGTTTTGTTTTCTTTCTAATATCTAATTATATATACAAAAATAAACATAACGTATAAATTATAACACAATTATTTCTTATGTTTTAGGATCGTCGTGGATATACCCGGAGGTACCAACCCCTCGAGAGGTACGAAACCAAAATATTTTAAAAACTAAATTTCCAACTTTTTAATTTGAATTGTTTGGCTTTTCATTAAGTCAATATTCAGTATACTATGCTATTACAACCGTGAATGGATTTTGCTTTTGTAGTTTAATCTGCTTGCTTATTATACATAAAGTGACTCTGTTAGTGTGAAAACCAATACGAAAATATAGTAATGGTTAATTACGTCCATGATGACGTGTTAACATCTAATTGAAAAACCCGGTACACTAACCTCTTTTATTCATTTAAATTTTAAACATAATATCTTTGCAACGTGGTGCTTTTGGTTTGATATGAAATGGATTCCCGTATTGCACGATACTGATTGGTCCCCAAAGAAAATTGCATGACTCTGTAATAGGTTGTTTTTTATTTTTTTTTTGGCAATAGCCGAATACTATATATTTTCATGCATTAACATTTTAGAACGAAATCATCAGTCACGATTTAATTTTGAAGTTATAGAGTTAGGCATATAATAATAGTCACTATTTAATTTTCCTCCGTTTCAAGTTATGCGCCACAGTAACGACGTGTGGTGTCTTCTAAAACCAACATCTCATGTATATCCGTACGTGTACATTGTTGTATATCAACTAAATAACCCACATGTGTCATCTTATAAAAAACCTTAAACACGACAAAACACAATGAATAAAGAACGCCATTTTTGTACAGTACGAAACAAAATTGCAAACTTGTTCTCTAGTGAAACAATTATTGAATTCTTTATTTTAATTTTAGTATCACGAAAAAGGTTTTAAAACAGTATACTTGCATGTTTTATATAATTTACAGGAAAGGAGATACTCGCATATATGGAACCGAGGCCACCGGTGGGGATTCACCGTTACATATTGGTACTTTTCCGGCAGAACTCACCGGTGGGTCTGATGGTGCAGCAGCCGCCTTCGCGAGCCAATTTCAGCACTCGGATGTTCGCTGGTCATCTCGATCTTGGTTTACCTGTGGCCACAGTTTACTTCAACGCCCAAAAAGAGCCAGCTTCACGCAGACGTTGATTCCAAGATACAACAAGAAATAACAGTGAGCCTTGTCCGGGTTTACCTATAAACCGAACTGGAAAAAATGTGGGTTTTATATGTCATTCCATATTTTGTATTAGTCCGGTTATCGCTATATCTATATATATAATTATATATATGTATAGTTTCATATATACAATCATACAAATATGTCTGTGTGTTTGAGTATAATATATGGTTTTCGTTTCTACGAGTAATTATAATTTAGCTTTTAAAATAATCATGTAGTATTAAAGTTACAAAGACGCAAAGATGAGATTACACATAAAATTAAACCAAAAAGAGAAATTGACTACAATCGATGAAAGAAATATAATATACTGCAGCTACTGCTGATCATCGATTATCGCTATATCTATATATGTGTATAGTTCCATATATACACAATCATACAAATATGTCCGTGTGTTTGTGTTACATGAAGTTGTTTGAGTATAATATATGGTTTTCGTTTCGACGAGTAATTATAATTTAGCTTTGAGTAATTATAATTAAGCTTTGAAAATAATCACGTAGTAGTATTAGAGAGTTACAAAGACGCAAAGATGAGAGATTACACATAAAATTAAACCAAAAAGAGAAATTGACTACAATCGATGAAAGAAATCTAATATACTACTTTTCTTATTGTTCTTAGCCTTCTTGTTCTCTGAACCTCTACAGCTTGACTTCACTTTGAAACTCTCGGCTCTAGGTTTTGTTCCACGCACTCTCTTTGTCGTAATGTTCACATGACCGTGAATTTCAACTATATCTTCTTCTGTGGATTCAGTTCTGTCCTTCACTCTGTTCTCCCCAGAGTCTTGTTTGATTCCGGAATCATCAAGCTTGGACAAATCGACTGTAACCTCTTTATCATCCTTTGAACCATCAAGTTCGTTAGAGTCTGGCGAAGAAGAAACATCTATTGCTTCGCTTCTTGTCCCAAAGGAAACCTCGAGTTCTTGCATACCGTACTCTGCGAATTCCATATCGACTTCATCGGTTTTTCTTATCTTGAACGGGTTGTTATCCGGAATCAGTGAGGGATTGCTGGTCCGGATAACCATCTGATCCTTGTTAGGCTGCAAAACTAGTTTGTGTAGATCTGAATCTTGTTTGGAGTACTTTGGCTCCTTCAGATCAGTTTCTGGACCGATCATAGCTTCATCGGCAGTCCTTTTGAGCTCTATTCTTTCCTCACTTTCGGACGAAGAACATACCAAAAATGAGCTTTTCTTTTCCTGTTCCTTGAATGATCGAACAGGCGTCTTCAACTGTCTCCTAGAATCAGAGAAGCGGTTAAAAGCCTCCATGGTTATGGGATCAACATTCCCTTCAGCAACTGCAGCAGCCACAGATGGAGCCAGATCTCTGATGAGTTTTAGGTGTCAAGGTGAACAAAAACTGCAAATAATCATCTGAATGTTATGCCAAAAGTTCAAATCATTGGGGAGAGATTGAAAATAGGATACGGTCCTAGGAACTCAAGTTGTTCAGCTGGTAAATCCAGGAGGTTCTGAGAGAGGGGTTTCAAGTACTTGAGCTTCTTAGCATCAAAGTCATATCTGCAACAGATTGGAATCAAATAAGAACCATAGTAGCAGCACATGACTGAGTCAAGAGTTACTTACACTCGAGCATGCTGGAAAACTGAAACTGCTTCCATAAAAGAGCTGGAGTAATCATCGGGAACTAGGTTTCCCTTTTTGGTCTTGAGAAATGATAAAACCTACAATATTCAAACGTCTTAGGCTTTTGCCGTAGCAAGGAAGAAAGCATTCACCACCAAAGAAAGTAAATGCTTACGCGTTCTACACTCTGGTACTTGGAGATGAATGCATGAGCTCTCGAAATGCCAACACCAGGAACTGAGGGGAGAAAATCACATCCGGCTAATACACACATTGCTGGAAAATAGGCCAAAACAAGAACAATGTACCAATGTATGTTGGGAAAAATAGTCACATCTAACGTTAAGAAAATAGACAATACTAACCAGTGAATAGCTCTTGATCAAAATTGTGGAAAGAAGGCTTTTGATCGACGGCTTGAAAAACATTATCCAGAACCAGTTCCTCTCCTTTACCATACCGGTCCATCTTAAAGATAACCTTTCACCATACAGAAGTTGAGGAAACATATCATACAATGATCTTAAAACTCTTAAAGATAACCATTTTGTTTTATTGTATTTGGGAAAAAAATCTTACAGCTTTACAGCCATATGCAAGTAAATCGCTGTCCTCGGTTATAACAGCAGCAATCCCACCTTGTTCCAGTTCGAGGCTGGATAGGTATGCTAGCTGAGCATCAGCCTCATATGGAGCTACAATAAATTCGACGTTTTCTGATTTAAGAACCTGAGATGTTGTTAGGGCCTAGAGAAAATCCATATATCCCTCAGAACAATTTACTCAATTTCTAAACAATATATACCTGAATCAGTTGATGAGCCATGGATGATGTTACGCTAACTGCTCTCTGCAAATAGTGATGACAATAGGCATGAGCTCACACAATATCCTAGTCTCGACCAAAATCTATTAGCAGAGTATGAAATAAATTATGGCCTAAACACACAAATCTAAGTCACTGAAATGAATGGAAACTAAGCACCTGATAAAGATCGGTAGCTGCTAATAAGTAGTGATAGCTATCTTTATACAACTTATGGATCTAAGCCATTGAAAATGAGAAGAACTAGGCACCTGAAAAAGCTCAGTAGCTGCTCCGACATTCCCTTCTTTAAGCTTCACCATTGCAGCATCAAAGTTTGCTTTTCGCTTCCTGATGATGGCGATTGAAAACACAGACGCTTAGTTAACGTGTTTATTAGGAGCAGAGGAAAAGGAGACAAAAAGTAGAGAGACTTGCCTGTGACGTTCATCTCCAGTGGCAGCCTTGCAGGGCATATGACCACCGTCGAGGACAACAATTGGGATAATCTCATAGTGTTGGAGAAGGTTGATTCTGTGCATGAAGTAATCAATGTACCTCAGCTTCTTCTTCCCATCAGTGTCTAAACACAGCTCCATACTACATGAGTATGCTGTGGAGAAAAATTCCCATCAAGTCATGAAATTGAAATCCACCCAGCAAATAGATTCTCAGCTCGAAAGTGCTTCCATTAATTTCCTATCTCTTTCTTCTAACTTAAAATCTATCCATTGTGGGAGAGAATTCGAAAATAAAGTTTCTTGGTTTGATTGCAGTTTCACTGTTTACTAACAGAATAAAACATTTGCTTCGCCGAAGCTGTGAGTGTTGGAGAAGGGAAGTAGAACGAAATGGATGAGATTTAAGAGAGCACGAAGCTTACCTCCTTTGTGTAGCCATGAATATGCATCGATTCCCACCTGGGAATACAAAATTGCGTAAACCCATTATTAAAAAAACTTGATTTTTATGGAGATTTTACCCAGAACCATTAACGGAAACTAAAATCGATAAGAGGAAGGAAAAAAAAGGCCATTAAGAAAACAAATAGGAGAGGTTACCCGTTTCCCGGCGTATTTCTGGATGTGAATGGGAAGAATGTAAGGCTTCATGAATCTGAGAAGATCCTTGATGCCCATTTCTGCTGTCTTATCTTTTTGCTCTGCCTCTCCTCCTTTTTAGGGTTCTTTCGGATTTGTCCTATCTGTTTTTCTTTTTATAGCTTTCGTTAATTTTTCCGTCCCAGTTCCGAGAGTGAAAAAGAAGGTTAATTAATGAAAAATTTAGGGGAAATCCCAATTATAAAGTGTTTAAGACGAGACCTTGGCGCGAAAAGGAAATGGCGGGAGCTAATTAAACACGACAGCACTAGAAGATGCTGTTCGATTTTTTATCAATCTAATTGGTCGAGAACAGGGCAACTGAAACAATTAATGTAGTGCGGACAGATGATTCCTGAGTATTTGCAAGTTTTAATGTGACATTTTATCTGTTTTTTTTTTTTGTAATTCTAATCAATGGGACTGTAACTTGCAAGTCGATTGGTTTACTTAACTTTCATATGTAAACACAAATTCAAGAGTAATCCTCACTCGACCATTTTGCTAGATTATCAATGGGAATCATATGGCAACAAAATGGAAGAAACTTTAAACCGCAGAATCTCTCACAAATAGGATAAGGAAGCAAACCTAGAATTGACATCAAAACAAAACATTCTTCCAAAATCTCAGGGTACTTTTATGAGTTTGTTGACAAAGCAAAAGTGATAGATAAAAACGAACCAAGGACAGAGACAGCTCAGAGATGAGATCACTAGTAACGCCCAATACCCCAAACTCTAATAACTCCGTCGGTATACCCACTGAACAAAGTGCTTCCATCGGCACTCCAGTTCAGGCTGGTGCAGTAAATGACCTGTCCACACCATAAAACAAAACCAATTACATGGTTAAAACACTTGATACATGTCTAAAACACAATTGCCACACACATTTCACTTAATATATTGATAAAGACTGGTCACCAAGATACTGCATACAACTAGGGAACCAAAATAAGTATATACATGGGACGAAAATGAAACAATGAGAAAGCCATATACATGTATCATTTGTTTGAATTCTAATAGCTCGGTCCATAAGATTCAATTCCATAAACTTTCTACGTTTGCTATAACAAATCTAGATTATGTAATCCTCTAGCTAATAGTTATACTTTTTCACCAGTTGTACCTAACATCGATAGACTACAGGAACATCTATCTTATACAAAGGCGGAAAACAACACCAATTACATGGTTAAAACACTTAATACCTGTCTAAAACACCATTGCTACACAGGTTTCACTTAATATATTGATAAAGACTCGTCAACAGGATACGGCAATCGATGGCAACAAGAAGGGAACTTAAGGTATATACATGGAATGGAAATGAAACAAGGATAGAAAACCATATACATGTATCATTTGTTTGCATTCTAATAAATCAATCCATAAGATTCATTTCAATAAACTTACGTTTGCTAACATCGATAGACTAGATAAACCTCTATCTATACAAAAGGAGGAAACTTTTGATCGAACGCAAAAATATAAGCGAGCCATGAGCTAGTATGTGTGTACCTTTCTTTTGCAGGCAGTGGAACCACTTCCGTCTGACTTCTCGGCCTCGGCCTTGAGATCAACCTTCAAGTCCTCAACGATGCTCTTGCTCTCCAAATCCCAAATCTTAATACCATTTTCGGTTGCAGCACATAGCCAGTACCTATTGGGGCTGAAGCAAAGAGCGTGGATCACAGAGTTCGCCTCCAGAGAGTAAAGCTTCTTCCCCTCGGCCAAATCCCACAGCAAAACAACACCGTCTTTGCCTCCGCTCGCGCAGAGTGAACCATCGGGTGACACAGCCACAGTGCTGACGTATCCGGTGTGACCAGCGAGGGTCGATCTGAGCTTGCAGTTGGAGAGGTTCCACACCTTCACCGTCTTGTCGCACGAGGCTGACACAATCGTCGGCTGGAGAGTGTTGGGGCTGAATCTGACGCAGCTAACCCAATCACGGTGTCCCTCGCCTCCTTCAGAGATGGTGTACTTGCACTCACCCAGAGTGTTCCACAGCTTGATCGAACGGTCACGCGACGCCGAGACGATCTGGCGATTGTCGAGGGAAAATGCAACAGAGAGCACGTCCTTGGTGTGTCCGACGAATCGGCGAGTGGTGGAACCGGTGGCGAGATCCCAAAGGCGAAGCTCGCCGTCCCAGCTTCCGGAGAGCGCGAATTGGCCATCTGAGGAGAGGACAACATCCTCGACGAAGTGGGAGTGACCAGTGAGACGCCTCTGAGCTACACCGTAGGCCTTGTCGTCCTTGGTGAGTTTCCATAGGATGATGGATTTGTCGCGGGAAGCTGTGACAATGATGTCTGCGTTATCGATAGGCGTGGCGATTGCCGTCACCATGTCAGTGTGCGCACGCATGGTGCCCTTCAAAACGAGTCCTTCCGCCATTTTCGGTGTCTGGAGAAGACAATGAAACTAGGGTTTTCGCTTTCACGGGGAGGCGGAGATACAAACGAAAAGGCGAGAAAAAACAGAAGAAGCAATTTATATGAGAGAAAGAAAAAAAGCATGGATTAGGGTTACTTTATTTGGGCCTATATGATACGATTTGTTAGTGGGTCTAATGTTAATGGGTTTCTTTGTTATCAGTCCATATTGTGGAAATCATATCCGAATTAGTTTTTTCTAACTTCATTTTCTGATTTTCTTTGATTCACAAATCTTGTCCTAGCAGCAAGATATGTAAGTAGCACACAAATGTACTTTCAAGTTTGCAATGATTTAAAATAAAACAGCATGTATCACCAAAACAGGACATAGATTGGCTTAGTAATAAAGTTTCCTAGTAATGGTCATTGTGAAGTTGATATGTCAGTTGATTAGCCAGACTTCTCCCCAACTTTCAAACCGGATACAAAAAGTTTGGATTCCTCCTCCACGTGATACGGTTGACGATCTAAATACAAAGAAGGTCGTTGCTGGTTGGATTGTTAGAAAGCAATATAGAACTGCTAATACATTAGGGTTCAATCTCTCGTGGAGAAGCTTCTTCACCTTTATAAGCTGAAGCTAACACACTTAGGTTTATCATTCATGGGCTTTATTTCAGTAGCCTTTGAAGGAGATCGCAAGGTTCGTCACACCAATCTAAATGGCTTCTCAAGGGACTTTGAAGTGGATAACTAATATGTGTGTGTATGCACGGATATCAAGTTGTGGGCATCAAAGTTATAATGATGATACTTCTCTCACTCATCATCACTCATCTTAAACTTTGTTGTAAGTAACCAAGTAGCGCATACAATAATAGCAAAGCATGGTCCTAATAATTTGTCTTTATTTTCAAGCTGTATCCATCTTTCTATATGGTTGTCTCCTTCTTTTTGTATCATGACTTTGTTACTAATCAATTATATTATCTTTTGTTTTCGTCGGAAGACTACCCCATAATAATTTTGTACTGGTTCTTATAACTGATTAACTTCATAAGTATTAGCAGCTTATATAATTTAGCTAGGGTATATATACCAATTTCTAACAGTTTTGTTTACAAATGGCATATGCGATATTAGATCATCTTTGTTTATATGCAAACCACTGTTAAGATAGCAGAAAATCTTGTTAAAAGTGCTGATTGGGATGCATCATCATGGATACTTAAAAAGCAATTAAGATTGCTTAAGGAGAATCAAATCTACAAAACCCCCCAGCACTTTAACATTTCAACCCCCCCCCAAAAAACACCTCGGTCTAATATACTGTTCTCTTGTACTGCAAAGCATTTACAATTGTAGTGGGAAAACAGTTATCGCCATTACAGAATTTATAAGTATAGATTTTCAACCTGAATACAGTAGTTAAATCAATCATGATTGAATGCAATTTGATCGAAAACGGTGTAATTGAATCAGCTATAAATTAAAATAGAAAATTACAGTCCGAACAAAATAAAGAACATACAAAAATTAATAAAGTCGAAGTAGAACTTATAACAAATGTTCACGTTATTACAATTTACAAACTACAAATCTTAAATATACATGTATTGTTATGTATAGTACACAATTTTCCTTTTTCAATTCAGTCAGATCTATCATCCATGCCTATACACCTGCAGCACAGACAAATTATGAAAGAAAAAACAATACTGAATTTTCTAATATTTGAAAAGAGAGAGAGAGATAGATGAAGAGCTCCCTTCAATCCAAAGAAGAGTGAAGCCATTAAAGGGGTAAGTTAAAGCTCCTGAGATATGGAATCCATAAAAAAACATTATCATCAATTATTTTGATATTGATAAGGCTTATGGGATCCATAGCTTAGCAGCTTTACTTCACCCTGCTAAACCTTCCTTTGAACTTCAAGGAGCTCTTCCTCTTCTTCTTTCAAATAATTCCTCAAACTCTTATTTTTATTGTTTTGTTGGCAGTAGTCACATGCATCATCTAACATAGACCTCTGTTTCATATATATATGCAAATATATCTATTATCACAAATAAGAAAAAAAACAAAGGTAGATTAAATTCAAGAATTTGAATCCAACACCAAGCCTTACTTCATTAGAAATCCAGACAAATAACCGAGAGAGAGAGAGAGAATAATGGATTCCTGAGTTCGTACAAAACCCTAACAATAAACTTTAACCATGTTCGAAACAAGAAACATGCACCTAGAATCGGAAGAAAGATGGGAAGATAAAACTGGAATGAAGAAGATTGACCTCTACATAAGACAGATAACCAGAACCTTGAAAAGAAAAGAAGAGGAGAAGAGAACAAGTGAACAAACCATGGATACTTGAAAGGCTTTTAAAGACTAAATCTCTACTCTAGCCCTAATGATAGATAGAGAGAGAGAGAGAGAGAGTAAAAATGGTAATAGATCTTGGAATTTTTATTAGATTATTTTTTAACCCACTTAATAGTAATTGTTACTTTATCAGTATAGAAAACATCAATTTATATGGAAAATGAAGATTATATTATCTGAAAAAATTTAAAATAAAGAAAATAGAATGGTTGGTGGATCAGAAAATGGCTTTGGGGAAATTGACAGCCATTTTAATTTTAATTTTTGTTTGTTCAAATTTGACAGCCATTTTAAACATTTAGATTCCCTTTTTAATAAACACGTCACATGCCTCTTTCTTGGCTTTTGTGCTACCCCACTCCCTCTTTTATCATTCTTAAATCTGATTGCAACATTTATTTTTTTTGTTTGTTTAAAATTTCAAAACAATAGGAAACAAACAACAAAACCAAAAACTTGTGCGGATGGATATAGCAGGTGATGGTTATAACTCGAAAGAGAATCTATGGGTAGATTTCCTACAGAAAAAAACTTTGTCCTGTTACTTATTAGTGTTACAAATATACTGCTCTGTGTTTTGCGTCCAAATTTGCGTTTGGCATTCAACTTTGTTTAACTGAAACAAATTATTAGAAATGGCATATTTTTAAAAAGATAATATTGGTAAAATATTTACATTTACAAACAAATACTTATCTGTTTCTTAAATTACAGAGGTCATTTAAGTTGGTACAATTTATAGATAGACCTTTTATAGAAGTACAGTAAAACTTCTATAAATTAATAATGTTGGAACTCTCAAAATTTATTAATTTATAAAGTTATTAATTAATCGATAAATTAATAATTATTAATTTATTAATAAATTAATAATTATTAATTTATTAATAAATTAATAAAATATTAATTTATAGAGATATTTTTAGTTTGAATTTTTAATATTCATCGAAAAAACAAAATCAATATTTTTAACAATATAAAATTCATTTAAAAAATATCATAATAATGAATTTATAAAATAAATCAAACAAATTTTATAAACTTGAAACAACAATATTATCATAGTTTACTATATTGTATTATTAATATATGCATAAATGTATAATTATTAATTTATATTATTATTGGGACCATATTTTTACATAGAATTTTCAAAAAAATATTATCTTATTATCTTATCGAATTTTGTCAATTTTTACACTGGTTCGATTTGAGACCGGTAAAAATTATTAATTTATAGTAATTATTAATTTATCAAATATTAATTTATGAAGGTTTTACTGTAGATAATTATTCTTGCAAACATTCTTCCCAATTGTGGTGGACTTTGTGTCTTCAAATTACCAGCTGATCTACCAGGCCATAAAGCGAACCAAGGCCCATCTTGAGTAATTATTATTTGGGCTATCACAAACGGGCTTATTCTATTAACGACGCCGTCTTCGGCTAAAACTAGAATTTTAGTATGAGAAAGAAATTTCATCACGTAAGGCCATTATTTTTTTCTTTCTGAAAAATAAAGAGGGAATATATAAGTTCCACCTGGGCAAAAATTACAGCCTCTAGAGGCAGTGGTTTCATTTGGCGGATTCTTAACGCGCTTCTTCTTTTCGCGATAAAACCTAGAAAACTTTCCTTTCCTTCAATCCACCATCCGCCATGGGTAGGGTTTCCGAGCTCCTCTATCTTCGTTTTTCTATGTGGTTCTTCATCTCGATTTCTCGTCTTTTATGCGTGCTAACGGCTTTTGTCGCTCGATCTGATCTTCTGTCCATTTTGGGTGTATGTTTGTCTTACTGTGTTAACTAACATCGATTATGGAGCTGATGGATTCTTTCCCCTCGTATTTAATCTGAAACCGGAAGTTGGATTCTCAGCGTGAGAAGTAGTAATCGGATTTAGGGTTTAGCTGATTGTTTTTTAGTCTAATGTCTTGTATAGAACTGATCCGCGTAATTTATCTCCTATCTAGAAATTGAGTGAGCTTCACTCTCACACAGTGACGGATTGATTGGGTATATTGCGGATTTCTTCGCCAAATTTCTGTACGTTTTGATTGGGGGTGATATTCTTTTTGATTGTGGAACTGCCTGGATCTACTCTCTGGAGGTCAAACTTGAAATCAGAACTATCTAGTTTTGTAACATGGGGATTCGTATCACGTTATGGTTAGCTGCAGGGATGTAGAAGATGGGTTGTAAAAAGCTTAGATGAAACTTGTTTGACCTGATAAACTTTCCCTTCTCATTCTCAGTAATTTTATTCTCTTGGGCGATCTAGTAGTGGTTTGGTACATACATTTTGGGATGGGCGTGCCACCTTAATTTTGTTTAGCTGTTGATTTTGTTTCATCGAATATTGCAATATGTTTTCCATAATTGGGACTTTTGAGTTAATTCTGTCATTTTCTTTTTTCACATTTTATGTCTCTCATATTTGTTATTATCTATGTAGATCTTGAGGCTGAGATCCGCGCATTACAGCTCGATTCGGCAGGTAATTCCTGAAGAAAACAAGCCTAACAATCATTTTATTATTTCAATGGTACTAAATATTGGTTGACACATGCAGATGAAAACAATGGAGTTGTCGTTCCGGAAGATCATAACGCAGATGGAGTTGAGAAAATGGATATAGCAGAAGAAGGTTCACTGTTACATTCTTTGTCACTCTGTTTAAGTTTGGCCATCTGTGGGTCGTTGGTTACTTACTGTTTCACTGTGGCTATTACATTCGTACTATACAATATTAACCTGTGTTTGAGGGAGGGTCCAAGGTTTATGCTGTGATGAGATCGAATGCTAATTCTAATACCGGATAATTATATTTGCTTTACAGAACTGAAAGACGAAGTGCAAGAATCAGTGCCAGGCCCTGATGAGCAACAAGGTTCCTAGATACTTTCTGCTCACTCTCTTTCAATTTATTTTCCTAAAAGTTAGTTAAATTTATATGAGGTATGCCACGTTGTTGATATATCTTCTGCAATTTGGTGGTTTCAGCTTCCGAGGATCATGATCAAGAAGTGCTCCATCCAGTGCATAACCCAGCGAAAGGTTCTTAGATTTTCTTACACTACTCCTGCCTTGTCTTTCTGCAATCTTGTTGTCTGGTTGAAGATTTATATTTCTTTCTTGTATATTCAATCAATTTAGCTAAAGAGAAGGCAGCCCAAGAGAAGGCTGCGAAAGAGGAAGCTGAAGATGAGGCAGAAGCAAACAAAAAGCGACACTTGAATGTGGTGTTCATTGGGCATGTTGGTATGGCTATATCCTTGTTGACTTCTTTTCATCAATTCTACCTTCATAATAGATAAATCTGGTATATTTTCTAAAATCAATTTCGGGGAAGTTTATGATTGTAAGAAAATTGCCTTGTGTAGATGCATGATGTCAAAAGCTTATTTAACTCAGCTTTGAAATTCCTGTCATGAGCTTTCAGTCTGTGTGTGTTTTAAATTTGTTATGGCTGATTCTTGCTTTAATCTTTACACGACCACTTTCGCTAATAGATGCAGGAAAGTCTACAATTGGAGGACAGATTCTCTTCCTTAGTGGTCAGGTAGACGACCGACAAATCCAGAAGTATGAGAAGGAAGCAAAAGAAAAAAGTAGAGAAAGTTGGTGAGTGTTTCTGATTCATTCAAATTGATAAGGAGTGCTCCTGTTCTAGTTTTCTGTTTTCATAAACTTGTTTATTTTTCCTGTATGCTAGGTATATGGCATATATAATGGATACAAACGAAGAAGAGAGGGCCAAGGTACTTCTTTTGTTTTGATTACTAATTCTTCGTTTGCTAGAACTATTTGTCCTAAAAGATAGAATTCACTTGTCTATAGATTTCCCAGCACTGTTAATGGTTGAATCAAACTTATCTAAGTGATATGGGTAACTTGCTACATTTGACAGGGTAAAACGGTCGAAGTTGGGAGGGCTCATTTTGAAACCGAGAGTACTAGATTTACCATTTTGGATGCCCCGGTAAGAGTTCAACCTGAGATAATAGTTTTTGTTTATTTGTCTTTCATGTGGAGTTTTTTTATTCTAATTCTCTTGTGCTTTTATGAATTTGTAGGGTCACAAGAGTTATGTGCCAAATATGATTAGTGGAGCATCTCAGGCGGACATTGGTGTGCTGGTTAGTCAGTAATATGTTAATGCATCTCTGATTCTTTATTGTAGCTAGCGTCTTTGGTTGGAAGCCTATTAATTCCATGTCCACGGCCCTCTGTTGCAGGTCATTTCGGCTCGAAAAGGTGAATTTGAAACAGGATATGAGAGGGGTGGGCAGACACGTGAACATGTTCAACTCGCAAAAACATTGGGCGTGTCGAAGCTGGTCGTTGTTGTGAACAAGATGGATGATCCAACTGTGAACTGGTCGAAAGTGAGGTATTTACATTGACCTTACTAATTCTTGTCACTATTGATTTTCATATCTCTTTCCGTTTATCCCCGTATTTATGTACTCGTATACAGGTACGATGAAATAGAATCAAAAATGGTACCATTTCTGAAATCCTCTGGCTACAACACAAAGAAAGGTATGCACTGAACTATAAACGTTACAGATTAACTATGGTCTAATTGCATGATTAATTTGTTCTTTTACTCTTTTGTTGTGAAGATGTTATCTTCTTGCCTATATCTGGTCTAATGGGGATAAATATGAACAAAAGGATAGATCAAAACGTTTGTCCTTGGTTCAGTGGCCCTAGTTTTTTCGAAGTCCTTGATTCTATTGAAGTTCCGCCACGGGATCCTAATGGCCCATTCAGGTGAACCTTTACTATACCGTTTTTTTCTTTCCGGTTTGTTCTTTGTTATCAAATATTGGTTGATGCATTCATGAAATCCATGACTTGTGCATTCATGTCGGCAATAACATCTATATGCATTCTGCGTCACTTGCAACTACTCCAGCATATGTTTTACCCTGCGTAGTAGGAAATGTCTTCTATAGTTTCTTTTCCATTCTCTTGTGAAACTAGAATTATTGTCTGTTAACCCGAATTGATTTTATGAATTGTAGGATGCCAATTATTGATAAATTCAAAGACATGGGAACTGTTGTTATGGGAAAAGTAGAATCTGGCAGCATTCGGGAGGGTGACTCCTTGATTATTATGCCAAACAAGGTACTTTCTAGATATCTGTTCTCACATTTCATATTTAATTGCCATCTTAGTGCTCCTAATGACTTTCATGCATCACTATAGGAACCCGTAAAAGTTGTTGCTATATATTGCGATGAAGATAAAGTTAAGCGCGCAGGACCGGGTGAAAATTTGAGAGTCCGTATTACTGGCATTGAGGATGAGGATATCCTTTCAGGCTTTGTTTTATCCAGCGCAGGTGAGTATGAAACTTTTCACTTAATTTTTGTCGATATCTGGTATCTTAGCCTTCTTGTTTTCGTAGTTGTACTAATCTGGAGTTTTTCTTTGTTTTCTCTCGCAGTAAAGCCTGTCCCTGCTGTTACTGAGTTCGTTGCCCAACTACAGATCCTTGAGCTGCTTGACAACGTAAGTACATGTTTCTCCTCAAATTTTGAGTATATACAGCTGTGAATAGTCTTGCTTTCTTACCTTATATTCATAAGCGTAATCCCTCGAGCCTTCATTATTTTGCTGGTCCTGTAGGCTATTTTTACAGCTGGTTACAAGGCTATTCTGCACATTCATGCGGTTGTTGAGGAATGTGAGATAATCGAATTGATAAGCCAAATTGATATGAAGACGAGGAAACCCATGAAAAAGAAAGTTCTGTTTGTGAAGAATGGTGCTGCTGTTGTGTGCCGTATACAGGTCTGGTTCCTTCTGATTGCCTTTTCTCTCCCTAAAACTTTATTCACAGCCACAGGTTTTAGCCAATGAAAGAAAAAGCTGAAATATTACTTAAAAACTTGGAAATCCTAATCTCTGCTATCTCTTGCTGTATCTCTGCAGGTTACCAACTCAATCTGTGTTGAAAAGTTCGCAGACTTCCCTCAACTTGGAAGATTCACTCTACGAACTGAAGGTAAAGAAAAGATTTCTGAGACAAAAACAAATGCAATGCAGAATATGATCACTCATCTTAATTTATGTGCATGGTTTAAAAATTCTATCTCGGGTTAAATACAGGGAAAACTGTTGCTGTTGGAAAGGTGACTGCTCTCTCAGGTGCTACCTCAAGCGCTTGATCCAATTTTGTGAGAAGAAAGGTGAGACTTAGTCTTATGATTTCAACTATTTGGAACCACCAAAGGGAAGAGTTATCTTTTAGGAAACAATCCAATCTAAACCGGTTTCTGGTTCTTTGAACTGCAGGAGACGGCTTTCGGGTTACACCAAGATAGGGATTTAGGAAAATGCTGTATTAAGAATGATCGGACGAAGTAAGCTGAGTTCCCTCAACCCAAACCTTAGTTCCTTTCCTCTGGTGCACAATTGAGGTGTGAGATTCACTGCTGCAGAGAGGTGTAACCTTTGACCGTTTTCTGGAAATTTAAATACTAGAAAAGAGTATTATGATGATGAACATAAGTGAGTTTTTTTTCTTGTTAAGCTAAATTTACAATTGTTGCTACCATTACCCTTGTAGCTGAGTCTTTTTCGGCCTTTTGGAGTTTGCTATTTAATAGTTGAGGAAACACTATTTGTTCCTTGATTCTTGTCTTGCTCCGTCTTTTTGCTCCTTGTGACCTGACTGATGCAGTTTTTTGGGGGGGGGTTTGCTCTGCCATTCCACAGCTTCGTGCACCCAAAGTTCATTAGTATATTCAAACCAAATTAGATTGAAACCTCTAGACCTATAATTTTTTTTCCACTTTTTATAAATCAAACCGAAGTGGAATATATGTTAACCCGCCTTGGATTAGACCACAACGAAGAACAAATGTTATTCAAATCTGTTTATTTTTCTTTCACACCAAAATGCCTAACAGAGTCAAGTCGAAAATTTGGCGGATTTAACCGACTTGAACCAGAATCTAGGCGAAACAATTCTAAAAAATTGAATAGCATTCGGATTGGTACGGTAGTGGTGATATGGAGATGTGGTCGAGAAAGATAATTTAATTGAAAGCTTTTCTCAGCCAAATAAAACTGGTGGATCACAATAGAACGACCAGCTCTGGTGTTGTTTTTTTGAGTTTGGTCTGTGTGAAAAATTGATGTGGAAGGAAAAAAGAAGAATGACGAAGAAAGTAAAAGAGTCGGGATCTTCTTTCTAGAGACGAAGATGGCCTCACTAGCTTCTTGGGTTTTGTCTCCATCTTCTTCTTCTCTCGCCTTTAATCGTCGCCGGAGATTACATTTGGCGAAAGCCACGGTCGATGGTATCGTTCCACCGGCACAAAGTCAAATCCCTAACAAAGTACGCTCCTTCTTTATTTCAATGCTTTATTGGTTCAGAGGACTATATATGTAAATGAAACGTCGTTGTAAAGAACTGTGTTTTCTGCAGAGGGATTTAGAGAAACTTTCGTTGATCTTATTGCATGACCATAGAATTTCGTGGAACTAAGGTTTAAGAGCTGTGATATGTTGGTTGGTTAGCAAACAAAACCACGGAAATTAAAAAATAGACTATGAGTTACTACTTATTTCAAATGCAAACTCTCTTATGGGTTGAGAATTTTGAAGCAACTAGTTTTTAATTAATTCTGAAATCTTTTTGTATATGTTACTCACTCCGTATTTGTAGGAGGTAACGGAGAGCGTGAAGCTGTTAAAAACCGCGGCAAAAACTCGAAAAGTTGCAGCGGACGAGATTTTAACTGCCTTCTCCGCCATTGAAAAGGCTAAGATTGATCCATCCACATTCCTCGAAACACTGGGTGGATCCGAGTCCCCTGGACGAACATGGATGCTGATCTTCACTGCCGAGGTCTATTAAAACCTAATTAAGCCCTTCATGTCTTAAAATGTGCTAGTCTTGATTCAAATCACTGACATGGGATCTTATATACCATACAGAAGAAACTGCAGAAAGGTCGTTATTTCCCTCTAACCGCTGTTCAGAGGTTTGATGCTGCGGTAAGTCCATTCTTTATCTTCCAAACTAAAATGGTAGCCTTAAGGCCTGGATTCTCAGTGACATGTGGTTTCAGGCACTTATAACTTAAGTCCTGAAAGCCAGACATTTTCGAAGTAACAGAACAGTTGTTTTTTTTGTTTGAATCTTGGATCAGGGAAAAAGAATAGAGAATGGTGTGTATCTTGGTCCGATAGGAGCTTTGACATTCGAAGGAAGGTTTTCATGGAAGAACCGTATCCTGGCTTTCATCTTCGAACAGATTCGCATCAAGATTGGACCTTTAGATCCTCTAGAGATCGGTTTAGGGAAGAAAGACGCAAAGGAAGAGCCGAGTAACAAAGACCCTTTCTTCATTTGGTTTTACGTTGATGAAGAAATAGCTGTTGCTCGAGGAAGAAGCGGCGGTACAGCTTTCTGGTGTCGTTGTCGCCGCATTGCTTCGTGATGGATGATGAACTCTCTTCTTCTTCTCTGAAAGCTAATCATGTTCTGATGTAAAACCGGATGGTTTCATGTTGTGGTGCTAAAAATGTATCGATTTTCGGTTTGATTAAACCGGGCTTAATAGAAACTGGACTGTGTTTGTTCATTTCGATCGAAAACGTTGTCGTTTAGAGTGACCTTTATGATCTACTGTTAAGCGCACTCGCCCACTTTTCCAGCTAGAGGAGAGTTTTCTCCTTTCCTTTATTCTTTTTTCTTTTTCAATTTTTTTTGTTGGTTTCCCTCGATTTGCCGATTCCGACTGCAAACGCGCCAACGGCTACTTTTTCTCCGGGGCCGGAGCTCCGACGTAGGAAACCCTAAATTTTGCTGAGTCTTCCTCATCGTCGAAAATTTATCGATTTAGAGAGCAATCGAGTTGTAGAGAGGGGTTTTCTGAAAACCAACGTAGACAAGAACAAATATTATTGGTTGTAGCTTGGTGGTTTTAGAATTACCGCAAATGCTGGAAATGGAGCAGCCAAAGAAAGTTGCTGATAGGTATCTCAAGCAAGAGGTTCTTGGGCAAGGTACTTATGGAGTCGTCTTCAAGGCCACTGATACTAAGGTGATTTCTATGCTCGTATCTTCATATTCGTGGCGAGCTCATGAAATTAGGGTTTAGGATTTGTCGATATTATTAAATTTTCTCGTCTTCTGGGTCCAGATATTCGTGTATCTTTAGGGGATTTTGTTGGGTTTTCTCTTTGAGAATCGTGAAGAGTTAGTGCTGAGAATTATTATTTTTTCGTATGATTTTGATTTTCAATATGGATCTTGCAACCTTTTCTGGGTATTTGCATCTCTCTCCCTCACACACACAGATTTTCAGATGAATTTCATATTAGATTTTGAAGTTGTAGTTCCTTTGGAGTATGGGAAGTAATTGTTTTTTTCTTGGGGTATTTGCAGACGGGAGAAACTGTAGCAATCAAGAAGATAAGGATTGGTAAACAAAAGGAAGGTATAAATGTTACGGCTCTCAGGGAAATCAAAATGCTCAAAGAGCTGAAGCATCCACATATCATTCTGCTGATAGATGCATTTCCTCACAAAGAAAACTTGCATCTTGTATTTGAGTTCATGGAGACTGACCTCGAAGGAGTCATTCGCGATTCAAACACATTCCTTTCACCCGCCGACATTAAATCTTACCTCCTAATGACACTAAAAGGACTTGCTTATTGCCACGAGAAATGGGTTTTGCACAGGTACCTTTTTATCCTAAAGAACTTGCTGCTATTTGTCTCTGTAACGTTTGCTTGGTTTACCACTGATTATATTTCGCTTGACGTCAGGGATATGAAGCCAAATAACTTGTTGATAGGACCTGATGGACAGCTTAAACTTGCAGATTTTGGGTTAGCACGTATATTTGGTAGTCCAGATCGTAAATTTACTCACCAGGTTTGGTTTTTGCGCATTGCCATCTATCTTTTGCTTGAAGTATAACTAAATTGATCGGTGAAAAACTAACTTGTAGGAAACTAATCTCAAATGAATTCATTAACGTAGTTTTTACCTGTAGTTATGTCAATGAATGAGGTAGCTTTGAAGTCTCGGAAACTCTTTTGTTTTTTCTTGTTGTATTAATAAGTATGAACTCAAATTACATGGTGGAGCTGTTGCTATTTCATCTCGGTATTATTGATTATCCAAAACCCTGACCTGAGCGATTCCTGCCTATTTTTTCTTTTACTTTGAACACAGTTGGTTACAGTAGATGCGGAACGCACCTTAATTCCTGTTGTTTCTACTTCTTTCATTAACTTTCATATCTTGATATTTCGGATGATGCACAGGTGTTTGCTAGATGGTACAGAGCACCAGAACTTTTGTTTGGTGCAAAACAATATGGTGCTGCAGTTGATGTTTGGGCTGCTGGCTGCATATTCGCCGAACTTCTGTTACGCAGACCATTTCTTCAGGTTAAATCATCTTTACTCATCTCATCATGATTAAAATTATAAATTTAGTCCAACGTTCATCTCTTTGGATCTTATACTGTACTCTCAGTCAGACTACTTCATACTTTTTCTAGTATTATTTGTTTTGTATGCTTACATATTTGGTTTTCCTTCGACGCAGGGAAACAGTGATATTGATCAATTAAGCAAAATATTTGCTGCCTTTGGGACACCGAAAGCGGATCAGTGGCCTGACATGACAAACCTTCCTGATTATGTCGAATACCAATTTGTCGCTGCACCGTCTCTACGTTCTTTATTCCCAGCAGTTAGTGGAGATGCTCTCGACTTGTTGTCCAAAATGTTTACATATGACCCAAAGGCTAGAATTTCCGTTAAGGAGGCTCTAGAACACAGGTGCCTAAAGTTGTCCACCTATTTATAGGCAAAGTATATCAAGTGATCTTCTCACGCCTCTGTCTTTTTCATATTTATAGGTACTTCACTTGTGCACCCGCTCCCACTGACCCTGCGAAGCTCCCAAAGCCACTTCGCAAGCAAGAATCTAAGGCCTCTTACGGTAAACATGATGCAAATAAAGTGGTATCACCACCACGTAAGGTTAGAAGAGTGATGCCTGAGCGTGGGAAGCTTGATTGTTTGAAGTCTCACGTTGAAAAGGATCAACAAGCACCCATGTCATTAGATTTTACTGTCTTAGCTGAGCGGCCTCCAAACCGACCTACCATCACCAGGTAATTTCCCCTACACTCGATTGCTAGTCTCAGATGCTTTTGCAGCCTCAAGGTTAAATGTGTTTTGATGGCTTCTTCTTCTTTCTCATTTTTGTAGTGCCGATAGATCTCATCTGAAGAGGAAACTCGACCTCGACTTCTAGTAGTAATTCTCTTGCCTCGTTGTCTTCTTATCTTCGTTTGCATGCTCTGGTGAGCCAACAACAATGTTCAATTGTCAATTTTTACTGCGGCTGGTGTAAGCTGGCAATTTATTCTTGTTTACAAACTGGAGGAGGAAGCCTAAAATCCACAGTGATAATACTTCATTGTCCTATTTGCTTTATTCATTGTAAACAGATCATCGTGTACTATGATTATAAAGCTCTCTACTTTTGCTTCTGCGAATCTTTTGCACTAAAGAGAGAGCTCCGTTCAATCTTCAAACTCATATTTTTCTTTCAGTGGTGGCCACAACCCCCAAGTGTATAATTAATCCATTAGCTACAAAATCATTGACAGCTAAAGAAGAGTTTACCAACAAAAGGTTTTAAACTTTCACACAAGCCAAGAAAAAAAAACAGATGTCCACAGGTTTTCTTTTTGTCATTCGCGTTTGAAGACAATAACGATGGCTGTGCAGTTGTCCTTGCAATGACGTTCTTTCGCAGCTTCCTTAACAAGACGACGACTTATTGTGCTTACAGACAAGCCCTCCTGCAAAATTACAGCTGTCAGTAAACCCCTCATTCATGTTCTTTATTTTGGTTTCTTTCAATGAAGTTGAGTGTGAAACGGAGGACAAAACGATTTGAACAAGTGGAGTTTCGTACCTTCAAGAGTTTCTGAACAAACCCAACAGCATCGCTTGTTCCAAAAACCTGAAAACGGATGCAGTGTGTAGATTAAATGAGCAAACTTTGAATATAGAAAGACAAATGGGATGTTCTTATAGAGAACTTCATCAAAAGAAACGACGAGCTTACTTCCCACAATCCATCGCAACCAAGAATCATGAAGTTTTCTCTCTCAGTTAATTCAAATGCATGAATGTCTGGAGTTGCAGTGACACCAAACTGGATACAATAACCAGTGTTAGATGCGAATAACTCACATAATTTTAGAATGACTAACAACTTAAAGTCAAGATTAATGCCTGGGGTTGCCAATGAGATGAAGCAAGAGGGTTCACGAAAATGTCGAAAATACCATTACCTTCTTGAATTGACGATCACCAAAAGCCCTAGAAACCTCAAGACGCCCTTGCAACCGTCCATTTGAGCTTACAGCACCACCTGACTGCGAAACTCAAACCAAGTTATTAACAGAACATCATGGCAGAGAAATCTCTGTCTGGCTCATTATAGACAAACCTTTTGAATGCGAGAACGCTCCTGTGGATAAATTGCCTTGTGCTCTCTTGTCAAAACAATTGCTTTGAGAGGATTACATGATGCTTCCGTATGATTTCCCAATTCGCTGGCAGACGAGGATCGTGCCAAAACAGCCTTAGCATCACCAATATTGGCAACAAAAACCTAAAATGCATGAGAGTTTAAGAGTGTGTAATGTATAGTGGAGAATTTTTGTGAACTCCATGTAGAAAAAAAGTCCCACAAATTTTCATCCCCACGGTCATACCTTCTGATCAACTATCCAGACACACACTGCTGTAGCGCCATCTTTCCATCCTCCTGCACACACACAGGGCACAAAGGTCAGGGAGAAGAACAAATTCGAATAAACTCAAGAGCTTTTATGGAGAAGATAATAGCAAAACAATCAACAGCTGAGAGAAAAGTGTAACGTGAATACACAAATCTACCTGAAACACTTTCTTGCAGGAGCAACTCATCGGTTTTCCGGAAACCTGATAGTGAAGTCGTATTATCAGTTCAGAATCTGTGGATTTCAATAGCTAAAAATGGACTGATTTATAAGATAGTAAAGCTGAAAAGACGCATGGAGTGGACTTATAATACCTTCAAGTATGGCTTTTTTAGCAACCTTGACGTCCATCTGAAGCAGCAATCGAACGTTTGGACAAAAAAAAGGACGAGAAAGAAGGTGAAGTGAGAATCTACTGAGAGTGACAGCAAAACAGTCTTGGTTTGCGATAAGAACAACATTATAAAGCTGAACCATTTAGAACAGACCAACTCACGTGGTAACCCAGCTGTAAGAACGTTGAGGTGAAGATGCTTCTTAGCATACTCCGCAGCTAAACGACCACCATGGCCATCATAAATAGCAAAATGCGCACACCTACATTATACAAGTATAACATCAATACAGAAGAGCTTGTAAAAAGAGAGAAAAATATCATTTTGCCAAATCAAGCCTTAGGATTTTCGGAATTCTTAAGTCCCACAACTTTTCTCACAGAATTGTACCAATTATCAAACTTTTAAGTGCAACTGAGAGCTTCCATTTACCTTAGTTTCCCTGGGAAATCCAAAGAAGCGTCGGGCAAAACCACCCAAACATCTTCCATTGTCTGTCTACCTCCTCTGTCTTCAGCAGCAGCAGCTTCAATTAGAAATCCCTTCTTCTCTTCACTTACACAGCTAGAGCTTTCTTCTTCCGCCGCTCTATCACCAACGGCGGCTATGGCTTCTTCTCCGCCGGAAATCTCCTGCTTCTCGTCTTCTGCACCACTGGGGATTTTCGGATCTTCAGTATCACATCCGGCCTCCTCTGACTTCTTGGCCTTCTTCGCCGGCGAGATCAAATCCGAGTCAGCCACGTGTTTGTGGTTCGGTTTCTCCATTGCACCCAAACCAGCTTCCTTCACTCAATTTGTTTCCGGAAAAATAATCTAGCCGCAATCGCCGTCGCGCGAAGGCTTTAAACAAAGTCGCACAATTGTTTTTTACTGTTAGGACCCATAGTATCTGTATATTTCATTTTAACCCCCCAAATAACGTTTTTTACTTCTGTGCTCACAACGATTTTCAAGTTGGCGGCTATTTCACCGTTGCAGTTAGTTGCCATTGCTTAAGGTTTAGTTTTTCAGAGAACGTTCCATCTAACAGAGTGATATTCATAAAGGTCTTTTTTATACATTCAGCGAAGACAGTTTCTGTTCTGCTTGAGGAAATTGTAAGAGACGACGGTATGTACTAAGTTTTTAAAGTAATTGCAAATGTGTTATGGTAATTTGCAGGTCCTTGAGAAGGATGTGAATGGCGTTACACACTATCCTCACGGAAAACCCTGAAGCCAACTTGTATCCTCTGTTGTGTTATGTTCATCTACTAATCAAAGATTCAAAAAAGTTGTGTGGAACACTCCACAGAGGACCTTACTTACCAAACAGTCTCAATGATAGGCATAAAGAAATAGAGAGACCTTTCACTGCTCTCAAATCTTTGTTACTGTCGGATTCATAACCAATCATCAATGTATCTCAACGACAACGTTTAAGATTTGTACTATAAACAGTGTTCTAAATTTCTTCTGTATACTTGCGCTCTAAGCTTTATTACCACTCACATCATCATCACCTTCGTCTTCGTCTTTAACAAACACGTAGACAAGAAGAGCCAGTAAAGGATAACTCACAGTCGTGAGTGACCAGTTCACAATAAGCTGTGACATTAATGGAACCTTACGTGTATCCACTTGCCAAGCTACTGCAGCTCCTGCGCTCTGCACTCCTTTGTAGAATCCACTGTATCTACTCAGAGTCTGCGAGTCGTCAGCGAGTGCTCCGATCAACCAATACACCATACTCTGATACATCGCATCTAAGAGTCCGTAGCTCATATACAGCACGAACGGCCCGGCGAAGTCTCTGCCGGAATCTTTGAAATCAAGTTTCTTCTCCGGTAGATTGTCAAACGAGTAAGCGTGCTGATTCGCTAGCCCTCCTGCCCAAATCACGGTTCCGATCACCGCGACTAAGGATATTCCGGCGAACCCTCTTGCTCTCCGGCTCTTGAAGCTGAAATCCATTATATAGCCGATTGCAATCGATCCGGCCATTTGAGCTCCCCAGTAGAAGACATTGTTGAATCCTCTGGTTCTTAGGTTGAAGAGAAGCCCGTTCACGTTGTTGAACTGGTAGCTGTAGAAGAAATTGCTAGCCCAAGCCGCCGGGACGATGAGGAGCATTTTCCGATCGAGGAATTGTCTGAGCACGGCGGCGAATTCTGTCGACGGCTTCGAGTATTTCACGGCGGAGCATTTAGATCCGTCGTCACGGATCACGGAAGTCGCCGGGAGGATTCCGAGCGAGAGGAGAACGCCGGCGAACATGAAACACATGAACGCGATGTACGTCGCGTCGTTGACCGATGCGGCGGAGCTACGGTGGTAGTTGAGGATAAACGGGATCAATCCGCCGATTACGCCGCCGAGATTGAAGATACTCCAGAACAACGCGATGTAAGTGCCCTTCCGATGCGGCGGAGGGTAAGACGTCATCACCGCTCCTTCTCCGGCCCACAGAAGTCCCGCACCGCAACCCAGCAGAGCTCCGGCGACGATGGCGAAGGCTTGGTGGTGGTGATGGTTGTAGTAGAGGAAAGATCCGGCGTAGAGCACGTAAGTCGAGCAGCCTGCGGCTAACGTGAGCCGTGGACCGAGGACGTTGTAAAACGCGCCGCCTAAAACTCCGAAAACGGTGAAAGCGGTGTAAACGGCCGTGTTAGCGTTGTTAGCGGCGGTGGGATCGACTTGGCCACCGCCTCCCATGCCGGAGAGAGCGTTGAACATGCCTGGACAACAGAAACAGACGAAGCCCATTAAGCTCACTTGAGCTAGAGGAGAATTGAATCGCCATCGTCTTCTCTCCGGCACCGGTGGCTTATTATCCTCTCCGCCGCCGTGATTCTCAGCCGGAGTTTTCTCTTCGTCTCTTACACTCATGATCGGAAACCGTTGAAGATAAACAATTTTCTCTCCTTAACTCAAGAGCACGGATATCTGATGGTAAATTTGTTACTATTCTTCCTTTAATGGCGGAGATCTTCACGGGAACAAGAATATTTTGAAAATATTAATTAATTATTTTCTTAAATGTGTTGAATCTGATACCCCCTAGTACTTAATCTGATCCTAGTATCTAACTGTAATAACTCCAGCGAAAAGAACAAGACGATTACGTACTTTGTTAGAAATTTCAACGAAGGAAAATATCATTTACTAATTTTTTAGAAAAGTAACGAATTCTTGACGTTGACAAAAAAAAACAAAAAGAGTGGATAAGATGATAAAGGGTACAAAAGAATACCCAGTAAAAACTACCGGGTCGGGTTTTTAATTTCTGGAGTCGGATCTAAAAAATCGGGTCAGGTTTAGGAACACGGTTTCTTTCTCGTGGAATATATATAGCTTCCTAAAATCCTTAAATTTATACATTTTATATGTGTGGCCCGAGAGCTTTTTGTCTAAATCCCAGACGAGAAGGGTGAAATTCGTTGCGACCCAAACCTAGAAACTCCCCAGATTATCTATCTCCTCTATTCGATTAGAGATTCTCACGAGATTTCGTCGTCCCCAATTTCCGTTTAGGGAGGAACTTATACTCTTCGCCGGAGAATCAAATCGTCGTGTATTATTTGCCCGAGATCAGCTCCGTCTACCGTATTCAGTCTACAACGATCGCCGGGTGTTCAAAGGCCGAGGCTTTCTGCTCTTCTCTCGATTCAATTCGTTGTATTAACAGTCGCTCGGATTAGGGTTTTAAGGGTTGTTCCCTGAGAAGAGCCCTCCGACTCGTCGGCTACTTTTGTATGATTCCATAGTGTTGTGCTTTATTTTTGCTTTCTTTTAATTTAGCAAAGCCTTCGCTTTTTGTATTCTGTATGATCAACAATTTCTCCATAGTAATCTTCTTCGAGTTTTCGTTTTTTAGCTTTACATTATTCGAATTATTCAGGCAAAGAATCGTTGAGAAAAAAAAAAGGATGAACTTTTTTCTTACACTCGTAGAATCTGGTTGAAACATTGAGAAAAAAAAAGTTCGCAAAGAAAAAATAGTAGAGTGAAAAAAAAAAAAACAGAGAGGATAAGAACAAAGTAAGATCGATGGCTAGTGTCCAGCAAAATGGGCAAAGGTATGGCATTACAGAACCCATCTCTTTGGGAGGACCAACAGAGCTTGATGTGATTAAGACAAGAGAGCTCGAGAAGGTTTTTGCTAATATCTTAAAGCTTGTGTATTGTTGTTATGCTAAATTTTCTTGTTGAACTACTTGTATCTTAGGTCTGTACTGAATTCTACTACGTTGATGTTACTTGGTTGTTCAGCACTTGCAAGATGTTGGATTGTACGAGAGTAAGGAGGAAGCTGTTAAAAGGGAGGAGGTTCTCGGGAGACTAGATCAGGTTTTTTACTGCTTTTGAATCTTTAAGATCTTTTTTTGCTTATGTAGATTTCATATGTGTTTGTAACAAATTCATGATTGTTCTTCGTTGCTTCCGTGTCCAGATTGTAAAAACATGGATCAAAACAATCAGCCGCGCCAAAGGATTGAATGATCAGCTACTTCATGAGGCCAATGCGAAGATATTTACTTTCGGTTCTTATCGTCTAGGGGTAACCATACAGATACATAGAAGATTAACTTTGTTTACTCATTCATTTTGTATTGTGAACGGAAATATAGTGTATTGGTGAAAGCTGTGTTTTTTTCCTACTGTTGTCTTTAGAATTTCCTGTGTAGGAAGTGGCATCACTTGTCCTCACATGCACTTTTGTGTCATTCAAACATATTGAGATCAATTTTATGTCACTTGTATCATCTCTATAAAGTGTTATTTATGATTGCAAATGGTTTTTGAAGAATTTTTCTTTTTCTTAAACTCAGTGTCCTAAGGAATTCCCTTGCAGTTGTGATTGTTTTTAGTAATATCCATATTCGAGCATACTGAGTGTTCCGATAACAGTTTGTTTTGCTTCCTCAAACAGGTACATGGACCTGGTGCTGATATAGACACTTTATGTGTGGGGCCTAGACATGCAACTAGAGATGTACTACAACCTCTTGCATCTATACATTGGCCAGCCTGAATATATCTTCTGTCGATTTATTGTGTTTAACATTCATCTTTATTTTTGCCAACAGGGTGATTTCTTTGGTGAGCTACAAAGAATGCTGTCGGAAGCGCCTGAAGTAACTGAACTGCACCCTGTACCTGATGCTCACGTTCCATTGATGGGATTCAAACTTAATGGAGTTTCTATAGATCTCCTTTATGCACAACTTCCACTCTGGGTTATCCCTGAGGTAATAGTTTGATTAATGAGGATTTTATTTCAGCTATGTTTAGGAAATAGATTCCATTTTGCAGATTATTTTTCTTTTAACTCATTGATATCAACCCAATAAACCCATTCCTACTTATTACAATCAAATTGTTTCACGCTTCATAGTTGTGAATGGATCTATGGGAAAATAGTTAATCTGATACTGTCCCTGTCTGATGTTACTTGTGCAGGACTTAGATATATCGCAGGATTCCATTCTACAGAATGCTGATGAGCAAACTGTTCGAAGCCTCAACGGTTGTAGAGTTACTGACCAGATCTTGCGTCTGGTTCCTAACATTGAGGTTTTGTGCTCACTGAGGATAAATCTCTTTAACTTTTATAAAACTTTTATAACTCATCCGTTTGATTTAATTAGTCTGAATCTATGTTTTTTTCTATGAGCAGAATTTCAGGACAACGTTAAGATGCATGCGGTTTTGGGCCAAGCGACGTGGAGTATACTCTAATGTATGGAGAATTCTTCTCTAGAGCACTTTTACTCCATTTTTTTTTCTATGTGACTATCATGTTGCTTATGTCGGGTCTCTTTTCGACAACTGCTAGGTCTCCGGATTTCTTGGTGGTATAAATTGGGCATTGCTGGTAGCTCGGATATGTCAACTTTATCCTAACGCCCTCCCAAATATGTTAGCGTCACGGTTCTTTAGGGTCTACACTCAATGGCGTTGGCCGAATCCTGTCCTCCTTTGTTCTATGGATGAAGGATCCCTCGGCCTTCAAGTTTGGGATCCTAGAAGAAACCCGAAGGACCGGTTGCACATGATGCCCATCATTACTCCCGCTTATCCTTGTATGAACTCCAGTTATAATGTCTCTGCAAGTACATTGCGGATTATGACAGGAGAGTTTCAGAGAGGCAAAGAAATATGTGAGGTAATGGTTTTGGCTATAATGGTCTTATTAATGGTTTGCGGATTTAGATAGTCCTAATAATGGTTTTGGCTTATATGCAGATTGATACTTATTACAATCGTTTGATGTCTTGCAGGCTATGGAAGCAAACCAAGCAGACTGGGATACCCTTTTTGAGCCATTTGCATTCTTTGAAGCGTACAAAAACTATCTTCAGATTGACATCTCTGCTGCAAATGTCGATGATCTAAGAAAATGGAAAGGATGGGTTGAGTCACGTCTCAGACAGCTCACACTAAAGGTGAAACTCTTGTTTATTCTCTTAGTTGATATTTTTAAAAAAAGTCCGTATATATAACAACACTGACTATTTTACTTGGATATTTACATTGTACTCTTAGATTGAGAGGCATACTTTTGACATGCTTCAATGCCACCCTCATCCACATGATTTCCAAGATGCATCCCGACCACTCCATTGTTCTTACTTCATGGGTCTGCAACGTAATCAAGGAGTTCCAGCAGCAGAAGGCGAGCAATTCGATATCAGAAGAACCGTCGAGGAGTTTAAACACACTGTTAACGGTTACATGTTGTGGATTCCCGGGATGGAGATTAGTGTCAGCCATATCAAGCGAAGAAGCATACCGAGCTTTGTGTTTCCTGGTGGAATTAAACCTTCACATGCCTCTAAAGGAACATGGGACAGCAAACGCCGTTCAGAGCATAGAATCTCTTCTACGGCAAGTGCAGCTACTACTACTACTAATGAAGCGAGTTCTGAAAGTAAAGCTGGTTCTAACAGTCCAGGAGATGGGAGGAAGAGAAAATGGGGAGATGATGAAACTCTCACCGATCAGCTACGGAACTCTAAACACGTTGCTGTTACAGTGCCTGTAGACAATGGTGAAGGCGGGAGCCCGAATCCATCTGTTGGATCCATTTGTTCAAGTCCTCTGAAAGATTATTGTACAAACGGTATATCTGATACCATCAGTAAGGATCCACCAGAGATTGATGTTTCTTTCAGTAGGGACGCACAAGAGAGTCATCCAATAGAGAAGATAAGCACTCCTCTAGCTCCGAGTCAAGAAACAGAGGAGCTTGAAGACAGTTTTGATTTTAGGAATCAAGTGATTGAGCAGATTTCAAATAAAGACGGAATCTCGGTGGGCACTGCAACTATACCACCGTTCGAGGCCAATACTTTAAATGGCTCACCATTCTACAATGAAGCAGTGGAAGAGCTTGAGGTTCCTTTTTTTTTTTTAATCAGTTTCATTACTTAAACTGGTTTCTTGATCTTGTTCTTATCTGAATTTTCTTTTCTCAAAGGTTGTTCCAATGCGGCAGCCCGAGGTGACGCATAGAGCTTCAGTGCAACAGCGAAAACCGATAATCAAGTAAATGGGTTTTTATTTTTATACTTCATTTTTGAATCTGCATATTGGATTTGACAACGTTTGCTAACTTTTGTTGTTGTCGGATTATTCGCAGATTGAGCTTCACGTCTCTAGGCAAAACCAACGGCAAGTAATAATGGGTCTTCCTTACATTTCCAAGAATCTCAGAGCTTATCGAAATTCGAGATATGTTACGTTGAAGGCCTCTTTTTTTGCTTTATTATGTAAAATAAGGATTTTATATGTTGCGACTTTCACTCAATGTAAACTCTTTTTGGATAAGAATGATAATAAGATTTATCTGCAAGAGATTGAGTTTCTTGTTAACAAAAGCTTCGTGTCTTTTTTTTCTTTTCTTGCTACAACTTCTCGTCGTCATTGCAAACTTTTAAATAGAATAACTAAATCTATTACCATAATATAAAAACAAGTTAAGTGACTGTAAAAAAGAAAAAGAAGCTGCAGAATCCGTAGATCACACAAACTCTTGTTCTTACAAGTGCTATTTATATAATATTTCAATCATATAAAAAGACCCAACAAGGGAAAATAAGATCAAGAAAACACATAACTGTAACTGCAAAATCACAAAACAACAAATATGAATCAAGTATCAGATGATTTGGATCTATACAGCAAGAGCCAAAAGGCTTAAATGAAATATCTTGAGATATCAGAAACTAAACAAGACACACATCTCTCAAGGCTTGACGTATGCTGACTTCTTACAGACAGGACAAGCATTCTTCCTCGACAGCCACTGTTTCACGCATTTGACATGGAAGCTGTGTCCACAGTCCAATCTCCCAACCTGACCCTCTCTCTCATACTCATCCTGTCATCAGCAAACATGAACACTACAGTCATGATCTTAAAAGCAATAATCTTTCTTAAGTTTTGAGAAGATGTGGATTGACATACCTGACAGATGCTGCATTTTCTATCAGGAAGAGTATGCGATACAGATGGATTGATTTTCCGAAGACAACGATGTATCTCGTTTTCTTTTAGTCCAGTACTCACATAACCGATTCTATCACCAAGCTCTAGAAGTTGCTGTGTATTTCCAAGCAAAGACACGGAATTAAGTAGAGAAGATGAAATTTGTAATATTTGTCTCATGAGAGTTTGAGAAACATACCTCGTATGACATACTATCAACATCAAGCCTCAAGTTGTGGAAGTGGTCACGTGAATCTGTTATCGTTCCCATTACAAAACCATTCCTGAGCATCATCATCTGCATTGAACAGCATATTTTCAAAATGACTAAACTAGCTGCATGGTTTAGTTATTTTTTTATTTATTTAGTCACTGATTAGCAAAACAGTTTACAGCACCACTGGAGTAATAGTTCACCTAAAAAAGGATTACACTTGAGTATTTGTCTTCCTCTTTATCAGTCACTGGAATATGTAAGAGACAACAGGGCAATCTGAAAAATAGTCCCTAGTTTGATATGTAGCGAGCCTAGTAACTAGTCAAACCTTCAAACATTTACCAGATAGAAGAAAGATACGGCAACTATTACGGCATGAACGTTCTACCTCGGTAAGATCATCAGGGTAAGAGCGTCGAAGATGGCCATGGTATCTACTTGAGAACAACGTTGCTTCAGCGCGTGATGATGACATGAACGTTGAATCAGAGTTGAAGAAAGCGTGAGAATGAGATTCTTGATTGGCAAACCGCCTGTTAAGAACAGAAGAACCCTGCGGAGATTTGTAACATTGTGTGTCATCAAGCAATGTGGTTTCTCGATCAAAACAATCAATAAGAAACTTAATGAACTTGATTCAGTTAACTAATATAATCCAACCATAAGCAAAACCATGGTAACACTCCATCCTCTGACCAAGACAAGACAAAAGGATGGTAAGATTCCATTCTCTTACCGAACTAGAGTTCTCAATTCGGAATTGTTTATTGCTTATCAAACCCAGAGGACCACACATCAAAACAGAAACTAATAATAGAGAATCTCTACCAAAGTAGACCCTTGTGAGTGTCTAAAGAGAATCCAAACCAGAAACTCCAATTTAATAAAACCAACATGGCCCAGCAATAGCATAGGGATGCTACAACGACCATAGCTCCAACCACTCCAAACAGTTTCTGCCTAAACTATACTATTTGCCTAAACAAATTATTAACATTCACATTAATTACTAAATTTACCACCAAAAATACTCAAACATTCAATGGCAATTAGATCATAGAGCCCTCTGGAGTCTGGATTTGCAGATATAAATATACAACATTTACCTCTGTGTGACTAGAACTGTTCTTATCCACATCAATTTTGCGTCGCGACGGCGGAAGGTTCCTTCTTGGAGCCACTGACACGACGGGAGGATCGGCCGATCGACCAACCACCGCATCCGTCGAGAAGCCTAATCCTGGACCGCACCAAACATCTTGAATCGCGACGCAACCGCCGCCGTCAACGTCTCTAGCCTCACTCAAGAACCTAATCGAACCATCGTCGTAGCTTCCCTTGTTCTTCTTCTTCTTCTTCTTTTTCTTCTTGCTGCTTCTAATTCTCGCATCCCAATCCGCGGAGGAGCGAATCACGGAGGGAACAGAAACCTCCTGAGCTGCTGCGGCAGTGCAACCCATCCCCCGAACCCGAAACGACGCCGTCTGAGGGAGACCGAGCTGTTTCTTCCTGGTGGTTTCGTTGGAGGAACTCGGGAGGAGAAAGAAGGAAGACATTGCCGAGTTACAGAAGCGATTAGGTTGGGAAACTGGAAGGACGACGTGGGTCAGCGGCGGATCATCGTCGGCGTCGAGACGACGGATTGATTGGTTCCGCGCTCGTCGGAGTCTGACGTGCTCGCCGATTGTTCTCGAAGACATTCTCAGAGAGCGTAAACTAGTGAAGAAGAGAGAGAGAGAGAGAGTGGAAGGAGAAAATGGAAATGTGGGGAAAGAGAGAATAGACACAGCGCGGGGAGGAAAGATGAGAGAGAGTGATTTCAAGCTGATGATGAGTGATGATGATACAAAAAAAAATATAATTTATATATTTCGTATAATGATTATAGTTTAATATTCACGTGATTTTTTATTTTTCAGATTAACTTTTGTTTTTACATGCAACCGTTGGTATGATTCCAAACAAAATTAGCTCATATCTTGTGAATATGAGGTTTTTTTTAATGTTTTTGCATCTTTTGCTGTTTATTCAAAAAATAAATTAAACACTTTTAAAATTTAAAACTGATGCTTGCTTGTAAAATTGGGAAAGGTCTAATCTCGCTTTTCCTTTTGTCAGATCCTATTTCCACTAGTTTTCTTCAAATAGACTACAGGGAAGACTTCTTGATTCACTGATGACTATTGCCTTCACCTGTTGGCTGTTGAAAGCCCAATAATACTAGGACATATACAAAGCCCACAAAATTTGGTTTTATTTTATTTTTTTGGCGTTACGAAGATGTGTTGTCTGTACTAAAAAAAACTTTAAAGCTTGATCCGCACGTCTGATATAAGTAATTATAGAATATATTTAAAGCTTGATCCCGTGACGAAAATGATTATTTTTTGGGTCAAAATGATGAAAAATAAACACACATACAATAAAAGGGAAGTTAAACTCAAAACGAAAAAAAAAACATACTCGTCCGTAATTTATAGATTGGCTTTGCTCTTATTGTAATTGCAAACTCTAAAATTGATCTTGGTCTTCCTCTGTTTCATCGTTTTCTGCGCTCCTCTCCATCGATGGCGGATAATTATCCCAAGGATGAGGTTTATCTGTCAGCCGTCATCCCAAAGCGTATCAAGCTCTTCAAGGAGTTCCAGGCTAAGCAGCTCGAGCAGCTTCAGTCTCTGCCACACGATCCGATCAAGTAAATACGATGCTGATGATAACTGTTCATAGGGTTGCTTTAGATTGTTTGCATAGCTATGGCCTTTTCATCAGATTCGGTAATTTAAATAAAAGTCTGGCCGTGTGTTGTTTGTTTGTTTGTGTGTATAATTAGGGTTAGGGTTACAACTGGAGATGGTAACAAGGTGAAAGAAGGGAAGAGATGGGAGACCACTCCCAAGGACATGGCCATGCAGGTTTCTAAAGGTTTGGCAGATTCAGCGCTGGTCTCTTCCGTCAACGATGTGTTGTGGGACATGGATAGGCCACTGGAAGGTGATTGTTCACTTGAGTTTTTCGAATTCGATAGCGACAAAGGCCGTGATGCTTTCCGCCATTCTAGCGCCCACATTCTCGGCCAGGTCCTCTACTTATGATCTCATCTAAATTGTGAAAAAAACATTGAGCAACAAAAGTTCACTCGGTAGGATGATCTGTGCAGGTTCTTGAGCAGGAGTATGGGTGTAAGCTATGCATTGGATCCTGCACAACTAGAGAGGAGGTCAGAGAAGCTACTCTGTTTTGGTTCTTGGCTGTAGTGTGCAAATGAAGACAGGTCTCTGATGTTACTAGCGGATTGTTGTTGCAGGGTTTCTATTATGACGCATTCTATGGCGATCTTGGCTTAAACGACAAGCACTTTCCAAACATCGAAGCAGCTGCTGCAAAAGCTGCTCTGCTATCGTTTCCTTACAGTATAACATGTGAATTTATAATGTCACTCAGGTGTTTTATCACATTAGCTACTGCTTCTAAGTCTACATCTCTTCAGGAAGGACACCCATTTGAAAGGATTGAAGTGACTAAGGATCAAGCACTTGACATGTTTTCTGATAATAAGTTCAAGGTGTGTTAAGTAGAGATTTGGTATACGTTAAGCTCCCTTATAATACACATTTGCCTCTCTTCTGTTTGACTTTAATCATCTAAATATATAGGTTGAACACATCAAAGACAAGATCGTTACAGTCTACAGATGTGGCCCCTTGGTTGATTTGTGTAGTGGACCACATATACCAAGTACTTCTTTTCTGAAAGCTTTCAAGTGTTTGAAGGTGAAACCGCTACTCTTGTCTCTAGAAGCTACAACATCACAAATTCGAGTTTGTTTTCTCATGCTTACCAAGTTTATTTCATTTTTTTGTTTCTTTTATTCTCAGGCATCACCAGCTTACTGGCGAGGTAACAGAGAAAGCGAGAGCTTGCAGATAGTTTATGGGATATCTTACCCAGATGATAAGCAACTGAAGGTTTGTTAAAATGTCTTAATTTGGCAGCTACTCTGCCTTCAGATGATGCATGATTTCTATTATCGTGCAGGCTTATCTCGAGTCTATAGAAGAAGCGAAGAAGTATGACCACAGACTATTGGGCCAACAGCACCAACTTTTCTTTTGTCACCCACTCAGGTTCTGTATCAATGCTAATATACAACAATATTATTGTGTTTGCTAGTTCCTCTCTTTATTGTGTTTGCTAATAATATACTGTAAGAAATTCTCAGCCCTGGGAGTTGGTTCTTCCTCCCACATGGCACTCGCGTGTATAACAAGTTAATGGAATTCATTAAGAAAGAATATTGGGAAAGGGGTTACACAGAGGTTTTTCTTTTCACTGTTTAATATACTTGATGAATGTGTGTGTGAAGAGGGTTTGCTAAATTAAGCTTGAATTGGGACAGGTCATTTCACCAAATATGTACAATATGAGTCTCTGGGAAACATCCGGACATGCTGCAAACTACAAGGAAAATATGTTTACATTTGATGTAACACTCTTCTTGACTCTCTGTTACTTTAGCAATTTTCACAGGTGAAATGAAATGACATTCTCTGTATATATTTTCTTCCTTTTGCAGATTGATTAACAAGAGTTCGGGCTCAAACCTATGAATTGCCCTGGTCACTGCTTGATGTTCCAACACAGAGTTCGCTCATATAAAGGTGTCACTTTTTTTGTCTTTATATATCTTACTCATGAAGCTGTAAATTCTATCAATTATCATTGCTGACACCATCCTTTCATCGTATGGTATGTAGAGTTACCCATTAGATTGGCTGATTTTGGAGTGTTACATCGAAATGAGGCAAGTGGAGCCCTTAGTGGGTTGACCGATGTCCGACGGTTCCAACAGGTATAGTGCATTTGGATGTTTCTTGTTTTTTCTTAACACAACATGATCGTGGTGTAGTTAAAACTTGTGTAGGAGCAGAGCGATATCAGAAAATATAACATTAGTTTACATAATTGTTTTCCAGGATGATGCACACATATTCTGTACAGAGAAACAGGTTTGTGATATTTGTTTCTTATCCAGAAACGTTGTATCCTCCCAGATTCTTGTTAGAAGTATTCTGTCTGTTCACAGGTTAGTGGAGAAGTGAAAGGTGCATTGGATTTCGTTGACTTTATTTACACAAATTTTGGGTTTACCTACGAGCTAAAGCTTTCAACGGTATGATATATGGAGATTTCTTGTACCAAATCTGATTCAGTTTTAGAGATATGATCCTGTAACCCATTGTTTGCATGTTCTATTCAATTTCAGAGGCCAGAGAAGTACCTTGGAGATTTGGAAACATGGGATAGAGCTGAAGAAGCTCTTGAAAAGGCGCTAAAGGAATTTGGAAAGCCATTCCTTGTATGTGTACTACTTTCTGATGATGTTTCTACTCAAGTATATATATACACATATGCAATTTATTCTAAAAATGTGATGGATGTTTTGTGCAGCGGAACGAAGGAGACGGGGCATTTTATGGCCCAAAGATAGACATAACAGTTTCTGATGCAATGAAAAGGAGATTCCAGTGTGCTACTTTACAGGTTAAGCTTCTTTTAGTTTTTCTTTATTTCTCTCTCTCTCTCACTCTCTTGCTGTATCTGAACGGTTGTTTGCTTCTTACATATATATATATATCAGCTTGATTTTCAACTTCCTGAACGCTTCTAACTGGAATACACAGCTAAGGATGAAGGGAAGATTGAGAGACCTGTGATGATACATAGAGCGGTGTTGGGGTCTGTTGAGCGTATGTTTGCCATATTGTTGGAGCATTACAAAGGCATATGGCCCTTCTGGCTTAGTCCGCGCCAGGCCATTGTTTGCTCTTTGTCAAACACCAAAGATCATCAGGAATACGCAGAAAAGGTTTTACACTCCCTTATGAGCACCCTGCAGTTACTAGCTAGCAGAGAGTCTTATATCACCTCTTTTTTTCTTTCTGTTTTGTCTGCAATAATTCAAACAGGTGAGAGAACAAATTCACGAAGCTGGGTACTACGTTGATGTTGACACAACGGACAGAGACGTCAGTGAGAAGGTAACTGTTACATGCTTCCGTATTATTACAAGCTCCCTGATCACATAAACAATTGAGGTTGTCATGTTCTGGTATTTTCGGTTAGGTTTGCAATCGGTCGGTCTAAGAGAGGGATTATGCATAGTTTTCTTGCGTAGTACGTTATACATTTTGAGTGAAAGATTGTGGTCTTGTGTTGGTGCGAGAAGCTCAAGTTGCGCAATATAACTACATACTGGTTGTGGGTGATGAAGAGAAAACAACAGGACAGGTCAGAGACTGCTTTTGCTCATTAGTAGTATATGCCTTTATCTGAGCCTCGAGCCTCTCTAAAAAAACAGAGATCTATTGTTTTCAGGTGACTGTTCAACTAGGAGACGAAGACCCTTCAAAATTTCCAGTGATGATGAGCATCGAGACTCTGCTGGATGAGTTCAAGCTCAAGACTGCCAACTTTCTCTGAGACCCATCGGTTTAAAAAAAATCTTTTACATGCATTAATATGTTTTTCTATCTGCACCTCACACACATAAATTGATTCATAACACAAATATAACATTATTATAAACTACTGGACTACTAGCTGTACTAATTTCATGTTAGAATCTTAAATTTTTTCACTTTTTATACTTTTCACCCCAAAAAGTCCATATTGAACAAAAGTTGAAACTTTTCACGCACTTATAAAATTCATATTTTGTGAGATAATATACACATCTAATCAGAAATTTGTACATTTTCCTTGCGGGTGTCTTAATCTTATCCAAATTTGATTGATTTCAACATCTTTGTGCAATAATCAACGTTTCGCATAATTATCCTTCATAATAAAATATGTATATACACAGTTACCTATATTTTTGGGTTGTTCTTTCGTATTGTCTTAAATAAAAGGTGACATACATATTTAACTCAACGAGGAAACCCTAGCAATCATAATGACATCAATTTTGGGAAAACAAAATGAAAAAGGTATAATTCTAATATAAATCTAATTATTTCGAAACGAGAAGTATGGTTATAAGTCGTGTCAAGATGTGTGTTCTTCATCTCCACCTAAATAAAACGAATTATTTTATTCGAGTTATCTAAAGACAAAGGTAGATTTGCTACTTGGATTATATTTCTTGGTGGCTGATAACTACTCCCAACTTAATCATATCTATACTCCAACCTCGATTTCGTCTTTCTGTTATTAACTTATTATTTTTCACAAAAACTAAACTTCATTGAAGCCTAAGGTGCACATATAAAACCATTAGTTACCAATTTTTTTTTTTTTTTTTTTTTGACATCTAGTTACCAAAAAGGTTAGAGGTTCATCATCACAAGTTATAAAATAGTCTGCATATGAAATTATTAATGCAGTCGATCGGGGAAAAAAAAATGAACTTACAAATGCATTAAGGAAGAAGCTACACCTATATAAAGACACAATCTTAGATTTGGTATACAAGTAAAAGTTGGGCTGTCTTAATTAATTTTCACATTTGGCTCAAACAAGAGCTCTACCTGATTAGTAAGTTCTACATAACATATGACCCACCTTATAGTACATGTGGTACGGACTAATTAACATAAACCCTGAGAAGCAGAGTTTCCAACAGACAAAAAGTCGAAAAAGGGAACACAATTCTCGTTGTGATTGCGGTTGCGTTGATCGACATGGACATCTTCTTCTTCATCTTTTCTTGAATTGTTGTCTATCACTTCGGGGTTCTTCGAATCCATTTTGATTTGGAGAAAATTGTAGAACTCCGTCGGTCTTTTGGTTTGGTCTATTTCTCCTGACCATATGATCGATGTCCAAAAGTTAGTTTATAGAAGTTTTACAATTATATAATCGTACCTACAGGCAAGTCTATGAACATCTGCATGTAACTATGATATATCATGTTCGCTTCAAACTAATAAACTATGTAAAGATTCTTGAACAAAGTTATAATAAAAGCTAAATTTAATGTTTCCAAAAAAAAATGATGGATAAAAACATGAGTTCTTGTCCTTGTTTCTAAAATCAGGATACCAAAATGCACCACTACTTGCACATTTTAAAACACGTACGAATATACATGTTAATCATCTAATGGTTATGAATTCGTAATTTGTATATATTCCATATGTATTCATCACTCATAATATATGTGTATATAAATATATTCATGTTTAAGCCATTAATTTGATAAAATTACCTTCATCGATTGGACTATTATTATTCCGAAACCCGATCTTTCCGGTCAAGAACTCTTTGAGGAACTGAAAATGATTGATATGAGAAAATTGATAAGGATAATTGATAGCGGTTGCGGTTGCCAGTCTTCTTTTCTTGTCGCAGTCGTTATAACCAATCATGGAAGTCGCAGCCACCGTACCATCGTGGCCAAGGCCACGTGGATGCATCTTGGAGCGTTCTCGGCCACGACGAGCCATGATGACGTGCCAATGGTTTTTAACGGCGTTATCGGTTCGACCAGGGAAAAATCTAGCAATCACTGACCATCTGTTCCCATGGATCCGATGAGACGCTAGAAGCCTTTCTTCTTCTTCCTCCGTGAAAGGGTTTCGGTTAATTCTAGGATCCAATTGATTAAACCATCTCAACCTACAACTCTTACCTGAGAATCAAATAAACATATAAAAGTCAAAACCAAAGCAAATAAACATAGTATATAATATTTATTGATTTCTTAAGATGGTTTTTTTACCAGATCGACCAGAGAGCTTTTGAGCTATGGCGTTCCAATTATGAGGACCAAATTGTTCGACGAGTTCTCTTAGCTTCTCATCCTCTGCAGGTCTCCAATGGCCTCGACTGCACATCATTCTTTATTTCTTCTCTTTTATCTCTGTGATCTTATATATGTTAATCACAAATACATGTATATATATATGTTGATATATATATAAGAAACCCTAGGTTTGATGTAGGTGAGGGAAGATGGGTATGTAGGAACAAGAAGAAAGCTGAAGAGCAACAGCACCATACATACACATATATATATTCAGATATTATTAAAATTTAATGAATATTATAAGATTCGTTAGAGAGTGAGGGAGAGTTTGGAGGGACGTTTTCACCGGCGATTGATGCCAACGTCTTCCCTAACCAAACACACTCCTTTTAAGTAATCTACCTTTTTTTATTTTATTTTCCACATCTATTTCTTTCTTTTTATTACTTATAATATTTTCCATTATAGATTTCTGTTTATGTGGGATTTTTATTTTATTTTACATGACCGATAATAAAATAAAAAAAGAGATTACACAAAGAGGGGAGAGATTGCTTGGTGGGGTGAATTTCGTTAAACTTTCAACGTCTACTCTTAAATAATTTTTTCTAACCTAAACCCTCTACTTCAGCCACCAACACTTCATCTACGTTTGTATATACTCTTCTGCAAGGATACATACAGATATAATCGTCATGTAACTGTATATATTTATGTATGCAATATTTTATAGTCAGCAGCTTTATATATATGGACAACTTCTAGAACATGATTTAAGATTGGGAGGTACTACTAAAATCTATGGCACAACGATTATACATTTACGTTGCAGACGGTAAAAACTATGGTATGTTTATATGTTAAAATACTATATTTCCATTGTTAGAAATACAATCATTTCTAAAAACATAATAAACGCAACAATCTTTTATTATTTTGATTTTACGTTTTTAGTTTGTAAAAGATGTTTCATAAGAAAAAGCTTAAATGCGTTAGTGTTTTTCTTATATGAAAAAAATATACATGGGGAAATATTTTTCAATTTGATGAAATTCTTACATTACCATAAATCTATATTAAAAAAAAATACAATAGTAGGTCCAAAACACGAGACAATGAGACGTTTGTTAATCCAGGATTTGTGGATATCATCAAACTTGATGAACAGATTCCAACCGTAATACCGTACGCTTTGCCTTCGGTATTAACTAATGGACTATATTACAAGTTATTAACAGATTTTATAATTTCGAAAATATCAATACGTTTTTCACGAATGAAAACTGGTGGAGAAGGAAAGAGTTTGGTAAAGGTGTTGGGGACCTGAGATTTAATTGCAGGTCACGTATAAATTATAATATACAACTTCTAAAATATCTATGGATATGTTTTGTTAACCTTTCAGACCTAACCAAATGTTCATTTTGCTCAAATCGGACCAACGTGGAAACCCTAATAAGACTCTATGCCTTGATGAATTAATTGGTTAACTGATTGATATATCAGTGGCTTTATACTTTACAAAAATGAATGAATTTGACAATTCGTAGCATCTTATTTACTCAGACTGGTCTCGCAGCACATCACTTATAACTTTCTCTCTTGTCTACAGCGATTAGTACTCTCAGCCGGCCCTCTAAAGAGATAGAATAATGTTTCAAAAAATAATTGAAACATGAAAAAGTTGAAAACCTGAAAAAGTGATATATTGTACTTTAGACCTTTCCTTGGGATTGCTTGCAAAACTGTTTATAGGTTGTTTTTAAGGATTGATTGAAATATAGCTTAAAATCTAATCAATTAAATCCCAGGTAAGTCATAATCAATTACTTTACTATGTTTTAGAACTCACTTGCACGTGTGTATAGGAACAAGACCAACATTAATTACTGGTGAAGTTTAGTAGGAAAATAGGTAGAGTTAGCTGGGAAGAAAGTCAATACAATAGATCATATTCATAACTAAAATCTCTTCTATTACCACAAGCAAACCGGATACTGATTACGCTAAACCGTTATAAAGGTCTTTTAACAAATTTTGGTTTATCAAAAAGCAGAAGCAGGCAAAACAAGGATGCTGTGAATTAGAAAGATAATAAATGAGCTAATTGCTAGTTTTATCAATGAAATGTAGCATCATTGTGCTCTAATCAGAAGGAAATAAAAAGAATATATATCCTTTTAACTGACCAATCTTGGAGCATATCTGCGACCGGATTCAACAGCTAATAGGTGTGTCCAAACTATTTTGTTCATCTTTTTTCAACAACTCTTCACCATCCATTAACCATACGGCCCATACCACACTTACACAACTTAATCAAAAGCAGCACGTTACGCAGACCATCCATGAGTCCATGACAAAACCCACAATTCCTCTAGCAAATTTCTGAACTAGGGTTATCTACTTTTCCGAAAAAAATCCTCTATTCGTCGTCTTGATGAAAGATGGACTTATCTACGTTTTGATTGGTTGAAAACGTTAAGAAAAACAAAATTTACTCTTTATCAAAAAAGAATTATATGTTGACCGCCAATAAATGAGTTTGACGAGTTTTCGATGGGCATGGAGTTTTGACGAGATGAACCGGGCCAGATAAAAGAATAACTGTTTTCACATTCTTAACATATCAATCTTCTCAATGCATGCAAAAAGCTCATGCATGTAGACCGAAGTTATAGAGACTAAATCCCATATCTAGTCCTGAGCAAAAAAACCGAACCCGAAAACTCAAACCGGAACCGACCCGGTTATCGGGTTCGGTTATAGGCTATTTACTCGATGGATATTAAATTTAGAAACCGTGGATATTGGATCGGTTCCGATTCCTACTCGATACCCGATCGGTTAACCGAAACAAAATTCTCTTATGTACTTAGAGTTTTGTATAGAGCGATTTTCTGGCGAAGTAGATGAACCCAGAGGTCGATCTACATACCGCTACGTAAGTTTCTGCTATCCAGATCTTATTTTCGTTACTGATTCCGAGTTATCTTCAATCTGGAAATCAGTTTTTAAGTTAACAAAAAATCAGTATTTCAAAAAAAGTTCAGTTGTTTTTCGGGTATTTGATTATATTTCGGATATATGTCAATGATTTCGGGTCTAATCGAGTAAAAAAAACCCGAACTGAACCGAAATTATAAAAAAAAACTATTTTTCCGAATTTTAAACAGTTCTGAGATTTAAAAACCGAACCGACCCGGAACCGTACTAAATCCGAATCGAAATCCTTTCGGTACCTATATGGTATAAAATTTTCAGGTCGGACGCAGAACCGACCCGAATACCCGAATGACAGGACTACACACCGAATACGTCAGGCCAGTTTTGCTTTAACGACGACGTATAGCATCAGTCCAAGCGTTAATTAAACGTCTAATCTCTCGTATATTTTTTCTTGACGTTTCTTTCTCATCACTTTCGTTCTTTTGGGTACGCATCTCCATTTCACATCTGGCAAATGAAAACCCGCCGCCACATAAAAGTTTGAAAAAGTATATTAAAAGGCTCATAAATTAGATTTGATATGTAATAATAATATACTAATTAATCTACTTCTCTAGACTCTAGTGATGTTTGTTGGTTACAAATCACAGAAAAATAAAACTACTCTATAAAAGGAACGAGTTCTAGACGAAAACGAAAAGGCAGAAGATATCTTCAACATAACGGAATGATTGAGGACACGTGTCGTCACCAACCACCTTGCCAGCCTTATAAAGTATTCGGACCGTTGGACGGTGACGGTGAAAGACAGCCGCGATGTTTTGCAACTGCAGCCCTCGACACCTGTCCGGTGGTACCCACGAACAATAATAATGTACTAATTGTTTAGTAATTTTTGTGTTGAGCCCGCCCAAAAAAATAGTAAATCACGTGCCCAACGGGGCTGACACGTGGACAATGACAACAATGGCAGTTTCCTTATATAGCAGAAGCGAAGCCACCGGCGCCTTTATTATGGGACATGTAGACGAACAAGTGTGAATGGACGTGGAGTGGCTATGCACCTTATAACCTTCAGGCCGGTGATATGATTTTGTCCCTCGCTAATTATTATTCTTTTTGTAACAAACAACAAAAATCTAAAATACTTTTTATGATGATTGTCTTTTTTTTAGTTTAATAAGATACTCCCATTTACTAAGTACTACAGCCATCACGTAGTTATATATTCAGTTCCGGTATTTGCCTAAATGTTAACAACGACGTTTTAGATATTTTTATAAAGTAAAAAATGAATTAAGTGTGGACAAAAAGTTCAGTAATGCCATGGATGCCAAGAAAATTAAGGTTAACTTTGGTAGATGTTTTCAGCATACTCTAATATAAAAACATATTCGAAAACATGCAAATAATTAACACTAGAGATATTTTTAATGTAGAAAATAGAATATAAATGTGTGTATTTGAGAGAAAGTGTCTAGATCAGTACAAGACGTCGTAGGAATGAGGCCGATGAACAGCTAATGCCTAATGATGCGAGGCACGTCCAAAATTAATTCATTAAAACATTATAGTCCCATCCACTAGGCGTTATATATGTACCTAGAGGATAATACCATTTACATTTAAAATTTTATATATAAACTGGCTTAACTAATCATCAGTTTGCTTTAAGATATGGTATAAGTTGTTCGTAATGTCAGTCTAAACAGAGTCATTATCATATTAAAACTCCAACAAGGAACAGCAGCTGCCAAGGAAACGAATTAATTTGTTGAATATGATTCATATATAAATTAGTCTTCCACAGTATTTTATAATATTCCCTCTGTTTTATATTATAAATTGTTTTGAAAATGTTTTTTGTTTTAAAAATGTAAGTTGTTTTGGTTAACTAATAATTATAATGGACTAATGATATTTTTCATGTTGGTTACTAGAAACATCTCGAAAAATAGAAAATAATAATAATTAGATTCAAAAGTAGTCCCGGTTTTATATAGCTCAAAAACGATTCGATTATTTATATTACAAAAACATATAGTAATTTTGTTGGTGAGTAAAAAAATTCTTGGAGGATTATTTATGAGAATTGATGATGTTGAATTGTGTGTGTGTGTGTGTACAGTTAGTTATACTGTGACTAGTGAGGTGGTAGCAAGAGCATTATTTTCTTCTCGCGTTGAAATTGAGCTCTTCCAATATTTGTCATCTTCTTCCTTCTCTGTACCATTCTTTTGAACAACCATTCTCTTCGACTTCAACAAAGCGAAATTCTCCTGCAATTCCGAAAACTACTCATCTGTTACAATCTCTCTCTCCTTGCAGCCCAGCAGTATAAAAGACCGGCTTTTTTTTTTTAATATATCTGGTAAGAATCTACTTTATATTATTTCAGATTCATTGTCGATTGAATTCGTTTTCTTTTCTATCCGACACGATTTTGAACGATTCATTGGTGAAACTAGGGCTCTGCGCTTTCTAGTTGTTGGTTTATTCCGAATTTTAAAACCATAAATCATTGCTCAGTCCGATTTGGTAGTCTACTGTTTTTTTTTTCTTTCTGCCGAAAATGTTGCTTAAGGTTTTTCTCTTTTCACGAATTCAAGTTTTTCTTTTGGGCTACGATAAAACATCCCTTTCCATTATTCCTCTTTACATTTTTTAATTTTTTTGTCTTTTTTAGTATAATTCTTGGTGACCCTTTACTCAAAATCTTCCCTTTTCAAGTCAAGTTGCTTCGCAGCCATGGAAAATCCTCGTTTTTCTAATGGGTATTTTGTTTCATACCTATTTCCGGGATTTCGTTTAGTTTTCAAAATCCTTGTTAGTGGAGGAAAAATTATGAGTACAACAGCTTCTTAAAGTTTCTTGCTTTCTCTGTGACTCACATGCTTCTCTTCTGCTCCTCTCTCTCGCAGAAACCAATTGCATTAGATAGCTTACAGCCATTAATCTGATAAAGCTCAAGGTGAGAAAATCAAGCTCTTACCTTTTTTTTGTTGGTAAAATTTCCCCCCAGTTTATCAAACGGCGTCATTGGCTTGTTTGTTTCTGCTTGGACCTTGGTCTTAAAGATGATTACTTTGAAGATTCGTGTAGATATCTAGTCACGTTGAACTAAGAAGGTAGTATAGTGATGGCAGATAGCTCGTGAGCTGGGTTTTACTTTATCCTTATGAATCTAGTGGAGGAGGAAGGAGTTGAGCTGTTTTTCGGTTGGACATTAATTTTGCCAAGTTTCCTCCTTATTGCTGTGGAATCATTCTCTCTTCTCCTCCTTTATCAAAATCTGGCACTTATAGTGTTAGATTTGTGTTTCAGCTTTGTAGATTTCCTTTAAGCTCTGTCAAAAATGGGATGCTTTGCATCGACACCGAAAGACTCTGGTGGGAACAGAAGGAAGCCAACAAGCATCGGTGAGGTTTCAGTATATGTACCCGGTTTAAGGATACCGAGACCCGTGGAGTTTTCTCAGGCACTTGGTGAGCAGCTACCAAAGACTCTAGTTGAACGCTTGACAGCTTTACGAACGCGTATAGTAGTGATGGCTAATCAAGAAGGACCTACAATAACGAGAACTAGGAGAAAGACTCAACATGGTATATATATGTCTGACACGATCTTTTTGTTTGTATCTATCACTGCTCTGCTTTCTAATGTTTAGAACTCTTAATGGCATTTCTTTCTTGGCAGGAGGTTCAACACTCTCAGATCTCCATCAGGCTTTGGTAGATTATCTACCTGTTGTCTTGGGATTAACTAAAGATGGTAATATACTACTACTGTATGTGTTTTATAAAGAAAAGATCTGTTTGGTTCCAGAGATTTATTCTGACCCTGCAGCTATTCTGTTTTTCTTCAGGCACCCATCTACAGTTTAAAGTACAATTTAATTGGGTAAATCAGGAGGATGAGGAAGAGGTGCAGTAGCAATCAAAGCAATTTGTCTACAAGTTTCATCATAAATTCGTAGTATGCGGACCGACTCTTACATATTTACTTCTAACCAGGAAACAGCAATGTCAAACGTTTGGTATGAAGTTTTGTCGGTTTTGCATCTAATGGCGATGCTACAAATGTCACAAGCCAATTTACTGCTTCTTCCTAGAGGTTCTAGTGAAGGCCACAACCATCCGAAAGTATCAGAAGGTTAGGCTTCTTCGAGACTCATCTATTTCATACATTTTGGTGATGTTTTGTCTATGATTGTTTTTCTTCTAAATGTTAATCAAAATGTGATGGTGAGGTCCCTCAGACTAAACACTCGGCTTGTTTCTTTTATTATAGAAAACAGACGAGCTTCCATTGATATCTTCTTAAAGGCTGCTGGGTATCTTGACTGTGCTGTTAAGCATGTTCTACCTCAGTTTTCTGCCGAACAAAGGTTTTAGATGACAAAGTTTCTAATGTCTTTTACTCTTGTTGATAATTCTGAATTGATTCTAATGGCACAATCGTTGTTATTCTTTTTTTTCTGCAGGAGAAGTTTACCGGTTGACCTAGCAGAAGGCGTTCTACGGGCTCTTTGCTTGCAAGCACTAGGCCAGGTAGTACATCTGTTTTAATGGATATGGTTAAGTTCTCCCAAGGGATCGTACTATAGCTCTGAGTATGGTGATGAATACGTGATGTTTCTTTCTATCTTTTATAATCTGACATCTTACAAGTTACTGATTTTAGGGTGTTGATATCCAACTTGGCATGGCGATTGATAGCTCAAAGGCCACTCTTGCAGTAAAACGAAGACTTTCATGTGAAATGGTGAAATATTGGCAGCAGGTAAAATTCCTTATTCTTATCCAATTTGCTTGTTTAAGGCTTCCACTTGTCTTGGATACATCTGAAAATTTCCTAATTGGTGGGCACTGAAACAGGCACAAGATAATTTAATGAATCTTCCGTTAGCAAATGGTTGGGGAGAAAAGCATAGACTCTTTGTTAAGTGGAAGTATGTTGAAGCTAAGGTACTGATTTCTAACCTCTCTCTTGCTATCTTACTCCTTCCATTATGTAAACTTGTCTGCTCCATTTCAGTTCTTGTACTGAGCTACGTCTGCATTTTGTTCTGCCCTTCCTTGTAAAATCTCTGTCTCTATAAAACACATAGCAGTGTCTCTCTCTTGAAATAAAGCTTAAATGAGATAGGCGATTAATTAAGGTCCATTTTGTCTAATTTCTTGTCCTTTTTTGAAAACTTTGGATCAGGCTGCGGCTTACTACTATCACGGTTTGATTCTTGATGAAGGAAACACAGAGAAATCACATGGCATGGCAGTCGCTGCTTTACAAGCTGCAGATGAATGTTTCAAAGAAAGTAAGAAAGCATCCGAAGCATTCAACGCCTCCTCACCTACTTCAAGGTACCTTCTTTCTCGCTTATTCTGAGCTCATTTGGTCACAGATTTAGCAGTTGTTTTAAAAAAAACATCCGTTTTTCTTCTTCTTTTCTGCAGGACACCACCGCTTTTTGGGACAATGAAGTATCTAACAGAGAAAATCCCGAAAGATACTTCGAGTAAAGTCAGGATAAACCGTGATCTATACTCTTATGAAAAGTGAGTTTACTCTGTCTTGTGTTTCTTTTGCTTTAACACATAAAGGTGAGTTTTTTTCTTTCTGATCTGTTAATGCTCTCTGATTAACAGAATCATGGAGACGGCACCTACACTTCCTGATTTTTCTCTGGCATTGAAACCAGACGAGTATCAACTTCCTCTCGTTGAAGCTTCATAGTCTGAAGATTGCCCAAAACACGCTTCAAACCAAGTGAAGAGGAATTGAAGATAGAGAGATGTGTAAAACCTTATAGAGCTAAAGAATCAGTGGTTTCCAGTGGCTGCCTGCAAAATGATGGTATGGCAATAGAATTTACTCGACCGGTTCATATTATCTGCTCTCTGTTGTGTGTGAGATGAAAAAAACTTAACAATTTGGGTTTGGATCAATTTACATGAGAGAGATCTTTGTATGTTAATGTAAACATTGTATTTCTGCAATAAAGTATTCTTTCTTCCACTCTGCCATTTCCAGTATTTGATAATACTTCAAGAGTACCTAAAGTATATATTCAAGAGCGAGCAAATGGTGGGGTTATGATCTGTGTGAGAGTATATCTCTGTTCCTGGTGATTAAGGTTGTTGGAGACGAGGTAAGAGAAGGTTTTTTAACTTGGAGCTGAAGCATCAGACAATTCTTAATCAAGGGGTGATGATGCAGATCTCTTTCAGACACGACCGGCAGATTAGTCTCTGCTTTTGGTCAGAGCTTCGTTTCAAAGAAGTAAATTTTTGCAATTCTTAACAATAATTAATTCGTTTTCATAATAATAAAAGTTAATTACCATTTAACCAAAGGTCCAAAACTAATACTCTTTTGAGTTAAATTTTAATTAATGTGTAAATAATGTTAAAATAAAATGACGAATTTTAGAAATTTTTGTTTTTGTTTTTTACCCTTACCCAAACCGGATTATCCACTCTCTGTCTGGTTTCTCTGCGCCGCGATCTCTCACATTGTCTCAAATTTCTCCGAAGCAACAACCTTCATCGATCTTCCTCGTCTGATTTCGTGTATAAGTCGTAAGCTTTCGTTCTCTTGATATATCTTCTTCTTTCCACTGGTAATTCTGGGTTTTGCCAATTTCAAAGTTAAAGAGATTGATGAACCCTAGTTGTTCCCCTTTCTGTCCTACTGTACCGCTGTGCCTAGATTAATCGTGATTTAGTCTCGTAAAGTTATAGATAAGGAACCCAAATGTGTTATTGTGTTGTTCAGAGATAAACGGAACCTAATTTCGAGTTTCCATTGTCACTTATGAATCAGATAAAACCAACGCATTGCTGACCATGCCCGTCCTTTACGAGCAAGATAAGCACGTGTCTTCTGCTATTTTGACCGGACAGGTAGTAGTAATCGCAAGCTTCAGTTCTACATCTGGAATTGTCTTCTGTCTTATAATCGAACAGCTCGCGATAAATTCTGTTGTTTTTGTCTTTGCAGGAGAGAGGCGTGCTTAGATGCCAGGAACGAACATCATTGCTTCATCACTGGAAGCTCACAAAGGAGCAGATAGAGTTGGTGGAGAAAGCCGGTTTTGGTTGGTTTAGGCTAATAGGATCGATCAGTTTGAACAATTCGCTTATCTCTGCGCTCGTCGAGAGATGGCGGAGAGAAACCAACACGTTTCACTTCCCCTGTGGAGAAATGACAATCACTCTCGACGAGGTGTCGTTGATTCTCGGTCTTGCTGTTGACGGGAAGCCTGTGGTCGGCGTTAAAGAGAAAGACGACGATCCTTCTCAAGTATGCCTCAGGCTCTTGGGGAAACTGCCGAAAGGCGAGCTGAGCGGTAATAGAGTGACTGCAAAATGGCTGAAGGAGAATTTCGCAGAGTGTCCGAAGGGAGCTACGGCGAAAGAGATTGAGTATCACACGCGTGCTTATCTCATATACCTTATCGGGAGCACAATATTCGCAACTACTGATCCCAGCAAGATCTCTGTTGATTACCTTATTCTCTTTGAGGATTTTGAGAAAGCTGGAGAGTACGCTTGGGGTGCTGCAGCGCTGGCTTTCTTGTATAGGCAAATTGGCAATGCCTCACAACGGTCTCAGAGTATCATTGGTGGTTGCTTGACTCTTTTACAGGTTTGTTCTTCTCATTTTGTTTGGAGTTCTCCTTAGCTTTAATGAGTTATATCGTCTCTGTTGTTTCTTTAAGAAAGCCTGAGAAGTTTTGTTAACCATTTGTGTTGCTATCTTTCAGTGCTGGAGTTACTTCCACCTGAATATCGACAGGCCAAAGAGATCCACTCGTCAGTTTCCACTGGCACTTTTGTGGAAAGGAAGGCAACAGAGTCGATCAAAGAATGACTTGTTTAAGTATCGCAAGGCACTTGACGATCTCGATCCATCAAATGTAAGAGCTAAAATCATTGCTTTCTTAGGAGATTCTTTGGTTTTGATCCATTATGAATGTTTTTGTTACTACTTAACTCTCTTTAGGTTAGTTGGTGCCCCTTCGAAGGAGATCTTGACATTGTGCCGCAGAGTTTCAAAGATAATCTACTACTTGGTCGGTCCAGAACAAAACTGATCGGACCAAAAGTAGTTGAATGGCACTTCCCGGATCGATGCATGAAGCAGTTTGGGCTGTGCCAAGTTATCCCTGGAGAAGTTCCCCCTAGGAAAAACGAGAAAAGCCATGACGAGGACTTAGTGGAAGACATGAACACAGCAGACGAAGAATGGATGAAACGAAGGGAAAACATTGTGGAGAATGAAGGAGGCAATGGTGATGAAAATGAATATATGCAGTGGTTCACTAGCATCACAGTCCCAAAGCTTCACAGAGATACAAGTCTCGAAGCTGATATAATGAATGTGGTAAATGCATCATCTTCCTTGTTAATAATGCGTAATCGCCTTGAAATTTGCCCCTTTAAAGCATTGTTGTTTCTTTTGTAGCAAGCTGCTATACTCCAATTTGACGAGGTGGCTTCAACGTTGTCATTAGAGGATCTACATCCAGAGGAGAGAGAAGCAATCGAAGAAGCAGTGATGTCTATGTCCAATGCCTTGAGAGTGGGAGATTGGTACGAGGCTCCAACAACAAACAAACGCAAACGAAGAGAGGAACAAACGGAGTGGAGCGAATGAAACCAAAAGAACAGAGATCCTTTCTTTTGTTCTTCTGGCTGATGAGATAGAAAGAAGATGTAAGTCCCATCATCTCTCGAGTTTATGCTTTAACAAGCATTCGTATACTCTGCTAATTGTTTGACTTTAGCAAGTAGAGAGATCTTAGTTTGGTGTATATTAAGAGTACTAAAGAAGTTACATCTACACCATCTACTCTAATACAGATTTAGATGGCACTCAGCTGCAGATTTTGGGAGATCAATATGTGCAATTAATTTCGTTTCAGCTCAACAAGAGCAGTAGATAATAAACGTTAGTTATTATGTCTGAATTTTTTTTAAGTTGGTGTTCTAAACAGTGTATTTCATCAACAGTGATTACAATTGGATAAAGTAAATACATAACGTGTGTGTGATGTACTGATTGATGTTTCTAAATAACGAGATGCGATAAATATGGTAGTATTGCATAAAGCATCATTTATAAGTACAACTTAACGCATTAATATATTTCTCCCAGGAAGAAAAGACCTGCAGCAATTAGCTGTAGTTTTTTGCAGACAAAATGTTATTTCACTCTGATGATCAACATATAAATTTCCTAAAATAGTAAAATGATAGATGACTCAATTGTATATTATTCCAAAAATTATGCAAGTTTATTTGATTGCATAACGCCCCAAATTATCAGAGAATATTTCCAAATAAAAACGGGAGATGAGGTCAGCAAAATCCCAAAAGAAAAGTTAGATTTTGTCACTACACGTCGTTGACAAAATCCGCCGGAGCAAGTGGATAAACTCGCCGACGACTAAAGTTCACGGCAGCTAATCCCTCCGGCACTTTTAAATGATGGTAGAGAGAGAGGAGAGGGTTGGTTTCAGGCATCTCTCGAATAAGGTGAGAGAGAGTACTTGGCAGTAATGGAGAAAGGAGCAAGAGAATTTAAAACCCATAACCTCTCTCTCTTCTACCTCTGTCAAACGCCATTAAAAACCCATCAGTATCAGTTACGCAATTTCTCTTGAGAGACAGGTAAGGAGAGAGAGAGAGAGAGAGAGAGAGAGAGAGAGAGAGATTTTGGAATCTGTAATGAATGTCAAAGGAGTGAAAGGTGGGAGAGATGAAAGCACTAATGGCGGCTTATGATAGGCTCGAGATGTAAGGCCGAGAGATCAATTACTCTCTCTCTCTCTCTCTCTCTCTCTCTTCACTTGCTTCTGTAGAGCGAGAAGAGACATAATTACGGCTTCGAAATTGATTTGAATTTTGGGGGTTTTATTGGGTACTGCGTTAGAGAAAACCTGGAAATTATCGTCTACCAAATCCAGCCTTTTCTCCTCCCTCCCAATATCTTTTTCTCAGATTCTCTACCGTTTCATTTCTTCTCTTCTTTTTATCCTCCTCTCTCTCTCTCTCTCTCACACACACACACACACACACACACTCACACAAAGTTATGCTCTTAGAGATCTTTTGATTTCTTTTTTGTTGCGGTTCAAAGTTGGTAGCTTTTTCCTCTGGGTTGTGTTAATGGCGACTGTTGTTGTGTGATGGTCCAGACTCCAGAGTTAGCAAGTTTACTGATTTCGTTAAAAGAGTAGCAGGAAAAGACTTTTGTTACTGTTTCTTCGTCCGCATATTACTTACTTTGAATAAAAGATGGAGTTTCTCGGCGACAGCCAAAACCACGACAGCTCTGAAACGGACAAGAAGAAGAAGAAGAAGCGATTTCACCGCCACACACCTCACCAGATCCAACGCCTCGAATCGTATAATCCCTTTCTTCCTCTATCTTTTTGTTTTTGTTTTCTGTTCTGTTCTCTCATGTTTTTTGGTTTTTGTTTGCAGAACTTTCAATGAGTGTCAACATCCTGATGAGAAACAGAGGTTGCAACTTAGCAGAGAACTGGGTTTAGCTCCAAGACAGATCAAGTTTTGGTTTCAGAACAGAAGAACACAAAAGAAGGTTTTTACTTTTATTACTTTCTCTCTCTGTCTTGTTTTGTCTCCATAAAAAGATAACCCAATTTTGCTTCCCATGCGTTGTTTCCCGTTGCAGGCACAACACGAGAGAGCTGATAATTGTGCACTCAAGGAAGAGAATGATAAGATTCGTTGCGAAAACATTGCCATTAGAGAAGCTATCAAACACGCCATTTGCCCCAACTGTGGTGAAACTCCTGTTAATGAAGACTCTTACTTTGATGAACAGAAGCTTCGGATCGAAAATGCACACCTAAGAGAAGAGGTTTTAGTTTTTCTTTTTTTTTAAAACCTTCTGATGCATTGTGGTTGGTTTTAGAGTTCAAACTTCCATTAACATTTTGATGTTTTTGTTTTGTCAGCTTGAAAGGGTTTCAAGCATTACAGCTAAATTCATGGGGAGACCTCTTTCTCATCTCCCACCATTACTAAATCCGATGCACATCCCGCCACTAGAGTTATTCCACAGTGGTCCTTCGCTTGATTTTGATCTTCTTCCAGGAAGTTGTTCTTCAATGGCTGTTCCTAACTTACCACCTCAATCAAACCTGTCTTTATCAGACATGGATAAGTCTCTCATGACCAACATTGCAGTGACCGCTATGGAAGAATTGCTTAGGCTTGCACAAACAAATGAGCCTCTGTGGATCAAAACCGATGGATGCAGAGACGTTCTCAATCTCGATAGCTATGAGAATATATTCCCAAGATCAAGTAGCCGTGGAGGAAAGAACCATAACCTTCGAAAGGAAGCATCTAGATCTTCTGGCGTTGTTTTCACTAATGCTGTGACACTTGTGGACATGCTCATGGACTCTGTAAGCAACTAAACCCAAATTGAAGATTTCATTTTCACATTTGGTTTGTGGCTTTTCTCATGTGGGTTTTCATTTCATTTTGCAGGTCAAATCTGCAGAGCTTTTTCCCTCAATTGTTGCATCATCCAAAACCCTTGCAGTGATTTCATCCGGATTCCGCGGAAGCCGTGGAGATGCATTGCATTTGGTAAAAAGAAAACACACTAATTATTGAAAAAGATGAACTTTCCTTTTTGGTGTGTGTGAAACTTTTGATTAACTCTGCTTTGGCTTGTGTTAGATGCTTGAAGAGCTTCAAGTGCTTTCACCATTGGTACCGACACGTGAGTTCTGCGTGCTAAGATACTGTCAGCAAATCGAACATGGAACATGGGCAATTGTAAATGTCTCCTATGAGTTACCTCAGTTTATATCTCATTCTCGGTCATATCGATTTCCTTCTGGTTGCTTGATTCAAGAAATGTCCAATGGCTATTCCAAGGTGTGTGTGTAACTGTTCTGTTTGTTTCATTTTATCAGCATCTCGAATCATCTGATTGTATCTTTGAATATACATACAACAACAGGTCACTTGGGTTGAACATGTTGATATCGAGGAGCAAGAACCGGTTCATGAGATGTTTAAAGACAATGTCCGTGATGGATTAGCTTTTGGAGCTGAACGTTGGATCGCTACTCTCCAAAGAATGTGCGAGAGGTTCGCGACTCTACTGGAACCCGCAACATCATCCCGTGATCTCAAAGGAGGTAAACACTTTGAAAAGGTTTTATAATCTTAAATCAATCAGCTTAATTAGCCTTCCAAGTAACACAGTTTGAAAAACATAACAGTGGTTCCATCGCCGGAAGGGAAGAGAAGTATAATGAGACTTGCTCAAAGAATGGTAAGCAACTTCTGCTTGAGCGTTGGCACATCGAACAACACTCGATCAACGGTTGTTTCGGGATTGGACGAATTCGGAACCCGCGTGACCTCGTATAAGAGCCAGCATGAACCAAATGGGATGGTTCTATGTGCAGCCACCAGTTTCTGGCTCCCAGTTTCTCCACAGAACGTCTTCAATTTCCTCAAAGATGAAAGAACTCGGCCACAGGTACTAGATGCGTTAACATCACTTTGTGTGATATTTTTCGGTTTTATTTTCTTCAATGTTTCTTTGTTATGGTTTTATAGTGGGACGTTCTTTCGAATGGAAACTCGGTTCAAGAAGTTGCTCATATCGGAAACGGTTCACACACTGGAAACTGCGTTTCAGTTCTTCGCGTAAGCTACTTCATTCGAAACCTTAGACAGATTTTTCTAACCTTGATTCTACTGATTGATAATCTGGTATATCTATTCTTCCTTTTTTCTTGTATAATCAGGGATTTGATGAATCTTCATCACAAAACAACATGCTGATTCTACAAGAAAGCTGCGTAGACTCATCAGGCTCGCTTGTTGTGTACACTCCAGTGGATCTACCAGCACTGAACATGGCAATGAGCGGTCAAGACACATCTTATATTCCCATTTTACCCTCTGGGTTCGCCGTGTTACCAGACGGGACCAGGAATAAGCAAACCACAGAGCAAAAAGTTGAAGGAGGAGGAGGTTCATTGATAACGGTTGGGTTTCAGATAATGGTGAGTAGTTTGCAGTCAGCGAAATTGAATATGGAGTCGATGGAAACAGTTAATAATCTCATCAGCACCACTGTCCACCAAATTAAAACCACTTTGAACTGTCCTTCAACTGCTTGAGGACGCCATTAAAAGCTCATTTCCCCATCTGATTTCTGAGGAGCTCTTCAATGATCAGACAAGTGAAAAGTTATTAAGTAGTACTTCTTTTTGCCTTCAATGCCTGCAAAGAATCATTATTCTTCTAGGTTTCTGTCTCCTCTATTCGCTTTCTTGTTCTTCTTTTTTTTCAAGTTGGTTTTTTTTTTTTTTTTTTCAAGAGGAAACATTTTGTGGGAGTCAAGAACGCACCATGCACAAATGCTCTTCATGTATGGTTCGGGCATTGACTTCTGTTTTGTTTCTTTGTTTGTTTATTTTGTCTAATTACAATTGTTTAAGTTACTTCTTTCTTGGCTAAATTTCTTCAATATTTCGTCTATCCCCATTAATCTATTTCTTACCATGGTCATAAATTTTTTGAGAAGGTCATTAGCGGATTATAGTTGAGATTTTCTTGATAGGTAGAAGAGAAAATTTTCCACTAAATTACTCGAGTAAAAAAAAAAACTTAACTTGGAGTTGAAAACAGGGTTGCCCACCAATTTAAAACCACCTTGTTCAGCTGCTTCAGGACAACATTAAAAGCCCATTTTACCATCTGGCTGCAGACTGTTACTTGTTAAGCAAGCAATCGAGCACGGGTGAGACGTTTAGGGAAAGTTAAAAGTTCCATTAGCTGTTTCCTTGTAGAGCTTTGTGTTGATCTCCCAGTTATCTCCCATTATTATCATCGATGATATCAAACCATTTTCTTTCACCGGAAGTCGGATATGCTCTACTAGGCTAATACTGTTTACTTGAGTCTTCAAAAGGTTTATCATAGCCTATGATTCATAGGTTAGAATCCCAAATATATAAACATCATTGTCCAATGACATTGATCTTCATATTCCAATAAATGACTTGTTTAAGGCTCATGGGCCACAATTGATATCTAATGGGCCACATTCGATTAATTGGAAACAAGAAAAAGGACAAACACTGTGGGCGACACCGATTCAGATCGCCGGCGGAGTTTCAGATCTTCTCCACCTTACATTCTCCGAGGAAAGTAACCTTTAGCTACAAATCTACGCTTTTATGCGTTGACTTCGAAAACTGGTTTGCTATAAGTCAAAATCCATTTCTCTCGAAATTTCTCATTTTTTTGCCAAAAGCCTTTTACGCTCTTGAAACCTCGTTTGAAGAAATAATCTCGACAATGGCGGACGTCACAGGATCTGGTACGTCAATCTTCAATTTTCGCCTATCTCTCCCTATATTTATCTGAGTATAAGCCGTTCATATGCGTATATTCAGATCGGAAGCTATAAGTGAACATGATTGTGGAATTGATTTAGGATTTTCGTGGAGATTTTGTAAAACCCAAGTCTTTTCAATTTCTCGTAATTTTACCTGTGTATGCAGAGATGAAAGTAGGTTCGTTTATGTCAGAAAAATCCGCCAAGGTCTTTGTCGCTGGCCACAGGGGATTGGTCGGATCCGCCATAGTCCGCAAGCTCCAGGATCAGGGTTTCACCAATCTCGTCCTTAGAACCCATTCCGAGCTTGATCTCACCAGCCAATCCGATGTCGAATCCTTCTTCGCTACAGAGAAACCGGTTTATGTGATCCTCGCTGCAGCTAAAGTCGGTGGGATCCATGCCAACAACACATACCCTGCTGATTTCATCGGTGTCAATCTCCAAATCCAGACCAATGTGATCCACTCTGCTTATACGCACGGCGTGAAGAAGCTCCTCTTCCTCGGCTCCTCCTGCATCTACCCCAAATTCGCTCCCCAGCCCATTCCCGAATCAGCTCTTCTCACTGGACCGCTCGAGCCGACCAACGAGTGGTACGCAATCGCCAAGATCGCAGGCATTAAGATGTGTCAAGCTTACCGGATTCAGCATCAGTGGGATGCGATCTCCGGCATGCCCACGAATCTCTACGGTCCCAACGACAACTTCCACCCGGAGAATTCACATGTGCTTCCTGCCCTCATGAGGAGGTTCCATGAAGCTAAAGCCAACAACGCGGAACAGGTTGTGGTCTGGGGAAGCGGAAGCCCGTTGAGGGAGTTCTTGCACGTGGATGATTTGGCTGATGCTTGCGTCTTCTTGATGGATCGATACAGCGGGTTCGAGCATGTTAACGTGGGAAGTGGTGTGGAAGTGACGATCAAAGAGTTGGCTGAGCTGGTGAAGGAAGTGGTTGGGTTTGAAGGAAAGCTTGTCTGGGATTGCACTAAACCGGATGGGACGCCGAGGAAGCTGATGGATAGCTCCAAGCTCGCGTCTTTGGGATGGACACCCAAAGTCTCGGTTAGAGATGGTCTCCGCCAAACTTATGATTGGTATTTGGAGAATGTTGTGCAGAAGAAGCAGTAGAAAGGAATCGTTTTCAGGTAAGTGCAACGCGAATGTTATATGCTTTTGCGTTTTGGTTCTTTATCTCTATCTGCTGTAACTTTGTATTCATGGATTCTTATATACCGAGCAAGTTCAGCAAGCTTTTTTTTGTAATAAAACGAATATTGGAATACCAATAACCATATGTATCCTCTTTTTACTCATTTTTGGTCAACTACCACCCAATCAGTTCATAGATAGCACAATCGTTTCAATGGACCATCGTTTTTAAGTTTCTCTTTGTTACTCCAATGCATCGTCACTCATATTCACCTAATTTGGTGGTAAACCTTTAATATTTAACCTAACTACTCACACACTTATGAGTAGTTGACGAATAGGCCTTTCATTACAAATTTTTGGTCAACTACGAATTCAGATCATTAATAAAACATAACACAATTGTTCCACTGGACCGCGGTAGATATATGACAAAAAAAAGTTATGGTTTGGGCCGATGAGGCCCAATTATACCTCGAATCCAGAACAATAACCTTATAGTTAAAGAGGCAAAACCCTCCTGCGCCGCCCGCGTCTCTCTTCTCTCTCTCTCTTCTTATCTCATTACACTCTTCGAAGAAAACCGAACCCTAATTAGCAAATCTCAAGGTAAATTCATCCCTGCAGTGTCCACTTTGCTCTTGTGGCTTATCGTTTCGGTTTAAAGGTTTCTCTGTTTTTTCTTATTTTTTGGAAATGGGTTTGGATTCGGTGTTTCCATTTTTTTCCACGAATCATTTCGCTACTTTATGGATTTGCGATGAGTTTTGTCGGTGTTTGGACATTTATATGTATGCTTGATCGAAAATCTTATACCAAATCGATTCTTAGGCTAAACTCAAAGTACCACTAGCTCGTCTTCAAACACATCTGAGTTCTTATTGCTTTATGCCCTGCTTTTAGTGTCTTTATTTGTCTTGTGTTGCTTCAAAAGGTTCACTACTCTCTTTCTCATTGATTTCTTGTATATAAAGAAAGGCTTTTGTGAATGTATAATCCATAGTTCTAATACCTATCTGCTAATTTCTATTGAATCTCATAAATGCATATTGGTGTTTTATTAATTTGAATTTGTATGCTTCATACACAGATGAATAGGGAGAAGTTGATGAAGATGGCTACCACTGTCCGTACCGGCGGTAAGGGTACAGTCAGAAGGTAACAATCTTTCTTCTTTCAATCTTTTAGCATTTCATTTACTCCGTTTCTGCTTCTGTTGTGAGAACGATTTGATTTCTCACTGCAGAAAGAAGAAGGCTGTGCACAAGACCAACACAACCGATGACAAGAGGCTCCAAAGCACTCTGAAGAGAATTGGAGTTAATTCCATTCCCGCCATTGAAGAAGTTAACATCTTTAAGGATGATGTTGTTATTCAGTTCATCAGCCCTAAGGGTAAAACTCCCAAATTTAGCTCATTTTTTTTAATTATATATGCTCGGAATTTGTAAACACCTCTTTCTTGTTATTGATCATTATTATGTTACTACAGTTCAAGCTTCAATTGCTGCAAACACATGGGTGGTTAGCGGTTCGCCTCAGACAAAAAGTATGCATCTGATCATCATTCTCATCTCTATTTTCTTGTTTCTTCTTCTCTGATTAACATAAAACTTGTTGCTTTCCTGTAGAATTGCAAGATATCCTTCCCCAGATTTTCAGCCAACTCGGTATGTAACCATGCAACTGTGTACCACTTACATGTTCTTCCTCAAGTCAAAGATCCTTAAAATACTTTGCTTTGATCTATTTGCAGGACCAGACAACATGGACAATCTGAAGAAGCTAGCAGAGCAGTTCCAGAAGCAAGCTCCTGGTGAAGGTAATGCCTCAGCAACCATACAAGAGGATGACGACGATGACGTCCCAGAACTTGTAGTTGGAGAGACATTCGAAGGTGCTGCTGAAGAGAAAGTAGCTGCTGTTTCTTCTTAGAGAGAGCGACACCACCACAACAAAAAAACCGCGCTTTGATTTTTACATATCTTTATAAATGTTTGTTCGCTCTCTTTTTTGTAGTGTGTTTCCGACCAGATTCTTGTTTTCTCCTCGTAATGACTTAAGTTTTTTTTATCCAATTGATTTATGTCTTTTGATTATTTGGCAATGAATCAGGTTCTCTCGTCTCCTTGTTCTTTGTGTGTGGATTGGATTTTGATGTGACACATTTGTCACTTTGGAGTTTGGAGAGCTTATTTGGCACTTGTCCTCAAAGAACCAATCCACCTGTATTGTTTTAAGTCTCTTCTCAAACGTTCCAGACATTTCTTTGTTCTCCCTTCAAATACTTTTTTCAGAGAGATGTTTCGTCTTCGTCACATTCTCGTAAACCATGGCATCACTTTTTGTATCCACTCCCTCTTCATCTTCCTTAACTCTGCAATCATGTCACAGTTCGCTTCTTCGTCGCGGTTGCAAACAGAAACTTCCGATATTTGTGAATACTGAGGTGAATCAGACTACAAGACGGTTAAACCCTTTGAGATTCTCAGCGGAAGATGATCGAGCTCGTGAACCTGCGAGCGATGCTTCGTCTCCGGTGGCAATAGCTGAGGAGCGAAAAGAGGACCACTCGAACGATAATGCGCCGCCTTCTCCGGGAAACAGTGAAGAAGATGAAGAGAAATCGAAGCAGCAAGAGATGGACTGGAAGATGGACGAGGAGTTCAAGAGATTTATGGGGAATCCATCAATCGAAGCTGCGATAAAGCTCGAGAAGACGAGAACTGATCGTAAGCTGAAAGAGCTGAAGAGAGAGAGCAACAGTGAGAATCCGATCATCGGAATTTTCAACCGCTTGGCTCGTGATAGTTTGGCTAGAGAGAAAGAAAGGCTCGAGAAAGCAGAAGAGGCTTTCAAGGCTCTCGACCTCAACAAGGTAACTTAATCAATTAATCATCACACAAATGAATCTTCTCAAAGTGTTTTGGACAGCATATGGTTTTAAAAGTGTTGTGATGTAATAACAGTTAAAGAGCTGTTTTGGTTTCGATACGTTTTTCGCTACCGACGTTCGTCGGTTTGGAGATGGAGGGATCTTCATTGGGAATCTGAGGAAACCCGTTGATGAAGTCACACCTAAGCTTGAAGCAAAGCTATCCGAAGCAGCAGGGCGTGATGTTGTCGTCTGGTTCATGGAAGAAAAGTCCAATGAGATCACAAAACAGGTAAGCCTTCATATTTCTCCAACTTTGATGTTCTTCATCTCTGGATGAATGCTCAACATTTTGGATTGTTCTGTTCTTTGTGATTGTAAAGGTGTGTATGGTGCAACCGAAGGCGGAGATAGATCTACAATTTGAATCAACTAGATTAAGCACTCCCTGGGGATATATTACTGCAATCAGTTTATGTGTTACAACCTTTGGAACCATAGCTCTTATGAGTGGTTTCTTCCTTAAACCCGACGCCACCTTTGATGACTACATTGCTGATGTAGTTCCTCTTTTCGGTGGGTTCCTTTCCATATTAGGCGTCTCAGAGGTAAAGCCTAGAAACATATCAAGAGTGATGATAATAGCTCCACGTTGCTGTGATGTTTAATTGTGTGAACCGTTTGTTTCAGATAGCAACCAGAGTAACAGCTGCGAGACACGGTGTCAAGTTAAGCCCGTCGTTTCTGGTGCCATCGAATTGGACTGGCTGCTTAGGAGTGATGAACAACTACGAGTCTTTGCTTCCTAACAAAAAGGCGTTGTTCGACATCCCAGTGGCGCGTACCGCTAGTGCGTACCTGACTTCGCTGCTTCTTGCAGCTGCTGCGTTTGTATCTGATGGTAGTTTCAATGGAGGAGACAATGCTTTGTATATAAGACCACAGTTCTTGGATAATAACCCGCTGCTTTCGTTTATCCAATTCGTTGTTGGTCCTTACGCGGATGATCTCGGCAACGTGTTGCCTAACGCGGTTGAAGGAGTTGGAGTTCCCGTTGATCCGCTTGCTTTCGCTGGTCTTTTGGGTAAAATTTTATTAACTTCTTTGTGTTCGTTTCGTTTTGTTTAGGTTTCTTCTTATGTTTTTCTAAATCGTAGTTTCCTCTGTTTTTTTCAGGTATGGTGGTGACTTCATTGAACTTGTTACCATGTGGAAGACTCGAAGGAGGTCGAATAGCTCAAGCCATGTTTGGAAGAAGCACAGCTGCGATTCTCTCATTTGCGACGTCTCTGCTTCTTGGCATCGGTGGTCTCAGCGGAAGCGTCTTGTGTTTGGCTTGGGGGCTTTTCGCAACTTTCTTCCGCGGTGGTGAAGAAACGCCCGCAAAAGACGAGATAACCCCTCTCGGCGACGATAGGTTCGCTTGGGGAGTAGTCCTTGGACTCATCTGCTTCCTCACTCTGTTTCCCAATACTGGAGGCACTTTCTCCACTTCCTTCTTCAATGGACCTTTCTTCCGTGGTGATGATCTGATCTGAAGATTGAAACTGGATATGCAGAAACAAGTTGTGTAGATTCTTATTTATTATTGTTGATGGAAGAAAAAAAACATTGTAAATTTGTGGAGTTTGGTTTGTATCTATGCTTTTTTGAACATGACTTTTAATGGAACATCACTTAAAGCAAGTCTTCTCTTTCCATCTTTCACAAACACTCCAATGTCTCCGCACCTGACTTTGCAGAAATTGCAGACAGAAGGACAAAACACGATCTTGTAAGCATCTTCGAATTTGTCGATCTTGAACCAGTTACTAACCGTTTTCTGACCCGGGTTCCCCGAAACGCCACAAGTTGAAATAAACAACTGATTCGGCGTCTCCTCGGAACTGTCTAATTTCCAGATCGTAAATAGAGAGAACTCAAAGTTTAGATCAGTCGAGACACGGATGGTTCTTGATTTGTCATATGGTGTGAAATCTACGGGCAGGCCTTTAGAGTCCTTGGATTGGTCTTGGGTCACAATTCTCGGACAAGTTGTGTTCTCGGATTCGGACACGGTTAGTCCGCCGCCGCGGCCGCGAACTACAGGCAAGATGTAGTAGCTGATGCCTGATTGGAGTCTTTTACCGTAGACGTCGATTACTGGTTCGTTGGCGGCTTCGGTGGTGGCTCCACGGTGGCTGATGAAGACGACGAAGAGGAGGACGAGATATAATGGTGATGACATTGTAGGAACTTTCTTTTTATGGAAACTTTTTAGTGTAAATTGAAAAGAGAGGAGAAAAGAGTTTCTATTTATAGGCCGTAGTTATACTTAATTACTTATCTTATCTGCGTGGAAAAATGTAAGTGTTGAGTAAAATATAATGTGTATTATGTAAAAGTCAAACCATATCGACTTCTGGTCAAATGCGTTGGATATTTAGTGGTAGAGCACATACAATAAGCATAACATCGTAGACCTTGACGGTCAAAGCTTGACGACGTCAGATTTTGATCATCCGTGACGTAATCCCTTTCATTGAATAATCGCTATTGTCAAAATGTAGTTAATGTATTATTATGGCTTGTTTTAACACCGACAGAAATTGAAATCTTTGCATTACATTTTCTTTAGAAATTAATTATTTTAGTAATACAAGGTACGTGCGACTCCGTGCTCGAGTTATGAACCGGGTTTTCTGGTTTTTCATGAAATATAACATGAAAATGGGCTTGTGTTGGGCTTAGGCCTTAGACCAAATAAATCTGATAATTTCAACCCAAAGTTTAAAACAGAGTCTACATTTACTGTGAAGAATGTTGCTCTCTCTTCTCCAACCTGCCAGAAGATAATGAGAGCTTCTCCGGCGATATTCTCACTCTCAGTCTCTTTAACTATCCCTGTAGCTCTTGCTTCAACCAAAAATCGTCTCTCCATCGAAGCTTTTCGATTCAAACAATATGTTTCGAATAATCAGAGTTTCTGGAGACCAGGACGTCTCGTCTCAGAGAAACCTGGCAGAAGATGGACCTTCTGCTGCAAATGCCGACACAGAGAAGGAAATAGGTACGCAGAGTCTGATAACGAAGGAGAAGATTTCATTGTGGTTAACTTCTATCGGTTTGTATCAATCGAAGATCCTTCGGCTGTGATTGCGAAGCACCTCTCTTTCTTAAAGGTCCGTCTGGTTCTGTAATTGAAAATCGTCCAAGTTCGGATTTTTCACTGAAAAACTACAAATTCATAGACTTCTTTTGATTTTCTAAGCTTTTACTTTCAGTCCACAATGTAGATTCACTCGAAAAAAACTTGTTAGCATTCTCTCGGTTCATAATTTGAAGTTTTTTCCTAATGGTTTCTTCGCCGTCCAGGATTTGAATATACGTGGTCGGATATATCTCAATGAACAAGGAATCAACGCGCAGGTACTGTTATCCTTTGAATTACTCTTTCATCAAACTATTTGAGGATGCCTCCATATTATGCGACTATAACAAGCTAGGGACAAATCTTGTGTGTTTACTTCTGTTGTTCTTGTTTTCTGCAGTACAGTGGGCCATCTAAAGACGCCCTTGCGTATGTTGAATGGTTGAAAGAAGATGATAGATTCTCTGGTTTACTTGTCCAGATGTCTCCTGCTATCAATGGGCATGCATTCCCTAAGTTGAAGCTACAGAACAAACCCTCCTTAGTGCAGGCAAGCTACATCCCAAGCATTAGCTGCGTCCTAGTGCAATGCTTTGTTATATATTGTAAGATTACTCAACATTAGTTGCGTGTCTTTTTCTTTTTCTCTAGTACGAGGGGGGAATCTCACACCTTCCCTTACTTGATCCACCGATGCGAGCAAAACCTTTAGAACCATCTGAATGGAAAAAGAAACTGAATGATTTAACCGATGACGGTGAAGAAGAATCACCTTCAAGTAGTGGCAGAAGCTGCATATTATTGGATGTCAGAAACGGTATGTATTTTTTTTCATTCCATTTTTGTCTACAGTAGCAGAACAGTCTTGGTTTCTATTATCATCTAGTATCTACATGACTCATCATTCTTTGCTGATACATTTCTCTAGTTAAACGTAATAGTATTTGGTGGTGATAAACATTTGATTTGAACAGGTTATGAGTGGGATGTTGGTCATTTTCGTGGGGCACGTAGACCTGAAGTTGATTGCTTTCGGAACACTTCTTTTGGGCTATCTGATGAAAAGGTACACTCAATCCTAAGCCGATTGCACCTGTTGATTAAGATAAAGTGCAATCAGCTTCACTCACTACGTGCGTATTCCTTGAGTACATCAATAATTTTGCTTATGCGTCTACACTATAGGAAGCTCCTTCAGACCCTTTGATAGATGTTGACAAGGAAAAGACAGATATACTGATGTACTGTACAGGAGGAATACGTTGCGATGTATATTCAACAGTTTTGAGGTAGCACTGTGGCTTCTACTCCTTCATTCTCTTACTCGCGTCTCCTCAAAACAAGATTTCCCGAATAACTCTCTTATGAGAAGTAAAAAAAAAACATATTTTCAGACAGCGGGGTTTCAAAAACCTGTATACACTAAAGGGCGGGGTTTCCCATTATCTTGAAGAAGAAGGCACAGCTGAATGGGTTGGGAATCTGTTTGTGTTTGACTCTCGTCTCTCTCTCCCACCAGCTGCCTACAATAACAACGTCGTGGATGAAGCCAGAAGAGCTCCAGAAACCACCGTAGATACAGGTTTTGCAAGATGCTATATTTGTGATTCACAAGTTGAGGAACTTAGACATCGGAACTGTGCTAACCTTGACTGCAATCGGCTTTTCTTGTGAGTTGCATTATGGTTTCTGTTTCATCGTTTCATGTCTATAAACAAACAGTGTATGACTTACGACAGTTTGATATTGATGGACATCGATTAGTAGTTTGCCATTGTTTTCCCTAAACTTACCTCTACTTTTGTTCCAGATGCTGTGCAGAATGTGTCGTCGACTTGAAGGGATGTTGCTGTTCAAACTGCATTACTGCTCCCAGGCTTAGACCTGTCTTGCATGGAGTAAAGAGATATGAAAAATGGCATGTATATCGCGATTCGTAAGTGCAAAATGCGCCATTGGTTTTATCTCGTCGATAGATTTTTGGAGGCTAGCACTTGTCACTTTAAATGATGTTCACTGCATCTGCCCCTGCGATTTCTCACGGTGTTAAGAATCACACAACAAAAGCAGAAGAGTGCTGAAGCAGAAGCAATAAATACTAGTCAGTCAATTTTTGAGGTTCTTCGGGTGTGTTACTTGTTGTCAGAACTCAAATTTTCATTTCAACATGTACAATAACAAAGCTTGTAGCAATTCACAACTTAATCTATCTGCTGTAATTGCGGCACAATGCAAACTGTGATGCAACAACATGGTGCTTGTTACTAGTAAAGTAGAAAAATAAATGTAGTAGTGATTATGTTTTGACAAATCCGTGGTTTTTAATATATCTATAACTAACACACTTAGGTTTCTCTGCACTCACAGTACATTGAGATTTGATATTGCAGGCCTAGTGAAATATGGTGGCTTTGCTATGATCAACTTTCTTGAAGTGCCTTCAAACACTGGACAAGCTCAAACTCTACCATCTGCGAGCTCCATTGGTTTGTGTAGCAATATAGTTTCTCAGAGAAGGAGACTGGGTAAGACCATCTGGCGCAACTGTGGTGTTCTGAGTTCCATTCTTCTGCTTCATCCTTCTTCGTGCGATGTAGCCTCTGACCCAAGGAGTTACATCCTCGTTGGTCTTAATCATGATGAAGAAAATGATGCGGTAGATGATAATCATGCTGAGAATCACACTGAGGTTGATCCATTTCGATCGGTGCAAGTCGATCTGGAAGACGTTCTCCAGAACATATTCACCTGAAATCTTGAAAGCACTCGCCTGGCTGTCAAACATCAAGCCTATCAGATCATTCTGGTATTGACCCTGAGGAACAAGCAAAACAAACCAATATTATAGTCACATGATGATGATCAAGCTGAAGCTGATATGAAACGTTTCTTGTGCATTGTTCAACGTCATTACTTGTAACGCCCAGAAGTGGAAGCTGATGTATGACATCGGGTAACGCCAGAAAAGTTTCGGGATGTCATTTGGAAGCCTGAAGAATCCAGAGACCAGCATGAAGATCCCCTGAAACCAAAGTTACAATCGATCAGATTTTTAAGAAGAGCTTCTCTTGGTGCTTTAGAAAAGTGGACAAGAACAACAAAAGCAAAAGCTATGATGAAAGTGAAGGAGGAAGCACCTGAATTCCAGCTCCGATGATGATACCCATGAGGAAGTTAGGAACAATACTAGCAATGGCCATCATCAAGCTCTCCACAACGGTGACACTTGCATAGAGGCAGAGAACAAAGAAGAGGTAGTGAGTGAATCCTGGATGGAGACCCACCATGAAGTAACAGATTGTCCCAGAGATGAAAGTTATCATGATCAGAAACGGCGTTGCAGCTAATGTGTTGGCTATCACAAACGCAGCTACTCCATAGTGCCCGTTTAGCCTCTCTCTTTGGAAGACCTGCAAATCAGTTTCGGTTTAACAAAACCCGTTTTGGTTCATCGGTTTAAGCAAGAAAGCTGCGGGAGGGGATAACTAACCTTCATGTCTTCAACAAACGAAGGAAATCCACCAATTGACATGAATGTTACAAAGCCAAAGACGAAAGACGCACATGAGCCACGTGCCTGGTTTCACAAACAGCAAAAGTATGGACATGGTGAGAGGTAAGATTTAAAAAAACTACAGTTCAAGTTCGAGTCGATCTTTAAAAGATGATATTAGCAAATACCAGAATGGCGCTGTAGCTAGTCCCAACGTTCCAATAGATGGTTCCAATGCAGACAGTGACCAAGATGTAAATAAGAAGTCTGAGCCAGTAATATCCAAAGTCCCTTGACATGTTGATGAAGGATCGCTTGGTTAAAGTGTAGGTCTGCAGAAGGAAACTAGCCTGGCTGCCTCCAGAGTCAAGAATAGTCCCTTTCTGTAGCGTGGAATCAGGTTAAAAAGAGATCAGTGACTCGGTCCCAACATCTAAAAAAAGCTCGAGAAAAGAACAAAGAGTACTTACAAATTGGGATATCTCTTCAACCTTAGCCTTCGCAGCGTAATAATAGTCAGAAGTGTGGTAATAGTCCACCAAGAGTCTAATAGCTTCGGTTGTGGTAATCTTCTCCAATGGATCGTCGCTTGCTTCAAACTGAGAATTAGAACAAGTTCATCAGCAAATGAGAGTTGCAGAGAATTGGGAGCAGTTAAAAAAGGGAAGGACTTTTAGTGTTATTACCCTAAGCTTCATAGAACCTTTCAAAGTGGCTCTAACTTTGTCAAAGTCTGAGTTTATGCATCTCAGGAAATGATCAGAAGGGTTCCTTAAAGCAGGACAGGGAAACCCCGCTTGTGCGAAGAACTGCATCGGTAAGCAAAAGCAACGAGTTAGTTTTCAAGATTGCTTCAGAGAATAATGTTTTCTTTCGGTCAGGTTTCTTGCCTCGTACGCTTCTGAAGCTTGACCAAAGTAAACAGTTTTGCCTCCAGAAAGCAGATACAGCCGATCAAACAACTCGAAAACCTCACTACTCGGTTGATGGATCGATGCAATCACCGTCCTTCCATCTCGTGATAGCGCACGCAATGTCTGAGTCACAAAGAAAGCGGAAGCACTGCACAGAGAGAGAAAAGAAAGAAACTAGGCTTAGCGTGTGTTGTATATACCCTAAATCAGAATTTGTTTGAAACCTTTACCTATCAAGACCACTCGTCGGCTCATCAAGAAAGAGTAAACGAGGTCTCATGAGAATCTCAAGAGCAATACTGACTCTTCTCTTCTCCCCACCACTAATTCCACGCAAATGCCAGTTTCCTATCACAGTATCTGCACAGTCCTGAAGACCCATCTCTATTATTGTCCTCTCCACTAAAGCACGCTTCTCCGACCGCAGCATCTTGTCCGGAAGACGAACTCTCGCTGAATACCAAATCGTCTCTCTCACAGTTAACGTACCAATCAAGTTATCGTCTTGCGTCACATAAGCCTGTAAATAATGGCCAGATTCAGAAAGAACACATGAATCAATATACAAAAAAAAAAAGTTAAAAAGAAAAATAAGATTGTTATTTCCCTTTATTAACACACTATGAATAGCTAAGATCCAAAATCCAAGAACATTCTCTTATTTCATAAGAAGACAAGCTATAACTGAAACCTATGCGTAAGCATGTATATATGTTTTGGAAGATTGTAAACTTTAAAGTTGAAAAATTGGAACTTCTGTTAATAAAGTTGAGATTTTGTTGATTTTTTTTCTATAAAATTGAAAAATTGTAGCTTTGAGGTTGTGCATAAATACTAACAGCTGTTCCAAAGGAGAGTTTGGTTTTGCGGCCGTTAAGAAGAACGGTGCCGGAGAGGAACGCGTTTGCGGCGAGGCGGCTAGCGAGAGCGTCGAGCATAGTGGATTTTCCGGAGCCGGAGGGACCCATGAGAGCCGTGAGAGACCCCGGTTCGGCGTAACCGGTAAGACCTTCTAGAACATTCTGAGTCTCACCATCTCCCATAGTCACCATCACCGTCAGATCTTGCCAAGTAAGCCTCGCCGACGGATCTCCGATGTACTCCGTTGGAGCTTTTTCTCTCCATATAGATTCACTCAACGGACTTAACCCACCCACCGGAAAATTCCCTCCGCCGCCCGAAACCGGTACGGTGGTTTGTTGTCTGCTTGCTTCTATCTCCATTTAGTAACCAAAACAGAGATTTTTTCTCGTAAAAATGCAAAAAGAAGAAAAAAAAAAAAGCTGAATCCGAGAAAACTGAACAAAAAAAAGGGCTTGTCGAGGAAATGGAAAAGGTGTGAACTTGTGAGTTGAAAGAAAAAAAATTATTGAATCAAATTAAGTAGGAGAAAATCAGGAGAAAAGAGCTTCGTGTAACAGAGTCATGAGAATTCTGCATGAACAACAAACTTGGACTCGTTTCTATTCTCATGAACTTCAATGACTGAAACAGACCAAACACTTCTTCTTCTTCTTTTTTGGTTTATTCTCTATTATCTCCAACTTCAAGATAATGCGGGGTTTTATTTATTTGTTTTAAAAACATTGAAAAAAAATTCTTGATTCGAACCAGAAATGAGATAGTTATGAAGACAGCAAGGAGATGGTTGGGAGAAAAATTGAATGAAAATTAAGAAGGAAGTGGGGTCCAATTTTGTTGATGTGGTGAATTTTCCAATTTTCTTTTTGTTGTGGCATTTAATGTGTTCTGGTAGTCGATGGATGGTTGCATTAATAGACCGGTTTCATATAGAGAAGATATTTGATCGAACTTTGGAAAATTTGTTAGTATTTTGTTTTGTAGATGAATTATTATTTTATGTATTGTGCTTAATGGTAATGAAAATGATTAGAAAGAATAGTTATTTAGGAAGCATCTAACAAAAATGTTAAGTGTTATTTTGAAATTTAAGTTTTTGTAGTCAAGTAGAATTCATCACGGTTTTTATACTCCCGCTAAGTTTCGGTGTGAAAGAGTACAAGACACCGCAATGCAAAAAGAAAGAAAAATGGCTTTTGATTATATAACCCATGTATATAAATTAAATGCAGAAAATATTGTTGACAGAAAAGTGCCGAAATAGTAGAAAAGAGTACGAGTCTATTGTTGATTTGTTGGTACTTGTTTTGTTAACAAGGAGTAAGGAGGACCCTTGATGGTATTCTATGTAGGTAAGCGTCATTAATGATAAATTCAATAAAATAACGAACCAACAGCTACTATTGGAAGCTAAATTTATTTTTGTTGAAAAGTTTCTATTTTGTTACTGATTGTTTGCAGTTTGCAGTTTGCACCTTGCTTGGATTTGATTCAATAAGATTGTATATATTCTCACGGGATTCTTTTTTTCCTTTTTTATATAAACCGTGGAAATTTCAGACATTTTTATGGATTTTATCAACTACTAACAAACGTTTTCCAAACATTTATGTTAAAATGGAGATATGTGATGGTTTTGATAAGTAGTTTAAATCTTTAAACATTATTAACATATTATTCTAAGAGAAATTATATTCTTACTTTTTTAAAACATTGATACTTTTATAAATTTTAAAATACATGCATTTATAATAAACAGAAAATAAGATGACAAAAAAAACAGAAAATATAGTTTTTAATGTTAGTTCCCTTTGGAGTAATAATGATGATTTAATTTTATGGGCTAAGAGTTGAACCAAAAGTTGTCTTGGCTACTATGTATAAAAAGTTCTATTGGGTCATCAACTTGTGTCACAAAAATACTGAGCCCTATAAAAAGGAATGTAGAATGGTGATAATGGTGATAATGGTCATCTAACCAATTAGGCCCAGTAACCGAATCCGTCGTGTTTTATTTTCGCTAAATTGAAGAATCCGTGGTTTTCACTGAGAAAGGAAAAGGAAAAAGAATACATACGTAAATACGTGACAAAATAGCTTTTCGTTACCATTTTTCATAAGAAAATAGTTCGTTACGTATAGACATACGAATGTGATATGTCTTAATCCTAAATTTGGAGATCAGAGACTATATTTTGTCATACAAACACAAGTTAATCACCACAAAGACGAGGAAAAGTATTCGTCGCATCGTACGGTTAGAAACATATTTTGGAAAACCCGTACGTAATGAACTACAAAAACTTCAAGAAATGAGGAAAACGACAAGAAGCAACTGAGCACGTGACTCGATCTAAGGAAACCACATCTCCACGTGGAAACTTAATTTGTTTCAGCTCTTTTTAATTATTTTGTTACTAGAAGTAGATCCGGACTCAAACAAAACCCAAACTTATCAAGTATCAAACCTGCAAAAAGCCATATACTTTTCATTTAAAACGTTGTAAACGGGGAATAAAAGAATAACAATTTCGTAGATAGTAGAACTCGAAATTTACCTATTCGAGAAAACCATTTCACAACGCTAGATTTGTGATAATTTGGTGATTGTTAAGAGTTTTTTCTATGCAATTTATTTGAACACTATCAGATTTAAGATTATGATACAACTTAGAATTACTATAAACTAGTTACTGTTCTATATCATCAGAAGTTTTTGTTAAGTTTTTTAAAAAAGTATTTTGCCTTTTATGTTTTACTATAATATAAGATATTTACCCCCTTTTATTATAAAGAAAAAAATATAAGATATTTTGGATACTTACAAATTTTCCATACTTTTATGTATTTAATTTATAGTTTTGTATGATTTGTTAACTTATTTTCATTACATTTAATGATTTTTATAAAAAAAAAATTTGTGATTCTAGAAAAGAACATCTTATATTTTAAAACAAAAGATATTTACAAATTAATAAAAAAAATGCAACACGTCTGATTTGTGTATCTCGAGAATTTTGACCTATTAAAGTAAGCAATAGAAAAGACAAGATAAGGGATGAAACAAAACAGGAAGAGTCAGAGAAGCAAAACGCGATAGATCGACGCAGCTTCTCGGACACGTGGCGTCAACATAGAGCATCACTGTCTTCACTTCCACTACGTGATGTTCACATTTTGCGATGACTCTAGTCTAAAAGCTCACACAACATCACAGTAGATTAAAATATGAAATAATATGAAATTTAAAGAGATTATGATAATGTAACTATTCCGTTAATGGGAGTCTGATAACTGAGCGTGTTCTAATTGGTATGTGCATATATTGGCTTCTAAAATGTAAATAATTTCTCATATTTTGTACAAATAGAATTGTCTTTTGAAATATTTAAAATTCGTATAGATTTTTTTAGATCATATGTATGAATGATAAATTGGATGTGACGAATACTTGTTTTACCCAAGATATACACTACATTCATATGTCTGTGAAATCTGAGTATTATATTAAATTACATTCATTTATATTTTTATTACAATATACAGTATTTTACAAAGAAAATATTGCAATTTTTATCATCTAATTCAGCAAAACCAGTGTTTTAAAATTAACTAAATGCAAGTATATACTTTTGAAAATTTATTTACAAAGAAAAATCTGTCATTTTAATCACATATAAATTGTTTTTTTTTCTAAATTAAGCATCAATTTCTAAGACAATTTTCTGGAAAACACAAAACTTTAATAAATTATGAAGTTTTAAAAAATAATAATTATTTATGCGTGATGCAAAGAAAAGTTAGTTTTTACATTATTTAATTTCTTAACAGTATTTCAACGAAAAATAAATTTATCAAAAAATTGGGACTTAAAAGTTAAAACACAAACTTTGTAATATTAGATTTTACTTAAAAACATGTTCGTTTTGATATATTTAATGGAAAATTAATTGCCTAACAAAAGTAAAAAAGATTAAGGATAAGTTCTTAAATCTTCAGCAAAAAAAGCTTTTGGTAAATAATTACCTACCAAAACAAATAGATCCTCTTTTTTTTTTTGTCAACAAAACAAATAGATCAAGATAAGAAGAGTAAGAGGGTGACAGAGAGAGGAGAGGAGAGAGACGCTTTTGGTCGTGTTGGTTCTTTATAAAAATAAAATATATTATATCTATCATTTTCCATTATATAGAAGCAAATCATACTCCAAAATCCTCATTCAAACTCTGCTGCAGCTTCTTCTTCCCTTTTTTTTCCTAAAGATTCTTCATCTAAAAATTCAGTAAACTCATCTACGCTTTCTCGTTTATCTTTAATTTTTTTAAGATATCATTTTCTTTTTATAAAACCAAGAACCACCAAAAACACAAACCACCCACCTATTTCTGTGGCTAATCTCTGTTTTCTTTTGTTCTTCCTAGGGTCGTCCTCGTGTCGAGCTTTTTTCAAAATGTGGTGGTTATCATCATCGTCGACGAAAGTCCGATCAAATCTTGAGAGGTTTCTTAGAGGAACCACTCCAAAGCCTCCTTCTTTCTCTCTATCACAGGTACAAATTTCTGTTTTCAGTTTCTGTTGGTGTGAATTTCTTATTTTCCAAGAATCAGTGTCAAGCATATTCTCAGAGTAGTGATTTTAGTAGATTTTCTACCTTAAATCTTTTTTATTATTATTAATTGGTAACATTTATCAATAAGGACAAAAAAATATCAGGATTTCGTGAAGTTTTCTTTCACCACGTGGAAACTCGCGACAGCAAATTGTGTATTGAAAAATGATATATACACGAAAACTCAGTACTATTAAAAAAAAAAAAAATCTTTATACAGAAATTGGTTTGAATATTCTAGAATTCTAGTAAGGTATATCCTCTGAACGTGTCTTCTTTCATCTTTACATCATTTGATGACTGTCTCTTTCAGCAATTATTGTAAATAAATGTGTGATTAAAAGCATGTGGTATAATTATTAACATCGGTGTTGAATTACAATGCTTGTGTTAGTGTGTATAAATATAATAATTAGCATTATCACTAAAAACATGGGTTTAAAAGCTAGTAAAAGTTTGATTTTTTGCTTGTGTGTAATTTGCAGAGCTGTGAGAAGGATTTGAATAGTTTGTGGATACAAGAGAGCAAAGATGAGACTGAATATTTCAGGCTTAGTGATCTCTGGGACTGTTTTGATGAGCCAAGCGCGTATGGAATTGGATCAAAGGTCGATTTAAACAACGGCGAATCCGTTATGCAGTACTATGCCCCGTATCTATCCGCCATTCAAATCTATACTAACAAACCTCCAGCCATTTCCAGGTTTGATCACTTGTGTTTGTAATTGGCGAGTTGTTTCTATGTGTTACAAAATGTGAGGAGTGGAATCTATATTATCTATGGTTGGTCGCAGGAACCAGAGTGAGGTTGTTGATTTTGAGAGTGAATGTTGGAGTGATGATAGTGAGACTGAGAAGCTGTCAAGGTCAACGAGCAGTGGTTCTAGCAAAATATTATGGGATTCTTCTTCTGATGATTCGGGTTATGAAATCGATGGCATTGCTTCGTCGTTGCGAGATAAGCTCGGCTACATTGAGTTTCAGTACTTTGAGTCAGCTAAACCGCACTTGCGGGTTCCTCTTACCGCCAAGGTTTTTTCATTCATTTCAGTTATAGAGTGATTCTGTTTTCTTTATCTTGCATAAAGAACCCTAACTAACTTAGAATATTGGCTTATCTTAGGTTAATGAATTGACTGAGAAGTATCCTGGACTTTTGACTCTAAGGAGTGTTGATTTGTCTCCGGCAAGTTGGATGGCCATTGCTTGGTAAGTATACAAAAAGTGTCTGCATGTGTTTTTCGGCCTGAAGATGGTGATGAAGTCTTTTAACTTTTGTTACGGGTTTAGGTATCCGATATACCATATTCCATCTCGGAAGACCGATAAAGACTTAACAACGTGTTTCTTGAGTTATCATACGCTATCTTCGGCCTTCCAAGGTATATATATATATACTTGGATTGTTATAAAATCTCTTAGCTTAAAGACATATCTTGGTACAAACTGTTGAAACATCTACGACCTTTTGTTGTTTCAATTTAATTAGGTAATTTGGCTGAGAGAGACGATGAGAGTAACAAAATCATGGAGGAAGAAACGTTGTGTTGTGATAATGAATCAGTGACCAAGAGACTTCATTTGGATCCTTTTGGTTTAGTTACTTACAAATTGCATGGAGGTTTGTGGGGTAATCAAGAATCTCGTGACCAAGAGCGGTTAGTTTATCTTCGAAGTGCAGCGGATTCATGGCTTAAACAGCTGAATGTTCATAATCACCATGACCATAGCTTCTTCTCTATGAACAAGAGCTTGTAGATCCAAATGACAAAACTCTGTTTCTTTTTGCTCTGTTTTCTTAGGTACATAGCACCAACTCGCTAATGTAAGAGGTCTCTTTTCTTTCTGCTGTAAGGGCCATTGAAAATAATAAATAATATGGGTTTTGTTTATGAGTTTACAGAGTGATGTGACTGATGAGCATTGTTTGTTTTGTGAGAGACTATATCATAAAGGTCTTTGAGCCCTATGAGTGGTGGAAATGAACCTTATTGGTTTGAACATGATTACACCAACTAATAAAATTTAACAATTTGTGATAATCCACAAGAATTTGTATTGATATTATCCAATGCACACAATATATTGTAAAATCATTTAATTAGTTATAAATTAATTCTATCTTAGTTAAAAGAGAAAATGCCAGTTGTAAAATTTCATCCAAATAATGAATGAATAGCTGATTTTATCCCACACATTCCACCATCCTGTATAATTTCTAAGGTTGCCTGAGTTTGAAATCTCAAATCTATAGTAATCTACATATTTTAGTAGTATAATTAGTTTAATTTGACCTTAGTTTAAATTTGTTTTTTTTTTTTGGGCAAAATCTGGTTGGAAGTTGGAATTACGATTCCAGAGATAAATGGCTAATCCCACAGTTTCTCTTTCTCCTTGTATACTGACATGAACAACTATAACGCCACGAATCTTTCTTCTCCTTTTGATTCTTTCACAAGAAAGCCTCACCGCATTGAAGGGCTTGCACCTTCCCGGAGATGTTTTCGCTCGTGGGTTGCGCGTTCCTTTCTGGGGTTTTCCTGGGAATCGTCGCCCTCCTGGCGGCGGAAGCTGCGGGATTCATGTATCTTCTGAAGCGATTGAATCGGAAGAGAGATCATCAGCTTGCGTCAAAATCCGGCTCTGATCCATCTACCGAGGATTCTAACCCTCGCGAATCCACCGATTTCCCTCTCAACAAACAGGTGATCGATCTTAATTCCTCTTTTGAGTTTTCAAGGGTGTTTTTTTTTTGTTCGTATTCTAAAGAGATTATTTATCCTTTTGAAAATTGAATTGTGGGTCTAATTTCGGAATGTGTGCATGTTGCTTTAGCTGCGAGTTTTGAGCTCCTTACATTGGAAATTCAGGTCGAAAGCCGTAGACTTGACATTATATATATATATATATATAGTGGCTCTTAGGGTTGATTGATTGTTGAAGTCAACAAATTCGATTGAGTTTGGATTATAGTCGAAGTTAGAGCCAGACGATTACTGTTTCTGGCATCTGTGGTCATCCTCTTTCTCAATATTTCAGATTTTTAATCTGTAATAGAAGTTTGTAATTCCAGGGAGTGATCTGGATTTTGGAGTTGGATGAAGGTCTAAAGAACTGGATGAAGGAAAAATTAACAAAAGAGCAGAAGAAGAAGAGAGACTTCTTGGAGATTCATCCTCTTCGAAAATTCGCTCGAATCAAAGATCACAAGCTGATCGTGTCAGATGCTGATGGCACTTTGACTACGGTTTCTTTGAAATGTTGCTCTATTGAGGCTGTTTCAGGGTCTGATCTCCCTACAAGAAAATGGTACCAACTCTTTGTATATGACCTCTTATGATTTAGCAATTGAATAGTGAACACTTTGGTGGAATCAGGTCCTTGAATTAAGTATCATTCATAGTTGTACTTCCTGATTTTTGAGCCTATTACGTTCCGCAACTTCCTGATTGTTCGTTTGCTTTCACCATTTCTTTTTGTTTGTTTCTTAGGGCCAAAAGATTTCCTATAAAAGTTGGAAGCAAGATTTCTTCACCCTTATACAAGGGAGGTCAGGTGTTTTACATCTATCTCGAGACGTCCTGGGAAAAGGAATCATGGTGCAAAGCCCTTCGTCTTGCTGCTTGCGAAAATCAGGAAAGGTTTATTTGGTACTCCACCAAATTGCAAGAAGAGTTCCGTAGTTACGTGACGTCTCTTAATGTTGCATACCCTTCTTTCATGAAACCATCGCTTGGGTTTAGTTTTGAGACACTTGACAAAGGGAACAGAACGGATGGCTCTTCCTCAAAGGTGCGCTTGTTCTTGAAGAAATTTTCGAGAAAGCGATCAAATCGTGAAGACAGGAAAACCTCTGCCCGTTCTTATCAAGATTCACAACATGGAAGTAGCTCAGGGAAGAGCATCTCAGGAAAGAAGATGGGTGATCATATCACAGATGAAACTGATGTGCCTATATTTTCACGTTCTGTGAGCCATAGCAGTCATATGTCTGGGGTTTCAGATGGAGACTGTGAAGATAAGTTTGACATGGATGAAGGAACATTGGCGTGGAATATACTTATTTCTAGGCTTTTTTTCGATCTCAAACGGAATACAGGAGTGAAGAATTCTGTGCAAGCACGAATCCAGGTCTGCACTTTCCTTTCCATAATTCTGAAACGTATCGTGAAAGATGAATTGATTTCATTAACCAAATAAAGACGTAACTTTCTGGTTTTGAACAGCGGTTGTTATCCAACATGAGGACTCCGAGCTATATAGGCGAATTAATCTGCTCCGATGTTGACACTGGAAGTCTCCCACCTCATATACATGGTACTCGGGTTCTTCCAATGGAGATGAGTGGTGTGTGGGCATTCGAACTAGATATTGAATACTCTGGTGAAGCGGTGATTGACGTTGAAACACGGGTTGACATCCGTGAGGTGGATCTGCAGAAAGGCATATCCGACACAAGGTTGCAGCCAAGTTCTGCAGGGGAAGTCTCGTCAAATTCCGTTGAAGATTTTGAAAAGCAATTTGTCATCCCTGTGGACACTGTTGATGCAGGACATGTGAAAATTGATGGAGACAATAAAGCAGGCTAGTTCGATGTTTATTTAATATGGATTAATGCAGTTATCTCTCGTTTTACCCACCGAGATCTTGTCATCCTTATTTCTGTTGAAAAATATTGCACAGGATGATACTTTTCGACTGAATTTTCTTACCATTTTTTTGTTGATTGCAGATGAATCTAGGGGCTCAAAAGGAACGAAAGCGTCTCCAAATGGTGTATCCAGGTGGAAGTCTATTCTTAAAAGCATTGCTGAACAAGTTTCCCAGGTTGATTCTTTTGTTTTAAATGTCTACTAGACATTTGTTTTTGTCTTGTTTGTTAAATTTGCTATAACTCTCAGTTCTCTTGAAAACCTTTGATTGGGTTCTTATGTTGTGTTTTCCGGCATGTCTCAGAATGGTATCTTAGAGTGTATCTGTTTCTCAAATGCAGGTGCCCATCTCTTTGTCAATACGGGTGTCCTCTCTTCGAGGGACACTGCGGGTACACATGAAGCCGCCTCCTTCTGATCAATTATGGTTTGGATTCACGAGCATGCCCGATATACAATTTGATCTCGCATCTTCTGTTGGGGAACACAAAATCACCAACAGCCATGTTGCAATGTTCTTGATCAACCGGTTTAAGGTACACTTTCTCGTTTGGGGTGTCCTCTGTTAGGTCTCTAGTGAACTTTGAGCTGACAGAATGAGATAACACTATGATGTTGCAGACGGCAATACGAGAAGCGGTGGTTCTTCCAAACTGTGAAAGCCTAACGATTCCTTGGATGATTGCTGAAAAAGATGATTGGGTTCAACGCAAAGCCGCTCCATTCATGTGGCTTAATCAAGAAAGCGATCACAATAGCTCCCAGGCAACAGACGCGAGATCTAAATCTGACAAGCCACCGACTTCTTCCTCCTGTGTCCAGTCTGAGCAAATGCAGAAAACTGCAAACGCCACCCAGAAGCCGATAATTTCTGAAGCACGGACTCTGTCTTCTTCCTCCTGTGCTCAGTCTGAGAAAGTGCAGGAAGCTGCCGATGCCGTCCCGAAACCGAATACTGAAGCAGAGACTGTGTCTACGCCATTGCCAAATTCTTCAACTGTAACAGTTGAGAGTGACAAATCCTTGGAAGACCTGAGAACTCCCTTACTGCTGCCAAGCAGCAGTGAAAAGCAGGAGACGAACTCAAGAGGCAGTACCGGAGAGATGACGGTTGTTCAATCACCATCTAGGTCGATCCTATCAAGAGAAGAAGATGATTCAAGGGGAAAGAAACTGGGAAGAAGAGCAAGGATGTTTGATCTTGGGAAGAAAATGGGGGAGAAGTTGGAGGAGAAGAGGCGTCACATGGAGGAAAAGAGTAGACAAATTGTTGAAAAGATGAGAGGACCTTCTCAAAACGAGAGGGGAGAAGCTGTTGCAGGTTCCTCGTACAAAAATTGATTTATAGAAACAGAGGAAGTTGGGCATTGTTACATGTACAGCACCTTGACAGAAAGCCATCGATGTCCGCGTTTTTATCCGATATTTGACCAATTTTTGTGTGAAAATGTTTATTGTTTGTTCTAATAGATACAATACAAGAAACCACGTACTGGTCTGGACTCAATTATACATAGGAAGTTGCAGGAAACAAACCAAAGAGAAACACAACAACACAATCAAAACAGAGATTATTGATACATAGAGAGAACCTTGAACATGAAGCTTGGTCCGGTCTAGTAATCTTCCGGAGCCAATGGCTGGTGGGTACTGTGGTGAGGAGCCTCGTTAACGCTGGGGATGACCATGTACTCATAGATGAGTCCGGCCAGTGCACCACCAATGAAGGGCCCAACCCAATAGATCCAATGGTTATGCCACCTCCATCCCACTAATGCTGGACCAAAGGCTCTAGCCGGATTCATTGATGCTCCATCGAATGGTCCTCCTACCAAAATGTTTGCCCCGACTATGAGCCCGATAGCTAGCGGCGCTATGATCCCAATACTCCCTCTCTTTGGATCGATTGCGGTTGAGTAGACCACATAAACCAAGGCAAATGTAAGTATGATCTCCATCAGTAGCCCATGAAGCTCACCAACTCCAGACGCTACATGGAAACCTATTGGTCTCTGCATCACACAGAATCACATTGTCATTCAGGAACATAAAGTTCCACAGTGTCCGGTTTAATCTTAAACTGTAAATCAAACCGATTGGGTAGTATACGATTAGATCTAATAAGTATGTCAAACCGATCATATATGTAATAGTACATAGAGAGTGATGAGAAGTGATATACCAAGCCATTAGTGGTAAGCCTCAACAAGAGACAAGCGAGGATAGCACCAAGAAGCTGAGCAATCCAATAGTAGACTGCTCGGATCACTGAAATCCTGCCTCCAATTAGAGCAGCAAAAGTAACCGCCGGGTTCACGTGCCCACCAGAGATATTGATAGCCGCCGAAACAGCTGCAAACAGGGCCAATGCATGCGCTAACGCCACCAGAACTAACCCTCCGGGCGTGTTTGTCCCCGTGTGAGCCGCCGTGTCCCAATACAACTTGTCTGTCCAATAACAAACATATATAGTTCAAATCACTAATGCATGATGATGCATGGTTCGAACCAAGATTTGGCATATATGTTATATTTTCTTGTTTCTTCTATATATAATCTTTTTACTTATTAAAACTTATATCGCAACACTATTTGGCTGGAAATATGTTTTTTTCTTATTCTTCCTTGCATTTCCAGTGTATACGTAGAAATTACTACGAACCTAGAGCGAGGAATGAGCCTTCTCCAGCAAAGACGAAGACGAAAGTGGAAAGAAACTCGGCCAAAGTGGCTCTAATGGAGTCCGGGTGCGTCGCCTCGTCAGCTCTGCCGAATCCGTATGCTCTTCTAGCAGATGTTGCCATTTAGATCCCTAATTTAAATGACAATAATCAGAGCTCTCGGTGATGGATGAAGAAGAAGAAGAGACCAAGGAAGAAAAGGCAAGAGAAGAAGAATTGAAAGAGGGAGATCTTAAAAGAAGCCAAGCAGAAGTAATCAGGAGACAGATGTGATACGAGAGTGTCTGAAGCTGAACACGTGGATCCTGTTCGTGTCTATCCATTCCTCGATCTTACCTGATCCTCTCAATCTGGACAGTTCCTTAATTATAATAGTATAACAATGGCACTAGTGTATATGTGTATCTATAATTGTCCATGTTGTGACTGCATGTGTGACAAGTGGATTAAGTTACAGTGTATATATTGATCCGGTTTCGGCTTTCCTCGTCACTTTATTTTGTCTTTTTTATTTATGTACACTTTCGAGTTTCGATCATGATTTGTTACTAGTAAGTCTGTCTCGTTAAACTTGCTTTAGAGGGATGCATTATTTTCATTAAAAACTTTTTGGATGATTAGTTCGATACATAAAAAGTTTTGGATGTTTAGTTCTTTAGTTGTGGGGCCAAAGCGTTGACTTCCATCTTCATACCATTAAAACAGTCGACTGGTTTAGATGTTCCGATTACATAGCTACCACTATAAGGAAGCTATGGTAAAAGAGACATTTAATTGGTACATTCCGGTTTGTACCGGTTTGGTATATATATTGTTGGGGACACCTGAGAGAGAGAACTTTATACTTGCCTTTTTCCGTTTTCCCCTTACACATGTGTTTGTTTTCCCTATACTCTCGGGTGCTCAAGCGCGTGAGTTCAAGCGCGTGAGTTTACGCTATTCTGGCGACCCTGCGACTCTCTCACCATTGCTTCCCTAGGGTTTTCGTCTTTGCAAATCCAGAGCGATCTTCATGAACTACGTTTCAACCTAATCGTCCTCTCTTTTTGATTTCACCGACCTTCGATTTGGTGTTCAAAACTCCTCGATCTCGGTGCTCCGAGCTGAAAACACTAGAGAAAACCCTAGATTTTTGTTGTCAGGGGGTAATGTCTTCTGATCATATAGTAGGAGCTTCGAAGACGAAGCATAAGTGGAGCGCGAGCGGAAACCAGAGCCAGAGCCGATCCAAGCCAATGGTGGTCAATAGACAAGAGCGTTCGGTTCCTCTCGTGTATCCGCCTAACTCGTTCGCCTCGGAGGACGGCCGTAATATGTTGAGGGTAAGTCTGAGCTCGATTTCGAAGCTTGAGGTTAGGAACTTGAAGCGGAAACTTACGGCTGAGCTAGATGAGGTCAGGAGCTTGATCAGGCGGTTCGACCCCGAAGGTAACATCGGTGGCCCCATGGCTAAAACCGGTGCCGTAGGGAGGAACAAGAAGCTGAAAACAGGGAATGGAGTTAAGAAGGGTGGTGCGCATGGAGCTGATAAAGCTACGGTTCAGATTTTCAAGAACTGCAACAATCTGCTTACGAAGTTGATGAAGCATAAGGATGGGTATATATTCAACGCGCCAGTGGATGCGAAGGGACTTGGCTTGCACGATTATCACACCATTGTTAAAGAGCCTATGGATTTGGGTACAGTCAAGGCTAAGCTGGGGAAAAGTTTGTATAAGTCACCGTTGGATTTCGCTGAAGATGTGAGACTTACTTTTAACAATGCCATCTTGTATAATCCAATTGGGCATGGTGTGCATAATATGGCTAAGCTTCTGTTGAGCATCTTTGAAGAGAAGTGGGTCTCCATTGAAGTGCAGTATGATAATCTTCACAGGAAGTTGAAACCAACTCGTGATATCGACTTCCCTCGTCCTGCTTCGACATTTGCTCCTGTCGTAGAGCCATTACCAGCTGCTCCTACACCTTCCCCGTCTCCTCCTCCTCCTCCCGCTTCTCACCCTCCGGTGCTTGAAAACAGGAGTTTTGAGAGAGCAGAATCCATGACAACACCAGTGGAGCCTGAAGCTGTCACTACTGCCCCCGAGAAGCCTGAAGAAGAAGAGGAAGAAGCGCCTGTTGATACTACTAGGGACCTGACGAGGGATGAGAAACGGAGACTCAGTGAAGAGCTTCAGGACTTGCCTTATGACAAACTAGAGACAGTTGTTCAGATTATAAAGAAGAGGAATCCAGAGCTCTCTCAGCAAGATGATGAGATCGAGCTGGATATTGATACTGTTGACATGGAAACGCTTTGGGAGCTTTATAGATTTGTGACTGGGTATAAGGAGAGTATGAGCAAGAAAAAGGAAGATCAGGGATTTGGTTCAGAAAGAGATGCTGAATCTGTTCACAATATAATCCAAGAACCGGTACAGATTTCTGTAGCTAAATTGTTACTTCAGAGGTCTTCTGCTCTTACTGTTTCTAACTTATGTCATTCTTTCTTCTTTTGCTTTGACAGACTACTCTAGCAACTGGCACCGAAACGTCGAGAGTTAATGAATCGGGTAAGGTTTTTTGCTCACGAGGTCATAAACTAAATTCGGATGCAATAGCATTTATTTTAAACACACAAAGAAAGACCTGTGGAATAATGAAACGAGTCTTTGTAACCAGGAAAAGCAATTCGCACGTCATCTCCTGTGCGGCAAGAAAACAACGCAAGTGGATCAAGTAGTTCTAACAGCTCTAGTAGTGACTCAGGATCTTCCTCTAGTGGTAATTGTTGAAACTCTGTTTCAGTTCAACTCCTTTTTTTACCTTGTCAGCATCACCACTCGCATAACTTGTCTTTTGATCTTGCAGATTCTAACAGTGACAGCTCCTCAGGACGTGGATCAGATACTGGTAATTAGGCCTACAAGTCGAAAAAGTGTTTAGCTGTAGTAGAGTCAGAGCCGTCATGTTGTGTTATCCACCACATCGTTTTAATAGCAGAGCTAGGTTTTTTTCTCTTAAGTCGATAGCTTTTCCCAATCGGATTTGTTTTCTGTAGTAGGATTCTTTTACTGTACAGGAAAAATGGAACAACTATCCAGATGCTTTGATCTAATCAACATGCTTGTTCCCTGCTTCTTGATTAGAACAAATTTAGTGCTTATGTAAAGGAAACAACTGGAATGGGGAAGAAGAAGAATTTGATTTTTACCATATTTGAACAAGATTAGCTCTTGGTATATTATTATTCAAAGCATCACATGAGAGCCTTACTAAAATATAACAGTTAAGCCTGTAGAGATGGGGTTACAATCTTATCTTTTACAAAAGCTCCCACTCAGAATCTTCTGATGCAAATGGAACATTCGTCTGTGAGCTTTTGGGGTCTAGAGGTGTTGCAGCATGTTCCTTAGTGTTCATCAGATCACAACCCATGTCTGCATCTCCAAACCATATTGCAAGCTGCTCGTATTCCTTCTCTCTTCTTCTTTTCGAAGTTAAAACATCCATTATCTTACTCTGCTAAAATTATGATAAAGAAGAAACATATTAGGAATCAATGCTGAAAGGACGAACAGTACTCAAATCTTATGACAAATAAGATAATGAAAATGTTTTCTTCTTAAATCTATGACGCTTGTTCTGAAACTAGTCATTGCTGTTGAAAGCAAGGTTTTTCATGAGAGAGTAAGATAGAGAGAGGACCTTGAATGATCTGAGCTGCCGCGTCCTGTCGCGTGCTTCATATAGCAAATTGTCATCAAAATCTGAGGGGTCTTCTCGAAATGTCATGTCGTACAAATCAATGGTATCCAATGGAGCAGCATCAAAGTCTTCGATGAAGAACTCATCATCTTGATTAACTACACATTAAAGTTTGCACACGATGAAACTAACAAAGCTGCACAGAGACCAATTCCAAAAAACTTGTAGAAAAATAATGAGCATACACACACACACACACACACAAACCCTTGATAGAGGTGCTGCAAAAGGATCCAATGTTTGCCACTTTGTCATGAGCAGGTACAGCTTGAATCTCTGTAGCAAGTGGGGTTAGATTTGAATCACCCGTAGGAATCCCAGAGGGAGATACAAAAGTATCATCATTACATGCTGTTGCAGTCATAAAGCCTTCAGGGGAGTGGTGAGATGCTTGAGAAGATATTGGATCGTTGCGGCAAAGAGAAGTGGTTGCTTTCTGATTACAATCACTATGCTCTTCTGTAAGTTTGTCTGGTTCATCCCTTACAGAATCGGATCCTGGAGGATCATTTGAACTCAAAGAAACTTTACCCTGCTGTCCAAAACATAAGAACCAAGAGACTTCACTTCCTTTATAGAGAAACCTAGAGAAGAACTCTCAATAGAATTTAGAAACTGTAGCAATAAGTACCTGAGAAGCCAAACTGTCCACCTCCACAAGAATCGTTTCCAATTTACGGTAGATTTTACCATACCATGCTCTTCCTTTAGATTCTGTATTCATAGCTCACACGAGGAGAGTACTACTGTAAAGAAGAACCAAATTCCCAGTAAATACTTTTTGTAAAACAAGATCATCACAATCATAGGCTGATTATGATTCTAAACGCATATATGACAACAGTAAGCTTTTCATATAAAGTTAAAAAGCAAGGTCTCAACTTCGAAATAACTTATGCTTTATCAGACAAAGATGTCGAAAACCTAGGGAAAACATAATGAATCTTAGCAGTTTGATCTGAAAAAGTTTGAATTTTTTATTTTTTACAAAAGACCAGACAAATCTAATCAATTCGTGATCAAAGCTCGACAGCGGGAAAAAAAAAAACAACTCTTACGCGCATCGAATTGCATGAAATGAAAGTGGATTCCCAATGAAAAAGGCCAGAACGAAGAGGAAAGGCACAGAGAAAGGGAAAAAAAAAACCCTAATACCCAAATTAAAAACAGATATTGATGAAACTCGAACAAAGGAAAGACAGAGACCCGAGAAGAAGACTTGACAAAAAAAACGAATCTCAAAATATGAAAAACCGGAGTCTCATTTTTTCTCCTCCGGTCTCACAACTTTAATTCGGGCTTAACTTATTTTGGCATTTTGGCCTATTATAAATGTAAACCAAAATCTAATATATATTAAACAGGAAGCATTAATAGTTTGTTTATCATTATTTCAAAATTTAAAAAATTTTAAATCTTAATAATAATTAAAACTTAAATAATTTATTTTTATAATCAAATAAAAAAATTTCTAATTATTTATTTTTTAGTTACATTTAAATATTTTAAAAATCTACAATTAATATTTAAGTTTTTGTATATAATTTGTAAAAATTTAATTTAAATAAATATGACAAAAATTGAAGTGAATCTTTTTTTAAGTATTTAACATATATTTAACAGATTATATTAGAAAATATTAGTTTAGTCTTTTTTTCAATATGATTTAGTTTTGCGTACAATTCTTATTATCAAACACTTTATTTTAAATTATTTAAAACTAAATCAAATTTAAATCGAATTAATCATAAATAATTTGATAATTTCTTGTTTTAGTAAATTAAATTAATTACCTCATCTATTAATGAAAATAAAAATTATTTATATGTTTTAGATTTACGAGTATTTATTGTTATGCAACAGCTTTGATTCACATATTATACAAACAGAAAAAAAAAATATTTTTCAAAACATCAGATGAAAATAAATGTAAATCTTGCTTTGTATAAGTTTAAATTAAAAACAAAAATAACTAAATTTTTTCAAATCTCGACTAAATATTTTTAGATATCCAGATACTTTTCAAAACTTAATAAATTATAAAATATCTTTTAAATATTTTTACAAATATTATCCCGCATAAACGTACGTGTAGTAACCTAGTAATAGTAATAATGAAAGAGCAAAAAAAGATATAAAATTTAAACCATTTTTATTAATTGTTGACAAAAAAAAACATTTGTATTAATTAATGTTACAAAAAAATACAGAACCACAACAACAACAGTAACAAAAGAAATATAAGTCCAAATCATCCAAAAAAACCTAGACAATTGACCGAACCACAAAGACAAATCTTGTCGTCTTTGAATTGTGTCCCATCTTCTCCTATACAATAAGACCTTCCATAATCATATCTTAATTCCGTCAGCGGAGGAATATGCTTTACCGCAAAAAAACCAATGTGAACACGAGGTTTACGATTCTGTTCATACTCAATAGGCTGGCACATAACATTCGGCGAGCAGCTGTGGTTCATGAACCGGCTAACGTTCCCATGTTTCTTTGCGCTGATCAAAATTTGCGACGGAAACTTAAAAACTTCAGGGACTGGTTCCCAACAATCTTCACCCACGAGCTCAGGCTCGTAGTTCCACTTGAATCTCAGGATATATTCACGAGAACTATCAAACACGTATTCGTCATCCTCTTCTACCTCGTGTTTCAGCTTAACCGTTCCAGCAAACTCGCAGATGAATGTTCCCGCTCGAATCGGCTCACACGTACGTAATCCCCAACCACACTTCTCCGTCTTGAACACCTCCACGCGGATTTTCAAACCAGACTGAGATACTCTGTTCTTGCAGTCGGCAGGACAAGGACAAGAATCGCCGCACTCGTAGATCATTGGTTTACGACATACTAATATGCGATTATGGTACGGAGACTCCCCGCCGTTTCTTTGAACGCAAAGGCACTTTGGACCTTGAGAAGAGCATGACCGGCCTTGGCAATCGCTGCATCCGATAGGTATATGGCTCAGATCAAGCGCCATGTACGAAGAAGTCGTGAGAGTGTTGCTGTACTGAAAATCTTCAGGCATCTTCTTGTCGCTTTCATCGATTTCATTCACGACCGGAACTGGTGATGTCTCGGTTCCATAAGAGATATCGTGATGTACAAAACCTTTTCTTGTATCATTCGAACCGCTCTTCCTCCACTTTTCAGCTACTTTCCAGGTTTCGTAACCGGAAGGCTGGTCTGGTTTCCTCACCAGCTTGAACTTGTACTCTTCGAAACCGGATTTCGCCTTTTCTTTCCAGAGATCAGACACCAAGTAGAGTCCGTCGTAGATGTAGATCTTCTTCTTTTTGTCGTTCGGATCTTCTTCCCCCCTGATCACTCTAACTTCGTTCCCTTTCTTTTTACTTGCTTCCAATGCAAGGTTCCCTCTCTCAAGCTTCTGATCAACAGCTTCGCCGTTCTTATCAGTTCCACCATGTCCGGTATAAACCAAAGTCTGAAGATCCTCTGTTTCATCATTGTAGTGTCCTGATGTTACTACGCTTGTAGCTAAAGGACCTTCTGTTGCGCCATCTTTAACCGACAAGTAGTCAATGCCGGCTATCATCTGCTTGTGAAGCCCAACGAGACACATCTCCCCCCAAAAGTAGAAGATATCCCCTACTTGTACCCCAGGAACCGGACCCACTCTTCTCTTGGTATTGGTCCTAACACCCAAATTCCTACAATTAGTTATTGCAGTTGTAAGCACGCCTTTCACGCACTCTAGTTGGCATAACCGACGTCTAACCGCGTCAAACCGCATCAAAACCGAATCAGCTATCTCTCGGTTTCCACTTTCTCTCTCGGCGTCGGTTAACTCCGAATCGAAATTTGGACAAGATGTAACCACTCTGCTGTTGGGATCATAAACTTTTGGCTTCTTCGTGGACACCTTCGAGTTTTTCGAACCTTTTGGCCGGCCACGTCCTCTTTTGACCAGACCAGTACTTGGACCCGCATCAGCTGCATCAAAAGAGCCTTTGTCGGATTCATCAAATGGTGTAATGCTTTGAAATGGTGAAACCATAAGAGGAGGAGCTGCTGTTGGGCTGTGGCTTCCAAGCGGTAAGACATAGCTAAGTGGTGTGGCCATTAAAGGAGAAGATGGTGTTGTGTTTTGAGTTTCATCGTTATTTGGAGAAGTTGGTGGTGTTGTGTTTTCGGTCTGTCTTTCAACTGGTTTAGCCTCACTTGGACTAGACTTATCCATTGCAACAAAAATATCCTGCATTGTGGATTAAACAAAAAATGATGAAAAATTAATAACCATCAAACTAGCAAAAAAAAAAAATCTCAATTCCAACGCCAACACAAACAACAATGCATAAAATAAACAAAATGTAGAAAAAAGCACAAGTAACTCACAACACGAACATAAGAACGTATAATATATGCATATAAAGCTCAACACGAACTAAATGTAGAATAAGCCTATAGCAAAACACCAAATCAATACGCACCTTTTGGAAAATAAGAAATGAGAACTTCAAAATTGAGCAAGAAGAAAAGTGAAAACAAGAAGCAAGAGAGGAAGATTATGAATATGAAGTGACTGAAGTGATGTTTGGATATTTGGTAGTGAGAAAGAAAGTAAAAATATAAACCTATATTTAAAGGTATTACAGCATGAGGTGGTGTTGAAACAGAAAACTTAATGACCATTAGATCAAGCTTGATTCATCTCCCCCGTCCAAACTTATAAGTTATCAACAGACCTCTAGATTCATGGTAATCTAACTAATATTCATTGTATTTTACTAATACTTTGAATTGGAACTTTTTACCAGTTTTGCTAAATGTAAAGATGAAATATCTTTTTTCTCCATATTTAGATAACATTGTAATCTAACTAATACTATGAAATAAAACCTTTTACCAGTTTTTCCAAATGTATTAATTAGTATAAAGATGAAATATCTTTTTTCTCCATATTTTTATATATATATATATATATATATAACATTGTAATCTAACTAATACTATGAATTAAAACCTTTTACCAGTTTTTCCAAATGTATTAATTAATATAAAGATGAAATATCTTTTTTTCTCCATATTTATATATATATATATATATAGATAACATTGTAATCTAACTAATACTATGAATTGAAACCTTTTACCAGTTTTTCCAAATGTATTAATTTGCATGAAGATGAAAAATCTTTTTTCCCCATATTTAGATTTCTTTTGTTGTTGTACATACCCAATATAGTTTTCATTCAAATTAAGAAAAGGATAGCAAAACTTTGACTGGTTTGAAATTAAAAATACACCCAAAATATCAAATACTGTGACTAATAATATTTGTGTTTGTTTTGAATATTTGATTTTAAACAATTTGTTACTTTCAATATGAACACCCAAAAGCATTTCCTAGTACTGTCTTTCAAGTTATAACTACCAAATTCATCTAAGTGTAAATAACTTGTTACTTGTATTCAAACACTTTGCTACACAAATTATAACGAGAGCGAGACACGGACAAAATAAGAAGAAATTGGATAACACAAACTGTTGTTGAGTAGAGAAGCCAATGTTCATATTGTATGAAAAACACTTCTTACAAGTTAACAAAACCACAAACTACAGTATTTATGTCTGTGTCCCATTACGATAACTTTCACGAGCTTACATGATCTTCCAGTATGAAAAACCTACTCTAAAATTTAGTGTGACAAAAACTTTAAAAAACAAAAAATGACCTATAAGCTCAAAAAACCTACAGCCATTAGATGGGCCCGTCAATTTAGGCCCAAATATACCAATATATTTTGTGATGTTGTATTTATTGTTTAGTTCGGCCCAACCCTCAAGTGAACCGCGGTAAAACAAAAAAAGGCTGCAACTTCGTCTCTGCGTTCTTCGTCTCGGCAATAGGTTATCGCCGGCCACCGTGTTTCGGACATACCCATCGGACGACTGTTAAATTTCTAAAACACAGATTAGGGGTATTTATAGCACCGCCGGGTAAACATCCAAAGGCCTGTTCTTGCGACCTGAGGTACAACGGGTCCTGTTAGGAGGCGAGACTTATGGCATAGAAGCATAAGAAGCTTTGGCTAGACTCGGCGGAGGATTAAACCCTCAAATTAGGGTTTACTTGTATCACCACTGAGTGAATTGAAGGTCTGTTCCTCTGATTAAGTACAACGAGTCGTTTTTGGAGGGTTAAACTTATGGCTGATAAGTACAATATCGAGGAAGCAGAGGCTTTGGCCAGGAGAGCCTTGGTACAACTCTATCCCCGGTTTTATACTTGTTTGATTTCTCCGAATTCTTGAAAATTTTCTGATTTTTTTCGTGAAATTGTTTGCTTCCTTCAGCGCTTGCCAATTGCACAGGCGACGCCGATCTACGAGCAGCTTTTGTCACTTTATCCCACTTCAGTAAGTTCCCAATGGCTTCACGGCCACGTAGTTGTGGTTTTGGAGTTTGATTGTGCTGAAAAGTTTCCTGTTTTCAATTAAGTGAGTATTTGCTTAACTGTGAGCTCCTGTGTAGGCGAGATATTGGAAGCAATATGTGGAAGCACAAATGGCTGTAAACAATGATGATGCTACGAAACAGATATTTAGTCGTTGCTTGTTGACCTGCCTTCAAGTTCCTCTTTGGTATGAAGATGCTTTCCTTTTTTTTTGTTGTTGTTGATAAGAGTCGATACATGATCTTTCCGTCTCACTGTTTCTTGTGTTGGGCCTCTTCCTTAGCTACAATACAAGTCTTTCCATCTCCTTGAATATAACTCAATTATTTTATTCTCTTAGGCAATGTTACATTCGGTTCATCAGAAAGGTCTACGACAAGAAAGGAGCAGAGGGTCAGGAGGAGACCACAAAGGCTTTTGAGTTTATGCTAAATTATATTGGTATCGCTTCTCTTCAGGAATTTGGCTTTATTGTGTGTTCTTTTTTTCTGTTCTTTTTACTCTTATGTACATGTCCGATAAAGATACGGAAATTTTTAGTTTGTGACTTGTGAGTAATGGTAAAAGTTCTGTGTCGTAAAATATATGAGTTGATCAATTTTATACTTAATATAGTTGCTAAAGATGAGTTACTAGAGCTTGTCTACGTTCTAACATTTGTCACGCGCCTTTGTTGTTCTTCTTGACATGATTGTGTACGTAATACTGTTGTAAATTGGTTTCCATTATATTCTCTATTTCGTGCTCTTTTCGTGAACAGGCATGGAAATGATAATTTGGGACAATTGATGACTGTATAAAAGATATGCGTGTTTGCTTTGATTAAGTAGATAGAAGTACGTCATGTCTCGAATTGAGGTGTTCATATTGCTTGAAATACTGGAAATCCTCTAGCTCTATTCAAACTTCTTGTAGGTTCTTATAGCTGGCATTGAGATGTGTTTTGCGTACATGTTCTGCTTTGTTGAATCAATCGTTCTTCATGTACTGTTGAATCCCTTGTTCGTCTTCATTTGTCATGACACTTTAATGTGACATATGAAATGGTTTTGATGCTTCCTATGCATTACTATATATATACTACAGTGAAAGTCCTTGATGGGATTCTCTTTGGCTGATAGTGTGTCAGTCCTTGGAGATATGGTATAGGTACATGCAGATATTAAGGGTATTGCTATCCATTAGCAGTAGCAAGCACATTCTCACGCGTTGCATCCATTTAGATCTTTAGTCTTACGCATTGCATCTATTTAGACGTCTTGTTTCTCTTTCACTTGCCAACACATTAGATAACTCGGGCCTTACTGATGGTCGTTTCTTTGGATATATGGATCACCAGGGACAGACATAGCATCTGGGCCTATATGGACTGAGTACATTACCTTCCTAAAATCTCTTCCGGTTCGTCATATCATTCTAACTTTGTCCTTGATACTACTAATTTGTTATTCAGAGAAACTAATAGATTCTCTTGCAGGCTCTTAACCCCCAGGAAGATTTGCAACGCAAGATTGCTGTCCGGAAAGTGTATCAGAGAGCTATATTAACTCCGACTCACCACGTTGAACAACTTTGGAAAGATTATGAGAACTTCGAAAATTCAGTTAACCGTCAATTGGTAAACTTTTGTTTTAACAAATTGTGTGGTGTCTGATTTTCATGAATTTTTAATGTATTAAAGCAGATATCAACTTATTTCGCTTTGTTTGGTTAATGGATGATGCAATCTATCCTGTGAATAGGCGAAAGGGCTTGTAAATGAGTATCAACCAAAATTTAACAGTGCCAGAGCTGTATATAGGGAGCGCAAGAAGTACATTGAAGAAATTGATTGGAATATGCCTGCTGTACCACCAACAGGTTCTTCCAAGGTAAAATAATCTCTCATCCATTGCTTCGTTTTGGAACTGCTTAATCTAAATCTCTGATATCTTTTTGAATTCGACACTATTGGATATATTGACACTTAAATTGGGTAAAAAGACATTATGAGCAAAAACTCGTCATGAGGAAATACATATTAAGCTATAAGTTCTTTTATTGTTTTTAAATGGATCATCGTTTGCTCACGTTGGCACTTTCTTATGGTTTTCTGCAGGAAGAAGCTCAATGGGTGGCGTGGAAGAAGTTTTTATCCTTTGAAAAGTAAACCCCCAAAATCCACCAAGTGATGATTGGGTCTTATGCATATAATTACTATTCCTCAACTAACCCTTCTATAAATAACAATATTATACTTCTAATACAATTTTAATTTTCAGAGGAAACCCTCAAAGGATTGACACGGCCTTATCAACTAAACGGATTGTATATGTCTATGAACAGGTATGCTAAGAGATAGTGAGATGTCAAAAATGTGTTTCTGTTATAATTTGCTGATTATCAACCTGTTTTTACAGTGTCTGATGTGCTTATATCACTATCCCGATGTATGGTATGACTATGCTGAGTGGCACGTAAAATCTGGTTCCACGGATGCTGCAATCAAAGTATTTCAGCGAGCTCTTAAAGCCATTCCTGGTAAATCTGATATGTCCTTTCTTTCTTTCTTTCTTTATGTTCATGAATTAATTGCTTTTTTGTTGCGAGTCTTTCATATTTCTCTAAGTGTCTACATTGCCCACTCCCTTATGTCAGATTCGGAAATGTTAAAATATGCGTATGCGGAGTTGGAGGAATCTCGTGGAGCAATTCAGGTTTTCATTCTTGCCGCTTTCTTCTCGTTGTCGAGCTTTTTCCACTTTTCTCAAACTCTTTGCTTACAGTTGTGTGCTTTTGCAGTCAGCAAAGAAATTATATGAAAGCATTTTGGGGGTTAGCACGAACTCTTTGGCACATATACAAGTAAGAACACGCAAAGTTCAGAACTTAGGACTACTAAGATTGACATTTTAAAGCATATCTTCTCTGTTCATATTCACATGCTTCTCATAAGATTACTATTGTAGCTTTCCACCATATTCATAATATTTGTTGCTCATCTCCATTTGTTTCTCATGTATAAATTTTTTCACGTCTAGATTTTTTCTTTTGACTGGAATCACTGTGATATGTATTTATATATGCTTTCGCAGTTCCTTCGTTTTCTCCGGCGGGCCGAGGGTGTTGAAGCTGCTCGCAAGTACTTTTTGGATGCTAGAAAATCTCCCAGCTGTACATATCATGTGTATATTGCTTTTGCTACTATAGTCTTTTGTATTGACAAGAATCCAAAGGTTGATTTTCTTACCCACGTTGTGGTCTATGTGCTATTTGGAACTGCTTTTTTTTGTTTGTTTGATCTTGTTAGTATGTGAATAAGTTGATTATTGTAATGGTCGTTCTGTCAAGTTCTTATTTTCCTCATAGTTGCTCAAGTAAACGAGGAAAAATCTATGATAATGAAGTCAAAATGATTTGAATATTTGGGGGTTTTGGTTATTAATAAAAAAATAACCAGATTATGTTTGTATTCTTATGCAGGTTGCTCATAATATCTTTGAGGAGGGATTGAAACGCTATATGAATGAACCCGTTTACATCCTTGAGTGAGGGTCACTGAAGCCTTGCTTAGAGTTCCTTTTTTTTACGATATACTTGAAACTCTTTTCATTGAATATGAGACTTTAGAGCCTTTGCAGATAAAGTATCTTCAGACTACCTGAACCAGAATTTTAATCCTCTGTTTTTTCTTTAAATTCCAGGTATGCAGATTTCTTGACTAGATTGAATGATGATATAAATATCAGAGCTTTGTTTGAACGGGCATTAAGCACACTGCCTGCTGAAGACTCTGCTGAGGTACGCTGATAGTGATGTTTCGTTTCTCAGAACCGTTAAGGAAGGCGGTTTTTGGTCTTAAGCATGAAAAGAGAAAAGAAAATAACCAATCTGCCATCGAAGTAACCGAGAAACTAATATTATTATTAGTTTGACTAGATATGAAATAACCGAGAAACTAATTTCGGCAATTGGATGTATAATCCTGATGCTCATCTGATCCTCATGAACAGTGGTGGGGATGGTAGGCGTTTTAAAACTGAACTAAGATACTAAAACAGTCCAATATTATTGCCTGGTTCACATGAAATACTGTTTTAAATGATAATACAGTAAAGAAGTCGATTTGAGGCAATATGTTATACCCTACTGCTACCTATCTAGGATTAACTTTTTTCTTACCCCATCCTTTTCAGGTGTGGAAAAGATTCATTCTGTTTGAGCAAACATATGGAGATCTTGCTAGTATACTAAAGGTAATGACGTATACTACGAATGCAAATACAATCAGCTTGCTTGTAAGCAACTTTCTAGCTATTTTTAGGTTGATTCCGTTATGATGACAAGTTTAGTCCCAGTTGGTCTATACCATCTGACTGGCTTTAGATTGCATGAAAGATTCTTGAAAATGCTGAGATCATTGTTGTTTATAAATACTAGAACAGAGTGGCACCTCGTAAAGAGGCATTTGAGAACTGTTCGTGGAATTATGAAATTAGATTACGATATGCCCAGTATCAAGTCTGCTGTTTAATGAAAAAGTCCGCTATTCTTTCTAGTATTTGCTCTAAGATATTTTTTTTACTATGACAACCTCGTTCTTAGGTTGAGCAGAGGAGGAAAGAAGCACTTTTTGGAAAAGGGGAAGAGGGATCTTCTGCTCTGGAGAGTTCACTTCAAGATGTTGCTTCTCGGTACAGTTATATGGATCTTTGGCCATGCAATTCCAAGGAGCTTGATTATTTAGCCAGACAAGAGGTATGTCCCATGTAATATATCGCATTTAGTTTGAATAACTATTGATGATGCAATTAGGAAATACTAATTCTAACTGAAGGATGCGTTCACTGTAGTTGCTTGTGAAGAATATGAATAAGAAAGTAGAGAAGACAAATCTAACCCATGGACCTGCAGCTACAGGTCTGTACTTTTTAGTTTTCTCTTGTGAATCGATTATGTTGAACTTTGGTGATGGCATAAGTAAATAAACCACCTTGTGGGCTGACAGGTAGTGTAGCTTCTTCGTCAAAAGTAGTTTATCCAGATACAACGCAGATGGTCGTTTATGACCCGACAATTAAATCAGGTGATTTTCACTTTAAAGTTTGTAGCATCACTTGGAACTGTGAACTAAATCTGAAACGTTCATCATTTGACTGTAGAGTTTGCTAGTTCTGCAAACCCAGTGGCAGCTGCTGCTTCGAACACCTTTCCAAGTAATGTGGCTGCAACTGCAACCTATGGATCAGCCAGCACATTTGACGAGATACCAAAGACTACTCCACCTGCATTGATAGCTTTTTTAGCTAACTTACCCATTGTTGACGGTAAGTCTCTTTAAAAACCAACACCAAAGTTGTGAGCACCTGAATAAGTTTCCACTAACCGACTACTTTGTCATTATCCTCTCAATTCTTTCAGGTCCAACACCCAATGTGGATGTTGTTCTGTCAATATGTTTGCAGAGTGACTTAGCAACAGGTCAAACCTCCAAGCAGAGTTCTGCTGCTAAAGGCAATGTTCAAAGTCAAAATGATCCCTCAGGTTCATCCCGGGGTGGATCTCAAAGATTATCAAGAGACCGAAGAGCTACAAAGAGAAAAGATTCCGATAGTAAGTTCTCTTGGCCCATAGCTATGTTCAAGCATATATAATATTGGTTCATGGAAGTGATCTATGCCTTAAAACAACCATTGTAAATGGTGGTTACCTATCTGTATCTCTATCTCTCTGTTAACAGGGCAAGAAGAAGATGATACTGCAACCATACAAAGCCAGCCTCTACCTACAGATGTATTCAGACTAAGGCAAATGCGTAAGGCTCGAGGGATCGCAACATCATCACAGACACCAACCGGTTCCACATCGTATGGCAGTGCCTTCTCCGGTGAGCTATCTGGTAGCACCGGCTAAAAAATGTAATGAGATAGACAAAATTGTATAAGCCTCTCTTGGTTTTGTAATTTATTACTCTCAACAATTTTGATTTATGCAATAAAAATAAGCCTCCTTGGATATATTTTATACATGTTTCTCAGATCTTCAAGGTTACTTCAATTTTAGTTACAAATATATTAATATTAGTGGTTACAGAGAATTGCTACAATAAACCTGTAAAATCACAAACTACTGAACTGAACCAGAAGTGCTTCTTACAATATCTTTCACATCAGTTAATTCTTTCACCACATCTCTCATGGAGGGTCTGTTCTCTGGCCTCTTGTCCGTACACCTAAGAGCCAAGTCTGTAAGTTGGATTGCTTGTTCCCTACGCTGCGTATCCAAAAGCTCATCCACAAGCGTTGGATCAACGATTGGACCAGCAGTATCATCATCATCATCCCCGTAGCTGCTTAATACAGATCTGACCCAGGTCACGATATCTGTCTCCTCCGGGAAAGATCTGTCCACAGCTCTCTTTCCCGTTACCAGCTCGAGCAAAACAACTCCATAACTATAAACATCTGATTCCTTGCTTCTCACTGTCTTGTAAGCATTTTCTGTTTAATAGCAAAAAGGATAAATAAGCTTAACGTTAAACAAAATATAAAACATGTTATGTTGAGAAAGCAAGTGTACCTGGTGCAATGTAACCAGTGGTGCCTGTGATGGTGGCTGTTGAAACTGTTGAGTCATCTAGAATCCGAGCCAATCCGAAATCTCCAATGTGAGGCTCCATATCCGAGTCCATGAGTATGTTCTCTGGTTTGATGTCACGGTGAATGATTGGTGGATGACAATCATGGTGTAGATACGCTAGCCCGTGTGCGATCCCAAGTGCTACGTTGAACCGTGCAGACCAGTCAAGACCGGTTTCTCCTGGATTACCTCTGTGCAGAACGTCGTGTAGGCTTCCATTGGGCATGTACCTGTACAGCATCAGGCCGTTTTCTTTCCTCATCCAAAATCTTTCCAACCGAATGAGGTTTCTGTGCCTAACAAGCCCGATTGTCTCGATCTCCCTCTTCATATTTTGGTTTGCGCGCACGTGTCCCGCAAAGGTGAGTTTCTTCACGGCGTATTCTTCGCCTAACCCTAGAGAGGCTCTGTAAACAACTCCATGAGCTCCTCGTCCAATGATGTACTTGTCATCTAGATTGTCAGTGGCTGCAAGAACTTTGTGAAGCAACAAGGAAAGACCCTCTTCCTCGTCGACGACATGAGCATCTTCTGTCTTGAATCCTCTTTTGCAGCAGCGGACAACCAAAACGAGACCAAAAAGCAAAGCCGATGCAGATAGAAAGGACCCAGCTGCTATAAGGGCGATCTTCCAGGTGCTAAGTTTGGTCTGACCTTTGCAAGATTTAAACTCTTTACGTGTTACATCACTTACTGAGTAATAAGGTTGAATGCAGAGGTCTGGATTCCCCAAAAACATTGATGGATCCGATATCAGCTTTTCCGGTATTGGACCCTTGAGCTGATTATACGAGACGTCAACTTGTAGTAAGAACCTAAGAGTAAGAGGTTGAAGAACCGATAAAGACCCTGTCAACTTGTTGTTGGATATGTTGAGCCGTTCGAGACTGATAAGAGACCCCAAAGCGGCTGGAATCTCACCGGTGAATCCGTTCCCACTGAGGTCTAAGCCGTAACGCAGGCTCTTCAACAAGCCAACCGTGGAAGGAATCTCACCTCCAAAAGCATTTCGAGCTATCCGCAGATCTGAGAGGCGGTCAAGCTCTGCCAAGAATGGTGGAATCCCTCCTGAAAACTGATTATCGGTGAGAACTAACGTGGACAGGCTTTTCCACCTTCTGAAGCTCGATGGAACAGAGCCGTTCAGTGAGTTGGACCCGACATCAAATCTCAGAATTCCCACACAACCTGATAGCTGAGACGGGAGAGGACCTTCCAGATGATTGTGTGAAAGATTCAAGTGTCCGAGGCTCTGCAGATTTCCCAGCTCTGGAGGTATCATACCCGTGAGTTTGTTTTGAGAAAGGTCGATGGTCAAGAGATTCTTACAGCTTCCCAAGCTTCGAGGGATGGATCCTTCAAAGCTGTTGCCTTTGAGGTCCACATAGGAAAGACTAAGGCTCTCAGGGAATTCAGGAAGAACACCTGAAAGCTTGTTTTCTCCAAGGATGAAACTCTCGAGGGTCTTACACTCACGAACAGATGCTGGTATCTTACCATGTAGCTGATTAGAACCCAAGCTAAAATATCTCAACTTCTGTCCATGGCAGAGATTGGGAGATATCTCCCCTGTAAAATTGTTATTAATAAGATCCACTTCCTCTAGGCTTCGATTCACACCTAGACTCATGGGTATCCCTCCATGAAACCTGTTGTTGAACAGCACAAGCTTCTTAAGGTGCTTCAGCTGAGTTACTTCAACTGGTAGTTCCCCGGTGAGAGTGTTGTTATAAAGGATCATCTGTGTCAGGCTCTGAATCTTCCATACGCCAATAGGGATCTCACCGGACAGCTTATTCACAAAAAGCTCCAAGCTTTGCAGCTTCTTTAACTCACCCAATGCAGGAGGTATCTGGCCTTGGAGCTGGTTATCGTTCAGCTTCAAGGTGTGCAAGCTGCTGCAGTTCCCGAGCTCTTGAGGGATATCCCCAGAGAGACGATTCTCGCCAAGGTTAATACGAGAAACCTTCTTTAACATACCCAAGGATGATGGAATTGTACCTGTCAAGTTGCATTTGATAATGAGTAGAGACTCAAGGCTACTGCAGTTGCCGATTTCAACAGGAACGCCACCTTCAAAGTCATTGTACGACACATCGAAAGTCACCAGCTTCTTGCAGTTGCTAGAACCGAAACGAAGCTGCCCTCCGAGGCTGTTGTTACTGACATACAGCTCGCCAAGATTCTCGAGTAGATTGAGGCTTTCTGGTAAAGAACCAACTAGCTTGTTCTTGTTCAGATACAGATACTCCAGCTTACTGCAGTTCCCAATCCAGTCGGGAATAGTACCAGACAGGTCATTATAAGACAAGGTCAGATCTACAAGTTTCTTCAACCCACCAACGCTTGCAGGAATTGGACCACTAAGATTATTGCGACCAAGATTCAGCGTTTTCAACAAGGGGACCTGAAACAAGGAGTCAGGCAACACACCACTGAAGAAGTTTGAGGTAAGATAAATATGCTTCAACTCCTGCAAGCTACCGAAACTGTCTGGAATTTCTCCGGAGAAGCTATTTTTGGACAAATCCAAATACGCAAGTGAAGTACAGTTTCCTAAACTGGAAGGCAATACACCAGAGAGACTGTTATCACTCAGATCCAGAACCACCAAGCTCTTGAGCTCACCGATTTCAGAACCTAATTGGCCTGAAACCCCAGAAGCAGTGAGCTCGATTTTCGTGACATTACCAGAATCGTCACAGCTGACACCAAACCACTTATTAGTACATGGGGTGGTTTCAGATGTGTTGTTCTTCCACGTCGAAGCTACTTGAGGTGGCACTTTGTCAAAGTGCTTGAGAAGAGAAAGTAAAGCCAAACCATCTGAGTTTAGACAGGAGACGGAATCTATACGGAAAGAGACAAAGAGACAGCAAAGCAGAGTAATTTTGACTACACTCATCTGTGTGATTCAAGCTCTCAAGAGACGGTACCTAGTAACCGATCAGGACTGAAATTTGAAACTCTCGTATCTCACCAACCCTGAATCCAGAATGAGAGAACAAAAGAAGAAGAAGAAGATAAAGCAGAGCTTTGATTTGATGGGTTTCTGAATGTTCATTGATCGGCAGCGTTGGCGTTATTAAAGAAACGATCGATGAGTCTGGTGAGAGAGGAAAGAGCGCGCTTTTTGCTTTACATATTCCGCGACTTCAACGCTGTTTCGTGTTTATTATCTCGCCATTTTCTCTACTCGGAGACTGTCATCTTCGTATTTTCTGTTTGACTTTATTTGTTTTTTGTTTTTCAAGATATTACTTTTTAGTATTTTTTATTTATTTATAAAAATTAATTGTATACCTTCCACGTTTTCCTTTTCCTCGAATATATCTTATTGGGCGTTGGAGTTGGTTTTCTGAATTATCGATGACATTTCGTCCAATATCTAAAGTTGCTTTGTTATGTTCAAATCTTTCAATTGAGAAAAAAAAAACTAAAGGATTCTAATGGAGATATTATTTTCCTCTCGTGATTATGAAAGTGTAATCATTTAAGCGGGTGGTACTGTGCAACATGAATTCTCAACATCCTTTGGAAATACTCAATTATCATCTAAATTAATTTAAAAGTCATTCCACCAACATAACTCAATTATTATTACATGTGCACGATGATATATATCTATCATAATTTAATTCCATTTAGACACATGACAAAAATAAGTCAAAAAGTTCCAACCACGAATGATATTCATTTGTCCAATTTTAAAACACCTCGACTTTAAAGTTGGTTAGTCGTCACGTTTGCGGGCCCCCACCGAATTTAAAGTATATGTTTCCATCACCAAACCCTACTTGCATAATTGTACTACACTCTACACTCTACAGTCGATCTATTTTATAGATTTATAAATTTATAACAAAGAAATTAGAGAGTGGTCCTTGATCTATATAATTCTTCTACTTTTGATTTAATCTTGATTGTGGTCATTCTCGTAAGGATGTTTTTTTCAAAACAAAATTAACTTGAAAAGATTCTCACATTGCATAACAATTGAAAAGATTCTCACATTGCATAACAATAATATATGGTTTGCAAGTTGCGTATATAGTCTGATGTTCACAAGGCCCGTTCTGAGCTGAAAACTCAATCCTAATTGTGACAAATACAAATTCAGTTTCCATTTTCCAAATAACTAATCTAAAATCTTAGCACTGAAAACACATCTTTTTATCTGGTATCAAGAAACAAGATAAAAATGACATTAACTAAAAGCATTACAAATCATAAACAAGAACAAGAACAATGTAAAAGTAGCAAGAGACTCACATTAAATCACAATGCCACACATTTTCTAGAGTAAACTACTACTCGACAGACACTTCAACTCGGGTCGCAATTTATTCTCACTTCAATTCCCATTCTCAAAACTTTATAGTTTGAGAAACACAAACTCTTCAACCGCAGAAACTCCCCCAATCCTCTCAAGTGTTTTCTTGTCTGGTTCTTCATCGACTCCTATCGCCATTATAGCTTGTTTCCTCACGACTTTTCTTCCAACACTCATGAAATTCACATTGACGTTTTGCTCCCCGAGTATGTTACCTACTTGCCCTATCATCCCTGGTTGATCCACCTGCCTGCACAGTATCAGATTCCCTTCGAGGCTCACATCCACATCGAACGATCCAACGCAAGTCAAATGCGGAACCCCGTACTTCACCCTCCCTTCGATACTTATAGCTCCACAACCAGAGACGGCACCAGCAAAGCTCGACTCCACGTTCGAAATCTGGACTTGGATCGAGTCAACAGGGTGCTCTGGTGACGACTCAACCACCACTCGTTCCTCGCTGATCCGGAGACCCTTTTGCTTAGCTACGAAATCGGCATTCACCAGGTTGACATATGAATCTGAGATGGGCTCAATGATTCCCTTTGTGATCATGGCACGGAGGAGTCTAGTGTCCAAGTCATCTCGGTCTCGCGCTGAGCGATACACGACCTTGATGGACTGCACTCCCTTGCCTCCAGATGCTAACTGCACAGCTAACCTACCAAGCTTCTCGGCTAAGACAATGTAAGGAGCCAGTTCAGATAAGACCTCAGGAGCAACCATTGGAGCATTCACTGCAGTAGCTGATAGCTCGCCTTTCAGTGCCCCTGCAACAGCCTCTGCTATCTCGATGGCTACACCTTCCTTAAAATATCAACAACCATTGATCTCAGACTCATAAACTCCAAAAGATGATGAATTGATCAAGTAAAATGTATGTGTACCTGTGCTTCTTTTGTGCTAGCTCCGAGATGAGGTGTCACTGTCACATTTTCATGTTGAATCAATCTGCTGTCTTTCGATGGTGGTTCCACACAGAAGACATCTAACGCTGCCTGTTCAAGTTTTGAAAAATCCCAATCAAAACCTAATTTTTACACGAAACCAATTGAAGAAACCCAGAAATTTTGCTTCACTTGGAATCCAAAAAAAGTATAACGCACCTGAGCGACGATTCCCGAATCGAGAGCCCTAACGAGCGCATCCTCATCGATGACGCCGCCTCTAGCGACGTTGATGAGACGAACGCCCTTCTTCATCTTGGAGAAGGTTTCGTCGTTGAATACCTTCTTTGTGGTTGGGGTTAACGGCATGTGTAGGGAGACGAAATCGGCGGTGGCGATTGCTTGATCGAAGGAGACCAAATCAACGCCGAGGGCTCTGGCTCTGTCAGCTGGAGCGTAAGGGTCGTGCGAGATGACGTTCATGCCTAGACCCTTGGCTCGCCTCGCCACCTCCGTCCCAACTTTTCCGAATCCCATCACTGCTAATGTTTTTCCGACGAGAGATACGCCGACGTATTTGCTCCTTTCCCATTTTCCTGAACAGAAAAATGTAAACTTTCATAAACGATCTAGCATTTTCATTATATTGTATTACTCATTTCAAATTGTATTTTTTGTAATTATTTTTTTTTTTAACTATTTAACGAAAAGAAAAAGTCAATACTGTACTAAGACAATTATTTGATTAATCTTTTACTCGTAAAGCATCAGTATTGTATTTGATCTCTCCATATTCTGTCTTATCGGATATTGATGCTTTGACTGACTATTCCACCGTAACAACAAAATCAAATAATTGAGTTTCTTCAATTATATTTCTTCAACTTACTTTTCAGTTTTCAGTATACACATTACACAATATGGTTGGTGAATGTGTGAGAGAGGTTACTAGTGGACCCAAACGTTTTTAGTTGAGGGCCCAAACTTTATCTTCTGCAATAAACGGCCCCAGACTTAATTACTCTTTGGCACGTTTTTTTTGGCTTCTTGGCAGGTTAAATTTGTTTTACCGGGAGGAAAATACTAGTTTCCCTCTCTATTAGACAAACGGTAAAACAGTCGTATAGAAAAGTCACGGTTGATATTTTATGGTTCTACTTACGTAAACGAATACTATGCTGTTTTCATTACTACTATGACTTTTCTACTATACAACGACAGATTACCGCTTAAATGCTACAGTGGCATTAGCATACTTCCAATTTCAAATGGACCATGGTGTTCAAGATCTGATGACCAATTTTTTTTTTTTTATAACAATTTTCTTTTTATATACTATTATTACTATCGCAATGATTAACGAACCACCAAGACAGAACAAATTTAATTTATCTAAGTAAATCTTGTCTGTATATATGTTGTTTAAATCTAGATCTAGTTAATTATCACCAGTGTTTCGATATCATTTTTAAAAAATTAAAGAAGTAATCGGAATAATCTCTGGAACGTACCGGCTTTAATGGAAGCGTCGGCCTGAGCGACGTTACGTGCCATAGAAGCTAGCAAAGCGATACCGTGTTCGGCTGCAGCCACCGTATTAGCAGTTGGAGCATTAACCACCAAACAGCCGTACTCCGTCGCCGCCTGCAGATCAACATTGTCAATCCCAACCCCGGCTCTTCCCACCACCTTCAATCGCCCTTTCGCCGCCTCAAACACTTCCCTCGTCACTTTCGTTCCGCTTCTCACGATCAAAGCGTCGCTCTCCGCCACTTTCTTCTTCAGATCCTCCGGCGAAAGCTCGTAGGAGCAGTCTACGTCCCCGAATTCCCGGAGGAGATTCACTCCGGCTTCTCCGAGTTTCTCGGCGATGAGAATCCTGGGCTTTGCAAGCGACGCTGTATCTTCTTCGTCAGATCCCTCGGTGGAGAGCTTATAATCCTCCGTTAACGACGTTTGCTCGACGGTTCTCAAGGCGTTAGTTGCCGTTAGTTTGATGTTTGGTGCGTAACGGAGCTCTGGTAAGAGATGTTGACGACGGAGGACGGCGAATTTTGATACTGGTGACGGAGATGGAGATGTCCACCGTGAGTTAACGGCTTTGACGGTTGAACATGAAGACGAAATTGCCATGGCTATGTTTTTTGTTTTTGTTGTCTTCTCTTTTTTTCTCTGTTTGGTATGTGTGTGAGTGTGTGGGCGAAAGGCTTAAGTGGGTATTTAATAGAGAGATTACAAAGAGGTTATGGATAAAATTTTCATCTATTTTTTTTTTTTAACTTTGCGGTCAAGTTTTAAATTAATCAGGACTACCAAAATATATGTATATTCGGCTGTTGAATTGTTTATTTGAAAAAAAAAAAAGTAAAATGAAAATGAGAAGCACATGCACCAAGTATGGCGTTCTTGTCTAGGTGCATCATTGTCTATAAAAAAAAATATAATCATATAAACAATTCGAACTATCATAGCGAAATTAGAGTAGGTGACGAGATTTTTTCTTAAAAAAAAAAACGGGCAGTGTAATCAACTAAATATAACACGTGAAAAAATTACAATTTTAAGAGTAAAATACATTGTCGCCTATATGTTATTGTTATGGTTGATAATCATCTCCATGTGCATCCTTGTTAATAAAATTACATGATTGGCGAACAATCTTTTCTGCAATGATTCTCCACTAAAATTATGGAGTTTGAAAAAGCATCTTTAAACACGAACTTTATATCATTTTTTGCAGTAAAAATAGAATCCAACTTTTCCATTTTTTAAAAACATTAAAATAACAGGAGACACAAAGTTAGTTTCTATACAAGTTCATAGTACTGATTCAACCAACGCCAATCAATGATACATCAAGTTCCAAATCCTCCTCCCACCAAGTTGCTATCCACACTAAACGCACCATCACTTGATCACTGGTGATTGTGTCTGATTGACAAGAAAAAAACCTTAAAGTGATTATTTTCCAGCGAATGACCTACAAAATTTGGTTACAGTATTATTACACCAGGGAGATCATCAAGGTATAAGATATACCAATCTGAAATATTAAAGCAATCAAGAAAAGAAAATTTCATCAAACTGATTCCATCAAAGATGTTTCACAGCAACTGACCTTAAAACATTTATCAGATTTTGAATGTCCTGCTGAGATTTGCGTGGATCTAGAAAGTTCTGGACTTTAGCTTCTCCTACATGCATAAACAGACGATGCTTATACAGGTTGTTGCTAGTCTTGAGATCAATATTCGTCGTGGTATATGGAATTTCTTAAACTTCCAAACTCATATCACTGCTTCTAAAAGCTGTGTTGCGTTAATATGCAACTAGCAGCAACTCTGTGTTTTTTGAAGAAGCTAATTATGCTATGTTTTAGAGTAATAAGCATCTCTAATAATTATGGTAAAAGCACACAATCATGGTTTTATATAAACAAAAAAACTTACTCCAGAGAAGTGAGCAATTTACACAAACGTGCCCATGTTCAGGGAGTAATAGGATCAACGTCTTGATAAAGATGGAGTAGGAAGCACATTTGTCTTTGATAGGGTAATTTAATTATCCTCTGGCTTTAAGCTCGGCGAGTCTCCTGGACAAGTCATCTTCCTCGACTTTCTCTTCGGTCTTGGTAGAAATGGCATGACCAGCAGGCTGAGGTAGTCCAACAGAGACTTCGAGACCATAATCATCTGCTACCTGCTGCATCAAGCTGTTGACTTCTCCTTCTGGAGTCGACAATGAAGTTGAACCCGCCATTGCGTTCTCCATGAACTCAGCTTGGACTTCCATGTTCACAAACTGTTTCTCGAACGAATCCATTGTCTCCGACATCTTCTGCAAGTTGCCTGTCGGAAAGAACAAATTACAAAGATAAGAGAGCCTGCGTTGCTAATCGGTACAATCGACTCAGTCTAATTTCCTAAATCCTACTTATGCACTATCTTTCTCTCCCTCTATACCAAATTTAACGAATGGAGAGCAATGCAATCGGAATCCATCACCGGAAGCTTTTTTTCTGTGTTTCCATGAAACAATCTCTTCCTCTCTACCAAATAAAACCATTAAAATCTAGATTAGCTTAAGATATACTGACATTTGACAAATACGCCCTGAATCATGGTGTTTACTACTTCAATTCTTCCAATATTTCATAAAAACCAAACCCTATTGAATATCAATCAAGCTCAATATTTCCTCAATCAACAAAAGCAACAAGGAGTAGACTTTTTCATCTATATAATGGAGAAACGAAAGATGTCAGTTTAATTGGAGATTGCTGGAAAGTAGGAACGTAAGATACCCGTGGCAAGGGAAGATTCGAGGGATTTCACGATGTTAGTCATCGACTTGGTGATGGTGGCCATCTTGGCTTGTGTATCGAGCCGAGCAACAACAGCGTCCAGGCGAGAGGAGAGACGGAGGTAGTTCATCTGCTCGCTGCGCTTGCGTATGGCGTTCTCGGCATAGATCCGAGCACCATCCATGTTCCCTTTCTCAATGGCTTTCTTCACCTTGAGCTTCTCCGACTTCTCCTCTTTCTCGCACTTCCTCGCCTGCCTCTGCAGAGACTTGGACGTAAACTTCAAATCGAATATTTGGTTCATCAGCTTGTCCGTGTTACCCATATCGATCAGCTAAAACAGAATTCGTTTGTAGATCGATCGGTAGATATCTGCAAATCGGAAAATTAGGTTTTTTTCGGATTTGGGGAAGATCTCTCAAGCGTGTTTCCTCCGCAGATGAGACAAGGAAAGGTTAAACGAGGAAGAAGCTGTTTCTCCCAACTTATTTCCTAAATCGAATTGGACTGACTGGTTCAACTGTTCGGTTATATCCGGTTTATTTTTAATTCGCTAATGTGGTAACTGCTAACTAATTTACTACTAATTCGTTATTACACACACCTTTCAACTTTCACCAATGAAAATCAAATTAATTGATACAAGTCACCGTAACATTTTGAAATTTGTTTGATTACTGGTTTTAGACTAGTTCATTCGCTCTGTAGTGTGTACCGCTTGGGTAATCTCAGGAGTTCAATTACTAACGTAAATAATAAAAATAAATAATGTGGGCAAACGATTTTTCTAATCATTTCATTCCCTTTTACGTATATATTAGCAGGAAGAAAACAATGTGCAATCGACTAATTAAATATGATTATTTCGAGATTAGTACTAATGATATTTATACATTTTACCCATCATATAACAGTGTCAGTGGCAAGCGCACCTCCACAAACGACCAATGATATGCGAAATCATATGTTACCGGCCACTCATATTTACTGGTTAAAGAAGAAATCTCACCGCCTGTAACTCTAACGATACTTTTAGTATCAGGACAAAAACATTATTATAGTATTAGACATTAACTTATACGATTTGTTCCTTCGTTTTGGTTCCGAAGAAAAAAAAAAGAGAGGTTATAATTCCAATTTTGTCCTTTTAGAGAGAGAAAAAGGGGAAGGCGTTTTTTCTTCTCTCGTTCCTCCATTTTCTAGAGAGAGATACCGAAATTTCCATTTTCTACAGAGAGAGAGAGAGAGGGAGGAAATTAATCATCGATCAAGTGCTTCAATCTCGAGAATCGATGAACAAAACTATGGAATGGAATGTGAATCAAGGGATTTTGTTATGGTGATGACGCGATCTTCGATTCGGTGATTAAGATTTGGAAGCTCAGATTTCTATTTCCTCGAAGCTCGGATTTGTAATTTTTGCATCCCTTTGTTGGATTATCTACGCCAAAAGAAGAGAAAAATGAACAGTGGTGACGATGCCGCTTCCTCCGCCGCTAACAGTGGCCCTCCTCCTTCTTTAGAGTGGAGATTCTCTCAGGTCTTCGGCGAGCGAACCGCCGGAGAGGAAGTTCAGGAAGGTAATAATTGCGTTCCGTGTGATAGATTGTGAAATATACTCGAGGTGATGAGTTTGCTTCCCTTTTTCTTTTAGATCCGGAGGGTATTTGATGACTAAGGGTTTGATTTCTGGTTTGGATCTGATTTGGATGATAGGGATTAGTGAGTTGTTTCTCCACTGCTTAGTGAACCATTGATGTATCTCTGTGACTTGGGTTCCGGGTTTTTCGATTGCACTGCTAGTAATGTTTATAAGTTCTTTGAGTGCTGGTATGATAGCTTGGATTGTTTGGGTATGAGTTGTTGTGCAATTGTAAGCTCTCGAATTTTTTATAGTTTACTAAGGTTTTGTTGATTTGATATTTAAGTTGAAATTGGGAGGGTAAGCTAGTTTGAAGCTTCTCTATGTTCAATGCCATAGCCATAGTTACTTTCTCCATTGGTAGAATGCTTTCTGGGCTCTGCAAAACAGCAAAGAAAGCATATGATGAATTGTGTTCTCGAGCGAGAAATTTTTAAGGGTTATTAATGGTTATGCCTCCTTGGTTCATGCATTTAATTGTGAATTTTTAATGAGACTTTCCGGAGTACTTATGGTAACTAGGTGGTTTTCAGATGCTCTTTCAATATGAGAATTTTTTTAATCTACTGTTTCTGAGCATTTCTCATGTTATTGTACGATGTCCTTTTTTTGTTTTTGTTTTACGTTCTCTTTGTTTAAGGTTATAACGAGTTTAGCTCCTACAATTTAGTGATGATAACTATTCTTTTTGCACAATTTTCTTCCGCAGTTGACATCATTTCAGCCATTGAATTTGATAAAAGTGGAGACCATCTTGCAACTGGTGACCGTGGGGGCCGAGTAGTTCTTTTTGAGAGGACGGATACTAAAGATGTGCGTTCCTTTTGCTTCTGCATGATTTGCTTTAAACTTCAAGTAATGTTTTGTGTGGTAATGCATTGTTGTGCAATGTCATTTTCAGCATGGTGGGTCCAGGAGGGATCTTGAGGAGATGGATTATACAGTTAGGCATCCTGAGTTCCGATATAAAACAGAATTTCAGAGTCATGAACCAGAGGTACATTAAGATCTAACACCAGATTTCACTTACAATAATAGTAGTGTTGCTAGTGTTACAAAATAATCTTGCTCTCATATGTCTTTCAGTTTGACTATCTCAAGAGTCTGGAGATAGAGGAGAAAATCAACAAGATCAGATGGTGTCAGCCAGCAAATGGTGCATTGTTTCTGCTTTCCACAAATGATAAAACCATCAAATATTGGAAGGTGCGACATCTGGATGGGCTTTTATCTTGTTTCAATATTTTTTTAGGTGTCACTTGTGAAAGTGGTCTAGAAACTGGTTGTTATGCTTCCAAGAGACCACAAAAGAGATGAATAGTTTTTTGACCCCTTCACCCATTTTTAATCAAACAGGTACAAGAGAAGAAGATCAAGAAAATTAGTGAAATGAATATTGATCGGTCGAAATCTCCAGGAATCAACAGTCCACCAAGCTCAAATAGCCCTAATCGAATAGTTACTAATGGAGTACATGCTGACTACCTGAGCAATGACTTTCCCTTCCCGGCAGGAGGCATTCCATCTCTGCGTTTGCCTGTGGTAGTTGTACTCGATGCGTTTTTTTTTTCTCCTTTTGTGGTGTCAAATGGAGTTTTAGATTCAGAATTATGAAAACTAAATACATATAGATATCCACCCCGTCCACTATATTTTTGGTCATGCCTTTAGTTTCTCTTCAGTAAAAGCAGTTGATTCGGCCATCTATTTGATTGCTTTGTACTTTGAAATTGGAAGTTGGGGGATGTTTTTATCATGTTGATGATCCAACTTCTTGAGTTGTGAAACGTAGAGAATTTACTAGTTGCCCCTGCTTTCTTTTGTTGTACCTAAAGCTCAGTACCAGCTTCTTGACATGCATTAGCCAACTGATACTTTGCTTGGAATAATGGGTCGTTCTGCGTATTTAGGTGACTAGCCAGGAGACCAGCCTTGTGGCTAGATGCCGAAGAGTGTACGCTCATGCTCATGATTACCATATTAATTCAATCTCAAATAGCAGGTATTCTTTTTCCTAAGTTTTCCCACAGGTTACTCTAGATATCTTTTAAACCACGTTTTTACTGTCTTTCTCCTTGATTTTCCCTCCCGAAGCAATGCTAATATCTAAAAATATCTTTGAAGCGATGGAGAAACCTTCATTTCTGCTGATGATCTTCGAGTAAATCTCTGGAATTTGGAAATCAGCAACCAGAGTTTCAATATTGTTGATGTTAAGCCCACAAACATGGAGGACTTAACTGGTATGCTTTCTTCCCTTATTTCATTAGAAGTCACAATTTTGTATTGTCATAACATTGATGCATATGCTATCAACCTCCTTGTTTTGAAGTTCTCTTCTTTTCTCGCTTACTAAATAAAACATTATGCTTGTGGAGCTTGTTTTTGAATACTACATGGTCTCTGCAGAGGTAATTACATCAGCTGAGTTTCATCCAATCCATTGTAATATGCTCGCATATAGCAGTTCAAAAGGCTCCATTCGTTTGATTGATATGCGGCAGTCAGCTCTGTGTGATTCTCATACTAAATTGTAAGTTCTGCTCTGCTCATGCTTTATGGAAAAGGGTATGCAGAGCGAGTTTTTGATACTATGTGTTTAAGTCGGGTGAAATTCTAATTAAGGAAGGGATATGAATTAAGTAGTTTTTTATAAAAATTATAAAAAAAGCTTTTTTAATCTTTCTCGTATCTTGTCACGAATTACTTGGAGGTGAAGATTATTAGGCTAAACTTTCAAACCACTGACCATTGATGTTTCATATTGCAGATTTGAAGAACCAGAAGCACCTGGTACAAGATCTTTTTTCACAGAAATAATTGCCTCAATTTCAGATATTAAATTTTCAAATAATGGGAGATACATACTTAGTCGCGATTACATGACGCTCAAGGTTGGAAATCGTCTGGTTCCCTTGTGATTATTGTCGGCCAAAATATAGGTGTATTCTTCAGTTCTTTTCTGATATCTTCTGCCCTTTCAGCTGTGGGACATAAACATGGATTCTGGTCCAGTTGCATCTTACCAGGTTCATGAACATCTGAGACCCAGGGTGAGAGAGCTTTTGTCTGTGGCATCTCTTATTTGATGTTTCTGTCTTGAAAACTAACCACATTTTTACGCGATCGCAGCTATGCGATCTATATGAAAATGACTCCATCTTTGATAAATTTGAGTGTTGTCTGAGTGGCGATGGTTTGAGGGTAGCAACAGGCTCTTACAGGTTTGCTTGCTTGTCTTCTGGTCAATACAATGCTTTTCTATCTTGAATCAGAGATGAACAAATGACAAATTTATCATGCTTAATTTTCCTGGTGAAACCAGCAATCTATTCCGCGTATTTGGAACGTCTCAAGGAAGTACTGAAGCTGCAACTTTGGAAGCTAGCAAAAACCCCATGAGGTAAATCGGAAAACAGAGAACATTGATATTTAAAAACACAAGTCACAGAAATTTATATTGATCAATTGCAAAACTTTCGCATCAATGGTTTATTATAGGAGGCAAATCCAGACACCTGCAAGACCTGCCAGATCCATGAGCAGTATGACGCGTGGGGTTAGACGAGGTTAGTGGTAGTAGTAGTAGTAAGGCTGTAAGGGTAAAACTCAGTTAAGCTTTTTACTGTTATTCTTGTGGAGTAAAAACTTGTGTTTGGACGGCAGGACCAGAGAGTCCCGGAGCAGAGGCGAATGGGAACGCATACGATTTCACAACTAAGTTGCTGCACATGGCTTGGCACCCAACAGAGAACTCAATTGCTTGTGCAGCAGCAAACAGCTTGTACATGTATTATGCATGAACCTGAGAGAGAGAAGGAAAACCATGGAACCAGCTTGCTCCAAATTAACTTTCCCTTTTCTCCTTTTTCAGACTCTCTTTTCTTTCTTTTTCTCTCTCGCTCCTCTCATTTAACTACCAAAGTGATGATGTAACCAGAAAAGGTGTAGTAGTAACAGAGTTATGCTGTGACCAAGAACAAAGCCTGACCAGTCACTGCGACGCAGTCCACGGAAGAAGCAACAGTATCTTGGGTTGTGAAAGAAAAGAAGAAGAGACCTTTTTTTTACCAGAAGGGTAATTGTCTGAAATATCCGAACCTCTTCCTACTTAGGTTGCCTTTTTTTTTTTGGGTTGCGAATTGATAATTTTTCCTTTTTTTTAGTTTCGATTATATTTACTCTTTTTAAGAAACAGCTTATGGTGTGTGGGATTTTTAGTACGTCACAGACGATGGGGAGGGTTGTGCTTCAAATTTGTTTATTGATTCTTTTGTCATATCTTCTTCTTCTTAAACACATATTATGCTCTGTCTCTTTTTCAATTGTATTTTCAAGACATCCTTTTTGTGATTTTTACCGCTACCCGCAATAAAAAGAAAGTAGTTATATCCTCGTCTATTCAGTTGTACGAAAACATTATTTTTTGGTTCGAGAATGTATTCATTTGATTAACAGAAGATTACAGGGTCTAGTCCATGATACAACATAGCTTTGAACTTTGATTACATACTCATAAGTTTTGTGATGGTTATTTAGCAAGTTGGAAAACAAATTTGCAGAATGAATGTATAAATCCCTTACCTTTACAAGCAGTGTAGAGAGGAACATTAATATGGCCGTGTAATAGACAGTGGGGCGTTATTAATTATATCATCTAAAAGACGTGTGGAAGAGGAAAAAAGAAGCTTGTTTTGATGCGGATCTTCCCATCTTCTGATAACGTCTGATAAATTCCAGATAAATGTATATTTTACAAGATAGAGAAGATATTAACACATACAGTGTTGTGTTGTCATGTTAAGACTTGTTTGGTGATCGACTCAAAAATGTTTTTAATTTTCTAGATCATTATCGAATCAAATAGATTAATATTGAAGGATGAGGCCACCAAAGAAAGCTGATGAATCTTAACCCCAAGAATATTCCTTAATTTTAGATTTGTCACTCAATATTCCTTCCAACTTTCCTCGCTAGTGCCTTCTGATGCAATTCCCATATATTTACTTGATAGATTCAATGTTTTAAGGTTGATCCAACCACGTATGAATTTTGTGGTTTCAACTTTCTCGATAAAGTGTGTGACCTTAAAGCTACTACCCATGCATGTATTTTTCATTCTAATTAAGTTGGTATCATTATCAATACAAAAACAAAATGTAAATAACTGAAACAATTAATCAAAACTAATATATATAAGAACATATGTAAAGTAATCCCTCAATAGTGAAATATATAATCCATACAAAAAGGCATGTTCTCTTTGTTTGGCAAAAACAATATATTCATAATGTTAATATATATATATATATATATATATTCATTGCATTTTTTTCGGTTGAGTACATGAGTTAACAAGAAGAAAACTATTTTTTTTTGGTAAAATAATTTATTTTCCTTTAATAAATAAAAATTGAGAAACGGATTAATAGGAGGAATATGCTTTGATATCATTCCCGTGTCTTCTCAACTGCCTAAAATCCCACAAAAACAAACTTTTAACAAGCCAAACTAAATAACACCCACAAAATAATCCAAGAGCCGTCAACACCGTCGGATCAGCACACCTAGTCAATGTTTGACCTTAGGCGTCATCAGATCCAACGGTTCAAAATACGAACCAAATTGGAGTACGATTTTATTTCTTCTACGCATCGACTCTCAAAGGTAATATTCCAATGGCATCTTCCGAAAAAAATCCATATTCGTCTCTCCTCTCTACTACTCTCTCTTCCACTTATATATATATATATATATATATCACATTTTCTACACATTCCATAATCACACACAAACCTACGAAACTTTGAATCTAGCTCTCCATAGATTCCCATTTTTTTTGTCCTCCGAGAATGGCTAACAATAACAAGAATATTGTCGTCGTCTTCGATTTCGACAAGACGATCATCGATGTAGATAGCGATAATTGGGTCGTCGATGAACTTGGCTTCACTGATTTGTTCGACCAGCTTCTCCCAACAATGCCTTGGAACTCTCTCATGGTTTGTTTCTTTCATCCATCTCTTATAACTCTGCTCTGTTTCGGGTTTTTTCCGTGAAACCTCAAAAACCATACTTGGTCATAACGTAACAGGATCGGATGATGAAGGAGCTTCATGATCATGGTAAAACCATTGAAGAAATCAAACATGTCCTGAGAAGAATCCCAATTCATCCTCGTGTCATCCCAGCCATCAAATCCGCTCATGCTTTAGGGTAGGATACGTTTTTAAATTCCTAAAAATCTTCTCTTTGATTTCTCTGAATCATCCGACGATTATTTACGATTTGGTAATTTTCAGGTGCGAGCTGAGAATAGTGAGCGACGCGAACACGTTCTTCATCGAGACGATCGTCGAACATCTCGGGATCAGTGAGTTTTTCTCCGAGATTAACACAAACCCAGGACTTGTAGATGAACAAGGACGATTAAGAATCTCTCCTTACCACGACTTCACCAAATCCTCCCATGGTTGCTCTCGCTGCCCTCCTAACATGTGCAAGGTACCTAAGTTGTACACTAATTTATTACAATGAACATTTCTCACTGATTCATTAGGTTAAGACCAAACCTCATTTTTGTATAAAATATGTTATCTTTGATTCTTCTATATTCTATGTCATTTGCTGAAACTACAAGTGCTAAATTATCTTAAGTTTTTTTATTTATATAGGGTCTTATAATCGAGAGGATTCAAGCTTCTTTTGCCAAAGAAGGAAAACATACCAAGATGATCTATCTTGGAGACGGTGCTGGTGATTACTGTCCGAGTCTTAAACTCAGAGCTGGAGATTACATGATGCCAAGGAAGAATTTCCCGGTCTGGGATTTGATTAGTCAAAATCCGACCTTGGTTAAGGCTGCGGTTAGAGATTGGACCGATGGAGAAGCGATGGAAAGGATATTAATGGGAATAATAGATGATGTTATATCTTCGGATGAAGAAGAAGAAGAAAAGGAGAAGATTTTGAGCTCTGATCATTGCAAGACATCTGTTGGGATTGTTCATGAACCTTTGTTGCCTCTTGCACTTCAAGTTCCTCTAAATCTTGTCAAGTGATTTTGATGACGAGCAAAAAAAGGATCGTCTACGATTTTTTTTTGTTTCTAATATATGATATTATCTTTCTTGCAATTGAGAAAATGTATAAGATGCCTAATGTTGAAATGGTTCATGCACTTATTGATGATGTAAGCACTTCCTTCGGTAGCAAAGTTGTCATCATAATCATAACTACCATAAAAATAGGAACACGCACAAACATAAACGCCAATTAATAACAATGGTAGTCATAAGATCTCAGTGATGAAAAAATTTGGAAAACCAAAACGCAATTAAACAATCGTAGTCATAAATGTGACATATTCTTCTAGCAAATGAAGATCAATTTTACTTATGGAAGCAAACGACTGGTTTCATCGTCGTTTTGGTACATGTCTTCGGTTTTCCTTACAGCTGCGTGAAACAACACAGCCGCCGCGCCTGCCATGACGGCCACTGCAATATTGAGCTTTGCGTCGGTCAAGAGAAGGATCGAGAGAGTGAGAACGGACATGACGATGAGGACGAGACGGTGGTCGATCTCGCGGTCGAAAACAGTGAGCGGTTCGTCACGGAGGAAGTAGAGGAAGAGCCACGCGCCGATTAGGGAGAGTAGGATTAGGAGGGAGAAGGGGTTCCAGATCAGGCTGAGGAAGACGGTGAAGAGGACGACTATGGTGTAGTTGGTTTGGAAGTAGACGGTGTTGGCTCTGATCCTGGTGATCACGGTGGCTAATTTGCGCGGGAAGTTGAAGGAGTGGAGGTCGAGCATTTGCTTCCACGGGCGGCGCGTGGCGAGGCCGGGTCTTACGTTGTGTTGGTCGTTGGCTCGTGTGATGTACTCGAGTTTGGGTGCTAGGTCGTTAGCCGACGTCGGATTTGTGCCGTATGTTGTCATATGTGATATGTTTTTGCTGCAAGTGTGATGCGTTGTGATGATATGTGAGGAGAAATGCTGAACGATAAAGAGGTTTTATAAAGTTTTGAGCTACTGAAAAAAAAAAAGAGCGTTGATTTTAATTTTAAAATGTGAAATATGGATACATAGGAAAATAGCTTATAATTAATTAGTTATACACACTAATGATACCGCAACATTTTTGTGACCGGTTTTTCGAAACTGATCCAAATGACTGGCTATTTTGATGATTGGCCAAAATTTTATACATTACAGAATTTTAAAGAAATTTATTTCTTTTTTTTTACAAAGAAAATAAATTTATTTCCCAACGTCACATTTGTTCTTCACTTGTTATACATTTTAGATCATGTAATTCGCAAACTGATTTGGTTTTCCGGTCAGCATATTATCGCGACTTTTGTCTACCATTTGTAAATGCAAGTATTGTTATGGCTCGCTAATCATGATTGAAATACGTATTTATAAGATAAAATGACGTAAAAAAAAAAAAGTAAAGCACAATAGAGAGATACATAATACAAGTGTGTCTAGTTACAAAACGACGAGGTGAAAAGTGCCACGGGGTGCAAGAACAGGCCACGTTGGCATTGTCTGAAGTTATAAAGTGAAAAGAGGTGATAGCCAATGAAAACATGCCGCATGGGACTGTAATAAGAATAGAACGAGGAGAAAACTGCAAAAGTCATGAAAGGCCAGGCCAGAAAGAGCTGAGACTTGCCCGAGTTACTATTTCTTTTTGCATTATTGAACAAAATGAACACAAAATGAACATGAACATGGCTCATTTATGCCCACCACTCCTCCAACTTGGAAAACCTTGAATTATGTGTTTTTTTTTTTGTTATTTCAGCAACAATAAACAATTAATTATAATGAAATTGGTATGATGATTGGCTCATGTCCGGTTATCGACGAAAGTGACCCAAACCAAAATATATGTATGGGTTGTGGTTCCAAACCTGATTTTCTTTCGATTGGCTCAGGTCCGGTTATACTCAACCGTGTGCGCAAGTTAGTAAGTAACTCAATAAACCCTAAACCCAAAAGAGTTTTAACGGCGTTAGTTGTTCTTCCGTCGTCCTCTTCGATTCCCCTTCCTGACCAACTGTGATTTCACACCGCCTCTCCTCGAAAACGCTAGAATCATCATCGACATCTTTGAAGCTAAGAAGCGAGGAGGCTCAACATCTACCGTAGTCTCTCTCTCTCTACCACTTAGCTTCCCTGAGATGGCTCCAAACTCTAATGTGGTGTCCAAGAGGCACAGGTCACTGGAGAAATTTGATAAGAAACGAGATACGAAGAAGCATAAACGTGTTGAAAAAGAGGTTGTTTCCAATCCTCCAACAGAGGATCTAGGTATGTTAGCTCTTGATTGTTTCTGCAATTATTAGTTTCATACTGTATGTCCACAACTCAACATAAACTCTTTTGGGCATTGTATTGTAGATTCATCTGAAGAAGAACCTATTGAGGACGAACCGGAAGCAATTGTTCACAGAGAACCGACAACGTACGATAATTTGCTGGCATCTCTCGGTTCATCCAACAAGGTTGTTGCTGATATGAACAAACAAAGGTACTTTTCTACTGAGCTGCTTGTTTGAAGATTGAGGCATTTATATATTCTATTTTCTTTTTCCTCTGTGGAACTTTATGATGTCCTTAAACTGATCTTCTAAGGTTTGTATAGATAAAATGCATTACGTTTCTTGGCATATATTACATTTTACTGGCTACTGAATCTGGGTTTCCAAATCTTTTAACAGGCAGAGAGAGGAGGAAGGCAAAAGCGGCTCAGAAGGAGATGAAGATGAGGAAGAGGAGGAAAACAGTGGGTCTGAGGATCAAAGCTCTACAGATGGAGAGGATGATGAGATTCAGGGTAAGTTTTTCCTTATCTTGTATTGGAAATTATTGGTAGTTTCTATCCTTATGCCCAGTTATGCTGAGACTTTGCATACTCGTGTAAACTTGAATATTGTTTTAACTCATTTGTGCTCATCACTTGCCTATTGGGTTTTAAGTATTCATGCAGCATTTGCATGGTTGTTCAGCCTATTGATCTCTTTATCTTTATCTTTACTAAAGGGGATGATCAGGAAAGTCTCGGAGGTCTTTCTGAGAACACAGAGCAGGAAATCAATGATAATCATAGCGAGGATGAAGATTCTGAGGATTATGAAACGGATGAAGAGCATGAGTTGAGTACCAATGTCCATTCTTCTGTAGATGTCCATTCATCTGCTAGGTAAATTCAATTTGGATTGTGGTTTCTGCAAAAGTTTTCCTACAGTTTGACGAGCTCGTTAAATTCAATGCAATTTTCAAATTCACACGTCTGTTGTTGTTCAGTGCATTTAGTGAGCACCTTAGTCACAAATTATCAAGCGAAGAAGTCGAAACTTTACCAAAAGGCAACCGGAAATTTAAATGGGAAGCACCTGCCATTGACATGCCAAATTGCAGGTGGCAAGGAACAAGACAAAATTTCCTTGATGTATGTGTTCTATAACCTTCTCCACAGAAAACTATTGTTGCGAAATTTGCCTTGCAAACTTAGGAGTTACCAGTAGCACTAAAAACTTAATTTTGCAGGGTGTTCAGAGTGATGCAACTTACGGCCTCAAACCTAAGTTATTTAAGCACTGGCTTCAATTATACGAGAAATCTGGAGGAAAAGATTTTGAGTCATCTAAAAGGCGTAGATTCTTCTCCATTTGTACGTATTAGATTCTGGGAGTCACCAAATTGTGAATTCTTTTTTTATGGCTCTGTCGTTGATTATAGTATTTGATTTTCTAGGCAACAGCTATCTGGATATTTTGCATTCTAACAAGAGGCCCTTCTACAATAGAGGTCCTGAAGAAGACTCAAGTGCCATGGACGCATACCTTATGCATTCTGTGCGTGCTACTTGCATTCCTTTTTCTAAGATCATTTTATGAGGTTTCTGTTGCTTTTCTTTCCACTTAGCATTTCTCCAATATTTATTGAAGTCAGTTTGTCTTATGCAGTTGAATCACATTTTTAGAACTAGAGATCTTGTGAAGAAAAATGAAAGTAAAATTGCCAAGAATCGAGAGACGGCTGAAGAGGAAATTCTTTCTGATGATGGATTTCTGGACCAAGGATTTACTCGTCCAAAGGTGACCCCTTCTCCTTTTCTTCTGCAGATACTTTATGTGTTTAAATCCGTTGCTGCTCGCAGTTGACAATTGGTCTTGCGTTTTTTGTATATCTAGGTACTGATTCTACTACCAATGAGGAGCATTGCCTTTCGCGTTGTGAAGAGGCTCATACAACTAACTCCAGAATCTCAAAGGGTATATAAATCTCTGAAATTCTGTCATTTATTTTTAATTGGCATCTGCTTTGTGATTGTGTCGCCTTGTTCTATGATACCTGACATTTCAAGGATGAGTACTAGTTTGATTATTAGCAAATGATGCAGAAGTAATTGTGTGTGTGTTTCTCTTTAAATATCATTCATTGGTTTCAGGTTAACGTAGAACACCTTGACCGGTTTAATGCTGAGTTTGGATGTGAAGACGATTCTGATGACGGTGATGGGAATTCAAAACCTCAAAAGTCTTCAAAACCTTCTGATTGGCAAGCTCTTTTTGGCGAGAAGAATAGTGATGATGAGTTTATGTTAGGCATTAAGCATACAAGGTATATCTGTAGCCTACATCCTCGTTAACATTGCAGTGCATGCTTCCTGTTTGTAATTAATTTGGTAGTTGGCTGAGACGTGAATTTTCTTGTGCATTCCAGGAAGAGCATTAGGCTGTATGGTGATTTCTATTCCTCGGACATGATTATTGCTTCCCCTCTCAAGTTACATATGGTATGTACCCTTATCTATCTTTTTGTTAGATGATTTAGTTCTGTAAATCTTCTTGATTCAATCGCTTATCAATTTTACCGTTTCTAGGCCATTGGTCAAGCAGAAGATAACAAGGAACGGGATGTTGATTATCTGTCCTCCATTGAGGTAATTTTGTTAATCATTGTTTGAAGAAGATATATATAATAGATAGCTGACGATTGATGCAAATATTTGTTCGGTACATTAGTCTACTATTGTTTTATATTGCTGCATGTAGTTGCAAATATTTGAAGTCGTATTCTGCATCTCGTTGAACTTACTAATAATTCTTTCATTTGCACGTGGATAGGTTTTGGTTATCGATCATGCAGACATAATATCTATGCAGGTAGGTTATGGGTGAATTTATAAAGTTCGCAAGGATGTAGTATTATGACTTCATTTCTTATCTGCTTTATTGTAATGTTTCAGAATTGGTCGTTCCTTGTTACTGTCGTCGAACACTTAAATAGATTGCCCATAAAGCAACATGGTACCAGTGTCATGCGAATCAGGCCGTTGTACGTAATTCTTCTGACTTCAAGTGTTTGTCTCTAATACATTTTATGTGTCCCACAGCCCAATTATTTAGGAATCTAAAAAGGGTCTTATGTTTAGGTATCTGGATGGACATGCACGGTTCTATCGGCAGTCAATAATTCTAGGTTCTTATTTAACTCCAGGTGTTGATCTGCCCACTGGCTTTGTTAATATATGGTTAAATTCCCTCTGTTCTTCGTATTTGCTATATTTCCATAACTCTTGATTATTGTGAAGTTTCCAAAATCTTACTAACCCAAAGAATATTTCATTTCAGAGATCAATGCTTTATTCAATCACCATTGCTTGAACTATAAAGGAAAGGTGGGCATTCGGGTTTTCAGCATATTATCCCTATATATTACATGCATTTTGGGTAATCTTTTTGTTGCTAGTGTTATGAGGATATAAGATGATTGATGTGATGGCTAGGCTAGAGATTACTACTGTGATTTGAACTGAACTATTATGTCTTTTCCAAACCAAGACTGTAGAATATAATTAACTTGTCTTTCAGTATTAGTTTGAATCAAATTTGTCTGTTCACACTTTTAAACGAATCAATGCAGATGAAGCTGGTGTGTGAATACAAAGGAGTTCTTCAGAAAGTGTTGCTCCCTGTCCGGCAGGTATAATTTGTCTTGCTAAACATAAAAGTTCTACACAATGTAGACATCTTATTTTTTTTGGCTGTGTTGCAGATTTATGAAAGATTTGATGCAGACTCCATGGTCCAAGTCGACGATGCACGTCTTGAATATTTTAGCAAAAAGGTTTAGTTTTGATTTGTTTAGTAACTAAATTTTCATGTATAAATATTTTAAGGATGATATTGTGCATTGCCGCATTTCTTTATTCAATTTTTGTTTCTATACCACTGAACCCTAACCAGATTATACTTTTTAATTTATGTTTAGTGCTCAACATTTGCTAATTCTGTTCTTCTTTTGGTACAGATTTTCCCAAAGATTAAAGATTCTGTTCAGGTACTCCCATCACTCAAATCATAGAATGGACAACATCAGAGTTAGTCAGAATAAAGACTTAATTGTTGGCACGTAATTTTAAGAGCTTGATTGTCGCATTTTAATCCTGTTTGTAGGGAGGAGTAATGATATTTATCAATTCTTACTTCGACTTCGTCAGGCTTAGAAACTTTCTGAAGGCGCAGAACGCCTCTTTCTGCCTTCTTGGAGAGTGAGACCATTTTCTTCACTATACTGAAGTTGCTGTTTTTTTGTTATCTGGATTTCTCTCACCGGGATGGTAGTTAATCCTGACTCTTGTTTTCAGCTATACAAAAAATGCAGATATATCCCGTGCACGTGAATGGTTTTTTGTAGGAAGCCGAAAGATCATGCTGTACACTGAGAGAGCATACTTCTATCGGAGATACAAGGTTTTTTATTTTAACATATATCTTTGATCTCTGATTAGGTTGTATGGTACATATAATATTCTGATCAATGTCGACTTATGGGGTATCAGATCCGTGGCATAAAGAACTTAATATTCTATTCTCTCCCGGAGCGGAAGGAGTTTTACCCTCAGGTAAGAGCATCTTAATCGAATTAATTGCGACACAACTCTTTGCAGGAGAAAGACAGTCGGATTCTCATCATTCTAGCTTTATCTGCAGATAATGAACATGCTTGAAGGATCGCATGACATGATGTCCACTGCGCTTTTTTGTCGTTTTGATCGGCTCAAGGTAATTACACAAATCTCAATTTCAATCTTCTGACGGTTTTTACACACTCAGAGCCATACCTAGTCATTTTCTATATTACTACTATTTCCTCAGATATATTTCTAGTTACTCAACTTGAACTAGAAATAAAAAGTGGTATATAACTGTGCTTAATACTTGAACTAGAAATAAAAAGTGGTATATAACTGTGCTTAGAGATCAATCACAGAGGAATATTTGAAGTCTGGCTCTCTCCGTCTTTTCTTAAAATAAAACTCTAATTGGTTTGCTTGCAGTGTCTGACATTTTGATGATGAAACATGTTAATCGTTGTTTACCCTTAATTAGATTACGCTCTCTCAGTAGTCAGTAGCACCAGTGTGATGAGTGAGTTCTAATGGAAGTGATGTTATTTGCAGTTGGAAAGGATCGTTGGGTCTGCTTCCGCAAACAGAATGAACAGTTCTGAGAAGAACATCTTTGCTTTTTGTTAAGGACTTGAAAATGTTCAAGACAAACTGTTGCTATCTGTATTTTGGTGATCTTAATCGCCCAGTTTTGATTGTACTTTTTTCTTTTCTGTGGTCAGATATACATCAACCGGCTCAAACCGATTTATACAAGAGAACCCAATTTTAGACGATATATTAATTTAGTTTTATTTTTTAAAATCTGAATAAACCCCAACTCAAAACGAAGCGGACCATTACATTGAGTTTTACTTTGGATTTTATTTTATTTACAAAAATCCAAAAGGGTCTTAAACCGAACTGAAAATTGTATTGGCAATTATAATCTTAAACTCGAAATAAATTCAGTTAATGAAGTTGAAATTAAACAAGAGCTTTAAGCCAGTGGTATTTAAGATGTCAAAAACAGAAAAAAGACGATGATGATGACATTAATAGTTGGTTGTAGAATTTACAAGTTACAACAACAACAAACGAGACTCAGAAAGTGCAGTGATCCTTTAAGACCTGCCTGGCTAGATCAAACGCTCCACTGTGCTTATAGATCAAATGAAGATTGTGAGCAGCTTCTTTGCGTAGGTCACAATTAACAGGTTTACGCTCTTCGGCAACATTTGGATCTTCGTTAGGGAGTTTCGGCATTGGATACTCTTTCTCGTAAACCTCTAAAACTTTCTCGTAGTATGAAGCCGCAAGAGTCACAAGTCCTACGTGCTGATACGCCCGAGCAACGTTATACAACGCCTCTTGGCTGTTACTGCAGATTCTGAGGTTATTGTATAGAAACGCAAAGCCTTGAGCAAGACACTCATGCCGGTTCTTGAGTCGAAAACCCAAGGCCAAGTTGATTAAAGCAGCTCCTGAAAGAGAGAAGATAGAAAGGTGAAACTTTGTTTTTAATCAATTAGGTAACCTGGGGAAAGCGAAAGAGAACAGTATAGATACATGCTTACCTACACAGAGGTTAATTAAAGGGCTCTCGGGCATTAGTTTATGTGCTTCAAGGTATTCTCTTGCAGCATCTTGGTGCCGGCTTGTCACGGTGAAATGGTGACCAGCAATCAGAATAGGCGGTACGCAATCTCTGTGCTTGCTTCTTAAGTGATGCATGAACTTAGCTTCAGTCGATGCTCTTTTCCCTAGTCTGCATAATAATAATAATAATAATGATATTCATACTGCAAACGAGACCGCGTTTACAAATACTTTCCAAGTGAAACGGCTCCCTGTATACCTTGAAATCACTTTGTAATAGCAGTTCCAGGCATTCAAGCGATATGGATGTTGCTGAATGACAGATCTTACACAGTCAAACCACTGCTTTGGATCCATAGTATCGCACGATATTTCTGTTAACATCAAAAGAACAAAGCGCTATTAACCACAGGTACAATAATCCCAGCAGCAAAAATATAAAAGACGATGGGTTAGGAGATTACTAGCTCCAAGTGACTGAAGCTCCTTTTTTTTCTCAACAGGCAGCATTTTGGCGTCCAATCTTCGAGCCAGATTAACTATCTCCAGAGCTTCCCAATATCTTTGCAGGGAAGCCAAAGCCTTGCACAACTACAAGACGGGCAATTTTAGGAGTCATGACAAACATAAAGGAAGCTGGCAGTAAGGAAGTTATACGGTCATATGCAAGGGAACGGTCAATTACATCCACAAAGAGACGGTGATACTCTTCATCCTTGATAGCTTCTCCCTGAGTAGAAAAGTCAATATAAAAGGTTTTGAGTAAATAAAACATAGAGGACAGAGTAGACAATACTGGTATACAATCCAACAAAAAACCGTCCGGTATATTGTCACCCACAGTAAGTAATCACACTTGGGTAGGTTGAAACACAAAAATCTTGTGAAAGTTTTTTTAATCAGGTAACAGGGGAAGGTACAATTGTGTGCACATTGATAGGTACCTCAGATTCACTGCCGATATCTTCATTATGAGCTTTAATAGCAGCCCGTTCTCTGATTCTTTTTGTTTCATTTAATGTTGCCCTGATTTTTCGCCACTTTTTTGGTCCGCCTCTCAACCTTTCTCAACATGTTTCGGAACAAAAGTTAATGCCCAGACAGTAATGACAAGGCTTAAAGATTATGGTGGATATATTTTATACTCACTGGGAATCTTCAGCATCTCTAGGACGTCCGCGTCTTCTATTTCTTTGAAGCTCCGAAAGAACCGATCGTTTTCTTTTCCCCTTGACCTAAACATTCATGAGGTGTAAGGCCAGCATACAATTATTTTAAAAGAAACTACATTCTGCTGATGTTTAATGAAAGAACCCTAATGAAATGCTGAACGTTCAGTTGGGTCCAAGTACGTTTTTCTTCAAGATACAGTAATTATTTATGTTTACAATGTCTTTAGCATACTTATTATACAAGAAAAGATTCCAAAAGACATGGATATAGGGCTATTACCGTCCGCCGCCAAACCCACTTAAGAACCAACTGCAGTGCTGTGTTGGCAAAGTCCTCAAGCATTCCCTCTGAATAATAGATCTGACAAAGATTCATCCTGATCTTTCTGTTTTTCCACCATGCCTTCTGTTTATCAGTATCAACGTCTACACTTAGAGAAAAGAACCACTGTTAGCAATAATCTTACAACATATGACAAAACACGACAAAACGCCAACAAAGCAGTTGGCATAACTAACATTTGGAAAAAAAAAACAGGGGGTGTATTCGACATTAAAAGGTAATACAATCATCATCGTAACAAATCTGTCAAAGTGCTATTAATAAGTTAATGTAACATGGAGGCCAAATCTTAGGTAAAATATGCACTCGCTCAGACAACACGGCCAATTTTTTTTTTCTCTACTGACCTGGATTTTCCGGAGGAGAAAGCACTAATACAGCTTCATCTCGTTTGCCATCTTCCAGGAGAAGTGAAGCCAGAGTCATGCGAGCATCAACTGGATCACTGAGTTCATTCAAAGCTGAGAAAATTTCAGTCAGCAGTGAATGAAAGCTATTGAGAAACCGAAAATACAATAGTAATAGATGATAACATTTTTTAATTTGCAAGACACAGAAAATCATTAGACACTTAAGTTTGGAGACCTCAAAACATCCCATGCAATTAACTAAAGACAGAACATAGTGAAATTGTATCAATCCCTCTACTGTTGACAAGAGGGGGCTAGAGATAGAACATATGCATCCAGAGCTCTTTCGTTATAGAAAACGCATATACACAACAACTAAATCAACCTCTTGCTAAATGAGATTATGAAAGTACCTTTATAATAGAAAACAATGGCTTGTTCTCGGTTTTCCAATGACATATAACAGCGAGCAACTTTCACAAACAAATAGCCATTCTACAAGGAAAAACACAAAACTAGTTAGCCAAGGGATGAAGCAAAAAATTGTTAGAGAGGAAACAGTGGAGCAAAACTGGTGATCTCCTTACATTTACAGGTTCGCTGATTGCTAGTAAATAATATTTGAGAGCAGAGTGAAAATTCCTGATGTTTGTTAGCTCATCGGCCAAATTGGTAATGAGCTCTGGATGTTCAGATACAGCCTCCTGTGGTAGAATACTTAACACAATCTGCAGATAAGAGAAGTAACATCATTCACAAGTAGAGGTACATCAACTTTTGTAAATTATATAGGCAGGTACAAGATCACGGAAACAGACACCAAACTTTGAAAACAGAAACTTCCTGTACAACAGACCGAATATCATATTAAAGATAATAGCACAAGATAAGGATCAATCATTGGGATAAAATAGTAGCAGGCATATAATATAGACATACAAACCTCTGCCTGCTCCACTTCTTCAAGGCGAACATGACAGATGGCTTGTCTGATTTTCAAGCTGGAAGGCAGTTCTTTTCCTAGATTGTAAATCTGGCGCACGTCATGAATATACTTAAGAGCTCTATCGTACGCATTAATTTGCATGAAAACAGAAGCCAGTAAATCCAAGACATCAGGCCCGACTTCAGATGAATGGGATTTGATATGATCCTCTAAGATGCTTGCTGCCCGTTCACCCTCACCGGATTTTAGGAAATACTGAAAGAACCAAAAAACGAAAATTGGTATAACCATTTGTCCTTTTCTGGGTAGAGAAATTACATAACAAGTATGAGAAGAACTTTCTAGTCATTCAGCTTATATACCTCTATCCCCCATTTGAGTGCTTCAATTCTCTCAGGACACCGACGAAATATTTGCTCATAGGTTTCAGCAGCTTCTTTATATTTTCTAGCATCTAGGCAGAGGTCTGCATATTCATATTTTAAAGGGATATCATCTGGATCAGCTTGTATTGCTTTGGAAGCATAAATCCTCGCTGACAACTTGTCCTCTTGTTCCCTGAAATCAATAGTTTTTTTGTTACTTACCTTGCATTGCCACAGTTAAGAACAAATTCTATACAGAAAACAAAACAGATGAAGCAGATGAGGACTGGCATGCGCAAATAGAACTTACTTGAACCTCTCATAAAGCAACTTCCAAAAAGGTGATTTTGGACCTTTGATATTTGCAGCAATCTTCAATGCTTCAGTAGACGACGATTCGGTCCTACCAAGTTGCTCAGAAACACGTGAAAGGTAATAATATGCTATATCAAAGGCTGGTGCTTGCTTAATAACTTCTAGTAGAATAGGTAAAGCCTGGAAGAAAGTCAAATTACATAAATCTTGATCAGCCATACATATAAATGATATGTAATAAACTAAAAGCAAGAAACCAACAGAACATAAACACTTCAATCATCTGGATTACCTCAATGTCACTGCCATGTGCGTGAAGGTAAAGAGCCTCCCTAAACCTTTTAAGAATGTCAGGTGAGACTTCTTTCTTCGACCCCTGTCTTCTTCCCCTTTTTTTATGCTGCAAAAGTTTAGCAAATGTATTCTTAAAAAGAAGTGGCAGCACTCGCTGGAGTGTAACACGAGTGAATGAACAAGTGAAGCACAGGAAATTACATGCTTTTAATATCAATGAGGGTTCAAGAGCAAACATGCAAATTCAAGAATTGTTTTTTTTTTGAAGAGTTAAAGCCGAATAGTAGATAACAGGTAGCTGCAAGAGAGGGAATAAAGTGACAATGTAATACAAGTTAACTCCTAGGAAAACAACACACCTTCTTAGACCTTCGTCGGCGACCAGAAGTCATGAAGTCCTTGATTCTCTCCTCCATGTCCGAGGTGCTATTCGGGATGTTCGTAGCACCATACTTGGCTCTCTTCTCTGAACCATCACTGCCACATTCACAAACCAATAATCAAAAACTCAAAAAGAAATTGTATTGGCAGCACAAGGCAAAGTTACGGTCCCTGCATCTTGACACATTATACACCAAAAGGATTAGGGAAAAAACGAACCGTTGAGAATCAGCAAGCGCTTTGCGTTTCTTCTCAGCTAGATCTTCATACTTAGGGCGTTCAAATGTGTTTGGAATTTCGATTCCAGCTTCTTCAAATTCATCTCCTTCTTCCGACTCATCATCATCGTCGTCATCATCATCATCATCTACCTGGCCTTCTTCATCATCATCACTACCATCACCAGTAAGTTCTTCCTTGTCACTTTCGATATTGCTTGGACCTCCTTCTTCTAACTCAGAAAACAATTTTTCTTCATCCCCTCCGACCACACCCTTTCCTTTATCTTCCATACTTCCTCCGAAATCACGAAACTGGATCGTTTTCAGAGGAAATCTTAGGAATCTCAAGCTACAGCAGATGTATATCAACGACTGCGATACTAATAAGCATCAATTACGAAAATTATACAAATCTCTAAACTCTTGTCTTCCCCCTGAGAATAAGCTCTTATTCCAATTTTTCCGACTATCTTCCTCTGAATTGAACCGTCAGCCGGCCTGCTCATCTAGAAGGGACGGTTTGTGGTTATTTCCGGTTTAAATGCAGACTCCTTTTAATGTAAAACCCTGAACGAGAACACATTCGAGTCTATAAATTTTTGTTGACTGATTGATCACAACGGTTTCGTGGTGTAGTTGGTTATCACGTCAGTCTAACACACTGAAGGTCTCCGGTTCGAACCCGGGCGAAGCCATTATTATATTTTTCCTTGAATTTCTTGTCAATTTTGACATTTAAAAAATCTACGCCGTTGCCGGGGATCGAACCCGGGTCACCCGCGTGACAGGCGGGAATACTGACCACTATACTACAACGACTGATTTGCGATGTGAGCTGATAAGTTGGAAATTAACATTATTAGTTTACTATTACATAATTATAGACACTAAATTTAGATTATTAAAATATACTCACATTAATTAAATGAAAATTATCCACATTATACAAGTGTTTTTGTTCTCTCTTGTGTGTGTGTGTCAACATCCCAACTTAAAAACACTGTTTCAGTTTAAATGTTGTTTAAAGTTTTTTCATTAAGAGGTTAAATGTTCAATTTTTAATTTTAAAGGCTGAATCATTTTGCCATTTAAAATTGAAATTGCAGCAGAAAGATTCAAACTATTTAAAGCTTAACTATAATCGGATAAATAACATCGTTGATTTCAAAATCAAAGCAATGTGAAAATTAAATTAAAGTCCAAAGTAGTTAAAATCTTTCCATAAAAATATGGTAAGTTACTAAAGAAAAAGAGTTTCGTCGTCGCATTCTCTTTATTTTATTTTTGGTTTTGTTTCCTCTCCCCCTTCCCCTGTGATGTACGAAGCACGTTAATGGCGGCTCCGTATATCGCACAAATCGAAATTATAGCATCTTCACTGAACCCTCTCATGTATTCCATTATCTTCTCATCTCTCCTAACTCTCTCCCTCCTCTCATTCGTCTCTGCTATCTTCTTTCTCCTCCGAGCTTCCCGCCGCAGAGCTGCTGTTTACAGGCAGAAACTCTTATCCAAATCCGAAACCTTAGTCAAACCGGAGTCGTCTCCATCTGAGGTTTCGGGCGTAGCCCAGTACCAACCCGCTGAAAATAACCGGACCCGTTTAGCGAATTCGCGTCTCTACGAGTTACTGCTCTCCGATAAGGAGGAGGAGGAGGAGGAGTCGGATTGGGAGGGAGATCAAGGAGTGTCTGCAAAGAAGAAGAAGAAGAAGAAGAAGAAGAGAGGTAAGAAGAAGAAATCAGAGCTAAGAAAAGGTGGAAATGATGATTCCGGCGGCGAAAAGCGCACTGGTGAAGGAGATGGGTCTGTGTTGAATCCGAGCTCTGACCCGATTTCGGATTCCGAAATCAAACCGGAGTTGGTTTGCTTGTACCCTTTCACCTCGACGAGCAGTGCTACGCAGAGGAAGATTAAGCAGCAATACGACCAGCTTGTCAAATGCAATAGTGCCAAAGGATTGACCCTAGCTCAGGTCAGCTACATTGGAATTGAATATTGAAAATTTGGGAATTACAAGAAGTTGAACACGAAATCAAAGTCAAAATGCCTAAGCTTCTGGGTTTCCTGAAGCAATAGGCTTATATGATTTACTTCGATCTATACTTTGGATGACTAGAATTCAACTCAACTGAATTTTTCAATTCTGATGTTTCTTTGGGTTCTTCACTTCTGCAGGTTGGGGAGTTTGCTAATTGTTTGATAGAAGCTAAGAATGAATTACAGCACAAGTAAGTTTACGCTGCCATAAGAGGATATCATGTTATCCATTTCTGATCCTTGTCCTTTGTTCTTCCTACATTTTGAGGACAAAAGATTGTTTCTTGTACGATTAGAATATTCTTCATTGAGTGTTTACTTTCCCTGGTGCAATCGCCACTTTGGTGAAGATGTTATTGAGAGATTATAGATGTTCATATGCTCTTGACAACTCAATACATGGATTTATATATGCATAACAAATGTAGCTACTTTGTGTTCTATGTTTCTTCCTTAAGTTTACCTTTAATGGTTACATGTTGGTTGTTTAAGTGCCTGCAATTTTCTTCCCTAGTGATGCTAATTTTGAGCGTGATTGTTTTATATTTTAGGTCGGAGGTTATCAAGCGTAAGTTTTCAATAACAAAGGCTCTTCTCTTGAAGGCTGATAGATCTTCCTTTGACCGACTTCGTCAACAGGTGAATGTTTGCTTCATGAGTTTTTGTCTGATTCTTTTTGTTTCTGTCTGTTGCTTTGTGGCAAAACGTGATGTTTGTGTCTCATCAGACCAACAAGCTCGAGATGGAACAAAAAAGAGTAGAAGAAGATGCACTTGTATATAATTGGCTCCAACAACAGCTAAAACTTTCACCTGCATACAAAAAGGTAAAATCAAACTCAACTCACTTTTTTTCTGCAGATTGTCATATGTGTCCAGAACCTTAAATCTGTTAGATAATGTTTCTGATTCTGGATTAGTCTTGTTCATTATTGTTGATGTATGATAAACCAGTAGAGTCTCATCTGTGTTAACTTCTGAATTGGAACCTGTTAGCGTAATTCAAACCTTCCTTTGGGATTCTGGTTTCTTTTTTTTTTGCTCAACTATAGTTATAGCCATCAATATTCAATCTTATACTGTAGGTTCTTGAGATAAGCGCTTCCATGGAACTCAAAGACAAATTGAGTACAGAGTTGGACAGTCCAGATGATGGAGTTTCAGACATCTCCTTCGAAGAGCTATTGGAACAGGAGAAGAAAGACTCCTTTTGGTCAGTTACACACACTCTCTCTCTCCCAAGCTTAGTAGCGAATATAAATTACTTGCACATAGGAATCTTGCCACATCAGGCTTTCATATTAGGAGTGTATTCATTAATCTCGAAGTCATCGTACTCATCTTTTTCAACCATCTTGCTCTCCACTCTTGTGTTGGTTTTCAGGCATAAAAATGGAAGATTGCGAACTTGCAGAACATGATTTGGTGATTGAAATTGTTGTTGCAATGCCGTGAGCTCAGCCGGAGAACTAAATGCTTTTTGGGGTGCTGTGTATAGTCTATAGAGAGAGAGAGAGAGAGTATAAAGACAATCAGTTTCCTCCATACTCCATAGTCATGCGTTTTCTTGAACTCGGACAACATATTACCCGGTTTTCAAATCGATTTTTTCGGTTCGGTTTGAACTAAACTAATTCAGTTTATCTGGATTGAACCAAGTCCAAACGTGCATCTCTTACATTTCCTTCGTCTCTGTCGAGAGGTTTTTCCAAATTGATAATTCGACAAGTAATTAAAAAAAAAAAAACCAATATATTTGATCTAAACCGAACAAAGAATCATTTTGTAATTCATTTTAACTTGGGCCTTACTATTTTTTCGTCTCGTTTTCCTTTCCAACTTCCTTTAATAAATTTCTCCAGTTGATAAAAAAGAAAAAGCCATTTTCCACCTCGAAATGTGAGTTTTTCGGCCACACCTTGGAGCCAAGTTTATAACTTACAAACGCACAAGCAAGCCATTGCATTGGGTGTGCCATTATCTTCTTCAAGAGCCAATGGCTTTGTGCTCCATCTTCTGCCCTCTTATCCCTCTTCGATTCAGATCAAAACCCATTTCCCCTTTCCTCTCAAAACCTCTGTTTTCTCTCTCTTTTAGGGTCTACTCTTCCCAGCAACCTTCTCCCTCCACCAAAGGTAATTTATTGTTTTGGTTTATGCCTTGATAATTATGTTTATATGGGTAGAAATTGTCAATGTATCGCTCTCTTTTTCAGGACGAAACCACAAATCTTTCAAATGCTGGTCTCGAATTTCCCTTTTTGGTTTAGCCTTATCTGAGTAATGGTGATTTGTGTGATAGATGAACTTGGAACTGTTAGCATTGGATTTCTGGGATTGGGAATCATGGGTTCTCCAATGGCACAAAACCTCATCAAAGCTGGGTAATACTTTTTTTGCCCTTTGCATATATATCTTCAGTAAAGGAACAATTTTTTAGACTCCTGGTGGGAGAAAAAAACAAATTTATGTGTTAAACAATACAATTCACTTTCCTACTTTGATCTTTTGGTGCTTGGTTGTTAGCTGTGATGTAACTGTATGGAATCGAACGAAGAGCAAATGTGATCCTCTCATCGGTTTAGGAGCAAAGTAAGAATTATCGATGCTTCGCATAACGAGTGATATGATATATAACAAAGTGAGGTCTTAGAGCTAATGTATATGCAAAACCTCTGAGTAAGCAAGTTCCTCCTGTTTTGTAGGTACAAGTCGTCCCCTGAAGAAGTGACTGCGGCTTGCGATCTCACATTTGCAATGCTTGCTGATCCTGAAAGTGCAGTGCGTATGTTTCGCTTTTGTTTGTTTCTTGTTTGCTTCTCTTCTTCCACTCCATATAAAAGACATAAACTTTTGTTTTGCTTTCTGTCAGATTGATGTTGCGTGTGGGAAGAATGGAGCCGTATCTGGAATTAGTTCAGGAAAAGGGTACTACCTACTCCTTCTTGAGAACAGTATTGGACTTAAAATGTTTCAAGATATCTTAATATTCTTATGTAACTAAAGCAGATTTCACAGTCGTTCTTTTTCCCTTCTCTTCCTTGAATCAATATGATAATTTGGTGGACATTTTGATGGTAAAAAATGGGACTTTGCCTTGCTAATGCAGGTATGTTGATGTCTCAACCGTTGATGCTGCCTCATCGATGTTAATCAGCAAGCAAATAAAGGATACCGGAGCACTGTTTTTGGAGGTAACGACTCTTTATACGTTTGGAATCACAAAGAAAACTGTTAGCAGATCTGGTGGCTTCACTCATCTCCATTGATATTCACAGGCACCAGTTTCGGGTTCCAAAAAGCCTGCCGAAGATGGGCAGTTGATATTCCTCACTGCAGGTTAGTAATAGCTTATTCCTCACTGAGCTTGTATCAACAATATTTATCATCATTCTATACATTTCAAAGTACTTTGCTTTGTGGGTGACCTGGAACGTTCTGGTTGTCCATGTAAAGTCGTGTCTAGTAACATGGTTAAATGTAAAGGAGATCTAAGACTATCTGGCACTTAACAATTTCAGGTGACAAGCTGCTATACGAAAAAGCTGCTCCTTTCTTAGACATCATGGGAAAGGTATCTCTTTTGCTTTCAGTTCTTATTTCTTCTGTTAAAAAACCATTTCATTACTAGTTTCCATCATATGATCCAGTCGAGATTCTATTTGGGTGAAGTTGGTAATGGAGCAGCAATGAAGCTTGTCGTCAACATGATCATGGGAAGGTATGATTTGACCATCCGTGGATTCATTTCTTGGCAAATATCAGACTCTTCTCCCTGATATCTCGTCTCTTACTACAATCTTGCAGTATGATGGCATCATTCGCCGAGGGAATACTTCTAAGCGAGAAAGTAGGGCTCGATCCAAATGTACTGGTCGAGGTAATGTAAACACCATTTATCCAGCAGAATTTTTCCTTCCAAAATCCGGTATTAACCTGTGAAAAAACCTCGTGCAGGTTGTCTCTCAGGGAGCTATCAATGCACCAATGTACTCGCTAAAGGGTCCTTCGATGATCAAGTCAGTGTACCCTACAGCTTTTCCATTGAAGCATCAGCAGAAGGTTTGCAACGTTCTGATATCTCCTCGTTTAGATTCTCACAAAGACTCTCTCAAGTTTGATGATGATTCTCTTATGCGCATGTTAGGACATGAGGCTCGCTCTCGGACTAGCGGAATCCGTTTCGCAATCTACTCCGATTGCAGCTGCTGCAAACGAGCTTTACAAGGTTGCCAAATCTTATGGATTGAGCGATGAAGATTTCTCTGCCGTCATTGAAGCTCTGAAAGCTGCAAAATCGCAAAAAGCATAGCCAAAGAATTGTTCTTTATTTCCTGTTCTATGTGAAAGAGTGTCTTTGTTGTGTGAAACTTTTTTAACTTTATAATAAATGTCTGTCGTCTACTGGTATTTGTTTATGCATAAGAACCAGTTAAAAAGTGTCAATACAGGTCAACCTTTGATCTCCTGATGTTGACAAAGTGAGAAGAAAACTGTTTGACCATAATAATACGGTGTCGTTTTCGAATATTCCGACGATAAGTTGATAACGCCGAATCAATATTATTCTTCTTCAGAAATCCTCAGTGGGGCTAAGTGTGAAAAACTCTCTCGCCTGAGCTTGTTGCCGTTTCTCACTTCAGCCATCTTTGGTTAGGGTTTCTCTTTCAAGTTCTGAATTTTGAATTTTTTTATGCCATCATAACTCTTATTCAAAGAATCGGAGCTGGAGAAAGAATTCTTTTTTTTTTTGTTGGGTTTCACTCGCTTCACTTGAGCTTCACCGGGAGAAGGAGAAATTAAGGGTTTTTCTTTTTGATTCACCTGCAGTGAACGATGGATTATAACTCAGACCGTGGTCATGATGACTCTTATCATCGCCACCTACAAGACGAACAGCTTCCACCGTCGGATTATGAAGTGGAGACTGTTGATGACCGTAGGAACGGTGGCGCAGCCGTCGACACTGGTGGGATGCAGATGAAGCAATCCGTTGAACATCGCCATTCTTCTTCGTCCATGTCCTCTCCTGGGTTAGTGGTATCTTTGGGGTTGTATGGTTTTTTGTTCATATTGATCTCCTTCTCAATCGAAATGGTTTTTTGGGGGCATGAAGCTAAAATTTTGATGGAGAGTTTTGTTGTGTTTAGGAAACTATTCGTTGGTGGAGTTTCCTGGGAAACAACTGAAGGTAAGATGTCTCTGATAGTTTGTTGTTGGTTGAGTCTTTTTGCTTCGTCTTAGCTTTTCATTTCTTAAACTGAACTAGCTGGAGCTGACATGGATGCTTTGTGATTTTGGTTATTTTCTCTGTGTCTTGACTCCGTTGCTTTCACTTGCAGAAACTTTTGCGAATTACTTTGGGAAGTTTGGAGAACTTGTCGACTCTGTAATCATGACAGATAGAATGACAGGAAAGCCAAGGGGGTTTGGGTTTGTAACTTATTCTGATTCAGCTGTTGCAGAGAGAGTTTTGGAGGAAGAACATGTAATAGATGACCGAAAGGTAGAGATATCAAGTCATTGAATTTTTTTTATGTGGTGTATCGTCTGCTCAAATTTTTGGTTTCTCAGTTATATATGTTGGATGCTTTTGTTGATTCCTACTAAATTTTAGGTTGACCTGAAAAGAACAGTGCCTAGAGGGGACAGGGATGCCGATGTTAAACCGGTACCAAAGACGAGAAAAATCTTCGTTGGTGGACTTCCACCGTTTTTGGAAGAAGGTAAAAAGTTTCTCTTAAGGTTTTTCTGTCTGTGTTGTGTTTGTTGCTGTTGGTGATGATAATGCGTCTTTTCGTATTTGTAGATGCGCTGAAGAAGTATTTCTGTGTGTATGGTGAAATAGTTGAGCATCAGATCATGTACGACCACCACTCTGGAAGGTCAAGAGGGTTCGGTTTTGTAACCTTCCTGACTGAAGATTCTGTGGACAGACTTTTCTCCGATGGAAAAGTTCATGAGCTCGGTGACAAACAGGCAAGCCACTTTTTTACTTTTTAAATTAGTTTTTTTTAAAAGCTATAAAGAACTCAGTAGTAATCTCAAGCACTTGCAATGGATCAATAGGTCGAAATAAAAAGGGCTGAACCAAAGAGAACAGGAAGAGATGGCAGCTTTCGAGGCAAGTATGATCAGGAAGATTGTTATGGTGGGAAAGCAAATGATGATTACAATATGTATTCGGGTTATGGTGGATATGGCGGTTATGGAGCCTATGCAGGGAACTCCATGGTTAATGCCGCTGGATTTTATGGTTACGGTGGTGGCTATGGCTATGGTTATGGCTATGGAGGTCAAATGTTTAACGTTGGCTATGGAGCTGGCGGTTATAGCCATATGGGTGGTGGCTATGGTGTTGCCGCAGCTGCTGCTTTTGGAGGTGGAAATGCTCATGGAAACGGTAACAGCGGCTCAAGTAGTGGCAGAGGAAATGGGACTAATGGTTCAGGGCCAGGTCGATACCATCCTTATCAAAAGTGAGAATCTCCGGATGTTGCAGAGACTCTTGTATTGTAGAAAGATGGATTTTTCTTTTTCTTTTTTAGTTTTAAGCTAAGAAATAGATTGGGATACTTCACCAATTCACCACATTTAACTTTTGTGAGCCAGAGTTTGTTTTGTGACAAAGATGTTATTAGGACAAAACAATTATTATTGGTATTGAAATTCTTTACTAAAATTGTATGCATGATTAAGGTTTTAAACTTAAACAATTACAGTAGAATCTCAGGGAGATATCGTTACGCTGATTTGTGTGACCACGAACAGGTTGGTGATTTAGAACATCAAAGATAATGCCATGGACTATCAGAAGCCTGCAACATCATGATAAGCAGCAGCGCTGGTTATGGAGTGTTCTTGCAATGCTTATGATGAATGGGAAGATAAAAAAGATAGTAAAATTAACAAGATAAAGCTTCACAAGTGCTACTTTGGGTTTAACATGACTAAAGCTCTTCTCTCCTGAAGATTCATTTGGCAATTGGTCAATGCTAGTTTGATTGGTCTGAACTCTGAAGCAACTTTACCTGATAGGTTCTTTGAGTTTGTTTTTTTTGTTTTTGTGCATCTTCTCAAGATGTGCGAGATCTACTAATCTCTTACGCTGTCCATAACTCAAGATCATCCTCGTTATTGTTCCCATCGTGTGTAGGGCCTTTCTTCCACATATGACTAATCAAATCCTCAAGAACTGGGTAGATGCTGGCAAAGTCGCTTTCTACTGTTGATCCTGATGAGAACTTACAGACTTTCTTCTTTAATACAATGCAACTGCTTCCAGAAACTTTCTTAAGATCCTTTTTCTTGGCTAAAGCCCTAACCTTTGCAGATTCTTCCCATCTTCCGCTAGCAGAATAAGTGTTAGACAGCAACATATAGCTTCCTGTCATCTCCGGTTCAAGTCTGAAAAGCCGTGATGCTATATCCTCTGCGATGTCCGTGTTCTTGTGCATCCGGCAAGAATTTAACAAAGCTCCTAACACACAGACTGTGGGCTCCATAGGCATGCTCTTCACAATCTCACTAGCTTCTTTCAGAAACCCTACACGGCCAAGGAGGTCAACAATACATGCATAGTGCTCTTGTTGGGGCTCTATTCCAAATTTTTCGCTCATCGAGTTGAAAATCTCGCGTCCCTTATCGACGAGCCCTGCATGACTACAGGCTGAAAGAACAGCTACGAAAGCAATACCATCCAGGTTTAACCCGGATTTTATCATTCGGTCGAACATACTTAGAGCTCTCTCACCAAATCCATGCATACCGTAGCCTTTAATTATCGAGTTCCATGAGATCAAATCCTTATCCCTGATTGATTCAAACACTAGATTCCCTTCACTGAGTGACCCACATTTTGTGTACATATTCACCAATGCATTCTGAACCAGAATGTTACCGCTCATCGAGGTTCGGATCACATGCCCGTGGATTTCTTTTCCCAGGTTCAAAGCTGTAAGCTCTGCACAAATGGATAGTATACAACAAATCGTCACCGAATTAGACAAAACTTTGGAAAACTGCATCCGCCGGAAATATTCAAGTGAATCGTCTCCTCTTCCTTGCACGTTACACCCCTTGATAATGGAGGTCCAAGTGACTACATTAGCCTTGACGTCGCGAAAGCCATTCGTTTCCTCCAACTCAGTAAACAATGAAAGAGCCTCGTCGAGTTTACCAGCGTCCACGAACGACGTTATCAAAGCATTCCAGCTCTCTATACCTTTGTTTCTTATTTGCCTGAACAACTGTGCAGCGTCTTTGACTTTCCCTTGCTTCCCGTACACGTATGTCAACGCGTTCTTCGAGGGCAGACACTCTTCAAACCCACCTTTTACAACATACCCATGAACTTTCTCAGCAGTACTGAACGCTCCTAACTCGGAGCACACAGAGAAGAAAACAGCAAGAGCTTCCCCACTAACTGCGTTTCCACTCACCCTCATAACATCAAAATATTTGATAACATCTTCAAGCTTCCCACATTGAGAATGACAAGATAAGAGTGAAGTCCAAGTCACTTCATCAGGTATAAACTCTTCACGCTGCATCCATTCGAAAACCTTGACAGCGCTTTCACAGTCATACTCTTGAGAAAACCCTGAAATCATGAGATTCCACGACATACGGTTTCTAACAGGCATTTCAACAAACAGATTGTAGGCATCTCTCATCCTCCCCGCCTTCGGATACAGCGTGAGCAACTCGTTCACCACGTAAAGATTCTCCTGTAAACCAATCTGAATAACTTGGCTGTGCATAGCCCCGCACAGACCAAAACGTCCCAAGTACCTACAAGCTCGAAGGATCAAGGGTAAAATAAAGCCGTCCCCTGTGAGACCTCGTTCACGCATTCCCGCGTAGAGCTCAAGAGCGTTCTCGTGTTGCCCATGAGACACATTGGCTTTGAGAATCGAGCTCCACAAATACAGATCCGACCACAAAACAAGCGAAACAGTCTCGAACACGTTACGGGCATCGAGGAGGAATCCTAAACGGGAGTAAGCCGACACCAAACTCGCAGCTAATGACCCAGAACGGTAGATTAAGTCGGATAGAAGTACTTGCGCATGAACTTGCCGGCATTGCTGAGCCGTCAAGCATAATCCGAGGACATGATCGACGTAACGGAAGATGGATTGATCGTTATTAGTCGTAAGGGACCAGCACGAGGAAACTGAAACGATACTCTGAGAAAAAATCGGTGTGTATGGACATGGAGAAGTGTGGAAACAACAAAGATTACGAAGACGATAAGGAATTTCTTGAAGACGAAATCGCCAGAAAGAAGCGTGAACCATCAAGTAGAATAAGAGGGAAAAGAAAGAAACTTCAAGTCTCTAAACATATACTAATATTAGGTTAATCTAATATTTATTTACATATTTACAGTAAGTAAAAGTGAAATTCAATTGCGTGTAACAAAGAGCAAATATTTTCTATATATAGCATGAGGATTTTACCTAGGGGTGTTTGTTAGTGACAAAAAAAGTCAACTTGGACATCTAATAACAGGTAGTGGTCACATGGTTTTTTTTAGTTACGTGACATTATCATTTTGATTCTAAACACTTATTGACCCCATTGACATTAAACTAATTGTAGAAAAAAGATTTCAAATAAACATGTTTTACTTATCACTTAACAGAAGAATCTAACAATTATAATAGTTTGTTGCCCACATATTTTCTTTTTGAAATGAAGTTGCCAACATATATATATATATATTTTGAATTACTAAGAGATTCTAGACCGAAATTTATTACTTGTTTTTATGAACCACTTGTTTCTTTTACTAATATAAGATGATTTGCTATGTGAATTCGTTTTTAGTGTAGTTGAAATAGTATATTCTTAACCGTTTATATACTTAACAAAATTAAAGTAAATTTTATTTTTCGGGTTGAAATAAGAGGATTCTCAACTACTTTATTTGTAGGTTATAATTATTATGTGGAAAACAAACAAATTCCATCATATGTTAGTCGTCGTTGAACACCTAATCTCCTTTTGTTGTTGTTTATAATTACATGAAACTTGTGATTTGAAATGAATCATTGTAGCTTTGCTTTTTCTTGTTAGAGTTGAGACGAATAAAAAATAATATAAACATTTCACCGACACCTTCTAGAGGTCTGGACCTTAAGGGGACGTAACTTCGCACCCACACTTAATTGATGAAACACAAGACCCGAAGAACATGTTGTCATTCGCCAACAGATCCGAAGATAATGCACACCTATTATACTATGTAAGTAAATTCATTGGTTCTTACGATATGTCATGTGTGTATATATTCTCATACACTAATACACACATGGACCACGTGGTAGCTTAATTAGTTGATACAGCTAACCAAAAAAAAAAAAAACTAGCCAGCTTAATTGCCTACTTAAACATTAATTGACCATACCACTTTGCAGTAGTAGTAGTGGTCACCTCCACTTGCATCATTTACCATATTCATTAAATTTAAAGGTCTTTTAATTAAACAATTATAAGTGCGTTTTATTCTCTCCTTCATTTTTCTTTGTTGTGCCCTAGAAAATTGTAATTTTATTTTTAGTACTGATTTAAGATTTTTCATGAATAATCAAGAACGGTAATGCTCAGACCAAACACAAATATATATATGTTCATTTACATTAAAAAAAAAAAAGAGTCGTGCGGGAATCGAAGAACTGTATATGAAATCAAATTAAAAAGAAATGAAAATTGAAACAATGGATTAAACAAACAAAAAATGAAAGATGAAGAAAAACTACGAAAGTAAATTCCATTTTTACCCCCCAAATGTTTAGAAGGTGATTTTCCAGATCTTGAACCTGAGGTCAACCTTACACTTAGCGGCGGAGGTAGTAGCCGTCGTCGCCTTCTTTCCGGTCGGAGCCACCGCTTTAATCCCTTCACAAGTGACCCTTATTCCTGATTTAGGGGTTCTCATAGATCCCATCTTCACTTTCACCTTCGTGCTAAGAACAATCTTAATCGCCACTCCTTTCTTCGCCTTCAAATCTCCCTTAAGGTTACTCGCCGAGAGCTCGTCGAGATCTCCCGGAGGACTTCCGATCGTAGATCTGAGCAGAGTCGTGTTCTTCTTACCGTGGACAAACGACGCGATCGAGCCTTTACCGATGACGACCTCATCATCTCCTGGGGAGATTCTGTAGATTGTGATGTCGGTATCGTCGTAGTTGAACCCGACGTTTTTGTTGGGGTTTTTGGCGATGACGGAGAGGGATATGGCAGTGGCGAGGTGAGTGGCGGAGGTGAAATTGAGAGTCGAGACTTTGAAGGAGGAGACGGTGAAGCTCGGCCGCTGAGGACGGTAGATTAGGTATACGACGGCAGATACGGCGGCGACGATGAGGACTAAGAGGATGACTACGAAAATTGTCCAGCAGCAGCAACGGCAGCAACATCCACGGCTATGGCTACGGCGGCGACCGGCTGGTGGACGATAAGCGGGGCGATTAGCGCTGTAGAGCTGAGCTTTATTCGCCGGGAAAGTAGGATTGGTGGTTGCTCCGCCGCCGACAACGCCGGGAGGTTTCGAAGCTGGGTAGACTCTGTCGTCTGTCATATCAGAGATCTAGAGAGAGAGAGAGGGATGTGAAAAGATCTGATAAAAGGAACAATAAGGGTAAGATTTCGAAGATGTGTGTTTTCTTTATAAGGGAAGAAGTGATGATTGAGATTTACAGTGAAGCTTTAAGCTTCTCTATAAATGGGGGTGATTTGTTTAATAATATTTAATTAATGGGAAGAAAAAGGATTTAATGAAAGTGGTGGTGGTGAGAGGAAGCGAAGAAAAGCGAGGGAGACCGACAAAGAGAGTGACAGCTCAACGCGGGAAGGGAGAGCTTACACGCGTCACACGAGCGCGTATATATCACGCCATGGGATTAAAACGGTGCAAAAAGTCACGAGAGACCCCGTTGTTTATTTGCTAAGCATTTTGGGACCCCCCAAAAAACAAAAAAACACACTCTAATAATGTTAAAAATATTATTGTATTTTTTTTTTGGACATCAAATGTGATTAAATTATGTTCTGTCTATCTGCACCAATATATTGGTATATGATGATAGTGCATATACGTACATTTTCCGATTAACGAAGGAGTGAAAAACTTTTTTTTTTAGGAAATATAGAAACAAAATTGAGATGTATGTAGTTTTTGAGTTGAAACGTGAAATCGTACACCAAACCTAATTTGCTTTGAATTGAAGCAAAGATATACTATAAAATTCCCTCTCAAATAAAAAATTAACTGATGCTTAGTCCCTTTCCATTTTAAATCTGATCTAAAACAGCAAATTTATATAATCAAGCAATGTTTAAAAACAGAGAGTTAGTTGGATTTATAAGTTTTTGGATCTACAATTATATGCAAATACGTGATGAAAAAACCTTTAACCAGAAAAAAAAACAAGAAACAAAATTATTGCAAATTATCTAGCCGCACTAGAGAAAAAGCATTTGTCACAGGAGCAACTAGAATAATAACATTGCATATACATGTGATGTGATTTTATCTCTTCCTTTAATATTACGAAATGTAAGAAAACTTGCATGCCCGTAGGTTGGTTTGAATTTTAATTTATTTTGAAAAAAAAAGAAAATAATGTGTGACTGAGCAACGAAACCCAAAAATTAACGACAAGCCGCGTGAAGCCGGTGGTGGAGCGTGGAGATGGTAACCAAAAAGGTCTAAATTCCTAATCCAACGTGTGTATTTAGGTTACAATATAGTATACATTTTCCTAAATTGGGCTTCTTCATTGCATAATAAACACACAAACAAAAGGGCTTTTAATGTAAGAGAGAGCCCAGGTTCATTATTGGTCAAATAGAGAGAGTTGCACAGCTCAAAATCAAATAAGAAATCGGATCAGATTTGTCAACCCATTTGTTGCTTCTAAGTTATAAGTTTGGTGGTCTTCCCAAGTCTTATGTATACAAGCATTTATAGGCTTTACCTCTTAGCCATTTTTACTTTCTTTTGATCTCGGCTCCCTAATGTTTAACTAAATTTGGCTCCCTAATGTTTGTAGTTTCTTTAATCCAGTTGGAACTGCAAGCCCATAATGTTAACCCAAAGACACAAGCGATTTCAATAATTTGTCAGTCTTATTCAGAAGGGACAAGCCATACTCATGTCTTTAACTCTTACGAATCTCATGTCTGAACCCACTTGGAGCTAAAGCATCATGTTCTTTAGATTTCATAATATAACTTGTTTCATTAGATCTTTTCGCATTCCTTTCAATCTTTGATTGATTCTAGGAGAATTGGTTTAGCAGCGGAATTGTTTTAAATATCCCAACTTTCTTCCCTTCGACCTGACTGCTATGTTGATTGATAGAGAGATATAGACTGACGTCTGCATCATAGGAAAAACAAAATAAGATTACTTGATTATAACTTTTTTATTGATTAGACTACTTGTACATCAAGAAAGTCACAAAAACAGAGCAAAAAATAGTCTGTAAGGCAGCAAGTTATTAATAAAAATAGTCTGAAGTACATAAACCCTCGATTCTTGTACAGCAAGTTATTACACTCTGATCCTCTTTCGAAGAACTAACACTACATGCTAGATTCTAGAAGAGGTGATCACAGACGCACTTAGACAAACACAGAGAATATAACAGGGAGACAGAAAGAAATCTAGTGCCTAGTTATTCATTATTTTAGGACAGAAAAGCTCAAAGACAACAAAAAAAAACAGAGCTCTTCGTGGCTTTGTACATGTATTGTTATTGGATCAACGGTGGAGATTTACCTTTTTCATATACTAGCAAATAAATGAACAATTCCTAAATCGAAGCCACATCTTGCTAAGTCTTAGGTCTTAAGTAGCAAAGAGCGAAAGAGCTCACCTCTATACCATTCCAGGACCAGAAACAGAGTTACCATTCAAGAACATTCAGTCTCCGATATCGACGAAGACAACTCGGAACAAACATAAAGGTCTCTCTCTCTAAAGGCGAATTGACGAAAGAGTTGGCGAACTTCAAAGCATCTTAAGCACTCAACTTCATACACAACCTTTATCCCAAATGAAACAAGAAGTTGTTTGTCTTGTGTAGTTATGATAACTATACTACCAGGACCGAAACAGTTAAAATCTTCTGCAAGAGCATCTAATTGTTCGAGTTTGTCGACGTTGTTAGCCACAAGTAGAACTTTCTGACTCATGAGCCTTGTTCTGATCAACCCAGAGGTCTTCATCGTCGAGTACCCTCCTTGAATCCTTATTAGAAACTCTTCTCTTAGATTCGACATTTGACAATCCTGAGGAACCCCTTTAACGTTTTCGAGAAAACATTTGCTTTGGAACTGCTTAGCGATTTTCTGATACACTAATCTAGCTAGAGCCGATCTTCCACTGCCTCCTCTTGCCCAGATTCCAATCACTCTCACACTCCCATTGGAATTCAAATCCAACAATGGATACAACTCTTTCATGTGTGCATCAATCCCAAATTGGTTATTGATACCACCACTTGGTGGTGTTGCGGAGACTAACAACATGTTGGATATTCTATTGGTAATTTCGTCGAGCAGCTTCGAGTCATCTTCCCTGAAACAGAGAGAAAACGAATTGTGAATTCGAACAAAATCCAGAGATTTCGAGTAGTGATAAAAGCAGGAGATGAAAGTACCAATCACGAGAACAATGGCCGGAGATACTAGCCAAATTGGTCAGTGCTTGCCTCCATGATACAACAGTCTCATAATTTTCCTCTCTCTTGATGTTTCATAAACTGTCGAGCGACTCTTTCGATCTGTCTCCTTACATGAGCAGGCTCAACGTTGTAGAAGATGGGCATAACGATGAGCGAACCCTTTTTCTCGACGTCCATGATCTTCACTAGCTCCTGGAGGCACCAGGGAGACGCTGGATATCTCTTCGAGACAACCACGACGGCGATTTTGGAACCCTCGATGGCGACAAGGAGATCTGAAGAAATCCGACGGCCACTCTTCAGTTCAATGTCGTCTTTGAAAGTTCGAATACTCATTCGCATAAGTTCCTTGTAGAGAAAGCTAATGAAGATCCTGCGAGTGTCCTTGCCTCTGAAACTCAGAAAGACATCGAACTTGTGGGGGGTAGTACAAGAAGACGATGAATACATTTGGATGCGAGCATGCGAGCGAAAAGCGTCGATTAAACAGCTTTTTTTTTGTATGGTTGACCAAAAAGAAAATAACTTGTGGTTCGATCTTTAACAAAAAGAAGAAGAAAATACTGAGAAATTTCCAAGAAAATGTTGAGAGTTTTACCAAGAAAAGAGGTTTTAGAAGTCATGAAACAGAAGGGGTCCAAAGAAGAAGATGTTCCATATCGCTTAACCAATATTGGATTTGGAGGCGGTCCACGTATTGTGTGCTTAATGAGATTGCGTAATGCAAATTCTATTTGTGTAAAATCTTCATATATATATATATATATATATTTGACCACTGGGAAATTTTCTGCCTGGATAATAAAGTGATGTCGAATTATTAAAATCTTTTAGTGATATAAAATCGTGCAATCGTAAGACAATGGCGCGGAATAAAAATGGTCGGTGACGGTTGATGCTCAGCAAACGGAAAAACTGTGGTCAGTGCATAACCCAAAAAAAGACAGTTAATAATTTTATTATGAGCTAGCGTCAATAACGTAGCGGATTTAACAAAAATCGAATTTGACTTTTTCTCTTGATTATTGCAGAGAGTTGAATAAAAAAGTCATAGTTATACTGGTTTTGCGGAAAGACAAGAAGACTAAGAAAGTAAATTAAAAGCGTTACATCTGTTTGGTCACGTTGAGACCAAAAAAAAAAAAAAAAAAGGAAGACGATTCTTTACATTGTGGGTTCTGTGGAAACGAGGTTGACTTTCCCAGATTGTTTGAAAAGCCTATTGAAGGAAGACGATATTATACTTCGTGGTCTAATGATTATATAGGCTAGCCATTATATAGACTTTGACTCAATTCATTTTTAGAATATGGAGTACTGTTGCATGAGTCACATGGACAAGAGAGTTTCATTTGCTAGCTCTGCGGCTTATTCGATTTCACCATACCTTCTTGACAACTGAATCCAATGCTCGCAGTTCTGCTGTGACTGTATCACTGAGTTTGAAGGTGAATGCAAGATCAGAACATGTTTTTAACTCTAAGAAAATCAATTTCCAGGACTCATCTTCAACTCACTCCTCTGGTCAGTCTTCCACAGAAGTCGCAAGTAGCGGAGATGATAACCCCTCGAGACTGACCTCATTTTCAGCACAATCGGGTCAGATTTTGATTCTTACTAGTGTAAAGGCACAAACATCATTCCTAAAAATATTCATTCCAAGCAATGGCCTACAAAAACATGGCCCATCAATTTAATAAATATTTGGTTCACAAACAACAGTTGGAGAAAAGTTTCCTACCCATTTTTACCCTAGAATATAACCAGAAAGCTACTGGCAAAGATAGCCTCTGTACAGGCTCTGTTTTTTAAAGCACAATACTGAGATCTCCTACTCTGAAAATGTCTTAGACATCGATCGGGTAAACACAAGCGACTGCTTCTGTCTGATACTTCAATCTGACCTTTCCAACAAGAACATGAAGCTGCTGTTTTCGCGAATCAGCGGAGGAGGATCGATCTCTGCAACCTCTACGTTTTGCATCGATTTCGATATATCGTCAAGCGAGAATGGGATGCTGCAAAAGAATCACCAACACCAAGAATATATCAAAAGATCAAATCTTTTTAAGTGAATCCTTAGTGTTTGCTTTGTTTTTTTCTTTCTCGAGTTTACCTCGAATCGTCGTCTAGTAAAAACGAACTGCAGATCCTGCTGTTTTCCCCTGATACCGTAACCCGCATGCTTGCCATCACCTTCAATACAGCCATTTTTTGTTGTGTCAAAACGAATTCTAAAGGAACATACTTAGGCTCTTCTGTTTCTATTACAGATTATAAAGTCTCAATATTCTTTGAATTTTCTTAAGACATGGCTCGGAATAAGACTAATGATAACGGTTAGCTCGACCGGGTCTATCAAATTATTCACTTGCCTCTGAAGATACGCTATGTGTGCCGTATTTGTCGTCCCAATACATAGTGCTGATCCTGTACAGTTGCTGGACGCTAAGCACCTGCAGAGAAACAAGAAGTTTCGTTACATTTACATGAGATGAACAGATGAACAAACAGATTCAGAAGACAATTTTAACTTACCGGGCAGAGTTCGGTAGTAATCTCTACTAAGCTTTTCTTAGGCTTCTGATGTATAACCAAGAAGCCAACAGCTTGTCTGATGTGCTTTAGCTCATCCCAAGCCGCACCAGCATACTAGAACACAACCAAGAGCATCTTTTAATTAGCCAACTGTCGAAAAAATCCAGCGAGAGGAGGATTTGAGACATCTATTACCTCCTCAGTTGCATCATGGCACCACTTTTCCAGCTCTGCAAGCCCTGTTTTTACATACTCCCCATTGCTAAACGAGCAGCATTCGCGTCTCAAAAGAAGGCTACACGATTGATCAAAAAGGGAAAAACATAAGTGGACATGTTCTATGTAGAGGCATGACAGTTGCAACTACAGCACATTTACCTGTTAAACAGCTGAACATTGATAAATGAAAATATCTGCCCGAACACCTTAGAAATTAGCAACGAAGGCACCTGCAGTTTTGGAAAGGTTCAAATTTTGTGAGGAAAGAGAGTAAGAAAGGGGAGAACAGACATACTTCAGCTTTGGCTGAAATTTTGATTTTACTCACATAATTGGCCCTCATAGTCCTCAAGTGGCCGTTTAGACATGAGACAATGCTTTGCCAGTGAGCAATCAGCGCTTTTTGAGCAACAAAATTATTTTGTGAACGACCCTTTACCAAACCAGAACGTGGTGCCCTTGGTGCCTGTTTACAGCAAACAGGCAAAACAAAACCAGACTCAGGGGAATAATATAACACAGATTATATAATTTGTGAGAGCAAAGGCAAAGAAACGAAACCAAATGCCTACCTGAATGCAAGAAGCAAGCAGAGGCGCAATCTCTTTCTTCATATGGTCTCGGATCATTCCATATATCTTTTCTAGGTAAGCGGTGAGTTGCTGCTTGAAAAGCAAAGCAGGATATTTAGCTTCCACTTGACGTAGTTCGTCTAGCCCACCACCAGTCGCCCTTCCGTTCATAAATGAGAATGCAGCACTTTGTGGAGAACCTCGGAGACTCTATTTATGCAAAAAATTCCATCAGAAAAAGTGACATTAATGGAAACAAATCATTTTAGAGAGACGCGTGAACACTTCTAAGAACCTGAGATACCCGTCCAAACAAAGATGTAGACATTGCCCGATGTCTCGAAGGAGGAATGCTACCGGCTTTCAGAGTGCGTTGAAGCAACATTAAAAGTGTGGCGGAATTGGATAACCAATAGCATAGTACATCGCTGTTTACTTGCAACTGCAAAGGTGTAAAATTGAGCATGAGACCCCACATGAAGCAGGAAAGAACATTTGCGTTGGTTTTGAAAGAACATCTAAACTACCTCGATCGCGGATGCTATCGTATCGATTATACGGTTAAAGATAGTGGTCCTTTCTACTTCAAAAGATCTCCAGTGTATCAGACACTTGTATATCAGACAGGCAGCAACAGGTTTGCCTTCAGAAAATCCTATATCTTCCGAAATAGACTTTAGTAGTAGCTCTTGATTCTCCTGCAAGATGGAAAAAAACCCCCGCATTTAATGCATAGTGACACAAAAACAGCCCCGCAAATTAAACATGTGACAAGGCTTCAAAGTGACAGCTACCTGCTGTTTCTGATTAAGCGATTTCTGAGGCCTATCATCAGTTTCAGGTTCCTGGAGAAATTCATCATGTATTAAATCTCCATCACTGTAAACGGTAGTTATATAAAGAGACCTTTTTCTATTGACATACCTGAACTTTTGTTTCTCCATTGGAGAAAGTTTTCCTCTCGGGAGTTCTCTGCAATTCCAAGGAAATACGAAAGACATTATATGCACGGTCAAAAAGTTCTATACAAAGACATAACCGGTGTCCACTAGTACCTGAAGTATGATACTTTTTGGTCTCAGGGCCAAAGCTCTGGAAGTTGGTGAGAGGGCAAGAGATTGTTGCCGGATTACCTTATTCTCTGACTCCAAGTTAGAGACCTTTTCTTGGAATCTAATTTGAAGGAAGGAAATACTTTGTTAGATCTCTTACTTTAGAGAAACAAATGAGCACTAAATGCAATAGCTGATACTAATCAAACATCTAAATGCATGAACTGAGAAAATAGAAGTTTATTAACCTTACATTACATGCATATATCAGAGAAACAGTTTCGTCATCAAGAAAAACAGTACAGGGGGGAATATATGTACACGGAAAATCGGTCTCATATGGAGAAACGAATACATCACAGAATCAGTTTTCCTAATGTTAACAAACCTCTGAACAGAATCTTGAAGCTCGTCTATTTTTCTTCCAGCATCGTCAAGTTTCTTACTTAATTCCTCATTTTGGACCAAGGCACTACAATAAGCCTGCTTTGCTTCATCTGCCTTCTGCGCTTCTGATGACAACAGTCCCTGCATCGTTAGGACGACGTCCAGATTTTAGATCAGTGGCATGAACAATTAAATATGGAGACTGACAACATAAAGCATTTACTTCTTAAATACTAAGACATTATTATTTAATTTACGCATCAGCATTCATGGCGCAGAAGCAATTAGGTCTTCAAAATAATTGGATATATATACATGTCAGTTCTTTACCTTTAGCTTCTCAATTTCGTTGCTCAAAGAATCGATCTTCTCTGTATCTTCAACAACAACAGGTTCCTTATTAACTTGACTTGCTTCTTCAATTGCTATTCGAGCCGCCTCCTGTTCCTTCAAGACCATTGCAGTAGCTTCTTTCAATTGTGACTGCATGGTATGCAAAGCCACTTGCAGCTTTGCAACTTCTTGCACCTTTGCCTCCTCAAGATCAGTCTGTTTATCAGTAAAAAGAAAATAATATAATCCAAATTTAGCAACTAATTAAGACTACAAATTAGTTTAACCTAAAGATATTTCCAAAAGAAGAATGGACATTTAAGTTACCCTTAATCGCTTCTCCAGTTGCAAACGCCAGGTAAGCTCTTCCACCCGCTTCTCCAATTTATCCTTAGCATCTTTAAGAGCACCGGTTTCTCTTGCAGCCTAAATAAATATAAGCATGAGAGTAAACAGCTGAATAAGGAAATTCATGCAATGAAATGTTTTAAAAGATAGAATCCAACCATTTTCAGCATTCTAAGCTCTCTTCTAGCAAGTCTGCATCTCCAGGCACATTGAGTGACTATTGCCGCCTTCTGAAGTCTTGTGTAATATGAGTATGCTTGGTGACCACGCCAATGAGCCTGAAAAGGGAAGATATAAGAATCTTTTATGCATCAAAGAGAACAAGTCACCAAAGTTTGCCTATTTCTGTCCTCTGGAAAAGGTTATATAGTTCCCTCTTTGCAATAAGGAAAATGTGATATACCTGAATCAAAATGGCGGATTTTGTTTGCCTTCTCAGCCTGAATTCATTACGTGCAATCATGGCCCTTAAGCCAGTCTGCAACACAATCGCGGATGATCTGATGGTGACAAAATATTTCCTGACGATGTAACGGCGGAAATTCTTCTGGAATCTTAGAGCTGCAGCTTCTATCTTCAGTTTTTTGTGTACACTCTGGGCAATCTCGCCTGCAATTAATATAGTATATACAACAACATTAAAGCTACCAGCCACCACCACCACCAATAACAAAGGAGACGAAATGAGCAAACAGGAAACAAGCAGCTTGTAAAGAAGAAAGGATTTTGCTCCAAATGATGAAAACGAAAGGAGGCAGTGAGAAAACAATGGGCACGCCCCAAAATTCTGAGTGAATAGCCTACACTACACCGTGGCCAAACCTCACTGACGAGCAGAAAATACCTCGTATGAAAGATTGCAATACAATTGCAGCATTGCGGATAGAACGGAATTTCTTTCTGGCGATGCATGTGCGGAATTGCCTCTGAATGACTCTGGCAGCATTTCCAAGCACCTCTGCTCTCCTAGCATCTAGTTCAGCCATCTGACCAGCTCGAAGGAAAATCTTTGTCTTTCCAACCTGGGAACAACATGGTAAAGTTACGTACGTGATCCTTGAACATAATACTGGTAATGTCGATAATAAGAACGATGGAAAGGAGATTTCATTCTTGTAGAAAAGGTTATGATCCCAGAGGATCATGACCACCTGGACAGAAAGAAGCAAGCCAGAATGGAAAAGCATATCACACCTGGTAGTCCTTCAGACCTTTCTTATCAAGAATCATTTCGCAAGCTACTTCATCATCGTAACTGTAAAAGAAGATATAATAGAACTATTTAGTACACTGATATTAATTACAACAAAAATGTTCTCATAGAGATGCGGAAACCTCAGATAGAGACTCACTTTCCGTCCAAAACTTCTGGCGCAAGGAGACCAAAACGCTCAAGAAAGTCATAGAAGGCAAGCCTTGTAGGATAGCCAGCGCAACTGATCCTAATGGCCTCGAGAACACCCTGCAAATGCAGCTAATTGTAATTATATGTGGAAGACATAGCAATTAATGATACTAAGCGTACAAAGAGATATTGTGTTGAACTACGTATGATGATCACATTCATAAAAGAGAATATTAATAAAAAGGACAGTGTATACAAGGCGTAGCAAGAGATGTAAATACACCAAGTAGATTGAGAAGGGACATCCTTACCCCACATCGCAATTGATGAATGACGTTGGAATTCTCGAAGATACCAGGTTTAAGAATATTGTTCGGCTTTATACATCTGATGTAATGAGGTTCTGTACCATTCAGTGTTTCCATCAGCGAGTGAAGTTGTTGCTGCAATATATATATAAGAAGTAAATATCAATAAACTTACTTTTAAAACTGGTAATGCATATTTAATAATTTTACATGTAATACCTTGAACCGCGTCCCAATGGAAGAAAATTTTGATGACCTGGATGAGTCTTCATGAAGCGCATGGAACAAACCCGCCACAAAGGAGCAGTTAGACGCAGCAAATAGCGCTTGATGTTCAGCAACTATATAATCCTTGTTCTTGTCGATAAAATGGTTTGATTGATACGTAACCTTGCAGATGTAGGAAACATATCAATAACACAAAGGTTCAAACTTCAATTTTATTGAGAGAAGGAAAAAATGATGAAGCAATAATGTACCTCTCCTGCATAATGTGATATTGTAAAATCAGTGCGAGAGAGCTTCGGTTTGGAAAATCTCTTGTGATTTTTGAACGTCTGGAACAACTTCTGGGAGAAGGTTTCATGTGTAGACTTGGGAAACATGCTGTGTTGAACCAACCAAGAAACATGAGTGGATAGTACTATGAGAAAGGCATACAATACAAGTCAATCTGAGAAAGATAAATCATACCAGGCTTCATCTAGAAGTGAAATTATCCCTCCTGGTTTCTGATAAAGACACGCAATTTCAACATAAGAAAAGGGAAATCATAACATAACTGTGCAGTAAACAAGATATCTGCTCCTAAACCCTAATATGGTTACCATCAAGCAATCAAATATCACAAACTGAAATGTAAGTCTAGTTATATTAAGGAGGAACATACCTTTTCAATTAAATCAAGAACATCTTGGTTATCAATAAACTCTATGTAGCTCCAATCGATCTCTTCTTTGCTGTACTCTTCCTGCTCCATCTTGAAAACATGCTGCAAAAGAGTGATACCAGAATAAGTACAAGCTACTTATCAAAACGCAAAGGGGCTGACCGATTAGGACGATAAAAAAACGACTAACCTCATTAAAATGCTGCTGCAGTTTTTCATTCGTGAAGTTGATGCAGAATTGCTCAAAGCTGTATTATAAGCCGTACAAGAAATCAACTACAACTTCGATTAAATAAATCTACTAGCTTTCCAGGGTTAGCAGTTTCCTTCCAACATCTTGACACACATTAAATGAAACTATATGTAATACCCACTATCACGAAACTTGACATCTAACTCTTGATTTCCTATTAAATTATAAGATGCAGCAGAAGAAAATATATAATTTTCAGTTGAAATAGCAGAGGATGAGAAAAGATTATCTTTCAAACAAAACAAGGTATTATAATTTTCAAAGCTATCCAAGCATGTCTACATTGATCTTCCCTGCACTCTTTGAGTGAAATGGAGTAAATGTGAAGGCAATAAATGTTCTACATAAAATATTACCTATTGCATTTGAAACTTTCGAACCCATAGATATCCAGAACTCCAATAATAGACTTTGACGTCGGGTCCTGCCCGATGGAAGTATTGATTTTATTCACAATCCTGTAAATGAAAGGATAAAATGAATTATATTTGTATATATAAATGCCAGACTGATATATGAAAGAAAGAATTTGGTTGAATAGCTTTACCAATCGAACAAGTGAGAATATATTGTCTTGGCCAGGGTATCCCTACTCGCAATTGCATTATCGGGATCAAGCGTTCTCGTGATAATCTCTTCAGGTGTAACCATCACACGCCTAATAAGAGCATCTTCTAGGCTCTGGGCGTTACACCTGTCAAAACCAATGCACAATCAGAGAACAGTTTTTACAACCAATAATCCACTGAACCCAAAAAAATAGACACAGAGTTTCAAATATAGTAAGAGAAGAAGGAGCATACATAAGTAGTTCTGCAGCCAAGTTAAGATGAAATCGGGAATTTTCATCCTTGATGACGGAGGAATCAATCTCTTCCCCCTTTCCAAAATCAATGTTACCAAGATGAAGAATCGCAGCAACCACCCTGAAGATTGCCTCCTGAAAAAATTACTTATAAATGTCAGACTCAAACATGAAAGTAGCAGAAAGGAAACATTAACATCTAAGTAACACATCAGTTTGAGGACCTGTTCTTCATTATTGATTCCAACTATATCCATAGCTCTTCTAGTTTCAAGGTATTCACTAGCATCATCAACACCATCCAGTTTATAACAACTTGACTGATTTAGATAATGGAATGACTGTGGGTTTCCCAGCTGGTACTTCTCTCTGTCCTGCAAGATAACCAAGAAAATAGAAAAAAAGAGTGAGTACGATAGGCATGGGATGAACATGCACATAATGTGTCAATTAGGAAAGAAAATTAAAAATGAGATACCTCTGGTGGAGCAGCACAAAGAAGGTAAAAGCAATGGTAGTTTCTTTCGGGATCTGAGATTTGGCAAACACGGGACCTCTCAAGCAGATAAGTCCTAATAGCTGCTCCAGATATCCTTCCATTCTTGTCAAATTGGATTTCAACAAATTTCCCAAAACGACTGCGAGGTGGTGCCATCAAGAAGAATGAAAACAACCAAACAATCATGAGTACAAGCTATATAAGGAACCAAGCATTTAATTTATCAATAAATCCTAGTGGTTAAAAAATTAGTGATGAATGCACCTCGAATTGTTGTTCCGTAAAGTTTTTGCATTGCCAAATGCTTCGAGAACCGGATTGGACTGCAAGATTTCAGTGGGGATATAAGCATTAAGTTGTGTACAGCCATAAATGTAATATTCCTCATAAACAGAAACAAACCTCTAAGACTTGCTGTTCAACTGTCCTTCCTTCTACACCAGACCTCCCTCCCAAAAAGGCAAGGTACCTCATGAGCATCTTTGTCGTCTCGGTTTTACCAGCACCACTTTCTCCACTAACCAAAATCGAGTTGCTTTTTCCTTCATTAATCATTGCCCTAAATATTGTACACCGTTACAAAATCAGCAAAGTATCTCACGAAATAAATAGAAGTATGATGAGAAATCTGGATGTGAACAAGCACAAACCTGTATGCAGCATCCCCGATTGCAAAAACATGAGGACTTAGTTCTCCAAGTGCAACCCTCTTATATTGTTCCATCATATCGGTTTCATAAATAGGCAGCCTTTGGAATGGATTAACTGCAATTAGGATATTCCCTGTATATGTCTGCAGTAGTAACACAAAAGCTTATTAGTATCATAGCTTAATTTAATTGACTACTTTTGCAGCTACTAAAAGTAAGAGATGCTGTAAGAAAAGGTGAAATTTCTTACATAGATTTCATTAAGTTCATATCTCGTCTCAAGGTTTTGTAAGACCCCGGGCTCATGCAAGTATGAGAGCTTTGTCATGTCATCAACACCTCCAGGTGGAGCTTCAGTATCCTTGGGAAAGTATACATTCGTCACAACCTGAAATCCATAGGACATGGGGAATATGTGAGGAGAACCATGGATCTATACTTGATGCTAAAGAACTTATCATGAAAATATGCCGTTGGTAACAGCGTACATAACGACAACTGATAAGCATGAGAAAAAAAACAATTTACTTTAAAGTCTCACACAGCAATTTACCACATTAAGTTGTTTCCCTATCACATGTAACGGTTTACTAGAAACAGCTCTGACAACACATATCAAGATAACTGCCAAATAAAAAGCTTTCAAGCTTTATATACTCCGTTCCATAATTCAACTAAACATGACATTCAATCAATACCTATAACTTCCTTTCTAGGTGCTTTCCTCTATTTAGTATGTTGTTTGGTTTTGATCAGAGGACTTACAGCACAACAACCTAAACCTACTTTCAATGCAGCAGGTAAAAACTAACGATCTAGGGTTATAACGGGACTATGACAGTATTCCATTCCAAATTCAGATGTAACTATTTTCAAAGTGTACAATTCATCAGCTCACTTAGTCCAACTCTATAGACTTCACCCACATGACGAGCTCAATCACACAAGTAACATAAAAGCAAGTCTCTAGAGGTTCAAGGCAATGGAAGCTTACGGTTTTCCCCTTGTTAGTTTGGACATGAACGTTTTCACCATCGATTCGAGTTACTTCTCCATGGATCCATGCTAAATGCGGATCTTCAACCCACACATGTGAGCCCACGATTATAACCGGAGCAGCCTGCGACCAAAGCATTTCATTTTAACAACATCAGCATCATTGCCACCATTTTGCAGCTTTAGGCAAAAGTTTTAAAAACGAGATTTTTGAAAAGATTTGAAAGTCGGAGTAAGAGCATGGCTCTCGAAAGAGAGATCTAGACATGGTCAAACCAAAATCTTCCACAGGTCAAAATTCAAGCGTAGATCGAGAATTGAAAGTTGAAAACAGAAAGAGAAAGGTAACGACATTAACGAAACAAACAAGTAGGGCCTTTTTTTTTGAATTTTCAAATAAACAACGGAAGAGGGAAGAGACCGAGAAAACTCGTTGAAACAAAAACGTGGTAGAGAGAGGTGAATTATTGTGTTGAATTTACCATTTCATAAGTAAATACAGAAAAAAGGGGGAAACCCAGATGAAATTGGAGCAGAATCTCCCTTTGATGTTCTACTTCCCCCAGAGTTTATGGTGTCCTCCTCTCAAGAGACTTGGAGTGTAAAGTACACAACTTTTCTCCGGGAATCTCTCGAAAGGAGAAGCCCTTTTGATTATCCGGGGAGGGAGGGATTATGAATCGGTGTCTGTATCCTCTCTCTCTCTCTCTCTCTCGTACGGTGGAGAGTTTCAAAAGCGTTTCGTTGGAGCTCCGTGTGCTTCAGCAATTTGGGGTTTTTGTATTGTCTGATAAGGATACTAGTGGGTCCCACGGTAGATTAGAAATGGACGGCATCGGTGAATCATACGTTATTCCAGATTAGATTTTAAAAAAAACTGTGAACTCTTGTCAGCTGTAAAAACTCTCCTGATTAAGAGAATTTGCATAAACCTTATCACCATATCACCATTGGTAGATTAAGAAAGAGTAAAATTGGGAGAAAAAAAAAATTCACAGGCTGTAAACGAACATTTCAGTGCTCTGAGTGTATATTAGGGGTAAATACATGTAATATATGGAAGAAGATTAAAAAAGTGGCCCATATGGTTATTACTATATTACTGGTGTGTGAGAAAATATAGAAAAAAATATAGTATAGAATCAGAGATTTTTTTCCTTACAAAGGTGTGGATTACTTTGAGAAATTAGAGCACAAAAAAAAAGGGAAAAACAAAAAGAAGAAAAAAAAACGTGAGCGGCAGGATTCGAACCTGCGCGGGCAAAGCCCACATGATTTCTAGTCATGCCCGATAACCACTCCGGCACGCCCACTTTTGATTACGTAATTGCTTTTTCATTAAATTATCCATATCTAACCACCACACAAACAGGCCCACAAAGTTCTTCTGTGACGAACCCTAAATAATACTTCGGGGATCTGTGAGGTAGCTAAGCACAACTGTGTACACTCTCAGAAGCTGCCCTTAACCATTAAGATCGAAACCAGTTGCAGAAATGGCAGCAGCTTTAGCTTCCAGACTCTCCAGAGGTTTGTATTCATCTCTTACGCCTTCATGTAGCTTAATATGTAAAGCTCAATTCTTCCGTATATCATTAGAATCTATGCGACACTGATTAGGAAAATGAGATTAAATATTTTTCTCCACTCTGGTGAAATCTGCTGCTAAAAAAATTAGATCTTTGAGAATATTAGAAAAGCTCTCAATTATTCTTGCTTTCACTTTCATCACCCACATTGCAATTCCTTCTTCACTTGACAGCTTTGAGTTGTTGTATTTGTACTCGCTTTTGCTGAAAGACTCTTTTTTTATATTATTATTATTGGTTCCGTTGTTTTGATTTGATTTCATCCACAATAGGACGTTCACTGCTTGGAGGTCTTAGCAATGCTTTCTCTGGTTTGATGAATTCCTCCAATGGAAACCTCCTCTCTCAGTCCCAGGTCAAATACTCTTGACGATAAATTATCAGACCTCTTGGTGAAACTTTCTATATTTTTAACATTGTAGAGAGAAATCCTGTGAATTGTGTGTGCGTGTACTGATGATTTCAAATCTGGTAGCAGCAACAAAGGACATTCATCCAAATGGGGACGATTCTCAAAGCCGTGGATAACTCGGGAGCAAAGGAAGTGATGTGCATTCAGTCCCTAAGGGGAAAGAAAGGAGCAAGGCTTGGCGATATCATCATCGGCTCGGTGAAAGATGCGACACCAAAAGGTAAAGTGAAGAAAGGGAAGGTCGTGTACGGTGTGGTTGTGCGCGCTGCGATGCAGAGAGGGCGTGTTGATGGAAGCCAAGTCAGGTTTGATGACAACGCGGTCGTTGTTGTGGGCATTAAGGACAAGAACAACAAGAACCCGGATGGTACCAAGAAAAAAATCGAGTACCACCAACCTATCGGTACCCGAGTGTTTGGTCCTGTCCCGCACGAGATGCGTCTCAGGAAACAGCTCAAGGTCCTTACTTTGGCTCATCACATTGTTTGAGACACTTTCACCACACTGACCCAACTAGTTATTATATCTCTTTAGTATGTATGCCACTTAAGTCCATGTCTATCCATCAGTTAAGGGTTCTGCTTAATTCAAACCATCTTTTGTTAGATTCTTAAGACTTCAGAGATCCCTATGTTTGTTAATTCTACATCTCAGGTTCGTTTTATAAACCAGTTTATATCAATATACCTTTTTCTGTTCAACTATAGCAAAAAGACAATACTACTACAACAAACAAGTGTTTATTATTTATATATATGAAGAAGAAGATAAATTACAGAAAAGTATTTAAGGTTAATGTGACATAAATTTCAATTACACTTGTCCTTAAGCCACATCTCCAATATTACAACATATCCATCTACTTTTCTTATAAGAAAACCCAAAATAAAAATTATAAGGAAAAAAAAAGATGAACATTTCTTCTTCTTCTATTCTTCTTATACATAACAGACATACACATTTAAGTCCATGAGAAAAAGGAATGGACTTTATAGCTATGCATTATCAAGGTCTTAATTCTTCTTCCCCCAGCATTTCATTTTCTTATTTTTTATGTAAGCTTTTGTGGAAATTATAAAAAATAATAAAATTATAATAGTGTAAGAGCTTGAGCGTACACTGTTTCAAGATCTGGTCTTAAACTTTCTTTGAGCTTTCAAGTCGACCACTATGATGGAGATATTGTCTTTGCTTCCCTTTTGAAGAGCGACTTTTGAGAGATAATCAGCCGCGGCTTGGCACGCGGGGTCTTCCCCTACACCTCTTTCAGCTAAAGGCAACGCTCCATTCTTCTTGTGCCACCATAAGATCCGTTTCCTTGCAAACTCGCAAGCATCTTGGTTACTCATTACGTCCCAAAGCCCATCACTGGCCAATATAAGACACTCGTCTTCTCTTGCTCGTGGCATAAACGTCACTTCGGGATCTGGTATTACATATGGCTCCAGATATTCGTCGCCTGATAAAGGTACACAGAAAATCATCTTTCAGGAGATCTGATGTGATTCTGCAGAGACTGTAAAAAGGTAGTAATTTGCTATTTTGACCTACCGATGGACCTGGACATGGCGAGAACACCAGAAACTCGAGCGCCTTGCCATTGTATAACTTTTCCTCCAGCTCTCTCTATTCTTGCATACTCATCCTCTCTATCTGGCTGCAAAAAGAGGGTAGAAAGTCTCATTAGCTCTGTATAATTGAGGAGTAAAGAAACTTTCTCAGATCGTGCTAGAATTAAAACACTACTGAAGGAAGGAAAAAGGAGGATTCTTTACTTTGTGATCAACTGATAAAGGCATGGATTCTTTGCCACGGAGTAGAACGGCTCTTGAATCACCACAGTTTGAGACTATTATATGCGACGAGCAAACCAAAGCAACCACAGCCGTTGATCCAACGGTCTCAGGGGAAACAGCCTCAAGAACCACCTTATCAGAAGAACCAACAACAGGTCTGTTGATTTTCCCTTTAACTTCAGCATCGACCTTGAGGTAACAATCGGCAAAGACTTTCTCCCACTGGACCTGCCTACCCTCACCAGTGTTCCTCTCGCACAACTCTTCTTTAATCCATTCGATTTCTTCAGCCAATGCAGAATGCATTCTATCATGACAATAGTCAGCAACCTGCAAGAATCCCATTTCCACCAAAGCCGTCATATATTACATAACAACCTGCAAAGAATCCCATTTCCAGCAAAACCCATATCATATATACATACAACCTACGACAACAAAACATAACTTCAAGGTCTTTCCCGGGTTCCTAGTGGTCAAACTCTCTACTGCTAAATTCAATGTTGAGTATTTTCGAATTACAGCATACCTGAGCGCCTCCGTGGCCATCGTATACACCGAAGAAGTGACTAGTGAGGTGTGTGAGACTTGGACTCATCCCTTCGTGGTCCCCCATAAGCATTTTAATGGGTATTTTCAGAAATTGAGGTAACGCTCTAACAGCATCCTCCATTTCGGGTCTTTCACCGCAAATTGAAACAGTGCCCCAAAGAGGTATACAATCTAGTTCGTAGACACTCCTGCTTCCTCTTGCTACATTGTGATTTTGTTGAGGCAACCTAATGACAACCTCTGAAGCTGCCACCTCCATATCCACATCGTGATTCAGACTCGTAATAAGGACCTCTGCTGCGGGAACTTGATCTATGGTTGTCTCGTTTAGGATAATCGCCGTAGCAAGAACTCTCCCACTATCTATTTCAGCTGTATCTGGCAAGCTTATTTCAGACCTAGCGTCCACAAGTATCAAGCCCTCGCTTATGATAGTCGCGTCAGATACTAATACCTCATCTTCTTCGGATTCTTGGACAGTTGCGCCAAAATCGCTAGCAGATGACAAGCTTGTCGCTTCGGATAAAGTTTTCTCTTCCGGTTCTTCTGAAACATCTTCCATCATATGTTCAACCACTCCATTGCTATAAATTTGATTCTTCTGATCGCCGAACATGTCAACTGCATCAGTCACATTCTCCAGCTCGGTTATATCCAAAGTCGATGAGATTCCAGATTCACACATCGTGTTGGCTAAACTCAGAGTCAGAGCAACTGCTGGTGATATGTCCTCCATGAGCTCCTACGCTGATTCCGCACCTTAACGGCTACAAATGGAGCAAAACGATTCCGTAATCTTCATCTTCTTCTTCGTCTTCTCTACGTCGTGTCTGATGATCTTCTGTGGTACCACATCCAATTCAGCTCTCCACAGCGACCCAAACGCCTTTTTTCACACTAACTTAGCTAAAAAGTAGTGAATCAAGGAGAAGTGCGTACCTCTTGGTGAACAGATCTGATGGATCTATGCGACGGATCCTCTGTATTTCGTGGAATTTTTTATCACTCCCCTAAGATCCTCTATAACTCTTGATCTCACCGAACCAGAAGGACCAGGCGCTCAATATTTCATCCAAACCCTAATTAGAAACCCCCAAATTTCAGCCTTTTATGCAAAGAGATGGCACAAAGCTCAGAACAAAAACAGAGGGTTCAGGTAAAATTGAAGAGCAAGGAAAACAACAGAGAGGATTTCATCAGCGACATGAATCACACATAAAGAAAACCCAAAAAAGTCGAACCCTTTATCTTTATCTTTCCCAAACGAAACATGGGTTCTCCTGGATCTAATGGTTTACCCAAAATAAAAAGGATAAACAGAATAAAAAGAGAAAATGAATAATTAGTTTTCCACGGAATCCCAAATTCTTTATGTGACAACGACCTTGATATTAACACGTTGATCCAATCAATTATAAAAACTGATTAAACTTTTATTATTTCTCGTTCTTCTATTCAATAATGGCAAGATAGATGCCGCGTGTCCTTTCCTCTAAAAGGTCAAGACTTTGCCAATTATTCCCAAAATCCTTTAATTTCACATATTAAGATAACTTAATCTTTACATAAAACACAGAAGAATTCTTCTGATTATACCACTTACAAGAATTTCGAGATAGAATTTTCCAAAAATACTTTGTAAAGATGGGTGGTCAACAAAAATTAAAAACTCGTCTTTTTTTTATTGCTCATTTAGACTGTTAAGCTGTTGGAAAGCCCCCTAAATTTAGCAAAGTGCAAACACCATTAAAAGTTTTAAATTTTTCCTAACAAACAAAACAGTTAAAATCTGTTTTCTCTCTTCTCCTCTTTTTGTCGTTCCCCATTTCATTTTCATTTGGTCTCCTTTTTTCCTTCCTTCTTAGAGGATAAACGTCTTTCTATGTTTTCTTGAGGAACAAGTTTCAGACATTTATCATCTCTTAAGGAGGAAAGAAGGATGGCTGCAAGAAGAGCTAAAGGAAAAGACAGCAAATCGCTTACCGCCATAGCCATTGATAAAGATAAGAACAGCCAACACGCTTTGAAATGGGCCGTTGAGAATATCGTCGTCGATTCTCCAAACTGTATCCTTCTCCATGTCCAAACTAAATTGAGTAATGCCACCACCATCATCATCATCATCTATATCATCATCATTCATCAAACAATCAATCTAATGAAAAATTCTTGAAACAGGAATTGGTGCAGGGGAGAACTCAGAAGCGCCACATGACAACAAAGAAGAGGCTCATCAGTTCTTCCTTCCCTTCAGAGGATTCTGCGCTCGAAAAGGGGTCAGAGATCAATCTCTCTCTTTCTCTTAATTAACAACAACAATCACACATGAATTATATATACAAGTCTGAGCTCATTATACATATATATGTTTTGATCAGATCATAGCAACGGAGGTTCTTCTTCACGATATTGACATCGCAAGTGCAATTGTTGACTACATCACCAATAACTCCATCGCAAACATAGTCCTTGGAGCCTCTGCGCGAAACTCCTTCCTCAGGTCTCTGTTTTTTTCTCTCATATAACCTAGTTTTTCAATCTCAAAGTTTTACTTCCGTTACAAGAATGCTTAAACTCTCTGTGATGGTCTTAATCAGGAAATTCAAGGGGGCAGATGTTCCAACGACTCTGCTTAAGACAACTCCAGATACATGTGCTGTCTTTATTGTGTCTAAAGGGAAGCTCTTAACAAGCAGATCAGCGAGTAGGACTCAGGCACCTCAACACTATCCTCAGCCTTCAAAACAATCCACACTCTCTACGATTTCTGATCCAGGCCCGACAAGCTCCTCTTCCAGTGAATCCGGAAGGTAATTTAGTTGGCATCCGGTTCGGTCTGGTGAATGATTACCGTTTTCAAAGGAATCATTGGTTTTTTACCATTCATGCAGATCATCTTCTGCATTAACCGGAGAGTTTTCTCCACCTACACCTCATTACAAGCCAAGTTTTAATAGGAGTTCTCCGGGAGAGCTTACCCATGAATTCTCTCCTAGAAGTCACAGTGGTGAATCAAACGCCAGTTTCTACAGCATCCTAGGACGATCCACCTATGGAGGAAGCTCGCAATCTTCCACATCCATGGTTAGTACTTAGTAATTTCTCATCACGTTTCAAATCGACGTTGTTGCCTCCAAGTTGCTTGGCGTTTTGACATTTTCTTTCTAATCTCTAGTCTGAGATAACAGAGGGAGAGGAAGGCTTATCTGGGGGAAATATCACTGAACAACAGGTAAAATAAACGTTTTAGAAACATGGATTTGGTGTTTTCGGGTATGCAGAATGTCAAGTGTAGGGTACTGAGATTTTGTTTTGTGTTCTTTGTGCATGAATATGCTCAGAATCAAAATCTTGAAGCAGAGGTGAGAAGATTAAGACTCGAATTGCAACAGTTCAATGTTTCCATGGGCAGAGAAAGTGTAAGATACTTACTTCCATCTGAACAAACGACGAAGTTTCCCTTTGAAAAACGTTCCAGAGATGTGTGACTAATATATCAGACACTGAATGAATGTTTGTAGGCCCCTCATCCTCAAGGACCTAGAGTTACCGCTGAATCTGAAAAGTTGCTTAGGGCACTGTCTGAGATGGATAACCAGCAATCACAGAGTGCGATCCACGCAACCGAAATGGCACAACGTCTTGCGGAAATGGAGAAGCAGAAGAGAAGACTTGTGGAGATGCAGGCCAGGTTCAATGAACAGACGATGGCCAATAGCGTATCCTACAGACGATACAGCATCAGAGATGTCGAAGGTGCAACCGACGGTTTTTCGGATGCCCTAAAGATTGGGGAAGGAGGGTATGGACCTGTGTATAGAGCCGTTCTTGAAAACACTTCTGTTGCCATCAAAATCTTGAAGTCAGATGTCTCACAAGGCCTTAAGCAGTTCCATCAAGAGGTAATAAGATAACTTTGGCCATCATCCTTATATATTGCATGTTTTCTCCATACTAATTACACTTTCTTTTTCTCCTCACAAGGTTGAGGTTCTGAGTTGCATGAGACACCCTAACATGGTGATCCTCCTCGGTGCTTGTCCCGAGTATGGCTGCCTTGTGTATGAGTATATGGAAAATGGAACACTAGAAGATCGTCTCTTCTGCAAAGACAATACTCCACCATTATCATGGAGAGCACGGTTCAGAATCGCTGCTGAGATTGCCACAGGGCTGCTTTTCCTTCACCAGGCCAAGCCTGAGCCACTAGTACATCGAGATCTGAAGCCAGCAAACATTCTGCTGGACAGACATCTCAATAGCAAAATCAGTGACGTCGGTTTAGCTCGGTTGGTACCTCCCGCTGTTGCTGATAGCTTCACTAACTATCACATGACTGCTGCAGCCGGTAACCTTTAAACCAAGCCAAATCTAAATCTTTCCTTGTCCTTTTGATATGTCCTTACATGGAGCAATTGGTGAAACAGGTACATTTTGTTACATTGACCCCGAGTACCAGCAAACGGGAATGCTTGGAGTGAAGTCTGACTTGTACTCATTCGGTGTGGTGCTTCTGCAAATCCTCACGGCGATGCCAGCAATGGGTTTAAGCCATAGAGTAGAGAAAGCGATTGAGAAAAACAGTCTCGGAGAAGTTTTGGACCCGAAAATATCAGACTGGCCTGAAGAAGAGACGTTGGTGATAGCTCAATTGGCGTTGCAGTGCTGCGAGCTGCGGAAAAAGGACAGACCTGATCTTGCTACCGTTCTGTTGCCTGCACTGAGCAAGTTAAGAGAGGTTGCAGCAGAAGATCATGAAGCACATAACTCGGTTTCTCTTTCCCCAGTATATTCCTCTCAGGTTGGTTTCTTAGAGAACCCGCAATAACAGATTTCTAATCATCATCTGAAAAAAGGAATAATATATATTATCTGCTTATGTAGACAGAGGATGATGCACTGACGAAGTCTTATTGACAAAAAAAAAAATAAAAAAAAATTGGAACTTCGACGTAGATCAAAGCTAAGCGACGTTGGCTATCTCTGAGATCCGCAATGAAGTTGCTCAGTTTAAGCATCCGATGCCATCCCCCATACCTATCAGAAGAAGGCGATCACTGTGATCATAAATTAAGCCAGTGCCAATAAAGTTTTTGTTGATCTTTGAATGATTTGTTTTCCACCTAAAGTTCAATGTTGATCTCCCATAGTGTTGGAGTTCTTGTTTTGTATATGGAACACTTGTATTTTTTTGGTCTCATGAAAAGAAACGCTTTTATTATGGAAGAGCTCTCTCGTCTTTGCAAAATCAAGTCAACGAATAACCGCATATTGAAATTTGAGAGTAGAATCTTCCTTGAATGGGGACGAGATTGTTGGTCAAAATAGTTGCAAAGAAAGAAGATGATGCTAAAGTATTGACACACAAATATCATCTCAAAACCAGACAATAAAGCCTTCGACATTGGTCCCGAACAATCTTGTAGTGTTAACACTCTTATCTATAGACTCTGTTCAAAGATGTTAGGAACGGAGAATGAAAGCCTTTTCACCTTTGAGTCAATCTCTGATAACAACATACACTTTTTTTGGACGAGTGAAAAAGAGGTACGACACTGCAATCTCAGTCTCATGATATAACAAAAGCGAGCATGATTATAAACAAGAACTCATGGAGATTCAAAGATACCAAGCGGTACCATCATCATTATATATATATAAAAAGGTTCACAGGTTAAAATTTATGCTATATGAAATCGAGAATTCTACCCTAGAAACCACTAAAAGCTCTGATTTTTAATGATTCCCATATGGCTGCTTGCCTCTAAAGATCACTGAGGTTCTTCATATGTGAGCATACCGCTTGAAAACCTGCTTCCCCGCCACAACCGCACCAGCCGCTATTCCTCCGAGAGCACCAGCCACAGCCGCAGATCTCACCCCTCTCGCTGCCCTAAAGACAGCTCCGGTTCCGAGACCAGCCACCACGCTCGTCCAGACATCGTCCCTGTCCGTAAGCGCCACAACGCCACTCTCAATCCCTGCGTAGATCAACCCAACAATCCCGATTTTATTTCCCCAGGACCGGCCCGCCTGACCAGACGAATTCAGCATCCTGTTGATTTTCAGCTTGGTCGTGTCTCCATACTCGAAGCTCTTGACACCGGAGAAGATCCCGGCTGCAGCGCCGGCTACAGAGCCACCGAGATAGCCCGTCCCCGTGTAGAACGTGAGGTTCTCTCCCCAACTTCGACGCTGTTTGAGGGACTCTTCCGTGAAGAGGAATTCGGGAGAAGTAGGAAGCTTGTAAAGATACTGAGCTTTGATCGGGAGCTCGTAGTTCTGGTAAGGATTGTAAAGACGCGTGTTTTGGTCGGATCCGTGATCGTCGGAGCTATGATTGGTCGCCATTAGAGGATGACCGAAGGGGTTTCGGGGTGGTGGCGACAGCGAAAGAGACGACGGAGTTGGAGAAAGCTTATGAATTTTTTTTTTTATGATGTGATGCAGAATGGCGAGTTTTGTTAGGGTTCTTAAGATTTTGTGACTAATTCGAATTCGACCCCTGATTTTATTTATTATCATAATTTAACCCAAAAATCTTTTTTTTAAAGTTGGTTCCAATTTAGACACCATAGTTTCCAAACGTTTACACATTGTGCATCTCAAATTGCAAAACTGACCTTAAGAACCACTTTGGAGATTGAGTGAGAGATCTTCACAAAATATATACAAAAATAAAAAAAGATTTTGTTTGGATTTGGAAATAATCTTGGGAGGAAAAAAAGGCAGCAGTTTTCGGCGGAAGAAGGACGGCCGATATATAATTACATCGATTGCGTTTGTACATACACAAACGAAAGGCGATAACAGAAGCGGAGAGATGGGAAACCAGAAGCTTAAATGGACGGCGGAGGAGGAGGACGCGTTGCTCGCCGGTGTTAAGCAGCACGGCCCCGGAAAGTGGAAGAATATCCTCCGCGATCCTAACTTCGCTGATCAGCTCTCTAATCGCTCCAATATCGACCTCAAGGTCTTTATTTTCTTCTTCTCATTTACCTCTCTTTGCTGCTATTGTTCGATCATAGAAAAAATTTGTAGCACAGCGGAAATTAACTGTTGTAACTGGGTGCGTCGAATTAAGTGCGATTTGTTACTTATACTCTCTGGAAATTGACTATTTATGCGTCAATAGTTTAGTGGATTTGTTGATAAGTATTAGTTCCCAGACGAAAGATCAAAGCTTTTCTCGATTTTGAGTATCTTGAGGGTTTTGGACTCTGGTGAGTCAAATCGACAGATTGTCTGCTCTGTTTCTTCAGCAGCATCTGAGATTCAAGAATTGAGTCAAATTATATATTTTGTTGTCTATGCTCGCTTCCTGCTTATTAATCTTTCTGCTGTCCCGAGGGAAGGTATTGATCTTACCAGAGATCGAGCTGGTTGATTCGCTATAATTGCATCTTGTAATCGAGAGAGGAACACAAATTATTAGACCTAAAGAAAGTGTCTTTGAGAGGAGGGAAACTATTGTGTTCTTTTTCTTTCACCTTGTCGGGATTTGAAAATTACTAGTGTCTCCATTATTGCTAACCTATGACCAATCTTAACCATCCGATGTTTCATGTTTTTGTAGGATAAATGGCGTAACTTGAGTGTTGCCCCTGACATTCAAGGCTCAAAGGATAAGACACGGACACCAAAAGTGAAAGCTGCTGCCTTTGAACTGGCTGCCATTGCAGCTGCCGCTACCAATACTTCATCTCCTACTGCTATCTCTTCTCCGGTTGCTCCCATTCTCCGTAGTGTATCTTCTGATGTGAGCAATGATGATAACTGTAACGTTGTGGTTGATGCAAAGAATGCTCCCAGGTTTGTTTCTCTTTTTATCCTTCTTCTTCTCTGAGCAAAGACTTACATCTTTGTTAATTCTTAAGTGCTGGAAATTGCTAGCCTTCTTGCACTGTTTCGCTTCTAATGAGCAACTATTTTATTAAGGTATGATGGGATGATATTCGAAGCTCTTTCAGCGTTGCCGGATGCTAATGGATCTGATGTCAGTGCAATTTTCAACTTCATCGAGGTCAGACATATTTTTCCGTGCTCTTTATCCTGCATTTGTCAATCAAGGAACTTATCTATACCGCGAGCTGCTTAATTCAGTAATGCTGAAAGCAATGAGTAGTATCTATACCAAACTTATCTTGGACTCTGAACAAACTGCCCAATCACTGTACCTTTCAAAAGATGAAAATAAACCATTGGTTTTAGCTACTTTTGCGGATCAAAAGATTTAAATTACTTGACTCAACTCTATTCATCCGTTTCTTCTCACAGCTTTGTTGTTAATTGTATAATCATAGTTATTGCATTCCACTATGATTATCTAAAAGTATTTACCATAGCTCTATTAGGTTCAGTATCCATTATTGTCTTAGCAGCTGACCTGTATGGATCAAGCTCATGATAATGGTCTGGTTTAAATTTACAGCAAAAAAAACATGAAGTGCCACCAAATTTTAGAAGGATCCTGGGTTCAAGACTGAGGAGGCTTGCTGCTCAGGGCAAACTTGAAAAGGTTAGCCAGTTAAAATCAGGAGTAAGTCTTGAAAGCCTTGCTTGAATAAGAGCGCCAAAAAATTTAAGCTTTCTTGATCTGTGTTGTTTCCTCATGCCTGGTTTTTGTATGTTTTGCTAATCTCAACAATGCGACAACAGACGCAGAACTTCTATAAGATGAATGCGAATAGCTTGGTGATAAGAACGCCAGCTGTAGCGAGGCCAAAAGAGGCCAACGTGAAACCCCGGCAGACAAACAGTCCACGGGTCGCGGTTTCTCAGGAGATTTTTGCTGAAGCTTCAATAACCGCAGCTTTTAAGCTCGTGGAGGTAGACGTTTTATCAGATGTGGTGGAAGTAGCTTCAGAAGAGAGAGAAAGAACCATCAGACTGGCAGAAGAAGCTGAGGCTATTCTGGAGCTAGCGAACTGGCTGCACGAAGAATGTAAACAATTAAGAAAAAAACCATGACACTAGTCTCAGTGTTCCATCTCTACACATGTTTAGGACTACTGGTGTCTGATATTTTTCGGACTTGTTTTGTTGCAGGCTGTCAGGGAAAGATTGTGGAATTGGCTTGAGGTTTTGACGGGACAAAAGAAGCAGCACAGGGTCTTTGGAGTTTCACTGTTTCAGTAGACTTGTTCTGGTATATATACTAATAGTAATAGGCTATTAGCTTTTCATTCTCTTGTTTCTTCAGGAATTTGTTTGGACGAAAATAACATTTTTGTTTTTTTTTTCATTCATCATAAAAATAGGTAGCTGAGTAATAATTAATGAAAACTGGAATTTATGGTGTGGTTGGAAAGGACCGTAATATTTTTTGCTCTCATCTTTTTCTTTACTTTTTAACCGTATTTGACAGTCTTACACTTGCAAGTTGCAACTAATGCCGAGAACCACTTGGCATCTGAGAATTAGCAATTTTATACTATTAGTTTTTATTGTAAATGAAGAAAGAAAACTAAAGCTTGGTTAATGGTTTAATGGATTGCATCGAGTTGGTTCGGGTTAACACAGTTTACAATTTCGCATCTGCCATCAAACCGACGGAGTAAATGGTAAGGACAGCATCGGTTTGTAACTCTTGAGCTTCACGCAAATAAAATCATACTAGTACGAAATTATAATTAGATACCCTTATATTTTTACTAATTTCGATAGATAGCACTGAATTTAATATAATAGTTTGGTGAAAATTGGTACAGGTTAAAAATTACGCGGTTAAATTGGATCCGAATAAACAAAAGTGGTAGGGATTAGGGCATAAGAGTATTTTTCATTCAAGAATTTTCTCATAATACGAAGGAGAGAGAGATTGAGAGATTCCATAGTCGTGCTTGTCCATGGCGATCAAAGCGGGAAAGGTTTTGAGAACGGCGACGGCTGCTGCGAGGAAGCTCCAACATAAGCAGTTCTCAGCCGCACAGTCGGCGTCTCCAGCCACAGCGCCGGTGACTCCGTCTTCCGGTGTAGGAACATTTCTGGGTATTCCCGAGCTTCCTCGTTCCAACGTCGATATATTGATCTCCAAGTACATCAGACTCGCCCAGGTAAAAAAAACAACAAATGCACCATAATTTAAGATCGTTAATCGGAATAAAGGATTTTGGTTTGAAGTAGCACACCACCTGTTCGATGAAATTTCTCTGAGAGCAATGAATTGAAATGTCCAAATTGCCTGTTTCTGTAGAATCGGTTGACGAAGAAGGGTGAATTCACAGAGGAGAAGCTAACGACAATGTTGTCTGGTACTGTCGGGATCAATGAGACGGTCCAGTTACTAGAGGGCCGCAAAACTGGCGGAGCTTTTTCTACCAAGTCACCCAACGTTCTATCCATTGCCAAGCCCAAGAAGAAGAAATGATTCCTCTGTTTCATCACGAGTTTGAACCAAGTTTTTGCATTTCTATTTCAACAAGTTTGTGTTTTTATTGGATTTCAACAAGTTTCTGAATACACTGTTGTTGTTATCAACTGTATCAAACATTCTTTGAATCAGAAACAAAAACAATCAATAACCATGGAAAAAGTATGTTTCCGTCACAAACTACCCTTTGGGTTTATGTCAGATCACAGTGAGAAAGATCTAAGAGTGTGGAACAAAGGAAGATTACTTTTTTGGTCCCTATGTATGCACAAAAAAAACCTATGTATAGTTCCCAAACATCAGTCAGCTATTTTCACAAGCTCACACAACAGCACCAAGAGCTGTCTCCATTCCGATTCAAAATCAAGCGCCCACCTCCACTGATGAACCTGATACTGTCTTGTTTCTACAGGTTGAAAAAATCTTCAAGAATAATCAAAAGCCCCTCTGAAGCTACAGTGATCTTGGGGACATTGTATCTTGCGCTGAACACTGTGACATATTTGACTGTTTCTTGTTAAGCTTTGACCGTAGATGTCTGATTTTCGCGTCAACTCTTGCTGTGAACCCGATCTTTGTCTTCTCCCGTGCTTTGGTACGCTCTCGACTCCACATCCTTCTGTCCTCCACATCTCTCTTGTAGTATTTGATCTCTTGAATGATGTGATGATCCAATGGATTTAAGAATCTCTGGAAGGATATGTGGGCAAAGTAAGGCAGAACCGTGGTCACTGTGACCAAGAATGTGGCTACCCAATATATGGGTGCAGGAGCAAGAATCTCAGCTAGAATTTTGTAGATGTTGCCTGAAAGACTCGGAGGCATCATACCGTAGAGCGCAACAAACAGATACCATAAACCAATGCTTCCCCAGATCAAGACGTGTTGGATCCAAGTGAAGTGGCTCATCGTTAAAGCGATTTGCACATTCACTGCCCATACAATGCAAGTGAACATGGTAGTGCCAACAGCATCCATGTCAGCGGTTTCGCCACTGACTCTGAAAGCTTGCTCATAAATGACTCCAATGTTGAGGAAGAATATCACAAGCGAGGAGTACACGCCATTTCCCATCCACCCGAGGATTCTATACCAGTCAAAGAACAGATTTTTCTTCCCTTGTTGGTATAACGCAGGAAACTGCAGAACAGAGAAATATTCAGAGGAGTTTAAGGTTTGATGACATCTCACAGCAGAGAGATTAAACCTTACCTGCAAGCAAATCTCAGAGGAAACATCTTGTTCAAAGACTCCAAGGGCAATCACTGGCAATGAGGTAAGTACGACGTTGAAGAGCAATAGGTAGTAGTCATTATACACCGATTGCCCAGAAAACCCGGTGAAAGCCTCAAAATAGAAGAGTGTGAGACCAAATGCTATGTTTTTGTAGAAGAAATAACAGATCTGGATGCAGAACAATATATCTGTTAGAAACACAAAGCCTGAAAGAGTAGAATAGGATGCATAGAATTAGAGTATAATTACCATTTGAGCTATTCTTTTATAGCACCAGTGTCCATGAACAACGAGTAACCTTTCCAGAAACCGGAACTGAGCAATAGAAAAATCACTTGCCATAACAGCCTGCAGAAGAATTGATAATCAGTAACAACAAAAAAAAAAGACATTTGTTACAAATTTGGACACGAAAATACATTCTACACTAACCTGCATTCCTTCAACCCCACTAATGCCAACACCTATGTCAGCTTCTTGAATCATTCCAACATCATTTGCGCCATCACCTATTGCCAATGTGGTTTTCCCTGTTCCCTCTTTAACCAACCTTGTTACCTTGTTTTGGGAAAAAAAAAACGAATTAGAAACAAACAAAACATTAGAGGCAAAAGAAACTCATAAAGCCGAGATGTTCAGATCAGAGAAGGGGCGAAAATACCAAAGCTTTCTGCTTGGGAGAGACACGACAGCAAATGACTGACGCACAATCGACCGCCAAAGCGAGAAACTGAAACTTCATCTCATCCTCCAATGCATACGTTAGAGTTTTCCCATCGATGATCAAAGCAAAAGCAGCATGTGGATCTTTCTCTAGCTTCACCATTTGTATGGCTTTGGTGATTTGATTCAAAATATTATCCTTCACAGCCTGATTACATCAACAGACATATCAGTTTAAACTTCAAACTGTAGATAAGAGAGAAATCACTCTACAATATTGAGAAATACCTTTGATTCTTGGGATCCTCCTTCAGAATTCATCACAGTTATACATATCTGTTTCATGCCTTGCCGAAGTAAACTACACGAATATCTGCAGTTCAGAACAAAAGAGTAAACTGGTCAAAGAACTTCAAAGATAAATGAATCTAAATCCTATCGTAGTCGTTCTAACCCAATGTTGATTGCTGTTTCCATCTTATCGCCAGTTAAAACCCATAATTTGAGGCCAGCTTGGGCAAGCTTATCTATGCACTGGGGCACCTAAGTCAAATGAAAAATGCAAACTCAATTTTACATAAAACAAGATGGAGGAGAGATGTAACTAAACTGTCTTGTCTGATATATGTATACCCCTTTCTGGAGTTTGTCTTCCACAGCAGTTGCGCCTATAAGAATAAGGTCTTTTTCGATCATATCCGATATCCTCTCAAGCAACTCATCTCTGTCAGATCCTATAGTAGTTTTGGCCTTGTGGAACTCAGCGTTCCAAGCTGAATATTCATCCTCATCAAGCTTTCTGTACGATAGTGCAAGAGTACGGAGCCCGGCTTCTCCATATTCATTTAAATGCTTAGTGGTAGGTACCAAGTATGTTTTTCCATTTTTCGCCAGTCGTTCAAAAATGATACTGCAAACATTTCATAAGAACTGCTTGAAATTTATGTGACGATACAAAAAAATCAAACAGAATGTATAATCCTAGCTTTTCCATCTAACCTGTCAGCTCCTTTGCATAGCAGAAGAACCTGCCCTTCCTCGTCACGTACAACTACTGACATTCGCTTCCGTTTGCTAGTGAAGTCCAACAAATTCAGAACTTTATACTCCCTGCATTGTTTCTGGCACAGATTCAGGATGTGTGCTTAAAACCAATAATCAAAGAATAGGTCTCTCTAAGGAGTCTCACCTTTCAATAGTTTGCCCTGAAGAAGACAACCTTTCATGGACATAAACACTTGATTGGGTTCTCTTATAGAACTCAAAACCAAACTCACTCGCAGCAGTAAGAAAAGAAGCTTCATCTGGTGACTCTGCTTCATACGTGTACTTGCCAGTCTCCTCGTTAAGCTCTGGAATAGCTGTGTGACAGATAGCCAATACGCGAAAGAACATCAATATGTCATTTGTATGTGGCTCTCTCAACCAGTTCCCATTCATCAGCCGAATATCCTCAAAACCAAACCCTTTTATAGGAACTCTAGGATTAACCTCAGCTCCATGGTTACTGCTAGTTTCCACCTCAATCTCATGAGCACGCGCCCTTGGAGTACTTGTCCTACTTGATACTTCTCCGTGATCGTCAAGATCAACAGCCATTTGCTGTGCAGCAGCTACTTCCACTTCGCTGGAACGCACTCCATAAGAAGTGCCAGCGATTGAGCATTTCAGAAAATCCATCTGATTACAAGTCAAAGTTCCCGTTTTATCAGAAAGGATGGTATCAACCTGTCCTAGCTCTTCGTTTAGATTCGATGTGCGCGCGTGTGCTGGAACCCCACTCTCACTGTCATACATCTGTAGATCTTTGTTGATGAAAGTTGCTTGCAGGACTTTGACAACCTCAATAGAGACATAGAGAGAGATTGGTATCAAGTATCCGTAGAGCAAGAGGGCAGTGATCAGATGGACAACTCCGGCATAAACAGGGCTACTGGGATTGGTTAAGGGCTCAGGCTCCTCAGGTGCTAAGTACCACATTTTCGGCATGTGAAACTTTGTCTCCCAAGCAAACCCGGATGAACTTATGCAAGATATCAAAATAAGTAGGACGAGAAGCGTGTAGATGATATAGTCCATCGTCTTCTCGACCCTGCTCCGTTTCGAAGGTGAGCTTGTTGAGTTCTGCATCACTTTAGTATCATGCCCTGTGAATACCACCACTCCGTAGATATAAGGCGTGTTCCTAAGCTTCGAGTCTCTTAACAGAATCTGGCTTGGATCCAGAGGAAATATCTGCCTCTCATACTCAAGATTGCCAACAAACGTGTAGAGGTTCGGGTTTGGATCTTCGCATCTTATCGTCGCCGTGAAATTCTTGAAAGATTCGTCGTCATCAAGCGGCAACGTTGCTTCCAACGACCTTTTCACTTTCAAGTTGGTCTCGCCATCTAGATTCATAGTTTCAACGTAACAAATCCCATCCTCGTAGCTCGAAGACAACAAGAGAAGATCAGCAGGGAAGAACCCGTCTTTCTCCACTTTCACAATATCCCCAACACTAATCTTCTTCCACTTCCTGCGACGAAACTCGCCGTCGCTTTTATGAACGTAAGCTTTCCTTGCATTGATCTTCACGTCTTGCATAAACCTACTCCAGTCTTCGAGAGCCTCTTTTAACATACTGAGCCCGACAACAAACACGAGTGGAGCGATCATGCTCCATTTGTTGAACGGAGAAAGAGGGAACACCGAGAGGATCGCAGCTACCAAGAAGTAGAAATTGGCGGCGCGGTGAAACTGTTCGTAGAGCGATTTGGGGAAGAAAGTGATGAGGTTGTACCTCGTGGTAGAGACATAGTTAGAACGATATCGCAGAGGCTTCTTCTTGTGCATGTGAGGCTGGTTACAGAAGACGGTCCTGCTGAATCCTGGGCCTTGGATTGGATGAGGGTCATGACCCTCGTCTGCACTTGGCCTAAGACATCCAAATGTGTATATATGGCTCAGTCTCAGCTTTGATCTTATCCTACCTCTTGCCATTCCCTCAAGCGACAGATACAGAATCTTTGCTCAACAACTCTTCTTCTTCATCAAGAACCTCAAATGGTGCTCAACGTCTCATGTGCCCTGTAAATGCTGGTCTGTGGAGAAGATTAAACCCAATACACAATTAGATTTTGCATAACATAAAGATTCGATCTTTACATTGATAGAAGAAACATAAAGTCCATACATTTGAAAAGAGAAAACTCGAAAGCGTATGATACAACATTGGGTTGGGTCAGTAATCTCGAATCTGTATGAGGAGTAAAACTAAGTTAGCTCCAGTGTTATCAGATTTAACGGACCAACTGAATCGAGTAACATTTTGAATTGGAAATCTACCAAGAACCCCGGAAAGGAGAACCAAAAAAACTGAAACTTTAATTTCAATCTCATTTGCTTCTTTTTCTTACGAGGAAAGAGAGAATCGATAAATCTCTGAAAATTCCGACAGAGAACGATAGAGCAATATGTGATGAAAAGAAGGAGACGCAGTAATCAGCTGCAAAACAAAACAGAAGCTAGTAAAGATCTTCAAACCGAGCAACAAGTCAAGTACATCATCAGAGAACTGAAGATCTTGGTCGGAGAAAACAGCCAAATCTGAGTAGAGGCAAGGGAATTACCGATGAGAGAGAGACGGAATCCAACTGGTAACAGGACGAATCAACATAAACTCATTTCAGCAAGAAGCTGATTATGAGCCGAGAATTTGACGGCAATGGCAGATCAAGACGCGAGAAAAAATGAAGCAACTTTCTCTCTCTCTCAAATTATTTGAATTTCTCAAAGTTTTCGACAGAGAGACGGTGGGTTTTAGAGAAAGACACAGATTTATTCTCTGAATGATTTTCACTCTCGTTTTCTTTTCTTGCGAAGGGTGAAAACCTGAACCAGTGTAAGGATCTTTCGGGGTTGCTTCTTCTTCTTCCTCTTCTTCTTCTTCTCTCTCTGTGTCTCTTCGACTATGATCTCTCTAATTAACGAGAATTTTTAGTATTTGTTGTTTGACTAATAGTAGTATTATGTTGTAGATACACTACCATTAATCTACCAAAAACCAAAAGGTCACCATTGCACTTATAAAGTAAATAATGATCAACAAATTGTAATTAGCTGAAAAAGATAATACAGTTTGCAGATTGTAAATGCTATAAATCGTGATCAACTGGACTGAATTTGAATACTTATTTGCTTTTTCTTTTTAAAATTAATAATTATATAAAAAAATAAATGTAAATGGACTGGTTGTGTTTTTTTCCATTCAATTAATTGAATCACTCTTTGATTGGTCAAACAATCAAACAGAAAACACTTGTTCCACTCGTTTTTGTGCAAGTAAAAAGTTCTTCTTGATGTATTTTATTTCAGTAAATGCCGACAACTCTTTTTCAATTGGTTCAGAAAGCTTTTGTAGTATTTATTTATTTATCTACAATTCAATAATTAAGAGTTCTTGGCAAAATTATAAGATTGTTTTACCATTTCCTCCTAGAGAAAGAGTGTTGCTTTTAGTTTTGATATTTTAGGTTAATCAATTCACGAATTAGACTAAGTATCAATTTAGCCTTGAAATATGATGACGTGTCAGAAACTCTTTTTCTTTTACGAAGCGAGATCGCGGGGGAGTGGATTGAACCAATCCGCACCGTTTTAATACTTTGAATGGTCACATGGGGCTCATCTGTTAAATCGCGTATATAATAATAATACTATATTAAATCTCTCTTCATTAGTCTAATCTCTCTTAAAAAGATTTCATGAAATATACCATTTATAAGCCTTACAACAGTCTTTAAAAAGCATGTTGTGTACGAATACGATGAGATGTGAGTACAACTATGTCATGCATGATGCATCGGTCGACGTCAGTTCCGGTTCTCTTTAAAGAGTCTACTTCTTAATAAATTTTTTAATAAAATGGAAAACAGATTATATGAATGTCATTTTGTGAACATCAGTAATTACTAATTATACATGATTAATCTCAAATTAGATTACCCGTGGATGTTTCGTTTATTGGTTACATGTTTTTTTTTTTTTTTTTTGAGGGATCAGATTTGGTTACATGTTTATTATACGCATATATATATATATATGGTGTCTTCTTTTTCTGGTCCCAAATCTATATTTTAAAAATACAATTATATGAAAGTATGATGATAGATGGAGACATGACATTGCCTGGTGTGACATCCAAACAAATTGAATGAAGAAATAGTAAAAGACTGCCACTTGGCTCGAAATACCACTATTCCGCATGTTTATACTCTCAATCTTTTGTCTATAATTTTTTCTTCTTATTTTGCTAAAGGCATCTATATATATATATATATATATATAGTAATTTGATCTTTTATCCTTCAATAAAACGTAAGGAGAAAAAAACATATAAGTAAGAAGATGAAAGAAAGGAATTTCGAGATCTATATGATTTCCTTATAACAAATATGTATAATGTTTATACGTCAAAGTGAATGGTAATTTTTAACTTAATTATAAGTTTATAAACTAATGAAGAGTGAGAGGTTCATACAAATATTTGTATATAATATAAGTAAACTTAGGTTGGAAGGATAATCACATGGGATCACTCCCATGATTCCATGGACCTTTATCGAGTTTTTCGCCGGTCCACTTTGTACTTGCTTTCCCCGTGCACCATATTGACCTACTTTGCTCTATTTTACTACTTGTTCGGCCCTACTTTCAAATACTAATATGCTTCTTATAATTATATAACAACCTTTCGTGTAACAAATTAAAATTAGTATCTTCTAAATATGTAACCAAACGAGAAAATAAAATAATCAATACATGGAGAACAATGTAGTAGTAATTGTAAACGAAATATTAGTGTCGCAATGGCGCCGAGAGATTTATAATTAAGGAGATAATTGCTCTTTCACCTATTAACTATCACCTCAGTCGTTGATTTGTTTGACTTTTCAGAGAGATCATTTAGAGTCAACAAAATCGAACGGCCAGATTTAAAAACGTGAGACGAGATGGTAGTGGGACCCACATAGAGGCCTCCCATAACTATTTACCATTTAAGGCATTTGTTTTGTTCAATTTGTAAGTTGGATGTATAATTTTATTTGGATACGTTATATACATTTCAACTTTCATATGGGTGTGTCGCATTGGGATCATAACGTGACAAAACAGAAGGGACATTCATATAATTGAAGATTTGGAGGACTTTTCTATTAGATTTTATTTAACGAAGAATTTATTTGATATGCCATTATAAAATTACTTAACACAGCGCGCCACAAGTAAAAAACAAGGTCGTTAGGTCCAACCTCTATAAATTGCAATGCGGAAATTTAAACTTTATATTCATATGAATTCAAATTTCAGCATTACAACTAATATATAATGTTATAAACTTTCACAATACAGCATATATCGGAGTACTTTTTAGTGCATTTGAAGATCTAATTTAGTTTGTTGGATAGTCAAGTTGGAAAAAAGATCATTGCACACTCGCACTCATCATTATAATTTGGAAGAAAAAAAAGGAGCTTATGGGCCAAATTTCTTTTAGATAAATGTGATAATGGTGACAATTGTTGACTTTGTTTAGTTGATTGTGAGGGGAATGTTCAAATATCCAAAAACACATGCAGAAAGCAAAAAAAAACATCACATTGACATGACAAGAGCATTAAGACAAATCTAACAGAGACAAAAACAAAACAAAAAGATGTGTTTAGTTTTTGGTATTTTGCCATATTAAAAGTCTCTGTGTCACTCTCGTCTCTTTTGCTTTCCAACACCAAAGTTTAAAACGATTGGACGTATTGTTGACTTGAATTATTACGACGTGCTTGCTTTTGGTGTCTGTGTTTTTTCTTTTTTCTTGCTTTAGTCGTGTGTTTTACGTTGGAATTATTACAGTCGATGAAAACTGTAATTAGGATAATGAAGTGTGAAAGTGTCATTATTTTTCTTTTTTCTTTTTTTTGTCAACATTATTTTTCTTTTATTTATCAGTTTATACTTTATACCATACACCTATAGAAAAATATGATAAATAATTTAATCAGATGATACTTTGAAAAAAGGAGATGGGGATTTCCATATTTAATAGGTAAGTTGTAAAGGGAGTGACTAATAGAAAAACAATGAAGTAATCTATTTTACATATAAGTATCAAAAGCTTTCACATCTTGATATTATTAACGATAAACAATGATGTCAAGATTATGACAACATACCAAGAGTCAGGCATATTTAGTGCCTTGGAGGAGTCAAACTTCTACCGGTTCCATAATAAGAAAAAATGTGATTTGACAAATATATTCGACTTCAGTTGATAATGTTAAAAAATGACGTGATTATAATGGCAATCGCACACTTACATTTTCAATATCGGCCCACGAGTTTTTGTGGAATGAGTAACGAACGAGAGTTTACACATGTCTTGCATATGTGATATGTTCCTTCTGAACGTTGGGATCATCACTGACGTCATTTTTGTTGGATCATGTGTGTCAAGACTTCATTAGAGATCATGTGTGTGCGTACGAACATGTCTAATCATTTTTATTTGTAGAGAAGTACAGCAAGATGCGTGAAACTCGATCAAAAGTCTTAAAGTTGTGTGGATTTTTTTTTTTTTTTTAAAATGAAACCTGTTGAAAAGATCAAATGGCAGACACAAAATTCTAACGTACATGTATTTTTTAATATAGTGAATTGATATACAAATATTAGCAAATATCATTGTAGATATAGGTTGGTTACACACTAGCTTGAAAACAATTGGGAATAGCCAAGTCCAAGACCAGGAATGATGAAACAACTTTGGACCAGAAAAGATCGATCTTTCCTGTAAAAATTTCAATAAGAATCACTTTCATCTTGTTCTTCGATTGGCTGCGCGATGGGATTAAGATATTACCGAAAATTCCTCACATTAGTTATTGCAGGAGCATATCAGAAACAGCTTTAATAGTTTTGTCTCAAAGATAATAATAGTTCTGTCAAGAATCATAAAGTCGTGTCTTTATTAAGGAAATGGTTGGTTACATAGTTTGTGTCCGGATCTTAGGGAACAAGACGAGATAAAATGATAGTATGATTTTATTTCACTTGTCAGAACTTTTTCTAGGAGTAACAGCGTCGACAATGGCTTCCATCTCCTCCTTCATACGTTCGATGACACCAGGTCCTTTCACATCATCAACCTTTGTCTTCTCATCAATGTCTTCACTTCTTCCATGAGTCTCTTCTTCATGAAACATTGATTGTTTCTCTTCTTTACTGCTTCCAATCACATTCGTCTTCTCCTCTGGAAAAAAACCAAAAATTCAGAAACGATCAATGAAATTAGAAACAGAGTTCTCTGTATCTCTACATTAACCATCTTTTTACAGAAACCCTAACAACCCATAAGCTTCGTGATTTGGTCACATATAGAGAAACCCTAAATTCGATCAATCCAATAGAAGAAGCTCTACGGGGTTAAATAAGCCAAATCAGATAGCCGATGAAACATAAAAGAAACACTCAATCCGTGAAATTGATGAGATATTTGGTGTTACCAGAAAGAGAGCTTTGTTTTGGTTCCGCCATGGATGATCTTCCTGGTTGCTGCTTTGATCTTCTTTTTGGGTATCTGAATCTATCTAGACCAAATGTATTGGGGGTAAGAGATGAACAGACGTGTACTAGTATGAGCCGTCCGATCTAATAACAGATGAACGAGTAGATCGAACCGATACTTCACGGTTACTGTGGAACCCGTCTCGACCCGACCCGACCTGACACTTGGAAGATACGTGTCCGATAAACTTATGGGGTTGAAATTAAGAGATATAAAGAATATAGGGGTTTTAACAAAACAAAACAAAAAAGAGAAAATATAAAGTTTTACCGTTATTTTAAAGAAATTACTTTCGTTCCCCAAAATTTCAAAATTCAAACGTTCTCCCCCTCCCACCCTTTCTTCTTTTTAACACTGCGAACTTTTGTCCACATCAATCACACAACCAATTCCCAGAAACAAATAGATCCAACTTCCCAATATCCACAGTCCTAAAAGCTTCGAAATTGTGAATCGATAGCTTCTGAAGTTCTGATTTTGGTGGAGTGAACGAACGAAGGTTTCGATTTGAGCAGATGGGTGGGTCAGGAAATTGGCTTAAATCACTTATATCTCACAGAAAACCCGTCGATGATCAGGTGATCTAATAAAAAACCTTGATCTCTTGAATGTTTTGGAATCTCTATTCTCTTTTCTACTCCACCAAACATTTGTGAATCTGAATTGCAGCAGGATAAGTTAAGTGAAAAGAGCAGCAAGAAGAAATGGAAGCTGTGGAGGATTTCATCGGAGAGCTTCACATCTTCTTCCTCCAAGGATAGTTTTCTCAACAGGCGAGGAAGCTATGGACTTTCTTCGTTAGGCTCAGATCCACCGTCCTTCTCCGCCGACGAGGCTTTCACTGTGGCCATGGCCGCTCTCATTCGAGCTCCTCCCAAGGATTTCTTGATTGTTAAGCGAGAATGGGCTTCAACCAGAATCCAGGCTGCTTTTCGTGCTTTCCTGGTATCCCCATTGTTGACTCATTTAGCTGCTGATTGTGATTTAGCCATTTCCAGTCATGTTTTGTCTGATCCTATCAGCTAAAAAAGCTCTCTGCGTTTGATTTCTCTTTCAGGCAAGACAGGCGTTTAGAGCTTTGAAGGCTGTTGTGAGAATTCAGGCAATATTTCGCGGGAGACAAGTTCGAAAACAAGCAGCCGTTACACTCAGGTGTATGCAAGCTCTAGTTCGTGTTCAGTCTCGTGTAAGAGCTCATCGCAGAGCGCCTTCAGAGTCTACTGAACTAAAAGATCCTACAAAGCAGACAGAGGTAAAGATTCAATCGAAAACCGGGAAGACTCGGGAGTTTTGAGTAAGCCTATTGAACACTAATAATATGCGACTCTGGTTGATATATTTTTATAGAAAGGATGGTGTGGTAGCTCCAGGAGTATTAAGGAAGTGAAAACAAAGTTACAAATGAAACAAGAAGGAGCTATTAAGAGGGAAAGAGCTATGGTTTATGCTCTCACACATCAGGTTGGTTTATGTACTTTCAGAACGGAGAGATCTCAAGAATTTTTCGCTGACTATAATAATCTCTGAATGAGTTCGTTTTGGTTGTTTTGGCAGTCGAGGACGTGTCCAAGTCCAAACCCAAACGGAAGAGCAATTAAGCATCATGGTTCGCGCAAGAGCAGTCCTGGTTGGAACTGGTTTGAAGATGTTGGGACATATTCGAGGAAAAGTAGTGAGGGCAGTGTATTGTCTGAACATGACACTGTAAATGTCAGGAAGAACAATCTTACTTCAACTAGAGTTCTTGCTAGACCTCCTCTTCTTCTTCCTCCTGTTTCGTCCGTTACGAGTTCTGATTCTTTACAGGATGAGACATCAACCTCATCAACATCTCAATCACCAGTTGCATTCTCCGGCAGTGTTCTTGAAAGTGGAGGGTACTATCGAAAGCCGAGCTACATGAGCCTGACACAATCTACTCAAGCCAAGCAGAGACAATCAGGATCATCTTGCAATGGAGACGCAAGACGCGGTGCTGGTTCAGACCAATGCACCGATCTATACCCACCGGGGATAGTAACTGGAAGACATGTCTGGGCCAAGAGCCAGCGAAGCTAAAAGAGCGAGCCATGATGAATGATTATTAGCAAGTCATTTTCAACAGCCTGTTGGTCTCTCTTTCTGTCTTGTTTCAGGAACGGTTCCTGTGAAACATATACACGACCTGTAGATACAGAAACAGCTTCTGTGTACCGTTTACATATAAGAACGTTGATAAGAGTTATTTGAGCTTGAAGTGTTTGGCTACTTAGGCCCCACTAAGCAGTAACTTGGAATCTGAGTTGATTTTGTTCCTCCTTGTTTGTTACACCTTCTCTATGAATGCATTTCATTGTTTACTTAAATCTTTCAATAAGTAAAGGCAGACTTGTCAAAAAAAAAAACTCATAATTATGAAAAATGTTAAATAGGAATTTATAATTCGATTTTGTTTTCTTAAGTAAATGGTTCGAAACTTATATTGTGTGAGAAGGCAAAAATGATTCAGATACAACATAGTAAATCTTACTCAGGTCACAGTCATGACTCAGGTCAAGTCATCCATGACTGTGATGGTGAATATGGGTGTATGGGGATCACTCACTGATCAGCTAAGCTTATTGCTTAAGAGGAGCTTTCTTCTCTCGGTCTGCAATTCTAGCAGGGGCGTTTGAGTGTGACTTGAACCGGCCTCTTCCTCCTTCGTCTCTCTCCTAAAGATTCCAGAATCAGCAGTATAAGTTTAGCTAAACTCATCATGGAACGGAGATCAAATCCCATAGATTTGTGCGACTAGTCTATGTTAATTGAAATTATTTCGTTTATGTACCTTTTTCTTGACGACCTGAACAACATCTTCGTCTTCCAAATGTTGGGAAAGACCACAATTCTGAGGATTGTGCCTTGCACTTGTGCCCCACACAAGAGCATACTTCATATCCTTCACTAGAGTCCTGTGGACGTGGTTACAGAAGTCTTCAACTGTGCAGCCACCTCGATCCTGATGAACCACACAAGTTTTTCAAAGATGAATATCATTGGTATATACAACTTTCAAGGGTATCTTGCAATAAGACACACTTACAGAAGAGAGGACAAAAGGCTCATCGAAATCTGGTTGCTGTCCTTGAGGCTTCGAGTAAACTCTCACAAGGGCCATTTCGTCCCACATCCTTGCAAGTAGTCTGTCTAAGTTTAGCTGATTCAAGCAACACAATCATTCACCGTTAGAGCAGCAGTGTATATTAAAAAATCCACAAACGTCATAGAATGCAAAAGGAAACTAGAACGTGACTGAATTATAGTTTTCAGCATTTGATTTCCTTGCAGACCTAAAGATTGATCTTTTCAATGTTATAATGTTATAACTTGCCTTTAGATTGCAGCTAATAACAATGGAATTTGGCTGCCGTGCTAGTCTATCCACATCATCAATTCCAACAACATCTATTTTGTTGTAGACATAAACACACTTAATATATTTGCGGTTGCCTTCAATGACATCGATGAAGTCATCCACTGTGGCATTCTCCCGAAATAGTATCTGCAATACTCACCAGTAAATTCATTTAGACGTCTGTCAGCAAAGCAGAAACTACCATAATAAGACTATTAAACTACTCACAAATATCTGTAATAATTCACAATTCTACTGGTAACACTCGAGTAAGGCAAGAAAAGCCAAGGAAGCTTGTCTGAGGCTGAACAGTTGCAAGATTAAAGTTGGAATCTCATACCTCAGCATTGTGAATCTTGTATTCATGCAGGATTTGATAACAGAGTTTCTCATCAATGTGAGTCAAGGGTGCTGTAGTGTTGAAAGAGATTCCACCAGTCTTTTTCTTTTTAAAGTATATCTGTTGAGCGGAGAACACAAAGAAAGGAAAAAAACAAAATCATCCAGGGGACAAGAAGTCAAGTTTCTTAATGGAGCACATCAAAGTATATCACAAATAATTTAAACGTCTAAGTATGAGATGTTCATCTGTAATTTGACACGGTTGATAAGACGAGCTTAACCTGTGGAGGCTTTTTGTTAAGCCGCAAGCCCACTGCCTCAAGTTCCTTGGTCAGAATTTGCCTGTGGCCTTCACTCTTAACAATTTTTACAAGAGCAATAAATAATAAGATTAATAAATGAGAGCAGCAAGAGAACCAAATAGCAATTCACATGGACAGCAAAACCGTAACTCACCTTTGAGGCATCAAGAACCATCAGTACAAGGTCAGAAGACTTTGCAACAGCAATAACCTGAGAAACAAGTAGTCACAATCAAACTTCGAATCATCCTGGTCATATTTTTCTGACTGGCGAGAAACTTAAGAACTGGACATAAATCTTTTAGCTTGAGCACCCAAAATAAAATCAAGAAAAGCAAGTGATTTGGATTTTCAACCTGCCTTCCTCGCCCCTTTCCTTCCGAAGCACCTTCAATAATCCCAGGAAGATCGAGAAGCTGGATCTTTGTGTCATTGTAGTGAATGACTCCAGGGATGCAGGTAAGTGTTGTAAATTCATACGAGGCTGCTTCAGAATGTGTACCAGTCAACATTGTCAAAAGCGTGGACTTTCCGACACTGCAAAGTACAACAACTTTCATCAGTATCTCCTAACCCAAGCCTGCAAATTCTAAACGAGCAACATATTTTTACAAGATACTCGTAAATGTATCTTTTTGTGAGTATAAGTATCTAAGACATTCGACCTTGGAAATCCAATTAGTGCAACACGTCCATGACCATACTTGGTAACTTCAAAACCTTCCCCGCCTCCACTAGCACCCTGTCAAAGGAATTCGAAAGACGATTACAAACAAAAAGCAGAAATGAGAAAAATATTTGAAAATTCTACTTCAGGTACACGCAGCATACATTTGTAGATATGGTCACATAGAAGGAGATTCCTCAGTAGATTATATCCCTAAATAGAAAAGCTAAGGAGACGACTACACAGTCTATTTCAGCTGTGAACACACAGCAACAGAAGACAAAACTACAACGATATCCCAAGTAAGAAAGGAAAAACCACTGAGATATATATATATATATATATATATATAGAGAGAGAGAGAGAGAGAGAGAGAGAGAATTAAGAGCAAAGGGAAGTGGTTTAGTCTTTTATTAAGGTTTTGCATTACCTTTGGAGGCTCCAACAGTTGTGTCCTGAGCTTTGCAATCTTTGCCTTAAGCTGACCCAGATGATACTCTGTCCATTAGTTAGAACATTATCAATTAGCTTCTGCTTATTTTCGGAAATCAGAAAAGGAGAATAGCAGCAGCAACAGAAACTTAGTATATATCGTTTCAAGAATCTAATTTCAGACTTGTAAGGATGAACCACATGAAACTGATGTTCTATATGTAAAGAAAACCTGTGGCTTTATTCTTCTGGGTCCGAGCCATCTCGGCCTCGATTTCTTTAATCCTTTCGATGATCCCCATTGTGCTTCAGTTTTTATCTGCTACTCTCACTGGAGAGAAGAAGGGACGAAGATTTTGAGTTATAGACTCAGAATCAGAAACATAACGACAGTCTGAGAGTTCACAGATTACAATATATAAACCTAAGCATTTTATCAATAAATCAAAGGGAACAGTTCAGGCTGGCAATTTAGGAGCTAAAACAACCCCAAGAATATCATCCATAGGCATATAAAGCTTTTAGATTGATATTTTGCTCAAATTAGCATAAACAAAATTAATAATTTCATCAAAAAATTGGTTTAAAAGGAGAAATCCCAGCTCTTTACGACAATTGTCTAATCGAGCTAAAACATATGTCGGGACAGCGATTTGGCCACATGAATTCCATCAAACAAGCTTGAAATGCAGGCACACATAGATATATGCGAGTTAAACATAAATAAACAAGCTCGAAGATTTGATGTGCGACTCACAGTGGAATTGGTGAATGCGATCTCCGGAGAAGAGAGAGAGAGAGAGAGAGAGAGAGAGTTAGAAGAGCACGCCCGTACAAAGAGCAATAGGGCGTACAAAAGATTTATGGGCCCATTTTTGTCGTAAAAAGGCCCATTTTCCCGTTTGATCAACGTCCGTATTACTGCTGTCGAGAAAAAAAAACAATTTAATTAACATGTCGATAGAAAAAAACAGTTAATAGTTATGAATTTGTAAAAAATCTTAAGTGAATCACGAATTAAATAAACACATTTTTTGAAATTAATTATGCTAATATCTTAATTAATAAATCTAAATTCTCTAAACGGTTTCTAAAAGATTTGATCTAAAATCACAAATAATTAAAATTTAACACAAAAGATAAGTGGTAAACAAAATTTAGAGATTTTAGATTTTAGATTTAAAATTTCTGATGGTACTCTAATACAAAAATACAAAGACCTTAAAATTAAGAACCACAAAATAGAGAGAGAGAGAGAGAGAGAGAAACTTGCTACAAGAAACCGTTTCTTGATTCCTTCACCCTTCTACCATCGTTTGCCGGTGAAACCAGTGATTGCTTCTGAGCAAGCTCTCTAACCTGCAACAGAACCTGACTAGGAATAACCGTCGACCCGTATTTCTTCAGGCTTCCCTGCAAAAACACAACCATTCTTTCACCGGTTACACCCAAGTTACAGTTACATTCTGTTTGTAGGTTAAAACCATGTGTAAGGTGTTAACCATTCTCTTTGAAGGATTCTGAGAAAAGCTTGCTTTCAGTAGATTTCGCCATTTGTCCTGTCAGAAGAGACACTTGTAAGTTGAAGAAAAAAAATTACAAAGAAGATTAAGAATATAGAAGAAGAGAGAGTTTAATAGTTAAGTTGAAGCAACCTTGAGATCCACTGAGGTACGATACGCGAATGACGAAAATGAAAGCCTTTTGATCTCAGACCATTTCCCAACTCCATATTTGGACACACCTTCCACTAGTTTTATAACTTCAGAGACGGTCCAAGCTCGATGATGCTTCCTTCTACTTACACTTCGCATGACTGGTCGATCAACGCGATCATTATCATCATCCGAGCTATCTCCAGATGAACAGTCTATATGCTCTGCCTCCATGGCGTCTTGAGCCACCTCAGAGAGATTAGGTCTTGCAAAGTCCTTGTCGCTCTGATGATTAATAGCTAACTGCATTTGCGAACCAAGAACGCAATGAGCAACTGTATCATACCAGGAATCAAACCCATTCAATAGATCCAGTATAACTTCAAGAGAGTCCAAGCTCAAAGATGCTTCTTCAAATTTCGAGAATTTTTACGTTGATAGATAGAATCACAATATATGGATTATGTATTGGCAAAGGTCTCTCCATCATAGTTGATGAAGCTATAGAAATTATAAAGTGATCTTACTTCTTTCTGGCCAGGTCCAGGCACAGACTTGACACCTGAAACTCGGTTCACGTCATAGTTCAACTGAGATAGCCTTAGATTCAGCTTACTCTCTTCTGGAGTACCTTTCACCTTCCAAGAACTGGAATGAAATTCCTACAAAATGTTCAGATAATCTGCGTTATCCTCAATTAAATTGACAGCACCAAAGAGAAATTAAAAGATCTTTTCTTGCTTAATTCTATTAAAAGTGTGTGACAATACGAATAGATCTAGCACAGGTTCTATAAGTGGAAAGCTTTTGATAGCTCATAGGAAAGGTATGGAGTTAGTAAGGATATTGAGTAGCAAAGAGAAATACCCCAAGAGCCGTTATGTTTTCCCTCGGACGGCTTCTCCTCACGTGAGAAACATAGGGAACCTGGATTCTGGAACCAGCAAGGGATACCATCCTGGTGACAACAACTCTCCCTCCTGAAGAAACGGCGCTAAGAGACTTATCATCTTTTGAAGGTACCAGTGACTCGTTACTTTGCTGTTTTTCATCGACTTCTGAAACTTCTTCAATATATCTCCTTGTAGGCTTTCTAACTCTCTTCGCAGATTCACCTTCAAAATCTTCATTTCCAGAATAATGGTCCACAAAAATTTCAACAGGACTATCCCCAAAATCATTTGAATGTCCCTTTATGCAATCAGGACTAGATGGTGTATCATTGCAGTTGTTAGCCCTTCCTTCATCAACCGTATCATTGCAAAAAGCACCAATAGTATCATTATTGTTATTTTGGCCTCCACCAATCAGTTTGTTATCATTAACTTCCAGGCTAGTTGCTGGAATAACACAAGAATTAATCAGTCCCATCGTGATCCTTCTTTTGAGCCATCGTTTGTCCTTGCAAGTAGTTTCACGACCAAACGTGGCTCTGAATGTTTCTTGCAACGCTTTAATCGAAAGGTTATTCAAGCATGTTTTGCCTGAGTCTCTAGAAAATCCAGGTTTTGGGGCAGCAGTTGCTTCAGGACTACCTGTAACATTTGAGTATGGTGACGCATCCATAGATTGATCCATACTGCATCCATTTGATGAAGAACGAATAGGTTCCTGCAGCAAAACTTCGGATTGGACTAGTTCCTCGTTCCCAGGCAACTCATTGGAACTTTGATAGTTGGTATCCGGAAGAGTAAAAAGCATCTGAGAACCATACATCAACTCCTCTTTAGACTGCAAAAGTTTCAAAGGTGCGGATTAGAAGGCCATCTGATCACATATAGTAAACAAAGGAGAAACAATATCAGAAAGTTCTGTTTCTAGAATTTGAAGAAAGAGTACATACCTCAAGTCGAGGATTCAATTTTTCTGTATATACTTCTGCAGTTTCCGACTGATACAGGCCTGGATTCAATAACAGAGTTACAACCAAGTGATGATTGCATATTAAGAAACACAATGCAAGTAATTTAATAAATGCTTGGAATGATTGAGACCGAACCTTCTAAACTTTCTAGCTGCAGAAACTGAGAAGGTGACCCTTCATCGGGAGTCTGTCCAGGATCTGGTACAGTAGACGTATCATTCTCGTTGTTCCGAAGCAAGTACTCGACCTCCAACAGTTCTTCATCGGTTGCAGGAACTAGTCTCCCATCTCGTCCAACCTAAATGGATTCACATAACCAACCTCAAATTAAGATACTGAAAGGCTAAAACTTGCAATGGCATTAGTCAGAATTCTCAATCACAAACATTCATGTTTCCTGTTTCCATAACTCTTGTCTTTGACTTGAGATACACATACCCGAACAAGCTTGTACACAACAGGATTTCCAATTTGAGTTGTTGAAGAAAGTGATGCGCCTCCTGTCTGAACAATAGTGTCTTGAAACATCTCTCCACAGTCTTCCACGGAACCAAACATTGTTCCCATAGATTAAATCTACCAAATGCCAACTTCAAACGTACAAACTGAAATCACAAAAGAAAAGTAATTAGCAAATAAACCTACTCTGCTCAGTATATTTTTCAAGCAGATACTCAGAATTCTACTACCTCCCTTAGAAACCTCTAAGAGAGAAACAAAAATAATTAATCTTCAAACTATAAATAAAACAAAAAGATTTCAAATTTGAGCTAACTTTTTTTTCAAATTCCAATGTTGCATCCTCACAGTCAAGCTTTTTGGTAGGTTCTACTCAGTTTAACACGTAATACGATAAATCAAACAACCATAATTCTGAATTTTACGAGAATAGATATATCAAAAACAAGTTACGAGAACAGCAGAGAAATCCAGTGACGAGTACGGCAGAGAGTTACCAGAGCAGTAACGGAGAGAAAGATTAAACTCTCCAGTGAACTCGAATCGTCGGAGACTGAGTCATGGTTTCATTGAGCTACTAGTTTTCGTCGGAGAAGGACTAAGCATAAATGTTTGGAAAATTTGGAAAATTTTGTGTTCTGCTTTTTTTTGGCTCGCTTTCGGCTTTTTGCCCTACCCAGTACAGGTCCGGATTCCAAAGCTTTTTATCAACTCGGTTCTACAATGCCAATTGGGATCCGCATAGTTTTGCGGGAAGCTCCGAGATGCTTCCACGTCAGTAATTAACGAAATATCTGCCGAAAAAGAGCGAACTACGTTCCGTCCCGACTCTCGTGCACTATAACTGCGTGCCGTCTAACACTTCCGGATCTGGATTACGTGGCGTGTTAAAGTTCAAAAGACTGCTGCACCCGTGTAAATTTTACGCATGGTTTTAGAAACATAGGCTATACACAATGATAACAATGGAGAAACCAAAGTGAGAAGAAAAAGTCAAAAACAATCATAAACTGAAATGTGTAAACTTTACATCAAGTTTCTTCAATTTGGTCCAAGAACTGGAGTTTTCAAAGTAAACCAGACAAATAAGTAAGAAAGAGCTCTCTTAATCTGAAAATCATCGTATTTAGCTATCATTTCAACAGAGATATTACAGTAGTAAAAACACTCTCCTCCTTCCTCCTCAATCAATTAGCTCCGAGTCTTGAATATATGATGAATCTAAAGATGATCAACTTTTGGTGGTTCTCGGTTATATACTAACCGGATCTAAATCTCTTCTGGTTAGCTTTCCCATCAGATTTCAGGGTTCCACTGGATTCACCTTCAGATGAAGCATCCATTGATCTCGCGAAAGAGTGAGAGAGATCACCGTAGAGGCTAGCTACTCTTCTGATATTGTTGTTCAGCTCTTTAATCAGACCCACGTTTCGTCCCAAGTTATCGGGTTGTTTCGACTCATGGTTCTGATTGATCTCGTTGATCAATAGCCGGTTCTGGTCTAAAATGTCTTGAACATCCACAAAGCTTTTCTGGAAACTCTGCAGCAATTTCCCGTCCACATTGTGTCTCTCTCCAAATCCTGAAAACACATCCCCTTCCATTCTCGGTTTATCGTCCAAGATGAGAATCTTTTATTCCTGTAAAATGCTACATCAGTACAAAGCATAGAAACAAACTAGGCCAAGAAAAGAATTCAATTTACATGAAAGATGTATCTTTTCGGGAAAACGTTGACCAGATAAGAGTTACACAGTTTATCCTTCATGCGTTGACCTGACTCTCTAACCTCTGATACCACATAAGATTCAATTATTAACGACTTTTCCAGTTAAAATCCAATCTCGAAACCATCAATTTCAGACAAGATCCCAACACGATTCAGTCTGAAAAAGTCATGAATCGAGTATAGTTGGCAAAAAAAAACACAATGTTTTGTTCTTATGAGTCAAGGGGAAAGAGATCTATAAAAGAAGAAGTAAAGGCTGAACCAGAAATAGCCTTAAGCGAGATAAACATAAAAGTAAGAAACAGATTCAGAAAAGATTCGCAACCCACAATAATTCAATAGACCCAGAAAAACCAAGCAAATGCATATCTATAAGCAATACGCCCTAACCAAAGCCAAAATTGAAAAGAGTTCCGATCCAGTTTCCTTACCTTCGGAACCCGAAAGAACAAAAAAAGCTCCGATGACAGATAGCAGCAGACAGAAATTGAGATTATTCTTCTTTACCGATAATTTATAGTGACAACAATTATTGGGTACTGTGAAAATGAAAAAAAAGAAGGAATCTACTTGTTTTTCTGTAGGCAAAACAGTTTGAGACAGAGATATTAGAGCGACCTATTGTTCTATTTTTGACCCCTTTTAAAAAAAAAAATTAATCTTTTCTAGCTTGTACTTACTCTGAATCTCACTTTTGCAGAGATACGGAGGTTAGAGAAGCCAGACATCTGGATCGAACATATTTGACCCGATATATGAAACCCGGTCCGTAAAATATTCGTGCTGTTGTTTGCGTCTAGTTCAGTTGAACAGCATGTCGCTGACAGGGGAATTAAAACGGCACGTAGTTAAACGGGAACAAATGCGTGATATGAACAAACGGGAACAGCATGTCTACTGACTGAGGGCATTATCGTCATTCGTTCTTCTCACCCTAGGGCTAGTATATAAACTTAAAAAAATCACCCCGTAATTATTTTATTGTTCGCAGTCTTTGAGATCGATCCCGTCACCAAGAACTCAAATTGTCTTTTTTTTTTCTTTCTCTCGACCGTCCTCTGATCCCGCCATCATCGCCAAATCTATAAATTCCCAAAAACCTCTCCGGCGAGATTTTCCGTGTCGCCGGTAATTCGGCTGACTATTTTACCGGCGGATGATTTTCCGTTGACCTAACCTACCGGAGTACGGTGAGATGGACTCGATTGTTTGCACAGCACTGGAGGAAATCTGTTGTCAGGGAAATACAGGGATCCCTCTTGTTTCTCTCTGGTCACGGCTCTCTCCTCCTCCTCTCTCTACTTCCGTAAAAGCTCATGTCTGGAGAAATCTGCTATCGATCCCTCAGCTCCAGTTCAAGGCGAAGAACACTGTGTACGGACCATCGGATGCTTCGATTCAACAGCTGGAAGAGGCTCAGGGGCTCGATTTGAGGATCATCGCGAATGAGAAGCTCCGAGGTAACTTCGTTGGCCTGTACGATGCTCAGTCCAATAACACGACTATTTCCGCAGTTCAACTTCGCCTTCTCGAGCGGCTGGCTGTTGCTCGGTAAGTCAATTGTGTGGAAATTTCAGCTTACTCCTTTAATATGTTGCGATTACTGTAACGATACGGTCCTACTGTTGATGCAGAGCCAATGGAGGTGCGCAAAATCTGCTTGCTAAAGAGTTTGGCATCGAAGGGAGGAACTTCTTTTATATAATTAAGCAACTTGAGTCTCGAGGTTTGATTGTTAAGCACCCTGCAATCGTAAGAACCAAGGAAGTTGATGGTGAAGGGGATTCTAAAACCACCTCATGCATCACCACCAACATGATTTACTTAAGCCGTTACGCCAAGCCTTTGGGTTCGCAGCAGAGGTTTGAAATTTGTAAAGAGGACCCTATGCTGGAGACACCGATGAATGAGCATGAGGATACTGCCGCCGGAGATAATCTACAATCTGAGAGTACTAAAGAGGATACGCTCATTAAAGATTTTCTACCAGCAATGCAGGTGATCTGTGATAAGCTTGAAGAAGCTAACGAGAAGGTTACTATATGCAAATCACTTCTTCTTTTTCTTTTTCTTTTTTTATCAAGCTGGATCTTTCTAGCTCTATACTCACTTTTCTTGTTGTGCAGGTTCTAGTCGTCTCAGACATTAAGCAAGACCTTGGTTACCTGGGATCACATTCGAGGCATAGAGCTTGGAGAAGTGTAATATATTTTCTTCTCCCGTCTTCATACTTTTCATAGACTTTGAACTGAAATATTAGGGGAGGAAAAACAGGATTTCCACACTTTGCCAATTCAACTCTTTTTCACATTTCTTCTGTTTACCTTTGAAAACTAAATTCAAGAATATTCTAAATGAATCTTCTTCTGGGGTAACACCAGGTTTGTCGCCGATTGGCAGACTCTCATGTAGTAGAGGAGTTTGATGCTGTGGTGAACAATAAGGTGAACTCATCATCTGTATCTCATGTCGTCATTCGACTACATTTCTCTACATATGCTGGCAATTTGCCGCTATTTAGCATTTCTGTTCTGTTTTTTCATGATTGTCCTTTTTGTAGGTTGAACGATGCATCCGTTTGTTAAAAAGATTTTCAGCCAAAGATTTTAACTATTCTGGGAAAAAGCAACTCCTAAAATTCGGAAGGAGTATACAAAAAACAGAACAAACTTTGGAGCTTCCAATAGATAATCAAATTTATGATATGGTTGATGCTGAAGGATCTAAAGGCATGGTTGTGATGGAGGTATTTCATTTGATGGGTTTGGCTTATGGTTTTTCGAAGAAAGTTACTTACTTTTAAAAGAGTCGTCATCTTTTTTCGTAATCTGTTTGGGTTCCCTTATATCATGACTGAAGTTTTCTGAAAATTAGAAAAATTGGGAGGCTGTATTTATGTGTTAAATTATTGTTTTTACCAGGTATGCGAAAGGCTTGGGATTGATAAGAAGAAGAGCTATTCTCGGCTTCATAGTATTTGTTCAAGAGTCGGGATGCATTTACAGGCAGAAAGCCACAAAAAGACTAGAGTTTTTCGAGTTTGGACTTCTCGTAATGCTGGGTCCGAGTCTTCTGATCTGTTTCCTGAGAAAGCTGAAACCATTAGCAGGGCAGATAACATACCGGTTAATGATTTTGACACATCTCATGGTACTGGTGGATTGTCTCAGACCCTCATCGAACACAGTCTTGCAGTTTTTGATGTTGACTTAGCTACACCTGCAAGGTTAACTGATTCTGAAAGCAACTCAGGAGCTCTCAACTTTGTTACACCTGGAAGGCTAACTGGTTCTGAAAGCAATTCAGGAGTTCTTGATTGTTCTCCATCTAATGCCAAAGGAAGAAATGTGCTTACATGTCGTAACTTGCAAGAATCATTCCATGAGATCGGTGATAAGGTTGTTGATGCTGCAATGGGGTCCCCTGAATTGGCTTTATCAGAAATGAACCATCTCAATCTACCGAAGCTGGGTAAATCAAAAGTGCATCAATCTCATCCGATCACTGTTGAAAACGCTCGAAGAGAGCGGAGAATACTTGAGCGCTTAAATGTACTTACTGTTCACTTTTTTCCACGTTACATGCCATAAGTTTTTCTCTTTTTCTCCTTCTAACTAATTGTATCTTCTTTTTTGGCTGGTCTAAGGAGCAAAAGTTTGTTTTGAGAGCCGAGCTACACAAATGGCTCCTCAGTCTTGAGAAGGACAGGAGCTCCAAGGTGGATAGGAAAACCATTGACAGGATTCTAAACAGGCTTCAACAAGAAGGGCTCTGCAAATGCATGGACCTTGGTGTCCCAAATGTAACTAATTGTGGGCGTAATCGTAGCTCTGTGATAGTTTTGCATCCATCTGTCCAAAGATTGACTCAAGAAGTAGTTGATGAAATTCATGATAGGATTAGGTCTTTTGAACTAGGAGTCCGTGGGCAGAACTTATCGAAGAGGAAAAGCAACGAGCCAATTCCGACATTGAATGACGTTCAGAGAGGTCAAAATAATGTGGATTTGGATACGCGAGCTAGCAAATCAGGAGCCATGCGAGCCAATGGGTTTGTGCTTGCAAAGATGGTTCGTGTGAAGCTCCTACACTGTTTCCTTTGGGACTATTTTAGTTCTTTACCTGGATGGGACAGTGCCTTTTCTTCTACACATGACCATAAATTCGAGAATTTTTTTGCACTTGAAGATGCTTTTAGAGCCATGCCACTCGAACTATTTTTACAAGTTGTTGGATCTACTCAGAAAGCTGATGATATGACGAAGAAATGCAAACAGGGTATGCGTCTTTCTGAGCTTTCTAGCGAAGAGTATAAGCTTCTAATGGATACTCTTGCGACTGCTAGACTATCGATGCTTATTGATATTTTACGCCGGTTAAAGGTAATATAAAATTAAATGGCACCTGAAGTACCATATATTTCATGAGTTCAATAAATGAATAATTATATTCCTTGGGCCTATTTTTGTTTTGTAGTTGATTCAGATGGTAAGTAATAGACTCAGACGCGATGAGATTGAAGAGAAGTATGCAAATTTAACACATGCAATGGAGTTTAAGCCGTATATAGAGGAACCTGTGTTTGTTGCCGCTACACCCAGTGTCATGTCTCTTGATTTTCGTCCACGCATTCGGCATGATTTTATTCTATCAAATAGAGATGCTGTTGATGAATATTGGCAAACTTTAGAATATTGCTATTCTGCTGCTGATCACAGAGCTGCTAAGCAAGCATTTCCGGGATCTGTTGTTCAAGAGGTATATAAGCTTGATCTTTTATAATTTATATATGCAACAATTGAGAGTGTACGTTATTTCCATGAAAAGAAAAATCATTATATCCTACTCAGAATATGTATGCGTGTTACGCATATATCTCTGTCTGCTATCTTCTCCTGTGATAATAACTTTCAGTTGTCTGTTATGTTAGGTATTCAGAAAACTGTTTCTAACTTTCAGTTCTTCTAGGTTTTCCGTTTCCGCTCTTGGGCCTCAGATCGTGTCATGACAGCAGAACAGCGTTCTAAGCTCTTACAATATATTGCAACCGATGAGAAGGAAAAACTCTCATTCAAAGAGTGTGAGAAGATTGCCAAGGATCTGAACCTGACCTTAGAGCAGGTAAATATAAGTTCTGTGTGGTGCTGTATATATTGTTACAATTGTCTAGGTCACCTGCCTAATCATTTAGATAAAAAAAAATACTTGAGACCAGGTGGTAGTTTGGCCAATAGTTTTCGTATTGTTTTTGATCTTAGAGATTATGCCTACTGGGAACCTTGATTTTTTCAATGTTTCTGCTTGAAAACACTCACCATGAAGCTTTCTGAAGTTCGATCTAAAGTTTTCTCATCTCTGGTTCAGGAACAGAGACTGACCTGGATGTTCTCTTTGTTTATCTTATTTTTGGGGTGAGGTATCTTATATTTTTGGTTGCGTACAACAGGTTATGCATGTCTATCAGGCGAAGCATGGAAGACGGGTGAAATCAAAATCAAAAGATAAAAATTGCGCTGTAGAAGATAGCCCTTCTTCATCTTCTGGGAAAAGAAAAAGAGCAACTCCTGTAAAGACTACTGGAAAAGGTGTCAGATCCATAGTAGTAGATGGGCAGAAGGTTCTAAATTCTGATGCCATTGATGCCTCAAATAGTGGGAATTTTCTAAAGTCATTACAAGAAGACCAAATCCCCATTCCGATGCATCAGGAGCACAAGCAACAAGAAAATGCAGAGAGTAGGGATCTGACTGAAGATGAAGGCCAGTGTTCTTCTTTCATCAACCAGTATGCAAGTTCAAAGACCACATCAACTCCTTCACAAAGATTTTCGTGGACAGATGAGGACGACAGGTAAGCTTGACACATTTGGTGAAAGTTCAGTAGTATATCTCTGTGTTTATATGAATTCTGATCGTATAGCAACTCGTTTCTTGTTGTAAACGTCTCTGATCAGGAAATTGTTAAGTCAATATGTTAGACTCCGCGCAGCTCGTGGTGCAAATCTTCCTGGAGTAAGTTGGGCTTCAGTTTCAGTTGAAGAATTGCCTGCTCCTCGTGAATCCTGCAAGCGACGGATTCAAATATTGATGAAGAATGATAAATTTCGGAAGGCGGTCATGAGGCTTTGTAATCTGCTCAGTGAGCGTTATGCAAAACATTTAGAGACGAAACAGAAGTGTTTGCCCGAGAGCAACAGTTCACATGTTCTTGTTAGATATTCATCCCAGGAAATTGGCGGAACGGATTCCGGTTGTGTTGAGCAAGAAAAATGGGATGACTTCAGTGAAAAGAGTATAAGTCAAGCCTTTAATGAGGTTCTTGAGCTAAAGAAGATGGCTAAACTGGTGGCCCCTAAACGGACGAGACCTGCCACTCGGGAATGGTCAAGCAGAGATATAGTTGATGAGGTGCATCCTTATTGCTTACTTTTCTTTTGTTTGAGACCATCTCTACAATTGCTTCACCTCACTTTTATTGTTACAACTCTTTATATATTAATTTTACGGGAACCGTGTGCCATCTCATTCACCCTGATTTGGAAGGTCTTAATTTCAATGGTTCTTTGTTTTTTTTTTGGCAATTTATGTTAAACTAAAATTATGGACTTGCAGGGGAGTGAAATGGTTCCACCTGCATTTCACTCAGAGGACATTGAAAATGTTTTTGTGGATCAAGTCAAGGATACATCTCGACGATCTGGACATTATCGTCTTCATCAACCTTATAAGCTTCTAGATGAAAACGACAATGGTAGTATACAAGTACGGAATTCTCTGGCAGTTTCTACCGCTGTAGAACTGTTAAAGCTTGTCTTTCTGAGCATGCCCACTGCACCTGGTATGCCAAATTTGCTGGAAGATACCTTACGACGATATTCAGAGAGAGACGTGTTTACAGCCTATAGCTACCTCCGAGACAAAAAGTTCCTGGTAAAATGACCTATTTCTCTTCCGTTGCAGGGTTAAAATTGCTGGCTTCTGACTTTTATTATATGCTTCTCGATTTTATGAAGAGGCATATGAGTGTGCATGTGAAGCTCTATTTCAATACCATAGCATGATTAACTTTGAAGTATCATCTTTTCGTCATTTTGTTGGTTCGGTTTTGCTATCAAAACTACATTGCGTGCATGCTTGATGTTTGGATGAGATAGAGAACAAGAAACAGTTTCCTTCACCTCACTTTCAATCAATTTTTTTTACATGTTCGGAATAATTCTATTATAAGAAAACTGAAAGTCAATTTTTTTATGAATACGTTTCAGGTTGGTGGAAATGGTGGACAGCCATTTGTGCTTTCTCAGAACTTCTTGCATAGTATTTCAAAGTCTCCATTCCCGGCTAATACTGGGACAAGAGCAGCCAGGTTCTCCAGGTGGCTTCTCGAACATGAAAGAGACCTAATGGCTGGGGGAGTCGTTCTTACCTCAGATTTGCAATGTGGCGATGTTATGAATTTCTTTTCACTGGTTTCTTCTGGTGAACTCTCTATATCTGTATCCTTGCCGGAAGAAGGTGTTGGGGAGCCTGGAGATCGAAGAGGTTTAAAACGTAGAGCTGATGACATAGAAGAATCTGAAGCTGATAGTGCTAAGAAATTAAAGCTACTCGGCGAAGGTGAAATTAACTTCCGAAAGGAAAAGGGTTTCCCTGGTATAGCAGTATCTGTTCGACGTGTAACTCTACCTACAGCTAACGCAATAGAGTTTTTTAAAAACGATGACTCTCGCACTGGTGAACTTCACTTCAACCCGGGAGAAACAAATAGTGGCTGTGAATCTGAAGATTTGAAGGAACTTTTCAACTCTACAGATGCTACCGTCATACCAGGCAGTCTAGCTGATTCTCCCTGGCAAGCGATGGCCAGTTTTACTAGTTTTATTATGGCCAAGTCTGCAGGCGAGGAAGTGAGTTTATTCAGTCCCAAGTCTTTTGAAACCGTTTCCAATACCCTTCAGAAGGCTGGTGACCAAGGTCTGAGCATTGAAGAAGTCCACCGTCTGATTGATATTCCAGGTAAAGCATCAGGCAAAACTCTTTAAAGGCTGATACTTTTGCTTGTGTTGACTACTTCCTTGGATGTTGTGTATGACTTGTGTTTGTTCATATGCAGGCCAGGAAACTTGTGATTGTATTGTAGATGTACTTCAAACATTTGGGCTAGCTTTGAAGGTTTGTCTTATTATCTCTTATTCTTACAAACACTTTTTGCCTTTATGCAGTGCTTGATTTCCTAGTTTTACTTTCCTGGACTGTGTGAAACCTTTTTCTTGTTGCATCCTTTTAACAAGGAACTTTATTGACAAGACGATGTCTTTACATTCAGGTAAATGGGTATGACAATCCGCGTGTTGTCCATTCTTTCTATCGATCAAAGTACTTCTTGACATTGGAGGAGGGTAAAACTTCCGACAGTAATCTTCAACGGCCTTTCCCAGTGAATTACGTAGAGAGAGATTCTGTGGAACATAGGTCAAACGTTGTCTCTAGCATCTGCACTTCACAAGGCGAGCGCGACCATGTCGCTGGGAACAGCGTTCATAAGGTTACAGTTCTTAACCTTCCTGAAATGGCTCAAGAAAGCGGTTTGCACGGAGCATCTATCAAAGCTCCCTCTATTACTTTTGGAACGGGTATCGAAGGTGAGAGAAAGGAGGGGTCACCTGTGCCCATATTTCCATGGGTAAATGCAGATGGGTCCATAAATAAAGCCGTCTTTGATGGACTTATTCGCCGTGTTCTAGGTATCGTGATGCAAAATCCCGGTATACTAGAGGTAAAAACTTCTCCCTCCCTTTTCCACCAAATAAGCTCGTACATTCTCAGGGATTCGAGCTCTCGGAAAATACTAATCAAAACATTTCATTTGTGGCAGGACGAGATCATTAACATAATGGATGTACTAAATCCTCAGGTAATATACAATCCTTCTGTATCCTTCAGAAACTAAACCTCTTCTCCTATGGTTTTATATACTGAAACTGATCATAATCTCTTAAAAGCTATTGGTCTTGTGTCTGTCCATATGCGAGATGTGTTTACTCTCTCATAACATTATGTAAATGTATTTGCAATCTCAGAGCTGTAGGAGGCTTCTGGAGTTGATGACACTCGACGGGTACATAAAAGTGAGGGAAATGGTGCAAACCAAATTCACCGGTCCTCCGTCTCTGCTAACCAGTCTTCTCTTAACCGGTCCCAGAAAACCGGAGCTCATCCGCCGCAAACACTTCTTTGCTAACTCCAAGGGACTCTTTGCCTTGTAGTTGTACATGTAGTAGTAAGATATTTTCTCTCTCTATGGTTTAGTCTAAAACGCTGTCGTGCTGATGTAATAAGTTGTGCAGCTGTCTGGTTAGTCTGGAAACTCTGTACTGCACTTTGGTGCAGCTGTATGTAGTTTTGATGGTTGGTCTAATGATTAATACTGTTTCTAGATTCATAGGTTTCATAGGTTCCAAAATCTATGTCGATTTTTAAGTTTTTTTATTTTTTTGTTATATATGCTTTAGGATTGTATGTTCAAGTTTACTACTAGTAGAACAGTAGCTCACTGCAATGTTATTAAATAAGTTTGTACAAATGAAGTAAAAAGTAAATGATCAACAGTATAGTTTTCAGTTAATATGGTTTGATTCATTGACTAGTAATCTTGTGGCTTCGTACAAAACCCATAAAAAAAATGTTATATAATCTATTTCTTTTTGTTGTTCAAATATACATGTATCGATTATTGGACTAAAAGTGATGGCAGTTGTGTGAGATAGAGAACTGAGAAGTCTGGAATAATGAAACAGCACAGTACAGTATCTATTCTTATCGATCATCTTCCGTTAAATCTACTGACGTGTACGGTTTAGATTACTTCATTCTCTTTCCCACCGGGAGATTAAAAAAAAAACAAAGAATTAGAGGAAAGACGATATTTTCTCGCTCAAATATTTTCTGGGAAACTTAGGATTTCATGAGAAAAAATCGACAAAACCCGTCAACCGAATACACCTTCACACCTGGTTTCTAATGGCGGAAGCTATTCCTTCATCGTCTTTATCACCGAAATCTCTACAATCGCCTAATCCTATGGAACCTTCCCCTGCATCGTCTGCACCTCCACCGTCATCGCAACAACAACACATGACAGCTCCGATTTCGAATTCTGTCAATTCGGCGGCGTCTCCGGCGATGGCTGCAACGACGAGCGAAGGTGTAATTCAGAACAGTAGCAGTAATTCGCAACCGAACACCAACCCCACTCCGAATCCTGCCGCTGGAGCTCAGATCCCGTCGCCTTCTCCTCTCTCCCACCCGTCTTCTTCGTTGGATCAGCAAACACCGAGTCAGCAACTCGGCCAAACTCAGCAGTTGCAGCAACAGCAGCAGCAGAATCAGCAATTGCCTCAGCAGCAGCAGATTATGCAGCAAATCTCCTCGTCTTCGATTCCGCAACTATCGCAGCAACAGCAGCAGATTCTTCAGCAGCAGCAACAACAGCATATGAGTCCGCAGCAAATTCCAATGTCAAATTACCAGATAGCTCAATCTCTTCAGCGATCCCCTTCTGTTTCTCGGCTGAGCCAAATTCAGCAGCAGCAGCAACAACACCAAGGCCAATACGGCAACGTTCTGAGGCAGCAGGCTGGGCTGTACGGTACGATGAACTTTGGTGGCTCAGGTTCAGTTCAACAGAGCCAGCAGAACCAGCAGATGGGTAACCCTAACATGTCGAGGGCAGCTTTGGTTGGCCAAAGCGGTCACTTGCCAATGCTTAACGGTGCAGCTGGAGCAGCCCAGATGAACATTCAGCCCCAATTATTGGCAGCTTCGGTAATACGTTCTTACTCTACTCTGTTTCCCTTCATTTGATTCAACTTGGGACATGATCATGTTAAAATATGTTTCTTTTTTTGTGCTTCTCGTTTTCTGGTTTCTGTAGAAAACTATGGGAAAGATTCTCAAATTGTAGCTTTTTATGTATTTGCTTGAGATCTTGCTAAGCCGATAACAAGTATTGTCATGGAGATGAGTTCAAATTGTTGTGTGAATAGAGAGTTAAAATACTGCAGCTTCTCCTATTGTGTGAACAAAATCGTTTTTTCTTTATTCTGAGACAAGTGAGCTTTCCGTTGTAGCCGAGGCAGAAAGCTGGCCTGGTTCAAGGTACGCAGTTTCATCCAGGAAGCTCTGGACAACAGTTGCAGGGGATGCAAGCAATGGGGATGATGGGATCACTGAATTTGAGTTCGCAAATGAGAGGTAATCCTGCTCTCTATGCTCAGCAACGAATCAACCCGGGGCAGATGAGACAGCAATTGTCACAGCAAAGCGCTCTTACTTCTCCTCAGGTATGGAGTAGAACAAAAACAAAGTCATTTTTTTATCTCACATTTGTGAACTTACTCATTAGCCTACTTGTTATCATATGGCTCATAAACGCTCGTCACTAAATGGTTTCTCGTGTTGGACCCTTTCACTGCATTTGGCTTATATGTTGGGTAATTTGAAGTATTAATATTGGCTTTTCATAGATTTTTTCCAATATCTCTAATTGGCTAGTGAGATACCTGCATGACGCTAGAATGATTCTTAATTATAGCAGGTTTATGGCGTATTTTAAATTCTGACTTGTATAATACATTTGTGTTGTTGCAGGGTGAAATTCCTAATCCGTTGAATACAGTTTTTGAGCATGTGTTTCTTTTTTAAGTTAAAAGCTGCCTGAGATGTTTTTGTAATCCTCTGTCTAGGTCCAGAACCTCCAGAGAACAAACTCTCTCGCGTTCATGAATCCTCAGCTATCGGGTCTGGCCCAAAATGGACAATCTGGTATGCTGCAAAACTCGTTGACGCATCAGCAATGGCTGAAGCAAATGTCGGGACTAGCCAGCCCCAATTCATCATCATTCCGACTCCAACAGAGTCAAAGGCAGGCTCTACTCATGCAGCAGCAGCAGTTGCCTTCCGCTCAGTTACACCAAAATTCTATGTCCTTGAATCAGCAGCAACTATCACAGATAATTCATCAACATCAGCAGCAATCACAAATAGGCCAGGCTCAGATGAGCCAGTCCCATCAACAGCAACAACTACAACAGATGCAGCAGCAACCACAACAGCAAATGCAGCAGCAGCAGCAGCAGCAGCAGCAGCAGCAGCAGCAGCAGCAGCAGCAGCAGCAGCAACAACAGATGCCAATAAATCAACAACAGCCATCTCCAAGGATATCGAATCATGCAGGACAGAAATCTGTGAGTTTAACGGGTTCACAACCAGATGCTACACAATCGGGTACAACAACACCAGGTGGTAGTTCAAGCCAAGGAACAGAAGCAACAAACCAACTTCTTGGCAAAAGGAAGATACAGGATCTGGTTTCGCAGGTGTTTGTCCTATCGAACTCTTTGGCTTCTTTCCTTATGAAGGTATGTCTCATCCAGTTGTAAATGATATTCAGGTGGATGTACATGCTAAATTGGATCCTGATGTTGAAGACCTCCTTTTGGAGGTAGCCGATGACTTCATTGATTCGGTTAGAAGCTGATGTCAATTGTTTCGCTATTAACTTCCTTTTGTTTTTCAATTTCCACTATTTTATGAAAAACTCTCTCTCTGATCTACCTGTATAACTCTTGATTGCAGGTGACTTCTTTTGCATGTAGCTTGGCTAAGCATCGTAAATCATCCATATTGGAGCCCAAGGATATATTACTCCACCTAGGTTTGTACACCTTGAGCTCTGTTTCGTGTGGATTGTTGCTAGTTGCTATTGTTACTCATTTTGCTGTTTGGTGGGTACGCAGAGAAAAACCTGCACTTGACAATTCCTGGATTCTCAAGTGAGGATAAACTCCAAACAAAAAACGTAAGTGATTTTCATTTTTGAACTCTCCAAAGACATAGAAGTGAATGTTCATAACTACTCGAATGTACACAAGATAAACCACGGGAAATAAAATGAAAGAACATGGGTTTGCCAGATATTGATCTGAAGCTACGAACTTTTGCAGGTACCAACTGATCTCCACAAGAAGCGACTTGCAATGGTAATAAGCCAAACTATACCCATTACCTCTCGTTGTGTACAGTTAAGTTAATCAACCTCTCAAATTTCCTATATGTTTTGGGTCGCCAGGTGCGTGCTTTACTAGAATCCTCAAAACCGGAGACCAACGCAGGCAACTCCAAGGAAACTATTAGACAAGTAATGGTGAACCCAAATGGTCCAAACCATCTCTTAAGGCCATCGCCAAGTTCAGAGCAATTGGTTTCGCAGACATCCGGTCCTCACATATTACAACACATGACACGCTATTGAAGGACTTGATTATAACACCCTGAGCCAGCAGCTCTCACTGGTAAACAGTTTATTCTATACCAAAAAAATTACCATCTTTTTCATAAAAGAAGAAAAGCTCGAGTTTATATGGTAATAGTCCTCACAAGTCTTGCTTTTCTAGGTTTCAGGAGTTTACACATCTATATCAGACATTAAAGGGAGTGGAGGCACAAGGAGTCAAACTGTATGTATTATATATATATAAAAGTTATGATTGAGTCGTATTATATAGGCAAACGAATAAAGAGTTATTTTTTCCATAGTTTTGAAACTCTTAATTGTTTCTTCTTTTTTTATCTTTAGTGATTTTTTGTTTCTCTCTTTGTAATTTTAGTTGTCCTACTTCATTTTAAGCTTGAAGGTTTTATATGACTCAACGATTGATCCTGTTTTTAAATGGCTTTGCTGCATTTTAAATACACTTAAAATCAAGTGCCAATATAGATATTTTGATAGAAGTAGAAATCAAACACTTAAGACAAACGAAGTAATCAAATTATTAAGAGTAGTTGGAGCTTCAACGTTAACAGCGTGTCCAGTTTCTTTTATTATCTCTAATCTTGAACTCTGCAAACGCCTGCCAAAATATATAAATATGATTAAATTCGACAAGCTGATACACCCCATCAATTATAGATTTGAGCTATTGGAGAGATTCGCATGGTGTGGGTTACCTTTGCAACCGATAAGCATGCTCCAATGGAAAGACCTTATCCTTGTCTCCCCAAACGATTAACGTTTTCTGAATTACAATATCAAATTAGTGACCGAGTTTGTGCTTTTTTTTTATTCGTAGATTCGAATAAATAATCTTGATCTATAGTGTGTCTTATATAAACAAATAAAAGTTAAAAGCAATTGTTTCCACTCTCCAGATTATGAATACTTTACTCATAACCAAAGCAGTTTTCATTTATAAAGTATCAGAGTCCCATCATGTCCACTTACTAATACTAACTAATCTTTATGACTACTACTAATATCAAATTTTGATCGACAAGGTGTTGTTGATTCAATGAGAAATTAGTATTACCTGTGGTATTACAGCTAATTCTGGCTCCTCTTCTCTTTCAAGCAAATTCTTAGCTAGCTCAAGAAGCTCCTGCCGATTTTTCTCATACATTACCTAAATATAACAAGTTAATCAAAAACATAAAGATAACTTATTCCTCATTTCAAACCTTTGGTTCATTAGTTAATAAACAAACAATTCACGGGGGCAGATTCGCAAATAAATAGAAAAAATAAACAGAATAGAAACAGAATAGTAGTTAAACTCACCGCAATGAATTGGGACAGGACAAAATCTGGGACCCAATCGACGAACGTTAAACCGGTGTTCATAGAGATCTTTATCAACATCCTTAGATCCATCGGAGTTTTCGGAACAAGAATCTTCGAACAATCTCCGCCGTGTTTTTTCATCTCCGACGTCTTCTGCTGCTGTGTGAATCCCACTCCACTGCTCACAATCACCAGTTTCTCCACCATCTCAGGCCAAATCTCCGCCATCTTATACGCCACGAATCCACCGTAGCTAATCGAGTACACCGAGATCCCTCCTCCGTCGGCGCAACCCAATTTCTTCAATCCTCCAGCGATGCTCCTCGCCTGAATCTCAACGCTCCGGTCTGAATTCCTCGAGTAGGATTTTCCGAAGAAGACCAAATCGGGGATGAATAGATTAAACGATTTCGAGAGATCGGGGACTTGGTGAACGAATTGCCACTTGGAGTTTCCTCCGTACCCGTGGAGCATGACGAGATTCGGCCGGGAGATCCTGCGGTGGCCGGAGATCCAGAAATGGACGGTGGTTTCTCCGTCGTCTAGATCGACGGTTACGGGTCGGAGATCGCAGAAAACCAAGAAATACAGAGATAAGAACGAATCGGCGAGTTTGATCAGTATCGGGAAATCGAAGAAACGCGAAATTAGGCGTTGAAAGAGAGTAAGAGCGATTGAGAGGTAACGACGAAAGAGATGAACGAGCTTCATGGACGCCATTTGTTTAGTGGAGATCGAAGGTGGTGTGGCGAGAGAGAGTGTGTGAGTGTGTGTATGCTTTTAAATATTTGAAACAAGTTTCTACCGGTCAGCAGGTTTAACTCGGTTATGTCCGGTTCGGTTTTTTATAATCGATGTTCTTGCTTCAGACGTGGCAAAGTGCATGTTAAGTGTTTTGACATCTACATTTACAATCATAGGTGCCCTGTTTTCAGTTTTAGTTCTATTCTTTCTTTACTCAGAACAAAATTAACAAACAAATCTGAAAAATATTCCAGATTTATACGTGTGTTGAGATAGTTTGTGACCCAAGTTAGGTTAGAATCCAAGAAGCCATGCCAAAATTTAGGGCCCAACTGAACGTTATATTGAGAGAATTCAATTTTGTTTTTCATCTCAATATTTGAATTTGAAGCTACCGTCGAATTGTTTGATGAAATTCAAATTCACGATGGTATCTAATTTATTACATCGAGAAAATAAAAGTTTTTCTATGAATTAATTCTTCAAAATTTTATATATATATCGATTTCTACATTTTATATTTCCCATTTAAAAAATTGTGTTCTTATATCGATACACTATTAGGCACACCTCTGCACGTGACCCCAGGCTCAGAACTTGGAACCAACAACTCATAAGGCAAAACCCCGGCCCCACACCTATTTCTACGGTCAGGATCACTGTTCCTTTTCTCAATCTCTTTCTCTATCCGTCCGATTTCCGCTGCAAATCCATAAAACGCATCAACGATCTCCGCATCTCCGGTCCAAATCGACGGCTGCTGTCTCTCCCCGATATATTCCTCATCCGGCGAATGAGTCGACAAAGTATCAACCACCGCCATAAACTTCGACGTCTGCAACAAACTCGGCATCGACGAGAAATAAAATCTCTCCGGGTCGGAGATAAAACTCGCGTACTCCGGATCCGACTCGTCGGGGATCAACCTTCGCATCAACGGCGGTCGGTTCGGGACGTAGCCGCCGTAAGGATATTGGCCGAAATTGAGAGCGGCGTGTTGAGCAGAGGCGAGCCAGATTATGGTGGTGATGATCGAGACGAGGTCGTCGACGGTGTTTAACTCCGGCCACCACTCGGCGTCACGGAGATCGGCGTGGCCGACGTTGATTGATTCGGAATACCAGGATTGGAGCTCCGAGTCTGTTTGGATTAGGTTCGGGTTCGGGTAGTAGCGACCCACGTAGGTTCGGACCCAGGTTTGGATCGCGGACCATAGTAAAAGGCCATCGTTGGCGTACGGATAGTCTTCGATTAGGAGTTTAATCCCATGTGGTTGTGTTGCGTCAGGAACTGCCACTCCTCTGAACACAATGATAATAATTGAAATTTAGATTCTATGCAATAAAAACATCTGCTTTGTCTGAAATAACCAAAAGACTAATTAATAACATAATTTGTCTTTAACATATAGTTTAGCAGCTACAATACCTGCGAACGAGATCGGCAGGGAGGCCTTCCATGTCGAAACGCCAGCTGCTTTTATATGCGGCGGCGCTCATTTCCATGCCGTAAGAGCCGGCGGTGAAGCCTCCTTCAATCACACCGTCGGCACTGATCAACGACTGTCTCGCCAATGCATTGATTTCCAACGTGTACCTCATGTGCGGGTCCAGTAGCTTGAATATCGGATGCATACGCTCAGTTGCCTATGCGCAGCTAATATAAACGGTTCCAAGCACGCATGTGTCCGTAACCTTTACAAACAAAAAATTGACAAAACATATTAGTAACTTTCTATATTCACTACTTTGTTATATATATCAATGTCTAAATAGCTTATGTTTTGAGTACTAACCAGTGATTGACAAGTTGGTGGACTCCAGCATCGTTAGAGCTAACGTGGGCTTTAGCGAGCTGCCATACCCAATTGGAGGTTGCATCGACCGGAGGTGTAACCACGCGTTTGGAGCGGTGGTTTTTGCCGTGGGAAGGAAGGCTTAGTTCAATGGCTACGGGCTTGAGTGTTCCCAGGCGAGTCATGAAGAATATGGTTCGAGTAGCATAAGCTTTGCGTCCGTCTAGCGCATTTATCCGGTCTAGGAAAGGTAAGTATATGTCATGGTAATCCAACATATACAATCGATTCTCTTCCAACGCCTGAAAAAAAAACACAAAAAAAAAGATTATTTCTCAAATTTCACATTTAGTTAGATACTATTTAATGAAGTCATGTGGAATTAGTTAAAGGATAACGTACTTGTTGTACGGACATGCCGTCAAGATGTCCGACGATGTGGTCGGAAGTGAGAGCGGAGTGTTGTGGACCGTAGATTTCGGGGTCAAGATTACTGACCGGAGGGAAAGTCTTGACTCTCTCGATGTTTACTGGATTAATTCCAGCTATGGCTTGACGCGCGAACTCGTCGTCTCGTAGCCATGCGTTTTTATCCTCTGCATTTTTTTCCAGAATTAATTAATTAATAACAAATTACTAAGCATGTTACGGTTTGGAATTAAATAAAGGCAAACGCGCTTTTGTTATTCACAAACTAATTCTATAATTGGCACCACGAGGGCTAATAACAATTTAAGAAAAGCACGTGAAACATATGTTCCGTTTCTGTGTACCTTATGTTAGTGGGTTTTGTTTGCTTTTCAGAAAGGGATTTTTAATAATGGGTCCCAATAATCAAAAGATACACATATCGCCAAAAGATGACCAATAAAATAAGGTAAATTAAACATTTGGAAATACTAGGGGATGCTTTAGAGTTTAGAGTCGGGATATATGCATAGTAAGTTCATTAAATGAAATTAAAAAAAAAAGTGTTAAAAGGTCTTATTAATTAAGTATGCTTACTCGATAATATTTTGGGAGTGTCGTACTTGAGGAGTCCTTTACTAGATTCTTGGAGGGTATTAACGACGACCTTAGGCAAAGGGAATTTGTTGAAGATTTCATCTTGAAAACCTAACTTGAGGAGCAAGCCTTCTTTATAGAGAGCATCGATCTCGCCAAAGTCAGCAAAGTCCTCAGCTAAAATGCTGGCTTTGAGCGACGGAACTAGGTGGTGTAAGACCGCCTTCAACCTCCCTGCAGCAAATGTGTCCTGCTTCGTCTCTTCGAATTGCTCGTCCCGTGGTACGTACATCGGTAGTGGCTTCTCCACCCGACTCTCCGCTTCTTTATCTGTCAACCATGCATATAAACATTAGAAACAAAAAAAAAGTATACTATTTCTACTGACAAACAAATACATTGTACTCAGATATATGTTTTATATAGTAAAATTTGTACCGGTTTCAGTTGAATGGCGACCAGTGCGACACCGTCTAGGGTAAGGAATCTTTTTGCCGCCGAGCTTCGGGCGAGATAGTTCCGATGACTTGTCCGGGTTTCCAAGATCGTTATAAACATCAAAGTCATATATCCTGTCTGATAGTTTCCTCACTCCACTCCCATCTCCTCTTAGATTTTTCAACTCTTTCTCCCTTAATTTTCTTAATCCATTAGGTGTCTCATTTGGCAGATATGGCTGCAAACAAATATCACATGACGTTTATTTTTCATAATTTTATATACTACTATATAGTTGGAAGTTGGGTATTAATATAATTATTAATTTAATGGACCCACCATGACATAAATATTGAAGAAGTTTTTGAAACTGATTAGTGTATGTAATCAACTCGTGAGGGATCGAAAATGACGTGTCTTGAATTTTATCATTATAAACTAATAAGATGTAATACCGTGATTAATTAAATTAGTTACCTGATTAGTGAAGAAGATTCTTTTCTCCGGGTGATCTTTTTGGGACTGAACCCAAGAATTGCATGGGAAGTGAACCGGGCCAACTGCGAAACCTTCGATGGTTATGCTCTCCAGGAAAAACTCTTTCTGGTGTTTATTCATGACGGTGATGGCTCCCGGCGAGCCAAACGCTGCGTCCACCGTGAACTCCGCCGTGTAATGAACTCTCTCCGCCTTCGTTTTCGATTTCTTCGACCAATCCTTCAAAACCGCCGCATTGCTCTTCTTCGGCAAATTCGTTTCTGTTTTCAATCAAAGGTTGACCATTTTTTTCTTAGTATATTCGGAAACTAAACCCATCTCAGGTTATTATAAGATTTGAGACCAACGCACGATTTTTAGAAAATTTTCCGTTTTTGTAATGAATATATCAGAATGCTCTGTTTTTCAATCGGCTTAAAACTTTTTTAGAAAAAACTGACTTACTTGGATCAATCTCGGTGCTAATAAGCTCCAAGGCGATGTTTCGACCGATCTTATCAGCAAAAGCATCCAAATGCTTAGCAAGAGTCTCTTTGAAATCCTCCTTGCTTTTGTTCCTGACCGTAACCACAGCTCTCACCTTGAATTTCACCGCCGCTTTCTCCTCCTCCTCGCTCTTTCTGTCGCCGGTGGTTGTGGTCAAACGCAGCGTTTTGACCAAATCTTCGCTGATGGCCGCAACGACGCCGGGTTTGGACATTCTTGATCTCCGATCAAAAGGCTTGGTCGAGAATTGTGCTGTATGCGTCTTCTTCCTGAAATGCGACGCCGGCAAAACAAGTGATGACCTTTCTGAGATCAGAGGATAACCCATTAACTCTTTAGCTAAGGCCATCTCAATGATGTAACCAAATCGATTTTAATGATGTGATTAGTATTGAAACTGAATGAATCTTGAGGTTTTTTTGGTATAGTGTTAGTGAAGAAGAAGTAGAAGAAAGTTGAGTACGTTCTGGTTACTAATAATCGGCAAGTGATATATATATATATAGAGAGAAAGACAGAAGGAACGAAACTCTCCTTGCCGTCCACACGTTTTTGGTAATTGGACTACCGTCTACGCAATAGTCATGTTTTATTTTCTTCCTTTTTAGAAAATGTGAATTCTCAGCACATGTTCACTTAAGCTAAATTTTCTCTCTTATTTTTTGTTGTTGTTGTTGTTGTCAACAAGCTAATTTCAAACTGATTACTCTTATTGTGATGTTAACTTTTTCTTCTTCTTATTATGATACACTTTTCATTATAAGTGTCTTCTTTATGTATTAACGTGATAAAGAACAATACGTTGTATTTACGTGGCGTAGAGTAGTTTATACTACTTGTCCAATCCAAAACATGTCTATTAAAATCTAAAATATGATTGGATATATATATATATATAAGAGTGTTTTAGAATGGTATGATAGTCGAAGAATAAAGTAAATACATCTCTAGTATTTTATATTTTAAAGTGGTATTAATCCAAAAGTATTAACTATTGTATCGTCAAATGAGTGTTTTTATTGTATAAAAGAAGCTTCACTTACTTACTGTCAACATGAGTTTCCCTGACTGCACCGTACTTTCATAGAATATATGGATTAACCACCAAATATGTTTTATTACCAAAAAATATGTTCTTGTTGTTTAAAGCATTTTAGTTGCAATGATAAAATTCAAAGTCTAGTCTACTGATCTCAAAATAAATCATAAAACCACCAGAAATGGGTTTATCAAAAAAAAAAAGTTAAAGAGTATATTGTTGTCAACAAGAGTTATTACGACCATGGTTCTCTTAAGTGTTGTAACTTGCATTATGAACATAGTTGGGGTATGTTTAGTAGACGAAAAAACGTGTGTGTGGAAAAACAATGTCCATAGAAATGATGAAATGAAAAAGGTGGGGTTAATTGAGTCAAACTGGGTTCCGAGTCTGACACGACGCGTAGTAAAAGGCAAGGAAGCAAAGGAGAAACTCCGACCAGAATCTCTTTAACGACTATTTTACCCTCTCGGTTTCCCAAAATTAGCGGTTATACGTTGGGCTATCGTTGGGAGAAAGTTGACCGTGGCCTTTCTTATTATAAAGTAACGAAAGCCACGAGAAGTAAATAAATAATTCGACAACAGGGCCTTTGAAGATCGGTTGGTAATAGTTTTGAGAAAAGAAATAACAAGTGGGTTTGGTTAGTTTTTAATAGTTTTTTTTTTTTGACACTGAAAACTACAAATAAAATTAAACTTCCCATAAATAGATGCGACATAAATGTACTCGATGCTTAAAATTAGTACTATGAACCATTTATCATCAAGACAATGCTATAATTTAATTTATTAATCAATTCAATATGTATATTATTATGAAAAAAAAAAATCATGACCATTTTAGTTTGAACCTCAATATCGTCGGACGGTAGAGCATAACAAATAATTTTAGTCTATTCTCCAACATCAAAACTTCCATTTCGTGGGTTTGAAACGCATCCCCACTTTCTAGTACACCAGTGAGTACATTCAATGGGTTAATCGATTCAATGTCATATCGAGATAGGTTTCCTATAATGGAATTGTCCACCCATATAGTGATCTAGGTTCAGATTATTACTATATATATCGAATGTAATTAGTGTAGCAGTTTTTTTAGTTTAAATTCTTGTCAAATATGAATTTGAAATATACATTATGTTAATTCAACAATGATATATGAATCAACAGAACTATTCAGTGATTTTAAGAATGTAGTTTCGATCGATGGAAAAGCCCAAGACACTTTCATCTGTGAATCAACAGTAATTGTACTTTATCCTAATCATATATATTGGGTGTGACAAAAAGAATCATGGACGACACAACAGATACCGATTAATTCCCATATACATATTTTAATCATTTACACGTGTCTATGTGAATTGTGCAGTGGTCCGGAATCCACGTGAATTATGAAGTGGTTCGGGAATCATAATGAACTTTGCCAACATTTTCTATCTTTTGAATGTTTTGTTTAAGTTGGTATACACGTCGGAATTTCTACTTTTAATTCTTTTCCAGCTTCAGGAACAACAACACGTCAAACTAACTATATTATACTCCAGAATAAACAAAGTCAAATAGATATTCAACTAATTTTAAAATGTATAATTAACTACTAAAAAGTTTGATTTCGTGAGACTCGTTTTGACAAATTATTGAATTGGTCCAACTTTCAAACTGAGCTATAAAAATTGTCCCGAGTCAAGATTTTATGAAATCAATCATCAGGCATGCAAAGATTTTTATATCAGTTTCCATTTTATATATAATTTATTATCAGTTTTTTTGTGGGTCATAATCATATAAAATTTGAATTTTTTGACAAATACAGTAATGGTACCTGAAGCTAGTTAATCTATTGAAAACATCAAAAATAACAACACACTCGATGAAAAAGAGCATTTATTAAAACTGGCACTTGTTTTTCTTTTCTTTTGAGAAACAATCAAACACTGTTTTCACCTAAAATTACATAAACATTTGAATTTATTTATGTTTTTGCTTTATATTTACAATATATAGTCAGAACAATTATTTTAAGAGAAAAAAAAAGAATTAGATTTGATATTTGTTTGTGTCACTTGCAATCACTGCACGACTAAATGGTAAATACTACTATTTGGTTCTGTTGTGTTAATTATAGTCGTAGATCTAAATCCGGTTTTAAAATGGTTACATTAAAAATACCAAAAATGTAAATGTTAGGAGAAAGTAAGGGTGCAAATATAGTTGCTAGATTAGAGGAACAAAATTAAAAGGAAAACATCAGTTACTTTCTATTTCTGTTCCTTTAAATATTCACTATTTCTCATTAAATAATATTCTTTTAAATTATGATGGGTTCAACATAAAAAATAAAAAATAACTCTTGTTCCTCTAAAATTTGGTACTCTACGAAATATAAGAAAAATAAATTGAAAAAAAATAGTGGAACAACAATTCCACTCTTATTTTTTCACTAATTATTATACTTTTACTTACTCTCACTTATAACCATTTGCACCATAAATGTAACATGCATAATGGGAACGATGAGAAAACGGCCTATAAAACTCCTTTATAATTGCCACCGTCCATAAAATTACCGCTTATAAAAAATTAAATTCTTTACTAAATAAGTAAATGTAGAAAAAACAAACAAGAGAATAATAATCTATGAAATTACTGGTTAAAAGATTCATCATAAGTTGAAGATCAATTTTTTTCACTATGAATGTATATGGTTGTCGTCGATCAATATAATTACTTCAATTGCAAAAAATACATCATATTTTTACATATTTTAGAGATTAGACCGGTTTCAGTCCTAAAATTCTTGATTAAAAAAATTATATATTTTTACATTTCAAAACAAAAAAATAGAGAAACCGTCCAAAAAATCAAAGCCAAATGTGCAAAAAGCACACGATCACACTAACCACGGTTCTACATAAGAGTCTGGAACCTATCAGGAGGAGTAGAGACAACTCCCATTTCCACAAAAAGCATCCAAAAATCAACTTGTGGCGCAAGTAACTTTTCACCGAAGTTACGCCTAACCCTAACCCGACACTAATTGCCGCTATCAAAAACCATTATAGAAAGCGGCAAACAACAGAAAATCTCTTCTCCTCTTCAACAACTACTACTTGATTCTCAGCGAAACTATCTAACCGGGATCGGTTCCTCAAGTGTAAGAATCCGAAATCGTCTACTAATGGGTCGGCATTGTTCTCTCTCTATGAGTCGGCATTGTTCTCTCTCTTTGTGTAATAAACGAACACTTCTTTTCGACATATATCTTTTAGCTAGCGATCTTCTTCGTCTTCCCAATTTTGATAAATTTTTAGCTAGCGATCTTCTTCTTCAGAGCTCAAAATTGATATTTTACAGGTGCACTCATTGACCATTAACTTTCAAACTGAATAGTAGATAAGAAAAGTTATATCAGATTCATATTAGCTTTGACTTTGACATTGACCGATAAATTTACTAATATAATTTCATTTATTTATTATCTTTTATTCATCAACCACAATGTTAAATTACTCAAATCTCTAATGAGAGATGATAAAAAAGTAAAAGAACTCAAAACGTTTCCGTAGTTATTAGCCAAGAACAGACCAGAATCGCTTTCTTCATCAGCTGTTGTTTTTTTTTGCTCATATGACCTTGAAAAATATTAGAATACTAAATAAAATTATTATAAATAATAAGCAAAAATATCATAAATAACAAGCAAAAAAAATGTAAATAGTAAACAAAAATATTACAAATAACAAGTAAAAAAAATATAAATACTAAGCAAATATATTATATGTATATTTAACTACTAAAGGGTTTGATTCGTTTTGACAAGTTATTGAGTTGGTTTAATTTTCAATTGAAAAATTGAAAGATATCATAAATATGTACATCTGTTTCTATAGGAATAACAAACTTATTCGGATATCATCATCCTCAAATGTTTTTTCGAAGAGTTTTAAAATCTTTAAAACCTCATCTGTTAGAGATGGATTTCGTACCCCCTCAAATCCCTACATCAATTGAGATAGGCCCATTCCAAAACCCTAAAAAATATTTAGGTCGGCAAGATAAATAGAAATCTTCTATTTATCTGATCAAGTTCCGGAGAAAACGCAAGGTCGGCCTTATCAAGAAGGAAGTTTTCCTATTTCAACAGGAGAAGGTATCTTCAGAAGATCGACCTTGTCGGGCTATAAATAAAGAAGTCATTCACTTCTCAGAACATCGGATAATCATTCAAGAATCTCCACACTTTGAGAAGACCTTATTCTCTCTAGATTTCATCTATCTAACTCCCTTATTATGAACTACGATTGGCTTGATCCCTTCAAAAGGGTACGTAGGCAGCCTTTCTCAAGGTTCAGCTGTTTCTGGATAATCATCCAAAAATCGTCTCTCGAGACCTAGGGCAAACTAAGTAATCTTATTGTTCCTAGTTCTTGATTTTATTTCCATAAACAGTTTAGATCGGCGTTCTTATTCCGACGACCTAAACGACCGTGTATCTCTCGAGCTCTGGCTGAAACTTAATAAAGATCTCTCTTTAAACCCACAAACTCTCATTCTTCTATAGACCGAATTTGAGTTTTCACATCATCGTTTAGAAGGCATTGCTACCTAAACATAGAACTTCAACCATGATTTTCCAAACATATATAACTTATCATAAGTACCAAATGAGATGAAACTTACTATAATGATGAATCTGCCATGTTCTCGAATATTTTTACTGCTTCACTTCACGCATCTGATTTAGTTTATATTCTAGTTGCTAAATAATTCTTTTTTCTCACCATTGTTTTCTTCAGTATCTATGATAGTTTTTCATGTGGATTAAGCTTATGTAGAACATGTAAACCTAGAACTGCCTCCGGTGACAAGCAGAAACTCATATGAATCAGCGGAAAATCCAAAAAAAACTTCCAACATATATATATTGATAGAAGAGAGACTACACGATCCTCTTATGGTATGTTCTCATGTGAATATATACACATCACAAAAACATATTTCATAACTCATAACCCATTAGAACAGAAAATGAGAATCTGATCAATGGCTATCATGGTCCGATTATGCAAGAAAATCTCTACCTCTCTGAACACAATATCCCATATAGTTACTAGTAGTCATGCCATTAGATTTCTTTTGAGTATGTGTTGTACCTTATGCACAAGGTAGATCATTTTTTTTTCTCACGAAGGATGTATTATGTATATGGTTGTCGTTGTCGTTGATCAATATGATCATTTTCAATAGCAAAAATACACCATATTTTTACATATTCCAGATATTAGACTGATTTCAGTCCTAAAATTCCTGGTTAAACGTATAAAAATCACACTTTTAAATATATGAATATTTCTATTTCAAAATAATAAAAATATGAACGATACTTTTTTGGTGAATGGTGAATGAATTTATGAACGATGTTATGATTCAGTTTAATTGTTAGCTTATATATAATCAACACAACAATAACCTATAAGTCTCTCCAGGTGAATGACACCTAAGCTTTTTCAGGCTTTCTCACTATGACATCTCAGCAAAAAAATTCACCAATCAAATTAAAACATTAATACACATCATCCATTTTATTTATCACCTATTTCATTTATAAAAGCCCAAATGATAAAATATACATATCCATCTTGTAAAAATGTGTAGTGATTACAATTGCCCCACATTATTACTATAGAAAAAACGTGAATAACATATTCTCATCTTTATATTTTGGATGGCAAGGAAACTTAATGGTCGGTAAACAAAATTAGAGTTGACTTATCTCAAATTTAAGGCTTTCAGCGACACGGCAGGATTTTGGTCACAAAACTAGAGATCTTATGGTTATATATTTCTATTATATACGTACCAAAAACATTTTTTTGTCACCAGAAGACTCCATATATTATTGAAAACTTTTTCAGCCAAGCACAAACAGAGAACTTTGAAACTGAAAGAACTAACAGAACATCAATTTTCTAATTTGAAAGGAAAACTAGATGTTATCAACAAGGTTATAACTTGCCGTTGCGAGGATCTTCTTCTTCGCAACGCTTCTCAGGTGGCTTGATGGTCGAAAAGTTTGTGCGGCGGCAGCTCTTCTCAAAATTAAGTTCTCGGTTTAACCCGGTCTGTCAACTTCGTTAGTTCGTTTTCGGATAACTTTGAGGTTATGCCCATTTGTGAATTTGAGGTTAGGCCCATTTGGAAATTTATTGGAATGGCCATTGTAATCCCAAATCAGATAACTTTCAAATCCATCTTCGATTCGGTTGTTAGTCTTCATATATGCTGAATTGTTCTGTTTTGCTTCATCCAATTTTGGGAGTTGGGCTTTTGTGCTGCATTGCTACTATTGTTGCGATTGTGATATGATAGCTTTGCAATAATCAATCGGTTTTGTTCAGTTGAGTTTATTGATTTTCCTTTTGTGAATCATATTTAATTTGTACAGAGACATATGTTCTCTGCAAAGTAGAGTTTAAAAGTGAAGAGAGATAGAAAAAATCTCAACTTTAATATGCAATGGACGACTCCGGTTGCTGTCGCAACCACCGCCGAAGCGGAATGGAATCACACCGTCGAAGTCTGTGGTCACCGGCGGCGGAACCGCCGTCAAATTCGAGCTTTAAGGGAATTTCTTTGTTTCAGTTTTGACATAAAAAGATTTGGAAAAATTGTAATTTTCTGCCAAAAGCGGAAAACACCCATCTCAAGAAGTGAATCGGTTTTTTACGCAAAATATAATTTGGCGATTTTGACAGAAAAATACAATTTTTTGGTTTTATTAAGAAAAACACAAATAATTTTTCTCGAGGAAGTTTTCGATTTTAGCAGGAATATAATATTTTTTTTGGTTTTGGTAAGAGAATGTAATTTTCAGTTTTGGTGGAAAACCATAATTTCTCAGTTATAGCGAGAAAATACGATTTTTCGGATTTGGCGGAAAACTGTATTTTTTTTATTTTGGAAGGAAAACAGAAAAAAATCAATTTTGACGGGAAAACAAAATATTTTAGTTTTGACGGAAAAATACGATTTCTTGGTCTTGATGGGAAATGCAACTTTTCGGTTTCGATGGGAAATGAAAATTTTGAGTTGACGGATAATACGATTTCTTGGTTTTCGTGAAAAATGCGATTTTTTAGTTTTTTGGGAAAATACAATTTGAAGATTTTGGCAGAAAATGCAATTTTTCGGTTTGATGGAAAAATAAAAATTCTCAGTTTTTGGTGGGAATAAGCTGTTTCTCGATTTTAATGGAAATGCAAATTTTCATTTTTGAAAGGTAATGTGATTTCTTTGTTTTCCTGGGAAAATATGATTTCTTAGTCTTTGCGGAAGAATTCAGTTTTGGCTAGGTAATACAATTTTTGGTTTTCCTGAAAAAATATAATTTCTCGGTTTTTGTGGGAAAACGTAAATCTTGGTTTGACGAGAAAATGAAATTTCTTGATTTTGGCGGGAATAAGTGATTTCTCAGTTTTCGCAAAAATAGAATTTTTTTGTTTTGTCGGAAAATTTTTTTTTCTAGTTATTGCATGAAGATAAAAGTTTTTGGTTTTAATGAGAGAACATAATTTTTCGGTTTTGGAAGAAAACACAGGTTCTCGCGGAAAAATGTGGTTTTTGGTTTTTGCGGGAAAATGCAATTTCTTGGTTTTGGTGGAGAAATAAAATCTTGGTTTGACAAGAAAGTAAAATTTTCTTGGTTTTGGCGGGAATAGACAATTTCTCAGTTTTCGTGGAAAAATAATTTTTTTGTTTAAACAGGAAATGTGATTTTTCAGTATTTGTAAGAAGATAAAATTTCTTGGTGGTAAAATTCTAAGTTACCATATATTTATAGTAACCAAAATTTAATTATTTAACTTCTGCTAAATCGATATTTCAACAGTTTAAACATAATTTTCTATTTAGTTCTAAAGCAATAACAATGGTTTCGATATGAATGTTATTGATTATAGTTTGGTAGTTTTAGAAACATATATTTATAAAAAAAATTGATAAATAAATAAATTTTATAATTCAAAAAATAATATTAATTAATATTTTTTTAAATGATATTTTGGTTTATATAATTATAAGAGAGGATCAAGTGGCAATTTAATGGAAAAAATAGATTATATTTGTCATTGACATGAAGGTATTTAAAAATATATTATATTTTTTTTTATATACATTTATAATTAGTTAAACAAATTTGATAGAAAATTACAATTTGAAAAAATAAAAAGGATATACAATGTTTATTTATATTTAAAACATATAAATACATAACTTAAGATAATAGAATAAATAAATATAATATTCTTTTACATTGTAAAATTATATTAAATATATATATAATTTAGAAAAATATCCTGCAGCGTAGTGCAGATAAATATCTAGTAAAAATAATTTTGAAAACCATGTATAAACAAAAGAAAAAAACATAAATAGTTACTGTTCTGCCGTCCATCCATCTTTGTCATCACATAGTCTTTGCCATCAGACTCTAATAAATTCTCAGAATAGTTCATAAGCTCCGCATTCTAACACCGCATCCATCCATCACATAGTCTTTTGCCATCCATTTGTCTTATAAAGATTATTAGATAATACAAAAAAAAGATGATATTTTCTATGGATATATAATTTGCACCGTCCAACTAAAACAATACATTTGATTTTGGTATCAGAACCAGTATCGAAGTTTTTTTTTGGGTCAACGAATCCAAATAAATTATATACTACATGTCAATTTATTGGTTTAACTAAAAGAAACTAAAAACAAAATTATGGGATTTTGGTGGACCATTTAATTTGAATGCTACACATATAAGACGTCTCTGTGAATTTCGGCCCATGAATCAATCCAATCTAACGGTCATGTGACCGTCCAAATTTTGTTTATATATTTTCATAATTATGGAACTTTCGTTTTTTTTATACGTAAAGAATACGATAAAGTTGATTAATACACGAACTCTAATACTGTACTAATTCACACTCTAATAGTATATTTTGCACAATTTATATTCGCAGTTTTAAAAAATGGTTTAATCATATATTTATACAACAGTGTTAGTTTAGACGTTAATTTTTGTTGATTGGAATGACACGTTATAAATGACGTTGTTTATGGTTTGTTCCACTCCTATGTGGCTTCTGGATATCCTGTATGGTTAGGTGAATTTTTTGATGCAGAATATGTGGTATTACCTCGATGTAATATCTAGTTTTAACGTCTGTTGCTTTTTTTTTTTTTTTTTTTAGCTTCTGGACAACTCAAACTTTGGTTCTTGTCTATATGTTTCAGGAGTTGTTGGTTTGCTTTTAGGGGTTTTGGGTCGTTTGTGGGCCTTATCATATCTGCAATATGTTTGATCTTCTGAGTAATATATAATCTTTCAGTTGGCCCAAATTGTTTTTTTTTACGAAAACGATGTCGTACTTTAAATTATTGAAATAAAAAACAAACTGCAAAATGAAACCCATGACTTGAAGGAGTAAACCACTAGAACAGAACCAACCGTACCAGATGGCACCGATTACACGAAGACTTGTGCATTTGAAGGCGAATTCCTTTTCCGATGAATCTAAGCACAACAGAACTTCAAACACTTCCGATTCGCAAAATCAGGTACCACATTCGAAGATGGAACACAATCTGGATGTGAATCAGTTAGGTTATCGGTATGTGATGATGGAGAATCGTGATACTCGAAGCCCCAGTTTTCAATGGAAGAATGCAATATGGTTGGATGAGACATAATTGTTGCAGAAGATGGAATCACCAATTGTGTTTGTAATGGTCCTGTCTTTGTAAAAATGATGGACACATGCTTCTTTGACAACCTGGCTTCATTGGAGGAGAGAAATCTGATGCCTTCTGTGTCCATCAATATAAGAATCCTGAAGCCGAATTGTGCACAGCTTTTGAGAGAGTTTGTCTTTCAAGAAAGAAATCTTCAGCACTAGGAAAAAGCAGCGAAAGTGCTTTAAATCCTGAAGGCTCATCAAGTCTAAAAACAGGGCGAAGCCAAGAGAATTAGTCAAAGACAAACTATATTTTGAGGGTTTAAGGGAAGAGGAGGGAAAATCAAGTTCAAACACAGAGCAGTCACAGGAGACTTACAACCTACTTTGGAATGTGTTCAAGGTACGCAAATGGCAGACCAGTTGCTCGATGAAGAAGGTTGATTGTGAGAGGAGACTGTGAAGTCTTGAGGCTATTACTAGAGAGAGAGAGAGGATTCTTGAGTTGAGATATCGGATTTATCAGCTTTTTTGTATCTTTCAATTCAAATCGTTGTTCTCTGTTCTTCATACAATCGATTGGGATAATTAGTTAATGGTTGATGTTTAAGTTTTCATTGTCTCAATCTTAACATCATCATAATTACTTTTCAACTCTTAGAGACGGAGAAGAGTCTTTCTATGCTGGATAGCTAATAACACATTGTTTCACTTATTGATGGATCTTTGCAAAGACCTAGTGTCGATGGTCCGTATTACAAAATTTGGAGCGGATGCAATATTATGGATTTCGAATTGTGTTTTCGAGGGATAAGCAAAGCAAAAACAAAATACATATTAGAGTCACAAACCAAGTTCTCACTCCTCCTTACTCAAACAATGTCAGATTGTGATGATCAAAGCAAAAGCAAAATACATATTGGAGTCACAAACCAAGTTCATAAATGATCCGACTGTAATGATCAAAACAAAAGCAAAAGCAACAGCAAAATACATATTGGAGTCACAAACCAAGTTCTCCCTCCTTCTTACTCAAACAATGTCGTCCATACTCCAATCTGGGACTTCACTGCGGTTGTTGTTGATCACCAACTGCTCATTTACTTTATAGTTGGCCATTGAAGACTTCTTTTTGTTTCTTCTTCCAATGAAATGTGTCGCATTCACCGTAAGTTTTTCCACAAACATCTACAAAGAAGAAAAAAACAATCTCATGCTTAACGATTGGTAATTAGAATAATATAAAACAAAGATTAATTGTTTCCTTACTTCAACTTCGTCGATCTCAACTTCGTCGCCAACGTCAAATGGATGTCTGATGTACAAGAGTTGCAGGGAGAAATATGTCTCCTTAAAAACCTGTCCAGCAAAGTAAGTGACGACAAAGCTACTAACGCTTAAGGCCATCAGAAATTTGACTCCGCCCCATCGTAGCAGTGGGATCGCAAGAGCAGCAAGCACCATCGCAAAGGCAATGCTGAAAATGATGTCAATTTTGTTGGATGCTGCGTCCATGTCTCTCAGCGACAAGATAAGGTTTCTATGTCGTTTGAAAGAGTGCACCTACAACATCATGACTTACATATTAAACAAAAGTTAGACTAACGTTTGTGCTTAAGTTCGAAAGTTGATGAATCTGTACCATCCATTCCTGCAGGGATAACAAACTGATTTGGATGTTCTCATCATCCTCATATGTTCTCCGGAAGAGTTTCAAAAACTTCAAAGCCTCATAGTTAGGAAGGAATGGCTTGAGATCTTCCAACCCAATAAACCTAAACATAGAATTTCAATCATGATTTTCAAAAATATATATTCATCATAAGTACCAAATGAGATGAAACTTACTTTGATGATGGATCTGCCACGTTCTGGAATATTTTTACTGCTTCACTTCTCGCATCTGATTCAGTTTGTATTCTAGTCGCTAGACAATTCCTTTTTCCCATCATCATCTTCTTCAATAACCATGATGGTTTTCCATGTGGATTAAACTTCTGTAAACCATGTAGACCCAGAGCTGTGTAGTAGGAACTCAGATGAACCACTGGGAGACCTGACAGAACCTCCAGCACATACCCATAGAAAAGACTCTCCAAAATCTTCTCATGGTATGCACTCATATGAAACCATGCCGCCAATGACATTACCGAAACAGATTTCATAGCCCATAAAGACAAAAAAATCGCACAGCTGATGAGAAACTTGTCAATGGCTATCAGCACCTGATTCCGCAAAATGACCTCTAGATGTCCGAACACAATCCACCAAGCAGTTACGACTAGCCATGCTACCAGACTTCTTCTGACCATGTGTTGTATCTTATACACAACATAGAGAAAACGGTTACAAGAGCGAAATCGGATGTGCAAATGGCACACGATCACTCTAACCATGGTTCCACAAGCAAGCCTTGAACCTGTCACCAGCAACACAGACAATTCCCACTTCCACAAACAGTTTCCCCAAATCACCTTCTCTCGCAAGTAACTTATAGCCAATGTTAAAGCTAACAGCACACTGATTGCCGCTACAAAAACCCATTTCAAGTAGCTACAAACAGAAAATCTCTTCTTTTCTTCATCAACTACTAATTGGCTCTCATCAAACTCATCTAACCGGGAACGGTTCTTCCGGTAAAGAAAGCTAAAATCGTACATTCTTCTCTCTTGCGTAGCTGTTTGATGAATACCAAAAAAGTTACAAAGAAGAATCGGATGATCGTAACTTAGTAGCTATTTACTTCTTCTTTTTCTTCTGTTTAAAAAAATCATCCGATTCCAACACATTAATTTAAAAAAAACTAGGTAGGTAGAAGAGAGTTGTATCATAAATACAAGTATTTATGGATGGTTCATGTTAGCAGAGAGAAAAGTTGTAATGAATCTCTCTCATTCTTTGTTCGCTCGAGTTATTTTTGAAAGAAAACTAGTTTCGATTTCTTCTTCATTTTTGGTTCAATTCTAGTTCCAATGGAGTTAAACTGGTTCGGTTTAGTCCAATCTAGTTTTTCTAATTTATTATTATTTCTAATTATATGTTTTCTACATTTGGTGGGCTACTGGTTTTTCATCTTCTCCGATAAAATAATAATTGAGTGGTTGCTTGAGTTGACTGGTTTTTGAAACCAAAATAAATTTAATGAGTAGTTTACCTTTTAACATGTATTTTGTCCAAAATACTCAAATCCTGAAACTCGAACTCCCAAGTTCACAAGAATTACCAATGACATGATAAACCAATTATGCTAATTGAACTATTCGATATATTGTGAAACCGAAGCGTATATATCACCAAAATAACTATTTATCAATCAAGGAAATTATATAAATTGATCAATAGTCAAATTATCAACTATGATAAAATATCTTGTTTTCGAATAATTATAATCTAACAAATGAGGTAACTACTGTTTATGGGGATGATATTTGAAAATGAGTCTTCTTCATATATGCATTCCTCTTGCACACACACACACACAAAAGTGTGCATAAAAATGAAATAAACATAGTAAAAACTTATATTTTAGCAAGATAAACATCGAATAACTGCCAATCAAATTGTTTCAACTAACGAATCAAAGCTAAATCAACCATTTAAGGAAACTATATGAAATTAATGTATATTACTCAGATTATCAATTAGGACAGATAGTCTTTGTTTTCAGATAAGATAATTCAGGAGTATTTTGGATAAGATCACTATGGACTTATAGTGATGTCAGTGAATAAAATGGTAAAATTAACATGTTACACCATAAGATCGCAGAATCATGTTTTTTTCTCTTAGTTTATGTTTAATATTTCTCATTTATTTTGTTTTCACCTCTAATCATAATTTCTTTATCGTATTTTTTACAATCTGTTTCTACTTACTCCAGTTTTTTGGGTCAAATTTACACCTCTTTTTAAGTAATTGTTTTTACTAGGTATTTACCTGCGCAACGCTGCGGATATTTTTATAAATTTTGTATATATTTTTAATATACTAAAATTAGTTTTATAATGTAAATAAATATTATATATATTTTTAAAAGCTTAAGTTATGTATTTATATGTTTTAAATCTGAATAGACATTATATTTTTAATATTTAATTTTTCAAAATTATAATTTACTATTAAATTTATTTAGCTAACTAATTATTAATGTATATGTAAGAATAAAACAATACACATTTAGTACCTTTATGCTAATGGCAAATATAATATATTTTCTCCAATAAATTGACATTTGATCCTCTTTTATAATTATATAAAGCAAAATTTCATTTTAAAAAAGATTTATTAATTAATATGATTACCGGGAATTATAAAATTTATTTATTTATCAAATATTTATTATAAACATATGTTTCTAAAACTACTAAATTACAATCAAAAACATTCATATCAAAACCATTGTTATTGGTTTAGAACTAAATAGAAGATTATGTTTGAACTGTTGAGATATTGTTTTAGTTAAAGTTAAATAATTAAATTTTGGTTATTGTAAACATACTTTTACTTGAAAATTTAGCATAGAGAAATTTCATCTTCTTACAAAAACCGAAAAATCACATTTCTTGTCTAACAAAAAAAAATTATTTTCTCATGAAACTAAGAAATCGCATATTCCCGCCAAAACCTAAAATTTCATTTTTCCGTGAAAACTTGTGTGTTTTTCGCCAAAACCGAGAAATCACGTTTTTTCACTAAAACCAAAAAAATTTATCTTCGTGCAAAAACAAAAAAAAAATGTATTTTTCCGTAAAAACCAAAGAAATTATTTTCCTGCAAAAACCGAGAAATCGTCTATTCCCGCCAAAACCAAAAAATTCATTTTCTCGTCAAACCAAGAATCACGCTTTCCTACCAAAACAGATAAAGTACAATTTTCTGCGAAAACCAAAAATTGCTTTAACTCTCGAGAAATTGTGTTTTCTCGCGAAAATTAAGAAATTGTATTTTTCCGCGAAAACCGAAAAATCACATTATTCGTCAAAAACTGAAAATTTGCATTTGCCATCTTAACTGAGAAATTGTTTATTCCCGCCGAAAGCGAGAAATGTTGTTTTCCCGTCAAACCGAAAAATTGCTTTTCCGCCAAATTATCAAATTACAATTTTCCGCGAAAACTAATAAATCATATTTTTGCGTGAAAACCAAGAATTAACACTATCCGTCAAAAGTCAAAATTTGCATTTCCTAACGAAACTGAGAACTCGCATTTTTTGTCAAAATTGAAAAGTTGCATTTCCCATCAAAACCAAAAAAATCATATTTTTTCGTCAAAACTAAGATATTTTATTTTCCCGTCAAAATTAATTTTTTTTTGTTTTCTCACCAAAACAAAAAATTAACATTTTCCCGCCAAACCCGAGAATTTGCTTTTTTCGCCATAACTGAGAAATTATGTTTTGCTACCAAAAATGAAAATCATATTTTCCTACCGAAATCAAGAAATCCCCTATTTCCAGCAAAACAGAGAAAATTCTTATTCCTGCCAAAGCAAAAAAAAATTGTTTTCTCGTCGAAGCATAGTTGATGCTGAGTCTACACTTTTTGAATCATATTTGTTTCTGTCAAACAAACAGATAGCTAGAATTTTTTTATTATTATTATTTGTTTGTTGTTATTTATTATTTGGGTTTCAAAAAAATAAAACAAAGATTTATTTTTTTGTTGTTATTATTATTTAAGTTTGAATTTGGTAAAAAATAAAATAAAATTTTTTTTATTTGCTGTTATTAATTATTTGGGTTTGTGTTTGGTAAAAAATAAAACAAAGAATAATTAGAAAAAGTATTTGGGTTTTTAATGGGTTTGTTTAAAATTTAAAATATGTAGATGAGTTGTATTAATAAAATGTTTTGATTGATGAATATTTTTGCTGAAGTGTCATGTTTATAAAGCTTCAAAAAGCTGATGTGTCAAGCTATGGAGAGACATGAGTGTTATTGTTGTGTTAATTAGTTATTTACATACGCTATGTTGCGGGATATTTTTTCTAAATTTTGTATATATTTTTAATATAATAAAATTATTTTTATAATATAAATAAGTATTATATTTATTTTTTATTAGCTTAAGTTATGTATTTATATGTTTTAAATCTGAATAAACATTATATATTTTTTTATTTTCAAAATTATAATTTGCTATTAAATTTAGTTAGCTAACTAATTATCAATGTATATATAAGAATAAAATATATAAGAATAAAACAATACGTTTTTAGTACCTTCATGCTAATGGCAAATGTAATCTATTTTCTTCAATAAATTGCCACATGATCCTCTTTTGTAATTATATAAAACAAAATGCCATTTAAAAAAAGATTATTAATTAATATAATTATTTTGAATTATAAAATTTATTTATTTATCAAATATTTTATTATAAACATATGTTTCTAAAACTACTAAACTATAATCAATAACATTCATATCAAAATCATTGCTATTGCTTTAGAACAAAATAGAAAATTATGTTTGAACTCTTAAAATATCGTTTTAGTTAAAATTAAATAATTAAATTTTGGTTACTGTAAACATAATTTAACTTGGAAATATAGCACAGAGAAATTTCATCTTCTTACAAAAATCAAGAAATCGTATTTCCCGTCAAAATAAAAAAACTTCATTTTCCCATTAAACTGAGAAATCGGCTATTCCTGCCAAAACCAAAAAATTCATTTTCTCGTCAAACATAAAACCTAAAATTTTATTTTCCCGCGAGAACCTGTGTTTTTTCACCAAAGCCGATAAATTATGTTTTTTCACAAAAACCAAAAAAATTCATCTTCCTACAAAAACCAAAAAAAAAAAAATTGTATTTTCCTGCCAAAATCGAAAAATTTATTTTTTCTGCGAAAACTGAGAAATCGTTTATTCCTGCAAAAAAAAAAATCATTTTCTCGTCAAGCTCATAATCACGCTTTCCTACAAAAACAAATAAACCATAATTTTCCGCAAAAACCAAAAATTGTATTATCTCCCGTGAAATTATGTTTTCTCGTGAAAACTAAGAAATTGTTATGTTTTTATCGGTTTAATTTTTGTTGATGTGTTAGCTTCTTATAACATAAAACTTTTTGTGTTGTAGTCATAGAAGCATAGTTGATGCCGAGTCTACACTTTTTCAATCATATATGTCTATGTCAAACAAATAGATAGCTAGAATTTTTTTTATTATTTATTTGTTGTTATTTATTATTTGGATTTGGTTTTGGCAAAAAAAAAGAAAATAATGATTTAATTTTTTATTTGTTTTTATTTATTATTTGAGTTGGATTTGATAAAAAATAAAATAATGATTTTTTATTTACTGTTATTAAATATTTGGGCTTGGGTTTGGTAAAAAATAAAACAAAAATTAATAAAAAAAATAGTTGGATTTTTAATGGGTTTAAGTTTAAAAATCAAAATAAGTAGATGAGATGTATTAATAAAATGTTTTGATTGGTGATTATTTTGCTGAGGTGTCATGTTTATAAAGCTTCAAAAAGTTTAGGTGTCAAGCCATGGAGAGAATTTAGTATTATTGCTGTGTTGATTATTTAGATTTGGTTTTGGCAAAAAAAAAAGAAAACATTGATTTAATTTTTTTCTTTGTATTTATTTATTATTTGGGTTTGAATTTGACAAAAAATAAAATAATATTTTTTTATTTGCTGTTAGTAAATATTTGGGCTTGGATTTGGTAAAAAATAAAACAAAAATTAATAGAAAAAATATTTGGGTTTTTAATGGGTTTAAGTTTAAAAATTAAAATAAGTAGATGAGATGTATTAATAAAATGTTTTGATTGATGATTATTTTTGCTGAGGTGTCATGTTTATAAAGCATAAAAAAACTGAGGTGTCAAGCAATGGAGAGACTTTAGTGTTATTGTTGTGTTGATTATTTCAAAAAATAATTATGTTACTTAATTTTTAATTGTAAAGATAATTAGATATGATATGACCTGGCAAAATTTATATCTAGGTTCGTTGTCACTGGCCAATCAAAATTTCACAACTTACAAATCAAAGTCAAATTCACCATTTAAGAAAGATATATGACATGATTAATAGTTAAGTCAGATTATCAATTAGGATAAATATTTTTTGTTTACAAATATTCAGAATATTTTCTACATCAGATAATTAATGTTTATACATATGATACATGAACTACGTCTCTATATATACAGCTAAAGAAGCGTGTATAAAGTAAGATACACATTGAATAACTTGAAAAAAATAAGTACCAAGAAGTTTATTGTAGTGTTTTCAGTAGTTGTAGTTCTTCTCAACTTGTGTAAGTTTATAACTTTTATTTTCTTGAATATAGTTTAGGTTTTCTTTATGTGTGCTTTTTTATACTTAATTTATCTTGAAAGTATTTTTGCAGGTATGATTACAAAAGTGCAATCAGCGAGAGGTTTGATGGAATCTAAAGACGTTAGCACGTACCACACTGATGCCATATTTAGTAAACACTGCAAAAGCATAATAGCTTGTCTTCCCTACTGTGCTTTTGTTAAAAAGATGTTGAACTACGACTGCAAAAATGGGCTATGCGTTTGTCAATCATGATATGATGTAAAAACAACATTATTAAGCATCAGTAATATAATAACACATTCTATTTCAATTTAGACCATGCTATTATTTTTTTTTGTTCGCACAAATAATTACTTTTGTGTCTTTACAAAAATATGAAATATACTTTTCTATTGCGGTTTACTTTCCATTTCTTTAACGATTTTCATCAAATCTCGACAATGTTTCTGGAAAGATAATATTCCAATGATCAGATAATATTCCAATGATCCCACCTGATGAAGACATCAATACTGACCAAACTAGATCCGTCTATAGAAACTGTACCAGAGCTAACCAGAAGCACTTCAAATTTGTACTAGAGGAATAAAGGAGATTTGTAGCTGTTTACAAAGACATTAAAGACTCACGACCAAAACAAGAACATTTTATTCAAGGCAAACCACCTTCGGTTCAGATTAAAACAGAAGAGAATCAAATTAAACCGCCAAATCACATGTTTGGACCAATATGTGTATATGCAAGCCCATATATGGAAACCTTAAAATGTATTTCATATCAACCACACGTCCACTGAAAATACCAAGAGTTTTAAACCACCAAATCAAGCCAATAATCAAGCCAAACCACCTGAAACCAATAAAGATTTTGCCATGAGGAGACTTTCCTTAAAATAATTCATTAACTTTGTTTCAAAGGGAAACAAAGACCAACGACCACTTTCTCTTGAAGATCTCAGCCCTCCATTCAAGTTAAAAGATCATGCGCATTCATACAAAGATCAAAGCCACAAGATTTGTTCCCCCTCTATCATTGCTCTAAATCAAGTATTTTTTTTCTTTTTTATGCTCAAAAACTAGCTACAAATCAAGCCAAACTTTGTATTTTGTTTTTATTACTTTTTTACCGTTTTATAAACTTCATTTTGAACATTTTCGTCATCTACCTAAAATTAACATGTTGACACCCTAAAAAAAGATCACATAATCATGTTTTTTCTCTTAATTTATGTTTATTATTTTGCATTTATTTTGTTTTCACCTCTAATCATAATTTTTTTATCGTATTTTTTACAATCTGTTTCTACAGTACCCCATTTTTGGGGTCAAACTTACTTTTATTTTTAAGCAATTATTTTTATTATTTCCAAAAAAACCTATGATACTCAATCTTAAATTGTAAAGATAATTTTGTCAAAAAAAAATTGTAAAGATAATTAGATATGACATGACCCCGGCAAAACGTATGTCTAGGTTTGTTGTCACTGGCCAGTCAAATTGTCACAACTTATGAATCAAAGTTAACTTCACCATTTAAGAAATATATATGACGTGATCAATAGTTAAGTCAGATTATCAATTAGGACAAATACTTTTTGTTTACAAATATTCAGGATATTCTCTAACAAATCAGGTAATTAATGTTTGTACATATGATACATGAATTAAGTCTCATTATATGTACATATAAAAAGGCCTGCATAAAAGTAAGACAAAACATCTTGAATAACTTGAAAAAAAAAATGAAAACCAAGAAGTTTATTGTAGTGTTTTCAGTGGTTGTAAATAAGTTTTATAACTTTTACTATTTTGAATATATTCTAAATTTTCTTTATCTGTGTTTTTCGGATACTTAATTTTTCTTAAAAGTATTTTGCAGATATGATTACAAAAATGCAATCAGCGAGAGGTTTGATGGAATCTAAGGATGTTAGCACGTACCACACTGATGCCATATTTAGTAAGCACTGCAAAAGCATAATAGCTTGTCTTCCCTACTGTGCTTTTGTTAAAAGGATGTTGAACTACGACTGCAAAAATGGGCTATGCGTTTGTCAATCATGATATGATGTAAAACAACATTATTATGTATCAGTAATATAATAACACATTCTATTTCAATTTAGACCATGCTATAAATTTTTTATGTTCGCACAAATAATTGCTTTTGTGTCTTTACAAAAATATGGAATATATTTTCCTATTGCGGTGCACTTTCCATTTCTTTAAAGATTTTCACCAAATCTCTGGTCTTTTGACAATGTTTCTGAAAATATAATATTCCAATGATCCCACCGGTTATTACATACCAAGACTTTAACTTTAACTGGTGATCATTAAATTAACAATAAAAATGAATAGAAAAAGAAAGAAAAGAACAAAATAATATAAATTATTGTTCCTTCTTATTTTTTATAGAGAATATATTAACATTATAGTTTCCTAAAATATAAAGAATGAAATAAATCATTGGTTTTCCTTCTCACATTAAATGGTATAATTTTTAAGGAATGATAAGAAATTTAGTGTTCTTTCCTATTTATGAGATCACGAGTTAGAGCCCAAATATTCTAAAATTAACCAGTCAAAAAGAAAGCAGAGGAGAGAGAGAGAAACCAGTCACCTAGTTATGTCTTCATTATCAAACTCTCCTCTCACTCTCGCAAACTTTTTTTGTTTACTGAAACTCAAAGAAACAACTGATCAGTGTTTTTTATTTTGTTCATTTTTTTTGTTCAAAGAAACAACTTATCTATTTTGTTCATTTTTTTGCTTTTCAACTGTTATAAACAACTGATCAGTGTTTTTTATTAAAGCTCGTGGTTCGTTGGTGTATCAACATTTTGTTGGGCATTTTCGTCATCTATCTAACAGAATGCTTTGTAATGTTGGTTTGTGTGTGTTTTGATGATTCTCGCTTTCTTGCAAAGCTCTAATAACATTTGACAATGAATATTCCATTCACTCAGACACATAAACCCATCTAGAAGATTCTCTCATGTTTCTGCATACGTTCGCATCTGTTTAGATTCCATCAATTCGATATTTATCAGTGTTTTTTTTTTTTTTTTTGACAACCAAAGGAACTTTTTACTTCTGATTCAGTCCAAACAAGCTAGCCTCTTGAGCTAACCAAGGTGGGACTGTCGTGGATACATCAATTAAAGCCTCGAGATCGAGCTCCTTTTGCGAGAGCATCAGCTCTAGAGAATTTTGAACTCAAAAATGAACATAAGCGAAAAATAAAGTGCGTATTTCCTTATTTAAAAGTTTTAAGGTATACGTTGGTGGGCTTAAGTTTAAATATGTTAGTGGGCCCAAATTGAAAAACGCCATGACTGTATAAGTTTCTAATCGTGATTTAAGTATTAAACGCGCTTTTCAGAGTTTTCCGGCCTGGATGAGCAACCCTCTCGTTTAGCTTCCCCGAACAGCTGTGTACCCAAATTTCTTCCCGCTTCATTCCATCGCCGAATATCGCGTTTCTATTCTCCGATCAAGATAATGCTCGCAGATCAACTAGTGTTGCTCCTCCTTCTCGTCTCTGTCTCCTTGTCGCCGCCGGTCAGGTGAGCAAGAAAAGCTAGGGTTTCTAGTGACATTTCTCCTTGGGTTTGAATAATCGTAACTTATCGGTTTGTCTGTGAACTCAATTGGAACGGATCTGCGAGTTGGGTTTCAATCCAATTGAAAACTCTGCCGCTATAAATCTCAATTCGTGCTTCCCGCCGGATGAGTCTCGTAGCTTGTTTACCATCCTAAAATCACCGGACTCGGGGTTTATGATTGTTTCAACTTCCCGCGATTTGATGTGCTGAAGCTTTTAGGTGTTTAGGTAATAATGGAGCAAGTGGGAAAGAGAGAACCTTGGCTATGGTAAAGCCAGATGGAGTCTCTGGTAGCTACACTGAAGAAATCAAAAGGATCATTGTCGAGGCCAGTTTCAATATCGTCAACGAGATGCTTACTCAGCTGGACAAAGAAGCAGCGTCTGCGTTTTACGACGAGCACTCATCAAGGAGCTTTTTTCCTGACCTTGTTGCATACATGACAAGGTGAGTAAGCTTTGGTGCTTAGTCTACATAACCTTTCTTTGTTTTGCATGCTTTTGCTAATGTGTATCTGAACTCAGTGGTCCCGTGTTGGTGATGGTATTGGAGAAGACAGACGCGGTTTCTGATTGGCGTGGCTTAATCGGACCAACAGATGCGCGAAAGGCTAAGATCTCTCACCCTCGCAGGTTCCTTTTTGGCTGCTGCCCATCGATGCTTTTGTGGTTTTGTTCTCTTTGTATTTTCTATACACTACAGACTCAGTGTGAGGAGGTTAAGAGAGACATAGTCGAAAGCTGCATCATTTATCATTGTTCTCTTGACTTCTTATGAATCATCAAACTCTTCCATCTTAGTTACTGACAGTGTTCTTGCAGCATCAGGGCATTATACGGCAAGGACTCGCAAAGAAACTGTGTGCACGGCTCGGATTCAACATCATCCGCTGAGAGAGAGATCAAGTTTTTCTTCAAGGATCTAGTTTCAGGTTTAGTTTCTTCCCCTGCCTCTTTTGCTTCTTAAATTCGATTCAGTATTACTTGTTATTATCATCGTTGACTAACCAAAACCCATTGTAATGTCAGGTGACATTGCTTCACAACATGATGAACTATGAGAAACACCAATTAATACAGGTTCTTCAACCCATGTTATGTTTCTTTACTTTAGTTTTGGATTGTAATCTTTTACCGGTTGGGTTGATTATCTATACTAGTCACATACATTGTCACATTACAGATTGAAATGATTTTGGATTGAACTTTTTTAATTTCGCCGCTAGCAATTATACAGTTTTGGAAAAACGGTATTGGATCACCCAAATTTATTTTCCTAGCCCAAGTTAGTGGGGACTGGGGATTATGGGCAAAGGCCTAGTAGCTTTCGACTTATGATTCTGATAGAATTTGTAAAGGATAATATATAGTAATAAATAAATATATGTCAAAGAGAAAGAAAAAAACGTCTAGATACCAGAAACGGAAATTTCCCGAAATAGAAAACTTTAGTAAACTACGGAAACGTTACTAAACAGAAAAAAAAGCCTCGTCCCAAACAATTACTCACGTGCTTTCCCTTTTCTTCTTCTTCCATTTTTCTTCGTTTCTCGTGAATTTTGTAATTTCAAGATTTTTCTCTTCTTTCCCTCACTCTAATAATATATTTAAACCATTTTTTCTATAATTGACGACTAGAGTGACGAGTATGAATTTGGGGAAATTCATTACCGGTTCGTTTTTCATCTTGGGAAAGTTTAGTGTCCAAATCAGTTTAAACTAAAGAGTTTATTTTCGCTTCATACTTCATAGCCGAACAATTTGTAATCAAATTCAAAACGGAATCGCAAATAATTGTACCCAAAAAAAAACTTCTAATTTGAACATATTTGTATCAAATGGATCCCAATTATAATCAAATTCATTAACCACAAATATGAAACCTGCAATAACTAAATTTAACAACATTGAAATCCAGATACGACTTTTCTGGCAATAGATGCGTAAATCAAATAATACCAAAATGGGTTGGTTACGATTTGATTTACAATATGATTTCTATTGAATTCGAAGGAGACTTCTTTTTTTTGGTAAATGATTCTAAATTTTGTTTGTTACTAATTAATCACTGGTTAAGATAGTAAATTAATTTGATCTGATAACAGCCTAGTCGCATGCTGACGTATCGCGTGACGATTAAGCATCCATTAACAACAACGGAATAAATTTTAGAAAATATAAATATGTATTTTCAGCCACCTAAAAAAAGATAAATGTTTCCAAGTTTTTCTCAAATGGAATAAAATAAAAGAATTTAGATGCCTAAGACGTGTACTGTTTGAAAATCACAAAGGCATCTTAAGAAGTCCCTAGATTTTGTGTTAATCACAACTCACAAGATTTAGGCAACGTAGTAACTGTATGAACCACATATTAACCACTGTTTATAGTGGTCCTTAATCCCAATTCTTGTCCCAATGTCCTCACTTGTTCTTAATTAACAACATTTTAATCAATTGTGTGCGCGTGTCAGTGTTATGTCGCTACAAACATTCGGATTAATGTTTAATTTTATCTTAAGTAATTCTCTATTTTGTTATAGATACTGTGAAGTACTTATCAAATGGCTTTTTAATTAAACTTAAACTTAAAAGACAGTATTACCAAGGAGAAAGGAAAAAAATATAGAGAAGAAGGTGGGAGAGCAAGTTGAAGTAAAAGACAAAGTTTTATGGAGATCAAGAAATGTTTGCTAATCCAATGATGTTAATTCATTCGGTAACATGCAATTCTATTGGACTTCGACGATCGTTTTTATATTTTATTTTATTTACATATCTTATAAGCAAGTGAAATTCCCTCTTTGACTGATCCATATATTGGTGGGATTAGTTTCGTATATGAAGATATTGCAAACAATTTTTCCCCAAAAACAAGATGTTGCAAACAAATACATTATCATGTAAACTCGTTGTTCTCGTTTTACTTATAATCTCAACATATAAAATCAATATTTCAAAAAACCACATTTCGATTGACTTTTTTTTTTTTGGAACAACCGAATGACTTATTCCATAAATGATCTTTTACTATAAGTGCCACAGCTCCTTTGAAACGTTAAGAAAATGTGCTTCTTAACAATTCGATGGACTATATATCATAATGTAGTTTATAGTACCTTAGGTTTAACTTCTTTTTTTTAGTTTGTTAGAGATCTTAGGTTTAACGTACCTTGAAACCATGGTACCATACCGTTTATTCGTACAATTTAGAGATTATAATTAATAGTAGAAGAAACTACAAATTCGAAACTCCTTAAAAGGAAGAAATGTGAATCTCTTGGATTTGTTGCTTGGGTTTGATAGGTGATTCTTGTCTAGTAGATACACACATATGTATTATGTACATGTAAAATATGAAATGGCCTTCAAAGTCAACCCGACCTCTTTGGGTAAAGGACTTGGACCGACAGAAGATTGCCAAAACAGCCTCTGTTGTCAGACACGTGTACATCTTTTTCCCTTTTTAAACATCTGTATAAACTTTACATGACGTGGAAATTTTTTATTGGATGGCTGAAGGTAACTGAGAGTGGTATGATGGGACCCATCATCGTTTCCTTTTATATGCGAAAAAGCGTGAGTGCTCTTTATAATTCTCACTTTCCATCTGTCTACTGTCTACTGTTTAGTACGTAAAAATGTATTATTTTCCTTTTTGAACTAGAGACGTTAAATGTATATTTAGATTTCATAAACAGAAACTCAACAACAACAAATATTTCAATAATTAATTTTTATTCGACCTCAACAATTTCCACTTCGTTAAAATATAAATGGGCAATTAGGTACGTAGCTAGTGATGGATATATTCGTTATGGTTTTAAAACTTTTTTTTCATATGCAAGTACGAGTATTTATAAATATAGGACACTTGCTCTAAAAAATTAGAAGGGTTTAAGACTTTAGGGGACATGGCACGAGCTCTTTTCGAGGATTTCTCGTTATTTTTTTTCGCTCTTTCTTTCTGGCTCTTTTTTCTTAGACTTTTATGCATTCTTTGAAAAACAACTTTAGTGCTTTACAATTTTTTTTTTAATTGTTTCCCCATATTATCCAGGACTATTGTGGATACATAATTGATGATCAATAATACATTGTATAGTAGACATGTCTAAATTTGGATTTAACCGGCTTGTATTTATTCTACATTGTTTGACGTTTGATTTGTATGTTATGAGTTAACGACACTGAACTGACACCAATTTCATCGTCTAGGTTAAATGCATTATGCGATAACATAGTTTTTTTTTTTTTTTTGCTCAACTATAAAATGAGTTACTAATTAGTATCTAATCGAATTAAACAAATATTTCGGAATTAATCCTTGGTTATACTTAAACATACTATATCACAAGTACAATTACAAAATTTATTAGTCTCAACTCTCAACCAACCGATACAAAAATTTCTTAGTTTCACAAAAACAAAAAAGAATGATGTAAACTAGACACAAGTTTATAAGTAATTAACAAAAAAAAATGGGAAATCCTCTTCGTGTCACCATAGTAACCATTCAATGTTATGCATGTCTAGAGATTCAATTCTTTATCGTTCTAGGGACTTCGAGTGCTATATAGATCGAAATTTAGTCTATGTATTGTCAAGATTTCTCCACGGTGTATGTCTGTGTGAGCCAAGATCAAAGCCGTGACGTTCTCTCCAATACGCGGGTTTACTAATTAATTAAGTTTTTTGGGGTTAACTTTTTAAAAAGTTATTATAATAATCTGTGGGCCGTAGTAAAATGTAGAAGAATGTTGGTGGACTCGTTGGTTACGTGGGGATATGTGCCTTAATGTGAGTTTGTGAGTTGTATAAAGAAGCAACAGTGAGATAACATCTGAACACAAGATTACAAAAAACAGTTTAAAAGTTTTTTTACTTAAAATTCTCTCTTTTCAGTAGTCAAAGTTTGGAACTTGAACACCATCAAATTCATCAATATTGCTCCAACTTGTCTAAAAATCTCATCATTTTTAAAACTCTATAATAACCATTAACCAATCTTGATTCCCCAGTAACTCGAGTTCGTATATATAATCTCTCTGTTACAGAGGATCGTCAAACAAAAGAAAAACATGAAGGTTAGTTTCATGATCCTTTGTGTGATCATATATACGCAAAATACCTTGATTTTTTTTTTTTTTGGCATATGTTTTCTGAATTGTTTTCTATTTTGTTTGTGTATCCAGTTATTCGGGTGGATGCATAACAAGCTAGATGCGAAACAGGGGAATAATAGAAGAACAAGCACTTCCTCTGCTTCTTCTCGTGAGTTTTTTACTTTCGCAAAATCGTAACTTCAAGATTCTATTGTCTACTAGGGATATGTGCAAGACTGCAAGCAATCCCCCAAGATTCTCGTCTCTTAAGAATTTGCTGTCTTTGGACTTTATTTTGACAATTGTCTTTGCTTCTTCAATTTGATTGGTCCTCTGAATTTTTGTTGTTCTCTTGAATCTTGTTTTTAGATCATGTGAAGCAAGAACCAAGAGAGGAGTTCCGCGACTGGCCTCACGCGCTTCTCGCTATTGGAACATTCGGTACCACAAGCAACGGTGTGAGCAAAAACAAGAGCAGCAATGTTTGTGAAGAGATCGAAGCGGAGAAGAAGCCTATCGCGCACTGCGAGCAAGAAGAAGAGCCTTCTTCCTCTGATGATATTGAGGAATTTACTCCCGAGGAGGTTGGGAAGTTGCAGAAGGAGTTGATGAAACTCTTGTCAAGAACTAAGAAAAGGAAGTCTGATGTGAATAGAGAGCTCATGAAAAATCTTCCTCTGGATAGATTCTTGAACTGTCCATCAAGTTTAGAGGTCGAGAGGCGAATCAGCAATGCGCTCTCCGCTGTTGTAGATTCGTCTGAGGAGAATAAGGAGGAAGATATGGAGCGAACAATTAACGTTATTCTAGGTAGATGTAAAGAGATATCTATAGAAAGTAAGAAGAATAAGAAGAGAGACATAAGCAAGACGTCTGTCTCATATCTTTTCAAGAAGATATTTGTCTGCACAGATGGATTTTCGACATCCCCAAACCCTAGCTTGAGAGACACGCTTCAAGAATCTAGAATGGAGAAGGTAAATTCAAAAAACAGAGAATATATAAATTTGATTTAAGATTTAATCTCGGTCTCTGATCAAAATCAATTTGTAAATTACAGCTGTTGAAGATGATGCTGCATAAGAAGATTAATGCTCAAGCCTCCTCTAAACCAACATCATCGACAACAAAGAGATACTTGCAAGACAAGAAACATCTGTCTTTGAAGAGCGAAGAAGAAGAAGAAAGCAATGAAAGAAGGAGCAGTGGCGACGGACATAAATGGGTCAAAACAGATTCTGACTGTGAGTTTTCAGTGGATCCTCGTTAATTTTAGTAAAACTCAAAAACAAACAAGAGCTGATACGATCTTGCTTTGATTACAGTTATAGTTCTTGAGATCTGATCCAACCTTTTCAAGTTCTTGCAAGAAACTATTCAGAGTACAGGTAATTAAGATATAATAAGAGAATTTCTTAAGCTTATATGTTACTCTTTCCTAAAAACTTATGTGAGATGTTGTGTTTTATCATTTATGCAGATTCAAACTAAAATTCAAAAGAAACAATGAAACGAGTCTCTTATTTCTGAGGAAATTTTTGGTGCATCTGCACCTGTATGTATACCTTCTTATTTTTTGCATGATTGATCTGTTGGCATTTGGGTCCATAGAACCAAACATGTTCTTGAAAACATACATACATGTGTATCATTTGTGTAATTTAAAGGCGGATAACCTTAACTTATGATGATTAATATGTCCTCTTTATAACATTCTTTGTGGATTTGGTTCAGTTATTTTTTAAGAGGCAAGTCAACTCTTGAAATGAACAATACTTTTTCTAGTTTCTCCTTCGTGTATTTAAAAATAAGATCTTACAGGTCCCCAATCAAAAACCAGAAACAAAATATTTCTTAAGATTGGATAAAAAAAGGGCCAAAATTTGTCAATAATTTTCTCCTGCTCTTCGATTAGTAATAAGAGTTTTGAAACAATCCAGTTACAAGCTTTTCTCCGAAGTTTTAAAATCAATCTTTTGACTAGTAATAGAAGAATACAGTGTGACGAAATTGCTTTTATCTGTGGACTGTAACATTTAATTATGGGTTACTTTGGGCCCAAATTATTGTGAAATATGAGCCCAAGCCCATTTCGCACATATGCAAAGCAAAACAAACATAAAGAGTTTTTGAGGAAACTTGAGTGACACATAGTGTGTGAGGTCCCTACTCTTTAAATTTCCCAGGAATCTCCGATAGAAAGAAATTCAAAAAAAAAAACAGAACCGGAAACTCAAGCGCCAAATCACGAAGATCTCTGGAGGAAGAAGCTCGTTGAGGAGAATTTCCGATTGTTTTCTGGATTTTTGAGATTGATCCGGTAGCTAGAGAAACAGAGCGAAGAGAGAGAGAGAGATTTTTTTCACAAAGCGATAGGATCAAACTACGTTTAAGCTCGCTTCGCAAACAATGTATGCTTCGGTGGTGAGAATTCGAACGAGATATGGAGAAGATTAAAAGCGAGGCTGTTCGACTTCCCAGGAATCTCCGAAAGGAAGAAGCTGAGATTTAGAGCCGGAAAATCAAGCGCCAAATCGGAGGTTTATACCCTCATCTCCGGCGGAAAGAGGATTTGATCTCGCAAAAGCCGTCAAAGCTATCGTTACAGGTAATTCATCTACATATTTGAAAAAGCAGATCGGGTGATTTGTGAGGACGATGATTAAGTTTGTTGATCGATTCTTCATTGATTGTCACGGAGATTTCGCTTTTTGAATTTGAATCTACACAACAAACTGTTTTCTAATTGCACAACACTGATTCCTCCAGGTTTGTTTGTTTACACCGAATTATTGCCCCTTCTTTGGATTGCAAGGAGATATTCAATCAGATGCTTGTAAGTAACTTGTAATATGAGTCATTCATGATGTTTGTTTGTTGGTTGGATTTTGAGAATGTCCTGTTTCTGTTTTCAACAATCGAATTCATTGTAAGACCGTTTTGCAAATTCAATGTATCAGATGCTTCAGTCTCGACCAGTAGTGGATCCTCCCAGTCCAAGCGATTCTCACTCAGTGTCTTCACTCCACAGCCTTACACTGAGCGTCTTCCTCATCGTCCTCATCCTCCTCATCACTCTTTTGATCACCTTCTCCATCTACTTTCTCCTCCGACGTCTCCGCCGCTCGCTCCTCCCTCCACACTCGAGTTCCGGCGATTGCGCCATCTGCTTGTCCCCGTTCCAGCCTGAGGACAAGCTCCGTCACCTCCCGCTCTGTTGTCACGCTTTCCACGCCGACTGCATCAGCGTCTGGCTCGTGTCGAACCAGACATGCCCTCTGTGCCGCTCTCCTCTCTTAGCTTCTGATGACGCGACTACGACAGCGGAGAGTTTGGCAGCGGATATAGGTCATGATGGTTCCAGGAGCTGGCTGAGGGATCTCTCACGTGGTGTATCCTCCCGTGCATTATCCTTTAGAGACTCCGGTAGGTATTTTACCGGGAGCAGCCGTCGCACGGTCGTGGATTTGGAGGCCGGAGAAGAGATCAGTGAGTATTTCCGGTGGCTCTCGTCGGTCTGACTCGTGACTTTTGCTTCGATTACTAAACATGAGGTACTATTTCAGAGTGTCCATACAAATCTTATAAAGTGACACGAGCTTCTTTGGCTATGTCATCAGCCACATCACATTGTTTGCTCCCCTTTGATTGAAGTACATAAAGGAAACGTTACATGTAGATAAAAAAAGTTTACAATAATATCACCAAGTAAGGGGTATATAATATGATCCTTTGATGTAAAGTCGCTTCCTGTATAAGATCAGGTAATGCTTTGGAGTCCCCATAAAAGTGTATTCCTAGGAGTTTGACTTGATAATCAGCACAGTAGTGATTGCAAGAGCTTCTGCTTCTAAGCGGGAGTTCACATGATTTAAAAAGAGAAATAAAGGCTCTAGGCTCTTTAAGGATTTTGAAAGGCCTTCTTTTTTAATGTCCTATGCCAATAAGATTTTGGTTTGTGTTTAGTGATAAATGGTCGGAATATTACCATAATTTAAGTGATGGGAATATTAGGAATCTCTAAGGTAAAAGCTGAATGACATGAGTCAACGCTAAAACAAGTCATCCTAATTTTAATGATAAAGAAGACCCCAAGGGAAAGAGGCACGTTTATTCCGAATAGGCAGTATATCATGTCACTTTCAAAAGGAACCCATCTGTTACCCAACTTGTTTATTTCCAGAAATAAAAACCAAATCATTGACTTACCAAACCGGTTCAGCAATTGCTGATTGGATTCGATTTATCGACCGATCGGTTCGGTTCTGCTCTACTCGGACTTCATTTTGTTCCCAGTAACAACACTATTTAATTATAATTATAATTAAATTACCCACCGTAATCATTTTCACGAACACGTTTTTTTAACAAGTCGTAATTGTGAAGCAACGTATTGATTATTGCATCCGTGAAAGGGGCAGTTGGGTCAATTTAACCTTTGAGCTATCATTTTATTTTTGACCAATCTTTTTATTAGGTTGATCGATTTGCTCTTTTTCTTTTTCTGTATGAAGTGGGAAAAACGCGAATCACACACAAGATTACGATACGTGTCATAATCTTAACGGATGATCTATTTAGATCACGTGTTTAAATTTTTGTGTCGGGCCTGAGACGTCAGACAAGTGTGTACACTGTATTCTTTTGAATTTTTTTCACGCGAAACTTCGAAGGGATTAGCGGGTAGGACCCACGTGGCCCACATACTATTCAATTCGAATTGCCGTTAAGTCGTTAACTAACGCGAGAGTAACTTTCGTGTTATATAGTATATCTGAAGAGGCCATGGATATGAGTTATAATTACGTTTGATGCCATCACGTTATTTTTAGGTGAGTTCTTGAGGAAGGGCAATTTTGGAGCCTTCAAGAAATTGTATCAGATTTGGTTAACGGCGTTTGATAACGTTGCCGTCGGTTCTGAACTCTTGTTTCTTACGCGTAAGGAAAACGTGCGGGAAATTCTAACCGAAAAAAAAAAAAATTTGCCTGGTCCAAGTTTAAAATCTGGCCGTCCATAAATAGATAAAACTGTACCAAATTAAACAAAAAAACGTATGATAAGATAGGCCATAGATTGCACAAAAAAAAAAAGATAGGCCATAGATTTGCAATACCAAACTCTAAAAACAATATATTATTGATGAATTATTAAAATTATCTTTCTTACGAAATTTCCTTTCTTTCACACGAGATATATTTAAATTTAGTTAAAAATGTCATGTGATAAAATATTACTCCCTTTGTTTCATAATAAATGTCATTTTGAGAAAATGTAACTGGATGTATCTAATACATCCAGTTATAATGCAGATATATTTTCTCAAAATGATACTTATTATGAAACAGAGAGAGTACTAAACTGAATATATCTTTTAATCATTAGTTATAAACTTATAATGATAAACCAAACAACTGTTTGTTTGATCAATCAAAAATAGAGACACCATAATTTGTTAATCTAAACACTTTAAAAAAAAAGTTTGTATTCTATTCAATATTAAAATTAATTTGGTGCGTACATACTGAAAGTTCCTTTTTATTTTTGTTTTCTTTAGTTTATTGGATTCTCTATTAAAGCCAGAAAAACTTATTGGGTAAATGAGTTTATTATAAACACATGAGCGAGCTCGAGACATCTCTCTTGTACTCTTCCATTTTACGCGCAATCCACACACACAAAGAAGAAGAAGATAAACAATACACATAAAGATAAATACATAAAAAAAACTCTGGAGAATTTCCTTCTAATCATTTACAAGATGTCGAGAAATGAAAATGCTAAGGCACAACAGCTGGAGAAGTCCAGTTTTACCCGGCGATGTAGTTTGCTCAGCCGTTACTTGAAGGAGAAGGGTAGTTTCGGAAATATAGATATTGGATTGGTCCGAAAGCCCGATTCCAGTGTCGGGTTATCCGGGAACCCGGATCCATCAGGTACTTTCTCTCTTCCTCTCTCACGGCCACCAGCACTCGTAAACAGACTGAATTTAGTTCTGTTTTAGTTTCTTGATTTGTAAGTCAGTCCCTTAAAATCGGAATTAGCTTCCTCGTTAAGATAAGTAACAAAGAAACGAGAGAATTTATGATTTGATTTAGAAATTGATTGAAATACGGTTCATGAATCCCGAACAAGATGTTCTAGCTCCCGAGAAAAGTTATTTTTTAGAATTTATTCGTTTGATTAGAATAAAGCTGACCAGAGTTTTTATTCGCTTTATTCAGGGAAACAACAAAATGTGATGCATAAGGCAGATTCGGAAACCAAACTCCTCGACGTCATTCAGCGGGTATCAAAAGGCGAACACTCTACCTCATCTGGTGGCAAAGCCACAGATACCAACCTCAGGTCTATATAATGCTCTTTTGATTTTTTTCTTAATTTGAGAAAACTCTTTTGATCCTTGGAAGAGAAATTTGTTGCTTCCCGGTTTTTAAATGGTTTAGATCGGTTTTTAAATGGTTTACAGTGTATCAGAGGCAGGAAGTTCCCAGCTGACCATATTCTTCGGAGGAAGAGTTTTTGTATACAATGAGTTCCCTGATGATAAAGCTAAAGAGATAATGGAAGTCGCAAAACAAGCCAAGCCTGTGACTGACATTACCATTCAGACACCAATGGATGACGACAACAACAACAACAAAAGCAACATGGTTCTTCCTGATCTCAACGAGCCCACAGATTCCGCGGATCTCAATCAACAGCAGCAACACCAAAATCAGCTTGTTGAACGTATAGCACGTAGAGCTTCGCTTCATCGTTTCTTTGCTAAACGGAAAGACAGGTACATAACTTAACCACACTATCTGATGTTCTTTCTTGGATTATGTCGTAATGTCCCAATCACCATAGTTAGTTCGAAAGAGTAACGATTCTCTAACGTATGCTCTCATAAATGATCCTCGTAACCACAATAGATTCTCACAAACCGCGTGATTTACATTTTTTTTTTTGTTTTCCATCACAGAGCTGTGGCTAGAGCCCCATACCAAGTGAACCAAAACGCGGGTCATCATGATTATCCTAACAAGCCCGAGACTGCACCCGGTCAACCGCTTGAGCCGGGACACTCGTCAAAACGACCGGAGAATTCTGTTGCTCAAACCATGTCCCTCACAAAACCAGAAGGTGATAAAGATATTTGTATGGAGATTGAAGAAGTAGGCCAATGTTCGAGACATCTCGAACTTAGGCTATAGTAAAGTTTGCTCAATACAATATATGTTAGGTATATTGAGTTTTTAGATTAACAATTCGATCCTCTGACTTATTATATAAGTGATTTTTTTGCTTAGTACTAAAGTATGTAATCATAGTCCAAACTTGAATATTTACATTTACTATATAGTAAATTTAGATTAGAACTTATTTAAGTCTATAACAAACACTAAAAGAGAAGTGTATATTGTTCCCTTTAAAGCCACCAATAAAAAGATAAATGCTTGATTCTAGATGTAAATCAAAACCTTTTATTTATGTTCAAAAACTCCGTTACTGTCTATACAAAAGCTTCGTTCAATTTGAATTATCAAATTTCCGATTTAGCCTGATCAAGAATTTTTTTACCTCTTCCAATTTGGCTGGTTTTTCCTTTTCAACTTTACAAGTTTTTCAAATTTTATCTTCGTTATTTGCGTTAGTTTCTTTTTGTTTTCTTCTACTATGTATTATGTACAGTAATTTGTCTCGATATCCTGTCCCTAACAATGCTCTATAGAAACATGCTGGAATTTATTTAGTCAATACATAGGTTTCATGGTTAACAAAGTTTCATATGATTGAGATGATATTAAAACACAGAGAAACTTACAATCTTTCCAACTAAGAACTGGATAACAGATTTAGTAATCTGGTTTCAGGCGTAACGCGGGTAAAGAATTAAGTGAACCATATGCATTTTTGTAATTTAATTCTAGGTTGTAATTCGTGAAAATAATAAGCTTAAAGGGTGTATCTTTAATATGAAATAAAATAAGGGGTCGTTTTGTGATTAGTTGTCTGAATTCATTTCATTGAAGGCGTGTCTGCTTTGGACAGTGATTGGGCTGAGCCATCATTTAACGTGCTAATATCTCATTGGCTGTCAGTTCTAAACTTTCTTACAGCCTGTGACTTTAGTTTATCGATGTAAACTAATAAAAAATAATCAATTCAACAAATTCGTAAGAGCCACTCGATTGCTTCCTTCGCTTTCTATCAAGAGACTTCCTTTTTTCCTTCTACTTCTTCATTTTCTTTTTTTTTTCTCAATTTTTTTTTCTCGAAAACCAAAAAAAAACACTTTCGAGCCCTAAAATACAGAGCACCGGTCTCAATTTCATTTCCTGGGAGACAAAAAAGTAAATCAAAGACAATAATTTTTTCCCGAGAAAATGCAGAGGTTGAAGCAGCAGCAGCAGCAGCAACAACAAGTGATGATTCATCAAGCTCTTATGCAGCAACAGTCTCTCTACCATCCGGGACTCCTCGCCGCACCTCAGGTTTCTGCTTTCTCCGTGTGCTTTTCTTTCATTTCAGTGGTCCATTTTTTGTTTTGTCGATTTGGGTTTTTAGGGCTTTCTCACAGAGAAACAAGTGTTTTCTTCTTCGTGATGTCTCAAAGTTTTCTCTTGGATTTCAACTCCTGTGATTGACGATGCTTGTTTCTCTATTGTTCATTATAAGTCAAAACGAGATTTATGGGATTATCACTTATAGCCTTGCTTCTTGTTATACTTGAAGCTTGTATGTAAATATTTGTTAACCATTTTTTCTTTAGTGTTTGTTTTCATTGTTTGATTTTTGGTTCAACAACTCCATGAAAATCTTCGAGTTCAAACTGATTCCTACATTCTGAAGAGTGGATTAGACAAAGGGTCATTTAGGTAGCAAAACTTTTTTTTTCCTTTATTTCTTTCTTTTTCATTTTCTTTCGTTTCCTCTTTTTTTCTTCTCCTTTTTGCAGATAGAACCAATCCCAAGTGGAAATCTTCCCCCTGGTTTTGATCCGAGTACTTGCCGCAGTGTGTGAGTGTTAGGTTTTTTTTTTTTGTATTTTTTGTTCACTTTTATGTATATTTGGTGTTTTGGATTAATATTGTCTCAGTAGGAAGCTCAAGTTTCCAGTTTGTGAGTCTCAAAATTAGTCAGGGGAAACCATACTTCAAAGATGTATAAATGTGTATATATATTGTTAAAGAACTGTGCTTTGAATGAATACGCGTGTGAAAAATGTTTACGCAAGCTTTTCTCTGAATTTTTTTGCTTCTAATAATCTGGGAAAAAGTGATTCTATGTTCTCATCCCGTCATTGAATGAATTCTTTGGTCAGAAGTGTTGGTTATGTGCGGTTTTCACTTTGTTTCTTGTTTAAGTTTCTAAGTTTGTCTACCTTTGAAAAATTGCAGGTACGTTGGAAACATCCATATCCAGGTGACGGAACCTCTGCTCCAAGAGGTTTTTGCAAGTACTGGTCCTGTAGAAAGCTGTAAACTTATTAGGAAGGAAAAGGTTAGTGTTTTCGTAATACTCTACTTGCTATGTTTTAGTGTTTTACTACGATGAACCTTCTTTTCTTGGGTTTTGGCCGTGATTGGTGTATATTCTGATCTTTATGCTTTAATTTGAAAACGGACAGTCTTCTTATGGTTTTGTCCACTACTTTGATCGACGATCGGCTGGTCTTGCAATCCTTTCTCTCAATGGGAGGCACTTGTAAGTTTGTTACTGGACTATTAATCTGTAATTAATCTAGTATGAGCAAGAATACTCTGTTTCCCAAGGTTTGGATTAGATTACATTGGGTTTTGTAACATGCAGGTTTGGGCAACCTATCAAGGTTAACTGGGCTTATGCTAGTGGCCAGAGGGAGGACACATCAGGTTGGTTCATACTCTCATTCTAGACTTTATTTATCAAATAGGGCGTTAGGGGTGACCTATGGGTAACATACTTACATGACACACTGTTGCAATCTTGCATGTGCAGGTCACTTCAATATATTTGTGGGGGATTTGAGCCCGGAGGTTACCGATGCAATGCTGTTTAGTTGCTTTTCTGCCTACCCAAGTTGCTCGTAAGTTTTTTCTGCCGTCTGAGCATTCTTGTATTGGAAATGGAAGCATTAGATTTTGCATTCTGAGCTTTTGGTGTTGTATTTAGGGATGCAAGGGTGATGTGGGATCAGAAAACTGGGCGTTCAAGAGGATTTGGATTTGTTTCGTTCCGTAACCAGCAGGTAATAAAATTTCCTCCTTCAGTCCTCATCTACGAACTGGTTTTTAACTTAAGACATTTATTAATTGCTTCAAATCTTACTACCTTGCGCAGGATGCCCAGACTGCAATAGATGAGATAGGCGGTGAGTGTGGTGATCTGCCAATTCTCTTATCATGATAGAACTTGGAAGCTTTCCTTCTTGCAACTAGTGTAAATATCATAGTTCGAATGAGGTCGTAGATATCTTTGTTTGTCACATTTAAACGCATGGAGTTGAGTTTATGATGAAGTTTGTCTATAACCTGATAAGACTATATGCGTATAGACATAGACCGTGCCATCTACCTTTATTGGCTTGTAACTGATGAGAGATTGATTTCTGTACTTTTCAGGGAAATGGCTTGGTTCCAGGCAGATTCGCTGCAACTGGGCAACAAAGGGAGCCACTTCTGGTGAGGAGAAGCAGAGCTCTGATTCCAAAAGTGTTGTGGAACTAACCAGTGGCGTCTCGGGTATGTGTTTGAGAAGAAAAACTCTACTCAAATGATTTTAGTTCTTACATCTTGATTCTGAAACATCGGCTAATGTGTGCCTGCAGAGGATGTTAAAGATACGAGTAGCGGCGATGCTCCCGAGAGCAATGCTCAGTACACAACTGTTTACGTTGGGAATCTTGGTCCAGAGGTAAGAAAAAAAGACCAATTGTGGTTATAGGGCTTCTTTTGACTTGACACAACCGTCATCTATATCTTGATTTTGTTTGAAAACTAAATGATTTATATATCTGTTGGAGTTTTCAGGTTTCGCAGGTTGATCTTCACCGCCATTTCCATTCCCTTGGTGCTGGAGTTATCGAGGAGGTCCGCGTTCAAAGAGACAAAGGTTTTGGATTTGTGAGATACTCCACTCACGTAGAGGCCGCCCTCGCTATCCAGATGGGGAATACGCACTCCTACCTCGGTGGCAGGCAAATGAAGGTAAAACCAACTAACTTTACTGCTCTTTCTTTTCCGGTCTCAACTCAAGTCATTACATTGATTTGGGGATGCTGAATAAACACTGTGTGCTTTGTTGTGCCCGCAAGTGTTCTTGGGGAAGCAAGCCAACTCCAGCAGGAACAGCATCGAACCCGCTTCCTCCACCAGGTCCGGCACCAATCCCGGGATTCTCAGCGAGCGATCTGTTGGCTTACGAGAGGCAACTAGCGATGAGCAAGATGGCCGGAATGAATCCGATGATGCATCACCCGCAGGGACAACACGCTCTCAAGCAAGCTGCTATGGGAGCCACTGGTTCAAGCCAGGCTATCTATGACGGTGGTTTCCAGAACGCCCAGCAGCTCATGTATTACCAGTGAGTTCTTCCTCGAAGCCGCCATTTCAGTCCAGAGCCTTTTTTTTTTCTTTGCTTTCTTTTGCTATCTTTATGTAATGTAGTTATCATCTTATCGTCTTTTTTTTTCCCTTTCTTTTTCTTCTAACTTATTTTCTTGTTATAATGTTATCATGTAGCTGTGGGTTTGTGATTTGTTACATGCTTTTCTTTTTTTTTCTGTTGTTTTTAAAACTCCCATTTACCTTTTTGCACCTCTTTAAACTTGTTTTTCAGTACATGAGTGATCTGCTTCCTATTCTTTTAGCCGGCTACTTTCCGTCTCTATACCCAAAATCGACATGCTTGAAACGAAATACATGATGCGAATTTTTTATTCAAACGGAGGTGTTGACGTGTCTGTTAACGGTATGTCTGACGGGTCCAAACTTTTTGGGGTTTATCAAGAAAGTTTAGGGTTCAGTTGTCCCGAAACGCAAGTTTAGGGTTTTTTTTTCCATGCAGAAAGACAATAATAGTTTTTTTTTCTTTTTTTTGAACTCTAAAAGACAATAATAGGTAGGTGTTTTTAGACGTTGCAGTAATTGATCGAAAGAAAGAAAGAAATAAAGTGAAACGGCCCAGTTTCATATACTCTGAGGTAGACAGGGAGAGAAAAGCTTCGTTCTGGAGTGAGTTTATGCTAATTCCCTGGTTTCTATACCCATATTTGGCTGTTTTCTCCGACCAGATCTCCAGTTCTTGAGTCAAATTTCTTGTTGCCCAATTCCTATTATCTGAGATAGACAGAGAAGGAGAGAAAGAGAGGTGCATGCTTCAATATCATGAATATAAATGAATTCATAACTAAAATTAGTCCAACTAATTAATAAATGACAAAAATCCCTATGTTATTAAACTATATAAAAAAAACTGAAAAACAAAGATGCGAAATGAAACAGTGAGACTGATTATTGGGAGCGTACATACTTGAAAAATAATATTTTGTCATTAATTAGTTGGACTACATTAAGAAGAAAATAGATATTTATTTCACTATCTTCTTTTTATCTATGTTTTTCAAATGATGTGTTATTAAACTATATAATAAACATCTTGTTTATCATAAAGTTGAAAAGGTATCATATACAATAACATTTAAAGCGTTTCAATGAACAAACAATTTTATGCAAATAATAAGAAAAAAATATATGCAAAATATAAGAAAATTTTGAGTAAATATAATGCAACTATCAGTAAAATGATTTCTTTTATATCAATTTTGAGGCTATTTTGAAACAAATAGAAGATCAAACACACAATATATATTAATCGATGAAGTTGAAGTAATGAATAATGTAACTTTCAAAATTGTATTATAATTAAGACAGCTACAAAAATGACCAAACCATGTGATTTGCTTTCTTGGTTTTGATGTCGGAATTCAGTTGGTGGTGAAGAAGATAAATTCTTCTTAACAACATTCGTCGGACTCAACGCTAATAAGGAATATCAAAAACGCTTTAATGATAAAAACTCAAAAACGTTTCTCTCAGAAGGTTTGAATGATATATGATGAACTTTATTAACAAGTATGTAACTTGGGGGTGATCTGTATATATTTGCTAGGTGAATGCTTTCAGGCTAGAGAGGTCTCTTGTATTGTCAATGAAAGACACAGATTCTATAATCAAGTAATAGTATTTGTTAGTCAAATGCTAGACGGACTCAGATACATAGTTTACATGTACTTTTTCTGCCTGGTGCTTTTCGCTATAACTCGGTCAGGTTGTTTTTCTTTCGCCATCCGTTTGATGTTGGCGAAACTTGTTTAATCAACAGGAGCTGAAGTAAGTTTGAAAACCGTTTTTATAAGTACAAAAACGACTAAACCACATATATAGTATTTTGACTTGTGATTTATTTTCTGGTTTTGATGTTGGAATCCAGATGGTGGTGAAGAAGATAAACTTCTTCTCAACAACTTTGGTAGGAGTCAATGATAATAATGAATATCAGTTCAATAGCAGTATTCTATATCCCTGCTCTATTGCACCATGTGTAGATGATTCTCGGTTCGAGAAGATACAACTGATTCTGAGTGCTTTCCAAGGTAACTTGTTTTTCATTACTAGCTAATATATTTTGTGCTTAATTTTTTTTTAATTGTTGTCTCTTTTATAGGTACAACAATGGTTTGATTACAACATCTGCCATGAAGTCTTTCAAGATTAGGATATAGGATGGTTGTAGACTTCTTTCTTTGTGTTGTAGGAAGCAAAAACTCTAATACTGTATGTAGCTTCGATTTTAGCTACTTAATGTTCAAACTGTGTGTTATGTAACCAAAATCTATCGGTTGTAGCATTCCAAAGTTCTGTTGAGGAGATCGATCCTTTTTGTGGATTTAAAGCTGTTAAAATGAAAGAAACTGAGCATTACTGGGATTTTTAGTGTATCGAATGTGATCGTTACATCATAACACACAATATTTTGACATTGATCATTGATAGTCAAATTTAGAATTTTTGGAATAGATGCATATCAGCATATGCCATGGAGTGAGACCAAATTTTCACTCCAATAAACTCATATTTCTTTGTTGGATAACGTAGAAAGCAAAAACACTTTGATATGTATATAATTTAATTACAAGTTCTTAGTGATCAAAAATATGTTTATCTCATTTTAATATTAAAGAAATCAACAATAATGTACTCAAATCGAACCAAGTAATTCCCCTTCAACACTACAAACTTTGTACTCGTGTTGTTGTAAAGGAAAACACAAGAGTTTGGTTTCTGTTTTTTTTTTCTTTTTTTTCTGTTATCTTGGCTTCGAGTCGTTTCCTTTGCTACGGAACGTAGACAGTGAGAAGAATGATCTCTTAAATTCACCATCTTTCGCTCTAAAGCTCCCTTGATGAACCGAGTTGTTTGAAGCTTTGAAACAGAAAACACAAAGCTACGATCAGAGGACTTTCATGAAACCAATTAAGACAAACAAAAGTAAACAGATTTGACACCTTGTTCATCCTCAGAAAGCTGACTTTGAGAAGACGCCATTCTTGACTTCCTCAACTCGTCCGATGATCTATAAGCAAAATCATCGTCGCCTTCAGATGTCGTCACAGAAGCCCAATCCATTAGATTATCCGCAGCACGAGTTTTCTTCCCAAACTTTAGCAGACGTTTGATCCCTTTCGCTAGATCCTTCCGAGAATGGAGTGGAGAAGAATTAGAAACAATAACAGGACTCTGAGCCGTTGTTCCCCATTTCTTCCTCATTCTCGAGCTCCAAGAAGCAGGACTCCCCATGGGAGAATAATCCATGGAAGCATCAGCATCTGAGTGCTCGTGCGGATAAGAGAATGCGTGTTGCAGGTTTGAGTTCCATGAGAGAGGACTGTCACTAGGTGAATCCATTAACGAGGCAACACTATGCTGAAATGTTAAAGGTAGAGCATTCACCGGTAAGTCTACCTGAGAAACTGATCTCAAACAAGTGACATTTTCATCGTCTGAGGAGTTCTCGACTTTGTCGCTAAGTGAATGCTTTTCATCAACAATATCCTCAACCACTAGAGTTTCTTCCATTTCTCCAGCTTCTTTTAGAGGAGTCTCCACGACTTCCTTTTCTTCTACTTCTGCCTCAGAGTCAACTTCATCAAACTCTTCATTCCTCTCTGGTACATCAATGTCACTGTCTTGCTTCTGATTTCTCTCTTTGTTCATCATATCATCAGAGTAGAGAGTTGTCAATTCTGTGAACTCTATGTTCGCAGAGAAGCTTTTCCTTAACGATCTTGGCCTCCGGGGCTTAACAGGAGGCGATATGTCTTCCTTTGCGGTCTTCTTATTACCACTTCTCACCTGTGTTCGCATCATAGGAGGATTTCTGACAGCTAAAGAAGATGGTTTTGTGTTTTCTTTCTTAGGATCAGAGAAATTGGGAACAGAAGATTGTGCAACCGGATTTATCTCTGTTGTTCTTCGCACTCTCCCGGAAGTAATGTTAGTGTTTGAAACTTTACCTGATACCGGTTTTGAGACTCGGGAGCTCCGGTTTGGTGATGGACCCTTTCTTACTTGGGAGCTCCTTGGAGCACTCTTTCCAACGACTGGCTTATCTTTCACGTCTTCCTCTTCGCTCTGTAATGAGCTTATAGGATGCTGTCAAAAGATCAAGAAGAGCTTTTTACCAAATCAAATTTGCAAAAATACTAAATAGCAAATCTTTTAACTGATTTCTTTTGATACCTGATACTTTTTCAAACTCGACCGAGCATTAAAAGATCTTAATTTCTCTGCGCGTTGGCGGGTACTTGATATCGAATCCTGCCTCTTCTCGGAAGCAGCAGAAAACTTAGCCTTCATCTCGGTCCTACTTCTCTCAAGAGCTTCTTGCATTGACTTGAGTTTAGTTTCTTTCGAACTCCACTCTTCTCTCAGTTTTGCATCCCTTTTCTTCATGTACGTCTCATACAGCTTCCCTTTGGAACCATCTGAAAAACTTAACTCGGATAAATTCCGCCGCATTACAGCATTCCCGTTGCCTTTATCATCACCAGCTGATTGATCCACTGGAAGAACCTGTCGTTTATGCTCTGCAAACATCTTCTCAAGCTCATTTGCCTTCTTTTTCAGCTCATCATTAACCCCTTGAGGGCTTTCCCTAGACATTCTTGTCCTCTGCGTTTGATCCACAGATGCTGCACGAGCTCTATTATTGTTGATCTTTCCAGCTGAATTTGCATTCGCGGGACTAACCTCAAGATCATCCTCTACATCAAATGATCTTTGTCCTTGTTCAGACCCTGCAGAATCATTAAGATGTACAGTTAAAATATTAGTATTCAAAACCTTGACTTCTGAAACGATGTTCAAGATCTTGTAAATTTTAAATTACGTTGGGTTAAGACTAACCTGCAGAAGTTGGTTTTGTAGAGGTTGGTTGCTTGTCTAATGGAAACATCTCTTTTTTCCGGCCTTTTGGTTGAATATCATCACTTTTGATATCAATACCATTTGCTAAATGAGCTGATCGAGATCGCGTATGTCGATAAGGGAACACAACAGATGATGGAGCCACATTGTGGGACTTGGATGCATAACTCTCCTCTTCTCTCTGCCTGATAGCACCATCAGTCTGGTTTTGAGAATCATCACATTTGGTAGAACACACATCGTCATCATCATCAACCTTTATACTGTTTTCCTCAGACTCTCTTGGCACTGTGGCGTCAGGATTACCAGCTGATGGTGCACTCGAGGGACCTTCTTCGGTGCTACTAGTGTCAGACTTCTTGTTATCCGACGTCAAATCAAAGCTCATGTCACTAACAATACTCCATCTTCTCAAAACAGTTTTTTCAGGGAATGCAGGAGCAGCTGATGAGACATCAGAAGAAAGCCTCCTTAACTCTGTGGACTTAGCCACAACCACCGGTTTGGTTCCTCCAGAGTTTGAATTTTCCTTCTGTTTGTTCTCAAAGAGATTAATCCGATCTTGTACGCTGAGTCTCCTCGTAAGTTGACTGGTCTTAACCGTAGAAGTAGACTCATCCAAACTCTCATCTTTTTTCTCCTCTTCATCTTTCTTAGTGCTCTCAGCACTTTGAAGTTGACTGACGTTTGTTTCACTGTCTGATGTTTGTGTGTTGGTCTTCAAGTTCTTCGTGATCAGGTCTGGTCTTCTTTGCCATAGTGAAATATATTTACCGCATGCTTCGCTGATAAAGAAAGATACTGAGATCAATTTTAGAACACAAATGCAAGAAAGTGAAACACTCAAAAAAAAAGAAAAAAAGAAGTGCTTACTCCAAACGATGTGCGCCGAATCTATCAGCAAAACGTTGGAGATGAGAAACAGAATTAGGGTCAAAACCATTAGCTGACGCGTGAGCAATAGCTGTGGTTAAGTCCTTCTTAATTGCATCAAGTCTTAAATCTATAGCTCTTGAGAGCTCCTTCCTGAATGTATAATCAAAGCAGAACAATCAGCAAAACACACACTTTGACGCTAATGTAAAAGCAGAGAGCTTTACTTACTTTGTTGCATCCGTTACACCTCCATCGTCTGAAACATGGAACAGAAAATTGGATCAAGTTTGGTCGTAAAAATTTTAAAATTTGATCCAACTATGGAGAAATTTAACAGACCCTGGGAATATAATGTCCGAGCTGCTTCCAACTGTGACATCTCCAAATCAAATGTATTGACTCTTTCCAAAACTTCTGGACTATTAACAAACTGAACAAATCTGGAAAAAAAAAAAGAGAATGAATAAGATTAACTAAGCTACTTCAATTCTTGTGTTAAAAAAGGAAAATCAAAATGTTTTTTTTAAACCTCTCGAGTGTTCTTCTTGTGAACCAGGATTTGTCATTTTCGTTTTTTCCTACTTCTGCTCTAAAAGAGGATTGTGATTTCAGAACACTCAGATGATTCACAAATGGTTCGATCAATCCCGAAGCCAGTTTCTCTGTTTCTCCATCACTCGATACAAACAGTTCGCATCTGTAACACACGGCGCATAAGATCTCAACATAGAAGAGCATAAGCATTCATACAGAACATTTCAGTCGGAGACTAAGATTTTACTCACCGCGAGTGTTTTGGCGAAAGCTCAAATATAGCATAGTCGAGAATGGTATCAGCCTTCATTTTCGCTAGACCGAAATGTGAATCATTCAACAGATGATAATATATCCGTGAGAGTAGTATGATTCAACATAAGAATCTCAAATCCACGCCAAGAAACCTGAGGAAGCAACAAGAGTAGAATGGACTTTTTATTAATCAACGAAATTGGCCAATCTCACGAGACTGGTAAGTACATAAATGTAGCAATAAAGATTTACCACACACAAAAACGAAACAGCATTCAATTTCAACAATGATAGTAAAACGCAGCTCCGTAACTATAAAACATAAATCGCCAGAAATTGAAACCGATGCTTCCCAGATCTGACCTCAACACTACAACCCAAATGAAAAAGAAACCAGAACTTGACACATCCGAGAGAAACCCAGAATTCAAATTCCAAAAATCATCCCTGGAACAAGCTGAATTATGCCATGATTGCAGATTCCAAAGATAAACTAATCAAAAGCACGCAACTTTAGCAGATGAAGAAGAAAACAGAATTTAATAAAGTTAACGAACTTACGAGTTACGACAGTAGTTCTTTGATCTCTCAAACTGAAGAAGAAATTTTTTTTCTCTCTCTCTCTCTCACACCCTCTCTGATACTGAAGATATAGAATGTGAAGCTCTAGAGAGAAAGAGAGAGCTTCCTTCGGACAACTTTCACCTTTATTTTTTCTCCGTCGCGTAACAGTCTGTAACTTAATGGGAAAATACGAAAGACTCAAAGAGTCGAGACGAAGATACCACTTATTATTATCTTACCAAATTACCCTCAATTAAACCGAACCGAAACAAACAACAACTAAACCCGGTTTCTAACATACAGAACTGATTTTTGTCAATTATGATAAATTAGTTCTATTTCATATAACTAAAGCTAAATGATCAATCAAACTCGCAAGAGATCCGATAGTACTAATTTGGATCGGCCAGTGGAATTCCCATACTTGGTATTGGTCCTATTGGAAGTGATTTATTAGGATGTGGGCAATTTTGTAATATCAGCTCAGTAGGAGAGATGTGGTCAAGGCTCTACTATGTGGACCAAACATCCAATTATCGGATTTTAACGGTAATAAACTTATTTGGGGAAACAAAATTATAAATACGATAAAAGAGACAACGAAAGTCGCATATATATTTTTGTTTAATTTTGTCAACCTCATATCGTTTTATTGTTGTTTTATGGGAAACTATTTCTCTATTTTTTGTGAAATTTCCTTGTAGAAGTCCAAAATTTCGTACATTTTATTTATCCACTTAGTTGAAAATTTTCATTTTCAATGTAGGGGGGAAATCCATCGTCTCATCAACATATATAAGAATATAATAGCTATTATTTTGAGTATTTACTGATATTTATGTAAATCGTGAGTAATAATAATACTACTATAAAGCTATTTTCATTGATCAATAAAATCAATGAGTTCTGTTTCAACCTAAACAAAAATAGTTTTATAATACATTTTCCCCTTAAATTATACAATATATATATGTTAATGTAACATACGATTTTCAGTTATTATTTTTACAGAAAATCATGGAATAATTATTAACAAAACACGTGAAGTGAACCTTCACGCGTAATTTTATTCTTCTCACTTTTAACAAAAGAAAAAGGTATTATTCTTCACATGCAACATGAAAGATCAAAATATCGTTCATTAATGCCAAATTGAGTGTACGTCGTCTATGTTTTCCAATTAATATGCTAACATCAACATGAAATTAGCGGCTAATCCCTTTAACATTGAACACCTTATGGAAGTATTTTGAGGCAACTAATCATAGTAAAATAAAAAATTAAAAAAGTAATCATAGTAATTTGAAGAAATTATATATTTTCTATCTACTACAAAAGGAGCGTTTAGTGACCAAAGATGCTTCTAGATTGTCGGTATGACATAAGAGCTTCGGCACATGCGACATGTTCCTCTCATTCTCTTTCCTTTTTTCCTTTTGTCCCATGTGTCGTCGTCAATAATTAATCTCTCTTTTTAATCTTCATGCGAAACTTAATATTAATATATTGATTGATTACGTTTATAACTTTGACGATCAAAATCAACTTAATTGATTACTTATAACAAATAAGCGTATTTGATCTTTTGGCATACTGTACTGACAATACCTAATTGAAAACGTTGAGGGGAAAAAGAAGAAATAAAAGCAAACCGGTTGATATCTAAAATTATAAACCATCACTACTCCAAATGATGGAAGCAGGAAAATTCGGACGTATACGGAAATCAAATCCTCGTTACAACAAAGAAAGAGTATATAAACTCAAATGCATAAAATTGCTCTCAAAAGTCTACTTATTATCTGATTACTCTCTCGATAAACCGGAAAAGAGAAATTAAAAAGGTTTAGTTTCCCAAACCAAACATTGTGCAGCTTTTTTTCTTCGCCGTGGACCACACAAAACCAACCCGGGTGGTTTAGTGGGTCCCGGTATCCACCGAAACAACCGCATGATCAAGCGACTATGTACAGAAAAAAGGGAAAATAAATCCAATGAGTAGATCCAACGGTACAGATTGGACAGTAAAGAAAACAGCTGTACAAAATGGGCCCTACCATCTGACGAACCGGTGATTACACGTGTGTCTCTATCAAGAGAAGGGAAATGAATAAATAAATATTGTAAGCCGCCCTCCGTTTAGGGTCCAACTAGGTTTATTACGTACTGAAAACATATAAACCTCATTATTTTGCAAGTTTACAATGGAAACACGTCGTTATACAATTTTATGTAATTTCTTCGTTTCCCACCAATTTAGTATTACCATACTCTCTCTTATTCAATCACGATACTACTATCGTTTTTAAGTACTGTATAAACTAGTTGACCAGAAAGGATAAACTAAAAAACACAAGGTTAATAATATCCCTTTTAAATTTGTGTGTCGATTTATTATTTGATGACATACTAAAACATTGCTCAGAGTGATGACGACCGACTAAAGTTCAACAATCTGTTGTCCATCGAGTATGAACTCCGGCCTGGTTTTTACAAAGCTAAAAAGCCAAGAACATACTAAAACATCATATAATGTTCACACCGTTCATGGCGATCTCAAGGCTTTGATAGAGTCAATTTCAACTCGGAAATCACCTGCTCCTGATTTAGCTCCAACCGCACCACCTTCTGCGTTTACCGATAGTGACATACCTAGAACACGCCCTTGATTCATCTCCATCTCCACATCGATTACATTTCCTTTCCATGTCGGCAAGTATCGAGCTAGAGGGATCTGATATATTTACACTCTCGTTACTAAATGGCCTTAGGCTAGAAGTGAAACATTCAACTTAAATTCATCATAATCGCCATCTGTCTTTTTGGTTGGTTATATTTTCATCTAAAAGAGGTTTTTATCTAAAGAGTGATGTGTATAATGCTCTAAAAACTCTTTCTTGGTAACATCTATAGAGGTAAGACTTGCCTTAGCGGTGTACCAACTGTCCTTCGGAGCAAAAACAAAAGCTTGCCACGAGTTATCTTCTGCTTGTCCCGGTGAGTTCACCCAGTTTTCGGTATAGATCTGAATCAAAAATCAAGGTTTAGTATACCAAAAACCCTTTTGTGACTACAACCAACGTTTGTTGTTTCACTTGGAGTAAAGGAGAAAAGGTGAGTATAAGCATGAAACTTACGGTGGAGATATAACACCTTCCATCTCCTCTGAGTCTCAGGGCTATTGCATCATACCCGTCGAGATCAATGAAGCCATCAAACTGCAAAAGCAAAAAGAATGTAGAGTTAGTTGGAACAGTAACGCTCAACTGACTCACAAAGTCTTCTCGTTACAAAAACAAGATGACAATTTAGTAACCCGTTTTTCATCCTGTCTTCAAACAATGATTGTATGTAAAAGTATTATTTCGATTAAGAAGGCTCTGTAAGAAGAAATGAAGCTGAGAATTGTTAACCTTCTTTGAGCGCATTCCACAGAAGCCACTCCGACTCATCTTCCACTTTGATCCCTCACTAATGTCTACGGAAAGGTTCCCCGAGAATATTCCTATAAACGATATTTGGGTCAAAAGCATCACTAAGTGGAGCAGTGTAGTAAACATAATGAGACATTAAGAAACAACGGTACCATAACAAGGAAAAGATCTCGTTTTTTATTGATGAACTTAAAAACAGCGAATGATAAAAAGGCAGATAAATCAGCGAAGAAACTACTATTTTGCTAACCAGTGCCACCAGAACCATTTCCTCCATCTGGGATCTCCAAGGAAGCCGAAGATAAACCTGTAAAATAATTATCAAACATGTTGTCACCAAAATGCATAACGAATTGTTCCCTTGTCAATTAAATTCTATGCAATGGGAGTCTTATTTTGTCCCAGTAGTTGTTGATATAAATCAACTAAATCGTGGAAATGAAAGGGAAAAATAAAAGAAAAATATTAGACACTCTTTACCGAGAAAATGCTTGAACCTGTCTACTTAAGTACCTCCATATTCAGAATCAGAATAGAGATGCCATTTCTTCAAGTCTTCTTTCGAATTGAACTTAAATATAGTCTTCTCTGCAGGTGGTACCCATTCTTCAACGTTCCACGTAAGAGCTAGCAGATAGAAGAGTGGTGAAGATATGTCACAAAATAGCACTCCCTGCTACATTCAAAAGCATAAAGGCTACTAGAGAAATATAAAGGTAATCCCAAAAAGCTTATTTTGTCTTGGAACATAAAACCAACGTCATTTTTTTCCTCAAACATCACTTGCTATCAGTCACTAAGTATAAGCACAAGCAAGAGTTGAACAAAAAGGAAACATCAACACACGAACAGGAAATTAATAGAGTACGAGCCATCATAAAAGTAGCAAGTGAATATACCCTTCTTTGTTGCATTTACAGAGGCTTGCAACAATGATCGAAACCTTGACATGTCGCTGTATCTGCTTTGCATGTGAAAGTGAAGAAAACGTGTATAAATATAAAACATTGATTGTTACGAATTAACGCTCCTATTTTCAATGTCAATCACCAAATTACACACACGAAGACTCTATGATCAGAACCACACTCCAACAAAGCATGTAAGATAATATATCCTTGCAAAAGTTAGCTATATCAGAACTTCACGCATAACAGACAGAAAATACAACTGCATAGGCCTAAATCGATAGTGATGTGATTCAAGGTACCTTCAGGAGCCAAAGCTAAGACCTTATCCAAGAACATATCAATACAGAGTTAATGAGGAGCCAACGGTTTCCAATACACCAGCGAATAAGACTATTTACCCACTGAGGCATTTCGACAAACACCTTGTATGCCAAACATTAGATTAAGTCATCACAAGCGTAAAGAGAAAACAATACAAGTATACAACTTGCCGCCACATTCTTCAGAAAAAAAAAACCCGACACAAATCACAGAATCTATAAAAGGATTGCCATTTAATCATTTGCTAGTCCGAAATTTCTCAGGAACAATAGAAAGAATACTTAAAACATGAAGATCTGATAATTAGTACAAGCGAAATGCTTACAACACACAAATAATTATCTCTATTCTTTGGATTTTCGCTAGAAAAAAGCAGCGAGTAACGCAGTAACTCACTCACTGGAATTTCCGTCACCGTCGCGACCGTTGCACAATCAGCGTCGGTCACCACCGATAAGCGGCAGTCAAACCACCAAGAAGCACGTCGTCGTTCTATCATGCGCTGCGTTTCATGATACAAGTCTTCTATAATGGGCCTATTTGGGCCAAGTTCTCAGTTACAGCCTTAAAAAAGTATGTTAAATCGGTGAGATAGTCAAATGAACGAATATATACTTCACTTAAAGCTAATAATAAAATTGTTCACCGTTTGAAAGATTAGGCAACAATATAAGAACTACATTACTTGACACGAGGATCTGTGGTGTAAAGAACTACATAATATGGATAGTTTATTTATTATGACACCATGATTTTTTTCTAGGGCATATAATACATTGTGAAACTCGGACATACAATTATAAAGTTATTATATACTAGTATTACAGTATGTTTTTATTATTAGTTTGAATTACTTCTTCCGTGACAATAATTTCTGCCACTAGAAAGGCAAGTAGGACCGTGCGTGCAATTGGATGGCCATGCGCGTCATGTGGCGGCGGTTTTTATTCTTTCGAAATACTATGATATATGTACATCGACAATCATTAGAACATCAGTTTTATCATGAACTACAAATGGTAATTTTATTTATCAAGGGAAGATGTCCTTGTTAATTAAGAGTGCCAAAACTCAAAAAAAATTGCTCGACGAAAAAAAAAGCAAATGAAATGTTTCGTGACCGCATTGGATCATGTTGAATCAAATCAAAATTATCAATCAATCTATATATATATATATATATATATATATAACAAGAAAAATAAGTATATATCGTCGTTAATAAGTGTAGAACTCAGCCAACTCCTCGACGGATCCTCTTTCGCGATCATCATTATCATTGCCCTGATCGGAGCAACTGTTTTTGAGCATCCATAACAAGTGCTCGAACAATACGACTTCGCAAGCTACTAAAACTGTCTTTTGATCGTGCCGTTCTTCGATGAATCTTGAAGATCGATCAAGTAGTTCCTGGAAAAGCGGATGGTCGATGACGTGTGAATTAAGCATGTAAGGTCGTCGAGACTTCCCGACGTAAACCATTTGAAGATCGTCGCATTTTGAGACCTCAGAGACGGCGGTCGAGGCTGTGGACACGGAGGTTGAGTGGTGGTTCTTGGTGAAGGAAGGCCATTTCTTCATGACCGACTTGAGTTTTGTTAGCTTCCCAAATTTAGCCATTTGTAAAAATTAAATCTTTGATTTTGAAACTGAAGGTTTTTTAAACCAAAAGAGGCTAATTAAAGAGAAAAAACAAATATTGGATGTTTTCTTGAAATTTGGGTTTGGGTTTCTGTTGTGTGTGTGTGTATCAAGAATTAGTCTGGAAGATGACAAAGTTACGTTTTTGGGACGTAAGAAGGAAGAATTAGATTCATTTGTATTTATACTGAGAGATATAGGTAGAGAAAGTAAAGGGGAGCAGTTTATGAAGATAAAGGGTACAGAATCCGTAAATCTAGTGTCCCCTTTTGCTCTCAGTTATCATATTTATATATTATATTGTATATATGTGTGTGAATGCATGTTGATACGTGGTACGCGTGTGGGTGGGCTGGACGGACAATCTCCTACTGTTGTGTGTTGTTGTTTAATGATCGGACACAACTTGTGGAAGGGAAGCTAATAATTGAAGGAACTTTAGAAACACTTTTATAAAATGGTCCAAACTTTATCTATAAATAGTTTACGTCAAGAGAAATCAAATAATGAAAATTATAACCCCCCCCCCCCCCCCCCCCCCCCCCCCCCCCCAAAATCACAAGTTCATTACTCAAGTTGATTAGTATTAGAAATCACTGTGATGATTTATTTAAACACGAATCCAGGATATAAAGTTGTTTATAAAAGTAAACGCAAATAATAGTTGCTTATGTGCATTTGACCTTAATAGATTTCTTAAAATTAATTATATGCTATAAATGGTAGCATACTTTCAACATTGAAATTTACATATATAAACTTCGAAACTATAAATTACTGTATAAATTTTTTAAATTAAGAACCCGTATATTCTGATGTGTAACAACACAAGTTACAACCATGGTCCTAGACAATGTAGTAGGTATTTATTATTTAACATACAATCTCTATTGATTGAGCTTTTATATTGTTTTGTTGAATCCAGCCTTTTCGAACTGAATTTGAATACGAAGAATATAACTGTGTTTTTTATGTATGTTATAAAGATCGGACAGCTATTGTTTTTGGTGGGAAAACAATTGCCAGCCAACAGCCAACAGAATCAAAATATTTAATTAAAATAAAATAAATAAAATACTCTGAACAAACAAGTTAGTTGCAAGAGCAAACAAGCCAGTTGGGACTTGGGATGTTATTGTTAGAGAGTGCGTAACACTTGTATCAATAGACTTTTTCTTCGTCTTTAGATTAAAATACATTAATCCATAGAAAATTGTTTTGGTCCAGATTTTTGTTACAAATCGGTCGGTCTCGCGAAAAAATGTCGATTTTTTTATATTAGGTAAAGAATATTACGAAGCATATTGTGTTGCTTGATAGGGCATTACAATCGGTTCCTAGCTTCATGCGACATGGAGATAAAAACTAGGGTTCAGAAGAGATCCCAGCGCCATTTCGCATGTGATGTATTTATTTTGTTGATAATCTATCAATACAATGCGACATGGTGTGTGTTCCAACTTCTAATCACATTATCACAACACAATTTATTGCAGTTCAAGAATTGGGCCGTAATAAATTACGAAGAGAAAGAAACAAACCAAACCCTCTATATACGACAAAAACAAAGAAATCAATTTTTGTGGGTGAGTGATGAGAAAAGGAATGTAAACAGTTTTGGTAAGGAAAATAAAATTTAAAAAACAAGAAAACGGGACCTTTACAAAGCTGAGTCCGGATATTTACAAGATGCGGCTGTTACTGCTGTTTATTATGTCTGACCAACCCTGCCGTAGGAGACAAGTAATCAGCGTTACCTTCCCTTGCAAGGCACAGTTTCTTCTCCAAATCCTTTTACAATGCTCTTCCGGAGGCAACCCACCGAGTGAAATCATTTGAGAAGCCAGGTACTTTTTCGGTGACATCTCTTGGAGGAGACTGTAACGATGGGAAAATTCCGACCTAGTCAGTAGTGTCTCTGTTTGCGAGAAAGATTACAAGTAACTTGAATAAGAACGATATGGTGATGAAGAATTTACCTCAGAACTCATGTTCGTATTAGTTCTGGAAGTGACTGATTCTTCCAGGTCGGTGAAGAAGTTATCTGACGACATTGAGCTGAAATAAACATTTAGAGCAATATTACCACGGCTTATATATACAAAGCAAGGTTTATATGTCTGAGTACTGTAAATGGGTTTGCAAGGTGTCCGTTCTTATGACAGGGTGTTAGCGCGGTTTAATGTATCAAAAATGCCATCTAGTAACCATTACCATGTATGTACATATAATGATGAATATTTTTACCTGTAACGTTCAAATATTTCTTCTGCTGGAGTGAATTTAGTTTGGTACGAGTGTCCAAAACCAGGTATATCTTCGGGCCTGTGAGAGTCAGCATTAGAGCTACTGCCTGGAAGCACCTGGCTTGATCCTGCTCCTCTCAAATGATCTTCATTGCGCATAACCGAGCTGAAGCTGAAGATGTTATCAAAGAGGAAGAATGAATCAAAAAAAGAGTTAACAATCAATGCTTGCGACAAGTTCATAGAGACTCTGAGATTCATATACCTAAAAGAAGCTGCTTCAGTTTCATAGAATGGGAACTCTGAATTGGTTTCCGAGATGCCACCGTTTAACCCTTCACGTGAAGGCTGAGGAATTTCTTGTGCCAGCTCCTCCAGATTCAAATCAACGTCCATGAGAATGTTATCGGAAAAGGATCTCCTAATTAGTGGCCTGCACAGTTCATATAGTGTATTGGAAGATAAATTAATATGTTGACGTTATATATCAACTTCAGACTAAGTTCTGCGTTGAATTATGCTGGTTTTTCAGCGAAAATAGGTACCTTATATTTTCAATATCTAAGTTAGAACTAGTTCTTCCGATGTTGTGCTGGTCAGGATCTAACTCCCATATTGCTGGGCTCTCTAACTGAGGTTGGAAATGGCCCAAGAACCTGTCGAAAGAAACAATATTTTAGATACTAAACCAACACTCATATCTAGTTAAAAGACAGGAAAAATCTTTAAATATTCTTGAAATGGAGCTTACAAATTGATGGCGTTCTGCTTATGGCTGTCCTGATAAGCATTATTATAGTGACGAGTCAACGCAATGATGATCTCACGAGGCCTATCCACCACGTTTCGATTACCTCTCAGATCACTGAACATCTGTAAAACCAAAAAAATTCTAAAGTTGATATACACATTATTTAAAGATCCATCTAAAATCTACTAGAAAAAATGTGTTGGGAGTCAAAATCACCTTGCTGTGTGCTTCAGAGCCACCATATTGCAACGCAAGTGTATCACCCATGTTTTGGTAAGTATCCATCAAGCTTAACGCCAAAGGATTGTTAAGATCTACGATAGGGGGACCTGTAACACCCAATGTTTGCAGCTGCTGATCAAGAGCTACTAATCCAAAGGCGTACTGAGCAAAGTTAGTCCGATCCAAACAGTCGATGCAGTTGGTCCTCAAGACTCCATTTTGATTCTTCAAAGCTTCATTATTTGAACTACTTGCCTCCTCATCTTGACTCGGAATAGGGTTACTGGAGCATGGTGGCATTAGTATTAAAACTTACCAAAATAACGTGCAATATAAATTCAAAATTACATGTATTCGAGAGATGGACTAGTAAAAAGTACAGCTAGTGTTACACAAGAAGTACATTTTGAGAATACATATCATACAAAACTTACTCGTAAAAGGACTCATTGACTACTCTTTCAGCTCCTACACCTGAAGGAGCTTCACAGTAAAACAAGTCAGTCAACCCCAATGCTTTCCTTGCAAAGATGCATAACCTGGTGAATGCATCATCTACACCACTGCAAAAATCAAAGGGAAAATGAGTAACAATTTTTAAGATGCAACACTTATTAGAAACCAACCCACAAATATCTGCGGTGCATAATTGCACTACCTTCTATAGTGTTTACTCAAATCAAAATGAATTGCATTTAAACGGTCCTCGACTTTCTTGTCTTTGTTGATATGTAAGATTGCCTTTGCAAACTCTGCCCGCAAAATGGTTTCTCGACGCTTTCTCTCACTTGACTGATAACAAAAAAAAAAAAAAAAAAAAGTAACACTCAGTCTTTCAATATCCAATAAAATGAGGAATGTAATAAATGTGAGTTGTTCTAGAAAATGGGAAAGTCTACCTTGAGAAGATTCAAAATGATTATGTGTTCCCCATATCTTTGCCTTAGATTCTTAAAATGTTGTTGGGTAGCCCCATAATTCTCCTCTTTCTTGTATACTGCGACTCAAATTAAAAAGACAGAAAGTGGAGTGTTAAGATACGAAAGACGTAAGGATACTTTTGCTATATAATGCATATGGCCGCCCATACATATAATCTCGGGTTGTGGGTTGAACAGAGATGTCGCCTGTGACCAAAATAAGGGTATGGAGCCTCGATGCTGCACAACTGATGTTATCGGGATTGGTTGACCCTCTGGAACCTCTCTGGAAACAATCTGCTCTGTCTCAACGTCATTGGCTACTCTGCCTATATTGTTTACGCCACGCCTTAAGTATCTGCTCATTACCAGGGAGGAAGATAAGAAAGCTTGTAGTTAAGAGCAGAGGCAAAGAGTGTTGAAACAGACATTTACGTTACGGAGACATTAACAGAGAAAAATAAAAGAAAGGAAGATTATCAACTAATGTTTTTCAAGATGAACAAGTACCTTGTACCAGCATAATGCCGTGAACGCCGAGCAATGACAGTCAATACAAAATCTTCACCAGACACGGAGCATTTAGTCTGGACAAAGCAAAGGAAACGTAGACATTAAGGTATTTTTATCTTCTGATGAGTTATTTAGATTAGTAAAAGTTTTTGCATTTGATTAATACCTGTTGAAAGAATCCGTATATCAATGCAACAGTCCATATGGTATTGCGCAGCACCCTTCTGATGGTGCGTGTTAAATGTGCGTTCCACACGAACATGGTGTTGTCGTGAGTGTTTCCTCTCTCAGTGTTGCGTAGGTTCTTCTGAAGGCAATACATGAGGTGATACGTGTAGCTGAAGTAGAAGTTTTTGGTAAGATCCATCATGCTTAGGAGCCTCCTGTACCTATAACAGAAGAGAGGGAAACATGTCGCATATCGATATGTGTTCTGCTTAACTAAATATACATAAGAGAGTTACAAGAATTATCTCGAATAAATAAAATACTTTCGCTCGTCTACAGAAACAGCCACTCTCGTCTGAACGGAAGGATTTGGAATCACGATCGTTTGACTCTCGGCTATACCGTAAATCGTATGGCCGCAGATCTCGCCGACTTTCTTCTTCTTGGTTATGACCAGCATGTAATAGGGCTCCAAGAATCTCACAAACCCTGCACCCCAAGAATCAACGTTAATTATTGCTCCATGATGAGTCCAACCAAAAACAGTGAGAGAAAGTGAAGAGGATGTACGTACCAATGATGCCGTAGCAAGTTGTGACTGGTTCGAGCCCACCATGCCTCCTGTTGCCTCGACTTATCCATCTTTTCAGTTCGCGCATTTGCGCATTTGTATACCATGTGGGATCTTCAAACAAGTTTAGCTCGGTTCGGTCCGTTCGATCAATCTTAAGAATCCTCCGAAAGCTTTTGCTCTCGTCTCTCCCAATCAAATAAAAATTCTGCACAAACAACTCATTTCTTTCACAAAACTTCGGACCAAAAAGGTAGTGATCTCGAATTAAACATATATCTTGGATTTTTTAAAACTAAAATCCATAAAGTGATTAACAGGTTGAAATATTTCAATTATACAAAACTTAAAACCAAAGACACTACATTATGTCAAGCTAAAGCGCTCGTGCTTTACACTTCATCCATTTGAAACCACCAAGCAAAAACGTAAAGACATACTAATCGAATCAAAATCGAACCATTTTTACAGAATTTGAATCCAAAACCGGGAAATTATGATATTAAGTCAAAACAAAATCAAAATCCATAAACTATAAATGAGAGATCACATTGGTGCGAATCAGTAAAGAGAATACGAACAATAATAAGGTTCACATAATCACAGATCATAATCGTACGGACATTAAAAGAGAGAGGAGAAGTGATATTTTACCGAGGGAGTTTTGTAGAGCTTGAATTTGGTAAGAACGGGCAAGTTAATCAGTTTGGGCCTCGGGTCAACCCGAGGCTCCGATCCCATCAGACCAGGCAAATCTGAAATTCCGAACCGGAAGAGAGCTCGGAGCCGGTTTGAGACCGATTTCGAAGAGGTCGATACAGAGAAACAGCCGAACCAGATGAGATAAATAGAGCGTGAGGGAATATAGTAGAAATCAAAATCGAATTTCGCAGAAGTTTCTCAAAATTTGAGAAGAAGAAGAAGAAGAAGATAACGACGACCAAAGACGATTCGATGAAGAGGATAGAAGAGTGGAGCCGTCGAGGAAGAGAGAAGAAGAGACCTGTTAAAAAGGTAAAAAACTAATTTAGTTTCTCCTCTTTTTTTTTGTTTGTTTACCTTTTCGGCGCTAAATCGACTGTATTTATAACCTTTTGATACGCGGCCGTTTTGAAGTATCTTGTCATAAAAGTCTTTTTTTTTTTTTTCCTTCTTCTGATACATTAAATTATATATTTAGTAAAAAATTAGCTCAAATTGAAAAGCTACTTTTCACCTTTTGTCTTTGTCAAATATATACGTACTTTAAAATCTAGACTATAGAAACTATTAGAAAGGTTATCTGCTTTTGTTTTTTATTCAGTGGTCAGTTTGAGAATCATTTTTCCCTAATTTCCCAAATCATTCTTTTAACAAACTGGAAGATCACAGTAAAACTATAATTTACCCGGATCTAAGTAAAAATATAGATATCCATTAGTTGACACATCACTTTTCGGTTTACGATGGAATGGCGTAGAGAGATGCACGCTAAACACATGGGAGAGATTGGGTCCACATAACATCATTAATATTTAATTCACGATCGATGATTAATTCTTACTATATATATATATATATAGTTATTTAAGGGTTTGCAAATGATTATTCTTTGTTTACATTAATATTGTCCAGCCTGCGATACACAAATTCGACTAGTTCTAAAATGAAGTAGAATAATCAGTTTTATAAATGAAAAAAAAAATTGATTCCTAGCTCAACCGAGAAGATTATGACATAAAAAGAGTAAAAAGTGAAAAGCTTATAACAAAAAAAAATAGCTTCAATTTTGTTATGATTCTGGAAAGAACCAAAAATTGCGAATTAAACAGGGATTGATATTCTTGATTAGTTATAAATTTTCTATCATAAACACAAATTGAACGCGCAATGGCCGACCCGTTCGTTAGTTAGGATCATTAAGCCCTCTAAATGATGGACATGTGGTAAGTATAACCATATATTATATAGTATATACGCGATTAGTCTTCTGTTTATTTTAATACTACAAAACTGGCAAAACAGCCGCCCTGGCTAAATGTGAACAATTCATTCGATGCCTTATTTATTCTTTGAGTTGTAGATATTAAAGAAGACTTTTCATCAATTTCCTTGTGTAAGAAGTAAGAACTTATTTCCAAATACATTATTTGTTTACGGCCCATGATTTTGGAAGAAAGCTACAAACTAGGGGATAATTGTAGGTAAAAACCAGTTCAAGGTTGAAAGATTTGTCATGAAATAGTTTAATATAATCATTGTTGATCACGAAATTATATTCTCCTACGATTGTGGATATGATCACCGTTTGCATCTTTCCGAATAAAAAAGCTTAAATCTTGTCATCAAACTGATTAACGTTCGTAAAATTCTAACTTTTAAATTGCTAAATCATATTTGCCAATACGGATAAGATCACCCAACAATTTTTTTTTTTTATCTAAGGTTACTAAGAATTGCAAATGTAATATAAAGTTTCTACTTATAAAATTTTAAATTTACGTCACTTGAGTATAAAAAAAATACAAATTCAAAGAATGTAATGTTATATGATGGCCGACTGATGATGATAGCTTGGCAATGACTTAATCCACTCAAACATCCAGAAACGTCTTACGAAACTCATGTTAATTGGTATTATCGCGTAAACAGAATTTAACGAAGACTTAAAAAACAAAACAAAAGTCAATATTAAAACGACCTTTTAAAAAAAAAAAAAAAAGACCGACTCTGGCGTCAGGAAAAATGAGAAAAAATAAAGACTGGCGTTATCATTAGCAATTTAGCATTGTCAAACGAAAAACGCAATTATTAGCAAAATTAAATAGCTAAAAGCAATTTTTATATATAAAAATTGACCACGAGGACGGTATAGAATTTTCAATCTGTTTTGAATATAAACCACATACTAGTCGGTTTGGTCTGGTACAGCGTACTCATTTAGGTCCGGGTAAGACTAAGTAACCGGTTAAAACACATTTTCTTACTCATTCAAGCTCTCCCATCCCATTCCTCATAGAACTCATTAAGAAACTCTTCCATGAACTTGTGTCTTTTCTCTGCCCTCCTTTTACCCGCCTGATTTTTGTTTTTCTTCTCGATCAGTCCCACGTTTAAATCTTAAATCGAAACAAATTTAGGCGTTTTATAGAATTGTTTTCCGGGTAAATCTTACATCGGTTTTCATCAGATGCTTCAGCTTGAGGAGTTTCTCATGAAAGTGATTAATAGTCGTTTGCTCCTCTCTCTTCATGTACTGCTCTTTGGTTAACTCTGTCCGGGGCTTGACCTCAGGATCATGAAGCACTCTGTTCCTGCTTCCACCAAATGTAAAGCAACGAGCAATCCCTAAAAACCAAAAGAGATCCACAGAACAACCAAAGACGACATGAATCGAAGCAGATATCTGGCAAAGGCATATCAAAAGCTCTTGAACTGTCGAGAAGCAAGCTAAAGACAAGAGAAGCATTCTAACCAATGGCGCCAATTGCATCAAGGCGATCAGCATCTTGAACTACCCCAAACTCTGGAAGAGATTCGCAGAGTGCTAGCCCTGATAATTCGTCTTTGAAACCTGGAAACAATACACTTGCTCTGTTCACATATTTAGATGCAACGGAATGCTTTTTCTACAAACTCCTAGTGAAAACTCATGCGAGTTAGTAGTACAATGGGAACTGTTGAGTAAAAGCTGGAAACTAACCCATTCCATTGATGATCTTTAGTATCTTCATCTTCTTGGTCTCTTGTACACCCTCCTCATCTAGGAAATTCTCAACGAGTTTCGCTTCCGAAGGGTCTCTGAAGCAGCATGTCAGGGGCAGAAAACCAGTATTCATGGTTCATAGTTCAGAAACTTTAGATTCTTTTCCATGTCCACACAACGCTCCACTTAACCTATCCTAAGGTGAGCAAACCCGGAAAGGGATTTCTCACAAACCTCATCTAATGGCATCCAAAACAGCATTTGCTAACAGATGGAATCTAGCCAGAGGTTATAGCCAATTACGAAGAGTGTATTTATTCATCCAGGTTGGTTCAAAGAAAGTTAAATGCAGGGAACTTTTTAGAGAGTTTAAACACTTGTTTTCGTGCAAGTATGATCAAGAATGTTGCAAGGGACGTTTACTCTACTCAAGCTGTTCAAAAGAAAAGTAGAATTGGAGGAACAAACCTTATGTACTTGTAATCACCTGATAATAGGGAGAGAGCAAGAGATACACAGTATGATTGATCTGTGGACAAGAAACACATGATTTAAAGAAATGAAGAAAAATTTCCCAAAGGAAGTACCTATGTCATGGAGAAGAGCTGCAAGCTCCACCTGCAAAAATCAACAGAAATGGTTCAACCAAAGTGAAAAAGAAATGAAATTTCACAAGAGACATCTCAATATCTCATATCAGAAGGAGATTTTTCAACCATATTATTACTAATGAGACTTCATTCATCCTCACTGAACTAACACGATGCATAAATCGATGACAAACGGATGGGTTTAAGGGATTTAGAGGCTTTTTAAACTCACAATTTCCATGGAGTCAGAGTTGGAAGAGAGACCCTCCTCGCGAGCAATGGAGAGAGCAAGGTCTCGGACCCTCCACACGTGCGAGGCGTCATGAGAAGCATCGTTTCCCTTCATCACCTTCTCCACCAGCTCCTCCGCCTTCCTCTTCGTCGTCGTCGTTGCCGCAGCCATTTCTCTCGAGAGTTTGATTTCTAGATTTCCGAAATTGGCTGCTTTCTCGGCGACGATGACCACCGGGAGTCGAAGAAATCGGGGAAGAAAAAGATTTGTGTGTTTTTAAGTTTTATTTTACTATTTTACCCTTACTTATTAAAAAGACAAATTGAAAGAGAACTTCTCTAGCTGAAGGAGTATTTGCTAATTGACCCCCTTAACTTTTCCTTCTTTACATTAATAACCAACTAATTATTTTAGACGGGAACAGTCCGCCTCTAGCTGACCAATTAGTGCTTATGCCTTTATTTGGTAAATATGCAAATGCCAGCAGTAAAAAAATCCGCAGCTAAATAATAGATGCAATAAAAAGCATCATCACTTCCCAACAATGAGACAAAGTGTCCTTTCATATGATTTTTTTAACACATTTTTTCTATGTTCGATGATCTCGTTCTAGTATATATGAACTATATTCTTAGTACGTAACGACCAAAGCAAATCCAAACTGATCACCATCTTCTTATACAAACATTCATATAAATATAATATCTTAAGATTTTATTTTTTTATATTTAATTAGCTGACTAATTAAACTAAAATTAATACCAGCTAAACTAAACCGCCATATTTTGTCACTGACCATTGATCAAAATTCTAAAGCAATCAATTAAATTTGAAGGACGCCATTAATCACTAAATTATTGTGAGTCATTGAAATGATTTGATCAACCTGTCATTTAGCATCCTAATTGGGATAAGTAAATGTTAAGCAACAAGGTGTGAGAATTTATTTATTTATTATTGTGTTATAAAGACATTGCATGATATTAGATTAAATCATTTTGAAGAACTAATTCTTATACACTAGTTTTATCTTAATTAGATTTTTTTAAAATATGTCAAAATGTTATAATTGATACAACACGTCATATAAAATTAAAATATAAACTTATATAATAATATACTATGCAATCACAATTAATTCTTCAACGAATGAGTAAAATGGGAAATAGTATCTCGAACATATAAATGTTTCTATAAATTTGCACAAGACTAGGGTTGATATGGAATGATTCCGTAGCATGTTAATTAATTGGAAGTGGATGTAATATCAAAATTACCATAAATGAATATATTTTCCTTTATTACCAACCCATAAAAAACACCTATATATGAATACCACTTTCAAGAAAAACCCTAAAGATATTTCCATCCCTCCCTCTCGATTAGTCATGGAAAACATGAGAGAAACTTCATCGATTGCTTTCTTGACGCCCAAGGATCAACCCCAAACCCCCAACGCGTTGGTTGGGCAGTCCAAAAAGGAGTTATCAGCAAAACCCACAAAAACGAGCCGTGGTCGTCAGAAGATAGAGATCAAAGAGATCGATGTAGTCAGCAAGAGACATGTGACGTTCTCGAAACGACGCCGCGGCCTGTTCAAGAAAGCCGCTGAATTGAGCGTTCTCACCGGCGCAAAAATCGCGGTCATAACGTTCTCCCAATGCGGTAGGATCTACAGCTTTGGCCACGTGGACACATTGATCGACAAGTATGTGCGTAAGATGCCGGTGAATTTGGAGTCATATCGCGGTGATGACGAGACGGAGGAGCAAGGAGACCCGTGGTGGGTGCGCCCGGTGGAGAGTGTGCCGGAGGAGGATTTGGAAGAGTACGTGGCATCGTTGAGCAAGTTGAGAGAAAATTTAGGTCAGAGGATCATTGAGATGAGCAATATGGATCGGACGGTTGAGGTTGTTCCGTCATGGCCACTCAACATGATGGGTTGGAAACCGACGATGGATATGCAAAGCATGGAAAATATGACGGATGGTACTTCCCGGATCCGTATTGGTCAAAACGGGTGATTGATTAGTCACCCGTTAAGTATTCTCCTTTGATTGATATCTTAAGTATTTGAGTTTTAGTTCTTGATCGAGTTTAGTGGTCTTAATTTATGCCATTCAGATTGATTCATTGTTTTCTTGTATACTTACTACTTTGAAAGTTATGCCATATTTAGGTATTTGTTTGAATTATTAGTCTCCGGACCATATAGATAATGTAATACTTTATTGAATCAGTTAAAGGCAACTCATACTTTTATCTTTTTTCCTTGATTTTTGATTTACCGTAAATCACTGATCCATAATTTAGGGTGGTGCAATAAGATGAAACCAAGTCTAATCAAATACACCTAAACAATTATATGAAACTTAATTGCCGATCCATCCTTTTAAAGAAGTATCAACTTGATTTGTTTTTTCCCCCACAAAAACTACAGATATTTTAATTTAGTAGTATAGAATAGTAATTTGTATTAGTTCTGCCGAGGCCGTGAACTAGTGATCTAAAGAAAATTATAATTTATCAGCAAACTCATAATTCTGTCCAACTTCAAAATTTGGCTTCTTTTCCACTTGCAAGTTATGTAAGGACTCTTCACGAAAAAGTTACAAGCATAAATCATAATTTAGTTCACAATTAAGTTACAAGTTATATCCATCTCATACTAATTCGTTGGAAAAAAAAACATTGTTTTGCCTTATATTGTAATGTTTTTCTATTAATATACAATACCGTCGTGCACGATACTGTTATTTAAAATTATAGCAAGTTAGGTTTTATTAGTGGTAAGTATTTTCTTTGCCCCACATGACATGTACGTACGGCATTGCTAGCCAACTAGGAGAGTGGACTTCCTCAAGGAAGTTAGGTTTATCATTTATGTAGTTTTTGTGAAAAAATAATCTAAAAGTTTAAAACGGCTTTTCTGAGACATAATATAATTCTCTGAAAACAAGACTTTGAAACAAGGAAAAAAATGCAAAAGAGTTCAACAATGATTTAATATGTAAACCCATGAAAAAATAATACACAAGTTCATAGTTTTCTTGAAGAACATTACGTTTTGTTTAATAAGTTATATTATAAAATTTCTCTCAATGTTTGTCACTATCAGCCAATATAAAGGAACAAAACAGAAGTTGAACAAGAAGAAGACAAGAGCACTAACAGATGCTCTCACATCTTTAGTTTCTGTAAACACAATGTCGATGAAAAAGAAACGGTATGAGACCATTTTCTTATTATTACTCAAGATTGATCATATATCTATATAGATAGAGATCTTAAAAACAGAATCCTTAGTCGCGGAACTCATCCATGAAGCTCTTGTGGAACTCAGTGAGACGGTTTACAATTGCCGGAATCTTATCTTCTTGCGGAAGTATGGTGCACCTGAAATGCCATGTTCCGGGTACCTACATCAAACGGACAAAAACACACAAGATTAACAACAGCAGCAAGTGAGCTTTTAGTTTCGATTCTTTGGAGAAAAAAAAGGTTTCTCAATTTCAAACCTGTCTAAAGCCAGAACCAGGGACTACGACTATTCCAGTAGCGTTTAGGAGGCGTTTGCAGTAGAACGCGTCTGGTGCTGTCTTTGCATCCTCTGCAGCTGCAATCGCCTTTTTTGGAAGGTTAATGCAAGGGAATAAGTACATTGCTCCTTCTGCTCTATTGCATGTTATGCCCTCTAGTTTGTTCAGAGCTTCTTCAAGAGTCTGCGTGGTTGGAGCTCAAACGCATTAAGACCAGAAAAATATAAACATGATTGCTGATGATAGTAACTTCTCTGTGAATGGGCTAACCTTTGCACGTTTAGCTAAAGACGAGAGAATCCCCTCTTTCTCTGCTATGTATGAGTCGTACGAGTCGTCACCAGGCTGATCAAATTTCATTTCATAAAAGCTGTTAAGTTTGATTATCGGTGTGCAAGTTCGAGCCACTTAACGAACCAGCTGTTTAAAGTGATTACAGATGTTTTATACCTTGGGTGGGCTCATGACGAGGCTGGCGAGAATTTGACCAGAGATGTTGGAGCAGAGATTCACAGAAGCCACTTTGTATATCTGTTCTCTTACATCAGAGGTGAATCCAGTAACTTCCATGTAACCGCCTCTTTTCCCACACTCTCCATAGTACCCTATTGAAAGAATGAATCAAGTTTTTGAGACTACTTTGCCCATTGCAATGATCAGAGAAGCTTATCATCAATGGACTTAAAGAAATTAGTTATTTTCAAACCTTTGGAGATAGATTGGAATGAGACTAAGGAGACATCCTTCTCACCGTAGCCCATGGACCGGGCTATTTTCTTGAAGGAATAGAATTTTTTGTCAGGGACATAGACATTTTCCTGATACACCTCATCAGCTAAAAGAACCAAGCCCTCTTTCTTACAGAACTCAACTATGTCACGCTGGTTTTCTTCTGCAAGAACCTTTTAACCAGAAAAAAGCAGGCCAAAAATTCAGACAAACTATAGAGAATATTGGAACGGAAAAGATTTGTGGTTTAGTCTTGAGGATCCATTTACCTGCCCGGTCGGGTTACCAGGGTTAATGACCGCCAAGGCTCTAACAGTGATGCCCTTTGACCTAGCCTCTTCAAGTTGCTTCTTCAGCTCAGATATCTCAAGACCCCATCCTGATGCTTCGTCAAGGTAGTATGGAACCTACCAGAAGAAGATGACAAACAATCAGAAGAAAGAAAAAAAAAAAGAAACTCGGAAGCAGAGATTGGCATAAGCACGAATGATATCATCATCAGTCAGACATGACGAACATACCAGAGTTCCACCGTGAAGGGCAATTGAAGCTGAGTACAATGGGTACTGAGGAATAGGGCAAAGGATTCCATCTTTCTCTGAACTTATGAGAAGTTGCATCATCATGTGAACCTAGAACGAGAGGAACATTACTATCACCATAAGGAACAACTCCTTCTGTTATTTGAATGAGTTTAGGGAAGTTTGATGGATCGTTACCCCAGGGCTTGCACCATCTGTCATGAAGATATCATTAGGATCAGCAGGGTAACCATCACGGGCTTCGATTCCAGCAGCAATTGCATCACGTAGTCCCTTGATACCCTGAGACAGAACAGAAGATTAAGATAGGGAACCACTCATTGAGAGAGAGATGCTGTTAAGATTGGCCACAAACCTGGCTGTGGCTGTAAGCACCGGTTGCTTTCCCGGGAATTTGGTCGAGAATCTTCCAAGCACGCTCAATAGAATCCGAACTGATAAATTTTGCAACATTCATTATTACAAAAATCTTATACAACCAGAGGAGAAAACAATCATTGTGAGGTAAGAAATATAAACCACTATTGGTACCTGAACAAACCATGTGTAGCACTCTCGTCCAACAAGGCTGTGTGGGAGCACAAAGCAAGAACCTGAGAGACATCGATGTTACAAGTTAACTCATGGCTAAACATATGGGGAAAAAAAAACAGCACCATCAAAGCTCACTTATTTACCTCTCTGAAGAATGTTATAGGCTGCTGACCAAGAGATTGCGGATTCCCGATATTACAGTAGATAATCTGCCAAAAAAGTGTAACACTTGCAAGTTAGAATCAAGTTTAACGACACGAAAAGGAGGACCTACACCGATTATTATTATGTACCTCATCAAAGGGATAAGCGTCCTTGTTAGTCTTTAACTCTTCTTGCAACCTCTGTGATGTGAAAGCAGAAAGCAAAATGAGCAAAGCAGTTTCCACTTAAGAACAATGCAATCTAGGAGACGGCTTCTTGCTTACCTGCGCAATGTTGACAATTTCTCCACGGACAGCGTACTCACATTTGAGAACCTGAGACCCACCCAAAACAACGAAACTGTTAAAACACAGAACCCAAACAAAAGCTTCAGGACATCAGTTACTATAGCTAGATTCAGAGGCATAAGTGTTATTAAATGCGCATTAAACAATCATATAATAATCACAAGGATCGAATCTAGGAAGAACACATGAATCCAGAAAGGAACACACTTTTTAATATCAGCAAAAAGCAGAATAACAAAAGGATTTTAAAAAGGCCCTAGCTTGTATATAAGGGCCAATAATTAAACCTCAGATGTTCAATAAACCCATCAAGCACATAACAATCGCGAAGAATCTAAACGATGCTCTTCGCTTTACCAAATCGTGAATCATAATTTTCAGCCGAGCATACTACAGAATCAAAATTTAATATAAAAAAAGAACCCAGAATGCAAAATCATAAACAAAAAGCAACCCCCAAAAAATTCAAACTATTGATTAAACAAGAGAAAGGCAAAACCCCACCTTGGGATTGATGGAGTCAAGAGTAACTGGAAGAGAGGAAGAGGAATCAGAAGCAGACATCTCGGAGGAAGAAGACAAGAGACGCGATGAAGAAACAAGAGTAGTAGAATCGGAAGCAGCAGAAAAAGGAGGAAGAAGAGAGAGAAGGCGGAGGTTTTTGTGATGATGATGTTGACGACGAGTCTGATCTATAAGATTTTTGGCTTGGCCAATCACGAATCTCCGCATTTGTGTGATCAGCTTTATACTATACTTGCTGCTCAATCTAAATTTAGATTTCGATGGTTTTGGTCCAAGACGTTACTTCCCAATACTAATCTTCTCTTTCCCTTTCACACTGTTTTTGACAATTTTTGGCGTCCACCGATTTGGAATTTATGGGAATTTGCCTTTATATTCAACGGATATTTTCTTTAAAACCCTTTTCAACGAATATTTAATTACTTTTTCCTTTTTTTTTACCCTTCTCATTCAGTCAAAAATCAAATTAATAATAAATAATTATTATATATCTAAGAGTATTCATAGTGTATTGTTCTTCACACTATATGTGGTCTCAGATCTTGTAAATAAGTTTATGGCAAATTATTATTGGTAATTTACATAATGCATATCTTTTACTAGTTAGTTTTTATTGGCCGCCTAATATTATTCAGACATTAACAACTTCTGGATCGTGGATTCAGACAAAACCATGTGCTTATTGTTCGAAGTCAGCGGTTGAGACGCTGTTAGAAATTGGACAAATCTCGATCTTTATATTAGGTTCTGGGCCATAATGGGCCCAGATTACGGTTAAGTCTTTTTACCGGTTCGTGGGCAAATCCATCATATGTTTATTAACCACCAAAACGACGTCTCTGTACGCTGGAAAATGTGAACGACGTCGTCTTACGTGTTGTCTCTCTGAAGTGGGATTCTCCTTCTAGCTACTCGTTCACTTTGTTGTTTTATCCTTTGTCTTGCTCTGTTTCTGTCTTTGGTTGTGAGCGTCTTAATGGATGAACGCCACATGAAGAACTCAATACTTGGGGGTTTCCAGGTTTTGTTTCTTAAGAATCTGTTCTCATGTCATGTTTTTCTATTTGAAAGGTAGATTTTATCGGACCGATTTGTGTGTGTAGTGTTGCAACTTAGGTGTGGCAAAAAGTATTATTTTCAGCCTGTTTGAATTTGAGGTTTCCAAAAGTCTTGCAACCAATCTGGATTTAGAGAAGTGTACACTCTTATATGTCAAAGGGAATTTAGTGCTCATAAATCACTGCGATTGTTTTTTTTTTTCATTTTTGACGTGCTACAAAAATAAGTCATTTTTTGCAGATTTGTAGTAAGAAGTGAGAACTAATCAGTGGAAATCAAGACAGGCAGCTAAACAATCAGCATATAATGAGTTTATTCTGCATTTGGTTCGAGAAAATCAAATTTCCTTTGAGGATGCGTTTCAAGCTTAAGAACCAAAGAACACAAAGAAATAGGTTGATCGTTGTATGCTTCAGGGTTTAAGCACCACCTAGAATGAAGAACATGCTAGGGCGGAGGATAAAATTCATGAAGTTAAAGAAACCACTTAACAGAAAAAAGAAGAAAACGAAGAAGCAAGAGAACTTTCCTCTCTTCAGAGATTACTGGGAAGAAGCAGAACGCAAACAAGTTGTGAACTTGAAGGTTAGACAACACACGAGTAGGGATTTTTTATTGCATGAAGTCTCTTTTCTTGATCCACAAGATTGAATGGCTCAAAATTAAAAGACGAGTTCATATTTTTCAAGTAGATTACAGGATTAAGAAACAAGTCTAGTTACCTATTCTACAAAAAGAGAAACATAGAAGACCTAGGAAATAAAAGGAAAAGAAAAAAGAAGGCAAAGATAATTGTAATTTTTTAAGGTTTTCTTGCTGCTGTGATCTGCTGTTTTCTACTCCCTTCAACAAATATTGGTGGATTACACCTGATACAAAAAGAAACACTCTTGATGTCAATTACACCTAAAAACCACACTGGTGGATTCATAAAAAATCAAAACTTTATTGTGTCTTGTTTCTTCTTTACTTGTTCTGTATAGGATTTGAGCCACTCCTTGGGATATGTCGGAAGCTATCTTTTTCTCCTCTAAGCGGCTTTCCTTCTTTCATATCCTTGCTTATCTGCAAATCTCTCACAGCTTGACGAGAATGTGTTATCCTTAACAGAGAACGTCCCTCTACACTATACTTGCTGCTAAAAAAAGCTACAAGTAATAGAACCAGAGCCACTGAACAGTATCTCCTCATTGTGAGTTTTTCTTCCTGTAATTCCTCTTGTAGTCTTGGAAGCTCTTACGCTGTTCTTGTTTTGTTTTTGAGACTGTAACTATTGAGAAAAATCTGGATAGAGATGTGAGTTAGAGTCTTAGAGAGAGAGAGAGAGAGACGAAAGCTTGTTGCTTTATAGAATAAGATTTTCTTTGTGTGGGAAAACATAGTTTTGGGGATCTGATCACGTGATCGTACTTTGACTGCTGCTATTTAATCAGAAGGTGAGATACTTATCTTAATCTTAATCATTTACTGATGATGATGATATTCCTCAGCATTTACATTTACACATATATTATATATACAGTTCATATGTAGAGACAAAGATCCACATACACACATTACCTAACTCATGTAAATACTTTGAAACTTAGAGATGGTGGTCATGTGATTGCAGCACGTGATTTCTGCCTACTGTTATTGGGGAACTCAAAAGAGGCTGAAACTTAACTTTGTTTGAATTTTATAAGTTTTCTAAGTTCTAAAGACATAACTTTGGAACTTGGAGGTATTAGTGTAAGTCCAATTTTCAGAAATAAAAGTTTGCAGGTAAACAGCTGTTTTGTCTCTCTACTAACATTACTTTTTTTTTCGTCTGCAAATTAATTTGTATTTTTCGTCTGTAGATGTTTACTTATATTTTAATACATATTTTAAATGAAAAGAAGAAACAATTGATTCCAAGAACCGGCACAGATTCTTGATGAGTAGATCACCCAAGTGGAGAATAAAGAAATAGGGAAAAGTGCATTACGCAATTTCATTTGTGTTTTTTTTTTCAAAAACCAAATAATAATCATTATTAGATTTTTGAAATGAGTAGAGATATTTAAATCACTAATCCCTAATCCCTAACCCCTAATTAGAAAGGGATCTGTTATGTCAAAGAGAAAATGACTTTTACTTTGTGAGTTGTGTGTTGTGTGGCTTACAAATAACGAATCGGAATGGTTATACAATACCGACCAAACCTGTCGGATGATTGATAAATTTGGTTCGGTTTAGCTTAACCATCCCAAAGTTAGGCTATTCTCTCTCTACCCGTACGACAAAGAGAAGTAATTAACGAGAAACCCCAGCGAGAGAGAATCCTCCTCGACAGAATTCGATTCAGGTGCTGATTTTCTATCATATTCTCCCAATTTTTTCCCTTCGATCTGCTGTTATCTACTAGTAATTTCTTCGCTACATTTCCTTTTGATTTGATTTTTCTTCGTCTCTCGCGTCTCTGGTTAAGAAGCTTTGATAGCAATTGGATCTTCTATCAAATTGAGAATTTTCTTTGGTAGCCCCATAGAGTTTTTTTTTTTATAATAAAAATGTTTTCTTGTGAGGAAGTCGATCGAAGAAATTGCAGTTGATTCGAGTTGGTTTGCCTATAATTGTTTAATCAACTGAGTTTCTGGGTTGAGATATTTTTCTAGGGATTGCCAGATCATTTTCTTTCAATTGAATTGGAATCGAATTTCCGTTGCTTTTACAATTGGATTGTAGTGATTTGCAAGCTCATAGGTTTTGGGGATCGTTATTCAAAGGGGTCTCTATCCAAGTGTTGTTGATTTCAATTTCCAACTTATCTGACAAAGGAATTACGGATGTCTTTTTCGATTTCGTTTAATTTCATTAGTTGGTGGGACTTTCACTCTAATATATATATATATATATGTTGATTATGTTAATCGGATTTAACAGCAGCTGCTGCAGTTATACACTTTAGTCCATATTACTACATAGATGGCAGAAAAGGCTTGTATAAAACGTCTCCAAAAGGAGTATAGAGCACTTTGCAAGGTACCATCTCTTCTTCTGCCGCTCCTTACTCATTTGAGCGTGAAGCAGGATTTCTCAATTTTATTCCTCGATAAGTGTTCTGTGAACTTTTCAAACGTGAATCAGTGAATGTTCTAGAGTAAAGTTTCATACTTTGTTTCGTTTCTTTAGGGGTTATTTATGATATGTTCTGTTTTGGGCCTTTAGGAACCAGTCTCCCATGTTGTTGCTCGCCCTTCCCCAAATGACATTCTCGAGTGGCGTAAGCCTTTTCTATCTTTTTTTTTATCGTATTCTTTCTATATTTCTCCTATTCAATTTCTTGTTATTCTATTGCAAGCTTTTCTGTGAAGGTGTTAAGATGAAATTATTCGATGGACATATTTTTGTATTTGGGAATATACAAGAAACAGTGGGTTACTATGATGAGGCTAGACAGAACAGTTCTCACATTTTAATGATTGCTTTGATAGAATGGTGAAGATTTATTTATGAAAGGTTCATATAAGCTTAAAGAGTAAACACAAAGATTTGATATTTCCTCTCAGTAAGGTGTAAAGCTGTCGGTGTTACTGTTATAGCCTGATTGTAGTGAGGGAGCTTTAGCCTTTCTAGTACTACTGTAATTTGAATGAAGCTACTTTGATCTGTTACAAACAAACAGTTGAACTAATGGTGTTAATCATACAGATTATGTGCTGGAAGGTAGTGATGGAACACCTTTTGCTGGTAATAATCTTCTTTATGAAGTTTCTTGTTAGTTTTGTCTTCTGCATACCTTATGAGTATCTAATTTTGATACTTGGATTGTTTGAAAAGGTGGATATTACTATGGAAAGATCAAGTTCCCTCCAGAGTATCCTTACAAGCCACCTGGAATTACGTATGTTCTTTGGTTCTCGAAATTTGGTCTCAATATTACTTACTCTTATCTCGATTTATAGTTCAGTTTCCAATGAAACGCATCCTTTTTTTTGTTTGCCTCAGAATGACTACACCAAATGGTCGATTCATGACTCAAAAGAAAATCTGTTTGTCCATGAGTGACTGTAAGCAAGCTCAATGATGCACCTTCTGTTTGCTGTTTCGTTTCATTCAAGTGTTTCAAATATCTGAATAACTTTACATGATATTTTCAGTTCATCCGGAAAGCTGGAATCCGATGTGGTCTGTGTCAAGGTATATTATAAATTCTCCTTTCGTCATATAATATAATTGACTTTCATAATGTTCATATTGATTATGTGAACGATGAAGATCATTGATTTTTGAAAGATGAAGATCATCGATAAACCTGTAGTTAACCAATTTGTTCTTCGGTGAATGCAGCATACTTACAGGACTTCTCTCATTTATGGTAAGCACATTGTAGGCGCTACAATTTTTGTTCTTTTTTCTTTATTCTGAAGGGCATTTCAGATATAAGAACAGTTTGTTTGCAGAGAGCACATTCTTATATAGTACTGGTGCCTATTAGTTAAACATGGTAATATCTTTGTTTATCTTATTGAGCTTTCTCTAATTGTTATCTCTTGTGGTGCGTGCAGATGGATAACAGTCCGACAACAGGGAGTGTGAATACCACTGTAGCTGAGAAACAACGGTTGGCAAAGTCATCTCTCGCTTTCAATTGTAAAACGTAAGATCATCCCAGTATTGTTTGATTCATTTTATAGCAGTGAATGCTCAAAATCACGAGCTTACATGTTATCAGCATTTCACATGAATCCGATGTTTTCTTACTCGTTGCAGGCCAGCATTCCGAAAGCTATTTCCAGAGTATGTAGAGAAGTACAACCAGCAGCAACTAGCGGAGCAAGCTGCCACACAACAGACGACACCAGAGTCTCCTCAAAAGAGCGATACCAAAGCCGAGTCAGAGCAAACCGTGGACACAACCAAGGAAGACTCAGAAGGTGGCTTGAAGGAGAGGAGGAAGAACAAGAAACAGGGATTGCCCGCTTGGATAATACTGTTGCTAGTGTCGGTTTTCGGGGTTGTCATGGCGCTGCCTTTGCTTCAACTGTGATTTCTATGCAACAAAACATAGAAATTGGACAAAGACTCTTGGGATAAAACCTCTCCTTCTCTCTCTCTTTCTATCTCTATCCCTTCAGTATCAAGAGTAGTCTTCTTTTGTGTTAGTGCTCTTCTTTCTGAATTTAGCCCCATCATGGTTTGTGCTTTTAAAAGCAAATAACATAAGCTTTTGGTTTCACACTTATATTCTTATATTTATATTTAAGCTTTGTTGAAACTACTTTGTATAGTAATATATGAGGCCAATGGTCGGTTTGCATTTGATAAATCCGTATGGTTTTTGTTTCTTCTTTATCTAACACATTTTCTTCCAAGAGATCATCAATCAAATACACACACTTTTGAGTTGTGACTAAAAAATGTAATTTCGTCCAAAATGTATCATTCATCAAATAATATGATTAATACTACCGGGAATTAGCAGCTCAGTGATTTCTCTCGCTCACTCGCTCTCTCGGCGATGGAGCGCAACTCGTCGGACGAAGACGAGGACCACCGGAATTTGATCCCTCATAACAACATCAGAGTCAACGATCACAACGGCCGCCGGGAAGACGAGCTTCAGTCCGTCGCCACCGCGAGGGCCATAGATAGGGCAAACGGCGGTGGCAGGAGTCCGAGATCGGCGTTTCAGATCGAGGAAACCGTGTCGCGAGCCCGGAACCGCTGGAAAGTCTCACTCGACAAGCGTTACGTCGTTGCTACCGTCTCTCTAACTCTGCTCGTCGTTTTTTTCTTCTTATTTACTGATACTCGGAGATTCTTCTCCTCGGCGGTAGATCTCTCGAGCTTTAACCTTGATCCACTGTCGAGTCGTGTCAAGGAATCCGAGCTCCGCGCTCTATATCTTCTGAGGAAGCAACAGCTCGCGCTTGTCTCTCTCTTGAACCGTACGTTTGTAGATCAATCAGCGAATCTCAATTCTTCCAACGCAATCGATTCTTCACTACTAGTAGACAATGTGAAAGCTGCTCTAGCGAAACAGATCTCACTGAGTAAGGAAATCGAAGAGGTGCTTCTATCACCACACAACACCGGGAACTACTCCGTCACCGGCTCAGGTAACGTCACCGCTTCTTACTACTATGACAGATGTGGCAAAGTAGAACAGAAGCTGTTGGAGCGGAAGACGGTTGAATGGAAGCCTAGACCAGACAAGTTCCTTTTTGCAATCTGTCTCTCAGGCCAAATGAGCAACCACTTGATTTGCTTAGAGAAACACATGTTCTTCGCTGCGCTGCTGGATCGAGTTCTGGTGATCCCGAGCCCTAAGTTTGATTACCAGTATGACAGAGTGATAGATATAGAGAGGATCAACACTTGCTTTGGAAGAACTGTTGTCGTTTCTTTTGATCAGTTCAAGGAGATGGATAAGAAGAAGAATGCTCACATTGACAGGTTCATCTGTTACTTCTCATCGCCACAGCCTTGTTATGTGGACGAGGAGCATATCAAGAAGCTAGAAGGGTTGGGGATTTCCATTGGTGGGAAGCTTGAGGCTCCTTGGAGTGAAGATATCAAGAAGCCAACTAAGCGGACTTTTCATGAGGTAGAGGAAAAGTTTAAGTCTGATGATGGTGTGATCGCCATAGGGGACGTCATCTATGCTGATATGGAGCAAGATTGGGTGATGCAGCCCGGTGGACCCATCAAGCACAAATGCAAGACACTGATCGAACCCAGCAGGCTCATTTCGTTGACTGCACAGCGATTCATCCAGACATTCTTGGGAAAGAATTTCGTCGCGCTTCATCTCCGTAGACATGGGTTCCTGAAGTTCTGGTGAGTTTTTGTTTTTTTTTTGCATCTCTTTGTTTTTAGGGTACATAACCTTGTCATTGTTGCCGTTATGTGTATCTTGAACTTAGGCACTTCTGGTAGCAATTAAATACTGTGCTGATGTTGATGTTCGAGCTAGGGACTAAGTTAGGATTTTCGCAAAAACTGTGTCTCAGTCTAATGAAATGATTTGTGGCCAGCAATGCAAAATCGCCAAGCTGCTTTTACCCGATACCACAAGCTGCGGACTGCATCAGTCGGATAGTGGAAAGGGCCAATGCTCCAGTCGTCTATCTTTCAACTGATGCTGCAGAAAGTGAAACGGGTCTGCTTCAGTCACTAGTAGTTGTTAATGGAAAAGTCGTTCCACTTGTCAAACGTCCACCTCGCAACTCAGCAGAAAAATGGGACGCATTGTTGTATAGACATGGTATAGAGGATGACTCTCAGGTAACCTACGCCATTGCTATAGTGTCTTTATTGCTTTGTTTATGGACCAAAGACTGTGTTCTCTAGAAATCACATGAAACCCTGTCTCCAATGTGGTCTTTCAACAGAAATAATAATATGTTGGAGTATGATCTAGTAACAGTCTTTGTTTAATATGCCTTGTGCATCCGTGGTTTTTTGGACTGATAAAATTCCTTAGACTCTTTGTTCCCGTCTTCTATGACAAGACTCTCTCTCGCATTCACTTGCTTTGTGGTTGGATTTTGGAATGTGTAGGTGGATGCTATGTTGGATAAGACGATATGTGCAATGTCCAGTGTCTTCATTGGAGCATCGGGTTCTACGTTTACAGAGGATATCTTGCGGCTAAGGAAAGACTGGGGAACTTCATCTATGTGCGATGAGTATCTCTGTCGAGGCGAAGAACCAAACTTCATAGCAGAAGATGAATAAAAAAGTATACACATTCGTTGGCTTTTTGTATATGTCCTTTTGTTCTACTTTTTATTTACCTGTATTATAATAGTGCATTTAGAGTCAAATTCTTTTGATTCTTTTTCGACAATTTTGTGAAAGCGAAATACAGTTTCTCTTTTGTCTGTTATGTCGGAACTGCTTTCATTTGCTTCTGAAACAAGTAACCAAAATGTTGATTGAACACCGAACGTAGACTAAATGTCGAACGAATTGAATTATAAAGGAGTATGTTTGATTCCTGCTGTCACCAGAAATAACATTACATTACAGACTACAGATTATATGAAATGCTCTAATTACATCCCCCGATGAACCCAAGAATGAACCCAAGAATGTTCTATTCCACTTTACGTAATATTTTGAGTTAGGGAAAAATCAAGAGAGTACTTTAGACAGTGTCTGCACGAATCATCTTGGGGTCAATTTGTTTGAGCTTCATTACTGATTCCAAATGCCTTGACACCGAGTGTCCCTCCAAGAGCCTATCAAATGAACAAAAAAACTAAGTTTCTATTTTCTGTGGACCAGAGATGGTTCTGGTAGTATGTGAAATGAAAGAGAAACCCAAAAAAAGTCGTATAGACAAAAGAGAACCTGGCGGTTTCTGCACGCCTTCTGGTCTGCTCAGCGATCCAAGATGCGCGAGAACGACTTCCACTGAGTTCTTCTGCAGAGTGACTTCTCTGAGAGATGGTTACATTGGACGCTCCGTCATCTTTTCTATAATCTTTCTTATTAGTAAATGCTGTCTGCAAGACAAAACCAACACTCTTTGTCTTTTAAGAAAAAAACAGAGTTAAAGTCTGAGACAGAGGACAAGACATGCACTAACCTTACGGTCAAATACAAGGTTCCAAGCATCTCCACTCAATGCGTAGTGGAAGAAGAACTTTATAATATCAAGAGGTATGTAAAAAATCAAACTGTATAACCATATAACACCTGCCCATCCCCATCCAATGCCGGTGATGTTAGCAAAGCTGATGTTGGCATAGACAGCAATCAATGTAGCGGCCTGTGTACATGAAAACGGACAAATCAAAACCAAGACCTATGTATGCTGTATGTAGTATTCTGTGATGGAAAAAGGTTAAACATGAAGAGTTCTTACAAGTTGGGCAACAAGGAAGGCGAAAATCAGGAGAGTCCCGGGACGTTCAAGAAAAGACCAGCTTCGACTACGTGTTACAAATATGAGTGCTTGACTGATGATGCTTACTTGGAGATACAGAGCGGATGAGACTTGTTCACTGTTGTTGCCGATTGATTTTACATGGAAGTGTTTCTGCAGCCATTTAAGATTCAGGGATGGTCATGGTTATGCGTTTTTCTCGGTAAGCAAATCGAATTTGATTACTTTCGAGCGACGGGAAGATACCTCGAAGAAGGTGGTAGAGACAATGATCCAGTAGAATAGGACAGTGACCAATGCAAGGTATGTTCCAATGACAATTCCAGTCGCAAATATCTGGTTGAGCTTCCAACTCTCGGGTGTAGGAGATGGCCTTACTCGATCTTTAGAGATAGTCATGATGGTCCCTGTTGCGTAGGAGATAAACAAGAGCACTTGAAAGTGTTAAGAATTTAGAGTTTTTAACATCAACAATTCAAACATGAAGCTATTGAGAGGATTAAAAGATTACCGTCATTGAGTATTGCGATTATCAAAACCATGAAAGGTGGAAAGTCGTATTCCCATATCAACGCTAAAAGTGTAAAACCGAGCTGCATGAAACAATGATAAGAAGAGAAGGCTCAAGTAGATGTAACTTAGCAAGTTAGATCGTGTATCTTGAAGCTCCTTACCACTATTCGTATGGTGATCGAGACTGCATATACCTGCAGAGGAAACCAAAAGAAACTTCAGAATTTCATTAAACTACTTGAAATTCATATCCTATATTACATGGATTTGCTTATCTTTAGCAATGTGGAATCAGATGATAGTTGTCTTTAGTACTTACTGTATAGTTCTTCATACGCTGGAAAATGGCTCTGCTGGTCAAGACAGCACTGATAATTACACTTAAGCCAGGCTCAGTTAGTACAATGTCAGCAGAACTTCTTGCGGCATCTGTTGCATCAGCGACAGCTATTCCAATGTCAGCCTTTTTCAGAGCAGGAGCATCATTCACACCATCTCCGGTCATTCCAACCACATGCTTCTTTTCTTGTAATATCTTTACAATCTCATACTTGTGTTCTGAAACATGAGAGCCATCAAAAGAAACTGGGATCAGTAAAAGAGAGAAAATCTGAAACTCGGTAAGATATAAGCGCTGTGTTGTGAGTATGACCAGGGAACACTCCAGCAAATCCATCTGCCATTTCAATAAGCTCATCCAATGGAATGGCTTCGTGATCATCGTTGTTGTGGCCTAACAAAGAGGAAGAAGGATACATATTGGTTCCCATCCCAAGTCGCCTTCCTGTCTCCTTTGCAATCGCCAACTGATCACCTACATTTTTTTTATCCAAACTTATCAGATTTTCACCATGAGAGCGTGTCTGTTCCTCTGTGGTCCCAAGCAAGCCTGCTCTAGGGTTCAGAATTACCGGTGATCATCTTAACACAAACTCCAAGGTTAAGAGCTCTCAGTATGGTTTCAGCACTGTCATGCCTTGGAGGATCAAACAGTGGCAACAGACCACAGAACAACCATGGTCCTCCAGGACTGTTGCTGCTTCTCTCTGGAATTTCCTAGAAACAATGATTAAAATGATTGAATGAGTATAACTAATGTCATTATAAGCTTCTTCCCCAAATAGTACACTTACAATAAAAACCATATCAAGAGAGAAAAGGGATAACAGAAATATTTTACCTGATAAGCAACAGCAAGAGACCTCAAACCTTTTTCTGCAAATCTATTTATGATGGCATAAACTCTTTGCGCAATCTCATTTTTCTGCTGGCACAAGCTTAGAACCTATGTATACAGTACAGTTGGAATTGAATCAGTGATGATATATCTTTTATGGACCTATATATAAAAGAACTTTCATTTTTTTACATCTAGAGTCAGTTTTGAAAGTGCCAAGTAGTATAGGGTGATTCTTTGTTACCTGTTCGGGAGCTCCTTTGCTAGCGCGATACCATTTTCCATCGGAGTCAATATATGTTATTGCTGTACGTTTGTCCACAGGATTGAATGGCAAGAAATGAATTTCTTTAATGTTTGCACGTGCCTAAAGATAAACAACCTTTTCTAATAAGTAAAACTTCTAAAGAAGATGACAATATTTTCATAAAACAGAGTTTATGTAAAAGAAACATCTCCACCTCTTTCGGATCAGCAAGCATGCTAACAATTGCTGCATCTATGGCATCCTGGTTTTCTAACCGTGAAGCTCTGCCTGCAAGCAGCAAAATTGTGTCCTTGTCCATGTAGTCATCGAAAACCTGTAAAGATGGAGGCAACTGTTGTTAACTGTACTCTTTGGACTTTGAAATGCAAGTCACATGGGAAGTATTGGTTGGTACCTCAATAAGATTTCTATCAACGGTGAGACTGTTCAAGGTAAGGGTTCCAGTTTTATCACAGCAGAGGACATCCATCCCAGCCATTTCCTCTATCGCCGTCATCCTTTTCGTGATGGCACCCTTTTAAAACAACAAGAAACACATATTATATTGCTAACAAAAAGTTCTACAGAAGCTTAAAAGTTGGATTCTTCTTGGTTCACTCTGTTACAGTTAATCAGTCAAGAGAAACGACACCTGTTGTGAGAGTCGATGAGATCCAATGGCAAGCGTGACAGATAGTACAGTGGGCATGGCAATGGGTATCCCTCCAATCAGTAGTACAAGAAGGTTATTGATCCCAATTCTGTATGAGCGATGTTGTATAGGGAACATGACAATGATTTCAAGAACCATTCCAACAGCAATTGAGCAAATGCAGAAGTTCCCAATTGACGTAAGAACCTATAAGGAAAACATGTCACAGAAACATGTCATGTTCTTGCAAAGGTATTCACAGCTTTACAAGGTTTGGTCTTTTACCAGTCAGACTGTTTCAACCAGAAAAGGGAGTTAAGGAACAATAAAGAACCTGCTGAAAATGTCCAGTTGCATCTGTGCTGTCCACCAAAGATGCTGTTTTACCAAAGAAAGTGCTCGAACCGGTGGCTATCACAACAGCTTCTATCTCACCTTGCTTACAAGTAGAGCCAGAGAAGACTTGCTCACCCTTCTTCTTGGTCACAGGTAGCGATTCTCCGGTCAGCACTGACTGCAGGAATATTCTGTCAGATACAGTCTTTACATAATGTACTAAGAGAGAAGAAATGTGACTTAGCGCTAAATATAATCTGTGCGTGCCTGATCAATTTTCAAGGGGTCTCCTTCAAGAAGGCGAGCATCTGCAGGAATGATATCCCCAAGCTTTATGCTAATAATATCACCAGGTACCAAGATAGACGCGTCTTGCTCTTGCCACTGTCCATCTCTAAGAACCTATCAAGAGTGGATCTTGATCAGATTTAAGGTAATAAGAGTGAAAATGCATAAGGTGAAGAAGCAGACTCTTGTTTTTGGAGCCAGGCGAGCCATAAGAGCTCCAGCAGCATTCCCAGCATTGTTTTCTTCAAAGAAGCTGATTGTTGCGTTGATCAGTAAAAGGCAAACGATTCCAACAAAGTCTTCCCAGTCAGGACCTAAGCTCTGTAATAAACATTTTTCACCATGAGTTTCAAGAGCAGAAACGATTTCATAAACTCTCATGTACGCAGAAATGGTATAGCAAAAGACTGATAGTCTCTACTTCACTATCTGCTAGGGCGATGGCCATCAATGCTGCAGCTTCCATAACCCATGACAAAGGATTCCACATAAAACCTAGGAACTTCAGAAACTTGTTCTCCTGTATCGTTTCGTTTTCAGTGTCATTAGGACAACACTAACATATTATACAAGAGCTAATGTAAAGAACCACAACTTGGCAGAAAAATCAGTGTGTGGCCTAAGGATAATATGTGAAAAAGAAATGAAGAGTGTTCATAATGAATAAGATCTCAGAACTAGTAAGCTTCTCTCCTGTCTTAGGCAGGAACACTATGGAAAAACTTTGACGATAAGCTTTTTATTACCCGTTTCTCTTCAAGGCTGTTAGGACCAAATATCGTCAATCTTTCTTCAGCATCTCCAGATAAAAGCCCCCGTGGAGATGTTCTTAGGTATTCAAAAACCTCCTCCAATGGCAACAGACCCTGTCCAGCTCAAGCGTCAAAACCATTTTTGCCACTAAAGAATCCAAGAATTTTAATAAAAGTAAAGGAACCACACATCATTTACCAAGTCAATTCCTTCTCTGTTGAGAGTATCAGGATCCAGCAATGGTTTGTCTGATTCCTCGGCCATACTTATAGCTTCAAAATCCACGGTACAAGTACCACTTCAAAGCCCACATTCCTAGATTCGATCCACACCTTGGAACTAGTGAACAATAGCAAAAACCGTAACTTCGTCGATGTACATAAGATAATTATTTAAAATTCTAAGGTAATAGCAAACCATCAAAACATAGTACGAGCTACACACGAACTTAAACCACTATGTTACGACCAAGTTGCCCGTCATTCTGATCGAGGATCCGGTATAGTGGCACAGCGCTACAAACTTCGTCGTCTTGGAGAAGAATACTCCGGAACAGAAGCGAAACAGGAATCCTTAAAAAGGGTCCACGAATGAAAATTGAAACCACCTTTCCGTGGCTGACCAGTTGATGCTCCTGCAAGTCGCAAGTGGTATCGCCATTAATGGAAGCATCTTTGTTTGCGAAGAGTAGATGAAAAAGACGAAGAGTAAGCAGAGAGAAAGAAGTGTGGTTGATCTCACTTCTCGCCTAACGGTCACTCTCACTCCCTCTCTTTTGTCCGGACTAACAATCTTTTTTTATTCTTTCGTCTATATATAAAGTAGACTTTTTATTATCTCATCATAAATATTAAATAACTTGAAAACTTGAAGGAATTCTATATTTAAAAGAAAAAAAAAAACGAGTCAAAAATTCTTTACCTATTAAATGAGAATGTAGTTTAATGAAAAATATTGATTTGTTTTAATTTGATTAGTTAAAATTATTTCTCTATCCTAATTAAATGTGACATGAAAATGATGATGTGTAATGATGATGTAATTGTGACATTACTAACACATGTGGTTTATTTGTTTTAATTTGATTGGTTAAAATCCTTTTTCTATTCTAATTAAATGTGACATGGAAATGATGATGTGTAATGATGATGTAATTGTGACATGACATTTACTAATACATGTGGTTCATGGCATGACAAAAAAAAAATTTGTGATATTTTCATCAATAAAAAATTTAATTAGATGATAACATTTAGTGTACTAATAATTAAATCTGGAATGATTCGCCGGATGCATTATGAATGGTCTGATATTATTATCCATGAGTAATAGTAGATGAATTTTGGGCTGAAGGTGATAATTTTAATACATATATATATATATTATAATACTATAGATAATACTATATTATATACCTATTAAATTTACTATAGCTCTGTTGTGGACTACTGTGACTTTTTATATAGATACATATATATATATATTATAATACTATATTCATATGGAATAGATGCACATATATTTTTATAAACTTTAGTAGGCAAAATTATAATAACAAAATCACATTGATTAAATCGTTTACCTAATAATTCATACTTTTTGTAAAGGCGGTGCTCTATTTACGTGCACATATGTTTTCACATACTTTAGTTGGCAAAATTATAATAACAAAATAAGATATTAGTGTGATCTTCTGTAGAACATTCAAAATTTAAAAATATTAGTTTAGTTTAAAAATAATAACAAATATAAATTTAAGATTTCGATTTAATAATCCTCTATATTATTTTTCGTAACAAACGTTGAATATCCTAAAAATCAACATGATCTAATGAAAAACCAAAATCATTATCCTCTACTTTATTTTAAAATTTTAATGTCTATTTAATAAAAACCAAAAAGATCCATATAAAATCACGTTCATCCCAAATAACTAGTGAAAAAGATAAATACTCGGATCCTTATATAAGAAAACATCGCAACACACACAGTGGCGGTCCCAGAATTTTTTTTAACCAAGGTCAAAAAAAATTCTAAATATAAAAATATAAAAAGTTCATAGAAATAAGAAACATTTTACAAAACTACTCTACGATCTTTCATATCCTGAAATCTTTTGATCACAGCTTCATTTATAATTGTCTCGAATATATCTTTCTCGACATAACAAACTAAACAGTCATTCAAAAACTCATCTCCAATCCGATTGCGTCGATCCGTCTTCACAATCTTCATTGCAGAAAAACATCTCTCAACAGTTGCAGTAGCAACAGGCAAAATCAAAACCAACTTCAAAAGTTTGTAGACCAAAGGATATGACATATGTTTTCGTGTTTCTACCAGCGTACGTGCAAGTTCCCCAAGATACTTCAAGTGACTAAATCTTTCATCATTTCGAACATTGTCAATGTAGATATCTAACTGTTGCTCAAGAGATATGCATTCTCCAGGACTAAAGTCGTATGGATAGAACGTAGATAACTTCATCAACTTCGACTGATCAAACTGAGAGAACGAATCAATGGGAGATAAAGCAGCAGCACAAATAAGCAATTCAGTGTTCACCTCATTGAAGCGATCGTTAAACTCTTGAAGCTGTAAATCTAAAACATCATTCAAACAATTGATCTTGTAATGATGCATATTTGTAACTCCTGATTTTTTTCTTGGTTTCCTTGAGTCAATGAAATCTTCCTCCATGTCAAGCTTTTCAATCTCATGTTTCTCGCAGAAAGAAGAAACTTTAACCATGAGAGAATCCCATCCATCATCCCTAAACTTCTGCAGTTGTCTCTTAGTTGATTTCACCAATGACATAGCATTCAAGATTTCTTGATCTCTTTTTTGCAGAGCCATGGACAAACAATCAGTGAGTCCTAAAAGGTGTAGCATCAACTGCAAATAAAACACAAAATCAATTCTATGGAAGTATCTGAGAAGACCATGTGTTTGACGTCTTTTTAAATCTTCTACCCCTTCATTCTCAACACACTTAAGTACTGTGATAATAGAAGAAAACATCTCAATCAAACGCAACAGAGTTTTATAGTGAGATCCCAACGAGTGTTTCCTGGTCTTTGAAGAGAAACCTTTTGATTTAATCCTTTTCCAGTACTGATTTCACCATCATCAACTCCCTTTTCAATAATTTCTTTATGACTCTCTCGAAGCATATATTTCCTCTTACACGAAGCTCCCACCACATTCAGTAATAGAGAAATCATATCAAAAAAGTCTCCAACATCAAAGTGTTTTTTGGCAACTGCCACAACAACCAATTGAAGTTGATGAGCAAAACAATGGATATAATATGCTGATGTGCTTTCCTTGGAGATTAACGCTCTTAGCCCATTAAATTCTCCTTTCATATTACTCGCCCCATCATAGCCTTGTCCTCTCAGCTTTTTTATGCTTAATCCAAGCTTAGCAAATAAACAATCAATAGCAGATTTCAAAGTAGCTGAAGATGTCTCGCTCACATGCATAACACTTATGAATCGTTCTTTGACTATCCCCTTCTTATCGACAAATCGAAACACTACTGCCATCTGCTCTTTATCAGAAATATCTGCTGATTCATCTACCAGCAAACCAAAAACATCATGATCAATATCTTCAATAATATGTTTGACTAGCTCTTCTGCAAAACAATGCACAATATCTTTCGGATCTTCGAAAACGCCATTTGATTATTTCCGGGAGCATTTTCTAAAACAACCTTACTCACAACTTCATTTTGCTCAGCAGTGTATTTCAATAGCTCCACAAAATTTCCTCTATTAGCAGAAAGGTAATCCTTCTTGCAGTAAGTATCTAGAAGCATCAACTGAAGCATTTAGTCGAATCCGATACTCATTTTTCATAATATCATCTTGTCTATGCAAAGCATGCCCAATAGACTGACCTTGTTTCATCAAATTTTCACACTTCATAGCTGCAGTGTTATGAAAGCTATTAACAGCTCCCACATGTTCTGAAAAAGACTTTCTAAACCTATTCCAGCTGGAAAATCCTTCAGTGATAAATGCATCACTTTTTACGTTTTTTTCCAGCAGTATCTCTAAACAAGTAACAGAACAAGCAAAAAGCTTTTTCTTTCTTCACACTATACTCTAACCAATCAGAATACTGATCAAACCAGGCGAGATTAAATCGCCTCAATGTGTTTCCTATCATTTTTTGTTCAAAAACATGACCTCGGGGTTGACAAGGACCTCTAATCAAGTATTTGCGAATTACCTCATCTCTTTGATTAGGATGATAATCTATGATTTTTTTCCGGTCTGCAGGATCCCATGGTAAATCATCTGTAGCACTAGATGGTTCTGGAGCTTTTTTTTTCAGAAACTTGGCCATTACTTTTTTACCTAAAATAAAAGCCATAAAATTATTAATTATTGATAACTATGTTATAAAGAAAAATAAACAATAATTATGAATGACTTACTTGATAATGTGAATGAATTTTGAACTCTAAATTTTGGAAGCAGATCGGTAATGGAAGAGAAGAGATGACGATTATGAATGATTAATAATTAGGTTAGATTTGTTAATTTGTTTCTAATTTAATGAAAAAAACATTAACAATGACTTCTATCTACATGGGCCACGTTTTATATAAATGAGCTAAACAATTTTTTTCTAAAAAAAATTTTGGGTGGGTCAGCTGACCCACCAAGTTGACACATGGGTCCGCCACTGAACACACATGAGTATTAAACAAATCAAACCCTAACTCAAAGTGCGGGCATGGCAATTCTAATAATCCATTTATCTAAATCGAATATGGCTAAAATTAAACTTGAAGGTTGTATAGACTCCAATCGTGAGTATAATGAAACAAGATTTTATCGCTACACTGAATTTCCAAACAAATGGGTTTGGCAGCAAAAAAATAAGAAGTGGCTCCCTTGCAATGGAAAAAACAATATTCCCTACGATATCAGCCTTCCAGAAGTCTCAGAAGAATATTGTGAGCTTTTTTACTTTAAAATGTTGCTAAATGTTCAGAGAAGAGCAGTATGTTTCGATGATATCAGGACAGTAAACAAAGTTTATTTCCAACCTTTGCTGAAACATGTCTTGCAATAGGGTTAATTGAAGCACTTGATGCTTAAGTGAAGATGGTCTTGCAATTATCTGTAGAGTCTACTTGATAAAATTATAAATAGAAAAATCGCATATATGAGTAGATCGAGACCAACAATGACGGAATCCTTGAAGAAATAATGCTTTAAATTGAGGAAGATTATATGAAGACAAAGAAAATGAAAAATGTTTGTTCAAAAACAAAGACAGAGAAGATAAAATTTGCAGCTTGATCCGCAAATCCGAAGAAGGTAGCTATCTACGGGTTTGACCCATTTGACCCTCTAACATAACGGATCAAGTTTTACAAAGTCTGATTATGGAAAATAATTTTTGTGTTTTCTAAATTTAATTAATATTTTTCAAGTCTGTCTCAAAATATAAATGAACCTTTTGTTATAAAAAAATGTTTAGTTAAAATTAGATTATATTTTACTACTTAATCTAAAGTCTTATAATTTAAAACACTAATCTTGAGTTTCATATACTATAAAAAATTAAAATATTTAAAATAGATTTAGATATTGTATTTAGATAATTATATTTTTAAAATTCTTCATGTCCGCACATGCGTGCGGACCAATATCCTAGTATTGGTTTACAATGTCTCATCTCTTTTTTTTTTATATATAAAAAGGGCAACTTGGTCTCATCTCATGTTACGTAGACATTAAAAAATGGACCAATGGTATAAGAAAATTGATAACAAATGTAGAAGATATTGACTATTCGCCTTGGCTAAAAACGCTGGCATGACGAGAAGTCTTTGTTTGTTTTGTCTGGCTATTACTCCTTAGTTAACACTAGCATTGCCAAGAAGTTTCTTCATCTTCTATATCGGTTTCTTTTGTTAATGTCTTGTTCTTGTTGTCATCAAGATGAACGAGAACATGAGATCCAAAGCCCAAGGTCCTGTGAGAGCCTCATCAACCACAAGACCAATACGACCTCTGAGTTCTCACATGCTTCGCTTACTCCTTCAGTGTGTTCTTTTCCTCTTTCTTACAGTTTCAGAAGCCATCTGTAACCCGCAAGATCGAGAATCTCTCATGTGGTTCTCGGGAAACCTTTCTTCTTCTGTTTCTCCTTTGAATTGGAATCCATCCATTGATTGTTGCTCATGGGAGGGAATAACCTGCGATGACTCAATGGATAGTCGCGTGACTGCGATATCCTTAACATCTAAAGGACTCTCCGGCAATCTCTCTTTGTCTCTTCTGCATCTCCGCCATCTCTCTCAGCTCAATCTTTCTCATAACCGTCTCTCGGGTCCTCTCCCGCCGGGTTTTCTCTCATCCCTTGATAAGCTCATAGTTCTTGATCTTAGTTACAACAGCTTCGATGGTGAGTTGCCACTTGAACAAGCATTTGGAAATGGAAGCAGCAGTTTCTTCTCAATTCAGACCATTGATCTGTCAAGCAATCTTCTGCATGGCGAAATCCTCGGAAGTTCTGTTTTTCTCCAGGGTGCTTCCAATTTAATCAGTTTCAATGTCAGCAACAACACCTTCACAGGTCAATTCCCCTCTTTCATGTGCACGGGTTCACCGAACCTCAGCAAACTGGATATCTCTTATAATGATTTTACCGGCAATATCACCCAAGGATTAGGCAGGTGCTTGAGGTTAACTGTTCTACGAGCAGGATTCAACAAGCTCTCTGGAGAAATACCAAGTGAAATCTATAATCTTTCTGAGCTCGAGCAACTCTCTCTGCCCGCCAATCAACTTTCTGGAAAGATCGATGATGATATCACCCGGCTCAGGAAACTTACCACGCTTGACCTGTACTTCAATCACCTCGAAGGAGAAATACCAGTCGGTATAGGCAACCTCTCCAGCCTCCGCAGCCTCCAGCTCCATATAAATAACCTCACTGGTTCGGTCCCGCTTTCTCTCGCAATTTGCACCCATCTCGTCAGGTTGAATTTGAGGGTCAATCGGCTGAGAGGAAGCTTAACAGAGCTCGACTTTTCTCAGCTTCAGAGTCTTACCATTCTAGATCTCGGAAACAATAGCTTCACCGGTGATTTCCCGGATAAGGTTTTCTCCTGCAAATCGCTCACGGATATCCGATTTGCAGGCAACATGTTATCGGGACAGATGTCTCCCCGAACCTTGAGTCACTGTCGTTCCTGTCTTTTTCAGACAACAAATTGACAAACATTACAGGCGCTCTGAGCATTCTGCAGGGCTGCAGGAAGCTGTACACCCTCCTCGTATCAAAGAATTTTCACAACGAAACATTACCAAGCAACGGATCCTTAGTTGCACCAGATGGATTCCCAAAACTCCAAATCTTTGGCATCAGTGGATGTAAACTGAAAGGTGAAATACCAGCTTGGCTGATCAAACTGAAGAGCTTACAAGTCATTGACTTGTCCTTCAACCGACTCGAAGGGTCGATTCCTGGATGGCTGGGAACTTTTCCCCATCTGTTCTACATTGATCTCTCCGATAACCTACTTTCAGGAGAGCTTCCAAGATATATATTTAACCTGAGGGCTCTAATGTCCCAAAAGGCCTACGACGCAAGAGAAAGGAACTATCTAGAGCTGACTGTTTTTGTCAGTCCCAATGATGTTACCAATCAGCAATACAATCAGCTGTCCAGCCTCCCACCTGCCATCTACATCAGCAGGAATAACCTGACCGGGAGCATACCAATGGAGGTTGGGCAGTTTAAAGTTCTTCACGTCCTAGAACTTTCTCATAACAATTTGTCTGGCAGCATCCCGGATGAACTGTCGAACCTCACCAACTTAGAGAGACTTGACCTGTCCAACAATGCTTTATCTGGTAGAATCCCTTTATCGCTAACAAGCCTCCATTTCTTGTCCTATTTCAATGTGGCGAACAACACTCTCCAAGGGCCAATACCCCCATCTGGTCAGTTTGCTACTTATCCAAAAGCATATTATGAAGGAAACCCCTTGTTGTGCGACGGTGTGCTGCTGACTTCCTGCAAGGTCCCAAGTAACACGGCAAAAGATGATACAGGGGACTTACAGAGAACTTTTTTTATAGGGGTTGCCATTGGATTTTTCGTTTCCTACTGCTTTTACTGGTGCTCCTTTGCGATGCGATTCACCGCCTTCACTAGACAATAGTCTTTCAAAAGTACAAGAAACTAAAAGGGTTTATGGTTGGTTATACAATATATACTCCCTCTGTGTTCAAAATGTGCAGAAAGAAACGAAGAGCTTTCAGGCTTTATTTTGAGTTGTGGGTTTCCTTGATAAAAACTCGTCAATCTCTTTGTATTTTCAGCAGACTAATATATAAAAGACGCAATGGCTACAGACTGATCGTATTAAACTCGTATAAGAACAGTTGATTTGATGACCAAGGAATCTACTGGGTTTGTTGATGACGACTTGGAGTCTAGAATCTTATGGAAAGAAGCCGAAATCACATCAATCTTAACAATAAACACGTTACACTGAGAGTTTGGACCGAAATCGCCAACAGACACTGGAAATGAAAGTGGAGAAGCCGAGGTACTATATATTCCACTAGAAATCAGATGACAAATTTTTTTTATTTCTTTTTTGCAAAACAAGTCAGCAAAAGGAGAAGAACCTGGATCCGGAGTTGAGAGTAGAATTAGTAGGGACGGTGAAATTCATACTGATAGATTCCTTCTCGCCGGAGATCAATTTCAGTTGAGGGTTTTCACCGCTCAGGAAGAAGTGAGCTCCGTCGTAGCTGATTTGAGGCCTCAAAGTATATTTCTTTGCAAACATTGGTATTGTTATTATTACATCATAAATAACTAACCAACCAACTGAAAAAGAAATACAGGACAAGTTCACACCGGCCGGAAAAAAATGGAATAGCTGACGCCGTGACTCGCGAGCTTCATCTCCGGCGGAACATTGATAAAAAAGTTTAAAACTCTAATCAGTCGCTATAGCTAAAAAAACTCTAATCTGTGAAGAGAGGAAAAATGCCCTCAAGAGATCATTTTTTTACAAATCAGAGATCGACCAAAAATATTATTATAACATATAATCATGGTTAACTTATTAGTAATCGTCGTCATCTATGTACGATCGGATGAGCATTGTGGCGCAGAGGCGAATTATACAGAGACGAGCGTGTTGTTGTTTCATCAACGAAGAGCATTTGGAAGTGAAGCTGTTCCGGGTTTTGGAATTAGGATTTTTCTTCGCCAGAAATCCAGCCATGGCTGATTTGATTTCGACTTTCGAGTGAAGGAATATTGATGAATCACCGTTCTATAAATATGAATTTGGATCTCATTAAAAAATCGAGTCTTTATTTTTTGGGGATTTGGAGAAAGCTTGTATGCCTGTACTTGGTCTAGTTCTCGCCTCAAACAAAAATTAGGGCTTTTGCGCGCGAGGTAATGTCGCCGTACAACGATGGAGTATCAAACACATATTTTTATCCTATCGATACAGAAGATTTTGTTTGAGAAAAAAAATCAACACTTAACTTCGGTTTCAAGTTAATCTTTTTTTCGTTACTTGTGTTCTTCTATTTTGTTGGAGAAGTAAGCTTCTTTTATGTTCAATGAATGTCAACAAGTTTATCAGAGTTTCCAGGAAGGTACGTTTATGAATTTCCTCTAATTCAAAAACTAAATATCCATCGATTGTCAGACAAGTGATATGGATAAACAGAACTAATCTTATGTAACTTTACGAGAAAGAAAGATCTTAGCTGTCATCTAGTTCCTGGACTCTGTTTTGTTCTTTACCAAAATGGCTAAAACATGCTTTACATGTTCTGCAATGTTTCTGAACACTGTCTTGGTAATGTAATAACTGCAAATATCATTAGAGGCTCAAATGAACTAGGGAGTCAACAATTCTATATACTGAACCAGACTGAACCGTATGTGACTTCAAGGTGATGCAACAAAGTCAATTTCTGCAGAATAGCAAGAAATGTTCATATGAGAATCAGAATGAATCTAGAAAATTTCAAAGAAGTGTCTGTGTGTGTGTGTGTGGATACGGACCTTTGGAGGAGTTTTCTTGTTCTAGAGGAGTTTCTGATGTGATGGAAGAGGAAGAGCGGCTAGTTGATTCCCGAGCTTCAAAAATCATTGCCACAACTTCTCTCATGGTTGGTCTACTAGCCGGAGAGTTGCTGGTGCAGAACAGTGCAATCTTTAGAACTAGAGACATCTCATGAACCGTTCTCTTATCATTCATATCCAGCCTCACATCAAACATTTCAATGGTCGGAACCATGTTACGGATTGATCTTCTAACCCAAGTGACTAGATCCCCTCCTTGCTCCAGCGGTTGCACCGGTGGCTTTCCTGTTATTAGCTCCAAAAGCACAACTCCAAAGCTATATATATCGCATTTCTCTGTCACCTTCATCGTGTAAGCATATTCTGAAAACACAGCAAAAACATGACTCAGATATAAACATGTGTGCGTGGGAGAAACAAACTTGCCATGTTTTTTAAACTCACCTGGAGCGATGTAGCCGTAAGAGCCAGCAACAGCTGACATGGACTTTGAGTAAGAGAGATCAATCAACTTAGCCAGGCCAAAATCTCCCACATGAGCCTGGAAGAGCTCATCAAGAAGAATGTTGTTCGATTTAATGTCGCGGTGAACTATCTGAGGTCTGCAATCATGGTGGAGGTAACACAGACCCTCTGCTGCACCGAGTGCGATTCTGTACCGAGCATTCCAATCCAACAAGCAGGTTTTCTCACCTCGCGCCTGAAGCTGTTCTCCGAGGCTTCCCTTGGACATGTACTCATACAAGAGAAGATTCGAGTTCTGGTGATAGCAGAAACCATACAGCTTCACGATATTACGGTGCCTTATCTTTCCAAGCGTTGATATCTCAGCTCTGAAGCTATTATCAGAACTAGCTCCTTCCCCTCGAGAGTTCAGCTTCTTAACAGCTATCACTTCACCATCTGACATTTCAGCTTTGTAGACCGTTCCACACGCTCCTCTCCCTAAAACCATGTCTTCAGAGAAGTTTCTGGTTGCATCAACAAGGCCTTGGTATGTGAAACCTTCTTTAGGGAAGTAGTAACTGTCCATGACATCCGGTTTTGTTTCATCCTCGAGAGCAACAAACGCTGGTTCTCGTCGCTTTATCGCCCAACAGATACCAAGAAAAGCTAGAAAAGAAACAGAGCCGATCACAATACAAGCGATTGTCAATACCTTTTGCCTCTGTGAACCGTTCATCAACCAGTTTAGCTTTGAATCAGAATGTGGGACAAGTAGTTCGCAGTGGCTTCTCTGTGGGCTACACAGACCGTGGTTTCCAGCAAAGTTCGATGAATCCATCCGCTGGAAGACTGGTGTGTCCGGTACCGTTCCCGCCAAGTTATTGTTTGAGATGTTGCAGATGAGGAGGCTCATGAGATTCCCAATTGATGCAGGGATCTCTCCTGAGAGCTTGTTGTCGTTGAGGTAAAGTATCTCCAACATCTGAAGGTTTCCTAAACTGTCTGGAATCGTGCCAGAGAGATTATTGTGACTGATGTTGAGGGAGATTTGCAGAGAGGTTAACTTACCGAGCTCAACAGGTATGTTTTCAGACAAGAGGTTGCCTCCTAGTTGTAACTCCGTGAGCCGAGTAAGATCTCCGAAGCTATGAGGAATTTCTCCAGTCAACCTGTTATCAGACATCTTCAAAATCTCTAGATTCACCAACTGACCAAGCTCTTGTGCTATGTACCCGGTGAACTTGTTGCCACTAAGGTCAAGCCTCTGGATAGTGACGCAGCTCCCCAACTCTCGAGGGATGTGACCTGTGAGCTGATTGGAGGAGATGTTCAAGCCAACAATCTTTGTGAGACTCCCAATCTCTGGAGGGATTTCACCAGTGAAATTGTTGTTAGCTAGACGCAGCCTCTCTAGATTCTTCAGCTTTCCAAGGTCTGCGGATATATTCCCTGATAACCAGTTTTGGTGAAGCTCTAACGCAGAGAGGTTCTGAAGATTGAACAACTCAACGGGAAGGGTTCCTGTTAGCCGGTTATCTCCTAGCATTAGCTTTGTCAGCGACTTGCAGGTTTTCAGATCGTCCGGGATGTTTCCTGATAACTTGTTTGAACCAAGACTCAGAAGTATCAGCTTCTGGAATCTGCAGAAGTGAGCAGGAATCGAACCAGAGAGAAAATTTGCAGACATGTCAAGAACAGAGAAGTTGCTGTAGAAACCGATAAGAGGAGGAATCGTCCCTTCGAGATGGTTGTCAAAGAGTTGCAGATCCACAAGGTAAGTCAAGAACTGAAGCTCTCGTGGGGTGGTACCGGTTAGTTTATTGATAGACAAGTCTAGCTTCTGCAACAGTGCCAATTCCCCAAGCTCCCTAGGAATTGGACCTCGAAGATTGTTCTCAAAAAGATGAAGTAACTGGAGATTTAGAATCCGACCAAACTCTCTTGGGATGAAACCCGTTAACTGATTCTCTGAAAAGTCTATCTCCATTGCATCTGTCAAGTTGCCGATTTCTCGAGGTATCTCTCCGCTCAACTGGTTCGTGTAAAGGTACAGCCTTTTCATCTTTGCTAGCTTCCCGATCTCTCTTGGAACTGATCCCGTGAAGTAGTTTTCGTGCAGCGCAAGCACCTCGAGACTGGTGATGTTTCCTACCGAAGGAGGTATCTCGCCGGACAAACGGTTTCGCCAGAGTATCAAATCGGTGAGATTTCTGAGCTTCTCGAGCTCCGTAGGGAGAGAGCCCTCAAGAAGATTCTCTGCTAATCCAAGTACCTTTAGGCTCTCGCATCCGCTGATTTCAGACGGAATCACACCCGAGAAGGCGTTCCGTCCTGCCCTAACGACCCTGAGCTGTCTCAACTTCCCTATGGAAGAAGGGATTGCACCTGTGAGATTGTTGCTGTAGATCACAAGCTCTTGGAGCGAGCTCAAGCTACCGATAAACCTAGGGATCGAACCGAAAAGATAATTCTCGCATAGATACAGCTTCTGAAGAGTGTTGATCATGGTAAGCTGAATTGGAATCACTCCATGGAGCCTATTTGTGCAGAGATCAAGAACCTCTAGGCTTCGACAGAGAGATAGATCTCGAGGGATTGGACCAGAGATGAAGTTGGTGGAGACATTCAATTTCCTTAAACTGTGAAGCTTGCATATGAGAGGAGATAGTGTACCTGATAGATTCATCCCACTGAGATCAACAGAAACTACAGCTCTGAGATGGGTACACGCGATTCCGGTCCAGTTGCAGGGATTTGAATCTGAATGATTCCAGCTTTCGAGATAGCCATTGGAGTCATTGAGCAAAGCTTTAAACTCCAGAAGAACGCGTCCTTCTTCGTTTAATGATCTCACTAAGATGAAGGAGAAAGAACAGAGAATCGATATCGCCAATAAACATATCCTCTCTCTGACAATACCACCCATATTACAAGCTTCGGTAAGAAAACAGAGTGGCCTCTGAATTGGGATGTGCCTTAGCTTCTACTCATCTGGGATGATCTTGACGGAACATCAATTCTGGAAATTCACGGAATGGTTTTGGCTAAAAGGTAAAAAGATTAGATTGATGGAAAAAAAGACTGACCTTGATTGATCAAGAAAAGACTATCTGCGAAACACTTGGAAATGTCTCTGTTTTTTGTCTCTAAAAGTCAACTCTGTTTTAATCCTCTTTGTCGACGACATCTTCTCTTTTTTCCGATTTCGCTTACCATAATTTTCAGTTGAAAGTGGTTTCAAATCACGTGATGGTGATCTGGGTTTGTACTGATCCATTGAATTAAAATCCTGGAACCTTTTTAAGTGTTTCTCTGGGTTGTCGATAGAAGGAAAAAGAAACAGAGGATCTTGATTGTTGGGACGGTGAGGATTTGACGAAGACGACACGTGAAAAAGGATGATTGAGGACAATGATCTTTAAGTGTATCTGTTTGCTTTTTGTGTTTTAATTTCTTGGTGATGGGTGAGAGAGAGCGTTGGAGTCTGTGAGCTCATGATTTTTATCGTTGACCCTTAAAGCCATACACACACACAAGTGGAATTGATTGCTGTCTATTTGGCGCCCATCCTGTCTGTTAAATTGCCACTAAAATGATGATCTTTTACATTTTTACCCCTCGCCCATTTCTTTCTCTACGCATGTGGCAAATGAAATGAATCTTATGTGTACGCCTTTGCGCGAGAGTTTATAATTAAGTGTAACAAAAAAAAAAAAAAAAGAGTAAAAGTAATGAATTTGTACATGTAATAAAATAAATTGTGATTTTTCTTCAAGATTTCTTACATTTTGAATTTTTTCCCTAAATCATTCAACCAAATGTAGAAACATTTGCCATATACAGAATGAGATCATACAAACATACCAACCAAACCGTTGTGTGACCCCTTTGACGCTCCGGTTTTTTGCTTGCTTGAGTTCCTTGGATGACTTAGAATTTACACTTCAACTCCAGCCTCTTCAATCGCAGCAGACATTGAAGCCGATGCTTCTTCTAGCGTTCGCCTCTTTTGAACCGAGTTAAAGGCCTCGATGATGTCTCCTTCAATCCAATCATCATAGTCATCCATTCCAATACCACATTCTAATCCAGCGCTCACCTACAACACACGCAGTATAAACATAGGCAGAGAGTGGTTCATATTGACGAAGTAATCAGGTCGAAAAGTCCCAGTTCGGTTTAGATTTGGAACATATCTCAGCGTGGAAGATGAAAGTTGATGGTTTAGGATGACCTTATATCTTCTTCCATGTTCTTAATCGAGAAAATGATTTTAAAAGTGTGGGTTAGGATATTATTTACCTCTTTCACATTTTCTTTAACTCGCTTAAGAGAATCAAGGACACCGACGTGGACAGTTTTACCCTTCCGCATCACCCTGATGCCACAATCTTTGATAAATTTCCCTTCATTCACCATGCATCCGGCCACACGACCGCTTCCACTGCTGAAAGTAGCTCGGACTTCTGCTGAGCCGATTGGGATTTGTTCCTATCAATAGCCACATGAATCTTCAGTTTTCAAATCTCCAAAAAGGCTCATGAAGTGTGAGACTAAAATCTACGTTTTTGATCATCCATGCATGATACAGAGATTCAATTATTCAACCAAAAAAACCAAGCTCTTATGCCATAAAGAAGAAAAAACTAAAGGGGCATGTTGATCAGATTAGACAGCAACGAAACGCTTAAGAAATTGATGCTAACCTCAACAGACTCCAGAAGTCCTTCCATTGCGTTTCGCACATCGTCAATAAGCTCATAGATAACTCTATATAGTCGGATTTCAACACCTTTGTTCTCTGCAGCTTTCTTGACAGAACCAGATGCTTTGACATTAAATCCAAAGATGATGGCTTCACTCGCTGATGCTAGATCAACATCACTGTTGCTCACATCCCCTGTCGCTTGTAGCAAGAATTTCAAGGTGACATTCTCCTGAGGGAGGACTTGCAGGGCCTGTCTGACAGCTTCAATGGATCCCTAGTAGTCACATTGGTGATTTGCATCAGCATATATAAAAAGGTACGGAGGAAACCAAAATGTGTAAGGCGATGAGCTGATGAAATCTACTGATCAGACTAGCTGTTTACCTGTACATCGACCTTCAAGATGATATTAAGCTGATGCAAATCTAAGCCTGACATCTTTTTCGCTGATACAGCAGAAGCTAAGGAGGAAAGCGTGACCTTTCCATCCCCAGCCTTTGCAGATATTCTTTCATCTCTTAGTGATACTGCACGTGCCTCTGCCATCTCACGCGCCACATCAAGGGAAGAGACAATCTCAAATTCGTCACCAGCAATGGGGACATTATTTAAACCAATCACCTGCAAATGCGATTTAAATTCTCAGATTAGATTCTAAATCGATCCATACATGAGAATAAGATCAGCATGGCCTGCATAGTATTTCCACTGGTGTTTGTGCAACGACTTTTAACTTAGGGAAGATTATGAAAGTACAAACCTGTACAGGTATGGAGGGTCCAGCTTCATCAACTCGTTCCCCGCTGTGATCAAATAAAGCTCGTACCTAAACACAGAAACAGAGCAAGACCAAGGTAGGTAAGCTCCTAGCCATTTTATACCAGCTGCGCAGTGTGTTTTGAGGAGAAAAAGTAAATTTTGGATAGACCTTTCCGAAAGCTTCTCCACAAACAACAACATCCCCTTTTTTCAAAGTGCCTTTCTGAACAATGAATGTCGCAAATGGTCCTTTGGCTTTATCAAGTCCAGCCTCAATAACAATGCCCTTGGCATTTCTGTGTGGATTGGCTTTCAACTCTTGCAGCTGAAACAACCAAAATACAGTAAGCCCACAAACATAAGCTAATGAGAAGCAAAAGCAGAAAAAGTGAGAAAATAATATGCATGGACGCCTAAATGTAAGCCTTTTTTAGTCTATATCCCTCCTTTAAATAAGATTTTGGGACCACTTTGGAGCAAGTATGTAAGCCATTTCGTAGCCACTATGTAGAAGAGAACAAAAAGAGGTGGAATACACTTTAAGAAAACTGATCACATAAATTGGACAATCTGCCAACTTAAGTTTTTTTATGCATCTAGCAATAAGAGAAAAACAGAATCAAGTAAACATGTTATCATGGGATGAAAAAAAAACTAACCTCTGCAACAAGCATGACAGTTTCCAACAGATCATCGATATTCTCCCCTTTCAACGCACTGATCTGTCAAAGGCAAATATAGAGCATGATATGAGACCCCGTGGAATATATGGAGCCTGAAACTTATATGTGATGAGAGTATGTATTCCAACCTGAACCATTGGAACATCACCACCCCAATCTTCAGGCATCAAACCTATTGAAGAAAGCTCTTGCATCACTCTCTCTGGACTAGCTCCGTCTTTATCTATCTGGAACAGGAAAGGATTCAGAATGAGAGAAATTACATATGCACATGGTAAAGAATAATAACCAAGCAGTACTCTGGGTAACCATTTTTTCCAACTCCTAAATTGAATAACACAGGTGCAACATGGACCTTACCTTATTTATAGCTATGACTATAGGGACAGCAGCAGCCTTTGCATGAGCTATTGCTTCATTTGTTTGTGGTCGGATTCCATCATCAGCAGCAACCACAATGATTGCAATGTCAGTGACTCGTGCTCCACGAGCTCTCATTGCACCAAATGCCTAGATGACCAGTTAAAAGTCAGAGAAGCAAAACTATGGTATGCCCAACAATAGATGTGAAATAGTCAAGAAACATGCAACATGAAAAAGAAAGCTAAGGAAGTATGATCAATGGAAATTCAACATCAGAAATGAATATGTGGATATTCAATTTGCAAGAATATATAAGGATCTACCTCATGTCCAGGAGTATCAAGGAAAACGCAGGACTGCAACTTCCCATCAACAGGCACTGACACCTTATATGCACCAATGCCTTGTGTAATTCCTCCTGCTTCTGAAGCAGCAACCTGGCAGATATCCAGAGAAGAGAAATTAGCTGAAACGCTATCTAGTACTAACCTTGACAATAGCAAATGAACAAACGCAAGAAAATATATCGAAAAATAAAACAGAAGTATAAAGTCTGATGCTAGAGGTGAGTTGTATCCTCAACACATTAATTCCAATAAGACATGCTTTAGAATTATATAGAACTGAAGAGGCCACAATGAAATTTCGTGATAAATGAAAGGCCAATCAATATGTCAGATAGCTAATCTCATCGATAATTAAGTTTCGTACCTTGCTTTTTCTGATATAGTCCAGAAGAGTAGTCTGCAAAATAGATAAATTAGGAAATGCATTAGAAAAGACCTGCTGCTTAAAAAAAAGGACACTGCATATCCAACAAAGACTTGAGAAAAAAAACTGTTACTGCAAACTGTGCCTACCTTTCCATGGTCGACATGACCCATTATCGTGATGACAGGAGGTCTGTCTTCTAACTTGTCCAAATCTTCCTCATCAAAAATTTCTTTTTTCTTTGCCATTTCTTCAACTTTAACTGAACCAGCATCAAGGACCTCAACATCGTAATCTCTGCAAATCATCCTCACCATCTCTCTGTCTAAGGTCTGCACACCATCAGGTCTAATCCCTTTTGAATATAGATACCCAAGGATGTCACCTTCGCCGATGGCTAGGTTGTAAGCCAGATCCTCGATGGACATGCCTTCTTCCTCTACCTCTAAGATTTCAGCTTTAACAGGTGCTGCGTCTTTGGCAGCCTGGAGTCTTGCAGCCTTCCTACTAGCTTTACTCCATTTTCTCCCTTTTCTACCTGATCCAGGAATGGAGACATTCAAGTCTGACGTATCTTCGTCGCCATCGTCTTCAGCAACCATTCTTCGTCTTGGACTAGCTGATGCATTTTTTTTATTACGGTGCTCAACTCTGAACTTGTTAGAGGCAGGACCCTTTCCAGGCTTAGTAGGAGCTAACACAGCCTGAGAGGCCACAGGATCAACACCTTTTTTCTTGGAAGCAAATTTATCAACCAAAATAGGCTTCCTTTCTTTACTTTTTATGCTAGAATCAGCCTCGTCAGAAACTAAAGGTTTTGATGCCATACCAACATCTTTCAAGATGGGACCTGAAGGTCTTGTTGCCATACCAACATCTTTTAAGATGGGTTTCTTCACAGGTGTCTGAGCTACCGTAGGCTTCCCTTGTAACTTCGGCTGAGGTCTTACAGGCGCCTGAGGTCTTAGAGGTGGCTGTGGTGGTGCCATTTGTGTGCCGGCTTTGGCATTCACCTCTTCCTCCTCCCTCGTTCTAGGCTCAACCTGCATTCCCCTATTATCAATTTTAGGTGATTCCTTAACAACTTTTTGCACAGCTGCAACAGCATCGCCCTTACGCCACACACTCTTCATAGTTTTCGTCTTCCTCGTCCCTCCAGCACTCGCAGAGATACCATTCCTCGAGTTACTACTGTTGCCACTGGGCTGTGACGGTTTCACAGCCTCACCACCCTCTTTGTTACCCGGTTGCGGAATCTCCAACCTCTCAGCTTTATCCAACACTTCGCCAAGAGATTCAATCACCTTGTTCCTCTCTTCTTCTCCGTCGAACTTACCACCGTTCGACATTTCCTTACTCCAAGGAGCAGAATTCACACCCAAACCCCTTTCGACCCTTGCCACAGGGGGTTTCAACACCGGTTTAGGAGCCTGCTTCAGCACGATCTCACTATCATCCCCTTCTTTACTTCCTTTAAACGAGTTAGAATCTATAGAAACTGAGTTGTTGCTTTGCTCAGCAATGAAGTCAGCAGTACTAGTAGTAGTTGAAGACGAAACAGAATATCTACACAGCCATCTCTTAGTTCCCTTAACGCTTCTCCTTGACAGAGAAACCCTCTTAACCAATGCATACGACGCATCCGACGAGCTCGTCCCGGAAACACTTGCACCAGCACCTCCTAAGCTAACCAGAGAAGCCAACGACGGCATTGTGCCCACGAGAACCAGCATCGACGGCATCTCAATCAACCCAGAAAACGAACAAAACAAAGAAATAACAAATTCACCACAGCATCAGAAGCTTTATCTCGTTCCAATTTCGCATGGAAGAAATTACAACGAAATTCGACCCAGAAGACTACAAAATTCAAAAAGAAATCGGGGTTATCGACGAATCAAATCCGATATCAACAAGCTAATTTGATAATCGATGAGAAATTTGGAGAGAAAGAGAGAGAGGCGGAGAAGCGAAGAGAGGAAGAAGATAAGTGAAGGAAGAAGAAGTGCGGGGATAACTTTGAACTTGAGCTTGTGTGGGTGTGGCTGCTTCTATGCCTGAAATTTTCCGCGGATTTCCGATAAGGCCATTTACAAAAAAATTAAAAGCCATAAATTTAAAGCTAAGCCTAATATACGTATAAAACTCTCAATTAAAAAAAATTAAACATTTTTTTATGTCTGGAAATATTTTGGTCCTCTAGAGACTAGAGTGCACACACACTACAGTTACAGTCTGTAAATTTTCTCTCTGAGCGAGATGGCCGAAGAAAAAGTTAGTCTATTGGGCCCAATAGAAAAGCCCATTGATAAATCAACCCGTCTGCTAATGTCCACGCGGTCAGTTCTGCGTGATTACACACGTGGGTACATATTAGCCGTAAGTCCTATGAGGGCAATTTCGTCCACCGGAGAAGCCGGAGATAAAATTAAATAAATTAATACCTTATCGATAAAAAACAAGGCATTCAATACTAAAATTAAATAAATATAAATTCGATTAATAAATAACGCCAAGAGAGAGAGAGATTTGTCATTTGAGACCTCGAGATTTTCTCTCTCTTGCCTACTGTGTTGAAAGTGAAGCCCGATATAGAGAGAGAGAGAGAGTGTGTCGTTGACGAAGGAAGATGAAGGAAGAGGATGTGAGTTCGCAGAACGTAAACCCTAGGAGCAATCGGAACAGTGTAGCCTCGGCTTCTGCTTCCGCATCGGCTACTCCAGTTGATAGATTCCGACGACGAGCTAGATCGCCTTCTCCCCCTCAAACTGCTGCTGCGAGGTAAAGTCCCCAAGTACCACAGATCGAGTTTCAAAGTGGGGAATTATGGAATTTTTCCGATTTAATTGGATTCGTTTGTTGAATTGAAGCCTAGAACGAGGCATATCTAGGGTTTCGTTGTTCGAGATTTGTTCCTTCGCAATGATTTGCATCTTAATTTGCTAGCAATGCTTCTAATATTGTAAGTTTGCTTTCGGGAAGGATTGATTTGAGTTCAAAAACAGCTCTGTAGGGGCATCATCTCCTGCTGTTCTGGTAAACGCTGGCAGTGTGGACTGGACAGGTCACGGGCTGGGATCATCGGGGCGTTCATGTAGACCGTGGGATAGAGGAGATTTGCTAAGACGCCTTGCCACTTTCAAACCTTCAAATTGGCTTGGGAAGCCCAAAGTATGAGTCTTGTTTTCCCATTACATGCACTTTCATTTGCAAGTTCTTACGTCCATACTAAGCAAAACCAGATTTTCTTTGAAATTGGCATATTTGTGGTGCATATCCTACCAAATTTAGGTTCAGTTCTCCTAAAGATAGTGATAGAATTTTTCTTTGGTCTGAATGCTGGTGGCTGGTATAGTTGGTCCAACAGTATATTTTTATGAACCTTTAAGTTGAGAGAAGTCAAGCCTACCAATTCATGGAAATGATGCATGTAATTGATCTAAACCGGAATAGAACAAAAATAAGGAAGAGTAGCTAGGTTGCTTCATTTGTGGGGTTATTTACGTTTTCTTCTTTCTCTATTTTCGATTGCCCCTTTCTATCTCCTGTGATATCTGTTGCAAGTTTCAACTGGTTGAAAGAAGTGCTGTTTGATTAACGGTGTGTCTTTTCATGGTATATTTTTGTTTGCAGACAGCTAGTTCTGTGGCTTGTGCTCAGAAAGGCTGGGTAAGTGTTGACCTGGACAAAATTCAATGCGAGTACTGTGGATCCAGTCTACATTACTCTCCTCCACAAAATTCGTTGAATCATCCCGAAGGTCAAGTCTTGTGTTTGTGACTAGATTTATCTTCTTTTTCTTTCTAACTTTTGGCATCAGGGTAGGCAGTTTTAGTCTTCATCTTTCTCTTGTATTGTACCAACAAAAAAAGAGTAATTTCGGAGTCTTTCAAAGCATCTTTGGAGCCACGAGTTTTGACCAATAACAAACTTCTAGCGATGAAAAGAGTTTGTTTTTTGGTCGTAGTCTCTGTCTTTTGCGCTGCATTTCTTCTCTTATCCAAGAAAGATTAGTAGGCATAAATTATTCAGCTTCGTTTTATGTGCTGCTACCGTTTGATATTCCTTATCCATCTTTGATAACAGCTGATAGCATCAGAGAGGAATTCTCCAAGCAGCTTGATGAAGCACATGAGAGTTCTTGTCCTTGGGTAGGAAATTGCTGTCCAGAAAGCTTAGTTCAGTTTCCTCCAACTCCTCCATCAGCCTTGATTGGAGGTTACAAGGATCGTTGTGATGGGCTCCTACAGTTCTATTCTCTACCCATTGTTTCGGCATCTGCAATTGACCAGATGCGTGATTCAAGACGACCACAAATTGACCGCCTTTTGGCACAGCCTCAAGTCTATGCCAATGATGATCCAAGTTTCAGAATGGATAATGTCTCAGCTGCAGAAACGTCCAAAGAAGAGGCTCTCAGTAATTACTCTCGCGTAAGAACTGAGGGATATGTGCTATTATATTCGTGAAAATTCTCGCTTACTAGCCATAAACTGCTACTGTTTCTAATTTGATTTTTATCTTGCAGGCTCAGAAGCTGATAAGCCTATGTGGATGGGAGCCTAGATGGCTTCCAAACATCCAAGATTGTGAAGAACATTCTGCCCAATCAGCTAGAAATGGGTGCCCTTCAGGCCCAGCTAGAAATCAAAGTCGTCTACAAGACCCTGGTCCAAGCAGGAAACAGTTCTCGGCTTCATCCCGAAAAGCCTCCGGAAATTGTGAAGTTTTGGGTCCAGAATATAAATCAGAATCCAGGTCACCTTTGCTGGATTGTAGTTTATGCGGTGTAACCGTCAGAATTTGGGATTTCATGACCACTTCTCGGCCGGTTCCGTTTGCGCCTATTAATGCTAATCTACCTGAAACAAGCAAGAAAATGGGAGTGACACGTGGTACTAGTGCAACAAGTGGAATCAATGGATGGTTTGCTAATGAAGATGTTGACGAGGCTGAAACATCGGTTAAGAGAAAATTAGTATCAAATGCAGGTATAAGCTTCTATCAAACTGCAGCTGGTGCATCATCCTCTGCACAGCTGAACATGTCTGTGACGCGTGATAATTACCAATTTAGTGATAGAGGAAAGGAAGTTCTGCGAAGGCAGCCTTCAGGAAGTGAGGTTGGTGATCGTGCTGCTTCATACGAATCACGAGGGCCTAGTACTCGTAAACGGAGCCTGGATGATGGCGGAAGCACGGCTGATAGGCCTTATCTACGGATACAACGTGCAGACAGTGTTGAAGGGACTGTTGTTGACCGTGATGGGGATGAGGTTAATGACGATTCAGCAGGGCCTTCAAAGCGTACCCGAGGCTCTGAAGTGCATGAAACTTATATTCCCTTCTATGGGCGAGATTTATCAGTGGGTGGGCCAAGCCACTCATTGGATGCTGAAAACGAGAGGGAAGTCAATAGAAGTGACCCGTTTAGTGAAGGAAATGAACAAGCTATGGCTTTCCCAGGTGCCAGAGACTCCGCACGTGTTTCCTCTGTCATTGCAATGGATACAATGTGCAACAGTGCCAATGATGATTCTATGGAAAGTGTGGAAAACCATCCAGCGGATTTTGATGACGTAAACTATCCCTCTGTGGCGACAGCTCAAAGTGCCGACTTCAACGATCCTTCGGAACTGAATTTCAGCAATCAAGCTCAGCAGAGTGCATGCTTCCAACCAGCTCCTGTTCGGTCTAATGCTGAACCAGGCATTAGCAGCATAAATAACGGTGAGGAAGTACTGAACACAGAGACTATCACAGCTCAGGGAAGAGATGGACCGAGTTTAGGCGTCAGTGGGGGTAGTGTCGGAATGGGTGCAAGTCACGAGGCAGAGATCCACGGAGCTGACGTTTCGGTCCATAGGGGAGATAGCGTTGTTGGAGACATGGAAGCAGTTGCGGAAGTCATAGAGAATCTGGGACAGAGCGGTGAATTTGCACCAGACCAAGGCGTTACTGATGACTTTGTTCCTGAAGAAATGGATCGAGAAGGCAGGCTCGGGGATAGTCAAGATAGGGTGTCTCAATCCGTTACAAGGGCTGACAGTGGCTCTAAGATTGTTGATTCATTGAAGGCTGAATCTGTTGAAAGCGGCGAAAAGATGAGCAACATAAATGTGTTGATGAACGAAGATAGCGTTCACCCATCACTGTCTTGCAATGCGATCGTGTGTTCTGGTTATGAAGCATCTAAAGAAGAAGTGACCCAGACTTGGAACGAGTCTCCGCTCAACGCTGGCTTTGCACTCCCCGGATCAAGTTACACTGCTAATGGACAAGGTCTGTAGAAATTTCTTCCTTTGAATTACTGATGCAAACTTAATCACTTTATAAGAATGTAAATAAGATAGTATATAAGCATATGCTGATTCATGTTCAGGGCCTCCGAACGGAGATAGCAATGATGAAATTGTGGAGTTTGATCCAATAAAGTATCACAACTGTTACTGCCCTTGGGTAAATGAAAATGTGGCTGCTGCTGGATGTAGCAGCAACAGCTCGAGCTCTTCAAGTTTCGCTGAGGCCGTGTGTGGATGGCAACTAACTCTGGATGCCCTTGATTCGTTCCAGTCACTGGAAGATGCTCAAATCCAGCCAATGGAATCAGAATCGGCTGCATCTCTGTGCAAGGTTTGCACCAGCTTGCATCGCTTTTTCTTTAATTTTCTTCCCAGAAGATTGATCTTGACCTGACACTGACGCTACTTGGTTTCGACTCTTTTCTCGTAGGATGATCACCGAACTCCTTCTCAGAAGCTCTTGAAACGCCACTCTTTTATGAGCAGCCATGGCAAAAAGTAGGAAACTTACTTGCGAAACAAACAAAAACAAGGTACAATTGCAAAATTTTATTGATTTCAGACAGAAATCGATCTTCTATATATATATAACCAGTATGATACTGGTTAGGTTCTTTAAGCTTGAGTTTGTCTCTAGCAGTACAAATAAAGAAGTTTACATTATCTCTCGTATCTAGAAATTTCGTGTTTTCCTTTAAACTCAAAAGTAAAAGTTTGTCTAGTAAGTAAAGTTAAAGAAAGACACATAAACAGAGGTGAGAGTGCGAATGTCTGAATCTAATCCAATAATCTTATATTGAGTTCTTAATTCTAAATATGTTAATCCCTGCTTTTTCCTGTTTATCATAATTCTGAACCATCATCAACTTTGGTTTATATCGATTTACTAGATAATGGGTGCTTTAAAAATTGAACCGTTGTGACCAAGTTAATTAGTCCTACAAAAAAATTCATCTCATTTCTCGGGTAATTTTGTAAATTCTCATGATATCCCATAATGGTATCAAACGTATTTCTTCTTCCCTTGAATTTGCCCCCCGTTCACAAGATAACGAGTTCCTTGAACCGGTGTGTAGTGGTAACAAAATTTCTCACCTCTCCGGGTAATATCGTATGATTCTCATGTTTAAACCCTAAATTTAAGCCATGCCCACTAATGTAATAGATAGAAAGCGGATAAAAGCACAGTAAAAAAGACAACGCACAAAAGCGTTCTTTCTCTTGATCAAAGTTGAAAAAGACGACAATAGAAATATGAGAAATGAGACAATGTACTTAAAATGCAACGAATCAACTTCCAAAGACGGCAACTTCTACGTTCTTGGTAGAGTCAACGATGGCTGGAGGATCAAAGCGTGTAAAGAGCTTATAAGAAGAGATGAGAGAGAGAACGACATAGAAGCAAACCACGACGAATGTGATTATAACAGAAGCAGTGGCTTTATGGCAGAAACTGCCATAGGAACTGCACGCATCGCTCCAAGTAATGGCGTTGTCTCCATTGTACGCTAAGTAAAGAACTTCAGTTGACACAACTCCAGCAGCAAGAACCACGTAGGTCAGAATCTGAGATTTATCACATATTGATATTGATTAGTAGTATATTATTAATTAAGCGGATCATTTGATAAATAAACCTAATGTTTTAAGAACTAATATTAGACCTGGTCGAGACAGAAGAAGGTCCAAACACGAGGCATTGTGGAAGAAGAACCAGGCATGGCTGCAATGGCTGCCGAGAGAAGGGAGTAGCCTGCACATATTCCATTTGCGTGCACCAAGTACCTAATTGCAATTACATTATTACAATTACCGATAATTACTTTTTCATCCAGATCATAATACATATAAACATATGGTAATTTAAATACTCAACAAATGTACCTTGACTAATGCCTGTCTTCATAGTTTGGTTTACTTATGATTAAAGCACAGTTTGTTTGGTTAACGGTTTAATTAATCTATCTGTAAATATCGGGGTTCTGACTACAAACTCGCAAAATATAACATACACATGTACTATACACCTAATTACAGTCACTCTCTTGGAATTAACTACTACAACTTTTGTGTTCCCAGTGAAATTCGGTCACAAACCCTAATCGTAAATAGTACGTAAGTAGATGTACTATGACAGGAGAAGATACCTGAAAGCTGAGAGATTGGAGTAAGAAATTGAGCCGAACTCATTAGCCTCAGAGTCTTTAAGCATGATAACAAGCGCAGCAACACAAAGCCCCACCGGAGCTAACCGGAGCATTGTCTCGGCGGTTCGGATTCCGGTACTTACCTCCTCCCACTTCTCCGTGGCCGCACCATCGGAACCACCGTGGCTAGCCTTGTGATGATCATTATTCTTCTCCATTTTCTTCTTAATTTTTCTCTTTGTTTCTCTCTCTCTTGTAATGGTTGCTGGGGGAAAATGTGGTTATAAACAAGTAGAGATGATTTTAATGTGTGGAATTAAATAAAAGCAAGTGTTGGATCGATAGGGTTGGTGAATGCATTTAATTTCGGTATTCAAGACACTCCTCACACTTCCCTAGAATAAAACATTTAAAAGGCTTCTATATTGACAACCCTCTCCGCTAAATACGTGAAATCTCATCACTCGACTACGATCTAGGCTAGTTCATTGTAATACGAGGCTCTTCTTTTTAGCCCCGTCACGGCGTCACTCACATTAAACAATTTTGAGCTTATTCAATCTCGTGATCGAGATTCAATCCATGAATATTTGTTTCTTCGTAGAGGTTAAATGTATAGAGTAAGAAATAGTGTGGCTACGTTTCTCCATATATTATGTATTGTATGGTTAGTTGATTAATTGATCTTTTTCTTTTTCGAAAAACTGATTAGTTGATTATTAAAAGCAGCTAAACTATATATAAAACTCCATCTGTTTTAAGCAAAACGAAAATGTTTTATGTTTTCCATACAAAATTAAGCTTTTTTATAAAAAAAATATCAAAATCTATGTGAAGTCCTCTGAGTCCCACGTGATAGTAACATCATCAAAACTTATGGTTGTTACTTTCTATTAGTGATGGATAAACTTGAGGTTAATTATGAATTTAATCGCCTTTGCCAAACAGTAGGAGACTTTTCCTAATTTACACTCAAATAAATTATACAGCTTAACAAATAACGTTTTTTGTCGTGTGAATCAACCAAACCATATCTTACTTTTCAACATACTCACCAACAACGTGTCTTATACGCAAAATAAGTAAGTAATTTTCATCAAGTGGGCACATACTTTACAAAATATAAATAAATTTTCGAGATTGACCATGTATTTTGTTTAAACTTAAACATGTTTCATCTATTCCTTTGAACCAGGTTAAGTCTCTTCTCTAATTCAAAGATTAGTCATTTATAATTTAAATAAAAATGTATACTTTCATTAGAATTTACTTCAGAAGCTCCACCAATAATAAATCATGAAATTATATATATGAATTCCGAGTACTACTTATTGTTTTTTTTTTGGTAAATGATTAAGTATTCCATTATAAACAACAGAACTAGTAAGTGAATACGTTCTCAAAAAAAAAAAAAAAAAAAAACTAGTGAGTGAATGATTAAGTTCAACTTCATTATGTAATTGAAAATGGATCAATTATTGAGTATGGGCTGTCAGTGTCAGATGATGTTGATATACTTGATAAATAAAAGAATCAAAATACAAATTCTTCTCGTGTTAGGCATGAAAGGAAGAACAACAACAAGTCAAAACTGTTCGACGCCACCATTGAACCGGAGTCCGGAGAGTTACTGAAGCGCAGCCTCTAAATAAACCGGTTTCCCATTACGTGTCTAATCCAGTTTCAGTTTGTTTTTTTTTTATATAATTTGAGTTTGGTTTTTCTTGTTTAGTTTTTATTAAATCATGTACGTTTTAAGTTTTTATTTGAGTTCAGTTGGAAACTAAATTAGTAGTTTATTAAAGAAAGAAAAACATCTTTTTATTACGGATTATCATGCTTTTAGAAATGATAAAGTACACAAAACAAAGAAAGTACAAATCTCACATAGGAACAGAACATAAGAGAGAGTCTTCTTGATACCAAACCATCTTCTTCTTTTTAGCTTGTGTGTGCAGAGACCAATATCGGAGATCTACTCGGCTCCAAATTTCTTCCTGAGGACACAAGCATACTCGATAATCTTATCAGAATCAGCCAACGCCTTCACCACGCTCTCTCTCTCTAAACACCTCTTGGTCCACTGAGTCAATTTTGGGAACTCTGTTTCGATACTGAACTCGCCAAACTTCTCCATGGCTTTGAACCAGCTGTAGTATCCCATAAATGCCATGTCTACGAATCCGAATACTTCACCACCATAGTAAGCTTTGTCTCCAAGCTCATTTTCAAGTGTCTTGAAATGTTCGAGCAGCTCTTTCTTGGCTGCAACTTGTTCTTCTCCCTTTGTTCCCCATACCTTCCATGCTGGGTCGTAAAGCTGAACACACACACACACAAAAGTCATAATCATCATCACATTAAAGTCCAACAAACAAATTAAAACCCTAATTATTCCGAATATAATCAGATATTTATATTAGCTTCTATTCTGTTTATTCGATCGGATCAATATTTAAGAATATAAAAAAAAAAAAATCAAAAGAGAAGTTGTTCATACCTTTTTGTCGATGAAATCTGCCCAGAACCTAGCTTGAGCTTTCTGGTAAGGGTCAGAGGGGAGCATTGGGTATGTGTCGGACCAAACCTCGTCGATGTACTCGAGCTGAATAAGAGATTCACAGATCGGTTTACCTTTGTGGATGAGAACCGGAATCTTCTTGTGAATCGGATTCATCTCAAGGAGCAAAGGAGTCTTAACCCATGGGTCTGTCTCGATGTACTCGTACGCCACTCCTTTCTCGGCCAGAGCAATCTTCGTCCTCATCCCGAACATGCTTGGCCAGTAATCAAGAAGAATCACTTCATCGGCCATAGCTCCGGTTTAGCTCGGATTGATCGATAAATTTTATCAACTACTTATCTTTTGTTGTGTGTTCTTGAAATGTGAATGATGAGAAGAGATTAGTTTTTCTGGTTTTTTATAGAGTTCCCACGAGATAAAAGGGTTCCTACTTTAGCGCTCCACGTAACATGATGACATAAATGATTATTTGTTTTTGAATATTGCTTTGTTATTTTATAATGTGGATTGTGGACTATATTAGTATTATGCTGTTCACGTCTACGCCATGATTTAACTCTTTTTTAATATTACCCCGATTACATCGAGATTTGATTTCTGTAAATCATTTAATGCCAGCTAACATCTCGACTCGGAAGGAGATATCACTGTATTATTGATAAATTTTAAATAATAGTACCAGCATATTTTTATTCTTGGAAATTGATTATTTTTTGCTTAAAGCAAGGCTATCAAGTTTGACTTGTAGTATGATAATTATAACATTAATTTGGTAGTATTAAACTATAACGTGTTCTAATCTGGATCTTTACTTGATGCTACTCTAGCTGCATGAGTTGTTTAATTATATGCTTAGTCAAAATTATTGTACTACTTTTTAGTTGGGAAATTTTTAATGTTCTGTGTTTGTTAATGAGTTTTTAGTAATTTATCAACATCATGCAAATATGCGGGGTTAAACCAAAATAATGTCACAAATCAATAAGCTGTATGCCTGTATATATATATGTCCTAGTCATTTCAATTTTTTGATCAGAGATTCTTTTTGAAAATACTTGTATATTCACTATATTGTGTCAAAGAGAGGTAATGGAATAATTTAAGAGCTGAAAAAAATGTGAAAAAACGCATCATATGTAATAACTTTTAAATCAATTTCAATCCCAAATGTCACGTGCTTTTAAACTAATTAATTATAGATATACTAGTATAATACTATAAATTCATCTAAGAAACTTTAAACTTTATGACTTTAGATGATAAAGTGTATGAATCTCACCTAATACTATTTGTTACATGTATTCGAATTGGTTTTTTCGTTTAATAACAATCAACAACCAAAAAATTGAACTTCCGCCTTTTATACTTTTATTTTACGCATCTTTTCCATACGCCACTCAAACTGTTTTTCAATTCGGGTTTCAAAGATCCATTGACTCATACGGAAGTAGCCAGTAGTTAGTTCGTATTATTAGGTACACACATAAATCTAAATGGGAATTAAACAGAGCATAACAGAAACAGAGTAGAACAGAAAACACAGCATACAAAAAAACAAAACAAAAACTGAGACCGAGTTGATTAAAAGGGCCAGTTCGAAAAGCCCATTTCATATTGGACCTAAAGTATACGGGCCAGAAATTGTCAATAAAGTGTTCTAAAGAAGAGAAACGAGGTATAATTTTCTTCTCAGCTAAACGGTTTCGAGGATCCGATCTGTTATTTGGGTTAGTTCATCTAGTTTATGAAATATTTGAATCACTGACATTTGTTTTGGTTTGATATGGTGTTATCGCAAACTTTATAATAAAACAGATCACACATGCTTTAATACCAAAACAATATCGCAGAATATTTGTATTATTAAAAGATTGACTTAACACTGAAACAGAGCCGAAACAGAGCAGCAACAAAGCGGAAACTGAAAGAAACACACAAAAGCAGAAAACAGAGACAGAGTGAAAACAGAATTACTCGATCCCAATTTTTTTCCTTAGCTCAGGGACGAACTTAGTGATCTCCTCCGAAACAGGAAGAGACTTAGCCACACTCTCCCTCTTGACACACCTTTTAGCCCACGCAATTAGTTTTGGACACTCGAGCTCAATGCTGAAATTCCCAAACTTCTCAAGCACGTCAAACCAGCTGTAGAATCCAATGAGAGCTATATCCACATACCCGAACGTTTCGCCTCCAAAGTAAACCTTGTCTCCAAGCTCCGACTCTAGCGTCTTGAGCATCTCGATGAACTCCTTCGCCCCCGCCTCTTGCTCCTCGCCTTTCGGTCCCCAGATCAACCTCGTTGGACCATACACCTAAACCATCCACATTGTTAATCAAACACTAATGACGATTTTATTAAAAAAGAAAAAAGCTTTGATCTTTAAGGGCTTTTCTATTACCTTTTTGTCGACGAAATCTCCCCAGAACTTAGCCTGAGCTCTTTGGTAAGGATCGGAAGGAAGGAGTGGGTTTTTGCCCGGCCAAGCCTCGTCGATGTACTCGACCTGGATGAGAGACTCACAGATCGGTTTGCCATTGTGGATGAGAACCGGGATTTTCTTATGAACCGGGTTCATCTCGAGGAGAATCGAGCTTTTGTTAAACAGATCTTGTTCTCTGTAATCGAATTTGATGTTTTTCTCCGCTAGGGCAATCATTGTCCTCGTTCCGAACATACTCGGCCAGTAATTCAGAAGAATCACCTCGTCCGCCATTAATTGTTTGCTCTTGTTTAAGCTCACTGAGTTATTTTATTTGTTTTGTTTTGTGTTGTGTCTGTCTAAGTGTATGGTGGAGACTGAAGAGAACCAAGGTTCTGTAATTTATATTGGGGAGCAGGTAAAGTCAGAAATGACATTAACTTTCCCATTAAAGTTATTTCCAGAACAAAAATTTCTAAAACTTCCGTTACAGCATTTTAATACTAAGAAGGAAACAAATTTTTGAATTGACTGAACATTTCCTTTACATTAGCCTTTAAACATTACAGCCAGAGATTAAATTTGTTACAATATCTGACTGAACATTTCCTTTTGCACTAGTTTTAATGAGCACCAGATCTTGCTTATGTCACTGCTTACATCATCCTACTTTTGGGGTGGTTGATTTCAAATTAGAGTTTTTTATTATTATTATTATTATTATAGTCAAATACTTAATGTTATATGATTTTGAGTTCCAGTCAGAAGAATACATAGATTCGTGCTTTAATGATTTTATTTAACATATATCTGTTACTATAGGCTTTTCAACAAATCTAAAATTTATTTCCGATACTGAAGATACATGAAAAACAGCCGACCATGGATCAACACTTGCAAAATCAACCTCACAGAATCTTATTATTATGCAGACACAATAACAGAAATAGAAGATAACAGACGAGAGAGGTTTACTCGAACCCAAGTTTCGCCCTACGCTCGGAAATGAAAGAAGTGACTTTCTCCGGTTCAGGTAGGGCTTTAGCGACACTCTCTCTCTGCAAACACCTTTTGGCCCACGCAATTAGTTTTGGACACTCTGTTTCGATACTGACATTCCCATACTTCTCGTACACTCCAAACCAGCTGTAGAATCCAATCAGAGCTATATCCACATACCCGAACGTCTCGCCTCCAAAGTAGATTTTGTCTCCAAGCTCGAGCTCTAGCGTCTTGAGTATCTCGATTAACTCCTTGCATGCTTCTTCCTCCTCACCTTTCGTTGCCCAAATCCTCCTCCCCGCAACATTCACCTGATCCATTTTGGTTAAAACTTATCAAAGTTACAAATACAACGAATCATATATACATATTGTGTGGAGAAAAATTCAAACCAAACCAATTCAAGATACCTTTTTGTCGATGAAATCGCCCCAGAATTTGGCCTGAGATCTCTTGTAAGGATCTGATGGAAGGAGAGAGTTTCTGTTTTTGTCGGGCCAAGTCTCGTCGATGTACTCAACCTGATTGAGAGATTCACAGATCGGTTTACCGTTATGGATGAGAACCGGGATTTTCTTATGAATAGGGTTCATCTCGAGGAGCAATGAGCTCTTCTTGTTCAATAGATCTTCTTCTCTGTACTCGTACTCGACTTTTTTCTCCTCCAAAGCTATTCTTGTCCTCATCCCAAACATACTCGCCCAAAAATCCAAAAGAATCACATCGTCCACCATTGTTGGTTTTGATCAAGTTCACTACCCTTTTGCCACTCTAGCTTCTTGTGTTATGTCTGAATGTGTAATGGCGAGAAAATTGTTCGGTAATTTATAATGAGTGAAAGGGGACTTTGAGTCGCATATTGCTTGCCCTTTAAGTCAGAAATTGTATTAAATTAACCCAATAAACTTTTTATTCAACTCTAGTAAAGGTTATTGGTTTTTGTATTCTAGTGGATTTATAAATCTTCTTTGGATTTGATAAATTTATTGATTTCAAAATCAGCAAAATGGAAAAAAATCAAATCCACTCAAATACCAAAGTTAGATCTTGTATTTGGGTCTTTGTATTTTAGTCATGAAAATCTTTCCAAATCCATTCAAATTCAATTAGGAGGTGTTATTGGTTCTTGTATTTTAATGGATTCGAAAATCCAAACCAAATTCAGTGTTATTGGTTCTTGTATTTTAAAATTTATATTGAAATACAGTGTTATTGGTTCTATGATTTTAAAATCTATAATGAAATACAGTGTTATTGGTTTTATCATTTTAGAATCTAAATATTATAAGGATTTGAGTTTTAATTGAATTTGAATAGATTTGGAAGGATTTTCATGACTAAAATACAAAGACTCAAATACAAGGTCTAACCTTGGTATTTGAGTGGATTTGATTTTTTTACATTTTGTTGATTTTGAAATCAATAAATTTATCAAATCCAAAGAAGATTTATAAATCCACCAAAATACAAGAACCAATAACCGCTACTTAAAACTCAAATCCTTATAATATTTAGATTCTAAAATAATAGAACCAATAACACTGTATTTCATTATGGATTTTAAAATCATAGAACTAATAACACTGTATTTCAATATAAATTTTAAAATACAAGAATCAATAACACTAAATTTAGTTTGAATTCTCAAATCCATTAAAATACAAGAATCAACTTTTTTTGTTTGTTTGCGTCACATCAATTTAGTTTAGTATTTCTTTTCCTTTTGGCACAATCGATTATATCATATAGTTTATTAGTGTTTTGAATATGGGTATTAATTATGAATTTTGTAAATTATATGTCAACATTTCAATTTTATAGTTCTTATTCATTTGTTTTTTTCTATGTTCGGGTGAATAATTTGATTAACTCGGAATAGTTTTTATTTTTTGGAATAAATTTTGGAAATTATGTGCCTTTGAACACTGCTTTATTTTGTAATTTTTTATACTTTCCCAGATATTTAGGACACACCTTAATGTAATTGCTGTACGCTAATCTCCATATGACTCATTAGTCATTACTATATTAAAATGATTTTCGATAGTTGCTAAGGTCATTGCATGCGTCATCGTACTTTTGACGTTGGATACTTGAATTTTTTCGCAACATAATCTGGAGTATTATTAGATTGCAATGTATTCTAATTTCTAAGATACACAATATAATCAAGTTTTGGCTCTCTGGCTAACTTATATTATAATATATCCACTCCACTAGCAGTATTTCTTTTCACATGCATATAAGAAGCCTAAATTTTCGTTTTTTTTTTATTTGAACAAGAGATAAATATGTCTTGTTGTATGGTAGAAATTAGTTCGTGTGAAATGATGTTTTGTATCGAGTAATATAAAATGATTTTGAGTTAAGCATATAATTATCTGTATAAAAAGTTGAACATTTTGATTATAATAATTTTCAGAGCGTGACATTCACGTACTAAATGCGCGTAGGATACGACGACTCTTTGTAGTTTACAGAAGATCAAACAGTAAGTTTTTTTGTTTTTGACATGATCAAACAGTAAGTTTATGTCATTGAAGTAGGATTTTCAGCGTTGACCCCGTCTAAAAAGCGTACGAAGATGATGATGAAAGGGATTTCACTTTCTCAATCGAATCATTTCCATCCGAACATCGAATGCAGTCGAGCGAAGCTTCCGATCAACACTGTGAATCCAACCCCATCTCGATTTTCCCGCCCTGTTTCCTCCAGGAGATCCTTCCGTGTTCTCTCGCTCTCCGTCGACCCATCGGTAAATCGGAGTGCCAAATTGACCGCGGAAGCCCACGCGCCGCCGCTGGTGGTTGTGGGATCTGCGAACGCCGACATATATGTGGAGATCGATAGACTGCCCAAGGAAGGGGAAACGATTTCGGCCAAGACAGGGCAAACGCTCGCCGGCGGGAAAGGCGCGAACCAGGCTGCGTGCGGCGCGAAGCTGCTATACCCGACCTATTTTGTGGGTCGTTTCGGAGAGGACGCGCACGGGAAGCTGATCGCGGACGCGTTGGGCGATGGATCCGATGGGTGTGGAGTCCACTTGGATCACGTTAAATCGGTGAAGGACGAGCCGACGGGACACGCGGTGGTGATGCTGCAATCGGACGGTCAGAACTCGATCATCATCGTCGGTGGGGCTAACATGAGAGGCTGGCCGGATAAGATGAGCGACGATGACCTCGAGGTCGTGAGAAACGCTGGTATTGTGCTGCTGCAAAGGGAAATCCCAGATTCCATCAATATTCAAGTTGCCAAGGTCAGATCAATTGATGAATCGCTCGTCTCGGTTTTGAAATTTCTTGAATTCGATTTTGTTGAAAAGATTGCAGCTTTAGGTGTAGATAACGCAATGGTGACTTGAAAACATGGAGTCATCATGATGGTTGAGTCGTTTTTGCTTTGGTGGGTTTTCGCAGGCAGTGAAGAAAGCAGGAGTTCCGGTCATCCTTGACGTGGGAGGAATGGATACACCAATCCCAAATGAGCTATTGGATTCTATTGACATCTTGAGCCCTAACGAAACTGAGCTCAGCCGCTTGACCGGAATGCCCACTGAAACTTTTCAACAGATCAGCGAGGCTGTTGCTAAGTGCCATAAGTTGGTAAGCTCCCCCCGTTTTCTTTTTCACTATGACTTGATTTTTGGTTTAGGCGTTGTTGCAATTGGTCTCTGTGAAAAGCGGGTTTTTGCTATGTTTGTTTTGCTCTCAGGGAGTTAAGCAAGTCCTAGTGAAACTCGGGTCTAAAGGATCTGCACTATTCATAGAAGGAGAAAAACCGATCCAGCAGTCAGTAATACCGGCTGCACAAGTAGTCGATACTACAGGAGCCGGAGATACGTTCACAGCAGCGTTTGCAGTGGCCATGGTAGAGGGCAAGTCCCATGAGGAATGCTTGAGATTTGCTGGTATATTAGTTACTGACTCCAACAATCTTTGCTTCCTTACGCATAGTTCATATCAGTTTTTTTTTGTCTCATATTCGGTTCTGTTTTTTTTTTTTGTTTCGGGGTCCTACAGCTGCAGCAGCCTCTCTGTGTGTCCAAGTAAAGGGTGCAATACCTAGCATGCCCGATCGAACATCGGTCCTGAAGCTTCTTCAATCTAGTATCTAATAGTGACGCTCTTTTCACTCTTGTTATTCAATAAAGTGAAGATCTTCAGATCACGGGGGAAGAGGTTGAAAGCTCGCGATAGCACTCAGTGGTTGCATTAGCTAACTCCACATCAACGGTTGTGTAATGTAGTCTCTGTCTCTTTGAACATCAACTCCTTTGAAGTTTTCTGAATCTAATGAGTTGGCTAATTTCATCGTTCTCATAGTTATCCACACAATGTGATTAGAGATATATCATCAAGAAAACGAATTACTGGTAAAACTCTAATCCAATCTCTCTTTGGGACCGACTTCTAGGATCTAAACACATGTTTACACGAATATATATCAAATACAACAGCAAACGATAAGATCACTTCAGGCAGCTCGGAGGAACCATCTTGCCACGAGCAGAACCTTGAACGTTCTCACACAAGTCGATGGCTGGACCTCCAGGGCCACGGTTTGTTAAATTTATGTCAATTAGATGAATACCTTTGCAAGGAAAGCTTTTGCTACACTGAAAATTCACAGCCTCTTTGGTTCCCGACGTTCCCCAAATGTTCTTAAACGTCACGTTTCTGATCTGAACGTGAGAGCCCCCCTGCAGATAAGATCATGATATCATCTCATTCAAACTCTAGTAAAATTAAAAGGAAGAGACTTTTGTGTTCCTTGCGTAAGAAGCTTACCAATTTGGCGCAGGGCGGACGGGGACAATAGTTCTGCTCGATGTTGATAGGATGTTTGACATCAACCATCTGGATATTCTCGTACCAGAAATCCGAAACGGTGAGGTCCGCAACCGACGAATCCCATGTCTTGAACCTTATACCGTCGGTTGTTCCGGTAAAAACCGTGTCCCTAACCACAAAACTATGGATGCTCTTCTCTTGTTTGAACTTTCCCAAGCTTCCGACACTGATTCCATGTCCGGGACCACAAGTGATGCCATGGATATCGAAATTAGTGTTACCGGCGAGGATCGCAATACAATCGTCTCCTGTACCGATGTGACTGTCCCAAATCTTCATGTTGCTGGAAAAACCGATCTTGATTCCGTCGGTGTTGGGGCTGTTTCCGGGAGCCGTTATATTGACGCGGATGATGTTGAAGTGATCGACGGCGAAAAAGCTTAAGTGTTCCCCTTTGCTGTTGAGTGATTTTAGTCCTCTGATTGTTGAGTTTCTCACGTAATCGAATTTCATGTTCTGCCAAAAGGGGATAAAAACATTATAACAAGACTAGAGAAATACCTTTCTTTAACATATATATATATATATATTTATCAAAATGTAAAAGTAGTAGACGAGATTGTTTTTTTTTGGTAAGAGTAGGCTCTTCTATTTATTCAAGTAAACCAAACTTACACACGAACTTTTCTAGACCGTGCAACTTCCTGAGCATCTTCCGACAAGACCAGTATAATGCTCTCGGGTACAATAGAGAAAAAATGAAATTCTAAAGGTAAACCAAAAGCATAGTTTGCTAACTCATCCGCAAGGCGGTTAGCCTCCCTATACACATGCGTAATCTGGACAATTCAGTTCTTTGAAAGAAAGCCATAGCAAAGCCGTACTAGGAAAGACAGGGGATGACAATCACTAACCCCTGACGTCAAAAAACCCACTACTATCTCCGAATCAATCTCCAACTCCACTCGTGTCTCTCGGCGTTCCCAGGCAATGTAGAGCCTATAGTACACTCCCCAAAGCTCAGCTAAAGGTGCTGAACATATACCAATGTTCAGAGCAAAGCCTCCACACCAGTTTCCATTCTCATCTCTCAATGCTCCACCTACTGTTGCCATACCTGGATTACCCCGAGATGCTCCATTTGTGTTAAGTTTTATCCACCCAATCGTTGGGAGGCGCCACACTTTCATTCTCTCTTCTCGCATTATCTCTGCTCTAGTATCGTGCACCTTATCATGTGCTAGTATCACCTCTTGTGTGAGTCCTTTGATGAACCGAACTCTGTCTCGACATCTCTGTATACTCCCGAAAATATTCCCACGCCGCCATTTCCATCCCTACCATACAGCTATCGCAAACATTGTAGACCAGGGGACATTCCATACCAGCCTAGGATCTCCCAAGTTACTATAGATCCACTCGAGCAATGACATTTCAAAGAAGTCTCTCCGCTTCCCAGCTGGAACAATCCTCTCCCAAATTCCAGACATCGCGGGGCAGTCTCTAGTGATGTGCAATATCGTTTCCTCCCCCCCTTTACATACCTGACATATGCCGGATGAGCTCAAGTGTTTTCTCTGTCGTTCTATATCTGTCATTAGGACTTGATGGACTCCTAACCACAGGAAAGCTCGAATTCGCTCCGGAACCTTGACTTGCCATACTCGCTCAAACATACGCTGCATATTCGGCCTTGGAGTGTTATTCAGTGTTAGAAACGCATATGCAGACTTCACAGTGAACTTCCCATCTTGGGACTCACCCCAGGAAATTCTGTCTCTCGCCCCTGTTACACTATCAAGAACCACTGACCTCATCTTCAATCTAGTCTCCTCAGATGTGAAAGGTGTGATTTGGGGAATCAACCACCCCCTTTCGCTACACCAAACATCCCGGATCGTAGCCTCCATGTCATCGGCTAAGGGCTTCTCAAGTAGCCACTTATCTCTCTAGAAGAGTACTTTCCGACCGTCACCAATAATCCACTTCAGCCCTGGTAACACAGCCTCACTCATTCCCATGATCACACTCCTCCAGGTTGAAGACCATATACTACTAGGCTTCATCTACTCCATGTCATGCACGTCCGTCACTTTGTATTTACTTCTCAATACTTGTGCCCAGAGACTAGCGTGATCATGTAATAATCTCCATTCAAGCTTCGCAAGCAGAGCTGTATTTATTTTCTGAGACATCCAGATTCCTAGACCCCCCTCCTTCTTCGGTAAACACACTTTCTTCCAGGCGAGAAGATGTTGTTTCTTCTTCTTAGCTGTACTTCCCCAAACAAAGGAACGTGAAATCCGGTCTAGTGTCTTAATAGTAGCCTGCGGGAGAGCTATCGTACTCATGGTGTGTACAGGGATTGAGGAGAGGTTGATTTGTTTAAAGTCAGTCGTCCCGCGAAGCTCAGAAAGCGCCCCTTCCAGCCTGCCAGACGCGAGGAGACCTTCTCCACCACTTCCCCAAACGTGTTCTTATTGATTCTTTTCTGCAACATAGGCATTCCTAAGTATCTTCCCAGCTCTCGTGTTGATTGTATCCCACTAGCAGCCATAATGAGTGTCTCCAAATCCAGCTTCACATTAGCTGAGAAGAAAATTTTAGATTTCTCCAGGCTCACCTTTTGTCCTGATGCAGAGCAAAACTTTTCAAGAACTTTCCTTATAACCCGGATCTGTGCAACAGAGGCTTCCGCAAATAAGATAAGGTCATCAGCAAAACACACGTGTGATATCTTCGGTCCTCCGCGAGATATACTAATAGGTTTCCATTCCTTATCCGCGATCGACTGATTAATCAAGTGACAGAGCCTCTCCAAACATATAACGAACAGGTACGGTGATAAGGGGTCACCCTGTCTTAACCCTCGCTTTGGCTTAAAAGGTTCAGTTTTCTCTCCATTCCACAGCAGTGTCATCGATGGACCAGCCACACAGCTCATAATCCAGGTAACCCAAGTATCCGATAACTTAGCTGCCTGTACTGTATCCTCCAGAAAGTCCCATCTCACCCTGTCATATACCTTCTCGAGATCAAGTTTTAACAGCATCCATACTTTACGTCCCTTTTTCCTGTGCATTGAGTGAACCACCTCTTGAACAATAACAATGTTATCCGCACTTAACCTTCCTGGGATGAAGCTAGACAGTGGCGGACCTATCAATTTTGGTATAACTCTCTTCAACCTTATAACCATTGCCTTTGTTATCGTTTTAAATAGCAAGTTACACAAGCTGATAGGACGAAACTGCTTGATGGTCTCTGGTTTTAGTACTTTCGCAATCAAAACCACAATTGCATCATTCATCCCGCTTGGTAGAGTCCCCGTCTGAAAGAAGTCCAACACAAAACGAACCACTGATTCCCCTACAACGTCCCAACACTCCTGATAGAACACTGGCTGGAAGCCATCCGGTCCAGGAGCCTTGAATTTCCCCATACTGCGTATGGACCTCTCTACCTCAACTGCTGAAAAAGGTTTATTCAGCTCTGTCAACTCCTCCGCGGTAAGTGGAGCAAATCCTTTTGTAGGTAATACTACAACATTCTCCTCTACATCCTCTAGTGAGTACAGTCTTGCGTAATAATCGACTGCTAACTGCTCCAGACCCTGTGTAAGCCAATTTCCGTCCTGCCCTTTCAGAGCCTCAATCTTATTTCGCCTTCGTCTGACTACATTCAAAGTATGGAAGTACTTCGTGTTTCTATCTCCAAGAGCTATTTCCTTTTCTCGTGACTTCTGAACCAGAGAACTTCTTCTTGTTCTAAGACAATCTCAAACTCTTTAAGTAGCGTCTCCTCCTTCCTTAAAAGATCGTCAGTTTGGATCGTCTCTAAAGAGCTTTGAATCTCCTGAATCTCAGCCATCAGCTTCTCCTTCTTCTGATGAATATCACCGAAAACCTCTCTGTTCCATTTTCTGAGCTTGACCTGCAGTTCTCGTAACGCCTCCGACGTGGTCACTTCCCTATTCCAAGATGCTAAAAGCAACTCTTTGAACCCCGAATGTTTCAGCCAAGCCGCCTCAAATCTGAATGGCCTCCTTCTCGGGTTCCCTCTCACCACCGGTTGAAGCTAGATAAACAGCAGTGCATGGTCTGATGAAAGGAATGGTAAGTGTTGGACCGAAGCTTCCTGCCATTTCAATCGAGCAGACGTACAGCATAGCACTCTGTCCAATCTTTTAGCAACGAAAGTGGTCTCCATTCTCCCTTTTTTCCATGTATATTTGTTCCCTATGAACCCCATATCTATTAGAGACAAATCATTCATCCATTCTTCGAATGCTAGTAAATATGTCGACAGTCTTCCATTTCCACCCGTTCTCTCGTCGAGCCTCACGATCGTATTGAAATCGCCTCCCATGATCACCGGTTCTGTCAAACTCTGTGTAATGCGGGTCAATTGACTCCAAAGGCCACTTCGCCTGCTTACTGATGGAGCCGCATACACAACAACAAGGTGCATTACATCTTCCCCATTAACCACTTTTGCATGAATGAACTGGTCTGAAGACTCCAAAATCGTAATCTCCCCTGCTTCAGACCGCCATAATAACCAAAGGCCACCACACTGGCCTACCGCGTCTACTCGGAATGAGCTATCAAACCCCAGCCCCTGACAAATCCTTCTCGCTCGATCCCCGCCTGCGTGAGTCTCAAAAATAGCCAGCACATCTGTTTTGAATCTCTTCAGCAGATATCGTATTGATCTCCAAAAATTGGGTTTGTTTGTCCCCCGGCAATTCCATAACAAGCAATTAATCATAGCTACAAGCTTATTGGACACCAGAACCACCGGGGCATCCTGTTACGCGACCGTCGGAGTTCCATCCTCCTCTGTCGTGTTCGTACCCATATCTATCTCATGACTACCGCGCTCCCCGCTCGTCTCCGCTAGGGAGTTTCCCTCCATAACCAGTGTTGTCTGTTCATCATGATTCCCGACAACCTCTTTCGAATCACTCGTAAAAGTCCCTCCAGGTCTCCCTATCCGCTCCTTCTCCACCCTCATCCGTTTCCCAGACTCCGATAGCTCAATATCTCCTTGATTTGGGCCAAACACCAGACCTCTCATGGGCCTGACAGGGCTATTCTTCTTTTTTTGACGGGTCATCTTACTGGGCCTATTATTGCCATCTTTTTTATCCTTAGGCCCATCCTGGAATAGTAGTTGATTGTTTCCTTCCTTCCCGCCAACCAGACCTATCCTTAATTGATCCCCATTCTTGCCTTTCCCCTTGTCCTGAAGGATATTCATTGATTCCCGATTCTTCTTTCCTGAGATTCTCCCCTCTTGCACATCTGGCAACTCGATATCTTTCTCAAGATCCGCGAACCGATTTGATATCGTAATATTCTCCAAGTCCCGCTGAATCGGGATTTCTTGTAGATTCCTTCCCAAATCACCCCCGGCCATGCCTGACACTCCTGCTCCGGAACCTGACGACGGTGTTGTGGTTCTACCTCTCGATCTTCTCACCTGAGTAAAACCTTCCTCCACCTGAGTAGATCTTGTCGGGCTCACAGATTTCCTTTGCGTGCGTATGCCTACCGTCTTTTTTGATGTTAATTTCGGACATGAATAAACTAGATGACCATACATCCCGCAATTAGAATATATGCTCGTAAAACCTTCGTATGAGACGAAATATCTATCCCCATTAATCAGTATTGTTCCTTTCAGTGGCTTCAATAAGTTTACCTCAACACACTCTCGTGAACCTAGCCCTCTCTAGACAAGATTGGTGTGTTTGGAATTTTGTATATTAAGAATAAGATTATCTCATGAACTTTATAAAGTTTATCAATTGTTTTTAAGGAATGTTATATTTGACAATTATTTTAAATTCCATTTGACTGGATCTCTAAATACTAATAAACAATTCATAACCCATTATGGAAGAAAAAAAGATGACAGGAAAGCAAATCATTACACCATAGGAAGTAAACTAGTAGTGTATAGCCAACACATCGAATTTTATTGTTAGAATAATGTTTTCATTAAAGAAAAAAAAGTTTTCAAGTATATAAATCTCATTCGCAGTAATATTTTATCAAAAATGTCATTTTAGAATAATCTATCTGTTTATGTCTCTTAAAAGTCCTATATCAGATATGACAACTGAAAATTAAAATCTTACCGCAGGTAGTAATTTACTATTCATTGCGCGGATATTGGAATTGGAGGACCAAGAGTTACTTCCTTGGCCGTCGATAGTTCCACCGCCGGAGACTACGAGATTGTCGACGTACTGGAAATGGACCCAAGCGTCTTGTTTGATTTTTTTGGCATCCGCAGGAGCAAGTAAGGTTCCAGTGACGAAGAACACAATTTTACCTTTGCATGGTCCCTTAAATGTAACATCACTCATATAGAACGTTTTTTTCGATATGTATATTGTGCTTTTTCCATTTTGTGCGCATGCATCTCTCCACGCTTTCATGAAAGCCTATACAACAAGACAAAAATAAATATATAAATAGATTTTCAATACTAGCTAAATGAAAGAATTGTGTTTAAATATCGATCTATTGGGTTTTATGATTCTTTTTTCCATATATTAAATGCGGAACTTTTGCATGTCAAGTTCAAAAAAAAAAAAAAAAAAACTTTTGCATGTCATGTACATATTTGTCATAGCCTATCTAGTTAAAGTGTGTCGTTTCAACATTTTCGTGATCAAATTTAAACCCTCTTCAAAAAGACTTTTTTACTCATCAGAAACCCAAAACGTTCGATAAAACAAAATTTATGTACATCTACCCAACCGCAAAGTAGGCGCAAACCAAAATATAAATTCAGAAATGTTTCATATCGTTTGAGTACGAAGCAAAGGAGTTTTTCTTTTTAACTATAAACTTATCATATTAATCACGAAAATTAAACGAATATGAAAAATGACAATGTCATGTACATCAGCATTATCAGTTTTGCTGTCGCCTTTGGCACCATAGGTTCGGACGTCGAAGATTTTTCCCCTGTCCCGACGACATGCGACCGCGACAAACAGAAAATACAAACACAAAATCTTAAACATCAGTAATGCAAGCCATGTTCTTTTTTTTTGTGTGTGTGTGTGGGCGATATTAGATATAAGGAAGAATTTCTTATATAGTATTCTATCTTGGTCAACAAAATGTTATTTTGGTAGTTTTTGGTCAGAAAGTAAGATCTTGACTCTTTAATCCAATTAGGACAAGCTCATAAGTTCAACTAAATCTGGTTTTCCAATTTTCTCATCATGGCGAATTAGTAGTCTGAAAATAATCCCACATTTCCACTGCCTTCATTCAAATATGACTCACATTTGTCTTTTTAGAAACATTTTAATTATTTTGTAACTAATTAGAAGCTATACTTGACCCAAAATAAAATAAAAGTATTAAAGGTTATACAAGCTCTTTTTAATTTTTAACACAAAAATTAATTAACTAAAAAGTATGATAGATATTGTGTGTGTAGTATATATGTATAAAGTGGATAGTGTGTCTTTTAATATTTAAAATTTGTTAATTTTATAAATGTATATTTTGAGATTTACTTCTAAATATTTATGTACATTTTGAGATTTACTTCTAAATATTTGTATATATAAGTATCATTTGGTATTGTACTATTCTTTAAATAATAGAAAGATATTTGTAAAACATAATAAAGATAAAAACGTTGATGGAGTATTTAATCTGGAATTAGGTAATATCCAACAAAATCTATTTTTCGTTTAAAGAGGAGCATATACACCGTACCAATCAGCCGCCACGTAGATATCAAATACACAAACATGACCGCTATTTCAGCCGGAACCTTCACGTCCTCGATCAATTCAGACAATTGGATGGAACCATGTTACGAGAAGCAGAACCTTCAACGTTCTCACATAACGCCGTTGCGTCGGTTCCGTTGTGCGTTAAGTTGATGTCAACTAAATGAATATTCTTGCAAGGAACGCTTTTACTACATTGAAGTTGCACAGCCATTTTGTTCATCGACGTTCCCCAAATGTTCTTTAACGTCACGTCTTCGATCTGAACGTGAGATTCTCCCTGACCGAACAAAAAAAAAAATCATGATTTAACCTGTTAAATTAAACTCGAGGCGTTAAAAGTTAAAGGTAAAAAATAGAGAAGCTTGTTTCGTGTGTAGTAAGTTACCATATTTTGGCACGGCGGGTGAGGGCAATACTTCTGATCAATGATGATAGGGTTTTCAACATCGATCATGTGTATATTCTCAAACACGAAGTTAGATATAACAATCGCAATAACCGAAGATTCCCATGTCTTGATCCGTATACCGTCACTCGTGCCAGTAAAGACCGTATCCCTAACCGTTAAGTTCTCAACGTTCTTCTCCTCCTTGTACCTTCCCAAGCTTCCGACACTAATCCCATGTCCGGGACCGCAAGTGACCTTATTGATATCGAAATTAGTATTTCCCGATAGGATGGCGATACAATCGTCCCCTGTACCAATGTGAGTGTTCGAGATTTTAATATTGCTTGAAAAGGCTATTTTGATCCCGTCAGTGTTGGGGCTATCTCCGGGAGCTGTTATGTTAACGCCGGCGATGCTGAAATTATCAACGTAGTAGAAATTCAAGTGCCCCCCTTTACTGTTTAGTGATGTTATCCCTTCGATACTTGATTTGTTCACGAAATCAAATCCCATGTTCTGCAAAATGTATCAGTGAAATAGTTTAACACCCCAAAAAAACGCATCGAAGATAGCGGTTTTCGTTAAAATTCGACTCTCAGAATTTCAGTTTAAATACCAGATCCCATACTCCTCTTGAAAAATGAGTATACTAGACTCCACTACTAACATATAAGTTGGTTCATAAATTTAAAGAACAGAGAATAATTCATGAATAATACAAATATGCTTACCATAGCAAGATTGGGACAATGACTGTCCTTGTCGCAGTCATTGAGTGGCCAAGACTCTTTTCCTTGACCGTCGATAGTGCCGCCGCCGGAGATGGTGAGATAGTCGATGTACCGGAAGTTGATCCACGTTTCTTTTTTGATGTCGTTGTTGTTTGTAGGAGCCAATAAGGTTCCATCGATGACAAACGAAGTCTGACCATTGCATGGTCCTTCAAACGTTACACCACCGACATAGAACTTTCCTTTCGGTATGTACATTCTACCAAGTCCATTCGATGCGCATGCATCTCTCCACGCATTTGTAAACGCCTAATATTTTACATTAAACAACACTCTATAGTAACTGAAATTAAAACCAACTATTTTTGTGTGGGTGTAGATCACAAATTGATTCGTTTTTTTTTTTTATCGAACTTCAAAAGAATTCTACTGTTATTATTTTTTGCTAATAAGTAAGTTTTAATAACATAAAAAATAGTTTTATACAACTCTTGATGATTAGTATAGATCTGAATGCCAGTGTATAATTTTTCCGACTGTTAAAAAATAAAACGGTTTCCACAATAACTAAAAATAATTGTATTTATTTTTTGTCACTGCATAGTTAATTTAAAGTATTTGATTTTCTATATTTTTCTAACCGGAAACCACAGTAAATTTCATATATATTTTTTAACATAATGAAATTAATGTGCATCAAAATCCAATGCTCTTCATTTAACAATATCATCATTATAGTAAAAATGTAAACTAGATTTTAAACCAGTATTAAGTATACATAATATAGTCCCTAAGTTTCTTTTGTCGAAAAATGCTGGTTTGTCTTCTGGGTTTATTTTATGTATCGTCTATTGAACTAAATGAAGGAAACTGAATTGTAAATAAAATGTAGAGAAAAACTAAAAGAAAAAAAAGTGTCACGTACATTTGTATTATCTGTTGTACCGTCGCCTTTTGCACCATAGTTTTGAACGTTGAAAACTTGTAATCTAGTTGCCGGTCGACTTGTGACGGTAACGAACAAGAGAGACAAACATAAAGCCTTAAACGCAAATTTAAGGCAAGCCATGTTCTTCTTTAGATAGATGCTAACCTCCCTGCCTCTGCCTTTTTTTTTTATATATATTTGAAATGATAAAGAATGTATCATTTCGGTTTCTTAAATACATTTTTGAAGAAAATCTGAGAAGTCTTGGCCAACACCGTAACTATGATAAGAAATCTAAGTAAAACGAAACCTTTCATTCTTGGTACGTACCAATTCTGGCTAAAAGGCGATTTAGTTCCTTTATCATAATATATCCTACTAAAGAAGAATTCATATATGTAATTTTGGGGGGATCTGTATCTTGTGATATATTCTTATTAGTTACTATAGTATTTCACCGGTTATGTAGGAGAAAAAAAGAAGAGTATTACTTGATATATACGGTATTTAGATATAATCTGATTTTTATGGCAATATTTTGGGGGTCTGAATCTTATGATATATTTGGTTATAGCGAATACTAATGACCATTTAGCGATTTACAGAAACACAACTATTCACTATCCATTTAGACTATGTTTAATAAATAAAAATAATATATAACAATATGTGTGGATAAAATTACTTTATTGCATCAACAAAATGATCACATTTACTTTTACTTGCACATAATTGAAAAACAGATGCGTACATATATGAAAAATATATACCAAATACAACGATATCGTTTGTTCTAGTCGAATCAATCTAGACAATGATGAGAAACCATCTTACCACAAATAGAACAGTCAAAAATTGTAGCACACTACAATGGCAGAATCATCGTCGCATTGTTATTGTATTTTAGGTTACTGTCAAAGTACCTGAACATTTGTACAGGGAAAGTTTTGCAGTCTTACTACCACTTTGTTCTTCGACGTTTCGTATATATGTTCTTTAACTTCAAGTGTTAGATTTAAACATATACTCTCCCTACAAAGTTAAAAAAAAAGTTTGTGTGATGAAAATAATAGAAGCTAACTTTCTTGTATAGCAAGTTACCTTCTTTCGGTGGATCATGGATGGAGGCAATATTTCTGATCATTAATATTGACCGGGTTTCCACATCAAATCATTTGAATATTCTATTAAATAAAGTTTGAAGAATTAAGGTATTCTTAGTTTTTAAGATATTCCAATTTCTTATAATTCCTTTTTTTTTTATGTGAAATATATTTATGTTCTCATTTTATAGATATATAAGAATTCATTTTCATACTCTCTAAGTAGCCTCTAATTTGTTTTATCTATTTTTGGGTATCTATTATAGGATTTCTATACAGATCAAAGTGGTGTGCGTATATAATAAAATAAGAACATACAATTGTTCTAGGCTGGTTTCACGTGTTCCATCAAATAAGGCGTGCTTTGACCCATTAAACAAATACAGTATATGAAATGATTCTTTCTAGATTCTAGATCAATAGTTTTCAGATAATAAAAACAAAAGTCCATATTCTCTATTTGGTCCGTCAAGGCTGCTTGAATGCTAACGGTCAAACCTGTTTCACCCGTCCAAGAATCACGTCAAAGACCATATATATATCATAATACAGTAATCATAAATAGTTATCTTCTATCTCTAAAGACCATAACTAGTTTTTTAAAATAAATCGTATAAACTGGTAAACATCTACTATCAAAGTTGTGTAATATAAAATCTATGAAGTATGATTGAAAACTATTGGTGAAACTTGAAAGGTAGCAAAATAAACCTCTCACATCTACGCGCGTGTACAAAAGTTCTTAAAATAAGTAACAGTCTCCAGTTTCATTTGACCCCCTCTGTTTACAAAACTCTAAACAATTCTATTAATTAGTTAATTTCTTTAGTAAGTAGAATATTTTCGCCACTTCTTATATTAAAAGTCGTTATTCATGAAAGCCTATGATCGTAACTCCATACGTAGGCATTTTCTAGAATCGAAATGTCTCATTAATTCGACCTGTATAATAATTGCTCTTATAAAAATCAAAAAATTGTTCTTATCCATATAGCTCATAAGGAATCTGCCACGATAAACTATACTTAAAAATCTATAAAATGACAAAGATCAGTCTTCCCACAAATATATAATAGTATTTTTTTGCTGTGTGTATTTATTATATCCCCATATATTTATCTGCACATATAAATACAACAAACACCTCGAGAATCAACAGGCAAAATACTCAGGGAGGAAAACCAAAAGCAAAAATAAGATTCTAGTTTTGTTGTCTACAAAACTCAAAATATTTCAAAGTATGTCTAGAGTGAGATCTGAGCCGATGAAGGTTGTCTTCATTAACACACAGTACGTCCAGACAGATGCTCGGAGCTTCAAGACGGTTGTTCAAGAACTCACTGGTAAAAACGCAGTCGTCGCTGACGGTCCTTTCGAATTCTCTGGCCAAGACTACGATGGCAAAGAGTCATCACAGCAGATTTCCGGCGTAGGCGGAGAAGTGGAAGGAGGTGTAGAGACGACGGAGTTTGATAGATTTTTCAGGGAGATGCCTCCGGTCGGCGAATTGTATAATCTATGGTCAGAAAATTGAGTAGTATTATACAATAGTTCGTTTTTTTTTCGTGGTTGTCAAGGCTCATTGGGCTAATCTTAGTATCTTAAAGCCCTAAATTACTAAATTAAGAGGCCCATGTAAGCCACGAGTGATCGATCCTCTACTCCTTAGATTTTGATTCTTTTTCAAAAGAATTTGATATTCGTATTTTTGTTTTGTTTAATGTGTTAATTGTGTATAAGGAAATGATTTGCACCTTTTTTTCCAAAAAATATTATGGGTTGTCATTAAAAACTATAATTTTCAAATTATGAAACAATTTTTCAAAACCAAAATAAGCGCGGAGAAAGTTCACGCGCAAGAACGGCGCGTGAGTGAAGAGGATGATGAGGAGGAAGAGTGGAAACAAGGGGAGATGACGATTCGTTTCTTCGTATCTCTCAACTCGTTCCACCGTTTCTTCATCATCATCTCTCTCTTAATCAAAAAAAAAAAAAAAAAAAAAATACAATTTTGCCGTCAAAAGAATCGGAAAAAGTTTAAGATCAAGCAGATACACGAAATTGGGAATACGAAATTCTGTTTTATATTGTGAATATTCACATCATACGTAGACACACTCTACTGTATCTTCCTTTCTCCTATCTCTCTCACAGAGGAAAGTTCTGATCTTTGTCTCTCTTATCAGTTATCCTCTCTCTGCCTCGAGATTCTATAATTCAAAAAGGTGTCTTCTCCGACTCTTAACCCTCTTACCCATTTTATCCAAGGTTTGAAAATTTGTTCTCTAATCCCCCAATTGAAGAGATTTGCCGTTATGAATGGTTCGGAATTTGAAGTTTTAGGGTTCTTCTGTCTTCTTTGGTAGTAAGAAATCATTTTCGGATTGCTACGAGCTCGTAATTGCGTTTGTGTAACTTATGTCTCTCTCTGCTCTTAGTTTAAGGCATAAAGCATTGAAGAGACAACTTTCTGATGGGTAATAAGCTGGGAAGGAAGAGACAAGTTGTGGACGAAAGATACACAAAGCCACAACAAGGTCTATACATGAGCAAAGATGTCGACACCAAAAAGCTTAAGAAACTCATCTTGGAGTCTAAGCTTGCTCCTTGTTATCCTGGTGACGAAGAAAGCTCTTGCCATGATCTCGAAGAATGTCCGATTTGCTATCTGGTTTGTGTTTCTGTTTTCAAGGGATTACACAAAAACGTCTTTCCTTTCTTCCTCATTGCCCCATTTACTAACTCTCAGCGATTTGTTTCTTTGTTTTCTAGTACTATCCGAGCCTTAATAGGTCAAGATGTTGTATGAAAAGCATTTGTACAGGTACAATTACTCATCAACCATAGCGAAATTTTATATCTTTTTAGATATTTTTTGTTTTGTATTTATTTTTATTTCTACAGAGTGCTTTCTGCGGATGAAGAATCCTAATTCATCTCAGCCTACTCAGTATCCTTGGATTGTTATATTAGGCATCAAGCTTTTGATCTCCACATACGAATCCTTTCTTTATAAATATAATGTCTCTTCTCTTCTGCGTCCTCTTTAACAAATATGAGATGCCCGTTTTGCAAAACATCCAATTATGCTGTCGAGTATCGTGGAGGGAAGACTAAAGAGGAGAAGAGCATTGAACAAATCGTAAGCCATAAGTAACTCTTAGAACAGTAACTTTTGTTTATATGATGGAGGAGTGACTGATTCTACCCACTTTGTCCTCTCTATGTTGTGAAGGAAGAGCAGCAAGTTATGGAAGCCAAAATAAGGATTAGGCAGAAGGAAGTTGAAGAAGAAGAGGAGAGAATGCAAAAGAAACGTCTGGAATCATCTTCTTGTAGCACAAGTACAGTGACTGATGATACCGAATATGGTTCTGCTGCAGGTTAGTTCTCTGTGTGCAGCATTTATCAATCTTGTAACTGTTGTTTTTCTTGGTTAGCAGTCTCAAGTCACATATTTTTTTTTGCGCAGAGGATGAGGATATTGTTTCATCTCAAGACTCATGTGTTACATCACACCCTTGGGTCAACAGGTTTGTCTTTCTTCTTTTTTTTTCTTTTTCTTTGGCACAGGGACTCTGTATATGGATCTAAATGACTTGTTATGTTGGAGTTTTTGTTGCTCTGGGAACAGTTAGAGATTTAGGAATGAAGCGAGGACTAGTGTGCTTCTTGTTCGTTTGTCTCTTTATTATTACATTTTGACATCATCTTTTTAGCTAAAGCAAAATATGCCCCACGGTAAAACGTGTTTAGAGCTATGGATCTGAGTGGTCAATATCAGGTGACTGATTATGTAATTACCTAAAAAACTCTTCAGGGATGGTGAGTTTGACTATGATCTTGAGGATATAATGGTCATGGAAGCAATATGGCTCTCGATTCAGGTAATTCGTTCGGCTACTAAATTTCCAAGTATGTATTATATTTGCTGAATATAAGATAAGCCTATATAACTCTTTTTCTTTCTGAGCAGGAACCTGGAATTCAGAGAAACACATCTCCTGATGAAAATTCAGAAGAAGATCATAATATGGAACCATCAATGCCGTCTTCTTCTTCATCATCAGCATCTCCATCCGGTGGGCTAGCTTGTGCAATCGCAGTTCTTGCTGAACGCCAACAAATGGTCGGCGAATCTTCCTCCAACCACAATCAAAACGTTAATGTTTCATCATACAACATGGTTTCGAGCAACTGCAACAACAGTCATTACAGTGCCATGGAACAAGATAGTAATCATTACCTTCAAGGAGCAGGAACCAGCTATACAACAAGATCTGATTTGACTGATGATAGTGGCAGTGAGGTTTCCAGGGAAGTTGCATGGGAATAGTGTTCCCAAAGGTTAATAGGAAAGCTTAGATTTGTTTTAGTTTTTGCTTGTATATATGTTAGTGAGAGTTTAGTGATTCTAGAATATGTTCTTTTTAGGTTTCAGGGTTTGTTGGTTGATCACTTCTTCGTACAATGGGCCAATATATGAAAAAGACAAAGTCTGGGTTGTTTAGAATTTGGCATGTTAATTGGGCCGGTCCAGTCCCATATCTCGTGGCAATACAAATAAACTTGATATAACAAAAGGAAACTAATGAAAATTATTGAGTGAAAAGAAGCCTAATTTGTATGATTAATATTAGCAGTTTAGCATTGAATAGGATTATGATTAGAGCTATAGTTTGGAAGAGCTTGTGATGGGATAGGATCATTGCTAAGGGACCGAGTAAAAGAATAGTTAGTTAGTAGTTGAGGAAATGTCAAAAAAAGGACGACCAAAATGAAGATTCACATGCTTTGGTCTATTTGATATTAAATGTGAAAGAGAACATAAAATTGAAGTGCGATGGTCATCTTTTGGTTTTTTTAGGGTTTTAGCCTTTTAGGGATTTTACTTAAGACTTAAGTGGTTCATCCTCACATGCCTTTGCCTTTGTTTCTTGTATGTTAAGTACACTTCACCTTTTTATCGCTTTAGACACTCCATTTTCATTTGATTTCCCTCAGCTAATTTAACTCCTAAATTTGTTTTCCTCTAATTGTAGATGTGAGTAATATTATTATTATAGTCGCATTTCAAATTTCTGATCAACCTTGTTAGTTTGAATACTACTGGGTTTATGTTTTTTTTTTTTTGAGCATTTTATTGAGTTTATGTTCCAAACAGGAAAATTATCAAATTTTAAAAACCTCTGATTATATATCTCAATTATTTATACTTTAAGTATAAGTAGACTACTCTGATTTTAAGCACGTGGAACTGGATTTTGAGGTGACTATCATTTTTTGAAGAAATGATGGAGCCAGACTACAACTAATGACATTGACTAAAATGCGAAATCTTAATTAGTTAGTGACAATATCAAATAAAATATTTAGCTACGAATATATAGTACATTAACAATAATTTTTTATTGATATGGACGTCCATGCCATCAAATATTATTTAAATGTAATTCAGTGCTCAATACAAATTTATACTTCTAAATTTTTAACGTAGTTTTGATTATTTCCCTTAAGAAATTAGTTTCTCGACGTGTTGGAGATCACAAAAAGAAACGTCGAAATTAGAGAAGGGGTTATTAAAAAAAGAGTTTGTAAGTTGAAATTTGTAGAAAACCGACAAAAAGAAACAAGAGTGTCAGAAATATAGATATTTAGGTAAATACATGTGTGCGTATTTATGATAAATTATATGAAATTTGAGATAAATCCACATTTATTTATAACGAGATGCATATACATAAAATCAGTTATTCCATATTGATGTATTTTCAAACTTTTTATACATAATGACATTTTCAATTTCTCACCACTGACACTTATATATCTGTTTACTTGCAGTACTATGATTTCATATATGTTGACCATTAAGGGCATAAAAGATAGTATATCCTCATAAAAACTGCAAAATTTATAGTCACACGATGACTATAATTGAGATAGGAATTTATTTTTATTTGTTGTCATGTTTTCGGTCTACAATATCCGATTATCCATGAAAATCTAACAGCGGTTTGTGATTAAAAAAAGAGTGAAGCTTTATACTATACATTATACATGATGGTTATGTGTGTGTATATGTGGACGTTATTCGAATATTGAAAATGACACTTATACCCTTCTTCTCCCCAATGGCCCCTCGATTTTAAATGTCACTCTACGCCCACCCAATTTCATCAGCTTTATTTCAAATCTTAAAAAACACATTTCTCTTTCTCTCTCTCTCTCTCTCTCTCTCTAGGCTTCTTGGATTTTGAGAGTGTATTAAAAATAAAGCTGTCTGTTTTGAAAAGGGGCATGCGTTACACTACAACTCTCTCTCTCTCTCTCTCCTCATTTTGGGTCTTCTTCTGGCTTTATGCGTTGTTCTCATTAGCTCACACAATCAGCCAACGAAAATCTATCTTTCTCTCATTTACACCCTCTGACTATTTCTATTAGATTCTCTTAGTCACCTCCTGAATTTCAAATGCAAAGACCTCCTCTCCTTTAAGGTAAGTTTCAATCCTTTTTTGCTTAGAAAAGTGAAAACGAACATATAAAGAAAGTTTCCTAATTTCTTGTCATTTCGTTACAAAGGCTAAAACCATCTTTCAAATAGAATGAAGTTTCTGGTTTGGTTTTTTCTTTCTGAGGTTTTCTCTTTTGGTGAAAGTTTGAAGATTATTATTACATTATCTAAGTTCCTCGGAATTCTCCGACATGAGTCATGGCTTTGGTAGTTGCAGTAATAAATGACATCTGCTTTTTATTCGTGCTTCAGATTTTCATAAGAACTTCATAACATTCGAGCTTCCAGCAACTTCGGCGTCTGTCTTAGTTTAAATACTCTGCAAGAAATTTAAAATGCCAAGACCAAGGTAAAGCTTTCGACTACATTTGATCTCGCTTCGTGTGTGATCTGATCTGATAAATGAGTTATGATGTGACTAATAGAGGTTTTTTCTGGTGTTGTCTTCTTTAGAGTTTCAGAGTTGTCTCAGAGGCAAGCTCCAAGGCTGAGGACATCATCATCTGCTTCTGTCTCGAGTCATCCCAACCGTCTGATCACTACTGACCGGAGTTCTAAGCTCGGTCTTGACCATAGATCTCCTAGGAGCGGTGGACCTCACAGTGATCCGCTTGGTCAGAAGAAACTTGGGGGCCGAATATCGGATCTAGAGTCGCAGTTAGGACAAGCACAAGAGGAGCTGCGATTGCTCAAAGAGCAGTTGGCTAATGCTGAAGCTGTCAAGAAACAAGCTCAAGATGAGCTTCATAATAACAAACCTAAGAAACCGAACCCGCCGGCTCTGATGGAGGGATCTGCAACTGAGGCGGATAAAATCGACAGAGACGAGATCCCCGGAGATACGCAGAAAGAGACTGATGTGTTTGAGGTTCCCGTTGAAAAGATTGCGGTAGTAGAAGACGAAGAAGTTCCGAAAAGCGGAAATGAAGAAGCCGAGAAATTGGCTGCGAAGGAAGATGAGATCAAGATGTTGAAAGCTAGAATGTATGACATGGAGAAAGAACATGAATCACTAGGCAAAGAAAACGAGAGCTTGAAGAATCAGTTGAGCGATTCGGCATCAGAAATGTCTAATGTGAAAGCTAATGAAGACAAGATGGCATCGAAGGTGTGTCGGATTGGGGAAGAGTTGGAAGAAAGCAGAGCAAAGACAGCTCACCTGAAGGAGAAGCTCGAGTCGATGGAAGAAGCAAAAGACGCTTTAGAGGCTGAGATGAAGAAGCTTAGGGTTCAGACCGAGCAGTGGAGGAAGGCGGCTGATGCTGCAGCTGCGGTTCTTTCTGGAGAGTTTGAGATGAACGGTCAGGATCGATCTGGGTCAGCTGAGAAGTGTTTTGCAGGTGGATTGTTTGAACAGGCTGGGTTCATGGAACCGCCCGGGATGGCTGATGATTCCGATGATGGATTGGGAAGTGGGAAGAGGAAGAGCTCCGGGATGAAAATGTTTGGTGAGTTGTGGAGGAAGAAAGGGCAGAAGTGAGACACAGGTCGTGTGGAGTGTGATTCAAGAATTGGTTTGCTCACCATTTCTGGTTTTTATTTGGGATGCAATTTGCTGTATTTATCTGGATACCTTTGTAAGTTGGTCGGCTTCATCAGAGGCTAACTATCAATCCAAATTAATCTCAGATTCTCTTTGCTCATGTCTGCAAAACAAAAATTTCTGGAAATACGCATCGTGATATCAACTCAAATATTCTCAAATATTTCATATATGAACGAACAGTACAAGGACGGCTCCAACTCTAAAACAGTGACATAAGATCTGTGAAAGTGCGAAACCTGATGATAACATTAAAAAGAAAATCAATCCTCGTCTTCGTCACTGCCATAGTTCTGGAATAAAGATGATAATCCAGTGTTAGGCACACCATCGCTCTTCTTCTCCTCTGGTTTTGCAGGAGTTGGTTGAGATTGCTTCTTGATGACTTTTATTTGAACGGATTTGAAGGGTTGTTTGCTGGTAGCTCGTTTCTTGGGCTCCTTCGGATTTTCTGAACGAAATGGAGAAATTCGTTAAGCATATTCAACTGAAAAAAGGAAATCAAAGTCAATATAAACTTGGAAAGAGAGATTGAAAACCCACCTGCAGAAGAACTAGTCAAAATATCTGTGGGGTTGCTTGGACTTTCTTCTGATGCCTTTCTCTTCTGTATCAAAATTAAAAGAAATAACAGTTAGTACTGGTTCCAAAAGAAAAGACACACGGTGATAGGAAGAGTCATGTCTGAAAACATTTACAAAAATTATCTTTTGATGGAGCAAACCTTTGAAACATCTGAAGATGATCCTTTCTTCTCATTCTGAAGGCTGGGAGAATCATCGCTATCATAATAATCATCATCCTCATCGTCGTCTTCATCTGCAATTCTCCTAACAACTTCTTTCTGTTTCTGCATTTATATGAAAAAAGAAATATGAAAAGATGTTTAGCAAAGCTAATGTCATGTGGAGAACCAACATTTACGAAAGAATGATATGAACACTTACACCAAATATCGACTTTATAACTGCTTCATCTTCTTCTTCTATTCGTTTTACCTGTCAAAAAAAAAAAAAACATTACCGCCAGTCAGCGATATACCTTACCTTACGTAAAGCTAATAGAAGTCCAGACGACTTTCATCACAGAGAGGGAGATATATTTAGATAGAAGGTGTGCAGGAACGAAGAAAACCTAGAATTCCCATTTCTTATATAGCTCAAAAATGCGGACAATATCAAATCGCTACATGTATGAACAAGCAAACAGAGTAACAGGAACATACCTTCTCGGCGCCTGTTCTTTGCAAAGCCTCCAGCATTGCATCTACGCTAACAGTGGCGTGTCTAGACTGCAAAAAGCAAAATAAAAGAAAATCAGCACATAAACAGACTTATTCCCGCATGTAACGGAAGCATGGAATAGAATCAAATCTCAGAGTTAAACACTTAGATCAACAGAGAGAGAGAGAGAGGAAGGAGAAGATACAAAAAGGCGCCTGTCCCATACCTTCATTGATTTCATTTCATCAAGTGCGGCTATAATGTCCATTTCTCTTTTAGAATCCAAAGTCCTGTTCTCCAAAGACTTCATTGCGTCCCCCATCTCCTCGGCATCTCTTTTCTGTTGTTCCTTATCAACCTCCTGTACAGAGAAAAGCATAGTTAATTAGCAAACTAGAAAGTTGTAAATCCATATCATGCACGAACAAAAAAATCCTCAAGGCTACATGTCTGAAGTTCTTACCTCGTCTTCTGCACGCCAGGGTTCATAATTACGACTTGCTCCAGATTCGACAATATAATCAGAATTCTGTGGATCCGTCTTCATTGTCAGCTCTGCAGAGCACTTGGTGCACTTGAAGTAGAATCTAAAGATCTGAATCCCCAGATATGTCTGCACATCGAAACAAAACCAGAATCTATTTGATTAAAAAAAAAGTCCATCAAAACAAACTACACGGAGAATAACTACTCAAGCAGTTCGAACTAGATTATGGTAAAGGTATCTCCTTGGTCGAAAACGAAATCTGCAATATATAGGGCTCAAGAGCCATCCAAACAATGGTGGTCAGTTATAGTGGAAGTAGAAACTAGCTTCTCTATCACAGCGCAATTTCTCAAAACCCTAAAAACCCAAATCTGAAATCCTTCTCGAGATAAGTTTAAATTCAGGAACTGAGGACAATAATTCCGTATTTCTTTCACTGAACCCCTAAAAAAAATCAGGTGACAGTCCTAAGCATCCGCATCAACACTAGACACTACGAGGTACATAGATTACGCAAATAAAAAAAGCATCCGAAGAAAGCAATCATAAGGGAAATGAAACCAAAATCAATTAATTCAATTACCTCGCCAATGACGTCTTCTTTACGGGAGTTGAATTTGGTTCCCTTGTAGATATAATTTCCGCAGGTACCGCATCGGACACTCATGGGAAGCATCATACGAACCTTGATCTGCTGGTTCTTTGGTCGCCGGAGCCGTGGAAGCTTCGACGGATCGAAGTCCGGCGGATAATACTTATTAAGCACCTTTCGCTCTCCCATGTCGTCTCTTTCCTCTTCCTCCCAGACCTTCTTCTTCTTCTAAATAAAATCGCAGGAAAATTCTCTCTCGTTTTGATTTTACGCTTCTGTTTCTTTCTCGGCTCTCCAAATTAATATATACAGTCACCGGCACTAGAAATCGGGTCATGGGCTGGAGTTATCGAGGTATGTTCGATTTTGGGCTAAGTTAAGCGGTTCGAGCCCAATTACCGGTTCATGCGTTTTGGTTAGCGTTTGCGCGGGTAAATAATGTTTAATATCTGTATATTTGGTTACCATTACCGCCGGTTCATGTTTTTCTTTTTTTATTTGGTTAAACCGATTTTCTTCTTTACTTGTCCTTTTCGAATTTTGTAGGGAGAATGCTTTTGTTCTAATAGAAAGTGTCAAGATTATCTCTATTAGAAGGTATTCTCTCAGTTATTACGATGCAGTTTCCCAATTGCTAAAATAAATCATAATCAAATTTTCATCAGCTGTCACACCATACAATGATATACACACAAACAATATACATAAGGAGCCAAGTAAAGCTGTGATTTCAAGATAGGTATATAAACACAAGCTTTCAACACTAAAGGATGAAAAGAATGAGAAAACAGGAATATGGTGGATTTGGAAAAAAATCAATACTAATGAAATTACTTGAGAAAACAAGGAAAATTTATATAACAAGATTTACCAACCATAGTGAAGTGTTGATAATTCTTTATCTCGTAAAGCTAAATTTTGCTTAAATGCTAATTCCTACTAATAGACAACGCATTTTAACTTAGAACAGAAAAAGAACGAGAAAAACATGGAATACAAAATGGATTTGGATTCCAAGAATAGTGAAACCACTTGAGCAGTTTATACAATTACCAACCATAGTGAAGTGTTCTGATCGACTCTGTCTGTCATCTCTCTCCTTCAAACTTTGCTTCCCCCATTGGCTGATGAGCTACATCATAAGTCGCATGAAGGCCAACGAATAAGTAGTACAAAAGCATCACCACGGTACAGATAATGAATCTCAAGAATGCTACATAACCGAGCGATCCGATAAGGAAAAGATTCATGGCGATTGAAAACGATGGCAGCCACGGAACAAGAGGGACTCCCCAAACCTTAGGGACACGGTATTTCGGAAGCAATGCCAATCCCAAAGTCCCTATAAACCAAATGACTCCAGTCACTGTGTACCCGATCCAGCCTCTAACCCCTGAGTTCCACAACGCTGATACTCCAATGGAAGAAGCAATGATCAAAAACAGAAAACCAAGAAACTTCAACAAACCGGTCTCAGGAGTTACATCCTTCACGCAGTAACGTCTCACAAGCAATGCTACTGCCACAAGCATGAAAATGAAAAGGGTGGCGAAGGAGAAAACGCTTGAGAGAACGTCTAAGCTGGTGAAGAAGGAGATTATTGCGCTGAGTATGGTCACAAGGAGAGTAGCATTGATAGGAGTTCTTGTTTTTGGATGAACCAAAGCAAACCATGGAGGAATCATATGAGACCGAGCAATCTGAGTGGTGTACCGAGCTTGGCCTAGAGATCCAACAAGCAGGCTTGTGGTCATTCCCTTTAAAGCGCATATGCCAACCAAGTACTTAGCCCATTTCATCCCAATCTGAGCAAAAGCAACCGAATAAGCTGCATTCGCATCGATTTCGGTGTACTTCACCATCATAGTCAACGCCAAGGCCATCAAACAGTAAACCACGGTGATCATAGACATCGAACCAACCAAACCAATTGGTATGTCTCTAGATGGTTTCTCGGTTTCTTCAGCCATGTTTGCCACCATATCGAACCCGGTGTACGACCAGTACACAACTGCAGCGGACTGGACCACACCTTTCGCTCCGTAAGGGAAAAATGGAACCAAATTGGAGCTTTTTGAGTGAGTAAACCCCACAACGATGATAAACACAATGACAAAGACGGTGACAATGGAAGCAATCGAATTCAACCAAGAAGTCCTCTTCGTTCCACTCATGGCAATGCCATTAGCAACTAAGAGCACTGCCACAGCAACCGGATCCAGAAGATCAAACCCTTTAGCAAACGAATCGACTCTAATCCGGAAATAATCAGAATCGTTCTTGACCAAACTAGCTAGATACGAAGACCACGACCTCCCTAATCCAGCAGCACCAACAATAGCCTCGAGCAGAATGTTCCCAGCAGCAATAAACGCGATAAAATCTCCCAATTCAACCCGAAGATAAGAGAAAGAGCCTCCGGCGACAGGAATCTCAACTCCAAATTCGGCATAACAGAGAACTGAGAGCAAAGCGGAGATACCGGAGATAGCGTAGGAGAGAACAACTGCAGGACCCGCTCCGATTCGGGCCTCCTGACCCGTGATCACGAACACGCCAGACCCGACAACGGAACCAAAGCTGAGCCAGAGGAGATCCCACCACGTGAGACAGCGACGCATGGGGTTCCCGCTTTCACGGCGGCCAGCATCGAGCTCGTACGCGTCGGAGGAACGCGAGAGAAGACGGTCAGCGAGGCGGGGACAAGTGGCGGCGAGAGCGGATTTGTAGGAAGAGAAGCTCTGGAACGAGAATTCCGGGAAGAAATCCTGCTTTCTCCATCTCCAGTAGCTCCTCTGTTGATTTGGCTCGTCGACCAGCTCGTCCGATCTCGAGTCCTGTGGCTGAGCTTCCATTGACTAATCGGAAGCAAGGTCGTGCGAAAGAGTGAAGATTGACGATATACAATTTTCAGTAGCTTCAATTTGATTATAAAATAGTTTTGGACTGATACTGTAAATAATGATATAATTGTAGTTAAACTCGTGCAGCCAGCAGCATTCACTGAAAGAGGGTGACAGTACAACCCTAGAAAACGCGGGGTCCACCTAAGTTTTTATTGAAAGTCGTCTATAGAATATCCAACGGTCTGGATTCGAGATGTGAGACTCATATCACCTTTTGAGATGAATGGTACGAAAGGTGGGACCCATTTCCCTGACAAGTTTAGATCAAATAGAGAAACGCCACGTGACGAATGTCTATTACGAGATCATGCCACGTTCGTGGGTGTGCTTGACTAATTTATTTACCAAATAAATTCCATTAGCTATATATTTTGGCTAAAATTTTAAAATAATTACCTATATACTACTAAAACAGGAACCCACAAATAAAATATTTATATAATTCTTTTGTATAATATTATATTTTATTCATTCATAAATTTTTTTTGACAATAACAGATTTTTTTTTTGGTGAACATTTTACTATTGGTTATTAGTTATTACCTTTCTGATAAATTTTCTTTTGCAATTGCTTTAAGTGACATTTTACTACTTTATGAAAAGAGTAAGATTATTACCATTGGATATTGTTTTGTATACGTCAACAAGTGACATTTTACTATTTTATTCATTCATATATATTTTTTGACAATAACAGATTGGTTATTAATATTACCTTTCTGATATATTTTGTTTTGCAATGGTTTTAAGTGACATTTTACTACTTTAGTATGAAAAGAGTTAAATTATTTACCATTGGATATTGTTTTGAATACGTCAGCAAGTCATTTTCATAGTTTTGAAAATTTACGTATTCCTGTCAAAGGTATTAATTAAGGTACTACCAAATCTAATGTATCATGTAGTATGTTATAGGACAATGAAAGACTATCTTATCTTATACTAATAAGTTTCCTTTTTCTAGTTTTGGTTTTTAGTAGAATTCACATACGTAATAACAATTCCATCAATGCACACATTATTTACGGGTTTTAATAAAGAAATGAAATATTTCGACATTAATTGTCTACCTATATTTTGGGTTATTAACCATATTAGCCTGAGTATTAAATTATTAACTTATTGTCTGCTTTATAATTTGGTTATTAGTGTTTTTTTTTAACAGCATCCTGAAGGACGGAGAGAGACAGAGTATGCGAAGAGTGTGAAAACGAAGAGCATAAACTACACGGGACGAGGAGAGAGAAAGTGTGTTAGAAAGAGAGAGAGAGACAAAGAGACTGTTTGTGTCTTACCCATTCGAGGAATCAAAGCATCTTTTTTCGAGCTCAGAAAGAAGAGGAGAGGCAGAAGATAAGGGTGAAATTAGGGTTTTCTTTCGTTTGCAGTCATCTCCTATATAAGGTATGCCCAAATTCTTATAAAGCTCGACTCTTTCCTTTTTTTTGCTTTGGACTCTGTCTCAGTTTTGTCATTTGTCAATTTCTTCTCCAATTACTGTAACGAGTTCATGGGCTCTGGAATCTTAGATTCGTGAGCAATGGAGGCTTTCACACACTTCTGATTTCATGGTTAGATTCGTCTCCGTTTGAAGTTTTTAGAAGTTAATTTTTTGAGCTGCTTCGTAGAACAATGTGCTAGGGTCTGTACGGATTTGGGGTTTATGTCCTTGGATCGCGAGTTTTTCGCACAAGTTTTTCAGCAAAGTGTGAAATTTAGGATCTTTCAGACTCATCTCGTACTACTGATACCAACTTTTGCTTTGAATCGGCGATTTTAAAGACCTGGGTTCTTCAGCGAGATGCTTTATACTATTTTGGGGTTTGTTCGATTTGAAAGAATAGAGTGTAATTCCTTGTCGACCTTGTAAATATGTATGAACGGAGAGTAGATTTACAAGGGCTTCTTGAAGAAACAGTCTGGGTCTATTGAATCAGATGGGCTATCAGAAAAGTGTTTTTTTTTAGCCTAAGGTATTGCGAGAATAAGGGTATTTCACTGGTTATTCATGCGTCACTCGCTAATCACTTTATAACGGTTTGATTATAATTTTATGCCTGGAAATCAATCTAGAAAATTCTTGTGTTCTGAGACGAATTTTTCTTCTATGATGTAATGATGAGAGCAGAAACTGAATTCGATTGGTGTTTTCTTAATTGCAGGTGCTGTCCATCTGCCGAGTGATTAAGTAGCCTCACAACCCGAACGTGGAAATAGATCTTGGTGCATATCACAAAAGTAAATTTAGGATTTTGTGGTTATGTGAGTGCATGTAGTCTGAATTGAAAGAGACTCTCGCAAGCTGTGAATCGGGTCATGAATGAGTGTCTAGGGACATGCTCGAACCAAGGGGAGCGGACATACCGATATTGTTCCTGGTTTTGGTTGTACTTCCTGTGGTAGCTTACATATTATTAGGAAAATGGAGTGACACTTCTGAAAAGAGAGGGAGGGCTAACTTGCTGGCTCAGATGGCAGCTGAAGAAGCTTTGAGAGCTGAGGCCGAAGTTAATGCGAATAGGGGTGTAAGATTTGAGACCGAGGCTACTGAGAATAGGGCTTTGAGAGCCAAGGCCAAGACTTTTACTCCTGGGAGTGGTGCTGTAAGAGCCGAGTTTATGTCTGGTGTGAGTGGGACTGTAAGTGAGCAGAGATCTGGTCCTGTGGCTGCTACAGGTGGGGTCCCTGTTGTGGTTCCTTTCAGCAATAATGAGGTGTATGTATGTGCAAGGTGTTTTGGTCCTGCTAAGACACGTTGCTCGAGATGCAAATCTGTTAGATACTGGTAAATTTTCACTCCGCGGATACCTTTCTTGGTTTTTCTCTCTATCTATGCTTGTGTGGATAAAAGTTGCAGCCATTATAACCCATAAAACTCTTGACTTTTGACGTTTGCAGCTCTGGGAAGTGCCAAATAATTCACTGGAGGTTAGCTCATAAAGATGAATGTGTCCCGTTGGAGGCTTGCTCTCCTTCTTCTGAGAGGGTTTCCTTTGAGAATGATTCTGCTTTGCATGACCACGGCATGGATTCTACAATATATAGTAACAATACTAAGCAGACAGCAAAGGGGAAGACTTCAAAAAGCTCTGTAGAATTTGATATTACACCACAAGTCAACACGCAAGGGAGAAAATGCGTACCAAAACCGAATTCTTCCAGGTCCAACCGAGAATCAGCAGTTGGTGAAGCTGCTTGTGCTGGTGGCGATAACAAGAAGGGCCACACTAAACATAAGGTAAGCTATTCTTAAACATTTATCTCATTGTATTAATTAGCCGAAACACTCACGGTGCTTGAAATTTAAACCTGGTGATTTTGCTTGCAGTCGAGAAGCAATAGCGGTGCTGTGGAAACAAATTCCAGAAGGCATTCTGTTGACAACTCTTGTATGCAAATGAACGGACCAACTTTTGTAAGTGGTACGCAGGAAGGTTTCAAACATGAAAACAATTTGGGAGCAAGAAGCTCTTTTGGCTGTCCAAACGCACAGTTTCCTATAACTGGTGAGGCCTAATTCCACAAGCTAAGAAAAGTTACTCTAGTTGAAGCTGATGCAGTTTGAGATTTGCATCTTCTAATGTATATTGAATGTAAACAGGAACCAGAACAGGTACACTGCCCAAATCTGGAGAACAATCCTGCACAGAGACAAGTAAAAAGGGACAAGTCGCTCCAGTATCAAGTGAGTGACTTGAGATTTTGCTTTGACATAAAAATTCTTTTGTTGTAGTGTCTCATGTTTATATCTATAATCCAGAGACTGTTAGGTCTAAGGATACATGCATTGCTGAAGAAAGCAATGTCATCTCCTCAACCATGGGTTTAATGAAAATGATGGGTTTAGGAAATTCTACAAAGCATGATGATCGTCATAAGAACCTGAAAGTTAGTTCCCTGGTGATATTATTGTCTCTTTGCTAATTCAATTTTGTATCTTTAGTTTCCTACTTTTCTGACTCGATATATTTTATTTGCAGATGCTTTTTCCATACGAGGAATTTGTTAAATTCTTTCAGTGTGAAGTGTTTGACTTATCACCTAGGGGCCTTATAAATTGTGGGAACAGGTATTGTCTCAGTTACTTCTTTTTCAATCTGTTTAACAGCAAAATCGAGGGTTGCTTTTATAATAGAAAGATTCATTTTGTATAAATGTCCTATTGTGTATATGCTTTCTTAATTTACTATCGCCTTCTGTCTCCAGTTGCTATGCAAACGCTGTCTTGCAGTCCTTAACATGTACAAAACCACTCGTTGCTTATTTGCTTCGACGATCACATTCAAGATCATGTAATGCTTTTCCCAATTAATCTTGTAGCATAAATTGTTGACAACTTTAGTTTACCACTTCTGACATAGGTAATGTTTTTCTTCGGCAATAGGTTCTGGGAAAGTTTGGTGCCTTATGTGTGAACTTGAGCAACATGTAATGATGCTTAGAGAACCTGGAGGTCCACTTTCTGCTAGCAGAATTCTCTCACACATGCGAAGTATAAATTGTCAGATTGGTGATGGGAGTCAAGAAGATGCTCATGAGTTCTTAAGGTTTTTCTTCGTAGACCTTTCAGATCTGAATCTGTGGATCCTTTCTTCTTAATGTGATTATTTTTGACCGTTTAATTTCAGTTTCTCATGAAATTACCTCATTATTGTGACTTGGAATTAGGCTTTTGGTTGCTTCTATGCAATCCATATGTTTGGAGAGACTAGGAGGTGAGACTAAAGTGGATCCAAGACTGCAAGAAACAACTCTAGTTCAACATATGTTTGGTGGACGTCTCCGCTCAAAGGTGTTTAAATCTCCTGGCTCATGATCTATCTCTACTTTGACGTTACACATTCTCATTGTTTCTGCTACTGTCTTTCTTTGGAAAACCAGGTGAAATGCTTGAGGTGTGATCATGAATCAGAAAGATACGAGAATATAATGGATCTAACATTAGAGATCTACGGATGGGTTGAATCTCTTCAAGATGCCTTGACTCAATTTACTAGACCAGAAGATCTCGATGGAGAAAACATGTATAGATGCAGCAGGTTAGATCCAAACACCAGATTGCTTATTTTTCTTCTGTGGTATCGAGACTAAATCATCATTTTGTGTAAAAATGCATTGAAAAAAAAGGTGCGCTGGATATGTTAGAGCGAGGAAAGAATTGAGCATTCATGAAGCACCAAACATTCTCACAATTGTTCTTAAGAGATTCCAGGTATCAGTTACATAAAGATGACTATAGATTTTACTGTTGCGTTACTCTGTTTTTTACATTTAGTTCTTGTATTTACTTTTAAAACTTCTGTGTTTGCAGGAAGGAAGATACGGGAAGATAAACAAATGTATAAGTTTCCCTGAAATGCTGGACATGATACCTTTCATGACAAGAACCGGAGATGTTCCTCCGCTTTATATGCTTTATGCTGTCATCGTTCACTTGGATACTCTCAACGCATCTTTCTCGGGTCATTACATTTCCTATGTCAAAGATATGAGAGGCAATTGGTTCAGAATCGATGATTCGGAGGTTAAAACCTTGTTTGCATCCTTCTCTTCCTTAATGCAGCAAAGCTAAACGGTTCTCTTAACTTGTGCAATTCTCTTTTAAAAACTCTGTAGATTCATCAAGTGCCAATGACTCAAGTTATGTCCGAAGGAGCTTATATGTTGTTCTACATGAGGTAAGAAAAATACCGGTTTGCTACTACTAACGGTTTCTCTGCATTCCAGGGTTACGGATCCTGAAAATACATTTTTGTTGCAGATCGTATCCACGTCCTCAAAGAGGAGAACACAACGGAAAAGCAGCTCAGTTTCGGCATCCGCAACCAAGAAACGAGATGAAGGAACAGAGGAAACCGATTAACCGCTTCAAACCGAGAGCAGAGCACGGCAAGGCGGAGTCATCATCGAGCGAATGGTCTCTCTTCACGAGCTCAGACGAAGCTTCTTTCACCACGGAATCAACCAGAGACTCTTTCAGCACCATAGACTACACAGATGTCTGCCACGTCGCGGACAATTCTTCTCCTTTCTCCATCTTCAACAACTTGTACCACAACGTGGAGCCATCGCCACACAACACCGTGGCCTGCAGAATGTTCTCAGGTACCAAACCCAGAACCATGTATTTCGTCGAGGAAGAAGCAAATCACAACAGCACGGTCGTGATGGACTCGGCACCATCATCCCACGACTATTACCAGCAGAGTATGTATGTAAATTATGAGACTAACCCAGGATTTAACGATCAGGATCGAACTTACAGTTATGAACACAACTGGTAGTAGAAGAAGAGACTAAGAGAGGATTCTACTTTGAACCTCCCCATGATTTTTAAATATGTTTTTAGATTTCATTAGGGATACTTAACTCAAGTGCCCTTCCCGAAATTTTTTTGTCTTTATAATCTGTGTTTGGTTCAGGGCAAATGTTCAAATCCCATTTTATCAAATCCCCTGTTTCTGTATCTGTTTCTGCAAAATTATTCTAATCGGAAAATTCAACACCTTATTTTATTTTATTTGTGTACATTAAAAAGAGTTCACTAACACACAGCTTAATCGTCCATTTGAAACGGTAACCAAATCTCGTTGACCCGACCCGTGAACTCGAACGGTGAGTTATACTGAGCCACCGTGTAAGCTGAATCGGAGCCAACACCACCGTCTTCTTTGCTTTTCTCTATCGCATGAGCCCAAGCTGTACCTTCGAGGCTCGCCGACAGCGCCGCCGCTTCTTCTCCAACGGTAGAATCAGAGACGAATCCACTGAATTGTCTCACCGCCACGTACCTAGGGCTCCATTTCTGGATGTGGAGATTCTCTGCCGGAGCTGGATCGGGCTGGTTCTTTTTGGGGACGTAGAAGGATACAGTGAAGGAAGATTCACAGAGAGGACCGTCGCTTGGTGAGACTTGACTGATCACCGGAGCAGTCATCTCAATCTTCTGGTTATACTTGTTCTTCCCCTGAATGTAATCGAACAACCTGTCCCAAAAAAAAAAAACATTTTTTAAAAAATGTTCCGAATAAATCCATAATTTCCAAAACTAAAATTGCATTTTGCACTTACTGGAAGAAAGCGGTTCGTGTAGCGTCGACGAGAGAGATGTCTTGAATCGGTTTAGTGGAAATCCAGACGGTTGTATCGTACCGGCGAATCTCGTATCCATTTCCGGCGTGAATTAGTTCGTACTTTGGGCACTCGATTCGGTTACACGACGGCGGGAACTTCCCGACTTGGCCAGGTCCGAATATCGGATCCAGTACATTTGACCCGCCGGAGAGGAGGCTGAGGAGGAAAGAGAGCTTGAAGAAGCTTAAACCGTCTGCTGCCATGGCGGGTTTCTGGGTACTGAGCTGGTTCTTTCTTCGTTCGGGGCGTTATAATAGATTTTTGTTACGTCTCTGATTGTGTGGTTGATCTTCGGATAGGTTTTGTGTGTGTACAAAAAAAGTTGCCTCATTTTTGTAATTCCACCGGAGACGTGTAACCAAAACTACAGGGAGCATATTTTTTAAAAAGGCAAGACTTTAGTAAACATTTATAAATTAACAAAACTATGGGGAACTTCTTTAAGAAACAAAACTATCCGCAACATTACGTAACAAAGAAAAAGCAGGGGAAGGTTGGTGATAAACAAAACTTTGACCCATGTTTTGTAATTAACCAAAATATAGGGTGTTTATTTATGTAATATAAAAAGCACAAGGATGAATCTGTAAGAAACAAAACTACAGGGATCATCTGTAATAAATACTACACTGTGATAAAGGCTGCGACGTGTTCGATGGTCGAGCAAGGAACAGAGAGAGAGGGAGAAAACGAAACTATAGGTACCGACCCGACCCGAAAACGGTTTGGCCCAGAAACACATCTTCTACCCGTATTTACGAAATTGCCCCAGCCAAAGTCATCTCCTCCGTTGTTCTCTCATAATCTCTTCTGCGCCCTTGGGGGTATATTTAGAAATGCACATCAGGTGTTCGACGAAATGCCTGTAAGGAAAGTTGGTTTCTTGGAATAGTACTGACATCCGGTTTTATACATGCGTCATGAGTGGGAGCAATGTTTTCGTTTTTGTCTTGAATTTTTTTCAATTTTTAGTTTTCTACGAAGAATTTCTTTTCTGAAAAATCTAATCTTTATGCGTCAACTTGAAGAATCATAACGACTTTTTCGAAGCATAAATGATCACTGAGTGCTTGGGATTATGATGAAAAATGTAATGGCTGAATATGAGACTATGTACTGCCCAGCTCTTAGCTGCAGGTGGTTCTCTGTTTTAAATATGATGTCTGCCTTACTCATCTGAATCTCTTTTTTTCTGCAGATTTCTCTATCTTACGCAAGTCATTGACACGTTCTTGTTTAAGCTTGCCATGTTTTAAAAAGAATTGACTTTAGTGATCAAAATGTCAATTACGTTTTGATGCATAGATATATGTCTTCCAATCTATATTTTCGAATTTCCTTCTGTATGAATTAGGCAAAATTTTGATTTCCGAAAGGAGAAAGTCCACAGCCCAAGAGTTGACACTGATTATTAAACCGGCTACTTTTTAAGCTTTTCATATTCTATAATTGTTTGTTCATGGCTTTCGCATTCATAGCCGTCCTTACAGAACCTTACGTATAATAGATTACAAGTTTTTTTGAGTCAATGATAGAGTTGTGGGGTTATTGCGATATACTCTTTATGAATCAGATAAGTGGAAGAACAAGTCTAGGTTACTAATTCAGATTGCCACAAGGTTACTCTTTTAAAATGAAGTTTTTTTATCTGTAGTAATGCTTTTCTTGATGTTTACATCAAACTTGGAAATTTTCAGACTTTAAAGCAGTTTGTTAATGGATATATTATCCACACTCAAGCCACATATCAGGAAATCTTTTCATAAGATTATTTTTCTAGATCTCATATTCAATTGCTTACCTTGAACCGGTCACTGAAATAGACTGGTCATGATCTTTTTCAGGTGTTGTTACCAAACTCTGATGGAAAATGTGCAAACCAAACAATCTTACATAATCTGAAAACAGGATAGAAGTCGATGTCCCTCTTTCATATCTCTCTGTTATCTGTGCTTGAGGTTCTTCAGAATTTTGAAATGTGTAGTAAAGTACGATTTTTTAAACAATTAATTGATATTTTTTTCTGTGAGAAACTAACAGTAACAGATTTGGTGAAAAGAAAAGAAAGAGACAAAATGCTTTTGTCATGCTTGCCACCTTTATCTGTTGAAAAATCCTCTCCACCGCAGAGACCCAAAAATTAAAAAAAAGGTTTCTTTATCCTTTTAATTTTCTTCTTATAAAGAGATGTAAACACGCAAAGCATTTTCAGATACAAGCTTCTTCTTAAATCTGTGGAGGGGACCAGAGTATCCTTTTGATTTCTTGAAACCAATACATATATATTTGGCTCCCTCTTTTCTTGAAAAGTGAATAATTTTTATTTCTCCTTTTGTATTTGATTCTGGTGATTGTAAACCAACCATCATGATCAGTTCCCAAGAAGAATGGATGCTTACAACTGTATCGTCGTGATCCTGTGCATCGCCTTGTTTGCAGTCAATTTAGTGTTTTGTGGTTTCACTTGCTTCTCCATTCTTCATAGCTTCATGACAGAGACAAACCAGGATTTGAGTGACCTCAGGAAGAATCTTATTGAACCGGAAGAAGCTAAACCAGATGAGAAGGTAATGATCATTGCAATCTCAAGTAACCAAGGATTCTCTGACTCCATCGATGATGATGACGATGATGATGATGATTGTGGGCAAGATTGCTCTCATGATATTTGTGCTTGTTGAAGAAAAAGCTGGTTTTTTCTATTTCATTACACACTTCTCCTCATGTTTCGCAATTTTTCTTTGATCATACCTAGTTGTAAATGGTTAAATCCATAGGTTGAGAGTATCACATCTTATGTTTCAGAATCCTCTTCTTTTGTGTATCTTGAGAGAAATAATAATGTAGTCTGAACATATGTATTATATATATACATATTGTTCACCATGTTTTCATACATGCTCTGTAATCACCATGGTTAGGGTTCTTGTTTTAATTTACTTTTCAAGGTCTATTTTTCTTTGGAGGCTGATATAATTAAAAGCTAAAGTCTCCACTTGAGACGGGAAAAGAAATGAAAACAATTCCAGTCATTGAAAGTAATAAAGCATAACGACGAAGTTGATAGTTGACAAAAACACCAATTACAAAGTTTATTTAATGAAAAAAAAAACAAAGACAACGAATTGTTTATGGTGACACATTTCTGAAATTTCTCTTTTTTTTGAATGTTCAGTAGTTATATAATAAGAAAAATAATTGACGGTGATAAATCATTTTGATGGTTGATAATGATTTGTTGAATGGAGAAGAGTAGATGTGAAACTTTAATGACTAGAAGATCATTTGTGAATTCCATAATCCATCCCGTGAACTCGAAGCTTCGATGGATGAATTTAATATTTATAACCCACCACATGTTTATTAAATCTTAATTGATTTTTCTTAATCTATATAAATAGTACTTAATCGTATTTATCAACCACCCTAAGTCAAACATTGCAGTCGGTGGTTGTAAATGCATTATAATAATAACTCAGGGGTCTAAATTGAAAAATACACATTATCTCGGGTCTATAAGCAAATAATAATTCTGATTTTTTTAAAAAAGAAAAATAAAAAAGACTTCTTCGTCTGTTTCAACGCTTTGCAAATTTCGCAAATTTACCATCTCGATAGAGTCAGATAGAGCGATCGAGACGAAAAGGAAGAAGCTGAAGAAAGATGGGTCACGGAGAAGAAGATAAAAGCAGAGGATTCGCGGAGGAAGCAGGTAACCAGCATCATCACCAATACGGTACCTTTCAAGGAGTTTCCAATTACCCGCCGCCGCAGAATTCTCCTCCGGTCACTGGATTTCCTCAACCTTCAGCGCCGCCTGGAGTTTACGATTCCCCCGCTCCTCATTACGCCCATGGATATCAAACCGTTCCAGGTAGCTTCTCTTCCTGAATTGGATATACTGATTCAGTTTTTACAGATTTGGGAATTCAGGTTTGAGTTTTTGTAAAATGGGTAACGATCATGAATCCTCTTCCTCAGTAATATTCGTTGGGAATTTGTTTCTGTAAGATTTCAATATGATCATAGGATCGTGTTTTCTTTCGCAAGGGAAACCAATTTACAGCTTGTTCTGTGTTTTAGAAACGGGTATGTCGATCAACAGTATGCTGATGAATTTGACTTTGATTGTTCTTCAGTGGAGTTTGAGATCAAATTATCTTTACAGTAACATAATAAGGAGTTTTCTGTCGAATGGAAACCATTTTCGTTATTGCCATTGCCTGTTAGGGAAGGGATCTGTATGTGAAAAGCTAACTTCTTTTTCATACATTGAAATGAAAATATGAGGTTGAATAACTATCGCGTATCTGCAAAACCTGATTTAATACTGAGGAGCTAGTTAGCATAACCCAATCCTGTGAAGTAAAAAGAGCAATATTTGATGTTATTTTTTTCGAGCGCCATAGATTTTGATGTTGGGAGCTTTGAGTTTTAGCAATAGTTAGGTTGTTTCGATTTGTGCTATAAACTGTAAGGTAAGTTGTGTCATGTCTCATTCTTCCTTCTTTCTTGTTCAAGTCCAAGGCAAGAGCATGAATCGATGTCTGCTCATCTGTTCGTTCTTAATGTTTATCATGTCTTGTTGTTTTCTATTGTCAGTCCATGGTATTGCTGAAGGAAGACCTGTGACTGTAAGACAACGCCGCCTTCCTTGCTGTGGAATTGGTCTTGGATGGTTCCTGTAAGTTTCCCTTTTTTTCTACTTCCATTCAAACACAAGCTCAAAAAATTTCTGAATCTCTCTCTCCCTCTCTTCACATGTCTGGGTACTATCTACACTCTCTTTGTAACAGTGTCCTACCAGCACAGTCCAAGCCAAGATCTTACTTGTTTTGTATCTCATAGAGTTTGTGTTTAATTTTTTGAAGGTTCATAGTTGGATTTTTCTTTGGAGCAATCCCTTGGTATCTCGGAATGTTCATCATGATAGTTGGAAGGAGAGTTGACCACAGGGAGAAACCAGGATATATTGCTTGCACCATCGCTGTAAGTTATTCAACACCCTCTCTCATATCCTTTATGTTTTTCCTTGGTTTGCATCTGACTCAGGATCAAAATGATTGGTTTGTGTGTTCAGGCTATTCTTGTAACGATCGCTGTGATTCTGGGTGTATCTAAAGGAGCAGAAGAGTGGTGATTACCTTGTGGTTAATCTCAAAACGTTTGTATAGGTGTCGATAAACATCCCGTGTTGTATTACTATCTTTGTGTTTTCTACTCAAAAAAGGTGTAAACTTGACAAAAAGATGTTTTTGAGTTTCGTTATTTGCAACGGAGTTCAAAAGATATGAGATCTAATAAAGAGACAAAATGTGATAATGATATGGTTGAAGACAGTTTATACATCGGAAGATAAAGAAGCTTATCAAATGAAAATGTAATCTCATCGTTTTCCAGAAACAGTCGCATTGTTATGCATCCTCAATAAGTCATCAGGAGTGACAAGAAACCAGCCTCCATCTTTCTGAGCCAACAGCTTCTGGTTCACCGAGTCTATAATCACACTCACATTCCCAAACCCATAAATCTGAAGACCATTGTGCATCCTATTCGGTTTAGGTTTGAACAGCAACTCCTTCTCTTGTGCAAATACTTCCAACACTTCTTTCAAACTCAGCACCTCAGTGTTATCCATGTGAGCCTTAGCCGGAGCCTGAGCCGGCTCGAAGTGTCTCTGCTCTTGTGCCCTTGCCCTTGGCTGAGACACTTCGACTCCGTCAACAGCTTCCATCAACATATCTAAACCACGCTTCAACTGGACTCGGATCCTCTCGTTTGCTGAAAGCTCTTGCGGGAATAACCCTTTCCAACCATAATACCATTCGTGGATCTCGTCAAACCTCGGTTTAGCGCGCAGCCAATGGTACAGCACATCCAGCCATTTGGGGAAGAAGAGCCTCTCCATCAAATCAGCCATTAGGTGTATCGGTACTGCAGATGCCCACTTCATGACCCAGTTGAACCGGTCTAAATTCTGGTTTGCCGGGTTTATCTGAAACTCTTGCAAAGCCAGCTGAAGTTTGGGAACTATGTATCGACGCATAAGTTGGTCCCAGCTTGTCGCACCAAACACCGTCTTCCATGGAGACAGAATAGTGTACGCAGATGGATCACTAGGATGCCAAGCATCAAGAACATTACTCAACTTCGTCTGAATAATCTGATACATAAACTCCAACTTCTGACCAAGTATTGGCAACCAAGGATGCACCCAGACGTGAATGGCAACAAGTTCCCTTCGCGGGTCCCAATATTCAACAGCACTTGAAAGTTTCGGCAGCACTACAGTGTCCAAAATCGTATGCAAGACCGACGAAGGCAGCCAATTTTCCCATGTCTCTAAAAATCTAAGCATCGGCTCAGGGTCTCTAGGTTCCCAGGTATTGATGCCTGCTATACGCACAGCAGGTAACACTACCTCCGAGACTAGTTGGCTATAAGGTGTTGAGGTTTCCCAGATATTCTGATTATCCTCGACTTCCAAAAGCTTTTTCCAAGAAGATATAGTCTTCAAACCATGGACTGCGTCCCTAAGAGGATCCCAACCCTGAAACATCCTGATAAAGAGAGGCAAGGCCAGTGAGCAAGCGATGAAAGACAAGTTACAAAGCTTATAATCATCAGGATAGCTTGTTTGCAGGTCCTCGAAACGATTAGCAAGTGAATCCAGTGTCAAACTCCCAGACGTATTCTCCACCTCGATTCGACTTATTTCATCTGCGATATATTCCATGTTGTCTAAGTGTGTTTTTTGTCTCTCTTCCTCCTTTATAAGCATCTCCTTCTCCTGCTGCAAGCTCAAGGCCGATTCTCTCTCGTTCCTCAAGTCTCTATCAATCTTCTGAATATCATGTTCGACTAGATCAACAATCAGTCGCAAGTTGTGTTGCAACTCCGGCATTGGAACATCTGCTCCTCTTGCTTTCTCCTCTGCATCTAAATTTTCCAAATTTGTCACAACCCGAACCTGTGGTCCTCGCATATCAATAATGGTCTGCCCACCACCAAAACCCTCCTCCTGCTTCTTCTCCAACAACTCCTCTGCAGTGACATAAACTTCCTTCCTCACCTTCTTCTTCTTCCAAAGATTTCTCCCTCCTCTGTCACCATGACTCTGACCTTTCTCACTGTCACTGACCGCAATACTCTTCTTCTCCTCTACCTTCTTTAAATCAGGCAACTTTGCCTCCTTGAAATCATTGTACCCCATACCCATATTCTTCGGCCTCAACTGTGCTTCAATAGGAGCTACAATACCTTGCTGGTTCTTCCCAAGCCCACCTCCTTTGTACCCCATCTTTTCAAGCAGCTTCATACCAATTCCTTTTGTAGACTTCTCAAACTGACCGATATCACCGCCTAAAGTATTCTTCCTCACTCCCTTTGCACCACCCTCTTGACCTCTCTTCTCCATCTTGGCCTTGCCTCTCATCTTTGCCCCCTCAGCAATCTTCTTCCCCAAAGCACCCGGTAAGAGATTATCCTCCTCGTTAAACACAGCCGCATTAAACCCTAACCCTAAACCTGCGCTTCCAAGACCCAATCCACCTCTAACTTCACTATCCTCATGAATCATGTTATCGTCTTCGATTTTATCACTATCTCTCTCATCATTATGCTCTCTAGAATCCCTATCAATCTCTTGATTCGGCATAACCGTACCTGTAGAAACAAAGTTGACAGGCTTGGTTAAGTCGGCTTTTCTTCCCGAATCCCGATCCTTACGCCTCTTCCTCCGACCTCCGCCGCTAGAGCCATCGGAATCCGAATCGCTCTCAATGAAGACTCCATAAGTAGCGTCGTTTTTCGTTTGTTTCCGCTTCTCCTTCCTCTTTTCGTATAAGAACTCGCCATTCTCCCATCGACCTCCTTCGTAATCGTTTTCCATGCTGAATCTCTCCATCTCTTGATACTCGTCCATGGCGAATACTAGGACCGAAACTCTGCGAACTTTCTAACCTATCCGAGATTGAACAAAAACGAGCAATTTAAGATTTTCGGATTTCGACTGTAAATCGCCGACGTCGAACCTTATCGGCGAGAAAGATAAAAGCCAGTAGGCCTTTAAAATTAGAAGGGCCCGTTAATTTGTATACCAAAGCCCATATATTTGTAAATTTCATTAGTACTCTCAGTGGAAATAACGGGCCCTGAGTCGTTTTGACTTTCGAAACAGTAAAAAATAAAGGTAATAAAACGCAAAATCTGAGTTTTTGCCTGTAAAGGAGAAGAAAATAACATTGTTGGCCAATAAATATTACCTCCAAGAAAAAAAATTACATGGTTTAATAAGATCGCAAATGGTTTTCATTTGAGAAATTAGTTGGAACAAAAACGAATTAAATAAAGAAAGGTAGAATAGGGATGATAGAAAATTAATCTTGTTCCATTTATTGTGCTCTTAAAAATAATAGAAGGCGAAATTTGGTAAAGTTTAGTTCTTTTATAGTTTCCAATTTCCATTCAAATGATACTTTTTCTAATAGGAATGTCAATATTTATCATTTTTTATTTATTTAACTGAACAAACTATATGCACTCTAAATAAAATCGCGATTATCTCACTCACTAGATTTCTAAATGAACTTAAATGATGCTATTATTTTGACTAACCAATCAAAGATAAAATAACTAGAAATAAAAATATGAATTTAAGCCATATTTTTAAACAAGTATCATTGGGGCACCACCATTTAATTTATTAAAATTAATTGGTATAGCATAACAATTTTTATGATATATTAATTTGTTTTTTTTTAACTAAAAAGTGGTGTATTTTTATAAATCTAACATATTAACAAATTTAGTTCTCTTTTCTTTATAGTGCATGGGTATGAGACTATGACTCTATATATGAGTCTTCATTCCATATATTTTTCTGGATTATGGATCACTCAAACTTTTTTTTTATTAGGACAGTTTCCTCGTTTCTAAGTTTTTGAATTGACAATTTATAATTATTTAAAAACATTTTTTCTTACATATTATATAATTGAAGATTTCTTACTTTCTGATAAATAGAAGTCAACAAATATTTGGTTCACACAGTAATTAGTATAAAGTCAAGAATTTTTAGGAATACTTTCTTTTCTCTAACCAAATTTTGTTTTTGCAACAATAGATACACATTCCCAGTTGTCTTTAAAGAAGAGTTGTTATATTCTGTCTGAACTAAAACAACAAAATCCCATTTATTCTGTACAAACGACACGAATTTGGGATTGTAGAGTATGACTCGACTTTTAGTTGGTTTTAACACATAAAGAAACGTAACACCTTTTTAGATGTTATTATGACTATATATATCTTTTAGATGGTTTTTTTCAAAAATGCTTCTTGAATTTTATCCACGGTAGAGAAATATGCGTGTTGATATGAGGCCATATAATCGCACGCATTAGTTGAATATTGCAATTTATTTCGCTAAACCATGACTAAACTTCTTTACCTACTTTTATCAATTTTAATTTTGTTTTCATCTCTGTCTACAGAAAATCCATTTCAGGTAGCAGACTTCTTCTATCAGTTTACTTAATCAATTTATTTTTAGGATTTTTATGGATACCTCTGTCAAGTAAAGTAATATGTTTTAGCTTCGTGACAAGAATTTTTTTTTCCCCTCCAAGCCTAGTCTATCTATTATTTCTTGAACAATACAATAAATTACTAGCTAATCAAATAAGCTTACGTTATAACTATTTTAATTAACCAACAACGCCCGTAGCCGTTAGGTTTATTTTGTCCGACGTGTAATTTAGTAAATGATAATGACCCTAGTCTACGCGTAATTGCATTATATTATTAAAATTAAAATTAATTGATATGGTTGGACGAACATTATCTTATATATACTATTATAGTATATCACATGCGTTTCGTAAGAGAGTTGACATTGCTATTCATCGTCTCCAAAGAACAACGCCACCTGGTTCCATATTTATTGTCTGCGATTAAATTAAATTAACACCACTTAACACTAACAAATCAGTAAATCACATTTAAGTTTTTCTTTCATAAATGTGAGTTTAAATTTAAATCAATCATGTAAACCCTTGTTTCGAAAAATAAAATATTAAAACTGAATTAATATAACACCACTTAACACTAACAAATATACTATAATTGGTGATTAGTTGCTTGTGTAAGTTTTACTTTAATAAATTTTAAATTTAATTTCATTTATCTACCTAAATATCAATTATGAAATTTTGAAAGGAGAAAAATTAAATCAAGGTGAGAATTGCGTGAGAACTCTCCTCTCTCTAACGTAGATAATTACGACAAGAAACAGACGCAGACAAAGAGAGGAAAATGTAAATATGGAGGTAGCATAGAGTATATATCAAAATGAAATAAAATAAAACAAGATAAAAATATGTATATACTAAACTCATGCAATAAAGCCACATGCATGTAGCGTAAGGAAGGGAAGACAAAATTAAATTTTTGGAAATATACACCAAAGAACTTGTTGTTATAAATTCATTGCCAGTTGCACATACAGCGATTTATTACATATATCTTCTCTCTATGTGTAATATAAACAGGTTTTATCACATTTTTATTATACATTATATCTATCCACGCATATATATATATATATAGATATACAGCTGCCTCCAACATATATAGTCAACTGATGAAATTATAAGCATCATCATTTATAATCGTGTCTGCTTTCTTTCTCTCTTCCTCTCTTCTTATCAAAGATCAAAAGATCAAGATGATAGAGATAGTTACAGTAAGAAAAGTGTTATTGGTCGGGTTTTCGATCTTGATACTGAATTGGGTATGGAGAGCTGTGAATTGGGTTTGGTTAAGGCCAAAGAGACTGGAGAAATATCTGAAGAAACAAGGATTTTCTGGGAATTCTTACAGAATTCTGATGGGAGACATGAGAGAGAGTAATCAGATGGATCAAGTTGCTCATTCTCTTCCTCTCCCTCTTGCCGGCGATTTTCTCCCTCGCATGATGCCTTTTCTCCACCACACTGTTCTAAATCATGGTAAATCCATCAAACTCAACTCAATTCTCAAGTTTTTTAGGTCTTTATATACTCATTTGAAGAAAACGTGAATCTAAATCAGAACCATATAATAGACTCGATCTTATGTTAGATTCATAAGACTTTTTTTTATAAATTTGGTTAGGACTTTGGGAGTTGGTTATCTTCTTCATCTTGAATTTTAATCATTTTCAAAGTGTATATATATATATATATACATGTATATATGAACAGAGAGATTCAGAGGAAGGAGTTAAAAGAGTTAGTTGTGTATATACTATATATAGATGATATATAATGTTTATATACAGACATTTTCATAGTTAATTAAGATCTACATCTCATATCTTTATTTCTGGCTATAAATATAAATCTAGTTCACAAAAAATAAAATAAAAAACACTCTTAGTCTTACCGGATGATATCAATATATTCTTCTATACATGCGTTTTGTTTCATATGTAGATTAGTGAACAAATGAGAATAGTTTAATTTATATAATTGCTTTTGACAGGGAAGAAGTGTTTCACATGGTACGGACCGTACCCGAACGTGATAGTAATGGATCCAGAGACACTGCGAGAGATAATGTCAAGACACGAACTCTTTCCAAAGCCAAAGATTGGGTCACATAATCATGTTTTCCTCAGTGGTCTTCTCAATCACGAAGGTCCTAAATGGTCCAAACATCGAAGCATTCTTAATCCTGCTTTTCGTATCGACAATTTGAAGGTATTTTTTTTTTATTTTTTTCTTTCTATTTTTAAGTTTTGGTACATGATTGAATAAATATACAATTATACATACACTGCTCATTTTGACTCTAATAACTATTTTTTGTCTTTTATAATTTATTTTTAACTCTGACATAATGTGAACTTTATGGATGTCATTTTCGTCTCATTCTTTAGTTTTTTTATCAGTTTCTCATTCTCTTTTCCCTTTTTCCAAAAAGAAAGTCAGATGAGTAACGTCTTTACTTGTTTCGCTTGGTATTATATACTCTGAGATATTTAAATAATAACAACAATAGATAAATAGAATAGAAATCCTATAGTAGTAGCTAAATATTTTTCAAAGATTTAATTTAGTTTTTGGTTTCCAAAATAAACAAAAAAATAACAAAAGGTATTTAAAGAAAACAGAAGAAACAGAGAAAAAGTCCGCAAAGAACTAGAAGCCACGCCACGACACCAACACCCAACTATAAAAGTCTAAAAGCGAAAGAACATAAAAAGCCAAAAAGACACATTTACAAAAAGTTGAAATCATATTTCAAATCAAGAATTTCTTTTTTTCAACTATATCAAGATCAAGAATTTCTTACACATCAACTTTCCTGTTCGGCAAAAAAAAAGAATTTATCATTTCATTACCAGTAAAGAAAGCCACACATCATTATCTTAAACAACAAACATACAAATAAATAAGCTCTTTTATTTTATATAAAGACCCATGTATGTGATTTTTTTGGTATTATGATATTGATTTGATTTTTCAAATGAAATCATATTTAATATATATTTTTTCTTAAAAAAATGGACAGAGCATACTACCAGCATTCAACTCAAGCTGCAAAGAGATGTTAGAAGAATGGGAGAAATTAGCTTCAGCAAAAGGAACAGTGGAACTTGATTCTTGGACTTACTGTCATGACTTAACCAGAAACATGCTTGCTCGTGCTTCTTTTGGTGATTTCTACAGAGATGGCATCAAAATCTTCGAAATCCAACAAGAACAGATCGATCTTGGTCTCCAAGCTATTCGATCCGTCTACATTCCTGGCTCAAAGTAAAGATAAATGATTTTATAATAAATTTATCTACCGAGTTTGGAACCGGAAAGCTAATTTTTCTGATATGGTTTTCATGTTTCTTGAATTCGTAATTTGAAGATTTTTGCCAACAAAGTTCAACAAGAGGCTGAGAGAAACCGAGAGGGACATGAGGGCTATGTTTAAAGCTATGATTGAGACAAAAGAGAAGGAGATAGAAAGAGGAAGAGGCACCGAGAAAAACAGCGACTTGTTGTGCTCGATGTTGGCTTCGAACACAAAGCAAATCAAAGAGCAAGGACTTGATTCAGGGCTAAGCCTCGACGATCTGATTGATGACTGTAAGGCTTTCTATCTTGCTGGTCAAAACGTGACTTCTTCATTGTTTGTTTGGACGCTTGTTGCATTGAGCCAACATCAAGACTGGCAAAACAAAGCACGAGACGAGATTTCTCAGGCGTTTGGTAACAACGAGCCAGACTTCGAATGCTTAAGCCACCTGAAAGTCGTAAGTAGACACTTCCAAAAACAGATATATTAAAACCACATTATATATCTAACTGTGAGGTATTATCTTTCAGGTAACAATGATACTCCATGAAGTTCTAAGACTCTATTCTCCAGCTTACTTCACATGTCGGATAACAAAACAAGAAGTGAAGCTAGAGAGATTCTCTTTACCCGAAGGAGTTGTGATCACAATACCGATGCTCTTGGTGCACCATGATCCTGATCTTTGGGGAGACGATGTGAAACTGTTTAAGCCCGAGAGATTCGTCAATGGCGTTGCGAGCGCGACCAAAGGAAGGCTCTCCTTCTTACCGTTTAGCTCGGGACCTCGGACATGTATTGGCCAAAACTTTTCAATGTTGCAAGCTAAGCTCTTTGTTGCAACGGTTCTTCAAAGGTTCAGTGTAGAGCTCTCTCCGTCGTATACACATGCTCCTTTCCCAGCTGCAACTACGTTTCCACAACATGGAGCTCATTTGATCATCCGAAAAGTTTAAGAGAAAGAGAAAATATAAAGGTGCTTCCTTTTTTTTTTTGTTCATCAACAAAAACAGAACCTCGAAGGTTTAGTAAATGCAGTTTGAATCCGGTCAAGAAATCTTTATTTGGGTGTTTTTTGTATATAACAAACAAATTTATATATCTAGAAATATTCAATAGCAAACAAGAAACTATTTTTATTATTCCTTTATGACATACAGTAAAGAAAAAAAGAAAAAACTGTGTTTGAACAAATAAAGACTGTTACAATCAAATACTCTGTAAAGCTAATCAATCCTCTCAAGGTTAAACATCACCATATCCTCAAGAGCTGATCTGAAACCACTTCTAGGAAGAGAATTCAGATTCTTCAAAGCAAGTTCAGCTTTCTCCTTAGCCAACTCTTGAGCTCTCTTGATCCCACCGCGGATTCTAACCATTTCAATGGCTTCTTCAAGAGATCCAGGCTCGCAAAACTCAGACTCAATGATCTCTCTTAGCCTCGGCTCATTCTCTAGCGCGAAGATCACTGGCGCGGTTATGTTACCTTTGGCCAAGTCATTGGCTGCAGGCTTCCCTAGCTGCTCTGAGGATTGAGTGAAGTCCAAAATGTCATCAACTACTTGAAAAGACAACCCAAGATTCTTCCCAAATTCATACATTTGCTCCGCTACATCGCTTTCGACTTTACTGAATATGGCAGCTCCTTTGGTGCTCGCAGCTACTAATGAAGCTGTCTTGTAGTAACTCTTGAGCAAGTAGTCATCTAGCTTGACGTCACAGTCGAATAAACTCGATGCTTGCTTTATCTCACCGCTTGCGAAATCTTTGATCACCTGAAAAAAAAGACAAAATCAAGATTCAGACACCGAGTGTTGTTGCATTTGTCTAGCTTCTTCCAATCTCAAGAAAAAGAAAGAGAATTTTTTTTACCTGACTTATGAGCTTAATGACTTCTAGGTTTTCGAGATTTGCCAAGTACCATGATGCTTGAGCAAACATGAAATCTCCAGCTAATACAGCTACTCTTGTTCCAAAAAGCTCGTGAACCGTTTCCTTTCCTAATAAACACACACATGAGAAGCTTTTAAATACTCTGCAGAGAAAATGTAAACTCGGATCAAAAGAATTAGAACTTTGACTCTCACCTCTTCGCATATCACTCTCGTCTAACACATCATCGTGTATCAAACTTGCGGTATGAATCATCTCAATGATCTCAGCTAAACGCCGATGTTCTACTGTAAGTTCTCTGCAACAAAACATAAACTATAAATCATCATTCTTATTTGCTAAAGGTTACACAATTTGTAAGGACATAAGATGTAACAGAAATAGCAATTGTATAGATTACTTGAGGCCAGCTAATTCCGCAGTGGCTCGTGATACAAGGAATACTAAACCCGGTCTCATCCTCTTACCACCAGCACTGAAAATTTGCTCAGCTGCAGAGATCAAAACCGGATTTTCTGCACCAACAATCTATATAACAGAAGAGCATTTACATCAGAACTGTAACCCTCTTTTTAAGAGACCACAAGGAAATGTTGCCGAGAGATACTAACCGATAAAAGATTGTCGTTCAACCTCTGCAGATCATCAGCCACTATCTCAAACAGGTTTTCCAAAGATATCGGCTTTTGTGATTCTTGCCTCAGATTGAACATCACTGTTTTCTCTTGACCAAGACCTACAACAATCAATCATTATTCTCACCATAAAGCATCAAACTGAAGCAAGTTTTTGAATGTGTAGTAAGCCTTTGACTTCTCTATGAATTGTCTGGTTTTGAGTATCTCAGCTTACAAATAAGACTGTATATTCTACAAAGCAAACACAATATGAAAAGCTCAATACTTCACTGTTATAGGAATGACCAAAATAATCAATTTCTTTATGTGAAATAATTGAGTTACTATGTAAACGAAAAAAAGTCAGAACAATCATTCAATTACTAAAACAAACTATACTTCAAAATCCAAGAATCCCAATCAGTTAAACACTACCAAAGGTAAATTGTTTCAAGAAAAGCTGAAAAATCATACCATTGACCAGAGTAGTCTCCTTGGGTTTCGCCGGAATCGCTCTGCAACTCCCCGAATCTCGCCGGAGAAACACCAAATTTCCACCACCAATACCACCATAGCTTCTGGTACCAATCCTACAAACAGTCTTGGAACAATTCCCAAACAAGATTCGACGACTTTTCGGAGAATAGCTACAAGAACATCCGCATGGCATCAGATCAAGAACACTCGTACCCAAGTCTATATTCCGACATGACATCATCATTTCTCAGAAAAAATCCAAAAGGGACGAGAACTTTTAGGCGAACCCAAAAAAAAAGAAAAGACGGTTATGAAGCTTCGGAAACTGAGAATCTTAGATTTTGAACACGAGCAAGTGTAGAAAGTCTTAACGCTGACGAGAGATTGAGTGAATGGAAAAATTATCGAAAAAAGAAAATTAAGAATACAAAAATTTCAAGTGGGTGATATATATGAATCGAGCTTCTTCCTTTTTGCCCTTTATTTTCTTTGGGTGGACGAGACAAAACCACATGAGACCTCTGTCTCAAAAACTCGACCTTTGGAGGACGAGAGAGAGAGAGAATTTAAGATTTGTGTCCGTTTTTTATTCAGTACAATGGAGAGAGGGAAAAAAACATAAAAAACCAAAAAAGAGAGTAGTACATCGTCCTCTGCTTTATCAAATCAGAAGCTGAGATGTCACCACGTGTTTTGTACTTATTGGTTCATCATCCAACTCGTATCAAATATTTCGAGATTAGAGAATATCCTTTTCTGATTTCAAGATAATTATACAATAGGGTGGGCTCATTAGTCAGTCATTATATAGTACCAATTATTCTAGATCTCACAATTTTAAAACATTTTCTCACCGTACAGATAGGTCCTAGGGAAATTAAATAATTAAAAGCTTTCAAATTTTGAAGATATTTACCATAATCAAGTTAACTTCTAGTAATCAACTAGGGAGAAGGGACAAAGCAAGAAGAGTTGGGGGTAGGCGTAAATGGGCCACATAATATAAAAAATTCGAGCCTACAGAGCAAATTTCGTAACTCTTTTCTTTCTTGTCGGAAACTGAATTTCTTAAATCGATTTAGAAAAGAAAACAAAGTGACTTCCACTAATTTAACAAATCACTGAGCTTTACAGAAGTTAGTATCAGTAAGAGTACTTAGCAAATCTATTATTTATCGGCATAACTGTCTTGTTCATGTGTGTGTTAATACTTGATATTCAAACGCTTCTTCTGATCCTGCAAATGCAACAAACCAAAAACCCAATTTTCAAGATCATGAATAATTTGATCTATCTTTGCTCAACAAAAGCTAAAACTTTTCTTTATCTCTCTCTCTCTCACCTTCCAAGTCGAGATAGCTCAGGTTCTGCCAAAAGCATATCTTGCAACGGTTTGGCATCTGTATACCTTTCACTAGAACTAAAACACACAAAAACAAATGTCACAAGACAGATAGAAAGAATAGAGAAGAGGAGAGAGAGAAATATGGAGATCTTCTTACTCGCAGATGCGATCGATTGTGAGTAATCTATGACGTATAACGAAATCATGACCGACATACGTCACGACCAAGGAACCAGAATCAGGGTGTGGCCAGCTTCTTGAAGTAGGGAACCTGAGAATGAATGTGCCCGGTTCTTGACTTTGCAGCGACTGTTCTGCCTCTTCTTTTGTCACAAACCCTTCGATCCATTTAGGCGAAGAAGAGCGCCACATTCCGTTAATCAATCCCCTCGATATAGCAGAAGCAACAGGGAACAACCAACACCACATTTTCTCAAAATTCTCTTGTGTTATGTACTCATAGCATCCGCATATCCTCCTTAGAAGCTCAAAATCCTGACAACAATTTCATTTCGGAGCCACATCATGAACTGAATGTCCATCATTAAGACCAGATCAAGACACTTTAATCTTGGTAAGAGTTCAAGCAACATGATAAGAGAAAGAGAGAGAGAAGACCTGGTGAGTGAGAGATCTACCGCTGCATTTAGCTATTCTCATAAAATGCTCTTCAATCTCAATTACCACATTATCCCAATGAACATGTTGATAGTTCCGAGAGATCAGAATCCACGCGTTTGTTCCTTCTGCTATCAGTTTTCTTGCCATTTTGATTTGATAGCTGGAAAAGTTGGAAGAATCATGTTTCTAGTTATTCTCGTGATTTACGTATTTAAGGTAGGTGTGAGTTTAATTTAATATATTTACCTGTGATGGGAGCACCCGGAATAGAGAGAAACTTGATCTGCAAATTCCGAAACCTCTTCATCCGATAAATTGTTTGTGATTTCCTTCAGAAGAAGAGATCTCTCTGTTAAGTTTCCAAGACAGTATCTGAAAATCGTCGAGTCTGAGACTGTATATCTTCTCAGAACCGTTGAGTCTCTAATTTCGGTGTTTTCTGAGTCAGTTGAAGAGTTTTCTTCTTCTTCTTCTTCGTCTTCTTCTTCTTCTTCTTGGTTCTGAGGTCTCCACTCCATACTCGTACCATTTCCATTCTTTAACTAACTCGAGAGAAACAACAGTGCAGAGTAATAGTAAGCTCGGTATGAAACAAAAACAAACAAAACAAATCGTAAATCAGAGAAACTGGATTACCTCACTCTCAGATATCTTTTCCTCTCCTAATCTGATCCGTTTCACAGACGAGGAGCTATGTAGAACATCTGAAGCTCCGTTACTCGATGCAAACTCTGGCACTCCCTCATTTAACCTTTTAAGGGCAACGGAATCACGGTTGCTTGAAATGCAACGGATTTGGTTGGTAACAGCTTCGAGGAACGGATAAGAATTCTTATTCGGTATTTCGAATTTGATGCAGAACAATCTCTTGTCACTCTTGGAAGAAAGCTTAACAAAACAAGAACACAATCAAAAACAATACTACAAAATGCGAAATTCCACTCCAATGGCCTAGACTTTACAATCACTACCTCAGATATTTTGAGGTTGAAGGAAGCACATCCGTTCAATAAGCTGCACGGTTTGTCTTCCGCTGAGAACTCAACTCCTTGACAGCTTACCAAAAGGGGAGCCTCTGAGTCCCTCTTCTTCTCAACAGGCGTCCCGCTATCAGCATACAGTAGAGAAGCCACAACCTGGAAGATCAAACCAATGATGCGGTATCAGAAATGGTACCATATCTTTAAAAAAAGTTCAGAAGTTTAATAACGAAAGCATAAGAGAATGAACCTTCACATCCTTATGCACAGGCTGTCCAATAGCATTGGATAAAATAACATCCAAGGAAAACAACTTCCGGCAAGATGCCTAATATAAAGAAGCAGGGTCTCTCAACTTTATGAACAATATAAACACCAAAAGCATACAGAAGTAGCAGAAAAAAACTCTAACCATTCCGCCAACGATACTCCAAGCACCATCTTCATCTAATTCGATTCCAGATGTGGATGGCTTCTCAACATGTAACCAAAGAGGTGGGTCCTGGCAAAGAAATGAAGCGAAATAAAGAACCACATAACCATAGATTTTTTTGTGAAAAGGAACAAGGCAAAGACTTATAAAAACAGATACCTTTGTGAAGTGATACTTTGCAGAGACACTAAAAGGCAGAACTTCAGCACAGTGGATGAAGCCCTGAACGCTGTAGCCATCTCCACCAACACTAAATAGCGAAATCTTTCGTGCACAATCTATATTCGTGGTCACCAAAGAAGTCAAGACTTGCTCTCCTACAATCTCTCCACATATATGAAGGCGCATGTAGTTTCCAGAAACCTGGCAAAACAATAGAAATCAGTAGATCCAACAAGAAGAGAGATATCGATTTGATTCTTTTAAAAGTATCTTCAGAGCTGTTCTAAGTACCTCACAACCCACATGAACCCATTTCTGAAGAGGAAACTCGTTTTTTGTGGAAACATTAGGAACTTCAGTCCAAGAAGAAGTGTTTACAGGATCAGGAGCTTCCTTGTGAAGGAGAGTCAATGGCAAAAGCATCAACTTCTTGTTTTCATCAAGGACAAGGAAAGGTGCACTAACACTCATGTCGGAGTGAACCTGAGAAGAAAAGCCATTCATGAAAAATGTTGTTCCAGTATAAAAAAAAAAGCCCTTGAAATCACAACGATCAACATCAAAATTGTACTCATATTTCCTGCAACTCAGAAGATCCAACATTTTTTTTTCCCCGGTTTCCAACAAGAGAGGTTGCAGCTTTCACAAGACATGAATATGCGAAATCTATTGTATCAGAGAAAGCCCAACAACAGATGAACATTTCAGAGAAACAGGAGAGGGAGAAATCTAGCTGATGATTCTCGAGAGCTCACCTGTCTGATGATCGCAGAAGGGTATGTGGTGGAATCTAAGAGATAAACCCAAAAACAAAGAGAGAAGGTCTCAAACTCTTGCTTTTCCACTTCAACATCGACACTGAAATCCTCCAACAGAGAGTAAATCTCGGTGTCAATCGCACAATCACCCGCCATTATAACCACCCCTTACCAAAAATGCTCACGACGTTTGCAATCGAAACCCTTAAAACCCAGAAAACTAAACCACACACAGAAGAAGAAGCAAAAGGTTTCTCTCGCTTTTCTCGTTACCCAAACAAACTCAATCGATAGCCTAAAAAGGAAACTGAAAAGAAAAGGGCTCGGAAAAATTTTCTCTCGTCTTTTGACGGCTGTTAATTAACGGTTGGTACCGTCTTCCGGTGGTTTTTCGTCTATTACTCTATTGTCTATACAGGGAAGATCAGTGACTAATCAAGTGCCTCGCGACCACGGGACTAAACTATATATAGCCAATCAAATTCTTCGATCTACTGACTGGTCTTCTTACGGTGACTTTCGTCTTTTCCCCAATTTTTTCCCCATTTTCTTTGGATAATCAGATTTAGTTTTCAAGAATTTATGATAAAAAAACAAAAAGAAAATGAAACCGGATAATAATTATTTGTAATTTGGTTTAGATATACAGTATTTCGATTTGATGCATTATAGTTTTGTTTTTAACATTTGGCTCGGATATTAAAGAGAGAAAATAATTTAATTGATATTATAATTCTACTTTTATATGTGCATTAAAAATTCTACTTTTATATGTGCACTAAAAATATGAATTAATTAAGATTCTTGATGAATAAATCATTGACATCTGTCTTGTACCAGCAGTCCACTTTAAATATCGGTCCTTGGTACAACAATGTCGAAATCAGTAACAGTCCATTCTGCAATTTGATTCTTGCTCATATATATTTCAGTTCCTAAATCTATGGACGACCAATGTCTCTCCACCGGTTTCGTCCCTGGATCCTGCAAATTTTACTTTCGAAATTAACATTTTTTTTTGTGATATACATACATATAAATGTAGATATATATTTATAGATTACAATATATACCTGGTAAAAGTAGAGTGATTGAGAGAGTTTTCCGACATCAAGCTCCCAAGTTCTTGGATCTCCAATCCAACCTTGTCCTTTCTTTGTCGGATACCCAAACTGTTCCCACACAGGATGGGGCAAGATCTGCAGAATCTCCTGCGGTTGTGGATTACTGTACGGGTCGCAAACATCGTACGGAGATTCTGCGAAACGTGCGTTTCCCGGAACGCAGTAATAGTGATACGCTTCGTAAGGAAACCTCTCATTATCCGTCCTGTGAACTGTAGTCCCGTTTGGAAACGTGTGCTGCGGTGGGCAAGCGCTTAGGCGATTGCGGCTGCAAAGGGCGGTTGTCCCTGGGTTGATTATCATCTCGCTGTACCTCGTGACGTCGGTAGTGACTTCACCGTCGCAGTCTCTGCCATCGTTTTTCCAGCAGCTTCCCATGTCCATTAGGTAAAACTGACTCCCTGAACCGCCACCTTTTAGAATCTCTAGCGTAAATCTAACTTTGAAATTCGGCGATTTCACCGTCTTGTGCGTCATAGAAACATCACAAAACAGAGTACATTTTAGTTTTTTTATTCATTTTTCATATCTGAAACAGAGTAAAACCGAACCATAGAGTAAATAAACCAAACAAAAACCGCTAAAATAAACAGATTCATATCAAACCGTAAATCGAACCCAAAGCCGTATTAATGCGTCACAAAAAGATGAAACAGAGTATTTCTCAAAACGTTGAAAACATTTTTTTTCCCCATGCGTTTGAACAGAAAACCGGATTAGATACTTACCATCTTCATCATTCCTCTAGTATCGTAGTGATAGCCACCAGAGAAACCTCGAGAAGCGTCAGCTCGAAGATAAAGCATCAACCATGGATACTTAGACGAAGTCTTCAACAAATGATGAAAAACCCAACTCTCGTTTCCCCCAGCCTTCTTCTCCCATTTCACCTTGTAATACGAATTATTACCAACCACGGACTCATCTTCTTCGTCACTATCCAAATCCCAAGTCCCATGAAAACTCCCACTCATATGCCCCTCTTGATCCACAAAGCTTGTGTACTTATGATGCATCGTTGGCATGTTCATACATCCTTTCCCAAAACACGGAAACCTCCCTGTCTGAGGAAAAGGTTTCGCCTTTTTCCCGTTTTCGGGACAGATCGCTGCTAAAGTATCCGTATTACCGTTCTTTAGCATAATCATCCAAAACTGCCATGGATTTGGATTGTCCATAACTTGACATTTGTTTCCCAAGTATATCTCCTTTTGTGCAGCATAGATATCTGGATTGTCTCCAGCAATTATTCCTCCGTATGTTCCGTTTTGTACCCCGAGTTTGTTGTCTTTTTCGTCAACTTTATGGTTTATCTTCACTGAAAATGTCCCAACAACAAACAGTTTCAGCTTGAGGTTTACGACCTCGATTCTTTGTTCACATCTGCGTTTGCGTTTACATTTTTTTTTAGATGAATCTACAACGTTAAACATCTTAAGCAAAACTTATTTGTTGACATTTACGGTGGAAATTTGCAAAAATCATTTACGAAAATGTGAAACATGCATGTTTTATACTTCAAAAATGTGATTTTTTTGTTGGACTTTTAATAAAAAAAAATTCATGTAAACGCAAACGCAGAAATTGTATTTGAAACAAATACATGCATATAAAACTGATATAACATAACAAAAATATGGATTTACCGGGCAAGCTAGAGTAATCGAGATCAAAGCAATCTGCCATTCGAGGGCTTCCCATGTTCTTAGCTTCTTCACCTACCTCGTTGCATTGGTTCCAAGCTTCTATAGCTACCCTTAAGCCATCATTTTTCATCTCTGGATCTCCCAAAGCCGATACATAATCGATATTTGTTGTTATTGTACAATCTGATCGAACAAAGGAATATGAAAGACATGAAAGTATAATCACAAGTCTCTTGATGAGTCTGAATGATTCATGAACACTCTTCTCCATTGCAGAGCTAAATTTCTGAAAAATTTCTTATTAGGTGTTAGTTAGCATCATATGGTGTTGAATATATAAGTCGAGGAACCCACATGCGTTAAGTGATAGCCAATGACCCCAAATACTTTTTCAGTTTCTTTCGTTATAACTGGTAACAATTTTATGGAATTTCGTTAAATTCTCAATAAGTTTTTTTCTATTTCATTCAAAATTATTCATTTTATTCAGCACAATCCTTTTGAAACCAATGACTGCCTTATAAATTTATTTGTTTCTGTCAACAAATTGATTTGTCTCTTAAAAAATAATTTTGACAGTCTGTTTACAGTTTACTTTTCCATTAACTAAAAATAAAGTTTAATCCTAATTTTTAGTTTTTTGTTTGTTTATCCATACATTCAACTTAAGGGAAATATATGTTGTGACAACAGTTACATCCGTCACTCTTTACGCTTGAAAGATCTGTTGATGTTATCCACAAGATTGAACAAGAGATTGGTAATACGTTAAGTGGAATGTATGGCATACGTTGAGGTTTCTTAAGTTACCAAAAGAAACTTGTGAATTAGTCTTTTTCTCACAGCGCACGTTAACATAAAAGTTACTAAATTAAGGAGGAAGATTGAAATTGGAGATTTTTTTTCCATAAACCCTCCACTTATAAGATAAGTGTGTGAATCATGTGATCACTATTATTAGATAAAAGCTTTGAGCAACAACAAGGAACTTTAAGAAACGAAAACGTACAAGCTTATTGTATTATTATAGCAATACGTATAAGCATTTTCAGCTGGAGAACTTTTGTCGTTACCAAATAAGTAGTAAATAGAGAGAGAAGGAAGATAGGATCATAGAGATTGTTTACCAAAGAAATCAAGAAAACAGAGTAAATAGATATATGACGTAGTTTCTTGGGCCACAAGGCAATAATTCTTTTAGTTTCTCAAAGCATCGAGATAAGCTTTTCCGTCAAGCTCACGAGAGAACAAGCCATCCATGTACTCTTTCATGGTCAGCCTTTTGAATTTTGCAACTTTTTGTCTTTGCACGAGGCTTTTCGCGGGACCAACTTCTTTATACATTCCCGGGTTGTGAAACGTTGCAATAGAGAGCCTCTCTTTCTCTGAATTCACAACTCCTCGATGCTCGATGCTTCGGTACGTCCCATTCGTTATAATCTAACATGAAACCAAAAACGAATCATCAAAGCCATTAACGATAATCTATTACCATATGCGTTTGATATAAATTCTACCTCCAAGACGTCTCCAATATTGACAATGAATGCATGTGGGAGAGGTAAAACAGGAACCCATTTCCCATCTTTCTTGATTTGGAGACCTTCCACTTCATTCACCTGCAAGAGTATGGTGAGTCCGACAGAATCGGAATGCGGAGTTAGACCGATAACCTTATCGGGTTGTGGACACGGCGGGTAGTAATTCATCCTCATACTTTGCATTGAATCAACATCATCAAAAAACTTCAACATTTCCTCTGGTTTGATCTCTAGGGCTCTAGCCATTTTGGCAATTAAGATCTTAGCTACGCTCTGCACTTTAGCAGAATACGTCTCCAATGTATCTCTGAAGAAACAGAAGACCAATATATTTACATAGAGAAATATACCTTATGGAGTTAGTTAGTAAATGTTGAGTTAAAAACATTTTTTTGAGTAAAAACAAATTTAACCTAAATGGAAGAGGTAGCTTGGGGAACAAGTGAGGTCTGCGTGATCCAACAGGTTGCACTGTGTGGTAGAAGATGTCTGCCCAGTCGAGTTTCTGATCTTCTGATACCACAAAAGCTTGTCCAAAACCTTCCATCTCATTTGGTTTCTGCCAAAACTTTTTCTTTTCTTCCATCGGAAGGTTGAAGAAACCTTGAATCTCCGACTTTGTTTTGTCCAAGAAACTTGGGTCGATTCCATGGTTTACAAGCTGTGGATGACCAATAAAGACATAAAGTACAGTGATAATAAATTTTGAAAAATAAAGTGGGTTAAAATGCTTATAAAAAAAAGAAGAACGGGGATTGTTTTTGTAAGAAACGAGCTTTATCGCAATTTATTCAAACAAAAATAGTAAAGCAGTATCATCCTTTCTAAAAGCGGTTGAACGGTTGAACCCACGGCACAACAAAACAAGCTCTTTCCACTAACTAACCACTAGCTAGGCCACCATATCTTACCTTTAATGTAATTTCTGAGACTTGCGTGGAAATTAAAAGAACTTAACGTTATTTTGTAAAACAAAACTAGTAGCGTCTAAGACTTGCCTGGATAAACAAGTGTGAAGAAAGAATATTGAAGTTGAAGACTATTTACCAGGAAAAATCCCCATTCTTTGCAAGCAAAGTCGAGTTTCTCAATCTCAGAGTCCATGGCGGTTGAAGAACATAACCGCTCCATGTCGATGATTGGGATCTCGGCATTAAGACCAGAACCATCGGTGACTTCAGTTTTGTCTTGATCAGACCGAACATACCTGGGAGGAACGGTCGTGATAATCTTTTCCTGAACCATCTCTTGAACAGAAGAAACTATAATTGAGCTCCACTGAGCTGCTCCTTTGCATTCCATGGCGGTTTCTTTCTTGGACCAAAAAAAAAGGTGTTGTAGATATTGCAATTAGATGCTGAGAGAAGTCTTCTTTTGTAGGTGATCTAAAGCGTCCACGTATCTCGGTTTTCTTCGATATAATGATTGATTAAATTGACCCTTGTCCTCATCAATAGTCAAAAAATATTGATTGATTGGATTTCCCGTTGGGAGAAAAAATGACCCAATTGCGGTGACTGTTCCTAAATTTGATTAGGTCGATAAAGACATGTGACTGACTTAGTCAACTGATTTTTTATTTTATTTTTTACTAACCCCTTATGCATGTTATCGTTCATTTTTAACTTCTACATATATTTTTGTAAGATAAATAGCTAACAGTATACCAATGCATTAGCAAAGTTATTTCTTTGTTGGAGAATGCTGTATACGATTTTAGAATCACCAGCGAAAGTTACTTTAATTTATCATTTTCTTAACTCATAAACAGATTCATAGTGCTAAGAGACGAAGATGGATCTGTAGATAAGGGACCCTTTACAACCACTTGTAATATCAAACGTAGAAGCAGTCTTCGCAGGCTATTTTGTATTTAACAGAATTAAACAAAAGACAAAAAGAGAGAAGTAAAAACAGAGACAGAGACCAGTTTGGAGAAGGCAGTGAGTTTCTTGGGAAACAAGATATCATTTTCCTTAGATTCTCATAGCATCGAGGTAACCTTTTCTGTAGATTTCGCGGGAGAACAAACCTTTCAAGTAGTCTTTAGTTATCAGGCTTCTGAAATTTGCAGCCTTTTTTTGCTTTTCAAGGAGGCTTTTCGCCGGAGAAATTTCTTTGTTCAGTCCCGGATTATGAAATGTTGCAATAGACAACCTCTCTTTCTCCGAGTTCACCACTGCGCGATGCTCAATGCTTTTGTATGTCCCGTTCGTTATGATCTACATTACCAACGAACATCATCAAAATATATACATTTACAAATGTTTTGGTGGAACAAAAGCGATGGTCTTAATTTTGTCACCGTTTGTCAAAAATGACATAGTTCCAACTCAAAACTAATTAGCACCACATGGTCTCTCGCTCTCTCTCTCTCTTAATATAATATGGCTTACCTCTAAGACGTCTCCAACGTTGACAATGAAGGCATTTGAGAGAGGTTTGACAAAAACCCATTTCCCATCTTTCTTGATTTGGAGACCTTCAACGTCATTCACCTGCAACAGTATGGTGAGTCCGACCGCATCGGAATGCGGAGTCAGACCGATAACCTGATTAGGCTCTGGACACGGAGGGTAGTAATTCATCCTCATACTCTGGAACATATCATCACCAAATGTTTCTTCAACCTCCGCTGGTTCCATCTGCAGGGCTTTCGCCATTTTGGCTATTAAAATCTTAGCTATTCTCTTCACTTGAGCGGAATACATCTCTAATGTATCCCTGAAGAAGATAAACAAAAATGTAAACATAGAGACTTTGTGAAGTTAGTTGAGAATGTTAACACATTTTAATGCATGCAAAACCTAAAAGGAAGAGGTAGCTTGGGGAACAAGTGAGGCTTGCGTAATTGGATAGGTTGCACTATAAAGAAGAACAAATCTGCCCAGTCGAGTTTCTGATCTTCTGAAACCACAAAAGCTTGTCCAAATCCTTCCATATCATTTGGTTGCTGCCAGAAAAATTTCTTTTCTTCCATGGGAAGGTTGAAGAAATCCTGAATCTCCAACTTTACTTTGTCCAAGAAACTTGGGTCTATCTCATGGTTTACAAGCTGTTTATGACCATAAAGAGATAAGTCCACAATTATAAAAATACTGAAACACAAAGTGTTAATGCTCGTTTTGGCTTCAATCTTAATAAAGAAAGAATAGGGGTTGTTCTCTAAGAAAGAAGTTTTCTCATGACAATATTCCGCTAAACGAAGATAGTAAATTCAGAGACGTGTCAAGTCTAATAAGCTCCACGTGAGGTCTAACATTAGTTTTTTTTTTTGTAAAACAGAAAAGTTGGAGATTTTGCCTGAAAAAATCCATATTCTTTGCAAGCCAAGTCGAGTTTCTCAACCTCAGAGTCAGAGTCCATGGCGGTGGAAGAACACAACCGCTTCATGTCGATGACTGGGATCTTGGTTATAAGACCAGAATCATCGGCGACTTCAGAGTTGTCGTCTAGGTTCGACCGGACATACCTGGGAGGAACGGTCGTGATCATTTTCTCTTTCACCATCTCTTGAACAGAAGGAACTATAATTGAGCTCCACTGGGTTTCTCCTTTGGCTTCCATGGCGGCCTTCTTTTTGGATATAACAGAAACAATTTGATGTAGATAAAGCTAGAAAGCCAAATCCATCTGATTTATGGAGAACTACTTTTGGTTTTATATGAGCATAGTGTTAAAAACTAGAACAAATGATCGTACTCACCCGTAAAAAGTTACGTTTATGGAAGTACTAAGCGGTTCACGCCAATCAAGGATTTTTTTTCCTATAAATTTAAATTTTATTAAGACAGAAACTGATTGACTTTCTTTTAGTGTCTTTATCGTATTTTCTTTAAAAAATTACCAATATTTTTCATTCCGGTTATAGCCGTTGAATCCATTTTTAACTACGATTTTCCTCTCAAAGTTCTAAAATAGGCCTCATTGATCTCATTTATCATTTTTGTATTTAATATTTTTGTTGTTGTGATTACCATTTGGAGTTATTAGATATTAGCAAAGTCAATTGATTACTGTAAATGACGGAAAAGCCCATAGGCGGTGCTTGAAGTTGAGCCACATAGCCAATGTCGCAGACACCTCAACGCGGTAAGAAAGTCTGTCACCACGTTAAGCCCCACTCATCATTCCATGATGTCGTCATGTGCAAATATTCAGTTTTGGGTTGTATTTTTATGTATTCATTCTTACTTATTATATATATATATATATCTCTTGCCAACGTGTATAAATCGGTTCATTTTTTTTCTTATACATCAAATCATCATTTTCCCTCCTTTCAATAGAATTATCATTTTAAACAGTTTTACGTAATTTTGTAACTCTACAAAAACAAATTATTACTCTAAAGTGACACTCTAAAAATAACAGAGTTTTTTTTGTTTTTTTGTTAAGTTGGAACATTTTTCTACAAATCATTATCCCTTTTTTTACCATGGTCAGCTGAGAAATTGCGTCGAGTTTGCCATCGCGGTTAAAAGTCCAAAGCGTTTTCACACCAAAATTGACGAAACGCGCGGCCAACACGCACCTCAAGCTGTGCACCAACCAGCTAACGTTCTGGGATCCGTAAATGAGTAAGAACATCGAGGGTGTATTCGTCAATCAATTAATTATATATAATTCCGTGATCCCTCCTTCTTCTCCAAGAGCCTCGAGACTTTTCTTTCCTTTCGAAGACCCCTTTGAATTTATTCCTTCTCTTGGTCTCACATTGTTCCAAGTTTCTAGGGCTTTTGGTCATCGCAATCCTCAAAAAACTCAGAGGTAAGGCTTTGCATTTCCGAGAATTGCGCTCTTCCCTTCTTTGCGTATTTTAATTTTTCCGAGATTGTTGCAATCATCATTTTGCTTCACTGTTTACTTTCAATTGTAACCTTCGAGCTCGCTGTGTAGTTGATTTTAGTAGATATTTCCCGAACTTCCAGATGCTTGATCAATTCCCAGATTCGAGATCTCTCGTTTGTTCTTTCGAAGTTTGCTCTGGGCGCTTTTATTCTCTGGTCTGGATCTGCGGTTTGAGCATCATACAGATACAGTCGTTGAATTTTGATTAGTTGACTACTTAGTGTTGTTGGTGATTGATGATACATTATTAAGGTTTGGGTTTACTTAGATCTGGTGATTCTACCTGCAGATCGGATTTTTCAAATCCAGGAAGCTTCGTCCTCTCATGGCGTCATACACTCCCAAGAACATTCTAATCACTGGAGCGGCCGGTTTCATTGCTTCACATGTCGCCAACAGACTCATTAGGAGCTATCCGGATTACAAAATCGTCGTCCTTGACAAGCTCGACTACTGCTCGAATCTGAAGAATCTCAACCCGTCGAAACAATCCCCTAATTTCAAGTTCGTCAAGGGTGATATCGCCAGCGCGGATCTCGTTAACTACCTGCTCATCACAGAAGGCATCGACACCATCATGCATTTCGCAGCTCAGACCCACGTTGACAACTCGTTTGGTAACAGCTTCGAGTTCACCAAGAACAACATCTATGGAACCCACGTCCTCCTCGAGGCCTGCAAAGTGACTGGGCAGATCAGGAGATTCATTCACGTTAGCACGGATGAGGTCTATGGCGAGACCGACGAGGATGCAGTTGTTGGTAACCATGAGGCTTCACAGCTTCTCCCAACGAATCCTTACTCTGCAACGAAAGCTGGAGCTGAGATGCTTGTTATGGCGTATGGTAGGTCGTATGGGCTTCCCGTTATAACAACACGTGGGAACAATGTCTATGGACCCAACCAGTTTCCGGAGAAGCTGATTCCTAAGTTCATTTTGCTGGCAATGAGAGGGAAAGTTCTTCCCATTCATGGAGATGGCTCAAATGTTCGTAGTTACCTTTACTGCGAAGATGTTGCTGAGGCGTTTGAGGTTATTCTTCACAAGGGGGAAGTAGGCCATGTTTACAATATTGGTACCAAGAAGGAGAGGAGAGTGAACGATGTTGCGCAAGACATCTGCAAACTCTTCGACAAGGACCCTGAGGCGAACATCAAGTTTGTGGAGAACAGACCTTTTAACGACCAGAGGTACTTCCTCGACGATGAGAAGCTGAAGATCTTGGGATGGTCTGAGAGGACCACCTGGGAAGAAGGGTTGAAGAAGACCATGGAATGGTACACGCAGAACCCGGATTGGTGGGGCGATGTTTCTGGAGCATTACTTCCCCACCCGAGGATGCTGGTCATGCCTGGTGGGAGACACTTTGATGGGTCTGAAGAGAACTCTGGAGCAGTCTCTTTATCTGGAAACTCAAGACAGAGCCAGATGGTGGTTCCGACGCCCAGAAGCAGTGCCTCCACTCAAAGCCCTTCACTGAAATTCTTGATATACGGCAAGACGGGATGGATTGGGGGTTTGCTTGGACAGATTTGTGAGAAGCAGGGAATCGCTTATGAGTATGGGAGAGGGAGGCTTGAGGATCGATCATCCCTCTTGCAAGATATTCTGAGTGTTAAGCCTACCCATGTCTTCAATGCTGCTGGTGTGACAGGGAGACCCAATGTCGACTGGTGCGAGTCTCACAAAACAGAGACAATCCGTGCCAATGTAGCAGGCACTCTGACTCTGGCTGATGTCTGCAGAGAGAACAGCCTCCTGCTGATGAACTTTGCCACTGGTTGTATATTCGAATACGACGAGAACCATCCGCTAGGTTCAGGCATTGGCTTCAAAGAAGAGGACACACCAAACTTCACTGGTTCGTTCTACTCGAAAACCAAAGCCATGGTAAGTGTTTTGTGATTTCTTCTACACTATAAGGTTTCATTTTTTTACTTGATTATGCTTATCTTGCTAAAATTAATGTTTGTCGTGACCCATCATATCATAGGTCGAGGAGCTGCTTAAGGAGTTTGATAACGTATGCACTCTAAGGGTTAGGATGCCGATTTCCTCTGATCTAAGCAACCCGAGAAACTTCATCACCAAGATATCCCGGTACAGCAAAGTCGTGAACATCCCAAACAGCATGACGGTGCTGGACGAGCTTCTTCCAATCTCGATAGAGATGGCGAAAAGAAACCTGAAAGGGATTTGGAACTTCACCAACCCTGGTGTTGTGAGTCACAATGAGGTCCTGGAGATGTACAGAGACTACATCGACTCAGACTTCAAATGGGCAAACTTCACACTAGAGGAACAAGCTAAGGTCATCGTGGCTCCTAGAAGCAACAATGAGATGGACGCATCTAAGCTCAAGAAGGAGTTCCCTGAATTACTCTCAATCAAAGAGTCTCTTATCAAATACGCCTTCGCGCCCAACAAGAGAACTTGAGGTAGCAGAACTTATCTCAGTTTTGTTTAAACTGGTTTGTGATTAGTTTCTCCCCCGAGTCTTAAACCAAAAGCAAACTAGCTTTGCCTTTAGGTTTTTTCCATTAAGGGGTATATCTAGTTATATGTTTTTGTTTTGTTGGTATTGTGTTACTGTTCCACATTGGATAGATTAAAACTAGTTTTCCATATTATTTGCTGATAATATTACAAATTCAAGACCTAATAAGGTTTATAAACTGTTTGATGATAGAAAACTCTCAATCTTTATTTCGTTTGGTTTTGGTCTCTATAAAGAAAAGACTGGGAACCATACAATTGCTGAAACAACTAAGAAAATGGGAATGCCACTAAGTGTCATGCTCCTACATTTCAGAGCAGTGGTCTCTTATTAGGCACAAATGATTAAACAAAAGACTGTCAAAACGATTCAGTCAACATACTTGAGAGTTTGGCTTCTTGACTCTCGTTGGTCATTGGAGTGTTTCCAATTTGCGTTTGCGTTGCGAAAATGAGCCAGCCGTTGTTGTTGTCTTTGTATCTGCAACTGCGAGCATGTGGAGCAAATCCACAACATGGTGAGATGAGTCAATGACGTAGCGAGCTTTTGTGCGAGCTTGTCCAATGGCTGCAGAGAAGTAATTCTCTTTCTTGAGGTCAAGAACGTTCTGTGAAACCTTCTTCTTCTTCTTCTTCTTCTTTAGGGAGTGATTACTTGAACAAGACCTCGACCTAGTTCCATGAGATAACCTGGAAGGCGAGATCTTTGATTCGAAGAATGTGTAAATGTCTTCGTCCTGTAACACATTATTGACCCATTTGCATCAAAAAGCCAGATGGGTATAAAATCTAATTTCTGATTAGTATATTACATAATAATATATAAGCTTTACCTTCTCCAAGAAGTAACCACTACAAAAGACAAAATCAATCGGTGTAATCATAGATTTTCTATGCACTAATTCTCCCAAAATACGACCAATTGCTGCCCCCTAAAAAAAAAAAAAAAGTAGAACATACAAGACTTAAAAACCAATTTGCATCAATATAATCTTCTATCGAATCTTGAACCTCAAAATGAGAAGTATTTATTTTACCTTAGTCTCACCCATGGCATGGACTTCAACAGAATGGTCTCCCCGAACAACATCAACTGATGCATTAGAGACTGGTCCTGCACATAAGTGTTGCAACATGTCTCTTGCTTGTGCTCTCCCAAATTCAGCATCTACCAAAAGCAACAACAACACAAAAAGAGAGGAGATTTTAACAAATGATCAGATAAATGTTTGGAGACGCAAAAAGAGACAAATAAGCTATGTAAATATCTAAATCACCTGCATATTCGTAATTCCACACAAGCCAAGTCTCGCGTGTTTCGAAGAACGATCTTGGAGTTCGGTCAGTGAAGTACTTGAAAACATTCTACATTATAACAAAGTAATTAAACCAGAAAGATCTAAAGTAAAAAAATCATAGAGCTTGAAATTTTGTTTTGTTTTTAAAGAAGTAGATTACTAAATACTAACCTTTGCAGCATCGATCCAGTCGAGGTTCATGTTTTCAGGGATATTTGTAACATTCCATTCTCCAGTGGTATGCCTTAAGAACATTCCAGTTTCCGCAGCCAGCCATATCTTATAGTCTCCAAAATTCTGATTTTTTAAGTACCAAATCAGTGAGAAAATAGATATATAAATGTGTGATGATAATCAGAGAGGCATTAGTAATACTTTATCTAATATGTTTTTGCCACTTGTACTCAATACAACTACTGTTGTTTTTGGATCATTGCACAATGCTTTCAGTGTTCCTTTTAGCTCTGGGTTTAGTAGTTTAAGATCCGTTTCCTTAGTTTCTTTATTCAGTGGCTCAGTGAGTGTTCCACAGAAACCCTGAAAACACATTTCACTGTTTTTTTTAATATAGTTAATACATATAAGATCAAAATCTCCCAAAAAAGCTTAGCTTATAATTTACCAAGATTATCAGTCTACTGTTAGACTGCGAATATCGTTGTATCACATCTTGTTGTGGAAGTTCATGTGGGATTTTCCTAATTTGCTTCTCCGATTCATCGAAAGCGTCATTGAGTTCACTGCATGAAGATAAACAGAAAATCTTGGCATAAATAAGCTCTTAACTAAGAGAGCTAATGTTTGATTAAATGTTCCTTCTTCTTTGGATTGCCTTAAGAAATCAAATCCCCATTTTGTAGCAGAATGAGTTTTCACATACTCAAAATTAACCCTATGTCTCTCTTCCCTTTCTTCAGCGGGCATATTTAGAGCTTCTTTAATGGCAGAAGAAACTTGTGTGACATCCCAAGGATTCACGAGAAGAGCACCAGCACCGAGAGACTGTCCAGCACCTGCAAACTGTATAAAGTCCAAGCAAAAATCAGTAACTTGGAACATTAATCTAAAGCATTTTTTAGAGTCAATATTAACATTGAAAGCGCAATTATATATACGTACCTCACTGAGGATAAGAACCCCTCTTTTGGCCTCTTGGCAAGCAACAAATTCATGACTAACAAGATTCAGTCCATCTCTCAAAGATGTTACAAGCATCACATCTATAGAAGAAAATATTGAAGTTAAACTTGATTTTGGGTTAAGCTTAATTTTGGGTTTATAAAATAATTATTAGTTATTAGATTAGGCCCAAAATTAAGCTCAAGTTCTAGAATCTCTAGAAACATCACTAAAAATCATCATCTTTCTTAAATGTTCTAGAGAATTCTATTAGTTAAATATCTAGATAATTCTATAGATAATTCTAGATGTTGTAGTTAAAATTCTAGATATTATTGTAGAAAATTCTAGAGATTAGGAGAATGTTTGTAAGATATTTTGTAATAAGTGGAGCCTATAAATAGCCCATTACTCCATCATTTGTAAACAAGAGAAGTTGAACAAATAAAGAAAGAGTGTTCTTCATAAGTTCTCTTATTCTCTCTAAAGTTCCTTCAAGTTTTCTCTAAGTATTCTTTCATCTTATTATTCATACTTAGAGGGTCTTTGTTTCTTTCAGATCTCTCGGGTATTACGGTCTTGGGCTAGTGCTTGGCACTATCGGTGTTTTCTTTACATGGTATCAGAGCCATTCTGATCTGGTTCTTTTTCAAGATCGGATTAATTGAGATCTCCGATTTACTCTAAGTATGGAGTCAATGGGTCGCGTTGTTGGGTTGGGAATGGAGATTCTAAACCAATCCAATTACCGGTTATGGAAGTCATGCATGGAGTCATACTTGGTGAATGAGGACTTATGGGATGTCGTCGGCGGCAGTAGCACAACACCACCAAGGGGAGCTGCTGCGACAGCGGAAGCGACAAAGGAGTGGACACGGAAGAATGCCAAGGCGGAGTTTGCATTGAAGAGGTCAATATCCTCGGGAGTCTTTGAGCATGTCTCAAGTTGCACATCCGCTAGTTTCATTTGGCAGGCGTTAGATCAGTTGTTCAACAAGAAGAATGAAGCTCGGCTACAACTGTTAGAGAACGAGTTGGCGAATGCAAAGCAGGGGGAGTCTTTAATCTCAGAGTTTTTCATCAAGGTAAAGAATCTTCGCTCAGAGATTAATACTCTAAATTCGGAGGAGTCAATTTCCGAAGCACGTTTAAAACGGTATATTATTCGAGGTCTACGACCTGAGTATACACCGTTTGTGACTCGGTTCAAGGATGGGCTACACAACCTTCCTTGGAGGAGTTCGAGAACCTGCTAGCTTCGCAAGAGTCATTAGCTACGCAAATGGCAGGAGTCAAAATCCATGATGACTCGGGGAGCGCCTTTGTAGCTCGGAAGCAACACAACTTCAAAGCCAAATCCAAATACGATGGTGCAAAGAACATCGATGAACCGGAAGGATCTTCTACTGGAGATAAGAAGCGATTCAAGTGCTACCGGTGTGGAAAGCTTGGGCACTTCAAAAAGGATTGTCGAGTCAAGCTGAAGGAGACAAATATGGCAGAATCAAAAGGTCATATTGAAGACGAAGAATGGGGGAAATGCTTCACGGTGGAGGCTGCATCTTCAGGTATATCCACAACTAAAAATCTTGAAAATGATTGGATTGTGGATTTGGGTTGTAGCCACCATATTACCGGAGACGAGAAGCTATTTTCTAGTCTTCAGCGCCATGATGGAAAAGAAGCCATAATTACCGCGGATAATTCAGTTCACCGGGGTCGAGAAGGAAGGGACTGTTGTCATTGAAGGAGAAGATGGAAGCCCTATCACCCTCAAGAATGTATACCATGTCCATGGAGTAAGGAAGAATCTTCTCTCTGTGGTGAATGCAGTAGACTCAGGTAACTACGTTTTATTTGGCCCAAGAGACGTCAAATTCTTGAAGAATATTAAAGAGTTAAAGGCGGATGTGGTTCACACCGGATCGCGGGTTAAGGATCTATATGTCTTATCTGCGTCCAACTCATACGTGGAGAAGATGAGTACAAACGACAATGCCTCTATATGGCATGCTCGGCTTGGTCATATAAACATGACTAAGCTAAAGGTTATGGTGAATAAGGAGTTGGTAAATGGGCTTCCGAAGCTGAAGATCCAAGATGAAGGAAAGCTTTGTGAAGGTTGTCAATATGGAAAATCACATAGACTTCCATTTGACAATTCTACTTCACGGTGCAGTGCTCTGTTGGAGAGGATCCATAGTGATTTGATGGGTCCTACAAGAACACCCTCATATTCCGGGTTTCGGTACATGTTGCTGTTCATTGATGACTTCTCACGGCACACTTGGGTATACTTTGTGAAGGAAAAATCAGAAGTATTCTCCAAATTTCAAGAATTCAAGGTTACCGTGGAAGGGGAACTGGGTCGGAGAATCAAGACCTTAAGGACAGATAATGGAGGGGAGTTTATGTCCAAGGAGTTTCTCTTTTTTTGTCAAAAGCATAGAATAAAGAGAGAGTTTACTTGTCCGTATACACCTCAACAAAATGGAGTAGCGGAAAGGAAGATTCGACATCTAACTGAGACGTGCAGAAGCTGGCTATATGGGAAGGATCTGCCTAAAGCCTTGTGGGCAGAAGGCATGAGATGCGCAGTGTACGTCATAAATCGGATGCCACTCAGCCCAAATAACATGAAGTCTCCGTATGAGATGATTCATGGGAAGAAGCCGTCAGTGAAACATCTCAGGATATTTGGATCAGTCTGCTACGTCCATGTGTTTGATTCTCAAAGAACCAAGTTGGAGGCAAAGGCGAAGAAGTGCATCTTCGTTGGCTATGACGAACAAAGAAAAGGGTGGAGGTGTATGGATCCAGAGACACACAGGTACGTAGTGTCTCGAGATGTTGTTTTTGATGAAGTTTCCTCATTCTATGGGCCACCTCAAGTTTTAGTTGAGCAAGAAGGTGGGAGTTCCTCCAAGAGTGATAAACCAGCTCTGAGTAAGGAAAAAGGTCCTGAAGAAGAGATGCAAGGTGAAAGGGGGAGCACTGATCAAGAGGAGGATGAGAAGGAACATCATGGTTCCACGGCTAGTCAAAGGCCTAAAAGGGACATCATTAAACCTGCTCGGTTCAGAGATCCAAAGTTTGTTACTACCTTCTCGTGCTACTTTGCAGCTCCATTAGATGAAGATGAGCCAACATCTTATGATGAAGCAAAAGGTGTTGACGAGTGGGAAAACGCAATGAAGGAGGAGATGAATGCTCTCATGAAGAACGAAACTTGGGATTTGGTTCCAAAACCCAAGAATGCCCAACCTGTTTCTTGTAAATGGGTGTACCGGATCAAGCGCAAAACAGATGGAAGCGTTGATAGATTCAAAGCAAGGTTGGTTGCTCGGGGATTCTCTCAAAAGTATGGAGAAGACTATGATGAGACCTTCAGCCCTGTAGCCAAGATGACTACGGTACGTTCTCTCTTATCTTTGGCTGCAAGTTTTGGTTGGAAGTTATGGCAATTAGACGTGAAGAATGCTTTTCTATATGGAGAGCTTGACAAGGAAATCCTGATGGAGCAGCCACTTGGTTTTATATCACGAGAGCATCCTGATTATGTGTGTAAGCTGAAGAAGGCCTTGTATGGGTTAAAACAAGCTCCACGAGCCTGGTATGGAAAGCTTGCTCAGTTTCTTCAGTTCTGCGGTTATGTGGCATCAAACTCTGATCCGAGTCTATTCTTCAAGAAGAATGGAGGAGTCCACGTGGTAGTTCTCCTTTACGTGGATGATATGATAATTACCGGGAATGATGATGCAGAAATTACTCGTTTACAAGAGGATATGTCGATAAGGTTTGAGATGAAGAAGTTGGGAGAGCTCAACAACTTTCTCGGTTTGGAGGTGGAAAGGATAAAGGGTGGAATATTCATCGGCCAACAAAGCTATGCAAGAAGAATCGTTGAGAAGTTTGGAGTACACGAAGGAAAGACACGCTCTACTCCAATGGATGTCAACATAAAGCTTAAACGCGATGAAGGGTCCTTACTACCTGATCCTCGGCCTTATCGCTCTCTTGTAGGAAGTCTTTTATACTTAACCATTACAAGACCTGACATTGCCTTCGCGGTAGGTCTTGTAAGTCGGTTTATGCAGGCACCAAGGAAGCCACATCTAGAAGCGGCAAAGAAGATATTGAAGTATGTGAAGACAACTCTTGGCATGGGTCTGGTGTACAAGTATAATGCCAAGGTCTCTCTTTATGGCTTCACGGATGCTGACTTTGGTGGAGATCTTGATGATCGGAAATCAACTTCAGGCTATGTTTTCCTATGTGGGAACACAAGTGTCTCATGGTGCAGTAAGAAGCAAGCAACGGTGTCGTTATCTACAACTGAAGCAGAGTATAAAGCGTCAACTCTAGCAGCTCAAGAGTGTATTTGGCTTCAGAGACTCCTTGAAGATCTGTTCGAGCCAATCAATAAGCCAATTGCAATTTATGGAGATAATCAAAGTGCGATCAAGTTGGCCAATAATCCGGTGTTCCATGGGAGGACTAAACACATTGAGTTAGAGCATCACTTCATAAAAGAGAAGGTGCTTGATGGGACAATTGAAGCTTTGGAAGTTCGAAGCGAGGACAACGTTGCGGATATCTTCACCAAGTCATTACCAAAAGGTCAGTTCGAGTTACTTCGCTCGAAGCTCGGGATGACTGACAAAATCAAGTTTAAAGGGGAGTATTGAAGTTAAACTTGATTTTGGGTTAAGCTTAATTTTGGGTTTATAAAATAATTATTAGTTATTAGATTAGGCCCAAAATTAAGCTCAAGTTCTAGAATCTCTAGAAACATCACTAAAAATCATCATCTTTCTTAAATGTTCTAGAGAATTCTATTAGTTAAATATCTAGATAATTCTATAGATAATTCTAGATGTTGTAGTTAAAATTCTAGATATTATTGTAGAAAATTCTAGAGATTAGGAGAATGTTTGTAAGATATTTTGTAATAAGTGGAGCCTATAAATAGCCCACTACTCCATCATTTGTAAACAAGAGAAGTTGAACAAATAAAGAAAGAGTGTTCTTCATAAGTTCTCTTATTCTCTCTAAAGTTCCTTCAAGTTTTCTCTAAGTATTCTTTCATCTTATTATTCATACTTAGAGGGTCTTTGTTTCTTTCGGATCTCTCGGGTATTACGATCTTGGGCTAGTGCTTGGCACTATCGGTGTTTTCTTTACAGAAAACAAAAAAAAAGTACTCATCAAACAAATTAAGAACTAAAAACCAAATCAATGATCATCACGGGAATTAATTACCTGCAATGGCATAAAGTGCACATAAGTAATTGGGGTGAACAGAACAATCCTGACAGAGAAGATGAGAGAAAAGTCTATCAAGAAACAATGTAGAAAATATTAAATCACAAAAACTTGAATAGACAGAGAAAGCAAACAAACAAACAAACAAACCATGTGATGTATTGGAAGAGAAGAAACAGAACCAAAACGACCGTTGATGCGTCCAACGAGTCCATGAACTTGGTTTTTGACTTTTCGATCTGTAAATAAAGACACAATCTCAGAAAACGGATGATCATTTGTTATATAAACTTACAAGCATAATAGAATACAAAAGCTTTTTTTACATTCAAGGACACCATTTCTTGTTGGCACTGCAATTTGCACAAGCACAACTTTATCGCGCCAATCTGGATTTTCTTCCAAAAATTTCTCAAATCCAAGATACTTTTGTGGAATCCCTTTGATCATATCAAGACGATCAACACCTAATATCACCTGTCAATACCAAAAAGTATTATGTAATAATCTTTTGTTAGTATTAAGTTAAAAGGTTGTAAGAAGAATAAATGTGTTACCTTTTTGCCAGCAAATCTCTCTTTAAGCTCATTCATTTGTTGTGTGACTTCAGGGAGCTTTACATGCTCTTATAAACCGATCAGGATCTATTCCCATGGGTAACTGAAAAGAAAAATACAGAGAGATTAGTTATTGTTATGATGTGATGATATAAGTCATAGAGAAACGATGTTGAAGATTGGAATATGAAGTCATACAACAACTACTCGAGTGACTCTGCCTTGAACCACAACTCCTTCTTGTGTTCCTTCAACTCCAAGAATTCGAGTGCATGTACTCACAAAATGTCTTGCAAAATCATATGTGTGGAAACTGAAAAAAAAAAAAACAAAAAAAAATTAAACTCTTTTGATCCAAAGCAAATGATTGTATGATTTTGAATTTACCCTAGTAAATCGGCTGTAAGAAGAGATCGAAGAAGCTCTGATCGCGAGGGCAGTGTTTTGTAGACCTCTGCGGAAGGAAACGGTGAATGGAGAAACCATCCAACTTTGATTTTACTGTTGTAATCTTTAAGATATTGAGGAAGAAACATGAGATGATAATCTTGGCACCAAATCATATCTCCTTCTTCATAGTTCTCTATTACGACATCAAGAAACATTTGATTTGCTTTCTTGAATGCATCATATTGTGTTTGGAAAGTTTTGTTTGTGTCATTATGATCTTCATCTTGTGGAAGTCCCATGTGATGAAGAATTGGCCACAGAATACCATTGCTATAACCATGGTAATATTGTCAAAAACCTCATTGAGGAACACAGGGATACAGTTCTGCAAGTAGAAAAAAAACAAAACAATAAAAAACCGAGAGAAAGAGTACTAATCATCAGATATGTGAAAAGTTCATGAGTTTTATTTTCTTATAACATGTGAATACTTATTTGTTGTCATTTCAAAATTAAACGACAAGGAAAAGAATGATCAATTTACTCTTATATACGAGATTAATTTAATATCAGATTCCTAAACGCTAATATTTGAAAATACAAATGGACATGCTTGGATCAAAGTTGGTACCATTTCAGCTAGAGATTTAGAGAGTGCATTTTTTTCAACTTCATTGTACACATCAAATCCAGGCCATCCAACCCATTTGGTGTCAAATTGAGCTGTCACACCGCCTTCAAGAGATCACAGCAGATATTGAACATTATTGTCAAACTGTATAAAATTGTATATTTATAATGTCTCATGACTTACCTAGAAGATTAAATTTGCCACCAGGACTCATTTCCAGAGACCAAGAACTTTCCCCGGTTCTCTTTGCAGAAACTGGAAGCCGGTTAGCCACCACAAATAGTCTTGGCCTTTCACCACATGCATCATCATAAGCCATCATCTTCGTTCAAGATTCGTAAAGCACTTGTCACAATAAATGACCTGCATGATTTTTTTTCCAAAGCAAATTAGACTACATATATGTAAAGAAGGCAGCTGATGAGTACATATCGTGTAACAGAGCAAGTCACAAACTTGATAATAAATTTATACACTTTTTTTAATTTGATAAAAACTGGTATGGTCGGATTTGTAAAATCGGTTAACAAAAAATTGCAATGTAAGTATTTTGTTCACCAGAAAAATTTGAACAGTGAGATAGAGAGAGTGAAAAGATTCTCCTGAAAATTTATAGGATCAACTTTTGGGGGTGGAGTATCTCTTCTAGCTATGTGGTCTAATCTAGAATAAATTAATTCTCTTCTAAAAAATGTCATGAAATCTAATTACCTTCCAATCTAATGTATTAATTCTCTTCTCAAAATGTCATGAAATCTAATTAATATGTACACATGTTTATATTTTTATGTTTTGGTTTTTACTTTTTACTAATATATCTGAGACATATAAGAAATCCAACTATATAGTGGTAATTATATATACTTCTTACTACTATATAGTTGGATTTCTTATATGTTTCAGATATATTAGTTGGATTTCTTATGTCTCAGATATATTAGTAAAAAGAAAAAACCAAAACATAAAAATATAACCATGTGTAGATATTAATTAGATTTCATGACATTTTGAGAATATTAAAAAAAAAAAAAAGACACATGTCTTTTATCAAATTTGGTCAAAAAAAGCATGTGTCTTTTACTATGGCGTTATTCAATAAATATCCGAATCTGTTAAACCATTTAATTTTTGTGAAATTTAGTCTATTAACATATGTGAAATATAATGATTGATATTTTAGTTTTTTATGAAGCTTATTTGTCTTTTTAGTTAACTATTTAAATCAATTTCTCTAAATCATCATAATATTTATATTAGGGTACTTATCATTTTTAAAATGTAATTCTCCATGTTTGTTTGGGCTTAACGCAAAAAAAAAACGTTGTAGCCCAATGAAAAGAGCTTTCACTTTGTGGTCTCACCAAAAAGAGAGCTTCACGCTGGAAAGAGAAAATGCTTCACGTTGTGTAGTCTATCTTATCGGCGCTTCTCCTAAAATGTTCAGCCCTACTTTCTCCTCTGTGACTTAAGAAGAAAATTATGAAATCAAATTTTTATGTTTTGATTATTTGAAAATTTGTCAGGTAGCTGTGCTGATGCAAATTTTTGTAATTATTATTTAACTTTGTATCATACTATAATTATGTATTATTTGCTGATAATAATATTACATATTAAAGACTTTGTTTTTTTGGTTTTAATGTTACATATTAAAGACTTAATGAGGTTTACAAACCATTAAATCCAAGACCTATATATATAATTTTTTTTTTCTTACATGTCGACTAGCTCGGTGTCTCCAATTGCCAATTTCTTTCTTCTGACATAATCAATCCAGCGTTTCAGATATGCGGTTGTATCTGCAACTGCGAGCATGTGGAGCAAATCCACAACATCGTGAGATGAGTCAATGACATAGCGAGCTTTTGTGCAAGCTTGTCCAATGGCTGCAGAGAAGTAATTCTCTTTCTTTAGGTCAAGAACGTTCTGTGAAACCTTCTTCTTTAGGGAGTGATTACTTGAAGAAGACCTCGACCTAGTTCCATGTGATAACTTGGACGGCAAGGTTTCTGATTCGAAGAATGTGTAAATGTCTTGGTCCTGTAAAACATCATCATTGACTCATTTGCATCAAAAAGCCAGATGGATGTTAAAGCTAAATTTTGATTAGTATATTACATAATAATACAAGCTTTACCTTCTCCAAGAAGTAACCACTGCAAAAGACAAAATCAATCGGTGTAATCATAGATTTTCTATGCACTAATTCTCCCAATATACGACCAATTGCTGCCCCCTAAGAAACAAAAAAAAGAACATACAAGACTTCAAAACCAATTTGCATTAGAAGTACTTAATCTCAAAATGAGAAGTATTTATTTTACCTTAGTCTCACCCATGGCATGGACTTCAACAGAATGGTTTCCCCGAACAACATCAACTGATGCATTAGAGATTGGTCCTGCACATAAGTATTGCAACATGTCTCTTGCTTGTGCTCTCCCAAATTCAGCATCTACCAAAAGCAACAACAACACATAGAGAGGAGATTTTAACAAATGATCAGATAAATGTTTGGACGCAAAAAGAGGCAAACAAGCTCTAAATCACCTGCATATTCGTAATTCCACACAAGCGAAGTCTCGCTTGCTTCGAAGAACGATCTTGGAGTTCGATCAGTGAAGTAGTTGAAAACATTCTGCATTATACAAAGTAGTTAAACCAGAAAGATCTAAAGTAAAAAAAATCGTAAAGCTTGAATTTTGTTTTTTGTTTTTAAAGAAGTAAATTACTAACCTTTGCACCATCGACCCAGTCGAGGTTCATGTTTTCAGGGATATTTGTAACATTCCATTCTCCAGTGGTGTGCCTTAAGAACATTCCATTTTCCGCAGCCAACCATATCTTATACTCTCCAAAGTTCTGAATTTTTAAGTACCAAACCAGTGAGGAAATAAATATATACAGTAAATGCATGAAAAGAGAGTCATTAATTAATAATACTTTATCTAATATGTCTCTGCCGCTTCTACTCAGCACAACTACTGTTGTTTTTGGATCATTGCACAATGCTTTTAGTGTTCCTTTTAGCTCTGGGTTTAGTTTAAGATCCAGTTCCTCAGTTTGATTACTCATTGGTTCAGTGAGTGTTCCAAAGAAACCCTGAAATCAATAAAAATAATTAAGTAACCATGCACAAAGATATATAAGATTCTAGATAACATATAATCTCCCAAGCTAGCTTAATTACCAAGACTATAAGTCTATTGTTAGACTGAGAATATCGTTGAATCACATCATGTTGTGGAAGTTCATGTGGGATTTTCCTAATTCGCATCTCCGACTCAGAAAAAGTCTCATTGAGTTCACTGCATAGAGTTTAGGAAAAATTTTGGCATGAATAAGCTCTAACATTAAAGAGTTAAATATTTTGCACAAAATTAAAGGTTTCTTCTTCTTTTGATATACCTCATGAAATCATCTCCCCATTTTTTAGCAGAATAAGTTTTCACATACTGAATATTAACCTTATGTCTCTTTTCCCTTTCTTCAGCTGGCATATTTAGAGCTTCTCTAATGGCAGAAGAAACTTCTATAACATCCCAAGGATTCACAAGAAGAGCACCAGCACCGAGAGACTGTCCAGCACCTGCGAACTGTATAAAAATTTCATGTAAAGTCAGTAACATTAGACATTATTAAGATTTTTTTTGATTCAGTGTTAACTATTAAAAAAAATGCAATTACCTCACTGAGAACAAGAACTCCTTTTTTGGCCTCTTGGCAAGCAACAAACTCATAACTCACAAGATTCATTCCATCTCTCAAAGATGTTACAAGCATTACATCTAAAGATAAATGAGAAGAAAAACTCATCAAACAAGTTATATGAAGCATTAACCAAATCAATGATCATCACGTGTAGTAAAGGAAATTAATTACCAGCAATCGCGTAGAGTGCACATAAGTAACTGAAGTTAACAGAACAATCCTAACAGAGAAATTAAAGGAAAAGTTTATCAAGAAAAGATGAAGAAAGTATACAGTTTCATGACAAGATGAATAGATAGAGAAAACAATCAAACCAGGTGATGAATTGGAAGAGAAGAGACACAACCAAAACGACCGTTAATGCGTCCAACAAGTCCATGAACTTGAGCTTTGACCTTTCGATCTGTACAATAAAACACAAATCACAATCTCAGAAAACTGATGAACAAATATTATCAAATTTAGAAGGATAATCGAGTATAAACGCATTTACATTCAGGGACATCATTTCTTGTTGGCACTGCAATTTGCACTAGCACAACTTTGTCACGCCAGTTTGGATTTTCTTCTAGAAATTTCTCAAAACCAAGAAACTTTTGTGGAATCCCTTTGATCATGTCAAGACGATCAACACCTAATATCACCTGTCAAGACAAAAGAAACAAAAATGTTATGTAAAAATAATTTTCTTTTAAATTAAGAATCATATTTAAATGTTGTAAGAAAAACGTGTTACCTTTTTGCCAGCAAATCTCTCTTTAAGCTCATTCATTTGTTGTTTGACTTCAGGGAGCTCACATGTGTTTATAAACCGATCAGGATCTATGCCAATGGGAAACTGAAAATTCCAAAACAAGAAGAAAAATAAAAAGATTAATTAATTTTATATGATGTGATGAGAGAAACAATGTAAAAGTTGTTCAACATTTGAAAATGAAGTCATACAACAGCTACTCGAGTGACTTTGCCATGATCCATAACTCCTTCATGTGTTCCTTCAGCTCCAAGAATTCGAGTGCATGTACTCACAAAGTGTCTTGCAAAATCATATGTATGGAAACTGAAAAGAAACATTTAGAAACTTTAAACTCTTTTGATCCAAATCAAATGATTCCTAACCAAATATGACGTTCAGAGTTTTAGTGTTACCCAAGCAAATCAGCTGCAAGAACCGAACGAAGAAGCTCCGATCGCGAGGGCAATGTTTTGTAGACCTCAGAGGAAGGAAACGGTGAGTGGAGAAACCATCCAACTTTGATTTTACTGTTGTATTCTTTGAGATATTGAGGAAGAAACATGAGATGGTAATCATGGCACCAAACAATATCTCCTTCTTCATAGTTCTCTTTGATGACATCAAGAAACATTCGATTTGCTTTCTTGAATGCATCATATTGTGTTTGGTAAGTTTTGTTTCTGTCATTATGATCTTCTTGTGGAAGTCCCATGTGATGAAGAATTGGCCACAGAATACCGTTGCAATAACCATTGTAGTATTGATCAAAAACCTCTTCAAGGAACACAGGGATACACTTCTGCATGTAGAAAGAATAAAGCAAAATATAAAATACCGTGAGAGAGTGATCTCACTTCTATGTAGAAACAATTTAGTAATGAATTAAATACAAATTACAAAATTTTTGGAAATGTGAAATTTATAATAGATACTTTGGTATAAACAGTTTCAAATACACACCATCTCAGCTAGAGAACTACAGAGTGATTTCTTTCCAACGTCATCATACACATCCACTCCAGGCCATCCAATCCATTTGGTATCAAATTGAGCTCTCACACCTTCAAGAGATACATCAATAGAATAAAATCATGAATTTTATTTACAACAATTAAAAGATATTATTAAACTGTTTTTATAAATTTATATTTGAGATCACTTACCTAGAAGACCACTGACTAAACCACCAGGGCTCATTTCCAGAGACCAAGAATTTTCTCCGGTTCTCTTTGCAGAAACTGGAAGCCGGTTAGCCACCACAAGCAGTCTTGGCTTTTCACCACATGAAACCTTCATCTTCTTCTTTCAGGATTCGTAAAAGCACTTGTCAATCTAATTAAATAAATGTTAAACGTATCAATATAACAGTACGAGATTTTCATAATAATTAAACATTGCTAAACAAACATGCAACGTTATAATTAAACAACACCTTTTTAGTTGATACAAAACTGATACGGCCGGATTTGATAAACTGGTTTACAAAGATTGCAATGTATGTATTTTGTTTACCAGAAATCGTCAACTACGATGGAGACTGTGAGGAGATTGTTCTTGTCTTCCTGCAAATTTATAGGAAGTCTAAGATTCAATCTTCTCCGGATGGAATCTCCTTGTTATGTGGACTAATCTTGTCCAGCATACATGTCATTAGAAGGTATTAATTACCCTTGAACCAAAAAAAAAAGAAGGTATTAATTACCTTTAATTTTTTTTAGTGGTGATTTTCTTCCAAAAAGTAATATCTACACAACTTGTTTTTATGTTTTGGTTTTCACTAATATCTTAGATAAGTTAGTGCTAATCAACACTTGTCTTAGTTGTATAAATACAGAAATTCGAAACGTGTTTGGATTTATATGGATTGTATATTACTTTCTGAATTCAACTATTCTTTATTTAGTATTATTTTTGTAGAGAGATTCTGTATTTAAATCAACACTTGTCCAAATACAAAAAATGTTTTTTTTCTTCTTCTATAAAGTGAAGTTTGTTTAAGATTTACTCTTAATTTAACCATTTGGATTAATTTACAAAAATACACGTCAGTTTATTTGTAATTTCATAATCATATTTTCAACTAACAGGCAACAGCTCATTAACATGTGTATCTTTCAATATGCTTTGATTTTGTAAATACATATGTCACTTTAATTATTTAAACAGTTTTCTCATACACATATTTCCAACAATAATGTGTCTTTTACTATGACTTGATACATTAATATCGGAATCTCTTAAATTATTTGTTTTTTTGTTTATGTCAATTTGCTTATATTGTTTAATACTCATATTTCCAACAATCAGCTCATAAACGTGTGTCTTAATTAATCTCAACATGCTACTTAATTGGCACATTCTTGTAGATACATCATACATGCATGCATGTATGTATTTCAACCATTCATATAGTTTTTCATATCCATGGTTCCAACTTCCAATAACTGCCAATCTAACATGTATTACTAATTTATGTGTGTCTGTTAGTATATATAGAATTAAATACGACATTACTGGGGTAAGACATTAAAAAAAAAAAACAGAAAACCAAGATTCGTAACTTTCCATCTAGACCAGAGAACGAGTTCCATCGTTTATGAAAATTTTATAACTATATGCAAAAAGCAAAATTGTTGAAATATCTATCTCTCTTTAATCTAAACGTTTTAAGTGGTAAAAATATAAGGATTAGTTTGATGAGTCTAAGATCTAGCTCGGTTACTAAGAAATTAAAAAAAAAAAAAAAGCAAATGTAGTAGAATTTAAATAACAATATTCTTCATCAAGTTTTTCCTCAAAGCTCATAAATATTTCTAACTTAACAACGTAATTCTAAAAATATATCACTGAATAGGTAAATGCTTTTTAAATATAAAAAATATTAACAAGTTGACCAACAAAGAAAAAATATTAATCTTATAAACCAATTAATAGATGAATTAACCTATATTGGTGAAACTTATTCTATCGACTTGTTTGCTCTAATATAATTGATATTATAGTTTTATCAAGGGTATTATTTATCTTTTGAATTAACTGTCATCGTAATATTATAGTTTACGATGACGACAGAAACTTTACAATGTAGCCCAAATAAACTATAAACTATAAACTTCACCTATATTGGTCCAACTCCAGAAACTTCACAATATAGCCCAACTAAAAAGGCTTCACTTTACTTTGTGGCCCAACCAAAAATGCTTCACTGGGAAACAAAAAAGTTGGTATTGTTCTTGGTAAAACGTAAAAACCTTTGAACTAGCTTCTTCTAGACACAAATTGTGGTTTTTTTCCGGAGGAACCGCCATTATTCCTGACTCAATTACTGCATCTCTGCTCGTTCTTGCCAGGAGATGGAGTTGGACCCGGAAGATGTTTTCAGAGATGAAGACGAAGACCGGGAAAGCGAATTCTTTCAGGTTTGACCTGGTTTTCTTCTGCGAGTTTTCAGACATAGCAAAAGTGAAAAACCTAATCGATATTGTCTATTGAATGTTTCGTCTCTTTATGTCGCAGGAAAAAGAAGCTTCTAAAGAATTTGTAGTCTATCTTATCGACGCTTCTCCCAAAATGTTCAGCTCTACTTGCCCCTCTGTGAGTATATTACATATAGAAGAAAATAATGAAATCAAATTTTATGTTTTGATTATTTGATTTCTTTTTTCGGAGTAGAGCTGAACAAACTTTCCCACAATGTTTGATGGTTTCTTCCGTTGTGTGTGCCGATGCAAAGTTTTGTAATTGATACTTACTTTGAATTATAATGATGTTGACACAGGAAGATGACAAACAAGAAAGTCATTTTCACATTGCTGTTAGTTGCATTGCTCAGTCACTCAAGGCTCATATTATCAATCGGTCAAATGATGAAATTGCAATATGCTTCTTTAACACTGTAAGTTTGTGGATGAAACGTGTTGTATTATTTTTTCTCTTGTTCTTCACTTAGTTAATCTCTCTAATGTTGTTGTCACTTGCAGCGTGAAAAGAAGAATCTTCAGGATCTAAATGGTGTCTATGTCTATAATGTTCCAGAAAGAGAGTGTATTGACCGTCCAACAGCGAGGCTGATTAAAGACTTCGATCTCATAGAAGGTAAAAGAAGTTGTAAACTGTATATGTATGTGTTTGTGTGCCCATGTAATATTTAACTAAATTGTATGTTTTGGTTGCAGACTCATTTATAAAAGATATTGGCAGTCAAAATGGTATAGTCTCAGATTCTCGGGAGAATTCTCTTTATAGTGCTCTCTGGGTTGCACAAGCACTGCTGCGCAAAGGGTAACGATCTAATTTCGTCTATTGATTTGATGCCAAGTTTGTGACTTGCAAGTCTGTAATTTGATCCCTTTGTTTGGTATTATTATGGTACCAAAAAACATATTTAGATCTTCAAAGACAGCAGATAAGCGCATATTTCTATTCACCAATGAGGATGATCCTTTTGGGAGTATGAGGATTTCTGTAAAAGAGGATATGACAAGGACTACCTTGCAGAGAGCTAAGGTAGTTTAGTTCCAACCCTTAGATATGATTTGTACAATGAATATATTCAAAAGAGCTTTTTGGTGATCAAATTATACAAGGACTCTGATGCGCTTAACATTTTCTGATTTTTGGTTGATTTCTTAAGGATGCACAAGACCTTGGCATCTCAATCGAGCTTCTTCCCCTCAGCCAGCATGATAAGCAATTCAATATATCTCTCTTCTACAAGGTTAATCTTCAAGCATCTAATCCTTGAGCTGACCTCATAAACCTATACTTTAAGCTGAAATTTAAACTGTTGTCAACATATTTCCAGGATTTAATTGGATTAAACAGTGATGAACTTACGGAGTTCATGCCATCAGTTGGACAGAAGTATGTGTTTTCATTCTTATATGATCCATTGCTTATAGGATCTTAGTACTAGACTCAGACAGAGGCAGACTTTTTGGGAAGTTTCAAGACTTCAAAAGCGCCACTGTGTTTAATCTTTTTTATTTCGAATTCGGCTTCACAGGGATTCACGTCATTAGTTGTATTTTTTTGTTGTTGCTGAAATGTATGCTATTGTCAGGTTAGAGGACATGAAGGACCAACTGAAGAAGCGAGTACTTGCCAAGAGGATAGCAAAACGAATTACGTTTGTTATATGTGATGGTCTGTCTATTGAATTGAATGGTTATGCTTTACTCCGTCCGGCTAATCCTGGCACCATAACCTGGCTTGACTCTACTACTAACCTTCCAGTGAAGGTAATTTGATAGACACGCTCCAATTGAATTGAGAGTTTGTGCCTTTACTCGTCTTTTGTTTTTCTTAACTTCCATTACAAGTGGACACCTTTGTTTTTGGAGCAAACCTGTCCACTTTTCTTTTTTTCTCCCCCATGAATCAAGAATTTTCCTTGAAATTAATGTTTGGTATCTATCAGATCTGTTTTTTCCTAAACACCATATGCGGGCTTGTCTGCAGGTGGAAAGATCATACATTTGTACGGACACTGGAGCAATAATGCAAGAACCTATACAACGGATCCAGCCTTACATAAAGTAAGCCTCTGCATTGCACCCTGTTTTTAATTTTCTTCTGTTTTCCTCTAACCAAAGTAGAAATGGTCGTTTCTTTGAATATGTCTATATTACAAAAGTGGATCCCAATGGAAGAGATTATGAGAGATAAGAAAACTAAAGCCTCATAATTGTGAATCTCTTTCGTGGCAATCATGAAGTTTTAAATTTTCGTTCTGCTTTTTAGTCAGAATATCATGTTCACAGCCGCAGAGCTATCCCAAGTAAAAAAAATATCAACTGGACACTTGAGACTGTTGGGTTTCAAGCCACTTAGTTGCCTCAAAGATTATCACAATATGAAGCCTTCTACATTTCTCTATCCAAGTGATAAGGTTACCCACTTCTCAAAGATTATGTTTGTTTCAATTCTTTTTAGTTACACGCACTTTTCTCCCCTCATAATGGTGTCCTATCAGTAGGGAGCCTGAGATATCAACCAAACTTAATCCAACTGTTGCAGGAAGTTATTGGGAGCACTCGTGCATTCATTGCCTTGCATAGATCCATGATACAGCTTGGACGGTGAGCACATTAGATATACAATTCTATAAAGTTGAGTATAACTTCTGCATTTTTGTTTAAACTCACTTTCTGTGATATACCAACCCCACTGTATTGTGTTGCAGTTTTGCTGTTGCATTTTATGGTGGCACTACACCTCCAAGATTGGTTGCGCTTATTGCTCAGGTGAGAAAACTACTATAAGACCTTTCTTCCACATAGCTTTATTTACTATTTGATTTATGCCTTGTTAAACGAACCTACTCAAATATCTTTTCTTAAACCCGAACAGGATGAAATCGAGAGTGATGGTGGTCAAGTGGAGCCACCAGGGATGAACATGATATATCTTCCATATGCTAATGATATCAGAGATATCGAAGAGGCAAGAACAATGAAAAGCTTTTGAAAAGTTACTTGGTTCCAACATGATTCGTGTATGTTAAATTTTGACTGGATATTTGGCAGTTGCATTCGAAACCTGGTGTAGCTGCTCCTCGAGCATCAGACGAGCAGCTTAAAAAGGCATCAGCTCTAATGCGACGTCTAGAGTTAAAAGACTTTTCTGTTAGCCAATTTGCTAATCCAGGTATGTCACAACACTGTATTATGTCTCGATTCTACTAGTTGTTCTGAGCTGCTGATTTTTGGAAACCATTTATATATAGAAATTGAATTCTCCCTTTTGTTACAGCTTTACAGAGACACTACGCGATCTTGCAAGCCATTGCACTGGATGAAGACGAGCTTCGTGAAACAAAAGACGAGACGCTTCCTGACGAAGAAGGAATGAAGAGGTTGCAACCATTTTGTTTTATAATTCCATACAAAAGCCAAAAAGAAACTAAGAGAAAATGTTGGGATCTAATCGGGTGAGCCCTTTTTCTTGCAGACCTGGAGTTGTAAAAGCAATAGAAGAGTTTAAGCAGTCGATTTACGGTGATGACTCTGGTGAAGAAAGTGACTCAGGGGCAAAGGATAAATCAAGAAAGCGAAAAGCAGGTGTTGCAGATGCAGGAAATTATGACTATATAGAGCTTGCAAATACGGGAAAGGTGAAATCTATATTCTAAACGTTGCTTAACGATTTGAACGTTTTGTTTCATCGCCTTTTATATATATATATATATCTCTCTCTCTCTCTCTACCTAAAACAAATTACTTTCATGTTTTGTTTTCTCTTTTGTTTTAGCTTAAGGACTTGACGGTGGTCGAACTGAAGACGTATTTGACTGCCAACAATCTTCCTGTTGGCGGGAAGAAAGAAGTTCTGATCAATCGGATTCTGACTCACATTGGTACTAAGACTTAACCGTTACTGATAACTCCGGCTAGCGAAACTACGTTTCAGTTTCCGGTTTTGAAAAAGCTTGTCGTTTTTTTGATGAGAATCGAGACATGGTTAACTTCCGGTTCACCCACAAAGCTTTTGGATTTAAGTGTGTAATGGTTTCTCTTTTGGGGTAACCACTAATCAGTTAATCATAAAATGATTTGTTAACATACGTTCATAACTATGTTCTAGCAGCATAATCTTAGTTCATTAGAAATTCTCTATGATTTTTCCATACTGTGAATTACACAGAAGAGACAAAAAGAGCTGACGAGTCTAGAGCAACAAGGTAGAAGTAAATTACAATTATGGTTAAGATTACAGTATTTTGGTATGAGTTTCATACTTTTTATTGATCAAAGCTTCTTCTTTATGGAGAAACAAAACTATAAAGAATCCTATGGACCTTTGTAATATATAATCCATTTTACTCCTCACATACGTAGAGTCTCACACATTGACAAATCCAAACGATTTAGACATAACTAAGTTAAAGCAACCATGATTCATGATTACCTTAATAAAATTACGTTTATTTGGTTCTGATCAAGTTTGAAGGATCCCTTAGAACGTATTTAGGCAACTCGTACTTAGAGCCTGCAAAAAAGAAATTAACATCACATTCACAACTACTACGTACACCAGAAACCTTACAGGAGAATAAGATTTATATAAGTTTTATGTTTACCTTTCTCGTCGTAACAAATGGTGAGGTCAGTGTTCTGAACAATCACACCTGCACTCTCAATTATGGTTTGCGCAAGGGATATGTCCTCTTCTTCTGCTGCAGCTCGTAACGCATCCCAGATCTCTGTTTACATATATATACAAAAAGATTTAAAGCTTTTTACATGAAATGGATAATAGACAGACCCATATATATATATATATGAATGTGATGATTCACCTTTCTTGCCTCCATAGTGAGGAGCTGTGTCCCAAAACTCCTCTCGCATCTGTGTGAGCTCAGCTCTTGATATCGGCTGAGGATGTTTCCATGACTTTGGTCTTCGAATCTTTTCCTTTCTCCCTACAAAACACTCTCACATCACACACCACAGAGATGCTCCTATTTCTTTTACATATGTTGTTGTGTTCATAAAACTTTAAAGCAGAATCAAGTGTTGTTCAATGTGAATCTACGAAACCATATCCTATAAAATTCTAAAATCTTCAAACTTTGGATCTTTGGGCCAATTGATTTATCAAGACTGAACGCCTTAGAAACTAAGAACACTTAAGAGATAAGATGTGTGTACGTAGGTCACTTGATTCAATTCGCATATTTGTTAACCTCTAGAGAGGGAGAGAGAGAGGAAGAGAGAGAGAGAGAGAGAGAGAGAGAGTACCTTCAGTCATGGTTCTCGAACTAGAGCAACCCATTTGTATGCCTTAGATAGCGAACAACGAGCATAACATAACAAATCTGCAGAGGAGAGGATACAGAGCAGAGACAGAAATGGAGAAGAGAGAGAGAGAGAGTGGTTAAGCTTTACAGAATTGTAGACACGTAGAAGAGAAAGGTATCTTATCTTGTAAGATGAGAGACAGTGGTTTGCGTTTGTTATCTCGTGAATCATATAGATTGCTCTCTTTCTTCTTCTTTGTTTTTTGGTTCCATAATGTTTGGTCTGTTCAAAGTGAGAAACTCGTGAGGCACAAAGGTGTGGTAGTTTGGAATTTCATCATCTACCTAACCTACTTATGGTTAAAACGATAAGATTGTACGTTTACTATCCTATATTTTTATAGAATACTTTATACTAAATCTCATAGAATGCATTATGAATCCAAAATAATTTTTAATTTAATCATTATTATTAATTACAGTCCATAAATCGTTTTACTCTCTCTTTTTTTGACATCAAATAACTCTTGTTTTACTTTAAAGGAAACAAAAGATATTTACTCTGAATTTGATTATTTTTTCCTCTTTTTGTTGGTATTGCTTCAATTCAAACCTGGGGATGATGAATATGACTGTTTAAAACATTAGGAAAACATTTGAACCAATATCTGATGTCTACCGGTTTAACTTGTAGAACACCGGTTCAGCCGACCCATATGCATGCACGTTAAAGTAGTGATAAGTTTAGAGAACAAAATAAAACAAATCTCGGAATATCGATCGTAGCTGGTTACCTTCTTATTATTTGAATTTGTTAGTGTTGGATTGGAATCTAATTGTTTGCACATGAGATAAATGTATGTTTATTTTCAAACAGATTAATGATTAAAAATATTTTTATTTTTCTTACTTTAATTTTTAATAGGCACATTTTCGTATATATATATATATATATATTGGATCGATTCTTCATTTACTATAGTTAAGTAAAAACCATTTAAAATCCAAAAACTTAAAATTCGAGATTTTGAAGTTCCCCTCAAGTAACTACATAGCACATACTGTGTGGATTATGGATAATAAATAGCTTTTAACAAAAAAATATTGTAATTTTAAAACATAAAAACCTAAAGGCAATTATTTATTATCAACAACAACAAAAAACACACCTGAAATACATTTTTATATATAAAAAAATAACGTCAAACATTTTGTAATCGGCGTACGTGAAAAGAGATTGCAATCGCATTTCCCTCCAAATGCCTATATAAAGGGAAACATCCACAGTGGATATAGATCCTCGCTCTCTGACTCTCAAAGAAGTAACAGAATCAGAATCTTCCTGTAGAAGTTAGAGAAGGAAACAGTTACAGAATCCTCCGCGAGCAGCCATGGCGAGCCATGACTCCACAAACTCTCCAGACTTGATCGTCGGATCTTTGGTGAGCTTCACGTCGGCCAGAGAGTTCTACGAGGGAACCGTCTACTTTTTCAACGCAGAGGATGCAAGTTTCGGGATCGACGATGGTACGTTGTTTTCGATCGTCTTCTTTTGATATGATTGTGCGTTCTTCGACAAAATTGTAGGTTTATCGATGCAATCGAAGTCGAGATGATTGTATTTAGGTCGAAAACTTAGCTGATTTTCGTGGTTTACTTGTTAGATTGCTCGAGGAATCGAAACTCGGATAGTGAGATTTATGGATATGATTTACTCTCGTCGATAGATTGGGTTTTCTGATGCGAGCGCTGATTTCGATCGTTTTCTTGACAGATTTTGCTAATGATTTTTGTTCGATTCTTCTTTTGGCGGATTTCTGTTTGTGGGTGAGCGATAGTATTGATTTATGGAATGTTGTTGCTGCGATGGTTATTGATCTGTAACTTCATCGATCCACTGGGTTTTCTGATGCATGTGCAACAAATGCTCATTTCGATCGTCTTCTCCACAGATATCTGTTGCTCCATCGCAACTAAAACCTGCTGATTTGGATTGTTTTATTTGCAGATATCTGACTTTTTTAGTGATCGAAAATACTGATTTGTGTCTTCCCGCGAGCTTTCTTTCTGAGAATAAGCACTGTGTGTTAAGTGTTCATCGTCTTCTTTCTGTGATTTTGAGTCTTTTCTTGGCTGATGATCAACTGTGTTCTTGGTGGATTTCTGACTGTTGATGAGTGGAATCACTGATTTCGCGATTGTTGTTCCAAGAGCTTTCTTTCTTAGACCTAAAAGCACTGTATGTTCTTTTGCGTAACGTGAATTTTGGTGGTGACATGATTTGCCTCTGTCATTGCGCAGTCTCGCGTACAAAGCTTCTTGCGGGTGCACTTTCGCGTACGAGGCTTCTTACGGGTGATACTCGAGTCGAAGGGCAGTTCCAGTTTTTCCTGAAAGACATCGAGGTTGGTATTATCATAACCATCGATTTGATTTTGTTGTGCTTATCATCGTATATCTCGAATATGTAAATATATATATCAAATTGTCTTGTGTTTCCTAAACAGGACTTGATGGTGATTCGTGTGCCATCGCCAGAACCTACCACCAACACTACTGAGGTAAAAACTGAAACCTAGAATTATGATGAGGATCTCAAGCAAAGAGAGATGTATAAATTTGGAAGTTAATTTTCAAATGCTTTTATCTTTCTCAGGATGATCAGGAGTCTACTCCCGGTGAAGCATAATCATCCGCTTCAACTTCAAAGTGACGACTCTGTTTCATTGCAAATACATCGATCGAGTCGTATTACTTCCCTCTACGTATATGATCCATAACACTCAACAAAATAGTCCAAAGTCGCTCTTTCTCATCTTTTTACTTTCCCTTTACTACTATGTTTTGTTCTGTACAGAGCAATGTTCAGAACTAGACTCTTACTAGTTTCTCAAATAATCGGTTGTTTTAGTTTCCACAGGTTGATCCTCTTTTGATACCCATGGAGGTTCATTGAGTAACAATGTCTTCAAAATTTTCTAAGTCAATATATGCTTTGTTAATCAAGGCATTATTAGTTTCTAGCTCTTTTGTGGGTGTGTTTCATTAAAGATTCTATCAGAAGCATAGGAGTTTTACGTTTTTGTGACTTCTTTCTCTTGAACTTGTTCTCACCTAACTTAGAGGTATATCTCCAAGGAAAAAAGGGTTCCAATAACGCATTTAGTCATCATTTCGTTTGTTATCATTTAATCATTCCGTCCAAGCATAAACTAGTTAGTGGTTTATATATATTAAGAATAAGCAAGTGATTATGTAGTCATGTAGAAAAGTTGTTTTTTTAAGTTATGAGCAGTGTGAGAAAAAAGTCCGTACGACATTATTGCATTTGCTTAAGGCCCAAGAAACGAGTTTCAGCCTTTGATTGTTGTATTCTACATTGCGCTCGAGACTGAGAATCAAGATGCATATACAGCGTGTCGTTTTAATTATTGTTTCTGAAATTTTGTCACAAGACTCACAACCATATACAGTAACTAGATTTGACTTGGTGTTTAATTTTGTTATTAACTTATTATTAAAGAAGTTTGGATTGTTCTATATATATATAACAAAAACATATAATATAAGAAGGATACATATTTGTTTACATTTTTAAGGTTGTGGTCTGCCTTAGTCTTAGAAGCAGTAGCGACGACTCTAGTGTGGACGATGTTGTGCATACAAGCCTAGAATTGCAAGAGTGATTCAAAGATTTTAGTCAACGGAGTAACTTGTCCTCAGAAATGGCCAAGATTGAAAAGCTTTTAGGCCCTCTTTTAGCTTCAAAAGAAGCACTCGAATCTGTGTTAAGATTATAAAGCTAAAAAATGCATTTTTCAGAAGTAAACTTCGATACATCTTCATACCAAAAAAAAAAAAAAAACTTCGATACATCGACGTCAATATCAAAGGATATGGAGTGAAAATAATGGGTTTTTGTTCTAAGATACACGAATGTTATAAAAGCCACAATGCCATATTGGTATGATTTTACATGGTGATAATGAAGTTAACGTGGTTGACAATTTTCCAAACAGATCTTTAATAATGCAAATTTACCAAGATTTATACGTAGACTAATGTATATGATAATGACCCATAGCGGTTTTATATACTTGGCTTTGGGTTTTGACGTAAAACACATCACAAAATGTATTTTCAACAGTTTTCATGATTTGGAACCACGTTTATCTGACAACATAACTCAACCTTTGATATAACATTAGCGTGTGAATCTAAATTGATACCTAGGCACTAGTTTTGGAATGTACATAATCGACAAGTATATAAACTTTTAAACAAAATTATGTGTCAAAATCAAAATTTATGGATTTTTCAATTTTGATGGCACATTAATCTGACATGATGTTACCTATGAATTTCATAGGATTTGCTTAATTTTAAGACCAGATATGTAAAGATATCGAATTTAACTATATTCTGTAGATTTAAGTACTTAAGAGATCTAACATGCATTCTATGTGTAACCTATTACTAGTTGATTTTTGGTTGGTTAGTTAAACTTATTAAGAAAGTACAAAAAAGGAAATGGAGAGAAGATGTTTCATGATCAAAAGTTAGTCCTTAAAATAGTATAATCCCGGAGATGAGCAATAATAGTGTTCCTTATATCATTGCATGTCTATTTTCATTTCCCTTTTTTCTTCTCTTTTGTCTTAAACTCTGAATCTATTCAGTATATCATTAAAGAAAAAACGTCAACAGGACAGAGGAAGACGTCTCTTACGTAAATAGTCAAATAATTATAAATATTTTTTTTTTTTGGTCAAATCATCAACTTTTGCTACAAAAAGTGCCAAAGCGAAGCTTTTGAATTATTATTTAGTACTTAACCATAGCTTTCTTCCAGATAAATTTATATTACGTACGCAACCTATTAGTTACATTATCTCGAATTCTCGATTACAGTAGGCACCAGTCAAATGTTCATGTTTATATATGTGTGTCAAAGTATATATGATCCAGAAATGTGTCCCTTTATAGTGTACTAGTCTTTGGAGTTAATTATTTCAATTTGTGAGGGATTTACTGTGCACTTAACTATTAGTACGTACTCGAAATGAATTTTTCTTTATTCTTACAAGAATATAATATAGCACTCCTGAATACACAATCGTAAATGACTCGATGATCTTTTGTTTTTCATAAATTCTACTGAAACTTTGCAATTTATCATTATAATATATCTGTTAATTAAAAAAATTATTGTACCGATTAGATCAATGCCGTTTACGGTTTATGCAGTATTTTGTCTGAAAACCCTAAGTTTAATACCTATAATATTTTTCAAAAAGTAATTCGTAAACAATATCATTGAGAAAACGTATTTTCTCAAATTTTAAAATCTCTTGGAAAGCGAGGAAACTGGAGGTAAACGAAAAATATGTAAAACAGTGACTTTATTACTCAATTACGGATCACAGTATCATACACAAAACACATCTATTCAATATATAGTCGGTACCATATCATATATGAAGACACACAGACACAAACATTCTTCATAAGACGACGTACGATATATGATAAGTATGAAATAAAATTGACAAAATATATTAAATCGGTAATTAATGTGCTTAATGACCCACGCCGGGGCTAGGGACCGATCCCAGTAGACGGTAAATCTTCGGCGAGTTTTCCGGCACCATATGCTGATCAGAATAATCCTCCGGAGGAGAGTTGTGACCCTTGTCGCTTGGACCCGATGGTGGCACATTGCCCTTTGGTAGGGCACTAAGAAACAAGCCCTTGCTTGCACCGTAAGGCATTACAACCTTTCTAGCTGCACAAGATTGCGAGACAAGACCTACAATAAAAAGCAATAAGCAAATAATCGAAATGGAGATCCTTGGACGAGCCATTTCGTGTAATTGATATATAATACTAATTATTATTTATTTTATAAAGCAAGAAAATATTTGGTATTATTTTGGATTTTGTAGTATGTTTTTGTGTGAATGACTCTTTAATAGAGTGGATCTCTATATATAGAGAGAGAGAAGGGGTAGGACTAGTCAATGGTAATTTGGGTTAGGTACATATGAACTATATAAATTGGTAAGTTCGTATCTATGCAGTGTTTATTCTAATTTCTGTATCATTTCAAGTGTGTATACATATGTGTGTGTGTGTGTGTGTTTTGTGCTTCTATAAAAACCAATAACTCTATCGACTTACATGCTTCTGATCTATATAAACCGATTGGTTTGACAGTTTCGCATGTATTTGGTCAATATAAGCGTAGCACAGTTGAGTTTTATAACACAGATCTAGAAATGTCACTTCACAATATAAGAAGAACATTCAATTTCTGTTTTATTACTTTCACCACTATATATACGAAACAAATTTATTTGGTCATTTATTTTAATAGATGTCCAATACACTATTAATATAAGTTCCTGAGTAAGAAAAAATTTGTTCCGTAGGAGACGAGAAAATCTAAAGGGAGTGCTATTTTCTTCATATGCGTTTTTTTTTTTTTTTTGCTAAAGAATTTTATTTACATTTTAGCAACAAAAAAAGAAGAAGGGTATTTTCTTTACATTCATATATAATTGAACTTATTTCAATGGCTCATTATAGCTTAGTGTGGTTCATCACAATTATATGACTGCTTTTTGTCGTTGGAATGTTGTGTTTACTGTTTATAGCTAAACTTTATCCATGGCACACAATTATATTCGTAAAATGTTACTTTTTCTTACCTCTATTATTGAAGTTTCTAGTGAGAACACAAACCCAAAAACATGAGTTTTGTTTGGAATCGAAGATCCCTCCCATTAATTGGTTTTCTTTTTTCATTCTTACTGCTACATCAGAGTGTGGTATAATAGCAACATGGTCTGCAAGAAGAGAGTTCACTGAGCCATCAACATAAACGATTGAGCAGAACACGAATTAAACTAACTAAGCAGCTCCTGTAACGATTTCATACTATGTTCCCGAAGGCTCCATAGTTGCTTCAAACTTCTTCTGCTTCTTCCGATTCTCGTGCTCTTCCTCAGCGGTTGCTTGAATATCGGATTCATTGTGCCCTGATCGGCCATCGAAAAGTTGAGATGGAATGAGACCCTAGATAGAGAGGCCAAACCCCTAAACTGTTTGTAGGATCAATCTTAAGAGGAAAAAGGAATTTTCTAGTGGTTTTTTTTTATTTTATTTTTGGTGTTTGGTTCTAACAGTTTTTTATAAAGAACAAAATAAAAAAATAAAAAAACGAAAAAAAATCTGGTTAATCTGTTCAATAAAGTAAATTCAAAAACAAAATCGACAAAATAACACAATTGTATCTGCCAACAGCTCTCATGAAAATTGAAAGAGAAAACATCTTACAAACTTTTGCCTCCTTACTACACCAACAGAGAGTGATATAAGTAGAAACTTAGTCTGAAGAAGAGAGTTTTTCTGCCTTGAACATTATATTATTCAAATTCCTAAGCAGCTCCTGTAACGGTTTCACATAATAAAGAGAACACAAATTGATCTGAAATTGCTAAAAAAAAATGATTACTTATGGCAGGAAACAAACCTTAAATTCTCTACAGACCATTGGATTTAACAGAAACGGCCTTGTAAGTTGGCTTCAATTAGTCCATGACAACTTGACACGTCGTAGAGCTTCTTGGAATCGATTTGATTTGGTTGATTATGTTACCGAAACTCGCACTTAGTGTCAGTTTCTTGAGAGCTGCACCATTCTCTAGAAAGTATTTTGCTAATTTCATCTTACTTGATGTTCCTGTGAGTGGTGCCCCTTCCATTTGTATGTTTACAACATATAGTGTCTTTAGGTGAACAAACTCAAGAGATGATTCGAAACATTTAGGCACAAATGAAAGCTCAACCTCCTCTGTCTCTGGAAGGCATTCAAATTCCTGATAATAGTTATAAAAACAGAAGGAAGGTTTGAGTTTCTGTTATTATATAAATCTCAGTTTGATGATTTACATGAGAGCAAGAGGAAATGAAACTCACCAGGACGACAGATTGTAGATTAGTGCAGCACTCAAGTAAACTTGGCAACATATCCCACGAAGTTTCTTGGAAGGAAGCATGCAAGCGAGACAAGTTTGAGAACTGAGGTAGCTGTTCCATTTCCCAGTAATCATGAATCACCTGTGCAGAAATTTGTATGAGCTTAATGATGTTGAAGCAACCATGTATTTATATATATATATATATATATATGTATATGTACCTTTAGAGTATCAGAAGAGATGATCATGTCGCTGACTGAAGATAACCCGGTGAGAAATTTACGGAGCATAGCTATCTTGGAAGAATCATCTGGTTCCAGTGGATCACAATACTCCACATTAAAGATAACATCAATGTCGACTTTTGCGGAAGGGCCAATACTGTGTATTACGAAGCTGTCAGATCGGTGATCGCTAAGAGTCATAGACTCAAGTCTTGGAGCATCGATTGCAACAACATGGTCTTCACTTTCGTATCGCTCACACTCTATTCTGAATCTCTTTAGTGACTGGGAACGCACAGACACAGCTTCCAGAGAATCGTTGGGATCACGGACTATGGCTAACTCTTCGAGAACAGGACAGCTTGATATCAGCGTCTCCAGAGTCGAGTCAGCATCGTACTTGACCATATCGAGATGAATAATCTTGACACAAGGCAGCGAAACAGATTCGGGACGGTCCAAGAACACGCGGTACAGGTTTAAGTTCACCAACCTCTCACATGAATAGAGAGACTGAGGCATCTTAACTACCTCATCGTCATCCACCTCGTTATGGAGATCAAGATTACAGATTCTACGCCTAGTCACAGCATCGACCCAAGACTTGAAACGAGATGCATCATGCTCGTATACCTCATAGATAAGCTTGAATCTCTTCAAGTGCTGCTCATTGTCGGAACCCAGAAACCTATCTACGAAACTCACAAAGACATCATCCTCTGCGAACTTGTTGGAATCTAAGTCCAAGGCAGGAACATGTAACCACAGATGTCTCCATCGTGTTGATAAAATGCTAGTGGAAACAGATTCCTCAGTGGAGAGCTCAGAAAGTATCTGACATAACAAAGAATCAGGCAAATTGCTTATCCTATCAGAGTTTCTTTGGTTCTCTTTGACAGAGGTTTCATCATCCATGTCAAATGCCTAAAACCCTGAAATTTCAGAGGAATAAATCTGAGATTTAACATGTTAAATCAAACTTCTCTTACAAATCTATTGCCCAAATCGGAGATCGCATAGTTAGCAGAAAGTCAACTCAAGATCTCCAGATCAAAAAAAAAAAAAATCAAAGAGAAACGAGCTACTGAAATTACCTTCGGAGTTTATTTCCGCGAGATGACGGCGAGTGAGGAAGAATAAGACGAAACCACCGTAAGTTCTCCGGAGAAATAGCACAAAGATTTTCCCGGTGGGGAAGAAAGACAAAAAACTGTCAGTTTGCCGGCGAAAATAGCAGTCTGCTGTGAGATCTCTTTGACTTTTTTGAAAATAAGATTTATTGTGATTTTTTAGAAGTGTAAGAGCATCATAAAAAAATAAAAATAAAAAGAATGAAGAAAGGTTTTCATTTTAAATTTAAATTTAATTATAAAATTCAATTATATTAAAATAATTATTTTTTTGTTTAAGAATTCCAAAGAAATTCTCATGAATTAGTTTAATAACTCCTCCAATTATTAATTTGTTTACATAATGTTCAAAACACATTATTAGTTTTATTTTTATTAACTTCAAAACACGGTAATTGTATGGCGGCATTTATCGCACTCAAACCTTTAATAATGGAGTGATTATTTCTACATCGCCCACATGGCAATACACGTCAAGGGTAAAACTGTCAAAAGCTTATGGATAGTCACCTACGCGCACGGCAGATCAACGGACGAGATCTCAGTTTTATAATCACAGACTGTCACCGCCTGTCACGTTAACTCTTACACCATTTTCTCGCGTACTCTTATTTCAAATCTCAGTTTACACCTTTACACTGCGTCTCTCTCTCTCTATCTCTCTCTCCTTCAGATTAATCAATCGGTGCGAAGAAGCAACCAGCTGAGACGGCGGAGATGGCAGGGTACCGAGTGGAGGATGACTATGATTACCTCTTCAAAGTTGTTCTTATCGGCGATTCCGGAGTAGGAAAATCGAATCTCCTTTCCAGATTCACCAAAAACGAGTTTAATCTCGAGTCTAAATCCACCATTGGGGTCGAGTTCGCCACTCGGACCTTAAAAGTCGATGATAAGGTCATCAAAGCTCAGATTTGGGATACTGCTGGCCAGGAGAGGTTCGCTTTTCCGTCTTCCTCGTCTCTCCATTTCGTTATTCGCTTTTTAATTTTGTCGATTTGTGTGTGTGTGTGTGTGTGAATCGATAGTCAAGCTAGATCTTGCTCGATGAGCATATTGCACTTTCATGTTTAGTGGCGTGTTTCGATTTTTTCTGGGTTAATTGTTCTTGAGTACATCCGAAATAGGAGCCACTGTCCCGGAGATCACTCTAACAGTCAAAGCTCCTTTGCACAGATCTATATTTTTCGTAACTTGGATTGGGTAAGCTAAGCTTTTGATCCGTTTGTCTGACATAATTTGAGCTCATGAGACTACATTATAGTTGAACCTATTAACCAAATCTATATGTTTTTCCAGTATAATCTATTTGGTAATTCCGGAATTGAACCGTTTCTAGGTCTAGAGATGGTGACTATTCAATATTTACTGGCTTCTATGCTTATTCTTAGGATTTAGCCTTTGGAGTAGTGAATGACTGTTCCGCAGCATTTTACTAGAGAGTCTATCCGTTGACTTTTGCACTCAAATTATTGTTCTTATGGAAACGTTTCCTGAGGTTGACCCGCATTTGACCACCGTTGAAGGATTGATTATGGAGTTAGCTAATAATGTTGATTAAATATTAGCCTCTGTTCTGAAAAATAACCCTCTGTGTTTGACTTAATACGACCATAATTGCTCGAGTTGAATCTTAATTGAATGGATGAACAAGAGCATGTGATTCTTTCTGGTTAATGATCACTAGAATCAGGAACACTTCTATATACTATTGTTAGAGTATAAGCAAAGAACTTGCTCTCTTGAGTCTTGACTAGTTGAGTTGCCTTGCTGCCTTCTTTGACCTGGCATTTTAGTTTATCCCTATTTTTGGCAAAATTGTTGGATATGGGATCCGTATGCACATCCTTGACAGCTTGAGAAAAACATATCAGGTCATTTATGGTACTAATTATGGAAGGTCCTGGGTCTAGATTGGGGACTGGCCTGAGATTCGGATTCTGAAGCTTATAAGAATTTTCTTTTATGTCAAGCCTATAACTTTATTATCAACACAACTTATCACGAGTCTTGGCCCAAATCTTAAGGTTGAGTTTGATTCTTCTCCTTGCAGGTACCGTGCCATCACCAGTGCATACTACCGCGGAGCCGTGGGCGCTCTCCTAGTATACGATGTAACTCGGCGTGCAACATTTGAGAACGTAGATAGGTGGTTGAAGGAGCTCAAGAACCACACGGACCCAAACATCGTGGTGATGCTCGTTGGTAACAAATCTGATCTCCGCCACTTGCTAGCTGTTCCGACGGAAGATGGGAAATCCTACGCTGAGCAAGAATCGCTTTGCTTCATGGAAACATCTGCCCTTGAAGCCACCAACGTCGAGGACGCCTTTGCAGAGGTATTAACACAGATTTACCGCATCACAAGCAAGAAGCAAGTCGAAGCCGGTGAAGATGGGAACGGGTCTGTTCCAAAAGGGGAGAAAATCGAAGTAAAAAACGATGTTTCTGCTCTGAAGAAACTCGGGTGCTGCTCAAGTTGAAGGCCTTTTGTTTTAATCTGTTGAGAGAGAATTATAAACCCATGGTCCATTATTCAGTTATGTTCTTGTTTTGTAACAACATCGACATTTATATGAGTTTTATAACTTTATTTCAAATGTATTGTTGTTTCAGACTGCGTAAGCAACTGAGCCTAAGTGTTTACAGAAAAGTAATCTCAATCTTGTTTAGGACCCGAGACATCAACGAGAAACTGATTCAATATTTGTCCAAATGTCTTGTGGTATCTAAAATGGCTCGACGACATGTTTCCTGGCTTCATTGCTCAGAATTTCCAATGAATTTAACCACTGCCTTCATGAAATCTTCAGGAGTACTACACTGTTCACTGTTTCCACAGGACCACCGCTATGGCATGCAATTACGGGTTTGTTTCTTTCTGGTGTTGAACAAGATGCGATCAACTTTACTCCATCAGACACGCCTTCTTTCTTGGCTTAACTTTTGAGATCCTCCAAGTATTCAACATTCTCCACGAACTTTCTTAAGCATCGAACCGAGTGAAAATTTACAAAGCAAGGAATAGTAAAACTTGTCCGCGACCGTGAGGGTAATGTCATCTAGATTCTCTTTTTCTTTGCATAGCACTGCAAAGGCTGAAACAGCTAAATCGATGTTCTTCTTCCTCTCAAAATTTGAATATTCCGTTAGATATGGATCATGAATCTTGAACCCTGTGGAAAATGCATGCAAATCTGAAACATTACTACACTCTAGAACAAAATTGCTAATCTAGCTAGCTAATCACAATGAGTGTAACACAACAATGGTGGACAATCCAACACAGTGAGAAACGAAAAGTCATGAATGAGAAACCCCTAGCTACACTACACTGTAGAACAAAAATTCGAATCAAGCTTAGCCAATCACAATGAGTGTAGCACAACCATAGGGTCATCAAGGTAAACCGAGATTCATGAATCTAAAACACTAATTGCAGATTTTCTTCATATTCTCTGAAATTTTCTAAACTAAAAATCTTAGCTCACCGGAGAGAGTTTCTTCAAAGCATCTGGATTTATCGGTGAATGTAGTGGTACCTATTCCATGATCTGGTTGTAATATAGCGATGCTCATCTTCAATCGTCGTTTTCTCTCCAATTTCATTCTGATTTCTCTGTTTTCAGAAGATTCAAGACCAAAACTTCAAAAACCGGGTCAAGTCGGGTCAGGTTGCGTTATGTTGTCGGGTTAGGTTTATTTTTTGTTGTCTATAGAACTTTAGCAACGACAACGTTTTGAGTGAACTCTTTTAGAGAAAGCAGAGAAGAAGATAGCAGCGATTAGAATTTAGAAGAAATGATGGAGGAAGGTCCACCGGCGCCGAAGGTTCTCCGAATGATCTACTTCGTCGGCGCCGGATGTAAGTTCCCTTCTGCTTCATTTTTTTGGTTTTTGCCTCCAACACTTTTATGGGCCGAGTAAATCCAGCTTTTTGACATGAGTAAATTCGCAGTTTTATGTACTTTCGCGATCAACAAGTGGCGTGAGATGGAGAAGAATTCGATCCTGAAACAGCAGGAGACGAACCAACAAGGAGATGGAGGTTTACTGAGTCAAACGCCTGCAGATTCGGTTCAGAAAGCAATGAAATGATGATCTCGCTCTCTCTTTTCTTTCTGTAAGTTTATCTGTATTGTTTTTTGATCCAGATGCAAAAGTTGTTACAATTCTAGTCTCGTTGACCTAAAGTTTTGATCTTTTGTTTTTCCACCCAAATTATTCTGTACTATGGAAGAAAGAAATTGCCTCTGTATTTCTTTTTGATGAACCCTAAACTCTGATACTCGTACTCGTAATGAAGATTGGACCTTTCTGCTTTCCTTTGATCCTCTGCAATTTTATAAATTCTTGACAGAGTGGTTTTCTGCCTGTGTTTGTATGGTGAAAAGATTGATGCTCTCTGAGCTAAGCTAAGTGAATTTCAATTAGTCTACCGGGTTTATCAATAACATGCTTCGCTTTAAATTTCCAACAAAATAAAAATATTTAGGACCGTAAATTCAGCAAAACCTTACATGAACGTCAATTGATGTCTGAAGTGGCCGGAGTTGTAATACACAGAGATAGTGACATAGTGTAGAGTTGGATCGTGAGGAAGCTGAAGAACCTCAATTCCATCTTGTGCTAGAATAATAATAACTCGGAAACTTGAGAGTTAACCGGTCAATCCTGTTTACCCTAAAAATGGGCTTTATTGATTACTGGACCGGGTCTACAAGTACAAATAGCCCATCAACGGGAGAGACTTTATTGTTCTGTGGGCCTATATCTATTTTGGTAACCCTCTGAGTGCACGAGATACTTTTCATTGCTTCACCGAGAAGGGAGGTTCTGCAATCTGCTGCACACTCGCCACGACCGTTTTCGCACTATTATTGCTGAGTGAAATTCCTCAAAAGCTCGATGGATCTAACGACGACGCGCCAGAGGCGCCCGCTTCTATCTGGCTCTTCTTCATCTTCGACCAAGCCATACTCGAAGACTGACAAGCCCGGCCGATCTGACGGCGGCGATGCGGAGGATCGCGGTCTCCGGTGGTTCTTGCCGTTTATGGCGCTGTGTTATCTTCGTTACATGAGCGCGACTTCTAACATCATTCATGACTGCGATGAAGTCTTCAATTACTGGGAGCCTCTCCATTATCTACTCTACAAGTCAGGGTTTCAGACCTGGGAATACAGGTTTGATTTTGCATTTCTATAATGCGCATTAGTCAGTAACAGACACGAGGTTAGCTCAAATTAGTAGAAGTGTGCATAGATGGTGCCTGAGTGAAAGCTGCGGCAAATATTTCTAGACATTTTGGTTAAATTTGAAAATCTGTAATGTGAAGTTGCGATGTGGTTAACCGGAACTTTGATTTCGTGGCAGTCGTTCTTAATCTATTGAGCTTTGTTCGAGAGTGTTTTAAATAGACGAATAAGTTAGGCTTTGCTGGGTTCTCCTTGCTTGTTGGTATCTAATGGTTTTACTTCAGATAACTTAAGTTGCTACTTTAGTTATGCCTCTGCTTGGTATGATGCATGTCCTCGATCCAATCAAATGTTAATCGTTGTGCCTTTTCATGTATAAAGTTGATCTTAACTTGAGGGTTTTATGCGAAATCATAATCTTGAGATTAATTACTTTTGTTTGTTTTGTAGTTCCAACTTTGCTCTTCGATCCTACTTGTACATTCTTTTCCACGAATTGGCTGGGCGGCCTGCATCTTGGTGGTTTGGTGATGACAAGGTAAAGCATTGCTGAGTTCCTGATGTATGATTCTTATTGGTATGTCACTGCATATCTCTTATCTACTTGTGTGTATATAATGTGGACAGGTTAGGGTTTTCTATGCGGTGAGACTCTTTCTCGGACTGGTTTCTGCAGTTTCAGACACTGTCCTGGTTGTAGCTCTCTCCAGAAAGTACGGGAAACGTCTCGCCACGTATGCAGTTGCAATGCTTTGCTTAACTAGTGGCTGCTTCTTTGCTAGCACCAGTGAGTGTTCTGTTTAGTGTAGCTTTTGTTTAGATATTCCAATGACATTTTTCTTTCCCTTGCTCTGAATTTGACACTTATGTTCTGATTTTCTTTACACATTTATGTTTTCCTTAAATTTGGCTAGGTTTCCTCCCGAGTTCATTCTCTATGTATGCCATGAGTCTCGCATCTGGTTTATTACTATTCGAGAAGTATGCCATGGCTGTTGCAGTTTCGGTCGTCGGGGTGATTCTTGGCTGGCCGTTTTCTATCCTGGCCTTTTTACCCGTCGTTATTTACTGTCTGGTTAAGAGATTCAAGCAAGCATTTATCTCTGGCGCTGTCACCTCTATTTTTATCCTTGTAAGCCAACACCAACTCTAGGTGCTTTGTCTTTGTGGATATTGCATCTTGCGGACTTTCATTCGCACCTGTAATTTGAAAGTTACTGTTTCCTATTCCTAAATAATTTTTGCCTCTTTTCCAGGGACTCTCGTTACTTGTGGATTACTATTATTACAAGAGATGGACATCTTCGGTATTGAATCTCTTGATATACAATGTCTTAGGGGGTGGAGAAAGCCATCTCTATGGGACCGAAGGACCGTTGTTTTATATAAGAAATGGCTTTAACAACTTCAACTTGTGTTTTGTGTTGGCAATTCTGTTCATCGCACTATATCCTGTTATCAGAAGAAAGTATGACCGTGGCTTGCTTGTTGTGATCTCGCCAATGTATATTTGGCTGGCGTTCATGTCACTTCAGCCCCACAAAGAAGAAAGGTGATCTTCTATATCTTTCATCTTGTAGTCTTTGGACCAGTTATAAGGTGGCTTCTAGATTTTATGATACTTTTAACATATCCTGATATTCAACCAGTAATGTTTTCAATCAATTGCTGCAGGTTCCTTTATCCAATATACCCTCTTATATGTGTTTCTGCTTCTGCTGTTATTGAGAACATCCCTGAGCTGTTCCGGGAAAAGTATAGCAATCGCGAAAGTTTTTTGGTGACAGTAAGTTAGTTCTAACTTACAATATCTCAGTCTCTGAATTAAACCTTCTCACAAATCCAAAAGATGCTCACATTTCTTATTAATATGCAGATAACCAAATACCTCCGACCTGTGATTCTTGGCCTTATCTTATGTGCTTCACATTCTCGCACATTTTCTCTGATTAATGGCTATTCCGCTCCAATAGAGGTCTACAAGCTGCTGGAGCACCATGACGATGCAGGACCAGGTATAAACACGAGTGAAAAGATCACATGTCACTTTTACTTGTAGAATAGTAATCCTCCATTGGAAAAAGAGGAACAAAGCCTTTTTTTCGTCAAAAGTTTTCTGAACACTTCTCTGAGTTATTGGTTGGTTTTAATTGGCATGCCAGGTTCTGTGCTGTGTGTGGGAAGCGAATGGCATCGATACCCGTCATCGTTTTTCGTGCCTGACTACATCAGCGAAGTACGGTGGATCGATGATGGATTCCGCGGTCTTCTTCCATTCCCATTCAACACTACACTTGGAGGCACTGCAGCATCACCTCCCTACTTCAACAACAAGAACCAAGCATCTGATGAACAATTCGTAAAACTCGCTCTCTTGAAAAGTTCTGTAATCATAAAACTTGGGCATTGCTTGATTTCTCCATCTTACTCTTTTCTTTTTTTGTTTTTCAGTTGAAGAATATCGAAACTTGCACATTCCTCATTGAGTTGCAGCTTAGCAGACCGTTTCCATATCGAGGCAGCGACTTATCGACATGGGAGGTATAAGAATCAAACCAGCCTCCTGAAATAAAAAGTATTATCTTCAATTTTACTTTCTCTTCTTCACTCGTTTTTCTTTTGAGCCTTTTTTTCAGGCGATCGCCGTGTTACCTTATCTGGACAGAGAGCTTTCCCCGGCTAAGTATAGATCGTTCTTCATCCCTTACAAGTGGCAGGAGAAGAATGTGTTCGGCAAATACGTAATACTTAGAAGAGTCCCAAAATGATCTTAAACTCTGTTGACTCAGTTCATTGACCAGTTTTTAACTGCTTAGTGTCGGCTTTAACTTTATGTTCACGGTTCCTACTAGGAAAGAGACTTGTATATCTCGAAATGATCAGAAAGAAAAAACCGTAAAAGAAGGATCATGTTATGATGATGATGTTGACACTTTTGAATTATGATTCTCCAAAGTTATATTTTTCTTATACTTTCATTTTTGATTTTGCGATTATATTTTAGACTATTGTGAGAAAGACGAAAAATGATTAAATGACAACACTATGGGGGCTCCTGAAGTTGGCGTTCGACCAACGCGTCGTAAAAGGCAAAAAGAAAAAAATGATAATCACTTGGGAATGAGTTTGTTTAACGAAAATAATATCATTGACATTGGCTCTCTTAATCCCACTAATCATGGTTCAAGACATCATCAATCTGAATATGGAAGTTAAGAAATTCTCTCAAAATGAATTATTATATATTTATAACCACTATAAAAAAAACATATTTCCAAAAAAAAAAAAGAAGAATAAAGGCACACGAGACGACAGACGACGAAGCGCCTCGATTATCACCGTGCGTTCTTCGTTAGCTTTGCACTCTCTCAAAAACCCTAACTTCCCTGAGATCGATCGAACCTGATAGGGCGCGATAATGGCGAATAGTAATCTTCCCCGAAGAATCATCAAGGTGCGTGCTCCGATCTTTTGTAAAATCCTCCGATCTCGATTTCTCTCGGTTCCGTTTTCTGGGGCTTTTAATCTGAAATCCGATAAAGGACCTCCTGCTTGTAGCTCGTCAGAACTGGGAGAATTTCTGAAAATTTGTTTGATCTTTATCCTCTCTACTTTTCTGCAACTGATGATCTGACTTTTTTTGTTTTCTCCGATCTGGTAGGAAACTCAACGTCTACTAAGTGAACCGGGTAAACTCATCAATTCATTCTATCCTTGTTGAGTTATGCAGCTGATTTTAGCTGAAAACAGTTGATTTTGATATGAGTTTTCGATTCGAAATTCCATATTTCTGGGATTTTAAGTTTAATGGTTGTTAATCAATCGACCCTATGCAGCTCCTGGGATAAGTGCCTCTCCATCAGAGGAAAACATGCGCTATTTCAATGTTATGATTCTTGGTCCTACACAATCCCCTTATGAAGGTATTAAAATTGATTACTTCTTTCTCTTCCTTCTTGAAGACCGCAACCATTATAGTTTGCGGAAGTTCATATCTGTGATTGTGTATATGCACTTCCTCAATGCATTCTGCTTGTCATTTTCGTTTACCTTTTTCTTCTGCGAGTAATGAAAACTCTGATGTCAGTATCTTTTGTCTTTAATTACAAACGGGTATTTTCGTTTAGTGTCGAAATCATTTCTATTGATCTTATAATTGTTGGTTTTTAACTTTTTGGTTTGTGGTGGTATGAGAAGCTATGAGTCTATAAGCGAGCATTGATTCATTTCATTATCTACGCATTCATTTGTTTGACTGTGTTCTAGATATACAATGCTAATTTGAAGTTCTGGTTTATTTATTTCTTCCAGAATCAAGTCTGCTGTTTTATCTTTCATTACAGTTTGATTTTTGTCAATCGTTTTGCTTCATTCTCAATTTGTAGGAGGAGTTTTCAAGTTGGAGCTCTTTTTGCCTGAAGAATATCCTATGGCAGCTCCCAAGGTAAGTTGCTTTGGTTTTTGTTTCACCCCACTTTTCTGATGTTTTAGCTCCATTCATTGTATTCCGCGGTAACTTGAGTAGAATTAGTGTAACCCCTCACTTTTACGCGAAGGCCATTGTAATTAGCTATTCAGGTGAATGACTCTACTCTTAATATTGATATTTTATACTAAATGGGTGTAAAGAGCTTAGTGATTCTGGTTGGTTATGACTACTCCATACGTATTGTCACATATAACATTAGACAAGGTACCTATGTTTCTACGTTGATCTCGAGTCTGCTGGTCTTATTGATGATATCATTTGTAACACAGGTCAGGTTTCTCACCAAGATATACCATCCTAACATCGACAAGGTCTGTTGTGAAATCTTTCCCTTTTTTCCATTGGCACAAAGCTAACTAACTCAATCAAATTCAGGTCCATACATCCTTCTGAAACTTGGTTTGTTTGCGTTATGTGTATAGCTTGGAAGGATCTGCCTTGACATACTGAAAGACAAGTGGAGTCCTGCACTACAAATACGAACTGTGCTCTTGAGGTATAAACATTTCATATATTCCCCTCTCCCTTATAAATAAATATCATAGCAGTTTATATTATTTACTGACGCTTCTGATTCTACAATGCCTGTGTAAAAAACAAAAGTATTCAAGCTCTTCTAAGTGCACCCAACCCAGATGATCCACTGTCTGAGAACATAGCTAAACATTGGAAGAGTAATGAAGCCGAAGCTGTGGAGACAGGTGATAAAATATGATCTAAAAACTAAAAAAGTTACAATAAAATATTTTTTCCTTCTCTCTAATTTGGTAAAATCTCATATGAATGTTAACATATGCAGCTAAGGAGTGGACTCGTCTATATGCAAGTGGTGCTTGATGAAGATTGGAAACGGAGAAAGACCATTGTCATTTAAATAACATTATATATGGTGGAACTCTATCTCAAGGTTTTATCTGAATCCTTTTTTTCTAAAACAAGGAAAAAAGATTTGTACTCTCTGGGATCTCTGTATAACTAGGGGGATTTAAGACTTGTTTACCCATATTTGCAGACTAACTTTTCTTCAAATGTACTGTTCTTGAGCTTGGTTTGTGTTAAACATCTTCTCAGCTCTCTAAAACACTGTTGATAATCAGATTTCGCAGGTTTGTGTATGAAGGTAAATTTTATGAACGATTGAAGTAGAGAATGTTACTATTACATATGTATGAGACGGCCACTAAAATGAAGCAGCTTATTTTGGTCAAATGTAAAAGAAAAAAAAAAGGGTGGTAAAAAGTGATCATGTTGGAATGTGAAGATTCAAATAATCAAAATGGCATTTCAGAAACTTGACTCGTCAGTTGATGGACGCCTCAAGAAGTACCTCAGACTATTGACAAGAACCTACGAACAAAATTAAGATTTTACTCAGTAAACAGTAAATTGAAAAGATAAAAATACAAGAAATAGTCTGGTTTATGAACTTTTACCTGCTGGAGAGGCTTGATTAGGGCTTTGTTTCTGTAGCTTACGTGAAACTTTACCTTGGCCAACAAACCCTATTTGTTTGTTTTCAAGAAGAAGCAACATGAGAAAAATAGCGACCTATATCTTTCAGGTCTAAAATTGTAAGGAAATTTAATTACCTCGGTATCGAACTCTCCAGATTCAACAGCGACGCTGATATCTGTGATGATCTTCACCAGCTCAACTAATAATCCAGGCCTATCCGCTGTTTCTATGTAGAGTAAACTGCAATCCCAATGATCATCAATCAGATCATATATTAAAAAAAAAAAAAGCATAAGTTGAGATAAGATGAAGATATGGTTTCAAAACTTGAGATAAGGTATGTGTTTTATTTACCTGCGGTCTGCTCCATCATCCTCAATGGTTATATGTGTTGCTATGTCCACATCAACCTGTCAACGACCGAATCCAAAATACAGAAGAAAAAAGAAAATGAATCGATAGTTGCGTGCTTATTCCTCAAAGTGAATACTATAATCAAGTTTAATAGTACTTCAATTCAACATTGACTCCAAATCGAGGCATGTTCATTATGAGCCTCTGTTTTCAACATTCTTCTATCTTATTAATGAAAAACATTCTTGTCTAACTCGAAAGAAGTGGATAACGTTATATGAACAGCATCACACTTTATGGGGGATTTCTTTTTACCAGTTCAGTTGGTGGAAGAACACCAAAAGCTGCTCCCATTGCCAATTGAGAACTTGATTCCTGATCCAAATGGTCGAGTTGAGAAACTATGCAAGATACGAATTTTTCAAGAAAGAGATGATATTAGGATGCAAGTGGCTGTTTACAGGATGAAACTCAAGCAAATTGTTGATGACTGTGAGACGAATGGCCTCGAGCAATTCAGGGTCTTCTACTTTTCTTCCACTATCCCTGTTTCAGTCAGAACAATACAGTCGCACAAGATTCAAACTAAAAGTCAAACTCTCTAAAACAGGGATACTGTAATTTCGATGAGATAGATATGAAAAGACATACGCTTTGGTAATGGCAAATTTGTTGTGTTTGCCCGAAGAATCGAGGTAGACATTTGCCTTGACGACATTGAGGCCCAAGTTTTTGAGCGCATTCATCTGGAGCAAAGTTTGATCATATGAGAAGCGAACACACGCAGAATCAAAAACTCCAATAAAAGTGTGGGAGAAAAGGAACATCTCATTACAGTGTCAAGTAGAGCTCCAAGACGATCTCCAAATGTTACTTCCACGACGGTTGCATCAGGGTCCGAATCTTGGTCGACTATGACCACCGGTGTTGGGACTTTGTCTGAATCAGCGGCACTTCCATCTTGCTTTCCGTTCTTCAAAATTAAAATAAAATAAACTAGTAGTAACTCTAAGTCTTTTGTATTTAGATTTCTTAGTTTCCTCTTTTTTTGTAATTCACTTTCATACCTCCACAGCAGTTGCATTTGATGCTCGAGGCTTCAAACTCGATAATCTGATACACAACAACAAAAAATACAGAATCGATTGAATATAGTTGGATCAGAGAACACATTAATTCCACTACAACACAGAGAACAAGATCAGCTTAAACTAGCAATAAGGATTTCGAGATCTGTGGAGAAAATTCACATTGCAATGAAGTTAATTCATAAACAGTATTCAAAAACTTCATATAATAAACCCGAAAGAAGTAAAATCAGCAAAGATCACAAACGAAAAAGCAATCGAAAAGGAGAAAATCCTACGAAGCGCCAAAATAAGCTCGATTCAAATTTTCAGAAGGCGTCAAGAGTTAGCTAAGTATTAGGCAAAGAAAGAAATCGATTCCAATCAATAGCCAAAGTATAGAAGAAGAAGAAGAAAAAACCTTAGTCGATCGAGATTCGTAAGAGGTTTATCGACAAATCCAAACGTAACTTTCTTAGGAGCAAGGCAAAAAGCTCCAACATCGCGTCTAATAGCGCGAGAACTAGAAGCATCAGTGAAGCAAAGAGCAGAACCAGAAGCAGAGGCCATAGCCATTAAATGAAATCCGATGCCAATATCCGAATACGAAGAAGAATGAGGAAACGTTAGAGAGGAGAAGTGAAGAAGATGAAGAAGAAGGACATGAGCCTTTGGACAGTACTCGTATTATCCGCCATGAGAGGATAATAAAAAAAGATAGGAGAAATGAAAAAAATGTCTTCTTCCTTCTTATTATCTTCAACGTTGGATCGCCATCTCTCTTGCTTTCCCTTTCCTTATTTTTCCCCACTTTAGGCAATCTTATTAAATTCCACCATATTTTTGTTTTTTTTTTTTAATTTTACAATTCGACAAATTTCTTCATCCTATTGGCCCCAATTTTATCGGATGTGACATGCTATTGGGTCTAAACTCTTATAGACTGTAAATGTCTTTACCCGAGTTATTATTACAGTGAAATAGAGTTAAATGGATAACATTAGCTGTCGAATGGGCTTAGCTTTTCAGCCCGTTATTATTATGTATAAGCCCAATCATAAATGGGCCCTAAGGCTAATGTGTTTATTCATGTCGAAAATGACGAATTTGCCACTTCCTCGGCCGTGCTTCAGCCCTTTCGTGGTTCGTCAGATTTGCGCCCAAATCCCTCCCTAAAACCTTGAGTGAGAGTGTGCGCGAGACGAACCGTAGAAATGTGGAAGTCCGCCGTAAGGATCGCCGCCGGGAATCTCAAATTCAATCGGAGGTCTTTGATTTCAAACGATACCGTTTGTCATTTCCCGGCGCCGACTTCAGCCGCCGCGGGAACACTTCTCCCGGGTTTAGATCATGTTCATCGCTGCTTCTCATCTTCGAAGAGCACGAAATCGACGATTACCAAGACGAAGAAATCCGAAGGCAAAAAATCAAAACCTAAAGGCGGCGAAACTGGTGCAGCCGGAGCCGAGGACGGAGAGTTTGGTGCTTCAGGTGGAGACGACCTCGAGGCGGGTCGCGCCAAGAGGCTAGCTGACGATGAGAAGATTCCGTCTCTAGATGTAGGTCCTAATGGACGGCCTCTCTTTACTCCCAGAGACACTACCCTTTCGCAGCTATCTCACAAGGATATCGGCTCCTACTTCAAATTCGAGTATCTCTATTCTCTCTTCCCTTACTCTATTTACATTTTCAGAAATTTCGTTATGCATCATTGTGTATTGATGTTGTGTATATAATGTTTGGATGATAGTGAGGCAGCGTTAAAAGCAGTTCTTCCGGAAGGATTGGCTTCAGGGATTGAAGACGAGTTTAAAGAATCATGGAGACCTGCATTGCTTGTGAGAAAAAATTTCTTAGCTCTGAGAGATAATTTCAGACGCATTGCTGATCCTCCCATGTGGCCAAGTGAGGGTAAAGGTGCGTTCTTTGTTCATCCTAAGTATAAGAATAGTGATCTTTCATATGGTCAGCAGTTTTGTTTTTTTGTTTACCTTAGAAGCGGAAGGAGACTAGTTATGTTGTTGGTTAAGTCTTGCTTGTCATTTCGCTTTATCCGGGATTTGGAACACCATAGGTTTATTAATCATTTGCCTGCTTTGTTCTGAAAAGGTGTCAAGACTAAGAAACAGATTGTCTTGGATGGTCCTGTTAAAAGTGGAAAGAGTATTGCTTTGGCGATGCTTGTTCACTGGGCACGTGACGAAGGCTGGTTAGTGTTATATGCACCAAAAGGCCGTGACTGGACTCATGGAGGCTACTTTTATAAGAATCAACATACAGGTTTCTGGGACACTCCTCTACAAGCTGAGAATATTCTCAAGGCAAGATATCATATGCCTTCTCTTTGGGAATGGAATTCCTCTTAGTTAATGCCATTTCTTAATAAACTTAAACTTCTGTAGGATTTTGTCAAGTTCAATGAATCCCGCTTGAGAGAGTTACGGTGCCACATCTATGATCCCATCGTGCTTGGAGAGGGTGCGGGTGTAGGATACTTGAAAGGAGCAGATGCTATGCCAGTTCCCGAGGACTCAACTCTGTATGATCTTGTGCAAATGGGGATTAAGAGCAGTCATGCAGCTGTTAGTGTCGTGGTGCGACTTAGGAAAGAACTATCGCTCGTGAAAGATGTACCAGTGTTGATTGCAATTGATCAAGTTAGTTCCCAAAATTCCCTTTTATGGTACGGGTCAGTCTATAATTTTAGAGCGGCCTCTGTTTCACTAATGTTACTGCTGCTTGTTTCTTGTTGTTTACTTGTCTTTCAGTATAACAATTGGTTCACATTCAGTGAGTTTGAAGAGCCTGTAACACCACGTTCTTGCCGACCCATACATGCCAAAGAACTTACGACGGTGAGTCTCTCTTCGGAATTCTATCTGAATCCAGACTAACAAACACAAGCCCCAATTCACACAATTCATTTGGCAGGTGAATGCGTTCAGAAGCATGATGCATGATGATATGATGGTGGGTGCATTCTCACATTCAACAGCAGTAGGAAAACTACGTAAAGACTTGCCAGATGTTCCAGCTGGTGCTCGTGAGGATTTCCCTCGTTATACTTTACAAGAAGCAGAAGCTGTTTGCTATTACTACCTCCGGTGAGTAGCATGAAACAACTTTTATGTCTTTACGAGATATTAATAGTAATAATGCTCAACTGTCTAGTCCTCTAGTGATCATAGCTATCAAATCACATCATTAAGTTTATCTGCTTGAGTACAATAAAGGAACCTAAAGCGGATATTGATTTCTTGAACGCTCCTTTGTTGCAGGCAAAGACTAGTTCGGCGTGAAGTATTCTCAGAAGAAAACTGGAAGAAGATATACTATCTGGCTAATGGAAATGGAGCAGAGATGCGTTGGTTAGTCCCTTTCATGCGTTGAGAAACAAACAAAATAGATTGTTTTGTTGATTACTTGAATGTCGCCTTGCTGGGTTTCTAAGTTATCCCATTAGTTTGGGAAAGAAACGTTTTACAATGAACCTTCTCATTTAAAAGGAAGATTTTTTGTTATTTGAGTTCTGTAGTTTAGGGTTTTGTTGTCTGTAAAAGACCTGCTTTGGACCCAAGTTTCTTTATAATAAAGTTAGTGCCTTTCACGTATTTCACAATGTAGATGCAAAATAATAAATTGGCGCGGCGATGGAACTATAGGAAAGTATATACAACATGAAAAGCAGCAAAATGATAATCCAGAACATAAACAAATTAGCAACTCGTAAATCTGTTAATTGGCGGAAAAAAAAACTGCTGAAATCTTCCGTAGAGTACAGATAATCGAGAATGATTAGGATTATACCCAACATAGAACATTAACATATATGAATAGAAAACAATTTGGTTTCAAAGTACACCAAAGTGGAGTTTTGTTTTCACAAACGGAAAGATTTAAACATAACACAACACTTTGAGAAAAGGACACAAGCTCTATCGAAAAAAGAATTGACTTAAAGAGCTATACAAACCAAATGGCAAAGAAGAAGAAAACAATTAGCTCATCTTAGGCATATGAAACCACACTCACACCCACCATCATCACCATCACCATCACCATCAACTGTACCACCACCAGCCATCACCATCATTCTAACCGTAATAGCTCGGAGAACAAAAAAATATAGATTTAAAAGAGAATAATGAAAAGGAAAAAAAAAATAAGAAACACTACAACCAACCAACCACCCACCACCAAACGTTACCCACCAGGAAGAACCACATCTTTACAGATTCATGAAGAAATATTTAATGAACCCAAACTCTGATGTTGGGTGATGATGATGATGATGACGATGACTTAAACCGGTATTGCATCAACGTTCGATGAGTCTTCACATCTCAATACGACACCTTCAAGGCTTGTTGGGAATGTGCATCTCCTCCATTGCCAACCAGCTGCAAGTGGTTCAGACGATGGCACTATCATCAACACATTATCGTTTCTCTGCACCACTCCGATCACACTCACAGTGCTTCCTTCTTTTATATACCTGATATTGAAACCCAACGGAGAGATTCAGGATCTAAGCTCCGATTAGTACTACTCTAGCAGTTGGTTTATAAATGTGTTTGTTGGTTACCCTTCTTTGAGCCGCATTATTCGATCATCACTCGATAGATTCTTCTGCCTTAACCACCGAACAAAATCTGGAGACATTTGCTCGCTTCCGTGCTTGTAATCGATGACAACTGAATCATCTACGAGAGGTGTTACCTTCGCACCGTTTCCGGTTTTGACTAAGGCTCTGAGCCCAGATTGGAAATCCGATATGTAAAAGTCCACCACATGTCTCTGTCACATTAAAATTACAATGAGGAAGATAATAAAATCATTTCTTCTGTGAATGTGATTAATATTGGGGAACTACTAACCTCTGATGATCTGAGTCCCCATGTGAAGCAGCGATGTGAAGCATTGGCTGGTTTCGAACCCCATCCACGATACTCATATAGGCATGTGGATGTGTACACACACCTGGGAACTCTGTGAAAGGATGACTCAAGCGGCACATTACCACAAGTAACCACCTTCATATAATAAAAAGAGAAACAATGTCATAAACACTGAAAACCATGACTATAGATGCATTCAATAGCTAATGCCATTCTTCCAAGACATGTTCTTTTACAACTACTTCAGCTTAGTACTCGGTCTTGCACCAAGCTAGTAGATACCCAATGCAATAAAAAACAGCAAAAGCTTGCTCTCACTATGCATATGCAACCATATACTCAACCGTATGATCATAGACAGAATAGTCAATTGAGGGACCAATGCCTACTTACCCCAGTGACCTTCACGTATTGACCATTTTTGGCAGTTCTAAGGTCAGCATCAGGATAACGAGCAATGAAATCTGTGACACCACGTCTCCCCCAACAAATGTTCCAGATAAAAAGCGCAGCAACAACTGTAAACATGATAGCGACAACGATGAGTAGAATTGGATTGTGAACTGCACCAAGAATGAAGCCTCCGGCAAGGAACCCCATGACAAATATAAGAACAACAAGCCATATAACAGGCTTTGGGAAGCTCTTCATGCAGGAGAAGTCATCTTGAGGACCAAGGGTAGTTACCGCCTGGTTGTGTACAACAGAAGGCATATGTGTCTTCAACGAACCAGAAGAGTCTAGAGGACCAGAAACCTTTCTAGGGGCCCCAGATGAATTCAGAGGGCCTGACGTAATAGGCCCAGAGGTTATGAGACCTGTAGCTGGAAGAACAGGAATAGGACCGGAGTTTTGCCGGGTTACACCACCAGATTGCGGGCCGGACGATTTCTTTAAAGGCTCTCCGTGCTTAGACAAAGGTCCAGAATTCGTTTTCTTCATCGAAACTGACCCAGCAGAAGCTAAAGACCCAGACATACGACCAGCGGCGTTAAGAGCGCCTGGACCTGACTGTGCAGTCCCTGCAAATGAGCCAGACCTTGAAGGAGCACCGGGTATGGGACCAGACTTCCTTGACTTGGTCCCATCTGTTGGAATATCAAACATCTTCCCCAATTCTCCTGACTTCTTGATATCGCCACCCGTGTAAGGCATGGCCACTGCGCTCATTGTTGGAGGCCTTTCTTTTGGTTGCTCAGGCCGACCAGAGACGAACAACCCATTGCCGAGCTGGTGAGATGGGTATCTCGAACCCATTTCGGTTTCTTGGAGAAAAAAACCAGAGTGAGTAGATCAATGAGCAGCACCACAGACACTGTGATGAAAACGTAAGAATTTCAAATCCTACAGAAACAACACAGGGACAAGTGAGAGATGTGACCCAAATTGCATACTGCTTCACATGCACATAGCCCACATTTATAATAATGAAGAAGAAGACATTTTTCAGATCGAGATTGGGACAGGCGAAACAGTGGGCAATACCAAAACCAGAAATGACAAAGAAAAACAGCTCCAAAGACCTATGCGGACAAGCTAGCCGCCAGAACTGAGTTAATCAGAAAATAGAAATAGCCATTTGTACACCATCATCGGGTAGTGAAAGTGGACCACTGACTATAAGGCTCAGATCTCTAAGTTTCTACCAGCGATTTTTTCCGGTAACCAGGTATGATTAGTTGAAAAATCATAAAGACAGAAGATCAGCAGAAAAATCAAAAACATAAATGGATTGCTCAGGAACCCAGATCATACAAAAACTTAATAAGCAATTCCAAATACTCTAAAAAAAATCGGTGGACTTTGTCATTTCAAAACTCAACGCCATATCACAATCAAACCAAGTAGTTCCCTAAGATTTCTAAATAGTTTTATCATCTCGAAGAGTAAAACATCCAAAATCAATAAGAGTAGAACAATCGGGAATCTATTGTAGATCGTCATTTTCCAACAAAGCCCCAAAATAGCCAAAAGAAATACAGAAGAAGTTGGGAAAAGGCAAAAATGGAAAATAGCCAATAGGCAACCCCAAAATGAGAAAGAAACGATCACATAAGGAAAATCGAATCTAGGAAAATGACTACCTGAGACTAAGAGTGAGTTTCCGAGAAAATGTAGCTGACGCCGAGAAAGCTATCGGGAAAAGTAGTTGCTATTCTGGGAGTGACAGTAGAAGACGAAACGGAAGCAATACTGAGGAAGCCGAGATCCCATATCCGTGAGCTCTCTTCTCCGTCGTGTGGATCTCGATCTCGATCTCTCTTTGAGCCGCACCAACTGATGATGAGTTGTCGAAGTCTCTCTCTCCTCTCCTCTCCCCTCCCCTTTCCACTCTCTTTCTCTCTCTCTCTCTCTCTCTCTCTCTCTAAAAGGCTAAGATTTTTTTTTATTGTCCACCAAACTGAAAGAATGAAGAAGAAACACTCTGTTCTTTTCTTTACTTTTTTTTTACAAGAGAAAAAACAAACGATGGAAATTGTGAGATTTAAATTCGAAAATAATGTTTTCATTGTCGGCATTACAAAATTGTATTTTATAAACCATTTTAAGGAATTAATCATTTGATAGAAATATGTATAACATGTCCATGTAATCTTCTTTCCACCTAATCCTTGTAAACTTAGTTGGCCTTTCTAATCTAAAAAATCTACATATTAACAAACTTTAATAGCAACGTTCTTGCTACTCCATGGCACAAGTCATCAATATTTTGTGTTTTTCTTACTAACAACAGAAATAAAGTGTACCAATAGAAATTTGAAAACTTTTGTTCAAAAAAAAAAAAGTATAACAATAGAAAGTAAAGTATGTATATGCAGTTTACATTTGCTTTCTATTGTTATACTTTTTTTTAAATAACTCTGCTTGAGTGTTCGGCCGTGTTTTTCATTTGGTTGTTCTGTTTCTCTTAATATCAATCATTCACGTGCGGTCTCTAATAAGCATATGTATTTGTGAATACTATCAATTTGGTGATTGGATTTGTCAATGTTTCGTTTTCGTTGGTAAGTCGGCGAAAAATGTATATATATATTTGGTACGTACGAATAGAATTGTTTTTTTTTCTCCTCGCGCCCGACGTGTTTGTTGGTTAATTTTTATCTGGTCGACTTCGTTAATTATTGGAAGCTTTTCTTTCAAGCAAAGTAAAATTCGAATTAATGATTCGTCACATCACATCGACTGGTTAGTCAATCTATTAACCTGTAAATCAAGCTCTGTCATCTATTGGTTTTAACTAACTCTTATTTATTAAGGTTTACATCACCTAAATTTATGAGCATTTTTCAGAACATGTGATTTCATTCATTAGTATGCATTATGCGAAACCTTGACGCGCGAAAAGACACGTAATACTGTAGCTAATAATGTAACTCATTTATAATGATTGAAGCAAGACGATAACAACATATATACATAATAGAGATATTTTTCATTACGAAATAACACCTACGAAATATAAAATACAATTTTGCAGTGTGTGATCTGGCTCACAATATATATAATAGCTCGGAGTAACCACAAAAAAACGTGCTTACTTGTCTTGATTCTGTAGAATGTAATCTAGTCAAATCAAAACGATATGTTAACTAAACATTGTTAGTGACAAAATAGAAAAGAGGGACCAAATGTTTTTTTTTTCTTTTTCTAAGGATTTAAAGTTTTAGATTAAACAATTAAAAGTCTCAGGATGTTAAACAAATATAAAACATGAGTCACTTGATTTTCGAATTTGGAAAAATAGCACTTGTTTATCATATGAATTTTTCACAGATCTAATGGTAAGGACGGTCGTAGTACCGAACCAAAGTAGGGGCTTACCGGGGTTTTTCTTTGGTCGTGACATAATTTATGAAAGAAATAAGTTCGGTCCGGAATCGGTTAACTGATAAACCGGTGGGTCGGAGTCTGACATGAAAGAAAAAAACGTAATAATCTGAAGGTGTCAAACACCACGCGTCCGCGTCTCAGTTGTTCCATGAGCCACCACCTTTACGTCCGTAATTTTGTCGTTATCTGGTTCACGCGTTAGACACGTGTGGTGTCCCCACCACCTCTTACTCGCCGACTCGACTGGCAAACAATAACCTCTGTGATATTTGTCTTCCACAAGTTTCATCCTCTTACCGCATGCATTATTTAAAAGCAGAGAGAGAAAACAAAAAAGAAGAAAAGAAAACAACAATATAATAATATGGCCAGAAAATTAAATCCCGGGCAAGTTTTCCACCTGCTATGCATATGTTCCGTCGTCTTCTTCCTTTTCGTTTTCTCAGTCAATGTTTTCAGCGACGACGTTGATCACATGAGAGCGGTGCCGGCTGAAGATAAAACGACGACGGTTTGGCTATCTAAAATCAAACAGTCTGGTAATAATTACTGGGGAAAACTCAAAGAGACTTTGGGTCGTGGACACTCCCGCTTCTTTCCTCCGAACATAGAGTAAGTAGATCCTCATTCATCAGTTGGTTTTGTAATAATTAGCAGGTCATGAAAAATGATAGAATTATTCCATTTATGAAGTTCGAATATCTGCAGCCAAGAGAGAGAAGTGGCTCGGCCCAATACTTCTTGGTCGGAATATTTCTATTTTTTTAACCCTCCGTCACTCTTTTGGTTGCGTAGTTTTAGAGGAAAGGATGATCCGGCGATGGGAGCAGGAGAAAAGATGAAAGAGGCGGTCACAAGGAGCTTCGAGCATAGTAAAGGTACGGTGGAGGAAGCTGCAAGATCAGCGGCGGAGGTGGCGTGTGATGCGGCGGAAGCGGTGAAAGAAAAGGTAAAGAGTAGCGTTTCCGGCAGAGAGGCGACGCAGCAACAATCGGAGGAACTTTGAATTCGTCGTCGTTTTTATCCCATATTTGATCGATTGGTATATCTAAACGACGCAGTTTCGGAAGAGGATTTCTTTGCCGACCGACGGCTACATCACATGCTTTTTCTTTATACAACGACCACGTCACATGTCTTATTGCTGTTCTTCCTTTTTCTTAGCGGAAATAAAATATCTTAGATTCTCCCTTTTTCCAGCAGGTTAGTGAAAAAAATGGATTCAATAATGTATTCTTCCTTTTTTTGCATCGGATTTGAGATCCCATAATCAAATAATTCTAGAGTTTATCTACCTACTAAACTTTTGACCCAAATATCTATTTTCTTTTGTTGGTGCCAACTAGCCCAAAATATCTATTTTGTGACCCAAAATATCTCTACAAAAAAGCATGAAAATAATAATATCTTTGAGAAAGACAAAACGATAGATATTATTTTACTTATCTTGAGATGCAAAACAGTGATACAATGTAACCTTACCTGACAAATTTGAACTGATTTTCGATATCAAAGTTAAAATCCCATCCTCTTGAATTTTCTAGTCATAACAAGATAGAAAATATTATTTTCAAAAAAAAAAAAAACAAGATGAAAATATTGATCATGCACAGCATATATAATGTAAAAATGCTAAATTTTGGTATTTGTTTAATGTTTTTACGGAAACTAAGATTAAAAAAAACGAATTTAATTTGAACGAGCTTTAAAAATCGGAAAAAACAAATATCAGTAAACTTGACTCAATTTTGGTTTAACTTAAAATCGATTGATATCCTTAATTAATCATTAATCATTCGCCCCTAGGATAAACTCTAACCATGGGCATGTCAATTTTTCAGACAGCTATTTCGTGGCAGTATCGCATTTAATAAAGAAGTCGGCTCTGAAAGTTAAAAAACAAATCAAAATAATATTTTTTTGGAAAAAACAAGGTAATTTGTATGTAATAAAATAACCCCAAAAAACTAGGATAAGAAGGGAAAATGCACATTCGGTTAATCCCAAAAATCAAAACTCGTCTTATCCTAATTACAGCGTTGAACAGAAACCGCTCTCGTCTCTCTCTCTAGATGGCTCGTTCTCTATCCCTTTCATTTTCTCTCTCTAAAGGCCGCGTCACCGCAGCTGTAGCCTCTCTCCTCCCTTCATCACACCTCGTTTCCTTCCGATCTCAATCCTCCCATCGTCGGGCAAGCCACGGCGGCGATCTTTACGAAATCGACACCGCGGCCTCTCAATCGCACTCGGATCCTCTGATCCAGAAGCTCGAGGACGCCGTTCACCGGATATTCGTCCGTCGAGCAGCACCTGATTGGCTCCCGTTTGTTCCCGGTGCGTCGTATTGGGTCCCGCCTCCCGGATCTGGATCGCAGTCTCACGGTATCGCACAGCTCGTTGCGAAGCTGGCCAATCCGTTAACAGACGAAGAATCGCTCTCCACCAATTCGTCTCACGGATGGCCTTCCTCTGATTATTTCCTTAAAGGTTCGTATTTTTGGTTTGATCGTTAATGCGGTTGTTGAAAATTCCCAAATTTTGCGAATTGGAAATTTTTTTAACGAATCGTTAATCTGCTAAGTTTTTTTCGACCATCCTTAGCTACCCGCTTAATTGCATCTGAATTTGATATAAGTTAAAAAAAAGTTCGTTTTCAGATAATTAATCATCTAGTGCCGTTGCTCGATGTTGTTACAAGGTTCTGAATCGGGAGATGAAGAAATATAGTAGTATATTATAACATTTAGAGAAGAATTGTGGTCTGAGAATTGTTTCGTTATTCATTAACAACAACATATGGTTTTGGTCGGTGGGTTTAGGTGTACAACCACAATTGATGGAGGCTAAAACCGAGACGACCTCAAATACTGAGTCTCACTCCGAGGATGAGGAAGGGTAGAAGCTCGTTGAATCTGCCGGCGTTTGGATTGAAGTTTGCAGGCCCTTTTGGATCTGTAGATTTTGTCAAGGACACGGGTCGGGACAATTCTGACGACCGAACCAAGTGCAAAGACGCCACCATATAGACGAGACGACCAGGTTTCTTTAGTAATATCCCCAAATGTGTAAAATTCGAATAAGAATAGGACTTGTAGCATTTCCCTCTGATTACGTTACAATGCTGTTGTATATATTTTTCTGTTAATAAGTCTGTATTTTTCTGATCGTTTTGCTATGTTTGGTTAAATGTCGGAAACATTTGCATACCTCCTCCGATACAAACTCTTTCTAACAGCTTTCTTGATTGATTAGTTCAAAACATGTACTTCGATTACAAACATTCTAATACAAAAGATTTCAAAATACACAACGCAAACTTGTTTTGCAAAAGAGAAGTTCAGTCTTGAAACTAAAATGGAAAACACTGTTAAGCAAAGGATTTATATTACACAAATCTAATTATCCTAAAACATACGATAACACATGCATACAGCTCCAATGACTGCAGCCCACAAGGTTTTTTTTGTTTGTTTTACCCAAAGTTATTTTAGCTTATACTCGTGCTACTTTGTCTTTTCCACGACAAGCTTTTCTACTTTGTCCACCAAATTATTTTTGGAATTTAAGATGTTCTTTATGTCTTTAATAAACATATGTTCTCGTAATACCCCTGAGTTAGAAGAAATAGAACCCAAAGAGATATAAGTCATTGCATATATGAAAAATCATTTGATGTTGTTATATATATAACAAAATATTGTAATAGAACATGAGTTTATTTGATTTCTATGTATATTTCATCATTGTTTTAAATAGTAAGACAATATCTGTTTTTTATATATTAGTATCTTTCTTTAAGAGTCATGTGTTACATTTTTTGAAAAACTATGTAACTTTTTTTTTATTGTATATCATCTAATTTCTGTAATATTTTATTTTTGATCGATAAAAAAATATTTCATTTCTGTAAATACGTACAAGTTTTTTAATTGCTTTTGTATACCACATAATATCTAACAAATATTTTTCCAAAATGCATCTGTTAAACAAATGAAGTGTGGTATTGTATTCACTAACCTTCACAAAACTGCCGATTATCGATTTTTAATTTTTGTGGTAAGCTATAATTAGTAAAATTTATTCGTTTGGTTTAATTTTAGAGGTCAGCCAAATTTATAAAAACTAGAACACCCATTGTTAAATTAGTTCGTTTTATGTTTAAATTTAGTCAAGTTCATAGATAAATTATTTACCAAATAAAGAAAAATGTGTTTCTCACAAATTTGTTTTTATAAATACTATATGTTGATGTTGTTTTTACTCTAACAAATATCTTACAACCAAAATATGAATAATTTGATAATTTTTGTGTTAGTTACAGTTTTATACTTTAGGTTAAATGAAGCTGCTTCTTGCAAGAGAAATCATATAGTATTTCACAATGAACTCGATTCTAACAATGAGCTCTATATTTATTGTCGCAAACAGCTTCGTGGTGATATAAAAACTCACATAATGAAATATAAGGACCCTTTTTTCATAATTGATTTTAGAGATAATCCTGTTCCACATACAACATGATGGAATTGCGTTCTTAAGTACGGACCTACCCATAGTTTTATTGCTTCTTTTGAAGCATATCATTTAAATCTTAAACGATGTGGCCAGCTACGTTCATGGACTGCCAAATTTGATGGGATTTGGTTTACAAAAAGATATTGGGATCTACCCGGTTTAGTACTACGATGGAATTTTACATAGATTTAATACTACGATGGAAATGAAATGTTATCCAGTAAAATATTTTTCTTTATTTTGTTTTGTGTTTTAGAATAAGAGTTAAGTACTCATTTGATGTTATATATATAAAACAAAATATTGTAAATGTGTTTTCATATACTATTGTGGTACTTTTCTTTAAGAATCATGTGTTACATCTTTTTTAAAAAACTAGGTAATCTTCATACATTATCTAATTTCTATAATATTTCATTTATGTATTGACAAAAAAAAATACAGTATTTCATTTCTGTAAATACATAAAAGAATTACAGCACCTATGCATTATACAGTTGCCACAAAACTCAGCCGGAAGAAACAGATAATTCATCGCATGAACCAGAAACATCAAAGTTGTACGTCCATTTCTCAAAAACAGATCTAAACTCAGAAACATCTCTGTGATATCGAGACAAGAGACAAAGCACTTTGAACTTAGTGTTAGGATCCAACTCAACTCCCTCCTCAATGCATTCCCATAAAATCTTCTTCACTTTATCCTTCTCTTTCTCCTCGCACAAACCGGAGATAATAGTCCGATAAGTCCGTCGATTCGGCATAACCCCAGCTTCTCTCATCTTGGATAAGACAGAACAAGCTTCATCGATCCTTTTAGCACGCACAAGTCCCTTGATTGCTACCGTATACGACACAACATCTAACGGATACTTCTCCAAGATGCATCGGTTAAACAAACGAAGCGCAGTATTGTATTCACCAACCTCCACAAGACCGTCGATCATCGCAGTATGAAAATGAGCATCGAGACGGATCTTCTTTCTGATGATCTTTTCGTAAATACCAACTGCGTCGCGAGCTGGAGCACCTCCTAGACAGAGCGCAGTGAGAAATCCAGTGTACGTATAACAATCCAAAGCTAAATCTTTGTTAGACATGTTGCAGAATACTTTCAACGCGTACGAGCCGTGACCACTCTTGGAGAAACAGTTTATGAGCGAGTTTCCGGTTACCAGATCTAACTCCGTTCCTATACCATCGGCGAAACTAGGAAGCAGATCGAACTCTCTAGACAAACATACACTAGACACCACCGAAGCAAAAGTATAACGATCCGCCACAAGCTTCCTTTTCTTCAAGCTGGTGAACACGTTGCGAGCTTCTTGGAACCTCCCGAGTCTTGTGAAGGTGTGTATCATCACATTGCAAAGAACAATATCTGGAGCTAAACCTTTAGACTGCACTCTACTTAGCACACTAAACGCTTCGTCCACCATTCCAAGATCCATAAACCCTTTGAGTAAACTAGTATACGTCACTAGATTCGGGGAGCAACCGATCTGAATCATCTTGTTGAACAAATCAACCGCCTTTTGAGGCTCTCCTGAACGGAAAAACCCACTGACCAACATGCTCCAGACATTAACAGACACGGAGACTCCACTACAAACCATCAATGCAACCACTTGAAACCCTTGAGCGACGCAGCCTGTTCTACAGAACACTCCAAGGATCTGCCCAAACCTCTCACTGTTGGGATAAAAACCTTCCCTAATCATCATCTTCAAAACTATCTTAACCTTAACCGAATCCCTTCTACTGCACAAGTGACTCAACGCAATGTCGAAACTAAAGAAGTTCCGAACACGGATCCCTTCGAAAACTTCCAGAGCTCGATCAACAAGATCGTATTTGAAAAGAACATCCATCATCATGTTCATGGCACGAGTATTGGGCACATATCCGAAACTACTCATGCCTTTGTAAACCTCGATAGCCTTGTCATATAAATGACCACGCCAAAAGATTTCCAGCAATAGCAATAAAACTCGAGGCTTGATTGCACAGCCTGATAGTCTCAACTCCTCCACGACTCGATCAACGCTTTTGTATCGCCGAGCTAGTTTCTCAACAACGCCGACCATGTGATCAAATGCTCGGTCATCGTGGAAGTAGTTGTTTTGCTTCGCGCACCAGAAGAAGAAACTCAAAGTTTTTAGGTCGGAAGGGGATTCTCGTAAACGAGAGTAGACATCGTCGTGGGTGAGTGGTTTCAGAGCAACTCGACGAGAAAATTCACCGGTTTCTCTTGCTTTCGGCGAGAACTGACCGTCAATCGAAGAGAAACTGAGCGCGTTAAGGATTTTTCTCCTCTGCTTTACCCAACTGCATCTCCATAGCATTTTACCCTCTGCGCCAAAATCCTAACCATGAAAGAAATTTCCTTAAGAAATTGAGAATTTTCCGGGAAGGAATTAGAAAGAGGGAAAGTTTGTGGCTTTGAAAAGGAAAACCGCAAGCAAAGTTAGCGAAAAGCAAGAGACGGCGAAGGGTTTTGGGTGGGTATAAGGAAGTTAGGACGAAGAAGACTCGAACTAAACCCTGCTTGTGGCGGAGGCAGCAAGGGATGATGACTATACCGGTTTCAGTGGTTTGGTTCTTTAGAAATCGGTACAATCCGGTTTTGATAATTAACAGAAGAATTTACTGTTCTCGTGGTCGTAATTAGTTATCATATCGATATAAAAGAATTTATCAACGATAGACTGCATGATTCAGTAAAGTTTGGCTATTTTTGATTAAGAGAAATGAAGAGAAAAAAACATTAAATTACGACAAAATATTTCTACATTTAGAAACTGCAAGTAACCTCGCATTTTACGAGTGATACGTATAGAAATGTAAACTATCCAAAGCTATATGAACATGTGAAGGTTGGGACTTGGGAAGAATATAAAAAAGAAGGAGACAATTTTCGACTGATTGTGAGTCGGAAGCTCATAGCTCTGAAGTTGCTTCTCGTCCCAAAATCTCTCGGTTTGTTCGTTTCAGTAGAGAGTTTCCGGTAGACTGAGAATTCTGAAAGAGCATGTAGAGACAGAACAAACACAGTCCTGTTTCACACAGAAGAAACAATAGCCAGAAACAGGTTAGGCAGGTTCGTTTACATACATTTGAGACGAGGAAGAAGAAGAGTCTCCAAAATTAAATGCTACAACATAATCAAAACATCTGGGAACCGGTACATTCCTACCTGCATAAGCAATGGTCACACCCGATATAATTCGTCCCAGAGCTGCCAAGAAGTAAAGACAGATCACGACCTGAAAGAAAGAAACATCCGAAAGATAACACAAACTCAGTTTAGAACTCTGCCAATAAGTAAAACCATATAACTCGTCGCATCAGTGGATTCCGAAGAATGTTAGTCAATGTCCTCAAACATCAGTTCCATAAATGCTCGAGTTTAGTTATATACTTTTGCCATTCAGGGACTTAGATTATACACAGGTGAACTAAGAGAAGTATCTCTTCTAATGTAATAACCGAGGAGACCAACTTGCCTTAACAAATAGCCTCTTGTCATGTCCCGTTGCTGCAACTCGCAAAACGGATTCAGCTGCTCCAACGGTGTTAGCTAAGCGTGCAACGATGTTACTGGCTGTATCCTGTGATATCTGCCACTCTAATGGATCCACAGGTACCCTTCACACATAAAAGGTTGTTATTTTGTACATCATGTGAATGCAAGAGAAGTGCACCAGTGATCATCAAATCAATAACACTTTTGGAGTTGATGACTTCTGCATTGATCGCAAAGGAGGGATGAAATTTATGGAATTATGAGAATAACACAGTCAAACACAACTAGTTGCCAAAAGAACTCGTGCTTATGAAGATCAAAAGCAGATACATTCACAGAAACAAAAGCTTGAGCTTCATATTCTAATTCGGTTTGATGAATCAAACAAAAAAGAACCCTTTCGTATGATGAACATGAAGAAGTAGGCAATTTGCAACAAGAAAGAAACTTTAACATCCACACACTCAATTTGATCAAATAAAGCAGCCAACACAAAGAAACTTGAAAACCCACATGATTATGTGAAAACTAAAGACAGCAAAAGCACACTCAATTTGAACAGATCAAGCAGCCAAAGCAATTTTTTTTTTTTTAAACTGTCGGCTTCGATCGACAAATCAGAGACCGGAAGACAAACAACCCTAATACTCGAATCAACAAAACTTGCAGCAAAACCGAAAATACGAGGGCGAAGTGTGGGAATCTTACGAGACATTGAGTTGACGAAAAAGAAGACCGAGAATGGCGAGGGAGGATAAGAGAACGATGAGAACATCGGAAAAGAGGGAGAGAAGAGTCGCGTTTCGATTAGCGCAATGGTGATACACAAGCGTCCCGCTTATCAGCAATCCTATCGCCTTCCCCATTTCCCCCATCTCTTCTTCTGACAGAATTTTCCCGGAATGTTTCTTTTTTCCGACATTTTCATAAAAAACAATGAAACAGCGACGAGTTTCGATTCGGTTTGAGTTCCGATTTGGTGGTTTGACCTTGGTTCACGCTCGATTTTGCCTTGGGTTGATAAGAAAATTACCAAATTCTAATGTGAGTTTTCGGTTAAGCGTAATATCATAATTTTTATCCATCTGTTTTTCTTAGGATTTTTGGACACTCGAACAAATCGAATATAAAATTGGATCACGGTTTATGTTTTGATCGTAGTTGCTGGAATTTATAAATCACATTTGTTTTACTCAAATTGATGGGATGAGCCAGCCCGTGCAGTAGTGCAACACATGTGTTTACTCTTCACTAAACAACAATTTAGAATCATTTCAAGAAACCGAGAACTGCAGAAAATACATTACAAGAAAATGTGTTTTCGGCATTAGAGAGTGGAGACCACATAATCGAACAGCAATGGGAAGATAACAGGAATCCAAGAGTTATTAATTTAACAGTGCCAAATTGATAAGCAGAGTAAACCAAAGCCAGCCAAGAATTACATTAGCCAGGTCCGACTTTAGGGATATCGTAGTGCTCACTCATGTTAGCCAGATACTGATTGAAATCCTCAATCCTGTTACGGTGAGACTTGTTCGCTTCCTTGGCTAGCTTCTGCACATCCAGCCTCTGCTTCTGCTCTATGTACCGTCTCTCTGCAGGTGTTAAGTGATCATCATCATGCTGAAATTTCGCATCCTCGCTCGCTTTTTCGCTCCTATCCTGTTCCTCTTCTTCTCCTTCAATTAGTTTACCCAATGCTTCTGCGTTTTCTCCTATAACCAAACCCAATATAGCCAATCAACAACATATCAGTTTTCTTCTGTCCATGAATGTCAAAAAAAAAAACAACTTTGAGGAATGAAGCGGTCATGTCTACCTTCTATGAGTTCGTGTTCAGTAATTTTAAGAGCTACTTCTTCTTGATTCTTCTGCTTCTTCTTCTTCTTCTTTACTCCACCTGCTTTCACGTCTAAAGCCTTCCCTTTTAGCTTTAGCTTCCCACCAATAACATTTTCATATGCTGACATCTCTTGGCTGCTAGTAAGAACACAATACCACAAAACACAAGTTTATTAGAAGTGAAACTGCAAACTGGAAATAATGAGCTCAAGTCTCAAGTTTTTCATTCATGGGGTATCATACAGACTTTGAGGCACATTATTCAGTAAGAACAAGATACCACAAAACAAAAGTCTAGATTTTTACAAACTGGAAGGCAAGAATGAAAGCCGCTCAATAAAAAATCAGTGACTTATTGAAACATTGATAAGTAAAAACTACCAACTTAGCAAACGGAGAGGTTGAAATTGTACAAATCATTAGTAAACATAAACAATATTCATCTACAAGGTTCCAAGATTTCTCCGTCAACATGCTAAAATTCAACAAAAATCAAAGATTAATCAGCTAATCTTTCTTTCTTACCCCGTGAATCAATCAGAGATCCTAGACCTAGGCTTCCAACACCATCCTAGCTAATCAATCAAACAAGCAAAGAGCCATTACATAACCCAGATCTATACTGTATACCCTAACAGTCGACAGAGAATCCATAGCTGCGAAAACGTACTCTACATAATTTCCACACGGAGAAAAACAACAGAAAAATCCAGAGTCACAAAAATCGAAACAGAAGCATGAGCTAAAACTCAAAACCCTAATCAAATCAATCACCTGAAATCGAAAGAGGAGTTTGCAGAACGTGAGAACGAGAAACGGGTTCTTTTCGTTTTTTTTTTTCTGTTTAAAAAAAGAGAAGGAATTGTTTTCCAATTTATTTATTTCCTGCGCAAATCAAGTCTGTGGGCTTCCCGCTTAAGAAACCCAGGCCCAATATGATTTGTTTTCCAATCCATATATAAATGATAAAAAACGATGCCGTGTCATTGTTTTCCTTGGCAAAGGCAACTAAAATAAGGGTTTTCAAATTTGGTTCTACCGCAAATGGTCAGAAACCAAACTGAACCAAACCAAAACGGAAAGCTTCGAATCGATTTTCGAATAGCCATGTATCCAAAAACTGATTCAATTTGGAGTAAGATAGTTCAATTTGGTTCCCCAGCCTCTGTTCATCAGAAACCCTGATTTTCGTCGCCGGAACTTTTGACTACGCCTTCTGTTGGATTTTTTTGTTTTGTTTCCTCTCTCCGTCGTTTAAAATTGAGGGGAAAATATGACGAGTAAAGTCTCCTCTAGTGGAGAGCTGTTGAGCCGGTGGAGGAGAATCGAGGAAGACGAAGAGGAGAATGACGGTTCTGATCCCTCTACACTGCGGCGTCTCAACCAGCGCAAAGAACAATGGTTCCTACTATATCTCTCGCTGGCTCTGATACTTCACTTTTAATTTGAGTGTAATCCGAAATCATACAAGTTTTGCAGCGATTACATCCTCGGATTTTTATATAATTCACGCTGATGATTTTCTCCAGGTTTACAGATGCATTCACTTTATTGATATCTTTGCCGAGAGATACTCATATTTGGTGTGGGTATGGCGATGTAATGGGGCCTCTTCTTGAGACATTCTACAATTTCTTTAAAGATGATAGAGATGATTCACCTCTTAAGGTCTTGTGGAAGAGAATCTCTGGAGAGATGCGGCTTTGTGCCCAATGCATTTGTCAGCACCATCAGACGCAGGAGATGTATGAAAAGGAGTATGAGTGCGCTTCTGTTGGTCCACTACTTGCCGTGTTGCGAAAACTTGATGAGGAAAGGGTGACTACTCACTTGCAAGAGATCAACTCGAAAGTAGAAAAAGGAACATATGATCCAGATCATCATCATGCAGAAGTTGTTAGTGTAATGTACGAGGTACTGTAGTATATTGTAGCTCTCGCTTTTCCTTTGACTCGAATAATTACTGGATTGTTATTTTCATTGGTGAACTATCTGCGTGATCAACGGACTCTTATGATTTGATGTGTCATTTCTTCGCATCCTTGGATTGGCATCTTATAACTATGAGGCTATGTTTTTTGGTGTCAGGTTTTGATGTTTCCGTTCTTCTTTGACGATATGTCCTTATGCGCTGAGTTTGAGAAATTCATTGAGTCAATCGACAACATTCATGAGCTTGCATTTGCTGAGAATCAAGAATTTCCGGTATGGTCATAACCCGTGGAGAGCTTCTTGTGTTTCCTATACTAAACTAAATCTCTCTGACTTGCTATATTTTCGTGTTTCAACCTTCATAGGGTGTGTATGCACTCCTTTTTCTCAATAGAAGGGTGCGTGTAATTGGTTACCGCTTGGCCAGGGCCATGGGGAAGTTGAGGTATGTTTCCCTTTTATAAATAGGCAAAGTAAATTCATAGCTAAGTCTATTCTCAGGATACTTGGTGTTTGTGAAACTTTGATTGCTATAATGTATGTGATATTACCTGCTGCCATGGCAGGTCAGCAGCCCAGTTGGAACGCCTTCAGCCATTGCTCAAGAAATTCATTGGAATTCTGGAGATGGAGGGACTGCCTTCTGCATCTCAGGAACCGAGGCCGCGGATTTATCTAGACCGCTCATCTATATGGCTTGGGATGACATCATTGTAAGAGTTAGTGTCTAAATCTCCTCTTACAGTCTTTTTCTTATCATGTTTTTTCAATATTTTTCTTGATATGCTGATTCCTTAATATTTTCTGCTTCTTAAAGGCTTGAGTTCTTAGAAGGCCCTGCTTTTGAAGAGGGGATATTGGAGCCTTATCCCATTTTTGTTGATACAGTGTTGAATCATATAAGCGGTGATTCACCTGAATTTTCGCTGGCTGTTAATTGCCTGAAAGAGCTATTTAAGACACTTGGTATGGTAACTATTGTCATTTTGCAAAGTACTCGGTTTATCTTGAAGCTCTATATTATGTTAGTTGACACATTCTTATATGATGTCTCAAAGGTTGTAAGCTTTGGCTTAGGTCTACCTTGTCCCCAAGTGTGATGCGTAACACGTTGTTGGGTCAGTGTTTCCATACGAGAGCCGAGAAGATCCACAAAGCCATTTTTGATCTTTTCCAGCCATTATTACAGGCAAGCTTGAATTAGTTTCTCTGACATATATGATTTATCTAATGAGATTGACATAATTTCATGTGTTTTGGGCTCTTTGATTTCATTTTACTTACCTTGCCATATTATGCATATCCTCCCTGTCCAGTCCCTTGAGGCTTTGCGAGATGGTGAGCATGAAAAGCAACGTAGACACTTTCTCTACTTTCTCCTTCATCAGGTCCCAGTTAGCAGTAACTTCAGCGTTTTAGCTAGAAGAATTGGCCACAAGGTAGTTCTTGTTCTTTCTCACTATCACACATCTGCTGCAATTTTTTTTTCTTCTTCACCAAACTTTTAAAATTTATTTTCAGATTGCTCTTCTTATTGTACTTAGAGGTTACACGATGAACCCACCCTGTCCTCCCTTTGAGTGCGCACACATGTGGTTAGTGTAACTGGGCCTATCTTTTCTCTTGCAGCTGTTTGTTGTATCTGATACTTGAGGAATTGGCTTCTCTTTCATCCTTGGTTTTGAATTTCTATCAAATACTTATTACATGAGCATGAAGGATATTAAGTATGACGATTCTTGTTCATATATATCAAATATTGTAATTGTGATTTTTACTCCCCACAACTTCCCGTTCGTTTATGGCATATCTATTTTGTATGTTGGTTGAGGACAGTACGTTTTCTCATAGACTATTTATGGAAGTGAACTGATTTGACAGGGGACCATCTCTTGTGTCGTCGTTTAAAGATTCTTCACTTCATATTTCATTGCGACAACCTGCTATTGATCTTGTCCAAGCTATACTGGTATCTGATGCAACGGCCCTACTAGCTTCGCTGCTACGTAATAATTCTGGTACATATATGGGCAATGAGGTAAAATATGACGAAGATGACAGTAATCTTCCCTTTTCCCATGCTGTGGAAGATGTAAGTGATCGTCCGTGGAGTTACTTTACCCAGCAGAGCAAAATTACTCTTGGGGAGTGCAAAGAGTGGATGTGCATTCCGATGCTCTGGATTACTACTCTTACAAATACAAATCTTCTAAACGTTCCAGTATCGGTATCCCAAGCAGTATTTTGGTCTCGATCACGTTTTTGTTTGGTAGAATCTGAAAAGAGTGATGAGATGACGGTTGATATCGAAACTTGGCTTTCATCTTCTGCTGTTGAAATCAAAGGCACGCTTGGATGGAAGGTAGCTACAGGATCTGATGACGGGGGGCCAGGAAAGGAGTCCAAAAACTCTGTGACAGTATCAAAGATGTGTCTTACGTTGATACGAACACTGAAAAGGTACTTTTTGATTTTACTGTTGTGGTAGGCAAACCGGTAACTCTGTATTACGATTTGTAATAGTGAGGCTTTTGGGTTTTGATTTTGTAGATTGACCACTTGTTTTCTGGTCCAAATGGGCGAAGACTGTCGAAAACAGTGGACCTGGGTACCAGGGATGGCCGAAACCTTCATCCTTTCTCTTTCAGACCCAGATGATGTACGTAATGGCCCGAAACGATAACTGGGTACCATCTCAAGAGATGATTACTTTTTATATAAAACACTGGTTCAGCTGCGTGTAAAGTTGAGCAATGCTGATAGCGTTGTTTTTGTTGACAGAATATAAGGCAGTTTGGAAAGTCTATGCTGGAACACGTTTCAAATACCAGAGGTCTGTCTTGTGGGCTGAAGTTTCTCTGCTCTCAAAGTTCGCATCTCCTATTTGTTTTTTCCGGAGTTAGACATGTTTTACAGCAGGTACGCAGTAGCTAAATTTCATTCAGCATATAGGAGGATATACATACAATGTGTCTTTTAACTATCCATTTTGAAGCTTATCTCACGAAGTGCAAGTTCAGTAATAATCTGCATTTTTCTGCTCTGTACTTAATGCTATTCATAATGTTTAATCTTTGCTGAGGCTACAAAAGGTCCACCCGTTGCCACTATAGCAACTGAAATTCTAGGTTGAGCAGTCACAATTTGTGTTTGTGAGGTTCAGTTTTATTTATGAGTATATTTTCTCCTGTAAGATAAATCTCTGACTTGCGACTGTTCTTATATTGCTTATATTTATTTTTGCTGATTTTGGCAGGTACATTTGAGCTCTGTTCTACAAAGCTTTCAGATCCTGCACCATTTTTTTTTTTTATTATTCAAGTTGCTGAAGGAAGAGGATGTCGGGATTACTGGCACTGTGAAGAGTTCCGCAGGGGGATTCTTGACGCAACCTGACTTTAATGCTCCTCCTGTGATTGAGGGCAGAAGTTCCTTGAGTGCTACCCAGGAGTTGCTGAAGTTTCTCTACTCGCTGGCAGAAGTTGCCTGGGGCGCGATAAGGAAGTGCTTAGCTGAGGGAAAGGCTTTCATCCATCAAAATCTTTACCAGGTATTTTTTACTGAACCTTTGTTATACTTATATTGATTGTGTTTTATTCTACTGTCCTGTTGGGTGTCTATATTTGAGCGTTATATATGATTCAAAAAAGTCGAGCGTGGCATTTTGCTTAGGTTCCAATTAACCTTATTTGGCAGTTGACATGTGTACGTTTGCTTGAGATTCTTCCTGTCGTTCTGGGAAAACTTAGACTAAGCCGTGAAGAGTCCTGTGCTACTAGAGGAACTTTGAAAGATGCATCTGATCTTAAATGGCTTCCTGATCTCATCGATTGGGGAAGGTCACAACTTAAAGTTGTTGTTGCATATTGGAGGCGAGCATTATTGGCTTTGCTAGACATCTTACAAGGATCAAAGAGTGACGCTTGTTCCTCGGCAGTGCAGGCTATCAGACGTGTTCTATCTGCTGGTAAGTGGTTTTCCTGCTAGTCAATAGTTTCTAATTGGCAATTTAGAATTATTTTTCTATGGTAATATAATTCATCATGCTCTGCCTCTTCTTAAATTAGATGATCTTGACATCGAGCAATTAGCAGAACAGATCTCACGCCTTGTTCCCAAGGCAAATGAGTACCAGATTCTCAAACCTGTTGATGTTGTTGGCAAAGAACCAGATAATATGATGGATATAACGGAGGATGAGACTGAGAAGGAATCATTGAAGAATTTACCTAGTCTGCAGAAGTCTCACCAACTTGATACTATTAAAACTCTTCCACCTATCAAAAGCGTCTCACAGGTTACCTCTCTGAAGAAGACTACTCCTAGTATTGGTACTTCAAAGTTTTCCGCAACAGTTGTCTCAGAGAAAGATGTTTCAGTAAGCTCCAGCAATATTGTTAGGGACCTTCCCACCACAAACGCTGAACCAAGCAAGGTTGGTAGTATGAATAGGGAAGCAGATAATAGACAGAATGTGGGAGGTCCTCTTTCATTTGATAACAGAGCCAACTTAAAGAATGTTACTGATGAAGTCATCTCTCGTGTAACTTCAAAAGGGGCCCAGAAATCTGCGATTTCCAACACAAAAGGCGTGGATTTGAGAAAGGTCGTTATTGAGACGGAGGTTGATCCACTGGACTTGGCACTTAAATCTCTGAAACCACAGTCACTACCCCTGGCAAAACCAGGGCCCATTGTTCCCAAACGACAAGTCATTCAACTTTGTGCACCTGTAAATAAGAAATCCGATCGTTGGCAGAGGCAAGAAGCCGGATTTAAAAGATTCAGGCCACCGAGGCTTGAAGATTGGTTTAGAAAGATTTTGCAAATGGACTACTATGCAGTAGTGGGATTGGCGTCAACGAATAAAGATGAGAATAAGAATGTCGGAAAGTTTAGGGAAGTTCCAGTGCGCTTCGACTCACCTGAACAATATATACAGATTTTCCAGCCCTTGGTTCTAGAAGAGTTTAAAGCACAGTTGCAAAGTTCCTTCCAGGAGATATCGTCATTGGAGGAGATATATTATGGTGTTCTGTCAGTTTTATCGATTGAAAGGGTAGACGATTTTCACTTTGTTCGTTTTATGCAAGACGAAAATGATGACCCCAACTCGAAAAGTTTCTCTGAGAATGACTTGGTTTTGTTCACAAAAGAGCATCCAGAAAACAGTAATGTCGGTGTTAATATGATTGGAAAGGTATGTGGTATTTGTTTTGCTTGCTTGTGCGTGATAAAGTAGAATAGGAAAACATATGATTGAAAGCCATCAAGGTATTATAGTAGCTGGTTTGATATATGGAGGAACCTAGTTTGAAGTTTCAGTGAATTTTTATTTGATTAGGTTTACTGTGAGTAAAGGGTTATTCCTGATGTTCTAATACTTGAACATAGTTGCTGGATATTATACATTGTAATGAGATAGAATGATCAGGATAAGTATTTGGGCCTTGTTAGCTTGTTCTTTTTTCACTTATTTTGTCACATCTCATTCTGATCTTCACTGAACTTGCTGTTTCTTAGGTGGAAGGACGGGAATGGGATGATAAAAAACGGTCCAGTATTTTGAATGTACGCTTGTATCTTCAGAATGCGTTTTCACGACTTAATCAAGCTAGAAGGAATCTCTTGGAACGTAGCCAGTGGCATGCAAGTCGCATTCTAAACATTACATCCCAAGTTCGAGAGTTTCAAGCTCTGTCATCCATTAGGGATATTCCTATCCTTCCTGTGATCTTAAGTCCTATGAGCGACTCTAGCTATGATTCTGAAATAAAAAAATCAGATCTGCGTTCACTACCACATTCGCTACAGCAAATACTCAAATCATCTTTCAATGAGAGTCAGCTTCAGGCTATTAGTGTTGCCATTGGCTCATCCACTTTGACGAAGGCTCTTGACATTTCACTTATTCAGGGCCCTCCGGGTTAGTTGTTTTTTCTCCTTATCATTAATAACCAATTTTTTATTTATTTATACTATGCTCTGGGTAGTCATTTATTTTCCTTGTCAATAGTAGCCTACTATGATCTATAATATGCTCTGGTTAGGATGATTAGCATCTTACGCTAGTCTTTGATGTTTAGTGATAGTAAAGAAATTTTGTTTGCTTGATAGGAACTGGAAAGACTCGCACTATTGTTGCCATTATTAGTGGCTTGCTTGCATCTATTTCACGTAGAACAAGTGACAATGGAAATTCTGAGCAAGATCATAGCTCTTCTGCAACTTTTAGGCAGAGAATGAATCCGAATGTGGCTCTTGCAAGGGTATGGCAAGATGCAGCTCTGGCTAAACAACTAGAGGCTGATGGGGAAACAAATAAAAAGATGGCAGAAAAAATTGGCAGAGGAAGGGTATTGATTTGCGCTCAGTCAAACGCTGCAGTTGATGAATTAGTTTCAAGAATATCTAGTCTAGGCATTTATGGCAGGGATGAGAAGATGTTCAAACCGTATCTTGTGAGGGTCGGAAATGCGAAAACTGTTCATCCAAATTCAATGCCCTTCTTTCTGGATACTCTTGTTGAACAGCGTTTAGCTGAGGAGAGAATGCGGATAGACAAAGCTAAGAGTAACAAGGCTGCAGATTCTTCTGCGTTGCTGCGCTGTAATTTAGAAAAGGTCGTTGATCAGATCACCCAATTTGAAGCCAAGCGTGCAAACTTAAACCAGGAAAGTTTAGACGCCAAAGAGAAGCTGGGGAATAAAAACCTCCACAAAGATGATGATGGCAAGCCAATGTCTGATGCAGAGCTAGGGATAAGACTGCGGCGGCTATATGAGCAAAAGAGAAAAATTTACAAAGATCTTAGTGCGGTTCAGGCTCAAGAGAGAAAAGCTAACAATGAAATTAGAGCATTGAAACATAAATTGAGGAAGTCCATTCTCAAAGAAGCTCAAATAGTCGTTACAACCTTAAGTGGCTGTGGAGGAGATTTGTATAGTGTGTGTGCTGAATCTTTATCAGCCCATAAATTTAGCACTCCATCTGAAGATAATTTATTCGATGCCGTAGTGATCGACGAGGCAGCTCAGGTGAATATTCTATATGCTTGATTGTTTTGCATTGTTGTTTTTTTTTTTTTTTTTTTTGCATTGGTGTTCTTGCCACAACTGATTACTACTTTGCTCTTTTGGCTTTATAGGCTCTGGAGCCAGCTACATTGATTCCTCTACAGCTGTTAAAGTCAAGAGGAACGAAATGCATAATGGTGAGAAATAGTTCACTTGTGTCGCTAAATGTTGTATGAAATCTGTAGTTTTATCTAATAGAGTTGCCTGTTATTGAAGGTTGGAGATCCAAAGCAGCTTCCAGCAACCGTTCTCTCCAACATTGCCAGCAAGTTTTTGTATGAATGCAGCATGTTTGAACGCTTACAAAGGGCTGGATACCCTATCCTCATGCTTACCCAGCAGGTATATTATTATTTGATTTCCGGGGATATAGAAGTTATCCTTTCACATTATTTTTTCTTTGTTTGTTTTAAAATAATGCGATATCTGTTTTAAACTGGAAAATTGTGTCAGTGTCTGGAACTTGGGCTTACAATTTATCTTCTTTCTCTGTTAAAACAGTATAGGATGCATCCAGACATTTGCCGATTCCCATCTATGCACTTCTACGACAATAAGTTGCTAAATGGTGTTGACATGTCAAGTAAATCAGCCCCTTTTCACGAGAATCACTATCTTGGACCATATGTCTTCTATGATATTGTTGATGGCCAAGAGCATCGAAGTGGGGATTCTAGCTCCGTGTGCAATGAACAAGAAGCTGAAGCTGCTGTTCAACTGCTTAGATTTTTCAAAAAGAGGTATTGAATCATCTTAAGCACTCTGTTCACACACGTTTTAAAAGTTATTTAATATTATTGTCTCGTTGCTTACAGATATCCCTCTGAATTTGTCGGTGGAAGGATTGGCATCATTACCCCCTATAAACGTCAACTTGCGGTTTTGCGTTCTCGTTTCACTAGTGCATTTGGATCTCAAGTAGCAGCAGATATGGAACTGAATACTGTGGATGGGTTTCAAGGCAGGGAGGTTGACATATTAGTGTTATCCACTGTAAGAGCTACTCATTCTGCTCCTGATGGGAGCAATCAAAGTCGGATTGGTTTTGTTGCAGATGTTAGACGCATGAATGTTGCTCTCACAAGAGCCAGGCTCTCCCTTTGGGTTTTGGGTAATACACGAACCTTGCAAAGAGACCATAACTGGGGTGCTCTTGTGAAAGATGCAAAAGAAAGAGAAGCCATTATACCAGTTAAGAGACCGTACAACTGCATGTTTGGCGACAAAAAGACGGAACAGAAGCATTTTGAGAATCTTCCAAAGAATTGTCCTGAGCCTGAGAAACATCATTTGGGCCGCAGAGAACAGAGAGCAGAGATATCCTCTGATAGAAAAATGAGGAAATCTGATGGAGATGCTGTGCCTCTCTCGTCAAAAGGATCAGAGAGCAAGCAGAGCAGACGAAAAGCCAAAGAAGAAGCTTCTTCTCAAAGGGAAAAACTAGCTGCAAGCAGCGAGAAAGCAACATCCGAAGTGAATCCTAGGCGGAACCAAGAAAAGAGAGACAAAATGAAAGGTACAGAGAAAAGCAGCAATCCAGGGAATATGGGTGTAAATAGTTCCAAGAATGAAGATCCGAATGATTTGAAGAAATCTAAGAAGGCTTCATCAAAGCTTGACAGTAGCAAAAGGGCAAACCCCACTGATGAAACTGAACAGAGAGGGAAACAAATAAACAAAGGCAATGCTTCTAATCAAGGAGGTGTTGAAGACATGATATCCAAACGGAAACAACAGCGTGAAGCTGTTGCTGCCATTCTAAACACGTCTCTGATTCCGTCACATAAGCCCAAACCTCCAAAGCGACCTTTGTCTCCAAATTCAACTGCAAGCACCCACACGAGACCGGCTAAAGCGATCAAAGGTATGATTTCATTACATACCTAATCTGTTTATAAATGATGTTTTGTCTCGAATTCTCCTATGTCTGAATGCTGAAATTTTTCAATACATTCTTCTTATTTGCAGAATCCACCAGGAACAACACTAAACAAAGATAACAGACAAACAACTGATTTCTAAAATGTCATTTCCCTCAATCGTGAACCAGTTTCTGATTGCCGGTTTTCTGGGTGAGATTTATACATTCCCCAGGCATAATTATAGGTTCTCTCAAGTACAAACAAGCACTTCGGAGAAATTTTGGCTAACCTATGACCCGTGCCTTAAAAAAGTTTGGTAACTCCAATTACAATATTTTGGCTGTACAGTTGTCTGCTAAGAATTTACTTTTGTTCTGTATATGATTTTATTATTTGATACATGCCATATAATTTTACACTTTTTCTTTGTTTTTAGAAGGATTTTAGAGAAAAAATAGTTGGGATAAGTTTTTGATCAATTTTTTTGTTCCAATACAAAAACTGAAGTCGTTGGACACTGATACTCAATCTCGCTATTACAAGAGACTGGTGGAAACAAAAAAACTCATAAGAAACAAGTCACTGGAGAACATCATTTCTAACATTTCAAGAGGCCGATGACGGATCTGTCCCGCTCTTAACGGCGGACCAAACCTGGCCAATGCCCCTTGTAACATGAGGCCAGACGGAGTTAATTCCGTTAAGTGCCGCACCAGAAGCTAAACCTAACACGAAAGTCTCAACGTATCCAGGTTTCGTCTCCAGCTTGGCGTCGACGACGGCGAGCCTTCCATTAATGGCGTCGATTTTCCTCGCGTCGGTTAAAAGCTTATCCTTACTGGAAGCGTTCTTCGAGGACGAAACGACTCGGACGAGCGCGTTTTGTAGGTCTTCGATGACTCTAACCGAGGCCTCGGCTGGTTCGAGCCCTCGTTTCTGGTAGTGAGAGATTAGCTCCGTTGCAGTTGGGAATTTCTTCGATTTCTGCTTAGCTCCGGTCTGGTTTTGCTCTGCTTTGGTTTCCTCCGCCGCGTTCGGTGTCGCCGGTTGCTTCATCTTCTTTCTCCGGAGAAACAAATTGAAATTGATTCTCTTATCTGGAGATGGAGATGAAAATATTTTAATTGTAAAATTAAATTTGGGAAATAGTTTCTTGATGGACCGTCTATTGGGCTCAGGCCCAATAAGATGGTGAGTCGTTTTCTTAATAAATGATAACCTACCATTAATTGCTTATTACCTATGGTTTACGCCTAAACACAAAAGTTAGGGAAGAAATGATGATATCGTGTATTTTGGGGTAGGGATAGCGAAAGCCCTTCTTGTGATTACGTGTCAACGACTCATTAGATGGGGTTGTCATTTGGAGTTCAAATCAAAACGTTCTTTGCGTGCGACTGACTATATTAACCCCACATGAGAGATGAATTAACGAAAAAAGAGCGTTAAAAAATCGTCTTACTGGTAACAAGTGACAACAGAGACAGAGAGAGTGGAGAACGCTTCCTCGGCCAGGGCAAGCTTCTTTAATGGCGGTTTCCTTCTGATCGTTCTCTGGAGCCGTAATTCGTTTTCACTGTTTCGCCGATTCGAGGTTCTTATTTCTCCATTTCGGAAAAAACAAACTTTTCGTATGTGTTTTTTATTTTCTCTCTCTTCTACTGCCTTCAATTTCGCTAATTCTCTATCGTTTCTTAACGCATTCCATTTTCGTTTCTAGATCATACCAGTGATAATGTAGATCTGATTATTGTTGGTGTTAGGTTGATTAAGAACGAAAGCCAATTCTGGCTGTGTTTTTTTTTGACACTGATGACTTAGTCAAGCATGTCCTCTTGTCTCGTGCACTGTTTCTTTATTTGATTTATCTGTGCTCATGGAATGATTGTCGATAGATGAGGAGTAGATTCCAGGGGCTTAATATGTACTTTTGGGTTTTATTTCAGAAACTCTTGTTATGGTGGAAAGTCTTGCTCTCGAAGCCAATGCCAAGTGAGAAAGGTTGAAGAAGCTGTGGGATCAAGATATAGTAGTCAGACTTAGCGTGTTATCCTTTGAAGGGCAACCTGTAGCGTATCAAGATTCAGGGTCCAACTTCTGGGGCCGAGCTGCCCCATAGCACTGACTTTATACCTCTTCCCATTGTTCGGAGGTCAAACTCATTGCAAAACATGATGACGGATGAAGATATTGAGCAGGCCAGCCTCATCTCTTACAGTGACAAGCCAAGGACATTTCCAGACATGCGTAGTAAAACCTACAGTCCGCTGGTTAGGATTTTATACTCTCTCTCTCTCTCTCTCTTGAGCATGTCTTTCTTGTGCTATTGCCACCAAAACATGTGTTGACTTAGCTTTTTTTTTTTCTCTTTTCTATTTATGTTAGCATATTAATCATTAAAACAAATGGGTGCAGATATTCCGGATTCTGAGGAATTTAAATCTTCGTGCCCTTTCTGTACTTATGCTTTTGAGCTTTGGAGGGATCTTTTACATGGGAGCACGTACTTCTCCCATCATTCTGTTCGTCTTCGTAGTATGCATCATCAGCTTCATGTTGTCAGTGTATCTGACCAAGTGGGTATTAGCCAAAGATGAAGGACCCCCAGAGATGGTTCAAGTAAGTTCACACAATTTTAAGCTGGGGTTTTGACTACGCTCCTTCTTTGTACTCGCTTTCATTATCAGCTCTGTACTGTGACCTTATTCTTTTCCGTCTAGATATCAGATGCTATACGTGATGGAGCTGAAGGTTTTTTCAGAACACAGTATGGTACTATATCCAAGATGGCCTTCTTGCTAGCTTTTGTGATTCTTTGCATATACTTGTTCCGTAACTTAACCCCCCAGCAAGAGGCTTCTGGTTTAGGAAGGTGATGCACGATTTCGTACACAAACTTCTGCTTTATCTTCTGTGCTGTTATACATAATACTCAGTTTTACAAGTTTCTGCTTCAGGACAATGTCTGCGTATATTACTGTTGCCGCATTTCTTTTGGGGGCGTTATGTTCAGGTATCGCTGGATATGTTGGGATGTGGGTGTCAGTACGCGCTAATGTGCGGGTCTCCAGTGCTGCTAGACGATCCGCAAGAGAAGCATTGCAGGTTTTTTTCTAGTTTAAGCTTTGATAAGACTTCCTGTACATATGGCTAAATACTAAGTGGTGGTTTTATGCAGATAGCTGTTCGTGCTGGTGGATTCTCAGCTCTGGTTGTTGTTGGTATGGCTGTGATTGGTATTGCCATCCTCTATTCTACATTTTATGTTTGGTTAGACGTGGATTCACCAGGCTCAATGAAGGTTACTGATTGTAAGTCCTAGGCTCCTGTGATTTCTTGAATATTTTTTTTCTTTATTTTAGTAGCCATATTTTATGCATCAGTGTGTTGAGTTCAGAAGATTATGTGGTTCTTTTCAGAGGCTCAAATACATCAATTATATATATGGGTTCTTAGAAGAATTCTTTTTTACCAAATACTGACAAATGACTATTTGCTCAAGAAGCAACAGCATGCGTCGAATTTTCATCTCTAGAGTCCTAGACAAAACTGTTTTGATAATGTCCTTAAATGTTTAACTTTGCAAACCCGAAATAGCATTGCGTGGAGAAGATTAGACTGTTTTCTTATAGTAGAGTTACGTTTTTAGCTTAACTGATTGGTTGCTGGTGTATCCTCTTTTTCATACAGTGCCTCTTCTTCTTGTGGGATATGGTTTTGGTGCATCGTTTGTTGCCTTATTTGCTCAGCTGGGTGGTGGAATATACACGAAGGGTGCTGATGTTGGGGCAGATCTGGTCGGGAAAGTTGAGCAGGGTATCCCTGAGGATGATCCTCGAAATCCTGCGGTTATTGCTGATTTGGTATTAGTTCTTTTCGTTTTTGGGCTTGGAACCTTTGGGTCATCAATCACACTGAAAATGTTCACTTTTTATTTTTTAGTCACTGAAGCTTAAATGATTTCATTTTCTTGTAGGTTGGAGACAATGTGGGGGACTGCGCTGCTCGAGGTGCTGATTTATTTGAAAGTATAGCAGCAGAAATCATCAGTGCAATGATACTTGGGGGTACAATGGCTCAGAAGTGCAAAATTGAAGGTTTGTGGTGCATCTCTGTTTTAGTTTCAAGAGTTAGTACCTAGTATAAAATCGCATCGCCACTTCTACAGTAGAAAAAATAGCACAAAGGGTAAAGGATTCGCAATTAGGAAGATAGTGGAAAAAAATGAATAAGAAAATGTGTGCTTACTTAGCTTTTTGGTTTTTCATGCAGATCCATCTGGCTTTATTCTATTTCCTCTAGTTGTTCACTCTTTTGACTTGGTAATTTCATCAATTGGTATTCTATCGATCAAGGGAACGCGCAATGCTAGTGTGAAATCTCCAGTAGAGGATCCAATGGTGGTGCTTCAGAAAGGATATTCTCTGACTATTATATTAGCCATTTTGACATTTGGCGCGGTAATGACATGACATGTCATTGATTATGTTGTTCATTGTTCTACTGTTTAGCTTTTTTAATTTAATCTTTCAATATTTTCATTACTTGACTTTACGCATATATATATGCACATAAGCGTAATCTAGGCAAGTGAAATTCTCTGACAGCATTATCTCTGTTTTGTAGTCGACTCGTTGGCTGCTTTACACTGAACAAGCGCCATCTGCTTGGTTGAATTTCTTCATGTGTGGCTTGGTTGGCATCATCACAGCCTATGTCTTTGTCTGGATATCCAGATATTATACTGACTACAAGTACGAGCCCGTTCGGACGTTGGCTCTTGCTAGCTCCACTGGTCATGGAACCAATATAATAGCTGGGGTCAGCTTGGGTCTGGAGTCCACAGCTCTTCCTGTTTTAGTTATAAGCGTAGCTATCATATCTGCTTTTTGGCTGGGCAAAACCTCGGGACTAGTGGATGAAAATGGAAACCCCACTGGAGGTCTGTTCGGAACAGCTGTTGCTACGATGGGAATGCTTAGCACTGCAGCTTATGTTCTTACAATGGACATGTTTGGCCCCATAGCTGATAATGCCGGTGGGATAGTTGAGATGAGCCAGCAGGTGGGTGTTACGTTACTGTTGTGAGTTGTCCGTATGTTGTATCTTTGAATTTATTTTCAAGCTAATATTAGTATAACTGTCTCTTGCAGCCGGAAAGTGTCCGTGAGGTCACTGATGTTCTTGATGCTGTTGGGAACACTACAAAAGCAACCACGAAAGGATTTGCTATTGGATCTGCTGCCCTGGCGTCATTCCTTCTTTTTAGTGCCTACATGGACGAGGTTTCAGCGTTTGCTAATGTGTCTTTCAAAGAGGTAAAGGATATTTCTCTTTATGTATTCTGCTTCCTTTTGTTCTTCATACTCATTCTCATCCTCTTCTCTCTAAACAGGTTGATATTGCTATCCCAGAAATCTTCATCGGTGGGTTATTAGGCGCCATGCTTATATTCCTCTTTAGCGCTTGGGCTTGTGCAGCAGTTGGCCGAACTGCACAGGAGGTTGTCAATGAAGTAAGAAGACAGTTCATTGAGAGACCTGGCATTATGGTAAACATACTTCCTCTCGTGTCCGTTCCTTTTGTGTGTATGGTTTCTTTAGTTGCTTAGTGATATTAACTCTTATGTAAAACAGGACTACAAGGAGAAGCCAGATTACGGTCGATGTGTTGCCATTGTCGCGTCTTCAGCTTTGAGGGAAATGATAAAACCAGGAGCTTTGGCTATAGTATCACCCATTGTAGTTGGTGAGTCGGTAACTTTGTTGCTTAGACCGTGAAACGAGAAAGAAACAGACGATGATGAGCAAAGCCTCTCTATTTGATCTCCTCAGGTTTTGTGTTCCGGATCTTGGGGTACTACACGGGACAACCTCTGCTCGGAGCTAAAGTTGTAGCTGCAATGCTGATGTTTGCGACAGTGTGTGGTATCTTAATGGCTCTGTTCCTTAACACAGCAGGAGGTGCTTGGGACAATGCAAAGAAATACATAGAAACTGGAGCACTTGGAGGCAAAGGAAGTGATTCCCACAAAGCAGCAGTAACTGGTGATACGTAAGTAAAAAGTTTTCATTTTCGTTTTTTCCTTCCTCATTGGTCATTGCTTTTACTTTCAAATTAACTAAAATTCTAACGAGGAAATCACTTTCTTCTGAACTGGGAAAGTGTGGGAGATCCATTCAAGGACACAGCAGGACCGTCGATTCACGTGCTCATAAAAATGCTGGCGACCATCACGCTCGTTATGGCTCCAATCTTTCTCTGATAAAAGAGAGATCTGATTCTCTTGCACATATATATAGAGTGAGTGGATGATTGATGTAGGTTATGAATTTATGCAACAAAGGTTTCATGATTTGTTTTGGGTCATTCCATCTTCTGAATAAATAATGTTAGTTTTGTCTTAGAATTAATGATACTAACCACTTCCCTGTGTATGTATGTTAGAAAATTTTCTTTATACGAAAACACATCACTATTTTACAAAAACAAAAAGTTCATTATAACCTAAAAACCTAAAGCCGTCCATACTTTAAACATTAGTTATCAAACTTTTAACATTAGTGAACCGTCTATCCTCCATTAGTCCCATGTACCGCGAAGTAGAGGAGTAGCTTCAACATCGTCCCCGAAAGTCTTCAAAAGATCGCACGTGGACTCATCGCCATCACCCTCAGGCTCCAGCTCCACCCCCAACTCTTCCTCTATGTCGTCGGACGCCGAGATCAGTAAAAACTCACATCCTTCATAATTCAGGAAATCGGGCGGGTCGGCTGCTCCAAACCGGGTATGACCTAAATGGGCCTGAAGATGGGCCGGAAACTGGGCTCTCCTCTTTCTCTTCAGCCCACCAAAGCCTGACCTTCCTCTTCCTCTTGCTCTTCCCCCTTGATCTGGGTTTCGTATTTGGATCAGGAAGGAGCCTTCCGGTTCAATGTTCAGCGACTCTTGCGGCTCGTGTTCTCTGGTCTGCGATCTCGATGGGAATTCGAGTTTGTAGACAAGATGTGTATGGTGCTTTCTTGTCGGAGCAGGTTTATGTCGGAGAATTCGGTATATTCCTTCTCCGACAGCTCTTGCCGGCGGCTTGTGCCTATGTCCTCGGGTCTTCGTCTCGTACTCCTCTGTACGTAAAAAAAAAAAAATCCAATTTTTTAAATTCACCAAATAGTTTATAAACACCCACCAAAAAAGATTCACGAATTTTTTTACCTCCTTTAAGAGCATTTTTAACATCTTCAACATTCTTAGTCACCATCTCCACGAATCCCCAAAAAGGTTGTGATTTCTTGCTCGGATCAGGAAGAGCTTTCTTACCCATCACAATGAATCGTAACAGAATCTCTTTCTCGATGTTCACTTTCTACCCAAAAAAAAAAACCCACATCGAGATCAAATCATAATAATCATTTGAATAAGAGATTAATCCGAAGTAGATTGTTTCTTCTTCTACCTCGACCCCATGTCCTCCTTCACCTCCATTCTTGGCGCCGGAGGAGGAGCCACTTCCCTCGTCTCCGTCACCGGAACCTTTATCAGAACCTTCTTTGCCGGAGATAGGGTCTTGTTTCTCCTCGACGAGATTCTCACCGGACTCTGGACGCATCACTATGTATAACCTTTGAACATCGTCCACACTGTGAGCTTCTTCTTTGTTAACCTTTGGCCTATAAAAGAAGAATATTTCTCCTCTTTCCTGATCAACAATAGTCAGTTATCAAGAAACAGAGCGATAAATTTTTAAAAAGTCTTCCTCAAAAAAACAGAGAAAGGTAATATAGAACCTGAATCTCAACTTCAGGATCTGGTCTCGTCTTAACTTCTTTGCCTTGTCCCATCGTTGGACTTCTTAACACACATCACTTCACATTAGAAAAACACTTCTCTTTTTAACCACCCCACCAAAGAAAAAATAAACAGTTTCTGTCTCAATGTTTAACACTTGACAACGTTACAACACTCCCACGTTGTCTTTACTGTGTACTACGTGTCGAACGAACATGTAACTGTCAAAAAGATTAATCTTAAAATATAAATTTCATTTCTCTTTATATATATACATATCGTTTCTTAATCGAAAACACACAACTTTCTTGTTAGCTTTTTTTTTTTTTGTAAATCACAGACACCTTTCTTCTAAAGCTCAAACAAGCAACTTTCTTTCTTGAATAGATATGCTGCTCTTTGGCTTTCATCTTCTGAAGTTTATCTCCTGCAAATCAAAATCTCAATCATGATTTTTTATCTCAACAAGATTCTGACATAAACTTAATATGAAACAAGAGTGTCATATCTTACCAGATCCCTTCTCGGTTCTCAAAACTATGGGTTTGATATAGAAGATCCTGCATTTGATATAGAAGGAGTACTCCTACCTTCCTGCAATTCCCCACCAAGAAAAAGAAAGAGAACTCAGAACATCATAGAGATGTATGTATATCTAATCTGATGCAATGTCTTCAAACAAAAACAAAATCTTACCGATGTATAAGAGACTTGGCTAGTATGTGAAGACCGTCCTTGTCCAGCATAAAACACACTCTCAAGACTCTCTTCACCAATCTCTCTAAGTCTGTTAAGCTCAGGCATTATTTCTTTACCAAGATCAGGCCTATCTTTTCTTCTCAACTCAGCACATTGTAGCGATAACTTCGCGAGAGACAAAGCTTCCTCTAATGGCCAATCTGGTACTGCAGGATCAAGCATATCCTTCAATGTTCCTTCTTCAATCGCTTGTTCCACATAATAAGCCAAACCCATTGGCTGTTTCGCAGTCAAAAGCTGCAAAAGCATGATTCCGAGTGAATAAACATCCGATTTCACACCCAACATTCCGGTTTGTTGATACTCAGGGTCGATGTAACAGAACGTTCCTGCGGCGGACGTGACTCGGTACTGAGTCACGTTCTCAGCTACCGCCGGGACGAGTCTCGCTAGGCCTACATCGCTGATCTTGCTGACGTAATTGTGATCGAGAAGAACGTTTCCCGGTTTCAAGTCTCTGTGGACGATTGGTTCTGGTTTGGTCTGGTGGAGAAAGAGGAGACCCGTAGCGATCTCAGCAGCGATTCTGAAACGTAGTTGCCACGAAATCGGCGGCGTGTTTCCGCGTCTAAAAAGACGGTCATCTAAGCTTCCTTTGGCCATGTATTCGTACACGAGGATTCCGTATTCTGGACAAGCTCCTAAGAGAAGCACCATGTTTGGATGCCTTATGCAACTTAGTACTTCAACCTGTGTGTCAAAAACACAAATGAAGTTTCAGACTTTGTCACTCAACAACCTTTTCTTGTAACACAAGTAACCGGCAAAAACCTCTGTTTTAGGAACCTCTTTCTTAAACAAACAATAGGTAATCCAAATTATTTAAATTTATCTTCATAGGAATTTGAATCCTTGATATCATTGCTTCATAACAAAATCAGACCAACTTAATTGAGGGTACTAGTAATTGTAGTTTTACCTCTTTGTGAAACTGTGATCTTCCTTGAGCAGCGTCAGGACGTAAAACCTTAACAGCAACACTCGTGTGATCAAGATGACCTCTAAACACAGGCCCATACCCTCCTTCTCCTACTTTTCTTGACTCTGCGAAATTTCCAGTTCCCTCTTCGATTTCTTGAACAGAATATTTCCTGTATCGAACGATGCTATGTCGAGAGAATGAATCGCTCTCCTTCAGTGCCTTCATCTCTGCGGTTAGTCTTCTCTTTGCTTCTGCTTCCGCAAGCCTGTTTGCAGCTTCAGCAGCTTCCATGGCTGTTTTGGCCTTTGCTCTCTCCGTTTCCACCATTGACATCGCTGTTTCCTCTGTCACCTTTAATTCTTCCATTCTTCTTCCCTCTTCTGACCTCAGCTTTTGCAGCTCTGTCGCCTAAAACAGAATTTCAAGCAGCTTAGATTTCAGTTTGGTTTTGATGAATCAATCACTTGAGAAACCGATAAAGGATGTATAATACCTCGTGCCTTGCGGTTAAAGCTTCTCTGCAAGCTGAGCTATACATATCCATGGTTTGTTTTAGCTCTATACGCAGTCTCCTCATTTGAGCCTCAACATCATCCTGAAACAAATCAAACCATTTCCGTGGAATGTAACAGAAAACTAAATCGGATCTAAGACCAATAATAAAAAAAAAAACTGAATTTGCTGCATAACATATATACCAAGCTCTGAGATGAATATGAGCAAGAGGTTCTTCCACTCTCATCAGAAACCGTAGAAGAATTGTTGAGATAACCCAAATCCGTAAACTTGATTCCTAATCTATGTGACCCAATACTCTGCTCTGAGCTCGTTGACATTCTTGAGGTTCTTGCTGAATCTGGTAAATCGCAGGAAAAAGAAGACCGATCTACACTCGGTCTCCCCGAGCTCATATAGGACATGTCGGATTCGTGTTGTGAAGCACTTATGAATGAGAATTCGGACTCTGAATCTGAGAAATCCCCCATTAGTTTCATATGTCCTTGTGGTGGTTTCGCAAACCCTAATCTACACAAAGTCGAAAAACCAAGTTTCGGGAAATTGTTAAGTAATCACACTCAAGAAACTTATAGAATTCGATTAGTAGAATCTAATACCTTGTACCATCTGAATCAACTGATCTTCGTGCCCTAGGCAATGCCGGTGTGTTAGCTGCTAAAAACAAGAAAAATGTTAAGAGCTTGAAGAGAATGTGTGTTGAGTTGCTTGAGAGGCAAGCAACATTTATACTCAAGATTAACTCTCACCTGATTTATGTTTTTTCTCAATGGCAATAGTTTCCTGATTGCCAAATTCGTTTAGAACTGATGGTTGAAAAGGAGCAGGACGCGCCGCGTGACGTACAGAAGAGATTTTTCCTTTGGAAATGACATAAACATTGCAGAAATCTGGAGCTGCCTTTGATACACTCGTTGGTAAATCCGTTTTGAATCTTCTGTTGAGGATAAAAATTTGAAGAAAAAAGCGGAGCCCTAATTTTGGTTAATCTTCTGCTCCAAGCAATAGATCATTCAAAAATCCAAATCATTTATATAACCTCATAAAGCTACTTCTTGATGGAGCACCAAGGACTAGATTCTCAATCGCAGAAACGGTAACATATTCGACAATTGCTTTGACTTTGTCTACATCTTCAAGCACAACGTCCATACAATTGATCTGCACAGAAATATATATATAAAAAAAGGATTAAAGGCTTCCAAGTTTGATCGAAGCCCTAGATTTTGATTATTAATAGTATTAATTACCTCTTTGCGGCTGCAGTAACAATGGAAGGATACAAAGAGATCTTTGGTTTGCTTCTCCATTTGATGCTTATTTAATGATCCTTCTTCAATGTCTGCATTTTACAGAAAGTGAAAAAACCTATATATAAAAACTCGAACTTTGCAAAAGAATAAATGGTGGATTGAAAGGAAACCCTTAATGGAAATGTTAGAACCTAAAGAAGATTGAGATTTGGGAACGACATGAATAAGAGCAAGAGTTTGGCCACGAGAAGTAAGATTCTCCATTGTCCATTTAAGAGCATTTTGGCTAGTTTTGTCTTTGTCTATAGCAACAGCCACTGAACCACTTTTCGTTCCTTTACTTGACGCGTCTCCTTTCGGTAGCCACATTGTTGTCTTCCTCCTTCTTCTTCCTTTTTTTCCTTGAAGAACAAAAATAACACAAATGCAGAAACTTTCCCTACTTTTCCCCTAGTAAATGTTATATTTGGAGGTAATTAAAAAAAAAACCTAAAGAAAAATAGATAATGTAAGGGGTTAAGAAATTTTACTATTTTTTTTATCTGATGGATGTTATTTAAGGGTTATAATTTTGGATGAAAATCTAATTCCGGAGTTAATAACACAAACCACACAAATTCATTCAGTAAGAGTTTTTAAATATATTATTTGATTTTTTTATTGAATGTGTGTGAAAGTTGGAAACTACAAAGCTAAAAATATAATAAAAGAACATATTTCTCTATTAACTTTTCTTTTTACCCTTCAAAAACAACGGTACAAAAAAAACATTTTAATAAAATCGTGGTTCATTAATAAGATAAAATTCGGAGACCAAAAAACAAGCTCCACGCGCAGTTAAAGCGCGTTAAGCGCGTGAGACCACAGATATTGGGCTTTTTCGCATAAATGAGAAATTTCGAGTGTCGAGAGCGCGTGAATGGGGCCTTTCACTTTGCTGCATGGATTTTTTCATCGTTCCACATTTATTTCCGGTACAAAAAATACTTTCGCATTTCGACCAAAAAGGGATACACTTTACAGATAATCCATTTGTAAATTCGCCAAAAACGAAAAATTTAGCTTTTGTTTCTAATTTTCGTTTGATTCATTTCCAAGCAATTTATAGGCAAGTCTTTTAGAAGTTTCTTGCAAACTTCAACTACAAAAAAATATTATCATTCGGTGTCAGAATATTTGTGTGGCTCGACTTTTTAACAGTTTCCCAATGATAGCAATAATCGATTGGAGGTGATGAATGAGTATTAAAAATGTAAGCTTTATTTTTGTCTTATGGACACTATCGTACTTGACTACATGTAGTGGGATGGTGCTTTAATGGAGATTCCTCAACTTTGCTACCATTTTATTTTATATTATTTGAATATTTTTTACTTTAATCGGCAACAACATTTATTGTTGCTCATTTATGTTATTTGGCTTTAAAGCCTTCAAGGGATGATCAATCATATCCTCTGAATTTTTTCTTTTTAAAAAGCTACACCTCCTTTTGATATTCCAACTTCCATAACGTGAAAACAAACAATCAAACACACATCATTATCATTTTTTTCAAGAAAAAAAAAAAAATGCCAAACCAATCTATTAAAATTACTTGAATGGTTTAAAGTTTTCGGGAAGAAAAAGTTTCAAGCTTTAATTTGTACTCTGTTTTTTTAGGGTAGAACAACTCGTGCAATGGGGCTGTGATGAAAGTGACAAATAGCTAAAAATCTCTCGTGCATTTATTGAGGAGTCTCTCTTTGGACCCGATCCCATTCAACTCATCTTCACAGATGTCTCAAGCTCTCTCTCTCTCTTTCCTCTCTTCTCTCTCTTGTTCCCCTGATCACAGGGTTCTCTGTCTTAATCTCATTTTGTTGACTCATTAACTGTCTGGAGAGATCCAGACTAACTTATTACACCGACACAACATCGAGTTCATCCGATCATACAATGCCTCGAGACTCTCTGCTCGCATCTAAACAGTAAATTATCATTCTTTTCTTCAGTTAGTTTTTTCCTGTCTGAATATTGATCCTTCTTCCTAATTCTTCACTGATGTGTTGTGCAGAGGAAGTTCTTTGCCCAGTTTCTCTCAGACCAAAGCCACGAATTCCACGCAGGTTCAAATTTCTTATAACCCGGATGAAACAGCTTCCATTTACTTGTTCCTCAAGCTGCCATCTCAATAAATCTTTCTACTCTAATTACTGCTTGAAACTCAATTTCTTATGTTCTCTGAAAAGTATAGCCAAAGAATGTTACTAGAGAGATCGACGGTCTTGATTCTCCGAACAACAGCAAGTTTCACCACCTCTACAAATTCGAACTCGAGCATGATGTGAGTTTTCATCCACATCTCTTGTGACCATATAGAGAAATCCGTAAGAATTTTGTCGAAGGCCAGACTCATTTCTGGTCCGAAACAGGTGAAGCGATTAAAAGATCAACTGCAGAAAGAGACTGCACTGCGAGCTCTATTGCTGAAAGCTTCTGATCAAAGCCATAAGATTGAGCTGTCTCACATATCTTCACTTCCACGTAGTGTATGTTCCTCAAGCTTGTCTTACTTTCTGAGCTTGCAACGTTTTGAGGTAAAAGCATGAACCTTGTGATTTTTGAATGTTCCTAAGGAAAACCATTTTGCAGGTTCAAGAACTTCTCTCCAATATAGTAGCTATGGAAGCTACGGTCTCTAAGCTTGAAGAAGAGATCATGTCTCTGCATTTCTTGCTGATTCAAGAACGAAACGAGAGAAAACTCGCCGAGTACAGCCTCACGCATTCTCTGTCTCCACCTGTATGTTAATTTGATGCTCATGTTTGTCTAATCTTTGTGTGCTACGATTGTGATCTGACTGTAAGTGTGTTTCCCAGAATGCTACAGATTTGGCTAATTTTTCCGAAGAGAACGAGACTTTATGCCGCAAAGATCACAGAGCACAGCCTAAAAGCAAACTGGTAAAGTCTTTGCGAAGTTATGATAACGCTAATGAGCTATCCAAGGAGATGATAAGATGCATGAGAAACATATTTGTGTCTCTTGGAGAGACATCTGCTGGATCTAAATCCTCACAAGAGATTACTGGTTTGTCACCTCGCAAGAGTCCATCGTCATCATCAACATGGTGGTCGCCTTCAGAACACTCGCGGATCTCCAAGTGGGTACAGAGCCCACGAATCGATATTCAGAAGAATTCAGATGTTTTAGCAACAGAGAGCAACGCGTTTGATCCGTATAGAGTCCAAGGAAAGCTGGGCTGGGCTGATATAGGAAGTTACAGATCCGCAACTGAAGTGGCTTCCATGTCTGTTGAGGAGAAACGGCTCGGATATGCTTCAGAGGAGTTATGGAGATTCAGGTAACTACTAACACACGGTTTAAGCAACTTCTCTGAGACTCCGTTATGTTCTTTGAAACTTGACAAAACTCTTATATTCATTACAGAAACCTCGTCGAAAGACTTGCCAGAGTAAATCCAACAGAGCTAAGCCACAACGAGAAGCTCGCCTTCTGGATCAACATATACAATGCCTTGATCATGCATGTAATAATAAATGTCTTTGAATTTTCCCTCAGTTTTGATTTGCATATACAGATTATCAATTCCCCGATTGTCTGATTCAGGCATACTTGGCATATGGCGTACCAAAAACCGACTTAAAGCTCTTTTCCTTGATGCAAAAGGTTTGATCTCCACGCACAAAACTACTTTAACACTTGTTGGTTTGGTTCGGTTCGGACAGAGGTTAATGTAAGTCTCTAACTTGGAGTTCCTATCAGGCTGCTTATACAGTTGGCGGGCATTCATACAACGCAGCAACGATCGAGTACATGACTCTAAAGATGAAACCTCCTCTGCATCGACCTCAAATCGTAATATACTCCGGCTTAAACTTATATAGTTTCTGCAATATCTTCACTAACTATTCTAAATCTCTAACCTTAACCGTGAGTTTCAGGCTCTGCTTCTCTCCATTCTCAAACTGAAAGTATCAGAAGAACAGAGACAGGCGGGGATAAGTACGCATGAACCTCTAGTGTCTTTCGCTCTCAGCTGCGGAATGCACTCATCGCCAGCGGTAACCTTTCCATATATCTATCTGGATTTCGAATCAGATTCTTGAACGGAGATCGCAATTTTCTCACAGTAAGCCTCCTGCAGGTGAGGATATACTCAGCCGAGAACGTAGGAGAAGAGCTTGAAGACGCTCAGAAAGATTATATCCAGGCGTCAGTGGGAGTGAGCCCCAGGGGGAAGTTGATTGTCCCCAAAATGCTTCACTGTTTCGGTAGGAACTTTGTCGATGACTGTAAGGTTGCTCTGTGGATTTCACGACACCTGCCTCCTCGCCATGCCGCATTTGTTGAGCAGTGCATTCACCGGAGACAACGGTGGGGTTTTCTCGATTCATCAAGCAGCAAATGCGATGTTATTCCTTTTGATTCACGGTTCCGGTATTTGTTTCTCCCGTAATGATGTGATAAAAAAGCACGCATCGTTTCGTTGCTAGGGTTTAGGTCTATAGCTGGCTATTTAGGTGATTAAATTTTCTCTTCTTAAACCAATAAAACAAATTAATGGATTTAGAACTGCTAAATAAACGAAATAAGAAGACGCAATACATTTAATTAAGATGCGAAAGTGTAATAGTTATCACCGGCGTACATGTGATTCAGACAAATAACTAAATGGTATGCGTTTTTTTTTTAAAGAGAATAAGAAAGGAGAGTCCTAATTAGGCATTGATAGATGAAATGTCTACTTTCCGAGGCGCTTGGACCACGTTCTTGTTTCCAGGGAACGACTTGCGGGAGACGTCAACGAGTGCTTTGAAGCTGTAAGGTTCATGCATAGATAACTCAGAGAGGACTTTCCGGTTTAGCTGGACGTTCTCCTTCGACAGTCCATGGATAAAGTTACCGTAGTTCACCTGATTCAAGCTCTTTAAATGTTAGGATTCCAACGAAAACATGAGTTTTTTATTTCCTTCACCAGAAACAGGCTGTTGATCCGCATATAATAACATAGATTTAAAAGAGATATACAATCATTTAACACCGGAACCAAGACTACAAGTTAACAGAAGTCATAGAAAAAAATGAGAAATTTCAGGACAAAACAAATTAATCGAGTTAGATAAATATGTTTCTCAACTTGCGTTAGGAAACCAATTCAATCGAAGATACTGCAGAAGAAAATCTGAACAAATCAAGCAATCTGAAATGCCCTTACTTCAACCTTCTAGTTATACCCGACAAGTTCTATTTCTAACACTATGTGGATGCAAACACAGAGTGCCACTGCATAAGAAACATATCAAGCAAGATACCGCAAAGATAAGATAAAAATCAAACTACAACGTAAAGCAATTTGATGTCCATCAAAGTTCAATGTTGTTTGATATCCATCAAAGTTCTGTTCAGATATCAAACTATCAACTTTGAGCTAGACCAAGACAGTAAATGCAATTATAAATTCGCAATGTTTCCTTCTTTATGATTTAGCCTCTTATGCCTATAAGAACAGGCTCCGGAGAAATCAAGCACTCAGTTTAACAATCACAAAACACTTAAGATCATGTACCCTAGGAGAAAAGCTAATATTCTAGATTGCAAATGAAACCCAACCACTACCTCAGACGTTTCATTTCTAAACTAATCATGATTTACAAATGCAGTAGCTAGAACGAAATCGAATCAAAGGCATCTATAGCAGTCACGGGAATCAGTCAGGAAAAAAACCCTAATCAAATTCTGGGGATGTAAAGGAAAAACATACTCCGTGCTGACGAGAGCCCGCGTTGATCCGCTCGATCCAGAGACCCCTCATCTCACGTTTCTTGTTGCGCCTGTCTCTGTAAGAGTACTGAAGAGCTTTCTCCACTCTCTCCCTCGCAATTCTTATGCAATTCTTCGCTCTTCCCCTGAAACCCTTCGCTAGGCTGAAGATCTTCTTCTTGTTCATCTTTCTCCTTTCTTCTTCCTCGCCTCTATTTTCCCTTTCGTTGCTTGCTCTCACTGTTACTCCACCTTTCTTCTTCTAACGCCGCCTCTATGTGTTTCCCTTCTCTTCTAAATTCGGGTCGGGTCGGATCGGATCCCAGACAAATCCGGCCACAAATTTACGTGTTCTCCATCTGATGGGCCTTCATCGTTTAATACCACATATTGAACAAAGCCCATTATAAATCTATTCGACCTTACTCCGTTATCGCCATACAGAAGACACGTGTTGCCACGCCATGAAGAGACATTACACGTGCTAATCTCTGCTTCATTTTTCCCGGGAAACAAACAAAACAAAAAAACCAGAATTATGTTCCCGGAAAAAATTTCCACAGATTTTAAGTGGCTTTGCTCTGTTCGTGTCGACCCATCACACAGAAAAACCTAAAAGAGAAAGAATTCAACTGTCAAGATTTTCTAGTACAAATGGGAGGAGGAGAGCCGATGGATCATCATCACCAACGAATCACGGGCACCAAATCCGACGGCGTAGCAGCGTCGGACGATGTGGGCCAGGGGAAGCTATACTCTCCGAACCACGCGATCAAAGTCGCTACGAAATCCGACGAAAACGTGGGCCAGGGGGAACTGTACTCTCCTGACCACGCGATCAAAATCACTACGAGCCCTAATAAAGTCTCAGAGAAGCCTAAGCTTACTTTAGAGTCAGAGGAGGAAGAAGGGGAGAAGCAGAGGAACACGATGATGTTGGGGTTGAAGAATCTTGCGGCGGTTAAGGATAAAGTATTAGAGAAACTAACGGCTGCTAAGGTTCCATCGGAGTCGCTAGAAAACTCGAAACAGTTTTTGGAAGGTGTGATTAAGGATTTCGCTGGAGCGGCGCAGGGTATGACGAAAGACGCGTTGCATCGGATTAAAACCCATCTCTCTGATGTTCTTCCGTCTGTCTCTCCTGCCGTCACTGAAAAGGTTCGGTCTTTAAAACCTTTTCATCCAACGGATTTGAGATTTTTGATTGTTTGTCCTGAATTATGTTGTGATTCTTACATCTGATCAGATGGTGGACGATGCGGAGAAGGAAGCAATCAACGGAGAGGAAGAAGATGAGAGAAAGTCAAAAGAGAGGTCCGGTGAAGAATTCGCGGGAAAGTCGCCGACTGTGTTTCCGGCGTCTTCGTTTTCCGCCTCTCTCACTAAACCTTTCTCAAAGCTTTGACGGGTTTTTGTGTCGTACGAGATGATCTGAGATAGGTACGACGGAAATCTGAGGCTGCTGAGACAATCTGCAATTTCATGTTTGCTTATTACAATGAGTTTCTTTTTTGTTATAGAAAACAGAGTTTCGCGCCTTTTTATGTCCTTAGGCCTTAGATAGTTAAATAGTCTGTATTAGCACACAAACTCACAGTTGAAAATAAGAAAACAATGTTAATGAAGATATTTAAGAAAAATAGATTCTTGTCTGTACAAATTATACAAGTACGTATGTGTATATGTATATGAATACAACAGGCAAAATGGAATCAGATCGAGGATTCTTCTTTTCACTTCTGGATTCCAAGATAATTTTGTCTCATGTGTTCTTCTCAAGTACAGATAAAGCAGGAGTCAAATAGTTGTTCGCCTTGTCTGGCAAATGAGCCACCTGAGAGCAATAGATAGAGAGAGAAAAAAGTAACTTTGTCAGATTAATGTGTAGAAGGAGCAACTCATTCAGTAAGTTACTTTTCTGGTTTTACTCCTACCAGCTCGTAGAGCTCTATTCCTTGCTCAGCGACATATTCATGGCAAACCTGCAAGAGAAAGCGGAAACATGACTATGTGAGAGATCCGATGTTGTAATCTCTTCTATATATATGTCAAAGACTGCATCCTTTTCTTAGTTGTGATTTCTTATTATGAGTCAACAGTAAAAAAAAAATTCCAGCTTTTGTCATAATAAACTGCAACTCACATCAAAGCTTTTGTTTCTCGCGGTTGAATCGTGCAGTGACTTGACACAAATATCTGCCACATCCGCGCAACTGATGCCCTGAAAATGAAAGATAATTGCGCATTTGGGAGTTGAGTGAGTTCACTCAGAGAGTCTTTTTGCGGTATGCGAGCGTAGTGTGAATTGTGTTGTGGTTGGAACTAACCTGAGAAATTCGGTTTCCTTGATCAAATATCAAAGCTCGTTGCCCGCCTGGCTCCTCCTGTATCAGAAAAATTTGTAAAACAATCAAAGCCATATACATATATACATTTGGCTAAAACCCAAACAGGAGAGTACCTTCAAGGGACCGGGACGAATGATGGTGTATCCAAGGCCTGATCTTCTCAAAGAATCTTCACCAGCCTGACAAATTCAGTGGACAGCAAGAGAGAGAGTCAGAGATGTGAAAACACAGAACCTACTGGCTCAAAACCCCTGCCAAAAAATTCAAAAGTTTACAAATGTGTGTTTCAGACGAAATAGACTTACTCTCTTAGCTTTTAACACCTGCTCCCTTCTGTTGGGCTCTACACCCGAACCAGTACATGATACCAAAATAAAGTCGGTTTCTTGACCCGCCTGCAGAGAAAAAGCAGAAATTTGATACCTTTCCTGTTTTTTATTTCCTTCAAGGCAAGCAGGATTAAGCTGGGAGTACTTACAGGCAAAGCTTTGATGTATTCGAATACAAGGCTAAAGGTTCTAAGATCTTGTTGCGCACCAGCAACACCATCAACAGGTCTCTGAAGGAGGAAAGAAAAGAAACTCACACATCAAGCAGTGAAAGTATTTGGATAATGATCAAACCAATCAAGCCCCCAAGAAACAACTGCTGAAGCTTCGAAAAGAGTAAGCAAACCTGTCTTTTAGGCTCAAAACGTATTGTCAATGTGTGAACGAGAAATGGATCTAGCGGTGGATCCTCGGGGTTAACCGGACGAAAAGCTGAAAATGGCACCCTTACCTGCCCAAAGAACCAAAGTTTTAGCTAGAAATGTAGCGGAAAAGGGGTCGGATTAATGCTGTTTTCTCATACCCGACAAAATCCTGCTTTGGTAGTAATCCTTGCGAAATACAGTTTGCTCTGAGACATATCTGATGACGGACCAGCTTCAAGGATTACAACATAAGCTCTCCCGTTCCCACCAACAGAAAGAACTAAACCTTCATACCTATTAATATAAACCCATAAGCACACACATATGAAGCTAAAGGCTAATTGGATTTCCGGAGGTGTTACCTGTCAAGAGTGGAACCCAGTGGAAGTGAAAGTTTCTTGGACAACTCAACATATCCTCCTCGGGTGAAAACATAACCTGCGTTTGAAAACTCCGGTTACACACACCACACTTCTAAAGAACACATTTGCCTTATTCTCAGAGGAAGAGTGAGTTGTGTACCAGAAAACTCAGCTCTCTCAGATTCGGTGAACTCGAACTTTGCATCCATCCCACCATCGTATTTGGAAGCAGTTGTGTCCTGAAAGTAAGTTCCTTGACGAACTTCCCAACCGTCAAGTGCCTCAGCGGACTTGAATTTCGCGATTAGAAGCTTGCTTTTGCTGCTTTTACCAGCTCTTAATTGCGCCAGTCTGTTATTATAATCCTGCAAAAACACACACAACACACGCAGGTATGAGAATGTACTACTCTTCGCTAAACAAGACAATAAAAACCAAATCGACCATGGTTTTAGTCATGGACAAGTTTTTTTGCTATACCTGAAACGCCTTGGTGAGGTTGTAAACACCCAAATGATCAACACGGACAAGGTCTGCAGTGATAGTAGACCGAGCAGTGGCGCAATAGATGATCTTGCTGCAGCTTTCCACTGCGGATTTGAGCGTTGACGGTTCGCCCACATCTCCTACCACAATATCTACCGATCTTGGCAACATACTTATCACTTCCTCATCTGTTTTCCTCACCAGTGCCTAAAAGAGTCAACCTCCCAATGTTTTACAAAAAAACTTTTATAGCATTTGATTCGTTGTGAGAGATTTTGTCACTATATTTAATCAGCATTTCTGAATGTAGTCAAACCTTGACGGTGTAGCCACGGAGCATGAGTTTACGGACGACGATACGCCCGATTCGGCTAGTGGCTCCCACCACTAATACGGTGACGTTTTGAGCGCCGGGAACAGCGAATTCGCACATGGGTCCTTCTCTAATCATAAGACTGTCGAGAGTATCCTGATCATCGGGTCGTGTCGTCCTCGAAATCTGACCCAATCCAGAGAATTTCCGCCACACCTCGTCAAAGAGCTGCCGCGATCGCCGTCCCAAACCCACAGGGTTCACATCGTCCAATTTCAGTTGCGGCGGAGACGGAGATTGAGCCGGCGGCGGAGGAGCTACATCGAGTTTCCTCGCCACCGTCTCCTCGCTTTCCTTCGTAGTCGTGGTTCCGGGTCGGTTTCTGGTCTTCTTTTCGCGGCGATTCTTGTCGGAGGATGGAGGTGGAGGTGGAGAAGAAGAGGATTGAGCCCTAGGGATTGCGATCTGGGAACGATCGTGGAAATCCCATCTGTGAATTCTGGTGTTGATGCTGAAACTGTTGCCAAAATTCGAACTTAGAAACCTCGTATCAGTCGCCGCCATGTTACTGCCAACAATACCACCCACCATTTTTGGAGCTCTCTGCTTCTACAACAAAACAGAGCTCAAGCTTCACAAAAGAATTGTAATTTTTCAAATGATCTATTTTCCTTATATTTGTGTAAATTACTTTGGATAATTATATGCATACGTACACTTGTTATATGAATCTTTGCATGCTAGTCTGTCACTGAGAAGACTCTTGGTCGAAGTTGGAAACGGATAACGAAAGTGAGATTTTTTTTCCTGTTATTTGAGAAAGTTTAAAATAATATTCAAAAAATAAGAAGAATAAGAAATGGTTGGATCGGAGGAATTTGACATTTCAGAAGAAGTAGAAGAGAGAGAGAGAGAGGAAAGTGGAGAGAAAGAAGACCACAGAATCTGGTTTGTGTGTGTTCGAACAGTGATGTGACTTATGAGCCAATTAACAAGCCACGTACACTCTCGCTTTTCCTCTTCTTTTTCTTTTATTTTGTTTAAATCACTCTTTTTGAAAATAATGAGAAAAACTCCCATAATACAAAAACTGAACCAACTAAAAAATTATACTTTTCATGGATAAGCCAAAACCGAATTCAATTAACAATATAAAAATGTTAATATTATATCAAAAATGTTAGAGAAGCATCCGTAGACACTCTCTTCATATTACGCCTAGCGAGTTGCAACTATATATTATGTCAATTAACTATATAAAGCGTTTTACAAATACACCAGACTACAAAAATGAAGAAGATAGTGAGCAGAAACAGTGTATGTAATAATCAAAGAATCACAAAACAAGATCAAGCTACTGAACTGAATTAAAGAGTCTGAAACCTGATTTCTTCATCCTTGCCACCTGACCAATGCATAAGTAATCCATGAAGATTCTTCTGCTTCAGTGGCACTTAAGCTGAAAAACTCTTTAAGTAACTCAAGAGACTGTTCTCCAAGTTAATCTTCATCATCATCACTCCATGACTTATGACTGTTAACCCATCCAAGTTAAACCGCTACAGAGTTTGTTTCCAGTCTTCTTACGTGTTTTCACTTCTTCGTCGTCTTCTTCTTCAAGTGGAGCTCAGAGACACCACCTTGTTCTATCTTCTTAACCTTCGGAAGAAAATTAGAGCTCCACTTCTGTTTAGATACTAAATAAAATAAGTATATACAAATTAATCAACCCGAAGCTCCAGCGACTTCTGCAGCTCTCTGTCTCATCATCTCCATGACAGCTGCTCTGCGCCGTGAATCTGATTGCTGCTGAAGCCTTCTCAGATGTTCCTTTAAGTCCCTGGATAGAGAAATTCACAATGATCAATATAAACGGACCTACTCGTCTTCACAAAGCTTTGCCATATGTTATGCCAGGGTTTATCCGAAAATGTCATTTGCCACTGAAGTTTTAAGTTTTTTACTTGTTGAAAGAGAGGGCAACTAGTGAGTGATACCACTACTTAAGAAATCAAAATGACAGACAGGGACAGAAGTTAAAGAGATTACCCGCATCGAGGTACATCACACTTGGATTCCTTGCAGGCCCGAGCGTGGATCTGCAAGAGATACCACATTTTCTTGCATAGAACACAACCTCCTGGAGCACGTACTTGGCAGCGGAGACCATGTCGGAATAGCCCCTTCACTTTGCGGCAATTGGGATATTGACAAATTGTAGAACGGCATAGCGTCGCATGCACCAGAAGATCGAGCATTTTCCTGAGCTGCGAATTTTAAACAATGTAAACGTTTAGTTCAAAGAAGTCTTGAGAGCTAAATGACATAATCTACCTAATTAAGCACATGCCTAGAGCAAGAGAAAAAGAGGGAGGTTGAGTTTCTACCGTAAAAGATAAACGAAAAGATGTATCAAGTTACCTGCAAGACCCGCACTTGCCTAGCTTCTTTGTTCTGAGCATTTTGATCAGCCAGCGATGGATGGTTTGTCAACTTGTGAGGATGATTAATACCTTTACTATAACAAGTATTGCACACATCGTAGTCTAGGCAAACTTCACAGCGCCAGCCTTGACCACTTTCAATATCGAGGTGACATGCGTTACATGTTGTGACAAAGGCAGGAGCAGTTGGATTGTGCAGATGATAAAGCACCATCATGGAAGAATGTTTTGCGCGCCTCAGTGTGTCATACTGATAATGGTTCCCTTGACACAGACTCAGGAATGCTTGCCTCGTATCGAAAAATTCACTTTCAAGGATCTCATCTCTATCCTTGGTGTCTGCAGGAATATTGGTGATCTGAACCTACAAAATCAAAACACCATGTCCTGAGATACAATCACATACAGAAACGCTATCCCAAAACAAGCGAATGCAACTTACAGGATACAGTTTATGTCGATCCTTTTGATTAACAGGATGCCTTTCTCTGTCTTCTCGTCTCTGTTCAACCTCATAACACCTGAAAGGAAGAGTAACGTATTAGAGACACATAGGTTTACCAATAAGTCTCTTCCAACAAGATAACCACCACAATTTCCATGTTATATGAACCACGTCACAATAAACAAAAGCGCTGGAAAGAGATTAAAAAAAAAAAAAATCAATTAGAAGAAGACAAAGGACAACTCTTACTCGTCACATAAATGGAAATCTCTGCATTGGCTGCAGACCCAACGATTTCCAGTTACCATCAGTGTACAGCAATGCGTGCAACAATGCTGCAAGTGAACCATGATAAAATCCTCCTTCATTGGGTGAATGGTCTCACCAAGCTGAAAACATACATAATAATATTAACACAAAACTAAACAAAAGAACCGAATTACTGAAGCCGACATGCAGGAACGAATGGTGCATCGAAAGGAAGGATTACTTTATGCATTAGCATCAGATCTTTGGACGTATTCCCAGACACATCAGACTGGCCAGATGCCTTTAGAGCCCTTTTTGTAATGGGTTTCTTGGGTATCCCTTTCTTATTTCCCTTTCCCCCATCATCTTCTTGACCAATTTGGTGTATGATATCCTCTGCTGCACCTGGCCAATAGTCACCGTCGAAATACGGGAGCCTAGCTGCCGTAACCTTAGCTCTACATTCACCACTTTGCAAGAAAAAATGGTCATATAGATTTGTAGTTTCCGCTACGATCCCTTCCTTTGCAGCTTTTCTCAACATTGCTAAGTACCTGTTCAGACCAGGAGCAATTGGAGGATGTAAAGGATTTTTCATACGCAAATTTATCAAGAAAATCACCAAAGGCAATTGGACTGACCACTCCCGTAGTTTATCGGACTTCGGCGTTTTCTGAATTTCTGGATGGCAATATAGGATATAGTCCTCACCCTTCAGTGGTGGACAAGCCCATATATAGCAGCTTGTGAAACCACGCAATTTGCAGTATTCCAGGTAGCCAATCTGAAAAAAAAAGTATTAACCCTTGAATCCTCTATGAAATACAGAAGACCACACAAATCTTGGTTAAAACTGGGACATGACTTACAAGAATTTCTTGGTAAACAAAAGTGCGCAGAGCCTCTCCATTAGCAGATTTAATGTCAGGTCTAAAGTACTTCACAGAATCCAAATATGAGAGATAAACACGGCGTTGATTAGGATGTGAACATTCGGATCCAAATTCTTGGACATACATCCCAAACAAGCATACTTCTACACCTTCGATCTTCTGGAACAATAGAACCACCTGGTAAAATAAAATGTGGAGAGTGAAATGTATTATTTGAAGAGTGGAATCCTGAAAGCGTGGACATATATAGCAAATACAATAGTGGTGTGCGTCGATCATTCTTACCTTGGACTTGTATGGAAACTCTGTTGGGAAATTATCCTCCCTAAAAATTTCAAGAAATCGAGATTTGACTTCCACCTTCTTGTCAACGGATAAAACAACTCTAACCACAAGGGATTCAGCAGTTGGAATCTGTCAGTGCCAGTAAAAAAAGTAACACGATGAGTGACCAACCAGTAGACTTCAATCTATTGTTTCGAGTGACGAAGCACTACAGCCAATTAATAGAAGATACGACATAAAGATGCAAAATCACATGAGACCTTAAACTTTGTACAAATCCACCGCCAGATTACCTCATCATATTTTTTTCCTTGAGCCATGGCTCTCTCAGTCCTTTCCTGCTTCAGCCTTTCAAACAAACGCTGCTCTATATGGTCACTGAGAACCGTTCTTGGGAGGTCTTTCGCTCCAAGAACAGCACTCTGAAGTAGAGGTTCTCTCTCATTTTGCTCCACCTCAGTTATATAGCAATTTGGGCAGGTGTACTCAGCTTGCCCCCCATCGTTCCTCCGTCCATTAAATAGAGCACATATCTGATGCTGCCAGGCCTCACATTTATCACATTGGACCCACTGCCAAAAAAAAACATGGAATAGAAAAACTCAGAAAAAACCTACAAGGCGGGAGGCACATGACCATACAACTTTACTGAGTGAATAGTCTTACCCATTCTTCAGTCTCTTCATCGTTTTTCTTTTTATCAAGTCTTGCCTTCGGTATGGAAGCCCCTTCAGCGAGTACAGTGTCTCCTCGGGATTCATTATAGCAGGGAATACAAAAGTAATGACGAGTTTCACCACTTCCAACAGTATAGTACATTGCATTTCTCTTGATACGGGTACCACAAGGAGTACAATAAATAGGTGGTGGCTCGAATGTAAGCTTCTCCACCGCACATAACTGGCAGGAATTCTCACTCATCGAATTCTCCATGGCCTGATTCTTTTCTGCTTTGGCTTTACTCTGCAGGCAAATGAAATTAGATGACAAGATATTAATCAGCGACCACGAAATCTATCTTGAACATATAACAACAGTAAAACCAAGGCGACGAAGAGTAAATAAAAAGAATGAATCAAACTTGATTTTCTGTAAACTTTTGAAGTAAACAAAAATGCAAACCTGGCCAACCCACTGACGAAGACCACGAATATGTTCTCGCACTTGTTCGGGAGTGAACAATTCAGTTAAAGAAACACCCTGTATCTTTGGTTTTCCAGATTTTGATGCAAGTTCAGTAGACTCCACCAGATCTTCTTTCTTCGGCTGTTCAGGCTCTTGCTTCATGTTTCTGTTTTCTTGCTTCGGCGAGGCACCAGATAAATCATGTTTACCTGGTTCACTGACAGGTCTAGGCTTGGGAACATCTTCAAAAGCTTCATGTTTCTCCTCTTTGATGCTGAAACCCGGTTGAACAGAATTATCAAGAATTTCTTCTTTCACTTCTGACTTCAATGCCACATGTGCATCGCTGTGACTATGATCCTTTCTTTCAGTATCCTCAGATAATTCTGTCTCTGTTTTGGAAACAATGGAGCTTTTACAACTTTCAGTTTCAGGGACCACTGGTTGAAAAGATTGCTCCACCTTCAACCGTTTTGATGAAGGTTGCAAATTATCTGAAGTATCAGCACAACGAGGGGTACCAGAAACCGCTCCAGCAGTTGCGCATAGTGAATCATTTGATACTATATCTCTGTTCACTGAGCTCACTGCACTGCTTTCGCTTTTCAAACGTGCCTGTGCACGATCTTTAGATTGTTGCTGCTGCTGATAGTAGGTCTTCACTGGCCCACAGACGGGGCACCGAAGATCTTTGCAGCTTTTATAGTGGCTAATCAATGCCTTTGTGTGACGACAACGAGGATACGAGCACTGAGGTTCAACACAACTGTTCATGTGACTCCATAGTTTTTGAACAATAACACAATTTCGGTCTATGCACTTCCCGTCTGGCTGTTTGCAGGTCCGTGCGTGAAGTAGAAACAGGATCCATCTCTGCTGATTCCGGAACTTGTTTAAGTTTCCATTTCTACATGTTGTTCCAATAGAATTTTGCAGACTATGGGATTCGGATATGGTAGAAGTATGATTTTGACCAATAAGAGACCCTTCAGTCAAATTATTAGGTTGAGCTTCATCCCTTCCGGTAATTCTTTGGCGGAAATCCTCCTGAATGTGCTGTTCACTTGCCATACCATTAGACATTTTAGAGTTTTCCTGAGACTGGGGATTGGATTCTGATTTGTTTCCAAAAGCAAGATTGCGAGAACTATTGATAGAATCAGACCCTATATTCTGCGGGTGTGGCATTTGCTGAACCTGTCGGCTATTTTGGGGAAGTGATGTGCATATATCACTCTGACTTGTAACTGAGAGATGCTGAGCGTCTGCATAGCAATCTTCTCCAGATTTCTGATATTGATGTTGTAACTGAGAAAGCTGGAATCGTTCGGATGTTTGGGAGTGCACAGCTTCACTATGGTTCTCCACTCGAGGTTCATTTTTAACATTAGTAACCATGTCAGAAGCCACCTGAGGTTTACCCAAACCATCATTGCTTATTACTTTATGTTGCTGCAGTGTCTGCTGCTTCAAATTCCTTAGATGGAGAAACTTCTGCTGCTGTTGAATCTGATTTGGTTGTTGCTGAAGTCGATTTGGCTGTTGCTGAAACTGTTGTTGTTGTTGATGTGACTGCAAATAGGGTAGGGAAAAAAGATTGGAAGTCTATGTACTAAAAGTAATAAATGTTTAATTGGTAACCATTGTTGCATGCAAATGAAATCCACTGATTGCTCACCAGGGAAGAGTTAGCTCTGGACACAGACTGGATATTTGCTGCATTGATATTCTGAGCATTTGTCATCCTCCCGACGGATGTTACAACTCCAAGCAAATTTCCAGATCCAAGTGTGTCAGGATTTGTTGTGCTATGACCTTCCCCTGAAATATGAAACATGATTTAGATACTCTGACTGGTACGTACTAGTCATTCACAACCACCAAACCACAAGATATGACCATACAGATGAAATAAGATAATCAGGCAAGAAATATAAAAAAGAGAGATGTTATCGAGTTCCTTGACAGGGGAAAGTTATCAATAGACTGCTCTAAAAGGATTGACGAATTACCTGCGTCTACACTTTTTTCGTTCATTTCAACACCACCATTTACAGAGTTCTTGACCACACCAGCCGGTTTCGGTTGCATGTCGGGTCTACGGACAGGAGTGTTTTGGTTGGACAACATGTGACTATTTTGACCCCGAGGATCCTGCCTCTGTTGCTGCTGCTGACACTGAGGTACCAACGTGGGCTCAGCAGAAAATCCACCACTGTTGTTATTAGTACATTTGTTAACGAACCCAGGTGTAGGAATCATCTGGGCAGTACTTCTCTGAGAACCCATGGTTGCCATGTTACCTCCAGAACCAAGAGAAAAGTTTCTCGGCGAATGCTGGTATCCATTAGACATATTACCTGCAAACAAGTTGTTGAGGTGTCAGAGACACATGAGATGAAAATTTCCAGGAAAAGCATCTCCGATCACTTTAATGAAAAAAACCTCCATGCATGTTGTTGTTTCCACTTCCAGTGTTCACAGCTGTACTTGTGATGCTGTTGTTTCCAACTTTTGTAGCATCAGCAGAGGGTGTAACCATCGAGTTAGGATTACCAATAGGGCGTGATAATCCTGGAGTAGGTATCATCGTTCCAACCGAAGAAGGCTTAACAAGTCGCTGATTGTAGTTATTCATCTGTCTGCCTTTTATCAGGCTTGTAATCCGAGATTCAAGGGTTGACCGGTTCACGTAATCCTCCTGTAGTGAAGTTGAAAAGTGTCACAAATGAGAAAATAAAAATATTTTAAATAAGGACATGAGTCAACAAGCTGGATCTAGAGGCAACATGTTAACCAAATCCTAAATGCTAGCCCCCAATCAAGTTTATACTTCCTTTAGAGACACACAAAAATATTTTGAGATACCTTTGAGGTAGCCATCTTAAACAGCCCTTCCTCTAAGCGTCTAGCAACATCCATATATTTCGCCTTTGATGCAGCATCAGCCGGGGATGGTTGCCGTTGCTGTAACATGTTAAAGCTGGAAAGAAAGGAAGATCAAAGAGAGGGTCAATTAAAAACAGTCCCCCATGAAGTAGATATGAAGAAAACACAAGGTATTACGATGTCTTACACAAGAGTTTGCATGTACTGTCGAAGTTTCAAGATATCATGGTCCATGGGACCAACGATGTTACGTGAAGGCCCTACACCAGCACCAGCACCAGCAGCAGCTGAAGCAACAACTAAATTCTGCATTTGAGAGTTCCCATTACTCTGGGGCAATGTCCCTTGGTTTGGAACCTGCCCAGATAGTTGTTGTCCCGACATGTGAGTCTGAACATTCATGGTTATTTCTTAAACTTTCGTCGCCTTGCCCTAATTCTTCTTGTAACTAGCACTAACAACAGGCACTCTCTTTCAAACAAAAATACTAGCACTGACAGGCACTGCATATCTCTTCTGTCCCTGCAAATTCAGAAGACCGAGAGCTCATTTCCTCCTCTTAGTTACGCGTCAAATGATCTCAGTGTAGCAGCTCTTAGCATACGAAACACCTAACACTGCGTGATTTCCTGCAAAACAATCACATACTCTCATTAAACTGAAGTGATATATAACTTTATCTCAATACAGTTGAGCTAGAATTATAAACTATGATCAAAGCAACTAAGCCCAATCTCCAAAAACAAACAAAACTGGATGAATAACGAAAGCAGAGAGCAAGAGGAGCAATAAGAAAGCTATCAAGTGTGTGTTAAGATATATGAGACATCCCCCAAATAAAAACCTAGAACTCAATCCAACCTTGAAATTGATGCTCAAAGAAGCAAACTTCAGCCGCAAAAAGGACAACCCAAGATTTTTTAAAAATCCGCCTCACAAGGTCACGGACACAAAGCCGTTACTAGTGATTGCGATGATCGAATCTCCGAAACGCAGTAGAACAGAGCAATAAAGTCGGTGAACAGCCGATGTCGCACGTGTGAACTCACACAAGCCAGGAGGGAAAGAAAAACAAAAAAAAAAAAAAAAACAGGACAAAAATTAGGAGCAAAAAAGCAAGTAGAGAAATCCGAGAAAGAGAGATTCCAGAAAGCTAGAGGCGAAAGAAGAAGAAGTAAAGAATTATCGACAAATTTCGGAATCGGAGAGTTTTCCGGGGGTCGGAGTTCTTCGAATTTGGGGATTTTTCGGGCGCTCGCTCGATTTGGGGATTTTGGTATTTTTATTTTTCCTATTTAAGGGATTTTTCGTTTCGATTTTGTAACAATTAAAAAGACACATTAAATAACATTTTACTTTATGTTTCTCTTTAAGTCTGAATACATATCATCATTAAGGAACCTGTCAAAGTGAATTGGGGAAACCAAGGTCGAAAATCGAACAGACAAGGAGATGTGTCTGAGATGGATTACGTTCCTGTCCGTCCGATCGATATGTCTAATAATTTACAAACTTTACCCTTCTGGTTTTACTTTGTTCATCTTTACAGCTATTATTATCTTCTTTCCTTTCGGTACGGACTACAGAGAGTGTCACAAAACCAATTCAAATTCAACAATAAATATAATATTCCAAGCTCAAACCGGAAACAAATCAACACCCGTTTTACCATTTTGAACGTACCATCTTACAAGCAGCAATACAGCAACAGTGCAAAAGCCGGTGCTTATATCATCTCATCATTACTTGCAACAGAAGTAATTGAAACGTTTTAAAAATGAACTAGGAAAAAAGACCTTCGGATCATCATCTTCAGCAGTCTCCAACTGATTTACGTTCTCAAGAAGCTCCTCTCTGCCCTTCAGAGACCAAAACAGTTGGAACATCACAAAGTTCAGCTTGTCCCGACCGAAGAAGAATTCGCATGAGGCTGATTGTAGTTATTCAACTGGTCTTTTATTAGGACGCTTGTAATCCGTGATTCAAGGGTTGACACGTTCACGTAATCCTCCTGTAGTACAAGTTTGAAAGCGTATTTTACCAAAAAAAAAAGTTTGAAAGCGTAAGAAATCATTTAAGCGAGGATATGAGTCAGAAGCTAGAGCCAGATGTAGCATATGTCAAAAAAGCATTAAAGCCCAAATAATCAAAACCTAAATGATAGCAACCAAACAGGTATGTTTCCTTTAAACGCACAGATACCTTTGAGTTAGCCATTTGAAACAGCAACTCGTCTAAGCGTCTAGCAACATCCATGTACTTGGCCTTTGATGCATCATCAGCCGGAGATGGTTGATGTTGCTGTAACGTGTTCAAACTGAAGCAAATTGGAGGGTTCAGTAACCATAAGAAAAAAACAGCTATAATATCAGTTCTTAAGAAACAAAGCAGACGCAGTAGACATGCTATAATGGGAAGATGCTAACGGTGTGACTGAAAAAATTGAAGGCTGCTTACACAAGCGTTCGCATGTACTCTCGGAGTTCCGAATCATCCAAAGTGTCAGCAGAAAAAGCGTGTACTGACTCACTTGATACTACAGCATTGTCCACGGTACTGCTTTCGATTATTAAAGAGGCCAGGGCACGTACATTAGCGTGTTGCTGAAGGCAGGTCTTGACTGGCTCACAGACGGGGCACCGAGGAGCCGTGCAGTATCTATGGTGGCTAATCAATACCTTTGTGGGACGACAACGAGGATACAGACACTGAAGTTCAACGCAACAATCCATGTGACTCCATAGATTCCGAGCAGTAACGCAATATGGGTCTTGGCACTTCCCTCCTAGCGGTTTGCAGGTCCGTGCATGACGAAGCAACATGAGCCATCTCTGTTGATTTCGTAAATTGCGATCAATCTCTGCTGGTCTCGGAGCCATCACAAGCGGACGAACCAAAGTGTATCGACCTAAGTCTGAATTTAACCCCAAGCGTAAATTTGGTTCACAAAGAAGGGACACGAAACTATAGTGATTACGGTGATCGATTCTCGAAAACGCAGACTATGTCGCACGTCTTAACTCACGCAACCCCAAGTAAAAATAGTATGACAAATCTTGGAAAGATGAAACAGGTTCAGAAAACGATTTACCTTCGAATCGGAGAGCTTTACTTTCGAATTTAGGGTTCTCGTGGGGGAGGAGCGTCGGAGATATCAGATATATATTACGTTCCGGTTTAACCGATCATATGCTTGGTAATTTATAGTTTTACCCCTTGTAGTTCCCGATTTTAATTTTTTTGTTGTGACTTACTCTGTGAAATGGGGATTCAGACATTCAGTGAAGTCCCTCTTCGAAAATGAGCACTTTCTTTTTTTGGTTTGTACCGACACTGAGAGTAACAACTCCACTTGATGTACTTCAGCTATTGATAAGGTATGAACCATACCGTATGCACGGTCACAGCTTTGAACCGGAAACAAAACCAAAGTCGGTTTTATCATCAATATGAACTTAATAAGTTACATGTATAAGCAATACAGTAGTAAGTCAGCAACAGTGCAAAAGCTGAAGCCATCTTTATTCAAACGAAAACATTTACTAAATAAATTATTAGGCGCAAGACATTCGGATAAAAATATTCAGCGGTAGAGGCTCTCCGACCTCAGATTCTCTGCAATCTCTGTCTCCCACCGATCTCCATTCTCAAGAAGCTTCTCTTTGTCATATAGAAGTTCCTGCATCGTTTTAAAAAAGGAAGAATCAGAATGCCATTTACCGAATACTACACATCTCAACTTTAGGTTCATGGACAAATGATATGTCTCTATCTAGTGTGTTTATACCTCATGAGTCTCCGTAGCGAACTCAAAGTTGGGTCCTTCGACGATTGCATCAACAGGGCAAGCTTCTTGGCAAAAACCACAGTAGATGCACTTCGTCATGTCGATATCATACCTGTACAGTTCCCAATTATCACTACACTATGAGACGTATAGAACCAGACACACAAGACAGTGCAAAAAGTAAGCAAATGGTTAATAAAATGGGAACTTAAGTGGTGACCTAGTGGTTCTTCGGCTTCCATCTTCCCGCTCCTCTGCCTCTATTGTAATTGCTTGAGCTGGACATACCTGATGAAATAAAAGACCAGTATCCGTCACAAATCACAAATTTTCAGGTGAATTGTGATGCTATGGTAACAATTGCTCGAGTAGCGTAGACTTGTAAGACTCACAGCTTCACAGAGTTTGCAGGCAATGCAGCGTTCTTCCCCAGTTGGGTACCTCCGAAGAGCGTGTTCACCACGGAAGCGAGGGCTCAATGGACCCTTCTCAAAAGGATAATTGATCTGCACACAGGATGAAACTTCAGAATCACAATTCTGTTTCTTCAACCTAATTACTAAAAAGTCCGTGAAGACTGCCACTCACTGTAACTTTAGGATCAAAGAAGTACTTGAGGGTCAGCGACAACCCCCTGACCATTTCAGTGAGAAATAGCGTGTTCATGCTCCGTTCAAAGACTGTAAAAGTAAGAAATGTCAGGAATCGCTGATACTCACAGAAGAATATAACGAGAAAGGATAAGTAAGAGAATCAAAAAGGCTCGATCAAATAGCTTACCAGTACTCCAGTCCTTGGAGATCTCCTTAGCAAGTTGCTCAGCTTCTTCATCATCTGCATGTTACATAGGCAAACCACTAGTCACATACAAACCTGAAAAGTCATAACCTCAATAAGCCAAAGAAAACCAAAACAACAGCAAGAAAATATGCATACCTTTTTTGGTCCCATAGGATATACCACGGGACTGTAGGCCACAGAGATGAGATCCCTGTGAAGCTTCCCTTGAAAAAACCTATCAACGAAGACGACAAGGCAGAGGTTAAGTACAAGGAGAATACCATAGCATACCCACCAAACGAAGCTAAAGAGAAAGTAAAACTTAACTATCACACCACTCTCAGTTAAAGGACTCGTATTTGCAGAGACTGAGCTAAGAAAAAAAACATGACGGCGACCCATTCTACCTTTTAGTAAAAATGAAGCCTCGCGAGATAGAATGATGAAAATCTCACACTCTCTAGCTACATGTAGAATCAACTATTTCAATCCCTAAAATCTTAAAACTTGAAGTGACTTTTAACAGTTTCATTCCATTTCCAACACTCCAGCAGAAATCCCGCAATTATAGGAACACAGAGGACATAAAATTGGAAAAGAAAAAAAGAGTCAAGAGCCAACGAGACGAGACTCGTACAAGATGTCGGGCACGGAGAGCACTGAACGACCTGCGAGCCAGCAACGAAGCCATTGATGGAACTCCAAATATCAAATTTTGGGTATTTCTTCTTCGCTGTGCTTAATGGGAGAGAAGACTATTAATCAAGCAAAAGAGGAATCGAATCAGAGAAAGAGATCTTCTGCTCGAACCCAGGCACGGACACGCGACACGATTCCTTGTTAGAGATTCACGATCATCGACTTAGCAAAACAAGATCAGAGGGGGCAACAAAATTCGATCAGATGTTCCAAATTTACAAATTTACCTTATGGCTAACTTACAGCTCATAACCGGGAAAGCAACCTTACATCAAACCAGATTTATTTGGTATAACACGCATTTTGACACATTTCCAAGATTTTGAGGTGAGTGGACCGAACCCGATTGTTGACCAATGGTCACTAACCGGTCCTAAAGTTAAGCTAATAACCGATAATACTGCTGATCTGAGTATAGAGAACCGAATTTTATTTTATGAAAATGCTGACCGCTAGAATGGGATACCAAAAAAAGAAAGTGAAAAATACAAACATCAAATATCACATAAATTTGTCGATCAATGATCATACATTTATCTAGATTTTTATATATTTGGTTGAACAGAAGAATTTCTAAACACTAACCGGAGCATTCTTTACAAAAAGAAAGGGAAATTAGTTGAAGGTGGAAGAGAGAGAGAGAGAGAGATGTTATGGTGCAATGTAGAAAGAGTTGCCACAGTGAATGTGGGTTTGCTGTAGAGGATTCCATCTATCAAATACAATCCGACCGCCTCGACCGATTCTTCCTTGAAACCGAGCTCTTCCGCTTCTTGCATCCGTTGGTGACATGATTCTCGCAGCAGCCAGTTTATCCGGGACCAGCGGTTTTGTGAACAGCATAAGTGGCTCATTAGGATTCTACAGAAGAATAAGAAGAAGAAGAAAAAAAACAGTGAATGTAGTTATCTCATAATCTCAAACTGTTTCAATTACAACTAACAACAAAAGAGAAATACCAGTTTGTGGAGCCATCCGTGTCTTCTCGCCTCTTGCTTTATGATGCTCCCGGCTTGAGCTCGAGCCAGATTTGAGTCGGTGAAACGAGGATGAGGGGTAAAGGAAGGCCTCGTGCCTTCTTGTGTGGTGGTTGGGTCATCCGACTCCATGAATTCATCTTCGCTTGAGCCAAATCTGTAAGGTGTAGAGTGTGGAAAAGCCAAACTATCTTCCAAGAGTTCGGTTTCGTGCTGCAAAGTACACGAAAAACTCAGCCAAGAGATGGAAATGCACAACTCTTTCCGGTTGGAAAAGGACATTCAATGCAAGTTTTAGAGATGAGTACCTTATATTTGAGCTGGATTCTCTGAAGGCTAACCTCACTCGCCATGAAATCTCTCTTTTTCTCTTCTCTCTGTAAGAGTAACAGGTTTCTAGTGAAGTTAATACCAATTTTCTCATGAGATTACGTTGAATTTTACAAGTATTAACTCCATAAAGAATACCTTAATTAGAGCTTCTAGAATTGTCTTTGCTTGGTCAAGATTGCGCCTGACCTGATGTAACCAGAACAGAACAAAAGGACATGTTTGAAAATCAAACAAGGATTATAACAAGTTGCACACAGTCTCAGGTCTTTCCTTACCTGTCGAAGCTTTTCAAATGACTGCGCATTGTTTTCTCTTCTTTGCATCTAAAAGAGAGGCCAGCTCTTATCAGTAAGTTGTGTTGCATTTTCGATTTCATAAACTGCAGACAACAAGAGAGCCTACCCTTCTTGTGTGTAGTCTATGAGCTTTCTCCCGTGGCCTAAACACATTGTACGGATTGGTATCGTTGACCGGTGGTGGAGGCTGTTCCAAACAAAAACCCCTCAACATGTAAGTAACTGTTTTAGGTAAATTTCCAAATAATTCCATTTCTTGCACATGTTCAATTGAGACCAGTCCAAATGATGTTATACCTGTAAACGCCGCAAAACAGGCTTCTGCCATCTTTCACGCTATGAGAATGCAAAACAAAACTAAGTTAGTTCGTGTTATAACCCTATGCTCAAAGAGTCGCACAGAATTCTTATAGAAATTCACCTATCATCAAACAATGTGACATAACATAACAACTATATCCAAAACTCTCAGTGATGAAACTATGCCACACAAAGGTCTATCTCATACCTTATTTTTCCAATAATTGTAGATAGCCTGGAAAACTCCATACTTGATGGGTAAAGATTGCAGCGCCTGTAAGAAAAATGGAAACAGTACAAAAAGAACATTTTTAAATGTAATGCACTGCATCTGAGTAAATACGCACGAGAAGTATACAAGAGACGACACAGGCTCCCAAAGATATATAAAGTGCGAGCGAAGAACACAGTACTCCTCTAGAGGAGGCAATATAAACATTAATGCTATTTCTATGCTCCTGCTACAGTTTCAGGCAGTGGGGAAAAGTAACAATGCAATGAACCATCACCATATTGTCTCTTTTTAACTTCGACAACCGAATATTAAATTAGAGCTAGAGAACAAGATAAATTAAGCGTATACCTCAATAGCAGCATCAAACAACAAAAGCACTGGAACTGGTGAACCAAGGGTAGGATTAATTACTCCAGCTCTTTCCCGCGCCTTGTGATCCAATACTTCTAGTTTAAAAATAATGCCCTCAAGCCTGTTTCAAGTAATTGGCAAGATTACGAGCAGAAAGCTTTGTTGTCGAAGAAGAGAAAGGTTTAGCACTCAATATTAAGGCCATATCAGATATAACTTCTTTCGGTTTCCACACGGCAACATGGTTTCCGTATAAGCAAAATCCAATTTTTCTAAATCCAAACAAAGTGTATGCACTAGGAAAGAGAGAGGCGAATAATTTAGAGTCTAGGAGCCAATAGATCAATCTACTACACAACAAGAATCACGGAAGTCTGAATAATCCAATCTATCACAATGGCTATAAATGGAAAGCATGTAAGGAGATGGAAATAAAAGATAGATGGGATTCTGTAATCAGAAAGCAAAGAATTAGCAACATCTAATACGTGGTTGAGAACTTTACATTTCAGATGAGAGGATGATTTTCTCCTTATCAAACTCGCAAAGCCAGTCGTCATCTTCATTGTCAAGATCATACTCCACAAATTCTCCAAGCTCAGCCCTAGCTGCACGACAGATTCTCAGTCTCCAGGTAAAAGATATCAATCTCGGGAACAAATGTAGAGATACTGTAGATATTACCTCCCCTTGCACGTAAATAGGAAGCAGGCTGGTTAAAAGTCCGGGAGTAGTCTCTTTCATATGTATCCACAACAAGAAACTGAGGTGTTGGTATTTCTGAAACCAGTTTCTTGGTAGGCACTTGAGGATGATGCACCTGATAATGCCAAAAGCGAGAAACTTTCAATCATCATCACTCTACAACTTTACTTACTAACTGATACACTACACCGGAAAGAAAAATCTTGAGAATTTTAAAATAATTTTTTTTACCTCAGTGTCAACCTCTACGGCTGCTATACGCAGCAACTGAGAATTTCTAGTAAGGGAAGAAGGATTCTCTTCATCTTCAAAGTCTTTGAATGACTTTAGAATTGGAAGCTTCTTGTGTATGTCCAATGGACGGGGTCGAAAAGATAGCCTACTCATTTCACTATCCTCCTCTTCTTCACTTCTCTACAACAATTATATAAGCGCACACATGTCACTCGAATTTCAAGATCCCAGAACCCTGAACTCGTAAAATATGAACAATTTCAGTATATACCCGGGAAATAAAACCGAAGAGACGTGATACTTACAAGGTGAGTTTTTAGGGTTTTTCTCTTCCGGAAGAATCGTACCGGCTAATCAAAAATGGGGGTTTTTTTAGCTTACCCAGAGTCTGAGAAAATGTGAAATTCGAGAAAGAGAGATGCTTTATAAAATGTTTGAGAGCGTGTTTGCAAATCTCGACGACAATTGTAAGTAATGGAGGTCGAGGTTTGTGAATCTCGGATTAACAGACAAGACAAACAGTTGAACCGAGGAGGGAAAATTTGGTAATTTCACCTTCGGCTAATTATGGGAAATATTCACCAACGACCAAAAAAAGAATTCAGGGCTGAAGCCATTAATTACTACGAGATTTGGGTTCATGGATCTAACGAAAACTTTGTTCCAGGATTTTTAATTGTAATAAACTAATATCCGAAAAAACAATTAAAAGTATTGTGAACCGGCTTCTTTGTAACTTTCTCATCATATGGTTTCAGAGAAAAACCATCACTTTCACCTCACAGTACACAAATCCACAGATCTTATTTACAGAGAAGGGATCAAAAAATTGTCAGTCAACGTTCGTTTCAAGCTTCCATGTCCCTTCTATCTTCATTAGCACCTTCAAAAGTTGTTTCCTGTTAGGCTCTTCGTTCATTTCTTCGCTTCGTTTTTCCCACATAACAAACCATAGAGCCATTGTTGTTGAGATCTTGCCATTGTCTTCGATGTGTTGTCAGATCAAGTCGACGTTCTTCGCGATTGTTTCTTGGTTAACTTGAAAGGGCTCCAGCTTTTTCTTCGTTTTGATGTCTCACAGAAGAGGCCAGAAGCCATAGCTTGTTGAAGCCATAGCTCAAACTCTTCCTCATCCTCGTCCATCATCTCCACATCAAGATCCCACGGGAACCTGCTCGAGTTTGATCTCTGCGTTGTCTTTTCCAAACCAACCATGTTCACATGGAAACTTGGTCTATGTGTGTTTGGTCTACACGCCATTCCCTTCAATGGAAAACAAGTACACATATAATCATCTCTTCACATCATGCCGTAAAAAGTCTTTAAGCTAATCCAAGTCACTTGAGTGAAACCAACCTGACAAATAGCCCATTCTGAGACATCAAAGACCTTGCTCTCCGCACAGACAAAAGCTCGTGGTATTTCAATCTACAAGACAAGATAAGAAAAGATTAATTCTATCATTGGCAGTAAACAAAGTAGGAAGAAAGATCTTAGAGCCTAACCTTATGTGCTTTCTCGAATACCAGAGTCCCTTTGTGTTCGACCCAACCGTCACCATCTTTGGCTTGATGATACTGACCACAATCCTACAATTTTAATAGAAGTTATAAACATATAACACAAAAAGATTTTCTGCGACAATATTTTGAAATCAATATGCTCGGTAAGGACAAGTGTGAGTGAGTTGGCTAACCTGACACCATCTGGCCTTGGCCTTACTCCTGTTGGTACATACCCAAATGTGTGAATTCCCGCACTTCGTACAGTGTATGCGCCTTGACTCTTCTGATCGATAATCGGGACCACTCTGAAAAGAAAAAAAAAACAGGAAAGCTGTTCAATCAAACAACGCCTGATGCATCAGAAATCCCACAAGATTATATCAACAAACCTGGTGCGAAGAAGCATGCGATGTCTGACAGACACTCCTGGTCCTAGATTCTTCTTTCTTTAATTGCTCATCGTAGTCTCTCCTCTTAACAGAATCAGAGAGAACCTGCAAATTCAAAATAGAAAGAACATAGCGTCTGATTACAGCATCTAAGCTGAAAGCTACTGAGCATCGGCCTATATAGAATATAATTAATGGATCCATCATGCAACAATTACCTCATAAGCACATTGAAGTTTCTTGAATGATTCACTTGCCAAAGGACATCCCCTATTCTTATCCGGATGAACTAGCATTGCCTAAGAATATAAAATAGAACCACTTAGTTAACCAACAGAGAACACTCATAGGCTATGAGTCATAGCCAAGAGAAGATACAAAGTCAATTTCAAATAACAAACCTTCTTTCTGTACTCTTTCTTGAGCACCGCGGGATCAATCTTTTTATTCCGAGGGAACCCCAATGCTTCATAGTGATTCAAACTATGCAGTATCCTTTTCATCTCATCAGCTGAATCTGTTTCTATATTGACTACCTTCACATCAGAAACCTCTTTCAGGTTGCTAATAACAGTTGACGGAGATGCTGGCTTATTGGCCGACTTATTCTCATGGACCTTTTTCTCTGGTTCTTCAACAGGAACAGAAGGATACTCAAACTCTCCCGGAAACTCTTCCTCTATTACAGTTTCAGGTTTCTTTGGCTCCTCCGGTTGTGTTTTTTCACTAACACTATCACACCATTGAAGAAGACAAACAACTATATCGTTGGACAAGAATGCAAGATTCATCGAGAGAATAACTCCAGGCCATCCAAGTCTGACTTTGACACAGTAAATTGCGTACACCGTCGCCATAAGAACCACCACACGCGCGTGATTCAAAGAGAACAAATAACCTGATTCAAAAAAGTTGAGAAATTAACACTATAGAAAGAGCAATAAGATCAGAGTGACATCATCATAGATTGTATGGAAAAGAAATATTGACACTTGCCTGCAACTATAAATAATGTTCCGGTGATCCAAAAGTTAGCGTACATCCACAAAATTAAAATTCCAAATAGTCCTACAATGAAGATCCCAGGAGTGCAGCCTAAGTACAGGACAACAGCAGCAGCAGCAGCCTGCAATGATGGTAAATCAAGAACATGTGAGATTCAACGCAATTATATATAACTCAATACCACTAGATACGTGAAACACCGCAACGAAATCTCCAAAGTTAAACGTACACTAATACTACACTTTAACGAAATTCTCAAAACCGTTTGTGGGAAATAACTTGTAAGATCAGAATATGGCCATTCTGATTTTGCCTCCAAAACAGTTTCTAAATTCATGTTTTCTCATACAACCAAAGCTATGGGAGGTCTAGAGGGCTTACCATACCGAGGAGAACATACACCAAGCAAGATACTGAAGTCAGGCTAAGGAAGCAACTCCACATTATCAGTAGCAAAGCAGCTGAACCAAATTTGGCACTGGACTGGAAACCCCTCAAAATGCAGTCTTTCCAGTAAAAAAACGATAAACTAAGTAACCCTAATAGCTTCCCACATCCAGTGCACACTAGAGGCCAGTGTCTCTCTACGAGAGCTTCTGTCTTTCCCTCAAAACATCGCATTGCAGTGCAAACCCACGAGCACAAATGTTTTTGAGACTGCAACCATTTCCACCCTTGATTAACCAATCCTATATCCTCCATAACTAATTAAAATAGTCAAAACCCTAAACTCTTACTCCAAAGCTCAGATATAGTGGCAGCCGTAAGAAGAACGGTGGTGGTGAGCCTGGAATCTCGAAAAAGCTTACTTCTCAGCCATTTGCAACACTTATAAAAGGTCCGGTAGCTTACAGAAGATACAACGAGACATTACAGGTTTCCACATCGTAGGAGAAGAAGAAAAAGCTATCTTCGAATATCCGAAACAAACAGAATCCTCCTTCCCCTCAATTCACCAATCAGTTGCTGCTTCACAAAATACAAAACCCTAAATTACCCAACAACCATTGTTAGTCTAGTACAATATCCTCAAATCGGATCCCAAAAACCTATAAATCGCAGAAATTTTCCGACGGAGGAACACAGACCCAGCAAACTAGATAGCTTCGTTAGAGCATCACCGCGCACCGACAAGCATATCACTGATTCGGTATGAAGAGTAGAGAGAGAGTGAAGTTTAAAGAAGATATATGAGAGCTTTAGTTAAAGTTGATGGGTTACTGTAAAGATAAGCTCCGGAAATAGGAAAACCCAAAAAGACCTCTTGGGAAAAAGCAAAAAGGAAAAATCTTTTAAAAGATTCAAAAAAGCTCTGAGGGAGAAGACAGACTGAGAGAGAGAGAGACAGAGAGAGAGACAGAAATTAGAGACGAAGGCAACATTAATATATGTTTTAACTTTATAGTTCGTAGCGAATTATCGTTTTGGAATTGGATTAAGTGAACATTAAATTCGCGGGTCCTACGGCCCAACATAACTAAATCGCCTGCGATTGCTCATACAGTACCGTACTGTTTAGTACTCCAAGTCCGAGTTTCATGAATCTTTAGACCAGACCGAGCTGATGGGAATCAATCAGACAGAAAGTGGTTTAAACTCCCTGTTCAAACTCATTCAAGACAATTGAAGCTAAAACAAAGATACATCAGGCAGAGAACATAGATCCTAACTCAAATCACAAATCTGTTTCATCAATTTGGTTGATGAGGTCATTCAGATTCAACTTCAACCTTATATATACACACATACACTGAAATCTTTGTTATACGACTTGAACAACAGTAAGGCAGAACTGCAGTTGCGATTGTTTCAAAATCTAACAAAAAACCTCTGTTCGAATCCAAGGAAGAAGATGAGACACACAATCAAACGCTGTTTTCCCCTATTTACATCTCAAAAACAAAAAACAAATCTCAAAAAAAGAAACATTTTTTTTATATTTTCTAAATGGTACTGCTGAATGTATTACCAGCATTAGCTGAGGAAGCCCCTGATGAATAAGCATTTGAGTTGTCTCTAGTCCCGGCACTAGACGAGGTATTCGAAGAAGAAGGGTTGGTGTAGTTGTGTCTGTTCACTTCCTCTGGCTTTGTTTGAACAGGTCCTCTCACTTTCAAGTCCATGAAATCAGAAATCAAACCCGGTCTGGATATTTTCTTGTAGTCTATATCTTTCTCCCCTGTTAAAAACCTTACCACTGTGGACATTGTTGGCCTTAGCTTAGGACTGTCTTGTGTGCACAACAGACCGATTTTTAGGTACCGGCAGGCTTCCTCTGCGTCAAAGTCTCCATTTAAACCTGTGTCAACAAGATCCACGAGCTCATTCCGCTCATAAAGTTCCCAAGCCTGTGGATTATCCACAAAAAAAAGGTTATCTTTCAAAACAAGAAATCAGACATTTCGAAGACTGATACGATCGATCATGCGAACTAGACCAGAGAAACACACAGTGAATGCGAGAATGACCAATTCCGGTGAGTTGTTAGAAAACAACTAAGCAAGAGAACTTTCTAAAGAAAGAAAGGCAAGACTTACTCTTTCTAGAAGATATTGATATTCTGTGGGTAAGCGGGTGTTTTTGTTACTTCTTCCACTGACAATCTCCATCAGAAGGACTCCAAAGCTGTATATATCGGCTTTACGCGTCAACTGTCCCCTAACCGCATACTCTGGCGCTAAATAACCACTGCCCAAACACAGGTGTGAGAACATGTTAAAAGACCTGCAATTTTCAGTGAGAAAAAAGAAAAAGGGAAAAAAATAAACATTTGGAACTCACATTGTTCCCGCGACACGTGTGCTGACATGAGTCATGTTAGGTGGCATAAGCCTCGCGAGTCCAAAATCAGAGATCTTTGGGGATAAATCTTTGTCAAGTAGAATGTTGCTTGCCTTGATATCTCTATGAATGATGTGTGGCCGTACTTCTTCATGAAGAAAGGCAAGACCTTTAGCGACCCCAACGCAAATATTGGCCCGAGTACTCCAGTCAAACTGTATCCCACTCCGAGTGTATCCCCCAGCTGAAAAAAACATTCATTCCGTTATAAATCACATTTTCAAACCCAGAGAAGCTGACACTTACGAGAGTTACAAAAAAAAAACTATGAGAATCACCTAGAAGTGTCTTATCAAGGCTATTGTTCTCGAGATAGTTGTACACAAGAATCCTGTGATTCCCCTCAACGCAGCATCCATATAACTTAACCAGATTATCATGCTGTATTTTTGATATCACGTTGATCTCAGTCAAGAACTCTTTTGCACCTTGTCTTGACTCAGCTGACAAGACTTTGATAGCTGCGATCTTCCCATCTTTAAGACGGCCCTAGTCATCGAATTTTTTTTCCCACAAATGAGTTAAAAAAAGTTGAAGAGAGAGACTTTGAGAAAAAAATGATGAAGCAACCGAGTTTTGTCATTTTACCTTGTACACAGAACCAAACCCTCCTTCGCCAATTTTATTCAGGGCATTGAAATCATCTGTAGCCTGACGTATCTCTTTGTATTTGTAAATCTTTACGTTGTCTATCGCTGCGATTTCTGTTTGCAAGTATATAAACCAAATTAGAGGAAAGCAACCACAGGACTATGCAGAATTTCACATTGTAAGCTGAAAAATAACACAGAAAATAAGTAATCGTCCCTAGATCGTAGTATGTATATATACCTCCATCAACTTCTGAAGGTTCTCCTCCACTCTTGTGGCATGAGAACCAGGACCAACCCATCAATGTAAGACAGACCTGTGTGACCTGTTTCTGTGCGATTAATCAGAATGTTTTCACACGAAAACCGAGAAGCAATTCAGAGAGTTGACTTCTAACTAGTAAACCACCCATAGATCGGTTTCAAGTTCTACTCGATTTCTCAATTGAATCTCTGTCCAAGTGAGAAAACTAGTGGGGACCAAAAAACCTCAAAAATTAAAGCAACTAAAAAAAGCTGTCAACTTGGAATTTGGGTTTTCTCAAGATTCAGCACAAAACCTAGAAACAGAAGCAGACAAGAAGAAAATTACCGAGAAATAAGAAAACCCACCTCGGAAATATCCTAAATTAGGAACAGCGAAGAAGCGAAATGAGAGAGAGTGGCTCAGAAATCGCAGGTTGAAAACTTGGTACTTGGATAGAGTTTGTATTAAAAAGCCTGTGTCTTTACGCGATTAGAGTCGCTATCTCTCTCCGTATCTCGCCGCGTGTGTGATAACAGATTAAGGATTTGTTGAAATGGGAGACTGAATGAAGAGGGAAGACGGTCCTTGTATGGTGGCGGGCAAAAGTCAATGAGTCAATCGTATGCACACGTCGTCAGTTATATCTTATACGTTGCTCCGACGACCAAAACGCTACCGTCTCTTTTTACTTTTTTTTTTATTTCTTTAATTTTCTCATGTTTAAAATGTCTCTCCGGTTATGATTTTATGAAACGACTTTTTAATTATTGACTATTTCGTATGATTGATTATTATTAGCTTTATGCTTCATTCATGGGCATTAATTCCTCCCATCTTACTTGTAATAAATATTTTTTTAGTATAGACTTATGTCTTGTTCATTAAGGATGGTCCAATTATTTGCCTTCTTGATATTCCTTTTGGTCAACTACACTAATATTAAAAAGGGAAAAATAAACTTGCCTTTTGGATTTTATAATAATATGATGGGTCTCTATAGAAGAATAAGAATTAAAAAAAATTCTTATTATTTTATTAAAATTTTAATCATTTTACATCAACCCAATTTAAGACCAACAAAAAATTATTACTTTATAATGTTTGTTAATTTATCAAGAAATTATTTATAAAGTAATTATTTTATGTTAAGAACTATTATTTATATTTCTTTACCATCGGCTGTAGAAACTATTCTTCGCAATTTTGAATGTTTTCAACAAATTTTGATTCACATACCAGGTGATCTGAAGCTCCTGAATCCACAATAAAATGATAAACGATGATTTCTTAATTAAGAAACTTGAAAGTGCATTTAGCTTAACAGCAAGTACAGATAGATTTAGCTTGCACATTGAATATTTGAGTTATGTTGTTGGAAATGAATTAAGAAATCAATTTAAAAATAATAGCTGAATTGAGTATTCCGGAATAAAGTTAGGGAATGCGGAGTATTTCTTTTGATGAAATCAACGCTTATTCCAACAAGTTAGGGTTTTTTTTTCTTTTCTCGACAATTCTATTATAAGTTTTTTTTTTTACATCATTTTGTTAGTTGGGAAATTGGGTCATATAACCATATTTCCAAGCTAAATTCATAAATTAACCATAGCAAATTAGATGTTATAATATTCTTTATATATTCTACAATATATACAAAATTACTTTTTTTTGTTTTTTGTTTAATTTCTTTCTTTTACGATCTTCTCTTCTTTTTCCATCATTTTTCATTTCCTTTCCTCTGCTCGGCTCATCTCATCTCTCATCTTTCTCTTTTCCTTTCTTTGCCTCCGCTTTCCTCTTCTCCCCTTCTCTTTCGTGTTTTTCATTTTCTTCTTCTTTTTTGTATATATTATATCAAATTGGACTATTCCATAAAATTATATATAGTATAGTATGTAGTATCATATAGTACAAAGTTATTTTCGATAATTGATTGTGGACCATAGTTAGTTTACCAATTTTTTAAATATCATAGCTATATTCCTCGATTGTTTTTTGAATATGGTTAAACAAAAAAACCCTTTGTTAGTTTTCTTTTGATATAAACGCTTTTCAACATGTGTCGTAAAAAAAGAAAACCAAAATTTTCTTGTCAAAAGAATCCATCATTGTTTTCTTTTCTACTGCTTAATTTTTTTTTCCCATTCACATAATGTATCTGAAAAGAGATTCCCCAGTCCTCACACGGTCACACCCCCATTCAACACAAGAGGTATATTATATTACATTGACAAATATGTATATTTACATACAACTAATACAATGAATAATATTACAAGAAGACAGCAAACACTTATAAAGTTATAATCTTATAAAATAACCATTAGGATTTTGGAGCCTATATATTTGTACCTAGAATTGTCGTGTCACCAGACTCACCATCTTGATTTTGATTGGAAATCTATTTGGGTCAATTTAAATTGATGAATTAAGTTTTAATTTAACTAGTTATAATGTGAAAACGTCTATAAGTAACGCATAAGAAACATAATTGCTTATTAAGAATCCAATATTTGAATGAATGTTTTAAATAATAATTAAACCTATAGAGCGTCAGGTGATGAAAATGCATAAACAATGATAAAGAAAATTAAAGGTTTTGAAAGAAAAAGTCAAAAGGAAACCTTATCACATTTTGTTTTTCTTGTTCATCACGAACGGCATTAAAGAAATGGGGCTGTGTTCACACGACGGAAAATGGGGACAGGTATAACCAGAATGCTCAATTAGTTTGATAAATCGAAACCGATATGCATAAAACTTCAACGTCACTTCCAACAGAAACACATTTCACACGTTACCCAAAGCTTTTTAAAGGATCAAAACAGAGTTTTCAAGTTCTATGGTCAAAGTCTTTTAGCAATAATGGCGACATTCCTAGGTGAGATGGTGGGATCAAATATGGGAAGCATAAAAACTTTGATGGAGTCACCATGTTCTTGGAGAAACATAAGCCTATCAAGCAACATCAATGTCTCAAGCACTGGTCCTAGTGCAGCTCGAATAGACCAGTAAGGACCTATCAGCTCCTGCAGTTTTGACAAAACCAAAGACAAGCAGCATTCATCAATTTATGAGAAGCCAAAGACTAAAGAGAGAGAGAGAGAGCGAGAGACTTGGGGAATAGCTTACAGTGAATGCTTCAGCTTCATTCCATGTGGCACTCAGGTCGAGATCTTCAGGATGTTCTAGATTCAGGCGGGAAAATGCTGACAGGCAAAACTGCTCGAAAGAAGAACAAATTTTGGAATCCGAGCTTGTCTTCCTCATGTGCTTCTTATCATCAGTGTCTGCAGTGAACTATATAGACATAAGCAAACTGATCTCGGTCTCACTTAATACAAAACATAATCCATCAACCTCCTGACCTTTCTTAGTCGTAACTAGTGTTGCTGGAGTTTCGAGGGTTTTTCTTTGCTGTTGACGACGAAATGCCTTCCCTTGTCGCCCAATGGATGGACTTGTCGCCAACACCTCTGGATAATGTTTTGACAGAACCTTCAAAGAGTAATTAAGGTTGTTACTCGTTAGAGACAATCGCTATAAATTCAGACTCGATTAAAAATAAGCCACAGATCTTGGGAGAAAGTAAGAAAGAAAAAGTCTATGAACCAAAGCTATATTACCATTTGGAAAGCAGCACGAAAAGAATGCAACTCGAAATTCTGCAGACCAGCCTCTTCTCCTAAGCTGCTCCATCTATCAGCACTCTGAGAAAACGCATGTAAAGTTTTTATACAAATAGGAATACAGAAAAGAAACATTATGATTCAAAACAACAATGCTGCAGCATCCAGGAACCGATACAGTAATCGATTATACCTGACAAGCTAGATCGCGTGCATTTTTACCAAGCGAAAAGTCCAAGGATTTGAGACCAGCGCTCATCGGAAACCCACATTTGGAACAAGAACTCTCACTACTTTTTTCAGATAACAAGTTGTAACAGCAGCCAATGCTCACTACTGCTTTAACTTCTTCACACTCCATAAAAGTCCTGAAGAAATCAAGTTGCGAATTGTTTCAGCTTTTAGGTAGTAACATAGCAAGCATGGCCAAACTAATACCGTGTTTACAGGATAACATCAATCACAGATGAATCAATCGCAGACTAACCTTAGCATTGTAACAGACAGATCTCCACATGCATGAAGGCCAGCAAGAACAAGTGAACACGATCTGTTTGCATCAGGTGATAACTGTGATCTTCTAGGATATTCATTCAAAGCACTTGAACTTAAATCCAAGTCCTTATTATTCTCCAGAGAAACATCTGTCAACGTTTTCAACATCTCTGTGGATAGTACACGGCATGTAATCGTCACTGGAACATCTGGGCACTTGTTTCCTGAACTAGCAGAGAAGAGGTTAAGTAGCATCAGTAAGTCGACATCTGTTACTTTGTAAAAGTAATCTTATAATGTGCTGACCCCTTACCCAGATTTACGCGTCTGTGCAGCAAAATGCTTTCTGATACGTGCTGCGCGTGCATCTGTTACCTTTCCATGATGAGAGGAAGAATCAATCGCAACAACTGAATGCTTATACTGGAAAGAAAGCACCTGAGATAGATAACCCTGAACGAATTGACAAATGAAACAATGTTAGTAAACTAAGGTATAAAAGCGAAATTCATCAGTCAAAAAAATTCCTTGAACAACCAGAATGAGAAGTTAGAAATCCAGAAAAGAAAAGGAGGAAACAACCATCGAGTCACTTAGAGAGAAATATGCAAAAACGATACTAACCATGCCATTATGATTGATGGGTAAAATGAGAAAGGGATTGAAGATACCTGGCCAGAACCGACATCAACAACAGTAGAGGCTCCAACACTGTTAACAACTGAGCTAACAACAGAGGAAAGAACTTCAACCTGCAGATAATACCACCATAAGTGACTTACAGATCCATGTGGCCAGGGGAAGGTCATGACAAGATAAACGATTAAACTAAATCAATGGTTTTGCACTTAGAAAATTATATATAAATGTTATGAGCTTTTGGTGACCATCACAATTTAACATGTGAAGTGACAAATTTCGACTTAAACAGCTACAAACCATGAAGTAGTCTCTTTTCAATTTAAAGTTAGACACCAACTGCAGAAACAGCTGCAAACTACAGAAGGTCCTACCAAAAAGTAGACATCACTGAAAGACACTATACCTCATGTTTTTTCTTCAGATTCATGCCCTGTGAAAGAACGGTGCTAAGCGGTGCCATATTCACATCTGCCAGTATCTGCCAGCAATGGAAAATGATTTAGCATATTCAGTCTAGAATCTAGAATGCCAGAGAAACATTCCACCATTCAGTGTTCATACAATCCCACATGAAGCAACCCCACATGTAAGATTTAGTGCAGAGTACACACTGTACCGTCTGTAAATCCGCTTGCTCTCTAGGAAACGATAGAGACCTCAATGTGTGAACAAATTCCTTGAGTGAAGCAGGCCAGTGATCCTAACAATCAAAACCAACAACACAAGATTATACAGACGCATATCAAAATACTTATTCAGCTAAACTAAAACTAGCACAAATAGGATTAATCAAATTCTCAATGACGAAGAAAAGTCGAGAACTTTACCTGGACCCTACCGGAGGGAATAAGAAGAATATTTTCCGGCTTCTCATTCCTTAAGCAGCTCATCCACTCCTGATCAACAGCTTCCCATTGCTTGTCCTGAAACAAAACATAAAACCCAACAATCAACTCAATTAGGAAATCATAAGCCATCAAAAATACGAACTTTCTAGATAGTTTTGTTTCTAGCAAAAAAAATTGTTGGATACCTTGAAGAAATTAACAACGTGAGCATTGGTTAGGAAAGAGTAAGGTTTAAGGAAGTCAATAATGGCGGTGATCCATTCTAGAGTTTCGGATCTCGTGTTGCACGAATACTTGCCGCTCTTCATTTTTTTTTCCCGACGGCCCAGAGTAGGAACAATGGTTCTTTTCGCCGCGAAACACCGGCCAAGTAAAAAGGAGAAGGAGAAAAAGACTTGAGTGGCCGTGAAACGTTTTCTGGAAGGACCTCGTAACTTTTAAATATATTCAATTTGGGCAACAACTATTGCTCTCTAACAAATACGCCCATCCTGTCACGTGACCAGCACAAGAACCTAGTTCTCTCACTCGGACCGAGTCTTCAAGAGATAACACAAATTCACAAGTTTTCCAGCATTCTTTATAACTACCGAACACTTTCTCTCATTCTCATGTTAACATTCCTCTTCTTCACCAAATACATTTACCACAAAAGTGATAACAGCACACAGTGTGACAGTCTTCCTAATCGATGTTCTAAAGATTAACTTAAAGCAGAAAACAAAGGGTATTCATAAGATTACAAATTTTGCTTCTCCCTTGATATAGACTCAAATTTTAGTTACTGATGTTATCATCTTCTCCTTCGTCTTCTTCGTCTTCTTCTTCACCGGTTCCATACTCATCAACATCAATTACGACTTGAGGGAAGTCTCTAGATTCGCTAACCCCGTCATGACCAAAAATGATAACATAAAAGCTCCGATTGCAGTCATAGATGAAGTTCATCATCTTCCCGTCCTCCAGATTGTTTTCCTTTACAAAATTTTCCCAACCGATTGTCAGAAACACTCTCCTTCCTCTTTTCTTCATCCTAACCGACCAAGATCTCCCACCATAGTCTAGGAGTTCCACCACATTTGGCAATGGATCTGGTAAGTACTCGTTGAAGCCCATCGGTATCTCCTGAACAAAGACATATATATCAATTCCCAGGAGACAACAGCTCACAGCTGAAACACAAATAAGTAATAACATCCGACTCTGTCTTGATATTTGTTGGTCCCTAAGAAAAAATTCGACTCAGTCAGCAGCTAGGTCTAATCACATTCCAATAAATTAAGAAACTTAACATTGGTATCTCCTGAACAAAGACATATATATCAATTCCCAGGAGACAACAGCTCACAGCTGAAACACAAATAAGTAATAACATCCGACTCTGTCTTGATATTTGTTGGTCCCTAAGAAAAAATTCGACTCAGTCAGCAGCTAGGTCTAATCACATTCCAATAAATTAAGAAACTTAACATCTTACACAAAAACTAAGCAATACCCAAAATAACACAAGGAAAAATGGATCTGATACAGAAAAGGCAGATGACGGCTTACTGTTATTATTACTTTTTCGCAAATTTTGAAAGATAAAGGGAGTCTTAAAAGGACCCAAGTTCTTAGCTCAACAGAGATTTGACTAAAGCAGTACACTTTAAAACCACAAGTCTCCAAATCAGAACACTAGACGCATCCTATTACTTATTGAAGATCAAAAGAAAAAAGAGAGAGAGACATTCTTTCTCACCAATGATTCAGATGACTTCTCTGAGATGAAAGGCTTCATAAAACGTTCCTCATTAGTGGCAGCCATGGAAAAGAGTGAGACTGAATATACAGTAGCTACGATCAGTATCCAGAGATTGAATAGAAAGGAAAGAGAGACACTTTAACGAAAACCCTTCTGTACGGTAAATGCAGAAACAGAGATAGAGATTTTATGGGTGACTTTCTCAAATTTCTCTGGAAATTTATTTTTGTCGTTCTCCAGAGTTAAAAGGAAATAAATGGGATGTCGAATGTCAGATTCGAACAACTTGTCTGCTTTTTACTTGTCACAGCTTTTCTAGTTTTCACTTCTTCTTTAGAAGGACCCCAAAACAAAAATAATGAACTCTTAATTCTATTGGGCCGAATGATATCAGCCCAGTAGCCTATTTCTAAACTCAAACAAATAAAAACGACGGCGTTTGATCTTCTAGACGAGTACTCGAAACCCTAAAGTCCGCCACTATATAAGTCTCCCTCCTTTGTTAATCATCGCAACACCACAGTTCCAATCTTTTGTTACAGTCTTTAATGTGAACTTTTTGAAAGCTTTAGTTTGTTTTGTCTTCTTTCAAATTCGTTGAGTTGAATTTTATACGTCGATCTAATTGATTGTCTTGTTTTTGATCGGTCCAAGATCTCCTTTTCTGGTTTTATTTTCTCTGAATTTTGTAAAAATCAAAGTGATTTATGTGTGAGAGAGAGAGCGATGATTATGATGATGATGATAACATAGAACAATCCAACTCTGAACATCTTATGATGAACTTTACATCATGCACTACCATCTGAATCTCGCTCTCTCTTTTATCCTTTTTTTTATTTTATTTGTCAAGAAACTGATTTTCTCGATCCTTGGTATATCCGATAGCCGGATCATTTCAATTTTTTTTGAGTATTAAAATTGATCTGTTTTGTTGGAAGAAAATAATCATAGTTTCTGATTAATCCTGTTCAATGGTTTTGATAATGAGTTTTTGGGTCAAGGATAATGAGTTTTATCAAATTGGTTTTTTGTAGTTTAATATGTAATCGTCTTTCTGTTTGTTGCAAAACATTCGTTTTTCTCATTGTATACATTAGCAAAAAATATGAAGATATCTCAGAATGTCAGTGAAATTATTGGAGACTCAAAATCAGTAGAACCCTAAACATAATTATATAACAACACCTCATAATAAATGCTTCGGAATAATTGAATATGTAATATAGACCAACCTTTCTGTTAATTCCTTGAGCTCACTAATTTGCAATTATCTGATCCAATGAATCTAAATCCAAACCTGCCAATAGAAATGAACAAGATATATTTTCACGTATCATCCTCAAACTTCCTTCTGAGAAATAAACTTTTGTTATAATACATTGTATCATAAGAATTGATTTGAATGCCAAAGGAAAATGAATTGAGCCGATGACCAAATGTTGTTCGCTGCAGCCGAAGGCCCATTATGTACAAAGACTTAAACGTAATGTACATATTTCCAGCAGTGGACGGACCCAACAGCTACATTTCAGATTTTCTCTATTTTTATGGAGATTGCTAACGGATCTTTCCTCTTATATCGCCACTGAAATTGCCATAGGTAACTTCCTAAGAATCAGACGTGTCATCATACTGGCCGTCCACAATGCCACGATGGTCGTTCATCAACAACAGTTGAATATCTGTTTTATCTGGCTCCAATGCTTTCAGAAACAACAGTTTCTTCCAAATATTTCTACATTCTCCAAATAAATCCAAAAGCTCAAAAAACTTAGACAAAAGGAACCTAAAAATTGACGCTTTATAAACTTATTCTAGGCATAGAGTGGTAATTTTCCTTATATTATAAATCTTAAACCCACTAAATTACTGAAATCAAAGACCGTGAGGATTTAGATACTTTTTAAGTTTATGGGGGAATAATAGCAATCTTGAGAAAACTTGGGCGTATAATTGATAAATATAAAGACTAGAGATGTAAAGAAAAAAAGTAATGCGCAAGCGAGGAACTAGCCGTTACGATTTCACTGTCTTTCCGTCTTTTCTCACTCTTTAAAATTCAAAACTTTGGATCGTTAAGTATTCATAATCTTGCAGATTCTTTATATCTTCGTTCATTTAACGAGCAAGAACTGAGATTTCTTAAATAATTCATCCCAATTTCCGAAGGATCCTTGGGCGATTTCATCATCAGTCATGGCTTCTTCTCCTGCTAATTGCAAGGCCTCGGTATCTTCTTCCTCGTCTCCTTCAGTCCCTTGCCGACCAAACCCTAAACCCAGAAGCTCGGAGACCGGAGATCTGATGCGACAGAGTTTTCGAGCCAACCCATTTCCGGCAGATTTGTCCCGGAGGAACTCAGCGCGAAGAGAAATCAGCCGGGTCGATTTTGGGGATAAAGAGAACCAGAACGACAAGGATCAAATCTCAAATGTGGTCAAAGCTCCAAAGGGTGTCAAGAACTTCATGTCACCGACGATTTCAGCCGTTTCCAAGATCAATGCATCGCCAAGGAAGAAGATATTGTCTGATAAGAACGAAGTGCCTCGATCCTTGGACAAAACCCACCATCATCAGGTTCGGTCATCTGTCTCATTTTCGAATGTTGTTAGCATCATTGGGGAAGATAATAAATATCAAGAGCAGATTTGTGTCGATAAGAAGAAGCAATTTCATGAGGAGGAATCACATGACATTACTGTCACCGATTTGGATGAGAGTCATGGAAACAAGAGCAATGGAGATTTCGATGACTCAAGCTTCAAGATTAGCCCTCTCCCTCCTTCTGTTCCATACGCATTCGCTGTGTTTGAGTCTCATCAAGTGGATCCATCGCTGGCTCCTTATGATCCAAAGAAGAACTATCTGTCACCGAGGCCTCAATTTCTTCATTACAGGCCAAATCCAAGAGTCGAGCATCATTTTGATGAGTGCAAGCAGCTCGAGGAGCTTTTCAGCTCTGAAAGCTCTTCTTCCGACACTGGTTTGTCAGCAGAGGAAAGCCAACTAGAAGAGGAAGTTACTTCAAAGGAAGGCGTAGTAGCAGTAGAAGAAGAGACGGAAGTAATCAAGGACGAGAGTGTTGAGGAGCGTTTGGAAGCAGCGGAGGTTGATGAAGAAGTAGTGGTTGGTGAAAGCACTGAAGAAGAAGAAACTCATCAGTTTTCAAAGCAGTCTCGCTTCAACACTTCCAAGTTGCTTGGTTGGATTTTGGTTCTTGGTGTGGCGTATTTGTTGTTGGCTTCTTCAGTGACATTTACTCAGCCAAGCATCATTCAGGATTCACAATTCTACAAGTTCCATATTCCACCAGAAATCACAAAGACTGCAACAGAGAGCTTTGAGCAGTTTAGTGTCAAGCTGAGGATGTGGGCAGAATCATCACTGGTGTACATGGATAAGCTGATCTCAAGTCTACGAAGACAAGAAGGATATGATATTTTTCAATATCATAATTTGACAGATATTTTGGAAGATACCAGATTCTCTGATACTGTTTTCCAGACACCTGGTGGTGAAATCATTGTTGCTGGGTTGCTGATGGATAGCCAAGCCCGGAGCTTGGAAATAGATATGGAAGAAGAGATTGTTGGTCATCAGGAACCTGAACAACCGGAGAAGGATGGTGAAATCGTTCTTGAAGCTGTCTACAATGGGGACGGCAGTGAATCTGAGCAGGGGAGTGAAGGAGGAGAGGTGAACTCAGAAATGGTTTTTGAATTTGATACGCAGGCTGAGATCAAGACGGCCACAGATGCAGATATGAAAGGAGGTGAAGAATATGTAGAATCTCTTTCTGAAGAGGAAGAAAGTGATGGCCAAGAAACTGATGGTGTTGAAGGGCAGAGTGAATATGACCAGAAGAAGCTGAAGGAAGGTCGTGAATCTGAAACTAAAGCAGCCCAAAATGATGAGAAGAACATAGTAGAAGCTGAATCCGCCGCACACCAGATAGAAGATGTTGAGTCTGCTGCATTCAGTGGTCACCAGCAAGTAGACACTGAAGTAGCCAATGCTGAAACTGGCTTTGAAGAAGAAGGTATTGGGGAAATTGCTGAATCCAGCTCCGATATTTCAGCAGAAACGACTGATGAAGATGGTAATGATTTGGAAGAAGACAGTAGGATCGGTGAAGAAGTTGCTAATGAAGCAGCAGAATGGAAGGAAATTTTGTTGAGTAACCAGAAGAAAGTTGTAGTCTTGTTTTCTACTGTGATGGTTATGCTTGCTGCAGCAGCTGCTTTCTTATTAGCTAAGAAGAAGGCAAAACCTGCGATGATGCTACATGAAGATGGTGAAGCAGCAACAATCTCTGACGCTAAAGAGGTAAATTTTGAGCATGTGCCAGTAGAGAATCTGATCAAAGAAAAGCTCTGTTCTCTGAATTTCCATGAAGAAGAAGAAGAAGTTGATGATGACAGAACAAGAGAGGTATCATCATTCCCTTCTGAGATGAGCTTTAGTTCCAAGAAGAACAAATCATTGCACGGCTGCAACGACAGAGATGATCTTAAAGAATATCAAAGCGGAGGAGGAGGAGGCAGGAAGAGTAACGATAGCGGCGAATCTATGGCGTCCTCGGCATCAGAATATACTATAGGCTCTGTTTCATATGGAAGTTTCACAACATACGAGAAGATACAAAAGAGAAGTGGTCGTAAAGAGAAAGAGATGGTAACACCGGTGAGGCGTTCAAGCAGGATCAGGAACCATCAACATTCTGGTAATCAGTGATCGGGGTTTGGTCGCCCAAACGGAAACAGAGAAAGCTGCAGCTCAAGAGAAACCAAAAGCTAAACCTGCAGTCAAAACAAGGTCCTCTCCTTTGTCCGTACACAGAATCTTTGTTGACATCCCAACGTGGCTCTACAACACCATTTTGCTTTGCTTGTGTGCTAGGCAATTGTAAACCGCTTAACCTGTAGGAAATGAAAATGGAATCTTGATTTTTTTTTTGTGTGTCTCTTATCTAAGCTTTAAAATTTTATTTCTCTAAAGAAAATAAAGTCTCATAAAGGAACGCAAATTGAATTCGAACATGTAAAAAGCCTTCAAAAATTACTCATGGCCTTGCAGCTTAAAAGCCCTATAAATAAAAAGTTAAAAACCCGCCACGTATTCATCTCGCGGACTTTTTTTTTTTATGGTTGGTAAATCCACACAGTACGCGAAAGAAAGGATCAAATTATTAAAAAAAAATTAAAAAAATCACAGTCTCTCCTCTTTTCTTTTATCCGCTAGGGTTTTGAAGCAAGGTTTCGCTTGTGCTCGATTATCGCATCCATGGCGAAACCAAGTCGTGGCCGTCGTTCCCCATCGGTGTCTGGGTCGTCATCTCGGTCCAGTTCCAGATCTCGTTCCCGCTCGGGTTCGAGTCCATCGAGGTCTCTTTCGCGCTCCCGGTCCCGTTCTAGATCGGTCTCTTCATCTTCATCTCCTTCGCGGAGCGTCAGTTCAGGGAGTCGCAGTCCTCGACCTCGTAGAAAGAGGTAATTTGATTTGTTAATTTAGCTCCGTTACGAAGTGGATTGACTCCGAATCTGGATTTCGTTCCTCTTGATTCGTCATAGGAACAAGTTTGTAACTGATTTCTTTAGCTGGAAATTAAAAATTCTTAGAATGGAGACTGTTGCATTTAACATATTTTCTTTGGGTGATATCTTATCGTGACGAGTATGTTCTGATTTATCTTCTGCAGTCCTGCTGCTGGACCTGCTAGGCGAGGTCGCTCTCCTCCTCCACAATCTAAAGGAGCCTCTTCACCTCCTACGTATTCTTCAAACTCCTAACTCTTACAAATTCTAGTTTAGAATCTCGATATTGGTCATGAACATCTCTCTCTACATATATGTGCTGAAAAATGCAATTACATTAGAGTTTGGTGATACCTCGTGTTGGTATCTCTGATCGAAAGTCCCAGTTTTTTGTACATTCATGTTTCATCCAATCCTCACTTTTGCTGACTTTTACAACCAATTATGCTTTCAGGAAAGCTACACCTATTCAAGAGTCTCTTGTTCTCCATGTTGATTCTCTTAGCAGGAATGTGAATGAAGGCCATCTGAAAGAAATCTTTGGTATGTTGATTTGTCTTTTGTATTTCCTCTTCTTGTTCTGAGTGCACCAGTGCTTTGGACCTCAACTTTGATCAGTAGTATTTGGGTCATTACGGTCATGATTCATCACTGGCATTATGGTTATTGTATTTTGTTTTTTCTTGACCAATTTGCTTGGTTAATTGTTAAGTCTTCACATTAGTAATGGCTTGTTTTGTCGTTTTAGGCAACTTTGGCGAAGTTATACACGTTGAGCTTGCCATAGATCGAGCTGTAAGTTGCTGTTTCCCTGTTCTCTGTTGTTTTCTGGCATTACTTCTTAAGAAATCTGCTCATGATTCCGTTGAATATCAACAGGTTAATCTTCCAAAAGGATATGCTTATGTTGAGTTTAAGGCAAGAGCTGATGCTGAGAAAGCGCAGCTATTTATGGATGGTGTATGTCTCTTTCCAAATGTGAAATGCACTATGTTATTACCTATCATATTGGCTGAGACGATTTATGCATGCTTTATTTTGCTTACTTAACGCAGGGCCAGATTGATGGAAATCTTGTTAAAGCAAAGTTCACACTACCACCACGTCAGAAAGTATCTCCACCCCCTAAACCTGTCTCAACTGCACCAAAAAAAGAGGCTCCAAAATCTGATAACGCTGGTGCTGACATTGAGAAAGATGGGCCCAAGCGACCCAGAGAGGGTACGTCTATGTTTGTATTTTTGTTATTTGTTATTGTTGTTATACGTGCTTTGTATTGTGTCAATGACTATCATCAATATGTGGTTAGCTTCGCCGCAACGGAAAACCGTACTTTCTCCAAGAAGGCGATCACCTCTACCTAGGAGAGGCGCATCACCAAGGAGATTACCTGATTCTTCCCCTCGCCGGAGGCCAAGCCCCCCTATCCGCCGTCGCGGCGATACACCACCTAGGCGCAGGCCAGCATCACCATCTAGAGGCCGTTCTCCATCTTCCCCTCCTCCAAGACGACATAGATCTCCTCCAAGGTTAGCTGTTGCACCATCTGTTTTGTGTGGTGTTTGTTAGAATCAATAGCTGACTTTTTAAATGTCTGTCTACAGGGGCTCCCCTAGAAGAATCCGTGGCAGTCCTGTTCGAAGACGCTCTCCTCCTCCTCTAAGGCGAAGGTACGTATATGGTATTTATAAGAGGATAGAAAATTAATTACTCCTTTCTAGGCTATGGTACTCAGAGCTGGAAAATGGGTCAGATTGATAAATAGTTTGAAATGGGAATGTTTCAGGTCACCTCCAAGGAGACTACGCAGTCCTCTCAGAAGATCTCCAATCCGCAGGCGTAGCCGATCCCCAATTCGTAGACCTGGTCGCTCTCGTTCAAGGTCCATCTCACCCCGCAGGTATGTTTTATCTCATTCAAAATGTTGTGAAGGTTATCTTTGATATACGGTATTATTTGCAGTTGCATCTCTAAGGTAATACATGTGATGATATAAGATTCTTAACAAGTTTTGAAAGTCTTGCATAATCTACAAGTATATTGATGATGACTTGATCATCATATATCCTGTTAATCTTATCCTTTGTAGGTTTTGTGACATATTGGTTCCTAGAGACGCTGATACCAAATATGACTAAATGATATAGATCTAAGTGGAGTGTGTTAGTGGTGTAACTTTGTCTTCTCTTGTAAGCAGGGGACGAGGAGGCCCAGCTGGGAGACGTGGGAGGTCATCTTCTTACTCTAGTTCGCCAAGTCCCAGAAGGGTAAGGGCCTTGTTGTATATCCCTTTTAGCAATTTTAAAGTTGTTCATGTCTTATTGAGTTGTGTGTTTTGACTTTCTATCCTGTTGCATTATTAAAACATACAGGTTCCTAGGAAGATTTCAAGGAGCCGCAGTCCCAGGAGGTAAACACTTTCTTTGCTTAACACTAGTCCTCGTCATTCGTCTGTGCCGTGCCTTAGTTGAAATAATCTGCAAAACAAAATAGCTTTCAAAAGTCGAAACAAAGCTTAATGGTTTTTGTTGTTGTTGGGGTAATGTGTAGGCCACTGAGAGGAAAAAGAAGCAGCAGTAATAGCAGCAGCAGCAGCAGCCCGCCTCCTCGCAAAACATAAAAAATATTTTCAAAACAAAAAACCTCTGTTATCTCTCTCGGCCTCTTTTCTTAGAACAGTCACCAGTGACCAAATGGGAGGTTGTTGCTGTGTAGTTTTCGTAGTGTTGGATATTTTAACCTTGTTTTGTGTATCTCCCATTATCTGATTTGAATTTCAGTGGTCTTACATGTTATGAGTTATGACTATAGACTCTTTGATTTTCCACACTCGCATTAAAAAGCCAAGAGGATGAGTTGTGACGATGGACACTAGACGAGCACGATCTTCTTTGGTGATTTAGTTAGGCCTCAAGGATGAGTTGTGGCTATGGACACTAAATGAGCACTCCAGCTATATTTTTAGTTGACAGAAACTAAATTGTTGAGTCGAAAATGGAGGAATTGTTCTTAACAGTAGAGTCCACACGAAAGAGAACAATAAGAGTAAGAGAGTAGAAGAACGCGTGTAACTAAAAATCTTGAGGAGCTGCAAAGCTAATAACTTTACGGTACTCTGAAAGCGCCCATAACGGGAAGATGTTTCTGTAGGTTACATAGTTTAGAAAACAATTCTTCATGAACACTCCTGTCATTTCCTGCATAGCGGCAACAAAAAAATATGCTTCAATCATCTAAATACAGACATCATTTCTCTGTGATCAAATATGATATCGAATGTTTCAAGAGAAAGAGAGAGAGATACAGTACCTGTTGAGGATAATCCCCGTTTTCTAGTTGCGAATTGATGATTAGTTTGGCAGCACGGTGAAGAGGCACTGGATCTCTCTCGGCCTGTTACCAAAACATTAAACACGACGTACGTACCTTTTATTTTCAAGAAATATTCTGAATGGGACATGTTTTGAAACCTGTCCCGCTTGAATCAGACCCATCAATGCCCAAGCGGTTTGCACCAGGTTTGATCCCTCTCCTTCTAATGCTATGTATCTCTGCACATCGTTCAAGATTTGAGAGTTTGGGAGATGATTAGGGACTTATATCAATGTCGAGTTGATTACAGAGACATTACCTTTTCAGAGCAAGACAGATAGCTTTCTCCCCAACCTCCATTGCTGTTCTGTTTCTTGAGAAGGAAAGCAACACCTTCACGCATAGCCAAACAGTTGTCATACGTTTTACCAGCTACTGCTAAGCCTCCAAGAGCAAACCATGTTGCATATGTGTAACAAACTCCCCAACTTCCATACCTGTCAGTCAAATATACAAAATACTTCTTACCCTAATTAAACATGCTTTACCTTAGATTTACACTCTTACCATGAACCATCTGCCTCTTGGGTGCTTTCTATGAATTGCACCCCCTTCTCAATGGTACTATCAATCTCTCTCGTCCTGTGATCTGGGTATAGTTCCTTGAACATTACCAACGCTTGGATAACCGATGAAGTACACTCGACGTACTCACGCTCGATCACAAGATCAGCCAGAATCTCTGTGGGGTTGAACAACTGCAATACAGAGAGTATAAGGAATTGGGTGAGTCTAATGATAAAACTATTTGAAATTCTTTGGAGTAAAGTAGAAACACTGAGTTCTTACTTCTAACCATCCATATCCACGGGCAGGCTCCCATGCCGTCATACCTCCATTTTCACTCTACAACAAAGCAATGGTCACACATGTTTGATTGTATTTCTAAAACATTTTTTTTTATTGGATTATAGACTCACCTGATAAGATAGTAAGAGGTTCACAGAATCATATAGTTGCTCAGGATCCATCTTTGGGCCAACAACGTCAGGTGGCATCATGGAGAGCAGAAGACAACACTAGGATGAAACCAAGAAGAGGTGCGTTAAGTGAGGAAATCATTAATTCCTTTTAAAACAGCAGCTAGGTTGTTTTGTTCTGATGACTGGCTGATTTACTTTTAATGCTTCGGCTGAACAATCAGAAACTTGCCATCCCTGATCTCGATCAGAGAAAGTCCATCCTCCTTTGGAAATGTGGCGGTCCATCTTCATGAAATCTCCCGAAGGGTTTTCTCTAATCTTCAAAGTTGTTTGATTTAGGAAAAGAGTTCTAAGAGAGCCCTATAATGCAGACTGCAGAGAGTAAAAGTACCTGAGATTTCTTAATGAAATCATGTCCTTTCATGAGTATAATGGCGATTTCGTTGGAGAGATTACTTGCAAGTAAAGCTTGAATCGCAAGTGCCGTGTCCCATAGTTGACTTCCAAAACTCTGCATACATGTTTGGTACTCAAGCAATCTTGAAAAGAGCGTATGAACATAGAATATATAACTCGGTGAATACCTGCACTTTCATCCCATCTTCAGCAATCCACAGGTAATCCGGAACCCTAGCGAGATGCTTCTTGAAATATTCTCCGTTTGGATCTTCAGCCCAACAAGCAAGCATGCACATTGCCTGACAGTTTAAACATATGATTCCAGTTAGATTCTTAATCATACCTTATCCAAGTGTTTTAGAGGATTACTCAGTGTTTTTTCACCTTCTCAGCGCATCCAATGGTGATATAATGGCTATTTTCATCTTCATAATGTATGTATCCCATCACTACCCGAAGAGCCTTTTCTCTCACAAGCTTGTTCAATGGCCAACGTGTAAGGATAGGCTCCAAGAAAATGTGAAGACTGTCCCATACGAAATCTTGAATACAAGGATGGGGATAATACATGTCTTCCTACACGGAACAACATAAGATTAGGTTGCCAAAAATCTGCAGAGAAATCAAGAAACAAATATAAGAAGCTTTGAAGTAACCTTTGCGTATAGACGACGTGCAGTATTCCAATTGATTTCTTCGTAAGCCTCTAAGTAGAGTTCTTGCCGCAGTTGCACAATAAGAGGTGTTATTGGAGCAACAAATCTCTTCCCATAAAAGTAAGACGTGACCAAGTAAACCAGTCGGCAAAAGCAAGTTGTTTTCCCTGTGTTGATAATTACTTCAGAACATCAATATCATCGTTGAATACAAAAGGAAGTATGATTACTCCAAGATGATGATGATATTAAAAAGCAAACCAAGATGTATAGGAAGAAAAGAAGGAAGCAGCCAGATCTCTGGAGGCATGGGGTTGGTTCCGCTCCAATCATAGATTCCGAGTATCTACACAGACAAATACTAGAATGATGAATCTAAACACAGTTACTCTTTTAAAACATATACATGTGTGTGTCTGAAAATCTCACCGAAAGCCAAGATTTTCCCCAAGAAGGTATGTAAGTGACACCACCACGATCAAGAATCCATTGCCGAGCACGCTTACACGCCCCTCCATCTGGACCTTCTCCAAGAATACGCAGACATATGTAGTTCAGTGCGGTGCAAAACATACCGCTCTTGCCTTCTACGTGTAATCCCCATCCACCATCTTCATTCTGAAAAGCAAACATTAAACACACAGTTAAAAAAATCAAACCAGTGTTTCAGGTTCCTTACATAAACAAATCAGTGTTGTACCTGGTGACAATAGATATATCGAAGCATCTCTTTACGATGCTCTCCAGTAAACATCTCCTCAAGATGTCCTGTGATATAGAAACAGAACACCTGCAACAAATACAAACAAATTTAACAGTGGAGTCGATCGTATTGAGGAAAAACAGAGAGGGAGAGAGAGAGAGAAGGAGAATAAAACTTACCATTGGAGGAACGTAGAAGAGAGGACCGGTGATTTCAGCTGGCCAGTGACCGTCACTGCTTTGCAACGCCGAGAGGTAGTGAACGGATCTTCGTAATGCATTGGTAGCTGCTTCGTTCGTGATTTTCTCAGCGTCGTCGATCTTGACCGGCGGGATTACTTGCTCGAATTTTTTCTCCTTGAGAAACTAACATTCCAGACCAAATTTGTATGTTTGATAGTTATGATCAATTTAAGACTTAAGTACAGTCATTTGTAGGTAGTGCAATGATAATAATAGCAATTTTTAAATTTTGGTACCTTGAGTTTGACAAGATATAGTATATATTAATATCAGATTAAAACTCTATATTCTTCAAGTTCTTCCTAAATGTCTTTCTCAATCAAATCGCAATGAAAACTAATACTAAAACTTCATTATATAAATTTCCATCAAAGAAAAAGAAAAGAATAATTTATTTTTAATTTTGCTTTGTAATAATAAGGAAAACATACTTGTAATAATGTATTGAACAAAAAAAAACAAAAAACGTACTTGCATGCGCCATAAAAGATCACTGCAAGCTCTCACACGATGGCGATTATCGTAAAAACTCCGGCGAGTCTCCTCGATGGCAATTCGTTCTTCCGACGTGCCGGCATTTGGATCAAACTCCCATATTTGCCGACCAGCGAAGTTGTTAGAGCTCATTAGATACGGATTATCTTCTCCACCTCCTCCTCCTATCTTCAACTTCCACATTTGCACTTTGTATATATGTTCGCACGAGAAAACGATTTTTTAATAAGTTATAGCTATATAGAATACCAATAATCGTAACTCTGTACTATATTTTTTTTTGTACCTAAATATTGTATCATTTACTTTTGCAAGAAGATGTTCTACAATACACTCTTAAAAGAGAATCAAGAAGAATGATCACAGAGTTTATGTAAGTTTTACATTATATAATATAATTTCATCATCATACTATAAGATATATATATATATATATATATATTCGATGGAGGATGCTAGAGTTGCAGAACATCTCTTTATTCACTTTCACCATAACCAACAATATCGTCCCCGAAAAATAAAACGTAAACAACAATCTTCTATACACCACCGATCGAGGATTTTATTTCAGTCTTAACTTTAACCTAAATGACATTTATCCCTCGACCCTAGAACTGTAAGCTATTAATGTTGGTCTTTTGTTATTAAGTTGATCAGCCGCTGATAAAATGTATACAGTTTCTTCTTTTTCTAAATTTCCCTTAAAATTTGAGGAAAAAGAACATTAATTGGGCCTAGTTTAGCTAAGTATGTTATAATCGAAGATAATTATAACTGGTCCTAGTTAAATCGTTTAACTCAGATTAATCTCATATTTAACAAGAAAAATACAGTCACCATATAAAGTCCAAGTGGCTGGGTGACTTGAAGTTGACAATCTCCAACACGTTTCAAACGCCTACAATTTGGCATTAACTAACGATGGGCCCGGCTCCATATAGTCTCGACCGGCCTGTCCAAATGATATCCAGCGGTCTCTTCAGCGGACTCTGACTACCCACGTCCCGCAAGAACAATAATGCATGAGGGCTTCAGAAACTGGCTCCCACCGAGACGAAGCTATAATGCATTTTCTTGCAGGATCGAGATCTGTAATTTCAGACATTATTATTGAGTATTACGGTAAGTCGGTAACTACATTGCCCACATTACTTATTATCAATCCATCTTTTATAGCATATTAATCTAGCTTTATGACAATAATTTTTTTTTTAGTAACTCTGGGTCTTACGAATGTAATATATCCCTTTTAATCAGGTGTTACGAAAATTACACTGCTTTTATCAATGTAATTTTCTACTTTAGGAAACTATGTTTACCAATATGTGGTAATGTAAAAAAATACAGATCGTTTTCATTGTCGTCTCCTGTCGATTCTTGTTAGTTTAAGATTGGGCTTGACAAGGTTGTGGTTCAGACAAACTTGGGTGTTCCAAGTAAAGCTGTAAGCAGAGTGGCTCGCTGTCCAGAGATTTGACCGGCGTGATAACTGCCGGCTTTTGCCACTGCTTTGTATCTGTTGGAATCCATAGCTCGCTTTCTTTGCTTGAACCCACTTCAGGAAGCGACCTCAGATACGCCGTCACCTCCCATCTACAGTCTGTATTGTGTGGGAACAAAATTTTAGAAGCATGGTCGTTATAAGATAAGAGAATGTGGCACCTAAAGAAGTAAAAATGATGGAGCTAGAAATGTATTTACGATGAGGAAGAGGCTTGACAAGAGATTTTGAGACGGAGAGCTTGACTAAGAAGGACCTAAGCGCAAATTCCAGATGACCCTCTTCTACTGAAGCAGCGGAAGACAGATTAATCGTGAGTTTGAAGATGAACCTCTCCACAGGAACATTGTCCTTACTGTAAAATATGACTGCTACTCTTTCAACAAGACCCTGATTTCATAAAAACAACAACAAACATTGATTATGCTATATTCGATTTATAATCATTTGAGCTTTATCAAACTAATTGCTGGGAAGGATTATGGAAAGAAAGGCAGATCGGGTTATCTTCCTTACACATTGACTGATGCTAATAGTTAAAGAAACAAGTGCAAATCTTTCAAGTGTGGTTTATTGAAAACGTTTGATTTTTGTGTGCATCAAAAATATAACTAAACCTTTTCGATGAAAGGGAGAAGCCCAGAAGCAGCAGAGTGGATGTAGTCGCGTAGCTCAGGATGGCTTGCCCTTTGCACCACCACATTCATATATCTCCGCCTTTCAAATGCCGCTTCACAAACGCACAACAAGATGATATCAATAATCACTTGTGGTGATGTCAAATGTAATAAATCCAAGAACCACCAATTAAACACAAAATCCACAAACTGTTTTCCATCGCTTTACTCACCAGATGGATATAAACCTTTTACGTAAACAATCATTGTGATGGCTACTTCCAAAAACTCCACCAGAGTACGACCAACTTCTCCTGAAAGGCCGAGATCAGGAATTTGCGAACTTTTGACAAGGCACACACACTCTATCATCATATTCAACATTAGGAAGTTACCTGAATGATTAGCATCCTTCTGATTCATTAGCGTCTCGCAATCGCAAAACGGAGTCGGAGACTTCTAATGCTAACTATGAACGAACCCTGAATTCGCCGTCGATGGCGGCCTCGCCGTGAACCTAAATTCCTTCTCTTTCTTCCGTCGTCAAATTAATCACGCACGTGATAAACACGTGACTCTTTAATTAAACAAGGGAATTATAACATATGGGCCTGTAACTTATGGTCCACTAATTCCTTCTCGGCCCATTATTGTTATTCCTTTGTTGTTTCTTTCTCCTCCTCATCGGAATTTTTTTGCCGGAGCATATCGACGGGATCTGGGAGACCCCGTAAGACTTGATCGAAGGTATGTTTGATCTTTTAAACTGAAATCGTTTTCCTGTTCTATCTTGTAGACTGTATATAGAATTCGCATTAAGAGGTGTGGATTTCTAGTTTCTCGTGGATGAGTAGAGTCTGATAGATATATCACATGATCTGAGCTCGATAAAGTGCTAATGATTAGCTTTGTGATGAGGTTTTAGGGAATAGGAAACGATGGGGAAGAGAGGAAGGGCTTGTGTAGTGGTACTTGGAGATCTTGGTCGAAGTCCTCGGATGCAATATCACGCTCTTTCTCTTGCTCGTCAGGTTCACACTCATTTTATTACAATTGATCAAGTTCTAATCATCTCGACCAATCAGTTAATTCTATTGAATTTAGCTTATTACGTAGTTTATTAGAAGAAAAATTCCTCAATAGACTGATTGTCAATTTTTGACTCTGCAGGCATCAATGCAGGTGGACATTGTTGCATATGGAGGTAAGGATTCCTAATTTAGTGTTATGTCTTATTTCGGTGTTCTTGTGAATCATAATGCATGTTTAAAAAGTTTTTAAAATTCATGAATAGGTTCTATACCTCATGAAGCTGTTTTGAAGCACCCATCAATACACATACATACCATGGTATGCCACGATCAAATCCTCGACGTATAGCTACTAAGACATTTTTTTTAAGATTCATGATCGTTTTTTTTGTTCTTGGCTAACACAGGCGCAGCCTCGATTCATTCAGCTCTTGCCAAAGATACTTTATCCTGTAACTCTCTTGCTCAAGGCATTTATTCAGTTTACAATGCTTCTCTGGTTTCTTTTCGTAAAAGTACCAGCCCCTGACATTTTCTTGGTCCAGGTACAATCTTTTTCATGCTTCACTTTGAAAATTTCTAGTTTTTTCTTTCGAAAGTTTGCACAAAGTTACACAGAGTTGTTTCTGCAGAATCCTCCATCCGTTCCAACTCTTATTGCGGTTAAGTGGGCGAGTTCGTGGAGGCGTGCAGCGTTTGTTGTAGATTGGCATAATTTTGGATTTACATTGCTGGCTTTGTCTTTAGGAAGAAACAATCCTTTGGTATCCTTATACCGCTGGTTAGTAATACAACCATTTATGATGGCTTAAACTATCTATGGAACTTCTTTTATCTTTATGATTGAGATGTGATAATCTTTGCGTGCTTTAGGTTTGAGAAGCGTTATGGAAATATGGCAACTGGGTCGCTATGTGTGACGAAAGCAATGCAACATGAACTAGAACAAAACTGGGGAGTGAGGTGAGATGAGATTTCTCATAGATCATAACCTGCAACAATTTGATTCCGATGTAAAGAAGGTTATGCGATTCTGATTTCGTCTGCAATAATGTTTTGAATTGAAAAACAGAGCCAAAGTTTTATATGACCAGCCTCCTGAGTTTTTTCGCCCGGCTTTGCTTGAAGAAAGGCACGAGGTTAGCTGCTCTTTTCTTCCTTTTTAGATTATTTTCATCAATCCATTTCACTCCGGATAGAGTGTGGTACTGAGGGTAACGGAGATTTTGTTTACTTGTTTAGTTGTTTTGCCGAGTGAAGAAAGATCTTTGCCATCCGATTGGTGTCTATGATATCATTAGTAGAGGTATCTCCTAGAAAATTAGCAGTGCCATGTTTTGATTCCTTTTGAGCTTCTCCCTTCATTCTGATGTCAAATCTTTTCATTCAAATTTAGAGTTGGAGAATCAAGAGCTTAACGAAACCCTTTTTACTACCAAAACTAATGATGACATCTTTCTGAAGCAAAACAGACCAGCTCTTGTTGTGAGCAGTACAAGCTGGTGAGGACACATCATCATTCTTTGTTCACTTTCACTCTTGTGGGATTCTCCTTCCGTGACATTGAATACTAAAAACATGAACTTTTCAGGACCCCGGATGAAAATTTTGGCATCTTATTGGAAGCTGCAGTAATGTATGATCGTCGTGTTGCTGCAAGATCGGAAAAAAGTGATACAGCCGAAATTTCAGAAGAGCAAGACCTTTATCCCAATTTGTTGTTCATCATTACAGGTAAACATGGTTGCGTTCTTGTTTCGAACAGAATAACATTTCGCTGTTTTTTTTTTCTTTCTGATCATGAGCTATCTATACTCTCCCCATTAAAGGTAAAGGACCTGAAAAGGAGATGTACGAGGAGAAAATCAAACGATTAAACCTCAAACATGTGGCATTCCGTACAATGTGGCTCGCAGCTGAAGATTACCCATTGCTTCTAGGTTCTGCAGATCTCGGTGTTTGCTTACACACTTCCTCATCTGGTTTAGACCTTCCCATGAAGGTAAAGTCCATTACAATCAGAGCTCATATGTGCTAAGTAAGGTTAAGACTTTTAAGACTTGATTTTTTATTTTGTCAACTTTTCTGGCGTTTTAGGTTGTGGATATGTTTGGATGTGGCCTTCCAGTTTGTTCGGTTTCCTACTCATGGTAAGTAATCAGTGACTTTCAATACTCTCACGAACAAAGACTTTTAACTTCTAAACCTTAAACTTTCGTGAAGCATCCAAGAACTTGTCAAAGATGGGAAGAACGGACTCTTGTTTTCATCTTCATCGGAGTTAGCAGATCAATTACTGGTTAGTAACTTTTTGTCTTTCTATTAAAGACACTTTTTAAGCTAGTCAGCATCAGTAATGTTTTTGTGTTCTGTTTTTCTGAACAGATTCTCTTTAAGGGTTTTCCTGGGAGCTGCGATGCACTAATGTCGCTTAAAGCGGGTGCCATGGAGACTGGTTCTTCGGGTCGATGGGCTACGGAATGGGAAGATTGTGCAAAACCATTGATTACTCAGGCAAAAATACTTCAGCTCTCTCTCTCTTATCTCTCACACACATACTTTTTTGTTGGGCTATTTCTCACAAGATGTCTGATCTATGCAGGTCGTGTCTCAAAATGTGGAATGATGATAGAGAAAACTCAAAATTGGTGGGATTGAGAGTTTTTCAAACCTTTTGTAGATTCGAATTTTTGTTAACACACTCATATATATAGATCACAAGACTTCCTCAAAGTATTGACAAAAGTCTGACTTCAAAAAGATTTGGCAAAAGCGTGTATGAATGATAAATTAATATCAAAATCTCTCAATTGACCAAAAGCAAGGCCAAGACAAATCTCTAAATTATAAATGAACATTGAAAAACTTAAGAAACCTCTCATTCTGTCACTAAACAAAATCACAAGACCACCTAGCTTTAAACAAAAGATTATGCTTTCTTCTTGATGTTTGAATCCACATTCCCACCTTTTTGTTTTCCCCACAGTGCTTGTGAATGGTCGAGACAAAACGTGCAAATCGTATAAAAATCCTTCTGAAATTTGGCAAATAGACTTACTTTGCCTTTGTCTTAGATTTCTTGAGCAGAGTGTTAGTTCTGAACTCAGCATCGTCTCTAATAAAGCTCCACCAGAGAACGGTAAGAGGAATTGTGGCGGCGTGCCAGATCGAGTGAGCATCGAAGTAGCCTTCGTATGGAGGAAAGTCATATATCTCTAAAAGCATAGCTAAGCCTCCAGCAATCACGACCACCCAAAGTTTCCAATTAGAAGGATGTCTCGAGACAGCGGCCCATCTCGCCCACAGGAAAAGCTGAGCGACTCCCATGGCCACACATACGATCATGTTCCAACCTGCAAACAACATTAAATTCATCGAGATTGCATAGAACACATATTGAACTGGCTTCATGTAGGGGTGAGAGTTCGCGGTAATACCATAGTCGAGTTTGTAGAAGTTAATGTATAGTATGTGGGTGGTGACGAAAGCTAGTATTGGAGCGGATACCATGACTCTTGCAGCCTCGACCCGAACATCAAAGGTTCTTAAGATGGCTAAGATGAGTGAGAATCCGAGAACGGCTACTGCCGATGAGTAGTCCAACCTCTCTGTGAGGTCAACATCCCTGAGAACCATACAGATGGTTTACTAGAAAATCATATGATATATGAAGTAGGTTATGTATGATAAGTAACGTGTAGATGTGATTACCGGCTGTGGAAAACAGCACTCCAGAACCAAGAGTTCATGGACAGGAGCCCGTAGATATGCGACAAACCGACGTATTCATAGTACGACGTCTTGTCTTGTCTCAGAGGCAACTTATAGTACAGCGTAATGAAAAAGGAAAGCCAACCATGGAAATGCATCGCTAGGTTGAGCACGGAGAAAGCAACAGAAGCAGGCTCCTAACAATGAACAAGGTAAAATCAAACTGCGTGCTCCATTTAATTTTGGGAGAAAAAAAAACAGAACTGAATCAAGGTGAAAAGGTCTGACCTGAATCCCAAGGACACGCTTGAAGGGCCATTTACCATGATACTTGACCGGGACCTGACCGAGAGTTTCCCGTTCTTTCTCTCTATTAACCATACAGTGATAGCGGCAATCACCTTGACAGCCCCACTTTTGCCATTGTAAATACAGAGGCTCTTGTATGTACCATGGACCAGCACTGGATGAAGAATTGCACTGAGGAAAGCAAACTTGTCCAACACAACCGCTTATCTCGCATTCTGAAACACAAGTCCTGATACGAAATTTGCCAGATAATTCATACTGTCAAAAATGCTGCTAACATCTGAGCTACTACTCCCAAAAAAACAAGTTCATGCAACAAACTCAAGGAACAAAAGAGCTATAGCTTGAACATAAATGCATAACGCTACAAAGTAAGCAAGATAAGGGTAAGTACGAATCCTAAAGATACAGAAAAAAGATGTACCTGTAATTTGGATCGGCATCGCCGGCACTAGCGTATGAAATACTGAAAAGGCATGACAACACTAGAAACAGGGATGTCCAGTAATGGACTGCCATCTGAGCAGCACATCAAAAATTTGAAAGATGCAGTCAAACCACTGAGAATCATAACTACGCAAGCCTTAAAAAAAGGAAAGATAGAACCAGAAACATCACTTATAGGAACTAAACATTAAATCAGACCATCAAAAGGCAAAAACAAACTAGAATCAATCCATATGAAGATATTTATATGATTAATTCCACTAAAGGATGCACTAATAGGAAGTGATCATTCAGATTAATGAAATTCTCACATATATACAAAAGATCCTTATATAATTCAAACTCGAAAGACTTGCACAATCTCTTCGTCAACGATCGAACTCGCTGTGGAGAAAAAACAAATTCCTTCATAATCTAATCCGGAGTTTCCCAGATTCGATCAGGTTATCGAAAAACTCAGAAAGTAAATCAAATTCATGAGCATAAACCCTTAGAGATCTACCAATTACGAAAAAAGGAACACAGAGATAAGAACCGATCGTGAGAAGATATATATAGGGAAATTCGAGTAGATCATAGAGAATACCTCCGAGTCCGATTCTGGTCTTCGCAACGAAGCTATGTGCTATGAGCACCACAATAGATAATTGAATATTCTGATTAGAGAGGACGGAGGAGAAGCAAAGAGCACGTGTTTCTTTTTATAGACAAAAACGACGCGTTTCGTATGTTTTTCACTTTTATTTTTTAAAGATATGTTAACTAAACCTACGTTTAGTATATATATATAGCTACGCTTCCCGTCGATTTTTTTTGTAGCTGAAGAAGATCACAAAAGCTAAGACGACAATGAAGCTGCGGTTGAGACGTCACGAGACGAGAGAAACCTTAAAACTTGAATTGGCCGATACGGCCACTCTTCATGATCTCCGGCGACGGATCAATGCATCAGTGCCTGCCTCCGTTCATCTATCGCTTAATCGTAAGGACGAGCTCCTCGCGCCTTCGCCGGAGGATACGCTCCAATCGCTTGGTGTTACATCCGGTGACCTTATTTACTACTCTCTCGATCGCTCTGCTTTTGTTGCATCGGCTGGGGAGATCGGATTAGCGTCGTCAGCAGAGGCACATCAAGCCCTAGCTCCAAGTGGCGACGGGAAACTGGGAGAATCTGGAACAGCCCTAGGTCCACAATCAGAGAAGAACCAGGCGTTTGTTCACGATTCGATGGGTATTGGGTTCGCAGCGACCGATGTAGATATGAATATCCAGGATCAATCGAAAACCGATCTGAATTCAGGCGTTGAAGATTCAGCTGAAGGATCCGCCGGGGAAAATTCGGGTCCAGAGCCGATGGATGTAGAGCAGCTTGATGTGGAGCTAGCTGCCGCTGGAAGCAAAAGGTTAAGCGAACCATTCTTCTTGAAAAAGATATTGCTTGAGAAATCTGGTGATACCAGTGAGTTGACTACCTTGGCTATCTCAGTTCATGCGGTTATGCTGGAATCTGGATTTTTGCTGTACAATCCTGGCTCTGATAAGTTTAGCTTCTCAAAAGAGTTGCTTTCGGTATCCCTAAGGTATACTCTGCCTGAGCTAATTACCCGCAACGATACCAATACAATCGAGTCTGTCACTGTGACCTTTCAGAGCTTAGGCGATAGGGTTTTTGTTTACGGGTCTCTAGGTGGGCGAGTACACAGGGTTTATCTTGATAAGCGTAGGTTTGTGCCCGTTATTGATTTGGTTATGGATACTCTCAAGTCTGACAAACAAGGCTCCTCGAGCATCTTCCGCGAGGTGTTTATGTTCTGGAGAACGATGAAAGATGGTCTTGCTATCCCTTTGTTGATTGGTTTTTGCGATAAGTCTGGCTTGGAACTTCCACCATGCTTGATGCGCCTACCAACAGAGCTAAAGCTGAAGATACTAGAGTCACTTCCTGGCGCGAGTGTTGCGAAGGTGGCTTGCGTTTGTACGGAGATGCGGTATCTGGCTTCAGACAATGACTTGTGGAAACACAAGTGCTTGGAAGAAGCTAAGCACCTTGTTGTGAGTGGATCCGGTGATTCGGTTAACTGGAAGGCGAAATTTGCTGCTTTTTGGAGGCAGCAGCTACAACAGCGACAGTTTGAGTCCACAGCTAGACGAACCTTTCGAAACTATATCACGAGGAGAGAAGGCATTCCTTTGCCTCGGATCATTAGAGACCCTGACCCTTTCGAATGGTTTGTTGGGCCTGGATTCATCGGTATCCACCCGAGACAACCGGCTCGAGGGCTTGGCGGACGAGGATGGGGACATCCTTTTAGTCCCAGATGCGATCTTGGAGGAGGCAGCCACCACGGGAGCTTGGCGGACGAGGATGGGGACGAGTTTTGAGTCCTTGTACGTTTGATGTTTTAGATACTTCTTTTGTTTGGAATTCTCTTGGAATATAATATCGCAATAGTTTTGTATATTTTTTCAAGTTAATTTTTTATTTTTTCTACAATGTTGGACCAGTAATACAATGGTATACAACTATACATCTTCTGATATGCACCTTCCTGTGTTTATGTGTGTTTATATGTATAGTATTTGTATCTATAAAGCTTTAACCTACTCAGTAATCAGTATATGGAGTTACTTCTTCTCCAACTTGAATCCAAGACTCCGTTTTTGCATCAATCTCGTATCTCAGAAGAGTTCCAAACAAGATCTTTCCCTGAATCCAGTGAATGACCAAGAAATGTTACTTCACAGTCAATTATCGTATACCTTTTATTTTTGTATGGAGAAAGAAGAATGGTGTCAGAATGTTGAACCTTTACTCTCCTGTATGAAGCTAAAGTTGTTAAGGGCTCGTTGGATTTCTTCACTTGTCCAGTCCCATTACTTATGTTTATCATCTGGCACCGATTACAACCACCCAACGACTGCGTCGAAAGAGAGAGAGAAATAAACCCATGAAAAGTTTGTACATATATGATTACGAATCAAATGCTAAATGGGTCCATGGACTTACCGTGAATTGACTGTCTCCTATCTTGAGAGTTCTCCATTTATCTTCTGCGTATGCTTCACCTCCCGATATTACCAGATTTGGTCTGAATCTATATGGATTAATTTTCTCAAGAGCTTGGTTGTTATCCTTGCCTTCTGCAATCAAAATCTTTTTATCAAGTGGAGAGTAAATAAGGAACAAGATCTACGATTAAAAGGAGATCAAAGAAAACGCACTTGCGTCTAATCTTCTGTTTAGGTCAGCAACACTCTCCTCGGAGATCAACAAGAACTGAGCTTCATTAGCAAAGTTGATATTGCTTTCCAAATCCCTGCACAGCCCATGACTCTTGTTTCTGTTCAAGCAGTGTTTGAAAGTAGAGCTACAATACTGTAACAATTTGCATTGTCGACCAATGGCACTGGTGAACCAACTATTGATTCTTGTTTCCTCGCTATGACTTTCAAGTCTGCACCCAAAAGTCAAAGTTATAGCTAAATTTATCAAAAAGGCAGATATCAGAAGTGAGGGAGCAAAGCATACATGTTGTCATGTGAATCGAACTCATTGCTCCTTGGATTATATGATTTAGACTTGATTCTGATGTGCAACTTGTCTTTGCAGCGAGTAGATTCTACAGACAATAGTCCTTCCTCAAGGTCGAGAAAGGTGCTAATAAGAGACATCTCAGGCACCTAAAAGCCACTCCCAGGCAAATCAAAACTTTGCTGACAGATATACGTAGATATAAAGATTGCAGTTCAAAGATCCTCTAGTACCTTCTTTTGGGTAAGAGTTTCACCCGTCAGACCCTGAATCATCCATTCTCGATCATGCAGCAGGCCTTAGTACGTTTTCAACATAAACACAAGTTGATCATAAACGTCAAAAACATCAGTCCAACCACTATTACCTGCACAAGATGCAGTTCTGATTTTGGAGTATGCTAACGCAAATTAAATGAAATACCTGTTTTGCAAAGTGGCCAACGATTCACAGAAAATCCAGCACACGACTTGATTGGGTATATGGTAACTGATTTAAGGAAGTAGCTAGGAGAGGATTCTCTACTTTCAAGTTCTGCGTAGCAACATTAAGTGGGGATCCCTCAATTCAGACACCGTATATAGTTTATGAAGCATTTGCTATCTCGCAAATTTAATCTCATGGTTTCACGCAGATCATACGAAGTAGGTACAAGCTACATGCGCTCTATATGTGTGAGATAACACAAGCAAAGTATGTAAAGATGGTGACTCTAATAAAGTCACATCCTAGAGAATGAACGGCGAAATCAATTATACCAAGTCCATTCTATATCAATAGGAGTGAATAACGCTTCAATATAGTTATATAGCAACAGCTAGAGTTATTAGAAACAAAGCACAATAATAGGTTTAAGAGAAGGTATACCTTCACTAGGAAGTTGAGTAAACCTTCCACTGACGGCAATTCCATTCCCAATATTCTTTGTAGGTGAAACAAATGAACTTATGATGAAATCAATAAATTTCTGCCAAAAAGTGAGCTTTGCTTGTTAAATCCTACAGCTTCCGACACATATGAATGAGGAATACCTAAACAAAGAAACCTACCTTGGCATCTTCAAAGCTTGACATATAACCAAATGAAACCCTAACAGCCCCTGTTGGTTTTCCATTAATCACGTCATTGTCATCCCAACAAACATGCCCAGCCTGGATTAAAATAAAGGATGCCATGGTCAGCTGTATTGTACCAGATCTGCTAAATCAAGGCCAGTAAGCAAGAAGGAAAATAAAAAACAGTTATACCTCTACATTAGACAACAGATCCGAATGTGACAAGTCGAGATACTTTGCACATGCGCCAGGATTGCAAAAGCATCCTGTCTACATCAAAATGAAGGAAAATGACAGATGGAACTCAGAGTCAAATGACCTAATGCAAGATTACGCCTTGCCAGATAGTGCAAAACTCTCATCTTCCTTAAGTAACTTCTCTTCTCTTCGGTTTTCTTTTGAGCGGAAGGATTCAAAGAGGAAAAAGCTGAACTGTGTTTCCAAAACATACCCGTAACTGAATGCCAGATAACGAAGCAAGCTTTTCCACCTCCAGGTAGCCAAACCAAGAGCCATCAGGTCTCTTCAAGTTGAATGTAACCGTTGGGCCTGATTTATGTGAAGATAACTGTAACATAAAACTAGAATGAATCCAGTACTGCTTACACGAAAAAGTAATTCCATATGACTTCTGAAGTAAATGTTAATATTTTTAAATATATGATCCTTTTTGTGTTCCTTGCTATCCTTTTTGTTTAATCATATTTTTTCACTCAGTAAACGAAGCCATATAATAATGAATTATGAGAAGAAGAAAAAAAACAAATTTCTTTTTAATCACGAAAGAACTTACCTTCTGATTCTCACTGCCATACATAACACATACAGCAGCCCCGTTTCCATGTCTTAAAGCCTGAAGTTTCTTTTTCACATACATGGAAAGTGATGTTGTGTGCCTATGAAGTAGATACACAACACGCTTTAGCTTCTACACAAGCAGGTGGCTACAAAGTTCAAACAATGATTAACAAGGATCAACAACATATGAGTCTTCAAAAATGCAAGGCCCTACTAGGCTATCTTCTAGGATGGAAATTAAGTCGGTTTCAAGACTAGCGATTTTTCATGGGGGACAAGTCTTACTCACATCCAAATTGCAGAAGTAGTAAGGGACTTGAGTAATTTGAAGCCATGGCGGATGGCTGTTATGCTCAAGAATGAAGCAGAGCCATCCTCAAAAAACTCCTCCACTCTTTCTCTTCTTTTTACAAAGTCAATGTCAGCAATTGAGGCAGCGACAGTGCCTGTACGCATTATGTTAAATAAACGCCACATAATTTCATTCATCTTACACAACGAAATGAGATGCATACCTCCACTAAAGTAAGTCTTTTTGAGCAATTTGGCAGCATCTGTAGATTATAATAGCGAGAAAAATATCATGTCAGAAACTAGCATTTGCTATCTTTTGCTTCATCATAATGTACAAGCAGATCTTGCTTGAGAAATGAGTCTGAAAGGAGAGAAGAGTAAAATGAAAACAATATTGGAGATCTTAACAACAAAACTGCTCTGATCTGAGTTACGAGTTTAAAAAGAATGTTTCTGAACTAGAGTCACATGTATGAAAATATACAGAAGGAAACCTCAGAAACAATTACGCACCATTCCGTACAAGGAGAGCACCAAGCCCAGTAGGATAACCAAATAACTTCATGAAAACAACGGAAACAAGGAAGTCAAAATCTAAAAATGAAAGAGCTTCCTCATTTATCTTTAGAAAAATCCAGAAGCTACCTTGTAAAATGACACGACAACAAAATCTGCAGGATACTCCGACAAATTAGGTGGTAGTGTAGCACAGCCTTTCGCAGCATCAATCAAGACCATCCACCGCTTGCTCCTTATAACAAGGATATAAGACATGATGAAAGTCAAAATAATAGAAAAGTAATAAATGAACCAAGTCATAGACGCACTTGAAATCAATACAGAGAGAAGTATCAAATCAAGCCGAACGAGTTCCTTTAAAATGGCTGTAGGCTCGTACTATTAATTGTTGTAAATCATCAATGCGTACATTTCATTTCTAGATATCACCATATCAACCGCAGATAAATCATAAATTCTGTTATAAAGCTAAGCTAAGTCACAATCAAAGACCATGTACGGGAAAATTCACTATGTTCAAGGAGCTGGATTTCCCTCGGATTAACATCGTCAAACCTCAGAACTATGAATTCAAACATACATTCACCATTACCAATGCAAGGCACTAAGAAAAATAAGAGATGAAGAGAGAATGTCAGACGATACATACGTGCCAAAGGGAGAGCCTTGCAGTGTAGCTTCGGGATTTTCTTTAATCAACTTCACCAGATCAAGGTTGAACCTCAAGCCGGTAAAATTGCACTCGGAGGGGAAAGCAAATAAATTATAGGCATCTCCTGTATACGACGCAATGAAACACGGGATGAGCAAACGAGCAATGTCAATTAGTTACCTAAAGAACAAAAAGATAACAGTTGCTACATCTTGAGCAGGCTTTATTCATGATGAAAGAACAAAGAGGAAGTTCCCAAGTTAACGGACCTCTTGACTCATCCTTCTGGAGTTTAGAAGTGTTTCTCCTCTGCACAGCACGATGCTTTACCTTGATAAATGGTCCCGAACTTGCTAGCTGACTGGGCTGGTTAGCTGTCTCTTCAATATCCACTGCACATGCTGAAGCACCTTGACCTAATGCATATTCCCTAATACCAAGTACACTGTTGTGATTCTCCATGGTATACAAAAAGTTGCTGTCATGGGTCCACGGAAATGTCTCTCCGACAAGCTTCAGTGCTGCTGTGGCTCCGGAAGTGAATATGCAACTGTAATCCTCAGGAGATGCATTGAAGTATTCAAGTACCTGACTCAAGTTTGCAATGCAGATTAATTGAACCATATAGAACCAAGTTATAAGCTGAATACAATCGCCAAATTCCACAGATATCAAGACATGAGAATGTAGTACCTGATGCCGAGCATCAGCTATAAGGTCACTGGTCGCTGAACTGATATCACTTTGACTATCTGAATAACTATTAAGGAACCTCTTTCAGGAACATACGCTCACTAACAACAACAACAAAAAAAGACATTTTATTGTCCATACTAAGAAGATCTACAGAAGAGGCTAACTACGTTATTTCTCACCAATCAACATCAAAGTTTTCAAGTTACAAACTTAGCACAGGAACAAAATCTCTGAGATTCAGACCCTACTAGATCTGCCATCTCAGCTAGTAAAACAAAATGTAAGAGATTAAGGATACGTGGATTTCCATAAACATTGCTTGTAAAGTCCTTAAAAACGTTTTCCATCTGCAGCTCGGAATACAAAGTAGAACCAGCATGATCCAGGTATACAACACCTGCACATATCACAGGAACTTCTTAGTTCAATCTTCAAAACTCAGAGGTTTGAGGATGGACAACAAATTGATAAAGCAGCAATATTATACTCGAAGGAAAACTCTTATATCCGTATGCATACTAAGCATTATTTTTCATTGACGCGTTTCTGAGCAATAGCTGAAATGAAATGTTAATGATCAGTGACTCCAAACCCAGAGATAAACCTCGTCGGGTTACACAAATAACCTAAGTTGTACTGACTAATGCTGAATTTTGAATCGAGCAAACACAACCTCGTTTTTAATTAATTTCGAAGCTTTCAAGTAGTTAGCTGTTCCTCCACGGACCCAAATCAAGCAGAATTTTCTGAGAAACTTCAGAAATTCTGCTCTAAATCTAAGGTTTTGCGAACTATATTGAGATCCGAGAGAAGAACTCATACAGATTGAGGAACAGAAACAAAAAAAAAAGGCCAACAAAACGGGAAGATCAAAACAAACCTTCGTCTAATCTCTTGAATTCAGTCTCACGGATCTCTTTGATGCTCTTAGGACCATCTGGGTATCCATAATAGTCTCCGAATTCCTTAAGAAAATCTTCCATCGCGATAGTGTTCCAGATGAAACCCAGGACAATCTCTTCTTCTTCTTTTTCTATTCTCTTTTAATCGCAGAAAAATCGCCGACGAAAAAACGACGGTGATTCCCGGCTTTTTTAAAATAAAAATCTATTTTTCTTTTTTCACATAAATAAGCATTAAATTTTGTATCTTATGATATGAGGAAAAAGAGCTGGAAAATAGCTAAAGCCTTTTAATAGAAAGCCTATTAACTCGTAGCCCGAAAGCCCATTAACGTTAAAAAAGAGAGATAAAATTTTGGGTATGTACATTTTTGGGAACTAAATGTTGTTCTATCATAAAATTAAGTATTTTTAAAAGTTTTATCATTTAGGTTAAAAATTGAAAAAATGAATAGGAAAACATTCATTCATTATATTTTGTAGGAGAATTAAAAGTATTGCATTCGTAAATTTTGTTTTTTATTCAATGCATATTTATTTTATTAATTTTACTTGTGACTATCATTTAAAACTCTTAGAGAATTCAACCTACCATGATATTATATACTTCCTAGTATTTTAAATAGATGTAATAGTACTAATTTATTAATTTGAGTTTTTGTGAATCTTACCAAGTAGCAATAATAAAATTCTAGACGACAGAAAAAGATAGATGTTTAGAAGTTTTAAAAATGTGTGTTTGTTGTTGATTAGTGGATGTGTTAACCAATCAAATTATAAAAGTGATTATAAAAGAAATTTCTTTTACATATATGCAGCATCTGAAACACCATATGAAAACGCTATCATATGGTTATAAAAGTAAACCAGATCTTGGTTCACCAAGAAGTGACAAATGATAATGGCATACCCGACCAAAACAAGGAGCAAAATAGAGAAGCAATGTTGTTTCTACTTGCAAGAAACTATAGAGAAAACTACATGTAGAGTATTCGATTCAATATTTAAACAAAACAATAGCCATTTCAACGCAAATATACGTATAAAAAATGTATGAGAATTTCCCGGTGGGCCACGGAAATCTTAAGGAATAGAGATGGGATTTTTCTGTCCAAAGCAAATCTAATGACTTATTACTTTTGGGTTGGACCCACAAGAAGATTTCATGTCTCACTTTCTATTCTTCTCTATATAAACACAATCACAGATAATTCTCTAAAGTCTTCTTCTCTTCTTGGTCATTTGCTTTAAAGTCTAAAAAGCAAAAAATTCTAAATGAGACAAAAGGGTCACAGACACGGAGGAGTGTCGCCTTGTGCCGCTTGTAAGCTTCTCCGGCGAAAATGTGTGAAAGATTGCGTCTTTGCTCCATATTTTCCAGCCAAAGAGCCTTACAAGTTTGCCATTGTCCACAAGATTTTTGGTGCTAGTAATGTCAATAAGATGTTGCAGGTGAAAATTCACTTCTCCCTTTTGTTGATATCTGTTGTTGTATTTATGATAGGAAATATATAAAACTAAAATACATAAACTGGCGAAGGCTTGCACCTTATGGTTTTTCTTGCTGCAATTTTATCAAGTATCATTATTAACTTTGACTCGCAGTTCAATAGTATAGCATGTAAGCTATAGAAGAAAAAACGGTTTATATAGTAGTGTCAAAGAAGAATTTACATTTCAGATTAATTAGTTTAAAACCTTGGATGGTCGGTCCTCCGTGCTTATTAAACCCTTCAATTTGTGTTAGATTCTTGAAATCTTAACGTTTACAATAGTTATATGTTTTTGGTCTTGTCAATGTGATATATTTGCTTTTTCTGAAAAAGAAAAAAATGTTTATCTGTGGAAAGTATCGAAACCGCGTGTAAGAATAGTGTAGGAAGTCACTTTCTAGTTACTATCAAAAGTCTATATTGCATGTCACGTTAAAAGGCAGAATCATGACATTATTTTTTCTTATTTGCTATCGTATGACTAATATATGACGCGGTGTACGATTTATCTATATCTCTAAAAGGGACTTCTCATTATTTTCTACTGTTAATATATATATAGATATATATATATATATATATGATATCATTTGCAAAATTATTACATACAAACAAACGCATCATTTGCTTTAAACATAGATATTTATTACATAAAGATATCATGTAGTAGAATATCATTTGATTCACCAATGATTTATCTCAAGAGAAGTAAACCCTAAAATAAAATGATTTTCACTGTGTATCTCTGCATAATTGTGTGATTTGGGTAAAAATGGTAGTGCGCTATATTTCGTTATTTCGCATATTACCTTTCATAAGCTATATTTAATTGTAATAGTATATAATCACCAAAACAATAGTATGATGCTAGAGAAGAAAAAATATTATAGAGTATATAGACACAAGAAGACCCTAAGAAATTACTAAAAACATCCCAAACTAATTCATTTAAACTATATAGAAGTCATTAAATAATAAAAGTAAATATTACTATCATCCTATGTAAATGATTTGACGATTTTATACAGATGCTGTCGGAGAACCACCGGAGCGACGCCGTGAACTCGATTGTGTACGAGGCCAACGCGAGGGTGCAGGATCCTGTGTACGGATGCGTAGGGACAATTTCATCATTACACAGACAGCTCGAGACTCTCCAAACTCAGCTCGCTTTTGCTCAGGCCGAGTTGGTACACATAAGGACGCTCCGTTGTATTGACACCAAACCTGCACCGCACACAGCGAGTGCCGCTACTTATCCGGCGAACAAAGACTTCTCCAGTGACGTCGACATGGCTTCTGTGTATGCCGGAGAGTCCCTTTGGTCGTAGCTTTAGCCTGATATATACTTAGGCTACTGTTGCAATAGTTTTTTTTTTTAAATGATAAGATATGTATATTATATGAACATGATAAGGAAATGATTAAATTAAATTAAAGTAGCTGCTTAGAATACTAGCAAGCAGCAACTAAGGAATCAAAATTATAAATTGTATTTCTATCTGTTTCTTATTAAGTTATAACTTATAAGTCATCTTAATTTTGTTTTATACGTGGGGAAGTGAATAGAGACTAGAGAGACATACTGCAATGTCGTATTGGCTTGATGAATTCATGCTACTGGAATAATAAAGCAAAAGTATTTGTGGTAATAACAAAATATTGTCGTATATTGATCGATGTACAATTACTCAATTAGATAAAATAATTTTGTATAATTTTGTATGAACTCGTGTTTCTTAACTTTCGAAAAAAAAGGTTACACAAATCTCTAAAACATTATACTGTAAAATGTTAGTGAGATCAGTGATGATCTATGTGCAGTATCTGTATATAGAATATACCATATCTTATTTTCAATTTTGAATAAAACTTAGATTCAAATTTCCAGCGAAAATGCATATAGTATCAAAAGCGAGAATAAGAAGAAAAAAACACTATCCATGTAACTAGATTTGGTCGAGAATACACATACTACAATGGTTATGATCCTATAACATTGGTCGAGATTCAAAAGTTCTGGTTTACGAAAGTTTAACGCATGTTTCTGTTGAGAAGACCTTGGAAAGACAGGTACAGATCTTTGTTATCTTCCCCAAATATCTCATCTGCTTTCCTCAGAGTTTCCTGTCAAAAGCATCAACCTTCTGAATCCAAAATCTGGACATACCAATATAATTTAAAAAAATGACACACGCACGAGCCAAGGTTTTTTTTACCTCTCGGGTTTGCTTCTGAGCGTTGAGTTCCTTGATGTTAGCTAAGAAGGCACTGAATTGTTCATAGGATAATCGGCTCCTAAGAATGATATATGACAAAGAAAATCAACACTTTGAAACTGTGGTTACTGATAAAACCGACAATAAGACAAGAAGAATTGAACGAAAGGCTCACCTGGCTTGTCTGAAAAATTCCTTACCGTCCATCCGAGGTGTACGAGCTGGAAAAGAGTTTTATACATTGTATTAATGAGAATCATATACGCTTGAGGTTTATCAAGTTTATACAAGTACTGATCTTAAAGATCCTACACGAACCTGGGAGAGTACGGTTGCGGGGTGGAGAATTTGCAGCCGACGATTGCTGACTTGAAGGGTACCAGATTGTTGTCTTTGTGGGAGAAACTGCACCCGATGTTCTTTTGGGAGAGCCCACAGCAGAATAGCCTCGAGGGGATACACTTGTGGAGATGATCTTCGGTGTTGCTGTTGGGGTAAGACGTGGAGAGATGTATGGTGTCATTGAAAAATTGTTTGCGGTGTATTTTGAAGCTGCAAAGTAAAAAAAAAAATATCATGTGTTCTTAATAGCAGCATAGAGATAAAAGGATAACACTGGACGGTTACTATAGGAGGCTGATTCAGTGTTACCTTCGGCAATTGGGTTTTTCATGTCTGCAGCAGATCCACTGTAAGAATGGTTTATTGAGTGTACGTTGGTCCTTTGATCTGCTTGGTTGAAAGATAAATAGCTCATACCGGCGTGTTCCGAAACAACCAAGATCAATCTTTAATTTAATTGGGAATCGAATACTGATGCAGCAGTACCTTTGCCTGGATATGATCCAGTAACTGACTTGTCGCATGTCCTGATATCAACAGGTTCTGCTTGCTGTAATAACAAATGGAGAAGAAGCGAAATTATATTCTCTGGAACCAGAGGCCGAAAGCATGCAGGATAGAGAAAATTAACAGGAAAAGCTGTAGGCCCTCGTGTAGAGCACACAAAAACACACATACATAAAACAACAAATTAATGTGTAATTACATAAAGCTTGAATGTCTTACATGTCCACTCTCGTCGCTAAGGGATTTGATTAACTGCCGCTTGAATGTCTCCAGCTAAAAACAGAGGCATTAGACATTTTCTCCCACCAGAGTGTATATATAGTGTGAAACTCTCTTACGATAAGAAAAGAAAAAAAACAAACCATAGAACATCAGAGAAGTCTCACCTTAGCCAAATCACGAGTGAGTTTTGTAACAGTCATCGCCAGTGAATCCTTCTCCTTTGTTAGGTTAATCTTTAGCAGAAAAGGAAGACAGTTAATCAATATGGTTATAGTCTTATGAAGCAGAGGAAAGACAAGCATGTCACTGAATCATTTGATTCTTCAGTCACTGATATGTTAATACACTGACCAGAGCTGAATATATATATATATATAACAACCTATTCTACCACTTATGGAATATAAGCTGAATCCTTTACCATTGTAAAATTCTCTAGACATGAACCAAATTCCATAACAAAGACACAAAACTAGCCAACAGTAACGAAATTCTAAATCTAAAATGAAGAAGTAAAAGCAACAGAGGAGGGGGATAACGAAATGAAGCTATTGATCTCACATTATCCTCGAGGACGGTCTTCAACCTGGAATCAGCCTCACGACAGTCTCTCTCCAGGCGAGACGCCTTCTCCTCGAGCTCACGCACAACATTTTCCTTGTCCTGAAGCTTATGCCTCAATTCCACCACCTCAGAGTCCAGGTTCGTCACCCTTGAAGCTATCGCCATTGACGTGATCTTCCTCGCGAGATCCAGCTGCTCGAAAGGGTCCATCGGAATCACCGACAGAACCTCCTCGGGGAGCTCGAAATCCAGGCGGTCGTCTCCCATTACCCTTCAGGTGTTTGAAATTGAACCCCAAATGTCGAATTGAATATCCCGAGAAGATTAGGGTTTTTAGCTCTGAAATTGTCCGATTGCCTGATGTTGCAGAGAGAAAAAAAAAAGGCTTTACACTTGTCGTTTTCTTATTGGCTGTACATCTTTTTCCAGTCTCTTTTTTTTGAATTTTTCTTGTTCGAATTTAAAGGAAAGCCTTTTTGATTACTTTTCCCTCCAAACCAGAGAAAACCACTTTTCATTACTTCTTTTATCATTTCTCAAAACTACTATTTATTTATTTCAAACAAAAGATTAGGGAGATAACAAGAAAAAGAAAACAAAATGTTAGTGCCGATCTGGTCCTACATTTCAAACTTACAAAATTGACAAATTGCGACGTGAATTTGCATTTATTATGTGTTGTTAAAATATTCCATATTATTGGCCTATTGAGATTTTTATATACTAAAACAATTTTAATTGCAATAATTAAAGTTTCAGCATTTTTCTAGTTACGAGTTGAGGTGTCACATCTATGCAGTTGAGCGGAATCACCAGACACGTGTATAAATACATATAAATTTCGTAGCTGCTACGTATATCAAATTTTCTTATGTGTACAACTACAAACACATAGCCGGAATTTACCGGTTTGCATTAATTATTTATACGATTAAATAATTAATCGGAACCTACATGTCAGATTATGATGTATCGTGTCGTGTGGTGAAACTCACAATCATAAAGCCTAATCTCCTCATCCACTTCGTTTGTATCGTCTGGTATACCAACCAAACCGATCGGAGACAGCTATCGGTTAGTTTAGCTGGTTAACACAGCCCAGGGTCTCAATTTGGAATTATAGTTTACCGGTTCAAACTCTATTGGTAACCAAATGTAAAATGGATATAGCCTGGATCGGTTTAATATAGTTTAAATTTACGAAAATAATCATAAAATAAATCCAGAATGCTTACACACAATAATTTTCCTCTATTTAATTTGGACCAAATCCCATTCAGTTGGAAACATTGGGTTTTTCATATTGTCCACCGGTTATGCATAATCGTTTATTAGCATCAGAAACCTATTAAACCGGGCAAAAAATATCCATCTCTAAACCGGTTTGTCTAATAGATACCGTGTTGTCTACAAGGCTTTTAGCATTTATTGCATTGTCCGGACCATAGGGGTATCTTCGAGACTTCGAGCATGTCTGTGTGCGTATACCTATATACACGTACATGTAATTACATAAATATACACACGGATGTGTTGTATATATATATACACATATCTCGATGCAAAAAAAAAAAAACATATCATCTTCTGAGTCGTCTTCTGATAATCGAAATAGACTTAAAAGAAATGTATTGTCTTCAAGTTGCAGCTTATCACTTGTTCTTCAACGCAGCTCGGTTATGTTATCTTCTCGCTCTGGTTATCTTTATCTTCCTCAGGTTCTTTTCTATTTTCCAGAATATCTCAGTTGTTAGTCACGTCGGCGAATCCAGAACGGCATCGTTTTCAGCGATTGCTGTTACACAACAAGCTCAGGGAGATTTAAATGTAACTTTCTCTCGTGTTTTCTTAGGATCTGTAATGAAAGATGTTGTGGATAATGTTTTCTAGTGAGTTGTGTATTGTTTATGTACTTATCTTTACATATATGATAACGATGATTCTAGGCATCATCACTACTACAAGTTTCTTTAATTTTTTTCTTTTCGGTTAGACTTGAGGTTCTAGCAGAGTAGTTATGCCGTCGTGTGATAAATGATAACTGCGTTAGTTTTTAGCCTTTTAGGACGAACGATTTTTTTTTTTTTAATTCGGTTTATTATTGTGACTGTATTATACAAAAATTAAATGCCAACTAACTAATGCCTGAAAAAGGTCTTAGCAAGCTCGATCCTATATAGACCGGTTTAAGAATAGGGTCGCTTTGTTTTTCTTATTCCAAAAACGTAGCCGCATATTTTCGATCCACCAAAACCTATAAAAATCAGCAACTTAATTACAAATATATAAATTCTCCCTTTTTTGGTACTTGGCAACATTTGTATTTTTAGAGCATCATTAATGATGATTTTTCGAAGAGTATTAAACAAAAAAAGAAAAAAAAAAAAAAATGGCGTGATGAGACTGGGAAGGAGCGCTTTTCTGTGCAGAGCCTGCAGTCCGTCTCTTCTATAATGTGGTGATGTCTGATTTAGTTAATTTTTTTTTTGAAAATCATTTTTAATAAAAAAATAATAATAAAAGTCTTTTACGATAATCATGCTCTTAGACCATTTGTAATAGAAATCTTTCAATAAGTTTTTCACTATTAAAAAAAATTAAAAAGTTAAAATAAAGAGAAAGAATGAGATGAATCTCTTATTTGAGAGATTATGAAAGACTCATGAAAGATTTTCAAACCATGTGTTTTTTTATAATTGGTTTATTTTTTTAATAAATTAAAATGTAATTATTAAACTAAATTTTACTTAAAATAATAGAAATTCATGTGAATCTCTCACCAATGCAGATGATCTTAGTTTTGTATTTTAAACTCACTGTCATATTATTTTGTTTAGTCATTTGTAGAGTATTTTTTTCTTTTCATGATGTAGATATCTAATACAAATAAATACTGAAACTGCGGCCCGGTTCAAAATGTGTTTGGGCCTTTAACCTTTGTAAATGCCGAAACTAAATCCAAATTATTCCGGGCCGACAGATAGGCCTCACGTGTTTGGCATTAAGTTTTGTATTTTTTGTAAGAAAAAGCCAGATTGTTGTTGTGTAATACGAGATTGCTCCGTACTGAGGTCAGAGAAAGAAGGACAGGCAGAGAGTTGGTGGGTCACACTCTGTATGAATAAAATGAGTAAATGACCGTACAACCAAACCCACCTGCCACTCTTTAATACCTTTAATGACACGTCATTGAAAAAGAAATAGATTTCTCCGTTTTATTTTATTTTTAGTACATTTTATTGGAAAAAATAAATTTGTCTTTTCAATTTCCCTCTTTCGATTGAACTTGAAAAACCCATCCATTTTCTTCAAAAATCCATAATATTTTTTGTGCGTATGTATATAGAAAAATATATAGATAGTTGAAAAGTCGTAATGAAAAGTACGGTATATAGCTAATAGAATCATTAAACATGTCGTCTTAGTTTGTTTGTTTTTTCTGTAAACTTGCCGTTTAGTTAATGAAACAATTTATTAAAGAACAAATTTAGTAATATCCAAAACGCAAGGGGACAAAAGTGTCGTGAACAACTTGTCTAGTGACTCCGAATTTGGTCGATGTTTTGTTTATGCCTCGATGTTTTTATGTAACTGTAACTATTTGAGTTTCTTTTTAAATTAAGAAATTTGATGTTTTTTTTGTTAGTTATAAATTGTGTGTTCGAGACATGCGAATAACGTTTACCAGACAAGAATTAGTATTGTAGATATTTAAACGAGCAAAATAAGTATGAAATGTTGAGGAAACTATAAATTTTGTCGGGCAGATCAACTATAAAAATAAAAGAGACTAAAAACATACTACAGTATAAAATACGTTCAACAAGAAAAGATATCACAAAGCTGAAATTAATAATATTCTAATAATCCAAATAATCGACAAAAACGAAGAGACAGATTTTTCTCGATCCAAAATTGATATTTCTGTACTAGTCTCTTTGACTTATTGGTCTCTGTGTAAATCTTATAAAATGTACGTTGAACTATCCGCGGAGATTTCATCCAACCATCTTTAATTTATTGACCAATTTTCTGAAAAGGTAAAAAACAAACAAAACTCGATTTTAAAATACTTTATTTATTTATTGAATTCTACTAAACCACCAACCTCATAAATGAAGCTTTCAAAACATTTCCTGTTTCTTTCATCTTTGACCATGATCACGTAAGAACAACTTGTTAATCATACTCGAATTTGATTTTAAACAAAATCACGGACTATTTCATTTGGTTGGTCTAGACTTCACTAGCTCAAATCTATAATATAATACGTAATAGTATTAATATACAATAAGTAATAAAATAAGAGAAAATGTTTCAAATAGATTTGCAATAAAATGTTAGCAAAACGATTACGTGAATTCGTAGTTTCGGTAATATGTTATAATAAAAGAAAACCTGCTGTGTAGCTTTAACTTGATTTTGTATGTTAAAGGTTTAATATTCTAAACTTTTGATGATTTTATAATTACTTTTTATCTATGTTGTTACTTAAGATTTGATTTCCTAATCAGAATACAAAAATTACAAGTAACTTTTTAATGGAAATATAAAAAGAAATTTTACTATATCACAATTAAGAAATGCACAATATATTTTTGATTTAAAATAGTATAAATGTAACTTCAAACTCTATATTTTGAAGTTCGTGTACGGTATATATCTCATACACTTCAGCTTGAAATTTCAGAAACGAAAAGTAGTTTTTCTCAAATTTTAAATATATTAAAAGCCTATTTTTGACCTAGTTAATTACTTATATTTTTATCAACAAAAAAAGTATTTTTAATTTTATGTTCTGGAAGTTAAATTTCCTGGGCTTGTACCTGGCAAGTACCGCCTATGTACTCTCTCCCGTATGCTCTCGTCATAATCTTTCCATGTCTCCTCTCTCTATATATAATCCTTCTCTTTGTCCCACACACTCTCTCTCTGTCTCTGTCTCTCTCCCGTTTTGAATTTCATCTCTCTTGAAACCGCCGGAGTAGTAAAAATGAAGCATCTAATCCGCCGCCTCTCTCGAGTCGCCGACTCATCCTCCGAATTCTCCCACCGTCGATCCACCTCATCCTTTCGCACCCGCCGCGGCCATCTCCGTCCCCACGCGCCACTGCCGCCATGGTCGATCTGTCCGGCGAGAAGAGTCAACACCGTCCCCGCCGGTCACGTACCTGTCTACGTCGGCGACGAGATGGAGAGGTTCGTGGTGAGCGCTGAGCTGATGAACCATCCGATCTTCGTCGGGTTGCTCAACAGATCCGCTCAGGAGTACGGTTACGCCCAGAAAGGAGTCCTCCACATCCCCTGCCACGTCATCGTGTTCGAGCGCGTGGTGGAAACGCTCCGGCTGGGATCTAACGAGTCCCGTGAGCTTCAGGATCTCGTCGCGTCGTTACTCTCCGGCGAGGAGTTTATATCTGGAACTACAGAGTAGCTTTCGAAGAATCAAATCGGCGATTTATATTTTACTCAAAAATTATTTTTAAATTTCCGTCTTTAGTTTCTCGGGGTTCTTTTTGTAAATATATACCGGTTTTCTTCTTCTAAGTAATCTCTGTTTTAGCTGGCCCCGTAAAGTCCACATATCAAACCGACAATGAATCTGCAGAAATTGAATTTGATCTCCGGCGACTCTGTAACTGAAACGCCTCTGTTTTTTTTTCCCCGCAATTAAAAAGTAAAAAGTAAAAACAACAAAAAGAACAAAAGAGAAAACAGAAGAAACGTGCGTCCCACACGTTTCATGTACCCTTTTGGTTTAACAATCAAATTAACTCAATGTCGAAATTGCACGTCTTGGTAAATATAAGTCATATGTGTATTTTGTGTGTGTTTAGCATATACCAACAAACGTACGAGTTAGTGTATTTATGGAGTTCGACGGCAAACTTAGAACTACGAAGTTTAGTTTCAACTTTGTAAGTTAAGGTCTACTGATTAAGTTTGCAGATGTTATTCTTTTTTGTAATTCTGTGTAATATTAGAAAAATATATGGCTCATAAACAATTCGATATCTTATGCTTGTATTTCAGTTGATTTTGTTTTACAAAAAAGTTATGCAAAGGATATAATATTCCGAGAACCATTGAAGACCGGAAGAGGATGAAATCGTAATATATGGATAAGCGCCGGGTTAGTTTTGTCATTTAAATTGGAGTATGGATTTGTGTGCAGTTGTGCACCGTACGGATCCATCAGATAAAGTACATAGAGTTGCAACAAAACGTCCAAATAATATATCAGTTGAAATTAAACAAACATTAAATACATAAAGATCCACAAATAATGATTTTATAATATACTCCGATCTATACTTTTATTTATGTATTTGCACACGTCGACGTACACTTTTTTTTTAGTGGCGCACACACTTTTTATCAATATTTTTTGTTTATTGTATTTTTTTTTATAAATTTTAAGAGAATAATAATCATGCACTCTCTTTAGATTAGTTGGGATTTGTAAATGTGCTGCCAAAGAAAGTTAAATTGTTAATGCTGTCGAGTGTCGACATATATTAGTTAGTTTTTTTTATTTTTAGATCATTAACATAAACAAATTGGATTGAAATTATGGTTGTAAGTACTATTATCGACAAGATGCTTATCAGTTGCATCTAATTAACAACGGGAGACGACATATCGTATTTTTTTTCTAGGCCAAACTGTCAATTTATAAATTCATTTAATAGGTACTATTTAACCCAACCTTTTGGCTATTTAATAACTGATACCGAAAGTTCTAATTTTATAATGTAAATGTCACTACATTTGAGTGGATATTACACTAGTACTCTCATAAACTATATGTGTATATATCTTAATAAATCACTGCAAACAGAAAACTTAAGGAAATTTCTCAAATTAGTTATTGCAATATTACATTAGAAATTTTGATAAAATAGGCAAAAAATAATACGACGACCATAATATAGCAGTTTTTCTAGAAGTTTTTTTAATTGTATATTTGTATAGGCAGGTGGTCCATTTGTGGACATTCGACAGAAAAAGTTAAAGAATAGCAACAAGTGTTTGTAAGTTGTAAACAACAACAACAAAAAACCATAAATTTATGTAATTCATAATGCTAAAATGGTTGCTATCGGAATTTATGAGCTATGTTGAAAATATTTGAAAACAAAAGTATCTTGTTTTCAAAAGTAAAAAGTCAAATCAAAGCTTGTTTAACAACTTGAGCTATAAAAAAATACAGGCTAGAACCAGAATTAAATTATTAACTGTACATGCATATAATATTGTGTTCCGAGATATATCAATCGGTTTTGGGAAGGGTGAAGATGGGCATGTACGACACTGGACTATTTGCCGGAATACTGAGATCTACAATTTCTGTTTTGTTTTTATATATCCCTAAATGAGCAAGATTCAGTGATGTGGCAATCAACAATTGGCTAGAAGGTTGATTTGGCAAATCTATGGCACATGTGTTGCTTCATTTCGTACGATGTTGGGGAAACTTAAGTAACAGCTAACGAGTTAGCATAAATCACAGCTGACAACTTTACATCCATATACCAACTCTTTTGTATGTATTATTACACTTAAAATACTAAAATAATTTGAGAATAATGATTTAATGTATAAATTACAAAGGGCAGGAGATCAAAAGTATATACATATGTACAGGTTGAAGCAGCAACAAGGAACCTATTATGCTTACTTTTTCTCCACATCATAAAACCGAAAATAGCTAGAAGATACTCAATTACAAGAATCTGCTTGTTAGCTAATGGCACAGCAAATGAGAGAACTGAGTATTACTATTTAAACGTGTTCGGTTTTAAATTTTTGCAAAAGGTAAACCGAGAGATGAGGAAGTTACATTTTACAATCATCCGAATCTGGAAAAGATTTGCCTACATCTGCTATGATATGTTAAACTCGATATTGTAATTAATAGAAGCTTTTCTTCTTTATCAACCAGCAAGTAAGAAAGTAGAGATTCCATACTTTCGTTTTCAATTAGTTTTTGCTTGTTGAATCTGCTGGAGAAGTGCTGCTGCTAGCTGTAACGTTGCTTGAAGACGCTTCTGTGGATTAGCCTCGGTTTCTTCTTCTTCTTGACCGTTGCTGCTACCTTGTAGCTGTACGTTTTGATTTCCTGGAGATACCAATTGAGGTATGGTTGGTGCCTGCACGTGTTGCAAATGGCTGAAACTTGCTCGAACCTCTGGTGCATATCTCTCAGGCTGATTTGGTGTGTTATCTACCTGCGTCTGCTGTCTGGACAGAGAGGAAGCTAAATGTGTAAGCTGTTCAGGCTGAAACCCTGAAAAGGTTTCTGTTTCATGGAAACGACTTCGATCTGCACTTGACTGATTCCCAGGAACAAACCCGCTATGCTCTTGAAAGCCTACCAAGGGTTGACTTCTGGTGTTGGTAAATGACACATCACGAGGTGGCCTGTCCAATCCAGAATACCGGTGACTCAACTGATCGTGCTTGCTCTCGATGTACGGATCCATATGTGAACTTTGAACATCTCGTGCAGCACTACGCAAATATGGTGGGTTTCTAGCATCAGGATAAGCTCCATTGTCCTCTGAATACGATGTCTCACCATAATAGGTTAACAGGTCTGGATCTCTTCTCTCACCTTGCTGTTGAAGAGGTCCAGATCCAGAACTGCCGTATTCTAACCGTAGAATAACCCCGGAGATGCTTAGTTTCCCGGGAACTTTAAGTACTTTCTCGGAGAAATCAGATGGAGGCACGAGGAATAACGTCGTTGTGTCATCCAATTTAGAAACAGCTGCGCGTTGCTTCTCCTCCAGATAATGCATAAACTCGTTATAGAAGCCAATATCAGCATCGCTTCCAGGAACGAAGAAAACCACCCACGCTTGAGATGATTGGTAGTAATGCTTCGCCAGCATGTCTAAACCAGTTCTTGCCGTGCAATCTAGAAACTCAGGCCTGCATTTACAACCATTAACTAGATCAGAAAATTTCATCACAAGTCTAAAAGACTATATACAAAACGACTAAGCTCTCTCAGCTGCTTGATTGAATGCAACTGAAACAAGAAATACAGAAAAAATAAAGATTTAGAACTACTTACAGCATCATGTCCATCACTTTGCCCACAGGAAAGCATTTAGCACGACAAATAGGGTTCCCTCCCTTTGCAATAGTCCCTTCCCAGTTCCAGTCCTTAAGTGATGGTCGATTCAGTTCAGGGGTATACCGTTTCCCTTCAGGCAGAGAAAAAGCTCCCATTAACTCGTCATTTTGTTCACGAAAGCTACTCTTATCCCCGTTTCTCATACCCAGATTCAATGGCTTCTCAACCGCTCGCTTGTATCTTAGCTGTCCAGCCTCATAGTTCCGCTCCAACGCGTCTTTTGGGGAAAAATCAGCAGATGCCCTTGAAAAAGGCTGTCTCTCAGGCTGCGACGACCTTGTCTTCTGTCTCTTGGTTTCCTGGTAGTAGTAGTCTTCTTCGGGTAAACCCCATGGCTCTTCATACACAGAACTCCTTGAAGAAAACCTGTGAGGATCATCACGGAATGCAGAACCCATTTCCCTAGGACTAGCATGATACTCATGCATATCCTGAGGCAGTTTATGCGCAGACCTCGACCTTCCATATGCAGTGCCTCCATCATTCCTCGAGGCTCCTTTCCTGCTAAACATGTAATTTTCAGACTCGTCAAAATCCCTATCGTCTATGTAATGTGGGTCCCTCATTCTGCTCATGCTTCCGTAATTTCTATCCTGAAGATAGCCTTCTGAAGATCCCAGCCGATCAACAGATCTGTAAGGCGGAGAGAGTGATCGACCAGACGAACCCCTTCCACCGCTGGATGAGGAAGGTTCACTCTTTGCGAAAGAAATATGCACTCGAGAATTCCCAAACAGTTTACCCTGAAGAGTTTCTTTTGCCTCACAAGCTGCCATTAGATTCCGGAATTGAACAAATGCATAACTACGACCAGAGAATATCGTAACCTTCGTTATGTCTCCAAATGGAGAAAAGACCTTCCTCAATAGCGTTTCATCTACTTTCAACGATGCTGGGAATCCTATATATAATACCTCACTGGGTTCTGCATTTCTGTCACTCATATTCGATTTGCTATACGTATCTGGGCTCTCATAACGCATTCTAGAGTCCTTTTGGACAAAAGGTGACACTCTTTCTGCATACCGCTGTTCATCATGACGATATATATCTTCTGTGCGTGATCCACTAGAGGACTTATCCTGCGATAAACAGTATCGTATTAACCAAAGCCTTAGTTAACTGCATGATCAAGAATAAAAAGATTCTCAAGTTTTAGAGAATAGCCATATTAGTTCAGTGAAGAAAGTCACTGGCTTTAGTGCCAACTCGTTTATGAGTCATTTAAAGAGGCAACTTACCGGAATAGCTAGCATTGGTGGTAAAGCAATCACATGAACCTATTCTATATAAAGACCCACTATACTCAAGGATAAAGCAGAAATGTTACACAGCTTTTGCGCATGGATGAACAATACCCTTTGCCACGAGCAATTAACTAGTTAAGATAGCTATGCAACTAATACCAAGAAAACGATAAATACAATCTACATACAACACCATCTCTGCAATATGTAAGCTTTTACGTAGACAGGTAAATAACTGAGATATCAGACAATAAGGCAGCCCTTAGCATATTACAGAAAAGGGAATCTTTCTCCTCAGTTTCAAACATCATCATTTAGCCACGAAGAGTTTATAACAGAAAGGCACTGCAATCATGCCAAATTTAGGCATCACCAGAAACAAACAGCAAACCTAAGACGTTTGGCAATGAAAGTTATAGTATCATCTTGAAGGCAATGAAAGTTATGCTCAATTTACTGGCCTGGTGCAAGGCTGGAATTGGTAAATGTGAAGCAAATGCTGCTTTTGATCAATTAATCCAATCTCTCTATAAATAAGTAAGCATTTTAATAGCTTGTGTCTGTTGGCATTGTCAAGTTGAATGGATTATAACATGGTGAAGATGGGGAATGGATGTTAACAAAGCCTTGAACGCATGGTAGGTTACTGACGTATCAATTAGTGAGTATGGAGGTATGTCATCAACTACTAGCTAGATAATAGTTTCATCTTCTAACAATAAGTTCATAATGAAATAATGGAAGGTAGGAAAAGTTACTTGGGCTATCATGTCATTCATCTTCATAGATACTGAGAGACAACTGAAGAAATCAAATTCAAGTTAGGTGAACTAATGCCAACGTAATGCTATTAACTTTGGATCAATAAGTTTGGAGTGAATGTGGACCTGAAGATGAAGGATATGGATATGAAAATTTCCAAAGTTGTTTGGTAAACATCAACTCCAACACATGTAGATGATCCTGGAAAGCAGTTGGCCTCAAGTAATCTAAGAGCATATTTCTCACCAAAAGGAGAGAGAATTCCAAACTACCAAGTTCAAATTATTTGTCAATAACATTCTGAATGCTTCTCAACATTATGGCTGAAGTGCCTGTGCTGTGAATGATAAAGGTGAATGCTTATGAGGTTACACCTGGACACCTTTGATGTAGAAACATAATTGAAGATAGAGATGGCCTTGACATGGTTTAACAGAGAAAGATTTCTATTTCTAAGTTTCCATCTGTAGAAACATAATTATCTATGTAACTACTGAACCTTTCCCATTTTATGTGAAAGAAAACTTGTTGCAATTTATCAAAGCCTGCTGAAATTTGTGTCACTGATCTATGCAGCAGAGTGTGAGGCTTACAAAGAGGAGACACCAATGACATACGAGCTGTGCTTGCTTTGCTCATTGATAAGTTTCATCCGAGACAAGGGATTCAGAGCAATTTAATACCAAATGAGAGAATTATTAAAGCAGATGAACACATGACTAGCATCTCTGAGTAATATCTATGATAATCACTCCCTCAAAACAAGTATTCCCTTTTCGTAATGGCATCACTAGACATCTATTGGACTATGAAGAACTAAGTAAGTCCTGTTCTCTCTAATCAGCCTCAAGACTCGAAACTAACTCAAATTCAATCAACAGGAAGATCAGATTCAAAGGACGAGAAAGCAAAACGCACGAGTACAGGAAAGCAACAACGAAACTAGGAAAGAGAAGGATTTGCGAAGAGAAGCAAGCATAGAAGAAAAGAAAGAGTTCAACACTAACCGCCTTGGCAAACTCGATCCTAAGAGGGTTGCCGGCGAGTGAGAACCCTTGGAGCGAATCAATGGCAGCGAAGGCATCCTCGTCGTGCTTGAAGTTGAGGAATGCGTAGCTCCGTGCAGGCTGAAACGCAACGCTCTCCAATTCTCCGAACCTTATGAACCGGTCGGCTAGTTCCCGTTCCGATATCCCATGGGGAAGGTTCCCGACCCAGAGATGCCGCGACGGCGGATTCCTTCCTCTGTCCTCCTTCATCGTCCTCTCCCTTCCTCCGCCTCCTCTAACTGACTGTAAACAACACCGGCACAAAACAAGATGAGCACATATGTGGCAGCTTGAACAGGAGAAACAAGGAGAGGGATATAGACCATTGCCACTTCGAGTTTCTGGTTTCCGTGATCCGATCTGCTGCGAGAGAGAGAGAGACAGAGAGAGCAATCGGAGATTTCAGATGAGAATCCTCACCGTGATCACTGTTGTTCAACTTTCACTGTAACTAAAAAGGATTTTTTCTATTTAGGGCTGCAAAATCCCCAATTTCAACTGAGACGTCTGATCTTCTTCCTATTTGGATCCGCAATTTTACAGAAGCGCGCCTATACTATCGGGTTGTTATCAAATCGACCCCAAACATTTTATATTATTTCGTTCGAATTTGAAGTATCTAACTGATACAAGTATTAATGAGTTGGGTGCTGCTATGTCACGGAGAGGAACTCCCATAGCCATTCATCGAAAAGCTATAGTCTAATGAACCTGATTTCGATGAATTCGGATATAAATAACAGTGTTAGTGACAGTCCAAAAGCCAAAGGTGAACATGAGCGCAAAGTCTTCATGTGCATGTACAATTGTGATAAAAAAAATTCTCACTTGAAGATGACTTCTTTTCTCTTAGGATGGTGTGGATAAAACCTCCATGGCCCAAGATTTTTGAATTTGAGAGAGGAAAATGGGTAACCAAATATCACTATGGGCTTTTTGACTTGCAACCTTCTTCATAGTTTGTGGATGGAGCTTTTGTTAGGACTTGGGTTGTCTAATGGAGCCCAATGTAAAGGCCACATAAGACTAAGCTAATTTGACAGTTAGGGTACACAAGTAAAATAACTCAGCAAAAAAATGCTATTAGATTTTATAGCATTTGCTAGTTAAAGTAATTTCAGATCCAATCCATAAAAGTTGTTTGATTTTTTTTTTTTAAAAAAAATACATGAATCCAACTATGACAAATTTATACGAGTTAAAACTATAATACATAAACATAATATCATCCAATAATTAATATTGGAGTGATATATTTTTGAAAAAAATGTATCGACTCAGACAAAAGTTTGCAATAGCTGACGTCATAAATAGCATGTTCTTCTTCAACAAAATAAATAAATACAAGTTGTTAATAGTTTGATATAGACAAATACCAACCAAAGCATCTGTAGCACCGTACTCCATCAGTAATATGTTCAATGAAAAAGTTATTCTACGAGATATTTAATAACTAATTTATGTCCTACCCAAACGTATGCTTTTCTTTTATTGTTGTCATAGCACTGTAATTAATACTGTAGACTTGTAGATCTTATTTTTAAGAAGAGGATTTTTTATAGACTTCTGCACTTTTATGAAAATAAATTAAAATTGAAAACGACTCTCGTTCGAAATCAAATGGAATGAGAATATACATGTATGCATATGTTTGGTCACTTGGTCAGCAGTATGTGTGTGCATGAACATGCATCGTTGGCCTATGCAAGAAGTTAGGTCAGCGAAACTTTAATGACTCGTTTATTGACTTATTTCTACTTTAATTGTCATATTTATTATTCATCAGTTTTTTTGTATGTAACAGTCTACACCTACAGTAAATGCCCCCTTACTCCACTTAACTTCATTTGAAAAAAAATACACTTCAAATATTTAATTCATTAGTGATCATATAGTATTTGATCGCTCTCTTGATTATTTATCCAGCACCAAAATAATGTATTTGAGTTTTTCTTTTTGTACTTTTTCGGCAAATGTATTTGAGTTTTTAATATTCGTTTTCAATGAAATAAAAGAACTTTCAAGGTTTGAATCCTCTATATAAGACTTTCACCATTTAATTATTTTGTGGAAAATGTTATTTTTAAATAGTGGTTGGAAGAAAAATAATATTAACTTAATAAATCGTCAACTAACATCGAACTAACCTGACTTTGGGTTATTTTCTTTGACAAAAAAAACACTGGCTTATTATTTTTTATTTTTTTTGTCAAACACATTGGGTTGTTTTAGATGCGGAATAAAGAAGAGTAAACTTTTAATAACGATAATAATAATAATTGGCGTATGGTTGAATTAAGTATAATTAAATCTATTGACCAAATAATAGTTATCAGATTAACATTTTGTTACCTCAAATATTAGTCTCTCTTTCAAATAAGAAAAACACTACTCCTTCATTACTAATTTACTACAAAGCAATTTACAAAAAAAAACCTTACTTCATTTCCAGTAAATTTCCTCCTTTTATCCATGAAACTCCTGATTTATCTATCATTTACAGAAACCGAAACTTTCAAAAAATAATTATTAATTTCGATCCATAGAGCTTTCAAATCGAAATGTTGAGATCAATTTTAGGCTTCTTCATGGCAGTCAAAGGAACAAACGAATGACACCTCGGGCATTTCGGATTGTTCTTCATCACCAACACGTACGATAAGCATCCTGGACATCCCGCCGCAACCGGAGACGCGGCGGCAGAAGCGTTTCGATCGCAAACGCCGTCGTCTGGCGATTGGCGTTTCTTGATCGCCACGGATGAAACTTTCTCCGCCCTCTCCAGCGCCGATTTCACCTTCTCGAGTGTGCAAACACTCTGGAAACTCGAATTCGTCGATGATACAGAGATCGAAGATAGATACGAGAGCGACGGAATTGAAGAAGATGATGATGACGAAGACGGGACTAGCTTCAGTTCAAGGGTTGTGTCGTCGAAGAGGCTTAGCAATGGTTTCGCCGGAGATTTACCGGGAATCGGCGGGAAATTTAAATCATGAAACCTCGCAACTGTTTGGGAGGATTTGTTTGCGACTGCGTCGTGATGATGATGATGAGTTGATGACGACGAACTCGTTGAATTGCATTGTTGCAGATACACTTTCCCTGACTGTTTTCAAAAATTCACAGATTGATTACGTCAATAATTACGAGTTTTCAGTTTTCAAGAATATAATTACCCGTTAGCAATTGAAACGGATTCAGACTTCGCAGTAATTACAGAGAAAACAAAATTCGAATTTTTTTTTTTTCATTTCCGAAGCATATCTGTTACTAGTTTCGTTTCTTCCTCTCAAAACTTTATCGGAAAAAAACGAAAATAGAGAAATCTAAGCAACGAACCTTCAAGTCGAGACGCTTTTCCCAGCCGTTGGGGACTTGAAGGTCAAGGTCAAGCTCCAGTGATTGATCGTCTCTTCCACCTCCGCAACCGCCGCTTCCGAGGAGATCGCGAGTCATGAGCGCTACCGTTGATTTTGGTCCGACGGAATCCTTTACCGTCGTCCGATCATCCTTGTACCTACTTAGTATCCGTACGAGAGAGCTGACGTCAGCAGCCATACTAGAAAGAAGAAAGAAGAGAGAGAGAGAGAGAGAGAGAGAGAGAGAGAGAGAGAGAGAGAGAGAGAGAGAGATGGAGATCAGTTATGGGGTATGTTAGGCAGAGAGTTATATAGATGGGGCCAAAGTCTCAACTCTCAAGTTAACGAGGCCGGTTACAGCAAATTTAAAGCCAATAAATTTGTTTCATTTATTATTAAAAAATTAAAACTATGACAAGTAAACATTTTTATTCGCTGCTCGAGAATTCTTTTTAGTACTATGTTTCTGCTATTTGTTTCCACCGTGAAAAAATTAACTTCTTGTGTAATCTGTGTGTCATATAAATTTGTAAAAGTATTTTCCTACTCATCACAAATACATAGAATCGTTTCACAATTGACAAAAAAAAAAAAACATAATTTCCACTTTTTTTTTGTTTTTCTTTTCGCACAACATAATTTTCATCCTACATTGAAAAATTGGAGACTGAACCAATCCATGCCTAAGTAGGGAAAGCTAGGTAGAAACCAGCAACCCATAATGCTTTTGGCCATTTCAAGGTTCTATAATCAGTACCTTTTTCTAACTAAACCATACTGCATTTAAGATATTAAACTTTAAAGTACAACTTCTTAGGAAAATATACAAGGAAAATATGTATTTTTCTTTTCTTTTACTACCAACTAAATAGAGTTTAAATTAAATGAATAAGAGTAAGAAACAGAGTAACAAATTAAGAATCAAAAGGCCAAGAAAGGGTGTGGAGGGAGGAATTCAAGGAGGTAGCAGACACAAAGTGTAATAAATGCAAAGAAAAACGCATTAAGTTGCGTGGAAAACTCCAAGTAGTTTCTGCTTCTCTCTATCGTTTTTTTTTGTTTTTGGTATTATTATTCTCCTCTCGACTTATAGAATAGAGTAGCATTTTCAAGTCCTAAATTTAAGTTTTGCTTAATTAACCACGCATTGATGAACATATTTATTTAGTACACTTTCGTCTTCTTTTGTATTGGGCACGTCAAAGATATTTAATGACGTAGGGTATTGGTACGAGTGTGTGGTATTTAGAGTAAACCAACACTAATATTGGAGTATATTATACTATGTCTTGCCCAATAATATCAGCCTTCATTGATTTTGCCTACATAACATACCCTATATTCTTTTTGTTGTTACATTTACTTATAAGCAACATTTATTTGATCAGGAGATGTATAAACTTTTTTTTTTGTTTGAGCAACAGTTTTATATAAACTTGAAGACAAACATTATTAGGCAACGTGTCGTAAGCCCGTTGGGGCACGAGCCACGTATGATGTGGCTTTTCGTCGGAGGGTGTGGCAACGAACTTTTTCGTTCATCCAACTAATCGAATTATCGACCTTTTATTTTTAATTAACTTTAACTCGGTTTCAGTATTCTTTATAACCTTATTACTATATTGTTTCATTTTACAATGGGTCGCATGTTCCTTTAATCTAAATGGAAATTTGTAATTTACAAACCTTTTATAGGGTATATAAAAAAAGAAGGGAAAACTGCGAAAAAAATATATTGATAAATAATTAACTAAATGGAGTTCGCAGAAAAAAAATGAATGTTTAAGCATTCAAGAGCTTTAAATAACAACGTTGAAAACGTTAAAATAAAATTTAAAAAGAAAAAAAAATAAAAAAAATCCATAAGTAAGTGATGATGCTCACGGACGTTATTCACTTATTCTCACGAGTCACGACACCAGCGCAACTAAAGCTCTTAAATTTTCAACACATGCACCTACCTTTTCTTTTCCACGACTAAATTCTAACTAAAATTTCTTCATAAGGGGACAATATTGAATAGTTAAAGAGACAAGTTCATTATTAGCCTTGATTATGAGAAAAAATACATTAAAAACCTGATTAAGTGAAAAAAAAAACATGAAATGGAGAGCTTAATCTTGAAGTTGATGGTTGGAAGAAATAAAGCATTCCACCAGTACTTATTTTACTGCATTTTTCTAGCTGATATGAGTATAAGAGTTACTCTTAGTCCTAACTAGACGGCTAGCCCTTAAATGTATTTATAAGGTGACCCATATAACGATAGCATGAATTAAATTGGACATCGTATTTATTAATGGTTGCAAGACTGGTCTTGGGATTTGAATGCATTTAAATGCGAAATCGGTAAGGTTTATTAATGCGAAAATTAAATGGCACTGCCCTTTTTTGTTATGATAATATTTTTGAGAGGGTAATCTTTAATTGTTATGAAAACCTTAAATTCCGAGGCCATAAAGAAGTTGCAGCAGTCTGAGATCGGATTCTCCACCACCAACTAACTTTTCAATAGTATTTATTTTTGTTTTATTTTCCTTCAATGCATAAAAATGTTCAATCTTCCTTCACCAAAATGTTGTTGTCCTTTAAATGTTCAATATTTAGGCTTGGCCGACTGTATTATGTCGACGAGGATGACTTAAATTAAAATCATATACTCCCGCCAAACTATATTTTTTATACTGTACTACTGTAGTTTCTTAGTAATAGATGTGTTAAAATAAAATTTTGTTTTATCAAAATATACATTTCTTATGTTTCCCTACTTACTAGAACCAAAATAAATAAAACAAGGGACAGTTAGCATGTTTTCATCAATCATTTACTCCAAAAATTATAGACCCTTTTTTTTTTTTGAAAAATGGTTATCCATTATATATTAATTTGACGTCTAAGTCGACGTAAGTTTGTCTGGGTTAGCTCAAAATTTTACAGAAGCTTGTTTTGGTTTAGCAAAATTTTACTTTGTGAACTGACCTAAACGTATTTGTATTAAAATTGTTATTTACGAGAGGAAAATGTCAAAAGGCAATGTTCATCACGTTGATTCGTTGAAGTTATTAGACATTTTCAATAGTTTTAAGAAATTTCCAATTGTTTTGGTTCTGAAACTTTCGCAAGTTCTTAGAATCATTTTAAGACAACGATATAGACTAAGAACTTGTGAAAGTTTCAAAACAACAAATGTCTTAGTCTAAGCAGTTTATATTGTTGTCTTAGACTTCATCATAGTTAGTTGATACCGCGGCAGTATATCACCGAATCAAATTAACACCACAGGTCCGCAACGTTGCATTAACCATCGACCGTAAACACGAGCCACTCGTAATTCTTGAGATTAGGCTTAGACTAGAAAGGCTCATATACCGTATTTTCAGCCCATATAATGTAAAGCCCATCCTAAACATATGGTATCCTATCCGCATAGAATCTAAAAAATATGTCAAAAACCAAAATATTTAGCAAATGGCAATTTTTTTTTAACCTCAGAGAATGCTGTTTTATATTATTTGTATCTCTTATTGTTGCAGCATAGTATTCTAGTATTAAATACCATTTGTAACATATTTTTTAAAGTTTTTTCGTATGATTAATTTACAAGATTAGACTACAAGATTAATTTTGTCCAAAAAAAGACTACGAGATTATAATAATATGTAGTAATTCGCACCAAAATAGTAATAATAATATGTAATTCTTCATTATTAACGGTGCGTCATGCACATGTAATGTGATCGTCTAATTCTTTCTTAGTCCACGACTTACTTATTTTTGTTTACTTATTTATGCATTTGTTTATGGATTATAAATTTACGAGTCCTGTGTTTGGACCTTATGAGTATGAGTGATTAGTTAGGTAGTGATGACTCATTGAAAAAGCGATCACTACCAACCAACTCACATACTATTTTCCAAAATTTTATTTACATATTTCCAAGATTAGGTGCCCTATATTGGGGTTACTTTATAATTATTCCATCATTGTTTTCAATTCATCGAACACATCGTCATGTAGTCATGTGATGATTAGGTAACTTTAATCAACCATGATTTTGGTTTTATTTATTTTATAAACTACATATTTGTTCAATCATATATAATAAACTAATTACGACCTTTTAAACTTATATTTTTAGATTCTAATTATAAGTTAATCACATGTCATATATATTATCATTACATATTTGTTGTTCAGACGTAGCTTGTCATCTATAACCAAAAAAATCAATAACACGAACATGCACATCCATTTTAATCAACTTTTATATATATATATATATATGCTATATATTTAACATGTGATTATTTGTTGGATTATTTTAAAATTATAAGATTTGAACGCGACGGGACAAAATTATATCAAACAATGCGTGCATGCATTCTTTGCTTATTACTTACAATAGACACATTCAAATAGTTTTTAGTTGGTTTCTGATGTGAACACGCATATACTGATAAACATAACTTCTTATATTAGACCATTGTTAAAAAAAAAACTAGTAGATATGATTGAGATCAATACAATTTGTATTAGTTATATGCATTTTGATTTTTTTTCCATTGGACGTAAGGCCATCAAAATATACATCTCTTCTGTTTTGGCCACAAAAATATTTTGTTTGGCAATCAAGATCTCGTTTAACTATACTACCAAGGTGTGAACATTAGTGTCTCACCAAACCAAAACATACCATCTTTGATCTTTATTAACCAAACAAAAAAAGCCTTTTCTTTTTCATTGCAAAATAAAGGGAATTAAAGAGAAACGGTGCAGTAAGCCGTCCTCATATATAATGGATCAGTGGCTTCACCTTTAAAGTAGTCTCGACTTCAAAGTTCAAATTCATTATGTAACTGGTTAATGTAAGTATACGTATTTAATTGGTGTTATAGGAAAAAAAAACGTTGTGAACCGTTAAAAATATGGCTGGTGCATTCAATATATTCAAATCCTCAAAAGAACAGTGTGATCACAAGCCATTGGATTGTGGATTAGCTAAACAATTAACTATAGTTTCTACTAATTTTATACGTTTTGGCATTGATATATGGCAGTCTATATTTATTTATTTTATTTTTTTGCGGTACTGGACAACCGCGATAAGACATAGCCTTAAAACAAATTATTGTGTTATTGTATACGTTAAAATTCATTGTCACTAGCGGTATACATTTTCAAACGCAAACGTGGATTGTTTAATCACACCACCTTAATAAACTAAAAAATGTTCGTACTCGTGGTTATGCTATTTCTTACAGAAATGGGCAGCCGAACCAAATAGACTAAAAACAGAGGTGTGTTTGATAGCAACGCGTGTGCTTTCGTCATGCAAATTCCAAGTTTTTTTTCAAATGTTTAAGATATTTTTTTTCATTCTGCTCGTCATCGATTTGGACATTTCAACTTTCTTCAATTTTATTCAACTGAGTTTACTAAAACTTCTTTTTCATTGGAACCTAATTGATTCAAGTTAATATAACATTTTCGTAAGTTGTTCACCAAACAAAAGACACCTAAAATTATAACTTTGTTAGAGATGTACTCTACTGACTACTGCTATTTTCGAACGAACCTTTATAACGAGACAATTTATTTATTTATTGTTATATCTAATCCATTAATATTAACTGATTTTTCTGGTTTAATATTCAGTATACATATATATCCATCTTAGTTTAAAAGATAAAATTTATGAAACGAACGTTATCGTTGTTTCTGTAAATTATTATATTTTTACCTTGCCACAAAATTAGACACGACCTTGAATTTATTGACTACTCTTATAACTACGTATACTGTTACTGTTAACGGAAACATGAGTTTGGTCGTATCCTGTTTCCTGTTGACACAAGAAGTATAAATCATAACCTCACTATTGATGAAAACAAACTGAAGTTAAGTAAGCGATTGATTCGAATATGTTCTATTGATTTATATACAAGTGATTCATGTTGATCCTGTTGAAAGATTCATTTTTGGATTGGATCGGAGAACTAATTAGATTGAGAAATCATTTTATAAGTAGGATACTTTATGCATTTTTTGAAAAATAATTTTTTTTCAAAAGATACGTTCTTTTATTACACTTCTAAAAACCCCGAACCAGTCAAACTCAGTTTTCTAATTTTATTTGTTTCTGAAAACTTATATAATAAGTTCAAGTTTAAGATCAACATTTTTATTCACACTTAAAACAATATAAGTACATTTCCTGATATGATATGAGTCAAGTTTTATTTTATAAATTTTCCGTTTATCAAAACTTACTTTGTTTGTTAAAAACGTTTTTCAAACGTTGGTATAGTCTCATAGATAGAAAAATTGTTATGGCCTTCTGATTTGACTTGGAGAGACTTAATGACACGTATCACTTAGTCAAATCACAAAAATTAATAATAAGCTAATAATCATTCAAAAAAAAAAAGCTAATATTTAACTTAGTCAAAATTTGTTTACAAAACAGTCACAAGGATAAATCTAATTAATTTGGTTTTAGTAAAGATAAATTCAACTTATAGATTCGTGGGAGCCATTTTTTATATGTTTCAGACTGAATGAAAAATGCGAGACTGATAAATAGAAGTTCAGACCTGCAGGAGAGTAATATTAATATAGAACCTTTAAAAAAGAGAGAAAATATTTCCAAAATAACTCTCATTTTTTACATATATAAATAGGAAGGATATATATAATTAAGAAAAGATGGAATCATGCCAGATACTCATCCACAATATAGACAAGTTCTTAAATTAAAAAAAAAATCTGATTTGACAAATGTCATTGTCTTTTGTCTATGACATGTATCTCAATGTCAGGATCACACACCACTTCATTGTATAAATACAGATAGGACCAATTAGATTTGGTAAACAAGGAATCTTAAAAGTGTGTGTAGGGGAGGAAAGAGAGAAAGAGAGAGAGGAGAGAGAGGGGGAATGGGCAAAGGAAGAGCGCCATGTTGTGACAAAACCAAAGTGAAGAGAGGACCATGGAGCCAAGAAGAAGACTTGAAACTCATCTCTTTCGTTCACAAGTATGGTCATGAGAATTGGAGATCTCTCCCAAAGCAAGCTGGTAATGTTTCTGATTCTAAAAGTCCCCTTTCTTCTTCAGCTTTTCCAACCTTTCTGGTTCTGATTATATCTATGCATGCAATGAAGGGTTGTTGAGGTGTGGCAAGAGTTGTCGTCTTCGATGGATTAATTACCTCAGACCTGATGTTAAACGTGGCAATTTCAGCGCAGAGGAAGAAGAAACCATCATTAAACTCCACCAGAGCTTTGGGAACAAGTATGTGTTATCTTGTTAATTAACAATGCCTTGTGTGGCTCAAGTTTCAATTGCATCAATAGTTTGTTTTTCTTCCACATTTTTGGATTCAGGTGGTCGAAGATTGCTTCTAAACTGCCTGGAAGAACAGACAACGAGATCAAGAATGTATGGCACACCCATCTCAAGAAAAGATTGAGCTCGGACACTAACCTTAATGCAGATGAAGCGGCTATAAAAGGTTCTTTGGATGAAGAAGAAGAGACCTCTCAAGAGTCGTCTCGTAATGCCTCAATGTCTTTTGGTGGTTCCAACAATTCAAGCAAAGAAGATGATACACATATATGTCAGACGTTCGAGTATTTTCAAGATTATAGCGAGTTTACGGGGATATTACAAGAGGTAGACAAACCAGAGCTGCTGGAGGTACCTTTTGATTTAGATCCTGACATTTGGAGTTTCATAGATGGTTCAGACTCATTCCAACAACCTGAGAACAGTTCGAATTCATGGGCTCCTAGAGAATGTGAGGAAGATGAAGTTGAGAAATGGTTCAAGCACCTGGAAAGCGAACTCGGGTTAGTGGAAAACGATAACCAACAACAACAGCATAATGAAGCCAAAGAAGAATCATCGTCATCATCACTCTTGGAGAGTTACGAGCTCCTGATACATTAATGAAGCCATAAGAAACTTAAACAACTGGTTTATTCTTATACAATAGAGCTAAGTTCTTGGCAATTTTATTTTAGTAAATGACAAGATCAGGTGTAGTGAAGAAACGTAGAAATGTAAACAGCATGTAGATATTACAGAGCGTTAAGATATCGAGCCAAAAGATTGCTTTGTAAGTGAAACCAAGTTAACATGTTTTAAAAGGGTAATAATCTCTATCACCTAACAACCATCCAGAAACAGAGAAGACAAAGTAATCATATCTCCAATGTTAAAGGGAGTTTCCTTTCTTTTTCTTAAAAAAGATGAAGTTTTAATCAAAAACTGTGTACCGATCATAGGGATTTAATATGCCCACTTTTGTAAGAGGGACCAGTGTTAAACGGAGTTTCCTTTCTTTCCCAAAGAGTATGAATTTTAACTCAAAAACTGTGTACCGATCATATCGCCAGCCAAAGAAAGCAAAGCAAAACAAAGAAAATAAATCATTTATTAAAGTATAGAGAAGACCAGATTTGTTAAGTTGGGGAAACATATTCTCCCTCCAAACATGTAGTACAAAAAAGAAACAAGAGATTATAATTGGTTCTTGATCCAAGAATTTGCTTTCAATCACTCAGAATGTTTCCCCAACTTTCTGAGTAATTTATATTTCCAAACAGTCAGAATGTCCTTGGGTCTGGAAGCAAACTCCTCCTCTCGATCTTTTGCTAACTTGGCAGATATCTCATTGATGATATAATCCTCAGCAGCTTTGAAGATGGCTAGAATGGGCTCATAGTAATCAATGTGAGCATCCATACACTTCTTCAGAATCGGCAAGTGTTCCTTACACCTAGTGATTCTGTGAGTGGTGACACTGTCAACTTTCTCCATGCAATCTTCCAGATGCTTGACTGGTTCTTTGCAGGCACCTGCTTTCATGAAATTGCAAAACCGCTCTAATACTTCCTCATCCTCGGCCTCGTCCCTCTTTGTCTCTGTGTCGACGACGACTTTCCCGGTTTCTGCGGGAAATAAGGGGTGGAGCTTCTTGAGTATCAGATTGAAAGTAGAATACGCCCCCGCTTCTATTTGAACTCTCTCTTCCTCCGTCTCCTCCTCCAGATTCAGCTCCTCCAGCTCTGCCAGGTGCTCTAACAGGAAGAAATCGTATCGAGGTTTGGATGACCTGATCCCCATTTTTTTACAGCCCCTGAGATCGGATCCCTATAAAAATCGGCCGCTCGCGATTAGGTTAAAAGAATTTCTAGAGTGAAGATGAAACGACGCTTTACACCCTAATTTATATTGTGAGCATTATGATGTGTACATCATATCTCCCGCCAAGAAACTACAATAGAAAATTACTGTTTCAGCCTAATAAGAATACAAAACCCGGACTAGAGTGGTCCAGTAATTCCAATTTCCGGTACGACTCTTCGGTTATTTCGTTTTGCTCTAACGAGAGAGAGAAGAGCTCTTCTTTGTTTCGTTTCTCCTCCAAATCGTCTCAACTTTCCGGAGCCGCCGACGAATTAGAGCTGGCCACCTGTCATCGCAAAGTCCTGTCTCTTCAGGGGTTACTAACTGATTTATTCCCCCGCCATTCCAGGACGCGGAGATTCTCGACATTGCAATGTTTGAAAAAGGTGGAAGAAGAAGGAAGAAAAGCCACCAGATTGAGTGGATGTTTCTCGCTCGCAGACCATTGGAACCCGGAATTATCCTGTTTTCATCAGAATGGATTCTCTCAGATCAGTAGAGAATCTACGGGAAGAGCTGTACATGCGCTTTGTGTCAAGGGATTGCTTCGTCTCAGTGTTCTACACACCAACACTTTGATAAACATGTACACAAAGTTTGGCCGAGCCAAACCCGCGCGCTACCTGTTCGACGAAATGCCTGTGAGAAACGAAGTTTCTTGGAATACCATGATGTCGGGGCTTGTCCGTGTTGGATTGTACGGGGAATCTATGGATTTTTTTCTGAAAATGTGTCATCTTGGAATCAAGCCAAGTAGCTTTGTGATTGCCAGTTTAGTAACAGCTTGTGGTCGGTCAGGTTCTATGCTCGGAGAAGGTCTTCAAGTTCACGGCTTTGTGGCTAAGTCTGGTTTGCTGTCTGACGTCTACGTGAGCACTGCTATTTTGCATCTCTATGGGGTTTACGGATTGGTTTCCTGTTCAAGGAAGGTCTTTGAGGCGATGCCTGACCGAAACGTGGTGTCTTGGACTTCACTGATGGTTGGTTACTCGGATAAGGGCGAGCCAGAGGAAGTCATTGATATCTTTAAAGGTATGAAAGGAGAAGGAGTCGGGTGTAATGAAAATTCCATGTCTTTGGTCATTAGTTCTTGCGGATTGCTTAAGGATGAATCCTTGGGCCGTCAAATCATCGGGCAGGTTATCAAATCGGGACTGGAGAGTAAACTGGCAGTGGAGAATTCGCTCATATCCATGTTTGGTAATCTTGGAAATGTAGACTATGCAAGGTACATTTTTGATCAAATGTCAGAACGTGACACAATTTCATGGAACTCGATTGCTGCTGCGTATGCACAAAATGGCCATTTCGAGGAATCGTTGTGGGTTTTCCAGTTGATGCGTCATTTTCACGATGAAGTGAATTCCACCACCGTGTCAACTCTGTTATCGGTCTTGGGTCATGTGGATCACCAAAAATGGGGTAAAGGAATTCATGGTCTGGTGGTTAAAATGGGGTTTGATTCGGTTGTCTGTGTATGCAATACTCTTTTGAGAATGTACGCAGGCGCTGGAAGAACAGAAGAGGCAGAGTTGGTGTTCGAACAGATGCCCGCTAAAGATTTGATCTCATGGAACTCTTTGATGGCTTGTTTCGTTGAGGATGGGAGGAGCTTAGATGCTTTAGGACTTCTTTGTTCGATGATAAGGACTGGCAAAGCAGTGAACTATGTGAGTTTTACAAGCGCATTGGCTGCTTGCTATAGTCCCGCATTTCTCGATAATGGTAGGATCCTTCATGGGCTTGTAGTGGTCACGGGTTTATTTGACAATCAGATTATTGGTAATGCGTTGGTTACTATGTACGGGAAGATAGGCGAGATGAGCGAATCCAGACGAGTACTATTACAGATGCCTAGACGAGATGAGGTAGCTTGGAATGCTCTAATTGGTGGCTATGCTGAGGATAAAGATCTCGACAAGGCACTGGCTGCTTTTCGAATTATGCGAATGGAAGGTGTTCCTGCAAACTATATCACAGTGGTAAGTGTTCTTGGTGCTTGCTTAATGCCTGGTGATTTGCTTGAACGAGGGAAGCCATTACACGCTTATATAGTTTCTGCTGGATTTGAATCGGATGAACACGTGAAAAACTCGCTTATCACTATGTACGCGAAATGTGGTGATTTAAGCTCGAGTCAGGGCCTATTTAGCAGATTAGATGATAAGAACATCATCACGTGGAATGCTATGCTTGCAGCAAATGCTCATCACGGTCAGGGAGAGGAGGTGCTAAAACTTGTATCAAAGATGAGAAGCCTTGGGTTGAATCTGGACCAGTTTAGTTTCTCTGAGGCACTTTCTGCTGCTGCGAAGCTAGCTGTCCTAGAGGAAGGCCAACAACTTCATGGTTTAGCTGTAAAACTCGGGTTTGAACAAGATTGTTTCATCTTTAACGCTGCTGCAGACATGTATAGCAAATGCGGGGAAATAGGCGAAGTGGTGAAAATGCTTCCTCCATCGGTGAATCGATCGCTGCCCTCGTGGAACATACTAATATCAGCTTTTGGAAGACACGGCTACTTTGAGAAAGTGTGTGAGACTTTCCATGAGATGCTCCAAATGGGAGTCAAGCCAGGTCATGTTACATTTGTCTCTCTTCTAACAGCATGTAGCCATGGAGGGTTAGTAGACCAAGGCCTTGCGTATTACGACATGATTGCTAGAGATTTCGGTATAAAACCGGCGATTGAACATTGCGTTTGTGTGATTGATCTTCTCGGAAGATCAGGGAGGTTAGCTGAAGCTGAAGCGTTTATATCTAACATGCCAATGAAACCAAACGACCTCGTGTGGCGTAGTTTGTTAGCTTCCTGCAAAATCCACGGGGATTTGGACCGTGGGAGAAAAGCAGCGGAACATCTCTCGAAGCTAGAACCCGAGGATGATTCTGTTTACGTCTTGTCTTCAAATATGTTCGCAACAACAGGTAGATGGGAAGATGTAGAGAGTGTGAGAAAGCAAATGGGTTTCAAGAACATCAAGAAGAAACAAGCTTGCAGTTGGGTGAAACTAAAAGACAAAGTGAGTACATTTGGCATTGGAGACAGAACTCATCCACAAACACTGGAGATATACGCGAAGCTAAAAGACATCAAGAAGCTGATCAAAGAATCTGGGTATGTAGCGGATACAAGCCAGGCGTTGCAAGACACAGATGAAGAACAAAAAGAGCACAATCTTTGGAATCACAGCGAAAGACTTGCTCTTGCTTATGCGTTGATGAGTACTCCTGAAGGTTCTACGGTTAGAATCTTTAAGAACCTTCGCATCTGCGGTGATTGTCACTCTGTTTACAAGTTTGTTAGTAGAGTCATAGGACGTAGAATCGTGTTGAGAGATCAGTATCGGTTTCACCATTTTGAGAGTGGTGTGTGTTCTTGTAAGGACTACTGGTGAAAGAAGAAGAAACTCGATTACGACTCTGTACATCATAGCTCACAAAAGTTCCATTATAGGATTCTTTGGTTAAGGTTTTGGGATTCAACAGTTTTGTAAACATTACTCCGTGAAATTGGATTATTCATCAGATTCTGTTTGTAGACAGTCAATGCGTTGTTAGGAATTCACTAGAGAAACTTTCACAAGTGAAAAAACAGATTTCATTAGTCACTGAATCATAATAAAGACGTCCAGCTTGAGTACAGCAACAAACTATTTAAAGATTCAATGTTTCACTGAAAAAAAAAACTCTTAAACTCTGCAAACGCCAATAAAGTCTGGTCTTAACCACATGTTTGTTGCTAGACTATGCAGAAAGTTACTCGACTTCAGCAAGGTAATCATCGATCTCTGCTGGTGTTAGCACCCTGCATTACCCAAGAAAACCAATCAACATTCTATTCAAATGTCAGCAGCTTAACAAATATTCTTAATTTTGAAGATAAAGGTACCTGAAAACTTTGTCAGCACCGATTTTGCCAATCTCAATATTTTTGCTTGAGATCTCTCCCTCAAAGCTACCAAAAACAAAAAGAAAAACAAATAATACATATGTTAGAAGACTAAAGCTACATATGTACGTTTGTATACAAGACTACAATTCTGCTTTCTAATAGAAGACAGTGATAAGGGTTTGGTAATCAAATAGCCACACGACTAGGAATTTTTTACTAATGATTAATGATGATCAAGATACCTTATATCCGTATATTCTTAATTTACTTACCCTTCTTTCAAGGTCAGTATGGCTGTGTGAATGGCATCGTCCAGTTCCATATCTTCTGTGTACCTGCAAGTAATTAAGATTGGTCAGCCAAAATAAGAGTGGTGGTCTCCTGTTACTAACAAATTTTGAGTGATCAGAGTAAATTACAAGATCGAGTGACTGATTATAGAATGCTCCGCTATTTACAAAATTTGAATATCAAGTTATCAACAAATAGTACCTTTTCTCAAGGAATGTTTTTGCATTAGAAACGTTCTTCCCCATGGCTGAAGCTTTCCATGAGAAATAAGAGCCAGATGGATCCACCTAACGAAAAAAAACAAAAACATATCAAGCTCGACCCCCTACCCTGAGAAAGGAACAATTATGGTCAATCAACAGTTAAAGAGGGAATACCTGATAGAGTTGCGGACCTTTGTCGTCATATCCAGCCACTAGCAGAGAAACACCAAAAGGCCTAACACCACTATTAACATAAGAAATTAGAAACAGGAAATATGATCTACGCTATGGGTACAGATACACTACAGCATTAGTTCATCCCAAGTCAATATCAAATCTTAAACTGAGAGTGCAAAGCTACACACTCCTTTCCTGAGCAAATAATTCATCTCAATTCAGACATATTAGGAATATGGGAGAAAGTAGATGAGAGTGGAATGAATTTTACAATATAAACTGAAACTATAGTACTTACCCTGATTGAGTAAACTCTTGCATAACAGTAGCGGTTTCCCTTACAAGTTGAGTAACTGGGATAGGTTCCTGCAGCAATAAACTTCCTTAGATGATAAAAAAAAACAGAATTGACTCAATCAAGGCTTCCAAGATATTTTAAGAACCGGTACTAAATCACAAAAGGGAGATATGATTACTTTGTACAGTCGGAGATATTGCTCAGCCTGCTTCCTACTCTTCTTAACAAGAACTCGGAAATCAGGACCCATGCCACTTCATAGAAGGAAATATACAAATGGTTAGTACTCAAGCTAATACATCAAAAACAGTAGGAAAAAAAAGGATCTAAAGGAGGAGAAAACCTGTATACAACTCCAATGTTAGGAGTCAAATGCTGAATCTTTTGAACCTGAAACAGTCGAAAGAGAAAAGTTAATGGCAGATAAGTTTCCTGGAGTAAACAATCTAGGATAACACCACATGCATGAATATCAGCTAATGATACAAAAATTCTCATCTATTGGGTTCTACAGCATATCACAAGCATGTAAGTCTACCATTATATGATTAGGTAGGGAGATTATCAACTTACAGATGCTTCATCAACCAGAATAGAAGGCAGTTTCTTTTCTGTTGCAATGACAACTCCATTGGAAGCTGCAGCAAGTAACCAGTTACCATCTTAAAAAATTCCCAAAGAATTTAATTGATCTATTAGCAACTAATTAGGTCAATGACAAACCTTTAATACCCAAAGAAGTCTGGCCTGATCCAACAGCTGTAAGAGCATGCTCTATCTGAACAAGCTTCCCAGATGGGCTGTATCATACCCACGACACAAATTAGCCGATGATGCGACAGAACCAAATGCTAGGAAGTTATCTACTTGTATGATTAACGATTTACATACCTGAACGTAGTGAGAGAAAACGAGTACTGACTGTCCCCCATTTCACCTTAATCAAATCCGCAAAAGGAAAAAAAAAAAAACTGTAAATTCTCACACACACACAAAAAAAGAAAATCAATCTCTAGCAATATTTTCCACAAGTAAAACCAAGGACTCTTGGAAGCAGGAACAGTTCTAAGGCTCTAGGGTTTCAACCTCACCGGGATCAACTCAACACGAATATATAGGTTCCGTTTTCGAAGAACATCAGTCACTAAAACAGTACAATAGAACGGGACTTAAGGAATCGAATCGAACCCTCGGAAGAGAAACAACCACTGAGAAGAAAATAGCTTTACCTTAGGTTTGATATCGAGATCGAATGAGCGAAGAGAGATGAAAGATTGTATATAGCTTTTTTAGATTTCTTGCAGAGAAGGTTGAAGTGAGAATTTAGGAAGAGGAAAGAAGAAAGGAGAGCTAAAACGACGGCGTTTGGCGAATTAAAAAAAGTTTTAGAAAACGACGGCGTTTAACAAAGAGACCGCAAAGGTTGATAGTAAAGACAACGCGGGTTGCGTTGAACTAAACACCTGGTAGATGCAGCGTCGGAGTCATCAGTGAAAATGAGTTTGAGTTTGACTTTGACACTTAACTCAGCAACTTTATCTGTTACTGCTCACTGCGTGATTAATCCCTCTCTATCTTCTACTCTTCCGCAGAAGACCCGTAGTTTCGCAAGCATTTTGAACGTAAGTTGTAGTCAATTCGATTTCTGATCGTCTCTCTACTGGGTTATTCGCTTGATCGTTTTCTAGTTTCTGCTCCTTCACCGGTTATTGAGTTTCTGGTTTTAGATTGTTTGTTTAATTTGGCTACTACTAGTTGTGGGCTTTCGAGTTTAGAAAGGTTTCACTCAGGGAGATGAGGCTTGGAATCATAGTTATCTGTGTAGATATGCGACGATGTCTGTGTCAATCGGTGTTCTTCTCTCACTAGTTTAATCCACTATATTCACTTGTGTCAATCTGATATTTTAATATCGATTTAGACTGCCAAGTTCACTGTGATTTCTTGTGAACTTCATAGAAAATTCAGTTTTTTGCCTTCTTTTTTATAAAACCAGCTTTGAAAATGATTTTTTTTAATGGTTGTTTGTGCTGAATTCTTGTGTGTCGTTTTTGAACGATGATTATTATTACAGAAGAAGAGAGGATTCAGCACACAGTTACGCTCTCCTGCCTATTCAGCTTATAAACCATCTGCTTGCGTTGGTCGAGTTATGGCTTCTACTGGAGATGGGCCAAAAGCTGGTCACTCTACATCATCCATGTCCACCAATGAGCCTGTTGTTTCTGTTGATTGGCTCCACTCTAATCTTGGAGACCCTGACTTAAAGGTAACCGTAGTAGCTCTTGCTGTGTTGAACGTTAATCTCTCAATACTCTCTTTTCTTTTTTTTCCTCACTTGTTAAGATTGTATGACTTCTTCAAAAGTTTGTCTCCCATGATTCTTTGTTTCTTTCCTGAATCAGGTTGTGGATGCCTCATGGTACATGAAACATGAGCAAAGATATCCAATCCAAGAGTATCAGGTGAGAATATGTACGGTTTTGTAGATAACTAAGCTTCAAGACTTTGTTCTAGCAAGGAAAAACTCTACATTAGAGTTAAGTACACGACTTTATGTTGATTGGCTTGCTTGTATGTGACCCTCTTCTACAGGTTGCTCGTATTCCAGGTGCTCTCTTCTTTGATTTGGATCGAGTAGCTGATAGAACAACAGATGTGAGCATCACTGTCTTTTTTTCCTTTACAGGCGATAATATCATGCTGTTTATTTCTAACTTACTGAAGTACGTGTGACAGTTACCACACATGCTACCGTCTGAGGAAGCTTTTGCTGCTGCTTGTTCTGCTCTTGGAATCGAGAACAAAGATAGCGTGGTTGTGTATGATGGAATGGGGCTCTTTAGTGCAGCTCGTTTATGGTGGTGAGTTATGAATTCTCATGTCCCTAACCTTTTTCTCTTTGCTCAATATGTTTTCAGGTGTTAATAAATCGATGAGTGCTCGCTTTTTCTTTTATCATCAAAACAGGATGTTTAGAATTTTTGGACATGACAAAGTATGGGTACTTGATGGAGGCCTGCCGAGATGGCGTGCTTCAGGTTATGAAGTTGAATCTGCTTCGAGTGATGCAATTTTGAAATCCAGTGCAGCAAGTGAGGCTGTCGAGAAAATTTATCAAGGAAAAACAGTAAGTTTGTTCACTCATAGCACTGGTTTTGAAAATCTTTGTGTTTGCAAATTGAAAATTCAGTCTGTTCACCTGTTACTTGTTGTTTATTCACACTCCTTTGCTGCTTGCACAGATTAGCTCTGTAACTTTTCAGACGAAGTTCCTGCCACATCTTGTATGCACACTTGATCAGGTTAGCGTTTCCTAAAGTTTAAGATAGTCAGTTGAATTCGTTCTATGATATTTGGGTGTATTACTACAGAATCAAATCCTTGGTGACATTGAATGGAACTAACAAACTGGTGTGCAGCTTCAGAGATATCAATTTTGCTATGACTCAAGTGTATTGATATATTATATGTTTCTAGATAGTTTGCTAAAGTTAATTAGATAATTTGACAGGTGAAGGAAAATATTGAAAATAAGACTTATCAGCACATAGATGCGCGTGCAAAAGCTAGGTATGCTGCCAAAGTTATTGCATATTCTTTGATTATAATTTCACTCGAATATGTTAATGGCTAAAATTGATTCCGCTTGTTGTAGCATATGATATGATATAAATGTTACTCTGTTTCACAGATTTGATGGTATTGCTCCAGAACCTTGGCAGGGAATACCAAGCGGTCATGTACCCGGTAGCAAGTGTGTCCCTTTTCCACAAGTAAGCCACCGTCTAACTTGAAGAACTTACCGTTATATTTGCGCTTTGACAACAGAGAATGTGATAGTGTATTCTTATGCAGATGCTTGATTCCTCTAAAATATTGTTACCAGCAGAGGAGCTTAAGAAACGGTTTGATCAAGAAGGTAGAACAAAGTCATCTTGTTGGCGCACATTCTCTAAGTTGTTTTTGATAAAGCTGATTACGTTAATTGTTTATCTGCAGACGTTTCATTGGACAGTCCAATCGTGGCCTCATGTGGAACCGGTGTAACAGCTTGTATTTTGGCATTGGTAACTATACACGCTCATAGAGAATTTACTCATATATTGAGATCATATGGTAACAAAACAGAGACTGATTGCTCTTTTTTTTTAACCGGTCAGGGACTTCATCGTCTCGGAAAACCCAATGTGGCAGTCTATGATGGGTCTTGGACTGAATGGGCCAGCAAACCAAACTCGCCCATAGTCGGTTCTTCTTCTTCATGAGAAAGTCCAAGAAAAAGCTGCAAGACCCCAAGCCAGTGGATGTGTCATAAGCTTGGCTTGGTCCTATCTTTTCTTTTTTTACCTTAAGATCCTGGATTGTGGAGTTCTGTTTCATCTGTGTGGATTATAGAAAGTCAAAAGTCCTTTAAAAAACCAGAAAATTGTTTCGTATTCTCACACAAAGATCCCTCCAGGTTGTTCATGTTGTTTTGTCACCCAATTTTCTGACAGCAGGCAAATTCAAAGTAGAAAATATAGCGGAATCATAAATAAATTTAACGATTGAAATAAAATAGCTGGAGTTATCAAATAAAATGACCGCGTGGCCTAATGGATAAGGCGCTCGCCTCCGGAGCGGGAGATTGTGGGTTCGAGTCCCACCGTGGTCGTCTATTCTTTAATTTCTTTTTTATTACATGAATGTATATTTTCCTCGTTCATTTTCAATTTGCCCTATTCCTAGTGCGTAATTTCCGAGAATTCCAGAAACAAAGGTAAAAAGTAGATTGATATACTAACAAAATAATCTCTTGAGGTTAAAACAGTAGGAACACATCATACAAGTGAATCGGTGATGAAGATGAATACATCACTTTTCTCTCTTAAACATGAAAACAGGAACCGGTGCTAACGGCCGGTTCAACATTTGAAATTTGCAGCAGACCCAATCACTGACCGGTAAACCCGAGGCAAAAGCTTCAACCACATCTAACTCTTCCCTGAACAACAAACCAATTCACAACAACGTTAGACCAGAAATGGATCAAACATATGTTACAAAACTTCAGATTTCATCTTATTACATCATAAGAGAAACCTTTGGCCACCATTTTTGTTATTTACCTTCCACCAGGATGACCAATGTAAACCACCAAGCTGATGAGGCCACCGGGCATCAACACTCTCTCAGCAGCCTTCAACGCAGATAATGTTGTATCCGAGACAGTGATTATCGACTTGTTTCCACCTGGAAGATACCCCAGATTAAATGCAACCATCCTAATATCATCAAAAAAGGTAGATCACATTTCATCAAAATGTTGCCATGGATTCATCAAAATGTTGCATCGGGTCATCGAATTTAAAACTGTACCTCACACGGGAGTTTTCAGGAACAATCTCTTCCATCTTACTATGACAGATGTTAAAGAGTTTGACGCGTTCCTTCTGCATTTCTTCAGCAGAAATGGAACAAGACTCGATATTAGTAAGAACCACATCGCTATGGAAGCGAGGTTTGCTAATCATCTAACCTCTTTTGAGCCAAGGGTTTGATCTAGCAAAGAGGAAGTGCTCTCTATGGCGTCTTTCTGAATGTCCAATGCATAGACATGGCCACCATAACCATCAGAATCATCTGTAACCATCTTCAACATTGCTAAAGTATCGTTGCCATTTCCACATGTAGCATCAACTACAATGTCCCCCTTTTGGATTACCTGTTTCCACACACTGAAAAGTAATAGTTTTTACTACAGTTTTCTTTAACCAGAGACATAGTTTCTCATGTAATTGCTAAAGCTCCAAGGTCAAGCTGCTGAGAATTTGAGATACATAAAATCTGAAAGCTGTAAATGTGAAGCCACATAAATTACTCTTTGTTGTTGTTTATGTCCCAAGATCATATGAAATGAAATTAGTTCAAGTATTGGGTTTAAAGAACTCACACATGAGCTACTTCTGTTGCCTTCGTCCTCCCAAATAGATAACCAACAAAAACGTCCTCTATCCCTGAAACGCAGAAAAGACGAACTTTATGCACACAAACGCTAATCACGATCCGGGAGCTCCGCAGATACTCGATTTCTTTCTAAAATCAGTGTTCGGTGACCAAAATATTAAAAATTTGACCTGGAACTGGAAAATTTCGTGAATGCGAAGGAGACGAGCTGAAAGCAGCAACGCGAGAACATCGAATTCTTAGGGAAGGGTTTCGTTCCATTGCAATTCGAAAACTGAAGGACATTAGCGTTTTGCGGAAGGGAATCGAGTACGAGCGCGCCAACGTAGAGGATAACACTGACATCTCTGCTTGAAAGAACGCAGCCGCCATTGCAGGCCAGAGTGTTTCAAAACGAAGCTTCTTCAATCTGTTCTCAAAAATAATTTATTTTTAACACTTTCGCTAAACAAAATAATGTATCTTTCGGCCCAATAGTTATATTTGATGCGGCCTAATAACTAGTTTTATCTCTCATAAAGAAAAATACACGACGTCGTTTCCGTTTACAAATGAAGTAAGCAATCAATAGAAAGTGTTGAGATTTTATGAGAAAACGACGTATTTACTCCAATAATTTCCATCATATTTGGAGTAAATTATAGTAAGTACTTTTGGAGTAAGTAATCTAATTGCACTTGCTATGCATGCAGATTGTAGAGGAATGAATTTTGCTAGACACTGTGTATAACACACATGTACATTGTAAATAATACTTCAAATTAGTAAAATTGATATTTTAGATGCCAAGTGTAACATTTCTTGCTTTTCTAAAATGTTCTCTATTCACTCATCTTAAAACATTCAAACTATTTTTTCCCAGTTTTAGCATTCTCGCAATTCATTTGTAAAAAAGGTTTTTTTACTGTTGATTAATAAAGGGAAATTGAGTTATATGACCATATAAATGACCTAAATTTAACAAATAACCATACCAAAATAGATGCTGTTATATTGCTTATATATTCTACAATATATACAGAAAGATCCTTAGTTTAAACTCTATTAAAAAATATTTGCTGACGTTAGCAGTAAAAAATAAGAAAAAAATTTAGCATATGTTTGACACGTATATAGAAAGAGCCTATGGTTATATTATTTGTTTGACGATTCACATTTCATAAACTTATAGTATACCTTGAAAATGAAAAGCCATATGATCCATAATATCAGAAACCTCATATTCCCATACGTAGTGGCATTTTGTGCATCATCGCCCAATTTTCGAAACTGGATACTGTAAAATATAACATAAAATTTGTCTTAAATCATGGCGAAGCTATACTATATACTTTTCTATAGTATAGTTTAGAATCGTTTTATAGTAAACCACATATGTACGTTGAATTCACCACATGATGGTATGAGGCGTTTCATTGGGTACAGTTCTGTATAATATATATAGAAATTCAAGGAACCACTTTCATAATTTTCCAGCAAGTCTATACTATTTATTTGAGAAATATTATATTACTCAAAATACTATCATAAACTTGTAGTATGCGATAGAAATAAAAAAACTATATGATCCAGAATATCAGAAACCCCTACTCCCCATACGTAGTGGCATTTTGTGCATTGTTTCCCAATATTTAAAATTGGATGTTGTATACTATATATTTTCTATGGCGAAGATATACTATATATTTTTCTATGGTATAGTCCAGAACTATTGTATAGTAAACCATATATGTACCTTGAATTCACCACAGAATTGTATGCGGCGTTTCATTGGACGGTTAGGGAGCTGACGTACAGCTGGTGAGAGTAGATCAGTTGAAAAGCATCCGCCAATTTTGCCGCCTCCCACAGATGGTATATCAATAACGTCAGAAGAAAATATCTCAGTATATGTTCCCGCTTAAAACTGAAGGAGTTTATTGTAAATTCTCTCTGGGACATAGTTACTTATCTAATTTTTGGAACAACGTAGCTATATTCTTGGATTCTTTCCCCAATATAGTTATTATAATATAGTTATTATGCTAAAAAGTCCATTAATAAATGTTACATTAATAAAAAGAAGAAGAAGAAAAAATCATTTAAATATGATCCTCATTGTTGCTAAAAATATTCAAAATCAATGTAATCAGGATCACTACAGATCGTCTTCTTTTTCTCTCCGTCGGTGACTGTCGCCGCCAACGCCGGCAAAGACTCCTTCTCCTTCTTCGCATAACACGAGAAATCCACCGGCTCGGGCGGATGCGGCGGCGTTTCTCCCCGAATCAACGCCCAGTTCACACCTTCAAAGAAAGGATGCTGCTTGATCTCCGTCGCGCCACGCTTATACGCGATCCTCTTTTGCGGCTCTTTTACTAGCAAACCTTTGATCAAATCCTTCGCCGTCGAGCTCACCTGAGAACATTCCGGGAATCTCAGAGGTTGTCCGATTACGTTATAAAGCGTCGCTTTGTTTCCTTGTCCTTTAAACGGCGTCGCTCCATGGAGAAGCTCGTAGATGAAGATCCCGAATGTCCACCAATCGACGGCGCTTCCGTGACCTTCGTTTCGGATTATCTCCGGCGCTAGATACTCGTGAGTTCCGACAAAAGACATTGACTTCACGTTTGCCGGCTCTGCCATGAGTTCTGGTAATGATCCGTCGAAATCAGATTTTGATTTTCGGTTTTTTTTCGAGGATTGGAGTATTCGTGGGAAGAATGTGGATGGTTGGTAGCATCCTTGCACCACCGCATCGTCGACGATAATTCCGGTGGTTCCGCCGCCGTTGACGTGGACGGAGGAAGATTTGACGAGTGTTGGGTTGACTGAACATCGAAGAGATAAATCGAAATCGGAGAGCATTATGTGACCGTCGTCTCGAACCAGAACGTTCTCTGGCTTTAAATCTCGGTATACGATTCCGAGCATGTGTAAGTATTCTAATGCTAATAACACTTCTGATGCAAAGAACCTGCGTAAGCAACAAAACCATTCATATTAGATTACATTTTCCTAACTTGAGAATCCGAACCAAATAGTATATACATACTCTGTTTTTGCTCTGTTCCAATATAATATCTTATTATTTACTAACCTTGCAGCATCTTCTGTAAAACATTTGTTGGGTTGCTTCTGTCTCAAGGAATAAAGATTGCCTCCGCTACAAAACTCCATAACCAAGCAATAGAACTTATCAGTCTCGAAGTGAGAGTAAAGAGTAGGCAAGAAAGGATGATCAAGCTGAGACAAAATCTCTCTCTCCGTCTGAGCTCTTAACAGCTTGTTCCTGCTCACAAGAGAAGCCTTATCCATCACTTTCATCGCGAAATACGTCGTCTTTTTTGCTCCTTTAAGCTCAACGAGATAAACACTTCCGATATCTCCGTAACCTAGCCGTTTCAAAACGCGAAAATCGCTGATTCCGAGCTTGATCCCCCTCGTTTTTAGATAATTTACTGCGTCCCACCTAATATCTCCTCCTGTGTGAGGCTTATTAGATGATGTGCTTTCAACGCTGCTGCTTCGTGAGCTCATGTTATTGTGAACAGGACGAATAGTATTATCGATGATAAGAGACGGCTCTGTTGTTACTAGATGTTCTTTAATCTTCTTTGTCTTTTGTTCAAATTGCTTCTCCATATCTTTGCGCGATTGTTGTTGAGGCGTATGGTTTGATGAGCTTGAGGCTGAGTCACGATGATGACTCGTCTGCACAAGCAACAAAAAGAAGAACACTGAGGTTGTGAATCTTGTATTTACAAACACATGTAGCCCAAATATAAGTTATACTTATCTAACTATAAGTAATAGGATATGTATAAGTCTTATAAAAATTTGTTCCTTCAAAGAATGATATACAATTATCGGGTGTTTAATTAAGAGATTACCTCCGGCGGGACAATCTTGTTTCCAGGTTTCAGTAACATCGTCGGCGAGATATTTAAGATCAAGAATTTCTTGACGTAGTGAGAAGAAACCAAGATTTTTGTCTTTAAAGCATCAATTTGGGTGACTTTGCTTTATCATATAGATTCCGACATTACTTGTCGTCACGAATATAACGAAGCTTCATTGTCAACGAAGACAGGCGAACACGTCGTGATCTTAAAAGACTATTATTATTTACCTTCCACATCTCAGGTTTCTTGGGATTTTTGAGTAAAATTTAGTTCCCATTATTTTTATTTTTCTGTATTGTTTGAAGATAATAAAAGAGAAGCTCTCCATTACAGTTTTCTGATTGCATGAAAGAGCTTTTCCATTGAATAATTTGAGCAAATGTTACATACTTTCCGCTTTGGCATAGAGGAATAAATATAGTTGGATTAAAAATAGCTTAGAGGTTTAAAAGCCCATATTTTTTATCGGATTAGTAGGCTAAGGATTTGGCTATAGAAGTAAGACAAAAATGACGCAGATGCTATTTTTACGGGTTAAAAAATCCCTCAAATATCTAGAGCCAATCTCTGAGCAGAAGAGTAATAGTGAGCCTCGAGCTCTTTAAGACTGGCCGATGCATCATCGCCTATTCTAGCCAACAATCGATTTGTCTTCTCGGCCTCTTGATCAAACTCTGCAATTCTCTGTTCCACGTGATCGTTAAGTGATGCAAAGCCAGAAAAGATGGCGGTTTGCTTCAGTTCCGATACGAGTTTCAATAGAGAATCAGCTGCTTGAGCCTGCCACACCGTTAACGAAGAACTCAGTTATCAAACCCAACCGAAACCAAAACTTCAGTAAGATATATTGGAGACCCATCAGTGAATGTTTCAGCGATTCAATCATTTCTAATCAGTGAGCTTTGGATTCCACATATGCTGCCTTAAACCCTGAAACAGTACTTCTATGCAATTTCCATAATCCATATGCATAAAAGAGACCATTTAACAAACACAATGAGGGAATAAACTTATCAAAGCAAAACAATTCGCATCAGTGAGCTTCAGAGCCCAGATTCTGCCATAAACCCTAATTGCAGGTGCCTCAAAAGAAATCATTCGAATTCGATAGATACAAGTAAGCAATTTACCATTCTAGACGCTCGCATCTCCATCATGTATGCTTCCTGCGAATTCTTCACCGGCAGATCATTCACCTAACCAAAGATGTACGTACATACACCTTAATAAACAGCCAACGAAATTCGAAAGCATTTTCCCAATAGATTTCAGATATACGGTAAACTAAACTTCAGCCGAATCTATGCCCCAGAGATTGGATTCTGGTAAATTAAAAGTCTAATTTCGAGAAGAAATTCACTGACCCTCGCGACATTGACGATTTGCGTGAAGTTATCGACGACAGATGTGATGTCAGTATCAACTCTCTGCAACAAAGCCTTTTGCTTTTGTAAGGCAGCGGCAGCTGCGGCGGCCGTCGGTCCGCTTCCTCCACCGGATCCGGCCAAACCTCCACCGGCACCACCGCCTTTGTTCATCATTATCGATGGGCTCGGTCTTTGCAGAGGAACGGAAAAAGAATCAGATGGGCTATGGAGGATTAATAGATTACAATATTACACATACAAGTGCAAAAACAAAACCGGCCATAAGTTATTACTGGGCCTTAACTATTGGGCTTAGATATATATAAATTCCTAATTTCATATACAGGAGAGAGATGTCACTTATATAAATGAGAGGGTAAAAAACCAAGAAGCTAAACTTAATTTTAATTCAACTTTCAGACATTCTCAATCTGTTTAGACATACTGTAGTTATGCGTAGCTTATAGACGACTCCAAGGGGAAATACCAGTAAGATAGTGTCAACTCGTAGTTTTCTAGACATACTGTAATCAAACCTAATCATATAAGTCCTAAATTGGCCACCCGTAGACTAATCCAGATCATTAACTTAATAGCTCTCATTTTTATTAGTTTTCTTGATAAAAAAAAAATAGTAATATGTATATTCGATATTAAAAAAGACCAATGACTTTTAAAATGAGACTGAAAGGCCATTTACAGGACAGGACCCAAGGAAGTTTCCTCATAGAGAAAAAAGGCCAAAAAACAGCCAAGAATGTTAGTCTGTAATGTATTTGGTCAGAATTGAATAAATCGTTCGTATATAATAAGTCTGTATAGAAAAAAAAATTCTTCAAAAGCAAGAACTAAAAGAAAAAAAGAGGAGAACCCGGAGACTGTTATTCATTCGTCAATGGCGAAGAAAGCGCTTTTGATCGGAATCAACTACCCAGGAACCGCCGTGGAGTTACGTGGCTGTGTCAACGACGTACGTCGGATGGAGAGATGTTTAATCGACCGTTACGAATTCTCTAAAAAGGACATCACCTTACTGATCGACACAGACAAATCCGGCGTCAAACCCACCGGCAAGAACATCCGAGATGCTCTGAAGAAACTCATCGATGATGGGGAATCTGGTGATTTTCTTGTATTTCATTACAGTGGACATGGCACGAGGCTCCCACCTGAGGATGGAATATTAGGTGACGCTACAGGGTTTGACGAGTGCATCACTCCGTGCGATATGAATTTGATAATGGGTATGTGATCAAAAGTAATCCCTCTCTTTCTTGGGTTCGATGATTTTTTTTTTTTTTTGTGTGCGCTTGTTATATACGAATTCATCTGAACATACCACTATTCTTTCATATCTTGAAAAACAGAGCACTCTGTTTTCGAAAACAGATCAATACGTTTCTATTCGCAACTTCGATTTACTTCGGATCTCTATACTTGTAGCGGGTGTTAATTATGGTTCTGCATTGAATATATTAACGTTTTTTTATTATTTTCTGGTTTTTTTTTTTTTACTAACCACCTTCCTTCATAACAAAAATTGTTTTGTAGATCATGAATTTAGAGACATGGTGGCAGAGGTAAAAGAAGGATGTCTCTTGACGATAATCTCGGACTCTTGTCATAGTGGTGGTCTCATCGAGGACGTAAAGGAGCAAATCGGGGAGAGCGTGAATATTCCGAAACCGGAGAAATCCGGGTTTGCTAATTTCTTGGTTAGAATTGTGAAGAATTTACTAGCTACATGTGGAATGTCGACTTCTCAGAGAGATCGTGGAGGAAGTCAAGAAACCTTTACGAGACAGATCGAGTTAGAGGACGGTGAGACGGTCGATATGAAAGCAAGATATCTACCTGTCGATAGCTACATAACTCTTCTCGAGGAACAAACCGGACAGACCGATATCAGACATGGGAAGATCAGACAAACCCTTGTCAAGGTATTCGGGCAAGACTCAAGCCCCGTTGTGATGCTCTCCAATTCAACGAAAAGAAATGGTCACAGAGGGTTGCTTAGTATGATCATAGGCAAGCGCGAGGTTAGTACAAGCGGTGCAGGCTCTGAACCCCAAAGTAAGCTTCCCAACAACGGGATTTTGTTAAGCGGTTGTCAAACAGATCAAAGATCCGAGGATGTTTATGTGACAAAAACTGGAAAAGCATATGGAGCATTCAGTGATGCGATTCAGACGATATTGTCGGAGACGAGAAAGGGTAAGAAGATTACAAACAAACAGATGGTTTTGAAAGCTAGAGAGATCCTCAAGAAACAGAAGTTTAGTCAACGGCCAGGTTTGTATTGTCACGACCGTTATGTTAATAAACCATTTATATGCTAATCACATTTTTTTTTTTTTAGATGGTACAGCTTACTTTTTGTGTAATTTGAAATGTTAATGAAAAAATGCATGGGGGTTTATCCAAGCCATTCAGTGACTTGTGATTCAAGTAATACTATATTATTATTAAATTTTTCAAAAGGACTTAGTCAGACGATTATTTCAATTATTTACGCATTTGGAAATATAAAATGGCGACGTGCTAACATCTATTATGCAAAATAGCCCAATTTTAACGGATCGTTAACAAGGAAAACCAAAGCACGTAGGGACCACACGGTGCCATTTATTTAGTGAATGTAACAAGAAAAAGTATTTCCATCACTCATCGGGCGTCTTTCTCCTCAAACGCTTCACAAGCCAATCTCGTCGGAGTTTACAGTGCTGACGTGGCTTCCGACGAAGCAGAAGTAAGCTATCTCTGTCTTGCAAAGTCGTCAATCGCTAAAGCATGATGGTTATGTTCCTTGATTATGGGGCGTATTTGTGGGTACAGAGTAGGACGTTGAAAATGGTATATAGTTTAATGGGCCTTGATAAAATTGGATGGTAAACAACTTGACTAGATATCAGATATGGCGATGATAACGTGGCATGGTTCATCTTTACTGTATAGTTGTGACTCGTGAGAACGAGAAGTGACAGAGACTAGTAAATGGTATTTGCTGTTTAAACACTACATCGACATGTATATCCAGTTCTGCACGTGATGCTCACGTGGATTCGGCGATGCCTCTGGGTTGGTAACCACGTTTATATTAGAATATTTTTTATATACAAAATTTGATGTACCATATGGTTATATATATGATCATGATATTGATACATTGGCATGGAAAGTGTTGCCTCCCATTACGTTAATGGAGCCTGACCAAGATCATTCTAGCTCCATATGGACCATATCTTCTCTTTATTGGGAAAATAATATATGTCTATCATCAAACTTTTGATTCAATCCATTTTACAACTCAGAACTATACCCTTTCAAAAAAAAAAAAAAAAGTCAACAATATTGCTTTATTAACTCATCTGACAGACCAATTCCAATGAAATTTTCTTACTGGCTTTCCTGCCTCTATCTTTCCATTTCGGTAGTCAGAAGCAAATTCATCTCTAGAATCTAAGAATATTTCCATCAGTTGCATCTAACGTAATTTCTAACAATTAAAAATATAAATTAATAAAAAAGGAGAAGAGAGACAAAATTCTTGTTTAAGAAATCTTAAAAAAACGTATTTGACCATGTATCATTATGTGATTAGTTCAATATCTTTATATTAATAAAATATACATTGCATATCCTTCATTCTCCTTGAGAGACTTACGGTGCATTAACGTCTTACAAAATTTACAGAAATATAACCAAAATAATTAATTTTCAGTATAAGAGGGTCAAATGAAAAGATAATTTAATCTGTTCGAAAGTGAACTTAATTTGGCAAACACATATTAGAGAGTTAATGGTTTAATGCATTATTATATAATGTTAACATATAAAAATTTAATATAGGATGATTATGGTAGATAGTTTTTTTTTTTTTTGAAAATAATTATGGTAGATAGTTTTACGTTATATTATACTCCATATTGAAGACTGAAGAGTTGAGGTTTCGAATGAAGATGGTGTAAAACGGGTAAAACAAATGCGGGATGAACAGAATAATATTAATGATATTTATAAGAAAATGAGCCGCACCATCACATCCGGCCATGCACCGACCTTCTCTATTAAACGGTTTAATTTTTATTTGTCTACGTACTAACTGATTTAATAGCTTAAAGTATTGTTAATATTTATAACCATGGCACGAGCCATCGACTTTTAATATTGTCTACGTAAGGATTCACCATTTAATATTATAATCTATAACAATCTCAACTTTATTAAACTGATCCTCACTTATTGGCTATAAGTATAATGACTCGGAATGTTTGATTGTTATTAAGTTACAGTGATAGAAAAAGAAAAAAAAAATACACAAATGAAACGATGGCGATATTTAGCCAAGGATAGTCTAAAACAACAACAAACGACTGGGTGCCAAGTAAAGTAACATAACATAGTAATGACAAAGCGTTGTAGAACAGAACAGAGAAACAACAAGGAGTCTTGTTCTTTTCTCAAGGGCGGAATTTTGGGTAAAGGTTTGGTGCCAAGCGTGGCTCAATGGACAAGAGCAGAGGCTTAGCCATAAGCAATGCATCATCTTCCTCTAGACTTAACGGTCCATAAGCAGGATGGAGTTTCCAGTTAAACCCTTGAAGAAACCTAGCCAACATTATAACCATCATGATCGTCCCGACTTTAACACCGATGCAGCCACGTCGACCGGTGCCAAACGAGATGAAACGCAACTCTGTCTCGACCAGAGAAACCTCTTTTGTGATTCCGTCTCCTTCGAGGTGGCGCTCCGGTTTGAATACCAATGGATCTTTCCATATTTTAGGGTTCCGGCCTAGTCCCGGACGGCTTACATGAATGTGGCTACCTGTCCAAAACCGATACTTTTTTAATATAAGTATCATATCGAATTATTGGTGGCTCAACTACATGTTAAGCTAAACTATGCATGTATTGACTTGCTAGTGATAAAAATGCAAAATCCTACGAAAAAACACAGTTTGTTTTACCTTTGGGAATGAAATATCCCCCGAGAGTGGTATCTTGACGAGCCGCATGAGAAGGGACATAATGAGCACTTGGGTGAATCCTGAATGTTTCTCGGCAACAAGCTTTTAAGTAGTTTAGATTCGGTATGTCTGATTCTTGAACAAGCCTCTCTTTTCCCACTACTTCGTCTAACTCCTTCACAGCTTTCCTCAGAATCTCCGGGTTCTTTAACATCTCCGCAAGTGTCCATTCCATGTTATTTGCCGGATTATCGATCGCTGCTATACAAAATTCCTGTAACAAAACACCAAACAATGATCAAAAGTTGATTCGTCACGTAAAAATATCAAAATAGATGCCATTTTTTTTGTTTCTAATCCATTTTTTGTATTACTAAATATTTGTACTTTTAAAATGATTTTTAAGTTACTTAATTATAACTTTGTAAGTAGTATCCAAACAATCATCTGTAAAAATATGGCTGCAACAGATCTTTTAAAGTTCTCATGACTCATAAGTCATAACCATTTTCAGTAGAATCATCAGTAATATATATTTCGATGATCGTCATATTAAATTATTAATTATTCAGTAAATATAGATCTAATTAGTGATGATGATCAACAATAAATAAATTTTTTTTTTACTTACAACGCATTGAGCTTTGATTTCGTCTGGCGTGACCAAGTACTTTCCGTTTTCATCTTTTAGCGTAATGAACGTATCAATCCAATCTTCAACAGCAGCCTTACCACCTTTCTCCCTCCATAACGCGACCCTCTCGTCGATTATCGGATTGTTGTAACTACGAACAATATTACTATTCACTATCACCCTCTCCTCTTGACCATCGACGTTCCATCCTTGCAACCATTTTTCTACGTAATCCGCAGGAGAAAAGCTCGGCAAACAGTTTAGGGTTTCGAAAATCGCCTCAAGATGATGTTTTTCAGCTTTTCCTAGTCTTCCTTCATCGGAAAAAATGTTTTCTCTCGTGACATGTCTTCTTCCAAACAACATTCTCATGGTCACCGTGTAACCATAAACCCTCGAGAATTCTCTAACGTCGCAGGTCTCGCCTCGTTGATACATCGATAGAAGGTAAGCAATGAGATTATCCGCTTCGATGGTTCTCGCAGCCATCAACATGTTCAATGTTTTAACGGACATAATCTCCGTTGTGATCACTCTTTTCATCTTCATGAATTGTTCACCGTAAGGTGAAATCCCCATTGATTTGTGATTGTCTCCGATGGTCCTCATGTTGAAAAGATCAGGCCTGTCCGCGAAGTCGGCGTCTCGCTCTCTAAACGCTTCTCTAGCGATCTCGTCGGAGTTTATGATGATGGCGTGGACTCCGGCTAAGTTGAAACATCCGATCTCGGATTTGAGCTCTTTCATGGCAAGGGCGAAATACTTGTGCCTAGGACGAGTCATGATGAGTTCGGGTAGATTGCCGAGGATGGGCCATCCTCGTGGACCAGGAGGAAGCTGGCGAGACCGGTCTTTGGTTTTGATGGGTCTTGCTAGTATTCGGCCCAGTAAAGTGATTGATGCCATGGAGATGATAAAGACTAGTAGGATTTGAAAAGGGTATGGTAATGATGTGGTAAGGCTCCTCAGCATCGTCATCATGTTTGTGTGTCTGTGTAGAGAGAGCTGTGTGCTCGTTAGCAATGAACACTAGCGATAATTTGATATTGGGGAATTGTCTTGTGTTTCAAGTATTTATAGATTCGATTTCATGCGCATGCGATGCTCACGTGTGGGGTTTGGGCTTATGGGTAGGTACTAGCTGTAAGGAAATCACGTTTATATATTTTGTATCTAATTTTCAGCGGCTAATCATGTTTAATAGGAAAAGCTTTATTGTTTCATTTCAATTTGTACATTTGTTAACTAAATAAAATCAAAATTTCTAAGCATGTTTAGCAAAATAGAAGAAAAATAATGATAACTAGTTTCTGAGGCAGATAGTTCTGCCACTTAGCGCCATTACGTAGGAGGTACGTAGAATGGGTAGCAAAACTAGAGCACTGTCACAGACTCACACGTAACAAACGTGCCTAGCGTACAGTACTACAGTCTTGTATCACACTATCTAACTTACTATCTAGCTACTTGAGTCCTTGGGTGGAGACTGGAGGCTCTCCCATTCCCATATGAGGTGGATCGAGGAGGTCCCATAGGTTAATCCGATCCCTACTCGCAAATTATGTTGGTGAGACTGATGATTGAAAATCATTCCTAAAACTCTTAAGTAGGATATGTTTTAATATGATAGTTTAATATATTTTCATAAAGTACATCAATCTAATGGTGTTTTCATAAATGTACTAAATGATATATGTTTGTTTTGAAAGGAAAAAAAGATAAATAAATGATATTAGTTAAGAATTTGTCTACATTAATATTATAGTAGTAGTTTCTTATTAAAAGAAAATGAAAAAAAAAGAATAAATGTAAAATGTGCAACACTTGAAAGAGAGAGAGAAAGCAAAAAGTGATTCAGAATAAAGGAATTTTTGGAATAGAAACTAGATGGGAGCTCTTGGGTAGGTAACCACGTTTAGATGTTCTCTATCGAATTTCCATGAGTGTCGTCAGCTTCAATGGAAATTACTTTCATCATTTGGATTCATGATGTAGTTTTATTTCTTTCTGTTTTTCGTCCTGTGGCTGTGTCCGTGGTTTGAGAAAATCAAAAGTCAAACTGAGTCAAATTTACGATTCTAAACAAACCAAAACTGAACAACAAGAAATCCAAAAAGGAAAAAAAAAAAAGAAGATTCGATCCAAGTCCAACTATATAGTATACGTTAAAAACACATCTTATTCTGAACAATTAACAGATAGAATTAGTGCATCACATGCAGTAAATCAATATCCACCTAACTTACACTGATTTAGGTTGTAACCATCTTTGCATATATGATACATACAAAGAGCCCTTCTTGCCTTTTTGGAAATCCGAAGCGGCTATAAGAAACCATTTTTATTATTTTCTTACACAATTTTTTTTTTTATATACCAAATACTCAAAAATAACTATTAGTACAACGATAAAGCAATTACGCTATATATGGATAATCGACAACAAACGTTTGCAATCGAATATCAACATATTTCAGGAAAGCGGGAAGCAATTTATATTAGGGATAATATCCCATATCGAAAGTTGGAAGTGATCTTAACTAATATATAAGGAGCATAGACCAATCTATTTACTGCCAATTGGATTTTGCACCAAATTACAATAAGTTAAAGATTTTTGGGTGTCTATGTTTTTCCTGGCTTCGTCCATATTGCTCTCATAAACTGGAATCATGTTCTACGCTATGTGTATTCTTAGGATATTCACTAACACAAAGTGCATATCTCTGTTTTGATCCTCTGCAAAGTCGTCTTTATGTATCTCGTCATGAACAATTTGACGAGAAGTGCTTTCCTTACACTTCTCTCATTAATCCCATCTCCTCCCGGACGGACATTATGGCCGAACCTTTTCAAAATCCTCTTCACTCTTCAATTCCCCTTAATCCTCGGCGACTTGTCCCATCTGAAGTACCCCCACCATCAAGTTCTGGCTCTTCATCGTTGACATCTCCGATTGTCACCTCCTCTCAATCTGTCTCTGCCTCTGCAACAACGCCATCATCACCAACCGTTGCGTCATCAGCGCCCTCTACTCCCCCTGTTTCACCAATTATCATAGACTCCGCCGATAACCTCGATCTCTCTCCGTCATCGCCAACAATTATTGCTGATCCCTCTCCAGACTTATCATCGTCGCATCTCTCTCTCACAATGACGAGCTCTTTGCCAAATCAAAACGATGTCACTTTGTCTACATCTTCTCACCAGGCCCAAGCCCAACAACAATTACATGATCCAGTTTTACAACATCCAGACCTATCTATTATCACTACTCAACCTCCTCGCCATGGCAAATTAACGAAACGTCAACAGTCCCGAAATCCTCCACCACCACCTCCCCCTCCGCCACGACCAAACAATAGCCACACCATGGCAACAAGAGCAAAACAAGGAGTCTTCCAGCCAAATCTAAAATACGCTAACATCACCACATCTAAATATATCAATCTTATTCCCAACACCATCAAACAAGCTCTCGCAGATCCTCGTTGGCGAAAGGTTACCTCCGACGAATTCAACTCCATCATCGCCAACAACACTTATTCTCTTGTTCCTCCTCCTATAAATCATAATATTATTGATTGTCGATGTATCTTTACACTAAAACATGCTCCTGATGGCTCTATTCGCAGGTACAAAGCGCGGTTCATCGCCAAAGGCTATACACAACGCCGTGGGGTTGATTTCACAGAAACCTTCAGCCCTGTCATTAAATCGACCACCATTCGTCTTGTTCTCGATGTAGCAGTCAGTCGCTCCTGGCCAATTAAACAGCTTGACGTCAACAACGCCTTTCTCCAAGGATCTCTCACAGAGGAAGTTTATTGTCATCAGCCACCGGGTTTCATTGACGCCAATCATCCAAATCATGTTTGTCGCTTGCACAAAGCCCTCTATGGATTGAAGCAGGCCCCAAGGACGTGGTATCAAGAACTCAGCAGCTTTCTCATTACATCAGGTTTCGTCAATTCTCTAGCCGATGCGTCACTTTTTATATTCAACAAGGGCTCAACTCTCACCTATATTCTCATTTACGTAGATGACATTGTCATCACCGGCAATAATCAAGCACACCTCCAACAAACGCTAAGCTCCCTGGCAACACGTTTCTCTGTTAAAGACCCAGAAGATCTCAACTATTTCTTTGGCATTGAAGCTCACAGGACAACCAGCGGTCTTCATCTCACTCAACGCTGGTATATTCTTGATCTTCTCGCACGCAGTCACATGTTAGATGCAAAACCAGTAACAACTCCCATGGCTACCTCACCTAAGCTCTCTCTTCGATCTGGCACATCACTGTCCGACTCAACAGAGTACCGAACACTCATTGGCCGTCTTCAATATCTTGCCTTCACTCGTCCTGACATTGCCTATGCTGTTAGTCGTTTATCATAATTCATGCATTCACCAACTTCCGAACATTGGCAAGCGGCTAAGAGAGTTCTCCGATATCTTGCGGGAACAACTTCTCATGGTTTATTTTTCAGCAAAGACAATCTGACTGTTCTTCATGCATATTCGGATGCTGATTGGACAGGTGATCAAGATGACTTTGTCTCTACTAATGCCTACATTGTTTACCTTGGAAAACATCCTATTTCCTGGTCCTCAAAGAAGCAAAAAGGTGTGGCACGCTCATCTATCGAAACTGAATACAGGTCCGTTGCTAATACCTCTGCAGAAATACGTTGGATATGTTCGTTGTTATCCGAGTTGGGTATTCAAATCAACTCTCCTCCTATCATTTACTGTGATAATGTGGGTGCCACTTATTTGTGTGCAAATCCTGCATTCCACTCACGGATGAAGCATTTGGCTCTCGACTATCATTTCATTAGAAATCAGATAACTTCAGGCATTCTTCGTGTAGCTCATGTCTCATCCAACGATCAATTAGCCATGCTTTGACAGAACCGTTAGCTCGTGCACCATTTCTGAATCTCTCTTCCAAGATTGGAGTCTCTAAATCTCATCCATCTTAGAGGGGGCATATTAAAAAAAGAAGATCAATCTAATCCCTGTAAATGCTCTTTCTAATTCATGTAATCACTCCTTTAATCTCTCTACAAAATTCTCTGTAATCAGTATATATGATATATGATGTACTCTGTTAACAATATGAATACAAGAAACATTCTTCTCTATAATATATGTGATGAATGGCCTCAAACCACTCGTTAATTCTACTTCCCATGTAATCGTTTTAGAATCAAAGGAGACGTCCTAATCTCATAAACAAGCTGATGCATTATTTGTATAAACGTATTTTTTTTAGTTGAATTAAATTAAAGATTTTTCTTCAAAAAATGCTTAAGCAATTATATATATGGAGTATATATTTATATTTACTCGTACAATATACAAAAAAAATTCTCACATCCAAATATTAAGATTGTTGTAATGAGTTAGTATTCACACAAGTACACGTAATAAAATCAAAATGATTTGAATTAAGGCCGAACCGGTTAAACATGCACACTTTATAACAATTAATACAATAAATCAAGCGAAAACATCATCATTCATCATTCACCAATATTTTGTTCTTTTGCTAAATTTTTATACTCTTCTTCATCCATAGTGTCACATAAAACAGTTCCTCTAGTCTCTGGCAGTCCAACCACAAACAATCCAAACAATCCTATGACCAAACCAAACAACCCATACGACCAAAACTGATTTTCCCGACCAGCAGCCACCATCACTGGACTAAATACGCCGCCAAACACCAACGCTTGCCTCACCATCGCAATCGCCGAGTTCCTCACACACGTCGGAAACAGCTCAATCGTGTATATAAGCGTCATGTTGAACGCCGTACACGCGCTGAAAAACGAAACCAGCTCTAACACAATCTGTAGTGACCCTATTTTCTGTCCTAGCGCAGCGATTAGAACGCTAGAGACTCCGCTTAGAGCCGTGAATCCGATCAACGCGTCTCTTCTATTGATTTTATCAATAAAGAAAAACGTTATTAAAAACGCTGGAAATTCAGACAAGGCGTTGAACACGACACCTAGGTAAAGATTGAAGTTTAGATTCGCTAAAGCTAATGGCATTCCGTAGTAAACCATACCAATACCGAATCCAACCGCCATAACCGCTAATAATCTCCTAAGTGACCAAGGTTTCCTCACTAAGATCTTCAATGCGTCGTAAACATCAGGGTTTGACTTGGTTTGATCCTCTTGTACATCCAATGATAAGTTCGAGAAACTCGTAGTTATTGCATTAGAAGCAATGCTATGGAGAATCGAGATGGCTTCTTCTTTACGACCCTTTACGATAAGCCATCTAGGAGACTCGCGGACAAAAATTCGGACTAAACTACAGTAAATTAGTGTCGGTATAGTTGTCCAAACGTAGAGATACCTCCAAGAATTCCCGTTATTAACGTAACCTAATATCGGAAGCGACAAAAACCCTAACGTGAAGCAAAAGAAACCCATCGCACCGACTTGTCCTCGCCATTTTTTACCGACTAACTCCGTCGATAGAACGAGCGCGCAAGTCCCGACTGTGGCTCGACCGAATCCATTCAAGAATCTCAAGAACGCGTAAACCCAAATGCTTGTTGAGAAAGCTGTTAACATTGAAGACAGAGACATTATGAGACATGATAACATGAGCATGTTCTTACGACCAAGCGATGAGTCGGCGAGCGTAGAGAGAGCTAAGCCGCCGATTAGACAGCCAAGAAAGAAGGAACTTGCGGGTAACCCTTTGAGCAACGAGCTGGCGCATTGTAGGCCCCACTCGGATATGATTGACACGTGTGGGTTGAAGTCCCAAGACCAGGCTTGATTGGGTAAGGTGCAGAGGTTAGAGGACGAGTTGCAGATGAAGTTGAATCGGTCCGAGTCGACGCAGTGCCACGTGGGCTGTGAGTCTGTGAAGACGGTGATGAATGTTTGCTGAGCGTCGAAGACCCAAGCGAGTGAGACTAGAGCCGCTTGGAGAAACTGTGCCCACCCGAAGTTTCCAATGCACTGCTCGATCGTCTCGTCGAGGGACCTTGGTAGTGGAAGCTTGGACTCCGACGAGTTGGAACCGGAGAGAAGCGGCCGAGTCGAGTCGGCCATAAAGACGAAGAAGGGTTTTGTTTTGTTCCTTTTTATGTTTGATTTAATCTGCATGTTCATTAATATTTTGTACTCTATATATATAGAGGATAAAGCTATAGCTTGTGCGCATTTAATATTGTTTTTTTTAAATAAGAAGATAATTACTTCGTGACAAGACCTGTAAAAAAAATACTAGACAGAAAACTAAACAAAGAGTGATATCAATGAATATTCAATATATTATTGGATGATAATTAAAAACCGAACATTTTCTTAGTTGGAATGGTGGGAATAAAAAAAGAAACTGTGTTGGATATTTGGATGCACTATTGCCCGTGACTATGATCCAGCAGACATGTCTATGATATCGCATGTGTTCGAAGGATTAACAGTTTTATTTACATTTAAAAGATCACACAGCCGATGGAAAAAGAAAAAGAAAAAGAAAATCTCTCGATCACTGGCATAATAAGTTATTGGCTGAGGATGAGCCATCTCTTGGTTTCTCAAGACCTTCTTCTCATCCGCAGCTACTTCGCCATGATTCCACATTCTTAACCACTTTGGATTTAATTATAGTGCTAGAATAAAACAAAACTATGCCTCATTTCTTGATGTCGTCTATGTAACAAAATTAACACCGTTCCATTGGATTTACATCTTTGTAATAGGAAACAAATATAGATATTTTTTTTCTTTTAATTTGACCTAATCTTATTGTAAGAAAAATACAAAATTACAATCAAACAATTAATTTTTTCAACTACCAAGTTGCACTAATGGATGCATCTGGACAAGATAAGCTTAATCTTGCTTTACAGGGCATGGAAGATGTCTTTTGGAATGTCTATCGTTAAGTCATTTGGAAGCTTATGTGAACCTTATATATTTAAGTAAAGAGATCTCAAATTATAGATCTATGGAGGCATAGTTTTGTTTTATTCTAACAAAGCATGGAATGGAAAACTAAAAAAAAAAAATGGAATGACAGTTATATAGTTCGATATATATAGATGGATCATGGATGCACTATTTTTTTCATGCATTCTAATTTAAAAAAAATGATTTAGTAAATCAAATACAATATATCCCAACTGACCGATTTGTTATACATATATATTTTATACGGAAATAATTTAGAATAAAAGTTTTCTTAATAAAGAGATTATTTTAAAATATCAAACCCATCAATGTATTTATTCATTAGGTAAAATCTTCTAAACAATCTTAAAATAATAGTATTAAAAAGTTGTCTGTCTTGCTATCATTGACAGTATTCTATTATCTTACGAAAATAATTCCACTACAATAAATTAATTTGTTTGGGATCTGTAAAATTTCATAAAGTTATAGTATATGCATTTTCCGGTTTTTAGTAATTTTACCCGCTTTTAATGGCGAACACTAGATGTGTTGACAAGAAATATAATGAGAAAAATAGAGGCATGGAGTAATCGAAGGATAGTCACGTAAATCAGTAAAATGCAAACCCTTCAAACTCCAACCAAAATAAAAATAATTTAAAACATTGAAAATATTTTCTAAGAAACTCGAAAATATATATTCTTTGCTATGCAATAAATTTAAGTTTCTTTTACACTTTTTCTCTGTTTTTTTGTTGTTGTTCCGCACTAATCTTTGAAGAATGCTCATAATCGAATCAGGAAAATGGATCCAAAATTGTTGTTTTGTTTACCAGAAGGAGATGCGTTGTTTAATCCACTCAATACAATGTTTGTTCAAATGGCAAGCATTCTCGTCTTCTCTCAATTCTTCTATCTCTTCCTTAAACCCTGCGGCCAAGCCGGTCCCGTCGCTCAGATTCTCGTAAGTACTTTTTGTATATCAACAACACTTCTAGTTTTTCAATTTTCATTGATTGGACTCCTAAACTATGATAGTCAAACCCAAGTCAAATTCTCTCTGCAGAATATCGAATATTCAGTATTCAGAAACTAACGTTTTTCATTATTTCTCGTTTTCATTATTCATTCTCTGAACTTAAACCCCGAGAGTAACTTGTCGTGGAAGAAACACCCGAATGTATGTTTTTGAAAGATATATTTTGCAGATATTCAGAAACTAACGTTTTGATTGTTTTATTCAGGCTGGGATTGTGTTGAGTTTGCTCACAATAATCCAAAAAGTCCACGATTTCTTCCTCCAAAAAGACTCAGCAAGCTATTACATATTTTTTTCATTCCTTCTACGAACAGGTTTCATGTTCTTGATCGGTCTCGAAATTGATCTTGACTTTATGAAACGAAACTTGAAGAACTCGATTGTCATAACCTTGGGCTCCTTAGTTACTTGTGGCATTATCTGGCTCCCTGTCCTCTGGTTTCTCGTCCATTTCCTTCAGATCAAACACGACTTCTTAACGTTGTACCTAGCCTTCCTCGTTACCTTGTCCAATACGGCATCTCCTGTCGTCATCCGCTCGATCATTGATTGGAAACTCCACACATCTGAGATCGGACGGCTAGCAATCTCCTGCGGATTGTTCATCGAGATAACCAACATATTCATCTACACTGTCGTCATTTCTTACATCTCCGGGACAATGATCGGCGATATCTTTGCATACGCGTTTGCCACCGGAGTTATCATCTTAATCAACAGATTCTTAGCTTCGTGGCTCCCAAAAAGAAACCCTAAAGAGAAGTACCTCTCCCAAGCCGAAACGCTTGCGTTTTTCATCCTTCTTTTAATCATCGCGTTAAGCATCGAATCCAGCAACATAAACTCCACGATTTTCGTGTTTTTCATCGGATTAATGTTCCCGCGAGAAGGAAAAACCTACAGGACGTTGATCCAGCGGCTGAGTTACCCGATTCACGAGTTTGTTCTTCCGGTTTACTTCGGTTACATCGGGTTTAGGTTCAGCCTCAACTCGCTAACCAAACGCCATTACCTCGTCCTTGGTATGACAGTGGCTCTAAGCATGATAGGGAAGCTTCTAGGAGTTTTGTGCGCTTGTTCATTTCTTAAGATCCCAAAGAAGCATTGGCTTTTCTTGTCTACCATCCTTTCCGTCAAAGGTCACATGGGTCTGGTTCTTCTCGATTCTAACTTGAAATACAAGGTATTACGATTAGTTACAAGCTAAGTCACTTAATAATCTTCTCTCTGTTTAGTGATTTTATATGATTTTTTTTTTCCTCTCTCTGTAGAAATGGTTTACGCCCGTAATTTATGATATGTTCGTTGCGGTTCTGGTGATTACGACATTGTTAAGCGGAGTAATATCGTCTATATTGCTTAAAACGCAAGAAAAGAGTTTTTCACACCAAAAAACATCGCTTGAGTTCCACGACACCAGAGACGAGCTACGAGTGTTGACTTGCGTTTACGGTGTGCGTCAAGCTCGTGGATTGATCTCTCTAGTCTCAGCTATAAATGGAGCTTCTTCTTCGCCGTTCACACCGTATCTCATGCACCTCATACCGCTCCCGAAGAAGCGGAAAAGTGAACTATTGTACCACGAATTAGACGAGGATGGAGTGAATTCCAGCGGCGGAGACGATGAGTTCGGGACTAACGAAGGACTAGAGATCAATGACTCGATCGATTCGTTTACTAAAGACAGGAAGATCATGATCCGGCAAGTGAAACTCGTGGCGCAGATGGAGAATATGCACGAAGAGATCTGTAACGGGACTGAAGATCTCCGCGTCTCGATCGTGTTTCTTCCGTTCCACAAGCACCAGAGGATCGATGGGAAAACTACAAACGACGGGGAAGTGTTTCGGGATATGAACCGGAAGGTTCTAAAGCAAGCTCAGTGTTCGATCGGTATCTTTGTGGATAGAAACATAACCGGGTTTCACCAGCTTCACGGGTCTGATTCGGTACAACACGTTGCGGCATTGTTCTTTGGTGGTCCTGATGATCGCGAGGCTCTTTCCTTGTGCCACTGGCTTACCAACAACTCCCAGATTCACCTCACTATCATACAGTTTATCTCGGATGACTCAAAGATAGATAAACTTGTTGGAGACGCGGTGACCAAAGAGAACAACGAGGTTTTCATGGAGATTGTTGGTAAAGATCAGACCGAAGACGAAACTGATCGAAGCTTCTTAGAAGGATTCTATAACAGGTACCGTACAAAAATTCTGCTTCTATCAATACTCTGCCTCTTGAACAACTCTGTTTTTTCTTCATTACTCTGTTCTGCTTCCAGTTTTGCCCTGTTTTCTAGACCAGAAACATTGCATAGTTTCATTTACCGGACTGGCTTTCGTTTGCTTTGACTTTCGACAGATTTGTAACGACGGGGCAAATTGGGTTTATAGAGAAGCGAGTAAGCAACGGATTGCAAACACTGACGATTCTGAGAGACATCGGAGAGATGTATTCACTGTTTGTGGTGGGCAAAAACAGAGCAGATTGCCCTATGACGTCGGGAATGAACGATTGGGAAGAGTGTCCCGAATTAGGAACTGTCGGAGACTTCTTGGCTTCATCAAGTATGGATGTAAATGCTTCTGTATTAGTAGTTCAAAGACATAGACACTCATTTGATAGCTTTGTGGATGAATAATAGCAAATATCTTTTAGTAACTTCAACTCATCTTTATTCTTTGTCTTGCATCATGATAAGATAGACATCACGAATTGCAAAACATATACAAACGGAGAATTTGTAAAGCTAAACAAACTCTCTTTTAACTAACTCACTCAGCAACAGTGGCTAGTGTTTGTGGCTTGATCTCTCTTTTCTTGTTCTTCCATTGTATCGCAGAGACTCGAACCTTTTGTCTCGGGTAGAATCAAAACGAACAATCCCAAACCGGACATTGCAACTCCGAAAATTGCGAATGACACTGATGGTACTTGTCTTCCAATCGAAGCAATTAGCGGACAACAAGCTCCTCCAACAACGAGAGCCTGTCTAAACATCATTGTTGCGGAACTTCTCACACAAGTCGGAAACATTTCAACCATATAAACCGCCATTAGGTTGAATCCGATCCTTGCACAGAAGAATGTCCCCAGCTCAAACGCAAACGCGATCCCTGTTTTCCCGAGAACGCTGAGAACGAAACAGAGCATTCCCGATGCTCCACCGAGTAGAGTATTCACTAGAACAGAGCTTCTTCTGTTGAATCTCTCCAATAATATCGGAGTGATGACGAAAGTAGGCAACTCCACCAATGCGTTTAGGGTTTCGCTCAAGTAGATGTTGACGTCTATGTCTCTAGCCGCTAAAGGAACTCCGTAATATGATATTCCCAACCCAAACATAATGACCATAACAACTACAATCCTCCGAAAAGCCCACTTTCGGAAGAAGAAGTCCTTAATCGAGTAACTTGGCACTTGTTCACAGGTTTCTTGCTCGAGGGGTAACTTAGAAACCGCTGATTCCAAGTAGGCTCTGTTCTTCGGTGACATCCTTTTGAGAACATCAATGGCTTCTGCGTCGTTTCCTTGCATGTGAAGCCACCGAGGTGATTCAAGTGCGAAAATGTAGAGGAAGATACAGTAGCATGTCGCGGGAACGGCTGTGTATAGATAGAGAAACCTCCATGAAGAGTGTTGAGCAAGGTAAGCGATTCCGGACAAGGACATAAACCCTAAAACGAACAGGGTAAATGGAATCATCGTAGCTCTCGGTCTCCATCTTGTGGAGACTCGCTCACTGATGAGAACCAGCGCGTATGACCATGTCTGCGATCGCGCGAATCCGATGATAAACTTCAGGGATGTGTAAATCCATACGTTGGTTGAGAAGATAACAGAGATTGAAGTGACTGACATTGCAAAGGTTGAGAACAAAAGTAGTCTCTTGCGTCCCAAGGAGTCATCTGGGATTAAAGCTAGAAAGAATCCTCCAACGATGGCACCGATGTAGAAAGCAGAAGTAGGCATACCTCTGAGTAATGAGCTCGAGCACTCGAGGCCGAATTCTGAAATGACGGATTTGCCCTTGAAGCCACCGTCCCATTCCCAGGCTGATCTTGGAAGCTTGCAGATGTCAGAAGCTGAAGGATCGCAGAACGTGTGGTTAAGACAGTGCCACGTGGGGTATGCATCGGTGTAGACGGTAATGAATATCTGCTGAGCATCGAAGAGCAAAGCTAGTCCAACGAGGAATATCTGAAAAAATTGCCAGAACTCGAAATCTGATAGACTCTGTTCGACGATGTTGTCGAAAGTCAAGTCTTCTGCTCTGGTTAGGTCGCTGACTCCAGAAGTGCCGGCGAGATGAGACAACAATGGTTCTGATGGATCAGCCATTACTATTTTCTAGTTGGGAGCTTTCTTTTATTTTCTTTTGAAGGGGTACTTGGTTATTGATATTGCCCTTCTTATTAGAGAGAGATATATAAATCTGAAATCTGAATCTGTGTTTTCACTATATGCAAATCTCAGATTTTAAATCATACCGTACGTGAGTTTGATGATATGTGTTGGTAGTATTTAAAACGCGCTCGTGGAATGCATGGGTCGACAAAGTCAAAAGTAAGAATTCATTTAATTACTAATTTGCTGTTTCTCTTTTAATGGCGTTCATACTTATTAGGTCGTGCCATAAAAATATGTTACATATACGGGATCGAGAAGAACGCGTCAACAGAGAAATATGTTTATACAGTATTCTCTTTACATTGGAATATGTTTGGTAATCCTTCCATGACAGATCATGCTTAAAGATCTGATCACAATTTGCCTTTCTTTACTGATACAGAGAAAAATTTTTCTAAAGACAAGATAGGACAAGAAAATATAATAATTGTACTAGAATTATTATATTATACTTTTTTTGGGGTCAACTAAACAATCATAAGGTCTGCTCCGATCCGTTCACATGCGATGGATTAAATATCATGTTGGTCGTCATCACGTTGAGAATCTACAAATGGCAATTAAAAAGATTGAAATTTCTAAAAATACAATGGTGTGATGCCATAAAATAATGTTTCTTAATAAATTTGTTTTTTTCTAATTTTATTTTTCAATAATACAGTGGTTAAATGAAAAAATCATCCATCTCATAATAATTTTATGATTTATAACTAAAAATAAAAAATCACATCAACTTAACATATTAAAGAAAGTAATCATCAATTTAGAATAATTAAATAAATAAATAATCGTAATATTATTTAAATTACACATTACCATTTTAAAAATTTTCATCTTATCATTTGATAGAGAATGTATTTTTCTTTCATAACTATAAGTATTTGTATTTTTTCAACATGTATACATCATCTAAAACGGTTTTCAAACGGTCAAGAAATTCGTAATGTGAACTTTCTTCCTGTAAATCAAAGAGAGTTTATATATATAACTTTCTATTTGACAAAACTAGTTGGAAATTTGGAATTATGGTACATTTTTATTCTATAAATAAAATCTTACTTTAATAAAAGGGGATAGGACCGAAATAAAAATCAATCGCAAAAATCAATCTAAAAAAATTTGGTCTTTATGACCGAAGTAAAAATGAATCGCAAAAAATTCGGTTAGAGCGTTTTTTATAGAGAAACCAACTAAAAGTGAGAACAATCTTGAAAAGTAAAAACTGTAAATCGGATTAAACGAAAATAATCTTTCTTCTTGCCAATATCTTCGTAATGAGCACCTCTGCAACGTCCTCAATTGCCTTAGGCGGTGGATCCGCTGAGGCTTCTGCTGCCAAACACACATCAAAGCGTCCAAAATGTGATCTATATAACCTATTCCCCAATTTTGTATACATTTTTTCTTTTCTGGTTACGTTTCAGATTTTGTTCCCGGCTGATCTGATAAATGTGCACTTTGGGATCGTCCCTAGTTTTCTGGAACGTTTTTTTTCCTAATTATCCACGTTTAATTGTTATTGATCAATGTTTTCTATATATGAGTTTCGAGATGAATTTATGTGCGGATAGAAAAGAATGAAGAAACTCTGATTCTTTCTTTGAGATGTTGCTAGGCTAATAACTAAAATTTACATTGTATAGAGAGATATATAGGGAGAAATCCAGATTGGTGATATTAATCATATACACTCACAAATGAGTGCTTGTATTTTCTTATTAGTTTGGTATTCTTAATAATCCATCTCACGTGTAATTTTGACAATTTGAAGTAGCAACTCATTTTTGTTTAGATTAACTCCCAACAAATCAAAATGTGTAGATTAGAAACCTAACCTGTTGGCCAAATTTTCTTCATCAGATTCAAGATTTACCCAACAGGAGCTTCCAGCATGCAAACCAATTCTTACCCCAAAATGGGTAAAGCTTCAATAACTCGTACAATTATAACATTCTTAGTGGTGTAATTATCAATGTTTACTATAGTTTAAAGTATTTTTGTACTTATCTTAATTTGCAGGTGATTCTAACTTTTCTTACCTCGGGGGTGATATTTATTCCTCTCGGAGTGATTTGCCTATTTGCTTCTCAGGGTGTATGTTTTTAGTTTTGGTGTATTTTTTTCACTTTCCAGCTACATTTCTTTCTTACTATAATTATGATTTAAGGAAAAAAATATTTGTAACATGTAGGTCACCGAAATTGTTGATCGATATGACACAGACTGCATTCCAATATCCTCTAGAGACAACAAAGTCAGATACATACAGGGCTTAGAAGATAAGAGGTGTAACAGAACAATAATGGTTAGAGATATCTATCATCTTTACTTCTTGCTTTATAATTCATTAGCTTTCGGTGGTCACAAGTCACAACCCTTCTTTTTTATTTATTTATAATAATGATTCATTTTGATAGGTGACAAAAGCTATGAAGAATCCTGTCTATGTTTATTACCAGCTTGAGAACTATTACCAAAATCACCGACGGTAACATCTCCCTAGCTATTAGTATTCACTCTTGTGTTTGTGCCTTCAAATGGTTTGAGACGGTAATATTTTTTTGATGATTTTGCAAATAGCACAGGTACGTGAAAAGTCGACAAGATGGACAATTGAGAAGTCGAAAAGATGAACACGATGTGAAATCATGTGCGCCCGAGGATACTTTAGGTGGCGAGCCTATTGTTCCTTGTGGTCTTGTTGCTTGGAGTTTGTTCAATGATACTTATGACTTCACTAGAAACAACCAAAAACTATCTGTGGATAAAAAGGGCATCTCATGGAAGAGCGACAGAGAAGCAAAGTTTGGTAAAAACGTCTTCCCCAAAAATTTCCAGAAAGGATCTCTCATCGGCGGTAAAAGTCTTGATCCAGAGATTCCGGTAAGTATGTTTTGAAGTGTTAAGAATCTTACATCTGAAGCAAGATGAGCCCTAAAGTATATGAGTCATTCCAATCAAATCAACTGGCTTAATTTGAGTTGAAAGCAAATAACCAATAAACATTGTTATATTTTTTTAAAAATGTTTTTTGATAGCTGAGTGAGCAAGAAGACCTAATAGTCTGGATGCGAACTGCGGCTCTACCAACATTTAGAAAGCTGTATGGTAAAATAAATACTGATCTTGAAGTTGGAGACACCATAAAGGTATTGTTACAAAACAATTACAACACGTATAGCTTCAATGGGAAGAAGAAGCTTGTGCTATCTACAACTAGCTGGCTAGGTGGAAGGAATGATTTTCTTGGGATTGCGTATTTGACTGTTGGTAGCATATGCTTGTTCTTGGCTGTTTTCTTCTCTGTCTTGTATCTCGCAAATCCAAGGTATATATATATATATATATATATATATATAACATTATCTCCAATGTCTATTTAATTTATTTTATTTGGAAGATGCTCTGAATTTTGATATTACAATTTTGTTAAGAGTATATGATATTATTTCAGGCAACTGGGAGATCCATCGTACTTGTCATGGAACAGAAGTGCTGGAGGTGGACGATGATTTAGAGTTCCTTCAAGCTTTTGTTTGTTTGCAATCTTTTTTTGTTATTGTTTGTTTTGGTATATGTCACGTACCTCTCCTTCTATTGGTAAATAAACTAATAAGTAATCCTTTTTCAAAATTATAAATGAATAAAAATACTGTAAACTTTTAACCTTTAATATGTTTGTCTATATTATTATGTGCAGTATGACTATGACGCATATGGTTTGTTGGGAACTTATCAAACAACGTCCAAAAGTTGATCGAAGTGGGGGACTGAAAATTGCATGGCCCAAGTTATCATTGAGCAGAGTTTGTAGTTTATTTTTCTCTTTGGATAAAGCTGCATCCAACAGTTTGAAATAAAGTCCAGAGAGTTGCTAGAACAACTTTCATTGATGTAGTCCAACTTTTTTTTTGTCGTTTACGTCGAAACAAAATTTGAGAAATAAAACCCTGCTGACGTCTAAATGAAATAAAAAAGACTCGTAATACAAAATCTTGCTTTATTTCCCCACCCAGCAAAATTCTTATTTGTTTGTGATTTTAATACAAAACTGAACACACGAAGAGAAATAGCCATTACGCGAATATTCAACTACTAAGCGAGACAAGTCCTTCACTGAGGCAAAAAAGCTAGAATGATTTCTTTTCGTAAGAAACCAGACCATGGATCCCACCTTCAATCTGTGCTGCACCGGTACGAGCCTATTCCAAACCATAAAACGCAAACACTTACATCAGAATGGCGAAACTCGCAAGCTTAAGAGAGTTTTCCCGAGGAGTAGAAATAACGGCGTACCTCGAGTCTAAGGACTTTGTCTCTCAGTAGCTCGTGAGCCGATTGCAAAGAGGAAGCACCAAGATCTTGGAAACCTTGCTTCACGGCATGCATTGTGTAAGGTATAAACTTCAACACCGAGCCTTTGTCCGCGACTGCTCCAACCACTCCCTGTGCGATCTTGAGCTTCGCGGTATCTCCCAAGTATCTCTGGTCGCTTCCTTTGGTCATCGCTTCCAATGAACCCATACCTCGGTATTTCTTCACTCTCCTACCGTTCTACATGATCACCACAAAAACAGAGCAAACAAAGCAAAAGCATTTGAGGCAAACCATAATAAAAGTTCGTTGGTTGTAATCAATATTCAAAATAGGAAAGCTGTGTGCAATTACTCGGTATTCGTAAGCTCCAGGAGCCTCTGTGCTTCCAGCTAGGAAGCTTCCCATCATCACAGTTGATGCTCCAAGGACTAGAGCCTTCACAATGTGACCTGAGTTTGAGATTCCACCATCTGCAATAACAGGTACACCGTGCTGAGCAGCAAGCGTCGAGACTTTGTACACAGCAGTAGCCTAAGAGAGCACCAATCACATTAGAAGCCCGATCTCTAACTTAGCACTATATATATCAAAATAAGAAAGCTTTTTTTTTTTCATTTACCTGTCCGCGTCCAACAGCACAAACCTCTTGTGTTGTGCATATAGACCCAGATCCCATACCAACTCTCAGCCCATCAACTCCAGCTTGGATCAAGTTCTGTGCCTGGTACATAGTCACCACATTCCCACCGACAACATCCAGCTCCGGATACATGTTCTTCACATATTTGATCATCTCAAGCTGGTAAATCGAGTTCCCTTGCGAACTATCCAACACCACAACGTTAGCCCCAGCTTTCACCAAGTGTTCCAGCCTCTCCTTGTCTGATTCCCTTGTCCCTATGGCTGCACCCACCATCCATTTGTTGTCTGGACCAACAGTTCCTGACCCTAACTTGGGATATCCTTTAACTCTCTCCACATCGTCTTTTGTTACTACATTCACGGCCTCACCATCCTTCTCCAGAACCACAAACCCTTTCTGCTTATCTTCCAAAACCGCATCGATCTTGTCAAGATCAATATCCCAGGGAACGTAGTAGTCTCTGCTCTCACAGCTCCGCATGTAATCGTATATCTTCATCTCCTTTTGCTCATCTTTCATATTTGACCACTCCGATTTTGAGGCATAACCCAACAAACTCGGTGTCAATGTCCCTGCTCATCCAATCAAACACAAAAGGAGGTTTCTCAGCATTTACTAGAACCTATTTCACAAATATTATCACTTTGCTTTCAAAAACTGCTGAACGTGACAAAAAAGGGTATGTACCACATAAATAAAGCTTTAAAATGAAGTAGAAATATCAAAAGCTTTCAAAAATAGGACTAATGAAATGAGGAATCATAAGTAAAGCTTCAACATCTCAATACGATAATCATAATCAGTGTGAAAGCTTCTGACATATATCAAATCGTAATCAGTGTTTTGATTCATTACGGAAGTCCCTCAGCTCACAGTCTGAAATCGATGGTGAATTTACCTGTCTGCGAGACGAAGACGAAGGAAGAAGGACCGAAATCATCAACAGAACCAATCTGATGGTCGGGGCATTTGAAAACAGCGTCGGATGCAATCGGAACTCGGAGCGACTTGGCGTGGCGGATGACGGAAGCCTGGGTGGCGATGTCGCAGTTATAGTGGGCGATTCCGATTCCTCCAAGCGCGGCCATAGCAGCAGCCATGTGGGACTCTGACACAGTGTCCATCGGCGAAGCGACGCACGGGATCGAGAGTGGTACGCGCTTGCTGAGGCGCGTGGATAGGGAGACGGCGTCCGTCGCGAAGTCGATGTAGTGAGGTAGAAATATCACATCGTCGTAGGTGTAAGAGTATCCCTGTGCAAACAACCTTTCCGCTGAAAATCCATCCTCGAATCCCGACATCTCCCCACTCCACTAATGCCGTCGCTGCCGAGAGAGAGAGAGAAATGAACAGAGAGGGTAAGCTAGGGTTTAGTGAGGAGTTGGTGAAAGTTTAGGAGCGAAAGATGACAAATCAAAAGGTAGAGTGGATAAAAGAAAACCGTAGCCGAAAACATTGAACCAAATTTTGTTTATAAACCGATTGATTTCGTTTTCTAAAATCTAACAAACCGAAATCGAATCAAAGGTAATCGAACCAAACCTAGTAAGACGAAACAAGAAAGGATTTATCCGCAATAAGGATATTATTGTCCGTGCGTCCATACACCAGCTGTCGGAGGTAAAAGCATCCGTATTTAAGGAGGCTATCATCGCCAGGGATTGTACTGTTCTCGCATCCGAACATCACCGTTCTCGGCCAGCCCCGGCCCAATGATATTGAGAACCCTAGGGCAAAAAAACATTTTGGGCCTTATAACATATAAATTTACACAAAATTTTAAATATTTGGGCCCTCTAAAATTTTGGGCTCTTCTGTAATGAATTTTTCATGAATAGATACTAATTTAAATTAAAAATATAACTATTTGGGCTTATTTATTTAAAAACGGGCCCTATAATATACATAATTTTAAGAACAAATGAGTTGGGGCCGGGGCTGCTCTCGGCCATTGGTATTTGGTGATGTCAGTTTCATCAATTTGGTTAACCGAACCATTGGACGGAAAATTGGTGGGCCTAATTTGTCATAAGTTGGATTTAAATGGGCTTAATTTTAGCCCAACACAAACAGTAAACTCAAGGGGTCCTAACCGTAAATTCCCAAAAAGCTCAATTTGAAATACATAAAACAAGCGGCGTCACCGGTCTTGCCTTCTCTGAAAATTGCAACGGTAAAAGTCTCTCTCATTCAGTCTCTGGGAAGGAAAAAGGCGAGAGATCTGGAGATTGAAAGAAAATGGCGTTCGCCAAGGTAACGTTTGGGTGAAATCCTAATTTCTTCATGATTTTGTTTGGAAAACGAGTTAGTGTTATTACGCTCTTCACAGATGAGTTTGAGATCGAGAGCCTGTTCCTGTCTTCGTACGATTACCAATTTGCTAACCTTCTTTCTCCTTATTTTAAATGGGATTAAGATTTGGAGTCTTTAATTTCTCGCTTACAGAAGAGATTAGGTTTTTTTTTTCGCCTCTTGAGCTTCTTCTATCATATTTGGTAAAGGTTGATGTGATAATTTAAAGCTATAGTTCTTATTTCACTTTCTATGGATTTGATCTAGGCACCAAGATTAAGTAGAGATGATCTCCTTGGGAAGCGAGGTAAGAGGATTAATTTTAACTTTTGTTGGTTGTTGAAATCATATTCAGTCTCGAGCAAACAAATGGTCCGTTTCTAATAATAATATGTACATTTGAATCAGCGGGGACTAGGAGTTTCAAAGTCTACTCCGATAATCAGAAAACTGATCCAGCATGTACATTGTAAGTCTCGCAGTGTTTTGTCGTTCGTTAACCTGAATAATAATACAATTGCTGTTTCTGCAGAGGTAAATTACGAATTTTAAGAAATTGATCTTCTGGTTTTACAATGTTTTAGGAGAAAAGCCGTAACAATTAGCAGTGTAGCAACTTCTAACACAAACAATATGAAGGTTTCTTTCGTTTCCTTCTTTCTAAACTCATTGAATTGTTGGATCTTATGCTGTTATTCAACATTTAAAATGCCGTTTTTGCTTTGATTGATTGAAAAGAAGGTAAATTCGAGAATCGCTGGCAAGGGAAAAAGCAGTAATGAAAATTCTGGTAAGCTTCTATCAGAGAGTTTTGATTACATTTCCGGGATGTAGTTTCGATAGTTAACTCAACATTTTCTCTTTTTTCCAGAGGAATATACTAACGTCAACGTCACAAGGAAGGCACTGGCTGATGTAAGTAATCGTGGTGGGAACACTTTAAGGCCAACGCTTTGTGGCAGCAGTACGATGTAAGTTTTCTTAACATTAAGGGTTGCTGTGCTTTCCCATTGATTAGAATGATAAATTGCCCATTTTCTTCTTAATCAAACTGATTTTATATCTAGTAAGCATCTTTTACTTAGTTTTGATTGTATTTATATATGTTCTAAGACTATCCTATTGAACGTGCAACAATGCAGGAAATGGAAGGGTGTGAAATGTGCAAATTTGCAAAGGTATGCACAAGTTGTTAGCTGCTGCTATACACGTCACATACAGTAGTGTTACATCTCTACATAGGGATTAGTAGATAGTTGTTCCTCTGCAATAGGCATCGTAAAAAAAAATGGAAGCCTTTGTTTCCGATGCCCTTTTTAAAGTGAATTATCCTCTTCCATTTTCTTTGATCGATTGCTTTTTTCATAAATTTGGTATGGTGCCGTAACTTCAGTTCATGTTGCTCTTGGGATCAGTAGATAAACTTTTGCAGAAAGAATCGCACAGTTCAATGTATAAACTATCTGGTTTTTGACAACGAGTTGATGATGATGCGCTAATTGACCTTTCCATGTGTAGGATTTCAGTTGGTTCTACCAGAGTTCATGATATTTCTTTGAAAAAATCTATCAAGGTACAACAATTGTATTGACATTTTATTTTCAGGCAATATCATAAACTTTGTGTCTAAGAGCATGACTATCATTTCTCAAACTACCTGAGTTATTTTCTTCATCTTTATTGCAAGCCTTGATTACAGTTTTCTTCTGATACAGGAGAACGAGAGTAAGAGAACAACTGAAGTTGGAAACAATCGCATTTATAAGACAGGTGAGCTCGTAAATGTTATGTTTGTTTTTCATGTCTATTGCTTGAGTTGCTATTTACCATTTATCTAAAATTCAGACGATTCAATTCTTACTTTAGGTCAGAAATTTACCAAAAACAAAACTCTGAGCCTTGGATCAACTGCTGGTGGAACAAGGTACCTTTATGCTAATCTCGTGCCTAGTCGAATATCCCCTTCCAGTATAATTTGTTGAATTTTCTGAGAGGAAAGTAAAAATCTTGTTTATGCCATACATTACTTATGGATATGCGGAAGCTCATATGAGTGACCTCTTGTATGTTCAGCATAGCGGAAACATTTCTTATCTTACCAGACGTTTTAGTTAGCATCTGCTGAGAATAGTTCTACAGCTTTTATTGATTAAGTTCCTTGATTTGTTTGTTTTTGTAGAGAATCTTTACCAGCTTTAAAGAGAACAAGCCTCACAGACAAGAACACAAAAAAGGTTTGTTATCAATATATACTTTGTCATTTTTTTTGCTTACAGCTATCTGATTATAAAACAATTTTTGTGAGGCTAATAATTTAGGATATCTTACTCTACTCACTGTCCTTGATTCTGATTTTTTATTTATTTTTTTTGCAGGGCAATGTCTCAAGCTTAGATTCAAAACAATTGGGTCAAGGTCCAGGTAACATAGATTTCTTTCCAGTGTGTGATGGAAATGTGTATGTTAAAGTTGTAACGTAATTGGTTCAGTATCTGATATGAGTAATGTTGCATTGTTTCAGCTAGTAGAGTCAGCAACAAAGCCTTCCCGCAGCTAAGCAGTGCCAGAAGCTATACTTGGAAAACTCGGACAAGTGTTGGCACTATGCCATCGTAAGTATATATGTTTGTTTCTGATATCATCATCACACAAGTGGACTTTCACCTACTCAATTGCGTCTACATTCACGAAATCCTTGTTTGCATTTTCATTATAAATATATGACTTTTTTGCATCTTCGAAAACCAGAAAATTGTTTTTTTAATCGTTTGTGGACAGCATCTTGTGATATACGCTGCTAAGTCATTTTCTTTGTGTTGGCCAGGGACCGCAACAACCAGAGTAAGAATAACGTTAGTCTCGCAAGGAAATCTATCAAGGTAATATACCTTGAAGCTGTACATTTTGTTTATGCAAGTTGTACATTCTCGTAAAAGCCGACACTATTTGAAGCTCTATCGACAATATTTAACTGCTTCTGAATCAGTCTTTTTTTGTTTGTCATGTGATCTTGGTATTTTTAGGCTTCACTTTCATATTTAGCTTCAGATCATTTCATCTGCCATTAGTCATAGTCGTATTGAGGTTTTTTGTATAGTGAATATGTGATAAGTTTTCTCTCTTACTCAAGATCCAGACAACTGTGAAGACCTCGCTGCAAAACCGTAGTTCTCTTAAGAAGCCCCCGGTGGCCAGAAGTAAATCAAGATCTATTCCTTCAATCCCTTCTCCCGAAGAAGCTGCTTCGGCACTGTCACTTCCGGAACAAGTTGAACCAGAAGGTCTCAAAGAAGATACTCAAGGAGAGAGTTCATGCAATGAAACAACAGAGCCAACGACGAAAGTGTTGATGGATGTTACAGCGAAGCCAAAATCAAAACGTAGAAAGTCTTTCACATCTCTACTAGTGGCTGGATCAAAGGTTCGCAATTCTACTAGCTGCTGTGTTCCTTGTGACTTCTCTTTATTCAATGCTGTTAATTTGTTAACTTTACTCGCAGTTCGATGAGAAAGATGGTGAAACTGCAGAGACAGTAAAGCTTCCCAACATTGATGATGAATCCAACCAGCTGGAAGTTGCAGAATATGTAGATGACATATATCAGTTCTATTGGACTGCTGAGGTAATCCACTTGCTTTTTATACATAAGGCCACGCTTTCCTTTATACTCTTTTCTCCTTATACTTTTCACAAGATGAATTTAAGCTTTAACATGAAATGTTGTTGCAGGCATTAAATCCAGTTCTAGGATACTACATGTCAACTGAGACAGAAGTTAGTCCAGTTACGCGTGGCATTTTGATCAACTGGCTTATCGAAGTGAGTGCAGTTTTTTTTTTCGTTTTACATTTCAAATTGATATTTTCCCTACTCAAAGTTTTTCTTCTCTACGTGGTATTGTTTATTTGTTTGCAGGTTCATTTCAAATTTGATCTAATGCATGAGACTCTCTATCTCACAATGAATCTACTGGACCGTTACCTCTCCCAAGTTCCAATACAGAAAAATGAGATGCAATTGGTCGGTATTACTGCACTCTTGCTAGCATCTAAATACGAGGACTATTGGCATCCTAGGGTTAGTGATATATATCCTGAAAGCTAAAACATCTCCTCTCAACTCAACTCCATATTGGTAATTGACATCTATTGTCTATGTCCATTTGCAGATCAAAGACTTGATTAGTATCTCGGCAGAATCATACACACGACAACAAATCCTGGGAATGGTATAGATAAACTCTGTTTACGATCCACTACTCTATTAATGTTGACAGTAATTGTTGAACTTTTGCATTACTTATCTTCTTTTTCTTGTTTTCAGGAGAGGATTATGCTTAAACAGTTAAAGTTCCGTTTGAATGAACCCACCCCTTACGTTTTCATGTTAAGGTTCCTAAAAGCTGCTCAATCAAACAAGAAGGTAACTTGCAACTAATAAGCTATATAACCTGTAAAATCAAGTACGTATATGACTAGACAGACATTTAATAGTTAATACGACTACTTAATCAGCTTGAACAACTCGCCTTCTACCTCATCGAGCTGTGCCTGGTTGAGTATGAAGCTTTGACGTTCAAGCCGTCGTTGCTCTGCGCATCAGCCATCTATGTAGCCCGCTGCACTCTACATACGACTCCGGTTTGGACCGCTCTCCTAAACAAACATACCAACTACAATGTCTCCCAAATGAAGTAAGTACCTCTCTCTTTAATATCACCATTTTGCAGATCACTTGACTGATTTGCATTGGTTAAAGCTCATAGTATATACAATCGTTTTATCACAGGGATTGTTCGGACATGATCTTAAGGTTCCATAAAGCTGCCAAGACAGGAAAACTGAAGGTCACTTATGAGAAGTACATGAATCCAAATCTCAGTAACGTCGCAGTCTTGAAACCATTGGATAGGCTTCCTCTCTAAGTGGGAACTATAAGAAGAAGAAAAAACTCAGGCTACTGCTGATTCTTAATTAGGTGTGTTGTTTTTCTGTGTGTTTAGTCCGCTAAGTAATATTACTGTTTCAAATGACCATAAAGACAAAACTCCAATGTATTGTTGACAAAGTTTGTATAAAGCTTCTGTAACAACATTACAATTCTATGTCTCATAAGAAGCTTAAGGTCAACCAGATCTACTCATATATAAATATATAACCTTCAAATGTAAAAACTTATATACACCTTAGAAGCGTGTCCTAGAGTATGTGTATATCAACTCTACTTCCACTATGAGCATGTGACTAAGCTGTCTGTGACAAGCGTATCCTCTGTCTGGTCCACTGTACGTCTCACCGCTTGATAGAAATCAATCCATGAAGATGAATACGAGTCAACAGAACCGAAAAAGAAGGTTGGATTGGGACTACTTGCAGGCGAAGCAGTCACCAAATCCAGAACCGAAGCTGCGGGTTTGAGCTGATGAGGGAAATTGAAGGCCAAGTTGTCGACTTTATGCTCATAGATTTTGCCATTACGGTCGAGTTTATACCGAGAAGTGCCTTGAAACTCTCCTTTAGCTTCCCATGGAACTCTAGGCACACCCTTGAGGTTCCACCTGATGAGAATCATGTTCTCTGATGGTTGCCACACCCTGAAGATCTCAAGTGAGATGTCTCTGAAGAGTATCTTCCCATGAAATCTGAGTGCCCAGAAGATCAGTTTGTAGTTCTCAATCCCACTGAATGTGTTCATCGGATCCACAAATGTTACATCATCCCTGCAAAACAAATAAAGGTTCTGAATTTATCCAGCGAGACATTCACAAACAGAGAACAAAGAAAATTGTTTGTATAGATTGCATCCAGAGAGAGAGAGTCTCATTATCATTATCATTGAACAATCAAGTTACCCAGATGAGAGAATTTACCTGTAGATGTCGTAGTTGAGATCTCTGTTGAAGAGCAAAGGCAAATCTTCACGAAGCGTACGGACAGCGACACCGAGATTGATATAGAATTCATCTCTGTCGTGGTTATGATTATCTTGCGCAGCGGGTCTTGTCTTCACCTGCGCATCTCGAAGAGGAGGAGACTGGACGCTGGAAAGAGAGAGTTTACAGAGACTATCTTCCTCAAATTCGTAGCTAATCGAAGAAGAAGACGACGGCGATTGAGAATGATTGAAAATGGGTTTAAGGTTTTGGGATTTTCCGGTTTGAAGAAGGACTGAAGGAGATAGGTTACGAAGAAGAAAAGCCATGACTGCTATATTTGAGAGCTCGTCTTTGTTTCTTTCTTTACATTTTCATGGCGAAGATTCTGAGCCAGAGAATGTATGGTGTGGAGAAGAGCAATGAAGCACGGAACTTTGTTGGATGAAAGATAACCAGCTCTTCATTTTTCTTTTTGAGTGGTTTTAATTTAAAACATTATTTTATTGATTTTTCCGTTTAGTCCTTTAAATTATTATATTTGCTCCGGGGTCTATGAAAAAGGTTTGAATATCAATTAGCTTCAAACATCTTGCAGTCTGGACTCTGGACAAAGAAAGTATGTGGCATCGAACTCTAAACAGCACGCAGTGCACTTTACAAAAAGATAGACTGCGTGGTTTTCAACTAAACTCATGACTAAGCCCATAAACACGGCACAACATTCAACGTCAGCCAAACCAAACCACACACATTTCACTCGCATGTTGGAGCAACAGCGTGGACATTCATTCGATTTTCAATACATACAAAACGACGCGAAGACATAAACTAAAGAACTAACACTAGAAGACTACTTAAACGCTTACCTTCATTTCCTGAATCTTTTCTAGTCTTTCTAAGAAGCTCGAAATCTAATTACACTTGTGTTCAGGACGATGAGTGAACTCAAAGTCTATGTGGACAAAAGCTCGTTCCACCTCAGCAAGCTGTTCGAGCTTCTCCTGAAGAGTCTCTCCGATGTTGTGAGCTTCCTGCAGTCTCATGTCCTCTGGCAAAACAATGTCCACTTCCACAAAGTAGTGTGACCCAAAAGTGTAGGCCCTTACCGTGTCAATGTGCTTGATCTGTTCGTGATGGTTCCATATCAAGAATGTCAGTTTCGCCAAGAAATCTGGCGGAGCAGAGCGTCCGATCAGCGAATGGACGTTCTCTAGTACGGTTCTTGCCCATGTTCCAATGGTGTACAAAGCAATCTGCAACCATATATTAAAAAAAAAAGGAAGCCTTTTTGTAATCCCATGAGACATTTCTTGATCATTATTATAAGGATTGAGTAAAAAACTTACAAGTATAGCACCGGAGGGATCAATCCACCAGTAGAATTTGACGGCCAAGACGGCTGTTGCTAAGCCGATTGAATTGGTGACGACATCAAAGAGGTGATCCTGAGCGTAGGCCCTAACGATTTCGTTCTGAAATCCTCTGCAATAAAGCATGAGTAGAAACTTAACGATGGTGACAGAGACCATGATCCCGATCATCCATTTCTCCTCTGTGCTGTTCATATGAATACCATTCTGTAACAAAGGAGATAAATTGGTTAAAATACATAAAATTTAGCGATGGAAGCAGTTACCGGAAAAACATTGTGATGTACCTTGGAGACTAGTTGCCTTCCTGACTCTAGCAAAACTTGCAGCCCAAGAGTTGCCATCACGGAAGCAAACACAATGATGCCCTGTTAATATCAACCGTTATTAAATTCGTTTCCATAAGGTTTGCAAAGGCAGAAACACAAGTTTTGTGTCCATAAGGTTAGGCTTGAAAAGTATGTATATTTCTTGAGAGACAAGTATAACTGGTCACTGGTGAATCACAACACACAGCATGACTTGAAAGACAGAATCCAAACACAATAGGTTGATAGACAGAACATACCACAGGTTGCATACGTCGCTTGCCAATGGGGTAGTGAAAATGGTTTGGTTTTCTCATGGCATTAGCAGTAAACCACAGTATAAAGCCAGACAAGAGATCCAAGAGAGAGTCCAAAGTTGAAGCAATCACAGCCATGGATCTACTCTCCATAGAGGCATAAACTTTTGCCACAAAAAGTACCAAATTTGTTGCGTTAGAGATGTTAACTGCCAGTCTCTCACTCTTGGCAAGCTTCTTCATTTCTTCCTGTTGAAACCAAAAAAAGATTGAGGTTGCGTAATTAAAGGACAAAGTACTCAAAGAGACATACTATATACCATAAGAAAAGACCAAAGTAGTAAATAGACCTCAGTTGGGGCTGCAGATGCAAAACCGGGTTCGTGGATAGTCTCCATCTCATTGAAGCCCTCGAGGAGCATCTCTTGCTTCTTGTAGTATTCAGAGACTTTACGTTCCTTTCCTGCGTTAATTGACACAACAGAGGAAGGTTTAACTTAAAAACATCTTGTCAAGATATGACATTCTGATAGTCGACCTTGTTTAACAGATTCTATCTAAATCATTCTACACAACGCGTTAAAACTCTGTATAGAATCTGATACAGCATCCAAATGATATTTTTAAAACAAAAGAATCTGGCATATACAAACTCCAAAAGAGAAGCTTAAGATTCCAACTTTGAATCAACAAAAGAAAAAGTTTAATATTCCCTTGAATCAATCAATAGAAAGGGGTTTTGAACAGAATAATCATACACAATAACTCTAATATACTATCTTTCCAAAAGACTAAAACATACTTAAAGCAGTTTCAGTGAATTCAACGGAAGAACAATCCTTTACAGATGAGTGTGGAACTTCATAAAACAAGCAATTACACATTTGCGTAATCACTTTTCACGAGATTAAGTTCCTAATAAAAACTCATGGTCGATGATCCTGTATAGATATCCACACGAAACGGATTGAGCGCAGATCACGAGAGAAAGGTAAAAACTGAAACAAGGAAGAACAAAACTAAACTTACTCGGAGTACGAAAATAGCGAGAAAAACGAGTACGGCCGTCATGACGGCCGGTGGACGACGGTGAAGAAGGAAGTCGGAAAGTCTCGAGGCTGAGACGCCAAGACGATTCATGCGGCGGCGCATCGTTGTCATTAGGTAATAGCTCGACATTGTATTCGTCTGCGGTACGGACTATATGCTCCGTCGCCATTCTCCGATCACTCTTTCTCTCTCTCTCTGCGTTCGAATTTCGAAAAGCAAAAAAAAAGTGTTTCTGGGGAAGTTGTGAGAGAGACACCAAATTTTGTTGCTTGTATGAAGGAAGTTAAGTATACGAGTCGCACACAACTCTCTCTATATATATTGTGACGGTAAAAATAATATCAAACAAAATGTCAATTACAAATGCCCTTATATTTTTCTGCGTTTACTTTATTAAAAACAAAAACAAATTATTTTATCGATGTAATTGGGCTTTTTTTCTCGTTAATATATAAACACAAAATCAGTTGTATTTCCCCATAGTCTCGTTAGTATTTACAAAACTTCTCTAATAAGAAAATTTGGGTTGAATTGGTTTAATTACCGTTTCTAGACATTGTGAGGAATTGGTATACATATAGCATGAATGATATTTTCTACTTTAAATTTGTTCAAAAGCATATATATAGTGATATCCCTTATTCAAGATAGTAACAGGTACACGAAATACATTTTGTCTTCTGTTTTAAAAATGTGTACATTATGGGAAATTTATATAGAGAACGTAATTTAAGAGAGTTATTATTCATATGTTGTTGAGTTGACGAAGTAGGTGGTGTCATTTGTGTGATGCAAAAGTAGTGGTCCAAATAACCAAATTAAACAACAGGAAGGAGTCCCGGGTTCCTGCTTTTACATTATACGCTTTCTTTCATTTTTAAAAGAAAAGATCAAAAATAGGATTTTGAAACGGCCACGTAAAAGAAACAAAATATGTTTTCTAATTTTTTGTGGGATTATGTGATGGAGATTAAATGATTAATTAATTTGTGCACATTTGTTGAGATCAAAGTGGTTTCCCACGATTCCAAAAAGCTTTTGTCCGTTTTCCCCTTTGTTAACTCAAACTTTTCCACTTTTTTGCCAACATTTTCTCCGGGTGGGTTTTTTATGTAACATCGTGTCATTAACAACTCTAAAGTTTTGCTGTTCTCTGCATTTATAAATTATTATCAGATAATATCCGCCTTAAAGTGGATGTGATGTCACTCTTTCATGTATATCATTCGGTCCAAAGTATTAATTAAAAAACTCCCTTACCTAATAATTATCGTAGAACCTAGAAATAGTTAACACTCTGCTAACTACCGTCAAGCCATATCTTTGTGCATTCACAAATGGTGAACTTAGAGACCAATCTTAGAATTTTGCTATATATAGAAAGAGATATCGTTCTCTCAACGGATATTCGAACTCGGGAATGTGATACCCGCCAACAATTTTTCTTACTACACCAAAAAAGTCTTCCCCTTATTATTAGATCGTATGGTTTCAAAACCAAGTCGTGATTCCATGAAACTCAGAGCAAAACCGGAAGGTTCATCATTCGAACCCCAATAACCACAAAAAAAAGCAAGAAGAAGACCTAATGAGCTGAACAAGGAGAGAGTCTTTGGCTCATGCAAGAAGCCGTCATGGTTTAGCGGCTGGCTGCAACTAACGCCATGTGCTCTATCAGGTCAAGGACTCGGTTGCTGTAACATTACAAAACCCGCAAAAAATCTTAGCCTTTGCGTATTGGAAAATGGCAGACTGATGGTAAAGGAACGAGAGAAATTAACTGTTTACCTGTAACCCCATTCGTTGTCATACCAGGAGACAAGTTTCACGAAGGACTTGCTTAATCCAATCCCAGCATTAGCATCGAAGATACTTGACCTGAGAATGTTGACAATGATCACCACGTTTGAAAACAAAAACTAGATTTTTGAAATCCATGATCCGTTACAAGATTGCCCCTAAGTGGAATACCTTGAATCTCCGAGGAAATCATTGGAGACGACATCTTCTTCTGTATACCCAAGAATGCCCCTAAGTGGTCCTTCGGAAGCAAACCTATTTACATGAACATCGTGATGGGTTACTACAGTTCCATTTTATGTTCAGGTAACAATATTGGTAAGAGAAATTAGTTTTACAGAGAGTTTTGGGAGTACTACTTTATGGCTGCCTTTACTTCTTCGTAAGATGCATCCTTCTCAAGTCGACAAGTTAAATCCACAACAGAAACATTTGGTGTTGGGACACGGAAAGCCATTCCCGTTAGTTTTCCATTGAGTTCTGGAAGAACCTTACCAACAGCCTATTGAGACGAGAGCAAGAAATATTTTTATGACTATGATTCCAGATTGGATGTGTATATAAAACCATATGATTTTGTTTTACCTTTGCAGCGCCGGTTGAGCTAGGAATGATGTTTTGACTGGCGCCTCGGCCTCCTCTCCAGTCTTTCATTGATGGGCCGTCCACAGTTTTCTGAGTTGCTAGATAAGGAAAGAAGATATGAACACATAATTTAGTCTTCTCAGGTTAATGATATGCAGTGACTTATAACAAGAGGACCAAGAATCCAAGACCTGTGGTTGCATGGACTGTTGTCATCAAGCCTTCGAGAATTCCAAATTCCTCATGCACCACCTGACAGATACAAGGTAGGGGCCGAAGACAATTTATTTGACCTCAATGAAGCTCTTCACAACGAGTAATACACAGATAAAAAAAAACAATATGAAAGTGTTACAAACCTTGGCAAGAGGTGCAAGACAATTGGTGGTACAGCTTGCATTGGAGACTATATCCATGTTTGGTTTGTATGTCCTCTCATTTACTCCAACTACAAACATGGGTGCGTCTGCTGAAGGGGCAGAAATGATGACTTTCTTGGCGCCACCCTACACAGACAATAAAGGGTCAAGCAAACCATTGGCCATTTTAGCAGAGGAATGTTTGAATTAATGTACGGCATGGTCTTAATGTTAGCATCGGTGACACAAGTGCATTCAGATGAAAATGCACACCTTCAAATGTGATGAAGCTTGTGCAAGGGTGGTGAATACTCCCGAAGACTCAACAACATACTCAGCTCCAAGATCAGCCCATGGGATTTCAGCTGGGTCTCTGAGGAAGAACCAACAAGATGTCAGGCTCTAAAAACTGTAAACATTACATTTAGTTTCAAATTTGACCATGTCTATACAGATATCTATATATATATATGAGTCAACATTTTGAATCTTTACCTTTTGCTGACAACTTTGACCTGTTTTTCATTGATCTCCAAAGTGGAATCATCAATAACATTGATGGTTCCTTTGTAATTTCCATGAGTAGAATCATACTTGAACATGTAAGCCTGCATAAAATGGGAGAGCAGATTTTCAGTAACTTTGATATACGAGTACCACATGCCTTTTAAAATGACTTTTTAAAAACTATACTGGATTCAAGCAAACGAAAAAGTTACCAATAGTAAGATACACTACATGTACACTATTACTACTAGATAAGACAGTAATCATCCTTACCATGTACTTGGCGTCTATGAATGGGTCGTTGACTGCTACAACCTCAATATCATCTCTGAAAGTTGCGATGCGAAGGACCAGCCTTCCAATCCGACCAAAACCTGTCCCGCACATAGTAAAGACTCAAGCATCAGTATAAAAATGAAAAAGGCAGAGGACTAGAAGTAAATCAAAAGGAATGAAACCATGTACCATCTGATGATGTGGGATTTCAAAAATGAATTCAACAGTGGATAAAAAGAACATACCATTGATCCCAACCTTTGTCTTTCCACTGCTCCTTGACCCTATAAGTCAATCAAATCAAATTCAGCAGTAAGAATGCAGCCTCATATAGTACGGCTAAAAAATTTCAAAGGATTTTATCTACTTACTGTGAACAGCAGGAGGTGCTTCTGTGGCTGTTGCCTTGATAGGTTGAACACTTCTCGCATTGCATTTTCTGTACATTTGAACATAAGAAACACTTCTGAAACCAAAGAAAAACATCGTGTAATTTAGATGTGCTACAGAGTTTGTCACTGAACTGTAAAGATGAAGATGACCCAGTTGAAACCGCAGCACCAGAGAATCTGGACGAGGTCAGGTTGTGACTGAATCCAAGACTTGACGCGACCTGATCGTTTGAGACAAAAGATAAACCAACTATAATTTCTTAAAAGTCCCGTTAAAATCAGAAAGAACAATAACAACCATCGAGTTCACTTTATATTGAGAAACTGAAACCAGAGCTAAAGACAAACCCAAGGCAACACGGAAATACGAAACGAAGCAGAACAAAACGAAACATAAGCTTTAAATATATCAAATCGAACACAAACCCGGGAGAGCAATAACGAGAAACTTTTTATACCTGAAAATGATCGTATGACGGCGATGTATAAAGCTCGACACGAGGAGCAACGGCGGAAGTGGCGGCAGATCTGAAAAGAGAAGAGAAGGCCATTGCTAAGCTACCAGCCAAAAAAAACAACAGAGATCTCGCCACCAAAAAACCCTAACTAACTCTTCTGCTGTATGGCTTTTAAGTGTAAATGAAGAGCCGAAACAATATAAAGTAACCTGAAGATATGTTCGTCGAGTTAAAAAAAATTGAAAGAAATGCAATTTGCAATTGCACACTCTTGTCTACTTAGAAGAATATTCCTCCTGAAAATATGCTTACGACTTCTGCAGAGACGATGGGTGTGTTCCGATGCGGCACGCCCCATTGTAGCTAACGGCTCAATGAGAACTAAAGGGTTGGGAGTTCACGGAGGAACAACAAAAAAGACGCGTGTCTTGATCGGCGTAAGGCCCATGATTGGTGGGCCTGCTGACATATCTGAACAAAGGGTATTAAGAAGCCTTATTTCCATATTCAGGTTGACATATTTGGTCTCCCTCTAAAAATGGCTTTACGTCAAAACAACGACGAACTAATCCATCCCCGAATCGCCACGTGGCACTCCCTTCGAAAAAATCGTGGCTGTTCTGCATTTCGTTCGTCTCACAGTCCTCTCTGTGTGATTGATTTTTCTGTTCTGGCTCTCCCGTCAAAAATGGCGAACCGTCGGTTTCTTCTTCGTCATATTCTCTGTATCTGTAGAATCTCCCAAAGATTATTTTGAATCTTCATCTTCTTCTCTCTGGACTCGCCGAGAAGCCTCGTTTCTCTGCTCCTGTCGTCGACGTTCTCGTCCTTCGCGCGTACGCCTTCGGCAAGGTCTCTCTCTCTCTCTCTGCTCTCGTTTCTGCCGCTTGTTAAATTTTCATTGCAACTCTTTCCATACACACGAAATTTCTCGCAGTTTTTGGGCGCTTGATTGTTTGTCCGATTTTTTTTTTTTTTTTTTTTTAAATCCGCTGGCTTGCGTTTGCTTAGCAATGTTGACATGCTACATCCGAGAAATTTCGCTCTTGCTTATTTTATTTTGTTTCTTCCATCAGATCGTTTATGTGGCTTGAGCTCTTATATTTCCATTAGCTAGTTCTGGTTGTAAAATCCCCAATAGCGTCTGTGACAATTCTCTTTTTCTTTGTGATAGATGTCAATGGAAAGGTCGTTTAGCAATGCAAGAATGGCCAATAGCTTCATGTTCTGGAATGATTGTGTTGACCCAGAAGATTTAGAAGCAATGTGGATGGATCCTGCGGTGAGTGCTGAATGGATAGGTGTTGGGGAGACTAAAGGACAAAAGGTTCACCTCTCAAGGGATCCTGATGGACAGCCTTATCTGACACAGACTGAGATGAAGGTAAAGATTGATGAGGATTTTGTGAATTCTAGTTAAAGCCTTTTGCTAGAACTTCTGCCTACCTATTTGATCAATTCCTTGTTATTTGCAGGCTGTTGCTGATATTACTGTTCGAAGACATTTCGATTCAATATTGGATCCGGTATGCTTCATTGTCACCTATCACTGAGAGTTTCATATTCGATTGCTGGTGTTAGCTGCTCTTGAAGCCAAAGAATCCCTTTCTGATCTCAAAGTTTTGCATCTAATTCCTCTGCAGGAAATGATATGCGCAATTGCTGAGCTTGAAAGTGACCGAAAGCCTCTCATTATGCGGTACAACAAAAAGACCAAGGAAACTGGCTTAGGAATCTTACAAGTTTTTGCAAAGACAGCAGAGTGGTTGGCTGGGTACAAAATCATTTCTAGCTTCCCTCCTTTCCAAGATCTTTAATTTTTTTTCAAAAAGTCTCATGTTCCTCTTTCGGGCAAACTTTATTGCAGAGGACAAGGCTATCAGGAATATAATGTGGATGACAATCCTGATCTTCTTCACAAGCCCTTTATAAATGTATATTTTGGGGCAGCTTACCTGAAATGGTTGACAGACTATCAGAATAAGTATGAGACACTGTCCCTAATTCGATATTGCTAGCTTTTACAATTTTCAGTGACAAGCCTAAAGTTATCCTGGAATTACTCAAAGTTTTGGCAACTTCCCCATGTGCAGCCAGAGAAGTGAAGAGTTTGTTGTCAGAGCATATAATGGTGGAACTAAAAAGGCGACTCACAAGTCTACATTACCATATTGGAGACGATACCTTGCAGTAAAAGACGCTCTCCCTTCAAGGTTGTTGTTTATGTTCTCTGATTGTTCTATATACCTAGTTTCTGCTGTCATATTTTATGCATCGTTGCAATGAAAAGGTTTTGTGTTGCAGTGTGCTTTCATATTGTTAGTTTTGTTAGAAGACGAGAAAAGAAAAGCTTCTGTACTAAAACTGCAGTCTTTATTGGTAATAATTGTTGCAGAAAACATGTCGATGCTGGCCCTTCAAGCTTTCATCCTACTAATTCCTCTTCACCAGGCTCAAGTAATTAATCTCTCACTCGTTTTCTCTTTCTGTAACATACAAAAATTACACGCGCATCTGTTTCAAACATTTTATGATCTCTTTACGAGCATGGTGCCCTGAGTGTGCTCGTGCGTTAGCTGCACATGCACTCCGATTTGGAGAACCTCTATCATTCTCTTTTATGTTTTTAATATGAACTGGAATGTACCCTCTGGATGGACAGATACCAATTTCACATACTGGGACTCTAGAGCTTCCCCTGAAGATATGGAAGATATGTGGAATCATTCTGAAGTATGTAAAGAGTGGACAAAGTCCAAAGAAGAAAGGGGAAAGGTTCGTTTCTCACAGGATAGTGAAAAGAGGCCTTACCTTTCACGAGGGGAAATGAAGGTATATGTCTTCTAATTGAGCAGTTTGACATATATGTTCCCGAACTTACTACTTACACCCTTCTCACCATATTGCATTTGAAGAAGTGATGCTATAAATTTTCTTTCCAGGCTGTTGCAGAAATAATTGTTTCAAAGTACTTCAGCACAAAAGGAATTAGAATTGTAAGTGCGCATAGCTGTTATCCATCACCTGCACTACTATATTTCAACGCCAAGGCAACTTTATTATTGGAGATATTTTTCATATGCTAATTCTGAAAGATATTTTCCATTTCACTGATGCAGCCTCTCGTTTGTGCTGTTGCTGATACCGTGACCATGCGGTTTGTGAACGGTACTGGGAAACGCGTAGGACTAATGGGGGTGGACTACTCAACTGCTTCCTGGCTAAGCACGTAAGTTTGTGACCAAACTTCATTTCTGTATAGACACATTATACTGTCTAATAAAACATCAAATCTAATAATTGTGGCTGTTTTCTGAATGAAGGGAGCTAGGGTATCGAGCATACAGAGTGGATTCACCAGATGATCTAACCAAACCATTTGTTTCTACGTACTTTGGCGTAGCCTATTTGGTTTGGTTATCCGAATATGAAGGGGGGTAAGCACAAAAACATATATCAATCTGATTCAGTGTTGAGTCATACATTTATATTTGTTCAAACAACGTTGGACGCAGGGAGAGAAGTAACCAGTTCATTGTCCAAGCTTATATGAAAGGTCCTGACCACGTCGATCTTGAGGCATCATGTCCAATCTGGCTCAAGTTCGAGCAAGCTCTGAGTTACTATGAAGAGTCCAAGAGGTATCAATGTTCATAACCGAAACGATTTTTGTTTTTTCTGATAGAAAACAAATCTGATTCTATGATTGATTTTGATGGCTCTTTGTTTCATCAGGGATTCAGGAAACTGCATTATCCTATGAGATTCAGGAAGCTGCATTATATACATACACACATAATGGAGATTAAAGGATTAAGCTTGGATTCGTTTGTTTGTAGCTCGAGATTTCCTTTTTGCTGTTTCTTTGTTTTTTTGTTTCTTAATTCTTTGTCCTTATTGTTTTGTACGTGAATGACTAACAGCTCCATAGAAATCAAACTAATGACTCGTTCTTTCAAAATGGTTTTAGTAATTCTCAAACTTTTAAGAACCAAGAAAACTTTAACAAACAGCAAACAGTGTTGGATAATTTGTTACTTTGTTCCCTTAATAAAATACTCGCCTTTAATGACGTACAGTATTTCTTGTAACCAAAAATCTCAAATTTTGGGTTTCGAATTTGAATAGACCCGTATCGAAATCGGTTTAGTATTCAGGTTCGGCTAAACCGGATTTGAACTCCCCTAATTTTTTTACTCATGTCGAGCATAATCTGAGAACGGCGGCTAACGTATTCTTCCACTTTTGTTATTGCCGTCGATAACTTTGGAGTCAAATCTTCGACCTTTTTGTGCTTCTGATCCGAAGAGGATGGAGGAACCCACGTCGGAGCCGGAAGGGGGAATCACCATCATGGCGAAATCTCGCAAAAAGCCAAAGACCTTTGGACCAATTCAATCCCAGAAACTTGATTCCGACCAGATTGCTCCTCAGTTTGAGAAGTTCACAAGTCCTAACCCTAGCTCCGACACCACGTCCGCCGCGAACTTCGAAGAGCTCGGATTAGCCGAGTGGGCAATTGAAACGTGCAAGGAGCTTGGCATGCGTAAACCCACTCCAGTTCAGACTCACTGCGTGCCCAAGATATTGGCCGGCCGGGACGTTTTAGGTCTTGCTCAGACCGGTAGTGGTAAAACGGCGGCGTTTGCTCTGCCTATACTCCACCGCCTCGCTGAAGATCCGTATGGAGTCTTTGCGCTTGTCGTGACGCCGACCAGAGAGCTGGCCTTCCAGCTCGCCGAGCAGTTTAAGGCGTTGGGTTCGTGCTTGAACTTGCGTTGCTCTGTGATCGTTGGAGGAATGGATATGCTGACGCAAACGAGGAGCTTGGTTTCACGACCTCATGTCGTCATCACCACTCCTGGGAGAATCAAGGTTTTGCTTGAAAACAATCCCGACATCCCCCCAGTTTTCTCTAGAACGAAGGTAAACTTTTTCATGCTCCAGTCACATTTTGAGCTATGAAAGTTACTTCCTTTTTTATTTCGTTTTGGATTCGTAGCCTTAACTTCGTGTTTTTGTGGTTTGCTTAATTAGTTCTTAGTGCTGGACGAAGCGGATAGAGTTCTTGATGTTGGTTTCCAAGACGAGCTGCAAGCAATTTTTAAGTGTCTTCCCAAAAGTAGACAAACACTGTTGTTCTCTGCTACGATGACTAGTAACTTACAGACTCTGCTCGAACACTCTTCAAACAAAGCTTACTTCTATGAAGCCTATGAAGGGTTAAAGACGGTTGATACTCTTACGCAGCAGTACATTTTCTTGGATAAAGATGCAAAAGAGCTTTATCTCGTGCACATCTTGTCGCAAATGGAAGACAAGGGGATTCGATCGGCCATGATTTTTGTCTCGACTTGCAGGTCTCATATTCACAGCCTTACCGAGTTCATCTATCAGCGGGTGGTTCCGTTTTGCAAGTTTCTTATTAAACATTGTTTCGTGTTTTAGAACATGTCAAAGGTTAAGTCTTATGCTTGACGAGCTTGAAGTGGAAAATGCAGCTCTGCATTCACTGAATTCCCAGTCTCTGCGTCTCTCTGCACTCGGTAAATTCAAGTCCGGGAAAGTACCGATATTGCTTGCGACGGATGTTGCCAGCCGTGGATTGGACATTCCTACTGTTGACCTTGTCATCAATTATGACATTCCGAGGTAACTCTTGGTGAAGATCTCCTTTCTCTTCGAATCGCTGTGCTTTTGAGGCTTGCTGATATTCTTTACTCTTCGCTTGGCTCACATTAGATATCCGAGCGATTATGTTCATCGTGTTGGGCGTACAGCTAGGGCTGGTAGAGGAGGACTGGCTGTAAGCATTATCACTGAGGTAAAGCAGGAAACCATAGAATTACACGAAACATCGACTCTTAGGTTTCTTGTTCGTGGCCTGCTTAGAATCTAACCCGTACATTTTCTTTTTTGCAGACCGATGTGAACCTTATTCATGAAATAGAAGCGGAAGTTGGAAAACAGATGGAACTGTACAACTACAAAGAAATCACTGACAGTTTAGAAGTCACAAAGGTAAAAATTCGCTCTGTTATACATTAAAGTTTCGTTTCTAATATTTGGCTCAGTCTTGATTTTATACCAGTCATACCAGCTGTTCACCATGGTGTTCTAGTATAAGCTTTAGTTCATCTTGGTATATAAGGAAAGTAAGAAGATCAGTTATTAGCCTAGAGATTTGTCCAGGCGTCTTTTTACTGATTCAAACTTCATGCCATGGCCTGAGGCTTACGAAATCATCTAAATCTGAATCTGCAGGTATCAAAAGCTAAAAGGGTGGCAATGATGAAGATGCTAGACGATGGATTCGAAGACAAGGTCAAAGACAGGAGGAAACAGAAACGTAAAACACTTGCGGATAAAGGGATGCTTAAGAAACGCAGCAAAAGTAGAAAATCCGCAGTAGAAAACTAATGGCTAAAAACATCTTCAAGTTTTGTTCTCGTAACTGCATTTTGATCAGCAAATCTTCGAGACTCCATGTTTATTAATGTTGTTACTTTTACTCTTCTTTAATCGTGATTGTTTACGTTCTCAAATCATCTTGTAAGAATATCAATCACAATTTTCCGCACTAGTAAGAACAGTAACATGAGATTAAACAATTTTCACTGTTGATGCAACGCCTCAAACCAATTTTATTACTTGATTTGTTTTTGGTTTTGGTAAAAAGAAAAGGGAAAGGAGAAAAGGGTCAACAAATATCTCCCTCCTGACCCCAAACACTTAGAACGAGTAAAGAAAACCTAAAAAGAAGAAAGACACTCTGTTTTACTTTGAAGCCTTATTGTGAGCTGGTGGTTTGGATTGGTTCGAGGTTGTTGCAGTTGACATCACACGTAACCGACCGGCTATCTCCGTGAAGGATGGCCGTACCGTTGGATTAGGCGCCCAACATTCCTCCATTAGTATTCTCCAGTCCGAGTCACAGTAACTTGGTATGGTCGGCCTCAGTGTGTTGTTCACTATCCCACCTGCACTTAACCGTAAATGCTATGAGCGGCTAAGACATACTCGTGTTCAATCCGGTGTAACCGATTTGAGACTTAAAAAAAAACTATCAGACAAAATACACACCTATTATAGCACCATAGTGCATATTAGCATATGGTTCCTCTCCGGTTAGAATCTCCCACAAGACTATACCAAAAGAGAAGACATCGACCTGCGGGAAGAAGAGCAAGAAAGAGAAATAACTCCGTATGGTTTCGTTTCCAATAATTATAATCACTATGAGACGTTTTACTCTTACCTTCTCTGAAACTTTGCTGCTGCTACCGTTTAGAAGCTCTGGTGCCATCCATGGTAGGGTTCCTCGTACACCGCCAGATACCAATGTATTTCTTTTAATTTTCGACAAACCGAAATCACCAACCTTGGGAAAGAACAAAATGAGTGTGGATAGTGTAAGACACAAAATATGAGTTTGTTCAAAGACATCACACCGATGAAATTTACCTTGCAGATTGGACGAGAAGGATCTTTGAGGTTCACAAGTAAATTGTCACATTTCAAATCGAAGTGAACAATGTTTTTGGCGTGCAAATACTCCATTCCAAATGCAGCATCCATGGCAATGATTAGTCTCTTACGGCGATCAAGGTGTCTGAAAATTTAAGAATTATAAGCAAAGAATCTTTTTTTAACTGTACATTGAACAGAAAAACTCAGAAACGCGTTATAAGAGAGATTTGTACCTATCTTTCCTGAGCAGAACATGTCTGAGAGAACCATCAACCATGTACTCTGTCACAGTAGCCAATGTTCCACCAGGTCCATCTTTTACAACACCATAAAATGCAACCACATTTGGATGATGAAGCTTTGAAAGAATTTCAGCCTCTCCCCAGAATTCACCAGTCTAGGAAACAAAAAAGAAAGAGAAATTTATAAGCATCCAACGACAAGCCAATGTTAAAAGTATTGCAATTTTAACATACGCAGAAAGACTCACTAATCTCTCTTGTTCAGACGATCGACCAGCAAAGCAACTTTTCTTTATCCTCTTGATGGCAACATCTGATCCCCTCCATTTCCCATGATACACAGTACCGAACGTGCCGGAACCAAGCTCCTTTAGCTCCTCGAGATCGTCATTCATAATGATCTAGAAATAATTAACAACAGAAGAACCAGACCAGGTTAGAAACTGATCATTTCTTTTACTATGACAGACAGATGAGTAAAAGACTATATATAAGCACACTGAAACTGCATAAAACACTGGCCAGATCCTTTTTTAAAATGCAATACAAGTAAAGGTTCTATCAGCTGTAAGGTTTGAAAGTCCATCATACCTGCAAGCCACTTGTATCGTAATCTGCAAGAGACGGACCAAGTGGAGGAAGCCCAGCATTCCTTGTTTCAGACTTTTCATCCTACAAGTATTCATCCTCATTAGTACACACTCATCCTTTTGTTCTCGTGAAATCAAATCTGCCAGAAACTTATACCTCATGTTCACCATCCGGCGTCCTTAGATTCTCAACCATAGCACCAAATTCCTCACTCTCTGTGACCTTCGTCTGTACATCCTCGCCATCTTGACCTAGATTCAGCTGAGGATCCACACGGTTTTCTGCTGAAATGCCATCTCTAGTCAATGGAGCGCCGTGATGCAATTTGGTAATCTGTCCGGCATCTTCCATGTCAGATGGAAAGCCAGGGGTTCTGTCGATATAAGAATCATCTCTTTCGCCAAACTGTTCCTCGGCTAGCTTCCGAAAATAAGACCAATTTTTAGGATCATGATTCTCTACATTCAAACTTACACCGGCTCCTTCATGATGATATGCATTGGCACCTGGTGGCATATCCTCAGAAAGTGCCTTTGCAAATATTTCAGAAAGAAAGTCCTGAGGGAACCGATCATTGATGTCAATAAGAACACCTGACGAACCTTGACTTATGGCTGTGTCTATATGGCTAACATTAGGATTTTCAGTCTCTGTACCTCCACCATTTACCATTCTGTTCTTGTCGGCAGCATCAGGGTCTAAATTCTTTTGCTCATTCGACGAAACAACATTTTCAGAGACTGTTTCATTAACCATGTGCGAATCTTCATGTGATTTACCCTCTCCTTGTTTTGCTGGATCTTGCTGTCCAGTGCTAGCTTGTGAATGAGACATTAAGAACTGAGACCCTATCGAGTCATCAGACTTCGACAAGCGGTTTAGCATTTCTAACTGTTCGCGGGGAATCCTCTCCGAACGATACACCCTCCGCGTGGGCTGTAAAGGCTCCGGATAATCAAGATCGATTAAATTTGACTCAGAGTCAGTATGAGCAAGACCACAGGTACCACTTGATGTTGAAAGCTGATCATCCTCACCAGATACAGGAACCTGCTCAGGTGCAACAGCATCACGGTAGGTAGAAGGCTTCACAGGATTGTTCTGTCGTGGGTCTCTTCTTGGGGGCAACATATGTGCAGCATCCTGGCTAGGTACAGCTGCAGAACCGGATGCCTCCCGAACTTCAGAGTGATTCTTAACCTCATTACTATCTGCTTGAGGAGGATTCTGGCGATCTTTTGCCAAAATCTGACGATTTTCAGGCTCTACATTCTCGCGAACTTTCATCTCAGGTTTTATGTTTAGGTCTCCTGCCTGCACTGCTGCGTTTTGCTGTGTGATGCCAGGGTGAGGGTATGGCTGCCCTTGGAAAGGCATGGAAATGGAGTAATTGGAAGAACTGTGTTCATGATGCATTGGAAACTGCTGTCTTTCTTCATAATATTGTGGGTATATTCCATAGGAGCTGGAGGAAATAGATTGTGGATACTGAAGAGTGGGACTTGGTAGAACAGATTGTGGATACTGAAGAGCGGGACTTGGCGGAATGGACTGAGCGTACTGAAGAGTAGAATGTGGGGGAACAGCTTGCTGAAACTGAAACGCAGCATTGTGTGGAATAGATTGAGGATACTGTAGCAAGGAGCTTTGCGGCGCAGAGTCAGAGTACTGCATAGAGGTTTGTTGGAAATCAACCCCCGTTGATTGCGAGGCGCCAACACCATTGATTCCCTCGGAGTTTCTGCCATCCAGCTCAGATAAATTGTTTGCAGAAAAGCTGTCCAAGCCATTAAGAGTTGAGTTGCTTCTTGATCCAATGTCCATATCATTTACAGCTACAACATACTGAAACTCAGAGTCAACATCACTTTGCTTAACCCCCAGAAGAGAACCATCCAAATCAATGACAGAGAACAGAAACATCCTAAGCTTTTGCGAACCCCCACGGGTTTCCATCTCATTATACTCCTCCATCATATTCTGGAGATCTTCATCACATGATACAGACACCAGGGCGTCAAGATCCTCACCAGGAAGCTGATACTTGACAACATGGGTCCGGTAGTAGATTTCAAGAACCTTTTGCCTGAGCTCCTGCCAAGATATGTCCTTTCTTATAGAAATAATGTGCGTTTCACCTCCAACATACCTAAGCTTCGAATCACCAGGGCGTGGGAGTATTTTCCCACCAAAGCTACAAAGGACCTTAACCTTTGCTGTTAAACTACCTGAAGCTGAAGAAGATGCATATCCATGAAAATTTCCTAAACTTCTATCTTGACACAGTGCAGCTTCTGGCGCTGACTGGATATGCCCAAGTTTATTTCCAAACTCATGAAAGTTTGTTCTCTCGTACTCCCTCATCCCATTCCCCACCATGTCACCAGCTGCATTGGGGTTTGCAGACCTTTGAGAAATCACTCGATCCCGCAGAAACTCTAGAGAAAACTCCTCTCCTGTCTGTATGGAGTAATGAAGCCCTGGCTTCACATCTGAAGCATTCGAATTGGGAGGCCTTGCGTTTGCATTTGTGCTAGTCGTTTGATCGGTGGTAAACGCTTGAGGCACAGGTTCATTCACATATCCAGTAGGTTCCATAGAGTGTTGCTGGAACGGATGCTGTGTTCTGTTTCTATCCATCACAACAACAACAGGTCCCTTCAAAATTATTCTAATTGACAATACCTGAATGATGAATCTTGCATACTGAACAACTATAATGAGCCACTAAAACTACTGAGATGCCAAAATTGCTTTAGAAATTGCAGAACCTCGAAGTAAAAACAGCTGCAATGAAGAAAAAGAAAGTAAGGTTAGAAGCTTTGAATTCTCCGGAAATTATCAAGAAAATGGCAAAACCCAGAGGTTCTTCAGATATATGCGATGGTGGATGAATGAATCTGACAAGAAAACTCCAAAACCATGCTTTTTTATTTCCAAAAACGGCAACTTTTTCTATGGCAGTTAATTCAAAACCTCGATAGAAAAACCTACAGGCAGAAAACAAAGCCCTAGCTCGATATGAAGATTCCGCCATTCACATCGCTAAAATAGCTCAGAAAAAAGAAAAAGAAAAAGAAAAAAAAGGCAAGTGCTTTGAGAAAGAGAGAAGAAGAACCCAGAGAATGAGAAATGAAAAAACAATACCACCAAGGAAAAAAAATGCAGAGCTTGGCCTGTCCGGTGTGTAAATTTCGGAAGGGACTGTGCGAGCTAGCTACAATCAGAACATCTTCTCTTTGCTCAAATCTCAGGATAATACATCAAAAACCCTAACTTCTTCATCTTCTTCTTCTTTTTGTTTTCTCTCACATCCTCTAGTTTTTTCCTCGCTTCTTACTCAACAATGGAAAAATCCGTTTTAAAGGATCAAAGTAAAGAAATTATTTAAAAATTACCAAATTGTCAGACTTTTGTGTAATGAAAAATGGGAAAATACAAAATCTTTAGTGTTAAGATATAGGCTTAACTCCGTCTGACTCGGTTATAAGACCAGAAGAAACGCGAACCGTACATCTTTCGAAAGATGGACATCTGCAGGAAAATAGACGGCTAGGATGATAGAATAAGATCGGTGGAGTATGGAATCAAGTCCCGTAGCTTATGTTATACGGTTTGCATTAAATGGGACTCTCAATATCATCAGATCCTAAATTAATACGAACGTGGGGAAACTTTTTTATATCATTTTCGTTACAACAATGGTTCTCTTTTAATTTCCTTACGTAATGTTCTTTTTTCCCATGGAATAGTCAATTTACAGTTTTCACAATTCTGATTAAAATGGATTTCATATGAATGTATTATGCATTCAGTTTCGGAAATTTCAATATAAGTATAAATAAAAATAACTAAATTAGAGAATGGAACTGGTTTTCGGAAATTTCAATAATAATACAGTATAAATAAAAATAAGTAAATTAGAATGGGACTGGTTTGCATATAAAATCGAATTTTTATTCTTGTTGGAAATGATATCGAAATTTAGGTCCATTATGGAATTGAAGGACCATAACTAGGCCTCGTTTTAGGCCCATTAAGCCTAAACATAAAAGTCCATAGCTCCGTGCTTTACCAACGAGGCTGAGTCAAGTTCCCCAAAACAGAAGATCCGTTAAAACTGAATTAACCGTGACCTGAATTATATACTACTAGATTTGGAGGTAAAAAAATTAAGAATGTTTGGTATACAAGTATATATGATGATGATCCAACAAGAATGAAAACAACAATTTGAAGAAAAAAACATTAAAACAAGGAACCAAAATGTAACAAAGTCCTTATTAAAGCAGTTATGAGTTATACAAAAAAAATTGTCACTAATGTTGTTAAAGCAAGCAAAAAAAAAATACATAAAGAGTTTTTAGGACACGTTCTATATTTCTTCTGTCACCATTAGATATTCATCATCAAGGGGTTTGATACATCGAATATAACACCAACATCAGTGAACTCTTTGCTATGAGGTTTCTGGATCAAAAGCCACTTCAATATAAACTTAAAACAAAATCATTAAGTGTACTATCGGTGACTAAAAGTTTAAACAAGGAGTGCTCATTTCGGTTTAGGGTCCAAATGGCATGTGGCCTCTCCCTCACTGCATGAAAAAAAGATGAGCATAAATGAAAACTAAGTGATTTCCATTGCTCCTTTTTACTACATCTTTCTTCTCACCATGCCACACAGTTGAAGAATCAGCTGTAACAAGTTTATGTATCCCGAGAGATTCAATCACCTTGGTTAAGGTTCTTCCAAGGATACACAGCCAATGATGGACCCACCAGCTGGAATGCACATCGGTTTGGTCTCTCTCCAATTCAGAGGCCTATCCAAAGGGTTACATACCCTCACGACGGGCAGTCTCACAATGTCAAACCTCCCTGCCCCTGACTCTTCCCATTTAAGAACCTTTCCTCCTATAACATAGAGCTCATCCCTTAGAGCCGCAAACCCGTATCCAAACGCCTCTAACTCTCTCGGGTGATTAGGAAGAACAACAGAAGGAACTGAACCAACATTGTACCATTCCCCTTCATCTGTATCCCTAGTCTTGATCAAGCTTTCTCCCCAGTCTACAATCGTGTACACTCTGTCATTTTTCATCACCTGAACAGCAAACTGCATGGCCCTAGAGAAAGGCCAGATATCCTCCACGGTCGACCAAGACATGTCTACAGGATTAAAAACCTCAGATGTGTTTTGCTCCGCGAATCCCACCTGATCACTCAGAACATGAAAGCACCCTCTGTACGATAACCCCGAGCAGTCCATCTGTGGTCTAGGCATCGCTGGTAACTCCTCCCACCTGCAATACCGCTACGTCAGACCCCAAGTTTCATAGTTTCTCTACTTTGATATAAGAAAACGTAAAAGACATATCTTTTTTTTTTATCATAAACCTCAGCAGATGGAGTTAGTGGAGAAACAAACCTATCAGCCACAGGATCATAAACCTCAGCAGATGGAATCCCTCTGGAATGGGTTACATTGCGACCTCCAGCGACATAAACCTTGCCAGCGACAGCAGTACAAGCAAAGTGAGTCCGTGGTGTTCGCATACTAGCAGCCAATCTCCATTCTTTCTTAAACGGATCAAACCTCATGACGTCTTTAGTGACAACAGGCTTCTGATGAGGGAAAGACGATACAGAAGGCGCGTAGCAGCCCCCGATCACAAGAAGACAACTCGAAACGCAAACACAGGCAAAGCCAGAATGATGCCAGCCGTCTTGAACAGACCTAGTTCTAGGCAGTGGATGCCACCGATCAGCTTCAGGGTCATAAGCAACCCACTGGTTCTTAGAACGCTCTGTAAGAACAAACAACCAGCTCCCTGACCATCCGTTTCTAGCTTTGTAACACGAGTAATCTGCGCTACGAACAAAATCTCTCCACCCTCTAGAGACACACTCGAGGGCTCCATGATACCCGTGAGAAAGCTTCGCTAGGCATCTGAAAGCCAAATCATCAGGCAGACCTGGGATAATAGACTGTTCTATGGACTCCCTGAAACACACAAAGTATAACAATCACGATTTGGCTACAACATCGATAAAATGTCAAAGAACACTATTCTTTTTAGAATCGGTTTTAGGAAGAAAAAGATGATTTTGGATCAAGGAGATAAAGGTAAAGGATCTAAATTTAACGTTTTGAGAGCCTAATTATATAGCCAGCTTACATGATTTCGAGCTCGAGAGATTGAAAATGTATTCTGCGATCCCCTTCTCGAACTTGCTTTAGAACGCCCTTTAAAATACACAACTTTCACGGAAGCAAACCACCATCAACAGTACCGAACGAAGAATCGGAAACAGAAATAGCGATCAGACAGGTATATTCAAGGTGGGAACCAAGCACACTCGGAGACAAGCCTCTGGAAACGAGAGAGAAAGAGAGAGAGAGAGAGTAGAGACAAGCCACGGGAACAGAAATGGATAGATCCATCATAATGGGTCAAAAATTCTCAGATATACTAATTTGGTCCTTCACTTTATATATAGTTTCTGTTTCTAAACACCTTCTTTCATAAATAAGTATTAACCCCTAACATCTACGACATGAATAAAACGATGTCGTTTAATCTCAGCTTCGTATAAAGATCTCTTTTTTTTTTCTACGAAAGTCACGGAACTTCCCGGTCTCGGTGCGTGACAGGTCGACTCCTTATCCTCCGATTCACGGTGATTCACCAGCAAGCCCATCTCTTACACGATACGAGCTCCGTGATATCGAAGGTTTAATCAGAGAGGTCCTAGAAATTTTCCTGGTAAGCAATACGATTCCCTTACCGATGTTATATTCTTAATTTCCGAGTGCATTGATTGGGGATAGATCTGTTTCTGAATCGCTCCGATCTTCCCTGATCATGAACTTTCTGATCCTGGATATTGCATATATTTGGCTATTTTTCTGATTATGCTCGTCTTGTTGGCGATTCTTCGTCCGCACATAGTCAAATGTTAATTTTCCGCCTTGACATTCCAGCCAAAGGCCGCGTTTTTGTGTGTACACCAATAACTAATTCGTCGATCTAGTCAATTTTATTCGATCTAGATTAAAAAAAAAAATCAATTCTTATGCATTTGTTGTTGTCGCATCTTGCATACACATCCTTGATCAAGTTAATAATTTACTTGAAAGTGATATGTGGTTTGTATTGGCTTGAGATAGGAATCAGGGTAATGGCGTCTTCGTCAGATTCATGGATGAGAGAATACAACGAGGCTTTGAAGCTCTCGGAGGAAATAAATGGAATGATCTCTGAAAGGAGTAAATCGGCCGTAACAGGTCCTGATGCTCAACGTCGTGCTTCAGCTATACGTAGAAAGATCACCATTTTCGGAACCCGCTTAGAGAGTCTGCAGTCTCTTCTTGCTAAAATTCATGGAAAGCCTATGTAAGCCATTAAGTGTTGTGTTGTTGTTCTTCACCTGTGAATAGATATTTTTTTCTTCTTCTTCTTCTTTTCTTCCATCTGAACATCTACTTACTGACACAGTTCGGAGAAAGAGATGAACCGGCGCAAGGATATGGTTGGGAATTTGAGATCGCAAGCAAATCAGATGGCGAATGCTTTGAACATGTCGAACTTTGCCAATAGAGACAGCTTGCTTGGGTCAGAAATAAAGCCAGATGACACCATGGCCAAAGTTACTGGCATGGATAACCAAGGGATTATTGGATTTCAACGGCAAGTCATGAGAGGTTTGCTGTTTTTATCCTAGTAAACATAACACATATCATGACTTTTGTATTAGCTTCTGTACTGAGTTTGTTCTTCTTTTCGCGAGTTAGAACAAGATGAAGGACTCGAGAAGTTGGAGGAAACAGTCATGAGTACAAAACACATTGCTCTAGCTGTCAATGAGGAGCTTAGCCTGCAGACGAGGCTTATCGTATGTCATCGTGTTTTTACATTCACATTTTTACGTGCCTTCCTTTTGGGATTTCATTATCGTAACAAATCTGGGTTGTATGCAGGATGACTTAGACTACCACGTGGATGTTACTGACTCTCGCTTACGGGTATTATATCCTTCAACTCTTAAATACTTCTTAACATAATTTTGGTGAGTCATAAGTTAAAGTTAGTCCATACATGAAGTGAATTGGTTTCCTCAAAAGTAACCTGATCTAATGATGATCTGTTACTGGGTTGCTCGATTAAAAACCACGTTAGACTAAGCGAATGACTAATTATTAGGCATTGATCTATTCTGTTTGTGTTTCTTATTACAGAGAGTGCAGAAGAGCCTTGCTGTCATGAACAAGAATATGAAAAGTGGTTGTTCCTGCATGTCAATGCTCTTATCAGTGCTCGGCATCGTTGGTCTTGCTGTTGTAATATGGCTGCTGGTTAAGTATTTGTAATCCCAACATTTAGAGAACTTATAAGCTTCTCTCTAGTTCACTTGCCTCCTCTATGTGAATGGTCTCAGTCTATCTCCTGTTTCCACATTTGTGCTTGTGCTTTTCATTCCTTTTCTGTTGTGAGAATCCTTAAAGAAGTATATATTATGCGTGCAGTTTTCAGAATTTTTGAAGTCTTCATAAAGATCAAATAACTAGTAGGTAGTAAAACGTAGAGACATAAACGTATCTGTAAGAGAACTTCCACGAATAAACTTGTCTGAGTTCGTATATGAAACAGTGACATTTGCTAACACCGATTTGCATGTCATCATTGGAAAGAAAAACCATCATGAAATGAAAATCAGTGATTGTTTGTTTGATCACTTTTCGACTCACACCCATTTTCTCCAGCTACTTGATCTTAGCTCACCAGAGAAGAACCTGGGAATGCTCAAGAGACTGTTGGCTCTAGTCAAGCCTTCCAAGGCCGACCACTCATCATCATCCTTAGAAGATATACATTCGGCGAGTGTTGTCTTCTTGGACTCAATCCCGCAACTCTCAGACGTTTTTTCTTCTTTCGTCTCCCAAACTGGTACAATCTCATCGGTCTCTGTTAAAGCCTCTTCTTTCTTCTCCCCATCTTTGCTTGATCTGATAGTGACACTCTCTGTAGACTCTTTGTGTGAATGATTAACGGTTTCTGAAACTTCCATGGATCCTGCTGGTCCTGAGGAATCTTGGAGAAAGAGACATACTACAGCGCAGTCATCGTTCTTCGAAGTAGGATACTTGAGCCTCCACGCTCGTACAGCTGTGTCGACTACGGCACGAGCCGCAGTGTTTCGACTAGGAGCTGAAGCCACAATATCAACAGCATCTTTGTTCGACAAAACATCCCATACCTGCAATTGCACAAACAGATTTAAGTACACAGATTTTGATATAAAACCGCATGAAGAAGAAGAAGAATAATGTTATACCCCGTCAGTGGCTAGAATAATGAACTGATCTCTATCAGTGAGGCGGCGGTAGTTGATATCCGGAACAGAGATTAGACCGTAATCTTTAAGACAGAAGTCTCCGAAAGCTCGAGCCATTGCCAGACCAGGTGAATCGCTGTTCGGTAACCACACACGCGCAACCTCAGGCTCATCTTGCAAGGCAAAGACTCTACCTTTACATTTCTTGATTCTTGCGGATTCACCTGTAAGCACATAGAGAAGAAAGTTAAGACTGTGTTTCCAAGATGATCATTTGGGACAAACATAAGGGAAGATATATATATATATATATATATACTTGGCAAATCGGGTTTTAAGTCTATGGTTAATTGTACAGCGATCAGAGCATTGTCTTCGTCTCTTGTGGCAAGAACAGCTCTTGAGTCACCAATATTTCCCACCACCAGATCCTTACCCTATAAAGGAACAATCAGAGCAGTTAATGTACAGAGCAACGGCAGTGTAAATAACCGATGACCGGACTTTCACCTGTTTGATCACGGTAACCGAAGTTGATCCGCTGCAGAAACAATCGATGGTTGGATGCATTTTTAACTCTTTGTCCATCTGTTGACAAGTCTTGAGCAAAGCTCGTTTCAGCGGGAGATACATTTCGGGAAGTAGCTTTTCGTCATTCTCACGTGGCTGTAACTCACACCATTGCTCTTCTTCATCTATGCAAGTAGCACACTCGAGGCCATTCTTGGAGCCGCTTAGTTCCATCGCCGATGCCGTTTTCAATTGGGTCGATAATGTGAACGGCAACATATCTCGAACTCTCTTTGCAACCATATGACCAAACGGACCATGTCCATCGAATACACCACAGAGCACTGTATCGCTTCTCGAACAGAAATTCTGAAAATTTGAGAGAAAAAAAAAAGTTTCAAGCAGTGAACTTAGTTGAAGAAGATGGAAGAACATAAATAGTAACAACACAGAGAGAATTAGTAGCTTTCTTCAATCGGTGAACCATAATATCAAACAATCCAACATTTCATTTTTTTCCCTAAAGAGGGGAGAGACACAAACCTCCCAGACAAGCATGGCGTCTTGGTTGGTTCCTTTTCTGCCTTGCTGTGTATAAAGACAAGCAATTTCACTTGAACCATTGCCAACAAGCCGACCCACCACCGGTTGAATCTCATCGATTTCGCCGCCGCTATTCAAATCTCTCGGCTTCCTCCGCCGCCCGGAGCCTTGTATCTCCACCGTGGAAGTAGCGTTGCTTGTTGTCCCCGTTTCTTTACTCGTGGTTTTATCAGTTGTAGAATAACACAGTCCCATTTGAAATCCAAGAGAGAAAATCCCAATCTTTCAAAAATAGACAGTTGAGAGAATCTACTAGAGATCTGTTTTTTTTATTTGTCTGAGGTTTGGTCGGCAATAAATACTCAATTTAAAGACTCACAGCTTCCAGTACAACAGCCAAATGGAAAAAAAACTGAGAGAGAGAGAGAGAGAAGACAGACAAATTCACATATTTACATACAAAACCGTAGAAACAATCAAAATCTCGGAAATTGTTTTACGATTCCCTGTTAGAGAAGAGACGCCAAAACTTGAAAACAGACCAGAGCACAAAGTTTTACTAACTCCACCACTTCCGTAAGACTATTCAAAAAAGTGTTTTCCCCAAATCTTTTTGGTCAAAAAAGAATTAGTGGCGAATGAGGTGAAATGTTCAGACAGCGGTCGTAGCTTGGTTCTGCACGACCACGACGTGCACGTGAGATCATTTTTCGCTCTTTAATTGTTTTCTGTTTTAATTTTAAAAGTCAATTTTTTTTTTTACTGATAACATCGTAGCATCAAGAAAATAACAGACTAACCAATTGTAATTTGAAACGCGTCCTTTTAGTCCTCTGGTAGGGTGATGTCATTGATTTTTATAGTTACTATTACTAATTATAAAATTTAGCTGTCATGCATGAACTCCCTAAAATACGATTTCCACACCCATCAATCAAAATAAAAAATGCAAATTCAAAGACCCCCACCCTTCGTAAAATATTGAACAATTGGCTATAATTTGATAACAAATGCGAATAGATTAATACAATATTCTGCCGCCAAAAGAGATAGTTACAGACTTACAGTATTGTGATGACCTTATTCTATGCAAGAAAATGGTTCGTTTAACAATTGATCAGAATTTATACAAGGCCTTGCGACAGCAGCGCTTTGAGCCAAACAAAGCTGAAGCCGGTTCGATACAAAATTACGGGATTCAGAACAAGAAAAGTTTCATGAAAAAACCGTGAGCTGTAAATAATTATCACAATCACGCAACATACGAGTATGACCACAGTTTAGTTAGATCCGTGACACTAGTTTCCTGTGCTATCTAAGATCAAAGATCTAATAAACACAAACTACTAACACGAATAAAGTAAAAGTGGAAAAGCAGATTATTCTTTAAGATAAATATGAGATGTAAGAATAAGGTATGATCATCTGAGATTCTGAGCGGAGTAAAATGAAGGGTCCAGACGAAAGAGGGGAGGAACAAAACATTTTCTTGTGCTCAGATTTGGTTAAAAGGCTCCTTTTTTTGTTGTTGTGGGAACTCAGTCTTCAAAATCTGCTGAGTTCTCTAGCAGATAGTTTGCAGCCAACTCCTCGTTACGGTCACACGCAAGGAATGCCTCTATGACTAATGCTCTGTCAAATCCCATTGCCTCAAGCTGATCAAGAAAATAGGTTTAAGGCAAGAGTAAGAAGGGATGACATAAAAATGATGGTTCGGGTTATAATGATGATGAGGATTGGAATGTATGTACCCGTTGAATCGCTTCTTGCTCTGCAGGGGTAACGTTGACTGCATGGGACATTTCTTGATCGGGTTGGTCGAAAATATCCATCTCCCTGAGAGTTTCGCGCAATCAATAAGAGGCGTTCAGTCATAAGATCACATATATACTTACCGATCTGCAGACTACAGAGTACTTACCCGTCAGATCCTTCATAGGGCTCGTTTAGCAGCTGAAGAAACTCAGCTTGGTTTTCTTGAATTAGCCTCAGAAGTTGGGGGTTCTGCTTTCCGAGCTCCTGAAGCATAGGCTGTAACAGAAGCAGCGATGAAACCATGACATGTTCAGAAGTTATAAAAAGGGTCTAAGTACTAAATTATGGACCCAAGGGTATTATAAAGCAAGATGAAAGACTCGCTTCTTACCTGCAGAATCTGGGGATTCGAATTGACCATGGAGCGTAATTGTTGGAACTAAAACAAATGGAAATGTAACAAGATTAGTGTATGGGGGAAGCTGCATTTCATCATTAATAATGATCACATAGGAGGACCAGGTTGAAATACACCACCCTGAAAGTGGTGAAACAGGTTTCTAATAAAGTATAATTGCCAAAGTTTCAAGTCCTCAATCATTCTACAAGACCTCACAAATAAAAATCCAAGGGGTAAGGATAAAGTAACAACCTGATCATTGCTTCTAAGGAATTCAAGCGTTCCAAGATCTCCAGCACCAGCATCAGACACTGCTTCCTGGGACAACAAAAAAAAAACAAATCTTAGGGCCGTAGCGTGCAACGGGAACTGAACTCATTTCAATGCGCAAAAAAATACCAAGTTCTTACCTGGGGAAACAAATCCAAAGGAGATGAATTAGGTCCCCCGGAGGCAGGAGGAGCGGCAAGGTCTGCACCAGAGGCTGCTCCGGATATGTTAGTTACTGGAACATCAACTCTTTCGGGAATTCCCTGAAAATAGAACAAATTTCAGCAGCTTCGTTCCCTTAAAAAACATTTACAAAACACTCAGTTACAAAGAAGGGGCATACAGAATATAGATAATCCACTGCTCTCTCCGGGTTGTTATAGGCTGCACGGAGTGCGCGAGTAACTGTTTCTTTGTCCCAGCTGCCTCCTCCCATTTCCATTATCTGTTGAACCATTTGCTCAATATTACTGCCACTAACTAAAGTTGAAGCAGCTTCACCCAATGTGTCACTTTGTGCACTACACATACAAATTCAGTTATGGAGATTATAGAGTATCAATAAAACCCTCAAACATATAAACTCAAGCAAGTTTTATTAAGGAAGATAACTTTTATCCGATTATGGCAATAGCAAAACTTACGCCGGTTGTTCTTGAGCTGAGGTAGAATTTGAAGCTGGCACAGCTATAGACTGGGTTGACGACGGAGCTGCAGGCTGGTTGGTTGATACAAGCTTGTATTTAATGAACCGAGAAATCCAGATGGTAATTGCATAACTCCCAAACAAGAACAGATATGTAAGAAAATTACCGTAGTTGAAGATGTGGTCGTGGAAGTAGGCTGTGAGATAGGAACAAAGTTTTTTTACTGAGAACACTCGAATGAGAAGTAAGTGATTTGCAACAACACGAGGAAACAAGAAATACGCTTACCTGAGCAGAAGATGAACCAGCTGAACTTGCAGTTTTGTTCTATCAATTGCAAAAGAAAAAGTCAGGATATTGTCACCTCGACACGGACTAAGTATTATATGTAATTTTCAGTAACGACTATTTAATAACAAAGCATGCCATAACAGCCAAAGATTGCAATACTTCACACAGGTTATCTTGTAGCGTTTCTTAACCTATTATATTTTCAAGCTTTCTACCAAAATCTTTTCATGTAATTGTTTCTGATGCCAACTTAGAGTGTCTCAGAAAATGCATCTTATGCAAACATTTAACCTCATAAGGAATGAAATAGGTACCTTGCTAAGCATGACAACGAGAAAACCCTCCTCGGTAACCTTATTCTCCACTAAGGTGGTTTCATCTTTCAAAACCTTTCCATTGTGAATCAACAATTGCTGCCCACATGGATAGTTGTCTTTGCTCAGTGAATCTTCAATATTCTTTTTCACCGCCATTATCTTACAATACACAAAGCACACCGGATTTAGACAATTCAGAACCCATACACATATACACTCCACTCAACAAGACAAATTAATAGAAAAAACTTGAAATTCTGAATCTAGCATATAGAAAGCTGTCAAATTGTCATAACCCAGATTGGTATTGACGCACGGGACTTACTCTAGAAGATATCTAAATTTACTTATTTCCTATACAATATTACACGTAAATTCGAAGGAATGAAGCGGAAAATACAGAAGAAGAAGCACTAACCGTGTCGGTGGGCTGAACCCTAATTTCAAATTGGCTGCCCTTGAGAGTCTTAACGTTGAGCTTCATGTCGACGAATTGAACCAAGAAGATTTTACCGGCGGCGTCGGGGGCAATCCGGCGAGGGACGACGGCAGGGAGCGAGATATAAGAGTGACCTAAAAGAGCGCTTATGCTAACAACTCTAGACTTTTGGCAAACAGTCGCAATCAACAAAGCGTTTCGGATTTTAAAACGCGGCAAGACCAACCCACGTGCGATTCACTGCAAAGATCCCTCAAGTGCATCGCACGTGACACACACACGGCCTAACATATAAATATTCCCAAAATTTTCATTTTTCATTTGTAATTATTTAGTTTAAACATTTTTAAACTAAGATAAACATTAAATTTCTCCATATTGTGACAAGAATGTGAATATTCACGATGTAATAATTGAGGATTATGTTGATTTATAATTTTATATAACAAAATATTCTACACGAGACGAGGCGAAATTTACGAGAAAGGAAATATTTATATATTTATATTTATTTTACAAATGGACCAAGAAAGGCCATGCGTGAGAAAGCAGCACACTAATATGATAAGTCAAAAGATAAATATGTTATTTTACGATCTTTACAAATTCAAGATTCAAGAAAAGTGTATCAGAATCTCTGGTGGAATTATCAAGCTCAGAACTCACGGTCAGGGAAGAGAATCGGAGCAACAAGAGACCAGATGAAGAGACCAGCGGTGGCCCAGCTGGTCACAACACGAACCCAAACAGACGGCCACCCGACATCGACCAGCTTTCCACTTTCACCGACCGAAGTTGACCAACCAGTTAAGAGCATTGCAGAGTACATGCTCGCGAGGGAGAAGATGATGTGGAAGAATGCGTATGAGTACGTCACTGGCTTCTTCTGCTCTTTCTCTTCCTTGTCTTCTGCTTTCCCGTCTAGCGGAAGCAGAGGCTTCTCTGAACGTTTTCAACAAAGCAAAATCCCTTAAAAAAATTAGACGCAACTCAAGCACTCAAACAAGGTTTCAAACTTCAATCCAAATTTCAATTCAAGAGCAAGTTAACATCGATATCACGGAACACTCAGTTCTGTTTTCAGACCTCTAATTCCAAACATAAAGCAGACGATGTGAAAACTAAACTTAAACCAAAACAAGAAACGGGATTTGGGAGAAGGAGTTTTTGCTGGAAACATACCTGCACGGGGAGAATCAGGTGGGGAGAGAAGCGTAGTGGAAGAACCAGCACGAACCGCGGAATACACGACAGAGAGAACAGTTGTGAGTAACCCAATTGTCATGGTGCCTGTTGAAACAGCTTTGGAGTGTTTGTGGAGACCATTGCATTCGTAATCTCGGGGTTCACTTGCAAGTCCACTGTAACAGAGGTACATGCAGTAGAAAGATATAACTGATGCTGGTAAAATGCTTCCACCGACCTGCAACATAAAGGTTAATATGGCTTCATTAAACCTGAAGATGAGAAGCAACTAAAATCTCATATAAGAGAAACTAAAGGCCTTAAAGTCCAAACTTACAGCGGGATGCAAAACTACAACAGCAAAGACGAATACGAATATCAAAGTCATGACAATGAAGAAAGTGTTGAGTCCACAATCATGTTCAGATGGAGTAAACCAATGGAAGAGAAGTCCAGAGAAGACGAATGTTGCCAAGTAACATACCAGAGAAACAACGAGCAACGCAGCATACCTGTACATAAAGTCCAGTGCTTAGATTAGCAGTGGGATGATAAAGCTACACATAATGATTGCAAATATATATATACACTAACCAGAACTGCTCGTCGTAGCCAACCCATGTGTCATTCCATCCATGAACGAAATCCAAAAGAAGCACAACTTGAACAAGAAGGAAAAATCCAGCACCAAACTTTGACATTGACTCTGAAAGATGTTGAAATTGATTCTCATTAGTTCTAAGTTAATTACTTCATCAGGAGCATGCAGACGAGATAATATGAGCAATGGTAGATGGCACTTGCCATAAAAGCTGATGATTTCATTCGGAACGAAGAACATTAAGATGACCAAAATGAACCAACAGATGACTTTCATCATCCAACCACCGTGGTGTATACCATCACGAGGGTCTTTTTGAGTTTTCACACCAATCATCATGACTGACAGAATTGAGAAAAACACGAAATTCCCTAAGCTGACACGCAACACAGCATCAGTCTCGAACCACTCCCGGTCAGGTGTCTTGTGAAAATGGTTAATCCCTGCACAGTGTCAAAGATTAGCTCCGCAAGCTACAATAGTCCAACTGGAAAGACAGAAAAAGAACAAATACAAGGACATAAGAAGAAAGAAAAAGCTTACAAGGGAGCTTCTCCATGAGAGGAGCAGCAACTTCACGGAGAATCCATGAAACGATCAAAGAAAGTGCAAAGAGACCACAGTAAGCAATTCTTGCAGAACGTCTGCTGATACTAGAGACCACAGTACGGCAAGCGTCGCATGCACAAGCAGCACAGCACGATGCGAGACAAGAAGCTGCCCACATCTTCGAAGATCAAAGCTTGGATTCAATATTCAGCTGCTAGTGCGAAAGAAAAAACAAACACATATTATTTAATCATTATCAAATTATCAAATAAAAAACCCTAATTTCGGATGAAGACGGTAACAAATACGGCTTTGCTACACCGAAACGAAAATTAATCAATTTTATCATAAAGAATTAGAATTACTTACGAATCGACCTTATTAGATTGGAATTGGATAAAAAAAATACTGAATTTCCCCCAAAATTTGAGACGGGATCAAAATTCCCGATGATAATTTTTCACCCAGGAAACTAGTTTTAGTGATCGGATTTAAGCTTTGGAAGAAAAGAAACAAAACCCAAATCGCTTCAGAGAGAGAATATAAAGATACCTTGGTGATGGATCAAAATCTAGAGCTTTCCTCTCCTTGAAAAGTAGAACGAACAACTGGGTGTTTTCCTTATTCTCGCTGATGATTTCGGACTTTTGACCAGCTAACAACGAATTGAGAACCATAGATACCAATATAATGATGAACTTTCATATTAAGCCCACCAATGGCCCAATACATACCCAATACATCTAATATATATCATTGTCATTGTCCAAAGATCAGTGTTTAACAAATCATGATGCTTGTTGATTTTAAAATTCAGCATCTGGTACATACAAATGAAAAACGAATTTGTGCCCTCCTGCAATGTTTGCTTTTGCTTTTCGTAATTCGATTGTAATTGAGTTCTAAGACTTACACAACAAAAAGTTCATACATGTCACTAGATATATACTATAGTATGTGTTTCAGTGTTGTTTGTAAACACCCTCTGGATGCTGCAAGGGTCAGATCGTAGGTAAATGCCATCTAGAACATGCCAATCATTTTATCCAAAAAAAAAAAAAATACGTGTGCCCATCATCTTAAAAGACAAAGCCAATGGAGTGGATGCTAAACACGCATGAAATCATTATTTCCTCTCTCTCTCTCTCTCTCTCTCTCTCTCTCTCTTTCCTTTTTTTATCTTTTGATTTTTGTATATAAAAATCCCTAAATTCCCGTCGTATGTAACGGACTTCATAAAACCGCGTAAGGCGACATCCGGCAAATCGGCCCCCGCTCGAGCCAATCAAGCTACGGATGAGATTGATCTCTCTCTATATATATCGGAAACGCAACGCCTAGCGGCCGACTACTTTTTGGTGTCGTCGGATTTGCGTGTCGACGGAGCTGGAAGCAGCTCTCTCTTCTCCGGATCTCTCACCTGTTTCTGTTTCACCGGTTCGTTTTCTCAACAAAATCATCACCTGCTTCGGATCTATTCCCTCGATTGCCGGCGTAACATTCTGTATTGTGTGTCCTTCGATTGATCTCCCATTTTCCTCGAATCTTCTTTTAATCCAAATGTGCATTGACGAAGAAAGGTCGTTGTTGTGATTTGACTGAAAATGACTTTATTGCTTGTCTTGCGATTGTGATTCCGATTACAAAGACTAAAATGCCGTTTACAAATTATATTTACCTCGTGGGAACAGATGGAAACGCCATTATTCTGTCTCTCTCGCTAGCTTATCTCGATAGAAATCCGAAATTATTGGTAGCTATATAAATGGTTTTTGAAGGAAAAAATAGTTCCAAAATGTACATTCAGTCTTATTGAATCTCATCTCCATATCCTGTTTTGGGTTTTTGTGCAATGTGTAAATGATTCTGTGTGACGATTTTGCAGGCTGGTTAATATCAAGCAGCCATGGTTCTTGATGGGATTGTATCTTCACCGTTAAGGAGACCGCAGTGTCTAAAGAAGCAGTGGGAAGAGTTGGGAAGCTGCTCCACGGTTATTCAGAGGCATCGATATCTCTTAACAGCCTTGCTTCTTTTGGCATTCCTCTGCTCTGTTTATCTCTACTTTGCAGTCACTTTAGGTGCTAAGCACTCATCGTGCCATGGCTTGACCGGGAAAGAGAAGGCAATGTGTCAGTTACAACATGTCCAAACTATCTCCAAAGGGAAACTCAAATTCTTCTAGAGTGTCATCGGCCAATGGTAGCTGAAACCCACCCCCCATTATTGTTCTCTTGTACTAAAACATTCTTTTTGTTTTTTTTATTGATTCTATACTGCAATGTCTGTGTATCATATTATTACATGGTGAAAAACCAGAGATTTATAATCGAAAAGATGTTCTTATATTGAAAAAGAAAAGACCTTTACAGGATCCGTTGAGGAACCATTGGTTTGGGAGATACACTTAAGCGTATTCTTTGTTGTTGATTTACATGGCTTGATTCTCTTGTTCGTCGTTTACCAAATGGACTTGTAAATCTTCAGGTGATGAACGGATCCTCTCTAGCTCAATTGAAACCTCTCTCATGTTTGGTCGTTTCCTGCCTTTTCGGCTAAGACACTTTTGAGCGAGTTTTGCCACCGCCATCACTTGGCCCAGCTTGCTTTCGTCTTTGATTCGACCATCAATGATGTCAATCACTCTGTTTTCTTTCATGGCCTCGAGGAAATGAGTAGCCAAGCCTCTGCCTTCTTCAGACCGGATATGGGACAACGTCTTTTCTCCGGTTATGAGCTCCACCAGGACAACCCCGAAACTGTAAACATCGCTCTTGTCAGTGTATTGGCTTGACAAGAAGTACTCTGGATCCATGTACCCAAAAGTGCCTGCAACTAGTGTTGTCAGGTGAGTTTGATCTATGGTTATTGATCGTGACGTTCCGAAATCAGATACTTTGGCTCTGTATTTCTCGTCCAGTAGTATATTGGTTGTCTTGATATCTCTGTGGTATATTGGAAACGATGCAGCTGAGTGCATGTATGAAAGTGCTCCCGCGATCTCTATGGCTATGCGAAGACGAACTTCCCAAGTCATCGTGTAATCATCGAATTCGTCGTGCAGACGCTTGAACAGATCTCCATTGGGAATATATTCGTAAACCAAGATTGGGACTTCTGTCTCCAAACAACATCCCAAGAGTTTCACAATGTTCCTGTGGTTAATCTGTGAGAGAAGAACGACCTCGTTGATGAAATTTTCTAGCTTATCTTCATCCACGACTTTGGATTTTTTAACCGCAACGATCCTTCCGTCCACCAGCATCCCTTTATACACAGTTCCCTGACCGCCTTGCCCCAGCACTCTCTTCACGCTGAAGTTATCGGTGGCTTTCTTCAACTCCTCCGAGCTAAATATCTTCGACATCTCAACATTTCCGTCATCTGTTGTAGTTAGTTGTTGCTTTAACAACAAGCCTCCATTACGTTTGAAGAACTTCCTGTTATGTATGATCCTCCTCCGGTTTCTTATAAGTAAAAACAATACGAATATCCCAACAACTAAAACCATTAGTCCCAACAAACCTATAAGAACCCCTGCAGCAACCAAGAAAAACACAAATTACTTTACTGCCATGAAGTCTGATAGTTGCAAGGTACCATTGGAACTCACCTTGTAGCACGAGAGATTTGGCCGGCTTGATGATCATCTCGGGTCTGGGTTTGCACATGTACGCCGCTCCAGGCATGTTCACGCAAGTACTGCCTTCTTTACAGACATTAGGTTCTTTGCAACCATCACCGTCTACATATACATCAATCATAAATATTAATGATCTGATATATGATTCTGATTAATAGTCAAGAATTCAAGACCACACACAAAAAAACAACCACTTACCTATGCAGCCCCCTCGAAGGTATGGGTTCCCTGTGAAGCCATTGTTGCAATAGCAGTTCCTATAACTCATTTCGTTTAAGTAACCATACTCGCAACTGCATTTATCAAAGGAGGTGTAGGAACTGTAACGGGTCATATTTCTACAACCTAAGGGGCTCCTAAAGCGAGAATCTGAGGTAGCAAAGTACCAACCTAGCTCCACCACCACATATCCCTGAGAATGAAACTGTTCTGGCTCCGTAACATTTATCGGCGAGTACCTCTTGTTAGTCAAGAATGCAACTCTGCACCCTTCTTCTCCCGTGGCATCTATCTCCACACCTATAACCTGTGGACGCTCCACCGGTAACCTCGCCTGGCAGCATTTGTACCCATCATACATCGAGTTTGTTACTTCTTCACCACTATTTCTCTCTTCGCAGCTCGATTCACAGCCCAAGATCTCTGAGTCAATATCCGTCATCAACGCCTTGGTACCGCAACCAACCGCCACGAGGCGAATCTCGTCTGTGAGGAAATATGGGCTGCCCTTGCCCGTGACGTTCAGATCCGGTAGCGACTTTTTGAGTCCTTGGCTACTATTACTAGAACAACCCAAAGAAGTCACAGGACCTTTGATGTGAACCAGTCCGTATGGTTCGTTGCTCTCTGCATTAGAGATGTTGACCACTTCCCGGTTGATCCGTGAGAGGAACGGAACCGTTGTTGTGTTAGATCCGGAAGTGGTGGTGTTGCAGACAACCTCGTACCAGCCGTTGAGATAGCAGTCCTTCCCGCCGATTCCGAACGGGAATGGGATCGAGATTCCTCCGCAGGTTCTGTTACAAGAAGCTGAAGAATTACTATTTTGAGTTGTTGCCGCTGATGAGTGGTTGATGAGCAAAGTAAGGACAGACGCTACAATACACAGGAAGTTGTAAGTCCTGGTCTTCATATTCTGTTTCTGTTTTTTGTTCTTGATATGATCAATCTTAAATTCTTAATATGCTTTCCTAAGAGAAAAAAAAAAGCCAAGGAGCCAGAAGTCTAGAAAGTAGGGGTGGGCAAAATATCCGTTATATCCGTTTCAAACCGATATTTGCTTCGATTCGATTCGAAAAATCCGGATATCCGTAAAGCTTCAAAGCAAAGCAAATAGCAAAATGTAGTATTCGTACAAAATGGAGCAAATAACAAATATGTTTTTAGACAACGTCAGATATCCGATCCGATCCGTATCTTTATAAATTTATTATATATTAGTATATCTTATCATATATATATCAATTATATTATAAATTTTTATTAATATACTCTCGGTTTTCTTCCTAAATTTTCAATTGTTTATAAATTATTTAGATTATATAAAATAAATGACTAAATAACCATTCATAAAAAATAAATAATATATTTAAACTTAAAATATATTAATAAATTATAATTTATTTGATATTAGTTAATAAATATCAACAAAGGTTTTTAGTAAAGTTTAATATTTAAAGTTTCAAATAGTTAATATTATTTTTAAATATAAAATAATATTTTTTCCTCATTTTAATTTTATAGGTTTAATTTTTATAGATTTTTTATAAAATAAAATATTTTCTTTTAATTATTTTCACTTAACAGTTTAGATAAAAAATATTTTTTATAATAAAAATTGATGTACTTTCAGTTTTGTGTATATTAAACGGATCAAACTAAATATTCATAAATATCTGTAAATATCCGTAAATATCTGCAAATACTTGTAAAATTTTCGGATATCCGAAAATCCTGATATCCGTATATTTTCGGAGCAAATCAAATCATTAAATTAAATATCCGTTAAAAATGGAGCAAACCACAAATACTTAAAAAATTTTGGATATCAGATCCGTGCCCACTCCTACTAGAAAGAAGCGTAAAGCAAGTTACAAAGCATAAAAATGGATAATCGTAATACAAAAATTAAGTCAATGCCATGAGGGCATCTATTTTAAACGGATGACTCAACCTTGGATTATAAAAGTCCACTCTTAAATTCTGCAGAGCATTTGAAGGTAGACCAAACCTATCAACACATTTGAGTATTTGACCATGTTCGTTCATGATACAAAATAATGTTGACCATAATCACGTTAGCTCAATAGTCAAATGGACCCATGACCAATCAAATGTAATTCAGGTAGTGGGGATCACATGGAACGAACTGTTGACGTGTACATTTTTGTTTTTAACCAATGAAACAATGCCACCTGGTAGAAGTAATTTATTGGAAAAAAAGTTGTGTCCCATATTTCAATGGCGGAAGTAAGACCAAACCGCCGTCCGCCGTTGATATCGGAGATTGCTGCTGCCGTCGAAGTTTGCCGTTGAAATCGAACTTAGACTTCACCATTTTTCATGATCCAATTAAGTTGTTTTTTTCCTTGATTCCATAATATTGCAAAATTATTACATGGTGAAAACCAGAGATTCGTAATCGAAAATAAATATTTCTTTTTTATCAAATGAGGATACATATACATATATGCACCAGTGATTCGAGTCGATCATCACCATGTTCGTAGAGGAACTAATGCCTCAACGTCAGACGTTGGGGATGCATTATTAAACATGGAGGCTGGAGCAGTCATACCAACATCCCAACTATCATCAATGTTGAACTCCATGGCTTGATCTTCTTCATCATCGTCTTCCTCAATATGACCCTCTGGTTCATAAGGTGATGAACGAATCCTCTCCAATTCAATTGAGACCTCTCTCATGTTTGGTCGCTTTTTCCCTTTTCGATTTAAACACCTTGTTGCGATTTTTGCCACAGCCATCACTTGGTCAAGATTGCATTCATCTTTGATCCGTTCGTCAACGATGTCAAGAACTCTGTTCTCTTTCACGGCCTTGACAAAATGAGCTGCAAATCCTCTGTTTTCTTCAGACCGGACATGGGAGGACGGCTTTCCCCCGGTTAAGAGCTCCACGAGAACAACTCCAAAACTGTACACATCACTTTTGTCTGTAAACTTGCTTGATTGAAAATACTCTGGATCCACGTACCCAAAAGTACCTGCAACTTGAGTTGTCAAGTGAGTCTGGTCTATGGTCACCGATCTTGAAGTTCCGAAATCTGACACCTTAACTCGGAATTTCTCATCTAATAGTATATTGGTGGTCTTGATGTCTCTGTGGTATATCGGGAAAGATGCAGCAGAGTGCAAATAGGACAAAGCCCCAGCGATATCGATGGCAATGTGAAGACGTACTTCCCAAGTCATCGTGAAATCGTCATATTCACCATGAAGACGCTTGCCTAAGTCTCCGTTGGGAACAAACTCATAAACCAAGACTGGAACATCCGTCTCGAGACAACATCCCAAGAGTTTCACAATGTTTCTGTGGTTGATTTGTGCGAGAACAACAACCTCATTGATGAACTCTTCAACCCTGTCTTCGTCCACAACTTTCGACTTTTTCACAGCAACAATTCTACCATCAACCAACATTCCCTTGTATACAGTGCCTTGACCTCCTTGCCCAAGAACCCTATTCTTGCTGAAGTTATCAGTAGCTTTTTCCAACTCACTCGAGCTAAATATCCTTGACATCTCTACATTGCCTTCTTTTCTGGCTAGCTGTTGCTTTAACAACATACCTCCGTTACGCCTGAAGAACTTTCTCATTCGGATCATCTTCCTACGCTTTTTAAGGAACTTGTACAACCCGAAAATTCCAAAGGCGAAAAGCAACAGTGCCGAACCTATAAGAACACCTGCACCAACAAAAAAACTAAAATGTAAAGAACAGAAAAATAAATAGGGATCCTACACAAGACGCTCAAGATAATAAACTAAAGTTGACTCTTACCTTGAAACACCGGCTTGAGCTGCTCTGGTTTCTTGGGCTGGCACTCAAACCAACCGCGCCTGTTCACACAACTTTGGTCTTTACACCTTTTGCGTCCTTCTTCTAGTTTACATTCATCAATATCTGTAGATTTGGTCCATTATCAGCAATAATCCTATTGTTGCCCACAATATAATGTTAAGATTAAGAAGAACATCAATCTCTTACCTACACATCCACCTGGAAGGAACGGGTTCCCTGTGTAACCCATGGAGTTGCAATAGCAATTCCTATAGCTGAATCCAGAGAAGTAGCCGTACGAGCAGATGCAACTCGTCTCGGACGAGTACGCGCTATTATCTGATGCATCTGACACGTTTTTACAACCTATGGGGTTTAAAACACGAGAATCCGAAGTATCAAAGTACCATCCTAGCTCTACCACCGCGTATCCATCGCCATGAAACTGTTCTGGCTCCGTAATATTCAAACTCGAATACTTCTCGCTCGTCAGAAACGCAACTCTGCATCCTCCTGCCGTTGTGTTGCTGCCTTCGGGGATCTCTAAATTGACTCCGATTACTTGTGGCTCCCCTTCCGGTATCCTCGTCTGACAACATTTATCACCATTGCAAATACTGTTTCTTGCTTCGTGGCTGCTGTTTCTTTCGCTACAGCTTGACTTGCAACCGATGATCTGTGATTTGACATCCGTCATAACCGCCTTGGCGTTGCAACCAACCGCCACGAGTTGGTTCTTGTCCGTGAGAAAATAAGGGCTGCCTTTGCCGGCAACGTTTAAAGGCGGCGGTGTAAGCGGTTGAGATGTTCCGGTAGAACAGCCAGAGGAAGTTACGGGGCCTTTGATGTGAACTACTCCGTAAGAATAGTACTCTTGAGCGTCTGGAAGAGAGATGTTCACTAATTCTCTGTTGATCCTTGAGAGAAACGGAACAGAGGGGCTGTTACAGACAACCTCGTACCACGGGTTTAGATAGCAATCTTTCCCACCGACACCGAACGGAAATGGAATAGATATACCTCCGCAGACTCTGTTACACGGATCTGGAGGTTTTCTTGCTGATGTGGCGCCATTGATGAACAGAGATAGGACAGAGATTAATAGAACAACACATAGGAGATTGTGAGTCTCTGTTTTCATACTCTTGTTCTTGTCCTCTCAACTTGATCTGACCTTTCGGTCTCCTATTCTTCTGTAATGAAGAGAAAAAAAATAGAAATCAAAGACTGCATAGTTGGGTGAAAATGTCAGTTGAGATGGAAGGCGTGAAAAGAGATGCAAAACAAAGTTGACCAAAGTAGTACAAGCCTTAAAGTCAACGGATTCATGCTATGGATAGATAGATGACTTTCTTAGTTTTCAACCAATGAAGCGAGGCCATTTGGCAGAATGAATATTCGTTTTCTAAGTGGGCCCGAAAGTGTTCAGACAAGTAGAGAAGTTGAGATGCAAGACGATATGACGTGGCTAGCCAATAGATGACGTGGATTATTTTGGGTTCCATTTTTGGAAGGTGTTAGAAAATTTGAACGCGAAAAGACGCTTATCTGGCCCACAATTAATTGAAGAAAGAAACAATGTCGGAAGTCGGAACTGTGGAGGAGCGAGACCGCCGTCGAACCGAGTCTCCCCGTCTTCGGCGGAAGAGAATAAAGCCTCCGAAATAGGTACAGATCTGGAAACTTAAACCTTACGATTCCAACGAACACGAGTGTTTCTGTTGACTCCGATGGTTTTTGATTAATCACTATACTATACATCCTCGTACTTCTAAGTTCCAAAGTTAGCATCTCAGGCAACACAATTTTCGAATTTAGAAGATTTTCCTTCCTTCTCTTTTTGTTTTTCTGGTTGTTTCTGAATATTTATATTTTACGTTTTCCCTTTGGTTATCTCAAGTTTAGCGTTGTGATAAACAAACAGTGAGAGATTATCATTGTGGCTGGCGACAAAAAAAAGAAAGTTGTGGCACGCGTTATACACTTATTAAGTTATTAGCACGCGTTATATCTCTAGCAACGCATTGAATCATCTTTAAACGGTTCAGAAATTATCTTTTTGTTGATTATCATAAGTTGATTGATCCTCGTCGTCTTCGTTTTCGATATAGATATCTAAATCTTCAAGTGATAATCGGATCCTCTCCAGCTCAATGGATACCTCTCTCATGTTTGGCCGCTTCTTTCCTTTCCGGCTAAGACACCTTCGAGCTAGTTTTGCTACCGCCATTACTTGCTCAAGCTTGTCATCGTTTTTGATCCGAATATCAATGATGTCAAGCACTCTGCTTTCTTTCATAGCCTCGAGGAAATGAGTTGCTAAGCCCTTTCCTTCTTCAGACCGGACACGGGACAGTGGTTTTTCTCCGGTTATGAGCTCCACCAGGACAACACCGAAGCTGTACACATCGCTCTTGTCAGTGTATTGGCTTGACAAGAAGTACTCCGGATCCATATACCCAAAAGTGCCTGCAACTAATGTTGTCAGGTGAGTTTGATCAATGGTTACCGATCTTGACGTTCCGAAATCAGACACCTTGGCTCTGTATTTCTCGTCCAGTAGTATATTGGTTGTCTTGATATCTCTGTGGAATATTGGAAACGATGCAGCTGAGTGCATGTATGAAAGAGCTCCCGCGATCTCAATGGCTATACGAAGACGCACGTCCCAAGTCATGTTGTAATCATCGGATTCGTCGTGAAGACGCTTGAACAGATCTCCATTGGGAATATACTCGTAAACCAAGATTGGAACTTCCGTCTCTAGACAACATCCCAAGAGTTTCACAATGTTCCTGTGGTTAATCTGTGAGAGAAGGACAACCTCATTGATAAACTCTTCCAGCTTGTTTTCATCCACAACTTTGGATCTTTTGACCGCAACTTTGGATCTTTTGACCGCAACCAAAAACAACAGTCCCAACAAACCCATTAGAACCCCTGCAGCAACAAAGGAAAACATAAGGTACACTACTTCTCTGTTCTAGTTCGTTTCATAGTAGACACATACACAAGCTGTTGTTTTGACTAACCTGCAAGCACAGGGAGTTTGGAATGTTTGGTTGGCTTTGGCACGCACCTGTACCCTCCAACAAGGTTCTCACACGTGCCTTCTCCACACTTGTGTGGTACTTTGCATTCATCAATGTCTATACATATTGGAATCATAATTACAGAGTGTGTGTGATTGACGGTCAAGATTACAAAAGAAAAAAAAACAGGCACTTACCTACGCATCCGCCTCGAATGTATGGGTTTCCTGTGTGGCCATTGCCGCAATAGCAGTTCCTATAATTGATCCCGGAAAAGTAACCGTAACGGCAAAGGCAGTTGTCCTCCGCGAAGTAAGACCCATTAGAACGGGTCAGGTTTATGCAACCCAATGGGTTCCTAAAGCGAGAATCCGAAGTATCAAAGTACCATCCTATTTCTACCACCGCGTAGCCATCAGCATGGAACTGCTCTGGTTCAGTAACATTTGACGGCGAATATCTCTTGCTCGTCAAGAACGCAACTTTGCACCCTTCTCCTCCTGTAACATTTTTGCTCTCTATGTCGACACCTATTGCTTGCGGACGCTCCACTGGTATCCGGGCTTGGCAGCATTTGTAACCATCACATATCGAGTTTGTTACCTCTTCACTACTCTTGCTCTCTTCACAAATTGATTCACAGCCTAAGATCTCAGATTCTATATCCGTCATCAACGCCTTGGTACCGCAACCAACCGCCACGAGACGGTTCTCGTCCGTTAGAAAATATGGACTTCCCTTGCTTGTGACGTTCAAATCCGGCAGCGTTTTTTGTAGTTCTTGACTGCTATCTCTAGAGCAATCCAAAGAAGTCACAGGAACTTTGATTTGAACCAGTCCGTATGGCAACCTGTCTGGAAGAGAGATGTTCACCACTTCCATGTTGAGCCTAGAGAGGAACGGAGCATTTCTGTCGGATCCGGAGGTGCTGTTACACACAATCTCGTACCAGCCGTTGAGATAGCAGTCCTTCCCGCCGATTCCGAAAGGGAACGGGATCGAGATTCCTCCGCAGGTTCTGTTACAAGAAGTTGAAGAAGTGTTATTTGGAGGTGTTGCTGCTGATGAGCCATACATGAGCAGAGTTAGGACAGACGCTATAATACAGAGGAAGTTGTAAGTCTGTGTATCCATAACTCTGTTTTTCTTTTCTGATCAATCTGCTCTTTTAGATGAAAACTTGAGTACTTGTCTGACTTTATCAAAAGGTCAACGAGAAGTGTAGAAAGAAGCGTGAAACAAGTTACAAAGCATTGAAAAAGCTATTAAAAATTGAAACTCTACGCACTGAGGGGTTTTGTTTTAAATTAATGAATGGACGTTTAGACTATAAAAATCCAATCTTTTTGTTATGCTGACCATTTGAAAGTAGACCAAAAGTGAAAGTAAAACCAGAATCATTCTCTGGTGATGATTTCTTTCATCACGAAAATCTCTTAACAGGAAGTATCCTGGATCCATGTACCGAAAAGTGCCTGCAACTAATGTTGTCAGGTGAGTTTGATCTATGGTTATTGATCGTGACGTTTCGAAATCAGATACTTTGGCTCTGTATTTCTCAGATACTTTGGCTTTGATCTATGGTATCTTCAGGTGATGAACGGATCCTCTCCAACTCAATTGAAACCTCTCTCATGTTTGGCCGCTTCCTCCCTTTCCTGCGTAGACACCTTCGAGCGAGTTTTGCAACTGCCATCACTTGGTCTAGGTTGCTTTCCACTTTGATTCGATCATCAATGATGTCAATCACTCTGTTTTCTTTCATGGCCTCGATGAAATGAGTTGCCAAGCCTCTGCCTTCTTCAGACAGGACACGAGACAGTGGTTTTTCTCCGGTTATGAGCTCCACCAAGACAACCCCGAAACTGTAAACATCACTCTTGTCAGTGTATTGGCTTGACAGGAAGTATTCTGGATCCATGTACCCAAAAGTGCCTGCAACTAGTGTTGTCAAGTGAGTTTGATCAATGGTTACTGATCTTGAAGTTCCGAAATCAGACACCTTGGCTCTGTATTTCTCGTCCAGTAGTATATTGGTAGTCTTGATATCTCTGTGGTATATTGGAAACGATGCAGCTGAGTGCATGTATGAAAGTGCACCTGCGATCTCTATGGCTATACGAAGACGCACGTCCCAAGTCATCGTGTAATCATCAGATTCATCATGTAGACGCTTGAACAAATCTCCATTGGGAATATACTCGTAAACCAAGATTGGAACTTCTGTCTCCAAGCAACATCCCAAGAGTTTCACAATGTTCCTGTGGTTAATCTGTGAGAGCAGTGCGACTTCATTGATGAACTCTTCCATCTTGTCTTCATCAACAAGTTTGGATCTTTTGACCGCAACGATTCTTCCATCTACCAGCATTCCCTTGTACACGGTTCCCTGACCTCCTTGCCCAAGAACTCTGTTCATGCTGAAGTTATCGGTAGCCTTCTTCAACTCTTTTGAGCTGAATATCCTCGACATCTCTACATTTCCGTTCATGGTTGTAGTAAGTTGTTGTTTCAACAACAAGCCTCCATTACGTTTGAAGAAGTTCTTGCTGCGGATAATCCTCCTTCGCTTCTTAACAAGTTTGTAGAGGCCCAAGATTCCGACGACGGAAACAAGTGCTCCTAGACCTATAAGAACGCCTACACCAACATTGAGTAAAGCTACGTTTCTCTTCTTGTCGTGTAGTCTCGTTGATGCAAAATGCTACTTTCAACTCACCTTGAAGCACAGAGGCTTTTTCCGGCTTGGATATCTTGGGCTCGCAGCTATATGTTCCAAGCCCGTTCACACAAGTCCTTTCTCCACAATTGTTGTGTCCTTTACATTCATCTATGTCTACACACATTTTTGAAATCATAGCTATTGATGACTTGATCGATGAAAAGCAGTAAAACTAAAGAAGAAGAAACAATCACTTACCTATGCAGCCATGTGGAAGGTATGGGTTCCCTGTGTAGCCATTGTTGCAATAGCAGTTCCTATAACTCATGCCAGTGAAGTACTGATACTCGCAACTGCATTTATCAAAGGAGGTGTAGGAACTGTAACGGGTCATATTTCTACAACCTAAGGGGCTCCTAAAGTGAGAATCCGAGGTATCAAAGTACCATCCTAGCTCTACTAACGCATAACCCTTAGAATGAAACTGTTCTGGCTCCGTAACATTCGACGGCGAATACCTCTTGTTAGTCAAGAAGGCAACTCTGCACCCTTCTCCTCTTGTGACATTAGAGTTCTCTACATTGACACCTATAACCTGAGGACGCTCCAACGGTATCCTCGCCTGGCAGCATTTGTAACCATCACAGTTCGAGTTTGGTACTTGTTGACTACTTTTACTGTCTTGGCAGCTCGATTCACAACCTAAGATCTCTGACTCGATATCTGTCAGCAACGCCTTGGTACCGCAACCAATCGCCACAAGCCGGTTCTCGTCTGTGAGAAAATATGGACTGCCTCTGCCCGTGACGTTCAAATCCGGCGATGATTTTTCCGGTCCTTGACCAGAGCAACCCAAGGAAGTCACTGGACCTTTGATGTGAACCACTCCGTATGGTTTATTACCATCTGGAAGAGAGATGTTCACCACTTCCCTATTGATCCGTGAGAGAAACGGAACAGTTGTTCTGGAAGTGGTGGTGGTGGTGCAGACAACCTCGTACCAGACGTTGAGATAACAATCCTTCCCGATTCCGAACGGGAACGGAATTGGGACTCCTCCACATGCTCTGTTGCAAGAAGTTGAAGAATTACCATCTGGAGCCAATGAGCCATTGATGAGCGGCAGAGTTAGGGCAGACACTACAATACATAAGAAGGTGTGAGGCTCTGTCTTCATACTTGTGCTTCCTCAGTCCCAGTCGGTCTGTTTAAATGTGAATAAGGAAAAATGTCCAGTGACGCGTTCAAAGAAGTTTGGATATAGACGCGTGAAGTTTATTCATCGAACTTTATTATAAAGAAAACTAAAAGTGTTTTCTTTTCTGCTTACCATTCACCTTTGGACACTTCTGTTTCAATTATTTTCTTTCTGCTTACCATTCACCGAGCAGTGTTTTGAAATTCGACGGAACCGGCCGATTAATCGATTTTGATAGTAACCCAAATAAACAGCACGCAGTTCGTTCTTAAAACGTGACGTTATTTTGAAAGTAATTGTAAGCATACAAGAACCAAAAGATCTATTTTGACACATCAAGTACTATTCACAGACATCCCAAGCATACAAGCCCGTCTAGCTCAGTTGGTAGAGCGCAAGGCTCTTAACCTTGTGGTCGTGGGTTCGAGCCCCACGGTGGGCGAATATTTTATTGGTTTATTTTTTTAACAACATAATTACTTATGGAATCGAATATTTTATTGGTTTATTTTTTTTAACAACATAATTATGCCATCAAAGCTGAAATATCACAAGCTTTTGCCACAACCCATAAATCGAATGGGAAAATAAAAACATAAGTACATGTGAAAACGTCTGAGCCAGCGATAACCAAGGTAATAGTTGGTCTCCACTACTCACAATGTTCGATAAGACGATGATGTGAAGGTAACGTCGGAGGAAGAATCATTAAAAAGACCGCTCCATGAATCAGTGAAATTGATCTCTATGGTGTCATTATTATCTTCCACGTTTTGAATATGGACCTGTGAACCTCTGATCCTCTCCAATTCCATTGTCACTTCTCTCATATTTGGCCGTTTCTTCCCGTTCAAGTTCAAACACCTCCTCGCGAGGTTTGCCACCGCCGTGACTTGTTCCATGTTGCAACTGTCTTTGATTCGAGCATCGATGATGTCAGAGACCCTAGACTCTTTCATTGCAAGAATGAAATAAGTTGCTAAAGTTCTGTTTTCTTCAGACCTCACAAAAGAAATCGGTTTCTCTCCAGTGATTAGCTCCACAAGCACGACTCCGAAGCTATAAACGTCGCTCTTGTCCGTAAATTGGCTTGACTGGAAATACTCTGGATCCATATACCCGACAGTACCTGCAACCACGGTCGTGAGATGTGTATGATCTATGGTCACCGATCTTGAAGTTCCGAAATCAGACACTTTGGCTCGGTATTTCTCGTCCAGCATTATGTTTGTAGTCTTGATGTCTCTGTGATAAATCGGAAACGAAGCAGCTGAGTGTAGGTACGAAAGTGCTCCCGCGATATCTACAGAAATCCTCAAACGCATTTCCCAAGTAGCCATTGTGTAATCCTCAGATTCATCATCTTGATGAAGATGCTCGAAGAGGTTTCCATTGGGAATAAACTCGTACACCAGAACAGGAACCTCTGTTTCGAGGCAACATCCCAAGAGCTTCACGATGTTTCTATGGTTGATCTGCGAAAGAATCACCACCTCATTAATGAACTCTTCGAGCTTGTCCTCGTCCACGGCTTTGGATTTTTTCACTGCCACTATTCTCCCATCAACGAGCATCCCCTTGTAAACAGTTCCTTGACCGCCCTGTCCAAGCACTCTGTTTATGCTGAACTTTTCAGTGGCTTTCTCCAACTCTTTTGAGCTGAACACTCTCGTCTTCTCGATGCTTCCTTCATCCGAAGTCAGCTGCGGTTGCAGCAACATTCCTCCGTTTCGCTTGAAGAACTTCTTCTTCCGTTTTATCTCCCTTTGCTTTCTGATAAACTTATACAACCACCATGCTCCAATGCCAATAACCAACACCCCAAAGCCTAGACAAATACCTGTACGTACATCACCCCAAAAAAAAAAACATACTCAATCCTCTTTCTTACGTTTTCTCATCGTATATAAAACATGACTTATTGCATAGCCCAATGATCGGTAGCTTACCTAAAACGATGGCCAGAGTTTTGCTTTTGATGCGTTCACAACGATGGTTTCCTTGGATATTTACACAATTCTCCCCTTTCCCACAACGGTTGCGCCCTTCAGCTTTGGCTTCCTCACACTCATCAATATCTACATAAAAAGAATAATGCATCAAATGATGGATCCTGCAGAAACTATCCCAAAGCGATACCAAAGACAGTGAGTTTACCTGTACATCCGATCGATAGATATGGGTTGCCTCTGTAACCAGAGTTACACCTACAGCTTCTATACCTACGCTCCAAATAATTACCATATTTGCAAATGCAAGCTTCATAGTTACTGTAACTCCAATCGCTTTCACCCTCGAAAATTGAATAACAACCCCTGGAATCAACGGACATATTGTGTGCCATATCTGTGAACCATCCTAAATCCACCGTCGCATATCCCTCGCCGTAAAGCAACTCCGGCTCTGTTATATTTGAAGGGGAATATGCCTCGTCTGTCAAGAAAGCAACTCTGCATCCAGCTGTCGTCGTCGCGTTGCCGTCAAGGCTCTCTATTTTTATGCCAAACTGTTGCAAACGGTCAGACCGTATCTTCGCTTGGCAACATCTGTAGCCGTCGCAGCTTGTGTTCTGTCCTATCCGGCCAGACCCCACGTCGCATGTAGACTCGCATCCTCCAATCTGCGGCCTGACATCCGTCATCACGGCCTTGTTGTTGCAACCAACTGCGACCAGAGTATTGCGGGCGGTGAGGAAAAATGGGCTTCCTGTCATATTCAAAGCCAAGCTGAGCTCTTCTTTATTAGAACAGCCCAGTGAAGTTATCGGATTCTTGATTCGGATGTACCCAAAGGTATCACCACGGGGATCAGGGAGAGAGATATTCACCACCTCTCTGTTGATACTAGAAAGAAACGCGACAGGGTTCCCGGAAGAGCTGTTACAGATTACTTCATACCACTTGTTGCCGTTGAGATGGCAATCTTTACCGATTCCAAAGGGATAAGGAATCGGTAATACCCCGCAATGGCTTTGACAAGACGAGCGATCTTGAGCCGTTGCTGCAATTGAGCCGTGGATCAGCAGAACCACAAGAGAGAGCAGGTTACATATGGAAGAGCTCTCTCTGCTCATTATGCTCTGTTTTTATTTTCTTTTAGAATAATCTCCTAAGTAAAACCCTGTGTTATATAATAACTAATCCAAGTTGCCTATTTTGACCAACTTGGCTGCAACACCGTACATTTTCAAACAAGATTGATGATTACAGAAAGTCTTAACAGGTCTCTATCATAATTTGTTGGTTCTTGAAGAGTCTAGTCTTCCCTTTTACAATCATAAAGTACAGAAAATTATGAAAACAACCATCGATGGGACAGGAAGCATAAGTTTCAAGAGGTGGAAAAGTCTAAAGTCTAAACTTTCTACAAAGGGTAAATAATTTGTTAGGCAAATTCAACTTTATTTGACATTTCATGCGTGTACACAGGTTACAGTAGTTTCAAATCATCTGCTTAGAATATGTAAGAACAATGCTTAAACCCATATACTCACAATTTGCACAGATCGAGACTCTATATCACTTTAAGCTCTCTCAGCCATTCGGTGTGGAGGGGACACGGATCAGATTTCCCTTCTGCAATCGCTTTCTCTGAGAGCGAATAAAACCAACCATTCCTCCATTTAAACTGCAGTCATGAGTAATAAGAAAACTAGTTGAGACAGAGACACTGGTGTACATGCATTGAAAGAGAGAGAGAGATCAAGGATGGTAAGAGTATATATGTACTTCTTTAACGGCGGTCGGGAAATGAGCAACAGCTCGGGAATAAGCACATAGCCTCTCCACCATGTTCTCTTCAAAGGTTAGTCCTTTTTCTGCAGCAGCAGCAGCTGCGAGTTCTTGGATGAGTCTCGACACCTGAATGTGTAATTAATTAGAAGTTAGAACTAAAACAACGATATTGAATGCTAAAAAAAACGAAACGAGGAATAGAAGTTTTTGTACTTCATCTCTGTATTCTTTCTCCACCATGCCCACACTTGCACCCGGATGACGAGCTCCAACAAGCATAAATGCACAAATCCAAATGAGTTTCTCCAGCATTTGCTTCTGAAAAGCTTCTTTGTCAAGTACCTAACCATGGAAACACCGAGAAATGAACACATTTAGTATTGTTCGTGCAGTTCCTGTTTTTCCATCATAGAACAAAAGATTTGCTTCTTAAAACCTTGCAAGAGAGGCCACCAGATTGCAATCTTGCAGCTACCTCTGAAGCCCATTTTCCATAAGCAGCGGTTAGACCTTCTGGGTCAGTGTCAGTCTTTCCATCCACTGGAGGCTCGCCGAGCTTTGATACAGCAAAATAGGCCAACACTTGATCTGTATCACCCAAACCTTTGCTTTCAAACCAAGGCTCCATCATTCCATTTTGGAAGAACACCAAATCTGGATAATTACACACAGCATTATTAATATACCAGTCACTGAGTGAAGAAAACATAATCATATTTTCCACGTATCCGATCAAATCTGATAAATGTGAAAACGGACGCTGCCAATATCAAACCCACAACACATCTGACAAATTTGATTCATTCAGGATTCTTAAGCAGAGAGAAAGTTTCTACCTTTCCATCTAGACTGAGGAGTAGCTTCAAGAACAGCATCGAGATCATCATTTCTAGTACACACCAAAATGGGTCCGTTAAAATCAACCGGAACTGCTTCTCCTCTCTTCACCAAAAAATCATCGCCACTACCCATTTCCTGTAACGCCCTTCCGACTCTTCCGCCACCCACAATCACAGCAGGAGCCACCTTTTTAGCGGTGGAAGCTGAAGCGGCCATGGCCATTGGCACGGCGAGTCTCGCGCTTGGAACTAAAGGTTTAAGAGATTCAAAGCGTCGAAGGAGAGAGAAACGAGCAGAAGGGGAGCAGGAGACAGCAAACAGAGTGCTGCTGGCTTTAGCCATTGACAATGATAATGGGCTTCGACGATGTTCTGTGGCCCTCTCATGGTTTGGACTATTTCGTAAACAGTGATGGTTTATTAGCCACTCGATGGTTTGAGGCTCTTAGCTTATCGGCTTTGGATGACTCACGAAGATAAAACGGCATAACGTTGAACCTCGTAAAGGCAAAACGGTAGGTAGTTCACACTTTTGAGTATTTCAAACACAGTTCCCGCGCTAAGCCTCAAGCTCCCTCAATCCCAAACCTTCAGTTTCCCGACAAAGGAAAACGACAAGATCAAATCCCACTACTGTTACAGTGTTACTGACCGTTTGGGTCCATGGGAAATAGAAAAAGGGGAAAAATAAAACACAGACTTCTAAAAGGACTTCTTCTTGTAGAGACAAGAAAAGAAAGTGCCTCATTGTCTTTGGTTTTGTGCTCGCACAATCCCCAATGACTATTCAAATTCAAATGGAAACATTGTGCAACTTTTTAAAACGTTTCTCTATTCCCATTTTTTCCCAGGTCAAACCTAACCCACCCCATTTGTCAACACCTATATCTGGATTTACATCTTTTAAAAACCCATAGAGATATAAATAATCTCTTCCCCCAGAAAGCTCATAACTTGATAGCAACCCAGAAGGGGAAAAACATGGCTGCTTCGAGAAAAGAGAATGATCTGTTGGATGGAAATAAAGAACACGTGGACACAGACTCAGGTTCTGTTGCTGCTGTTAAGAAAGGAGAGGATAAGGAGAATGTCTCGCCTGTGAACAGCTCTGCTTCTGTGGAAACTCGGAAGCAAGATCGAGCTTTGAAGTCTCAATCGATGAAGGGCAATTCTGGGTTTCCCACTGAGGTTACAAATTTCAAGTCTTTCTCGACGGGTGGTCGAACGGCTCTGAAGCAGACATCGCTGCAAGTGTGTATGCAGATGAACAGTGAGGTCGATAAGGGTAGTTTCGGTATGAAAACTTGGACTAGTGTTGATTCCGAGCATTCGAGTTCGTTGAAAGTGTGGGAGTTCTCGGATTCCGAAGCTGCCCCTGCTTCTTCTTGGTCTACTTTGCCCAATAGGTAAAAAAAACACACCCGATTACCAAAATTCTTTTGCTTTTTTTCTTCTTGTCCTAAACATGTCTGAAATTATATATACAACTTGTTAAACAGGGCTTTGTTGTGCAAGACACTACCTTTGGATGTGGGTAGATGCACTTGTCTGATTGTAAAAGAACAATCACCAGAGGGCTTACGCGACGGATCTGTATATTCACTTTATACACATGTAAGTATACAGATATCTGATTCACTGTGAGAATTGAGATGCAGTGATGTTAATGTTTCTGATGATAGCTGACAAGTTGTTGGATGATATATCTCAGGAAGGTCGGGGGAGAAAAGACCGGAAGCTAGCAGTGGCTTACCATAGGCGGCGTAACGGGAAGTCTGTGTTTAGAGTGGCACAGAATGTTAAGGGATTATTGTGCAGTTCGGATGAAAGTTATGTCGGTTCTATGACGGCTAATCTCATGGGTTCAAAGTACTACATATGGGATAAGGTTCTTTGTTCACCTTAGCATCACTCAAATCTGATATATTCTCCGTTGGTTCTGCTCAAAGGTTCAGAATTCAAGCTGAATGTTTTTTTTTTTGGTTTTGATTCCATTGCAGGGAGTTCGAGTTGGTTCTGTAGGTAAATTGGTGAAGCAGCTTCTTTCGGTTGTAATGTAAGCTTTTGAGGAATTTTTGAAATTTGACTCTCGGTTAATATTTGGTCTGCTAATGTCTCTCTGTTGGTTTCTGCAGATTCTCCCCCACCATAGCAACTTGGACAGGGAGTTACAGAAGAATGAGAGCTTTACTACCGAAGCAGCAGCCAATGCAGAAGAACAACAATAATAAGCAGGTATATATGCCTAATCTTGAAACTTGTTTACACATTCCGAAAACATAAAAACCACTAATATACATTTATCTGTCTTTTTAGGTTCACCAAGTTAGTAAACTACCGCTTGACTGGACTGAGAATAAGGAAAAAGTTCAGAAGCTAAGCTCAAGGATACCACATTACAACAAAGTAAGTCTCGTAGGGGCTTCATTTGGTATCATCGTTGATTTACTGAAACTTTTATTCATTATGTCTTCCCCTTTCTTTAGATCACCAAGCAGCATGAATTAGATTTCAGAGACAGAGGAAGAACAGGACTGAGAATACAAAGCTCAGTGAAGAACTTTCAGCTAACACTCACGGTGCATTTCCAAAACTTTTTTTTAGCTTTAATCAAAAATACAATCTCCAAAACCCTAAAGACTTTGTATTATTTGGCATAAACAGGAGAACTCCAGACAGACGATTCTTCAGATGGGAAGAGTGGACAGAACAAAATATGTAATTGATTTTAGGTACTAACTCAAACCAGAATGGGATTACAAATGATCGTACTTTAATCTTGGAATTAAAATTTTAGAGATTAAAGATTTGGTTCATCATCTGATAACATTTTGTTTATATGTTTGCAGGTATCCATTCTCAGGCTACCAAGCATTCTGCATTTGCTTGGCTTCAATTGATTCCAAGCTTTGTTGTACTGTTTGATCAATATATGTTGGAGAGTTCAATCTCTAAACATCCCTCCAACGATAATTATCTGTGTTCCTTGCTCTTTCTGCATAATCAAATTTCTCTATTTGAGTTGACAAACAACTACCTCAATGCCTCTGAAATCAGATTCACTCCGAATGAAACTGAAACTGGAAAAGTGTTCAAAGATTCAAACTTTATTATATAAGATTGTCACAACAAAGAATAATCGTTGTGTCAATGGTGATTCACAACCGAGATTCTGAATAACTAAAAACAAAACTTATCATATCCCTTTTTTTTTTTAATCTTCCCAGAATTTCAATATCTCTGGAACAAAAATACTTTTAGCAATCATTTAGCTCGCTGTAGAAATCTGGCGTAAGGAAAGAATCTAAATCACCGAAGATAACGTCTTCCTCCGTCGTGAACTTGCCGGAGTCTTGATACCCGAAATACGTCTGGATATCGTCCGGAAAACTCCGGCGAGGCGGAACAATCTCCGGCGGCGTCGACGGTCCGATTACCTCCTCTGCATTCGAAGGTGACGACTTTAAGAACTTTATTTTCCGATCATCGTTGTCGTCTGACGAAGATTGGCCCTGTGATAATTCCGACTCGAGACTAGGATTTATAAAAGGGCTGGGAACAGAGTGCGGAATCTCCGGGATATGATTCGCGGCGTCGATAGAGTTTCCCGGCGCCGGCAATTTAAGATAACGGCTGATATCGAAGTTAGTAACGGCGTTAAGTCCACGGTACTCGATTGCTGCGACATCATACGCTATGGCCGCTTCTTCTTGCGTAGCTACAACACCGAAAAAGAATAATGGGTGTAAAATGCAGCAAATAAAACTGTTGTGGATTTTAACACAGTTTAGGAAACTTATTTTTTCGTCCTTGTATATTTATGAATTACTAAATTGTACCACATTTTTGACATCCACAAGGAAGGACCTCAACCTATTACCGTATTACGTAATTATTTGCCTGGTACGTAACATTATGCTACAGAGCCTACAAAACTACAAGTCAATTTAAAATGTACTTTAGCGTTGAATTATTTTTCAACTAATGTACTTTTCCCGTTAATGTAGGACCATATAATATATAACGAATTAAATTGGCCAGTAAAATTGGATGAGCAACTTATACAATAAATATTTGTGTATAAACATAAGAAAAAATATATATATATAAAAGATTAAAGGCTAGACTAAAGTGGTTGGGTTTGGTGATCTATTTCCCAACCAACTCAAGATCTGATTACGTGCATATCAATATATCAACCCCTCTTAAAAGATTTATAAGTCGAAAAGTTATAGTTTTACGAAGACAGAAATCACATATCGTATGTGTATAATATTTTTTGTGTATAACAGTTACACCATCAAATTTATAACTTACTGTATTATGTATATACTCATAGCAATTCTTGGGAAATTGCATGAAGATGTAGTCTTTTTATTGCATCAACTAACGCTATAAATTTTAAAAGAGTTCAAAAAGGGTGTTACCATAAGTTCCGAGATATAAATACTTATTGCCAAACACTCTTCCAATTCGAGCTTCCCATCTCCCATTATGATGATGCCTGCAAGTCCATAATACATACATATCAACATTTGAAATTAGTATACTGAGATTGTTATTTTGTTCTTACATATTCCTTAGCAAAATATATATATTTTTGAAGGATTTCGGTTTACTTTGCAACGCCTCTGTATTTCGATACACCACGTGAAAACCCACTACTTTTCCTGTTAAAAAATGTAAACCCCAAAATTTAATTGATCAACTCTTAATCTGATAAATATATAATCACCAATTATTAATGAAAAACAGTATCTGATTTAATAATTACCTTCTCAAAGATCCGATATACTCTTCCTTCGACTGGATTTCCATTTCTTTGATGTCTTCTTCATAATTGCACAGCTATTAATCACACCCAAAAATATTAATAATTAGAAAACCCCAAAAGAAAATTATGGTTGTAAACAGGTTCTTCGTCTTTCTTTCGTTTTCTGTTTATAAAAACACGTAGGCAAGAAAGACTGTGAAGTAACCATGATCATGTGGAAAGTAACTCTTTTGTAATTAATTTAAAAGTTTGTATTATAATTTGGATTCCGAGAAAATTTACAGGGAAATTCAAGATGGTGTCTCGTCCCCAATATTTCAATGCTGCTAAGTCGTAGGCACGTGCTGCTGCATCTTCCTCGTCATATGCTCCTGTCCATACCATATTTAATAAAAACATTAGTCTTGAGTTTTATCACATACGTACTGCGTAGATTGTAAATGCAAAGGTGAGATATAAACGAAATAAAACAATAAGATTTTTGCGGTTCACATTTAATTTTGGTTTTTTCTTGGGGTGTAAATTCACATTTGATTTTTTGATGTAAGCACATTATACAAAACGATAAACCCAGCTGAATTTTTATGAATATATCATTCGTTTGTTTTGTCACTCTCTATAGATCACTTTTTTTTTGAAACGCCAACATATCCGCCACTTTCTGAAGAACTGAGAAATAACATTTTTTTTTCAAATAATAAATAATAATTGTCATTGCTATAAAGTGTTTTATCACACTACCAATCCGGGAGAGCAAAAAGAAAACGCCATATGGAAAATGACCAAAACAAACTCACCTAAATATACTGCACGTGATGAGTCAGCCAATATTCCCGGTCAGCAACGTCAGAGAAAAAAAAAGAAAAAAGAAAACATATTAACAAAATTAATTTCAAAAAGATTAAACTAATTTCAAATCAAGAACAGTAACGACGAACTCATTCTCCGGAGAAATCGGAAGAAATAATATCTAAACGAATATGTTTATTTCATAGAGATATATGTCTATGTATTAGACTGACCTTGTCTTCCTTTCTTGGTCTGAGTCTCGTTCCAACTGTTCTTGTCCCACAAATGCGCTTCGTACCTTCCAGTCCATCTATGCCTAATCCAAATTTAAATCAGAACATTTTGTATATAAACAATTTTAGTGAAGTTTTGAGAGTATTTTGTATTGAGATGATGAGAGAGTTTGTGATGGAAAAGGATTTAATATGTCTCCGGTCTCCCACAAACCTGGTGACGCCTCTATACACGGAGCTGCGTTGTGGAGGAGCGTCTCGGGGTTGCGATCGGCGTTTACGTTTAGCTTTGAGAACTATTGATGCTGACTCATCTCCGGTTTCATTCTCAACGGAAGTTGTCTTGCTCCGCCGTGACTTTTCTTCCATTACCGGAGAGCCTTCGACTGCGATGTACATAAAGAAGAAGAAGAAGAATACAGAGGAGAAATTGATGAAATGGACTTTTTTTTAAGGAGACTATAAAGGGAAATGGTTGAGTATTTAAATTATAAAATTCCCGTTTATTTTTGTTTTAACCTTTTTTTTTAATTGTTATTGCTTTAAAATGTTTTCTTAGCTATACGGCCCTCTTTGTACTTGTGCAATTAGTTTTCTGATTAATTAAATTCCTAATCATAATCAAAACCATTTGTACCTGATTTTATTAGCAAATTCAAAAACAAAATCTACCGTTTTATAAATCTTTAATTCAGAACAAATAAGGAATGGACATGTGGAGGTTTAGATCCGCTTAGCCAAAAATCTTGGAGAAAGTAGGCAAACAAAATCGGAGCTCCATAATTTCTCCACTTCTTGGTTGATCTACTTTTTGGTCGGGCCGTGAAAGATATATGCAATGCTAAAAAACAATTTTATTAATTATTATATACTAGAGGTAATCTAACTAATTTATATTCAGTTATATATGTTGATATGCCCTTCCAATAATTTTAGCGATCGTTTTGATCTAAAAGCACATTTATAAGTGAGAATAATCACAATAACCGTGGAAAGTTTCTAACACCAAATCTCCAATGGTATTGACAAAACATGCATACTTTAGATCGACGTATGCTTAACCAAATAAGGTAGCTAATGTGTAAGTTTAAACTACTCTAATCCTCCAAATTGTATGAATCAAGAGGCTCTAGTCTTGTGTTTTCCTTTCATGTATAACAATAAAATAGTACATTTTAAAATGTTAAATAAAAAAAGACATGTATGAGTTAATTTTAACATAAGCAAAATTGTACATTGCACGTTATGTATATGAAATTATACAGTCTTCTCTCATAGTTCCATATTTTGCCTAATCGTCGTCTGTTTTCAATAATCGAAAATATACAGATGTAATGACTCTCTTAATTTTGTTTATGTTAAAAATTAACTCATACAGATATAGATAATTTTTTTAAATAAATAATATGAAATATGAAAATAATAGTGTAAGATATGTTATTCTTTCCATGCGTATTATAGACTTATACTATTATACAAGTCATCACGAAATACAATTTTCACGTTTCATAAAAAGTAAAGACATTGTTTTGTTAATGTTAACAAGTTGTGTAATATATAATATGTACCTGCCCCTTAATGAGATGGTGGCTGAATGTCAACAATTATAGTAAAATTTGTCAACAAGAGTCCAATCTAAAAACGATCCACCACAAGATATTTTGCGTGTTAAGTCATGCAGTTAGTTAGCAGCTTAAGATATACACTTGACATTATTATCTGTACTTGATGAAATTATGGATTGACAAGACTAGTTTGCGTACCAAAATTACGATCAAGTAATAAGTGAAATCACTATCTTAACTATCATCAAAACTACAATGATCTGACACATTCAACAAATGTATCTCAGAAATTTAACAAAACTTGTAATTGTTAATAAAGAAAAGAAGAAACAAAAGAGGGAGAGAGAGAAAACGATGCGTGAGAAATAAATGAGGAATGCAGGCAAATGGTCACCACCGTTTTCGGGTATGCCATCTTTTTACGGCGTTTTACCATATGTTTCACTTCGCCGCATTGAACAATTCACGTGAGAGGGAGACCCAACTGTGACCCTGTCAGCCAATAACCGCCAGCCACGTCATCCGACAGAGTTTGTCCTCCATGATGGATGTAGTGTACAGTCAACACTGTGATTTTGTGTATATTTTTTTTTTCTTTTAAGTAGGAAAAAACTAGATTGAAGAAAGGAGACACTAGATTCTACGGCCGTAATGTGAAATTTTGCAGTGACATAGAAATGCGTATAACAAACAAAAATCGATCTACGGCTTGGATCAATCGAATGATGTCGTTTGATTTAGAAATTCATGATATTTCTTTTTAAGAAACTCTTATACCAGTGGAAATAATTAACCCCTAAGTAATGTCCATCAATTCGATTTAACTATAGTGTTTTGAACCGCAAGGCGCGTAGACTACAAATATTAACCATAGTAGCCTAGCCCAATATCCACAAGATTTTTAGTGAGCCCAACAAACTCATTACTACTGTATATTGGTTCTGAGTCTTCTGACCTTATCCTAATTTCCTTAAGAACAGTGAAAATAATTTACAAGAAACCCAAGAGTATTCTTGGTGACGATACATTTGCAATCTCTCAAAGTCAAGTCTGTGATCGTTGGCTTTATAATTTTGCAATTCTTGAACACTTTGATTCTATGTGGGAAATTTGAAAATAAAAACTTTTTGTTCAAGCTAACAAAAACTCTGCCCTATTGTCCTCTCTCAATCTAGCAATCAAGTCAAAAGTCAAAACAAAATGGAACTCATTCTGCAGATGCAGACACCAACAATCTACAGTATTCTATGCTAGCTTCAAATTCTTGTGTTTCCTGCGAAAAAACATCAAACTCAAGGAGACGATTAGTCCAACTACGTAGCCTCCTATAGCTCCATAACACACACATATAGGCCACTCCTGTTTAGAAGAATATTATAAGGATTAGTTAGACATTACATATACTCAACCACCATGAGCGTGAACAAGAACCAATCTGTTGGATTAATAAATTATTACCTGCCATGGCCTCTCCCAGTCGAGTGGCATAGGCCAGGCTCCAAACCATCCTCCAATAATTGCTCCATATGCTGGAACCAAGATCATATATTCTGTATTTCCACTTGTTCTAACAGAAACAAAGAGATGGATTAACAACAGAAACTGTGTGATTATATCATATAATGTAAAACATATAACTTACTTCATCGAAGCGAATACACGATGCCAATCTGTCCATGATGCACCAAAAACTGCAGTTGCTGGTACGAACTATGAAATTCAAAATTACTAGAGACAATCAAAGGTTTGTTCCTGACTGTAGAGTATCAACATCGTTAAATCTTTTTAAGTCATAGGAACTGCCTTCAGCAGGAGACAGCTTACCGTGAAAACAGACATTAGAAAGGACCAGTGAATTGTTTTAGGTAGATATCTGCATGAGATGAGAGGTAATGCTCATGTTAGCATTTGAAAATCATGCAATCTCCATCCAGAAGGGTGATCACAATCAAATATTAAGGAGCCTTAGTTGTATAATCTGGGACAAACAATATTTCCACACAAAAAATTGAAGAAACAGAAGAGTTGTGGAGAAACAAGAAACATACTGCATTCCAATAGGTGCACCCAAAGCGACTGCTCCCAGAGTATTCATAAAAGCCCCTATTAATCAAACATAACAAAGGCTTAGAAAACTCACAATCAAGGGATACTGCAACCACCAAACAAAGCAGATCACGATCCTTTGACTATTAATATGAGCTTAATACATATTGCTGAACATTTACATGGTCAGATACAGCTAAACAGCTTAAATTTACAAGTGAAGCAATTGACACTATTTCTGTTCTTGTGCTGCACAGGAATGAAGAAGTACCAACTATAATAAGTTGAAAAGTCAAAAGATAACTAACCGGAAATTAGTCCTAATATGCTTCGCCCAAGAGCTCTAAAATACTGGAAACCAATTAGGAAACCATTTAGAGAGAGTTAACCACAATAAACTACACGCATTGTGCCATTTCTTCTCTGTGTAAAGCAAAATACTTCTTCAGCTTCTGTAATTTCAGAGTGTGACATTGAAGCAAAGGAAACAATTTGTAGTAAAACTGCAAATTTGCGTGCTTGGTTACTTTTTACCGATTCATAGATAAGCAAAGCAGAAAGCAAAACGAGAAAAGCCAGCATCTTTAATCCCTTCAATTTCACAGAAACATCACAAGAAATCAGAAATGATCTACACTCACCGAACATTTCTCTGGAGTTATCCGGAAAAGGCTGTAGATGAATACCACAGCCGGAAACTCGATACTCTGAAAATTAACATTAAAACAAAGGTTATTAACTAGAACATCAACATGTAAACAATACAGAAACCAGGGAAAAACCAAAAGAAGTAGAGTAGAGTACCCAGAGGAGAAACAGAGTGAGAGATGGATCAGAGACGAGATCGACGGAAAGTTTGTTCCGGGCCACCCAGAATCCGACGGCCAGAGACAATCCAGTAATCAAATGAACAAAAGCAGCCCCCAGAGATGATATCGGAACATCGCTAGATACACCAGTGGAGCTTTCGGGCTTCTTCTTCTTCTTAGCCTCTTTCATGGCTTTCCTTTCTCTCGTCTTCGGGATCGGAACGATTGAAGAAGACGTAGAAGAAGAAATATTGGACTCCTCCATTACTGTTTTACTGTAAGTTTTGTTCTCACATTGGGCCTCTTTATTAAAATATGGGCTTACATGTAAAAATGCTTAAATGGGTCTTTACGGGCCCGAACAAACTTATTTTAGGCGATTGCTGGAATACATATCTGAAACTCCGCGCCGGCGAATCCAGAAGTCTCTGGTACTTGTGTGTCGTTTCTCCATCTTTCCACATCTCCGTGGGTTGTTCTTCCACGAGTTTTCTCTCGAAATGTCTTCTTTCTCTCACCGAATTCGTATATATAGCTGCTTCCATCGTTTCAGATTGTTCATCAAGCAGATAAACAAACAACAAACCAAAGAAATCGAAAAAATCTACCTTTGCAATCAGCGAAATCTACAGTCGAATTTCAGTCACTGAAGCTTTTTTTCCAGAAACAATGGCGACGCGATCAGAAAAGGCTATTGGTATCGACCTCGGTACTACATACAGTTGTGTCGGAGTGTGGATGAACGACCGTGTGGAGATCATCCCTAACGACCAAGGAAACCGTACGACGCCGTCGTACGTCGCCTTCACCGACACTGAACGGTTAATCGGCGACGCAGCGAAGAACCAGGTGGCGTTGAATCCTCAGAACACTGTATTCGATGCGAAACGTCTCATCGGTCGGAGATTCTCGGATCCTTCTGTCCAGAGCGATATGCGGCACTGGCCGTTCAAAGTTGTTTCCGGTCCCGGAGACAAGCCGATGATAGTCGTCTCGTACAAGAACGAAGATAAGAAGTTTTCTCCCGAGGAGATATCTTCCATGGTGCTAATCAAGATGAAGGAAGTCGCCGAGTCCTTCCTAGGCCACACCGTCAAAAACGCCGTCGTTACGGTCCCGGCATACTTCAACGACTCTCAGAGACAGGCGACGAAGGACGCCGGATCGATTTCCGGGCTCAACGTTTTGCGGATAATCAACGAGCCGACTGCTGCAGCTATCGCCTACGGTCTAGACAAAAAGGGAACGAAGGCCGGTGAGAGGAACGTTCTGATTTTCGATCTCGGCGGTGGAACATTTGATGTTTCGCTGCTGACGATTGAAGAAGGCGTCTTTGAAGTGAAAGCTACAGCCGGAGATACTCACCTCGGTGGTGAAGACTTTGACAACAGACTTGTGAACCATTTCGTTGCGGAGTTCAAGAGGAAGCATAAGAAGGATATCAGTGGGAATGCGAGGGCGCTTAGGAGGCTGAGAACAGCTTGTGAGAGAGCAAAGAGAACGCTTTCTTCCACCGCTCAGACGACTATCGAGATCGATTCTTTGCACGAGGGTGTCGATTTCTACGCGACCATCTCGCGTGCGAGGTTTGAAGAGATGAATATGGATCTGTTCAGGAAATGTATGGATCCTGTGGAGAAAGTCCTTAGAGACGCCAAGATTGACAAAAGCAGCGTGCACGAGGTGGTTCTTGTTGGGGGGTCGACGAGGATTCCGAAAATTCAGCAGCTCTTGCAAGATTTCTTCAACGGGAAGGAGTTATGCAAAAGCATAAACCCTGACGAAGCTGTTGCCTATGGAGCTGCGGTTCAGGCCGCGATTCTGACTGGTGAAGGAAGCGATAAGGTCCAGGATCTTCTGCTTCTTGACGTGGCGCCGCTAAGCCTTGGAATTGAAACAGCCGGTGGGGTGATGACTGTGTTAATACCGAGGAACACGACGGTGCCTTGTAAGAAGGAGCAAGTGTTCTCCACGTACGCGGACAACCAGCCAGGCGTTCTGATCCAAGTCTATGAAGGAGAACGTGCAAGGACCAAAGACAACAACCTTCTTGGTACATTTGAGCTCAAGGGCATTCCTCCGGCGCCACGTGGAGTTCCTCAGGTTAATGTTTGCTTTGACATTGATGCGAATGGGATCTTAAATGTGTCGGCGGAGGATAAAACCGCTGGTGTGAAGAACCAGATCACGATCACGAACGACAAAGGAAGGTTGAGTAAAGAGGAGATAGAGAAGATGGTGCAAGACGCGGAGAAGTATAAGGCTGAGGATGAGCAAGTGAAGAAGAAAGTGGAGGCCAAGAACTCTCTAGAGAACTATGCTTACAACATGAGAAACACTGTAAAGGATGAGAAACTGGCGCAGAAGCTGGATCAAGAGGATAAGCAGAAGATTGAGAAGGCAATTGACGAGACAATCGAATGGATTGAAGGAAACCAGCTGGCGGAAGTTGATGAGTTTGAGTACAAGTTGAAAGAGTTGGAGGGTATTTGCAACCCAATCATCTCGAAGATGTATCAGAGTGGTGCTGGTGCCGGAGCTCCCAATGGAGGTATGCCAACAGACAGTGGCTCCGGTGGTTCTGGAGGTCCAAAGATAGAAGAGGTCGATTAAAGCGTGTATGTATTGCAAAGACCAAGAGTGGATATGCGCCATCGATAAGTCTTTCTTCGTTTTCTCTTAAAGAGTGTCGATAGTTGTCTTGCTAGTTAAACCAATGGGAGTGTTTTAGTTTGTATGTTTTACTCATTTCAGTTGTTTCAAGTAATAAAGTGAGTTATCTGCTTTTTCTCCAAGAGTTCTTAAGTTACACTGACAGATCTCCATAAAGTTTGTCTTGAGTCTTTGTTGCATAGACACAACTTTCTTAGAACATGTTTATCAATATCCACATACACTTGTATGCCTAATATCGATGAATCTTCTTCGCTTGTTGGATTTGTTCTGTCCTGAAAAAGCAATGACAGAGAATTTTGATCTTTGAAGTGTCATAAAGAAAAGTATCTACAATCCTTCACTAGTCATTTCAGAATATATGTTCCGTCTTGGACCCACCCATATACATATATAATGATGTTTAGCTTGGGAACAGTCACCTCAAATCCACCAAAAGCTCAGATTAACAATGGAGAGTATATCTCTTGCATTGTTCATCATTCTCCTCTTCTTCCTCTGCTTCCCCTTCTCATCAGATTCCCAGAAGCTCAATCCATCAACAAGCTTACTCGGCCAAGAACAAGTCCACGGTGCTCTGTTTTAAGCATCTATTGTTTTTCCTATGTTAATGACCAGAAAGTTAAGTATACTTATCTTGTGTTTGTTCCTCCGTATGGCAGAGGTTACAAGCAAAAACATAAAAGGAGAAGATGAAGATAAAAGCATCGACATTTTCCGGTCAGGGAAAGGAGTTCATGGAGTAGCAGGCGGAAGAGGCGGAGGAGGCCGGAAAGCATCTCCAAAACGCAACGCCACCACGGATCACCGGCCACAGTTATTCTTCTCCGCCGCCTCTGTTCTCTTTACCGGCTTTATGATGTTTTCATTAACTTCTTTCCACATGTCGATAAGATTAACTTGAGTGTGTACCAAATGTTAATGGGTTAAGTAAACTTTGAATTCAATTAAATCTTATATGGAATATGAACATGGATTATGAACAGTGCCTAATTGTCCTCGAGCTGACTTTCAACTATAAACTCAGGCTACTATCTCCGCACGATAAATATGCTTTCCTCCTCGCACAAAAAAAAAACGATTTATTTTGCACCGATCGAGCTTGGAATCATTGTTACAAATCTACAGGCCAACCAAGAACAATTGTTTTCCCTTCTGCAATTTCCCCACAACAAAAAATAATGGCTGAGAGAGAAGAGAACATTACTTCTTCTGAGCGTTCTACTTCGCACTTGAAACTAGAAGAAACCTCTTCCCAAAACCAGACAAATCTTAGCCCATCAAAAACGCTCCGCTGCAATACCTGATCAGATCCCAGCACATTTTCTTTCTTTCAGAAAAGTCATTATTTGTTTCCAGGGTAAGAGCACTTTGTTCGTAAGTAGCAATTTGTTACCTATTGCTGAATGTCCCAACAGCATCCGCGGCATCAAGAAGTGTGTCGCTGGCTTTCTCCAAAGCCATGTAAAGCTCTTTACCTCTGGTCACACGAGCGATCACCCACGCGTTGTTCTTAGCTCTGATGCATATTTCCAAGTCTTTCTCCTGCCTTTTCGCACGGCTTTTTTCTACATCCACTTCTTCTCTGAGCTTGTTTAGTGCAAGTAGAGTCTCCTGCGTTTTTCGAAATTCATACACTTTTGAGTCCAAGGTAGTAGTGACTTATCTCAGCTAGTAAATCATAATGTGAAAGACGTTACCTTCGCAAGTGTTGTTACTTTTCCTGAAGGAGAAGCTCTGGAAACTTCCATATCGTTGTCAACTACCAAGTAACGGTAACCCTTAACATGGTATGCATTCTCACCACCCCACCCTCTTGAGATCTTCTCTTCAATTTTCAAAACTCTCAGTGATGCCTGGAAAAGAGATATTGCGTATATATTAGAAGACACCAGAAAAGAGAATCACCAAGAAAGATCAATGAGCGATGTGTGCTAACATCTTCAATAAATTGCTGTTTCACGGCTGAGACGCTTAAATCTCCATTGACGATGGAAGTTGTAGGCATGAGAAGAAGTAAGGTGAGACGTTTATACTGATAAGCAAGGAGATACACTCTCTCTTGTGTCTGCTGAAGCCATACTGTAGGGATGGCAGAATCAGGTGAACCGCCAGTCTCTAGGCCCCAAATATCGGTCATAAGAAAACCATCTTTCCCTTTTGTCCACTTATCATTTTGTAGTGGCCGAATAACATTATGCATGTGATTACCACCACTTCCTGAATGTAGGGAATCAAGGGGAGCCGAAGTAGATCTAGAAGAGACTTCAGATGAACCAGTCCCCTTACGTAGATATGACCAGGAACTCGCGCCAGAGGATAAAGCTTGTGAGGTCAACCTCATTACAGCAAATGTAAATAAGTTGACGGTATCATCAGCTGAGAGAGTTGTTGAAACCAACAGATCTTGAAATAAGACCATAGAGTGGCATCGTAAGTTCCCAGCACATGAATCTAGTACTTGAACAAGAGACTGTACATCCAAAAAAATGGCTCGTCAAATACCAAAATATTACGTGTGTGATAAACGTCCAATAGATTTGGAGAAACAAACCTGAACTTCAAGTGCTGTGTCTCTTGCTAAAGTAAGCATTTTAACAGTTCCACGCTCTCTCAAAGTTTCACGGAAATTTGGTAGCTGAAGCTTCTTCCCAACAAAAAGATCTGCCCGAAAGAGAAAACCTCTGCGTAAGCTACTACAAACGAACAAAGTTGAGCATAATGCGGTTTTTGCACAAATCCAAAGCAAGGCATTCGACACAGCAACTTGAGCAATTTACCACAGCAGCAGTCTTCAGAGCGAGACCGCTTTTGAAATGCTGGCAATTAGTGATATTAAATGTATTGAAGCTGGGAAACAATATAAAAATTCCATGTGCTAGATTCGGTGAGAATGGCTTACTGCTTAAATAATCCGTGATGAAAGGATACAGCTGTGATCGTGTAAGCCCTCCTGTTGGTTCTATTTCGATTAATGCTCTAATTGAACCATGAAACATCACAAAGAGCGAGTGCACTTCCTTAAGCACCCTCCTCAATGCATCAATCCTCCATATTGCTCCTGTCTCCTTATTTTTCTCCACAACCTGCCAATGTCTAGATCAGATTCTTGTTCATAGACATTCCTACTATAAATGCATCATACAACGAAAGAATATACGCTATCGCAAGTAAAAGTCAGAAGATGCCTAACCATAACCATCCAGATATCAGGTTCCGCCTCGTAGAAAACATGGGAATGTCTTTCTGCTTCTATTACCTCACAAGCTGCTTCCGGAGAGAAAAGTCTGCATTTATATTCACACAATGCCTCAAAAATATCAACCAAATCAGCAAACGAGAGAAGCAAAAATAAAAACACATCAGGCAGTAAAAAAAAGGAAGAATCTGTGAGCAGCTGACCTAGTAAAAGTAATAAGACCTTCACTGAGGCCGATAACTGATAACTGCGTCGAGAAGTCTAAGTCAGCAGGATGAAAGAACAAAATCTTGTCTAGCTCTTGTCCTTCGGTTTGGCCTCTCCTCAAATCAAACATGCAAAGCCGAAGGCTTTCATCACCCGAGCTCGTGGACGCCATTTCCTGAAGCTTCTACCAACTCATTAACGCCCTAACATATACAATTCAAGGTAGCGTCACAAATTGGTTGTTATATATGCTCGACTTCATAATCCGAACAACACATTGGTGATTCAACCACTTAGCACAACCTGCGAGAACATTCCTAACACCACGACCAACGAACCGATAATTCTAGAAGAGAAATTTTACTAATTTAAGACTCAGCAACAGAAGTGTAATAAGCGGAAAACAATGGGGGAAAATGGAAACTTTCTACCTTGGGGATGTATCCAAAGAGGAAAGTCAAATGAGTGATCAATCGTCTGGGATTGCGATAGTGCAACGATCGGAGCAAGATTCTGATAAGAAGAGAAATGAGATAACGAGATAGAGAGAAATAGATGAAGAAGATGAAGAAAGAGGAGGATGATTAAGCAGATTATAGACGCTACTCTGGACTCTCTCTATCTACAATGGCTTTTAACATAAAACGTAATTTAAAGAGATAAGAGTCCATAGGCCCAAATAGTGGCCCAACTAGGCCCAATTTTTCTAATCATTTCCATTTTCGTCCACTCTGAAGATAAGGTGGACACAGTTAACAGCCACGATAATTTCCGGAAATAATCAGATCGGATTATCAAAGATATATCTGAAACAAGTCGCCGAATGTCTCTAATCTCCATGGCTTACGTTGATCAATAAATTAAGAGAGTGTTAATGAAACCATTAATGAGAAGCATCATAATAATTTCAGAGCGGCGAATTTGAATCTAAACCAAAGTAAATTAGCAATCCGGTTAACCGCAAGAGGCACTACTTCTCGCGACTATTGAAGAGCTCTTCGCGTGTTAGTCGTGTCCATCGCTCGTTTGCTTCTTCTTCAGCCATATTTTGCAAAATAAGAAGAAGAAAAAAAACGATATTTTGACGAGCCAATCCGTGTTGAACTTCGAAAATCCCGAGAAGCCTCGATCGATCTCTGTTCGATGCTAGTTTAAGGGTTCTCCCTTTCTTTCCCTGTTGAATCTCTCTCTATCGCGTTTTCGTTGGACTCAGTTTAGCTCCGAGTGATGAAACCAATCTCCCTCACAGAGGTAAGTTCTTCTGCGGATTCAGATTCATACTGGTGGGGTTTTCTTTGTTTTCTTCGCTTAGTAAGGTTCGATATGATTCTGGGTTTGTTTGGTTTCCAATCTTCAGCTGTTCGATCCGGTGGCTGGTGTTTGTATCCCTGATACGTCTGTGTGGTTCGTACGGTTCTGAGTTTCGAAATTTCCAATTTCTTATCGGAATCTGAAACTAGTTCAACCATTTTTTCTGGTTCCGGCGTGCTTGGATAGAGTAACAACGACATCACCCTTGGTATCTCTTCTTTAGCCTAGTCTTTTTTTTTAATTTCTTTCCGTGGAATACGTTTTTAATCTGCGCCTCATAGAAAAGTATCAAGATTTAGCTTAACTAGAAAATGCAGAATCTTTTTCAGTATCATTCATTCATTCTTGACTTGTTCTTTTGATGCGTGCAGTGTTTCACCTTACTCGACATTTCAGTATCTGAATCTTTTCTTCAGTATCTGAATATGTATAAGCATCAGTGTTTCAATTCTTTATTATGATCTCTGTACTTGTTTTGGCGTTTCAGTATCTGAATATTTGCAACAATGTCTGAACTAAAAGAGCGGCTGCTTCCTCCGAGACCTGCTTCAGCTATGAATCTCAGGGATACTGCTGTGTCTCGGCCTTCTGCATCTGGAAGAACACCCCTTCTTGGAGTTGATGTCTTGGGCCTGAAGAAGCGTGGACAAGGGCTAAGGTCTTGGATTCGTGTTGATACCTCTGGCAATTCTCAGGTCATGGAGGTCGACAAGTTCACCATGATGCGTAGATGTGACTTACCCGCTCGTGATTTAAGGCTGCTTGATCCCTTATTCGTGTACCCATCAACTATCCTCGGCCGAGAAAAGGCCATTGTCGTCAACTTAGAGCAGATCCGTTGTATCATTACTGCTGATGAAGTTCTGCTCCTCAATTCCCTTGACAACTACGTTCTGAGGTATGTTGTTGAGTTGCAGGAGAGACTAAAGACAAGTGGTGTAGGTGAGCTTTGGCAACAGGAAAATGCCCAGTTGAGTAGGAGGAGGAGTAGGAGTTTTGACAATGGGTTTGAGAATTCATCCCCTGATTACTTACCTTTCGAGTTTAGAGCTCTTGAAATTGCCCTCGAAGCTGCTTGTACGTTTCTCGATTCTCAGGTTAGTAATAGACTAATAGTTCACTTCGATGTTGTGTCCGCCTCAGAAAACACAGACTAACGCTGAGCTTTAGATTTTGACTTCTAGACACTAATTTGATTGAATTTTATCCGTCTTTATAGGCTTCAGAGTTGGAGATTGAAGCATACCCGTTACTAGATGAGCTTACCTCAAAGATCAGTACACTAAACCTGGAACGTGTACGTAGACTAAAGAGCAGACTTGTGGCATTAACTAGAAGAGTTCAGAAGGTCCGTGATGAGATCGAGCAGCTCATGGATGATGATGGAGATATGGCAGAGATGTTTCTCACTGAGAAGAAGAAGAGAATGGAAGGATCTTTGTACGGTGACCAATCGTTACTGGGTTACAGATCAAATGATGGTCAGTCTGTTTCAGCTCCGGTCTCTCCTGTTTCTTCTCCACCTGATTCCCGAAGACTTGATAAAAGCTTGAGCATTGCGAGGAGCCGGCATGACAGTGCAAGGAGTTCAGAAGACGTAACAGAGAACATAGAAGAGCTAGAGATGTTGCTGGAAGCTTACTTTGTCGTCATTGATAGCACTCTAAACAAGTTGACATCGGTAACTAATGCCTCCTCTATATTCACTTTTGATATTTCATTGCTAAGCAGCTTTAATCATCCGTGTGCCTCTTTTTGCTTTACAGTTAAAGGAATACATTGATGATACTGAAGACTTCATCAACATTCAATTGGTAAGACCTCGAAACTCGACCTTTTCAATCTGGATCGTTTTGTTTCACATCTGAAGGGTAATCCAACCAGGAAACCATAAGGCTCTGCTGAGAAAGTCTTCGATTTTTGCAGGATAATGTGCGGAATCAGCTGATCCAGTTCGAGTTGCTGCTTACGACGGCAACATTCGTTGTAGCCATATTTGGGGTCGTTGCAGGGATCTTTGGGATGAACTTTGAGATAGACTTCTTCAATCAGCCAGGTGCATTCAGATGGGTGCTTGTAATTACTGGAATCTGTGGCTTTGTCATATTTGCGGCATTTGTCTGGTTCTTCAAGTATAGAAGACTCATGCCTCTATGAGGAGGAGAGAGAGGACATGAATGTGAAGTAGACACCAGCAGCTTTTCATTTCTATGTTGCTTCAACATTAATGATTTGTTTTCTTTGCAAAATGAAACATTGTCAATGCAAATGTGATAATACTTTTATCATTTTATTAGAAACGGGTAACAGAAACATATATAGTGCATCTAAAAATTCATAAAAATGACTGTGTATCTGAACCACAAAGCCAAATCCTTACCAACAATAAAGTAGGGACACGTGTCCACGCCTTCACTGCTAATTGTTGGTCATTAGTGTATAATTAAGGCCATTCAACTTGACAATGGTTCGTACCTCACCGAGCATTTACCGCCATCTATGGTATGTAGTAGGAACCTCGATTTCTTCTTCCCTCAAACCCTTAGGTTATGCAAGCTTATATATACACTTTTCGAAAATTATTATTGAAAATCGCTATAACTATTGGAAATCACGACAAATTCTGATCTTCACCGAATGCCGTTGATGCTCTCTCTTTAATTTGATGATTTGTACTCTCTAATTTTCCCCAGATTTTTATCTTATATAAATCAAGATCTGTGTGTTGATGTTAGGTTATTTTTTTGCGGGAATCTTGCTAGACACGCAGCAGGTGTATACACATGTGATTGTTTCCCAAGAAAATGTACAAATCTCAATACATAAGTGGCCAGAGAGAAAAATTTGTAAGGTAAAAAAACAAAACAAATCGCAATAGTTTTCCTTGTTTCTTCAGATCTATTTATCTTTTAATCTAATTTGAAGATTACAGGTTAGATGATATAGATTCAAGTGCTTCTACTGCTACCGGGATGATGATGAAGACAAACTGTTTCGGATTCAACCTAAAGAATCGAGGTGGAGAAAAAAAGAGGGCATCGAAATCTTTTAGGGAAGGAGTCAAAATCGGATCAGAAGGTCTAATAACGATCGGTAAATCCGTAACAAGAGCGGTTTTCCCAGAAGATCTACGAATTTCAGAGAAAAAAATCTTCGATCCTCAAGACAAAACACTTCTCATATGGAATAGAATGTTGGTCATTTCTTGTATTTTAGCTGTCTCAGTTGATCCATTGTTCTTCTATCTCCCTATTGTCGATAACTCAGGAAGCAGCTGTATTGGGATTGACACGAAACTAGCGGTTACAACAACGACTCTTAGAACGATCCTCGACGTCTTCTACTTAACTCGAATGGCTCTTCAGTTTCGTACAGCGTATATAGCTCCCTCTTCTCGTGTGTTTGGTCGCGGCGAGCTTGTGATCGATCCTGCGAAGATCGCAGAACGGTATTTGACCCGTTATTTCATTGTCGATTTTCTTGCAGTGCTTCCTTTACCGCAGGTTAATATTAAAGATTCAATACGAAGTTCCATTGTCGATTAATTTCACCATTTTCTTTAGGGGTCGATTAGTATTATGGATTTTGCAGATTGCGGTGTGGAAGTTTCTTCATGGATCTAAAGGAACAGATGTGTTACCGACGAAAACGGCATTGTTGAACATTGTAATCACGCAGTATATTCCGAGATTCGTTAGGTTTATTCCGTTAACATCGGAACTGAAGAAAACTGCAGGAGCTTTTGCTGAAGGAGCTTGGGCAGGCGCTGCTTATTATCTCCTCTGGTATATGCTTGCAAGCCACGTAAGCATCTCTGTATATGACTCTTCTTATTAGGTTTTGACTATTATGATATTGTTTTCACATTTATGGACATATTTTTGGCAGATAACTGGAGCTTTCTGGTACATGTTGTCAGTGGAACGTAATGATACTTGTTGGAGATTTGCGTGTCAAGTCCAGCCAGATCCGCGACTCTGTGTCCGGACTCTGTATTGTGGGAGCAAATTTGTGAGCAGCGGTGAAACCGAATGGATCAAATCAGTTCCTGAGCTTCTTAAAAGCAATTGCTCTGCGAAATCAGATGATTCAAAATTCAACTATGGGATATACGGCCAGGCTATATCCTCGGGCATTGTATCGTCAACAACATTTTTCTCCAAGTTTTGTTATTGTCTTTGGTGGGGCCTTCAAAATCTCAGGTAAATTAAATTGCGTCGAAATAGATCAAGAAACCATTAGCTTGTGCGGTCATTTTTATTATTTATGGTATTTTCTTTCACAGCACGCTAGGTCAAGGGCTGCAGACAAGTACATTTCCTGGAGAGGTTCTGTTTTCCATTGCGATTGCTATAGCTGGGCTTCTTCTGTTCGCGCTTCTAATCGGGAATATGCAGACTTATCTTCAGTCACTTACGGTTCGTCTTGAGGAAATGAGGATCAAAAGACGAGACTCGGAACAGTGGATGCACCATAGGTCACTTCCACAGAACCTTAGAGAAAGAGTCAGGCGCTATGATCAGTATAAATGGTTAGAAACCAGAGGCGTCGACGAAGAAAACATAGTCCAGAGTTTACCTAAGGATCTAAGAAGAGACATCAAACGCCATCTCTGTCTGAATCTTGTTAGGAGGGTAAGTTTTCAGAATCAGAATGCCAAAAACTGCTTCAGATTCTACGAGGAACTAAAACTATGTGTTCTGTTTCTGCAGGTTCCTCTGTTTGCTAATATGGATGAAAGATTACTTGACGCGATCTGTGAGAGACTGAAGCCGAGTCTTTACACGGAAAGTACTTACATTGTGCGTGAAGGAGACCCGGTTAACGAAATGCTGTTCATAATCCGAGGCCGGTTAGAGAGTGTAACAACGGATGGGGGAAGAAGCGGTTTCTTCAACAGAGGGCTATTGAAAGAAGGAGACTTTTGCGGTGAAGAGCTTTTGACTTGGGCACTTGATCCTAAGGCAGGCTCAAACTTACCTTCTTCCACAAGAACAGTGAAGGCACTGACTGAAGTAGAGGCTTTCGCACTTGAAGCCGAAGAGCTCAAGTTTGTAGCAAGTCAGTTTAGGAGACTTCATAGTCGACAGGTCCAACAGACTTTTAGGTTTTACTCTCAGCAATGGAGAACTTGGGCTTCCTGTTTCATCCAAGCTGCTTGGCGTCGCCATTCAAGAAGGAAAAACGCTGAACTGAGACGCATTGAAGAAGAGGATGAAATGGGTTATGAAGATGAGTATGATGATCATGAGGAACAAGACGAGAGGCCTATGGTCTTTACAAGAACAGAGTCTTCTTCTAGATTACGTTCGACGATATTTGCATCAAGATTTGCTGCTAAAGCATTGAAAGGTCACAGGCTAAGAAGCTCAGAGAGTTCAAGGAGTTTGATGAATCTGCAAAAGCCTTCGGAACCTGATTTTGATGCTGAATAATCAAATTCTTGCGCAGAGGACAACATCAGAACAGAGACTATACAATTGATTTATAAACATAAATGCTATATATATATATATATATATATGTAACTTGCTTCACAAACTTTTGCCAAAAAATAAAAAAACTTGCTTCACAAACTGTAAGATTATCTACACGAGAGCCACTGATGCTTCAAAGATCTCCATTGCATTTTTAACAGTTCCTACGTCGACATCTGCTAGTTTTCCGGTCTTGGAAGCAACAATGACACAGTTACTCTTCTCTTCTGCGTTTGGTACAAAGAGCTTCCCTTTCTCTTCTGAAGAGAACAACCCAATACTGAAAGACAAAGAAACACACGCACATGTCAATCTTTTCAAAACGTTGATCACTGAATATCTAAATCAGATAAAGTCACCTGGGTTTGTCTCGCGCATTAGCTAGTTGAATCGCAGCTGTGTTTGTGGCAACAACTCCAGCAGAATCGTTTATCAGAGCAGCCAACTAAGAAAAGGAATCAAGTAAAATCAGAGATTTCCAACTGTTTTGTCAGTAAATACAGACAGATGCTTACACGTACCTGTCCAGGTGTTGTGATGAACACTATAGATGTACCATCACCCACAATCTCTTCGACATTTTCTCTCTCTTTCTCATGCGGAATCACATAGACCGGCTTGAATCCCCTGGAATAATTGAAGAATCCATCTCAGAGAAAAAAAATCCACATCTCAGCCCCCCCAAAAAAGTTCATCCTTAGGTTGTCTAATTACCTTATGCCCTTTGATATCTGAGCCCATTTTGTAAGTGGAAGCAAACTATCACTATCTCCTTTTGATTGCATCGACGCCTTCGAATCTGATTCAATCCCATGAATGACTATAAACTTCCCTGTCTCTGCTCCAGCTTTCCTATACTTCTCAGCCACAACCTCTTTCAATTTCCGTGAAATGGATACCCTAAGTGGCAGCACAGGTGTCCTTGGAACACTCCTAAACGGTCTCCCTAACCAGTCCTCCATCTGGTTATACCTGAAACCATCAACAGTCAATTTAGACTTCCCAAAAGTCTTTGGTTTGTAAAAGGGATTTGAGAAAAAAACACACATTTTGTAGCCTAATTCTGAAAGGTTGGTGTTTTCTGCTGTAAAGGTTTCAGACAGCATCAGACCAGCTCCAGCAGAGTTAACATTTGGGTAAATGTAACTAACTCTGTCTCGAGCCGTTGTCATGAACAAGAACGCTGCGTGGCCTAACCCTGCGAGCTTCGTGGACAGAATCATGTCATAGTACCTTCCCTGCAACATGATTTAAGTAAAGTTCATTTAACCTGTCTGATATAATCGAGTTAGCGGAGAGATTAAAAGGTTGAAAGATAGAGAAGGAACAAACTTTGAGAAGTCCTATCATGTCTGTATATTCAGCTGGTTCAGGCCAATCATCGTCTGGATCATACACATTTGCCCATCTCACGTTTTTGTTTAATTCGTATGTTTGTTTTCCTCTCTCCGTCGTTAATACATCTACCTGAACACCAGGATACCTTGAAAACAAAATAAACAAACGGACAATGTTCTGCATTTCAATTTGGGGTATTAAAAAGATCATTTTGGAGAAACATTTGTAAATTACCTGTCTTTGATTAGCTGAATTGTCGGGAAAAACAGCAGATTTTCGTACACGCCGCCGGAGATAACGCAGCAACATCGTCGAACATCTCCTCTGATTTTCAACGGCAGAGAAGCGAGCTCGACAGTGTAACCCATCGGAAATTTCAAGAACCCGTAAGGGTTATCAGGATTATCCGGTGGTCTTGGATCCTCCTCTTGCTTTCCGTCGACAAACAATGACCCGTATTCGTTAAACGGGTCTTCACCGTCATCAAACGGATCAAGCCATGCGCTATTCTTCTTCTTGAGATTGACCGATACATCCGGGGATTTCGAGGTTAAGCGAGTTTGGAAGTTGAGGAAGACGAGTGGTTTGGTGGAAAACGGCGGCGTTTTGAAGAATGGAGAAATGGGTTTCGGAAGTTGAGGAAGTGAAGCCATCGGAGGTTTTTGAGCCGAAGAATGAAAGTTTGGATTTTTTGAATGTGTATTTAGAAAAGAGAAGAGATGTGTATTTAGAAACTTTAAGATAAGTGGGTCCCCTTTATGGCTATTCTCGACCTTAAGAAAATTGGCATTTATATATATTTTTTTCCAATAAAAAGCCAAATAAAATATTGCTGTGGCAGTTTCAGAAAACATTTTCTGTTGGATTAGTTAAAAACTTTTGTCGTGACATGGGTTGTGATTGATTACACGAGCAAACATTCCTATTCTAAGAAGCATTAACTAATGATTAAACAAGTAACTTTACAGATATATCCGGTAATCTTATTCAAGTCGGGTCGAGCAATAAATATCCGTTCCATTGTCGGGTCGTAGAGAAAAAAAAAATATCAGAAAAAAGCGGAAGAACCGAACGATGACGTGTTAAGCGGTGACTCGTGAACGACCTTTTCTTCTCGATTCTTTGCTCTCTCTCTCTCTCTCTCTCTCTCTCTCTCCTTCGATTTGATTCGTTTCGTCGTCGATCAAAAAAGCCCTTCTTTTCTGTCTTTTATTTTTTTTCTGGGTTTTCTGAAGTCAAAAGGGTTTTCTCTTCACTGTTCCAAGACTTTCTTTGTGATTTTCCTCGCTTTCTCATTGTTTCTATCCCGGCTTTTCCCGTGAACACCGTAAGCAGCTAGGCTTGGTTTGCTAGAAGATTCCTAAAAATGGGAAATTTTAGTGGGAATAAATAGTTTCATTAGCTGTAAAGTGTAGAGCTTTCGATATTAATCTCCCTAGATCGGTTTTGGAGATAGCTGTTTTTGGTAGTGTTGATCCAGTGTTAGATCTGTGAAATCGAGAAGCATTTTTCTGGTGAGTATTATTAATCGGGTCAATGTCGGTTCCACCTCGAATCCGGTCCGTGGATTCCGGCGAGCGAGACTTCCGGTCAGTTCTCGGTCCAACCGGGAACAAGCTGCAGAGGAAACCGCCAGGGATGAAACTGGAGAAGCCGACGATGGAGAAGAAGAACATCGGGTCAAAGGATGGTAAAACGAAGAAACCAGATACTCCGGCTTCACCTACGACGACTCTAAAGCAGTGCTCGTCACTTTGCTCATCGCTTCTGAGACGTAACAGTGCATCGATGACTGCTTCGTATTCCTCTGATGCGTCGTCTTCTTGCGAGTCGTCGCCTTTGAGCGTGGTGTCTTCTTCGAGCTGTAAGAAGGCTGTGAGGCGAAGTGCGTCTGTCTCCTCCTCCGCTACATGTGCGGCGGCGAGAAGGAAGCCGATTGATGAGAAGGAAGACAAGGTTGCTGCTGGTGCCAGTAACGGTGATTGCTTCGCTGACGGTCGAAGAAGATGTGCCTGGATCACGCCTAAATCTGGTGAGGATCTCTTTTTCGCCTTCAGTCTCTCTCTTGTTCACAAAATTATAAAACAACACTAGAATGAATTAAGAAGTAATGAATTTGATCTGATTTTTTATTGCTAAGTTTTAAGACGTAATTGTTGACCAGTGTGACAGATATGGAAAGATAGTGTTTTAGTAACTGAGTCACACATAAACGGAGGATAAGAGTAACTCAATGTCACGAAAGATACTTGAATTTATCTGTGCTTTATGTGTTGAAGCGTGTGCAGATCATTTGTATGTTCTGAAACTTTGAGATTGTTATCTTCTTTATACTGATGGGTTTTGTTGTCACTTCCCAACGTGCAAAGAAGCTCTTTCCAATTCTCTCTGTTGCTCTCTTATGTGCCATATCTTTCTCTTTGCTTAATTGACTAATAATGTTGCTTTGGTTCTTGTGAAGACCCCTGTTATTTAGCTTTCCACGACGAAGAATGGGGAGTTCCTGTTCATGACGACAAGTAAGTGGCTTCCTCAACCATTTTCCTTTCATCAGAGATGCTCTTTGTGGTTATAAGAGTCTCTTACCGCTTTATTCAATTGTGTAGGAAACTTTTCGAGTTATTATGTCTCTCTGGTGCTTTAGCCGAACTCTCCTGGACCGACATTCTTTCCAGAAGACAATTACTCAGGTAACCACACCATGTCGAATTCTTTCGCCACATATATGAATCCCAAGCCAGAAACTAGAGTTTTGTATGGTCTCTGATCTTAGATTTGCTTCGTATATTAAAACAGGGAAGTTTTCGTGGACTTTGATCCAGTTGCTGTTTCAGAACTGAACGAGAAAAAAGTAACAGCTGCGATTTCCTTACTATCAGAAGTCAAGATACGATCAGTTCTCGATAACTCACGCCATGTGCGCAAGGTACCATAACATCACAACCCCACACTTCTGAATATTCTCTAAATATAAAAAATTTCTGTCTATTAATCCTTGACTCTAATTCAGATTATAGCTGAGTTCGGATCATTTAAGAAGTACATGTGGAACTTTGTGAACAACAAGCCAACGCAGAGCCAATTCAGGTATCAACGGCAAGTCCCTGTGAAGACATCAAAAGCTGAGTTTATAAGCAAAGATCTTGTACGCAGAGGCTTTCGAAGCGTTAGTCCTACGGTTATTTACTCCTTCATGCAAGCAGTTGGTCTGACGAATGATCATCTCATAGGCTGCTTCAGATACCAAGAATGTTGTGTAGATGCAGACACAACAACAACAGCAACCAAGGCGAAGAGGAAGAACGAGCGAGATTGATGAAATAAGAGCATTTCTGAAATTAACGTGTATTGTTGTTTGCTTTCGAATATTTAATTTACACAACGAGGTTTTGCTACCATGATGTGTTTTGTTTTTTCTGCGTTGTATAGATTGTTTTTGTTTTTTGTTTTTTATCCGTTCATGCTTAGTAGATTGTTGCAAGAAAACTCTTAGACCGGACGTCTTTGTGTGAATCGATTTCATGCTAGTTTTATAACCGAATACGTCGCAGTAGTATTTGCAGAATCAAATATAAAATTTGTCATGTTGTGGATGGTGAATATAAATTTGTATAAATGTCTATATTTGCAGTAATACTTAGTTTAATGTATTACAAAGAACATACATGAATTTGTTTTCTGAGTTTAATCTATTTACATGGGACCAACTCCAACTCACAACCATCAATGAGTTTTTTTTATTTATTTATTTTTTTTTTTTGTAACTTCCATCGTTGAGTTGTTTCACAAAATAAGAGATAAGAGACAGAAAAACCATTCATATCGTAAAATTAAAAATTAAATACATATTGATTAAGCTATACCAAGATTGCTAAGTCACGGCACACTGTCGTCAAATATAGAAGTTTCCTCCATCAAAAGGAGTGTACAACTAGGTAGACTCCGCATGGCCTTAAATGCTTATAGTTTCCTCCATGATCCATAAATTTAACGAACACTTAAAAACAAAATTTGACAAACAAAATATGAAAGTATAATTTAGAGTTGAAATTGTTGGAGAAATATAATCTGGAGATGGTCAAAAGTTCCTTCGCTCGTTTTTTATTTATGTAGCCATAATATAATTTGCACTCATGCACACCAATAAGGCAATAACGCGTCGTCGCCACCATATAGTCAATAAAAGCCTTTTAATATAACAAAGTGGTAGCAATTATGACAATTTACCGTGGTTTATATTCACCATCCACAACATGTCAACATGACAAATTTTATATTTGATTCTGAATATATTACTGCGACGCATTCGGTTATAAAACTAGCATGTAATCGATCACACAAAGACGTCCGGTCTAAAGAGTTTTCTTGCAACAATCTACTAAGCATCGATCACACAAAGACGTCCGGTCTAAAGAGTTCTCTTGCAACAATCTACGTCCGGTCGCGAACTTTCTTTGCTGGTTGGTTTTTCTCTGATGACACCTTCGTACACAAAATATATATATATATATATATTTATTAAATTAATATATTTTGTTTTTTTTCTTTTATTTTGTTTATTTTCTACTTATTTTTTGCTTCTATTTGGTTTATTTTTTACTTATTTTTTATTTCTATTTTGCTTATTTTTTACTTATTTTTTATAAAGATGAAAATAAAGAAATGTTAATAAGAATAAGTTTGTGGAGCTTTCCATAAATCTTTAGAAGTTTTAATTTCATAAGTTTTTCAAAAAGATTAAGAATATATAGTGTACTTCTTGCCTTGTTATGCTTGCCACAGAACGTTGTGGGTAAATGGAGCTGAAAGCTGTTCGCTGTTGCGTTGCTTGCTTCCGGTTAGAGTTCAACAATAACTGGAACATATGCTGGACAATACGTAAAGCAGGTGATCATCAAACCTCGACCAAATGCTTTTTACTCCTAACTTGTTGTCTAAAATCTTTTTTTCTACAGGGATTTCTTGATTTAAGATTAAAACCATGGCTCAGAAACTTCTCAACAAGATGTTTAGCTTTAATCCCAAGTTTGATTGTAGCTCTCATAGGTGGCTCGCCGGAGCAGGAAAGTTAATTATCATTGCATCGGTAATCCAATATCTCAAAATCCAATTTCTCTTACATATTCATTCTTAATATTAATCATCTTATCTGTTTTGTAGATGATCTTATCCTTTGAGCTGCCATTTGCTTTAGTCCCACTTCTAAAATTCACAAGAGCAAAACCAAAATGGGCTCACACGCAAATTCACTCCTAGTAATAACTTGTACTTCCCTGTTCATGATGAATTTAAGACATTAATGCGAGGAACGAAAACTCATTTGTCTCGTGGCCTTTTCTATAGATTCCATCTGTGACTTGGCCCATTGGTGGACTTATTATGGGTATCAACATATTCTATCTACTAAGCAGTTTCATCAAGATGCTTGGTCACGGGAAGCTTGTAGCCATTGTCTTCTTAGGACTTCTTGGATTCTCAGGCATTGCCATTTACTTAGCTGCCATTGGTTACCTTGTCCTCCGTAAAAACAGAGAGCCCTCCTCAAAGTTCCTACCCTCCAGTAACTCTCAGCCCACGGAAACACTTCCTAGAGAAGACATTGTGAACATGCAGTTACCTAATGGAGTAGCGGTTGCAGGCAACTTAGATTAGAGAACTATAACACTTTAGATAGAAGAAAACATCTTTTACTTAGTTTAATGTATTAAGAAAGAACATACATGAAGTTGTTACTTAATTTAATCTATTGCATACAATCAAACATGAAGCACCGAAGCCTTGTATTCAAAATCAAAATCCAGACAAGACAGTTTGAAACAAAGGTGTCACATAAACAGAGACAAAAACCAAATATCTGTTTTTATTTTCTTTCTTTCTAAAACGAAAGCAATATCCTGAGGGACCAAGCAATTCAAGACTGGATCTTGATGCCGTTTTCGCTGGATTCTTGTGGTGTCGAAGGAGGAGGAGGAGGAGGAAGATGACCTTTCTCTTGCAAGCTCTTTACTGTGTCGTAAAGGCTTTGCTTGGTGGATGTGAACACTAAGCCTAAGTCTTTAATCTTTTGGTTTGTGAACTTGTACGGTTTGGCTTTAGGGCTCTTCTCGTCCTTGCATCTGAACAATTAAAACAAAAACCAGCATATTTGTTACTTAACACAAATCTTTCTTGAACATTGTTACTCTAATAAAGCGATTGATTTGTCTAATTAAAGTTAGGGAAAGAAGAAAGACTAGCTCCATTAAAAAGTATCTATCAGCATATTATATTGTGGTTTACAAAATGTCCACGTTAGCAGTAGGTGACTAGTGGACTTGGACTTCTGGTGTGAGTTGTTGGTACACCAACTTTCACCACAAACGATAATAAAAAAAAAAAAAGAACATGGGACGAACTCTAAATCACATCCATCATTGAGTTTGTATCACAAAATAAGAGACAAGAGAAAGAAAAACCATTCATATCGTAAAAATTAAATACATGTTGATTAAGCTATACCAAGGTTGCTAAGTGACGGCACAATGTCGTCAAATTTAGCCTTACGTATTTCATGTTTAGTGACTTGTATGTGTTGGTGACGACTCATTGTATTGATGATGTACACTAATAAGCACGTGTGTCATATATGTGAGTGTCTTTCCGTATTTGTATAAAATAAAGTCGTACACGGATATGATGAATGCATGTACAATATATTCTAGATTTCTATTAATAATATAAAGTGTTACTGGAATATAATCAAAATTAATGTTTGGTTACAAAGAAGAATACTCGAGAGTTGAGACAGGTCATTGTCTTAATTGCTACGCTAGAGCTACCATCGGTTATTTTATTGACTAAATAGAAAATCTATGGTGACGACGCGTTATCGGTGCATGGGTGCCAAGAATATGATTCGTCATCAAAACTAATTGGATTGTTGCGAAAATAAACTAAATTTGGACCACGATACTTTGATATGAACCTATTACCTTTTACCTACAAGTTAGCAGTGGGTCCTGTAACTCTTTTACAAAATAATGTTTTTTAGTTGAAATTACATTGATTTGAGTGATTTTACTTTGAAGCCACCATGTTTGAAGTTGAAGGTGTCTTTTTGTTACTGTATTATTTTAATCGTTTTTTATTTGTTGTTATAATCTTTTAACTGTTAGATATCATCTATGTATACCAAACCTAATAATGTATAAATATTAAGCGGTAATAGTTTCACTTACTTGGTCGGAAGTGGGTACTCCGGGAATAACTTAGCCAGAATCTCAACAACTTCGCCGCGGTGAAGCGCGCTCTCAGCGAGGAGATAACGTCCAGAGGCCGACGGTGCCTCGTAGACCAGAACATGAGCCAGCGCGACATCGCGAACATCCACATAAGCCTGAGTCAAATTAGCGTAAGTCTTAGCGGAGCCGGTTAGGTACTTGAGGACATGGAAGAGACTGGCGTTGATCGTCGGCTGTAACGGCGGTCCAAGAACCAGCACCGGATTCAAAACCACCAGGTCAACACCTTTCTCCTTTGCCATCTCCCACGCGGCTTGCTCCGCCACCATCTTGCCGTAACAGTACCAATTCTATACAACACACGTACAAATTTTCAATAGACCAAACATCAAAAATAATAATTTATATGTCCATAAAGAAAAGATTAGTGTGCAAGACCTTGGTGTTTTTGCAGAAATCGAGATCACTCCAACAGGTTTCATCAACGACCGCGTCAGGGTCACGGTTCGGGTCCATGTAGACGGCACCAATTGAGGAGGTGATGACCACACGCTTGACCTTGGCTTCAGCCGCAGCATTTATTACGAACTTGGCTCCGTTCACGGCCGGCTCCACCATTTGCTCCTGATAATTTATTTTCCATTTGATATTAATATCTCATTTTCATTGATTTGCCCCTTCCAACAATATAATTTCTAAAAGCATCTTCTCTTTTTTTTTTTTTTTGCTGAAATTTCTAACCATCTTTTCTTCTCTTTGAAGTCAAACGTAATAAATTCATTACAAGTAAGTGGGATAGTGTTTTTCTCTGGTATTTCAACGTCTTGAATGAAATTTAATACTACTTGATCAAACTTACATATTCAATGAGGAAAAAAAAAATACTAACAAATTCAATGAAGGAAAGCATATTGCAAAAGATTTTTTTTTTTTAATGCAATATTTTTTTAATAGTTTTAAAATAATTTCATAATTGAAAGCGATTCGATACCAACGCGCTCTAATTAAAAAAAAATGATTCAAATTTCTGAAAGAAATCAGCTCCACTACCATATTAATTTTCAATTTCATGTAGGTCCCTTAACTTTATTTAGTTTTCTTCGAAGCCACAGAAAGTGCTAAGAAATGTAGGAAACCCCAAGAAAAGTACTCACGGGATCGTCTGTAACCGGAGAAGCCGTGTGAAAGACGCCGTCGCAACCATCGATCGCCGCTTTAAGAGCCTCGTAGTCCTGAAGATCTGCTTTGCACAGAATCAGTCTCTCCTTGGCTCCATCGAGTTCTCTCAAATGTGTATTCTTTGGATCACCTGCAAAGACGCAAGAACAAAATTCCAAATTATCAATAAATTAAGCTAAACAAATAAAAGAATATTATCATAGTGAGCAAAAGGAATACGGACCTGGATTCCGCACGGTTCCTTTGACGGTGTAGCCTCTCTCGAGGAGTGACTTAACAATCCAGGAGGCGATGTATCCACCGGCTCCGGTAACGCAAACGGTTTTTACGGCTGGCGAGGATTCGTCGACTGGCATTTTTCCGGCGACCGGAAGTAAAAGCTTCGGTATTGAGGAGGCTGAAGACAATGATTAATTAATGCGTTGTTACAAAAATTGGGCTACGGTTTGAATATATAAAGACTGAAAAGGAAGTTTATCCTTACAACACACTTGCCAAGTTCACCTAACCATGGTGATGAGTTTGGTCTTTATATTTATATTTTATTTTCGAATCTATAAAAGGACAGACCAAAATTATTACTAGAAAATGTTAATTTTGTAGAAAGAGGGGTTGGTGGAAGAAGAATGATTTGGAACTATACACCTTTAGAAAAAAAATCTTAAACTTGGACAAAACTTTGAAATAATACCTACATTCATTTTACTTACCTACAATCATTTTTCACTTTGGGAAATATATCTACCAATAACTCTTGATAAAGACATACATTTTCTGGATGATATATTCTGAAAATTAAATAAATATACAGCTTTATAATGATTTCTCCAATTAGAAAATGGTCTCTCATTCATTTTCTGGTATGTTACAAAATAAACATAATTCTAGAAGAAAAGGGGCACAAGAATGTGGATATGTGGACACGACAAGTCGCAAGTGTTATTATGTTTACTACTCTTCTCCATCATAGAAATATGTTTAGATTCGGACACTTTTCTCTGTAAGTTGTAGATTATATGTCCAATACCGGAAATGCTGAAAAGACTACACGCACGACACGATCACTGTGTTTGTGTATGATCGCAATTATTCATGCACAGACATAATATATGTTACTAGAGCCAGGTGACATCAGATCAAACTAGTTCCATAACAAGACATACGTCAGAAGAATCTACTAACAATAACACCATAAGTCTCTAAACAAGCAGCTTCACTAAACACATAAGTTACCTAAACCACAATAACCAATCCTTTTTTTCCTGAATTAACATCACCTAACCATGATGGATCATCAACCTGAAACAGAAGTAGTAGTACCCACTTCTGCCTTATGAGTCTCTCCTTCCAGTTCCTTGGTTACTCTCTGATCATCATCTTCTTCAGCCTCGTTTTCTACTCTACCAGTCTCAGGCACGCTTGTGTATGCGTCTCTGTCACTCTCGTTCTCCTCAGACATAGCCTCCTTCTCAATCAATGTTGTGTCTGCAGTTGGCTCTTCTGCTGACTCACGCTCTTGTACCTCAGTTTCGGGTACTGCACTGGGCTCTCTCACTGACTTGTGCTCTTCTCCATCAGTTTTGGGTTCGGCAGTAGGCTCTTTTGCTACCTCTTGTTCAGTTTCTAGTTCTGCATCTGGCTTGTTTGTAGACTTTAGCTCTTCTCCATCAGTTTCGATTTCTGCAATTGGATCTTCAGACAGTTCATGGTGATCTCTCTTGCATTCAGGCTCTGCATCTGATTCTTTCCCAAATTTTAGACCGTCTTCACCCTTGGTTTCAGCTTCTTCCTTCTCATCACAATCTTTTTCACTTTCCCGGTGCATAGCTCGAGCCGCCTTCTGCCTTTTCTCATTGCTTACAGCCCTCTTTAGCGCACCCTTGTTTTTTTTCGCTTGCTTAGTAGAGTTTGTTACCGAGTTTTTCTTCTTCGTTGCTCCCATAGAGGATCTATATCATAAATATGAGCTAATTCATTCAAAGATCAAATTTTCATATACCCATAACTAGAATTACTGTAAATTTACACACCCGACGTCTGGAGAACTGCTCATTTCCACATTCCTATGTTTGCTCTTATTGGCTCTCTGCCTTCGTATTCTGCATATCAAAGCAAAAACTCAGGGCTCAAGAGGTACCAAGTTAAAAATTGTTGGTGAAACAGAACCACGAACATCTCACTTACAAGTCAGATAAAGGAGTAGAATCAGGCAGATCAATCTCCTCATCCTGCTTAAGATTTTTGGGGAAATCAATACACTTATCAATTAATTTTTTTGTAAAAGACAGAAAATGATGAATGAATAAAGAGGGGCCCAATGTAAGAAAATTTTCACCTCACTAGCTGAAGAGTTATCCTGGAGTATCTCCCAACGTTCTTTTTTCAGATTAAGATTTTCAGCATCCCCATCAGAATAACATACCTGCAACAAGACCAACAGTAAGAAAATTTTATATGAATCAATAATGCAACAGAAAGAGAGAGAGAGAGAATTTCGAAATAGCAGTTAGAGAAATCAACTCACTTTATGCGTCTTCTTACGACTATCATAGGAATCTATGACGCCTTCATAAAACCTGTGCAAATATAAATGGTAAGATTGCCGTCATTCTTTACACAGTATTCAAAACGAAAGCTAGCATGTTTCTATATACACTTACTTTTTATCGAGTGGCCACCAGACGTTAACTCTCTTACCAACCAATTCCTCACCAAACTCACTCTTATTGGACTCCTGAAAAGAGGAGAACAGACCATATGAAAAACACATGACAAATCAATGCTTCATACCATGGACAGAAAAGGCAAAATATTCACACCACTTCCTCTCCAGGTGTTCGTTTCCTCTTGGATTGGCTCTTGGGAGTTTGTTCAGATTCTTTGGCCGAAGGTGTTGTTGCATGAGAATTCTTCTTCTGCACAGTTTACTCCATTAATAAGTTCAAGGAAGACAAAGTTCTAGAGTATTGACAAGAGAAATCATGTTTCATCAAATTTGCAAACCTTGCTCTTTGATGACTGGGGAATAGGCGTATCCGTGCCTGCACCTTCTGAATTCTTTTTCTTAACATCTGAATGGAGTGATTTCTTTCCACTAGTCTTTACCGTCTTAGATTCTGCAAGTGGCTTCTTTGCAGATGTTTTCGCTAAACCATTATGTGCTCTCTCCTTTTTAGATTCTGCGAGTGGCTTCTTTGCAGATGTCTTCGCCAATCCATTCTTTGCACTCTCCTTATTAGATTCTGCGAGTAGCTTCTTTGCAGATGTCTTCGCTAAACCATTATCTGCTCTCTCCTTTTTACTTGATTTGGCAGTCTTAATGTTATCTTCGGGCTTTTCAAGGTCAGATTCCATAAAATCTTCTTCTTCAATACGAACTTTCTTCACAACCTGTTTTTTAGATGCTGGTGTAGCTAAAGAATCTGCATCAAGATTTGTATCGTCCATCTTACTCCTGCTTCGTTTACGTGACCCCTTCCTAGCCTTACTAGAGGGTGAGAGAGAAATGACAACGGACTGATTCGTTTGACCAACTTTACTAGGCAAAGATGCTTTCTTGGCAGCCAGCTTTCCAAGTGACGAATCCCCAAGTTCTTTTTCCTGCACCTTCTTGCTTGAAGACGTCTTAAATGAATAGCCTTCCTCAGGATTCATCAGAGAATTGGGTTTCCGGCCTCTCTTTGTAAACCCTGATTCGGTCTCTGCATCTGTACTTGAAGACTGCCCTTGCTTCAAAAGTTGTTTCAAATCGTTTCCATTTGTTACTGTGTCATCTCCATTGGCTCGAGTTCCTCCTCTTGCTGTTCTCTTGGACCTACTCCCCTTGCCAGAAATCCTCAAATCAAGTTTTTCCTAAAATCACATAATTTGGAAGATATTGGTTACGCAACAAACAATGTGAAAAGGGGCTAAACACTTGCAATGAAAAAGCATACCAAATACAATACCTGCAATGAATCACTTGGAACTTTTTCTTCTGATATCTTTTCATCTGCCTGAAAAACGAAAAAGATATAAACTGTTGGCAGATGCAAGTTCAAGATTCAACCACACAACTACTGTATTACTAATCAAACTAATGAACTCAAGCCAACAAGAATACCTCAGTTTCTTTGGGATTCACCTCGATCTGTGCTTCAGTAGTGGCAGCTTCGCTTTGGCATATTGACAAAACAACTGGAGAATACATGTCCAAGCTGGTCCCTGTGGACTTCAAAGCTTCCATGATGCACGGTTGAAGCTTACAGGCGCAACTACTGAGAACCTTCTCCACAAGCTCCAAAGCTATTGGCGTGACATCCTACGCCATGGCAACCAGAAAAATCAAATCTCAAGTCTGTTGAAAAGCTTCAAGACTTTAATCTGAATTGGGAAAAAACTTACCCGTCTTCCTTTTTTGACAGTGGTCAAGAGAAGCTCAAGCAAATCCATGGATACTTCTTCACTTTCATCTATCACAGTGATCATTATGTTTTCCATTGAAAGAATCACCGGTTGAGGATGAAGCGGGCTTAATAGATGCACAAAAACAAGAAAAGCCATCAGCTGTTACATGAAGCACAAAAAAGTTTATTGAGCATTGTTAACACAGGCTCTATTCCTACCTTATGATTTTCAAGAACTGCCGAAACATCGCTAGAATAAGGTCATCGCACTCCAAGTCCAACATCACCAAGGATGATCTGACCTTAGAAACAGTGTCAAGAACAGCCTCGGCTTTCCTGTAACTGCGAGAGGTGGCATCTTGTAGTTTTCCGAAGGCTTCAACTGTCACCTCGAAAATTTCCTGCAAACCAAAGAGGCAAAGTAAAGTTAGATAAAGTTTTTTGAAGAAAACATAACAAGAAGAAACGAATTGTGTTGCTGGAATCGTGGAATAATGGTGTATATCAACCTTCATTTGGTCATCGTTATAAGGGGCCTCTGGGGCAGTAATCCTCATAATCTCGGTTAAGCACGAGACAACGAAAACCCTAACATCAGAGTCAGGGTTTCTCAAGAGTTCAGCAGAGACCAAAGCATTCATTGATGGAATCAGGGCATTATTCACTGCTGCAATAGGATCTTGCTCGACAGTAGAGAGAAGAGACTCGATTTCCTGCACAGAGAAGCGTCGAAATCAGATGACTGAACATCATAAACCGCAGAGAGAAATCTCCTCCATGGATTTGAAAGCAACAGAACTCTAAAAGGTTCCACCTTTACGAAAGCTTACATATTTACGTATGCACAACGGAAGAATCGGTGCGCTACTAAGACATTTAACATCAGAAATTGAACCCCCAAAAAAAAAAGCAAAAATCTAATTTTTTCCCGTGTATCGGCAAGAAAAAGTGAAACCCTAATCGCTTCCTCTAATCCAATCCCAACAGAGGAATTTTCCACTTGTGGGAGAAAAAAAGTTGCAAAATCAGAGAATGTGGAGGGAAAGGAGGATTCTTACATCGAGAAGACTGAGAATCGCATCGGTAGAGGAATGAGGTTTGAGAAGATTATTTCCAGCCTCGAGGAGTGCTTTCGACAGTTCGGTCGCTCCGACAAGAGGACCCATTTTTTTTCTTCTTCTTGTGAAAATTATCTGAAGATTCAAAACCCTAGAAAACAAAGAAACATTCTCCGAAGGAAATAAACCCCTGTCCTCGCCGCCTTAAATCCAAATGGTTGGAACCAGAGAGAAAAGAAAAAATAATAATGACACAACTTTACGAGTCTGATGCGCTTTTTATATCAGCGGTGTTGAACATGCAAGAACTGCTTTATATACCCCGTACAAAGAGAAAAAATTAACTTTAAAAGTTCTTAAACTCGATTATGTCAAAGTATTGAGAATAAAACAAAACTCAATTATGTGGAGGAGATAAATTATGAAACCATGTGGTTTATCATTTGATTATAAAGTAATCAAGTGTTTTTATTATAGATCATACAGTACTTCAGTATTTCTACAGGCTACAACTCACTAACATACCAGAACTGAAATCGGTGGTAAGCTCGGATTCGTCTCTTTCCCGCCCTTCTGCTAGACCTTTTCACTTACAAAAAAATGTAATTTTGAAGTGTTTTTGTGTTCATGTAAAAACAAAAAAACAAAGTTCTTTGAAGCTTAAAGTAACAACAAGAAAAACTATAAACATATTTGGATGGACTGATAAGAAAATCCTGTTGATTTATTAAAGAAATCGAGTTTTGAAACTTTAACCCTGGAGGAAAATACAAATTGAATGTAAGACTATGAGTGTAAACTAGGGGTGGGCAAACGGAAATACGGGATGGAATTTTGTGGGAATGGGAACGGAACGGGATTATGGAAATCAGAATAATTGTCTCATATGTGTTTCATTCAAAATTTGGGACGGGACGAGAATTCCCAAAAAATCTAATAATATGAAAAATTGATAATTGTAAAAAAAAAATTAAAATTCAATTTATATTCGTCCATTGTTCATTTCCTAAATCCTAATAAATAATAATATGTCATATAAGATTATAAATCAACCAAGAAACAAATGAAATCAAACTTAACTTAATTATTAAAATTTAAAAGCTTCAATTTTTTTTTAAAAAAACCAACATAATCTATTGAATAGTAAACAAAAAACTACATATAGTCTATTAGTCATATATAATAAAATAAAAAATAAAATCCGACATAATCCGTTCAAATCTCAGCAGTCAGCATACATTTAGACTATAACTTATAAGTTAAAACTTTAAAAGTGCAACTTTTAAGTTTTAACTTTCGTTTATATAAAATAATATATTAATATATAATAATGATCATTTTTGGTAATATATTTTAAATATTTAATTTACTATTTATATATAATTTGAGACAAATGAGACTTCAGGAATTCCATTCACGTCCTATTCCCAAATGGGAATCAATATGTTGTACCATATGCTAGCATATGGTACGAGAATTTGGGACGGAATGGAAGGGGAATTATGCCCACCCCTAGTGTAAACATATAAATAAAAATGTGTTGCTAACTTGTTTAACTTTTACCTACTGATAAAAAAGTTTGTCACGACAATATTCGCAAGATGCTAGCAATCTTTTTCGATCAAATATTGACTTGTAGTTAGTTTTCAACATTTATTATGAAATATAAAAAAGCTGGGCAAAGAAATTCTTAAGCAAGCAAATTTGGCCTTGGAAGAGTAGAGACTACATAAAACCAAAACTTGATCATGTTCCAAACAAATCTCGAGAGCTGTCTACTAAATATTAAATATCAAAACCAAGAGAAAACAGCGTTTGGATGAAAAACATCTGAAATTCGAAACTCTTCTTAAATTTAGTTAGCTTCAATGTGCTTCTTGACGATATTGAGTGCAGTTGTCTCCTCACCGTAGTCCTGAAACAGCAAGCAAGAAAACGTATTAAGTAAATGACTAGAGACCAAGATAAACAAAATTAACTCTATAAATTACAGATTCCACATCGACATGAATTGAGACGAAAAGACAAAACATATACCTTGACTACAAGGCATGAGCATCCAACAACCTTCCTGGCATTACCCTCTGAATCAATCTTGCAAAGCTGCAACAGCATCAAGTGATTCAATTTGTTGTTAAACACTAAACATTCATTCAGACAAAAATGCTTTTTTTAAAAAGGTATACATAATGAAAATCGAAGACTTACACCAGCCCATTCGCCGAGGGTCTTGGCACTTGGGACTGTAAGCAAGTTGATGTTGTGATCAGCACAGAGAGCTTTAACAAGCTTGACGTAATCAGGCTGGTTGCAGTCTTCAGCCAAGACACAGAGCTGAGCCACACGCTTCTCAATAAGCTTAGCGCTTTCATGGATACCACGAACCACACCACCATGAGCACGAGCTTTCCTAAGAGTCAACTCCAATGCAGTCAATAAGTCCATGTCCTCTGGAATAGCCGCTGGCTCAGCAACGGGGGGAACAACGGGAGCAGCCTCATCACTGTAATTAAGTAAAGAATCAGGATTCAGACCAACACCAATCAAGCACACAACAAGACACGGTCACATCATTCATTAAACTAGACTTGGATTATCAACAATAAGCATTTAGTAAATCTAAAGCGTATTGGTCTAATCAATTTCCAACTAGAAGGACAGAGATTTGATTAACCCGTTTAAAGTAACAATCATAAACAGGATATTGATTTATTGAAATATTGTCTAGCTCCAATTCGAGTACAATTATTTATCGATCTAAGACAAACTTCCTCATCTATCAACGAGTAATGACAGTAACATCAACGATGCAAGAAACATTTCTACTTTTCTAGTAAAAAGTAATCAGATAAGCTGGATGTTTATCAATGATTATGCATATTAAAAAATGCAGCAACGCAAGAGAAGCTTACCCAGACATGTTGTCTCTTTAAATGCTTTTACCGACCGAAAAAAACAAAAGTCCTTTGTTATCTGCCAATATAAAGGAAGCAAATCAGTATCAACAGACACCGGAAAAAAAAAACATCACTGATGAATCTCTTCTAACTAAGGCAGCAAAATTGGCGTAGGAAGAACAAAGTTCGACAGACAAATTACAATCGTGCGAGATCAGTCGGATCGTACAACGTTTGAAGAACTGAAAGACTAACCTCAGAGACGAAGACGGCTGCAGCGGAAAGGATGAATAAGAAATTGGGAACAACTTATATGGAGACTAAACTACTTCTACTAAAACCCTAATTCACCAGAATAATAATATTTGACGGATCGTTGCGGACCCGGGCCATATATTTGGGATTTCCTCGGCCCAATTAAATGGACTTTTATCGGCTTAATTAAATGGGCGTCTTGACTAATATCGGCCCAATTACAACACCTTGGAATAGTGTAGAACCATTGAAAGAAAACAAAAATCTCTGTGGATTGGTAATGATATGGTCAAAACTCAATACTGTGTAGCAACTGACATTTGTTTGCTATTTGTCTAAGATTTTGGGGAATTGCAAAACAAATGAATCTAAAACGCAATGCCACAAAATGGTAATGATGGATATAAGAAAACTAAACAGGGTACCAAACAAAATTATGAATATTTTTTTTTAATGATTCTTGTCAAAAAAAAAATTGTGTATCTTCATTCTTTAATCACCAATTTGTAATGCAATAGCCTAACGATCTACAATGTGAAGTAAAATAAAAAGAACTGTTTTAATTTTTTTTTTTCTTTTAATTTGGTTTTTTGGATTTTTCAGCGAGGAGCTGAGGATTATAAACACTTCCTAGTCCATACAAAACACCAGAATATTTATCCATGGGACCAGAGAAGTGCGTCTCTTTCATCTTCCTGAACACACAAGACGTTAGCAAACTATCTGAACCGGCCTGGTGCGAAATCCCGACTCGTTTGACATGGAGCAGCTCCGCTACTTTGCTCAGGCCGCCAAAGAGACCGGCGCAGAAATCCATCAGGTGTTTGATGTCGTAAACTACCGGGAAAAATGTCTTGACCAGGAGGAAGAACTCCGACTGCTTCTCCGGCAGATTTTTCCCGGTAAGGATTTTCAGCAGGTATCCGAAATCGTATCCGCAGTGGAACGTCACCCACTGTATCTTATAGTCTAGCACTACCGAAGAACTCATCAGAAGTTCCGCGAATCGTCTCGACTCGATGCCGAATCGGATGTTTCTGGCGAAGTCGATCCCGGATTGACTGAGGAGCTCGATGGACTCCATGGCGAACATGTCCGTCTTGGGGTTGAATTCCCTGAAATTGAATTGCCAGACGCACTGCTTGTTGTTGGTTCCCAAGGTCGGGAGGTTTCCTTGCTCGTCGGATAACGCGAGGCCGAGCTGAATCATGTTTAGCATGTTCACGTTCGTCCTTAACGAGTCGTAGCAGTTGAACTCGTTGCGTCTACAGTTTGCGTCTGTCGTCACTGTCTTGCACACGATCCCAGGGAACTCCGTGTCCATCGCGACGTAGGGGAAATGGCCAACCACTTGTGAAATCAGATACATCTCCTCTTCGAGATTGTCGTTCCAGACCTCGCGGATTTCAATCGAATCGTCTTCTTTCTGACCCACCGACATCTCTCTCTGTCGATTATAATGATTGATGATGATGATGGTGATGAAGATGAATCCGCGTCAAGATGATGGAAGTAATCACGAGAAAACCTAGAACGGATCTAGAGAAAGATCCGATCTGGTTTTGATCAGTATCTGCAACACAATTGTCAATGCCAAGAACAATCAATCCCAAATATCACGAAATCTGGCACGAAGATTCAAAGAAACCAAAACGCAATCGATAGATGTGTGTATGATACAGAAATGAGGAGGCGCTCGAATCGGCGATTCGAACCTGGGAATTCAAGCGAAGAAGATGCAGATAAATATTTCTGGAGAAGGCGGCGAATCTCCAGGTTAGGGTTTCAGAGGATGTGGTGGTTTATCGAAGAGAATGATGCGGGAAATTGGGAGAAGAAGGAAGAGGATTTTAATAATAAATCGAATTTTCTCGACTCTGGCAAAATAATAATCATCGATTTTTACCTTTTCAGGCTTTTGTTTTCTCCTCTGAATCTTTTTTGTTTTCTCTTCGCCACAAATTCCCTTGTTTCCACACCAAAGTGAATCCTAATTTGATTTTTAATAGTAATGCGTCATTGTTTGCTTCTTAGGGCTCTCGTTTCTTTTCCATGAAGAAAACCTATAAATAAATTCCCTACTGCCTGAATACGATTATTCATGTTAAATGCCTAAATACCAAATCATGGTTTCTTTTCTTTGTCCACTTCACCTGAACAAATTTATATTTCTGAGTAAAATTAATGTAAAAAAAAGCATATGGTAGGGCAATTAATCAAGAACTAGAAACAACGTAGATCATAACTAATTAACTGAAGAAGTGGCTTATTAGCTGGTCGAAATCTTTCAAAGAAAAAGATTCAAAGATACAAGTTGAAAGAGCTAAGTCTGGATACAGAGTACAACTTGATTATTTGACATCATTTAAGCTAAGTTAACTCTCAGTTACTTAATAGACATAAAGCTTAACCATTCCTTCTTCTTCTTACTCCATGGCTCCATCCCTGCAACCTGCAACCAAGTACAAGACCAGAACAGAATTAAAGTTCTTCAACTGGAGTCAGCAAACGAGATCATGTCCGTGCAGTATTTGTTGAAGAGTTTTTAAGGTTCTCAGGTAATGGAGCGTATGTAAGTTTTAGCCAGCACATAACATATACAAGATTCACAAGGAGCCCTGTGTCGACTGAAGAGGATAAAGCATACCTCCAGGCTTCAGGTTCTTTTGCGTTTCGCAGTTTTGATGTCGTTCGAAATGAAAGCAATCACTTCCTTTAATGTTGCTCGCCTTCCTGCTTTGAAATTCCAAAGTTCTGGGGTGGTGTACCGACCACTTCCATTATACTCATTTACCTCCTCCAGAGCTGTTTTAACTGCGTTATGCACCTCTTCTCCCCACTCTCCTTTAAGCTTCTTCAGCTGCTGATCCTCTTCGTCTACCACTTCCTGCAACCATAACCAGCTAACACCATTACTGCTAACGCACAAAGCAGTTACACCAAAACATGGATAAGAGTATCAACATTCACATAATCACAGGTTTTTCCAACATATTTAACTAAAACAATGGCCCAGAAAGGGTAAGAAAGAACAGACACTTTTCAAAGCCATGATGGCGTCACCCTAAATCAATAATTCAGTAAAATGGGAGGAGACAGCAGGAAAGAACATACCTTTGCTTTGATCCCGGTTCCTTGATGTTTGAAAGGATGCCATGATGAATCATTGACTTTTTCCTGCCATGTAGAGCAAAGGGTGGCACCTTCAACCGTAGCTTCATCTGCAGAATATCTTCGCTTGCAAACATTCAGGAAGGGTTTCTCATCAAGCTCTCCCATCCTTTTTATCCCTATATCAGTTTGGGCACCCAACAATCCTGTCAAACCCTGAAAAAAAAAGCTTTCAGACATTAAACAACAATTAATAAATCAGTGAATCTTATCGTAGAGTCTGTGAATCTTATCATACAGTCAATTGTCGTAATTTACTCAGGTGAGAAGCCAACCAATTAACCAACCAATTAATTCAATTTCAACGTGCAGGTTCAATTGTGAACTGAAGATATCCAAAAAGCTATAGCATCAGTCAATTAATCGTAATGTAATCAGAGAAGTCACCACCCCTTGACTTCATCCTCATCAAACAGGTTTAACCAACCAGTTAATTCAACTTGCAGGTTCAGTTGTGGACGGAAGATATCCAATAAACTATAGTGTTTGACCATATCTGTGGCACTTCAGACGCGAAGAAAAAAACAACTCTTTAGGAACATTTTGTCATTAAATGCTACGTGATGGTAAAATGCAAGTGTATCAGTACCCAAAAATACTAAAGCGTTAGAAATATGTACCGCAATTAATTTTTTCCGCGCTGCTTGTATTTCATCATTGCTTTGACGTTCTTTTGTCATCAGGTCTGAGTTCATCTGCTCTAGGTCTTCTAACTCAGTCTTTTTGTCCTCCAGTTCAACATTCATCTCCTTCATTTTCTGCTTGACCGCCTCATCATCGTCATCCCCCAAATGCTTCATCACTTGTAATTTGCCTTTCAGCTCTTGAATCTCCATTTCCAGTGTCTGTTTGATGTCTAGCTGCTTCTCAAGCTGAAGGATCTTGTCCAAAGCCTCTTCTTTTTGCCTCTGGAGTTTAAGCAGGAGAGAAATTCAAACTCAAGACACAAATGAGGGAAGGCTTTTTTCCCTCTTTTTGGGTTTAAGTTGTTATATAGTTTGTGTTGTGTACTACGGACTATACCTTATGCTCTTCTACAAGTCTTAAAACGCTCTCGTCAGCCTTTTCCTGCTCACGGGTGGCTAACTGGAGGGAAAGGTTCATAGCATCACTCTGCCAAACCAATAAGATACAAAATGATAATTAGTACCTCGGAAAACATACATTCATACATACGCACAAACTGATTATTTCCTAATTCCTATGTGTTACAGTGAATACGAATGAATGTTACCTTTTTCTTGTCTTCATCAAGCTTTTGTCTCTCCAGTTCAGTAATTGCTTCTTTTTTGTCCAAACTTTTGGACCGCTCCTGCAATGCCTTCATCTTTTTCTCCAGTTCATTGCTTAGCTTCTCTTTTTCTCCTAGGATCCTGTGAATGTTGAGAAGTGACATCTGCTGCATCTTCTTTGTTTCTGAGGAGATAAAATAGAAATAATAGTCAGATACCATAACACATGCTAGATGAATCATAAGCATACTAGTGTTTCACTAAAAACCTTCTGCATAAGCTTCGTGCAAGGTTTTTTTCTCGTCTAAGACCCTCTGCAGCGACATTGCGGTCTTGTTGTAACTGTACTGAACCTCGTTCAGATCTTCATTTGTGATAGCAATTATATTTGAAAGTTCTTCCAGAACATTGTTTCTATCCTGCGCTGTTTCTTGAGAAATATCTGAAACCGTTTTTAGCATTCCCACCTTGGAGAGGTACTCACCTATTGGCCCTTCAGAGTTATAGTCTTCTGCACGTGCAATCCAGCCATAGGCCTTGGACTCGAAATCTCCTCTCTTCTCCATCCACTCCTTTTTGCTGCAACCTTGGTTCTCAAATTCCTTCTCGAGCTCTGTTGCACTCCCAAACCCACTCCAGTCGTTTTTAAATTTAGCAATAACCCCAACAACCGAATCTTGTTCGACCCAAAAGGCATTCACCTCAACAGGATTGAATCTAGAAAGCCTCTTCAACCAATTAGCCGAATCAAGTAGAAATTCCTTGTCATCGGTTTCTTCCAAGGGTTTAATGACAACCCCCATCCATGGCCAGACATAGATGTCACCCGGTTTTACTTCCGACCCGTTAGACTGAGGAACCGGAGGGCGTGGAACAGGTTCTGCATCACCAGCAAGCTCCTTCTCTAAAAACATTGCCAAGGCGAGATGATTAGCCTTCTGTTTAGCATTTCTGTTGGAAGATCCTTTGGAAACCCCAGAAGCATGTGCAATCAACTCCTTGTACTTGTAATCTTGCTTTTTCTTGCCTGCACAAAACGGGCATCTCAGCATTCCGTTCACCTTAACCTTGAGCTCACCGTTCTGCAACCGCAGGTATGGTTTCTCAGAATAGTCATCAATCTCTGACTCGCTGACCTCAGACTCTTCACCATTTGCATTATCCATCCTACCTGCTTTACCTGGAACACAACTGACACATTTCTTGAGATAGGAACTTTTACAGGTGAAACAGTTGAAATAAGCAATCAAGAGGATGATTCAGTCACCGAACAAGCTAAAGAATCGAGATACTTTTGGCTTAAAATGAGTATGTCATATCAGAAAGCAAAAACGTCACCAGATAGACCATGCAGCAAAGTTTTCTGATGATAATCCTGAAGATGAAGATATGAGACTCAATTTCTAGCAAACTGAGTCGATAATATCGAAATCCCAAGAGCAAGAGAAACCCTAGGCAGGAACTAAGCTTAAAACTCCCAAAAATTTAATATCGGAAGGAGCAAAAGAGACGAAATTGATAACAGCATTTACAAAATCTATTAGGGTATTCACGCGTGCATGATAAATAACAGAACGAAACCCAAATTATCATACAGACGATGTGAGTAAAGCGTTGAAGCACGAGATACCCAGAAGAAACACGATACGAAAAAACTCATTGGTAGATTTCACTATATGAACAGAGAGTAGAATAAACCTGGAGTTTACGTGAGACGGGGAAGAAACGAAAACAAGGCGATGAAGCGAGGGTTGATAAAGAGAGGAGAAGAGTAAAGAGTAAAGAGTGAGGACTGAGGGATTCCGACGACCTTACTAGGCAAATACGCCGCGTTAGGAAATGTTAGGGCTTAGCCAAAAAAGTAGAGTAAATTAAGGGATGTAAAGGAAAAGAAAAAAAAACAGAAAATATCAGGAAAAAAAAATCATGTCAAGAGTGGGATTTGAACCCACGCCCTTTCGGACCAGTACCTGAAACTGGCGCCTTAGACCAACTCGGCCATCTTGACTCACGTTTGACCATGTTACATGTTTAAAATATCGAGCCGTCCGATTTTGTTATTTGTGACGAAATATGGAAATGGCTTTCGCTCGGTTTGCGAGTTTAAAGTTCGATTTTCAATTTGTCTTTCCTAGCAAAACTTTGAATTTAGATTCGTCTTATCTTGTTTGAATCGATTTAGGTTAGTCTGGATGTACTGACTGTATATTGGAGTAGAAAAAAAAGGAATCCACTTCTATTTTTACTTTCCCTGGGTCAACACAGGTAAAAATACTTGACCGGCCTTTTAAATAAAAGCAAAACCGGTTCTGAAAATCGATGTTACCTCGGATTAATCGAAAATAGTTGAGCAGTTTTGCCTTTCGATAATCTTCAGATTTCACGAATATAGTCTTGGATTGGTACAGTTAATTAAACCCCTTCACTTTTGAACTAACACACTCACATAAACTCTTCCAGGGCTTTAATCAGATTCCGAAACAAAGTGAAGGACCTTTTATTTATTACGACCTCTGGAAAAATTTCAGACTTTTCATCATATAACAATTACAAACGAGAAGATTACCAAAACTGTGATGATCGAATCGATCAACATTTTGATCAAATTGCGAGATCCTATTTGAGAACCGGACATCGACAAGCTTCGTAGCCGAAACAAGAAAAAGTCGAATCTTGACAATTTTTTCTCCGTAACCAAAGCAGTAGTAAGTTGGTACAAAAGGCATTCAAACCGGCAGGATCGGTCGGGGTTGACCCGGTTCGGGACGTGACCTGCGAGATTTCCTCCAAAGGAAAAGAAGGAAAGCGGCGATCACAACTCCAATGGCGTCCGCGACGGCGTCTCTCGCGGAGGCACCTGCGGAAGGGAAGACACCAAACTGATCGGCAGCTTCTTTAGCCGCACCGGCGGCGAGTGAGAAGGCAGATCCGATCCAGATGGAGTGACGTCGTAGAAAGGAGTGGCGAGAGAAAGCAGCGAGAGTAGAGAAGAGGAGAGAGATGGAGAAGCAGAAAACTAGATGGTACAATTTGTCCGGAGCAAGCCAAGGGTCTTCTCCACCACCATTCGATTGCGTCTCTCCCATCTATCGCTTCTTCTTCTTAATGGATTAAGGCTAAAAAAACTTTTATCGCGTAACCAAATTTGGGAAAAAGGAGAAAACTTTAAAGAAAGAAAATCAAAAGAGATTGAGAGGAAACAGAGAAATGGTAACGTACCTTGAGATTATACTGTATATCTGGAACTGGAGGAGGTAACATAGAAAACGATAGATAACAAAAACAACTTTCAACTTGGCAACGAGATGAATGTAGCACACAAGCAGAACATAAAACCAAACCAAACTCAAACATACTCGAAAAGTCGCTGAAACAAAAACAGAAGCTATAATAAAAACACACAACCAGATTTAACAAATGAGAGGATACAAACTTGAACATACAGCTGGTGCCTTATGAGCCTTCTTCTTCAAACCCATTTCAAACCACTAACCGGTGCCTTTACGAGCCTTCTTCTTCAAACCCATTTCAACCCTTAATTATTTATTATGTGTCTCGAACTCAGAGGCAGCTTCGGGCAGGCTCGGACGGTGATCTCTCTCAGGTTTGGAAGAGCCCGAGGATTCTGGCAGATTATCTTCAGTTCGTTCATACCACTCACTTCAAGGTGTTCCAGCTTTTTAAGCGGTGCACCAAGACGCGGGTGCTCATTGCTAATACGCATTCCTTTCTCTACATCTATCACCTCTTGTACGCTTGGTGACCTCATCACATATAGATACCTGAGATTCTGAGCATATGCCACCCATGTCAAATCCCTTGGACCTTCCAACCCACTTATCGTGATACTGGATAGCTGCGCGAAGCTTGGAGACGTTGTACGTGAGTCTATCTTTATCTCTGAGATTTTGCAACTCACAACCGAGAGTCTCTGAAGACCACCCAGAGCTACCGTGTTCAACATCACAACAGGTGTTGACACCTTCCTGATACATAGATATCGAATACAAGTAGCCAATGTTACCACTCTCTGTAGGCTTTCCAAAACCGCAGCATCCTCTACGTTTACGTGTAAAAGCTTCAAGTGCTTCAGCAGTTGTAACTCTCGCATCAGTCTGTCATCAATAAAAACACCGGAAAAGTAGAATTTCAACACTTCAAGATTTGATAAACTTGTCACTACACCAACAATGCCTTCAAGTTCATAAGTAAAATCCAGATTCAAGACGATTAGACTCCTCAGCTTCATCATACCAACTGGTAGTGATTTTATCCCCGTGGATGATAAATTCAGGTACTGCAGGGAGACCAAGTTGGAAATTTCTTCCGGCAATCCAGTTAGACCCTCGTTGTCTGACAGATCCAACACCACAAGCGCTGGCATAAACCTAAAGAACTCACCTGAAATATCCACCAACTTGTTCTTCTGCAGTAACAAGGTCGAAAGATTTGGGCAGTTTGGATTGCAAGATATCTCTGCAATTTGATTGCTCATTAAACAAACCCTTCTTGCAACCTTCCAACTGATGTCCTTGGGCATCTGGTCCAACCATAAACCGGATTTCACACAGAGTATATTGTTCTGTTTCCCAAAGTCAGTCGCTATCAAAAGAGCCACCTCGCGTACCAAACCATGCATTTTCACTCTCCCTGGACAATTCATCAACAGCTGTGCAGACACTAACAAGTTAATTATATCACGACCTTGCTTTTCTTCACCTCTGCTTCCATCTATCAATCCTTCGCATTTCCAATATTCTATCAAGTCATCCTTGTTTATTTCATGAGCTTCCGGAAACAAAGAACAATAAAGGAAGCATAGTTTGGCTTTTTCATCCTCCAACCTATCGTAGCTGAACTTCAGCAGAGGAAAAACACGTTCTTTCGTACATAAAAGAAACTCTTCGTTACACGAAACCAGAGCCTCAATCGCATGACTCCATTCCAGAACATCCCTTGTATCTGCCATGGATTTGCCAACGGCGTTGAGTGCAAGTGGCAAACCGTAACATATACTAGCAACTACTCTTGCTAATGTTGGTATCTCCGGATGGCTCCTTAGTGTTAATGCTCCAAGTTGTTCTTGAAACAGCTCCCAGGCTTCATCTGGTGATAAACGAGCAACTTCCATCACTTCATCAGCCTCCATGTCTCCGCAGATTTTCTCAAACCGACTAGTAAAAACTATCTTGGATCCGTTTTGCTGAGTCACACGTGGAACTCCTACCTTGTTCAGGTCTACTTTGCTCCAGAGATCATCCAACAACAGCACAAACTTCTTTCCGTCAAGGATGTTGTATATCTCATAAGCTTTCTCCTCTTCTGTCTCTTTTTCCCAGTCCTCGTCAACACGTAGTCTTCTCAAAATCTGATCCTGAATCCCCTCATATTGCAAGTCTTCAGAGGCCAAAACCCAAATAACAAGATCAAAGTCATAAACCTCTTCAACAAGCTTATTGTTAATACTAGCTAAGAGGGTAGTTTTGCCTACTCCCCCCATACCGTAAAGACCTAAAACTCTTGCTCCATCTTTCATGAGGCGGTTACATGCCCTTTTGACCTTTTTCTCCAGACCAATAGTGGCTTTGATTTGCTTCTTCACCACCTTAGATGCAGGAATTTTCTCTGCTACAATTTCAAAAACTCCACTTGATAGAAGTCCTTCAACTTTGTTCAACGTCTTCAATACATTTCCACCACGGTACAATCTTTTATAAGTTTGAGCTGACCTAGCCTCAAGCAGATCATTGACTTAAGACTCAAGACTTTCTACCTTTGAAAACCATTCTTGGACTTGGGCAAGCCGTTTAGAACCTTCATCTTCTTCAATGAAAACCCTTCTTGCCACATCATCTCGTCTCTCCTTGAGTTCTTGCATAGACTTCATTAGAGACTCGAGAGCTGCCTCGTCTCTGCGCATGTCATCTTTTTGTTGTGACACAGAGTTCCCCATTTTGCTCAAATTTTTTCAGAAAGCAGCTGATATTTCTGTCAAAAAAAAAAAAAAAAGAGAAGGGGACTAAATGGTGGGGGAGAAATAGGAATACATATTACCAATCATGCCTTCTTGACTTGACTAAACTAAAAATAAAATAATAAGTCAAACAGCAATTTTCTTTTAGTTTATATGAAAGTGGCAGCTTCAGGGAAAATCAGATGTTTGATTGGGATGTCACTGCATCTAAAACCAATAATTGATATAATGTTATTGAACGTGGCAGCTTCCAGGAAAGTCAGCAGTTTCATATTCATAAAATGATAATTAACTAAACAACAAATGTGAAGTGCACGTTTCTCTTTCAACTAATGTAATACATTCTGCTACTGAAGTTTCCTTTCCATAGTCTCACATGAATATTTTTCGTACAATAATTTGAATCTAATTACGTACACATCAATAACACACACTGTGAAGTTTGAAGCATTCGTCAAATGCAACATTTATCATAAGATAAAACTGTATAAAGACATTAGCCAGGTGAGTCGAAACCAAAACGCAAGCCAAACTAAGAACAGAGAGGGGTAATGAAAAGGACCACATTCGCCTCCACACCTGAAGATACTTATACGTGCGAGACCATCTGCTGGCTTTTAGGAACGTTTTTCTGACACCTTCCTCACATTATTCTTTGTCCTGTCTCTCAAACTCAGTGGCAGCTTCGGGCAGGCTAGGACAATGAACTCTTTCAGGCATGGCAGAGCTCGAGGATTCCGGCCGATTATCTCTAGTTCAGCCATACCACTTAATTTAAAGTGTTCCAGCTTCCCAAACGGTGCAGCAATACTTGGATGCGCATTGCAAATACTGATTGCTTTCTCTGTGTTTATTATCTCCTGTATGCTTGACGACTCCTTCACAACTAGATACCTGAGGTTCTGAGCAAATACCAGCCATGTCAAATCCCTCGGACCTTCCAAATCACCTATATGGATCCCGGTTAGTTGCTTGAAGCTTGGAGGAGCACTTGTACATGGAAGAATCTCCTTGCTTTCTTTGCTTTTCCCGTCTATCTCTATCTCAGAGAGTTTGCACTTCACAACAGCAAGATGTTCAAGACCACTCAGAGCCACCGTGTTCAGTATTACAACCGGCGCTGACATCTTTCTGATACACAAAGTTTGTATGCAACTCGCAAGTCGCACCATTCCTTGTACACTTTCCAACACCACGGCGTCCTCTATCGTTGCCTTCAACACCTTCAAGTGCTCCATCACTTGTAGCTCTTTCATCAATCCCTCATCGATACAGACACCGGAATGCAACAGCTTCAAGACTTCAAGGTCTGGTATACTCGTTGATATCCCGGCAATGCTTTCAAGCCCGGGAGTGAAGTTCAGATCCAACTCCATCAGTCTCCTCAGCTCCTTTATACCAGCTGGTAATGATTTTATCCCTGTGTGTGACAAGTTCAGGTATTGCAAGAAGCCTAAGCTGGAAATTTCATCCGGCAATCCAACAAGACTCTTGTTCTCGGAAAGATCCAACGAAACAAGTGCTGGCATGAACCTAAAGAATTCACCTGGGATATCAACCAACTTGTTGTCCCGAAGGATCAAGGTCAAAAGCTTGGGGCACTTGGGACTGCAAGATAACTCAGTAATCTGATTACTCATTAAAGACATCCATCTTGCATCCTTCGAACTGATGTCCTTGGGCACCCGGTGTGACCAAAAGCAAAATATTTCTTTCTTGTTTGCAAAGTAAGTTGCTAACAAAAAAGCCATCTCACGCACCACATCATGCACTTTCACTCTCGTGCTGACTTCACCATCCATCAGTAGGTGTGCACCAAGTAACAAGGCAATCATCCTATCCCCTTGCTTGTTAGTTCCATCTTCATCCCTCTTTCCATCTACAAACCCTTCGCGTACCCAATACTCTATCAACTCATTCTTCTCTATTTCTTCCGGAAACAGGGAACAATACAAGAAGCACAGTTTGACTTTTTTATCCCTTAAGTTATCAAAACTGAACTTCAAAAGAGGAACGAGGGTCTTTTCTTCCGTAAGTAGAAGTAACTCAGGGTCAGGGAAACTCAGAGCATCAATCGCGTCCTTCCACTCTTTAACTGTCTCTTTATATGCCATTGATGCGCCAACGGTATTGAGTGCAAGTGGCAGTCCCTTACATTTACGAGCGACTTTTCTTGAAAGCTCGAATATACCTTGATGGCTGTCTAATGTGTAGTTTCCAACTCTCCTTTGAAACAAAAGATACGCTTCAAATGATTCTAAACAAACAACTTCCATCACTTCATCAGCCTCCATGTCTGTGCAAACTTCCTTAGAACGAGTGGTGAAAACTATCTTGGATCCATTTTCTTGAGTCACAGGTGGAACTCCTACTCTTGTCAGATCTACTTTGCTCCACAGATCATCCAATAACAGCACAAACTTCTTTTCGTTGAGAATATTGTATATCGCATAAGCTCGCTGCTCTTCTGTTTCTTGTTCCCATTCCTTGTCAAGATCTAGTCTTCGCAAAATCTGATCCTGGATGCCTTGATACTGCAAGTTTTTGGAGACCACAACCCATATAACAACATCAAATCCATATATCTCTTCAAGACACTTATTGTTAATACCAGCTAAGAGGGTGGTTTTGCCTATTCCGCCTATACCATGTAGACCCAAAGTTCTTTTTTGTCCATCTTTCATGAGGCGGTTCCATGCCTTTTTGACCTGTGTCTCCAAGCCAACACTAGTTGGGATATGTTTCTTCTCCGCCTTAGGTGCAGTGATCTTCTCAGCCACCGTTTCAAAAACTCCATTAGATAGAAGTCCTTTAACTTCGTTCAACTTCCTCATCACCTTTCTACCATAATAACAGCCTGATATGGAATTCAGAGAACAATAACCGCAAAGACACAAGCTTTTAGTTTGGGTTGACCTTGTCTCAAGCAGATGATTGACTTTAGACTCGACACCTTCGACCCTTGAAAACCATCCTTGAACTTGGGCAAGCCGTTGCAAACCTTCGTCTTCTTCTTCTGTGACAACTCTTCTTAGCAAATCATCTCGTCTCTCCTTGAGCTCTTGCATAGCCTTCTGTAGAGCCTCGAGATTTGCACCCATCATGTGCATGCGATTTCCATCACCAAACATATGTAGTGATACACAGTTCCCCATGTCGCTCAAAATTTTAAGAAAGCAGCCAAAAAATTCGGCTAAGAAGTGCCGGAAACAACACGAGAGGAGAGACTAAATGGGTGGAGAGGAATTAGGAATACATACGTTACCAAATTGCATCAAAGAACTGTGCCTTCCAAGGAAAAAAAGTCAAACAGCAATTTCTTTTTGTTTATATGAAAGTGGCAGCTTCTAAGAAAGTCAGATGTTTGTTGGGATGTCACTGCATCTAAAACCAATAATTGAGATATAATGTTATTGAAAGTGGCAGCACATTTCTCTTTCTAACTAATGTAATATTCTGCTAGCCAAAGCTTCTTCCCTCATGCAGTCTCACATAAATATTTGTCTCAGGAAGATATGAATCGTTGATAAAACTAAAACTCAGAAAACATCCGATCCCACGTCAGTGACACAGTGAGTTCGTAGCCATTCATCAAATGCAACATATATTCAGAACATAAAACCACGTACAGACATTAGCCAGGCTATGACTAAAAAACCAAAACGCAAGCTACGTACAGAGACAAGAATCACATGAGAAGAAGATTATTATTTTTGGTAGCTGAGACAATAATTTACGTTGCTGAGACATAATTCGTTTGCATTGGTTTGTGACTTGGGAGAGTGGGAATGAAGGTATGGATGGTCCGGATGGAGCGGTTTGGTCCGAACATTCCCTGGACCAAGGCGACCTTTTTTTATCATTGGCTAATCCGACGTGTCACTGGTAAGGTTTGACTAGAAGATGTGGGTCAACTATTCAACGTATATATAATCTTAGTGTAGGGTGAAAAACACTGGATCAGAGCCCCTAATCTTTGGTCATTCTTCAATTAAATTACTGATTAAGCAAAATGGAACTTATTTGCCATTGAAGGGGCACGCAGAAATTCTGTCTGCGTCTCCGAACGAACTCTCTTCTTCTTCTTCTTCTCTCGATCAGATCCGTTTTGCTTTTCTCGATATCGAACCAATTGGATCGCATCTTTGGAAAATTCTCGAGGAGGAGGAAGAATAACCTTTGATCTGAGAAAAGTTTCGCATCTGATTTATATCGGGTAAAAAATCGTCTCTTGCCGGAATAGAGACGACCCTTTTTCGAAAAGGATAGACTTTGACTGATTCGGTGGACACCATGGATGTTCCTAGCTCTTGGGATGCTTTACGGAAACAGGTAGTTTCTCTTTGAATTCTTGTGTTATTTGATTCGAAGCTACTGGGTAATTTCTTTAGGACACGTGAAATTTTTGAAGTCTGTATTGGAACTGAGTTTTGGAGACCTGAATTGATATATGTTTATGGGTTCTAATGGAATTGGGGAACTTTTCGGTCATTTCTTTCGATTGGATCCAACGTGAATGTTAATATGCATTCGCCGTCGGATTACTTAAATGTGTTTGTTCTCATTTGAATCCCACAGGCCAGAAAGATTGAAGCTCAGCTTGACGAGCAGATGCATTCATATCGCAGACTTGTTTCGACAAAGGCGTTAACAAAGTCAGATGGTGCAGAGAGTGATCTTGAAGCTGGGATCGACTTACTGCTAAGGCAGCTGCAACAAGTAAACGCGCAGATGCAAGCATGGGTTTCTTCAGGTGGATCAGAAATGGTCTCGCATACTTTAACTCGACATCAGGAGATCCAACAAGATCTGACACAGGTATTATCCATTTTCTGACACAGACCAGCTAATTAATTACTTAATTATTTGGCTTGGGTTTGATTATATACACTGATTAGCAATAGAATGAATGTCATGTTTTGCAACCACAGTTGCGTTTGGACTAGTTTATGACTCAACCTTTGTTGTAAATCAGTCCTGTATGTATGACTCATTTCAAAATGCAGGAGTTTTATCGACATCGCTCCAGTCTTAGAGCAAAACAAGAGCATGCTTCACTTCTTGAGGACTTTAGAGAATTTGATCGGACTAGATTAGACTTAGAAGATGGGGATGGGTCTACAGAACAATCCCTGCTCAAGGAACATGTGGGAATCAACCGCAATACAGCACAGGTATATAAAATCCTTCGCCAGTAACCGTTGTTAAATTCCACAGATGTATATCATATGTTAAGCTGCGTGTTATATAAACGATGCAGATGGATGGTGTCATTTCACAAGCCCAGGCGACACTTGGTACACTCATGTTTCAGCGTTCAACTTTTGGAGGCATCAACTCAAAGCTTAGCAATGTCACCAGCCGTCTACCCACGGTACAAAGAGCTTCCCTTTCTCTTATTTACAAACTTTTTTGCTCTTTGCCTTCTTTCGGTTCGGGTTCTTACCTCACTCTGCGATTCTATGGTTAAAACCACTGCAGGTGAACACTATTCTGTCAGCGATAAAGAGGAAAAAGTCGATGGATACAATCATTCTTTCACTCGTTGCTGCTGTATGCACATTTCTCATATTCATCTACTGGTTAACCAAGTAAAATTTGCCCATTTCTTTCGATTCATGTCTCTGTTGGGCCACGAGTGGTTTTCCCATGATGTTCATTTGTTCTGTGATAATCGGTGTTCTAGAAAAGAATCTAAAAACATAAATATTTTGTGTACAGCAAGTTTCATCCCTATCTTTGCAGTTTAGATGAGTTTATACAACCCTCTCTGTTCCTCTCAAATCTTTTACTGGATAATTTTTTTAGCTGTGTAGTATGTTGCGATATTGAGAAGAAGGATACAAGAATTTGAGAATAAATCTGGCTTTCATAAAATCATAATCAATAAATAACTTATGTATCAACTTCATACATATTTGTATGCCATATTGCCATGTCACACAAATTTGGAAGCTAAAAATTGGGTGCTTAAGAATGTAGTAAAGAGAAGATTCTATTTTTGCTCAACATAAGATTTAACACACTCCATCCATCGAATATACTCGGCTTTATCTTTGTTCTTCATGTACTGATGCAAGAACACAGCAAGATCATCACTTATACCTCTTTCCTCCAAAAATCGATAAACAGAGTCCTGAAGTTCATCTTCCATTTCCCTGTAAAACCGTCAAAAACCAAGCTTAGTTGCATCTTCACATCAGAAACCAAAAGAAATGGATCGTTATGTATTCAGGACACTGTACTCGAATTCTGGTCCGATATAGGCATTTGGTGAGCTCTTGCTGCTTTTACGAACAAAGAACTTGGAGATCTGTATGGTATCAGGCCAAGCAGAACACATGATCTCCAAGGTCTCACCATCACCACCCTTGGAAACGTTGACAACGAAGGTAATGTGAAGCTGAACATCTTCAGGGTCACTGCTTGTGGATTTTGATGATGGAACTGATCCATCAAACATGGTTGCTTCGATCTTAATGTCTTCCTTGTCCCCAAATTTTCTTTTCAAGCTAATCCACTGCTCCCCTGGCCGCTCATCCACCGTGAATGGACCAAACCTGTCCTCAGGCTGCGATTTCGTATGCAAACAAAGATTATCAAAAGAGATTTACTCGAGAGCAGCATTTCACAAAACGTTGATTCCATTTCCGAAAAGTGTCAAACGTTTCTAATTAACAAACTGCAGAGAGGAGTCGAAACAATAAACAGAATACCTGGAGCGGCGGGGAGTGATGGAGCTCGGACGAAATCTCCGATCGAATTAATCGGAGAATGTTACCCTCAAAAGCTGACTTGCGCATTTCCGACACATAACTCCCCGAGCTTAGAAATTTGCGGCTGATTGAGACACAAGGGCTTTGATATGACAGGACGCATATTCTAGGATTTCGTACCGAAATCGAAGGCGATGAACTACATACCACAGCCCTTCTCAAACATCTGACAAGACGAGACATTGACAGAGACGAACAACACAGGAGCAGAAGCAAAAGATTGGGGCTTTTCCTAGGGTTTAAGAGAAATTCTGAGGATTTCTATTTGCGGGGTTTACGGTAATCTATTAGAATTGGTGGTATAAGCTAATCACTACCGTCCACTTCAAAATGAATCTGATGGTTATAAATTGTTCAAACGCGGGTAGCAGAGAGATAAGCCACTGCTTCAAATGTAATTCAATCAATTCAAAATCGTTTTGGACCAATTTGTCGTTGGTTGGTTACAAATACAAGTTGATATAATAGTTCAAACATAAATGTGTTCCCCCTCTATTGAAGTTAATCACATGTAACAAGAATCATATAATGTGTTCTTTTATAATGTTTTAAGGATAAAAAAAACTGAAATAAAAATTGCGCTGAATCTGTTTGCTGAGCCCAACGATCCTGCAAGCCAAACCGAAACACAGAGTTTAGTCAACCAACTACCGAAAGAGTAAAGAGGATTCGAGTTTAAACTGCGTTTTGAAAAAAGAGTACTACTCACTCAAGTAAAAGATTTGACGCTTTGAAGCTGAGAATTGAGGAGACTCGTAAAGTTGTTAAAGCTTTCAGGTTTGTTTTTCACGAATCCACTCAACAAAATTGTCGAGAACCAATGGCCATGCAAGCTCTGGATTGTACTCCGTCATTTCCGGGAAACTTATCTGTAAATGTTATTAAAAAAAAAACAATCCTCTATAGTTAGTTGATGAAGCTGCTAAGCGCGTGAACTAAGAGAACTAGGAAACATACCTCGTTACAGAATCGGTAAAATCCCATCCATTGATCCATGTTTATGACTTTGTAGTCGTTTTGGATCTGTCTCGAACAAAAACAAACAAACATGGTGAGATGATAAGATTACGAGTTAAACATTCGAGAAATGAAAAAAAAAAAAAAAAAAGATGAGGCTTTGAGTGATCCAGACCTTTAAATACTCGACAAAGTAGTCAACTTGGGCTCGGAATGTAGATCCCATGACGATATCCAGGAGTTGGCATATAGTCTCTATGTCTATGCTCTTCTGTTTCTCCTCTGCATTTAACAGTAAACAAGGGTCATACAAACATTAAAAAAAAAATACAAATATCTAGTTTCAGAAGCTGAAATGAATCTTTACCTGTTAAGCAATAGCGGAAGGCATAAGCATAGAAATCAGCAAAATTTGATTGCCTCCGGACCTAAAAGAATCAATATATAAAGCAGAAAAAGCTTAACATGATTAAGTCGTAAGGATGCTCATAAGATTATCAGAGATCAAAATAAAAGCATGAAACGAACCTCTTTCTCGAGCTCGGGAAGGCCTTTCTTCAGTTTACTGATTGTATCAGCTCTTAAAGCCTTGAGGCCTCTTCTCCACTCCTCCTACAGATGTACAGAGTGAGTCGATAATATCAGGAAATAATAAAGTACCAAACTTAAGTGGCATATCAGAGGAAAAAGGATCTCACCTGTGTAAAGTAACCTTGTTTCTCAGCTTTCATTTTCCTGCCATGTGAGAGTGTAAAAGTGTTAAGGATATGTAGTTGTGGTTAGATCAAAAAAAAAAGTTAAAGAAATTTTTTGATGGATAATAATTACCAAGCAAGCATCAAGATTCTGATGTCCGTATGGGACACTTCCAAATTGGAGCATAGTTCCTCTATTCCTTCAGGGCTGTTGAGGTGATACCATAAACATTAAGATCATAGAACAATAATGTTATGGCGGGAACTTGATGTCACAGAAACAATGATCAAGATTCAAGTTTTTGAACATCCATTCCATAGAAAGCTCAATGATACTGGCGAAACCGAGCTTAAGAAGATAAATGGTTCGATACTTACTCAATCAGATTGGAAGATCTATTGGCATACTGATTAAACAAATGATCTATTCGATCCATTTCTTTAGTCGACGCCTTACTCGAAGCTGAACAAACACACACACACACAAAATTATACAAAAGTCATAACAAAGCAGAAATGTTTATACAAAGCTACGAAAGATATAAAGAAGAAGTTGATTCGAAAAGCCTTATTCGATTCAATTGTCAACTACTGATTCAGAGTGTTCAATTATTCAAAATCCATGAGTATTCGTTTTTTTTTTTTTTTTTTTTTTTGTCATTCATCGCCCTCAATTCCCATCACAAGGTGATGAGATTCTAATCCAATTTCGAAGTAAAAGATGAAAATCACAAGAAATTTACAAAATACAAACCAAGAAATCAACTTTGAGCATAATAATTACACATAAACCCTAGACGGATTTGGATCATAAAGAAGGAAATGGATTAAGGGCAGAGGGAGAGAGAGAAACCTGAGCGAAAGAGATCCGTGGTGGAAGATGTGATTGAATCAACGTTTGATTGACCTGATTTCTTCTTCGATGCAGAACGACGCATCTGGACAGACAGAATCGCAGAGAGTCAGAGAAAGAATATCTGGGAAGAGAAAGTATGTATTAAACATGCAGAAGGAAGAAAGAGAAAGAGAGAGAGCGAATTTAAGAAAAACCCAGAAAAGGAAAGAGTAAGAGAGAAGAGGCACACCACGAAAGAGAAACACGAAAAGCTTCTAGATGGGGAAAATCTGAGAGACGAGCCACCTGATTGGAAGAGAAAGAACGATTAGTATATGATTCTCTTGATAACACCCTTTTTATATGTACTGTATTTTTACTTTTATCGGCTGTATATGTTTAATTATTCTATTATACACACATATTTACGCGCATTTTTTATTTCCCGACGAGATACTAATTCAATTTTTCTTGTATAAGATGATATCTAATACCAAATATTTATAGGATCAAGATGTACAAATGTCATGTTTATCTCCATATAAATTCATAATCATATCTTTATACAGTGATGTACCTATGTTTAATATACTCCAATTTCCAATTTATACTAATAACTTCACATTTATCAAATTTACCTAAATGATTTATTTATTATATAAATTTTCATATAAATTTTCTACATTTAAATTTAAACTGACCCCAAAAAAAAAGTTTCCCTTCCTACAAACTTTTCATAAACAATGTCACACGCAAACTTGGTTGGATCCGTCCACCATGTTTGAGTGATTCGATGATTGACTCGGAAATCAGGAGAAATATCAGAATGACTTGCAGCTTACTCATCAGCCACTGACTACTTCAAGCTTAAGCTTTAGTCACTTGTGATAACTTCATGGGATAATCAGGTTTGCTCCTTATTCTTCTGTATCTCTCTGCTTTAAGAATTATTATTTAATAAAAGTTCATCTGTCTTCTCTTGTGACCCTCTTTTGGAAGAATCAATATGCTATTGTTGCAGTTGTGCGTCTCTTATTGCCATAGCATCACATAGTGTACTGTATTAGAAGACTGGCGCAGCATCGCGTCTTACACAGGTCAAATTGTGTTGGTTCCAGGAAATGGATGTAAAGGTCACTGGTCAATAGCCAGATCAACCAGCAGAACTGGAGTTTCTCGCTCCTGAAACCCGGTGCAGTACATGGACCGGAAAAAAATTTAGGTTCTTCCCTCGTCATGTGTTTTCTGCAGTCTAGGAGCCAAAGATTGTTTCACTTACGCTTCTGTAAGATTGTGTGATCTATACTAGTCATGAATCAGATGGTAAAGGAGCAGTTTTGAATCAACTCATAGAGTGACTGTTACAGTGATAATTCTCTTCTAGATATTTCTTTGCCAGTATCATTTATTTTGAATCAACTCATAGAGTGACTGTTACAGTGAGAAACCAAAGAGAGATGATAAGTTAACAACTATAACTTACTGTTTACTTTACAACAACTGTTACAAAAAAGATAATCCTAGTACACAATTTCTGATACAAATCAACATAGTCCCATAAGAGATGAGCATTTTGTGATAATCCTCAAGGCCAATCAACATGGGAAAAAAACCTAGACTATTTGGCCATGTTAACAGATTTGTAACTAGCAAAGATCCTTACACGGTTTTTCTGTTACCATCGTCTTCTGTAACGGGTTTTGTCCGCCTTCGGCGACCAGAAGCTTTTCCTGTCTGAAGTGTATAACCAGCATTCTTGAGATACCAAAGCGCTGCTTCTGCTGCCTGCTCAGCTGCGATCTTCTTCTTGTTCTGTGGATCCCCAAAACACTCCAAAACCGTTATCCTGGAATCCTCCTTCATTTCAACCGTTACTTTGACCATAAATCTGAGAAAGAAAAACAAAAAGTCATGTCAATGCTAAAAGGTGTCATCCTGAAAGAAAGAAACATGTAAGAGAGAGTGCAGAAATGATGTGCATCACTTACAATCTCACATTGCAAGGTCCGTCTTGGTCGCTGCAATCGTACGCTGGTGCTTTCCAATGCCTCACACCACATAACGTATACAACTGTTCTTTGGCCGATACTTTCTGAGTCCCTTCTGATAACAAATCAAAAAGTCACATACAAGTGAAACAGCTTGCATTGTCATAACTAAACCCGAAACTCGAACATAATTGACAAGTTTCAGTTTTTGAGTCAGCTAAATTTTGAGGAACGCAGCAGTTTGGGAACATATCACTCAAAATTGTCTCATTCTATAGCAACAGCTAAACCCTAAACCCAGCAAATCCATTTCTTCATAAATTGATGAAACTAAAATAAGTAACATGTGAACAGAAAACAGTAACTTGAGTTGTGGGATCTTGTGTATAAGGAACCAAACCTGGTTCTGGTTCTGGTTCGGCAAGTACAAGATTCTTCTCATTTGCATGTGTGATGTTTGGCTGAATCTGTAATGTGTTATTGTCTTCTTCAACAACATCATCGTTCAGCTTCCTCATCTTAGATCCATTTTCGCATCTCTGTAGCATCATCCTCGGAATTGGTCTCTGATAATTAAACAAAAACAATATAACGCATTGTCGTTAAAATTAACTGATCCAGCAAAAGAAAACAAAAGCTAGGGATTTTCCTCCATTTTACACTGGGTTTAAACTATTGCGGAAATAACTAACAAAGAAAAAACCAAAAATTGATTTATTTTCCTCTCCAATTTACTAGACTTCAGCACGAATTGAGAAAGAAGCAAATTTCTATATCGAATCCGAATTTCTTACCGCAGAGGAAGAGGTGGGAATTGATGAGGGGTCTAGAGGAGGGAGATACATCGTCGCGACTGAAGAGATAAATCGTTTAAAAAAAAAAAGTATATTGGATTGAATAATTAGCTTTCGGCTGCTTTCTCTACCTCGTTAACTCCTCCTCTAAGCTTCCCCAACAATCTAATCTGTTGTACTTCGGAGAAGAGATATTGTCAACTGTACTGCTACCTGTAATTAATTAAGTTCATTGGGCTTAAAATTAGAATAGGCCTTTATTTCTTTTGGTAAATTTACGGCCCACAATATCGACCCGTTTTCTCCCACCTCCATCCACATTGTTTGAAATTGAATGCACATGCACTCAAGGGTTTTTTCTTTTTCTTTGGCAGTTCAGAAATGGGAGTTGATTAGCATGATCCGTGACTAAATTATCTGAAGAAAATTGTTTCTACTTTCGCGTAAAGAATACTTATAAATTTGTAAGTCAACGTTTTGAAGGAAGATAGAGTTTGCAGACAATGAAGATAAGCATCAAGTGAATGGGCAAACGCATTTAATTACAACGGTGGCACATTATTCTAAAATCATCATTCATACCTACTTAATTAATGAATCAACTATGTATATACACGCAAGTTGCTATACTCTATAGACTACTACAATTCAGTTCTTCTAGTCTTATACACCCTTCACCTCTATTTTAAACAGAACAAAATAAACAGAAAAACACTATGAAAGCAAAACATCTTCTTGTGATTGGATTTTTGTTCCCACTACTACTTTCAATCACTCACGCCACAGCGTCTATATCAGACCAAGAAGAGAACGCAAACGCCGAAGCTGTAGGCATAAAGGAGCAAAAACAAATAAACAGAGGAAGACGCAGTGGTAGCCGTCAGAATCGTGGGCGCAGAAACTGCGATCCACTGTACCAATACTTGTTCGGAGTCTGTGGCCGTTGGCCTTTCCCTACAACACCTTCACCGGAAAACCCTTTTCTCCCTTTCCAACCACCGCGTCCAAGGCCTTCTCCACCGCCGTTGGTTCCATCACCACCACCACCGCGTCCACCATCACGTCCACGACCGCGCCCAAGGCCGAATCCACCGCCTTTAGTTCCATCACCACCACCACCACCGCCTCCACCGCTCGTTCCTTCACCTCCTCCTCCCTCTCCTCCACCGTTTTTCTGGTTCCCTTCGCCGCCACCGCCACTGATAGCGTTCCCGCCACCGCTAGTACCGTCTCCTCCGCCGCTGCAACCAGGCTTGGATCCGATGATACAGCCACCGCCGTTATGGCTTCCGCCACCACCTCCTGAAGGCGATGCGCCGCCGATGTTCTCTCTTCCACCGCCGTTAGAAGAGTTTCCACCTATGCCACCAATAACTTGGCTTCCTCCTCCGGATGTTCCCGGCCTAACCTCCCCGGCGGAGGACTTTGATCAGAATCCCCCAGAGTTAATGGAGTCCCCACCGTTTTAAGTTTTTAACACAAATCATTTTCTGATAGTCATTCCCCACCGTTTTAAGTTTTAACACAAATCATTTTCTGCTTTGTCACTCTTCTGCTTTCTCTCTAGCTAGCTGGCATGTGATGTAATAATGTTAACAGATTGTAACTAGCAAAGATCCTTACACGGTTCTTCTGTTACCATCGTCCTCTGTAACGGTTTTGTCCGCCTTCGGCGACCAGATCCCTTTTTTTTTGTCTGAAGGGTGTGATCGACATTCTTGAGATACCAAAGCGCTGCTTCTGCTGCCTGCTCAGCTGCGATTTTCTTCTTGTTCTGTGGATCCCCAAACCACTCCAGAACCGTTATCCCAGAACCCTCCTTCATTTCAACCGTAACACAAAAAAACCAAGTTAATACTAAAAGAGTTAAACCTGGAATAAAATAAATATGTAAGAGAGAGTGAAGAAATGATGTTCAGCACAATAATCAAGCAATTCCTTACCCGACATTACCACCGCATGATTACGGCTCCTGCTGAATAATATGTTTCCACTATGATCTTTGTTTCTCTTCGTTTCCATGTGCGGAATCTCCGGTCCATTACCACCGCATGATAATGGCTCCTGCTGCTCTAAAGAAGGAGCTATAAAAGACTCATGATCAATACTGAGTTGCTGCTCCGAGGAAAAAGACTCAAGATGATGATGACAAGTTGAAACTTGATGATGATAGTGCTTCTTCTTGGACTTATTGATCTCGTGATTCTTCTTGCACAGAACCAGTTCTTGAAACTTATCTCCTTCCGAAAGCATATACTCTACCATAATCCACATGAAGAAGTACCGTCTCCTCTCTTCTGCTTCTTCTTGTTTTCGTTGCTTTTAGTGAAAGTTAGGGTTTACTTTACCCCAGATCGCCACGTGTTTATCAAACCCGACATTTTGCAAAACTATTTTAAAACCAACAATATTTTGAATTGACGCGCGACTTTCCGGGGAAATAAAGAAAAGAAAATTCAGTTCTCCACGAAAAAACTTACTCGCTCATGCTTTTCCGTCACGACACAAATGACACTTGTCGATAATAATATAAACAATTTAATTGAATCTGATTCATATTGATTATTTATCAAAGAATGATTATGGTAATTAAGTGACTGAAGAATTATTATTTTTTTCCTTCTTTTAATTTTTATAAGCTATATCAAAATTAATATGAACCAAAATAAAAACAAAAAATTATGTCGGGATAGGCATTTGGTATAATCTTGGCCTATTAGGAATTTAGGATGATGAGAGTTATAGAACGTAAGAATTGTTATGGATTTTTAAAAAAAAGTTAAGGTACAAGTTAATTACATATATATAATGTAGACTATGGTCTATGGGAGTCTAGGTCATGTTTGTAATGCCTAGCCATACTAATAAACCTAGTACTACTATTTTGTATTGTTGGAACTCTCCCTTTAAAGTCACAGAATAGCAAAAACAGTTTAGTATGACCGAAAAATCATTTTATCCAAAGACAAAGGACTGTTTGAAGTTCAAAGATAAAATCCATCTCTTAGTGAAAACCATGATCTATGATTTCCCAACTATTTATAAAAGGATCTTTTTTTTGATAAAGAGTATTCTATTAGTTAAAAAAAAGATCTTATTATGATGAATGGATTCTCAATTTCTTTCAAACATTACATCGTAAAAAAGGTTGGATTCGTTGATGGCTTCACACATATATATAAAGCTAACGAAGACTTTGGCGATTTAAAAAATTGGTGGACGACAGAGGAAATTCTTTAATTGATTAAAAAAATTCGGAGTAGAAAATCTGATGTGCCTTAGGTCTCACGACATATATATATATACGAGAGTAATTAAATAAAAAAGTTTAATTACTGAAGCTTTGAAGTTACAACAGAAATAATTAAATAAAGAAAGAATATGTCGTACATAAAGAGACTAATCAAGTGAATCTATTGAAGCCTAAGTTCGTCAAGATTACATCTGAAACTTGTAAACAACAAGCTAAGAAAATCAAAGAAGCTGGTTAGGACAAATCGACCTACACCGAGAAATTTTCAAAATGCTTAACAATATCAAAGGAATTCTCACGGAGGTTAAAATGTGTGCAACCTCCACTTAATTGCCAGCTCTAAAAGGAGGAGTGTACTGTGTTTGTTCTTGACTAGACACTCAGCAACATCATTCATAAGCATTGATTTCGCTTTCGATTACATTACAATATCCAGAATCTGTTTGACAATATACAACAGGCACGAGAATATGGGATACTAATGTGCTTGCCATTTGCCGCAAATGAAAAGATATATATTTGCAAAATCCACAATAGGAGAATCATCAAGGCAAGATATCAGCATTACAGCAAAACTTTCCTATCAAAAAATCAAATAAAATTTGGAGCCTTACTAGTAGCAGTATCTCATGGGAAATCAACAAAATATCAACTCCTTTTTGCCGTTTAGTCAATCATCATAACCTACAATGGTGACAGTGTATGCATCAATCTCGGCTGGGGTAAGATGTCTATAAACTCTAAACTCTGTCATCTCCTACTGTGCCAACCTCGATATCTCTGCTTAACATCTCTCTTTCAAACCTACCAAAAACAAAAACAGAAAACAAACTTTTTATAACGAATGATCACAGAGATTGTATCTGCTTACTTACCCTTCTTTCAATGTCAGTATTGCTGTGCAAACGACATCATCAAGTTTGATGTCTTTAGTGTACCTTTCCTCAAGGAAACATGTAGCATCTAAAACATCCTTCCCATAGCTAAAGCTTTTCGGGACAAATCCACCTTAACTACATCCACCTATAGAAAACATCAACACAAAGTATCATCAAAAAGTTATTACTCGAACATATATTTTAAATTTAAACGACTTAACTAATGAAATAGAACTTTCAAAACATTTTCTTAAAATAATTATAAAAAAAATATTTTGATAGATTTTTAGTATACGAAGGCTGTGCAAATTTGATAACAACATTTTTTTTATAAATTTAACAAATCTTTTAAATTTAAAAAGAACAACTCTATATAAATCTATTTTCTAATAAACCTTACTTAATGTTAACCAAGAAAATCTTCGTCTACACAGAGACATACATGTCTGAGGACGAGGAAGTAATAGAGCGGTTTTGCGATTCCATGAAATCAGGTGCTTGCAAAATAACCATTCAAGCATTTGGAAGATTGCATGAAGAAAGTTTGCAGTGTTACAACTCACAGAATCACTAGGTGTAAAGAACACTTGTCGATTCTGAAGAAGTTTATGGATTCTCACATTGATTACTATGAGCCCATTCTCGCCCTTGCCAAAGCTGCTGAGAATAATACTTTCAAGGAGTTATCTCTCATCTTATCGAAAGATCAAGAGGAGGAGTTTGCTTCCCGAACCAAGGATATTTGATTTTGTGCTCTTAATTAGGGATTGAGAATGGAGTTCTCTTATCTTTTGTACTACATGTTTCGTTTGAGAGATAATTTACTCAGAATGTTTCCCCAACTTAAGTCTTCTCTATCCTTTAATATATGATTTCTTTTCTTTGTTTTGCTTTGCTTTCTTTGGTTGGAGATATGATCGGTACACAGTTTTTGAGTAAAAATTCATCTTCTTTGGGAAAGAAAGGAAACTATGTCTAACATTGGTCCCTCTTACAAAAGTGGGCATATTTAATCTCTATGATATGAATCAATCCAACCAACATGATCTTGAAGGATCTATTGATGCAACTCTATCTCGTAATGGAATGTTATAGATACAACACAAACAAAATAGTTCTGTCCATATTCACTTTAATATTCTTTGAGCAGAGAGGCTGTGGGATGGCTAACACTCACCTCAGAGAGCTCTAAATATCGAGTCAGTTTTAGTTATTGCATATATGCATTGGATTGTGGAACCAAATAAATGTTCTCCTTTAATACCAAAATCCAAAATCATTCATTGAATCCTAACAAAATTAAGGTCTTTTGCATTGACAAATGTAAGAAATTCCCAAAAATCCGACACAGTCAACCATCAAATGATTCAGCTATAAGTATATATACACATGCGTAGTTTAGTTATTGCAAGTCTTAGCAAGAACAAAAAAAAGGATGAAAAGAATTATATACGATGTGTTGTTACTCTGCTTTTGATTAGTGTTTCCATAACAGAGTCAATATAGCTTTTGATTAGTGTTTCAATAACAGTATCAATAGAGAATCCACAAAGACACAGAGACGAAGACAAGAAAGGTTTGATTAGAAGACACAGAAGAATCAAAAGCAGGAGAAGAAGCCGTAGAATTTACTTGAAACGGAGAGTCCACGTGTTATTTACATTTCCTTTAATAAATATATGGGATAAAAAATGTAAATGTTGAGTTGGCAAGTACTAGAAGACAAGTGTGGGTGATGTGGATATGGTGAAGTTGTTTCTGAATTCTAATTGGTCAGAAATCTATCCACGTTAGCCTCTGAGATTTCATCTATAGATTCTCATCATCTCCACTTTGTCCCTCTAAATCTCCTCACTTTGATTCCTTTTTGCTCCGAAACACAGAGAACACAAAACACTCATTTCCACAACTTGAGAGAGAAAAAAACAGAGGAGCGGTATAAGAGATCTCATGGCAATGGCGGTCTCCGGAGCTGTGCTCAGTGGGCTTGGTTCTTCGTTCCTCGCCGGAGGCAAGAGGAGTGCCGCTGCATTGGGAAGCGGCGTAAGCGCTGGAGCTGCGAGAGTTGGCCGTAAAACTCTGATTGTCGCTGCTGCGGCTGCTCAGCCTAAGAAATCCTGGATTCCCGCCGTCAAAGGTGGCGGCAACTTCCTCGACCCTGAATGGCTCGATGGCTCGTAAGTCTCTTCACTCAAATCTCTCTCTTACTAGCATCAATAATGGATGTGATTCTGAATTTCGTGAATGCTCATTTTGTTAATCGAATCCAGAAAGCAAGAATCGCCGATTTTTTTCCAGAGTCGACTGTGAATGGTTATCTTTCAAATCTCTGATTCAAATCTCAAATGTGTTGCTTGTTTTCTCAGGCTACCTGGAGATTTCGGGTTCGACCCGTTGGGCTTGGGAAAAGACCCGGCTTTTCTGAAGTGGTACAGAGAGGCAGAGCTGATCCACGGCCGATGGGCGATGGCAGCGGTTCTCGGGATCTTCGTCGGCCAGGCCTGGAGCGGCGTGCCGTGGTTCGAAGCTGGAGCTGATCCACGCGCGATCGCACCGTTCTCGTTTGGGTCGCTTCTCGGGACCCAATTGCTTCTCATGGGTTGGGTGGAGAGCAAACGGTGGGTCGATTTCTTCAACCCGGATTCGCAATCGGTTGAGTGGGCGACGCCGTGGTCGAGGACCGCCGAGAATTTCACGAATTACACCGGCGATCAGGGATATCCCGGGGGAAGATTCTTCGATCCGTTGGGACTTGCCGGGAAGACGCGCGACGGCGTTTACGAGCCAGACAGAGAGAAGCTGGAGCGGCTGAAACTGGCGGAGATTAAGCACGCGAGGCTCGCAATGCTTGCCATGTTAATCTTTTACTTTGAGGCCGGGCAGGGGAAAACGCCTCTCGGTGCTCTTGGTTTGTGAGAAAACGGCATGACGTTTTTGAGTCTGTAGATATTATTTCTCCTCCCCAAAACTTGATGCTCATCCTTTTCAATGTGACAGACATTTCGGAAAATTAATTAAATCATTGCTTTAAAATAGCACCAAGTCATGAGTTTTAGCTTGCGAAAAATGTAAAATGAAATCTTGAAAACTAATTAACTTGAATATCAAAATACAAATGTGGAAGGGAGTAACGAAACATCAGTGACGGAGACAAAGAGATCCTCCAAAACTTCATTTATTTGCAGCACATGCATGACTCATGAGCTCAGAGTGAAACAATAGAGTAAGAGAACAAAATAAAAAGTAGAGCGACTTTGTTCCCTAGAGAGTAAAATGCCTAACAGGGTTTGAACAGCTAAGTCTCACTCACAACAGCGCGCTGCCCTTAACCAAAAGAGTGCGGAAATAGAATCATGGGGTCTCTAGCGCAATAAGCTTAGAACTTGTAATCCGGGTTGTCACGAAGGCTGAGTTTTGACAGAACAAGGCAGTAAGAATCCCAGTCAGTTCGTCTTAGATATTTCAACAGCTTCTTCCGTTTCTGCACCATTGCTACAAGTCCCTTCCGCGAATGCTTGTCCTAAGGATTATACAGCCACCGGACATGAAGTTAGGCATACAGAAGAATGTGCGAAAACAACTGATAGAAGCAGTAGTTTCAAAGACTCTAGTCATATTTGCAAAGTAACCAGGGTTTACTGTAGTGACTCTCAAAGTAACCATAGTTTGATTAGGTTATCTTTTAGTCTTATATATATTAGCTTTGAGGGTTGGGAGAGATTTCATCGCGTATTTGAGTGATCATCAGGGAGAGTGAGAGGAGCTCCATTATCAAAATCATCAGGTTCCTTTGTAATTCCAGAATTATATCTATAAAATCAGTACTTCATAAGCTACACATATCAACAACTTGGAGTTTTTACCTTTTTGTTCAGAGTAGAGGACAAATGCTTGATTCTAGTTGTGAGTTGCGCCACTGCAAGGCGAGACAAGACACATCATAAGTCAATCAACCAGAATCCGTTTCAGGAAAATGTGATGCCTTTGATGGCAAAAGCCAACTTTGATAACAAAAAAAAAAACATTGGTCTTATGTAGGATTTACCTTGCACGCGTGCAGAACCACAATCTGATTCCGACATCTTGAACTCTTCCCTGACTTTCGTGAGCTCAATTTTCATCTTTTCCGCAGAGGAAAGATTATCTGTGTGGAAGTACTGTGTTGATGCAGTCACATAAAAAACAGATCAATTCCATTTAATGGTCACACAACGGATCGACGGAGCATTGTATAAAATATGCTAGACGAAAGATCAACAAAAGAACCAAAGAAGCCTTTCGTTTCCGACTAATTAGACTAACAAGCTACAAGATCCAAGGTCTAAGAGCGAAAAAAACTTACACTTTCAACTAGATCCTCTTTTGGGGGATGAAGCTTGTATTCAGGGGCTCCATCAATATAGCCTAGAATGTCGAGATTCTGCTCTGCAAGCAAAGAAACCTCCTTAGATGACATTCGATGACATGAGTGTCATTTCAACAGCAAAACATAGCTACAGACAACAAAATCAAACCAAGATAACAGCACCGCAAAAACCAACAATTTAGAATCGCATCTAGTTGGACCTATAACGAACGAAGCTCGCAGACTAGAAACTGGGAAAGAGCGGAACGAAAGGAATATCCTTGCGCCAAAAGATCATCTAAGCAAACTTGGGTTTTCGAGATTCTATAAAACATTTGAAAATTAGACACAGAGAGATTCATCGGAGGCTCAGAACGTACCAGGGCCCTTCTGCAATGTTCCGATAACATTTCTGAGTACCGCAAAGTTCCCTCCCTGATTTTGGACCTCTTTCTCTTCGACTTGCCTTAGCTTAACCAATCTCTGATTCAACTCCTGCAATGAGAACCATCCTTCTTCTTTATTTCCCTCTGGCCTAAGCCTCCTTAGTTTCTCACCCAACTCATCCTCCCTATAAATCTTTAGGAACTCCGTCATCATTTCCTCTGCCTCACCTTCCCTTCCGGACACGGACGTTGGCAATGCTTCTCCTCCATCGAACACATTCGAACTAACGTTTTCCCTGGACATCGTCTTCCAAGTGCTCTTGAAATTTCGTAAAGACCCTCCTGCCATCTCCATCTTGTTTGAAGTGTTGGACTGCGCCTTCAGAAACTCCAAATTTTCCCTTATGTTGTTACTCGGATTGAAGTCCTGGCCTTTCCGATTTATAGGATCCGCCGAGTTTGGTGCAGCGTTCTGCTTATAGAGCGCCTCGAAGGAAATCTGCGGCCGAGACTGTGACGGCAGTACGCCGCCTGAATCCCTCGAAGGTGGAACGGCGGATCTCCGCTGAAACTTGGCGAGGTTAATTCCCAGATCATGTAAAGACCCGCGTGACTGGTTATCGGAGAACCTATTCGACCCGCGATTCTGAGCTTGGGCATCGGATCTGACGAATGGCTTTCTCCCTTGCTCCTGCTGCTGCTGTAGTTTCTGCTTCAGGGTGGACTTGATGTCGGTGAAGGGAGAAGAGTACGAGAAGTCCGACGGAGATGGAGAAGACGGTGGCTGGGAGGGTTTGTCAACGGGTGCGTTCACGGCTTGGGGAGGTGGGTCCGATGAGGAATTAGAGAAAAAGCGAATCCGAGATGGGTTCGATGGGAACCTTTGGTGGCGTCTGGCGAGAAGAAGCGCCATGACGTTGGCTGCTCCAAAGGATTTAGGGCTTTGGTTGTGTGTAAAGTGAAGTACATGATGCTTGATGACGGTAGTAACAGTTTACAGTAGATGCGGTTTAATTGAATTGAATTGAAATGTTTGACTTTTACCGGTTCGATGAGTCACAGAACTGGTCAGGCAAAGTCTAATAAACCGGATATATGCACATTGGGTCCGAGAAAACCATTCGCACCGTACATGTGAAAAAGCCCATTGGTCTTTCTATTTCGACCCATAGGATCACAACAAAGCCCATCATTTCACTTCAATGGAGTATTTATCATTTCGCCCATCATTTATTTTAGATCCATTTTCAGAATTAAGCAGATATGAATTCACAAATGATAGAATACACAATCAATAAAACATAATTTTAACTTCTACTATTTGTTAGCAAAATAAGAACAAGGTAAATCACAAATGGACATAAGGAGAAGAAAAAAAACAAAATTAATGATCCTAATTTCGTCTAACCTCTTAGGCTTTTACTATATGGCATCTAAAAATTTCCGTACAAAGTATGAAAGTGTTTCCAATAAGAAGACCTCACACGTCCACAAAATTATCCCGAAACTGCATAATAGTGGATGTAACTGAACCGTCACGCAAGCTAAAAAAAACACTCTCACTCACCGCGCGTGTATTTTCTCTAGAGTAGCTTTTGCAGTTTGCACAAAGCACAAATAATCCATGATGCCACGTATGTATTCCCCATGGGTCCCACTTTCACCAAGAAAGAAAATAAAGACAAATTTACAAATAATTTCAATCTAACTGTGTGTGTGAAAACGTTCCCAATGTATATAAATAAAATCCACCCATTAATGTGCCACGGAGATTTTTCTTCTTCTCCACTTTTCGCCACCATTTCTCTCTCTCTCTCTCTCTCTCTAAAATCGGTGGGAGGTCCAACCTAAGCTATGACCGGCGGAGACTGGATTCGGGAAGCTATGTGCGACGATTCATTGGTGGCCGAGGCTCTGATCTGTCTCCACCATTCCGAGTCGCCACCTCCTGAGCAGAGCGGCGCGTCGGATCTCAAGCTGAAGTGGACCGTGAGACAGCGCAGGAGCAAGGCGGCTCTGTCAAGGAAGAAAGGAGATCATACGCGTGCAAGTCCCACGACGCCTCTTTCCTGGAGCGGCGCCACCTCCTTTAGCGGTGGCGCCGGTGCTGCTGCCGTTGATGGAATTGAGGAGTCGAGCGGCGCCGTGAAACTGTCAGAGGCCGTTAGATCTGAGGTTCGTTTCGATCTTTTCACATTCCTTTCTGTTTGTTTTTTCTCGAGTTTTTTTTTAAGCTCTGCGTTACTCTGTTTGTGTGTGTTTGACCAATATACCCTCGGAAATCACCGGTGGGCGACGAGACACCGTTTTTATACCTCAAGCCTGATCATAATATTATCTTTTTCGGCGATTTACACTTCACGTAATCTCGGTCCTCCTTTTATTCCACAACTACTACCATTTTTTTCCCATTCATCTATCTGTTTCTCCTAGGGTCATTTTTGTCATTTCTATCCGGGATCGGTCTCTTCGCCGGTCACGCAACCTCGGCCTTCTTCGATCTACTATCTATAAACTCCGACTTTTTTTTTTTTTCCTTTTTCTTAGCTTTCTTCAACTCAGTGTCGTTATTGCTGCTTTAGTGCTTTATATAGAAAGACCGAAAAGATCCCTGACACGGAAAAGTTGCCGTTCTGGTCATCAAGTTCACGTCACGATGCTTCGTTCCTGAGAACTGGTCGCTGAATCCAAGCAAATACTAAACCTAAGTCAGTCATCACCATTTTAATTGACTAAGATTCCCATAGGGTGTGTTGAGGGGTAATTCGGACAGTTAGAGAAGTTATGGCTGGCGTTATTTATACAAATTGCTTATTATTATGAGGGGTTGCCTCTTTTATGGGTCGAGAGGCGTTTTCGTGGCGAATTAGGTTTGGGCTCGGTTTGGTGCGTCTGTGGTGTAATCAGATGCAGCGTAGCGCATAGTAACTCTCATAGGCTATGGCTGACGTGGAAATAACACACGCACACAAAAAAAGTCAAAAACTTCCCCACACGACACTTTGACTGCAATCCAAAGCAGCTTTGGTCAAAATCACTCACTCCTCTTGCTTTGCTCGTCTGTGAGATTCTAATCGTGACAGCCCTGTGTATTTAGCCATATCCGTATGGTTTAAGCTTGAATTATATATCTTACCAAAGTAGAACCCACACCAAGTCTTCAATTTAAGGGTAAGTAGTAATTAAATTGAAAAGAAAAGGATATGATAAGGACAAGTGATTATGTGGATAATTCGTGACAATGGGTAAGGAGAGGTGTGTGGGGTCGTGGTCATGGGGAGACACGCGTAAATAAAGTCTTCCAAGTCACGCTCCAGTCACGTGATTCTATTCTTTCTTTCGAATTGGGTCGTAGGGTGTGTCTCGATGTAGGAGAAAAAAAGGCACTTCTGTTCATATAGCTTTTTTTTTTTTTTTGGTCTACGTAGTTGACCAACAAAGAAGATTCCTTTTTAAATGCTTATAACTAAGTGATAGATCATCCTCCACATTTCATGCTTAGGATCATGTAGATTTTTTTTTATAGATATTTTGTAATCGCAATTAAGATTTTGGTCCATACGAGATTGGTACACGCTCATTCACATGTCTCGTTAATTGCCATAGTCATTATGAAATGGTTTTTGATTTTAGGTCGAGTTTATGTGATCTTGTTTGATAAGTGTTGTGAGGAGCTACTATCTGATTTTTTTTTTTTTTTTTGGTGGGTTTGATGCAGATAACTCAAACGAGTGTAACAACAACCCCTTTCAAGAGATCAAGAAAGAAAAAGGTAACAAACCAGGAAAACAAAAATATGCAATGTCCAGATTATGCGATATCGGATGTTGTTATGTCGTAGTTTAATCCATGTATGTGTCGTCTGTCCACAGACTCTTGCTGAGCTTAAAGAGGAAGAGAGTTTGCTCGTAAAGGAAAGGAAAGGCTTGAAGAATGTAAAAAATCTCTTTCCCCATCTTCTTCTAATATCTCAAGTCCAATTAAAGTTCCATATCTTTAATATTTTGCTTGTTGCGTTAATCAGGAACTCGCAAGTATGCTGGATCTGCTCAAGCAACAAAGAGCACGAAACGACTCTTTAAAGAAAATGCAGGTGAAAACCCTTTTCTATTTTCGAGTATATATTAAAAAAGAAACTTTTTTTGTTGACAAATCATTGTCTCTTGGTGCAGGCTGAATCACAAAAGAATGATGGTTCCTTCTTGCTCCCTGACCTTAACATACCTCTTGATAACAACAACCCGAGCCCTGAAATTCTCTATGGAACCAGCTGATATGTAACTACAAGACAACCATCACACATCATTATTCTTTTTGTCAGCCACACGTTTCTCGAGTACGCATAACTGTAACTATATATGATAGTCGTCCCCTTCCAGTGTCTTTGCAGAAGGAAAGAAGATTCTAATCACAGTGGAGACGAGTTAAAATGTTTATGAGTTTTTTTTTTATAATTTCTCTCTTATAGATATTGTTGATTCTTAGGTTGTAGCAAGTTTTTGGTCTTGCCCTCCTTTAGTTCTCTCTCTCTCGTTCTTTTTATCCAGTTGCTTTTTTATGTTCTTCTTTTACGTAAGATGAGAGATGTGTAATTAATAAATACTACAAATTATCTATTCATAGGCACATTTCTTCTTTTATTCACATTTCCACCTTTTGTAATGTGCAAATTCTAAGATGATGGACCAATTTCTCCCTCATCTTCCTAAAATTGGTTTATTTGGACACTCAGCTTCAACTTGTGATCAAGGAAATAACAAAAAATAATAATTTTTTTATTTATTCTTTGAAAAATCACTATTTACTAGTAATAATATTTTCCTATCATTTTTTCTTAATTCTTATCATATAAAAAATTATAAAACAAATATATTCCTTATTTTATTTAGAAAGAAACAAAATATATTAATTTATTTCTTTATTTACTTCTATTCATTCTTTTTATTTTGTTTCTTTCATTCTTTTTCTTTTTATTTATATTCTTTTTTTATTAGTCACCACCACCAGTTCAAATATAAAAAACCTAGCTCCCACTTAAATTTTCCCAATTTCATTTTGGTAACAACGCTCTTCGTCTCTCCGCACGTCGCAAGCCGTGTGACCCCTAAAGTCCGAAATCTCGTCGACAGGCTCTGGATTTGAGGTGGCATTATTGAATTTTGTTCCTCTCTTGTGGTTGGGATGCGCGCGAGACAAGTTTTGTGGCTCCGCTGAATAGAAAAATCTCGTTTTTTAGAAAGCAATACATCATAATTAACAAATAGGAGAATAGATCATGGAAGTGTTTTTTCTTCTCTCGGATATCAAACTTGTCGCATGTCTCTAGAAATATTATAAACAAAGTTGGAGTTATTATTCACAATTGCTGTTTGTTTGAAAATTGAGCGTTATAGAACCCAGTCATGGACTCATGGATACAATGGTGGACTGGAGAACTCAATTGCCACCTGATACACGTGAGAAGGTCGTAAACAAGATGTAAGTTTACAATACTCAACAAAAGTTTTCAATCATCTTCCCCACTCTACTACAAAGGTTATTGATGGTGCTATAGTTAACGTTACTTGAGCAAATGGAAACTCTAAAGAAGCACCTTCCATTTTCTGGACCAGAGGGAATGAACGAGCTCAGGAGAATCGCTGCTAGATTCGAGGAGAGAGTGTTTAGAGGTGCTATCAACCAGGTAATATACAGAGATTTATGAGGCAACATGCATGGATGATGAACCGTATGTTCTGTACTTGTATAAAGCTTAGCCCCAGTATTATACCTTACTCATGATCTAATCTTTTTATTTCGAGTTTTCAGACTGATTACCTTCGGAAAATATCTATGAAGATGCTGACCATGGAGACTAAGCTCCAAAATGCAGCTGGTTCTTCTTCTTCTACGTTCCCTGGTGCTAATTGCAGCCGCCTGCCCTTGAATCCGGGTATAAGTCCTTCCTCTATTAGCAGAAGCTTGAATCGGTGTGCTGAATTTAACGCATTGATCTCTTCGTGCAAGCTATAGACTAGAACACATCATATATATAATAATGTGAGATTTTCGGGTGCCGATTCCATCCATGTTCGATATATATCATGTTAGGCGTTTTGTGAACATATATATAGGTAATCATATGGACTACAGATTTTACTCAAGGCCTTGTCAATTCCGGAAGCCAGGACCTACCGTGAACACAGGTGACTGGAGAAGTCATCTGCCACGTAAAATGAATGCCAACAAGGTGTAAGTTCATTCTACAATCTGCGTGTTGTCTCTCCAAACATAATTTGTCATATTGTCTCACTTCAGAGCTCGGAGCCAGTTTACGTACTGCTAAACCTAATGTCACAAAGTTCGGTTATAGATATTGCTATGGCCTATGAATGTGTAACTAAATTATTTGTCATTTGAGCAGAATGGGAACACTAAAGAAACATGTTCCAAATTGTAGGCAAGAAGGAATTAAAGAGCTCATGAAAATTGCTGACAGTTTTGAGGAGTTGATTTTCAACACTGCCATTGATCAGGTTTCATCATTTTCTATTTTTGCCACCAACAATTGTTAACAGAGTGGAAGGATGAAAGAAATAGTGGAATATTGGTAGAACGGTGGAATGAAATTCATGTAGCAAAAACTTTTTCTTTGTAGCGATTGAAGTCAAAACGGAGAGTTGTTATTATTATTAATCTTGGAATGGCGTTTATAGCTCAAGAAAATGCAATTTCACCGTTTTGTGGATTACAAACCAAAACGTTTAATTCTTTAGTGTGAGCTAATAGATAGATTTCTAAGGCAAATGGGGAACGATCTAACTTTTGATATCATCTTCTTTCTTGTGTTGATATTCTGTTTGTTTCGAGTTTCAGGTGGATTACTTTCGCAAAATATCCTTCAGGATTCAGACTATGGAATAGGCAGACTAAGTCAATTGAAGCGGCCATTTTCGTTCGAAGCTTTCAGGGCAATTCCATATGTTCAAAACAAAAAAGAGAGAGAGAGTGCCCCCTTGAAGGCCTTGAAACCTCCAAACTTGAAGGCATGAATAAACATGGATCTATTTATCACACACATCTTTACCATTTCATTATAACGAACAGGAATTTGTAACAAGGAATAAAGTCTATTTAGTTGGTGCAGAATCCACAACTAATTTTGTAAGCAGTTGCTACGTGTGGCTGTTTGTGATGTAATTTATATTGTTCTACTTTTATATTACATTGACTTTTCATCTTTGGTAATGTACTCACTTTTTCTTAGATTGAAGAGTAACCCTGTCAAATGGGCATGACCATGTCCAAATGGGCTTGTCCAAATGGGCATTCTTTTCTGATGGACAAATATGGTCAAAGCTCAAAATTAACCATGTCCAAAACTGTCCGCACCCAATTGTGACCGCGTCCAAGTGGGCTTGTTTATGGTCGGCCCAAGTTTTTTTTCCTCATATTTACATTTATTTTGCTGTATTAATTAAACACAGTTTCGAACATGATAAGAAACGACATTACATTTATTAAGACGCTGAGAATAACAGAGAAGAACAATGATGTGAAACCATCCAAAAAGCCAGAATGTATCAAATATAAATAAAAACAAATTTAAATTCAAATAAAACACTTGTTTTACAAATCCAGAAATTACCAAATTCATCCAAACAAAACAATGTTCATAACCATTCAAACAAAACAATGTTCATAAGTCATAATCATTCTTTATACTTTGTTTTATCCTCCATAAACTCCAATTCAATCTTACAAAAGTACAAATAATAATTTTAGATGGCTAAACAATACTGCTCATTGAATCAAATCATAAATAACAATATTTTAAAACTACAAAGTCATTAATTACCTTAAGATTCTTCTTTCTCCTCTTCTTTCTCTTCTTCTATCTCTTCGTCTTTCTCTTCTTCTTTCTCCTCTTCTTGCTCATCTGAAAAACCAAATAAATTCATCAATCATCTCAGAAACATATCATCATCACAAAACATATCGTATATCGTATCCTTCTTCTTCTGGGCTCAACGAACCTTAGTCGATTCGGTCGGCCTCGGTGGTTGACTAGACTGAGCTTGTTTTTGTTGTGTACCTTTCTTTAGCTTTGAGCTCTCTACAGGATTAGCTTCATGATGATCCATATCTTCATCCATTACATCATTGGCATGATCCATTTCAATATCACTCAAAATATTCTCATCATTCAAGTTGATCACATCCATTTTCCTGAAACAACAGAAGATTTGATCAGAAACTCATTTCAAAGCTGCACAAAACTATTTCAACTGAGAAGTCAACACAATGATTCAGAAGAAACCCATCAATAGAATCAACCCAAATCAAAGAAACAACTCAACAAAGAATCATTCACGAAAAAAAGCATTCGGAAACCAACCATTATTCGAGATTGTTAAAAGACGTCGCACCTGAGAGAGAGAGACGCTTGTTTGTGATAGCAATTTAGGCTCCGAGTTCAACTTCAATGGCGACTCCTTGCGCCAAGGAAGGAGAAGAGTGAGAGATGAAGAAGCAACAAAAAGCTGCACAAAACGATTCAGAAGAAGTCATCACAATGATTTATAAGAAACCCATCAAGCTAAACGGAATCACAAAGCTAAACAAACCAATCATTGAAATCGAACAAAGCTAAAAAAACCCAACTATTGAAATCAAATCAGAAAGCTAAAGGAAATCAAAAGAGATTTGTTGTCTTCCATTTTGATTTTGAACATATTTCATAGGTAAATCAAAACAAAAAGAGAAATAAAGAGAAACCCAGAAGAAATTTCATAAACAAACTCACCGTCGTCACCAAAGATTGATGTCGCAACAGAAGAGAGAATGAAACGAAGAAGACGCGAAAGTTCTTTTTTTTTTTTGCCCATGGTCAATCCGTGGTTTGTTCTAACCCGCCCAAAAATAACCACGGGTCAATTGGTCTAAGCCCAATTGGACAACTTCAAAAATGGGCTTGTCCATGGATAAACCAAATTCTTATGGACTGGGCTACGCCCATGGTTGGCCCAACCAATTGACAGGTCTAGTTCATATTTTCTGGTAATAATTAAAGCATATATATAAGAAAGACAAAGACATGGGACCAACTTGACCATTGTGTATTTGGTAACGATGAAATGTTTCTTGTGGAGGAAGCCTTCCTCTATGCCTTGCTCCCAAAGGAGCTGCATTTAATTTTAGCTACACGCACACTTGTAAGCCTTTAAATATTTGGGCTGAATAGGTCGTGTTATCTCTCTACTTGGGCCGGGTTACAAAACATTGTGTTAATTTATATTTTTTCTATTTACATTTCCATTTCCGTTCATCATCAGCTTTTCGTTTCTCTGCTGCTCATCGGAACGGAACATTTCCCCCGAAAGCTCTGTATTTGAGGTGATTTGTTTTCCGAATTTCGTTATTTTTGTATCGTTGTCTTTGATTTAAGGGGATCTTTTTTCCTTCTTCTTGTGGTTGGAATGCGAGAGAAGTATTGTGGCTCCGTCGAAGTTTCTGTCGATGGAGGATCTAGTTTTCTTTTTATAGCAATGATTTGAAAGTGTTTTTGGCCCATCAGTGAAAGAAACTGGTGCTGTTCACTCTAATTTTGCAGCTCAATAGTCTGTTTTCTAGTGATTTAGTGTCCATAATTTCATTTCTCTCGTATATCAAACGGTTGCTTCCATCTGATCTCGCATGCCCTAGAAACATCATAAGACATTTGAAATATAATAAGACACCCCAACCAACGCTAAAGCCAATTTATTACAAGACAGTTGGAGTTAGTCACACTTGTTTGTTTGTTTGAAACTGAGTTATAGAAAGTTTACACTTGTTTGTTTGCTTGAAATTGAGTTGTAAAAGTCTAATAATATATACTTGACCCGGCCTTCTCTCCGCAGCGGAATGGATACAAACACAAATGACTGGAAAACCCAGTTGCCACCTGATTCACGCGAGAAGATCGTCAACAAGATGTAAGTTCATCATATGTCTCGTGTTATGTCTCTCTGCAAAGTTTTCATCTCTCATTCACGCTAGTGTAGTATCATTTTCCCCACAATCCAGTCAAATGTTATATATATATATATATATATATATCATAGAAAGGTTTTTCTTTTGCTGATGTATTGACTTGATTATAAGTGTTCTTAGTTAAATGTGCTTGCAACTTGCGCAGCATGGAAACGTTGAAGAAGCACCTTCCATTTACTGGACCAGATGGAATGAACGAGCTCAGGAGAATTGCTGCCAGATTCGAGGAGAAAAGCTTCAGCGGTGCTGCTGACCAGGTCGTTAACCGTCCTATGAACACATGTTTTTGATTTAGTTAGCGTCGTAACTACTATAAAGATCCTTGAGGCAATGGACTCCACAACATGAAGAAAGAAGCGATCTTTGGTACCTTCCTGATCTAATCTTTTTATTTCGAATTTTCAGACTGATTACCTTCGGACAATATCTATGAAGATGCTGACCCTGGAGACTAAATCCCAAAATGCAGCTGGTTCCTCCTCATCTATCCCTGCCGCTAATAATGGCACATTCATGGATTCAAGTAATCACGGTTCTCAAGCATGTATTGTTTAATCTGGTTTTTATGGATAGTTGTTCCTCTAATTTGGTGCGGTTTAACCTTTCCTTGAATAGTGCGCACCAATCAGGGAAGGTTACCAACCAATCAATCTCAAGCACCTCAGCCGTTGCTGCCCCAGACCATGCCGCCGGTTTCTTCCATGATCGGTTGCACACCAGACTTATAACTATTGTACTGATTATTTAGGCCTGTATATATGCTTTGGTTGATTAGGCCGTGTTACCTCGCTATTGTTTGCTTGGACAGGGTTACGAAACCTAGTTTTGATATATTTTTTCCATTTTATGTTCATCATCAGCTCCTCCTTTCTCTGCCCATCGGAACGTTGACCTGGAAAGCCCTGTACTGCATTTCAGGTGATTTGTTTTCCCGCATTTCGTTATTTTTGTATCTTGTCTTTGATTTTTTAGATTTTTGTTTTCTTTTTATAAGAGTGATATGAAAGTGTTTTTGGCTGATCAGTCAAAGGAACCGGTGCTGATCACTCTAATTTTTCCAGCTCAATAGTTTGTTCTCTTGTGATCTAGTGTACATAAATTCATTTATCTCGTAGATCAAACAAACTTGTGCTTCCATCTGATCTCGCATGCCCGAGAAATATCATAAGACATTTGGGTTATTCACACTTGTTTGTTTGTTTGATATTGAGTTAGAGAAGTCTAATATATACTTGATCTTGATGGGGCCTTCTCTCTGCAGCGGAATGAATACAAACGCAAATGACTGGAGAACCCAATTGCCACCTGATTCACGCGAGAAGATCGTCAAAAAGATGTAAGTTAGTTCATCATATATCTCGTGTTACGTCTCTGCAAAGTATTCATCTCTCATTCACGCTAGTGTAGTATCATTTTCCCCACAATCCAGTCAAATGTTATATATATATATATATATATCATAGAAAGATTTTTCTTTTGCTGATGTATTTCCTTTATTATAAGTGTCCTTACTTATAAATGTACTTGCCACTTGCGCAGCATGGAAGCACTAAAGAAGCACCTTCCATTTACTGGACCAGATGGAATTAACGAGCTCAGGAGTATTGCTGCCAGATTCGAGGAGAAAATTTTCAGCGGTGCTGTTAACCAGGTAATATGTAACAGTTGATTAGTTTTATATAGAGATTTTGTGAGGCAATATGGACTCTCAACAACATGTAAAAAAAAACCAACTTTTTTTGGTACCCGTAATGCTGCTTAGCCCCTCATCCTCTATCTTCTTTTATTTCGACTTTCAGAATGATTACCTCCGGAAATTATCTATGAAGATGCTGACTATGGAGACTAAATCGCAAAATGCAGCTGGTTCCTCTTCACCTATTCCTGCTGCTAATACCAGCCAACCCTTGGATCAGTGTAAGTAACGACTTTATTTTCCTACTCGTTAATCAAAAGTCCTTCATCTCATCCTAGTAGCAGGAGCTTGTTTTGGTGTGATCAATTTAATGCAATCTCCTGGTGTGAGCTATGTAGATGCCCTAGGCTAGGCACCTATATACCAAGTTTCAGGGGTTAATATGAGTATCCCATGTTCCCTTTCCTTCAATTTTTTATATATTCCATTTGGTTGGGTATATGTTTTGTTCTCTCAGTTTTTAATGGAGTTATAAATCTGTCCTCCATGCTTAGTGTACATAGGCCAACATATGGACAATGACAATTCAGAGCCTTGTCTCTCGAAGGAAGAAGAACCTGCCATGAACAAAGCTGACTGGAGAAGCCATCTGCCACCGGATTCACGCCAGAAGAATGTCAACAGTCTGTAAGTTCGTTACATTCTTTTGCCTCTCCTTTGGAAATAGAAAGTTTACAACGTTTTTGTCATATTGTTGTTTCATATGAATATGTTTTATATAATACTCGTATACAACTTGTCTGTCATTTGAGCAGAGTGGAGACACTGAAGAAACATGTTCCATATTCTGGGAAAGAAGGAATCGACGAGCTCATGAGAATTGCTCTCAGCTTCGAGGAGTTAATCTTCAACACGGCTATAAATCAGGTTTCACTTTTGATTAACCTACTTGTTGTGTACTTTCTTTATAATCATCATCACCACCATTTTTTTTTTTGATATCATGTTTGTTTCGAGTTTCAGGGGAATTACTTTCGGAAAATATCCTTAAAGATGCAGGCGATGGAAGGACACTAAGTCAATCTCGTTCAAAGGGCGGTCCCATATGTATATACAAAGAAACACACCTTAGGAGGCCTTGGAACCTGCTAATGTTAAAGGCATGAATAAACATGCCAATAGTATCCATTAGAGTGATTTATCAAACACTTCTCGTTTCTCTAATATAACAAGAAAGAATGTCGCTTTTTATTAATTTATTAACTATAATATCAAAAAAGAATTCGCTTAGCTACATTTTACTCTTAATATTCAAATTTTTTAGCAGCTGATAAGAGCTACAGTGAACCACTTCAGGAACGTTTCCGACCAAAAAAATAAACATTTGTTTACGTCGAGGATACGATTGCTGACTTTTTTTAATACGTTTGAGATTTTTTTGGCAGTATTTGTGTAAGTTCGTTTTATTTTGTATTTTCTTTTATGCGAAGGTTTTTCTTTTGTCATTTTAATGGATTGCAATTGTAGCTGCATTAAAATTAAAATTAGAATTAAAAAAAGAAAAAAAGACAAGCCAAGAAAATTTGTTATAAGGGAACTGCGAGGACTCATTTGACAGATTGAAGTTTTCCTTTTCGTTTGCCCAGAAGATCCTATTCGTTTCTCGATCAAGCTAAACCCTAATCTGGCTCCGATTTCCCCCCTTCTCTCCGCTGTTTTCCCTAAAATCAAACCCTAATCGTTGTAGCAATCTTGACCCCCGAACGCGAAATCTCCTCGATAGGCTCTGAAATTTGAGGTGAACTTTTCGAATCTTGTTCTTCTTTTTTTTTAGTTTTGTTGTGCTTAAGCCTTGTTTCTCGAGTTTTCTCTTGTGATCGGGATTCCAGAGAAGATAGACAATCGGCCATGGTGGGTCGCGGTTCTTACAATTAGGAGAATTGATGAACTTTCCTGGTGTGGTAGAGTATGCTTATTATGGATTCTTATTTTGGGTTAGGCTACTTGAGCTTTGAGTCTATGGCTTTGTTGCTAGGAACAGAAAACGAAAGAGGTGGTTGCTGATAAAAAAAATGAAAATCTGGCTGATCAGTGAACACAGCTGATTTTGATCTCTATAGGGTTTGATCCCATAATTAGCACATTTCTGCTTTCCTGAGTGGTTATCTGAGCGATGCATGACCTATATACATTTATTAAGAAATTTTTGAGAGTCAATCTAGTCCATGATGTGTAGTCGTTTGTTTCCTGTAAATTTGAGGATATCAGAGTCATGTTTTTGTTTCTCTGTTTTAATTGAGCTATGAAGTCTACTTACTATTGACACTTTGTTCTTCATGGCTGGCTTGTAAACGTAGGATACTTGATGGATAATAACAATTGGAGGCCTTCTCTTCCAAACGGAGAACCTGCCATGGACACAGGTGACTGGAGAACCCAATTGCCACCTGATTCACGCCAGAAGATCGTTAACAAGATGTAAGTTTTATATGACTGTTGTTATTATGTTTCTGCAAAAAATTTTGTTGTCTTTCCCACTCTAGCTGCGTTTTGTCTAAAAAATGCCAGTTGACTCCTGCAGAGATAGAAGCTTTATATGGTGTTATAGTTCATTGACCATAATTATGCTTTTTTACGTATTTACATGCGACTTTTGCAGAATGGAAACACTAAAGAAGCACCTCCCATTTTCTGGACCAGAGGGAATTAATGAGCTCAGGAGAATTGCTGCTAGATTCGAGGAGAAAATTTTCAGTGGTGCTGTTAACCAGGTTTTTGACCGTCCTATGAACATATGTTTTTGATTTAGTTAGCGTTGTAACTACTATAAAGATTTGTGAGGCAATGGATTTCACAACATGGGAAAGAACCGATCTTTGGTACCTTCCTGATCTAATCTTTTTATTTCGAATTTCAGACTGATTACCTTCGGAAAATATCTATGAAGATGCTGACCATGGAGACAAAATCGCAAAATGCAGCTGGTTCTTCCTCATCTATCCCTGCCGCTAATAACGGCACATCCATGGATTCAAGTAATCACGGTTCTCAACCATGTATTGCTTTAAGCCTGCTTATCTGGTTTTATGAATAACTGTTCCTCTAATCTGGTGCTGTTTAACCTTTCTTTGAATAGTGCCCACCAATCAAGGGCACCTTCTTCCAGGAACGTTACCAACCAATCAGTCTCAAGCACCTCAGCCGATGCTGTCCCAATCCATGCAGAGCAATACAGCGTCTGGAATGACGGGTTCTACTGCTTTGCCATCTTCCATGCCGCCGGTTTCTTCTATAACCAATAATAACGTCTCAAGCGGTGTAAACCAGAATTCCAATATGCAAAATGTATCCGGAATGTTGCAAGATTCATCTGGGCAGCATGGCCTTTCGACGAACATGTTTCCAGGATCCCAAAGGCAGATGCTGGGGAGGCCACATGGTATGTCTTCACAGCAGCAACAGCAGCCACAGAGTGCACAATATCTTTATCAGCAGCAGCTTCAGCAGCAACTTCTCAAGCAGAATTTTCAGTCGGGAAATGTCCCCAATCCCAATTCGCTTTTGCCATCATCACACATACAACAACAGCAACAAAATGTGCTGCAGCCTAATCAAATGCATTCGTCTCAGCAGCCTGGCATCCCAACATCTGGTACGCAGCCCTCCACTGTGACCTCAGCGCCTCTCCAGGGTCTCCACACAAATCAGCAATCAACTCCGCAATTGTCTGCTCAGCAGACTCCAACACAAACTATGCTTCGTCAGCATCAATCTTCGCTGCTAAGGCAACATCCGCAATCGCAACAATCGTCTGGCATCCATCAGCAACAAACTTCATTGCCGCAGCAGTCAATTTCTCCTCTACAACAGCAGCAAGCACACATAATGCGGCAACAAGCTGCAAATAGCTCAAGCATCCAACAGAAGCAGATGATGGGGCAGCATGTTGTTGGCGATATGCAGCAGCAACATCAGCAAAGGTTAATGAACCAACAAAATAATATTATGAACATACAACAGCAGCAGCCGCAACAGCAGAAGCAGCAGCCACCGGCCCAGCAGCAATTGATGTCTCAACAAAACAGCCTTCAGGGTACGCATCAGCAACAACTGGGCAGTCAAAGCAATGTTGCAGGATTGCAGCAACCACAACAACAGTTGCTCAGTTCTCAGGTTGGCAATTCGAGCTTGCAATCTAACCAGCAGTCGGTGCACATGTTATCACAGCCAACGGTTGGGCTGCAACGAACACATCAGGCTGGCCATGGCTTGTTTTCTTCCCAGGGCCAACAGTCACAAAATCAACCATCCCAACAGCAGATGATGCCCCTTCAATCGCATCACCAGCAGATAGGTTTGCAACAACAACCTAATCTGCTACAACAAGATGTGCAACAAAGGCTACAACCTTCAGGCCAAGTCACAGGTTCCCTGCTTCCACCTCAAAATGTAATGGACCAACAGAGACAACTATATCAATCTCAAAGAACCCTTCCGGAGATGCCATCATGTATGCTTTCACATCCTTGTGAATACTTTAGGTTCTGATATCTTACACCATCTCTCAGCAGGATCTTATGTTGAATAAACTCCATTGTTATAAATTTTAGCATCGCTGGATTCCACGGCTCAGACGGAAAATGCAAATGGGGTTGATTGGCAAGAGGAGGTTTTCCAAAAGGTAGTTTTATCTTTTTAAGTTGGGTAATGTGCTTCCGGCTTCTTAGTCTTACTGTCAGCACCTAGAAGTGTTTGGGGGAGATAAAATAAGTTTGCTATATCTTTTGCCAATTATGGCTACGATTATTGAATCTTCAAGAGATAGATGCAACTAGGCAGGCGATCTTACATAGATATCACCGTAATGAGTAATCGTATGACCATAGTGCTCGTCTTTGCAGATCAAAGCCATGAAAGAGGCGTACTTACCAGATCTTAATGAAATCTACCAGAGAGTTGCAACCAAGTTGCAGCAGGTAAGTTATGACTTTTTTTACTAGGAGAATAGTTTGCATGTGTATGTCATCCGGAACAGTAGTAAGTACCTTATGAGATTTTCAATGAAATCGATGTAAGATCAGTTCGATATTGCATAAGAAAGTCATACAAATTTGGAATCTTATTACCCATTTAACAAACTCTTGAGGCTCGTATTCTTGACTGTCCACTGGAAAGTAAACATCAGATATCTGTGTTCCTTCCCAAACCCACAGAGGTTGTAGCTTGCATCTATGTACTTGTTTTGGTCTTATTGAACACGTTCCTTTTTCTCTCGAGCAGGATTCTCTTCCGCCGCAACAAAGATCAGATCAGTTTGAGAAATTGAAACAATTCAAGACAATGTTGGAGCGAATGATACAATTCTTATCGGTTTCAAAGAGCAATATCATGCCTGCATTAAAGGATAAGGTGGCTTATTATGAGAAGCAGATTATAGGTTTCTTGAATATGCACAGGCCAAAAAAGACAGTACAGCAAGGGCAGCTTCCGCAATCTCAGATGCAGCCAATGCAGCAACAACAGTCTCAGAGCGTTCAAGATCAATCTCATGACGGTCTAACAAATCCGCAGATGCAATCAATGAGCATGCCGGGTTCTGGGCCAAGGGCACAACAGAGTAGTCTGACAAATATGCAGAACAATGTTCTATCATCTCGTCCTGGAGTTTCAGCTCCACAGCAGAACATCTCCAGTTCCATACCGGCTTCTAGTTTAGAGTCAGGCCAAGGAAATGCACTGAATAATGGCCAGCAGATTTCCATGGGATCCATGCAACAAAATACTTCTCAACAAGTAAACAACAGTTCTGCGTCTGCTCAAAGTGGGTTAAGTACACTGCAGCCTAATGGTAATCAAACCCAGTTAAGTTCTAGTTTGCTTCAGCAACAGCACCTGAAGCAACAGCAAGACCAGCAGCTCAAACAGCAACTTCAACAGCGCCAGATGCAGCAGCAGCTATTACAGAAGCAGCAGTTAATTCAGCAGCAGCAACAGTTGCAAGCAAGACAGCAAGCGGCACAAAATGATATGAATGATTTGACAGCAAGACAGGGAATGAATGTCAGTCGTGGGATGTTTCAGCAACATTCTCTGCAGGGTCAGCGTGCTACTTATCCCCTTCAACAGTTGAAACCAGGATCCCAGCTTCCTGTTACATCGCCTCAACATTTGCCAGGTGCATCCCCTCAGATGACACAACAACATTTGTCTCCTCAGGTCGACCAGAAAAATATGTCGTCATCTGTCAACAAGATGGGTACTCCATTGCAACCAGCAAACTCCCCTTTTGTTGTCCCATCTCCGTCAACCCCCTTGGCACCGTCCCCTATGCAAGTTGACTCTGAGAAACCTTCTGGAGCTTCTTCGTTGTCAATGGGAAATACTGCACGCCTACAAGCGACGGGCATGCAGGGTTTAATTGGCACTCCAGGGATCTCTGCCTCTCCTCTTCTTCAGGAGTTTACTAGCCCTGATGGAAATAGTTTAAATCCTTTGACAAGTGCATCCGGGAAACCAAGTGCGACTGAGCTGCCTATTGAACGCCTTATAAGAGCCGTAAGTATTTTTACTCATTTTGAAGGGTGTATTGCAACATGACGGTGTTATTGCTGCCATCCCTATTTTGTAGTAGAAACATTGTCCTGATCATGAAGTATGCTTTCTGTTGTTTTCAGGTGAAGTCCATCTCACCACAAGCGCTTTCTTCTGCAGTAAGTGACATCGGATCTGTTGTAAGCATGGTTGATAGGATAGCTGGTTCAGCCCCAGGAAACGGTTCAAGAGCTTCAGTTGGCGAGGACTTGGTTGCAATGACTAAGTGCCGTCTCCAAGCGAGAAACTTCATGACGCAAGAGGGAATGATGGCGACCAAGAAAATGAAGCGTCACACAACCGCAATGCCATTAAGCATTGCTTCATTAGGAGGAAGCGTTGGTGATAACTACAAGCAGTTTGCATGTTCGGAAACATCAGATCTGGAATCTACTGCGACTTCTGATGGCAGGAAGGCAAGAACTGAGGTATGGTTTTTTCAGTTAGACTTCCCTTAAGCATATCTGAAAATTGACGCACACGCACACAACAACGAAGATTTGGAAGAACAAGTTTTCAATTGTCTAATTTTGAAGACTCAATATTCGACTGCAGACCGAGCATGCTCTTTTGGAGGAAATCAAGGAAATAAACCAGCGGCTGATAGATACAGTTGTTGAGATTAGTGATGATGAAGATGCTTCTGATCTTAACGAGGGAGCAACAGCAAGCAAAGGGTGTGAAGGAACAACAGTTAGATTCTCGTTTATAGCTGTTTCTCTCAGCCCGGCCTTGAAGGCTCATCTCTCATCAACACAAATGGTAAGCATGGTCATGTCGTTAACATTTCGTGGAAAATTTAATTCATTTGTCTTTTTAATAATATATGTTGTGCTTCTATTACAGTCTCCTATTCAACCATTGCGTCTGCTGGTTCCTTGTAGCTACCCCAACGGCTCTCCATCTCTTCTGGATAAACTCCCCGTCGAAACCAGGTACAAGCAAGATCCTTGAGACTCAAGTATATAGTAACATAGATGTTTGAGACCGAGTCGAGCAAACTCCTACCATGTAGTTTAAAAATCACCTGCTCATGTCTCTAGAAACTACCTTAACACGGTCTGGTTTCTTGAACAGCAAGGAGAACGAGGATCTGTCGTCGAAAGCTATGGCAAGGTTCAACATATTGTTAAGAAGTTTGTCACAGCCAATGTCGCTCAAAGACATAGCCAAGACATGGGACGCTTGTGCTCGGGCTGTGATCTGTGAGTACGCACAGCAATTTGGCGGTGGAACTTTCAGCTCAAAATACGGTACTTGGGAGAAATTTGTGGCCGCCTCCTGAATCTGATGCATCTCTCATCAAGTCATTCCTGTGATTCACTGTTGAAAGTCTTATATTGTATAATTCTCACGGTTTCATATCGAAACTATATAGATTACGGCAAAAAGGCTTTTGTTTTTTTTATCTTCACGTTTTGTTGTATAGTGTAAGTTTTTTCTTGCCCATATATGTTATTGAGCTTTATCCATAAGCTTACGCTGTATTAGTGAATATTTTTCAATTATCTTATTAACTTTTTTGTACATGTATTTTGTGAATATTCGTATTTTTTTTATTCTTCTTTCGAATGAATGTCTTCGAAGTCATGTATTTACCACATCTGAATTCAAGTTGCAGTATGTAATTTACTGGCCACTAGAAAGTTAACTTTCCAATACCTCGATCTCTATCTATGCCTTCCGCAACAACAGAGACCAGAGCATTATGAGAAGTTGAGACAGTTCAAAACAATGTTAAAGCGAATGATACACAATGCGTCTCTGTTCCAACGACCAATATTATGCCTGATTCAAAAAGACAATGTAGCTTATTATATAATGAGAAGCACATTATCGGTTTCTTGAATATATTATTACAGGCAAAGGCAGCTTCCGCAATTTCAGACCAGTCATGTTCACTCTCATTTTGATAATCAAACTGTTCTCCAAATGCAATCGATGAGCTTGGAATGCACCAAGGACACAACAGAGTTTTGGTAATTGGGGATACTATATAAATGTAAGATAATATTGTATTAGTTGATGTTTAATATCGTTAAAGCGGTATTCTTGATTTGTAAAGCTGTAAAGTAAAAGCTGTAAACAAGTTTTGACTGGAACAGAGACTTGAGAAAACAGCAAAGAATGGAGAGACCGACTCATTACAAAATGACCCACACACACACACCCCTGACCTGACACTTGCACTCAACTCTAAATCTTTAATTGCTAATAAACAAAAACTAATTAGCCTAACAACACGTTATCAGTAATCATGCACTCCAACACACAAAGGGCAAAAATGAAAGAAAAAAAAAAACAAAAATCCATGGTGGAAGAACCCTAAAATCTCATCTCTCACCATCATTCTGTTTCGAAGAAAAACATATTGAAAGACAAAAAAAAACAGAAGTTGCGAAGAGTTCAAGTAGGTTTCAGATTCCGAAACATAGAGTCCCATTTGATATCTTCCAGGTAAGTAGTATCTTGGCAATTCTGCGCATAAAGTTTATCCTCCGAGAAGCTGTAATCGAAAACCATAGGACTCGAGAAGCTATCGAGTCTAGTGGGAGTCCCATTGGTCAACAGCAGCCTCTCTTGCTGCTTCTCGAGACCGCCATTTCCGTTGCTTGGCATCACAGATCTCTTGTTCCTCTTCATAAATCCGCCTTTCCACTTCCCATTCCCGCTCTTCGGCACCAGCACCAGAGCTCGAGACGACGACGACGACTCTTCGCGGCGGATCCAGGCGCGTAGGTGATCGGAGAAACACTTGCCGGTTCTCCTGATCGCAATCACGACTCTGGAGATCGAACGAGAGGTGAGAGGAGGAGAGTTCTTGCGATCTCGACGAGCGAGTTTGAGGATCTCGAGGCGGTGTTTGGCGATGGAGATTCCCATGCTCTGGAGAAACTCGTGGTTGAAGTAAGCAATGTCTTCGTGTTCGAGCTCGTTCTGTGAGAAGGAAAGGCCGTATTCGTGGATGAGACATGCTTCGAGCTTTGTTCTCGAGAGCCATGAAAACCAATCCATTCAAGAACTTTTTTTTGTTTCTAAACAACAAAAGTTTGTGTTTCTTCTCTCTGTCTGTGTATTTTTGCATGCGCGTGGAGATATATATATATATATATATATATATAAAGGAAAGTGAGTGTGGGTGGGGGGCTTTTTAGACTTTTTCAAAGTAGCGGGCTTCGTCGTTAAGTTAGTTGAGGCGTAAAGAGGGACTACATTTGGTCAAAGGTAAATAATAGGGTCAACAATGAAACTCAAATTAGAGAAAACACACACGAAATAATATTGATTTTAATATTAGTGGGTAACTTTAGAGATTTTTATTCGAGGTAAATGGCAATTACATTTGTGTGAATGCATAGGAAAGAAATAATAATAAATTGCTGCCAACATCAGCTTTTGTGAGTAATCTTTTAAAATAAAATAAAAAAATAAAAAGATGGGAGTGGTTTGTAGAATATCGAGAAATTGTGTGAGAGTGTGGGGGTAATGGAGAGTGTGACCATCAATCACGGTGTGGGAAAAGGAGCAAACCCAGTGGGATCTTGCTTTTATTTTTATGGGTCACTCTTGTATTGTATCTCTTGTGCCATTTACTGTTGTCTTTTGCAACTAAAAATTACTAATGGAATCTACTTTCTACAAAAAGAAATTAAAAATCGTTTGGGAAAGAAAAAAAAAATTAAGAGATTGATTAGAGTTTGTTCTGTAAAATTTGCCAGAAATCTGGAAAGTTTAAAGGATTCTTGATTATATAATCTACAACGTATGCAAAAACAATCATCCTATCCCAAACGAGGCAATCTAGATAGCTAGTTGGACCAGAACTTAGGGGAAAAAAAAAAGATTGCATTCTTTTGATCTCAAGCAACTTGCTTTGCTTCAATTACTTGGACCATGGACTTTGGCATAGTCGTGTGTGTTATATGATGATGGGCTTACAGAAAACGCATGTCAAGAGGCCTCTTCATTCCCGTGAATAGTCGATAATGACCTCTAAAAATGAACTTAATCGTATTTAGTCCAGAGCTATGTCCTTCCTTACTGATATGCACATTCTCTAATAATTATGTTGAAAAATTAGTTTGATAGATTTTATTATTTTACACATAGATGCTCTCATCCATGCAGAAAACCGTATCATGGCAGTCTAAAGTTTGATAAATCTACACATTATGAAAGTAGAAGTGGCCTTTGATTGCAAAGCCTTTTTTTTATGCCGTAAACAATCCTCTAGAGTGGCTAAATCGTACATCCTTTCAGAAAATTTCGTTGCTTAATCATTTTCTTCAATCTAGACTCGTTTGAGATATGAATTGAGCAAATAATATGTGAATATACGTGATTGCAAGTGATATTTCCTAAACTATAACTATTGATGGTCGTTTTCACTCTTACATTGCTCCAGGCCCATCGGCTTGGCTGCGTAACAGAGTTCTTAAGGGTCCGAGATATTTGATTCTCTCTATTGCGTACATTGCTCTGTTTCTAACTTTTATACTCTGACTTTATTTTGATGTTCTGTTTTTTCGTATAACTTTGGTCTTTGTGGCTTTTTTTTTAGTGGAGCTTCATAAAATTTGGTTTTGAGTTCTTATGAGAAGAGTTATTCCCAAAACAAATCAAAACATGTTATTCAAAAGTTCAGACTTAGTTTCAGACTTTACAATTACAAATTTATAGTCCTTTTACGACCGAAACCTGAGTCTGTAGATTGATTCTTCCATCACCCGATTATTAGTAGTAGCAACTCTAGACCATATTGACCCAATTATTTAATACTAGTTGTTTCAAAATATATAATTTTCTTTGTTTCGATTTGTCTTTAGCATTATTTTAGTCGTTTAATTTATGTCTTTCAAGGTCAAAGGGGTGTTGCAATTTTGTAGATCGTTTGCTTCTCTTTCTCTATAACGGCGAATTTATAGCTCTGCGTTTTGGATCTGAAAACGCTCCTAGTATTTATTTATATTTGTCTACAAGTTTTACTTTATAAAAGTATTGATTTCATTTTGCATTATTGATTCTTTAGAAGCAGGAGACGCACACAGGTCGTGCTGTATTAATCATTTATTTATTATGGAAAGCCTCGTTGTTCTCGTCAACAACCTATTCTCTGATTTTTCAGTATTTATAGTACTTGAGCACTACGAGTCTCTCTTTTATTTTTACTATCTTTTTACGCAGCACAAAATTCAAAATTCTAATCAAAGACGCTTTATACTTGAGCACTACGACTACGAGTATATTGGATTTATTTATTTTTGGGAAAAGTAATTTTCAGCTCAGCTGTCAGGTGTTTTCAAAGAAATGAATTAGATGTATCCGGTCACATCGTATAAATACATTTCATACTCTATGCACATTTCAAAAACCTGTGATATTTTTATGCGAAAAAACTACGATGTAACATTTTTTACTAGTGGTGGATAATGAGTCCACTTTATATATTCGGGTAATTACCTAATTAAGGTAATAATAGGGAGCTGGGAAATACATAAAACGCTTTTTGTCCAGAATTATTTTAGGACACGTTATATTTGAAAAGAGAACTAAATACTATTGGTATGAGTAACGAAAAGGGTGTGATGCCCTCACACAGCAACCGATATATCGCCAAATAAACGGGGATATGAATGAGAGAAAATGGAAAATTGAAGAATATGGGAAAAATAGCAAAGCAATTAAACTTTTATGTGAACGTGTAAGAGAAGGGGACACAGACATAAGTGGAAAGTGACCAATCCCTAACACCTCATCTCCCATATCTATTTATTACTACTAATTTATTAGTATTATTACTAAAAACGCCTTTAAAATAAAGAGAAAGGACCATTTTCTATCGTTTGACAAAAAAAAAAATATATACTAGTACTACTACTCCAATATAATTAGTTGCTAAATGAAATTTAACACTTGATGAATTCGATTGATCAGGAATAAATAACAAATAGAGAGAATTAATATATGATATTCGCGTGGGTGTGACGCGCTAACTTGTACAGAACAGGGTAGAGGCAAGATACTGTACGAGTCACAATGGTGCATGATTTTTTTAATAACGTTTCGTTTTCATTAAAATGGGGAAAATAATAATTAAATAAAAAGAATTTTAAATATTGGGGAAGTTAGGGTTGTGCTTCATCAAAGCGTCACTAATCTCGTGAGAGTGAGACTTTTGGACGGACACGCCTCGATGGGCCCCACGTGCGTTGCTTTTGGCCGGAGCCTCTTTATATTTATAAAGAAAAAGATGCAACCACCATCCCTCTCTCTTTTCTTGTTTTTTTTTTATTCTTTTATTCATTCACAGTTCAACTTTTTGTTCAGTTTTGCAATAGATTTGTAATCATTCTAGCTTTCTTCTTTCCTTATTTTTCCTTCTAATCAGATAAGTAATTTGTTCATTTATCTATTAACTTCTTTAACCCTAACAATACATATATTACTATAATTTGTATTTTATCATTCACGTTCTAATAGACAGTTATAATAAAAAAACTATTCCCTTTATTTTAAAATAAGTGTTACTTTGTCACTTTTCACACAAATTAAGAAAGTTAATAAAAAGTATTTTTTATCTCTAATAAATACACTAAATAACACTCTCTTTCTAATTAATACATTAAAGTAACAAAGTTAAAATTGGATATTTTATTATAAATTTGCATTTGTGAAACAAAAATAAAATTTTAAAACGACACTCTTAACACTAAATTTTTAGCAAGAAACGTGTAATCACAGACTGAAGAGTTGTTAATTTATTACATCATGATCAAAATATTTAATTCTCGTCAACTTCTTATATTTTCGGTAAGTGGAATTATTTACACAAGTCTTTGTTTTTACTCATAACCTGTGGTGATGGTGAGACGACAGTGTTTGTGTTGTTTGGACGGGATAGATGTCAAATACTCAAACGTGCGACTCTAATTACACCAGTCACATTAATTGCCCATCCTGCATCGAAATCTTGCCCCTCATTTTATTTTATTTAACAATTCTATTTATTCTTTAATACATTCAGTTTTATTTTATATATATATATATACTGTACTTATAAGTTCTCCTATGAACGTCATTTACTTTTAATATCTCTCTCTCTCGCTGTACTTTCTCTACCACTATTTAAACCAAAATAATTCACTTCATTCCGATCTACCTGCTCTTACTAGCATTCTTTAAAAATAAATTGAGTTTTTTCTAAAAGTAAATGTTGATCAAAGATATTAAATTGTGTAAAGTTTTCTCGATTTCTCCACAATAATAGTCAATGCGAGTAGTTTCTTTTCTATAGAAAATAAGAATTACAATTTACATCCTTATGCTATTTTTAACAAATGTGCACCAACCAAATTTACCTGTATTGAAAAAGTTATAAAAGAAATAGTTTTATAAATAGCCAGCAGTATACTTTGGACAAAAAATAATCTAAAAGTAGTTGCTCAAAAAAAAATGATAAGAAGTAATAATATTGAAAACAAAATTTATCCTCACCGAACCTCACTGAATTATTAAAATATCCAATCTAGGAGTCATATAGGTTTTGCATGTAATAAATTGTAATGAACCAAAATATTTATCAATTTAGGTAATTTGGGTTTATTTGTACCCTACCATAATGAATTAAGACATAGCATCTTACAAACATATCATCATATTTATATAAACCTCATTTATAATCTATCTTGGACAAAAAATGATTAGAAATAATAACCGATTCATCCTGCAAAACAAGAAAAGTACAATCATATCATCTCTGTTAAATACAATTTTGTTTTTTTCTATGAAAGAATATATAAATCGATAGATTGTTGATCTTTGTGGCTGCAGAGGTTAAATTAATATAAATAATAGCTTAATTGAAATTCAAAACTTCAAATAGGTGTTTTAGTTTGGCGCTGCATTAAATTAAAATAGTACTATTGACAAGCAATGACAACCTTTCCGAGTTGATTTTTGGTGATGGTGTAAAATGTCTTCATCATGTGACGATTTTGTTATGATGGTTTCGATTATGATAGAAAGCTCGATAAAGAAGGGTTAAAGAGAGAGAAAATTTTAATAAAAAAGAGAGATTATTAGTGGAAAAAGAGAAAATTGGTAGAAAAAATTTCGAAATTTTGGACAAAAAATAATTAGAAGTAATAATATTAAAAGCAAAATTTATCATCGTGTTTATATGAACTCTGAATCTTACTGAGACACTGAATCATTAAAATTCTGAATTTGGTGCCATATCGGTCTCTCGCATGTAAATCGTGATAAACCGGGATATTTATCAGTTTAGGGTAATACGGGTTTAATTCGTATCCCGCCGAGATGAAAGACGTAGCATCTTTACGAGTTGAACATTTCTCCATCACGTGATGTTCGATGAGTACCGCATCTCAAGAGCAATTTGCCTCAATGTCATATCCGTAATATTTAGTCAAACTCGAGGGTAAAGGACTCACGATTTTAAAGCTTTGTCGTGCCACGAGGGATCTGAGACAAGTCTGACACATTGAATGAAACTCCAGCCGTTAGATCTCCGTGCTCCGCGCCATCGTACGAAATCGACGGTTATCAAGATGGATGTAAACCCCTCGCGATGTAGAAGATCGCCCCTCCGTGTAGTACAGCTGGCAACTAATATTCCGAGCCGATAACGTCGAGAAATGTAGCCGATTAACTCGTAGGGATAAGCAAGTTTGCTTATCACTCCTGCTTATTACAGTTAGCTTTTCTTTGAGTGATAGCTTACTCTGCTTATCAGCATCCAATTATCTGTCAACTTCTCTTATTAAAATCTCCATTTCTGCAAGTTTTAATGTCCGTATATATATTTCGAAGAGAGAGAAAATCCTTCTCTAGATAGAGAGAGAGAGAGAGAGAGAGAAGAAGAAGCTTTATTTTTTTCTTCTATCAAGTTTGCTTTTTTCGGTAGAGAGAAAAAGAGTCCAAAAATCAATCCATCACCACTTTCGTCTCTGGAGAGAGAAACGTTGGTCTTCATCGATCTCTTTCTTCCTTCTTCATGGTAAGTAAGCTTCACGCTTCTACCTTTGCCTCTGTTAATGGAATCTAGCTGTTTCAATTTCAGATTTTCTTTTAATCCTTTTGCCCTAGCTTTTCTGGGTTTTGCTTTTGTTTATTTTTTCTCTCCCTTTTCTGATAATTATTTTGCTTTTTTTTTTTCATCTAGTAAAAAAAAGATTCTCTTTTTAAGCTATTTAATTCCATCGCCAATTCCAGGAAGACGTAAATTTCCTGATTTTTCGTTATCTGCAGAGATGCGAAGTTTTTGGATAATATATCAGATATAGGTTCAATTTCTAGTTATAAGTAATCATTTCGCAAGTTTCTTTTTATTTTTCTTTTTAATTTCCATAAAACTCTGAAACCCAGATATCAGCTCATTTCCGCCATTATCTGTTTTGTAGATCTGGTGATAGTTTTGGTAAGTCGTGTGCATCTGAGTCGAAAAAGTCTAAGGAAGTGAGAGAAACATGTCTTCTCTCAGTAGAGAGCTCGTCTTCTTGATCTTGCAGTTTCTCGATGAAGAGAAGTTTAAAGAGACTGTTCACAAGTAAGTCGCGGCTCTGTAGATGTCACGCGCCTCCTTCGATCTAATTTCGCTTTTACCAAATGGCGTTTCTTATTGGTTAATGCTCACTGCTCTGTAAATTTTCTGATGGTGTTAGGCTTGAACAAGAATCTGGGTTTTTCTTCAATATGAAGTATTTTGAGGATGAGGTGCATAATGGAAACTGGGATGAGGTTGAGAAGTATCTCTCTGGTTTCACAAAAGTAGATGATAATAGATACTCAATGAAGATATTCTTCGAGATAAGAAAGCAGAAATATCTCGAGGCTTTGGATAAGTAAGTAACGGCGCTTTGATACTTCTTTTTCATTGAAATAACAAATGAGAGAAAGAGTTTTTGATTAGTGTTTTGTTTTTCTTTTCTTCCGTAGGCATGATCGTCCCAAGGCCGTGGATATTCTAGTGAAGGATTTGAAAGTGTTTTCAACTTTTAACGAGGAGCTTTTCAAAGAAATAACGCAGCTCTTGACGTTAGAGAACTTCCGGTAAACTCATATTTGATCAATGCATTGCGAAGCTATTTCTTAGCGGTGGAAAAGACAGAGGAATTAAGTGTTTTGATGAACTGTTTAGGGAGAATGAACAGTTATCCAAGTATGGGGACACCAAGTCTGCAAGAGCTATCATGTTGGTTGAACTCAAAAAGCTGATTGAGGCGAATCCTTTGTTCCGTGATAAATTGCAGTTTCCTACTCTTAGAAACTCGAGGCTGAGGACTCTGATCAACCAGAGGTTAATTGCTTTTGTCCCTTTATCGTTTTGTCTTGTTCACTTCAAGTCGTTGGCATTAACTCATTCCTCCCTTATAACTTGCAGCTTGAACTGGCAACATCAGCTTTGTAAGAACCCGAGGCCAAATCCAGATATAAAGACTCTTTTCGTGGATCATTCGTGTGGGCCTCCAAATGGTGCACGGGCTCCATCCCCTGTGAACAATCCACTGCTTGGAGGATTACCAAAAGCTGGAGGATTTCCTCCTTTAGGCGCACACGGGGTAACTTTATCTCTTATCTTTTATTTATCTATTTAACTTTCTCCTGAGGCCAAGTGTGTGAATGTCCTCTATGTCTCCAGCCATTTCAACCAACGGCCTCACCTGTTCCAACGCCTCTCGCTGGTTGGATGTCTAGCCCATCCTCTGTCCCACATCCAGCTGTGTCTGCAGGAGCCATTGCTCTTGGTGGTCCTTCCATCCCAGGTACTAACTACTTGCTTAACAGTTTTGTATATCTTCCTATAAACTTTGTGTGCAATGTGCTTACAGTGGAGCTCCTTTCCCATTTTGGTACAGCGGCATTGAAGCACCCGAGGACTCCTCCAACTAATGCTGCTTTAGACTACCCGTCAGCGGATTCTGAACATGTCTCAAAAAGAACAAGGCCAATGGGAATCTCTGACGAGGTGAATCTAGGCGTGAACATGTTACCAATGTCATTTCCAGGGCAGCCCCATGGCCACGGTCCGGCTTTCAAAGCACCTGATGACTTGCCGAAAACAGTTGCCCGAACTTTGACTCAGGGCTCATCTCCAATGAGCATGGATTTTCATCCTATCAAACAGACTCTGCTTCTAGGTCTGTTTCTTGCTCTTATGTTTAAAGCTTCTGTGTAGTAAAAATTATAATCATTAGTGATTTACTAAATTCGATTGCATTGTGCTGTACCAGTTGGTACAAATGTAGGGGACATCGGCCTGTGGGAAGTTGGTTCTCGGGAAAGATTAGTACAGAAGACCTTCAAAGTCTGGGATTTGAGTAAATGTTCAATGCCCTTGCAGGTGCCTATGCATAGAAACAACAACATTTCAGTGTTTGGTATATGTTATAAAAATCTACGGTGACTGAATTATTTGTATCTTCAGGCTGCTCTGGTGAAAGAACCTGTCGTTTCTGTCAACCGTGTGATATGGAGCCCTGACGGTTCCTTGTTCGGTAAAGAAGTCACCTTTACATTCAACTAATATGTGGAATTATGCAACTATATAACTCCGCCCAACTTTCTCAATTGCAGGAGTTGCTTACTCGAGACATATTGTACAACTATACTCTTATCATGGAGGTGAAGACATGAGGCAACACCTTGAGGTCTCATAACATTCACAAGCCTCTCTTTCTAACATTCTTTTGCCCCGTGGGGAGATTGTATTGTAATATTGTGGTTATTTCAGATTGATGCTCATGTTGGTGGCGTGAATGACATTTCCTTCTCGACTCCAAACAAGCAACTGTGTGTGATAACCTGTGGTGATGACAAAACCATCAAGGTCTGGGACGCTGCAACGGGTGTCAAAAGACATACTTTTGAAGGCCATGAAGCTCCTGTTTACTCCGTCTGTCCTCACTACAAGGAAAACATTCAGGTAAGCTTAGCTAGCTTTCCATTCATCTCCCTCCCTTCCATATCACATGTTTCAGTTTTTTGATTTTTGATTTTGTTTTCTTCTTGTCTTCAAGTTTATATTCTCGACCGCTCTCGATGGGAAAATCAAGGCATGGTTGTATGATAATATGGGTTCTCGAGTTGACTATGATGCACCCGGTCGCTGGTGTACTACAATGGCTTATAGTGCCGATGGAACTAGGCTATTCTCTTGTGGGACTAGTAAAGATGGAGAGTCTTACATAGTTGAGTGGAATGAAAGTGAAGGAGCTGTTAAAAGGACATATCAAGGGTTCCACAAGCGTTCTCTTGGTGTTGTGCAGTTTGATACAACTAAAAATCGTTATCTAGCTGCGGGTGATGACTTTTCCATCAAGTTCTGGGATATGGACACTGTGCAGCTTTTAACTGCCATTGATGGCGATGGAGGCCTCCAGGTACGTGAACAAGAAAAGCCTAATTTGGAAACTCTTTAGATATTCTTTTTGGAGTTTCGTCTTGAGTTGCGCTTCTAATATCAAACTAGGCAAGTCCGCGTATCCGGTTTAACAAGGAAGGCTCTCTCTTGGCCGTGTCTGGAAACGAGAATGTGATCAAGGTTATGGCAAACTCAGATGGTCTAAGGCTACTGCACACTTTTGAGAACATTTCATCTGAAACCTCCAAGGTACTTAAATCTTAAGCTAAACTTTAATAAATTACTTACAAGCAATTGAAAAAATTTCTTCAACACTTCATTTCTACATTTGCAGCCTGCGATAAACAGCATTGCAGCGGCTGCCACGAGTGCTGGACTTGCAGATCGATCAGCCAATGTAGTATCCATCCAAGGAATGGTAATACATGTCGTTTTCTTTGTTCTTTCACTCATTCGTATTTATCTTTCCATCACTCATCATCACTTGCCTTGTAATAGAATGGAGATTCGCGGAATATGGTGGATGTGAAGCCAGTGATTACAGAAGAATCAAATGATAAGTCTAAGATATGGAAGCTTACTGAAGTCAGCGAGCCTTCGCAATGCAGGTCACTGAGACTCCCTGAGAATCTGAGAGTCGCTAAGGTATTATAAATATGCATTTTCTGATCAACGTACAGGCTATATATATGTGTAGATGTTTTTTTTCTTTTCATAATGATGAACCGATAACCTTTTTGCAGATATCAAGATTGATTTTCACGAATTCAGGAAACGCTATCTTGGCTTTGGCATCAAACGCTATTCATCTTCTATGGAAATGGCAGCGGAGTGACCGCAACGCAACTGGAAAGGTGAAATTGACTCTCTCTCTCGCTCTCTCTTTGTTGGTCAAACAATGATGATTGTCACTGTTGTTTACATCTCGATCTCCCGTGATTCATCCGTGTAGGCGACAGCTTCCTTGCCGCCTCAGCAGTGGCAACCATCAAGTGGGATCCTCATGACTAACGACGCTGCTGAAAGCAATCCTGAGGAAGCTGTACCTTGTTTTGCTTTATCCAAGAATGATTCATATGTAATGTCAGCCTCCGGAGGAAAGATCTCCTTATTCAACATGATGACGTTTAAGGTAATGGGGATACACCGATGCTTACGATTTGATGTTTTGTGTATGCATTTTGACCGAACTGTTCTTGGGGCTAATAATTCTCAGACGATGGCTACTTTCATGCCACCACCTCCTGCTGCAACTTTTCTTGCTTTCCATCCTCAAGACAACAATATCATTGCTATCGGAATGGATGATAGTACGATTCAGATTTATAACGTCCGTGTTGATGAGGTAATGAATCGAAATCTCCAGAGAAAGAAGCAGTTTTTGTTTTGTTTTGTTGATAAGATGGTCAACATGTTCCTTGTTTGCTCGCCCAGGTGAAGAGTAAGCTTAAAGGTCACTCAAAGAGGATAACTGGTCTTGCCTTCTCCAACGTATTAAATGTGCTGGTTTCGTCTGGAGCAGATGCTCAGGTTCCCGCCTTAAAAAACCATCTATTGTTCAGAACCAATGAGATAAGATCAATAGTCTGTTTATACGATTTAGTTTTCTTCTTCTTTTTGTTGCAGCTTTGCGTTTGGAACACAGATGGATGGGAGAAGCAGAGAAGCAAGGTTCTGCCACTTCCACAGGGAAGACCAAACACTGCACCTTCAGATACGCGTGTTCAATTCCATCAAGACCAAGCTCACTTCCTCGTCGTGCATGAGACACAGCTCGCCATCTACGAAACAACCAAGCTCGAATGCATGAAACAGGTATTTTAGTTACAAGTTCTCTTTTCTCTCTCTCTCCAAGATGTACAACAGTGTATTGGATTTGATGGGTGACAAACGATTGCCTGCCTTGTTTCAGTGGCCAGTGAGAGAATCATCAGCTCCGATCACTCATGCCACGTTCTCATGTGATAGCCAGTTGGTCTATGCGAGTTTTATGGATGCAACGATTTGTGTATTTAGCTCTGCAAATCTAAGACTGCGTTGCCGGGTCAACCCTTCTGCGTATCTACCAGCTAGTCTCAGGTAAACACCAGAGAAAACTTGCAAAAAGAATATTGCAAGAAAAACAGAGGAAACTTGATGAAGCTTTGCTTGTTCATTTGTGCAGCAACTCGAACGTACATCCACTGGTGATTGCGGCACATCCACAAGAACCAAACATGTTTGCGGTTGGCCTGTCAGACGGAGGAGTTCATATATTTGAACCGGTTGAGTCCGAAGGTAAATGGGGAGTGGCTCCACCGGCTGAGAACGGGTCAGCAAGCGGTGCAGCGGCCGCACCATCAGTTGGAGCCTCTGCCTCTGATCAACCACAGAGATGAGGGTTACCTCCCTCTCTGATTTCTCTTTCTTCTTTTTCAAAGTCCGTTCTTTTTTTCTTATTTTTTGGTAGAAAGTTTTATGACCCAGAGATTCTAACATGTTTAGATGTAACATATAATATTCACTGTTCTTTTAGTCGTAAAGTTGGATAAAACAGTGACTGATGTTTTTCGTCTCTTTTCCTTGTCTGAGATTTGACGTTCATATAGATTTTCTTTGCGCCAAAAAGATTATCGATTTCAATAATTTTCGACTTCAATAGTAATACAGACGGCAATCAGAATTTACATAAATTTACAAGTGATTGGTTTAATTATTTATACAGTTTTAGCTGATTCACTTCGGTAAATAAACAAGCCACAAGTTGCTTGGAAAGCTTTATTTACAGTTTCTTCTGCAAAGATAATTCGAAGAGCAACCCTTTGGACGCAAGCAATTATATATACAACGAAGACAGCGTCGTCTATGTCCGAGGGACCAGAAGAAATCGATCTATGTACAGAGTTTGTGAATTTGCCCTTATGACAAATAATTTTATTCAGGTCGGAAGTTGACTAGGTTTGGCAGATCGGTCGCCTGAAGCTTCCTGATGTCATTCGCAGAGACTTTGCAGGACTCCAAGGTCAGAGATCTCAGGTTCTTCAATGGCTTTAGGTGGCGCAGTCCTGAGTTTGATACTCGCGAGTTTGAGACGTTTAGAGATACCAATCCGGTCAATCCTGCGGTTTTTATGAGAATTCAGGATTCATGTTCATATGACTTGTCTGGTTAAAACAAGAATTGTATATTTACCAGAAATCAACTCCAGTGTTTTGTCTGTGAGATTGGAGTTTTGTGATAGATTGAGGAGTGTGAGGGATGAAAGATCTTTTATGTTCTTGACACCAGCATCAGTTAACCCACCACCACATATTTCAAGTGACTCAAGTTTCTTCAGGTCTGTATCAAATGAAAACCAACAAAAAAATTTAGGAAGCAGATGATGAGAATCTCGTAATCGAAGAGAAGCACCGAAAACTTACTTCGTAGGTAATTAGTTCCAGAATCTGTGATACGAGCACCGAAGAGATCAAGGTGAGTCAAGCCAGTCAAACCTAGAACAAAAACAAACAAGACAGTTTGGTTTTAACTCAGAGGAACCTGTAACCACATCACCATACAAAGGCAAATAACTTGTTGACAGTCGCAGATTATGGACTGAAGCGAGAAAGCATTGTAATGACTTTACTTGTAAGCGCGGAAAGCCCAGCATCAGTAACATGACGAGCATCCAGGTTCAGCGTTCGAAGAGAGGTCAAACCAGATAATTTCCTAAGACCACTATCGGTCACAACAGTGAATGACAGGTTTATGCTCTCCAGGTTTGACAGACCTATGCCGTAACTTACATGCGTTAATCACACTGACTTATACCAAAGATGATAATAGATACAAAATGGAATGGAATATGTTTCACCAGAGAGATGGCGAAGCCCATGGCTTCCTACTTCGGTATCAGACAACTCCAGAGATTTCAACCCAAGCATACCTAAAGCCACATGAGTATATTTGAATATCGGATAGTCCGTGATGAGAGCAAGAAAAGTAAGTAGCAATTACCTGATAAATGTACCAGTCCTTCGTCACCGATTCTACAAGAATCCAAGTTCAAGCTCTCCAACTTGGTCAAACCTGTTAAGGTAATCTTATCTTAATTAGAAGTCAATTCTCAGACACCACGATATGGTGAAGAGGGATGAAACCAAAAAAATATATATGGTGGAAATAGGAACATAATAAGAAAGTGAGACAACCTCTCAGGTGGACCAAGCATGAATTTGTAATGCTGTTCATTCCCAAGTTTAAGATCTTTAAATTGATTAAATCTGCAAAGGAGAGTGAAACAAAGTCAAATACCCGCAGAGTTTTCCACAAAGCAAAGCCATCACTTTCAACTGTGAGGAAGCCAGGTAACACTCACCCGAAAACTTTTCACACCCGCTGTCTGAGAAATTGCATCTATTGAGGTTCAAAAACATCAAACCTGTAAGAGCTGTAGACAACAGAAGAAGACTCTTATGAGTTCATCTCGCAGATATTCATCAGATATATTGTCCAAAATGTATCATAAATCCAATTGACTGAACAATCACGGAGACGCTACAAAGCTTGCATAAAACCCTGTAAGGATGGCTATGCACACCTGTGAGTGTGTCCAGGCATGCAGCAGTAACGTGACGGCACCCTTCCAAGTTCAATAAATTAAGCTTGTTTAGCCCTGAAGCAAGAATGTTGGACAAATGAATATAAAAAGATAAGGTTCTTAAGATGCGAGCCAAATGGGGAAACAAAGGTGTAAGACAATTAAAATCACCCAATCCAAGTACCTTTAAGGTAGCTGATACCATAATCGGTAATCCTACTGCAGCAAATCTGTAAGCTCCTCAGATTTTTAAGTTCTGAAGCAAAAAGGAGTAAGCAAATCTATTGAGCAAAGTTCAGAAAATCTGTGAAGGAGACGCATATTTTTTTGCTACCTGAGATAGGCTCCATGTCTGCATCCGTTATGCAGTTGCACCACTTTATGTTCAAGGACTCTAATTTGGTTAAATCTGGAAAAGACAGAAAATTGCAGAGAAGAAAAGACATTGCTTAGTCGGTCCATCAGTGTGCATATAACATGTTGACATCTCAATAACTGAGATGCCATAAAACTGGCAATAATCACGAGGAATGAAAACAAAGCATGCAGCTATATACCTCGAAGGTGGACGAGCCCACCGTGTATCCCAGGACACTTCTCAAGATCTAGTTTCTTCATGTTAACCAAGCCGGAAAAGGCACGCATGCCTTGTGCAGTGATTGCACCATTTCTTCTGAAGCTCAGGCTAGTCAAATTCGAGAGGCCTGAAATTATTTGTCGATAGTTTTCATTCAGACGGAATCAAATCCATCAAACAAATGAAAGAAAGTGCATCAGGTATTAACTCTAATGCAGTAACTACCCTTAGGAAACATCCACATACAAAGTACAAGGAACACTTTGATAAGCAAAATACGACAAATTGCTTCATACACATCAACTAGAAATGTCTGGAAATGAGCAAAGTTTACCGCTTAGATGCTCGAGCCCGCGGTTTGATATCTGGTCACAGAAATTAAAGTTTAAGGATTCCAGGTTTTTGCAACCTCTTAAAGAAACCAGGCCAGAGTCTGTGATATCAGACCCTGAAAAATCAACAGAAAGCAACGAAGTACTTTGCGAGGAGATGACATCCATCCACTCATCATTAACTCCAGGGTATTCTCCCAAGTTAAGATCCTGTTTACACACACACTGTGAGTCAGCCAAAGATATCCACAGGAGATGAACATGAAAGGTAATATAGAGAATCACAAAGGACTTTACGTGGATAGCACAGTCTCGAAATGCCTCGAGAGACTTTAAATTTAATCGTTGGGAATACACCAATTCATCAAAAATCTGCTGACTGATATCTCTGGGAAGGTCAGAGAATGTGGTGTATCTATCTATGTCCTGTGGATGTGATGTGATGCAACAAAAGGTCAAAACACTTGGTTCGAGGATTACAAACCAAAACTAAAGCCTGGAAAGTGTAAATCGATGTACCTCGTGTATCTTGCGGACACAGAGCTCGAGAAGCGATGGGCGTTCTCCATTCCTCCGTTTAACATCGGAGCCGGACCTAGAGAGCGAAGTCGCCAACCATTTAGAACTTGAGCTCTTGCTATATTTTCCAGAGACACCTCTGTTTAAAATATCCTCGACTTGCTGATCTCTCTTCCTTGAACAAGCTCCTCCCATGATGAAGTAGCCCAAAATCATCAATCTTCTTCAGAGGCTGAAACAATCGAAAAAGAGGCAATTATAGAAACTCATCGAATAAACGATGCAGTGGTTCAAACATCACGTCAATCGGATAGAAACAGCCACAAGAAATGATTACAACAGAAGAGATAAGTGTGAATCGACACTACACGAAGGGTTTTGATTCCTACCATGTAAAACCCAGAAACCAAAAAAGTAAACCTAATTCAAAGAGATTGATAGCTTAATAATCGAGAAAGAGTAAAAGGAAGCAGTATAAAGGAACTGTTTCTCCAGGAAACAGTTTGTAAACTTTGTAACTAGTTCATCCCCCGCGAACCCAACAGAGAAAAGACGATACGTACCTGATCATTGCGGCGGCGATCGATCGCAGATTAGGAAACTTTCTGGGGGTTTAACAGTGTTCTCTTTGATCAAACCTTTTTTTAGTTGTCGTGAATTTGAGGAGACGGTGAGGAAGGAAGAGAGAAGGAAGGAAGGAGTATAGAAATGTGCAAAGTGGCCGTGAGCCGAGCCTGGTTCTGAACCTACTATCGCACGCCACGTGTAAGGTGAATCACCCTTAGGGTGGTACGGAGGTAGGTTTGGGGCAATCAAATGCGTTTTGAGATAAGATGGAAGAATAAAGAAGGTCGCGGGTCCCACCTAGGGTGGACCCCGCTTGATATTTCAGCGATTTTTATAATTTATGTTGATTGATTTTATTCTTTTATTCGGGGCAAAAATCTCCCTAAAACCTGTATTACAGAGACCACTGTACTTCGAATTTCTGTAGAAGTACTCTAATAATAATCCACAGATTTGCTTTGTAATTTTAAAATAGGGAAGTTCTTAGTTTTCTGCATTAATTCAGAATCAGCGAGAATTTTCTTTCTGTTTTCATGCGTCCAAAACAAGAAGAATGAAACTTTGGAGTAGCCGATAGATATATTGATTTTCTTATATATGCATATCATAAACTAAGGTTGATCAAATCTATCTTAACATTCATACCAAAAACAAAAGGTTGATCAATCTCATATTGATGGAATAAAAAGTAATTTTGAATCTACATAAATAATTTAATCCAGCTTGTATATTCCACTGATATCAACTCAATTGCTAACAAACTATTCTCATTAATATGTTTTGTAACAACAAAAAAAAAGTAATTTGTTAAATAGATTTTGGACATATTTCTACAATTTAAATATAGAGTGCTATAAGAACATAGTTTCTTCTTGGTACACAGGAAAAAAGAAAGAACATCGTTTTCTTTCTGGATGTAAATACTTGTTTAACTCTATTCAAAACTTGCAGATCTACTAATATTCTTGTTTTAATTCCTCTATAGGTTTTATTTATAAACAATTTAACCATGATTTTGGAGTAGCAGTGGTTGAATCCCACTACACGTACATGTAGAAATATAAGTGGGAAACCTAGGCTAATGGATGCAGATTTTTATTTATATTTTGTAAGTGTTTTTATTTCTTAGATTTTTTGTTGTTATTGCTGTGGTTTCTGTTTGAGGATTTTTGTTTAAAAGTAATTAGATAAACTAGGTTTTGATTTTTGGAGGAAAATAATGTAGATGAACAAAAAATATATATTCCTGATTTTGTAGGAGAGAAGAGAACTCAAAATCTATGTTCAGAAGTAAAAATAAAAAGCCTCAAATTGTTTTTTTTAATGAATAAACAAATATAACAAAATTTAAGATACACAAATTTTTAAAATGAAACTTGACTGGGTGATTGAAAGAGTTTTCGAACAACAAAAACCAAAAAAAATATTTTTATTTGTAAAAATATCCCATAAATTTTTATCTTATTACTATTATAATTAATCTATTTAAGAATTTGATATGGTTTTTGTAGAGAATAATTAGCATTTAATTTGAAGTTTTAAATTTACAAAAATGCAATAAATAGAATTAACCAAACTACATACAAACATGTGAACAAATAATTTTTTCAAATTTTGAATGAATTTCTCATCTGAAAATTTGATAGATTACAAAAGTTATGATATTTCGAGATACGCTAATAGATATTTTTATTTTCTTTTAAAAAAATTATAAATAAATATAATCGACGAATCCTAAACTCTCAAAAAAAAATTTCTTCTTCTTTTCCAATCATATAAATCTTTCCACGAAATCTTTATTTTCTCGCTGGAAGTCCCTATTTTCTCGTCGGAAATCTTTCTATGGATCATCAAAATATTTAACAGCGTCAAACCTCTTTAAAACTTATATCAAATTTTTTTTCTCAACATTATAAATTTGAACATGTCGACGCATAATTTGGTTAATTATATTCATTATATTTTTGTAAATTTAAAACTTCAAGTTAGTCATCAATTATCCTTACAAAAACTATATCAAACTTCTAAATAGATTAATTATAATGTAATGAGAAAAACATTTATGAAATATTTTTACAAATATTGTTCAAAAACTTGTTCAATCATTCAGCAGTTGTTTGGTTATACTTTTGAAAATGATTAATCAAACTACATGTTGACATGCAAATAAATAATACTTTTCAAAAGTATAACCAAACATTCTATCAAAGAAATTTTAAAAGCTTAGCTGAGTAGTTAAATGACTTTTTGAATAATATTTATAAAAATCTAATATATATTAACCAGGAAATATTAGTGGTTTATGTGTTATTATTTTAAAATTTTAAATTTTTTAAATCTCAATAATAGTTAAAAACTTAAATAATTTATTTTTGCAACCAAACACAATTTTTTTGCAATCAAACAAAAAAATCTCTAATTATTTAAATTTGCAATTAATACTTAAGTTTTTTATATATAATATAAAAAATCGATTTCAATAAATATGACAGAAAAATTAAATAAATCTTTGTTTTTTTAAAGTATCTAACATATATTAAACAGAAAAAATAGCTTAGCTATTATTATTTCTTTTTTTAATATTTTTTATTGATTTAATTTTGTGTGATATCCTTGTATTCTATAAATTTTCATCTTAAAACTATTATAATTAATATATTTAGGAACTCGATATGGTTTTTCTAGAGGAATTATAACAAGAATATTAATAGAAATACAAGTTTTAAATAGAGTTTAAACAAGTATTTACATCCAGAAAAAGAAACGATGTTCTTTCTTTTTTTTTTCCTGTGAACCAAAAAGAAACTATGTTCTTATTTATTATCGCTATATATGTAAATTGTAGAAATATGTCCAAAATCTATTTAACAAATTACTTTTCTTTTGTTACAAATCATATTAATGAGAATAGTTTGTTAGCAATTGAAATTGAGTTGATATCGGTGGAATATATAAGCTGGATTAAATTATTTATGTAGATTCAAAATTACTTTTTATAACATGAGATTGATCAACCTTAGTTTATTATGATCTGCATATATAAGAAAATCAATATATCTCTATCGGTTACTCAAAGTTTCATTCTCTTTGTTTTGGACGCATGAATACAGCGAAAAATCTCGACCGTTGGATCCAACCGAAACAATTAAAGCAAAACGTAAAATTCAGAAGTGCCAAGGGAGAGCAAATGTCTATCTCTCAGGTCTAATTTTCAGGCGACACCTTAAACCCTAAACAACAATGGCGACGCTTTTAAGACTCGACATAGCCCCTAGTTTCCTTGCTTTCAACAGCCCCCGTGCCCATACGGCGTTGAACCATCGGTTCGCTTCTGCTACTCGCAGGAGGGCCACAGTTTCCGTCAGAACGAAGCCGTCGCCGTTATATCCCGCGGCGGTTTACTCTGACAGCCGTCGGAGATACTACCCCGCCTTTGCCTCTGCTTCCTCGCTGGCGGTTGTGGATACCGAAGATTCCTTCGATGTTTCCACTGAGATTGCGCCTGACAATCGAATCCCGGCCACTATAATCACCGGGTTCTTGGGCTCTGGCAAGGTGAGGCTTCTTGTTTAATTTTTCAGTCTACTGCTCCATTTTCAGTGAGCAAATGTTGGTTTTCATGGGTTTTGTTTGTTTCTTGGTGACCAGACGACATTGCTAAATCATATATTGACGGGAGATCATGGGAAGCGCATCGCGGTTATCGAGAATGAGGTATTGTATTAATCTGTGTGTCTGAGAAGAAAAAGGATGTCTTTTGAAACTATGATTTCTAATCTCGTGCTTAATGTGAATTTCTCAGTTTGGTGAAGTGGACATTGATGGATCGCTCGTGGCTGCTAAAACTGCGGGAGCAGAGGATATAATAATGCTCAACAATGGATGTCTGTGTTGCACAGTTAGAGGTGATCTCGTGAGGATGATTTCTGAATTGGTCAAGAAGAAGAAAGGAAGATTCGACCATATAGTAATTGAGACAACAGGTCATTAGCCCATCTTTTTGTTTCAGTTGAATTAATCTTTAGAGCTACATGATTCTTATAAGATTTTGGGGAGCGAGTAATGAATATATTTTCATGTGTAATTTTCTTTTTCAGGACTGGCGAACCCAGCCCCGATTATTCAAACATTCTATGCTGAGGATGATATTTTCAATGATGTGAAACTGGACGGGGTTGTCACTTTGGTCGATGCTAAGCATGCTCGTTTGCATCTAGATGAGGTCAAACCCGAAGGATATGTCAATGAGGCGGTTGAACAAATAGCTTACGCGGATCGTATCATAGTTAACAAGGTATGTGAAGTTACATTTCCATGATTAGCATCATCAGGATGCTTGTAGCGGAAACTTCTCGATGGTCTGCTATGTATTGTTGTTCCTCTACATGTCATACAAGCTGAAAAACGTTTGTACTTTGTTGCAGACTGATCTTGTTGGTGAGCCAGAACTAGGGTCAGTGATGCAGCGGATAAAGGTAGGTTCTGCTTCTTCTTTCTCTTTTAACATCTATTTTATTCTCTTTTCCCTGCGTTAACATTTAAGCTCTGGTTGTTTTCAGACCATAAACAGCATGGCTCACATGAAGCAGACAAAGTACGGCAAGGTTGACTTGGATTATGTCCTTGGTATTGGAGGTTTTGATCTAGAAAGGTCTGTTTTCTTTCTGCGTCTTACAAATATCGTATTACGAGTCAACTGAGGTGTACGTAGCTCTATGCATTTGTTACGGTACAATTGTTGTTGAGGTGGCTAACTGTTTTGTTTTTCCAGAATTGAGAGCTCTGTGAATGAAGAAGAGAAGGAAGATCACGAGTCTCATGATGATCATCACAATGACCATGACCATGGTCATGACTGCCATGATCACCACAATGAGCATGATCATGAACACGGTATGATATATGGTTACAAAAGCAAGGCCTTGTTACTTAATACTCATGGCCTACATGGACTGATTAGTTTGCTTGTGAAACCGCAGAGCATCATCATTCTCATGATCACACACATGACCCTGGTGTTGCTTCAGTCAGCATAGTTTGCGAAGGAGACTTAGACCTCGAGAAGGTATAGCACAATATGGCTCAAGTTGTATAGCATTAAAACTGTCTTGTATTAATTCTAGATATGCGATTGATTACCTGCATCATCTAACCTCAGTTTTGACAATGGATCAGGCTAACATGTGGCTTGGGGCGCTATTGTACCAGCGTTGTGAGGATATCTACAGAATGAAAGGTATCCTCGCTGTCCAAGGCATGGACGAGAGATTCGTGTTTCAGGTGACCTGTCTTTTATATTATTTCGACTGTTGAAAGCTTCCTTCTGATTTAATAATTCTGTCTCACGTCTGTGGGTTTTTGATGGTTGGGGCAGGGAGTTCATGAAATATTTGAAGGATCACCAGACCGGTTATGGAGGAAAGATGAGACACGAGTCAACAAGATCGTTTTCATCGGCAAGAATTTGAACCGGGAGGAGTTAGAGATGGGTTTCAGAGCTTGCTTGGTTTGATTATAGGAACAAATATTTTATCAAAAAACATACATACACATTTATGTATCATTCCAGTTTCTGTCAGTTAGTCAATAGAGAATTCTTTCAATATGAAGCCAAGGATGGAATATATGTAAAAGCGTTCCCAAAATAAGAAATGCTGTTCAAAATTTGACACTCAGGCTGAAAAAAGCTGAATTAAGAACATATTCTGCCCACTTATCATTGAAGCCGAAGTGAGCCCCTTTCTGTCACACCAACTCAAAACCAAACTGTCCAAAAAAAAAAGGATTTCTACTTCTTGTGCTCTCTTCTTACTTATTTTTGGTATAAATGATACTTTTTGTGCTCTCTTCTTACTGGATATATGAAAATGTATGGCTCCATTGATACATTAGTCTGAACATAGAGAGCAAAATGATAACACCAAAACTCCTTTTTTTTTTTTTTTCACATTTGTGTTTTTGCCAAAAGGATACAACTTTCATTTTTATTCCGACACTAACAAAATCCACCGAACCCTACAACTTGTGATTTTTAAGATGATGGTGGTCTCTCTTTGGTCGGAACAGCACCACCATCGTTGAGCATTTTCTGCTCTGTTTTCTTAGCGGAGTGAGCCGCCTCACCAAACATTTGCTTCCTGTAAACCTGATGCAATCTCCCAAACAGCTCCTTCTTGATGGATTCAAAGGCCATGTCCAGTCTCTCTAGCTGTTCAAGAGCATTCTGGTTATACATGAAGAGGCCGTAGTAGAGCTCGAAGCTATCACTGGATGTGTTCTCCACCAAATCCAGCAACGTCTCGTACCCTTTGGTGTTGATCGGCGAAGATTCGACCCCGAATTTCTCCAACACCCTTCCCATCGTGTGCGTCACGAACTGCGACCCAGCGGCGTGCTTATCGTGCTCCTCGCAGCTCATCTCCACCATCCTACAGCCTTCGTTCTCGAAAACCCTCAGAAACTTGTCACACCTCTCGTTTCTACAAGCTTCGTCTCCGATTCTCACCTTGTCGTAGACAAAGGGCAAGCCGGACCAGGAAGTCTTCCCGCTCTCGGGTCCGAACATCGGGTGAGTGCAGAGGATGTCGAATTCCTTTGGGAGGTACTTGAGGAAGAGGGTCCTCGGGAATTCCTTGACGGAGAGAACATCGACGAAGAGCGTGCTGCGACGGAGCCGTTGGAATGGGAACGATCTGAGGACGGCTTCTGTGGAGAGGATTGAGGTACAGAGGAGTACGACGTCGGGATGCTGTTCGCACAGATCGTGAGGGTTATGGAAGAATCGAGCGCCGATCGAGCTGGCGGCGTCGGAGTAATCGGAGCGGGAGTGGGTGATTAGGTCGTGGCCGTGTCGAATTAGGGTTTTTGAGAGGAATTGACCGAAATTGCCGAAACCCAAGACGGCGATTTTGAGGGCAGAGGATCTACGGTACTCGGATTTGAGCTGGGTCTCGTAGTCGAAGATCTGGGCGGCGTCGATGGCTCGAATGCGGAGGGATCTCGGCGGAGAAACGAGGAATGCGGGTGAATTCCGGCGGAGATTGGGTGGAGAAAAGAGGGGTTTCGTTGGTGAGAATTGGAGCAACATTGTGTGGTGGAGGAAGATTGTCGTTGATTTTAGGAGTAGGTCAAATGCAAAGGCCACAAACTCTGGAGCTGAGAGATTCTGCGAGAACGGAAGAGGAAGACGAAGCAATAAGAGGAGAAGCTACGAGCCCCTCCCCAAAATTCAAATATAAAAAATAATCAAAATCTGATGAATTTCCATTGCCTAAATAACAGCACAACCACAAGGACCATTAACGAAATGAAATAATCAGGTCAAAATTTTTTAAAAATATATATCTTTAAGGAAATACTCCACAATTACACCATCCTTTATGTTTTAGTCTGTCACAAAATTCTGCAGAACTTAATATTTAAGAATTTCAACAACATTAGCTACAAACATATATATCTTGAAGTGTAATATTTAAATGTTTCGATAAAAGAAAAAATACTATGATTCTGTTTGTTTTAATTGTCAAATGTCAGTGATACCAGTTATGAACAATTGCAGAAAATTATTCATTGTGATGTTTTGATTCTTAACTGTTTACTCTAAGTCTTGGTTTTGAATTGCTCGTTTTGTTGTTCCTAGATTTTATAACATAACTCGTTTCATAACCAGAAGTAATTCCAAATAAACTTTGCATCAGAGTAGAGTTTTACTTGTCCGTAATTTTTAGCATATACTGTATTCAGTAATACAAATCAAAATTTATTTGTTGACGATAGTGATCAAAGTTTTGGTTATCAATTTATTTTTCCCTTAAATATTGGTCGGTAAGTTTTGCCCCGTGTGTTTCAGGTATGAGACAAATACAACCGAGTCCTATGAATCGAGACTACTTACGTCTCCTTCATAATTGCTATTTGGGGTAATGATTTTTCTTCCCTCGTTTTTCATAGGGAAACTCTATTTGTAGTATCTTTATATAATAGCCTCTCATAAACAAGATAATTAGAAAAAGCCCCTAAAACTCTTTGTCTTTACGCTTTTTCTTCCTCAGTGAGGAGGAGAATCGAAAAGCTTAAACCTTCCAGCTCTTCTTCTTCTCCAAAAGAAAATGGTAGGTTCGATCTCGACCTCGTGGCTCTTGTCATCTCCTTCGAATTCGAAATCGGTTTCGGGCTCAGACTCCTTCTCTTTCCTGGCCACCTTAAAACCATTCCGGTATTATCCATTTCAATCACGGAGCCAAGATCGGATTTCACCGAGATCTCCGTTTCAATCGATACAGATTCGAGCTGGAATCCGCGAGTTGCGAGAACGAATCGACAGTGTGAAGAACACGCAGAAGATAACGGAGGCAATGAAACTGGTGGCGGCGGCTAGGGTTCGTCGAGCTCAAGAAGCAGTCATCAATTGTAGACCTTTCACCGAAACACTCGTCGGGGTTCTCCACTCGATCAACCAGTGCGCTCAGTTGGAAGATATCGACTTTCCTCTGAGCATCGTTAGACCCGTGAAGAGAGTTGCCTTGGTTGTTGTCACTGGTGACAAAGGCTTGTGTGGTGGTTTCAACAATGCAGTGATCAAGAAGGCTAATCTACGGGTTCAAGAGCTGAAGCAAAGAGGAATCAGCTGTGTTTTGATCAGCGTTGGTAAGAAAGGGAATGCGTATTTTAGTCGGAGAGACGATGTCGACGTGGACAAATTTATCGAAGGAGGAGGGGTTTTCCCGACGGCAAAAGAAGCTCAGGTTATTGCAGATGATGTGTTTTCCTTGTTTGTGAGCGAAGAGGTGGATAAAGTCGAGCTTGTCTACACAAAGTTTGTGTCTTTGGTGAAATCTGATCCTGTGATCCACACTCTGTTGCCACTGTCGATGAAAGGAGAGTCTTGTGATGTGAAAGGAGAGTGTGTCGACGCTATGGAGGATGAGATGTTTAGGCTAACGAGCAAAGACGGGAAACTAGCTGTGGAAAGGACGAAGCTTGAAGCTGAGAAACCTGAGATTTCTCCATTGATGCAGTTTGAGCAAGACCCTGTTCAGATTCTTGATGCGATGATGCCTTTGTATTTGAACAGTCAGATTTTAAGGGCACTGCAGGAGTCTTTAGCGAGCGAGCTCGCGTCGAGGATGAGCGCGATGAGTAATGCGACTGATAACGCGGTTGAGTTGAAGAAGAATCTGACGGTGGCTTACAATCGTCAGAGACAGGCTAAGATCACTGGGGAGTTGCTGGAGATTGTGGCAGGAGCCGAGGCGCTTCGTGGGTCTTAGTTAAAAGCTAGATTTGAGAATTTGTTGTTTGTCTAATAATAATGACATGAACGAAGTAACACAGATTTTGAGAATTTTTTCACTCGCCAAAGCCGACAAAAGACCGGTTATCAACTCTCTCATTCGTCTCCAACAAGACAAAAACAAAGAAGCAGAAGTAACGGCTAAAAACAAGTCTCAAGTACTTTGGTGGATTTCTAAAATCTAGACAGCACAAAAAGAGAGAAACAGAGAGAGAGAAACATCATTTGTTTGGTTCTTTAAATGATCCCCATCAACAAAAAAAGGTTTTTAAACCACCTACGCAAAACGAAAATAAGAATGGTAAAAAAGAGAGTTTTGAATCGAAATCCTTCATCATCTTCTTCATCATCATCATCATCATCTTCTTCTTCATCATCTTCTTCTTCTTCACTCAGGGCTGAGTTTAAAGGTATTTGAAAAGGATACCACCGTGAGTGGCAAAGAAGGGAGCAAAGACCAGAGACTCAACAGCCATGAGCTTGATCAGGATGTTCAACGAAGGTCCTGAAGTATCCTTCAATGGGTCTCCAATGGTGTCTCCTATCACAGCTGCCTTGTGTGGCTCTGATCCCTTTGGCCCAAGGCTCTTTGCGTGCTCTGATACACCCGCCTGCAAATAAATCACCAAATGGTTAAGGATTTGATTTCCTCTCTTAAAAATGGTATTGATTTAATAAGCTAATTAGAAATATCGTCTCTGTACCTCAATGTACTTCTTGGCGTTGTCCCAGGCACCACCAGTGTTAGATGCAGAGATGGCAATCTGTTTCCATGAAACAAGAACGTGGATGAGCATATGGTTTAAGAACAGTTAGTTATTCACAAGAGAATTGATAAACAAAAATATATATATATACCTGAACACCGGAAACAAGAGAGCCGGCGAGAACACCAGAGAGAGTCTCAACACCAAAGAAGAATCCAACAATGAGAGGTGTGAGCATGACGAGGCAACCAGGAGGGATCATTTCCTTGATGGAAGCATCGGTGGAGATCTTGACGCATGTGGCATAGTCGGGTTTCGCGGTACCTTCCATGAGTCCAGGGATGGTGTTGAACTGCCTGCGAACTTCCTCAACCATCTTAAGAGCTGCACTTCCCACACTCTTCATTGTCATGGCTGAGAACCAGTAAGGAAGCATCGCACCAACAAGCAGTCCAATGATAACCTTAGGGGTCAAAACATCAACGGTGTGGACACCTGCACGACTCACAAAGGCACCAAACAGAGCCAAGGAGACTAGAGCAGCAGATCCAATAGCAAATCCCTGTACAGAACATATCAGAATTACATGTCATATTACATCAAAAGCAAAGGCAACCTAAGGGCATTTATAAAACAAGTAACCAAGCAGCAGAAAGCGGTTTTAGAGTGCCGTGTACCTTTCCAATAGCGGCAGTGGTGTTTCCGGCCGCATCAAGAGCATCGGTTCTTTCACGAATGCGGTGGCTCATTCCAGCCATTTCAGCAATACCACCAGCATTGTCACTGATGGGACCGTAAGCATCAATTGCCAAACCAGTGGCGATGGTACTGAGCATACCCAGAGCAGCAACGGCAACACCATACATAGCAGCAAAGCTGAAGCTAACGAAGATACTGGCGGCAATTGCAAAGATTGGAATAATGACGGATTTGTAACCAAGAGCCAGTCCGAAAATAACATTGGTTGCAGCACCAGTTCTGCATGAATCTGCGACATCTTGAACGGGGCTGCAAGAACAACGGATATATTAGAGTCTGTCTACTAGCTGGAAAAAACGATGGAAATCAAATATGGTGAAAGTAGCTTCGAACCTGTAGGCGTTGCTAGTGTAGTATTCAGTGACAAAACCAATAATGAGTCCAGCCCAAAGACCAACACAAACACAGAGGAATAGCTGCCTGGAATCCAAAATTGTGCACCAGAATTAGAATTATGCAAGTATTAGATGAGGTTTCAATCCAGAAATGCAGAGAGAAAAGAGTAAAAAAGCAACCATAAAGATTATCTGCAAAGAAGGATCTTTACCAGTTTTTGACAACTTTTTGTGCTCCAAAGTTGAAGATGGTAAAGGAAGACGGCAAGCCAACCCATGACACAACAGCAATTCCAACAGTCATGATGACAGTTGAGATAATGAGCTGGTTCTTCAACGCCGGCTCAATCTCCTTAACAGCCTTGATCTCAAAGAAATCGGTGGCGAAGAGAGTAGTGATCAAACAAACCAAGATACCCATTGAGCTGATGAGCAGAGGGTAGCACATGGCAGTGAAGTCATGGTTGATTCCAAAGGAAGAGATCGAAGCAACAACGAGGGCGGCACACGAAGCTTCAGCATACGACCCAAAGAGATCAGATCCCATACCAGCAATGTCACCAACATTGTCACCCACATTATCAGCAATGACCTGTACACATAACCGACAAAATCAAGTCAAAAAAACCTTTCAAGACAGAAAAGCGATAACAAAACCTTATCACACAGTGAAAAGATGCACTTACAGCTGGGTTCCTTGGATCGTCTTCTGGAATATTCCTCTCGATTTTACCGACGAGGTCAGCACCCACATCAGCTGCTTTAGTGTAGATTCCACCACCAACACGGCCAAAGAGAGCCATGGAAGACCCACCAAGCCCGTAACCAGTGATAGCCTCGAAAAGACCTTCCCAGTCATCTCCGTAATAGATCTTGAAGACATTGATGGTGATGTAGAGCACCAAGAGACCACTGGCAGCAAGAAGGAAACCCATCACAGCGCCTGACCTGAACGCAACGATGAAGGCCTTTCCGACACCTTTCCTTGCTTCCAAGGTGGTTCTAGCGTTAGCGTATGTGGCAATCTTCATCCCAAGGAAACCAGAGAGAACAGAGGTGACTGCGCCAAGCACGAAGGCGACGGTGCTGAAAGCTGCAGTGGCCAATGCAGGCTTGCAAGTCTTGGTGTTGTCGTAGGTGCAGGGCTTGTTCTTCGTGCTGAATCCCTCGACGGAGCCGAGGAAAACAAAGATTATAGCAGCAAAGAAAACCATGAAGACACCAACGTACTTGTATTCCGTGAACAGGAACGAAGTTGCACCTGTTCCCAACACACCAACAAACAGATCCCAAAAGTTATTCCACTTTCGTCGACAAAAATAGAATCCATAACACAGCATCACTCGGGAATCTATAAGACACTAGATTAGTAGTCACAGGTTCTCTAACATTCCAAAAACATCCTTATCGAATGAAACAGAGCTAGATCTAACAAAAGTAGAGTGAGATCTGGATCGAGTTTCGCGAGATCTTACCTTCGGAAATAGCGGTCTGAATCTCGGCGCACTTGGCGACGACACTCTGCTCGTTGAGACCTTCCTCTTCCTCGATAAGGTAGTCACCGTAGCCGTTCTTCCCATTGTTGGACCCGCCGGAAGACGATGCGCCTTGGTCGGCGGAGACTTTCACGCGAGAGACGATGAACCATTGGAAGAGAGAAAAGGCGATGCCGATCACCGCACAAACAGGCACCAGGATCTCCGTCCAGAGCTCCGGAAGAAACGCAGCCGCCACCATCTCCTCCACTGAATAGAGAGAAAAAAGAGTGAAAGAAAAAGAAAAAAAAAACGAAGATAAGCGCAACGCGCGAGACACAACAACACAGAGAAAGAGATGGAAAATGTTTCGATGAGAGGAAATGAGGCGTAAATCGGTGAGGATACCGTGTCGTTTTATAACACTACCTCTCTTCTCTTTGGATGCTCCATCCACAACGAAGGTTGGAATCCGGTGCAGTTAGTTACACCGTTCTTTACGCTACACCCTCGGTTTTTACTCTTTCATCTATCAACTCTGACCAAGGCGCGTGGACTCGACGCTCTAAATTGTCGGAATGTACTATCCTAATCATCTACCTGCACTTATCCGACACGAAAGCCAAGTAACGGTTTAGTCCATCGTCACCGTTGATATTAGGGCAAGAGACACATCGATGCGCTTATGTACGTCCGATTGTGAAGTACACGATTACGGCTCTTCTGATTCGTAGCAATCGTCTACGTGGTATGATTAATTACTTTCCTTTAAATATTTGGTAATTATATAAAGTCAGATGACTGAATGTGAATGTTATCATCATTATCCATGATATATTATTTATTAACGTACATATATCATTATTTATTTTTTAAGTTTATCATTAAATTCTCATCATATTTTCCACATAGATATATTAATTTCTTACTTAATTATGTACTGTATATGAGTGTGCCGATTGAATATCTAGGTGTCACAATAATATTTTAAAACATATTCGACCTTTTTTCAGTTTTGGATCATTTTTAAAGTGGAATAAAAGCTCATATTCGTCTCATGGAATCGATTCTACAGTACTTTTCGCAACTTGATTCGACGATGTTCTAATTTATTATGGCATTTGTTCGATTAGGTTGGATTATAAAAACAAAAAAAAATCTTCATAGGAGAGAGGTATAATAAAACAAGATACGGTGCACCCTATCGTATGTAGATATTTTCTCTGAGTAGAGAAGAAGAATAAGAAAAAATTGGAGAGTGAATGACTAATGAGAGGAGGATATAGCGGAGGCCTTTTCGAGCGGATATGACGTATTTATATTGTATTGAATGGTGTGCAACCCTCCAATCGGATAAATAAATACTCTTTTTAAAAATATCTTAACTTAAAATTTATTTTGTTAGCATTAGATTATTTTTATTGTATCAGTGAGTAGTGACCACTCATGCTTTATCTTTGTACCCTTTTTGCAGGTTGCTAATCAATCCGTAAAAATTACCACTTAATAAAAATCTGTCCTACTTATGTGGCTGACAGTACGACTTCTCTATCTATTATTATCATCTTTCATTCACAATTTAGTTTCCTTCATTTATAATTTATATAGGTTACCCAAAGTGCTGAGACGTTAACGTAGAATTCAAACCAACCCAACTAATTAAAGTAACACTAATTGATTAAAAAATGATGCGAATGATTTTACACGGTAACATATATAATTCGGACTTTTTCATTAAATGAGTAGATGATATTCGTCGCTATCGTAATTATATTGTTTTATAATTAAGGCAAACAAAACCCACCAAAATTTGATCTCGTCTAGTATGCCATAAAAACGATGATAAGTATCATCAATCTATCTTTTTAAAATTCGTAGAAAAACTCTATTAAAAAATGACACTGAACTAATGAAGAAAAAAATGTACAGATGAACTGTTTTTTTATAGAAATATATATATATTTGTTTTCATTAAATTAAAGTCATGGATGGGTTGTTTTTAGGTGATGTTGAATTATTTGATTTACTGATGTGAATTATATATTTTGAGAACACGGGGTCTTTTATTTATTCCGTTTTAATTTTTTAATCCATCAAGTAGTGTGAGATACTTATACTTATTGGTATCTATAAACGTATAATATCTAGATTTCTTCTTTTTTTTTTTGGCGTAAATAGCAAATCTTGGGGAAATGAAGTATTAAAATAATAATTGTGTATGTTTATCGCTTTATCTTGAAGAGAGAAGAGAGGGATTACAAGAGTACTACACTACTGCTACTACACCAAACCAAGTGACCTTGCAAGAGTTAAGGAGCGGTCCCATAATATTCCTGCGGGTAAGTGGGGTCCATTACCACCTCAAATAGATCGCGACCCTTGGATTGGTGGGTGTATGGGTCCCTCTGATCCGACGTTCCATATTTCTCTCTAAACAATTCGTCTGATTCGGTCTCACCGACACAAGTCCGGGTAGCTTGTTTTCACATCTGTCTTGACAGAACTATAGTCTAATTAACTCGTTCATCCGTTTTAAAAAACCAATTTTTTATGTTGTAAATATCAAAATTTACGCTCAAAATCAATTTTCTATCAAATATTTTGGAATAATAACAATTATAATGCAAACTCAAGATTTTGTCCCTCTTTTCTTTTGTTTCGTAGTTTTATCAAAGAAAGGGAAATGACAGATAATATAAGGAATATTCGAGATTCGTCAGCATTTGCAGAAATGCCCGCCAAACCATTTATTCGTTTATTTTTATCTCGACCACTCCGCTCTACATTTAACATTTTAAACGGGTCTCTATCTGACTGTTTTATGAGCTCTGACCCAACCCAAGTATTTGGGCTTCAGTAACATGTTAATGGGTTCATGAAAATACAACTATATTTCTACAAATATTTCTTTGGAACCTCTGTTTTACGCTTGCAATGTCTCTTCATCCCATCTACTTCGTTTACATATTCCATCAGATCTTCTACCTATGAGCTATAGCTATAGGAAGGATGAGAAGTTTTTAGGGTTTCAATTCGGCCGAAAACTACCAAACAGAAAAACAAACAAAGTTTAATTTTTATATCTAATTTATTGTTTTGTTGATATATAATAAAAAAAAACAGAGCCATGGTTTGGGTTTATTATATATACGGTATTTTGGTCGTATTGGAGTCGTTGGATACTGATCTAGATATCATCAAATCTATAAATTATTGTTAAGACTCTTTTAATCCTTAAGTTCAACAAAAAAACTCTAAGCCCAATAAACATTGATGAAGTCTCCATTTCCAGCCCAATTAAAAGTTCACTACCTTTTTGTTGCCATGGACTACATAATTCAAGTGAGCAGGGGGGGGGGGGGGGGGGGAATAATACAAGAGTAAGAGTTAATTATGTTGCAGTGAACAAACCAGTTAAGGTAAAAGAAAACGAACTATAACCTAAGTTAATACAAGAGTAAGAAGTAGAACAATCAAATCGTTTAAACACAAAAAACAAAAAACAATCAAATCGTATTTGTATATATCAAAGTATCAAAAACCAAGATGAAAAGCGAACGAAAGAGAGGAAGGTGAATATAGTGAGATCCAAACACTCTTACGGGCTTCTATTATTACTAGGATGCTTGTTAAGTATTCAAATTTAACACGAAACTTGACCAACATATTAATCATCGATACTTTTGTCCTTTCAAGCGATATCTTCTATGGATCAAGAGAGAGACTTATTTGGCTTTCGGACCCCATTCAATAATGCAAGTTAAAAGATCCAACTGCTAATTTGAGTAACATCGCACAACAATCTTTTAACACACAAAAAGGTAAAAACAATCAACAGTAAAAATTTACAGTCATGCTTATAACTTTTTCTTACAAGTATGGAATATTTGTACAGTCACACCGAAAAACCAACCGACCAATTTATGCGTTATCACGTATGAGCGACGTCCCGAAAGATTCGAAACACCATTTTTTAAATCTCTAAGAAACAACCAGCTTGAACGTGACCTTCAAATTTTTCATGTGTTTCCAGTTTTACCCATCGAGAATTGCTCGTATCCCAATTATACCCTACGCTTGGTTCTCCGTACCGAGCCGAACCGATCACGACCAGCTCCCCGGACCTCCTTACCGCCACGTAGGACACATTGCACACGTCAGCAGGAAGATTTGAAACTTTCTGCCACGTGTCATCTCTCATCACCATCAGATCACGACGACAACAAGCGTAAAGTTCTCCGTTTTCCCCGGCAGCACAGACCGGAGGCCACGTAGTCATCCCCGAAGAGAGGAAATCTTCCGACCGTGAGGTCCACTGCCACGTGGTAACGTCCAACGACTCAGCGGTTTTACTAAACTGCCCTTGTTCATCCGTGGCATAACCACCTATGACGTGGAATTTGCCAGCGCGGAAAATCGCCGTGCATTCGTCTCGCTCACGGGACATATCTGGCAGAATGGCCCATTGATCTTCTGCCACGTCGTACACGAGAGCTGACGTCAGCGCGTTCTTGTCTTCGTCGTGTCCACCCGCCACGAACACGTTCCGTTGCGAATCCGAAGCGCAGGCGAAGAAGGAACGTGATCCACCTGGCATGCTCGTCCCGTTGCGCCACGTGGAGGTCAAGAAGGAGAAGATGAAGACTGAATCAGAGGTACGCCATGTGACTGGGTCAAGCCCGCCCAATACAATAAGATCCGACCCGACTGAAGCTAATCTACAGAACAGAGGCAGCCCGTTGGCTTTACCGGGAACCGGAGGCAGCTCGATCCATAAACCGGACGCTGGTTCGAGAACCGAGATCCGATACAAGGGCGTGGGGATTGTTTTTCCCGATCCGAGGTCTGAAACCGGGTCGACCCGAGCTTGAGACAAGACAACAAGCTCCTGGCTATGCCCTGAAGCTTTCCGGTGTCGGAGAAAATCAGGGAGGCTGATTTCTCGCTGCCAGACTTTGCAAACAGAGGCGATCAGAGGAAATTGCTTGTAGGAGGCGCGTAGGAGACACTCGCGGGCCACGGTTTCGGGAAGATCAGGGATGAGTTCCATTGTAATAGAAATTTCAAGATTGAAGAGAGAGAGAGAGAAGCAGTAATATATTTTTCAGGAAAGAAAAAATAGTAATACTCAGGCTGAGAAATGATATGAATTATGAATGATGTGAGAGAGAAGAGTGTGGCCACTTTATATATAGGAGATAAAACTCTTCTAGAACTGAAAGTGGAATTTTTTTGTTAATTCGATAATAGAACTTTTATTTTATTGTGCTAATTTAAAAATACAATATGGTTAAAATGTGATGATATCACTATTATTTCGTGGTTCTAATAAGAAGTAATGGTTAGACTCGAGATGTGAGTATATTTTAGACCCGTAAATTGTACGTTTCCATAAAGAAAAAGGGGAAAAGTTATATGTTGTCTGACTTCTTTTGCTTTTAGGACTCTTTTATTTAATATTCATTAAACATTTGTTCTAAAAACGTATCTGAATTTTCACAGATAGAAGAAGGTAACGGAATTCGGGAGATAGTACCGATCGGTTAATATATGCAGTTTTGGTTTACATGATGGAGACGTTGTACCAATTGAGACATCTTGGACTTGAATGATGTGATGGCCGTTAAATCTTAGCTCTGCCAGCAGTTTTGTAACCAATCTGATTAGTGATAATTGAACGCCCCGTTAATTAATCTATTTGTCGACTGTCTATTTTACGAATTAATTAATCAAAACTCCACATGTCCTTTTATGGTATATATTGTAGATTACTTGTGTATTGAATCGAAAAAAAAAACATCCAAAGGAGAGATGATATGTTAATTAAGTGATTGATCCTCTATTCACGTTTAACATCTTGAAATTATCCGTTGGGTTCGCGAAGAGTGGATTAGTAGTTATCTAACTGATAATATTAAGATGTTCGACGTGGGTTTCATGTTACCGTGTGCCGTAACGACTAAACTGTGTATATTTAAATACTGAAATAATCTTCCACGTTAATGAAAAAGGTTCTACAAACGCTGTAGGTTAAGTGGAGACAAACTGAATCAAATATTAATTCAGCGGGGTAATAGTGGATATATATTATGCATATAAAATCGTAACTTTGTTGGCATATGGGTCCAAATCAATGCTATACTACGACAATGAAAAAGTCAGAATAAGTAGTTAAAATATTCGAAAATAGTTTTACTAAGGTCCGTCCATGTGAGCACATGTGGCTTAATTGTTCTCGAAGACATGCTAACCAATAGCCACTCAGACGGTTTACTATATGTTAATAGCCACAGTTAATATTATTATATCATATCAATAAACTAGGATTAGGATGCTTATTGGACTGGAGCAACTATACAAGTTGATCGTTCGTACTACTCTGCTATTGTGTCATAAATCATGAGGTTATGAATTTGAAAATATACATGTGTGAACTGTATAAATAACAAATAGAAAACACGTACGAATATGTGATTAAACAAGGGTTCAATAGTTAACTAAGTTAGATTATATAGTTCGGTTTTCAGCATTTTATGGATTTTAAGTGCAAATTTTCTAGCATTTTCGGACAACAGGCATCAGAATTCAGGATTTAGGAAGCTAGTAATCATATTGAATATGTATAGAAAATCACAAATTTTCATACCATTTAACTAGTGTAAAGTTTTTTCCATGGCCATCCAAACCCTACTCTATTATAGATCTGTTGGCTTTAACAAAAACAAAACAGTATTATGTCCTGTCCGAACATATATATATATATAATAAAAAAACTATACGAGTCGAATTAAAAACTATACGAAAATAAAGGACACACTATACGAAAATATAGGACTCCGTTTGATTGGGTCGAATTAAAAACGAGTCAACACAGTTTAAATATGGAGTAAACATTTTTAAAAAGTATAGTAGATGCCGTTTAAAAGACAAGAAATACATAATTTATTAGAATTTTATCATTTGTTCGAAAAGTAGGCATCATTCGAACGTGTTTTAACTTTTGTATATTGTGTGATTTTCTAAGAAAGAGATATTTGTTCAAAGACAAAAAAGTACTACCAATATAGCTTTACGCCAGGAATCTTTCTAGATAAGGCTTTATATATATAAAGCCCTAAGATCTTTATAATTAAATACGATATATTTATGAATGACACAACTGCATAATCTATTTTACTATGAATGACACAACTGCATAATCTATTTAACAATACCCCTCCACAATTTATTTTTCCTAAGCATACTTGGAAAACGTGTAAAAGACAGCTAAAGATATGTTTGTTTTTGTAATGACTCGATCCATTTCAAAAAGTTTAAATGAATTAATTTGGCTATCTATGTTATCAAAGTGCACTTATCTTTTTGATCACATGTCCCAAGATAACTCTATAGTTAAAAGTGTTTATGCTGGAGTAGGACTAGGATGAGTGACCTTTCGGGAAGTGATTTCCGAAACCGTGTGAGTGAGGCCAAAACACAGGGAAAAATCATGTGGTGATTGCAGGGTCAGTAAATAAGTCGATTGGGCTCCGGAAAAAAAATAACGTACCGACCGTCGGACAGAGGCAGGGCCCACGAGCCCGACAGAGGGATGGGTGACTCGTCGTAATTGACGGTCAGGAGCGTTACAAATGGTATCAGAGCCTGGAAAGTCAAACTGGTTCTATTCCAGGAGACTGTCTTGAGGTTTAGGGTTAAGGCTCACACTATCGGGATCAGAATTTGGGGACGAATTCCCGTTTAGTGGAGGAGAATTGTAACGACCCGGACCCAACCTATTTGAATAAGTTTAAATGGATTAATTTGGCTACCTATATCATCAAAGTGCACTTATCTTTTCGGTCCAAGTCCCAAGAGAACTCCACAGTTAAGGATGCTTATGCTGGAGTAGGACTAGGATGGGTGACCTTTCGGGAAGTGATTCCTGAAACCGTGTGAGTGAGGCCAAAACACGAAGAAAGATCATGTGGTGGTTGCAGGGTCAGTAAATAAGTCGGTTGGGCTCCAGGAAAAATGGTATTAAAGCCTGGGAAGTCAAACTGGTTCTGTCCCAGGAGACTGTCTTGAGGTTTAGGGTTAAGGCTCACACTATCGGGATCAGAATTCAGGGACGAATTCCTGTTTAGTGGGGGAGAATTGTAACGACTCGGACCCAGCCCATTTGAATAAGTTTAAATGGATTAATTTGGCTACCTATGTCATCAAAGTGCACTTATCTTTTCGGTCACAGGTCAGTAAATAAGTCGGTTAGGCTCCAGGAAAAAAATAACGCACCGACCATCAGACAGAGACGGGGCCCACGAGCCCGACGGAGGGATAGGTAACTCACCGGAATGGACGGTCGGGGGCATTATAGTTTTCATTTACCTATTGCATGCAAGTCGTCTACATTCCTATCATCTACCTATGAACACTACTATCAAATTTCTAACTTGCGCAGCATTAAATAGCGTTAATTAAGATGACAAACATTTTCTCTACTCGATGAACAAAAATTCTTATCAGAAACTCAAACTATTATTGCGAATAAATACTCATTTTTATTAACAGTTTTCAAACCTCTAGCAAAACATATCATGTTGTAAGAATGTATGTAGGGGCGTCAAAATGGCTATAATTAACTCAATCCCTCTCAAACACACTAGTTTCAATAACGTAGTATATCTCTTCACAATAAAATGAAACTATCATAATCGTGATAATGCGTAAGTAATGTTTATTCACCGATAATGATATACGACACGAGAATGTTAAATAATACAATTAATTTGGGAAACTGCATGTTCCATGCAACTTGGACTCGTTCTACAGGGTCCACCATTTCCAAGTCCATGAACATATCCGCATGCACACTTGTACTGTAAGTTGAATAATTTCATGCATTTAATTCAATGTAAGAAAATAACATATTGAATAGTCCACTCTCCATATCCTCGATTATAATTGGAATGGGTCTTTAAAAAAGTATATTTTCACCACTAGTCTAGAGTCTAGACCAATCCGTTGAGATTCACAACATGGAGTATTAATCTTCTAGATGATATTCATTTTGGAGCAAACAAAGATCAATAAATCTTGGAAAATGAAAGTGATCCGATGAGGCACACACAGTGGAATAAAAAGAAACCCAAACGGCACGGCTTTTGGCTGTGAAGCGTTGGAAAGACGACACGGTCTCTGGCTTGCAATAATTGGAAAAATAACGAACGATACGTTGTCGACATCTCAAAAGGAAGCGTAGCCGGATGGTTCTTCATCAGGTCAACGCAATAAACAAAAATGTGAATCATAGATAAGAAAACAAGCAAGAAAGACAAACAGAAAATAAGATTTATCGTAAAACACCAAATGAATCTGAAGAATAGTGTATTGATAAAAGAACAATATATAGCATTATTTTGACTGGTTATTACGAATGATACTGAATTACGTATTTAATAAATTTAGAATACGTCAGGGGGGCATATCAATACAGTGTTTTGTTTTCACTTTTCCAAATTGTTTAACCCAAATATATCTTTGGTCAGCTAGAAGTACGTGATATTTTGTTTGTACGGTCGACATCAAATCAAAATTTCAAAAAGCTGTAGATTATCCCGTGAATTTCTTCAACTTGTATTTTGTTAATACATTTTTTCTACTATAATAATTCAAATGCATCGTTATCCAATTTGCTGACGTGTATGATCGCTCTATTCGATGACCAGTGAGATTATTAAAGATTTGATTTTTAAGACTAGCTAGGTAACGAAAGACTCGAGCGTTTTTTATGCATCTGTCTCCTTGTTTATGTTCTTGTCCTGAAGTCAAGCGTAAAAGGCGGACGGCGAAATTCGAGAAAGGTCCCCCAGGACAAGAGGGGATATATACTCAGTCGAAATTCAAATGCTTTTTATGTTCTTCCAAATTTGTGAGTTCTTGCCAATATTGGCATATTACCTAAAAAGTAAAAATGGTGGTACAAAAAGCACGATGCAAGATTAGGACCATACTCAATAAGGAGATTCCCAACTCAATTTCTTTTATTTTTCGCGACACGATCCAAGAAAAGTGGATCGAGCTCAAGTTGAAAAGTCTAAACAGTTGAATCAGAGTGAACATTTTGTTTTTGTTTAGCTTCTAGTATGAAAAAAATCAAAATACAAATGTTATCGAACTAAAACCACGACTTATTATTCTTTCGGATTTCAATTTAATCAATATAAAGTCAAGGATAAAAGTTATTTAAAACAATATTTAGTAAGGAATCGATGTATTCTTAGTCCAGTCCAAAATCAGTTCTGTTGAGTTTGAACTTTGAAGATAATAGAGTCATGAACCGATACAAGAAACTTCAGGATTGTTGTACCTTGGTTTGGTTAATATAGTCTGGATCAAATCACCTTAAATTTATAACCAATACAAGTAAAATTTGTCTAGTTAAGAGATTATAATAATAGTCAAGGCGGCCTTTTCGGGAGAGAGGGTGGGGACACAAGAAGTTCCCTTCGTAAGAATACAAAAGACTGGGAGACTTATCAACGTCGAAAAGGGCAACTTGACTTGTAATCATGGAAGAAGAAACCAACTGAAAGTTGAAACGCACGGTTCCGTTTTCGAATGTCCAAAAACAGTTGCGGTTTGAAAGAAAGACAGTGACAGGTTTGGACCAAAATTATGCTAGTCGTAGATACAATCATACAGATAACGCATCAATAGAGTTATGATAAAAACTAAAAAAGGAGGATCGATTGCTTTGAACATATTCTTCCTTCAATGCAAGGCGACAAGATCAATCAGCTCTTTGTAATCATCAGAGACATATGATGTCACCTTCAATGCGCGCTTGTCGCTTTTTACATTTCCCGGAGATTCACACTTTATGCCGATAACAGTAGTCAAACCTTTTGAAAAACAAAGGAGAATTCATGATGAATAGAAAAACACTCCACTCGGATCAAAAATCGAAGTGGTGGAAAAGAGTATTGCGACTTACTCTCGTGAACACGTCCGTACAAGAATCTTTCACCTCTCCAGTATTCAAGTGGTCTCGACTTAATCCTTGTACTTCGTCTGACACCAGATTCCCATTTAGTACCAGCAGCTTCGAGAGAGGCAACACAAACATACAAACAAAGTGTCCGTTTAGTATTTTCAATCGATAGAGCTATGAAGCATGAGTAATACCATTTTGGTTTCTTTGTCAAGTCTACGTACCTAGAAGGCTTTTCCTCCGAGAGAATATTTTACCCTCACGTGTTGTTCCTTTTTTCGTTTGCTTCTTCTCCTCTCTCTCCTTCGATTTTCCTTTGCTTTGCTTCTTTCCTCCATTTTCATGAGAAGATGTTTTCATTTGCTTGTCCCCCTCACTCTCACCATGCACGGTTTTGCTTCGCTTTTTCATATTGCTATCACGAGATCCTCCCTTTCTTCGTTTCTTTGTTTGTTTTTGTGGAGAGTTGTGAACCTCCTGCTGAAAAAATTCCAAATAACTCGTTTTGTTAAGTAAGATCATACTTGAACTAACCTAAAAACGAAACTTACAACCTATTAAAAACACAAAACACCCGAGAAGAAACAAAATCCAACGATTCTGTTCAGTGTATTTATATATAAGGATCCAGCACGGTACTACAGTTAAAAAAAAAACACTTCATCTATTTGCAAAAGGATAAACATAGAGAAAAAACATGACAAAGTCCAACAATAACAATTGAGACCTTATAAAGACGAATAGGCCTTGACTTAGTACCAAGGTCACACAGAGTGAACAGTGATGGAGAACTTACCTGAGCATTTTCTACTTGAAGCTCACAAGCTGTGTCTGTGTTGTCACTTTCCTTTCCATGTTGTCCTTGAATGTGCTCTGTATGTTCAAAGGATCCATCCGTTATGTTGTATTGTTCTGGAGCTCTGTTTGGGGATTCTGAGGATTCGTCTGTGGCAAGATAACGGCGTAATTAAAATCTCCGAGCCACAACTTGGAGGTGAGTTGAGATTGTTAGTGGAGAAGTATGTACCAGTTAAGTTAGGAGATACGTTAATTTGCTTGTTTAGTTTTTGAGTTTTCAATATGGTATGCAGGTAGAAAAAGATATAATACCTTGCTTATCTGGGATGCTATCCTCTTCTACAGTAGAAGGATCCATTCTTGCAACCTCTCTCGATGCAAATTCCGCCTATATCACAAACAAATTCACAAGAAATGTCACCAACAAGAGGTTATCCAATTGATCTGTATGTTAATAAAAGGTCCTGTATAGACAAGGAGAAACTAACCAGGTTATCTAATTGATCAGTTTCTTCATTGATATCGGCATCATTTTCTCTTCTGCCAGTGTTTCTGTTTGCTTCACTTTCACTCATGAGCGCATCTCCCTCATTTCCTTCTGTGTGAACATCTACATTCATCTCTAGCGTAGCTGAAGTTATGTTTGCGAAGCTATCGTCCACACAATTATCTGTGTTCCTATCTGGACTTGTAAGAGATCTGTGGATGCCAGAATGAGTATCAGAACCACCTCCAGTAGAACTCTTCTGCACTGAGCTGTTGAATTCGCAGGCAACGTGTGTAGTGCCCACATTGGACCGGGATGCATTAGTTATAACTTCATCAGCATCGTTGGCCACTGAGGATCTGAAACAGACATTCAAATCCTTTGCTAGATTATCCTCTCTAGACTGTCGATCTCCTGCAAGTAGACAATGTCTGTCGGGAAATGAAAAGTGATCCTCTGGTGGACTTGATGCTGATGACGGGCTATTTTTTCGAGTCGCGTCTTTGTTGATCCCTTTTAGCAGATTCTGTATATTTGATAGCGCAGTCCTTTGGTTTGGTGGGGTCCTTCCAGGTGCCTTCAAGTTCATTCTTCTAACATCTGGAAATTCAGGAAGTTTAGGGAGAGAAAGCAATTGTTTATCAAAGGGCTTGATATGCAGACGTTCCTCCAAAAGCTTGACACCAGCATCCCCATCAAGCTCATCCGGAGAGCAAGCAAGCAACTCAGTCAAAACTTTTTCTAAGCCCTTGTCTGTGTTTACGGTTGAATCTGCAGAACACAGTGGCTAACGCTATCAGATTTGACAAAATAGTTGCGAACATGATCTAACAAAATGGTAGCTCGTGACATTCTTTTTTACTACAGGTGCTCACTCACCATCTACTTCTCTGTCCGCAGTCGTTACTGGTGCAACCGTGGTCCTCTCTAAAGTATGTTCTGAAGGAATGGGATTTTCGTTTTCTGAAGCTTTCAGGTAAGTTAAATAACTATCCGTATAAGTATGCTTGTATGAACCCCGTTTTCTCCTGGAATTTGTAATTGTAAGTATCAAAGGAAACGGATAGCAAAATATGCAAATGGAACAAGACTGAAACAAGCAGTAACAGAGTAGCTCGTAGAACATACCCAGGAAGACCTGGTCTGCGAGGGCGGGTCGATGGCTGGTTCTGGTGTGTTTCTGGTACAAATGTGCCACTCTGCTTCTGCCATTCTCGTTGGGCATCTACCTCAAATCCAGTGAAAAGAAAGCACAACTGAATGATAGTTATATAATAAACAAAACAAGACTGTGAACATGAGAAACAGAAATAAACTCACTTTCAAATTTTTCATACGCAGCAAAAAAGTCTTCAGGTTTCGGATATTTACTAGGATCGAAGCTTGGTTCATTTGGAGGTGGTTGACTGCAGCAAGAATGATTTATATAGGCTTCAACCAGCTTTGTAAAGAAATCAGATGAAGTAATAAAGAAAAAAAAAGTGTATACTAAATCAATGGATCAGTTGCTACACTGATATTTACCTTGTCGTAGGCTTGAAAGTAAAGTGTCCTCGCTTACGGTTTAATCCCGGTCTTCTTTCTCGTTTATTTGGGATCTTGTCACCTTCATTCGTATCTTGGGATGCTACACTGGTTCCAGTGCCTTGCTTTAAAAATGCTGAGCTCTCATCTAAGATGGCCCTGGCTTGTTCCTGATGATCCGTTCGAATTTCGAAAGGCTGCGCGATAGAAGACAATGATTTGACAGCGAATAGTTTAGTTTGAGAAACTGAAGTTGATTAGCAGACCCAATGTACAGCACTTATATCACATAATTCATTAGCAGACTATCTACTAGAGCTTATTCACTTAGCAAACATTAAGCTGTAATGCCTCATCGGATCCGCGCTGCACTTAATGTAAACACAGAGATACAGCGTCCAAATTCACGGTTCTCCGATGTCAGACTTGTTAAACTTTCTGGGTAATCGTTAAATATCTGCAGTTTACACAGACTTATGAAAGAACCTGAAAAACAAGCATACGAACAAAAAAAGAAGGAGAAGAGGAAGAAGAAGCAAGCGCTCATATATCCGGCTCTCTATCAAGTGTCATGGAAAGAGGGCTCAAACAAAAACCTAATCTCCGTCATTTTGTGCACACCCCGGAAGCGGATGAGCGGAAACGAAAGCAGGAATACGATTATTACCAGCCAGATTTTATAATTGATTTCGTACCCGTAAAATTAGCGACTCGAATCATCTCCGCAATTACTCACTGAGCACACAAACCCTAGCTAATGCAACAAATCAAAGTATCAAGCAGATAAAGAGGGAAGAAATTACCATAGATTCAAGGAGAGTATGCGTCTGGTGTAGATCTTCTGATTGATAAAGAGGAGGAGGAAGAGGATTGGACAAGGATTTCAGCGTGCGAGGAAACAACGACAGACCTGAGTAAGCATGTAAAGGATCCTCCCCTAAAGTTGAACTCCGGCTCAGATCAGCCATCTGAACCACCGGAATATTCCCCGCTGATTAGACTTCAGTTAGATATCCTGACGCTGCGAGAGATCGAGGGAGAGAGAGAGTGAGAGAGAGAGGTTTTGAGTTTTGAAAATTGAAAATTGAAATGTCTGGGAAAAAGCGGGATTCAGTAGCAAAGAGAAAAAAAAATCTAGGGTAAATAGTGGCGGGGGGATGAAAAACCGGCGACGAAATAAATTAAAAAAGAAGGAAGATACTACTACTGCTGCTAAGCTGGAGGGAGAAGTTAATAAAAAAAAAACAAATTCGTGAACGGCAGGATTCGAACCTGCGCGGGCAAAGCCCACATGATTTCTAGTCATGCCCGATAACCACTCCGGCACGTCCACTGATCTGTGTCCTCTTTCGTAAAATTATGAATTTATCCTATGTTTAGAAAACGTTATGAATTACATAATGAAATAAAATGACTTGGTGCCATATTATTGTCTTTTACATTCAAACACAAAGCGTAGAATTTTATATGCGTATATATGCCTATTATCCAGAGGTAATATTTGCAACATGTCTTCAAATATAAAAAAGAATCAATATCTCTCAAGCCTCAGAACATCGCGTATGTAAACATGTCTCAAGTCTCTACGCAAAATGTTGTATCGACATTCTCTTCTCATCATCATCCCCTGACAAGGGTTTGACAGAGAGGGCACGTGGGTTTGACTCTAAGCCATTTGTCTATACACTCTAAATGAAAGACGTGCGAGCATTCAAGTTTCCTCGTTGCTCCCTCCTTTTCTCCATACTTCACCAAGCAGATGCAACAAGACTGCACACAGAGTACCACCAAAATAGTCAAAACATTAAGCACGAAAGAGGAAACCTGCATGCGGTCAACAGAACTGAGTGTGATATGAAAGATAATGGCATCTTATGATATTATTACTCACATCATCATTGGTCGGTCCCTGGAAAACAGTTCCACCTCCTTCACTTTCTTTCCCTACAGAATCTACATCATATTATATATCAGTATTTATCCACCATAGATGACAAGTAATATTCCAAACCCTCGTGGCGAGAAGAGGCAGATACCTGAGCATAACCAAATTAGAAATCCAGCTGCAAATCTGATGCAACTGTAAACAATGAAGGCTACACATAACCTGAAATATGACAGAATCAAGAAGACAGAGGTGAGTTTTTAATTAATCAGAGTTTAGTTCATCATCTCTTGAGACATGATTGTGAGTCCAACCTGTAGTGTTTAGGAGCATCAGAAGGAGATGAGTGGCCATCACATATCCACACAATCCCCAAAATTAACCACACGATAAAGAAACATTCAAGCCCCATCTTCATATTCTTCACCACCCCATCACTTCTGCCACCAATAGTCGGTTCGGTTTGTTTTAGATAATTAAACCAAACAAACAAAAAAACACAAATTACGGAGAAAACAAGAGTTATTATTATTATTATACCTTGTCCTTGGGTATTCCCCAGCTTCTTGGTTATACATGCGTAAGCACCAAAACATACTAAGGAGCATACTGATAATACAGCCACAAGTGTAACCAATGAGCCATGCTAACAATAGTGTTTGTGGTTGTTCATCTTTTGCTGGAGTTAAAACTACTAATGCTGCAAATGTCTGGACCAAAGCGAAGACTAATTCCACTGAATTCCCAAGATTACGAGAATCACAGCCACTCGTAGACGTTTCCTCATCCGTAGGCAGAGACGATATTGATGAAGAATCGTCATCGTTCAGCATGTTGATGATGTCCTGATCATTATGCGTAGACGACAGAGACGATCTTGCTGAAGAATAGCTTTCGTCATATAAAGAATCGTCACCGTTGGGAATGTCGATGATGTGATGATCATTATCACTGTGGGTCTCGCGCTCCATTATCACAAACTCTTATATAGTTTTCGGTTGTGTTATTTATTGACTTAACCCACTCGAGGATATATGCAATCCACATGATCGATCAAAATCTAAATTAAAATGCGTACATGGACATTTAACTTAATACACAAATAGAAATCTAGCTTATTTACAAATTACAACCATATGCACATTCCAAAAATGTACAATTGGAGTGGAGATTAATATATGGAAACATCTCCCTGAAAAAAATAAGGAAAAAAATATTTACTTGTATAGTGTGTAAATAACGAAAGATTTCAGAAAGGGTGTGTGAATTACAAAACTCTCAGGTAATTATGTAAATAACGAAAGTAACGGGTATGCATGTGATTAACGAAAGCGTGGGGGCACGTGCATGAATTTTACATGCTCATTCGGGAAGCAAACTATGGAAACATATAAAATTACGTTTTGTACAGTGTAGAATTTTATTTTATGTATGTATAGTTTCATGGCAATATGACATACAAGCTTTGTATGGGTGATCGCCACCGTATATAACTTGTCTTAGCCTTGAGTATAAAAAGTGTTCGGTTGTCGAGAAACATTAGTATGTATAAATATACGTACGTCATTATATGCACTATGATATAGTCGACCATGAATATGTTGTTATAGTTTTATGTCGTTGATTAAAACATCCGGAGACATATCAAATCACACCTAACATGGGATGTTTCTGATCTAACGGCTGAGAAATACATTATACTTTTTCGATGGCGAAATCGTGGCCGTCCGATGTGTCTAATCAACGGATCATATTGTCGACCTTTGAACACGAAACGGCAAAAGAATTAAAAGAAATGTCTTTAGATTTCGACAAGATCTTGGAATGATGCCGACAAGATACATCAATGCTAAACGAGCTTGTCTGAAACGGTACCATTTCGGTTCCCTTGAAAACATATAAAACGCCCGAAAAATAAAGATCAAAACACATTAACACTGACATATATTTCTTCAATCTGTAAACATCGATATGGCGAATGAGAGTAATGTTGGACTCGAAATCACCGAACTACGACTAGGTCTTCCCGGCGACATCACCGTCTACGGTGGATCCATCATCGGAAAGAAGAGGGTATCTACGGAAGTGGAAAGTGACTTGAAGTGTGAACCGGCGACAAAGAGTCAAGTTGTGGGATGGCCACCGGTTTGTTCGTACCGGAGAAAGAACACTCTCGAACGGAACATGACTTCGTACGTGAAAGTGAGTGTAGACGGAGCTGCGTTTCTAAGAAAGATTGATTTGGAAATGTACAAGTGTTACCAAGATCTCTCCTCCGCTCTGCAAATTCTATTCGGATGCTTCATCAATTTTGGTTAGTTTTTTTTATCTTTTTGACTTTGGCTTTTTATCAAGCTAGTTAATGATCAACACACTGATATTAACTATAATGTTCGAAATATGAATTGAAGATGATACACTGAAGGAAAGTGAATGCGTCCCAATATATGAGGATAAAGATGGAGACTGGATGCTTGCTGGTGATGTTCCTTGGGAGTATGTTATCAATTATTATCTCTACAATCTTCAATTAGTTTACGTATTATTTTGTCTGATTCCTAATTATGAAATTATGTCTGTGCAGAATGTTCATTGGAACATGCAAGAGGTTAAGGATTATGAAGAGATCAGTCAATAAAGAGTGAAATGATTTGGCTATAGCAACATGTGAATGCGAGTGAGCCTTAGAGTCAACATATGTTTCCATCACACATTATTACTCAAAATTTTGAATCGAAGATCTGTAGAAGATTGTTTTCTTTTACACTCATTCATCTTTTGGTCATTGGACTGAAGTCTGGAGATAACTCCCATAGGTTACAGGCTTACAGCACAACAATCCTATATCTATAATCGATATCTGTAGTATAATTGTATAAACGACTTATATGATATCGAAATATAATGTAACTTCCGAAACTGTTTACATTGCCTCAAGATAGGAGAAAAATGTACATTCTCGTTACAACTAAAATAACCTCTTGTTACCGATCAGATGAAACCAGGTTTGGAAGAACCAAACCCCAGATCAAACTAAACCAAGCTAAACCGAATTCTAATCAGGTATTAGATGGGTGGGACTGTGGGAAGTGGGAAGTGTTTTATGAACAAAAAGAGTAACAGATGAATGAAGACGAACCGGACCATCAATGTTACAGATCTATTATCGGTTAGGAGTTGAACCGTTCAATTTAGCCCTTCAGAATAGCGTGTCAAGTAGTTTTGGAGATGTGAGAGCCGCCACAGATTTGAACTGCAAATCCAAAAACAGTCTTATGAGAATCGAGAAAACCGAAGTCAAAACGGGTTTAGCATGTGTTTAAGTGTATAAAACTTACTTTTTCTTGCCTATACTTCATGCGTATAGCGCTCAAGGGGCAACCTTTGGCGTTAAGCTGTAGATCTTGCAAGGCATGAACAGATGCTTTCAGATCTGACGCTTTGTACGTTGTGTAATGCTCCAGTGTTGGATTCTGCAGGGGAAAAATGGCCAAAAAGAAGTTAAAGATCCAAGATCTGTGGAACTAAACTGTGTCTGGGTATAGAGAAAGAGAAAAACATTACATACCCATGGATGGCTTGATTGGTCCAATGTCCACCTGGCAAGAAAAACCGCTGAAGCAGCAATGACGGAAGGAAGAAACTTCAAGAAATGATAGTCTAATAACGTCAACTCCGTTAGATAGCTGGCTAGAAATTCGATTTCATGACTCGGGCTCTGCAAAATCAGCAATACAAAACCAACAAAATTCTCAATCTTTCTTCTACAAAATATTTGTAATAAGAACAGATTGGCGAGAAAATTGCAAAATGCATTACCAGATGAGAGGCTTGCGCTGCCCTGATAAATCTCCTGAGGAACGTCTTTGGAGTGGGAGTGTATATCTGAAAGCTAAAATGCTTAAGAACTTGGTTCTCCATTTCCAGGACCTGCACAACACCATCACATTAGTACATTGGCACACTTTCTTTTTCGAGGTGTAAGACAGCAATCTCGGTATACCTGATCTCTCGTGTAGGTGTTATCCGTGATGAAGCAAAACTCTTCAATGCGCGGCGCATTGATTTCCTCATACTTCCTGTAAAGTTTGAAAGAGAAACAAAACAAAACAAAGCTTTTAGTTTTATTTGCACCTGAGATGTGAGATTCAGTAGTAAATTTGGAGAGGAACCTACGAGGCAATTAGCATGCATGTGATGCCGAGCAGTTGAAGCTTCTGTCTTTGCACGTAGTTTCCATGGAGGAACCAGTCTATGAGATACACTGTGAGGTAAAGAGTGTCAGGTACAAGCGTGTACTCCTCAGACACCTGTGATTGAGATGAGACTTTTGTGAGAACCCAAGACGGGCAAAGAAGCTGCAAAAGTTAGCATCAGAAGGGGAACTAAAGACTGACCTCCACAAGCCAATCAACCAGAATCCCCCGCATGGACTGAGTGACATCCTTCTGTACTGTCTCCATATAGTCAGGAACGGGTCTGCGTTTGAGCTGCTAGGAGAGAAGTGAAACAGACGCACAAGGATCCAAACTTTCAGTGCTTTGGCTTACCAAGTTTCTTTAGAGAATTAGATCAAAGCCTAGGATTTACCTCTGAAACACGCAAATTGTAGTAGATTTCAGGGGCATAGAGGCAGCACAGTAAAGGATCCTTGTCATCTGAATCAATGTCTATGAATTTCGGGATATCCGGTGCAGTTGAGCCACCAATAACAGCACTTCTCTCAACTGTAACCATATGCAAAAAGGAAAAGGTTCATATATCATTAAAGACCACTCCTTCAAAGAATATGAACTAATCACATGAAAGTTTGTGTTTGTTGAATCACCTATAGAAGCTGATCTCCCAAGAGGTCTTGGAGGCAATCTGAAATTCCACTTCTCATTTGTGTCTTTACAAAGAGACAGGTTTCCTGCTGTAATTGATTCAACTTCTGGCTTTGATTCGTTCCCGGATTGAAGATCTGTGATTTCAGAAGTAACAGAAGATGTCAACTGGGATGTACTCGCCAATCCCAGTTCCTTCTTTACCTGCTTGGTGTTTTTAGCCTGAAATGACATAAACACATGTTTTACTTCACAGATATCACAGGAAGACAAACATTAACAAACAAAAAGACATTGTGCACTTTAACAACCTCAAGTTTAGCCGCTCTGAAGCTAACATTGGAGATATCCCCTAGAACTGTTCGCTTCTTCTTCTTATTGGGTGCAGTGACGTCCTTATCCTCTAAAGCTGGTCTTTTTGTGTTTGCTCTCTGTTGATTCTGTGTAGTAGAAGTGGCTTCTGAAGCGCGCAAAGCAGAGGCAAGGGCACGAGTGAAAGGACGAGAGACAGCATTTTCCATCCCCATTTTTTGAATTCCCAGTAGAAGACACAGCCTTGAAGTCGTGAGACTTAGGACTGCATCATCTTTCCTCTGATCTGTGAAATTGAAGTCAAGAGAAAACACAAAGATCGACGGTTAAGGCAATAGAGAGATCACTGTTCAGGAATGTTCTGTAACAATGCAAAGAAAGATGGTCTGAAAATGATGGCCAAATCGACTCAAAATAAGAACTTTCATCACCAAATGATTCTTATGGAGGTCTTTTCTTTGGAAACTTTCCAAGGAAATTGGCCCGTTGAACCAAGAGTATAAATGAGAGATACACTCAAGTTCCAAGCTTGAAACTTTTTTCAAACGCCGCAAGATTCAATGGTAGAATCAAAAGTTTATTTGATTTCCTAATCGAACGATGCATACAGTATAATGCAGAAAAAATATAATAGCAAAATCCATAGAAAATATCCCCCCCAGAATTTGTAAACAGATAATAGGAAAAACAAATATTCGTGAATCTAGCTACTCTTTCTTTCTTTGTTGGGTTTTAAAAAGATCAATCATAAAAAAAAAAAAGACAGACTTTCTCTTGAGAAGCAGCCACATTTTCTGGGGAAGACGAACAGATCGTGAGAAACCCATGTCACAGAGCTGAAACATCTACGGAAATTTCAAAGAACCCACAAAACCCTATCGATTGGACTCAAAATTCGCTTTTTTTTTTCTTTTCTTCGCATTCTAATTTCTAAAAGAACAAAAAAATCTTTAAACATCGATAAATTTGCAAGAAACCCAAAAGGAAAAACTCGTCGGAACTGAGGCGGCTCAAGCGCAAAACAAAATGCAGGTACGCGGATTGCACAAACATGAGCATAAATTCCAAAATCTCCTTATAAAAATTAAGAAAGCAAAGTTAAAAGATTTAGACCTGCGAAGAAGCTCCAGAAAATTCGTAAGGAAAAGAAGGAGCTTGGGCAGATCGAGATGGTGAATCCGCGCTAGGGGAAAGAGAGCGTCTTTGAGTGAACGAGACAGACACTAGTGTGGTTTAAACGATAAAGAAGACACATTTTAGAAATTAATTAATTAAAAAAAATAAAACTAAAAACAAACTTTACTAACGACATTAAAACAGTGTTTGAAAAAGAAAACAATTTTAAAAAAAAATATTTGTGTACAGAGAACAAAAAAATTTGACCTGTTGACCCTAACATATGGGTATGGGTGTAGAAGAGAGAGAAAATACAGTTTATTGGGGGGGAAACTTTTTGTTTAGTTTTAAACTTTTATAATTAGTGCTTAGTTGATTTAAGTTTAGTAGGAGTATTTGTTTACAAGGATGAATTAATGCCACATTTATCATCCTCCGACGTACATTGTACAATGGGCATATGAGCCATTAATTCACCGCTTACTAATTAATGAGAAGCAACCGCGCAATAATCCCCTAGCCATTAATACAACTTTTCGTTTTTGAGTTTTTTACTTTTTTCTTTTTAAGTTCAAATGTTTTATTTTTTCACTTTTGGAAGTAAGTAGATCTCTTAATTAGGAAAAAAAAAGAAAGAAATAAGAGTCCAAAAACGGAGGCCCCAACAAGGAGAAAACTTCATTGCGCGTGGGTGGATGTTAATTGCTGCAGCAGAGATCTTGTTCCTGCTGGCCATCCTCGATCGTCTTCTTCCTCTTTAGCTTTTTGTTCATGTGTTCTTGTCACTAACAACTTTGTTGCTGTTCTTCTGTAATTTAAACTTTGTTCGACAATTTTAAAACCCAACAAACAACACAGTAACAGTAAAAATGATAGAAGATAGGTTATGTTTTACGTTTAAACCATGATATACTTACTATATATCAACCATATTTTAAACTATGTTTTAATTATTAACCTACGTATCAAGTATCAACAACTCTCAACTAACTAAAACAAAAAGATAAGTTAAAATTTTGAAACCTTCAAGAAGTATTGGACTAAAAAAAAGTGAGCGTATGATGATGATGATGAGTCAACGATATTTTTTTCGGTTGCCTTTTTTTTTCTTCTATAGAATGATGAGTCAATGATACTTTCTTTTGAAATTAGTTACAATACGTGATTAGATAATCAAGAGTCTTGCGAGTTTTGAATTCAAAACTTGGTTTGATGTCGATCTAAAGTCTTAATATTTTATTTGACTTACTCTTAAAGTTTAATAATGGCTATAAAATTGCTAGTGAGAGCGAGATGAACGTAACAATAAGTCATGACCCTAATAATAATGTTTATCCACAAACCAAAAAGTTAGATCTAATTTTCAAAACACAACAACACTCAAGACAAAAAAGAAAGAAAGTAAAAGAGAGATAAAAGATTTATTTATATTCATATACAAAATTTACTGAAAGTGGTGGTCCAGTTTTAGTTTTTTTGAAGTTCAACTTTCCCTCCATTTCCTTCCCTACCGCATTAACCACGCACCAAGATGCGTATATATTTCTTAGACAATGATATTGATCAGATTCAAATGCATTTTGCATAATGGATATCTATATATATATATATATATATTTATTTATTTTTTGATTTGGTGGTCCAAATCTATTCTAATTTAGAAAACTATTGTTATCACGTGAGTACAATAATCAAACGTATGTCACTTGAGAAATTTAAAATGAGAAAACAAAGAAATATACAAACTGAATATTATTGTTTATTTAAATTTTTTAGATGGTCCCTTTTTTATTTACGGTGGACGTCACGTCAGAGGACGTTAGATAAAAACAAAGGGAATAAAAATATGTTTTTAAAGGGCTTTTTTGTTTTGTTTTTTACTACGGACTTTTGTTGGTCCGTTCTAAATTAGACCCACATATAGGCCCAGTAAATCAGGCCTATCAAGTGATGGACCCAATTTGATTAAAGAGGCCGGAAAACCAAACCATCATAGGTACCTGGCTCCGATCGCCTCCTTCGCCGACGAGCCACATGACATCTCACGAAAATCACTGATTAGCTTGGGAAATCGTATGTGGTTTCTCCTACTTTTGATTTCGATCTACCATGAAAAATTCTTGCTCTGCCCCTTGCAATGTATGTTAGCTGTTTCGTTCTGTTTGATTGACATTTTAGTTCGTCTCTTTCGAATCATAGAAGAGCTTGTCGTGATCAATAGTATGTTGCTCAATGAGCTGATTAGGGAGAGATAAAATAATTCTGATGTTCAGTCTATGTTCCTTGTTGCTCTCAAGGTATTTGAAGACCGTGGAAAGGAGTTTTAATGTTTGGTCCTCTTGGGACAGGTAAAACCCTGTTGGCCAAAACGGTTGCCACTGAATGCACTGCATTCTTCAATGTCCCTTCTGCTGGCTTTAGCCTCAAAAACGGCGTTGAGGAGTGCGAGTGCATGGTGAGATGCCTGTTTGATCTGGTTAGGACATATGCTCCGGGGCACAATCTTCATTGCTGAGATTGAATCTCTTTGCAACTCTCCAGGGTAACTTCTTCTAGCCTTAGTTTATTTGTATATGCATGCGCTTCTCTGCTCACCAAAAGATCCCAAGACATTGTGTCATTTGAAAAAAACGCAGAGCGCGAATCACCAAGAACTCTTGGTTCAAGTAGAGGGCGTGAGGGCAATACAGCGACAGAGCAATGGTATTAGCAGCAATCAATTTCCCATTTAAGCTCTCAGGTCAAGCAATACATTCTTCTTTTGCTTCTCTTCTAAATTTTTCAGCTTCAGGCTGTTCAAATGATCTTGCTCACACTCAGTTCAGAATTTGCAGGAGGAGGCTAGAGAAACGTGTATAGATTCCTCTACCAAATTTCGAAAGTCGCAAAGGCACTTATCCATATCAATTTGAGAATGGTTGAGGTTAGCTTATTAATCAGTGGTTTTCAGTTGTTATATATTTAACCGCAATGGGATCATTAGTACATTGGAATCGTTTCAGGTGGCCAGTGATCTGTTGACACTGTTGATGCGTTTTGGCTAGGAGAAGCAAAAAGATACAGTGGAGAGTGGAGGCATAATATCTGACATCAAACGTGTGTGCGGAGACGCGTCAACGAACAGAACCTGTGGGAGGAGATCAAGAACACGTGAGACTTCGAAAGATGTCGAAAGATCCAATGGCGATGCGTGATTTCGAAAGATCTCGAAAGATCCAATGGCGATGCGTGATTTCGAAGAGGCACTGAACAAGTTGCCGCCAAGGATATGGACAAGTGTCAAGTGGTTCCCCGAGTTCGAGTCGGTGAAAAACCTTCCAACTAGATCGTTACGTTTGACTTTCCACACTATAGGAATTCCGAAAGATGGTCTATCGACACTTTTTGAGTATGGTCTTGCTATTCTCATACGTCTCTTGATTTATTCTATATAGTCAAAAACATCAACTCCAACAATATTATCTCTATTTGATAAATAATTTTATATTCTGAAAACCTCCGTTCCAGAATATATAATGTTTTAAATGTTTCACAAATATTAAGAAAACAATGATTATTTATTTTTTTAAAGTTTTTTTTGTTTGTTTATTAATTTAATACTAATTTTTTATATTTTTTTATTCAAAAAATTATCTTGAAAACAGAAATATATTAAATATAATGTAGAAAATCAATCTTTGTGGAACAAAATAAAAAATCCAAAACATTATACAATATGGAACGGAGAGAGTATAAAATACTGCATTCTAGATAATTTACATTTTAGATAATTGATGTATATACGCCAGATACTCAATTATCTTTTCTGATTTTACAAATTGGACTGACAGTTTTTTTTTGTTTGATATGTGCATTATTGTCAAAGTAGACATAAACGGGAGAAAAATGATTTTCTATTAGTTGGTTTAGCCTATCTATGCAAAAGACTCTTTCTAGTTTCTACTAACAGATCTTTTCCGGAGGAAAATCATATAAAATAATTTTTGTCAGTCACACTGAGCATTACTAATATGACAATATAATTATTACTGTAGTAAATCGTTTTCTCAACCAATAAAAATAAAGTTTGTATCCATGAATATATATACTGCGACAGTAAATGCATACCATATGTTTTTTTAACTAAATAGTAAAGTCAAAAAAGTTAGCAGGACCCAAAAAAAATCTGATGATACAAATTTTACATTTACTACCAGCAGATTATATTGCCATCACTTAGTTTCAAAAACTATGTACTACATTTGATATCTTCTCGATCTCGTACCACCATATTTCACTAATCAAAATTACAATCGAGCTGTATTTTTTTTATCATGAATTACCATCTACCAATATTATTTACCGTTTTGGTATCACCAGATCAAAAAATTGTTTTGAATCTTTATAAGAATACATATATATATATATATATAATTACAAACAAAATCACATTAAGACAATATGATTCAGTTATATATTTACAAACAAAATCACATTAAGACAATATGATTCAGTTATATATATATATATATATATATATTAGATGCGTATATATCATACATGATGTGTTTTTTTACACTATATATTTTAGCTGTCATATTTTTTTTTAAAAAAAACAAACAACAACATAGTAAAATACTTTTTATAATTGTAAGATTACAAAACATGTTTAAATGTCATAAATTCAAAAATAATCGTATACGTCATTTTTCTAATTGGTTTCCGTAGTTAAGTCACTCGTATTCTACAGGAAATTAAAAAAAAAAAAGATAATTTTGTCAGCAACAAAAATATTTCTCTTCTTCATGTTTCCTCGTCTCTTCAAAGTTTAAACATTGGAAATTGTCATTTTGACCTCTTCTAATCAACAATATAATAAAAAAAAACAAAAACAAAAACTGAAGGTGTACGATTTTTTAGCAATAATAAATAAGTTGTGATAGATTGTTTTATATCCAATAGAATAAAACGAAGCGTTCTAGATATATCTGTAGCAATATATATGTAATTTATATACATGTATTTTTGGACTTTTATTGACTGACACAAAACTTATCATATTAGCGGCCTTCAGTTTTCCTCAGTACTGGTGTAAAGCAAATGAACAACACTTTCATAGCAGAAGTCTAATTATTATTTTAAGAGTAAAAAGAAAGAGTAATAATTGAGAGAAAGTGACGATGATCGGAATTCATTTTGTACAATTTGTAAACATTGGTATAACTGTTAGATAAACGACCATATATTTAAGCAGATATAAAAAGTTGTAAAAAGGAATAACAGTAACGATTAATAGTAAACATAAATTAAGGAGTGAGATACATGAACTTGGTTCTGTTCACATTCCACAAAAGAGAGAAAAACATATCACTCAGGTATCATTCGTTCGAGAGTAGCAAGGCACAAGAGCTTGTATTGATTAAAGTGGTTTACCATCAATATACATACGATAAAAAAAAGAACGAAAGAGTACGTAGTTGCCCCAGTTTCAACCAAAAGAACAACTATCGTGAAAAAACACAACGAAGAGTTTCTATGCGGTGATAATTATTAGACTTTAATTAGGAGAGTCATCTGTATTAGTTTACTAAATCCCTATAAAGTAACTCTTATATATATATATATATATATAAGTGTAGAGTCTTTTGTTTTGACGTGATCGTATTATGTTGGGTAAAAAAGACATATTACAATATTGTCGTTTTCTTGATTTTGTCCATACTCGTTTGATTTTCTTTTTGTTTTTCATTCAACGCACTCGTTTGAATATAGAATATTTACACTAAGAAAATAGAAAAGAACACTTAATGAAAATGTTTGTGTGGTGTATTAATTAATGTCGCGGGATCCACGTTAAGGTTAACGATAAAGATACGGGGGCAGTCTCATGGTAAAGAAAGCGACGGTATCCAATGAGATTGGAAGCAAAAGCATCTAAACCTTTTTTACAATTTTATTAAATTTAAATCTGGATCATTAGTTATGTTATTAAAACTAAAATATGAGAGACACTGTTAAAATTAGGTCCGACATATAATTCCAAAACTTTAAGTCGCGTTTGGACATTTTGTTATAAGAAACAAAAGCCCCTAATAAATCCAGATAGGGTTTATTTTATTACACGTGGATGATTATCAACCATGTCAAATACGTATACACATCTCTTAAAGGCAAAAGATAAGTATCTAATTCTGGTTGCACAAGTAATAGTGGTTGTCACAAATCGTAGTATTATTTTGTTCCTTTGTAATATCTATACATCTTTAAATCAGTATTGTGATTAACCTATTTGTTACGATCGATTTTTAATTTATTATTATTATTATTTTATTATTTCACAATCAGATCATTTATATAAAACGCAAAAGAGAACTAACTCATTTCAAATATATGTACGAAAAAACTCAGTTTAGTATTAAGCTAGATCTTTCAGTGTTTAGTATTTAGCTAAATCATTCATGCAACCATATTGTATACACATATACGAATATAAATATGTTGATGTGTTCTGGTGTGGGGTTAGAACTGGGAGACAAGGTACGGGAGGACAATCTCTAGCTCTATGATGAAAATCATAATTATTCTGTTTTGTGACATTTTGGAAAACGATGTAGAGAGCATTATGTGAGGAGCACGTGCATGGGTGATGATGAAGATAATGATGCATGTGCATGAGTGCATGACCATGTGTTATGTGTTTTACTTACATATTACTTATGTTCTATAAATAAGTTTGGCTTTGTTCTTTTTAATTAATGTATGTTGTATATGTATCAAACACCTTTTTTGTGTGCAAAGTAACAATAACACCAAGCTTGTTACATTACGGAAAGAAAAAGAAAAAAACAATAACACCAAGCTAGCTTCACCTTGATCATCAAAAACATCAACAAAACCGATCGTGACATCATTAAGCCCTTGTACCGACAATATTGTCGTCCACAAATATTGAGTTATAGTATATTAACAATAAAATTGAATGTCAATGTCATTTTATCTATTTTAATTGAATACCTGATTTTTGTGAAATTTTCTCGTTTGGTAACTAAAGATATAAACAGTTAAACACACATATGCATGAGTGCCAGAGTGCTATATGCTATATATGACTTTTGTGCATTGTGATAAATTATTAGCATACTTTTTTCTAAAATAAATTTTGAATTTATGTCATTTAGTCATAACTGTTTAATTAATAATATCAGAAAACATAGTGGTTATGTTCTTCCTTTTATTAACATATTGCGTTAATCTTAAGGACTAGTATTTGAGATAAAATTAAGGACCCACGAGATGTTAATTTTTGTCGTTTTGTAGATATTTTTTATTTTAGTTTTGGAACATAGCTTGGTGAGAGCCAAGTAGGATAGAAGAAGACAAAAATAATAAAAGTAGAAAAATTATTACAAGAATAGAAAAAAAAACAAATGTAAATAAGACGGAAATGACCAAATTTAAATAAATTAAAAAGAAATTGAATGGGGTAGTCTTTCCCCTTTGTTAAGATGGCAGTGGAAAAGAGAATCATCCAGTCTCTCCTCGCTTTTCATTGGTTCCCAATATTGATTCAATGTTTGATCCATTTAAAGTAATGTTTTTATATAAAAAAAAGTAAAAGAAAACTGTAATTATTTCCTTTATAAAATTCGTACACTTAATCAACGGGTTCGTCGAAACTTATCATATGGGCCCTTGATTATGACTTACGTGAAAGATGAATGTTAAAGAAAAAAAAAATAGATTCGGGAGTGATTATCAGCTACTACTAATCATGTTGTGTATATTATATGCTGTATCTTTATGTACATAGTATAGAATGTCAAATTTGTCTTTAGATTGATCAAGGGATAAGAACTAAGTTTGTCATTTACTGAGAAGCCAAAAAAACAGTAGAGGCTTAAATAGGTCGCGAAAAGGCAAATGGTGTTCGGAAAGTTAGCAAAGTTTGGTCATTACACTTGTAATTGTGTTCTTTTCCGGAAAATGACATTTTTTATTCAACGAGAAAGGCGATTACGTTTTCTTTCAATTAACAATTCAAATATTTTAGACATATCATCTCTCTCTTTTTTTAGACATCGATATCATGTTGGTTTACCATTTATTTGTCAAAATCGCTCATCAGTACATGGTCGTAAAAAAAGTTTATATCAATATATTTTAATTTATCAGTTTAATCTAAATTCTTACTTTTTATTTCATTTTTTTTAACAACATGCATGCATCAGTATATTATTTAAAACTTTTGGTTAACAATCCGAAAGAACCGAGTTAAGCTTAATTATTAGCATTTTTTATTATTTATAACGTCAGTACTAAATTACGAACCGTCAGTAAATTAAAAATTTTAAGTTCAGACCAACTACATAGACGAAGCGGTATCTCCTTAACCAATTTTTAATTTTTACAAAAGGTGAAAACGGTACAAACTATTAATTTCGAAATTTCTTTTGTTAACAATAGATACAAAAGAACTGCACGTGTGTTGGACATCAATGTTTGAATGCCTTCTTTTATAAGATATAGGTCTGAACTTCCTTGCCATCTAAATTACAAATTAGCATAAATCTATATTATTTTGGAATTATATATATATATATATTGGTTTTAATTGCATGAACAGAAAGGATTGCAAAGAAAACTATTTTAATTGCAACAAAACATCATGGCAGGATGTCTTCATAAGATATTCAGAACACAATCCATGCTTATATACCAGAGATTTTAATTAGATTATACGATACGTTAAGTGTATAGTTTTTTTCTTTCTACTACACGTCAAAATTCTATTTTTATTAATAAAGAGTAAGATAATTAAGACACATTCATAGCAGATTTTACGGAACTACTGTTTCGTAGATGTATAATCTGTTTTCTCTTTAGAATTTTTTATTGTCTACAAGATGATTTAACAATTGCAAGAACCCACAGCTACCTACCACGTAAAACATATTGACACAACAGTAAAAAAAAAGAAAAATGCATAACGTGGATACTGGTGTAGTGCATCTAAAATTTATGCCCCCCAAAAAACAAAACCATATGAATTATAGTAAATAATATTTTTGTTAATTTACATTTTCCAATTTGGCGGTAGGTTACTTTGAATATAATACTGATCGGACTATAACAGATTGAAGACACACAAACAAAACATAATGCATGTGGTTATGTCAGGGGAAAAATCGTCCTTCACAGATATGATCCAAACATTGGAGAATAAACGAAACTGAAAAACCTTTTAAAACGCTGGCGTATTATTTTTCTAAAAACTTTTACGATTAAATCAGTAATTTCAAACAATAGTAACTGTTTGGAAGAGTCGAGATTTCACCTTTAGCAAAAAATAAAATAAAATAAGAGTCGAGAAATCAAAATAGTTGGCAGTTAAGTTATAAGCAAGGATGATGTGATGGTCTTGGATTAATTAGTTTAATTAAACAGTAATTGGGCATTTACTCATGAAAAAGTAAACGTTATTTAGAGATTGGTTTTCCTCCTTATAAATTTATAATATAATTCGCATAATGTCCATATCTTTTTTGGGGAAATTGTTGAATATGACTCAAAATTTGAGTTTAAATGCAAAACTAGATCCCTTATTGTATGTTTGACAAAAATAACTCACAAAGATTGTGAAATTACAACATTAACCCTTTTGACCAAACAAAAAAAACGCCGCCGCAATTACTGTTTTATCCCCGAGAAGTCTACTCGAGCTCGAGTAGACTTCTCGAGTAAACTTCTTGGAGAAGTCTACTCTATAATAGTTTGTTTACAATTAATTTTAAAAATCATGAAAAATATTTTGATAAAAAGATTAGATCCATAACATAAATATATATATTTTTACACCTATTAAAAATAAAAATTAACACAAAATAATCAATTTAAATCATCATAAATAAATTAGGTTAGAAATGAATACTAAGTAGAATTCTCGAGTAGACTTCTCGGTTTCTCGAGTAGACTTCTTGGAGAAGTCTACTTACACGAATTTTTTTCTACATATATAAGGAGAGTTTAACCTAATTGTATTAACAATAAAGTCTCTCTCTATCTAAAAAACGCCTTTCTCTCTAGCCATGAATTTCTTCTCCTTCCTCTCTTGCTATCAATATCCTCTCCATCCTCTCTATCTTGCATTCAACCTCCTCTCACTTGCAGGTTATGGTAGTGGTAAGCAAATCTGAGATTTTGTGTTCCTCCTTTTGTTTGCTTTGTGTTCATATTGCAAATCTGAGCTTATTATTATAGATTTGAGCTTATTGTTGTAGATCTAAGTTTATTTTTGTAGATCTGAGTTTATTGTTGTATAAATTTTATAGATTTTGTTAATTTTTTTGTTATTATTGCAGAGCTAATTTTTTTTGATTTTTGTACAGATCTGAATGTTATAAATATAGTAGATTATTATTATAGATCCGAGCTTATTATTTTAGATTTGAGCTTATTGTTGTAGATCTAAGTTTATATTTGTAGATCTGAGTTTATTGTTGTATAAATTTTATAGATTTTGTTCTAGATCTAAATTTTTTGTTATTGGTGCAGAGCTAAATTTTGTTGATTTTTTTGCAGATCTGAATGTAGACTTCTCGAGTAGACTTCTCGATATTGAGCAGACTTCTAGAGTAGATTTCTCGATCTCGAGCAGACTTCTCAAGCAGACTTCAGTTGCATACATAATTTTCAGAGATTTTAGTTTACTAGTAATTTCTTATGCCAGTTTTAAGATTTATAATTAGTGATCCTTAAATGTTTGTTTGTTTAGAGGGTTATTTTCTATGTAATATTGAATTGCATTGAATGTTTTGTATCAAATTCCTAAATTATCTATGTTTATCTATTCTACAAAATAGACTTCTCCTGTCTCGAGTAGACTTTTTAAAGACATTAATTTTACATAACTTATAAGTGATTCAGAGGGACATTTCTCCCATTTATATCATATAACTTGTCAACCGAGTAGACTTCTCTTGTCTCGAGTAGACTTCTCCTGTCTCGAGTAGACTTCTAAAAGACTTTAATTGTACCGGGTAGACTTCTCTTGTCTCGAGTAGACTTCTCCTGTCTCGAGTAGACTTCTAAAAGACATTAAATTTACATAACTTAAAAGTGATTCAGAGGGACATTTCTCTCATTTATATCATGTAACTTGTCAACTGAGTAGACTTCTCTTGTCTCGAGTAGACTTCTGAAGTAGACTTCTCATTGTCTCGAGTAGACTTCTTAAAGACATTAATTTTACATAACTTAAAGGTGACAACATTCTCCCTCCTTTTCTATTCGCCCTCCTTTGCCAACATTCACCAAGAAGCTCATGTGTGCAACCATCTCTTAAGAACAACATTCGCCCTTCTTTGCTATTATCCACCTCGAACTGCCACATTGATTCACTCTTAACCCATTCTCCATAAACAGCGGGTATGTGAGTCATTCTCTGTGAAAAAGAACAAAATCCAAACCACATTAGACATCAAAATTGCATAAGTAGACTTCTCTGAAAGTCGGATGAAGTCTATATAGTAGACTTCTTAGTCTACTCTAGAAGTCTACTATAAGCTAAGTATCATATAAAACATGAAAACTCATTCGACTATACCTATAATATATAAACATGCAAAACTTATACATAAGCAAGAAAACTTAATAACAAAAGCTTAGGATCACAAAAATCTTAAAAATTCGTTAAATATTGTATAAAAATGATTTTTTTAAAAAATAAGAAAAGTAGACTTCTCGGATAAAAGTAGACTTCTCGCAGGTTAGTTTTGCAATTGCCAAAATATTAGTAGACTTCTCTATGAAAAGTAGACTTTTCAGAGAAGTCTACTTTCGTAAGTAGACTTCTCGCAGGTCATTTTTGCAATTGCAAAATATTTGACTTTTTGGTCAATTGCAAAAATGACCTGCGAGAAGTCTACTTACGAAAGTAGACTTCTCAGAGAAGTCTATTTTGCATAGAGAAGTCTACTCTACAAAGTCAAAGGTTGGTCAATTGCAAAAATGACCTGCTTCTAAAGAAGTCTACTCGAGAAGTCTACTCTATTTTTTTGTTATCAAAGGAAATGGAGTAGACTTCATTCAGACCAAAAGAAGTCTACTTTTTCATGCGGTCAATTGCAAAACTAACCTGGGCGTTGACTAGTAGACTTCATTCGGACCGAGAGAAGTCTACTTTCAGAGGATTTTCGTAAATACGTGAGGAAGATGAGGATTAATTGGTCATTTGGATTTCCGAAAATAAAAGAAATTAATTAAAAATAATGACAATTTCGTAAATAACTGAAACTATGAAGGATTATTTGGACACAAAATAGCAAATGTTGGGAAAATGATTTTTGTGGTTTAGATTTGCAATTTAAATCAAATTTTAAGTCATTTTTACAAGAATCCCATTTTTTTTTGTTTTAGTTTGTATTTTCTTTTTCTTATGCGAGTGTGGTTGTCACGTATCTCTCATATATTTATTTTCTCCAAAAGTATTTTTTGGTGTCTAATATATTTATTCTCAAAATATATTACATACGAAAGTCTTTCCATATATATTTCTTGTGGAAAATTTAAAGACGATAAGCTATTTTGTTCTTTACTGCAGTTAGCTAGATATTGATTGTAGAGGACAACATTGGCCCTTTCTATTTTTGTTCCTTCTTTTGTCCGAGCCAAAAACACTCCTCTTTATGTCTCCTCCTTTTACAATTATAATTTCAATCAATCAACACTTAATTGACCACAGCCGCAAGAAAAACAAAAAGTAATCTGTAGTAGCAAAAATATTTATGCATAATTTTTAATTTTTATAGTTGTGTATATAACTTTATTGATATAATTTAAAAGACTTTTTAATATTATTTTGACGATGACTGAAGATAATCAGTAAGCGTGTGATGACGAAATTGTTTGATATACTTATTCCAGTGACCATGGAATTAACCAAATCAACAAAAACAAAAGCAAATAATTAGTCAAATAAAAACATTTGTTTCTTTCTTTACTTTGCATACAGTTTATCTAACTGAATAAGGTCTAATAATTTTCACATCTTATCACTTTCTTTAATTCAGTTTTTTCCTCTTCTAAATTACAAATGTCTAACTTCTGATACGAAGACAATATATATATCACAATACCTCAACTTCGATTTGAATTATATATAGTTTGACAACCCATCATGTGTGTATATCTCTTATCTTGCATAAATCAAATAATATATTTTCTTAGAAAAGAAGGAAATGGCGGGACCTCCATATTTTTCTAGAGGTTTGGTTTGTTCGTATTGTATTAATCGAATAAATTAGTCGAATAACCAATACGAGAGCACCAAAACAAGAGCTTTTTAACTTATGCTTTTGCCTCCTCTTGATCCATCTGGACTCTACCACTATAAATAAACTCGCTAACTCTTCCTTTATCTTCCACCACAAAACATCACATATCTCATAAGAAAAAATACACAAAAACATCTATCAAAGGTTTTATAAAAACAATTATCTTGCAAGAACAAGATGCCTACAATGTTAACAGATGTCTTTAGAGGCCATCCCATTCACCTCCCACACTCTCACCAACCTGACTTCACATCCCTCCGTGAGCTCCCGGATTCTTACACGTGGACCCCCAAAGACGATCTCCTCTTCGCCGCAGCTCCTTCCCCTCCGGCCACCGGTGAAAACATCCCTCTCATCGACCTGAACCATCCCGACGCGGCAAACCAAATCGGCGGTGCATGTAGAACTTGGGGTGCGTTCCAGATCGCGAACCACGGCGTGCCTTTGGAACTTCTCCAAGGCATTGAGTTTCTCACCGGTAGTCTTTTTCGGCTACCTGTCCAACGCAAGCTTAAGGCTGCTCGGTCAGAGACAGGTTTCTCCGGCTACGGCGTCGCTCGTATCTCATCTTTCTTCAATAAGCAAATGTGGTCCGAAGGTTTCACCATCACCGGTTCCCCTCTCAACGACTTTCGTAAACTCTGGCCCCAACATCACCAAAACTTCTGGTATATATACGCTCAATCTTTTATCTTTATACTTATATCGTCGTGTATTAGATATATACATATTGGTTGGGTAGTAATAACAGAAGCAACCGAAATTTTGCCATGTCGTTAGAGTTTAGTGAACTTAAAATTTAAGAGTTAAGTGCACAAATGAAAGTGGACCCACCTCAAGATTTGAAGATATATTTCTTTTAATCGTATCGGAGAAAACAAAAAGCCCAACTTGTTTTCCGTTTTTTTTCTTCTATAGTATATTTATTCATGGTTGTACGAATATTTGGTGCAAATTGTGTATTAAATCTCATCTGTACTAATTAATGGATAAAATACGTTTGTGGTTAACAGCGACCTCGTTGAAGAGTACGAGGAACAAATGCAAAAGTTGGCATCGAAGTTGATGTGGTTAGCACTAAATTCACTTGGCGTCAGCGAAGAAGACATTGAATGGGCCAGTGTCAATTCAGATTTAAACTGGGCCCAATCTGCCTTCCAGCTAAATCACTACCCGGTTTGTCCTGAACCGGACCGGGCTATGGGTCTAGCCGCCCATACGGACTCCACCCTCCTAACCATTCTCTACCAGAACAATACCGCCGGTCTACAAGTCTTCCGTGATGATCTTGGCTGGGTCACCGTGCCACCGGTTCCGGGGTCGCTCGTTGTCAACGTGGGTGACCTCTTTCAGATTCTATCCAACGGACTGTTTAAAAGCGTGCTTCATCGCGCTCGGGTAAACCAAACCAGATCCCGGTTATCCGTAGCTTTCCTTTGGGGTCCACAATCTGATACCAAGATATCACCAGTACCAAAACTGGTTAGTCCTGTTGGATCGCCTCTATACCGATCGGTCACATGGACAGAGTATCTTCAAACAAAAGCAACTCACTTCAATAAAGCTCTTTCAATGATTAAGAATCACAGAGAGGAATAGTCATATCTGTGATCGGCTAGTTTAGTTTGATTAATAAAAAATGTTGTAAATTAGTTAATGTCCTTAACTGTATTTGAATCGCATTCACAAAAAATAAACAAATAACTGGCACTTCTCTCGAATCGACCCATGACATGTTGCCACTAATGAGAATCACATTTTAAAAATTAAATTTTGCAATTATGCGTTGAGGGTCCAAGAAATTCTATGATTGAAACATTAAAAAATCAATTTTATAGACAAACTACACGGTGTTATTTTCAGAATCCTACACAAATCATTTTGTTTGATTGCTATTTGTCACATTGTCCGAAAATAAAATGACAGAGCACATCTAAGGTGAGGCTATGTCTACTCTAAAAAGAAAATGAAAATGACCAAAACATATACATTATACTATCTTATCTTAATTATACAAGCAATATCTTCTGTCTCGATGTGTGCAGCATAATATGGCCCATGTTTATGGATTTTTCGTGTTGAATTGAAATTGATTAGAAATAAATCAAACTATTTCGTATAATGGAGACTTGAAGTTGAGAGTCCTTTTATTTGCTAAAAAGAAAATAAATGTGGACTCATTTTTTAATTTCCACAACCAACACTGAAAGAAAAGGAAAAAAATTGAAAGTATCATTGGGTTTTTAAGGCCCCATGATAGTATAAACAAGGTCTACTTTCCATTTTAATTCTTTGCAAAATGATTTATACAAAGTACAAACACACAATAGTTTCACTGGTCAAGGAACCAAATAAGTCCAAAAAGACCCCCCAAAAAAAGACATGGACTTAACAAAGCAGACATCTCACTATAAAAAGACGACGAAAGGGATGTAATTTGGTTGAAAATAATCAGGTTTGTTGTGTATGATTGTGATTAGGGTTCATACGCTTGTGATGCCACAATAGGCCTTGGTCATGGAACGGTGGGCCTTAAGATGAACCTCCAATGTTTCATAGAAATCAAGAAGTCCGTCATGGTGAAAAGGATTGTACGCTAAAGGATGGTCCTTGTCCACCATCTCCACTGGTGTCGATATCATCCCGTCTTGGAACGAGAAGAAACCAAACGAATACCTCGTTTCCACGCTCTCCATCTCCACCTTGTGGTAACACGCCTTGATTCTGTCGTTGCTCCACGCCTCATGATTTATTTTTGCGCACATGATTTGTCAGCGCATATTATATATATATATATATATGAACTAGTTGAATTGATTTGATAAAATTCTAGCTTACCATGATGGCGTCGCCTGCTATTACAGCAAACCGGGTTGGTGAAGGGTTAAAAGGATACCAAACATCCTCTTTCTCGGATTTCAACATGAGCCCTGTGATGTGGTTCTGATGGAGAATGGAGATGAAGCTCTTGTCCGTGTGAGAAATGAACTTCCTGTTGGGCTCTCCATTAGGGAGTTTTCTGTATTTGAGCAACCGAAGAAGGTACCGTGATCCTCTTATGTGTTTATCTGCGTACCTCTCTAGGTTATAGCTCTCGAAGAGCATCTTTATCACCAGTTGCTCCAGTTCCGCTTGCATTTTCGCATATGCGTGAACGGTTTCACTATAACATCGTCAACATGACATAGTTTTAGTGGCAGTTACAACATGATATAAATTATTTGATTGATATATAGTACCAGAAACGGTCGTTGTCATGGTCATTAGGCCACATGATACGGGAGAATCGGCGGCACTGTTGGATGTCGTTGACTTGGTCAATACCGAGACCTTCATGAACCGGTTGATCATCGGAGATCATGGAGATGTAGCCGTGTCCGGCCTTGTGGTTCTCGTTTTTTAGCTTGATTTCGGGAGGGAGATCGAGTAGTTCCTTGGCGGCCTCCAAAACTGACTGGTGGAGTTCTGTTGGAAAGCTGTTGTACTCAGCCACGAACCATCCATGGTGTTCCATGGCTTCACGGACGCTGTCCCTCGTCGAGTTCCACAGCTCTGTTCCCGGTTTCAGGTTCTTGTCGGAGAGGTTGATGATCGGAAGCTCTCGAGTTTCATTCCCACCCATTTAGCTATCATAGTTAGTTTAATCAGAAAAGAATTAGAAAAATCATACACTAATGTTATAAATGGTGTTCACAATATATGATCAAATTACAGAAATTTTACTCACTAATTCTAAGTGATATATTTCGTAATCAAAATTATTCGACGAGTTTGGGAAATATTATAGTTTATTTTTGTACGATAAATGTAGAATTTGATGATGTGTTTATACTTGAATTGAAATATGCTTCAGAGACAGCTTGTGTAGAATCATAGATGCTTTTCGTTGGCATTTTGTTTGAATCAGTTTTAAAATCCTCAATGTCGAGATAATTAAACACACACGTACTATTTTCGAGTCTTGTCATTTTCAACTTATTGGGCTATATGGCCCTACCCAAGTTAAATCAACCAAAGCCCAATATTTTACCCTCGTATCGATTGGGGGTCTAATCTAATTGGTCGAGACTGGTTTTGACATTTCCCAAGTTTCTACAACTGTGCAACCTTTGACTTTCTAAGCCGCCGACGTTGACCATCTTCTCTCTCTCTCACTTATTGTTTCTCTTGGTTGAATTTTGGAATCGATAAGAATAACGTCGATGGTCCTCCTCTTCGCTTTCCTTTTCTCCAAATGTTTACATTTCTTTTCTCACCTGAAAAGTCTGCACAGATGTGGTGGCGATGGCGGCGGCGGCAGTGGTCAGCCCCTCTCCTCCTTCTCCTCATCGTTGCCACTCTCCTCCCTTCCTCTTCCGCCATTGATTTCCTCTACAATTCCTTCAGCTCTGCAGTCAACAGAACTGACCTCATCCTCATCGAAGATTCCCGCGTAGACTCCACCGTAATCCGCCTCATCAACGAGTCCAATCAATTATCTTTAGGCCGAGTTTTCTACCCACAAAAGCTTCCAATTATACCCGATCCAACCCGAAACCCGACCCGACTCTCCTCTTTCTCCACTTCCTTCGTCTTCTCCGTTCTCCCTGACATACCCACCAGTCCTGGCTTCGGCCTCTGCTTCGTCCTCTCCAATTCCACCTCTCCTCCAGGCGCTATCGCCAGCCAAAACTTCGGTCTCTTCCCCCTGATACCCAGTCGACTCGCCGCTCCTCTCCTCGCCGTCGAATTCGACACCGGTGAGAACAACGAAGCCAACGACATCGACGGAAACCACATAGGGATCGACCTTAACAGCATCCTATCCACCAAATCCGAACCCGCCGGCTTCTACGATTCTGTTAATGGAAGCTTCGTCAGCTTAAATATGCGTAACGGACAGAACGTCCATGCTTGGATCGATTTCGATGGCCCCAATTTCGAGATCAACGTCTCGATTGCCCCCGCCGGTTTGCCTCGACCTCGCCGGCCTACGCTCACCTTCCGTGATCCGGTTATCGCGAATTATGTCTCCGCCGATATGTACGTCGGCTTCTCCGCCTCTAAAACGCGTTGGGTTGAAGCTCGGAGAATTCTAGCTTGGAGCTTGAGTGATACCGGATCTCTTCGAGAGATAAACACAACGAATTTGCCTGTTTTCTTCCTGAAATCTTCGTCGTCTCCTCTTTCAACTGGAACAATCGCCGGGATCGTTGTTGGTTGCGTTGTCTTCGTGGGTCTACTTGGATTTGCGGGTTACTTGTTGTGGAGGAAACTAATGAAAGAGGAAGAAGAAGATGAGGTCGAGGAGTGGGAGTTGGAGTTTTGGCCGCACCGCTTCAGCTACGAAGACCTTGCCGCCGCTACGGAGGTTTTCTCCAACGATCGGCTTCTTGGATCCGGTGGATTCGGTAAAGTTTACAGAGGAATTCTGCCGAACAACAATGAGTTAGCTGTCAAATGCGTGAACCACGATTCGAAGCAAGGGCTGAGAGAGTTCATGGCGGAAATCGAGAGCATGGGTCGGCTCCAGCATAAGAATCTGGTTCAAATGCGAGGATGGTGTCGCCGGAAAAACGAGCTCATGCTCGTCTACGACTACATGCCAAACGGAAGCCTCAACCAATGGATATTTGATAATCCTAAAGAGCCAATGCCGTGGCGGCGGAGGCGACATGTGATCAACGACGTGGCGGAGGGGCTTAACTATCTTCACCATGGGTGGGACCAAGTGGTAATCCACCGAGACATCAAATCAAGCAACATCCTTTTGGATTCCGAGATGCGTGGGAGGCTAGGGGACTTCGGCCTCGCCAAGCTGTACGAGCACGGTGGAGCACCCAACACGACGCGTGTGGTGGGTACGCTCGGGTATCTAGCGCCGGAGCTGGCGTCTGCGTCGTCTCCGACAGAGGCCAGCGACGTGTACAGCTTTGGCGTGGTGGTGCTGGAGGTGGTTTGCGGGAGGAGGCCGATAGAGTACGGGGAGGAGGAAGACATGGTGCTTGTGGATTGGGTTAGGGATCTGTACGGCGAAGGAAGGGTGGTTGATGCGGCTGACGAGAGAGTGAGGGGAGAGTGTGAGACGAGTGATGAAGTCGAATTGTTGCTGAAATTAGGGCTGGCTTGTTGTCACCCTGATCCAGCGAAGCGACCGACTATGAGAGAGATTGTATCACTCTTAATTAGCTCGCCACCGGAGGATTTGTTGAGTGGACTCACGCCGGTTGCCACTGACTCTGCCTCCGCACTCTCCTGAGTAGCTTTTTTTGGGTTTTGTGTTGTGACTTGTGACTTGTGAGAAAAGGTAAAGTTATTGAGTAATTGGATCTACAAAATTAATCAAACTCCAAAGTTTGCATGTTGGTCCATCATCCATGAGAATATAGGCCCGTTAATATTTGAGAAAGCCTATTTAGATTGCAAATGCTATTCCGGGATTTCCCGTTATTTGCGTTGGTGGGGTATATTTGATTTTTCGTTTAGGTTTTAAGTTTTTCAGGATGTCAAAAATCTCATTTAGATTTGAATTAAAAATATCTTATATAAAGTCAAAACATCTTACTAAATTTAACATAATTAATTAAATAGAATATAATTTTTAGTACATTTAAATGTATTTGTTTAATTAAAATAAAAAATTACGTTTTATTTGGGTTGGTGTCACAAATTGAGATTCGATCAGGCTTGGTTCGATTTTTCACTCATGAACCGGTATGAATTTTCTTAGAATTCCAGTTATATCTAAAATTCGGTTATGTCCGGTTTTTGGCTTACCCTTATAAAAAATTAGATGTCCCCAACGACCAATTTAATGTTCCACCTATAATTGATTTCAGTAGCCAATCGTACTGCTCCACCGAAGCTATTTTCTCGGATTGGAACGTTCTTATAGGTTGATATCGGTCGCTTTATTATTTGAGGAAATAAATAAACAGGGAAAAATGAACATTGACGAAAACAGGACGGTTTCGATAAAGTTGAAAAGATGCGACGAATATGGAAAGTTCCAAGAATATGGTTGTCTCGTTAGTTTTGAGGAAGCTAACGAGAAGAGTCGAAGACCAACTTTCAATTTATCTTCGTTGATTCATGGTCCAATAAGAATCTTCGATTATAATAAAATAAATAAATAGTTAACAGTCGAACTTAAATAGATAAAATTCAATATAATACTATCGGTTTAGGACTTAGGAGCAAGGGGCTGCAGGCTGCTAATGCTAATGCAACTTGACGAGAATCGTCAACGTTTAAACTCACTATTAATTAGTATTCAACTATTTACATTCGATTGTTTTCTTCACATTGATATTAACATGAGTTGTCATCTTGTTTTTTCACATTTAACTCTCTACGTTTTTTTACCGAAGACTTAATTTCCACATGCCAATCAATCTCCATGCAAATACAGCAACACCATATCTTAGCTACTTCTGTTAATTTTCAAGTAACTGGTTCTTTTTAAAACGTGCTCAATGTAGCATGTAATAAATTATAGGGTTAACGGTAAATTATGTGATGATGTTTTTCTCATAGTAGATTAGCGATACAAAATCGAATTTTTACCATTGACAGGATACAAATATGAATTAACGAATGACAGGATACAACTTACAAGTATGAATTAACGAATCCGATTTCACTTTTTTACTCGTAATAAAACAGTGTTTGGACCCTGTCTTTTTGTTTTGTAAAGATTTTCGTACCCAAATTTAAGTTTATGGTTGTATTTATTTGGACAAAGACAAAAAAAACTGTCTTCCAATATCACCACCGATGCATAAAAATATGGTTGAAAAGAACATGAATGTGTTCAAACCTTTAGGTATTCAGTTCACACTGTATTATGATTGTTGGCTGTTGAGAAAAGTTTAGACCTTAAGGTGGGATCAATTAATTACTTAATTGCTGTAAGAAAATAACATTATTTACTTAATTAATATCTAAAGCAGGGCTTCTTCTAGATTTCCCAGACAGAGTCACAGCTGACGTAAGCTTTTCTTTTTTTGTTATTGTAAATTCAAAGTACACAAGGAAAAAGCGTTGAACGTCAGTTTGTTCGTCACGTTCCGTCTCTGATTTTTCCACTTTTGTGAATGAAAAGACATGAACGTGCGTATTCACGAATAGTGAAATCTCCTCTGCCAAATAATGTGTATATATAGGAGAGCACAAAAGGCTATTTTATTTCATCTTACATCTTACTTCTTCAATTTCTCTTTAAATCTTTTTCTTTCATAGGTTTGAAGAACTTATTCTTTAATTCTTGATCTGACGTAATCAAAAACAAAAAGAGGAGAAGAGAAAAAAAGAAAAAGGCTTTGTTTTCTGGGATTTACTAATCCGGGAAAAAATGGAGGGAACTAGTTTTCAGAAAGCGAGTAACAGTTTGAGAAGAAACTCGTCGGTGTGGAAGAGAGATTCAGGAATGGAGATTTTCTCGAGGTCGTCTAGAGAAGAAGACGACGAAGAAGCTTTGAGATGGGCTGCTCTAGAGAAGCTCCCCACTTTTGATCGTCTCAGGAAAGGAATCCTCACGGCCTCACATGGCGGAGCCATCAACGAGATCGATATTCAGAAGCTTGGATTCCAAGATACGAAGAAACTGCTCGAGAGGCTCATCAAAGTCGGCGACGACGAGCATGAGAAGCTCCTCTGGAAACTCAAGAACCGTATCGATAGGTACAAAAAACTTTGATAAACTAGTTTCCAATCGAAACAGAAGAGCTCTGTTTTGTTTGTTCTGTTTTGTTTGTTCATCTGGGAACTAAATTTAATTGCTAAATGGCAGAGTTGGAATCGATCTTCCGACAATAGAAGTTCGGTTTGATCATCTGAAAGTCGAAGCAGAGGTTCATGTCGGAGGCAGAGCTTTACCCACGTTCGTTAATTTCATGTTTAATTTCGCAGATGTGAGAATGCTTCTTTTACTTCTATTTCATTTATATTTCAACAAAAAAAAAATATCTAAGAGTCTATCTTTCCATAATATTAACAGAAGCTCCTGAATTCTCTGCACCTTCTTCCCAACCGGAAGAAGAAGTTCACTATACTCAACGACGTCAGCGGAATCGTTAAGCCCGGCAGGTGACTTTCAGATTCCGTTTAATTATTCCAAGAAATTAAAAACCTGTTAGTTATTATTACTATATTGAGAAAATGTTAAAATAATTGACAAAAAAAAACTTTGAATTCTTCAGGATGGCTCTGCTATTGGGTCCTCCAAGTTCTGGAAAAACGACCCTCTTGCTTGCCTTGGCGGGAAAGCTTGATCATGAACTAAAGGTACAATCTTTATCTCTCTGTTTCAGCTTCATGTTAACGTGTGGCTTTTTCTCTTTTAACTATGATTGTTTGTGTAAAACCGGAATCAAATGTAAATATCATTCATTGCTCTCTGTAGGAAACTGGGAGAGTGACATACAATGGTCATGGGATGAATGAGTTTGTGCCACAAAGAACAGCTGCGTATATCGGTCAAAACGATGTTCACATCGGTGAAATGACTGTTCGAGAGACTTTTGCTTACGCAGCTCGCTTCCAAGGCGTTGGTTCGCGTTATGGTGAGTTTTAACATTTTCAAGGTTTCTATTTTTCTTTCTCAAAACATTAAAATTTGGTATGTGGATTTTTCTGAAAATTGAAGTTTTTGTTGGTGCCTTAGATATGTTGACGGAATTGGCAAGAAGAGAGAAGGAAGCAAACATCAAACCTGACCCTGATATTGATGTCTTCATGAAGGTTAGCTATATTACTTGCCTAAAAACTTCAACTTTGTGGAAATTTTAAAATAACATTCTCATGGGTTATAACTTCATTATTCCAAATATAGGCGACGTCAACAGCAGGTGAAGAAACAAATGTGATGACAGATTATATTCTCAAGGTATGGTTTCATACGAACTTTTTATAAGAGATGTCAAAATTAAGTCTTATGCTTGAAAAATATAATCTCTTTTGTAAATTTTACAGATCTTAGGGCTTGAGGTATGCGCAGACACTATGGTCGGTGATGATATGCTGAGAGGTATCTCCGGAGGACAAAAGAAGCGTGTTACTACTGGTAAGACTTTGTGCAAAGAATATAACCTTTTTCTTTGAATTCATTCTTCTTTGGATTTACGTTGATGGTGTGTTTGTTTATATGTAGGTGAAATGCTTGTTGGACCGTCTAGGGCTCTGTTCATGGACGAGATATCGACTGGTTTAGATAGCTCAACGACGTACCAGATTGTGAACTCACTCAGAAACTACGTTCACATCTTCAACGGGACAGCTCTGATCTCTCTCCTTCAGCCTGCGCCTGAGACGTTCAATCTCTTCGATGATATCATTCTCATTGCAGAAGGCGAGATCATCTACGAGGGCCCTCGTGATCATGTCGTGGAGTTCTTTGAGACCATGGGATTCAAATGCCCTCCAAGAAAAGGCGTCGCTGATTTCCTTCAAGAAGTAAGGCTACCTTGTTTCATAAATACATAAGCATATCCGCGGTTTTGTTTCATGTCTCATACTAAAATGAGCGAACTACTCTTGCAGGTGACTTCAAGGAAAGACCAAATGCAGTATTGGGCACGACCTGATGAGCCTTATAGGTTCATAAGAGTGAGGGAGTTTGCAGAGGCGTTTCAGTCATTCCATGTTGGGCGGAGAATAGGAGATGAGCTCGCTTTGCCCTTTGACAAGAAGAAGAGCCATCCGGCTGCTCTAACTACAGACAAGTATGGAGTTGGGATTAAGGAACTTGTGAAGACCAGCTTCTCCAGAGAATACTTACTCATGAAAAGAAACTCCTTTGTTTACTATTTCAAGTTCGGACAAGTAAGTGTACACAAAACTCTTCTCTCATATGTAATGAAAAATCTCTTTGGACAGATTGATAAATTTTTTGTTGCTTTGCTTCTATGTGTGTTTACAGCTGCTGGTTATGGCATTTATGGTAATGACGCTGTTCTTTCGGACGGAGATGCAAAAGAAGACAGAGGTGGATGGGAGTCTCTACACGGGAGCCTTGTTCTTCATCCTGATGATGCTCATGTTCAATGGAATGTCAGAGCTTTCAATGACCATTGCAAAACTTCCTGTGTTTTACAAACAAAGAGATCTCCTCTTCTACCCTGCTTGGGTTTACTCTCTGCCTCCTTGGCTCCTCAAGATCCCTATAAGCTTCATCGAAGCCGCTCTCAGTGCATTTATCACTTATTACGTCATCGGCTTTGACCCCAACATTGGAAGGTAACATATACACGCCATTGACACCAAACAACTATAGATGGAAATTTTGGAGGAACAGCTAAGAAATGCTTATGGTTTCTTTTCGGTTTGTTGCAGGCTGTTTAAGCAGTATATCCTGCTCGTGCTCATGAACCAGATGGCTTCAGGATTGTTTAAGATGATGGCGGCTTTGGGAAGAAACATGATCGTTGCAAACACATTTGGTGCATTTTCGATGCTTGTCTTCTTTGCCTTGGGTGGTGTTGTACTTTCACGAGGTATGTGTAACGTGTTTATGCTGATGCATATGCACTTTTACTTAGCATACTAATATCAAAAACTCATCATTTTTAAACTTCTCATTAACAGACGATATCAAGAAGTGGTGGATATGGGGTTACTGGATCTCCCCAATCATGTACGGACAAAACGCGATTATGGCCAATGAGTTCTTCGGACACAGCTGGAGTCAAGTAAGTACCAACCTCCCATGTCTACTACATATTTTACATAAATCATTTTTTTTCCCCAAGGTTTTGGTATTTCTTTTAGACAAGACGTCAAGACTAATAGTTAAATTGTATTACAGGCTGTCCCAAATTCAACAGACACACTTGGAGTCACTATCCTCAAGTCTCGTGGGTTCTTACCCCATGCGTACTGGTATTGGATCGGAACTGGAGCCTTACTCGGATTCGTTGTGTTGTTCAACTTGGGTTTCACGCTGGCTCTGACTTTTCTGAACTGTATGTAATCAAATCAGTTTTGCTTCATCACATCTTCTGATACAAAACAGTGTTTTTACTTTTTAACCTGTGAACTTTCTTTGTGTACACAGCCTTGGGAAAGCCTCAAGCTGTTTTGATGGAAGAGCCTGCGAGTGATGGGCAGAACACGAGAGACGAGACAGAACTCCAGTCTACTCAGACAGGAGAAGCCAACACCAATAAGAAAAGAGGAATGGTGCTTCCATTTGAGCCACATTCGATCACCTTCGACAATGTTATATACTCAGTTGACATGCCCCAGGTAATATCCTTGGTCGAGGATTTCGCTATCATCAATCCAAGAAACTTCATACTGATGTTTTGTCATGGATTCTTTCACACAGGAAATGATAGAGCAAGGCACACAAGAAGACAGACTTGTCCTGTTGAAAGGTGTCAATGGTGCATTCAGGCCAGGCGTGCTTACGGCTCTCATGGGTGTCTCCGGTGCTGGCAAAACCACTCTGATGGATGTTCTCGCCGGAAGGAAAACCGGTGGTTATATTGATGGCAACATCACCATTTCCGGATACCCTAAGAATCAACAAACATTTGCCCGTATCTCAGGGTATTGTGAGCAAACCGATATCCATTCCCCACATGTCACTGTTTACGAGTCCTTGGTTTACTCAGCCTGGCTCCGGTTACCTAAAGAAGTCGATTCAAACACAAGAAAGGTTAGTCTGAGATAATATCATCTTCCAAGAGTCAAATGAGGAAAAGCGAAATAATAATACTAACAATTTTGTTGTTGTTGTTTTGGTGCAGATGTTTATAGAGGAAGTGATGGAGCTGGTGGAGTTAACGCCGCTAAGGCAAGCACTAGTGGGACTACCTGGCGAGAGCGGTTTGTCAACGGAGCAAAGAAAGAGACTGACCATTGCGGTGGAGCTGGTTGCAAACCCTTCCATCATCTTCATGGATGAACCTACTTCAGGATTAGATGCACGAGCTGCTGCCATCGTTATGAGGACTGTGAGGAACACGGTCGACACAGGCAGAACCGTCGTCTGCACCATTCACCAGCCTAGCATCGACATATTCGAAGCCTTTGATGAGGTCTTTAAAAATTACTTTCAACACACACACAAAAAGAGATCTTTAATCATTTGCTAACATGTTTGGGTATGTGTATATATGCAGTTGTTCTTACTGAAGCGTGGAGGTGAGGAGATCTACGTTGGACCTCTTGGCCACGAATCAAGCCATTTGATCAACTACTTTGAGGTAATACATAAGACAGAGATAATCCACATCATACCAAAGCAAACATGGACTGAATATGTTAACTTGTACAACAGAGTATTCAAGGAATCAGCAAGATCACAGAGGGGTACAACCCAGCAACCTGGATGCTTGAAGTTTCAACCACTTCTCAAGAAGCTGCTTTAGGAGTCGATTTCGCACAACTCTACAAAAATTCAGAGCTTTATAAGTAAGTAGTATAGTCACAGTCAAGAAGGTAGACAATTTACAGAATGAATCTGATGATCTCACCAACATAACTTTCTCCTCTCTTTTGTAGGAGAAACAAGGAGCTAATCAAGGAGCTAAGCCAGCCAGCTCCGGGATCAAAAGATCTGTATTTCCCGACACAGTATTCGCAATCGTTCTGGACGCAATGTATGGCTTCTCTATGGAAACAACACTGGTCCTACTGGAGAAACCCGCCTTACACCGCCGTGAGATTCCTCTTCACAATCGGCATTGCTCTCATGTTCGGCACCATGTTCTGGGACCTTGGAGGCAAAACGTAATGCAACAAAAGATGACCTTGACTCGATATTTTTTCCTGATAAAATTATAAGCTCACTGTTGACAATAACCCAACCTTGCAGGAGAACGCGACAGGATCTATCCAATGCGATGGGCTCGATGTACACAGCTGTTCTCTTCCTCGGATTACAGAACGCCGCCTCAGTGCAACCAGTCGTCAACGTCGAGAGAACAGTCTTTTACCGTGAACAAGCCGCCGGAATGTACTCCGCCATGCCGTATGCTTTCGCTCAGGTACTAATCCGAAATAGGAGATTCACGATTTTCCGATCCAAAAACCCTGTAATACTCATGCAATTATTCTCCAGGTCTTCATCGAGATGCCATACGTCCTCGTGCAAGCGGTGGTGTACGGTCTCATTGTGTACGCCATGATAGGATTCGAGTGGACGGCGGCGAAGTTTTTCTGGTATCTCTTCTTTATGTACGGATCACTCTTAACTTTCACATTCTACGGCATGATGGCTGTGGCCATGACGCCTAACCACCACATCGCCTCCGTCGTCTCCTCCGCTTTCTACGGCATTTGGAATCTCTTCTCCGGCTTCCTCATCCCGCGTCCGGTAAGCCACCAAAATCTCGAAAGTACCCTTATGTAACTATTATTAACTAATTTCAAAATGGGCCTTAAACCTATTTTAATATTACGTTTTGACCCTAAACTTTGTTTTGGTTCAAAAACAGATTATGCCTGTATGGTGGGAATGGTACTACTGGCTGTGCCCAGTTTCATGGACACTATACGGACTAATCACATCACAGTTCGGTGATATTACGGAACCAATGGCAGATGGTACGAGCGTGAAACAATTCATTAGAGATCTTTACGGATTTAGAGAAGGTTTCTTGGGAGTGGTTGCAGCCATGAACGTCATCTTCCCATTGGTCTTTGCCATCATCTTTGCTGTTGGAATCAAGTCTTTCAATTTCCAAAAACGATAAACAGTTTCTCTTATTATTTGTAATTTATACATTTTGCGTTCTGTTTCCTGTAACACAAATAAGACCACATTTTTTTGTTTGTTTATAAGCTATTCTTTTTCTATTTGTAATGCCAGAAAAGGGTGATCACTATATTAGATTGAATCTCTATAGCTAATAATGTTTACAAATACAGAGTAATTCCTATTTCATAAGAAAAACGTTACAGACAAAACAAAAGCCTAATATAATCCAGGTTTCCTGTAATAACATTAACAATCCCTTGATGTATGTGTTCCTTCTTTATCATTCTAAGCTCCACATGAACATTCTCCATCTTTAAATTGGTGGAAAAGCTCAGCATCTCTAACAGAGATCTCTCTTCTCACTGTTTTGGTGATGAACTTCACTGTGTCATGGCAACTCTCGCACATATTGAGATTCTTTGTCACCCAAATCGGCATTCCTGGGACCGTGTTGATCAGACCAAAAGCAATGGCCTTTCTCTCGCTATGCCCGCAGAATATCTCATCTCTCGAAATCTCAGTCTCATCCCTAGAGCTAGATTCTGAACTTGTAGTAATCCCAACTTCACTCATTTTCTCATAGAACCCCTCTAAAACTGTGTTGATCTCTTTCGTTTGGGGATGGTACTTGTCATCGCTAAGAAAGGCATGAACTTTACCCTTTACTTCAACCCAACTGCATCCTGCATCAACGGTTAGCCCGTTGTCTTTCATCATTCTTCTCATTTTCGCAACTTCTCTCCATTTGCCACAATCAGCATACAGATTACATAACAGAATGTAATAGCCAACACTTTCCTTGTCCAGCTCAAATATACGCTGCGCTGATAGCTCGCCGAGTTTAATGTCGCGGTGAATCCTGCACGCGTTAAGCAAGGCTCCCCATACCGCCGGATCTGGTGATACTGGCATTCTCTGAATAAACTTGTGCGCTTCTTCTAACTCGCCTGCACGGCCAAGACAATCAACCACGCAAGCATAGTGCTTCAAGTTTGGGGTAACACCATAGTTATCCTCCATTCTGCTAAAGTACATCAAACCTTCTCTCACCATTTGGGATTTGCTACAGCCACATAGCAGTGAGATGAATGTAATCTCATCTGGTCTTACTCTTGACTTAACCATCCTGTCAAATAGCTCCACCACCACCGACCCTTGACCCCGTTCTGAATATCCGGTTAGAAGAATGTTCCATGATGAGACATCTTTTTTCTGTGAGTTGAACTGATTCCAAGCAATGTTCATTCTCCCGCACCGAACATACATGTCTAAGAGTGCATTTGGAAGAAAATCATCAAGCCCCACTCCTGTTCTCAGCACATGGGCGTGAATCTCTTTCCCACACATCAAAGCTCCGATTCTGGCACAGGCTGCTAACGCAGCTGTCAACGTTATTGCATTTGGCTGCAGCGTCATTTTCATCTGCCGGAAGAATATCAAGGCCTCAAAACACCGGTTGTTGAGCCGAAGCCCTGCAATGATCGATGTCCAAGATATTACGTTCTTGCGAGGGATGTTGTGGAAGATGTCCAAGGCCCTATCAATGCATTTGCACTTTGAGTACATGTTAATGAGATTGTTTGCAACAATCACATAGGATATGAGCCTTGCCTTAATCGCAAGCTTATGGAGCTCAACACCTGTGTCAATATCACCTAGAGTAGCGCAAGCAGATAGAACAGCAGCTACTGCAATCTCATCTGGCTTCACGCAATCTTGATCCATCATTCTGTAAGTGTCTATGGCCTTCTCGGGCAGAAAGTTATACTCGTAGCCTGAAATCATAGTGGTCCATGACACAATGTCCTTGCGCTCCATTCTGGTGAAAACTTTTTCAGCTTCACGCCATGACCCAGCGTTTAAGTACATCTGAGTCAAAGAGTTGCAGACAGATATATCAACAGCGAAACCCGTGCTAATCACATAAGCATGGATCTCCCTTTCCAACCTCCCATCTCCAAGAAGCTCACAAGCAGAGATAACACTGGTCATGGTCATCAAATCAGGATCAACCGAAAGCACACGCATAGCAAAGAACAGCTTCAGGCCTTCATGACACATCCCGTTCTCGAAATACCCAGAGATCATTGCGTTCCATGAGATTATATCTCTCCTAGGCATTCTATCAAAAAGCAGCCTCGCGCTCTTTACATCGCCACACTTCACATACATAGTAATCAAAGCGTTGACCACATCAATATCCAGTTCGTATCCGTACCGAACCACGTGAACGTGAACCTCTCTTCCTCGAGCAAGATCAGGTATACCTCCACAGGTTCTCAATACACAGGGGAACGTATAGACATCAGGTTTGACCCCACCAACCCACAACATCCTATGATACAAACACATCGCCTCGTCGAAATAGCCTTGCTTTGCGTAGCCACCGACCAACACGTTCCAAGAAAACAAGTTTCTCTCAGACATTTTGCCGAAAACATACCAGGCATCGACCAAATTACCGAACCTCACAAACATAGCGAGAAACGCGTTACCGAGATCAACACCAAGGCTGCTCATGGAGTTTAGAGCAATAGAATAAACCTTGGAGCCTTCGTCTTGTGCTCTCTTCCACTCGCACAGCCTGACCAAAGCCACATACGCATCTTCGTCTACCGAAATCCGCAACTCCTGCATAGAATTCAGAAGCTTCATAGCTTCCTCCAGCTTCCCGTTCGCGCAGAGGCCATGTAACTGAGAATTCGAAAAGTGGGTACTGCTAGAACTCGAGCTAAGAACTGATAATCCTTGAGATTTTCTCAAGAAAAGTTTCCGAATTCCGAAATTCCAGTAGAAATTAACGTTTCTATGCTTATGAGCTTTGCTCTGGAAAGATTTCGACTTGCCTGGATTGAGATAAAAGTGAGGACTTTGAGCAGAAGACGCCATTGTCTGAGAGACAGAGCAAAGAACATGGTCACACTTCGTAGAGGTTTTACATTGGGGTTTTATGGCGAGAAGATAAAATGGACAAAAATCGTCTTAATTAACGATGATCGTCCACTTTTGAAACTACGTCGTTTAAGCCTTAATTTACTCTCTGCTAATTCAGCAATTGTTCACCTCAAATTTCATTTTCCATTGATCACCAGAATTTTGTTAGATTTTTAGTACTCATCTGTGGAAATATTAGTAGAATTAAGACAGGGCCACTTTTAAAACGTTGCCTTAATCTTAAAAGTACGGAGATTATTCATAAGATTATTGAATTTATAAATTTAGTTTGCTATTGGTATCAAGAGAGAACAAAAAAAAGCATATGACTTTAGTCTTCTCACTATCAAAATCTTGTTCCCGACCAAAACCTTAAAAAACCCTCACGTAACGTAACCAATCTCAACATCCTGTTTATTCGTCATAGTCTAATTGTTGGTCGGAGCAGATTTCTCCGGTAGTAGGCTCGCCGATTCTCCAGGCGCCGCTTCTTCCTGAGACACAACAGGAATCTTGAGTGATGCAGCTCTCTCCATTTCCTTCTCAAGCTCTTCTTCAGACATCAGAGTGTTGAACTGTCCCTCCAGCGACTTAGCCGCGGCTAACCACGCAGTGACTATACCGAGCAAGATGACTCCAAGGTAAGGTGTGGAGCTGGCGAGTGAGCCGAAGGTAAGGATCATGAACTGCTGGATTAGAGCACCGCCTGATTTCCCCAGTGGGTTGCACACCACATCAATCGCAGCTTTGCCTTTCACCTACATATCAATCCCACAAACCCGTAAAAACCAGAGATCATGAGAATGCAACAACTCTCTTGAACAGAGACAACAAAAAAAGAGTGAGAAACCTTGGTGTCCTCATCCAATGGGATATAAGCCATTTCTTTGCAAGGATCGAACAAGCTGTACTTGGCGCTCTTGCTGAAGATGTTCTGGAGGGCCCCGACGTACACAGCTGCGAGTAGCGGAGTCATACCAAGCTTGGCAACAAGTGGTGCGAATGGGCCACCAAAGAGTATCAGAGAGAAGAAGGCAACTCCGGTCAATAGCAGAACGGTTGGTGTGATCTTTGCAGCTACTCCCCATCCGTACTTGTCGAATACGTATTGGCTCAGAAGCATCATTGTGAATGTTGCAATACCCGTGCAAGTTGAGAAGTCGCCCATAAATGCTGAGTACTCGTTCGGGCTAGGGAACTGCGTTTCAGAAAAAACTAAGATGAACGCGTCCTAGTAGTAAGTAGTAACTTTGCAATAAGAAGGATTTTGTTAACCTGAGCTTTAAGCTTTGATTTCCATGTGACTTCAACGAGGTTGATACTAATTCCATATGCAACCACCAAAGTAGCAAGATCCCTAATGTATGGTGATGAGACCAAGAACTTCAAGCTCTCCATCGTTCCCATTTGTGGTTTCGCCTGTGTAACAAATCAGAAGAAGCCTCATAAGTTACGCATTCAGCTACATAACAAAACCATTAGTATTTTTGTATGTTCAACCATTATTATTATTATTACCTTCTTCTTCTTGCTACGGGTTGGGAGAGGGACGTATCTATTGACCCACCAGTAGAGGAAACAGATGGCGAGCCCCATCCCCACCACAATACTCATCATGGCTTTCAATGAAACAGCCCAACCATCAACTCCAGGGCCAAGATTCTTCCTCATATTAGAGAAATATTTCACAGTTCTTCCTGAGAAAATAAGTGCAACATTGGCACCCAGACCAAACAAAGGATAGAACTTTTTGGCTTCGTCAACAGTTGTTATCTGCCACCAAAAAGATTGCATGCTAGTTAATTCACAAATAGAATAGATGTGGACAAGTAAGCAACTCAAGGATTCCAATCTTCAAGGGCTATCAATACCTAATACTATAAGTCTAACGACAAGCAGTAGCAGAATCAAGAGTGTAAAATCACCTGATTGGCGAATCCCCAGAAGAGAACAGAGACTACGACGCTACCCCAAAGCTCAGCCATGACATAGAACAAACAGAAACTCCAAATCCGCATGATTGCGAGAGGACCCATGAATCTGGGGCCGAGTGTGGCAAGGAGCTTATCAGCAAGAGCCTCAGGGTGAATCAAGTTGCTGAGAGGGTACATAACAAAGCCAAAGGCTCCGAAGTAGACAATGAAAGGGACAATGACAGTGTAAAAGAGAGCCTTTTTGGAGAGAACATTGGAAAGCTTGGTGTAGAGCAACATGAACCCAATAGCCATAGGAAGATTCACCCATGTCTTCAAAAAAGGTATGATCTCAGCAGAGCTTCCTTTCGCCGTCACCACCAACACATCCTTGGTGTCCCTCAGGATCGTGTAATTGAAAAGGATGCAAAAGAACATTAGCCCTAAAGGGACAATCTTTTTAAGAGTGGTAACCTCAACACCGAAAACCTTAGGCGTCACAGCCATCGCCGCCGAGTCTCCTTCGCCGAACACATTTCCGCCTCCGGCGGCGGCAGCCTCCGCCTTGCAGATGAAACTCCTGCTTCTCTCCTTGTGGGAAACTGAAATCCCATTTGGCTTTGGCAAAAAGGATTGAGATTTGGTATGCCCATTAGAGGATATGGACAAGGCAGGTAAGCTTCGGGTGAGAACTCTTTGCTTCAAGCCATGAGACGGCTGGAGAAGACTTGTAGCTCCGAAGGGTTTCGCGGGTAGAGAGAGAATTCCCCTGGATTGAATCAGACCTTCCATCTCTCTATCGCTCTCGCAGACTCTCCTCCAGCAAATCCCAGAGAGAAAAGGAAGCAGGAAAAGGAGGAGGGGATAGAGAGATGATAAGGTGACTCTGGGGAGAGAAGAAGGAGAAGAAGAGTGTGTGCTGTGTTTATAATAGACTTTAGTAGTCAAATATTTTTGCACCCATAGCAAAATTTGTCCCCCCCCCCCAAAAACCTAACCGGGTTTTTAGCGTCTACTAATAAATTTACGAAGCTAAAACCTTTGCGAAGAGTTTTGTCAAGTAGATGTATGACGTGCAGTGTAAAAATGTTAAGAGTTTTCAACCTTTTTGTTTTGTTTCGTTGCATAGTACAAATAATTAAGGAGTGGCTTTCTGCACATATTCGTCAAATGGCCTTAGTACCTTGACGATTTTTTAGTATATTAGAGAATTCGTGCATTGCGTGCTTTTGTTTATTTTGTTTTAAAAGTTTACAAGTTGCTAAAAAGTGGCCCTTGAAATCGTATTTTATATTGAGGAAAGGCATGTATTTTCCCACTAATGACACCAGCAGTATTATATGAATGATCATTTTCAATTAGTCTCAATCCTACTAATGCATTTTTATTTTATTTTTCACATTGGTCCTCCTAGTAAATTTAGCCTAACATAGAGAGAGAGAGAGAGAGAGAGAGGTCTACAAATGCAAATACACAAGTGTAGATGAAAACGAGAGGGCTTTGATTAACGTGCACCAACTTGGGGAATGGCTCAATTGGGTGTTGGGACACTGTGAAGAAGATCCTTCATCCTTTTTCCCTCAACCAGAAAAACTCCAAACACAAAGTGGGCCCCACTTTGGTGGGTCGGGGTCTTTCGAAGCTCCACGTTACATCAAAATCAGGGATGTCAGACTCAGAATAAAAGCCTAGTAAAATAAGCACGTGAAGCCCAGTCTTAATCTTATTGGGCTTTCTCTTTCGAAACCCAGAAACGAAACCCATTCATATTCTTCTCGAGTTAAGAAAGATGCGCCTTCCTCCTGTGCATCATAGGAGATTCATCATAGGATTGTTGCAACCTTTCGTTTCTCTTGTGTGGTCTCCGAGAGGGTTTTCCTTTATTAGTCACTTGAAGATGAGTGTGTCACATGATCGTGCAAGTATCTGTAAATTTATCCGGTTTAGGATATAAAGTAAAATACTTTCATTTTCACTCACCATTGCCATATTAGCACCGGACTAAAACAATAACCATACCATCCGGCAAGAAGCAACCAACTAAGACGCTACTAGAGTTTCTAGTTTCTACGTACTAAAGTTTCTACTAACATGGATATAAGACATCCCGATCAAGCCAAAGATTCACAAGAGGCGGAATATGTTGTGTAGCCAGCACAGTGTCACTCAATCCAGGATATCTGAGAGAGGCGTCTTCTTGAAGGGATCGGCTTTAGCGAGCTGAGCAGCCAATGCCTTGTTGGGGAAGACGTTATCAGCTTTCATTCTGTCCTTCATTCCATAAGCTGGAGCTTTGGCATTGACATAAGCCTCTATAAGTGTCTGGAACTGTTTGAAGCGAGAGTGATACCCAGCTTGCCTCATCCTCTGGAAGATCTTCTCTGTGCTGTGAACATCACCTTTACTTGCGTACTCGTCCATCACGTACATGAAGGAGCTCATCAACGGCTTTATCTGTTTCAACTTTGTTGCATTGCTCAGTGAAGAATCAGCCTTTTCTACTTCCCCTGCTTCCACGTAGAGCTTGATCAGTGCATCCCATGACAAGGCCCCGATATTGCACCCGCTGTCCAACATCCGCTTAACAAGATCCTTACCCTCTGAGACCATCTTGTGATCCACGTAAACCCTCAAGAGAACGGAGTACATGCTAGAAGAAACTCTATGGCCCATCTTCACCGACTTCTCAAAAGCCTCCTCTGCTTCTTTGACTTTATTAATCTTTCCGAAAGCCAGGATTGCAGCAATGGACTCGTTATAAAAAGGCTTTTCTTCACAGATCTTCCAAATCCTCGTCACCTCATCTTCCCTCTGGAGAGAGCCGTAGATGGAAATCAAATCCTTGCACGCATGCCGATTTGCCTCCAAGCTCTCACCTTCCATCTCTTTCAGCACTTTCTCAGCTTTCTCTTTAAGCCCAGCTGATGCATAGTGTCTTGCAATGATAGACTGTGCACGAAGGTCAAGCTCAACACCTTCGCTTTTCATCGTCTCCAATATCTGTTCCATCCCAGCTATGTCTTTTACTGATCCTTTGGTGTCGATCAGGATTTTGTATGTGTAAAGACTCGGCTTCAGATTCTCCTTCTCCATCAGCAACAACACATCAGCGATTTTCTTCTTGTCGACTCTCTTGTAAAGTGTAAGCATCTGATCACAAGCATATGATGTCCGAGGGAACCCCAAGTCCTTCATCTTGTTGAAAACCGCTTCTGCTTTCATCACATTGCTTGTTGCCGCACAGTTCGACAGGAGAGTACGGTAGACCAATTCTCCTCTGAAAGATTCCGGGATCTTTTCGATGTAAACTTCTCCCTTGTGCAGGCCACGTATCTTGGCAATCAGATCAAGCCGAGAAGCATAATCTCTCTCGTCCAATTCAAAGTGTTTGTTTTCTTCCAACCATTCTGACATCTATACGAACAACAAGACAACAACACAGAAACGAGAGAAAACACTTCAGAGGACATAACGAAGATAAATCTAATGAGAATACAGAAAAAAAAGAAGCGTAGATAAGAATCAAGAGAGTTCACTGCATTGCAAGTTTTATTCAAAAGAATATACCGACCTGCAATGCTCTCCCATACATCCGACGCCTACGGAGTTGAAGCATGGCATTTGCAATCTCTGTGCGGTTGATCTCCTTTCCTTCTTCAACCCATTTGTCAAGTGCACTCGCTACAGACAGACCTGAGACAGAAAGAATGGCATTAAACAGCTCCGATGATCTCTTGCTCGCCACTAATTTACCAGCCTCAGGGTGTAGTTCCAGTTCCGCTCCTTCAATGTCACCGTCGTCAACAGATAGCTCCTCCTCAGACTGAAGCCCGTCATCTTCACTATCACCACTAGTCTCGTTTGGAGTTCCAAGGCTTTCGATGTCATCTTCCTCTCCGGCACTTTTAGCGCCAGCGTCAGAGGAAAGCGAACGTCTTCCGGTAGAAGAACTCCAAGAGAGCTCGTAAAATCTAGGTAAAGCTTCGGTTTTACCATGTATCAACGCGTTTGATTGAATACAACCATTCCTTTCTCCCAATGGTATCTCAAGCTTAGAGTAGCACACAGCATTGCAAGCTCCTAGTCGGAGACTCTGGCTTCTGAAATTTTTTTATAAATAAGAGAAGCTGCTCATTTACCTTGAACTATGTCTACCACTCAAAACAGAAAGGAAGCATTTTCAATGGCGCATCTGAATAACATTTTAGATCCTATTTTGGGTTAGAGAAGACAATGTAAAGTTTGGAGACCAACCAACCTCCTTAAAACCTTGGAAAGAGCGAACATGTCTCCTCTTAAGGAAGATCACCGGCACTGATCTGCTACAGAGAAGATAAAACACACAGAAAAAACAGAATCAGAAGAAGAAGAAAAAGCAAACTAGGTCGGATTTAGAGGAAATGATATGCATTTTCACTCGCAAAGATCAGATCCAGTAAGCAAAGACTTTAAATTTCGAAAAGATTACAGAAAATTGTTACTGGGGAGGATGAGAGATTACAGAGTGGTGGTAAATGGAGAGCAAACGAATCGAGGACGAAATAGAGGAAAGCCAAAACCAGGAGGTCAGAGAGCTAATGGAGTGAAGGTTTAGGGTTTTACACTTTTGGACATAATAATTAGATAGAAAGGCGAAATTGTAATTTCCTACGCGATCTCACAAGTTGGGCTATCAAGTGGATCCAACTAGTAACAAGGCCCACATTTTTAACCAAGTCATATAATACATTTTTGAGATGTGGGCGTCCGAGATTACATATGGAACAAATTGTGAAGATTAGACCAAGTCCCTCTTATGGGATAACAAAACTCGTTACACTCTTCCTCCAAAACAACAAGCTGATCAATATATCAGAACTGTTCTTTCAATGGATGACGGAGCTTAAGGTTTTGGATTTGTCTTCCAATGAAAGTCTCACATAGTTGCCTGCAGACGATGTTTTACCGACATTTACATTTGATTGTACTTCACAATGTTTCATGCTTGAGCCATGTTGTCTATGATCGGGTTGTGTTCTCAACCTCCCGGAATCAAAATACACTAGAGAAAAATGTTCACTTTTATTTAGTGGAAAGAATATAACAGGCCAAAACTTCTTGCGAATTTTAGTAGTAAGCCAAAAAAAAAAAAAAGCTGAAAGGATGATCATTCTCTTCTCCAACTATGATATCATAAGCTAATAATACGTGACGGTGTTTCATTTCGCTTCTGCGGCTTTCTCAGTGATACGCAGACTTTCAGCTTTACGCACAACCTCCTCTGCCACAAGCTTCACGTGACCGCTCCTCGGATTGCTCTCCTCATGGTGCACTGAACCCACCTCCCATATTCTGACCGTCCCGTCTTCTGAGCCTGACGTGTATGACTCCCCTCCCGGTGCATACCTCACGCAGTGCACTGGTCCGTGGTGACCCTTGTTACACCCTGCATTCACCGGATTAACTTAGAACGGCTACACACACATAGATTCCTATAATGAAACCTAACTTATCATTCTTTTCTTCAAGAAACTTACCAATCTCCTCTCCTGTCTGGAAATCAAACCTATGGACCCACATATCTTCTCCTCCAGCAATGAAAGTGTTCCCGTGTTTCGGTTCCAAGGATGCCGATTCAACGTTGCAGGGCATCTCATAGCTCTTCAGCAATCCAAAACTAGGAGAGCAGGAGAAAAGCTCTAGCATAAAGGGGACAAAGAAAAGCGGCAAAGCTGTAACTGAGGATGCATTATATATAACTTAAACTTACTTAGTGGCGTCCCAAAACTTAACACTAGATCCATCAGCAGTAGTTATGTATCGCCCATCCTGGCTTACTTCAGCGCTAGTAACTGGGAATTTTGTTTCTAATGTTCGAACAATCTTGTCACTTCTTATGTCCCATAACCTACAGAGCACACATACAAGAGGACGATGAAACTAATGAATACTAAAAAAGACTGAGTCTAAACTCAGGAACGATGTGGTGAGTTACCTAATGTCACTGGAATCTGTGCAGGAGCTTAATATAGTATTATCACTATGAAGCCATTCGACGGTTCTGATTGAACCAGGAGAGTTTCCAACTTCTTTTGGAGGTGCGTCTGGCCGATTCATATCGAATATCCGAAGAATTTTCTCCATTCCACCAGTAAGTAAAAGGTGAGTGTCCTAGAATGTAAATTAGTTGTGCATTACGGCCACAGTAGAAACACAAATGACACTAACGATTCCAGACCCACAACTCCTACAAGTAATTTCCGAGAATCTTACCTCTGAGAAGGCACATGCACGAACAATGTGCTTGTGTTCAAAGGAGTGCAATTGATCTCCAGTCAATGCATTCCATATTTTCCTGAAATGTGTTATAATCACAAAGAAAGCGTCTTAATCATCAGGACTGGTCCCCATTAAACTCCCTTAACCATTTCTCTGGAAATAATATTTTCCTCATAACTTGAAGCATTCAGCAGACAACCAATCACCAGTCTCTATGAAACATCCAAGAATAGATGATTAACTAAAAATTCTTGAAACGCAACAAGAAGAACAACATACGCAGTGAAATCTGCAGAAGCTGAGGCAGCACGCATAGCATTTTTGTCAAGGCTACAGCTCCAAACTGCTCCCTTGTGTCCTTCAAAAGTCCCTATCCAATCACCAGTCTCCCCATTCCTCAACATCGGGTTCGAATCTATAATATCAGAAGCCGAAGACGATTCAGCTTGAGTTACAACAATGAAAGGCAACTCACAATCCTAATTTCTATATCAGATCAGCAAGAAATCAAAAAAACCAGACGATAATCCATGAACAATACAAGATAAGCGCAGCTATACGTGCAGATCATGGATATTCAAATGCTAACCGAACGATCCTGATTCACATCAAGATCAGAAAAAATAGGATCATACCTTTGCTGGCGCTAATGAGAAAGAACCCATCTGGAGTCACCGGACTGTAAGACACATCGACGACGGGACGAGAATGCCCGTGGCAGACTAACGGAACCCCCATCTTTGCTTGTAGATTCACTAAGAGCCCTAATGAACAAAATCTAATCAATCAGACGATTTACTCGTTTGGAATCGATTAATTTCTATGCTTATAAACTCGGAGAAATTGAAAATCTCAACGGATACCCGAAATTTATCGATCGTTTTCGATTCGCGACAAGATTCCGATTGGTTTGATCGGTGCGAATGTATGACCTGCCACGGAAATCCTCTTGAAGAGGATCAAAGATTAGAAAACTGGAAAGAGAAAACTGAGAGAAAAAGAAATGAAAAGAGGAGCAAAATTTTTTTTTTTTTTTTTTTGGGGTTTGTTACAATGGCCTTAACGCAGAGAAGAACTCGCGGAGACGACGATGGTAGTACGCTCAGAAATCAGAAACATGAAATCTTTCGTAATTTATAAGTAAAGGCTTATATTTACTACTATTGATGCTATGTCCCCCAGAACTTCGACGTGATTCCTTTACCGGCTCAAATTTAACAATAATTGTTCAAAACCCCCCAAAAGAAACAAAACTGGACAGTCGCTCCCAAATTACATTAGGATTGAGGAGTTACGTGAAAACTCCAACCAACCTTAATTTTATTCTTGGTATAGAGACATCTTATCTAAAGATTTTAAGTTGTTATTCTGGATTTTTGATTGAGATAAGTTATCGACGTAATCAAATATTTGTATTTATGGTTAACATCTAAAATCATGTGTTTATATATATATAATTTTTTTTTTTGGTAAAAATATATATATAATTTTGATTTGTCTCAATGATTCATCAGTATGTACATACCTAATGATCTCATGGTACGGCGTTTATAATCTCGAGTCCTTTTCAAACCTGGATTTTCATTATTTTTTAAAACAATGTTGACCCATGTGCACGTACGTAATTATCCGCTTTAATTATTTTATCATTCAAATCTTATAAAATGGGCTAGAACCATAAAATCTTGAGTTGTTATTCTCGATACATTCGAATTTTCCCCCCCCCGAGAGAAGGTAAAACAAAATATATATATACGTGAAAGACATCATGGTCCGTAACAACTCGGACAAAAACCAGCTTGGAACTAAAGAAAAAACAGAAACATTGTTACATTGAGAGCTAAACTTCATTTGCTCATATTTTAATGATTTGGATTGAACTAAGAAATGTATATATACAGTATACACGCGGTTTGACTGATGAAAGATTCTGGCACAATAATGGTATTTCGCACGAGCAAGTGAGTGTGATGCGTGTGTGTATATATATATATGAGTACACTATTCAATGCGTCAGGAGTGAGTTTTGGTACAACCAACTATATTAAAATGTCTGTGCATGCCCGTTTCTACACATAAAACATCTCCCACCCACTCCAACTACAAGTAATTTCTCTATCTTAGAAAGGAAAAAGGGAAATTATAATCTCGAAAATGCAGTAAAGGTTGTTTGATTCCTATATATTTTGACTAGAGAGTTTCAAGCAATTTAAAGCAGAGAAGATACATGCTTTATTGGAAAGAATATAGGAAGAAGATGAAGGAAACAGAATTAATAGAAAGATTAGTGTTTTTATTTTTGCAGAAATTTTAAACTAAAGAGGAACTCTATTTTTATTCGTCACGGTCAAGATCACCGGTGCAAGAGTCCACCACTAAATCACTGACACGTGTCTGTAGGCCCAACCACATACGTGTATAAATGGGCCCCTCTCTCAATTGCTTTCCCTATATAATCGCTTATTTTTATTAGAGCAGAAGAATACCGTTGCCTCTCGTATTTTGACCTATAAATCTGCCAAAAACCCTATAATTCGCCTACACAGTTACTTCGGCTCCGGCGTATCAGCGTCGAGGCTAGCTCTCTCTTCCTTCGGTTTTACACGGTGACACACAAACTTGTAATTTGATTCATATTCTTCCTATCCGGTTTTGCTCCTCTGATTTGCGAGATGCGAATGAAATCGAATTGCTAATGTCCTAATATCAAATATCAAACCATCCATATGTTTTTTTTCTAAAAATAGGATATGCCCATTAATTTACGTTGAAGGATAGATATTATTTAATTGAGTTGATTGAAAAAGTTTGATTTTTTTTTTTTAATTTGTTTTGCAATTGCAGAGCTCTTTTTATTAGAGAGGAGACGAAGAGGCTTATAGCTTTATCATAAAAGGAAAATTTCACTACTTTTTGCCTGCTTTCTGCATTGTGATGTTTCTCTAATTGGAATTGAGCACATTGCTGCGTTTTGCTTTTCTCATAAAAAGCAAAGAAAATTGACATTGCTACTAAGTAACAAAACAAAAGCTATGAAGTTTTTCTTTCGTAGTTGGTGGAAAAAGTGTGGAATCATCTCAAATTTGGAAATAATATTTATTGACAATTGAATTTGATAAAGTGGTCCGTTAAATGCAAGATTTGAAGTCATTGATATATATATATATATGTAAGTTATACATAAATATATTTATAGCTTCATTTCTTTTGTGGTTTAGGTCATTAAAAGTCCGGACCAGAGGCTAAGAATCTCAACCGAGCGGCGAGTTCCGCAGTCTCTGAGATATTCTGGAAGATGGAGGAAGAAAGAGTGGAAAGCTCGAACAGCATACTTCGAGGAATCGTAGCAGATCTTAAAGGAAGAGCCTTGTGTTACAAGCAAGACTGGGTCACTGGTCTCCGTTCTGGTTTCGGGTATACTTAAAACCCTGATTTCACTCAGATTTAGATTTCTTACTGAGATCAAAGAGGAACAAAATCGTGAATATTTTTTTGAGGTTTTGCAGGATTTTAGCACCAACAACGTACATATTTTTTGCCTCTGCACTTCCGGTCATCGCCTTTGGCGAGCAACTTAGCCGCGATACAGGTCTCTTTCTTTGATTTTGTTTTTTTTCCGGTTTGTTGTTGTTCACGTTTATTTGGTGGAAAATGAGTTTTTAAGTTCCACACGTTTGGTCTGCTTTTTTTTTTATTGGGGAGGTTTTAGTTTTGCATTCTCTGATATTTCTAGAAGGAAACCCATTTAAAATTTTGTTTTTTTTTAAAAATATATTTGGGGTAACTACAGAGGGAGCGTTGAGCACAGTAGATACGTTAGCATCAACAGCGTTATGTGGAGTGATACACTCGGTGTTGGGAGGACAGCCATTGTTGATACTTGGAGTTGCAGAACCAACCGTCTTAATGTACATTTACTTGTACAACTTCGCTAAAGGAAGACCAGAATTAGGCAACGAACTATACTTACCCTGGGCTGCTTGGTATACTTACTTCCCAAATTAAAAACAAAAACAAAAACTCTCTTCCTTTTTTTATGTTTTTAATTTCTGTAAAGTTATGGTTTTTCTTTGAAGGGTTTGTGTGTGGACGGCTCTGTTACTGTTCCTAATGGCGATCATGAACGCAGCTGATATTATTAACCGGTTTACAAGGGTCGCTGGTGAGCTGTTTGGTATGTTGATCTCCGTTCTGTTCATCCAACAAGCTATTAAGGTATAAAGACCTTAAAGCTCAACCACCTTTGAGTTTGTGATGATAAAAGTGAAAGCTTATATATATGTCTTTCATATGAAATTTTGGCAGGGAATGGTGAGTGAATTCGGGATGCCGAAAGATGAAGACTCAAAACTTGAAAAGTATCAGTTTCAGTGGCTCTACACAAACGGACTTCTCGGCCTCATTTTCACCTTTGGCCTTCTCTACACCGCTTTAAAGAGCAGAAAAGCAAGGTCTTGGAGATACGGAACCGGTAAGAGATGAGATGAATCTTCTCATAGTTTGGCTTTCGTTATGTGTAAAAATCAAAAGCAGGACTTAAAAAAAAATTTGATTTCTTTGAAAAGGATGGTGCAGAAGCTTCATCGCAGACTATGGAGTTCCTTTGATGGTTGTGGTTTGGACTGCATTGTCATTCAGCACGCCGTCTAAACTCCCCTCTGGTGTACCGAGAAGACTCTTTAGTCCTCTTCCATGGGACTCTGCTTCTTTAGAACATTGGACTGTCATCAAGGTTACAACAACACATCAACTCTACATTTTAACTTAAGATCTTGATTTCATCATCTGAGCATATCATTTTAAGACATGGCTTTAATGCTTTGTACAGGACATGGGGAAAATATCTCCGGGGTACATTTTCGCGGCGATTATACCGGCGTTGATGATTTCAGGGCTCTACTTCTTTGATCACAGCGTTGCCTCGCAGCTCGCGCAGCAGAAGGAGTTCAACCTCAAGAACCCTTCTGCGTATCACTATGACATTCTCTTGTTAGGTTTCATGGTATAATCAAATCAAACTCTCTTTTCTTTTCTTTGCAACCTCACCTTTACAACATTGAAAGTCTCTAGTGAAAATCTCCAAAACTGTGTTGTATTTTCTTCCTTTCAGACGTTGATCTGTGGATTGCTAGGCCTGCCTCCTTCCAATGGAGTCCTCCCTCAGTCTCCTATGCATACCAAAAGCCTTGCTGTTCTCAAACGACAGGTTTTTAATTAATACTCATTTAATCAACACTCAATATTCAGATTAAGCTGGTTGTAATGAACTTCTTCTTTTGGTTGGTGTTCAGTTGATTCGGAGGAAGATGGTGAAGACAGCCAAAGAAAGCATCAGGAGAAGAGCAACTTCCTCTGAAGTGTACGAGAATATGCAAGAAGTCTTCATAGAAATGGACAAAAGCCCACTTGTAAGTAGTAGACTCGTAATAATTCAATAAGAGAATAGTTAAGAATCATGTATTTAAGCTCTTGTTTTTAAGTACAGGCTCCATCAAACACAACAGCGATAATTGAGCTGCAAGATCTGAAGGAAGCAGTGTTGAAGAGCGATGAGGAGGAAGGAGAGAGAAACGAGGAGAGTGGTTTCGATCCAGAGAAGCACCTTGACGCTTACTTGCCTGTTCGAGTCAACGAGCAGAGAGTGAGCAACCTGTTGCAGTCACTGCTAGTGGCAGGTGCAGTATTAGCTATGCCGGCCATTAAACTCATACCGACTTCACTCCTGTGGGGATATTTCGCTTACATGGCCATCGATAGCCTCCCGGGAAATCAATTCTTCGAACGCATAATGCTTCTCTTCGTCCTACCAAGCCGGAGATTCAAGTATGTGATCTGAGAAAATGCGAAAATGCTTTTGGGTTTTTCAGATTTCTTTCAAAGACTGATCATGTGACTTTTTGTTATTGTTGACAGGGTCTTGGAGGGAGCGCACGCGTCGTTTGTGGAGAAAGTTCCGTACAAGTCAGTGGCTGCGTTCACACTGCTGCAGATACTATACTTTGGACTGTGTTACGGTGTGACGTGGATTCCGGTGGCCGGAATCATGTTTCCGGTTCCTTTCTTCCTCTTGATAGCCATCAGACAGTACATTCTCCCGAAGCTATTTAACCCGGCCCATCTCCGAGAACTCGACGCCGCCGAGTACGAGGAGATCCCCGGAACTCCTAGAAACACACTCGAACTGTCTTTCCGGGTGAGTCCACAATGTTGGCTAATCTCTAGAGTCTGAGGAAGACGTTTACAAATAACGTTATTTATATTGTCATTTGTCGAATTAATAATGGCTGAGTCAACCTTTGTTTTAGTCGACTGACTCGAAGAGAGGCGTCCAAGAGAGGGATGCTGAGATTCTAGACGAGTTAACGACGAGCAGAGGCGAGCTCAAAGTCCGTACCACCAGTTTTAACGAAGACAAAGGCAACCAGGTTTTTTGTTCTTGCTTTGTTATAGATCATCATTCTTGAGTTTGAATCTTAATTATTTGTAAACATATTTTTACAGACTTTATGTTTCGTTATTATAAAAATCGTGCAGATTTATCCCTAGGAAATCGTAGAAGCAGGGGATGGGGACATGAGGAGAGGGAGTGACCTATCTATCAACACCTAGAAGTTTTTTTGTTTTTACCAACCTACTACTCTCGGACAACAAGAACTCAAAACCATTTTTTCAAGTGATAATCATGATCAAAATCATTTAGTATTGTAGATGAAAAGTCAAAACACAGATAATCTGTAGCTTGTTTTTTTTCTTTCTTAAACCCAAGATGATTTGTCAAGATATTCTTCTTAGCAGTTACAAAAATTAAAGTGTTAGTTCAGAAAATGTTACGGATATATTGTATACCATTTATCAATTCTTTCTCTTCTCTTACAGAAATTGGGACAACGAGATAAAAAGGTCTTAACAAAGTATTTAAAAATTCACTTTATATTGTCAGCGAGGAATATATTACTTTGTACGAATAACCTATCACCAAAGGATCCGTGGCGCAATGGTAGCGCGTCTGACTCCAGATCAGAAGGTTGCGTGTTCGATTCACGTCGGGTTCAATCTCCCGAATCTTGGTCCTTACTTTTTTTTTCCTTTTGTCCCTCAAAACATCAAAATTCCACATTATGCCCATACTTTTTTCCCAATTTTAATTTCCATGCTTTTATATGGGCCTGGAGATTGCGCGAGTTGTCCATCAAATTCTTAAGTTAAACTGTCGATGGTAGGTATATTTTGATGATAAAAGTGTTTTTTTTTAAACCAGAAAATAAAGAGGGGTTCTGTGTCCGAGATTGAAACCCTCCTTAAACCCTAACGCCGTAAGCTTCGCCGCCGGCTTCTCATTTCTCTCCAGACTCTGTTCGGATCCGAACGCCATGAACTACCGCTTCCAGAATCTTCTTGGCGCCCCTTACAGAGGCGGGAACGCCGTCGTCACGCAGAACAGTCAGCTTATCTCACCTGTCGGCAATCGTGTCTCCGTCACGGACCTCAACAAGCACCACACGGTTACTCTCCGTATCAATACCTCTTCCAACATCTGTCGCCTCGCTGCCTCTCCCGATGGGACATTCCTAATCGCCGTCGACGAAAATAACCGATGCATCTTCATCAACGTGCCTCGACGGGTGGTTCTTCACAGAATGGACTTCAAAGGGAAAGTCGGCGCCTTGAAGTTTAGCCCTAATGGTAAGTTTATCGCCGTCGGGATAGGTAAGCTGGTCGAGATATGGCAATCACCTGGTTTCAGTCGGGCGGTTTTCGCCTTTCAGCGGGTTAGGACTTTTGCTAACTCTGATGACAAAGTTGTCTCCTTGGAGTGGAGCTTGGACTCTGATTATTTGCTTGTTGGCTCGAAGGATTTAGCAGCTAGGTTGTTTTGCGTCAGGAAGTTAAAGGGTGTCTTGAACAAGCCCTATTTGTTTCTGGGTCACAGAGATTCTGTTGTAGGTTGCTTCTTTGGTGTTGATAAATTGACCAACAAGGTCAACAGGGCTTTCACCATTGCGCGGGATGGTTACATCTTCAGTTGGGGATATAGTGGAAATGATGTCAAAATGGACGAAGCAGAAGATGACCACTCTGAGCCACCTTCTCCTGATACTCCAGAGAAGGCTGATGAGGTGATTGTGGAAAATGGTGGTGGTGGTATTGGCACTGATATTAAGAAAAGAAAAGTGTATGACGGTAGAGGTCGTGGTTCAGATGATGAAGAAGAAGAAGACGACGATGAAGAGTATATGCATAGAGGGAAATGGGTTTTGTTGAGGAAGGATGGGTTTAATCAGGGATCGGCAAAGGTGACAGCTTGTGACTATCACCAGGGGCTCGACATGGTTGTGGTTGGGTTCTCCAATGGCGTTTTCGGGCTTTATCAGATGCCAGATTTCATCTGTATTCATCTGCTGTCTATTTCTAGGGAGAAGCTAACAACAGCTGTCTTTAATGGGAGTGGTAATTGGCTGACCTTTGGCTGCGCGAAACTTGGTCAACTGTTAGTCTGGGAGTGGCGATCTGAGAGCTATATACTGAAGCAACAAGGACACTATTTTGATGTAAACTGTATCACTTACTCACCTGATTCACAGTTCTTGGCTACTGGTGCTGATGATAACAAAGTCAAGGTATTAAAATCTCTCAGACTTAACTGATTATGTTTCTTTACCGTGCTTCACATATACTTCTGAAGTTAACCAGCCCCTGTTTTTTTTTTATTGTTGCATTATACAGGTGTGGAACGTTGCATCAGGATCATGTTTCATCACCTTTACAGAGCATACCAATGCAGTCACTGCTCTTCATTTTATGGCTGACAACCACTCCCTCTTAAGCGCATCTCTTGACGGAACTGTTCGTGCTTGGGATTTTAGAAGATACAAGAACTACAAAACATATACAACCCCTACACCCCGGCAGTTTGTTTCCTTAACCGCAGACATGAGTGGTGATGTCGTCTGTGCTGGGACCCTAGATTCATTCGAGGTAATTTAATATAAGCCTTTACTGAATTGAGTCACATACTCACAAGTACAAACTCACAGTTTCTTATGTTGAGGTGATTCACTTTCTATTTGCCTATGTGCAGATTTTTGTATGGTCCAAGAAGACTGGGCAAATAAAAGATATTCTGAATGGGCATGAGGCTCCCGTTCATGGGTTAATGTTTTCTCCCTTAACGGTAAATTAACTGTAGTAGTCTCGTATGTCTTTTGGTCCAATTATATTCTGTTTCTTGACTGAAAACAATTATGTGAAAACTAGCTAATGACGTAGAACTTTTTGTAGCTATGTATGCTTCTTGCTTATGTTGTGATAACTTCCATGCCTTATCTAGATCCATATTTCTTTCTCTGCAGCAAATTTTGGCTTCATCCTCATGGGACAATACGGTTCGGTTGTGGGATGTGTTCGCTAGCAAAGGCACAGTGGAGACGTTTCAGCACAACCACGATGTTCTAACAGTTACTTTCCGTCCTGATGGGAAACAGTTAGCCTCGAGTACGCTAGATGGGCAGATCCATTTTTGGGACACCATTGATGGTGTGTTGATGTACACCATAGAAGGGCGGAGAGATATTGCTGGAGGTCGCAACATGACCGACCGTCGAACTGCAGCTAATTCAACTTCTGGAAAGTGCTTTACAACATTGTGCTATTCCGCTGATGGAGGTTATATTCTAGCCGCAGGAACTAGCAGATACATTTGCATGTACGACGTCTCGGATCAGGTTAGCTCATTAGCTCTCTTTGGAATTCATCTTCTCTTAGCCTCTAAAGTTTGATGCAGATTTTGAAAGCTCGTGTTTTGCTTATCTAAGAAATATTACATTTTCAGGTTTTGTTGCGCCGGTTTGAAATATCCCATAATCGCTCGTTAGATGGGGTTCTTGACTTCCTGAACTCCAAGAAGATGACAGAAGCAGGACCAATGGACCTGATTGATGATGACAACAGTGATGAAGAAGATGGCATTGATAAACAGTCTCGGGGGAATTTGGGTTATGATCTGCCTGGATCCAGGCCTAACCGTGGCAGGCCTATTATCCGCACGAAGAGCCTGAGCATTGCCCCAACTGGGAGGAGCTTTGCAGCTGCAACAACCGAAGGAGTTCTCATCTATTCAATCGACGAATCCTTCATCTTTGATCCAACGGATCTTGACATAGACGTGACGCCAGAGGTGAGCCTTTTATAAACTGATTTAACGTGTTAGAGCGGGTGATGATGATTTTAGTTCTGATTGTTGGTTTTGAAAAGCAAAGGGTAATATGATTTTGTTGTTTGTGTAGGCGGTTGAGGATGCCATAAAGGAGGAAAAAGTGAGCAGAGCACTTGCTCTGAGTATGCGTTTGAACGAAGACAGCCTCATAAAAAAATGCATCTTTGCTGTATCCCCTGCAGACATAAAAGCTGTTACAATCTCTGTCCCCCAGAAATACTTAGAAAGGCTTATGGAAGCTTTGGTGGATCTGATTGAGAACTGTCCTCATCTGGAGTTCTTACTTCACTGGTGTCAGGTTCGCTCGCTTTCCTTTCTCTGTTAGTCTCTCTAACCCAACTGCTCTCTAGCTGCTGATCAAACTTTGTGTTGTCTTTAATATGTTCAGGAAGTCTGCAAGGCGCACGCAAGCTCCATTCAGCGAAACTACAGGAGCCTACTACCTGCGTTGAGATCGCTGCAGAAGGGAATCACCAGGGCCCACCAGGATCTGACAGATATGTGTTCTTCCAACGAGTACACGCTTCGCTACTTGTGTTCTGTTCCAAACAATCATTGATTATGTTTACTGCACTTCACTGAACGGAACTATTTGTAACTCGGAAGTTTTCATTTTCCTTTTCTGGGAAAACACTTTTTATATACGAGTTATATGAATCAAGAATCACATAGAGGTTCTAACAGGAGTGCAAATTGCAATCATAAAGAAGTATGAAAAAAATGTGATTATTGTAATTTAAACTGCATCTCTTGGTTCGTCCAAGGATGAGGAGGTTGCAGCAATGAGATGAAGAATGTGAATATTTTTGATTTAAAACAGAATCTCTTGAAGATCCAAAGTTGAGGTTGCAGCTATGGATACTTCACTAACAGAAACTTAATACAAACAATATAAATTTTTTGCCTATAACCAGAGCTGATGTCGCTATAAAACCTAAACACTGAAGCACATTTATGGATAATAAATCAAGAGACATCAAAACTTTGATCGAATTCATCAAACACCCGGGCACTTGAATCTTTCACGGAGTCCATCGGGGAAACACGGGCTCATGGAACTCCAACCGGGGCATGTGAGGCGGGTAATTGGCAGGAGTCGCTTGGCTCCTTGTACCAATGAAAAGGTTGTGTATGAAAGCATCGAAGTTGAGATCGATCATGGGATGTTGGTAAGGAAGCTGATGGAGAGAGTTGGTCAACAAACTCTGTTCCGCTTCCCATCTCTGACGAGCATTGATCAACTCAATGTACTCCGCCTCTCTTTCAAACTGCTCCCACATGTGTTGCTCCCAAGGGTCCAGCTTCGACGGTGTGAAACCGGGATGCTCAGCTTTCAAGTGGGTTTTCAGCTGAGAGTAGCTCCCGGAGAAATCGCACTTGTCCATCGCACAGCTCCTCGGTCTAGCATTCATGAACCTCCTCGCGCACGTCGACTTCATCGTCCCGTACACCTCCCCTCTGCAGTACGGGCAGTTCAGGGTCTTGCCGTTGCAGCGGCTCATGCTCTTGTTGTTGTTGTTCCTGCGGTACTGCTTGAAGCAGTTGGAGTGACGGGCGCTTGTGTCGCACATGTACGCACGGCATCCTTTGGAGTAGGAAGAGCATTGCAAGAGGACTGCATTGTGCGGCGGCTCCATGCAGATCACACACCTCACGTCCTCCCATTCACTCACACTCTCCGGCTCGAGAGGCGACTCGGCCTCCTTTTGTTTCTTGCTCCTACATGACCGAAGCGGGTAAGGCGATACCCTGTCCCTGTTGCTTGAAACCGGCAAAATCCTTCTCTCCTTCAGCATCTTGCACACTGAAAGCAACACAAAAAGAGTTTAATTCGACATCTTTCTGCAATCTACATATCAAAGCCAAAGACTCAATAATCTATTACATTCAATTTAGATACAACAACCCAATGGAAATGAGACAGGACAAAGAAAGAGCTTAAATGAGTCCTACTGAATGTTACATTCTCAGTCAGATGATAAACGAATAGCAGAAGATGATGGTTTCACCTCAAAACAAGACGAGAGTATTTGTAATTATCAAGTCAATTGAAATTGAAACTATTCACTTATCACAAACAGTTGTAAAACTTCTCGATCCTCTAAACAATGCAAAAACATTCGATTCCGCGACAGATTTCCAAGCAGAAAACAGATCAATTCGATTAAAAATCAACGAGTCGATGGAATTTTTTCAACCAGGGAAGAAAGAAAAAAACAAAACAAAAATCAAACGCGAAATTGATGCCCAGAAATTTCTGATCACATCCACAAAACCGCTAAAGGACAGAACGTCATCGGATCGAGAGATTCGCCGGCGAGTAATCATCGCCCATATGAAAATAAAAAGACGGAAAGGAAAACGAATTAAAAAAAAAAAAATTACCTCGCCGGAGAAACGAAAGAGGCTCTTTGAGAGAGAAAAGTAGAGAGACTCCTCGTAAAGAGTTTCGTATGAAAACGGTGAAGATGGAAAGAAAAAAAAATAAAAATGGATGCGCGTGCGTGAATGTGAGATTGCCGGTGGGTTTTTATAGGCGTCGAGACGTCTTTTCAAACTTGACGTAAATACCCTTCCCTCGTTGTAAGTCCACCCTCTCTACTTTCCTTGCCAAATTAACCACATTTGTCTTTTTGACTTCTTTGCCGTTGCTTTTCCTTTTAAACGGCTTTAAAAGTTTTCTTTGTTTTGCCCACATTCAATACGTGTCCTTACTACAAACAAATATATTCACAGATTATGATAAGCGCCATTATGGTATTTATTTATTTTTCATTCAAATCTACTACAAACTTTAAATATTTATATAATTCATGGAGATACTGTAACCAATGTTAATGTTTAAAATTAGTCCAAAATCAATCAAAATCACACAGTCATATATTGTTTCTATATCTATTAGATAAAATCAAACATAATATGTAAATTTATGTTGTTATCTGTATTACATCACATGTCCATTCTACATCTGTTGGGATCCGTATAATTACTGATTTTAATTTCTATTCAATTCAACTTACAAATACAAGTCTTATAGGTAGCTTTTTATGTCTATATATTTTAAAAAAATAGATAAGAGCAAATCATAACGTTAACTTTTTGGCTTTAGAAAATCTTTTTCTTTCTTGTATTTCCAAACTATGCCTCTTTATTCTCTGTATTTTGTTTTCAAAAAAATATTATCTTTCTTATTAAGTTGGGTGAATGAAAGAAAATATGTTAATACTAGCTGTCACTTCATATACACATATTGTCTTTTTCTCCTTTTTGACGTATGTATATACATATGAATCTACTACATTTTAAGGTGTAAGATACATTGTCTAGTAGCTACAGATCCAAATTTCTAGTAGATATATATTATCTATTACATTTTAAGGTGTAAGATACATTTTCTAGTTCTAGTAGATACAAATACAAATTCCTAATCTTATTCCTTGCATGCCACTAATATGCAAGTGTAAGGAATTAGCCCGCGTCAAAATGAATGACAGGCTTCCAAGTTCCAATTTTTATTAGAAAAAAATTAAAATTTTCTTAGGGAGAAGTGTAGTTATTAAGAAAATGTGAAATACCGTTTTTTCTTGTTATACAATTAAGCCAAAAAAATAAAAAAATTATACAAAGATATTGGAAGAGATTACACCGTAAACTCAGCCCAACTATTGCGATATGTCGGCCCAATAGAGAAAAAGCACTTCAACCCCACCCAATCTGACCTGACCCGACCCGTAGCTTTTAACTGTGTGAAGTTTGTTGAGACTAGAACCCTAAACCCGCGTCGGCACTCTTTCTCTTTCCGCCTCTCTCGCTCATCGCCGACCATGGCCAAGGAGAAATTGAAGCCTCTACCCACCTCCGATGGAGGTTCGCTTCATTCAATCCCCTTTCGTTTACCGATTACTCAATTTCACTTCTAGTACCTCTTACGCATGGTGAAACTCACTTCTCTTTGTTATTCTTTTATGAATCCAACAGGTGAAATCGCCGACGCTCCTTCCCGAGAGAAGAAGCATAAGAAGAAGAACAGGAAGCGAGCTGAACCTGATCCCGATTTGCCCTCAACGAGAGACGTTCCGGATTCCGGTAAGTGATATTTAAAAGTTGCTAGAAACTCGCATTTTCTGTTAAGGCTAGATTGTTGAGGATAAAAGCTCTGGCTGAGTCCAGCTAGAGATTGATATGACTTGATTGGCCAATCTTATATTAGGGTTCTTGTATCATGGTATAGGTCTTGATGAAGATAGAGACGGAGTGCTCGTAGATGATGCTCAGAACGAGCCGACGATGGGTGATAAGTTTGAGAGTCTTAACTTATTAAGCGGAGAAAAACTTAGCAGTGAGGAGGCTAATCCCGCTTCTGCTCCGGTCGATGATAAACCTCCTACCGCAGCCTCTGTTAACGTTCTTCTGAGACAAGCTTTGCATGCTGATGATCGATCTCTTCTACTGGATTGCTTGTACAACCGAGATGAACAGGTTCGGAAGATATTTTCTGTGTGTTTCTTCTTTACCTTTTTGGTTGTTTGTTTCCATTCTTGGTTTCTTCCTAACTCCTCCACTTCTATATGCTTTACAGGTGATTGCTAATTCGGTTGCTAAGTTGAATTCAGCAGACGTTCTCAAGCTTCTAAATTCCCTTCTACCAATACTACAATCAAGGTGAGAGCTGAAGATATAGTTTGTGTGTGTGTGTGTGTGTGAACTCTGTTGATGCTTTTGTTGAATCTGCTTTTCAAGCTCTGATTTTATATATTCTTACTATGCAGGGGTGCAATTTTAGCTTGTGCGATTCCTTGGATAAAGTGTCTATTACTTACTCATTCCAGTGGGATTATGTCCCAAGAGTCATCGTTGGTCGCATTAAACTCCATGTATCAGGTTAGGAACTGCTCGACTTTATCTTACGACTGTGCTTGCCATTGCGGCTCGGTTAGAAATACAGAACAGAAAGTCGGGATATATGAATCATTGATATGTATTTCATTGGTTGTGTTCGCAGCTCATTGAATCACGGGTATCGACTATTCATACCGCCGAAGAAGTTTCAAGCGGCTTGGACTTGGTATGTATTGTATTGCCATGAAACGAAGAAGAATTTTGATTTCAGCGTGTAGCCTAGGGGTAGCATTTTGTGTTTGATTCCTTGGATCACTTTAGTAAAGAAATAACGCAATGGAAGTTATGGGGTCGCTTAACAGGATAACACTGACATTTAGACTGTATAGCATGTTACTGATTCGTCATTGATTGTGTTTATGGTAGATTGTGGACGACTCTGATGAAGACGAAGAAGATACAGGTCCTGTGATCTATGAGGACAAGGACAGTGATGAAGAAGAAGAAGGAGAAGGATCAGAGGAAGAAATGGAGACTGATGAAGAGGCAGACGGATCAGCGGATGAAGCAGCTGATGGTGTCAATGATTTTGAAGATTTTGACGACATGAGCGATTAACAAGACTCCTGAAAACGGGAAAAGTTTTGATTTGTCTGAGGCTGATTGATTGATTCTTAGATGTTAAGAATGGTGCTTAAAGGTACAACTTCACGTCAAGATGTCTCAGCGGCATTTCTGTAATACGTAATGGTTTATATTGATATGGACGAGACTTTGTACTGAGAACTAGTTTATTATTTTTATAAAATGAAAATGGTGAGAATAGGAAAGGTGTATGTAAAACAAAAGGAAAGAGCAAGGTTGAAAAAGTCGAGCCTGTGAGAGAATGGTGGATCATAAAATCGAAAAGCTGTCCTTGAAAAATGCAACACCATTCAATATTGAAGAGAGAATACTATAATTAAAGAAAGAAATTTGTATTGAGAAGATATGAGAAAAAGTAAGAAATGGCGAGCAGACAGAATGAGGAGTTCAGTGTGAAGGCCGGCCAAATCGTGGGCCAAGCACAAGTCAGTGGTCTTGTTCAATTTTTCCTTTACTTGTGACTTTTCTGATCATATACTGTATATTAACTTGTGTAATTGTTACAAACAAAAAACAATATATATATATATATATATATATATATATATAGTAAAAGTAAGAAGTGTAAAGTGAAGAAATCTGATGTTTTGAATCAGGCGAGGAGAGAGGATTGCCAAGTGGATAGCACAACCTCTTCTCAAGCATCAGGCTTTCTCCAGCAGGTTAAACTAACACATAAGTTCAGCATTGTTGTGTTGTAGTTTTGGTTTCATTTTTAAGATGTAAGAATGATATTTCAGAAAGGGGAGAAAGTGAAGAGCATGGCGCAAGGAGCATCAGAGGCAGTGAAGAACACATTAGGGATGAACACTGACAACAACAATGATTACAAGAACAAGAACCCTTTGGATAGGAAGAACCCTAACAACACAACCTGTCCAAGCATGCCTGGTCATCCTCCTTCCGATATTTAACATTTCACAATACTCATCCTTTCGTCTATCAACCTTTTAAATTCCACTAATAATTGTCTGTAACAATAAGGGCTCTTACACAATGCACTTTAAGACAATGTTCACACTTATGTTGACCAAAATATAAAAAGAAGACATGTTGAGACTTTGGTATTAGTATTGGGAATGATTTCTCTATCACAGGCACCGTTTTACACTATGGTTATTCTACTCCGGCCGGTTCCTTTTCTTTTTCACATATTTATTATACACACACTCACAAACTCCAATCTCCCTAAAGATCAACGAGTCTCTGCCCATTTGATGGCAGATCTTGCAAGTGCATCCATTGGATCAACGCACTTCTTTAGCAGAGGATCATCCCTTGGCAAGAGGTCTCGCATCTCATCTGACCCTAGCACCACCACATTCACCGCCTGCACCAGCAGTACCTGCAGTGCTATCCTCAGAAGGTTCCGTGCTCCTTCCATGTCTCCTCTCTTCATCGCTTCTATGGCCGGGATCACCGTGTGCTCCATTGTCGCCTTGTCTGGAAGCACCGCCTCAAATCCCTGTTTATAAACAAGTAACAGACTCGCTTAGACATAAATGATCAGAGATATGTTGTTCAAATGAACACAACAGAAACACTGACATTGCTCTGTAGTCTCTCCTGGTAGAACCCTGCGGATAATGTGGCGTTAGTGGCCATCACACCTACGCGCAGCGGATTCCCAGCTTCAAGAGGCTTCATTTTCGCCTCTTCCAGCTCTTCAGATATGCATTCACCCATGTGAAGCACAGGAACCGAACTCCCTTCACAAACCTCCTCATACCATGTATGTGCAATATGACAAGGCACTAGGATCAGTTTAGCTCCACATCTCTCAAGAGACCTTCTCTTGTTCCTTAGATTTTCCACAATCTGCTTTGGATCCACCGGAGTACCCTCTGCTCTATGGTAGAGAGAAGGATAAGAGTGCTCCTCGTATAACAGAAGCTCCTTGTTGAGTGTAGGATCGGAGCAAAGCACGAATGGTAAGGAGCTTTTACCATCTTGTGAGCTCCAATCAACGAGTTTCTGCACAAAATTCAGAGTGGAACTAGTTGAAACACCTCCAATAATCCCCACCGTGTTGGCTTGCCTGAGCAAAGAATCTTCAGAAAGACTGTTTAAACTGTGTCTCGAATCTTCACTCAGAGAGAAACCCTTCTTGGACTTGGGAAGATCATTGCTTTCGTCCATCTGCAAGAGGGTTGAATACGGTGGCATGGCTAGAACACGACTCAGTCTTACCCTGCACGATATACGGTTGGAGTAGCATACATGATCTAAACCATGAGATGGGTTTGTGAAAGTCTGAAGATACATCACCAAGGTTTGTGAAAGTCCTTCCCTACAAACCTGAACCTTACTTCAGATTCAAATTCCAAATCTTGACACCAGAGTTCTAAATCCAGCTCAGATTCAAAAAAAATATAAAGGAAAAAAGAAAGGAACTTTAAGGTTACAAACTCGCAGGTATTCTAGGGGAAGAACTTCTGTCTGGCTTTTGGGAGTAAGATCCTAGAATCTGTAACGTCAACTCACTTTCTGCACTTCCCTGCTGAAAAAGTAGTTCTCCTCAGTAAGACAGAAGCTATATAGAAGATTCTCTTGCAAAACAGATCTTTCTAATTCATTGTGCAGGATGATGATGGATTGCCTTTATGTTTTCTGATGGCAGAAACAAAAAACGAAATAGTACTAAAGGAACAGGTGGGGCATCAGAACAACGGCCTCAAATCAACCCAATGCTTTTTTAATCTCTGTCAAAGAAACCCCTCCGATGAAAACTGGACCAGTACTAGAGTCACATCAAGTTTAAGTGAAGAATCTTTGCATCAGGTTTCCACAATGAGATAGAATTCTATTGGATTTCACCATCAGGGAGTAAAGACGAAGAAAGGAAAAAAAATCCCTCCATGTAAGGCGATAAAACCAATAAGAGGTGTCTGTCTCTGTCTGGTTCTATTTTCCGTTACTTGGGATATTTTTATATATATATTTCCGGCAACTTGTGGGTTGTCTCTGTTAGGTGGATTCCTTTGTTTTCTTGTCCGCTACTGAATCCCACACATGGTCCATCAGCCATCTAAGGGTCCAGCCGAATTTTATAATACCTCCAATCAATTGAATTCTTCCAGAAACTTGTGTGTTTGTAACAGGGGATGATCTTAGCGGTAAAACTCAAAAGGAGGTTTCTTTGCTCACTTATACAAATGGGTTTTAAACAGTCTGAGGAAAGCTCCTGAAAAAAGGGAACTTTTAAGGGAAGGAGAAAATTGTAGAGCAGCAAGAACAGATTCAGTAAGAACCAAGCTTTCATTGTTAAACACATACAAAATTGATTTCAACATGTAAAATGCGGATATACACGTATGTAGCATCAAATTACCCAAGAAACAAATGTTAGGCTCCGGATATGCATACATTGGCGAAAATGACAAAATTCGGATGAATGTGTTACCTGGATAGAGGGGATCTGGAGTGCAATCATCGAAGACTCATTGTTTTTTTTTTTTTTTTAAATCAAAATTTGATGACGTCTCAAGGAACATTTTAAGTTTATACTTCTCTTTTGTCCCACATCGGTTTCTTAACTTATAATTGTTTTGTATATATAAGTCCTCCACCCATTAACCGTACGTCGAGCTCAGTAACTAGGGCTTGTGACCCGAGTGGGGACAAAAAGTTGATGGGACACTGGCTCGGCCCACGGGTCGGATCTGATGTGGCAATGTTATGGGCTGCCCAGTCCAAGCTGAGAGTGTTTCGTGTGGGCTAAGCGAAGGCTTTCCTCAAACGGATCCTAAAGTTGGAGGGCAATGCGTGAGGCTGGTTTCACAGAGCAGCGACTACCTCCCGCTCTCAGCAGTGGACGGATCACAGCTCAACGCTTCTCAGTTCCACCATGGCCTGCTGGCTCGTACCCAGTTGAACCATCAATTTTTTTTTAATTTAGTTTTCACTTATGAAAATAACAGACAAACTCAAAGATGAAATTAAAAGAAAAGGGAAGAAGAAGCGAAAGCCTCTTTGTTTGTTACATTTGCATTTGTGATTCAGAAAATGCGTGTCCATAGCCAAAACTGTAATTACTAGAAAAATCAGAAGACATGTTCATGTAAGAAGAAGAAGAACAAGAAGAAGGAGAAGGCACCACCATTATGTTCCTAAGGTCCTCGAGCGCAGATTTCATCTCTTGTAACTGAAGCAAACTCATTTCCTCCACCGACCATTTGGCCATCTCACTCGATTTCCTCATCGCTTCACCTTTCTTCTTCTTCTCCTCCTCCAACTGACTCAACACAAAACTCAACTCGCTTCTCGCCGCTTCGTTTTCCTGCGGTTGTTTTTGTTGCACGAGTGACGACGCATTGTTTCTGTAGCGGTCCAATACGGAGTAGAGGTTCGGATGGCCGAACGAGAAAGGCTTTTTGGCCGGAGAGTAAACGATGATCGCGACCTCTGCACCGCACAAAGTGCATAGCTCGCTGGCTTTCTTGAAGAGACCGGCTTTGCGTTTCGAGAACGTGACTTGCCTGTGGCTCTCCTTCTCTATCTTAGCCATCCGAATCCTTTGCCGTCCGACGCTTCCTTTCTTCTTCCAAGTCATTACTTGTTGAGACATTTCGTTGGAAGGATTTGTTTCTTCATCCTTTGATTAATATATATATACATGGTTTGAGTCTTGATTGTGGTGTGGCGATATCAGAGTTGCATTTGTAACAGCCATTTGTCATTTACGCTGTTTCTATTTTTCTTTGTTGATAGATGATGAAATGCCAAGATTTGTGTGAGTTATAAAAATCTCAATTTGTTAATGTTGTGATAAGCAAAGATTTACTCGTACATAATAACAACAGTTGTCGACCGTTTATTTGTGAACCGATTTGCTAATCCCACCACATTTATATGTTTTAATTAGTTTAATACTGAGGAAAACAGATGATACATAGTCAAGAGGGTTAATTATTTGCTTGGATTAAACTATATAATTGTACAGTGTATTTACAAATTGGCGACCGAGATACTTTGACCCACTTTCACCGTTTTTTTGTTCCTTTCAAAATTAAAACCAATTTAAAACGAGAGATTTAGCATCTAATGTCATCACCTAATACATTTGGTTACCCAATTGAAGAAGAAAAAGATTTCATATTAAATCATACCATGTCCCATAAGTCAATTCTCGTGTTCGTTTCTAACCTATTATATAACCCATGACACTCGTTTATAAAACAATACAGGTATATAAAAGTCTATTTAGACTTTAGAGAAACAATCAAGTTAATTTTGAGATGAATAAAAATGAGTCTTGAATTATATATTATCCAAATTTCACTGAAAAATCAGGGTAGAAATGTTAACTATTTCTGCTAAATTGCTATTTAGTTGTTACAAGAATATTTTGATTTTCGAAATGGAAACATCATGATCATAATAATAAATACTAGTAATAATAGTGGACCGTCCTCATTTAAATAGTGAGGATAGGGGAAGAAGTCTGGAACACAATGATTAATCAATCACTTATAAGCCTAATCACTTTTTTTTTAAGTCTTTCAGCTCAAAAAGAAGCGAAGAAATCAGAGAGACAGAGAGAGAAGCATGGAGGGTCTTCAAAGATCAACCATTTCGTTCCGCCGTCAGGGATCTTCCGGTATAGTCTGGGACGATCGTCTCATCGCCGAGCTTAACAAACAGGCCACCGAGCAGAAAGACGAAAGTCAACGCGACGAACAGCCTAATAAGCCGATGTCGGAAGGCTCGGAGCAAGGAAACCCGATCGCCGGCGATGAGAAAGAGAAGGAAAAGCTCAGGCCGATCAAAACCGGTGGACCAACAATGGGAGGAATCGAGAGGAGTCGATCTAACGGAGGAGGAGCCCCGCGACATCACCGAACAACCGGAAGAGTGTCTCCTGCGGTGGACCCGCCGTCTCCGAGAATCTCGACATGCGGATGCTGCTCTGCGTTTGGGAAGAAACCGCCGGGGATGAAGAACAATCCGAGGAAGAGGCCCCCGAAGCGCCGATCGAGGTAGAGCGCAGGATTAAACTGAAAGAGAAAATAGTATACTGTCTTTGATCCCTCTTCCTTCTGTGTGCTCTGCTCCAAACTTTGATTTTATTTTCGATTTATCCTTTGAAGCTTATATATATATATAGTAGATCACAAGACTTTTGGATTTTCTGGGTGATTGTAAATTAGCTATCTTTTTTCAGACATATTCCATTTCTGTACAAACCAAACCGAATTTCCGATTTGGGGATCCACAACCATCCTTCTTCTCTGGGCGAATTTTTAGATAAATGTTTCCCGAGAAAAAAAGAAAAATTCAATTTTTCGGTTCGCAGAGAAATCAAACCACTCCAAGTTCCTTCCTGAATATTCTAGGGTTTCGAACCTGGCAGCCGCCGGCAGAGAAGGCGGCGGATCGTAGACAAGGAAAAGATGGGATATTATTGCTTGATTGCTTTGAACAGATGTTGCAATCTGCACTTTGCGTTTACTGGGAAACGGACGGCTGCGATTAGATCATTACTTTTATTTAATGGTTAATATTGAGCTCATATTTATATATGTTTACTGGCTCCCGCCGATGATGAGGGCCACTTCACCGCCGCATCTCACGGCTTCGCCACCGTGTCTTGTCCTGATCGAGCAAAATACATCACGTTTCCAGTTTTTTTTCTTCTTATTTTTAAATGAAAAGATCTGAAGAATAGCCGTCTTAAATTGTAGTAATTCTATCATGAATGACAAATCTTCCATCCATTACAAACAAAATCCACAAAAATAAAACACTCTCTCCTCCGGTCAAAGTTTTTACCTCTGAAGATATATGCGTAAAGCTCAAATCTTTATCGAATCAAAACATAACATTTGAAGAATCTGTCATTGAGGCCCGATCTTAGGACAGCCTTCTGCTAGAGGCAAGTCCAAGTTGTCGACTGTCCTAAAAGTTCGTGGGACCATCTTATCGACATAAAGATTACCATCCAAATGATCGCACTCGTGCTGTAGAATCCTTGCTTGCCAGCCTGAAGCATTCACTTCGATCCGCTTTCCTCGGCGATCGTAGCCTGTCACCACCACTTCAAGGTATCTCTCCACCAAAGCTCTGAATCCATCAACACTCAGACACCCTTCGAAGAAGAGAGCTTTCCTGTTGCTGCTCCCTCTAAGCTCCGGATTCACCAACACCTAACAAATTCAAGATTGATATTTGTTTTGAACTCATCAATTGTACAACTCTAAGCACTAATTCTCTACTCTTTATTACCATGAGATCAAAGGGACGCCTTTGTTGAGCAAGAATCTCGTCCTTGGGTGCGTAACTTATATACTCTTTTGTATCTTCCAAAACGATAATCTGCATCACCATGAATAATAACGATTCAATTTATCGGATTTGAACAAATGGGGAAATAAGGAATAAGCATTAGGCTTGCTTACTCTTAAGGGGACACCAATCTGAGGAGCAGCGAGGCCAACTCCAGGAGCTAATCTCATAACTTTGACCATATCATCAATTATCTTCTGAATACGCTCCGACCCGATTTCTTTCGGGTCAACTTCTCGGGCCTTCTCGTGCAGAACAGGGTCTCCAGCTGCCACTATTTCCGGTAAATCCACTTTCTTCTTCTTGTCCCCTAGACCCAATAGCCAACCGGCCTTCGTAGTCAAAGAGGAAGAAGAAGAAGAAGACGAACTATACAGCTTACGGTTTAACAAGAGTGAGGAATCGGGTCTTGAAACGGGGAACCGAATCGAGCGACATGTCACGGCGGCGGAAACCGGAAGTAGACGAAGTGAGAATCTGAAGAGGGTTTCCATGGCCGTCGCTTGGTCGGTCACTGTGAGTCCCATCGGACATTTCTTGAAATATGGCTCTTTGGGCCTTTGGGCCTTTGGGCTTGCTACAGCTTACGTCTGGGGCGAATATTTCGGCCCAGTCTCTTACCCGCCCAATGTAATTTGTCTTTGTCTCCAGCGAAATTTGTCTGTTTTTGACATTCGTGATCAACTTGCTAGTTTAGTCGTTCTTTGTTAGATTTAGAGATTTTATGGGAGTATTATGCGAATAGTAAAAAAAAAATTATATCAAAACTACAAAATATGACTTGCCAAACTAGTTTAAATTTGAATTCTCAACGCAAAATGTTACTCTCTTAAAGCTAATTTAATTCTAAAGTCTAAAAATTAATCATAAACTCGTAATCTTAAACTGTAATTCTTGAAAGTCAAAATTTAGTCTTATAACATGGTATATTTTGTTTAGATCATCTTGCCTCGAATTTCTTAAGATTTTTTTAAAAAGCTATCCCTTATTTGGTTTTGCATACATGCGTTAGCGATGTTAGTAACTCAACATACAAACTGTACTAAACAATGCAAATTGGAATTATAAAATAACATCCTAAACTAGTGATCCAAATATTTAATTATTAATGTGTGTGAAGAATGTATTGATGTTTCGTAATGGGGCAATAACATGATGGAATGTGTATGATATATATGATTCAACCAATTAATCTGCCAAAAAAATAATTAGTTCGGTTTGGAGTTAGGCTAGATGCAAAAATGCTAACTTTAAGGCACATTTTATTTTATAGTTTTTCTTGGTAAAGGAGGCGGGAAGGATTACCGGAGAGGCGACAATGGGAAGAGAGGACGGTGAGTTAAGGAAGCTACTCTCCGATGCTTAAGCCGTAATTCTTGCCGTATAAACAACTTTGTGAAAAAAAAAAAAAAAAATAGTCATTTTTTTGTTCAATGAAAATTTGGTCAGTTTTACTTAGCTTTTGGAATCTTGCTTCCTTGTTTCGCCATATTAACAAAGTCGAATTCTATAGTTAGGCAACATCTGTTACATTACTTTCATGCAGAATCTTATATTTGATGCTGTCTTCCAATAACAACACATGATTTATGCATGCTAATGTATATCACAATATATAATGTGTATGTGATTTAGCTGTTCGTCGATGTGGGATCGCTCTAAAAAAATAACATGAAGTTGTAAAATCAAAATTCGTTGGTCAATTTCATAGTATAATTATAATGTTTGTAGAGAATAACATTTCAGTGGAATTAATAAAGATCAATAAAGTAAAGGCGGTGGTTTGTGGATGGTTCCTCTGCCTCTGAGTCGCGTATATAGCTTGAGATTCAAGATTCCTTTTTATTTTTATTCCTTCAACATTCAAATATGGTTTCCGTAGAGAGAAAAAGTCTTTCTCGTTTCCTTCAAATCTAAAATTTCTTATAAAAATATATGATCAAAACTCCCCCTATAAATACATAGGTCTCGGAGAGTCCTAAAAATAAAACAATTCGCCATCTCTCCATAATCAAAGCCAGTAACACACAAAACACTCTTGCATATCTCCACAATGAAGAACAACAACAAGAACAATATGAAGATGAGTTCTTCACAAGAAAGTGGTCATGGTACTACTACTAACATCGTTATTACAGAGACGATGAATAAGAAGGTAGAGAGGAAGGCATCGATGGACGTGGACCAGTGTGCGGAAGCTTTCATCACACATTTCAGAAAGCAGCTTCTTCTTCAGCGTCTCGAGTCCATCGAAAACATGCTCTCTCGAGGCCTTTAACACTAATATCAATACACACTTGTATGTATGATTCCTCTCATGTATTATTTCTTTCTTTTTATATACGCTGGCTCGCATAATGTTTTGTTTGAGAGATAATATTCCTCATTTTATGTCTTTTTGTGTTACTTGTCTTCTGTGAATTGTGGTGGATAACTCGATGAATCTAAAACAAAATCAAAATATAAATAAAATTGAGTCCACCATCCTTTGTATAGGCTTCTTTTAATAAATTTGTTATATATAGAATTCAATACAAACCTTAAAAAGTCTTTTATATAAGCCTAAAAAAACCAACAATTAGGTAAACAGGAATATTTCTTTTTTCTTAAATGTTTTTTCTACCTTTCGGCATGTGACGTTATTTTAACCCCTTTTAAATCTCTTATGGTTTTATGTCCTTTTCGAGCAAAAGATCATCTATCTTCAAACATGCTACACCGGTTCGAGGATTTTCGAGTTTATATAAACTAAAAGATAACTTTATTTTATAAATCTTTAATATTGTAAAAGAAAATATAATATGTTGACGATTTCAAATATTACAAGGGTTAGAATATTTTGGGAGCCTCGTATACTATTGTCTCGTAGAGATATGCTCTGGTCAAGAGGAGCGAAGAGAATGATCATTTTCTGGCGAATCACATTCACTGATCCACGTTCGGTCTCTTATTCATTACACCCAAAATGAAGCACACCAATACATACACACACAAACACAGCAAAAACAGAGATCGTTAAGGGTAAACCACTTGTTGTATCTGGGTCTGTGGTTGTGGCTGCACTATCTGGTGGAGCTTGACTCTTGAGCAGGACCGAGCCATTCCTCCCACGAGAGGAACCACGGGGAGGCTGTCACAGTTGCAAATCTCGATCATGAAGCCATCAGGGTCGTGGAAGAAGAGCTGGTCCACTTGGATCCCTCCTTCTTCTACTATCGCCCTCACGTACTCTATCTCCATTTCCTCCAGCTTCTTCTCCACTGCTCCCATGCTCTCGCACTGCATTTCCATAATTAACAACTCTTCTTTTTCAGACCAAATTTCCAATAATCTTATATATATTCCCCAAAAACAGAGCAATTCACAACTCAAACCAAACACCAAAGATGTGTTTATTGTTAAAACCAAATGGTTTGCTGTCTAATCCTTAGTAACAATTGTATTACAGAACTACAAAAAGATTAAAGATATTTTGATTCTGATCAAAACTGAGTGGTTGATTGTCAATATGAGATAACTATTGTCCTATTTCTCTCTATTTCCTTGTCGCTTTCTCTCCATCTCTGTTGTCTCATAAATTCAGAATCTTGACTTCATAAAAGGCACACTTTCATTCACAGTTATCATATGTCACAGCAAACTCTCCTTATAAAAAAACTACCTTTAACAGCTCAGAACCAATATAGGTTTCTTTCCTTGATAAATAAATAATTCTGAAATTGTGTGTTTTCATAATTACAGAGCCTGTATGCACGTCAATGATGTTTTAGGTTTCAAGTCCACAAAGGTAAAAAAAAAAAAAAAAAAGGAGGGCCAGATTGAGGATAACAACAACAAAAAGTTACCTGGAAAGAGATGTGATTATCTTTGGGATTAATCGCAGTTTTCTTGGGAAGTTTCTCAGGTTCTGGAGAACACAAAAGATGTACTCCAATTCCATGTCCAAATAACCTAAACGATATAAATAAATAAAAATACCAAAAACATGTCAAACTCATTTATAATTTTTCTGTAAAACTCCCTTAATTTCCATATTCAAATAAAATGATAATTTAAAAAAAGGGTACCAAGCGCCTTCAAAATTTAGGGACTCAGGCCTTCGAATAGGGATGAACCCTAAGACGTTCTGGTAAAAATTCATGGATTCTTCGATGGATCGGCACAAAAGAGAGACATGGTTCAGTGACGTGAGGTGGAGAGGGTTTCCTGCGCTTTCCTTCATTTCCCAGCCGAGAGTAAAACTCCAAAGGAAGAAAAGAAGAAAAAAACCAACGCCGCCTCCGATCAACAAACCAAATACCAAAGGCGTCGACGTCGATATAGGCGAGATTATTGATTGAAGCAGACGATTACAGAATGCTAAATATATAATAATATCTATCGTAGTGGCGCTGTATATATATAGATGTGTCGATGGAAGGTAAATTGGATAACTACGAAACTTATCTGATAACCAAATACACTTGGCCATGATGATTTATTTATAGAAAGGTGTTTGCAAATGACACATCATGGTTTTTTTTTTTATAGAAAAATTAACCTTCGCACAGTTAACAAACTAATTAATTATGGACGATTGATCATCATCACATGAACGTGCAAAATTTCGGCCTATAACATCATACTTTATTTTATTTGGTTGTACCATTTATAGATTTAGGTCTGATTGTTAGAAACTTAACGAAATTAACAATAATGTAAATAAATTTCAATAATAACATGTTGTTAAAGAAAAAAATGATAAGTATAATTAAGTCAATAAATGCAACTCATATGCATGATCGAAATGAGGATAATCTTATCTACTACGTAAAAGAAATGATTTGGAAAAAAAAAATGTGATGAGTGATGACTACTAACATAACGAAACGAAAAGAAAAATAACTACGACATAAATAATTGAAAATGATGATGTGATTGGTAAAAAGAAAAATTGTTGGGATCCTGGCAGTGTCAGGATGAGTTCGACACGTAAGAAACCAAACAAGCTGACTCGGACAATCACAACTTCTCGTGTTTTGTTTTTCCGTACCTTAAAACAAAATTTCATGTTTTAAAAGATTAGGATGGTATTGGACACGTCAGTATTAGCAAACGTAAGTCTTTTCACTTTTGTTGCTTTGGTCATGTGTTGCCGTGTATGTGACCGTGCCCTGATCATTTTGGGCAGTTTTGAAAATACATGACCGTGCCCAATTACCAAATACATTCACTTGTTTGCGATGTTTTGGGAGGGTTGAAAATTCTCTGAGACATCATAAGTAGAAAAAAAATATATCTTTTGACTTTAAAATATGATAAACACTATTGCAAACTAAGTAGGCCTAGTCTTGCCTCGATAAAATATTGATTTTATAATCTGCCTTTTTCATTTATATTATCTTTGATAGTCTAAATTGCCGATAAATAAACACATTCTTTAGAAAATACTGTAAAGGATATGATGACAGTGGGTTAAAACTACAGAAGTGGAGAGAAAAAAAGAAAGCCGGCTAAGGAACTTTAGCCTGACCGTTACGTTATACCTAATCTCGCACGAATTATGATTTCATTTTATATATTATGTCAAACTTTTTTCTGGAATAGAGAAGTGAAAAACAGTTTGTACGTTTCGTATGCTGAGATAACTTTTAAAATCGATTATGATATCTTCAGTGAGTGTAGATTTGTCACTTGCTTCAACAAAAACACTTTAATTAGTTTAATTTATACAGTTACTTTGCATCTATCCAGCCTTTTCTTTTGTCGAAGGGCCGATGAAATCTAACCTGGAATCCAACTCAAGATTAATAAATCTTTTTTAACCTGTTTCTCTCGTTTTAAAATTTGATTTAAATAAGTTATGGTCAACTAAATTGGTCGAAATAGCTATAGTGTGTACCGCATTCATAATTTAATACATTTTTTAACAAGCAAGTGCCGATAAATGAAGTGGCACAACTTTTTTTGTCCTTCCGTGAAATGGAAGCACAGAACACACACAAAAAGAAGAAGCAAGAACTTCAACTGAAAATAAAAACTGTTGCTCTGTGTTGCCTGTGAAGAAGAACGCAAACCGTTTCTATATGTTAATGCTTTTGGTTTGTCCGGAAGAAGAGGAAAACAACATGAGCTGATTGATTGATGGAAGCGTTTTCAGTTTTATTAACTGTTCCTTACAGCTTCTCCAGCACATGACATGGACTGGTCATTACTTTGCGATTACAACTAAAATGAACTCATATTTTTAGTTTTTAATGTAAACCATGACAATCAAAACATCTGTATTAAGATGAAGAGGTAGCATAGTGGGTCTTGGTCTCAGAACATGTCTATGCTACCTCTTTTATCTTATTACAGTTGTTTTGATTGTCAGCTTTCCATCGGATCTGAAACCGATACGTGGAAGGGTCCTCTGAAGAAAGCTTGAGCAAGAGTCAATAATGTACATGCTACTTTCTCAGCTTAAACAGTTAGAACAGGCTACGTGGGAAGAATCTTCAAAATAAGTTCAATAATCATCACCAACTAAATTGCCTCGTATGTGATGGAACAACAGCAGTTGTTGATGAAGAGAAGTGTGATTCAACAAACAAGTGAGAAATGTAATAGAAGGACAAGAAGGAGAGTGTGTGGTTGGTTGGACCAAATCAAAACTCAGAAGGAGGTTTCAATCTAATGAGTCGCTTGATCCTATCTTTGTCTGTGTTCTCCAGAAGTCCGTTCCAAACGATTTCATCAAGACACAAACAAATCCTTCCGTATTTGTCCAGAAACACTCGCTCTGTTGGAGGTTTTCCGCATATGTCTTTCACAGCCGCTGTTATGATAAAGATGGCTTCTGCCACTGCACCACAAAAAAAAAAAAACCACCACAACAAAGATTCAAACTCTGAATGAATCACACAGATAAGCTGATTTACAAAGAGGACAAGAAGAAGGGACTTACAAGCAAGTTCATCGTACTCGTCTTTGCCAACAAGGAAGATGCTAACATCCCCTAGCATCGTGTACACGATATAAACCGACCTGCACAAACAAACCCTCTATTACTTCCATTGCCAAAGCTGTCAAGATTGAGTTTTTAGCAATTTGCTCTAGAGATGCCACAAGGAGACAAGAGGTAGTCTGATGTACTTGTGGCAAGCGACGAGGAGCTCCTCGTTCTTAACGCCTTTGAGATTCTCTGCTCCCAATTTTACCAAGAAAGATCGCCAGTGCAGCCGTTCCTCAGCTGGTACTCCATTGAACCTGCCAGATGATTTTTTAATGCTTCTGATGATTAAAGCTGGACAAGTCACATGATTCAACTTCGATTCACAATGCGCCGATAAGTGAACACAGTCACATAGTAACGGCATCAAGAGTTGGGACAAAAACAATCACAAACCGTGAGACCCTCTTTTCTCCAGAGTTCATATTGCGAGACCAAATGCTTGTGATAACTCCAATTCTAGTATGTGCAGAGGGAAACAGAGTTCTAATTTCGATCAAAGTTTCCAGCTTTAGCTAAATCTGGGATGAAAAATCAGAGTTACGCAATTCCATGGAAACAGAACGGTATCGAAAACCTTAATCTGGCAGTTAATACTTGTCGAAGGTAAAGTGTCCAGATCCATAGACAAGAACAAGAGCTACGAGAATGCTCGATTTTGATCTTTAGAGAATCAGCCAAAACAAGCCAACAAGTTTGCGATCAAGTGATTTCGGAGCTGAAGAAACTAATTGCAAGTTGCGAAATCGATGAAAAGAAAAGTCGGGATCTGGGTACAAACCTTTCGATCAAAACGTTCCCTACGGAATTGGCGAACAAGACGGCTAGGATCATGATCTTCCTCTGAAATTTTTTGTTTCTCTTCTGCGATTCCTTTTAGCCTTTCTTCGCCTTCATAATCGCTTCCCTTCAACTTTTTAATTTACTTTATTCTTGGGTGATTTTTGCAATTAGTCGACAAATCGAGTAATCGGATTCGACAAGGGGTCTTTCCGTAATTTCAGTGGTTCGAATATTGACAAAGTCCTCCTCCAGCATTTTATTATTTGTTAACCCCGATTAATTAAATAACCACTCTGTTAATAACCATCTTGCGTGTTGGTTTCATTTTACGTTCTTGCTTTATTTTTTTTCTTTCCCCGAAGATGACGAGTTTATATATATATATCTACGAAGAAATTGGTTACACCATGGAAAAGAGGGGAGAAAATGAAATGATGAAGGTAACAAGAAAGAAAAAGGTGGTCTCTACTTTCTCTTGATAGATTTGGAACAGTGACACGTTTCCTATAACTCTCCATTGATGTTGACCTTCCTTCTTTTTCTAACTATCAACATCGTTCTCTTCTCCATTTAACTTAACCATCAAGTGTATCTACATCCACTTATTATTTTTACTTACACAAACCAAAAAAATAAAAATAATAGAAAAATTATACTATCATATAGTATGAATGGTTAAGTTCAAGCTAAAGTGAAAAGAGGACAAGTCATAAAGACGAGCACAAACAAGTACCAACAAGCTACTGTGGAAGTGAAAGTTGAAGCTCTGGTTTAACCTAATTCGTTTTGCCTTCACCTTCAGTTGTACTTTTTGTTTAAAGTTAAAGAATCCTAACTTTGTCAATTCTTCATTATTAACACTTATTTTTAGAATGTGATCATAATAGTTTTAGTTGATGTAATAGTTATAAAAAAAATTAATAACTCGTCGCCATTACTTTATAAATATTATATCACGTTTGTGTTACAACACTTTTGGAAAATTTATCACGTCACTATTACCTCTAATTACGTTTGTATGCATATGATGAAGCGTACAGATTTTGGTGGAGAAAAGACAAAGAACGCTCGTTGATTTGGAAGGTTTAAGGATTCAATTATATAGTCTTGGATTCAAAACGTCACAATTAGACGTTGATATCTTTTCTATAAAAAAGATAATACATGCTCATGTTGGCGCACGATTTATGATTTATTTACAAATACAAAACACAAATGAAAGATACGTACGTCTATGATATATATTGATCAATCAAAATCCTTTGATTCTATTTAATGCACCTTCCTCTCTCGGCTAGACAGTGAACCGTTTTGTAATTTGTAGAGACTAGGGTAGTCGATTTTTGTTTGTGTAAGCAATTTTTTTTCCAACTCGTGAATCATGACCAGGTTCTGAGTTTTCGCAGCCCAAAGTTTTATTAGATTAATGAACTATGGCAAAATATATACAAGATTCCTTTCCGGTGGGTTCCTGGAACACATTTTTTTAATTATATTCATTAATTGTTATAGCTGTAGTCTAGCTAGCCTTATATCATCCGTGCAAATTTTTTTTAAAATAATCCACTGAATAGAACAAAAACCTGAATGCATGTTGTGGGGATGCGTGATATGTATATTACAAACCTAATTTAACCAACTATTCAATTTCCCCTGTTTTATCAGTTGCTTTAAAACAAGAAGGAAGATAAATACATCAGTCATCAACCCTAGCTATGTGTAGTTTGTATCAAATACATATCTCTAATTGGATATTACGTACTGTCTAGTTTAATCAATCAGGAGACAAATTCACCCCGATTAGGAACTTTGTTATAAATTCATGCATGTCCTCTTGTTATAAACTTATCATGTACTATATATTTGACATTGTTTTATTATTTTAATACGAATGCAGTTATAAGATTCGTGTACTCTTATTATTAACTTATCATGTACTATGTAACATAATTTAATCTGTTATTATTATATGATTGTAAATTAAGACTAACAGAGAATACAAAAGAAAAAAAAAAGTTCATTTCTGGATTGTAGTTACAAATACGAATACTTTATTGGATACACATGAGGAATTATGGTAAACATTATATAGCAAACACATTTAAATATATAAAAGCGAGAAATATACGGTATAAAGGAGTAATTGATAATTATGGCTGTAAATCAGCAAAATAAAAATAGGTATATATATATATATATATATAAGCAAACAAGTTTAGTTTGTATTGAGAAGCTCCTCTATCATTTGTAGAGCCACCTTCTCTTCCTCGTCCATTAGTCCTTCTTCTCCGCCGCCGGCAACCTCAGTGACCGGACCAGCATCGTCTTGTGAAGCTTCACTAGTAGGTTCCTGTGAGGAGCCGGCGGAACCAAGCTCCACCGTCATAACCCAACTGGAATCGGACTTAGAACCGGCGCGTTTCTGCCAGACGCCGATGTGGGAGCTGGCCGTGTCAAGACGGAGGCAGGTGAGCGAAGGGGAAGGAGACTTGCAGCATTTCCTCAGTTTGGCGCTGAGGATGGAAGAGAGTGATGAGGATGATGAAGATGAAATTTCGGTTTTGCCCTCCGATGTGTCTCCGTTGTTGTTGAGGGGAAAGTTGGTCTTAGCGTTACGACCGCTCATTAAAACGGCCGCCTCGTCGTAGGCTCTTGCTGCTTCCTCCGCAGTCTCGAACGTCCCCAGCCAAATCCTCCGTTTCCTTTTTTATTTATTTATTTCAATCATCATGCATGTTATAGAACATAGTCCAGTCTTAGCAATACATTAATCATAATTAAGTACCTAAAAACTGTAGAGATGTGTAAAAAAGTGTTTCATGTGGTTGCTAAGGAGAGGAAAGCAACTATGGTATGCACGAGAAATGAGTAAAACGATCAAGTCTATATATATGTATGTGTGTGGTTGTGTACTTGAGTGCATCAGAAAGGGGAAATAAATGAATAACGCAGAAAAAAAGGAAAGAAAGAAGAAAGGTACAAGAGAGGGTGACGAATCTCAGCGACCCAAGAACCCCAATGGCGTTGCCTGACACCTCTGAACTTCTTCGTCTGTACCATTCTTACTTACTCTGTGTTTTTTGTCAGAGAGAAAATAGGAATTCTTGATGATGAGTAATATATGTATGATGGATGTTTGGTAAATGGTAATGTTGTATATTTATATACATAGGTTAAATTTCGGTGGATGAAAAGGGATGTACTTGTTCCTACTCTTATTACATTTGACGTCCTCGCTATTCTATTAGAGAGAGAGAGAGAGAGAGAGAGAATTTAGTTGGAGTTTGTTGGTATAGATTGATTGCCAATGCTAAGGAATGGTTTTATAAAGGTAAAACGATTTAACTTTCGAAGGTTGGATCGTATATATGTAGAAAAGGCACAAGTGGTACAAGTATCACATGGCCGTGTACATTGTTTTTAGCATACATACGTACATCCTAATCAATCGTCCACGTCATATAGCTACGTACGTACTACGCCTCTCTCTCTCTGTTTAATTTGATGCTTGCTTATATTTGCATACTACTTGGTACGTACGTATAAGCCTTTTGTGTTCACCATTAATTGCAAAAATATTGTGATTAAGGCGGGATGGGATTTAAGACCCATTATCATTCCAAATTAATGTTTCATTTATACTAATATGTTTGTTAACAACCAACACAAACCATCGTCCAAAGTTGCATTATCAAAATCCAATCCTATGTGTACACATGGACTCGCCTCACATCTTGATACTTTTATTAATCTTACGTATCGATCTATAAGCAGTGGAAACTGAAACTTGTAAAAATTTGTAGAGAATCAATATATAAATCGTAAAAAAAACTGCCAGATAAAGCAAACATGTAATAAGCGCTGAGAAAAGTGGTTGTTCACTCGCGATCAAATATAATACACAGATGAAGAAGTTATATAAAATAAATATTAGAAGAACACAAGTTAAAAGTAAAAGAAAGGACAAAAAAATAAAGAAAGGGTGGTCCATATGTATATAGTGTAATTAGTAGAGGGTTTTGTCAACATATTTAGTTGGTTACTGTACTCACTGCCTAAGCCCTAACTGTCGGGTTGGGTCCAAATTAAGGTGTCAATATCCCTCGTATCTATCTCGTTTAATTTTTGAACAAACATCTTTAACCTAAAGTATGCTTATACTTATTGTAACAATATGGTTTATACTTTTCTGTTTCTCTGGTGCTAATTTGGCGATGGCTGGTTAATCGTAGGGGTCCCCACTCCCAAAATTCCGTCACACGATATTTCATCATTGTAGTCTCTTCATTAATTCTTGTATTTGTATCTTGCATGTGATTTCTTTCCAGATTATTTATGCTTTTTAGTTATTATTATTTGTTTTTGTCGATTTTCTGTAGCCACTGCCTACGTATGTATAGTCTTATAGAGTAATGATGTTTTTTTTTTTTTTTTTTTTTTTTTTTGAGTGATGATGTTCATACTGTAATAATGGTAGCAAAATCTTGAATCCGTCAGCTGAAATTCTCGGAAGTGTATGACCCCATCTTCGTTGCTATATATATTATGTACATATATATATGCTGATATGCATGATGCATCCTTATTATTTTTATCCAGATAATGTAATAATGTTTTTTAAAAATATATGAAATGAGGAATATTGTGAACAGAAGCTTTTTTTGAGACACGAAAATCACGTGATTGAATCTCTTAAAAGTCAAAAGAAAGAGAAATTTTTTACAAGAGGCCAAATGTGTTTCAACGAAAAGGCAAAAGTACCAAATGCTCCAGTTGAAGAAAAGATTCCTAACTGCGAATTTTACGGGTTTATGAATTACCTGTTTTTTTTGTATCTACACGTGTTCTTCACTTCTCATGTCCTCTAATATATCCATCGCTTTCAAATAAACAAAAACACTGTGAACAAATTGGCCCGACATAATTTAGATGGGCCTAATTGGGCCATCCGAATTAGGTTTTACAGCAATGGCGCGAAGGGTCAACCCCGAAGAAATAGGAGTCAACGTGTATGTCTTTCAAAACCCACCAAATGCCACCTTAATTTACCCCACAAATGAAGAAACCGTTTCCTTCTTCTGAACACAGCCGATCAACGGCCAACCGTCGTTTTTCCAGGTCATCGATTTACTAAATTCAAGGTGGGTTTGTTTTTGTGCTCTCTTTCTTCACTTTCAAGTTTCTCCATAAATTCTTTTGTTTTCCCTTTTATCCTTTCTCGACAACCGAAATCGACATTGACATATCACCATCCTCCATAGCTCCAACTCAGAGGCACGACGAGTTTCGTGGGTTTGCTTCACCGAGCCCTTGTTGCATCCTGTTCAAATTAAGGTAATAAATGATGGTGTAATATCATAATTAGGGTTTCTGTTAGTTAACTCAAACCAGTCCTCTATGATTGGCGATGATTTCTTTTTGTCTATATACTGAGAATTTTAAAGCAAGATTGGCTTAATTTTGATCAATCCGCATCACATCATCTTTACAGCTTTCTCCACACTCTGCTTCGGATGTAAAAGAGTGCTTGTGTGTGACCATAATGATTCAGCAGCTTTCAATGAAGTAGAGGCAGATTCTGTGGACTTTCCTTGTTGTTGACCACAATAAATCAGCTTTCAGTCAAGTAAAGGTAGATTCTGCTAGACATCACTGGTTCATGGGTGGTCACAGGAGACACGTAAATTCCAAACCCGCGAGGGAAATCTTCCTAACATCATCGTCTCTGTCCTTTTCTACACTGTCTTCCACACGTGCGTCATGGGACGACGCAGTAGAGCTAAACACCAAAGAATCCACAACATCCTCTGAAACGTCGGGTGTGACTCATGTCAGGTTGCAACCTGCTCCATCTCCGCCCTCGAGGTTACCAGTACAGCTGATGAACAAAGGTATTGTAGGGCCGCATCAAGATCCTGATAGAATCCCAGCTTCCGTGTTCGGCAAGACTGGGGATCTGAATTGGAGTGAGGTCTCTAATGAGTCTTTGTTTAGTCTGAGATTGTCCAACTATCAAGCATTTCGTCAGAGCAATATAAACCCGGAAGAAGTTTTGATGTCTGGTGAGAACATAGCATCCTCTCCGACTCTATTAGTCAAGCCTGATCAGGATGCACAAGAGAAGAGATCTGAAGTGAAAGAGACAAAGAGCGGAGTAACATCGGTCGAGGCTAACGGTCATCAAGAGAAGTCGTCATTAGCAACTAATCAAGTTGTCTCATGGAGTAGTAACCCCAGCAGTTTTTACCAGTTATATCAAGCGCCGCCGACAAATGTTCAGTCTTTATCCATCCCTGTCGCCGAGAAAAAGAGCAAGAAGAGAAGCAAGACAATTAGAAAGAGCAAGACGACGAAGAAGAAGGAGAAGAAGACGAAGAAGAAGAAGAAGAAGAAGAAGAAGAAGAACAAGTGTTGCATATGGTCTTGGTTGGTTTCAAGCTTTTCAAAGTGGGAGTGTAACTTGTGCTGCTACAAATGGAGAAAGCGTGGCTGCTGCTGCAGAGAGCCAAAAGCGATGGTTTTGTGAAGTATCTTCTTCCTCTCGAAGCAGCCTCTCTTGATATAAGCCATCATGAAAGTTGTGTTGACATCTAATCAATTATATGACTTCTAACTCTATATATGCATCGATCCTTCATGTATTCTTACAAAATGGAGATGGTTTATCCACTTTTATCTTATGGTCGATATTGATTCCACACTATTTTATTCATTTTTGGTTGAGATCCACTAGTCTGTTCAATATAGAATGATATTTCGACTACAAACTGTATGGGAAATGTGATGAGTGGGGTCGACTATAACAATGGAGAAGGCATGGAAAATGGACAATTATTTTTGACTTTTAATGATCAGTTCACACCAAACACACTATCTACATAATCACAACAAGACATACAGATTCTTCAATTATCAAGGATTGAAAGTTTTTTTTGATTTTGGTTTTGATAAAGTAAATGACAAGAATAGCCTTAGTGACAGGAGATCCGTATAACGGCTGGAGGGATGAATCATAACTTCTTTGGTCTTCCAAAAAAGCAATTATTTCAAAGCGAAAGGAAAAGGGAAAACGTAAAGGGCAGAGCCCTCATCCTCCTCCTTCTTCTTCTTCTTCTTCTTCGTGAAGAAGCTGCAGCCTTAGATTTTTAGAGGATTCTTTCGATGCCCAGTTGAAAAAAGGAAACGACTTTATCTAAGCCAAAGAGATATCATCAGGTAAGCTAGATTTGATTCGTAGATTCTGCTGCTTCTATATATAACCAAACACGTTTTGTTCGCTATTGATTTGATTCCTTTTTGGCTTATATCTAGGTTTAATCGGTGTTATCTGAGAAGGATCATTGATTACCCCCCTGAAAATCTCGAGCTTCCAGATCTATCGGAGCTCGTGGGCTAATAATCGTTTACTTCAATCGATGGGGTGAGATTCTTTTTTCAGTTTTATGTTTTGGCTCCGTGAATAATAGTATATTTGGTATTTTATTGATTCGGATTTGAGATTCTGTTTGATGGGTTTTGTACCTGCGTTATGTGCTGCTGCTGGGTTCATGAGTCATATGATAGATAAACCCTAATTTTGTTGCTGGGGGTACAAAACCTCCACAAGGGAAGAGCTAAAGTTTTTTTGGCTTATAAGTAGATAGAAAAACAAAACCAAAAGCTACTATAATCTGAAAATAAGGATGTGTTGTTTGGGCAATGATCAGAAGTTGTGGGTTTTGTAACAGAGCAGTGGCTGCGTGGCTTGCTACAGAGACCCCAGAACAACTGCAACTCTAAAGGATCCACCTTCCAATTCCATAGCTCAAACGTTTAAGAAACCGAGCGTCTCAGAAGATTTCTGGTCAACAAGCACTATTGATATGGACAACATCACTTTCCCTTCTCAGGGGAGCTTATCATCCAACCAGACTTTTGATTCTCAATCTGGCGCCAGAAACTCGAATGCCCCTCCTGAATATGTGAACCAAGGTACTTTCTTTGCGGGCTGTGGATTCTCACGGTTAGGAGCGTATGGTTTTAGTGTTTTGCGATGGTTATATATGAAGTTGGTCTGTGTGTGTGTTTTCCAGGTCTTCTTCTTTGGAATCAGACCCGGGAGCGTTGGGTGGGGAAAGCAAAACCCAATAACCCACCGGATCATCGCAGTCAAGGACCCAAGTTAAAGTGAGTGGCTCCATTACACTCTGCTGTTTCCCTTAAAAGCCAAAGGCTAAAGTATGAAAATGTTTAACATATTTTATGTCATTATCTGCAGTTGGAATGCAGCAACATATGATACCTTGCTGGGGAGCAACAAGCTATTTCCCCAACCCATTCCTCTCACGGTAAGTAATCAAACTCTTTCGAGTGCAGGACATAATGGATGATCCCGGTCCAATAACCGTGTGTGCTTACTGATGAAAACAGGAAATGGTGGACTTTCTAGTGGACATTTGGGAACAAGAAGGTCTATATGACTGAAGAACAAGACTTGAAAAATCCACACACACACACACACACACACACACTGGTTCGGGCATTCCGAGTTTTTTGTTTCGGTTTTGTTTTCGTTTCTGAAATCCCTTGTTGAAACCCATCTTTCATTTGGAATCGATCGAGAAAACTGGGATTGTGGCTCTTGAGCTTTCACCGTAAATGAGAAAACCCATTGTTGTACCATCTTTCATTGGCTTAAGACTGATGTCTCACTTTCACCAATTGATATCTCAATCTAAGACATGGCTTGTGTCTCATGTCCAACTTACACGTTGATGTTACTATCTCCAGGTGATCTTTTAGTAGATTAAATCCTAACCTAAGCTTTTTGGTTAGTATTTATTGCCTGCAAAAGAATAATCTGCCTGTAAAAGAATAGTTTTTGGGCCCGTTAAGTGGGCTTCTGTTGTGTAGGTTTGCTAAGAGAGTAGAGGGAATAAACAAAAAAGCATATTCCCCATAAAACTAGCGGTCACGTAGCGGACCTCAACCCCACTCTCTACTCTACTTTATGATTTCTTTCAGAAATCGCATAAGCGGGAAACAGATGCCACCTTATCCACCGATGAAACGTCGGCTAAATAAGACACGTGTTGAGTTCAAAGAGGTCTGTCACTCAACTATCACGTAGCCCCAGTGTAAATCTATCATCCACGCTCTCGTGGATTACGTGGAGAAAGGAAAATCATTTTAGTTGAAAAAGAAAAAAGAATAAAAAAAATAGAGACGAAATAGAAGAGACACGCAAACATATCCAGTAGCGTCACAACGGTTCTTGCAGCAGCGTATTACCAGAAAGGAAAGAAAGACGATATTTTTTTTATAAAGATAAGAATCAAGTCAGATTTTGTTTGTGCGGACTGTGTGTTTGAAAGAGAGACGAAGACGAAGATGGCGAACACTGACGAACTCGTGTCTATTGAGCTTCCAGCTCCTGCTTCATGGAAGAAACTGGTATTTTCTTCCCCTCTGCTTGTTTTCTTCTTCACATTTTTTCTTGAATTCTCTGCTGTAATTGAATAAATTTTATGTTTTCCAATGAATTGGTGTCGTCTGTGTAAGGGGTGTTGATTGTGTGTTCTGATTTGTATTTCGAGTTAGTTTCTTATTGTTTAGGGTTTATGTTCGATTTGAGAAATCAATGAGATTACTTTTTTGGAGGTGGATCTGGGGATCTTTATGTTCAATTGATGGGGAAATTTTCTGATTTGATGAGAATTTAACGCTTACGTATTTCTTATGGTATCAAATTAGGGTTTCGAATGAAATCTTCTGTCTAAGACCTAAACCCTAGAATTGGTTGTTAAAGTTTGGGGCTTTTGTATGGATTGTTTATGGAGAAGTCATATGTTGCTGGTAATTAATGCTATGTGCAGAAAATGTTTGTAGCATCTTTGGTATGTGAATAACGGGTGGCTTGTTGTTCCAGTTTTATCCAAAAAGAGCAGGTGCACCGAGGAAGACGGAGATTGTGTTCATGGCTCCCACTGGGGAAGAGATCAGCTCGCGCAAACAGCTGGAGCAGTACCTCAAGGCTCATCCTGGGAATCCTCCCATCTCTGAGTTTGAGTGGACAACTGGGGAAACCCCGAGGCGATCCTCAAGGATCAGCCAAAAGGTGAAGGCGACAACGCCCACTCCTGACAAAGAACCCCTCTTGAAGAAGAGACGATCTTCTCTCACAAAGAAGGACAATCGAGAGGCTGTTGCTAAGGAGAACGCCGAGGCTGACAAGGACGGGAAAACGGGGAACGCGGAGGCTGCTGTGAAGGAGAAGGTGGAAGGAAAGACGGGGAATGCGGAGGCTGCTGTGAAGGAGAAGGTGGAAGGAAAGACGGGAAACGCACAGGCTGCTGTGAAGGAGAAGGTGGAAGGAAAGACGGGGAACGCGGAGGCTGCTGTGAAGGAGAAGGAGGAGGGTGAGAAGGACGGAGTGAAAGAATCTGGTGAGGCTGCTGTTAAGGAGAACAAAGAGGGTGAAAAAGCTGAGGCTGAGAAGGATGGTCAAGCGGAAGTTGCTGAGGCTGAAAAGGAGAACAAGGAGGGTGAAAAAGCTGAGGCTGAAAACAAAGAGGGAGCAGTTGTGACGGACAACAAAGAGCCCATGGAAGTGGAGAAGAAGTCTGATGCTGAAAACAAAGAGGGAGCAGTTGTGACGGACAACAAAGAGCCCATGGAAGTGGAGAAGAAGTCTGATGGTGAAAACAAGGAGGGAGAAGTTGTGACGGACAACAAAGAGCCCATGGACGTGGATACCTCTGAGGTGGAAAAGAATTCTGAGAGTGGCGAGAAAGCTGAAGAGCCTCCTAAAGTTGTTGGAGACCTCAAGGACACTGAGATGAAAGAGCCACTGGAAGTTGTTGCTGAGGGTGATGGAGAGAAGAAGCCCGCTGAGGAAGTGACCGAGAACAAGGGCAGCGAGGTTACAGAAGCTAATGGAGAGAAGAAGCCCGCAGAGGAAGTGACCGAGAACAAGGGCAGCGAGGTTACAGAAGCTGATGGAGAACAGAATGTGACTTCTGGTGAGCCTAACCTTGGCGCAGATGCTAATAAGGGGAATGAAACTCAAGAAGCTGATGTGAAGAAGGCAGAAGCTGGAGGCGAGGAGAAAGGTAACGACATGAAGGGAGAAGACACAAACAGAGGCGTGGAGGCGAATCAAGTCCAGCAGCAGCAGGGCGCTGCAGCGTCCGTGAGCTGTTAAAACCAGCAGCCAACAGTTAAAAACCTGTCGTTCTGTGAAGAGTTTGTTGTCTGATTGCAGGTGTAGCATTAACATTGTGAGTGCTTGTTGTATGTGTTGGTAGAACTAATGTGCCTATGTAGTTCTTCAGTAGACTCTTTTGTTTTTTTATCATTACTCATTAGACTCTTTTGTACTCTTTGTACTTTTGTTGTATTATTATTAATACATTAGAGGCATTTTTCTGTTTCGTTTCTCATACTTTGATTATTTGATAGATGCATGAAAGGCGCTGCCAAGTAAAAAAGGAGAGTAGGATATAAGTAAAAAAGGAAAGTAGGGTAAAGATTACAGAGCAATATTAAAGAGGTAACAACAAAAACGAGATCATAAGTTACAAAATAGCAGCTCTTATGGAGCGTATGATATCGGTGAGGGAGACGACGCCTTTAAGCAAACCCTGTTGGTCCACAACCCACACTCTGTGCACTCCTCTGGTCACTACTTTCTCTATAGCTTCCTCCATCGTTGCATCCACAGTGCAACTCACCGTCTCTTTCCCTTTCCCCGAAGCTTTCTCAGTGAACTCTAGAGCCGAGAGTGGCAGCCAAGTCTGTAACTCCGGCAAACGACACCCTTTTAGATCCGTTGCAGAAAACGTACCTATCACTTTCCTATGCCTCCCCTGAAATTTCAAAACACACGAAATGAAGCACACGTTCTAAACAATCAAAGCATATATCTTACCTTGAAAGATACATTAATAAGCTGTAGATGATCCTCTTCCGCTACATCAGGGGCGTGAACGATGGGGACGGCGTTGAGAAGAGCAGCCTTCATAGAGTTAATAGCATTGGAAACGGTCGTACTCTCGGTGATTGCGTAAACGGAATCGTTAACAGCTCGGAGAGTGGAGACAGAGCTTGAGAGAACAGCCTTGAGGTCATCAAAGTGATGGTCTCTGAGGAACCGCAAGAGATCCATCTGAGTAAGCATCCTGTAAGCAGAGGCCGATTCCACCAACTCAACTCCTGAAATGGTGTTGTTGCTCTCTATGCTGCTCTCTAGTGGCACTAATGCTCGATGGATCCCTTTGCTAAACACTTCCATACACTCTACCAAGCTAGTATTAGGATTCAGTGTCCAGAGACTGAGTCCTTCGAGGCAATGACCGATGATGGAAGATACCTGAGAAGACATCTTGCGGTCCAAATCTGAGGGATCCGAGAGATTTTCTCCGCCGGCGATGTGAGCAAGTATGTCGAGCATCGTGAGAATTCCGATGTAGTGTTTGCGTACGGCTCCAGTTTGTTTATCAGACTCCATGATCATGGAACCGCCGGCGCCGATCCAGTGTCCCGGTGGTGCAGCAACTGGGAGGGCGGAGATGGAGTTAGCCACCAATGTGTTCATTGCGTGGGAGAGCGTTGCCGTGTAAGGAACCTCCACTAGCCGTTTGTTTCTGGCCGTTAGATCTTTGGCCGTGACATTGATCAGGCGGCTGTGAGCTTCTTTGCTCTTCTCTTGTTGCATAGTGACTAGTGTTTGAAAAGTCTATGAAAGTGGCACAAACGTGTTGCTTCTCGAATCTTATAAAGTGCTGATCTTGGCTCGACTTTAGATGTTTATGGATTAGCACTGAGTGTGAGATGATCCGAACAACGTGGCGATCAATGCTTGCTCGTGACATGCAAATACGTGGCATTTCATCAATGCTTGTTTTTTTTATATACATATAACGAACGATTTGGTTTCGACTACAGCCGTCTTAACTCTTGACCAATTTTCCTATTTTGTTGTGGTGGTTTGGTAGGATAAGAAATGAGAATATTTGGGCCTTAGCGAGCGGCCCAGTATTATGATTAATCACCAAAATAGCCCTTCGTTTTGAGTAATTTGTTTTTTTTTTTCTTTCTTAAATTCAATATCTCCCTCGCGTCCGCGGATGAAGCGACTTGACAATCCAAGAAGGTGGAAAAGAAGTCAGTGCTGAAGAAACACGAAGATGGCGAGATCGATGGAAGCGGCGCGCTTGTGAGTATCTTCTATTCGTATTTTTCGTTCATCTTTCGTTTTCTTCTCCGCATTAATCTGCTCCAACGCGCGTGATCGCTCGAAATTTGGCCGACTTCTGTTTGGAGATTCTGTGTTTCCATGGCTCAATCGCTTGGATTTTGGGTTTTAGTTCTATTCTTTCGCATCGATTAGAATTAGAGCTAGGGTTAAAGCCTTACGAAGTTTCGTTCTTTCTGATACAGCATTTCTGTTTGATTTCTGAGAGTAGGGATGCGAATTGATACCAAAATTGCTTCTTATTGATCAATTTCATGATATGTTGACCTAGCGAATACGTGGATCTCGATGAATTTATAGGATATTTGAGTGTGCAATGAGATTACGAGAGCTAATGTTCGTGCAAATCTCCCAAAATTACTGATGGGCCGATGGCTATAATTGGTGTGTCTTCCTGCAACGTAGTGAACAGAATGGATTTGAAGAAGCCAACGTTGAGGAATCAGTTTCATGGGATGATCTGGAGAGAGACGCTGCTAGTAAAGCTGGTGGATCTTCTGAAAGAACTCAGGCCTGGAGATCTCACCAGCACGACTCTGCTAGAAAAGGTATTCAAAAACTAGTTTCGAGTTATGTAGATGGGTGAAACTTTTGCTAGTTGCAATGTTATCTGTTTTGTCATCATGTTAAAGTAACCTCTGATTGCTTGATCAGGTGACGAACCTGCTGGAGACTTGTACGAACTGTGGAGGCAAGAACAGAACAGCATAGCCGCAAGGCTAGACAAAGAGCTTAAGTCACGGTGGGAACTAGATGAACTGATTGAAGAACAGCTGAGCGGATACGGGTCCCATTACTACAAGGCCATGGTATCAACGTCATTGAAGGATGTCTCAAACCTCCTCATGCCCACGTGGCTACCGCCTCATGAGCTTGCTGCCGTGTCCTGGCTTGGAGACTGGCGTCCCACCTCCATTCTTGACCTTCTTCGGATTCTGGCCGCTCAAAACCCTTCCTTCTCTCTGTCTGAGTCGAGTGAACGTATCCTCTCTCAGCTTCTCCGTGAGATACGCATTGAGGAAGCTGTGATCGATGAGGAGTATGCAGAAATTCAGGCCACATGTGTTCTGCACCTTCCCTTTTCGCCGCTCTGCAACGCTCAGTCGCAAGAAGAAGCTCTGCTTTCTGTGCAGGGGCTGTTTGGGAACATCCATAAGGTCATCTCAAAGGCACAACGGCTCAGGTTTCGCTTACTTCTCCCTCCATCATAAATAAAGGGAACTGTAGAGATGAACGAAAACAAATAGCTGACACCAGTAAATAGCCTGGTTGAGTTAAGTGAAAGCCTTGATCAGCTGATATATGAAGGTGTTGAAAATTATGTGCAGGTACAAAGTGTTGGAGCTGGTGATGAAGAAGCTGCTGAATCAAACAGATACAGCCGAGTTTGTGGTCGCATTCGCAGGGATTCAAGACGCCATTCACCAGTTTGGAGAGCATAAGAAGCTAAAAAAGCTTTACCCGGCGGTTCCTCTGAAGGGATCAGGATCATCTAGTTGAGAGCTATGTAGGAACACAGGTCATGTCTCAATTTTGGGAGTAAGACTACAAGCAAGCTGTGATGTTGAATCTTCTTGCTGCTAATTACATTCTTGGAAGTTCTTTCTTAACATCAACTCATATAGTCCAGTTACATTAGTATGAAACCTGATGTCACCAACCATTATGTCTTTTAGAGTCATTGGTATTGTAAGTAAGAACAAAGTTAAGACCTGTTCTTCTATGCAGCTTGCTGTTTTTTTTTGTTTGTTCTGATTTCGTGTTCCAGTCAACATGCAAATTTGCGTCATCAATTGTATTGAATATATAGAGTTTCATATATTCCAAATCTACTCTCTAATCCAAGGTTTACTTTCAATGGCCAAATCAAGATTAATAGCATGTGTAACTACTTTAGGCGCATCGGCTTTGATATGCTTAAGACTCTAAAACGGTTTTAGGGATTTTAGAATTAGTAGTTAATAAAATCCTCGGATGAGAAGCCTCAACGTCTCCCGCCTAAATCCCATCTTAATCTGTTTACTTTTTTGTGGCACTTGTACTGTAACTGCATTTTCCTTTTTTTTTTCTTCTGAAATAAGGCAGTAACCAATAAATGGAAAAAAGAGAGAGAGAAAGAGAAATAGAGGGTTCAGATTAAAAATAAGGTCCGTAGATCTACGGCGGAGGGAAATATAAGGGAATATAAAAATTAGACAAAAACTCCATCTTCCTGATTATATAAGTGAAACAAAAAAGGCCGACAGAAAAAAAGCTCAAAACCCTAATCTGAGCCAAGCTCCTCCAAAGCCCATTACACGCGTTTTATTCTTCCCGCCGTTGCTGTGTCGCTGCCTGTGAGTAAATCAGTCAGTTTCTCTCTACTCTTTGTTGCGATTTCGTGTTTGATTCCCCTCATGGCTTGTGCGATATATGTCTATGGTTTTATCGGATCCAATGTGTCGTCTTCTTCTTTCTTGGTTTCTTCGTTGCTCTGTTTGTTGAATTGTGCCCAATCTGTTTATAATTGACTCAATTTTCCATCGTCTGTTTCAGGATTATGGATCCCAATGCTTCCGTGCTCGTTGATAACAATGCGTCTAATGAGATAGAGTCTTCTGATACACAACCGACGAGGCGGAGGAAGAGGAAGTCTATGGTGTGGGATCACTTCACCACCGAAGTCGCTAGCCCTGGAATTACCAAGGCCTTTTGCAAGCACTGCCACAAATCCTATGCTTACCAAAGCGGTACCAAGGCTTCAGGAACTAGCCACCTCAAGCGTCACATTGAATTGGGTATTTGTGCTGTGTGCCCAAGGACCGATCAGCTCTCGCAAGTCAAGGATGAAACCGCCTCCTTCCCTCCCAAGAAACGCCAGAGATCTCATGGTGATGCCCCTGTGGATCAAGATAGCTGCAACCATGAGATGGCAAAGATGATCATCATGCATGATTACCCTCTTCATATGGTCGAGCATCCTGGGTTTGCTGGTTTCGTCAAGGCTCTTCGTCCCCAGTTCAGTATGGCGAGCTTCAACACCATTCATGGTGACTGTGTCAATATGTTCTTGTCCGAAAAGCAAAAACTTTCAGACTTCATTGGGGAGATTCCCGGGGCGGTTAACCTTACGGTAGACTTGTGGTCGTCAAGCCAATCAGTGGGTTATGCTTTTGTGACTGGCCACTTTGTTGATAAAGACTGGAATTTGAACCACCGCCTTCTTACTGTCGCCGTTGTGGCTTCTCCTGACTCGGACACTGCCTTGAACCAACCCATCGCGGCTTGCTTGTCCGACTGGAAACTGGAGGGGAAGATCTCGAGCATCACTGTCAACCAATCAGTAGTAAGTAAAACCTGTATTGATAATCTCAGAGGTTTCTTGTCTGTCAGGAACCAGCATGTGTTGAATGGTCAGTTGTTGATGGGGAAATGCTATGCTCGGCTCCTAAGCAGTATGGCGCAAGATGCACTTGCAGCTGAGCAGCTTCAGTCACCCATCAAGAAAGTCAGAGATAGCATCAAGTATGTTAAGACTGACGACGCTTGTGGAGACAAATTTGTTGAACTCAAGAGACTGTTTCCAACCGATTCTCCTTACAAGGATCTTATCATTGACAACCGAACCAGATGGGACACAAGCTACAACATGTTGTTGGCTGCCTGTGAACACAGACAAGTCTTTTCTACTTTGGAAACCTGTCATCCTGATTACAAAATATCGATTTCTGCTCAAGAATGGGGAAAGATTGAGAGTCTCTGCTCTTGCTTGAAGGTCCTTTTCGAAGCGGGTAATGTCTTGACTAGGCCAAAACACTTGACAGCAAACGATTTGTACCATGAGATGACCAATCTTCAGCTAGAGCTGAGCCACGCTGCCATGGTTGAAGACCCGGATGTCAGAATCCTTGCAAACTCGTTCAGGGAGAGATTCGACCTGTACTGGAGAGAATGCGTCCTGGTTTTGGCGGTTGCTGTTGTTATGGATCCTCGGTTCAAGATGCAGCTCATTGAGTCCACCTTCACTGAGTCTTATGGTGAAGATGGAGAAAAATGGATCAAGACTGTCAGTGATGCCGTCTATGATCTCTACCTTAATTACAGTGAAAACAACCTGCTAGATGCCTATGTGGATCATGGCTTTTCCGAGATAGAGGTGGCTCAAGAACCTCACTTCCATCAAGACATGCCTCAAGCTACCAATACAGACATGCCTCAAGCTACCAATACAGACATGCCTCAAGCTACCAATACAGACATGCCTCAAGATACCAATACAGACATGCCTCAAGGTACCAATACAGACATGCCTCAAGATACCAATACAGACATGCCTCAAGAAACCAATACAGGGAATGGACAATCAGGAGATGAGACAAGTCCACAAGTAGAGCAAACCACTAAGTCACATCCAGTAGCAGAAGAGGAACAGAAACTTGGTGATGACTCTCGAGCAGCAGAGGAAGACGACACGACATTAACCGTAGAGGAAATCACAGAGTCACATCAAGATGAGAGACAGCCTAAGGTAGAGAAGCCGAGTGTGGAAGGGGTATGGAAAGGAGCGAGTGAAGAGTGTCAGCTAACAGAAAATGGCCAGCAAAATGGTGATGATTCCCAAGCACATCCAATAGCAGAGGAAGACCACATGTTATTTGCGGGTGACGTGCTACTCCAGGAAGGGTCTACTCTAGTGACAATTGGAGACTCGTTGTCAGACTTTGAGTTTTGCATCTCAGAGATCAAACCGGAGCTGAATCAGTACCTGGAGGAAACTTTGATTCCGAGGTCGGAAGACTTTGACGTTCTGAGCTGGTGGAGGCTCAACAGTACCAGTTATCCCACCCTCGCTAAGATGGCTGCCGATCTTCTCTCCATCCCCTTTATCACCGTCTCGCCTGATTCCGTATTCAGCACAGAGGTGAAGCAGATGGACAGTTATAAGACCTCTCTTCCTCGTGTAACCGTGGAGGCTCTCTTGTGCACCAAGGACTGGCTCAAAAACCGAACATCATGAAAATCTTGATGGTTTTTTTTAATTCTGTTTTTCTTTTTAGATTTGTTTTCTTAGTTATTAATTCTGTTACCGGATACCCTTTGGTATCTGATTGCATTTTGTAAGTGGAAGCAAGCTATCACAACAATCTTCTTTTAATTTCATTGATGCCTTTGAATCTGATATACACTATAAACTTCCCTGATACATTCAAGAAGGAAACGAGTGCGAAGGAGTTATTGTCGAACATACAGCTTCTCTTTATGTCCAAATTTTTGTATTTTCTAATCAGATCATTTTTTGAAGGCAGCAGAGTAGAACCTGAAAATTGCTTCTCAACTTCTCTCGTGTTCTTCTTCTTCACCGTCTCATTCGGTTTATTTCTAGTTTGATATTCTCATCCGGTTCTTGCTACTTCACTTGAGGCTGTTTCTGCTGTGGATATTGTTATTCTCTCTTATCATGTCACACGATCTATTATGGTCTAGTGAATATTGCGTACCAAGAGTCGCCGCACGGATAAGATTTAGTATTTTCTCTGGTGCAGCCGAATTTTGGTTAAAACATCGGTTAATGGCTAACTGAATAGAGTTGGGTGGGAAGTAATTGTGGTAGTGACATTACATCATTATATTTTAAACTGGTGTTGTACTAAGGTCGTACGTTGTTATTTCATGTATGTAAGTGAATCAGTAAGAAGGAAAAAAAAAGAGTGGAACTCGTGCATTTTATGTAGAAGACACTAAGTAGGTGGTTTTTTATTAAAAGAGACAATTGACTTGAGTGGGCTTAATCACTACTACTAAAACAACACTGCACAGAGCGGACGATTCAAACCGTTGAAATTAAAAAAAGCGAAAACAAACAAAAAGGAGTCGGACAAGAGCCAGTGTCCCCACCACTTACTAGCGCCACGTGCCAGAATCTCAACCATCTACTCGTCTCGGTCGAATTGCATGGGACTGGGATTGGTGCCTTGATAAAACTTGAATGTGAACATCAAACTCACATGTAACCATCTTATACTATAGAGATAGAGATAGAAATAGAGAGAGAGAGAGATAATAGTTGGGCGTTAGCGAGAAGGAGAGGCCAGGATTGGTCATATATCTCCAAAACCAAATTTTAAACCAAACCAAAACACTTATCCTCTTTTTCTTTTATTTTATATCCTCTCACTCTCCTCAAGGCTCTTTCTTAGCTCTGTTCGGAATCTACGCTCCAAAGGTTCGGATTTTTTTGGTTTTGTTTGTTGTTTTTCTTGAATGGAACAGTGTGTGGATGTGGATGAGAATATATTATGAGCTTTTATGTTCATTCTGTTGAAATCTCTGAGATGGGTTAAAGCTTTACTTAGAGAATCTAATTAAATTAGTGTTGTGTGTGTGTGTGTGTGTTTCCGTGAAGGATCAATGGCACCAAGATCAAGCAAAGGGAAATCGAACAGATATGGGAAAGGAGAGAAAAAGAAGAAAGAAGAGAAAGTGTTGCTGCCGAGTCTGGTGGAGATCAAAGTCACGACTCCGTACGAGACCCAAGTGATACTCAAGGGAGTTTCTACTGACAGAATCATTGATGTCAGAAAGCTTTTGGGATCTCACGTCGACACTTGCCATTTCACCAACTATTCTCTCTCGCATCAGGTTCTTTTTTGCTTTTTTTTGTTTTTTAAATAAACAGATCAGTAGCAAAATGTGAGTGATACTATATTATTATGAATTGGTTTGGTGATGGATGGATCGTGCAGGTGAAAGGGCATAAACTGAGTGACAAGATCCAAGTGGTTTCCCTCAAGCCTTGTTTCCTCCGAATGATTCCAGGTGAGTGGTGGAAAATAGTTTCCTGAGCCACCAAACACCACAAAGTCTTTATTTAGTGTCAGTGAGAGAGATATGGCACTAATCATTGTTTAATACCAGAGTTGTTGTTTGTAATTGCTCCTGGTTTAGTTAATTTATTTTGATCGCTGCTGCCCTTTGAGGTTTTGAATTATTTACCATTTTGCCACAGAGGACTACCTTGAGGAAAGTCAAGCTTTGACTCAGGTACGGAGGGTCGTAGACATCGTAGCGTGCACCAGCAGGTTCTTCCCCGCTTCCAAATCTTCCACCAAATCCATCGCCGCCGCAAATGGAAATCCGGCGCCGGAGGGCCTGGGCTTGGTCGCTATCCACCCCACGCCCAAGCTTTCTCACTTCTATGACTTTTTCTCCATTCCAAACCTCGCTCCTCCGATTCTTCGTAAGTTACTCGTTTCCGAACACTCTCTAGCTTTCTATTGTTGATTCCCATTTGCAGAATTAGCTCTCGCAGCTTCCCCCAATGGCTCATTATTATAACCCGCAGATTTGAAGAAAGTCGACGGTGATGAAGCTGGAGAGATGCGTGATGGCGACTATTTTGGACTTAAGGTGTCGTTATCTTCCTTGCTTTCGCTCTCATTGCAGCAAATTCGTTTGTGTCTAGACTTTGATATTTGCTGTTAGCTGCTCTCTTCCTAATTTCAGCATACTTTTCTTCCTAACTTTTGTATTTCTTCTTTTCAGGTCAAGATCTGCAATGGGAAGATTATTCATGTGATTGCATCGGTAAAAGGGTTCTTCGCCGTTGGGAAGCAGGTCCCACATTGTCACTCCATTGTTGATTTGCTTCAGAATGTCAGCAATGCTTTCTTCAATGTAGGGGCTATTACACTATTTTTTAGCTCAATGAATATGGCATTGTATTGTGAAAGTTCCAAAACAAATTCATGTTCCACAACGAAACCAACTTATATTGTTCTGGGAACTGATGCAGGCATATGAATCTCTAATGAAAGCTTTCACTGACCGGAATAAGGTGAATGCTTGTTTTGCGTCTACTTTCTTTCGTTAATGACTTCGATGATTCTTTCCAAGCTCTAACAGTATGAAGTTTGGCTTCATTCGTTTTCAGTTTGGCAACCTTCCGTATGGATTACGCACAAACACATGGCTTGTACCTCCTTCTGTCTCTGAGTCTTCTTCTTCAACCTTCTCTGCTTTACCAGCAGAGGACGAAAGTTTGGGTGGGAATGGTGGAGGCCAGGGGAGAAATGGTGAATATGATCTTCGTCCCTGGGCGACAGAGTTCTCTGTATTAGCTAAGCTTCCTTGCAAGACCGAGGAGGAGAGAGTTATTCGAGATAAGAAAGCTTTTTTGCTTCATAACCAGTTTGTCGATGTCTCTGTTCGAAGAGCTGTTAGAGCCATTTGCGACGTCATTGATACTACTAATCATCAGCTCACAAATGGAAGTAGTGGCTCCCCTGCAGGCTCGATCCTTCTTGAGGATCGTGTTGGGGATTTGTCTATTGTTGTAAAACGTGATATAGCCAGCCTTGACCCAAATCCTGAAGCTACATTTCAAAACGAAGCATTTGCTCTATCATCCAAGGAAATTAGTGAAAGGAATCTGCTCAAAGGGATAACAGCTGACGAGAGTGTAATTGTTCACGTAAGTGGTTTCTCGTCCTTTTTCTCAGCTATCTACATGCAGACGCTATACTTTTCATGTTTTTTTCTAAAGATTATATACCAAATGAAGAATTTTTGTTTCAGGATACTTCGGCTTTAGGCACAGTGATTGTAAGACACTGTGGATATACAGCGGTGGTAAATGTAAAGGGTGATATTAAAAAGGGAATGACTAATATTGTGATCGATGACCTACCGGATGGAGGAGCTAATGCGCTTAACCTTAACAGGTTTGTGCACCCAACTAGATTTCTAAGAATATTCTTATTTTTGCGTATTTCAACATGTTCGTATAGAATTTTTTAGTTTGTTGTCTTCCTCTCAACCTGTCTGTATCTATACCATCTACGGTGTTGTGTACAATTAGGAATAGACAATTAAATAGCAAGCTTTCTCACAGTTTAAATAACAAGCTTTCTCACAAATATATATGACTCAGCATCTAACTTGTCCTTTTCCTCTTTGGCCGGTGACTTTATTGCAGCTTAAGGGTTCAGCTTCACAGACCCCATAGTGTCGGAAAATCTGGAGGGAACCAGCCTCCACAGTTTGATTCGGATAATTTAGGGTCTTTTAGATGTATGGTACAGGACTTGGTAAAAACTAACATAACGAAGTTAGAAGAGAAAAGGGAATCTTCCGAAAGGCCCATCAGATGGGAGCTCGGATCTTGCTGGGTTCAGCATCTACAAAAGAAAGAAGTAGTAACGGAAAACGACTGTGGAAAGCCTGCAACGAATGGTGAGACTGAACTTTCAGTTAAAGGTTTGGGAAAACAATTTAAAGTTCTAAAGTGCAAAAACAAGAAATCAGAAAAACCAAGTACTGTGAAGGAAAAGGAAGAAAATACCAGTCTACGCGAGTTAGATGGGCAGGCTGAACTGAAAGAACTGCTTTCTGAAGAAGCTTTCTCTCGCTTAAAAAAAAGTGGAACTGGTCTCCATTTAAAGGTTACCTTTTTTTCTAACTTGCAATTTCTAACCAGGGGAACATAAGTTTTTTATGAATTCTAATTTCTCCCTTCTCTGTTTTTTTATGGATGATTACTTATATATTGGTTATCTTATTGAAACGGTTGATGTTTGTGTAATGCAGTCAAAAGCAGAGCTTACCAAGATGCTGTATGAATACTATGATGAAATTGCTTTGCCAAGGCTGGTATGTGTTTGGTTAGATAACCAATATAAATTTCAGAAATTATCTATAGCCATACATATCAAGAAATCATTGTAATGGTTTAGGTAGCAGATTTTGGGTCCCTGGAGCTTTCTCCAGTTGATGGTCGCACAATGACCGACTTCATGCATATAAGAGGACTTCAAATGCGTTCTCTAGGACATGTGGTCAGAATCCTTTACCTTGTCAATAGCGCATTTCATGTTGCCAAGTTATTTTGGTTTTGAAAGAATAAAACTAGTTTGTTGTTCTAAAGGGATTTTGTTGAGCTCGGAAGTAGTGTTTAGTAGAAAGTTGTTAATGATCATTATCCCTATGAATCAGGCTAAACTTGCTGAGAACCTTCCTCATATACAGTCCCTCTGTATTCATGAGATGATAACGAGAAGTTTCAAGCATCTTCTTAGGGCGGTTATTGCATCTGTCAATGATATGGCAGAGCTACCTGGAGCAATAGCTGCTTCATTAAATTTCATGCTTGGCTTCCGTGGGCTGGAAGGGAGTGATATGATCTCCAGTGATGAGCATTGTCTCAGATTACAGTGGCTACAGAAATTTCTCTTCATAAAGTTTGGTTGGATACAGAACGATGAGTTCAAGCATTTGAGAAAAGTTTCCATTCTCCGAGGAGTTTGCCAGAAGGTAACGTAGCTTTGTGTTAATGTGTTGCTGCTTGAATAAGAATTATAGTTCTCTACTCATTCTTTTACAGGTTGGGTTAGAACTACTTCCAAGAGATTATGACTTCGATTCTCCAAATCCCTTTAAGAGCTCTGACGTTTTCGGCTTGGTACCTATGTGCAAGGTTGGTCTCTCTCTCCCCATGAACCAATAGTAGTTTGTCCAAAAGCGATTACATCATAACCTGTTATTTATCTATGGCTGCTTGGATCTTGGTCCGTCGAGACACAGTTCAAATGCTAGATAATAATCCTTAAGATATATGTTCGATTGAACAGCATGTGCTATGTGTTTCATCTGACGGAAGGACACTCTTGGAGTCATCAAAACATGCTCTAGACAAAGGAAAACTTGATGATGCTGTCAACTATGGAACAAAGGTACCTATTCATTTGATAGCCACGTTATCTCCATGCTTGAACCATCTGAAAATTGGTATCCTAGAGATGTTGACTTCTTGCACTTCCTAGGCATTAGTCAAGATGATTGCTGTCTGTGGGCCTTGTCATAGAAATACTGCTTGTGCGTACAGCCTTCTCGCCGTTGTACTATACCATACTGGCGATTTCAACGAGGTATCATCATTTCTCACCTTTTTCTCAAATGGAACCTTTGATTATCAGTTAAAGTAGCAAATAGAAAGTTTGTCGAGCTTGATGATTTCATTCTAGGCACTGTTATATAACCTTTTCCAATCTCATTTCCAGTTATAAACAACAAAAGTAGAGAAAAACCGATGAGAGGCACTGTTATCTCTGATGTATTTTTTTATTCTCTTGATCAGGCAACTATATATCAGCACAAGGCTCTAGATATAAATGAAAGAGAACTTGGTCTCGACCATCCTGACACTATGAAAAGCTATGGGGATCTTTCTGTATTTTATTATCGTCTTCAGCACATCGAATTGGCACTAAAGTAAGTGATGCATGATGATCTGTTATAGTTTTACAGTCACTAATAAAAAACCTTACTGCTTTGCTTTTCCATCACCTTGTCTCGTTGCCTCAGATTGGCTCTTCTTAACTGTGATCTGCCATCTTTCTAACCCTTTTTATTTGTCATCTGTGTACAGATATGTGAACCGTGCTTTGTGTCTTCTTCATTTTACTTGTGGGCTATTTCACCCGAATACTGCTGCCACATATATCAATGTGGCAATGATGGAAGAAGGAGTAGGGAATGTTAATCTAGCTCTAAGATACCTGCATGAAGCTCTAAAGTGCAACAAAAAATTGCTCGGAGCGGACCATATTCAGGTATCGTGCCTTATCTATCTTTGCTCCAGTTTGCGCTCGTTCTTAAGCTAATCTCTCATTGCTTTTGTGTTTTGCTTTGCCAGACAGCGGCAAGCTATCATGCAATCGCCGTGGCTATGTCTCTCATGGAAGCATTTTCCTTGAGTGTGCAACATGAACAGACCACACTTCAGATACTTACAGCAAAGCTTGGATCAGATGACATTCGTACACAGGTGATTGATTCGCTCTTAGTTTTTAGCGTACTGCGTTCATTCACATGAAAAAAAAAACTTAAAGATTCTTAGTTGTTTTCTGTTGCTGTCACAGGATGCTGCTGCATGGCTTGAGTATTTTGAAACAAGAGCCATAGAGCAGCAGGAAGCAGCCCGAAATGGAATCCCGAAGCCGGATGCTTCCATCGCGAGCAAAGGCCACCTTAGGTACTAAAATGGAAACTCCCAGAACCCATAAAGGATATGGTAATTATTTCATGCGAGTATTTGCCATCTAAGCCAAACAGACATTGAAAATAAAGACTATACTATCATAAAATATTAAATGGAGCAAATAACCATTTGAAGACTCTGTAGACGTTTTTTGTCCTCCATTTTGCGCCTGGTATATAATTGTTTGCGTCAAAATAATTTCAAACTATATCAGTTACATATAGTACACTGTAGAAATAGAACTACTCCTTTGATCAGTCTTAGGTGAATGGTCAAAAAGCACACATAGAAATAGAATAATTACTATATTAATTGCATCCAAAATAAACTGCGTACACTATTTCAAGTTTTATATAGGACTAGTACTACTACACCATTCGTAAATATAATAAAATGCAAACCGCAATTTCTTGTTTAATTACCACATCAAATTTATTAGCTATATACATGTATGTGATCTAAGATTTGTATAAACCGTCGCATATGAAATGTTTACTACAGTACATGATATACTTTAAAGTTAAAACATTTTTTTTTGCGAAAATTAGATAAGTAAATACTGTATGTGTAATTTATTTAACATGCATAATAGATTTCGAATTCATTTTATATAAATTTAGAGATACTAAAAATCCACATGTTATATTTTGAAATCAATAAATTACACAAAATTTATAAATCCTATATGAATTTCTAAATATACTAAAATATATATACGAATAACACCTTTTAAATTATATATAACACAATAAAAAGAATAACACCAGTCCTCAGTTTAATTTAGAACAAAAAATAAAAAAATTACCATTTTATCTTATAAAAAATTATGTAAAAATATAGGCCGTAAGTCCATATTGATTTTCTTTAGTTCATAATTTATAATTCGGCAGATAGAGTAGATTGGGTCAATGGTTACATATCTACTCTATCTGCCCAATTATAAATTATGAACTAAAGGAAATCAATATGGGCTTACGGCCTTTATTTTTACATAATTTTTTTATAAGATAAAATGGTAATTTTTTTATTTTGACATGTAAATTTTCAAAATATGTCATATACATAAAAATAATATATGGTCTTTTTTATTAAAATTGCAAATTTGAATCATTAGTCTTTTAAGAGATTGAAAGTAATTAACATGAAAGGGGAAAACATATTTAACAATAAATATATCAATATATAAGAACTTGCACATAGTGGCAAAATGTTTCACAATATATACAGATTTCATGACCAATTTTTTTTTGCTAGTTACTTTCTTAATTTCACATGCTATTTTGGTTATCTTGCATAATTTCCCTTATTTCATTGGCACCAAAGTCCAACCTTTTTTGCAGTGTATCAGATCTGATGGACTATATAAGTTCTGATCCAGACACTAAAGGAAGTGTTGTTCACAGGAAACAGCGCCGTGCCACGGTAATTCCTAAACTTGAGAGATCCTTGTTCCTCAAGTCACTCATTCTGGAATTTTGTTTGACATGTCTAAACAAAAGTAAAGATTTAAAACGTGTGAGATATTGAAACGAAAAGAAGAAGATGAATGTATCACAATATAGGTCAAAGATTTGTAACGATGTCTTCTAATTTCGACAGGTATTCCAGGTCAATGATAGTGTTGCATCAGTTGATGATGCCAGCCACAGCGTTGACTCACAGCATGGCATGGCTACATGGAGCGACGACGTGGCAGAAACAAATGTCCCTACGAGCGACATGACCCAAGTAAATGATCCTTATGCAGTTGTGAGTGAGGTCGAAACAGAGACAGATGATATTATAGCAGATAGGCTAAATGTGGAGAACCAAATTGTGGAAGAGTCAACTTTAGATGAGGGATGGCAAGAGGCATACTCAAAGGGGAGATCCGGTAATGGTGGAAGGAAATTCAGACAAAGGCAGCCTCATGATACTTTGAAAAACAGATTGTCGCTTGATAGAAATCTCAACGGGAGACAGGATGTTGTTCAGCAAAAGTATAAATCTTCTTCTCCGCGGAAAACAACTTTGAGACCCTCCGTCTCTGCGTCATCATCCCTTAGGGCTCTGAAGAACGCAGAGATAGATGTCAGTACTAATACAATTAAGCCACTATCAAAGGCTTCTGGTTCCTCTGCCGTGATGAGTACTGCATTGGCTTCAAAGTCTCTCTCATACAAAGAGGTTGCTTTGGCGCCACCAGGTACAGTTCTGAAGCCAATGTTTGAAAAAATAGAACTGAATTTGGAAAGAACTGAAACTCAGATATACAGGACTTCAAGTGCGTCAACTGGAGCAGAGAGCAAGTCCGACACTGTAATGTCGGATTTGGCAATCCAAGGCACAGAGCAAGAAAGTGTTGAGTCAATAGAAAAATCAACGTCAGAGTCTGAAGGGGATCTGGAGAAGGCTTCTGATATAAGCAGGAGAAAGCTGTCGGCGGCGGCAGAGCCCTACAATCCTGGAGGATTCTTGGTTGTTGACACGCAAACAACAGCAGCAACAACAGGAAACTCACTGAGTGTGGATGCAGAGCCTATTTCCGAGGCTGGAATTGGATGTGGGATTCACTCACCACAATATTACGGTGCTAATTACTCAAATGGAGTTGGGATGCCAAGAACCATGAATCCTGATGCACCAGAGTTTGTTCCGAGGAGATCCGTGCATAATGGCTCTAACCATGAAGGTGGAGATGCAAGTGTATCCGTTGACTCCAATGGTTGCCTAAAGGCTGAGAAAAACGAAGTAGCTTTGAAGAACCAAGAGCTTGCGAGGCAGATTCTACTTAGCTTCATAGTAAAGTCAGCCCAGAAGGAGGTTGTAGCTGCTCCGAGGAAGGAAACGAAGCCTAAAGATGTGATAGAAGATACCTCTGCAAAGGATAGAGCAGTAACAGAGATAGTCCACAGAAGAGAAGAGGAGAGTAGAGCGAAAGAAAACGAGACGAATGAAGGTGAAGGGTTTGTGATTGTGGCAAAGAAGAGGAGGAGGAAGAACAAGCAGCGACTTACGAACGATGCAGCTGGGATGTACCATCAACAACAGTCGTCGGTCTGTGCATGATCTGATCAGTGAGTTAGTTCGGGTATACAAAATAAAAGCTTCTTCTGAAGCTGATTAATCTTTTCTACTCATTTAGTTTATTGGGTTTCTTTTCGGTCTGCACTTGAGATGAGCCTGTTGCGTTGTAAATTCTTCGTACCATTTTCATCCCTTTTCCTTTTTGTCCGTCGTGTTTCTGAGTTAAGTTGAATCCGCAAGTGAGCGAATTTTTCTGGCTTATTACAGACCATTGTAGCAATCTACGGTCTATTTAGTGGCATCGACACAAAAAAATTAACCACGAAATTGATATAGAGCAACGCGATACAGATTTTTATGACAGTCGATAAAACATTGCTGTAAAAGTTCTTATAATGATCAAATGTCACAACCATTAACCACTTTTTTAAAAATATCGTAGCCAAGCCTGTTTGGAAACTGCGTTCTATAGCGAAACAACACATTCGACCAAACCAAAATCACAAAACCAAAGTTATCAACCTTATATAAGTAGCAGAATAAATTACATATGGAAAATGGAAAAAAACACCAAACAGGCTTGACCAAGGCTTGGGACAACGACTTTCCTGAAAATAGCGTCAAATGGTATTACAAAAAAGAATCAAGATGATCGAAAATACGAAACAAGACATCCTTTCTCCACTTCATATCTATTTGCTAGAGGTAGTAGTAACAACCACACTCTAGCATAGCTTTGATACACTTACCTAATAAATCCAGGAACAATTGCAGCCTAAAGTGCTCTGTAACGAAACGAAGCTTGGAAAAGCACCAGGGTCCTGAGCCAAGGAGTCCCTAAGCCATCTTCTTAGTTTCTCACAAATGTAATCACTTGCTAAAGCTCATCTCCGAGTACCTGCATATACACCAATGACAACTTAAGCACCTATTCTATTTCATGATCGGATCAGATTCCACAATACTGAGTCCTACATAGGTATTCGATCATATGTCCACGAATGCCAGTCAAATCCGTGGACATAGTGCATTATGGTCCCTAACCCTAAATTGTTCCATATCAACTGGTGTTCAATTTGAAAGAATAGGTCCGAGTTAACTTCAAAAACTGACCTACGAGGGTGCTTGCTTGGATTGTTGTTTTGCCGTTTTGAAACCCCACTCTCTGTAACCTCTGCATAGAAGAAGAATAGCTTGAGTTAAAGAAAATATTCATATTAGCAGGCTGAATCTCTCCTTCATTAGCCATTTTGTGACTAACAGAAAAGACAACTTTTGAAAAAAGTTCCGGTGAAACAATATTCATCATATATTTTTCTGTACTAATCCATCGCATCCAATCAATTTTCCACTTCCAGATAAAAAAGTCAATAGATGCAAAGTTATCCCCCTAATAAGGGTAACGCTATACACAAAAGCCTGATGTAGTAACCATTAGAAAAAGCCAGTATTGCAAAATGACTAACCAGGCCTCTCCCCGAGTTTCTCCAGGTCATTAAGGTTATTAGTACTATTCCCTTTGCTGCAAAAATGGTAATTTGATTAAGCATGATTAAGCAAGCTAAACGTGCATGCTCGAATATTATAAATATATAAAACGTGCCAAGCATATGCAGTACGTTTAAATAAGAGAAAAATACGATGAAGATTTACAAACTACTGTCTATACCTGGAGGATCCTGCAGAGGAAGGTAACCCTGGCTTGTGTGCTTGGTAAGAACCATCAATAGCAGCATACGGTGGACTGTATGAAGCCCCTAAACCTCCTGGACCAGTCAAAACTGGCATCCTGCCAAACATATAAACAAGTCTCAGTAGCACGCAGGCGAAGGAACTGGATATAGATGGAGAGTCCGGAGCGTACGAACAGCACAGTATTCAAAACGAAGATAATTATTCAGTTTTTCCAACATACAGACCCGAACAATGATGATCAAATGGGAAACACGGCAATTCAGCTAACAATATGCACAATATCTAGTTCTTTGAAATGCTTACAAGTTACAACCGACAACTCAGAAAACTAACATCCATAATGTTCACCGAGAAGGGGAAGGAATAAGCATACCATGTCATCTCCGGATTTCCAACACCATTTTCAGACTGGAATATTCCTGGAAAAGCCATTCCAAAAGTCGGAACCCCACCATGCTGACCACCGAATTGCATAACTGCATTTGAATTTAATCATGATAATTTAATAATCTAAGAACTAGTCAGATACGAAAAAAAAATATAGTAGTACGCAAATTATCCCTAAGTCGGTATGACAGGACTCAAGTGGCTCAGGCGTTAATAGCTTTCAATTTCATCAACCATGCATGGTTGGATTCTGAAAAAAAATCCTTTTTAACACGTCCATTGCAGAAAGTAAAGTGTCATCCAAAAAAACTTACCAGGCAGAAAAGCCGGGAAATTGGAATTGTCACCAGATGCTAAACTTTCTGCTCGCCCCATCACTTGAGATCCACTATACATCAACGCGCCACTTCCACCTGGCTGGGGAGACCCTTTTCCCTTAGCAATCCATACTTCTGTTCCCAATGCAGATTCTGTTTCACCAAGAGGATACCGAGTTCTTGATGAGCTAGATTTCTGGGTAGAGGAAGGCAACGATCTGATGTCCGCAGACTGCTGATCAAAACCCTGACCGGGAGGTCTAATATTGCTTTGGCCAGTGCCTTTTGAATCTCCATTGAGTTGCTTTGGTGATGAAAATCTTACACCTTGACTGTGAGATTGGGGGTAAAACACATTCCCAGCAGCAGGTGCACCTCTACCTTGACCCGTGGACTGAAAATTTTCAGTCCGGGGAGTATAAACTGGTGAAAAATCGGATTTTGTATTCCTGTACTTCTTCCCAGAAGGTGCGTCACTTTCATTCGTGTTGAGTCTTTCCATACCAACTTGTATACCATGTACCAAGTTATTCGAGGACACTGAAGGATAAAATGGAGGAGAAGCAGAACTTAGACTTGAAGCAACTACATTCTGTTTGGTGTGAGCACCTTCATTCCCAGTTTTAGCAGGGTCACTTGGTGAACGCCGTGAACCGAGGTGTGACATTCTTTCATTAGAATTTTGTGACCCATGAGAATTTCGTGATCTACAGATTCAGTATACAAGTACATATATTAGAGATAAAAAGAAAAAACCTTCTTTCAACTAGAGAGAACAAAAATGTAAGAACTCACTGTTTGCTCTGCGCGGAATGTGATTGATTGCCTTTGCTAAGGGGAGGCTCATATTTCCTGGGCCCTCCCCCTCGTGCGGCAGTTTTACGAACAAAAATTTGCTGTCCATTGTTGGATGATGCGTTAGAACTGTTCCCTCTAGTGTATCCACGCCCTTGTCCCCTACCCCGACCACGGCCTCTGCCACGGCCTCTAGAAGTCTTCTGCTGAGATTACATGAGTACAATCAGTCAACTATATAATAATTCAGAAAGGAAGAGGACAAGAGATGGAAGATACATGAATACAAGTAAAAAAGGCAAACATATGTCACATATACATAAAGAGATAAATGGATCTAAAAACATAATTTGAAAAACCAAAGACAGAAGCTCTACATCATAATGTTTCTCCTGAGTATTCATCTCTTCAAATTTGTCATGTCCCCATTTCCTTTCGTCTCCCCACGATTGCCTTCCACCACGCATTCGCCTACGAAAGCAAATTAAGGATTATATCAATCGACAGACACACGGTTGACAGGAAGAGCTAATTAGTATGCATAAAACTAAGCCAAATCTAGCAGAGAAATCCCTAGTGCAGCCTCAATTCAAGCTCTTCATAAAATAGCATATGATAATCTCTCTCCATGAATGCAATTGCAATTTGAGAAAACTGTGTATACTAAAAAAAAAAGTGAACCTGCTTCGGCCGGCAGAGAGTTCCTGAAATCTGTCATCATGCATATAAAAAGCTCCACCAGTGGGCACTGCAGCAGATTGCTTCTCCTTTTCTTCCTCTCCATCGATAATAGCTGGCGCATCTTCTGCTGCCTTGGTCATGTTACTCCTCTCGTCGTCATCATCGACTTCATCTTCCCTAAACTCATCACCTTCTTCCTCCTCGTAACTATCCTCTCCATCTTCACTCTTGTTTTCGTCGTTATCATACTTGACGGCACCAACCACCTCTTCATCCGATAGGTCGGAATCAATATCAGCCCTCCGATTTCTAACCCCATCAGCATCGTCGTCGTCGTCATCACTGGCTTCTCTCCTCCTCGTCGCCAAGGAGCGCTCGAGCTCCTCGGGATCACTCTCGTAGTCCAGTTCTCCCGGCGCCATAAATTCACTCTAGAAACCTGAAAAGGAGAGCCGCCTAGTGAAATCGAAACCCTGGAGGAAGAAATTTGATCGAGAAATCGAAGAATCGCGGGAAAACTATGTACAAAGCTCTCACTGACCTTAACCCTATTTACCTCCGGAGGCGCTCTTCTGCGATTTTGGGCGTTTTCCAATAAAATCGAATGGAGCGGAAGGGCCCTTTTCAGTTTTTTTTTTAAATACATAAATAGGGGAAAGCCTTATCCAATTCCAAACTAATCGAGAGTTTTAACGATTCCATTAGATGAAGTTAGAAAAAAAAATACGTGTTGACTGATTGGACTCGGTAATTTTAGCAACAAATAAATTTACAGAGGAAATTTTCCACATTGAGCAACTTTAGTGTGATATTTAATCGTTCTTGAATATAACATATGCATAACATCCTTTTTTGTTAAGAATAAAATAAAGGATTTTTTAACTCACGAAGGCGGTTTCATTGTAAAGCTTAGATTTTTGAAAAGAGTCTTGCGTTGTTACTCGATGAAAAGCCCATAGAATATGTTGAGTGGGCTTTTAATCAGGCCATAATCTATCTCTATGAGCCCATTTCATGGGTTGCGTCGTTCCTACGAACTCAATATATAATAGCTCAGAGATTCTATCGAAAGCAGGTCATCAACTCCCACTTCCTTTTTCCCCAATTCTCAGATCAGCATCAAACCCTAGCTCTAAGAACCAGTCATGTCGTCCAAGCAAGGTAAAGCAATTATAATTTTTGATGATTTAGGTTCTTGTTTATGATGTTCGATTGATGCCAGTGATTCGTTTGCGATTTGAGGAATTAAAAGACATGGTTTTGCGATCTGCTAATCGTTTTCGTTAAAACAGGAGGAAAGGCGAAACCATTGAAGCAGCCCAAAGCTGATAAGAAGGAATACGACGAGGTGAATCGACTGAACCTTTTTTCAAAACCCTTTTTTGTTTGTTTGTTATGAGTGCGAGTTTCTGTTGAAAGTGAGCTTCTTAGATCGTTTTATATCGTCTTAGGCCTCGATTGAATCGATGATAGAGCTTTCTGGGTCTGCTTTTGATTGTGAAACTTACTTGAATTCTCGAAAGTGAAAACACAGAATCCTGTTCTCTTGCTCTGGTCGAATGATACTTATATGCTACTCGAAATCTTATCCAGTGTTTTTAAGAGCACACACTCCCGAGTCGTTCCCATGATTTTTTCTTGCATACTATTTATTGATTTTTAGACATTCGTTTTACACACTCTAATTCCTGGAATTGTTTACTCGGCGTTTTTGCAGCACGATATGGCTAACATTCAGAAGAAGAAAGACGAGGAAAAGGTGAGTTCCCATTTAGATTCTCTGGCTTGTTTCCTCTCTTGTTCATTTGTGTTTCGCCAAATGCATCTATTTCTATGGTTTGACTCCTCTTTTCAAGCAAAGATTGTTATCTACACTAGGGAGCTACTACTTTAGTCAAAATCTTTGTTAGATTGGTCACGTTGTCAAAACTGAACACTAATAATGACATTGTACCGGGTGACTTCAACAAGATGGGTCGTTGTACTTTAACTGTTTGTTAGTTTAGAATCCATTACGGATGTTTTTAATGAAAACAACAGATTTGGAAATGATATGGATTAGGTTACGGATTCTTGGATGCTTACTTCGCTTTGTTTCCACCCAGTGATATCAAAATACTCTTTAGCATCTCTTTCGCAATGAGAATGACATACACTGATCATTTGTTATTGAAAGCCTGACCCATTTTATTTTGGAATGGAAATGGGAAAACAGGCACTTAAAGAACTAAGAGCCAAGGCATCGCAGAAGGGATCCTTTGGAGGCTCTGGACTCAAGAAGAGCGGCAAGAAATGATCCGTTTTATCCATGATGCCTGTTTGACAGTGCAGATTTATCAAGTTAAAACAGTTAATCGAGTGTTTATGTAACTTCTATCATATTTGTAAGAGAGTAACTTTGCTTCTCCATACTTATGTTTGCTTTCGCCACTTTTTCATGGAAAAGAAAAATGGTTTCTACCCAAAAAAAAATCAAATACTGTCATATTTCTCCATCTCAGGTTTCCAATTTTAGAAACTGCTATCGACATACCTTCAAGAGTAAAAGTATGTTGCATTGATAACTTAAGATGAGGTAATAACTGAGGGTGACAGGTGATTTTACCAAAGTGGCAAGTGAAATATATGTGCTGCGTAATGGATAAACAACTCTTCTTAAAAAAAAGTGCATACTCTAAACGAAAATAGCTTCGCCCTGCCCTGAAAGCAAAGCTGATCGAGAGGGTCTCAGAGCCTGAAGGATCCTGCTTTTCTCCTTGAACCGTTGATGTTGGAAGAGGTGCGTGGATCAGAGAACTCGTAGTACATGTCAGTGAAGAAATTGTCAACAATGTCAAGGTACACAGGGCTTCTGATGCTTGAATAGCAACGAAGCGCTTCCCGTACATCCAATGCGTGCTCCACGTCTTTCAGATCCACCATGTTGAGTTCTTTCATCTTTTGCGCCAACGCGTCACCTCTTCTCTGCGCCTCCTCGAATGATGGCTCTGCAACTTTTTTCCTCTGTTTCTTTTTAGGCTGGTTTTTGTCGAGACTCTCATGCCTGGTTTCTGCAACAGTCGCGCTCTCGCAAGAAACAACGCTGTAGGTTTCTTCTGTCTGAGAATCTTCTGGGAAGCGCCGGTGAAGACTGCACGAGAAAGGGTTCAAGAGAGGAGTGTTGTTGTTAGGTAAGTTGTGGTATTTGCCAAAGCAGATAGTGGACTTGATGCTCCCAAGGCTCTTCCTTAAGAAACGACCAACTCTCTGAATTGATTTTGTAGTAGGTTTCATCATCTTTGGCTTTTGTCTCTACTGAGCTACTGCTGTTGAATTTCTGAGACAATAACCATATATATCTTCACTTAAAGCGAAACCTAACATTCATTCAGTGGCATGTAGTAGTTGAAGAAGGACGCTGATATGATATGTCAGAGTCAGACTTTAAGAAGGTGTCATCTTGATATGTGTCCACTTTTATAGGTAAGAAATCGTCATCACATTGATAATCAGTGTTCACAAATGGTCCCCTACTTATCATTGCCACGCACCACACTACACAAACATGCCAGTTGACCCCGGCTAATATTATCAGAACTAGGCCCATAAAGCCCACTAAAGAAGCCCATTTTTTGGCGGTAACCGATTGACATCCAGTTTTAGATACGACAAAACCCTACAAGGTCGTCTTCTAGAAGCCGCAAAGATTTTCTACAGAGCGAACTTTGATCATTCCCTGCATCTGCGGCAATGGTAATCTAACGTGTATTCCGTGTAAGCATATGTTTTGAATTACGTAAGTATAACTGGTGCTTTGGAACTGGCAGACTAAGGGAACGGCGAGTTTCGGTAAGAGGAGGAACAAGACACACACGCTCTGTGTGAGGTGTGGTCACCGGAGCTTTCACATCCAGAAAAGTCGTTGCTCGGCCTGTGCTTATCCTGCCGCCCGGAAGAGGACATGTATGCCTCTCTCCCCTTAGATATGTATTCAAAGATGCACTTGCATCAAATTGAGGTTCAAGAGTTCAATGTTTTGTATACACAGACAACTGGAGTGTGAAGGCAATAAGAAGAAAGACTACAGGAACTGGTAGGATGAGGTATCTACGCAATGTCCCTCGTAGGTTCAAGACTGGCTTTAGAGAAGGTACAGCTACGTTGACTCTTTTCTTCCTCTTTAACACAAACTTGCACTATCTGATTCTGATTGATGGGAACAATGGTTCAGGTATCCAAGCTACCCCAAGAAACAAGGCTGCAGCTGCTACTTCCTAGGCATTATTCGTCACTTTGCGTTTAGCCATTTGTTTCCTGCTTCTTACGTAGCATTTTAGTTATTATTTTTTTGAGGAAAATATGTTAGAGTACTATGTTTTCTTATATCTCTACTTCTTTCATATGGTATATCATTGATTCATTGAAATGCACACGTGCTGCTACTGTTTATATAAATGAAGATAGCAAAACTCCATGTAAATATGGAGGGGTTTACAAGCACAAACCAGGTATCAAGTTGGTGGTGTGAATTGACCAAAGAGGTGTTTTTCGTTGTGCAACTGTTTGAAAGCCTGCTCCATTTCTGGAAACGCCGAGAGTAGCAACAGCTCCAAAAGGTCAAACGCCAAATGTTTCAGGCACACCGATGACTGAAACAACCGTATTCAAACTATCAAAACCCTATTCTTCAGATTGCATAACCAAAGACAAGGCGAACCATTGTTTACCTGAAGGAAGAAGTAGAGATCTTCCGCACATTGTTCATACTCCTTGTGTCCCACAAGACTCACTATAGTAGCAGGGGCTTTTTCTGTGCGGTCAGAGTAAAATTCAAACGTTTATGTTAGTTCAACAAATCGTAGATATCATTGCTGCAAGTGAGTATCAGATGACAGGACCCTCATTACCGATCATCAGCTCATGAACAAATTTGGCTCGTCTCTCTGCTTCTTGCTGCTGCTCCTCGTCAGAACTGCTGGATTGTTGCTGCCTTTTTGGATGCTTTGTGATGAAGAACCCATCCGGCCATAGTATCTGATAGGTCATACCAAATAATCTCGTGAGTTCACATCACAGGAACATGTCACTGTTACACAATACGTTTCCACTACTCACTGTGATATCTGCCACTATCTCACAGTGCAAAAGGAAAAGGTTCTCACCTGTTCAACCCGTTGAATTCCCGAAGCAACTACAGTTCCCCGACGTAGAAGACGGATTTTCTCAAGTACCCAATCGTCCAATGCATCGCCCATTCCAAGTTGAAGTATCTGTTTGGCAACCCAAAACGCTTTCCGCCTAGTAATGTGTAAAGTCAAAATTACTCCACTTTCTTTTCTGAGAAAGATAAAGACAGTATGACCACTGGTTATTAAATGATGTACCTGATCCACCCACCCTCCTGGAGCTGAAAGACAACATCTACCAAGTCTAGCAGGGGCAATGTTAGCTTTGGAGGAACCCACTGCAAGAAAGACAGGTTATAACAAGCACAACAAGATAGAAATTCAAGCACTGATCTCATGGTTTCCCACAATCCAAAAAAAAAAACAGAATCAACAATCCAAAAGACAGAAATCACGATTGGCTTATGCTAGGTGTGGATGTTAAATATACCTCTGTGGGGAGGCCGTAGGAGGCCACATCATCAGCATGTGGAGTACCCACTTTTAGTCCGCCATTCTCTTTGCTATTTTTCACATCTGAATCAGGCGCCCTTATATGATCATTTCCAGGAGCTTTCACTTTAGACTTCAAATCATCCACCATAACGTTATTCTTCATATGTTGACCCGATTTCCCATTCTCTGAACTCAGGTTTTCACTCGAAGGAAGAGGACCTGGAGTCCCCTCAGTCATATTGGCCATATTTGTAGAAACGGTAGATGTCTTACGGCCAGGTTTAACTGAAACGATTTAGTAGCGACAATAATTAATAGCAAACTAATTAAAATCAAAATCCTATTATGTCATGATACTCACCCGTCAGCGTTTCAATGATTGAGAAAGAACTTGAGAACGCATAAGTCTGCACAGCAGCAACAGTTTACACATTCAAAATTTGTAAGCACTAGCGATCTTTGAGTCAGCGGAAGAGAACCTACCTGGGAATCGACACTGAGGAAGTCCCAAACTTCAATCGATCCTGAAATTCTTGGTAGCTGCAAAAGCTTCTGAACAAAGTAGAGAAAGGATAAGTCGCAGACTAAGGAAAACTGGGGAATCACTTCAATGCAAAGATTTTCATTCACAATAGTTAACGTGGAAGAATAGAAAACGAAATCCAGTAGAAAAACTAAAGCACAAAAGCTTCGGCGGTAACTACCCAAACATGAAAGCACAAACGCTAATTCACAGTTAACCTACTCATCCAAAAACGAAATCCAGTAGAAAACAAAACAAATCCTTATACAAAGCACCATGTATAAAGCATCAACAGAGACTAGAAAATAAGAGACATGGCGTTTGACCTTGAGATAATCATCAAGTAGTACACATCGCTCTTGGATAACAGGTATGTCCACGCCTGTTGATAGGAAATGCTTCGGCGGCAAATGAAGATTGTACTCGGGAAACACTTTAAGCCGCCGGTGAAGCTCCTCAAAATGTCGAAATCTGAAAGTTCACATAAGTAATTATTTTAAAGAAACAAAGCACCATCATCAGATCCGTAACAGTAATATTCTATCACCTTCTTTTGATAGACCAGCTATGATTACTTTCATCTGTGACAGAAACTGAATACACAGCAAACATCTTAGAACTACTCTTCACAATATTGGCACCCAGAACCTGCGAGAAGAACCTAAATTTATCCATCATATGATACGGCATACCAAACATCATTGTCTGCAGCTTTGTGAGTGTTTAGATGAACAACATATATTTAACTGTACCTCACATCTCAATTTGGCAAAAGAATCAACCAACAAAGAACTTCTAGGGGCATTGGGAAGGTCACTTTCCGTCACTGAAATGTAAGATGCAGACGAGGTTGCAGATATTCCACTGTATGATCTAGCCAAAGAATCATTTTCAGAATCATCACTATTGTCATCGCGTAGAATGTGTCCAGAATGTCTGGATCTCTTCCTGCTAGATTGGTGCATGGGTACTTGCTGATAATGTCCAAGCCCTTTATCGGTTTGTTTGAGACGGCGGCCAGAATTTTCAAGTGGATGGTGTATCCGTGAAACACCAGGATTTCTATTCGTTCGACCATCCCAGACTCGAGTCCCAGGACTATTTAGACCTGTTACCGTTTCCTCATCCTCAGATGTATAAGAATGACTACTCTTTGTTTGCTCCTCGTCCTCTTCAGCAGAGGAATAACTTGATAAGTGACTGTCTGTATTTACTTCCTTATGCTGACTGGATCCTCTTGCATTCTCAGTGTTTTTGTTGAAGTTATTAGGCCGTGCATCATCACCATCGTTGCATGATTCCTTGCTAGACCATCTTGGGGGCACCCGCTCAACACCTTTCTCACCTTCCTTCTTTTTATAATTTCTTCCCTTCGCCCACACGCTTTCAAGATGCTCGGGAGCAAGGGTCTCAGTTTTCCTTTGTGACATCATGTCTAATACATCACCCCATCCATCTCCTCCTCGATGTCCTTGAAGATCTTTACTATCATCAACTATTTTGGAAGTTAAGGGGAATGAGTTCCACGATCGGGAAGATCTAGTGTCCATTGAAAGCAATGGATCTTTGGAGAGATCTGTTACATGCTGTTTATCTGTAGCATTTTTCTTTTTCTGCTGTTCGTTTTTCAATTGCACGAGCTCAACGCCTGTGACAGAGGGGTCCAGATATCTAGAAAAATGATCAGGAGAAACTTGCGAGAGATCTTCAGATTCAGTAGTCTCTTCTGCAGCACTAGATCCGTCATTAGTCTTTATCTTTGATATCACAGCAGCTTCAATCCTCTCATTCATGAACCTGGTAGAGAATTTAAGGACCATTGAGGTGAAGGAAGGAGGAACCAAATATGGTCTACAGAGGTAATAGCTTACCGAGGATTGGCTAAATTTAGGACTGGTCGCATCACACAGCAAGCAAGAAGCTCCCTCACGGTATAATGGAAAAAAGAACAATGCAGATCCTCTGGCCTAAATGTTAGTGAAATGAGACGGTCCATTATATGCTGCAGAACCTGCAAAAAAGAGACCATAATTTCATCACCTGAGAGCGATGAAGTGGTAAAACACTCATAATAAAACTCTATATAACAGCTCGTCGCAACTTAGACTGTATCAAAACCTTATGCTCCGATTCAAGAGAGAATAATGCAGGGTGCAATTTATCTTCAGCGGCCATCACACGTTTTAGTTCTGAGTCTCGGTCTTCAAAACTGAGGCTTCTCCTTTGTTGTCTCTCAATCTTTGCTTGAAACTCACGGAAAAGCTCCACATGACGACATATAATATCAATTAGATCCCTGAATCAATACAGACAGTTAAGCGTTTTCGGAGAGGTGGTCGTAATAGAAACTCAACCTGAGAAGAAGAACAAACCTTGTCAATAAATCTATAAGATTTACGTTTCTAAACCTCCGTGAAAGTTCCCCGAGAACATCGTTAATAATGAACACCAGTTCTTCAGGGCCTTGCTTATCCGGTGTTATCCGGGAGTACCAGAGATCCAGCACCCATTCAGAAATGAGGTGACGGGTGAAGCTATCCATTGCGTCTTCAACGACCTGTGAGTTCACTTTGCTTCTCCAGTCAGACCGTGGAGCTGCTTTAGGGAGCTCTGGAGGTTTGCTTTGAGATGATGCATTCAGTGACGAAGGTTTGCTGTTGTAAGCTGCAGCCTTTCTTTTCATTTCGATATCGAATGAGAAATAACGGAGGAGGACGATCAAGCACGCAGCAGCAGGGAGGTTGACCCAAACCGATGAACTTGTCACTACAAGGCGTTTAAACAAATGTGAATATTCGTTAGAGATTGCTGAGGGAAACACTATAGAGTGAAACACACCAGTCAGTAGCTAGCGAAAGATCAAGAAGTTCTTAACACAGAATTGATTCTGCTACAAACCCGAAAACTGAAGATATCAAAGAGTATATGATCAAATGAGAAGATGAAAACTTACGCGACAGGAGGTAGGACAGTCCGACGACGCATATCACCAGGATTACAATACGCTTCTTGGCTTCCTCTACCAGGTCCCGAACTGTCACCACCTGCTTCTGAGTGCTCATAGTTGAATCAATCCCTTTTCCCTCTCTTTTCTCTCAGACGCTCAATCAGTAACTCACCCGACAGGGTAAGCCTAATGTCCCATTCCCTAGATGAGTGCCAAGCCGGATTAGGACCCGATTTTTTCGAAATTTCTCGGGATCGAAGAAAGATGAGCTGATTTTGGATCGATGCTTGGAATACTAAGGATAAGGAGAGAGAATCGATGCCTGGGAAACTAAAGACGGTTGAGGAATCGATGGAATCGGCGGTAATGGATTCTCTCCCGGTGACGCTTGTCGATTCGATACGTTTCTCCGGCGAGCGTTTCCCGGGAAGATGGTACGATAGTAAGATCTTTTTAGTTCTCTCTCTTCGTGGTTTGCATTTCATTAATCGAACAATTGGAGCCCATATGATATCGCTAGGTGTCGAACCTTGGGCTCGCCAAAACCCTTGGCTATTTTTGTTTTTTTTTTATCCAACCTTTATGTATAGTTACAGAAATGCCCTTGTCACCGCCTTTCCCTTCCCTTCGGAAATATTAAAATTATCCAGACAGATTAGAGTGGAATCACGGATCACAGACGAGAGTCCTGAATCTCTGCAATGGAGGCTGCGAAAGAAAGAGTCGGCTTGCTCGAGAAGATCCTCCCACCGGCCTTGGCAGACGCCGGACTCGAAGATTGTGCTCTGCCACCGGAATCTATACAGGAAGCTTTTCGTAAAGCCGCCGACGCCGTGAAATCTCGCGCGGCCTCGCTTTTCGAATACGAGGAAGAAGGCGGTTGTGTAGCGGATCCACGGCCAGCATCGAAGGGAATCGAGACGATTCCGAGACCGGGAGCTTCTGACACGATCATCGTTGGTGGAGAAAATGAAGGGGATACTGGGCCGTGTCTAGTCGTAAAGGGCAATGGGAAGTTGGCTGGATCGGAACAGAGCGGAGATGCGGTGGTGGTAGAAGGAGAAGGAGGAGAAGGGAAGAGCTGCGGTGATGCGTTGGTGGTGGCAGGCGAAGGAGGAGATGGGAAGAGCTGCGGTGATGGTTTGAAGATTCCAGATGTTGAAGGTATTGAGAGGAGCAGGGAGAAGAAGAATGAGAGTGAAGAAGACGAAGAAGAGGAGAAAAAACCGATCTTGGTTGAAGGATTTATCTGAGATTCCTCACATTGTCCAAACCTGTTACTCCCTCGTGTATGTATAAATAAAGCATTTAGAGTTTAGCAGCTATGCCCCTAAAAGTCTGATCTTTGTCTCGACAGGCAATGGTGGCAAAGCTTATGTATCGCCTGTTTTACAATAAGATTTTGGGCAATAAAGAGGCGACTCTTTCTCTCTTTTGATTAATTTTTCCTACTTCTATCCCATGAACCAATGATAACTTGCTAAGCGTCTGAATGCGGTCGATGAAGCTCACTAGCAGTCATGTCTCTTCTCTATTTGTTCTCGCAGAATCAAATCCCAACCTGAAATGTATAGTTTGTTGTTGGTGACTGCTTCTCATCACTTCTCGCTCTGTCAAAAGCATTCACAAAAAACATTTCTTGTTGGTAGCTTCTGTGTTTGGAGCCAGTGCCAGCAGAGAGGTGAAAAGCAGAGATGGAAGCAATATGGAAGATAGGATGTGTGTCTGAAAAAATATACATCTCTTATTGTCCACCATGCCATGCTTTCTTGGTCTTCACATAACATGCCACGCCCACTTACCTATCTTCGCATGGACAGAATTGAGACCGCCTTAAGATCATCCCAAAGTGAACAAAAATGGTACCTGCATCGCCAAATGAATCAGAATGACAGCAGATCATTGGTAGCATGGAGCTCCGGAAGAGAGAGCTGAGACCATTGTGCTCATATCAGACCCATCACCACACCAACACCAATTCAGCTTAGAGAATGAGAGTTATGAGTGTGGTGCTTTTGTTTCAGTCTCACTTTCTTCTATTGTAGAATACTAGAATGTGTTTTGCTTTGTATATACAGTTTCATTGCTGTTGTGTATGTTCCTTCTTGCATCAGCTGTATGTGATGGTTCCTCTCATGCTTTGGTTTGGTGTCATTTTTTTCCATTTGTTGGTCCAAGGGATGTTTTTCTCTTAGTTAAGAAGTTTAATGCAATTACAAGGTCCATGTTTATTATATACACATATTTGAAGGGCCCATTTTTATATTTCACTTAAGCCATACTCGCGCGAAGGTCGTCTTACAATACACGTTGCACGCTCCTACACGCGCCTTCTCGATCTCACGTCCTCATCCGGCTATTCACCCGCCGGAGATCCACCTTGGCGTCTTCTCGAAACGGTTCTGGCTAGTAATCGTTGATCGGCGCTCCCTATTGCTGGAGGACGATAGTGTGCTTACGTTTGACAGTATTGCTCGGAGATTCGCCGGGAATAAACAGAGAAATTTCACAAGCGAACGGTTTAATTTTATATCTTGAGCTTGATATCTGGGCGTACTAAGCGGTTTCTGGAATCTCTATCGCTTCCTTTCCACCCAGGTTCTCCCTTCATGATTTAATTTAAGTTCTATTCGTTTCGAGGCCTCTTAGTAGTTTTTGCCTGTTTGTCCACAAAGTGTTCGACGAAATGCTGAAAAGTCATAAAAATTATCGATATCTCGAAATTTTCAGCGCAATGGAGAAAAAAGACGAGGACTTGAAGAAGGCTCAGATGCTGGACGCTCGAGCCAGAAACATCAGCCACAATGTCCGTTGCACTGAGTGTGGGAGTCAGTCCATTGAAGACTCGCAAGCAGATGTCGCTATTCTCCTTAGACAGGTGAGTGTTTTCACTCAAAAATCCTCCAAAGGATGAGTTAAACACTGATTTGTTGTCTGCTCCTCTGAATACACCTGAGTTTTGCAGCTGATCCGAGATGAGATAGGAGCTGGAAAAACTGACAAAGAGATCTACAGTAAGCTGGAGGATGAGTTTGGGGAGACGGTGCTTTATGCCCCGAAATTTGATTTGCAGACCGCGGCATTGTGGCTAACTCCGGTTAGTTTATTAAGCGTTCGATAAAAACTGAAACCTCCAATGCGGATTTTAGTTCTAATGGAAGTATGGTGTTTTGTGTGACAGGTTATAGTTGGTGGAGGTGCTGCTGCTGTGTTGGCTTACACGAAGCACAGGCAAAGGACAAATGTACACATCATGGCGCTGAACCTTATTAGAGGTGTTTCGTTGACTCCAAAAGAGAGAGTAACCATTCTCGAAGTTCTTATTCCACCTCCACCTCCTCCTCGGGGAGTGGCTTCCCGGTTGAGGAAATGGCTAAACCGGTAGTTCCCATGTCTCCTTAGCTCTGTTGTTCTTGAGTCGGAAGATATTATGGTCATAGCCGAATAAACAATATGTGGAAGGAGTGAGTACCACATTGGTTGTCTAGGAGAAACAGATCGGGGACTGTTTTGCGTCCTTGACAAGCAATTTTGTTGCCTGTGAAGTTGAAAACGGTTTTGTGGTGTATCATTGGATGAGATTTGAAGAAAGCATAATAAATTGAAAAAGTGTGATACTTGTTTTAAATCTTTGATGTGCAATAGAAAACGCAGAGTGGGTCGTTCTTATATTGCTATCGGCACATAGCCATGTCTCTCTCTTTACATCGAGCTTTCTTTTTAACATCTTCTCTATCTTACTAACCCGAAGCCCACAAAACGTTTTAGCCTATTCATTATACAAGATCTTCGATTCAGGAACAATGAGTAAACGGGAAGAAAACTAGTCTTAAGAAAAACACAATTATGTCTTCAAAGTTTTTCAGTAAATTTGACCAAGTACGTCCAATTTCAAAGTTTGTGTGTACGTAAATCACAAAATAATCCCGTTGATGTATTTTTTTTTCTCAAGTTTGGAATAAAAGAGACCTTGGCTCTCCAACGAAAATGAAATCAAAATGAGGCTTTAAACATACAGAAATAGAGGCCCTCTGATCACATGTCACAAAGGGGCTTAAACTGCTTACACATTTGGGTTTTGTTACATAGTATCATCGCTGCACTTTATTCCACATAATCGACAGCAAAAACTTAACAGTGGCAGGACCTTGGACAACCCCTTAGCCTTAGGTCAGTACCGTCAGTTATATATTATCTAGTCATAGTGTACTGAGTATCAGTGGGTCTGGTTCTAAAGATTACTTAGAGACCAAACAGATTCACTCATCAGGGCGACGGCAAATTCTTTCTAGTCCCAGCGGTTCCTGTCCATATATTTAGACGCAACTCTTGAATACTTCCCACACCACCCAACATAAAGACAGAGGTCAAGCTTTTTAGTTTTACCTCTGTATTGTCATGGTCGTATCGAACAAGAAACACGCAGTTACATCTCCTGTGGTCATGAATCCCTCTCTTGATATTCACAACATAAGCATCACAGTACAGTGCTTGATCCTCCGTTTCCTGCTCATCAACCACCCCAAGTTTCCATTCTTAAATTTTTACATTTGCTCAATCCTTCATAATTTGATAAAAAGCCAGCCTTACCTGGAAACATAGAAGCAGGTCTCCAACATTCACTTTCCCACACTCTGATGGTTCTACAGGAATAGACCGCTCACGCACTGATGTCCTGACGTTCACCCACTCATCGTGTTGATTATCAAACCCAGAAAATCGTACACGCACTTCCTGTTGCAGACACTCTCAGTTGCAAACAGATCAGCCATTGAACAAAAGAGAAGAGCCTTACCAGTTCACCAGTGCGAAGAACTCTATAAGTTCGGAACGAAGACACGTCATACCTGAAAGACCAGAGTTCTAGCAAAATAAGCACAGATGTAAAATACAGAGGTATATTACATGTTTTAAAGTTCAGGCTGAACATATACTTAGGTAGGGTCCTTGTTTGTTAATATTAACAATCAACAGAGAATATACACTCCATGTTTTTTACTTTGGCCAGTTAAACAAAGTCTTGTTTATTCAAGAGTTGAAGCAAATATGGAAACATGATATTCAATGAAAGGAAGCGAGCTTACCACGCGTCATCCCTTGCTGATTTAGCCTCAAACGCGAGATCAGATACATCAGAGGCCTTACCTGTGTATCAAAATGTAAAGAAACTAAGAGAGGATAGGGATTAATTAAAAGAATCTAAAAGAGCACACAAGGCAAAAGAAAACCAGCCTTTGCGTCTTTGACCACATGTAGCATTTACGGCAAAACTGGGATTTGATAAGTCAACAATCTGCAAAGGGGGAGATGGCACAGCCTTGAATTTAACTTGATTTTTCTGCTTCAGCTTCCCTTGAAACCAACTCTGTACCTAAAAAGGTCGAATTAAAGAAGAAGTTACTTCTGGTTCCTACTTGAGTTTATCAATAATAGTATGAAGAAAAAGAGACGCACTTGTTTCCAGGTGATTGATGATTTTCCACTCCGATTCACAGAGCAACTTTGATTCCCCGAAAGAAAACAATGGAACAAACAAACAGAAAGAGTTTAGATATCCAGCATGAAAAAAATCAAAACAGATATACAAACAAAAATCTAATCATATAAAGCCTCTTATGATTCAGAAAATTCCAGAAAGTGATTGTAGCACCACGGGCTTGCATCTCTATTATCTGGATAAAACCTCCTAAAACTCAGAATAAAAAGTACCTAAAAGTGGAGGCAACAGTTTGACAGAAATCCTTATGGAGAGATTGATCACCGAGCTCCTTGTACAGATTCTCCATGTCTACAATCTTCGCAGAAGAAGCGCAATAAGGTTACATCGCATGAATCTCTCATCTAAGAAACGAAGGAAATAAAAGTAACGAAACCTCGGCCAAGGTAAAATCGATGAAATAGTGAGAGGAATCATCGGGAGCATCCATTATCGAGGGATGAAGAAGAAGAACAACAAGTCGATGTGCTAATTTCTTCAGATGCTTTGAGACTTGGGAGTGTGTGTGTTCACAGTGTGCCTTAATTGATTTCACCAACAATGCGGTGAGATGGGCCTGAAATGAATGTATGTTCTAATCTTCTATATGGGCTTACTCATTTCTATATAGGCCCAACACGATGATAAAACTATTAGGAATTTAGGAGTAATATGTAATTTTCTTTGCAAAAGATATTGTTGAAATTTGACCGAGAAAAACAAACATTGTTGAAAAACGTTGTGGTAGGTTTGTTTTACCTAATTGGTGACGAAGTAACGAAGTTGGAATGGTGTTGCAAAGTTTCAACGCAACGAAGAAAAATGGTGAGGGAACACTTGCTAGTTCCTACCTCGGGGAATCTTCCGAGTCATGGGCAGGTGGTGGAGTTTAGTATATTATTAAATCAGGATTAGATTACTGATATGATTGAATCAAATATTCATATATTTTATTTTATTTTAACCACAGCTAATCCTCACTTCAGACTCCTCCCTTTTTCATTGTTTTTTTTGTCGTCAATCGAGGCCCTTAATTTTCTCCCATACGATATTATTTTAAAAATTATAAACCTATAAAAAAAATTGAAACAAAATCGTTAGTAGTATATAGTACACGTGCTTTAAACATTTAAAACGAAATAAATCCCTTTCACATAGTTGAAAATTGGCAAAGGGCCTGACCGATTTGACCGAGTCAAATAGCTGTCATTCTGAGTTACAAGATCAATAACGATATTTTAGACTAACCACGCACGGAGTAGATAAAAAGTAGCATTCAAAAAACGGGGTCAAAATGTTTGAATTCCCTAAGGGTTAATTAGACATAGTTTAAACCAGATAATTAAGCTTAGTAGACTAGTTATCTGTACATAATTATTCCAGCTGATCTCTGTATTTGTTCTCCACTGTAAATTGTAATTAGTAGTAATTACTAACGAATCTCATATTGTCATTACATTACGACTGTCATGTCCCTCCATACCTTTCTATAATCCATTTATCTTATAAATCATAAAATAAGCCCACATTTATCTGTTGTTTACGAGAGAAGATGAGGAAAATTAAACAAATAAAGCCAGAAAGAAACAACCTGGCTTAACCATGTTACATCATTTGGCATCATACTATTACAAACGTATTAAATCGAATATTCAAGTGGTGTATGATTGATGATTAAGCAAAGCAGCCTTCATTTCCCACATGGATTATTCTGTTAAAAGAGGCTCCATTATTGCTTGTAAAATAATCATAAATTTTAAAAGGTTCAAACAAGTGGAGATATATCTTTTGATTTGTTTTTGACTTTTTTTTTTTGTTGAAAAAGTAACAGAGTGGACCGGAAGGAGCTCGTAAAAAGTCGTTGTCCCTATTTATCCTCGTCTCTTCACCAATTTTTCTTACCCTCTCCCTCACAGGTTTTGCCGCACAGGCGAACACACTAACTTATTACCATCTGTTTCAAACGTGGTTCCTCAGACTATATAGTCTGAAAGAAAGAAAGGAAGAAACATCAGCTTATTAAAAAAATCAAGAACAGAGAGATTCATTCATCGGATCCTAAAGATGGATTACGATCCAGCTCAAGCTATGAGCAGAGGAGGGAGTATGCGGAGAAGCATAAGCCGTAGTGTGAGCAAAGCCAGCAGAAACCTCGAGGACATATTCTCACCAAGCTCTAGACGAACCAAGTCCGTCAACGAAGACGAAGAAGCTCTCAAATGGGCTGCCATCGAGAAACTCCCTACCTACAGCCGTCTCCGTACCAGTCTCATGCCCGCCCTTGGGGAAGACGACGTCTACGGTAACCAAATCCTCAACAAGGAGGTCGACGTCACCAAGCTCGACGGCGATGATCGCCAGAAGTTCATCGACATGGTCTTCAAGGTCGCAGAGCAGGACAACGAACGGATCTTGACCAAGCTCAGGAACAGGATCAACAGAGTCGGGATCCAACTTCCGACTGTGGAAGTCAGGTACGACCACTTGACCGTGAAAGCCGACTGTTACACCGGCGACAGATCTCTTCCTTCGCTTATAAACTCGGTGAGGAACATGGGAGAATCTATTCTAGGCATGATCGGAATACAGCTCGCCAAGAAAGCGCAGCTTACTATTCTCAAAGATGTCTCTGGGATCGTGAAACCTTCGAGGATGACGCTCTTGTTGGGTCCTCCCTCTTCAGGGAAGACAACGCTTTTGTTGGCTCTTGCCGGCAAACTCGACAAGTCTCTTGACATCTCTGGAGAAGTAACTTACAATGGTTACCGTCTCAACGAGTTTGTTCCCATCAAGACCTCTGCTTACATTAGCCAAAACGATCTTCATGTTGGTATCATGACCGTAAAGGAGACTCTTGATTTCTCTGCTCGGTGTCAGGGCATTGGTACCCGTTATGGTATAATCTCTCACAATTAAACATTCTTTTTTTTTTCAGATATATATTTTATATTTGGCCAATGAATAAATCTCATTTTGTAACCGATGGTAGATCTTCTAAATGAGCTGGCAAGGAGAGAAAAAGACGCTGGGATTTTTCCAGAAGCAGATGTTGATTTGTTCATGAAGGCCTCTGCTGCTCAAGGCGTCAAGAGTAGTCTCATCACTGACTACACTCTCAAAGTCAGCTCCTTTCAACCTTAAATCCCTCTTTTAATCATTTATGATTGTTCAGCTTAGCAGATATATCCTCTACTAGACCGGTTATGTTATATTGAATACTTATGAGGTTTCTTGTGGACAACGTTTGATGAAACAGATTCTAGGGCTTGACATTTGCAAGGACACAATAGTTGGAGATGATATGATGAGAGGAATTTCAGGAGGTCAGAAGAAGCGTGTGACAACCGGCGAGATGATCGTCGGGCCAACGAAGACTTTGTTCATGGATGAGATATCCACCGGACTTGACAGCTCCACGACTTTCCAAATCGTGAAATGTCTGCAACAGATCGTTCACCTCACAGAAGCCACCGTTCTCATATCTCTTCTTCAGCCTGCTCCTGAGACGTTTGATCTATTCGACGATATAATCCTATTGTCGGAGGGACAGATTGTGTACCAGGGACCTAGAGACCACATTCTCGAGTTCTTTGAGAGCTTTGGTTTCAAGTGCCCTGAAAGAAAAGGAACAGCTGATTTCTTGCAAGAGGTAAAATATACATTTCTCTAGCTAGCTTCTTGGTATTCATATTTCATATTTGGATCCGGGAAAATGACATTTTTTACGTGTGGAACAGGTTACCTCTAAGAAAGATCAAGAGCAGTATTGGGTGGATGAAAACAGACCTTACAGATACATTCCAGTGCCAGAATTCGCCAGCAAATTCAAGACATTCCATGTTGGAAACCAGCTTTCCAACGAGCTATCGGTGACGTTCGAAAAATCCAAAGGACACAAAGCAGCTCTAGTCTTTGAAAAGTACACAACGAAGAAAACAGAGCTTCTCAAAAGCTGCTGGGACAAAGAGTGGATGCTCATGAAGCGAAACTCCTTCTTCTACGTCTTCAAGACAGTCCAGATCATCATCCTCGCGGCAATCACCTCTACAGTTTTCCTCAGGACAGAAATGAACACAAGGAACGAGAGCGACGCGAACATGTACGTGGGCGCACTGCTGTTCGGAATGATCGTCAACATGTTTAACGGTCTTGCCGAGATGGCGATGACGATCCAGAGACTTCCCGTGTTCTACAAGCAAAGGGATCTTCTGTTTCACCCACCTTGGACTTACACGCTTCCCACGTTCTTGCTAGGGATCCCAATCTCCATCTTTGAGACTACGGCTTGGGTAGGAGTGACGTACTACTCCATAGGATTCGCGCCCGATGCAGAACGGTTCTTCAAACAGTTCTTAATCGTGTTTCTGATCCAACAAATGGCTGCTGGGATATTCAGGCTCATTGCATCTATCTGTAGAACCATGACCATAGCTAACACAGGTGGTATGCTCGTCCTACTAGTCGTCTTCTTGACTGGAGGTTTCCTTCTTCCTCGAAGTGAGATCCCTGTTTGGTGGAGGTGGGCTTTTTGGGCATCCCCTCTTTCATACGCTTTCAGTGCCATCAGCGTCAACGAAATGTTTGCTCCTAGATGGATGAATAAAATGGTAATTCTTCTTAATTTTTTTTTGTTTAAAATTATAACAAGTACAATTACAAAGCCTCACATTTTTTTTTATTTTCTTTGTGTGGTGAAAAAATTGCAGTCTTCTGACCGCACTACGAGGTTAGGAACAACAGTGCTTAAGATGTGGGATGTGTTTCATGATGAGAACTGGTACTGGATTGGAATTGGAGGCTTGCTTGGTTTTACTATCATCTTCAACTGTCTTTTTACACTAGCACTTACTTATCTAGACCGTAAGTTTTCTTTTGTATTCAATCTCTTTTTGCTGTTACCAAATCAAAAAAAGTGTATATTAACATGTCATCTATGCATCATGAAAAAACAACAGCCCTTGGGAAGCCACAAGCTCTAATCCCAAAAGAAGAAGACGAAGAGGCTGAACAAAAAAAGAAACATGTTTCTACTGCTAATGGATCCAGTAAGCATTCCTCTGTTTATACACGAATTTATTATGAAACCAACAAGAAAGTTAATAATATTAACTCTTTATCTCACTAATATTTGAAAACAGGGGATATTCCAATGGCGAATATGAGCACCAAGAAAGGAATGGTTCTTCCTTTCACTCCCCTAGCTCTATCCTTTGACGACGTTAAATACTATGTTGACATGCCTGCGGTAATCTTTTGAAAATTAGTTGACTTTTATTACTATTATAAACAAAATACAAAAACTCATACAAAACCTTGATGATGCAGGAAATGAGGGACCAAGGAGTTCAAGAAACCAGGCTACAACTACTAAAAGGAGTGACAAGCACGTTCAGGCCAGGAGTGTTGACGGCGTTGATGGGAGTGAGCGGCGCCGGAAAGACAACTTTGATGGACGTTTTGGCCGGAAGAAAAACAGGAGGATACATAGAAGGAGACATAAGAGTGTCTGGATTCCCAAAGAAACAAGAGACATTCGCTAGAATCTCTGGTTACTGTGAACAAACAGACATCCATTCTCCACAAGTTACCGTAAGGGAATCACTTATTTTCTCTGCTTTCCTTCGCCTTGCTAAGGAAGTAAGCAAAGAGGAGAAGATGATGTTTGTGGATCAAGTGATGGAACTAGTGGAGTTGGTCAACTTGAGTGACGCAATCGTGGGTTTACCGGGAGTCACGGGTCTTTCCACGGAACAGAGAAAGAGACTAACCATCGCTGTGGAGCTTGTAGCTAACCCTTCAATCATCTTCATGGACGAGCCAACTTCAGGGTTGGATGCTAGAGCAGCGGCCATTGTGATGAGGGCTGTGAGAAACACAGTGGACACAGGGAGAACTGTGGTGTGCACCATCCACCAACCGAGCATTGATATCTTCGAGGCCTTTGACGAATTACTACTAATGAAGAGAGGAGGACAAGTGATATACTCTGGTCCCTTAGGCCGAAACTCTCACAAGATTGTTGAGTACTTTGAAGCCATTCCCGGAGTGCCCAAGATTCCGGAAAAGTACAACCCGGCCACTTGGATGCTGGAAGCTAGCTCCTTAGCCGCCGAGTTGAAGCTTAATGTTGACTTTGCTGAGCTATACAAGTCTTCTTCCTTATGCCAGTGAGTTAACACACACAACAAAATGTTTACATTTGTTAATAATGATGTGATACATCCAACTTTTAACTAACATATGAATGGTTGACACAGGCGAAACAAGGCGCTGGTACAAGAACTGAGCGTGCCTCCGCAAGGAGCATCTGATCTCTACTTTGCGACGCAGTTTTCACAGAACACGTGGGGACAATACAAATCATGTCTGTGGAAGCAGTGGTGGACTTACTGGAGATCTCCTGACTATAACGTTGTCCGGTTCATCTTCACCTTGGCAACAGCTCTTATGATCGGTTCTATCTTCTGGCAAATCGGAGGTAAGAGATCAAACGTACAAGACCTGACGATGGTGCTCGGAGCAATCTACGCAGCGGTTATATTCGTGGGAGTAAACAACTGCTCGACGGTACAACCAATGGTGGCAGTGGAAAGGACGGTGTTCTACAGGGAGAAAGCAGCTGGGATGTACTCAGCTATACCTTACGCTATCTCACAGGTGACTTGTGAGATACCTTACGTCTTGATTCAGACCACATACTATTCGCTTATCGTCTACGCTATGATCGGGTTCGAGTGGAAAGCTTCCAAGTTCTTGTGGTTCCTCTTCATCAACTACTTCTCCTTCCTCTACTGGACCTACTACGGCATGATGACCGTCTCCCTCACGCCTAACCAGCAAGTTGCTTCCATCTTTGCATCAGCCTTCTATGGTATCTTCAACCTCTTCTCTGGCTTCTTCATCCCTAGACCTAAAATCCCCAAGTGGTGGATCTGGTACTATTGGATCTGCCCAGTCGCTTGGACCATATACGGCTTGATCACTTCTCAGTACGGTGACGTGGACACTCCCATTGCTCTCCTTGGTGGTCCTCCTGGCCTCACTGTTAAACAATACTTAAAAGACCAATATGGTTTTGAATCAAGCTTCATGGGACCTGTTGCTGCAGTCCTCGTTGCCTTCCCTGTCTTCTTTGCCTTCATCTTCGCCTTTTGCATCAGGACTCTCAACTTCCAGACTAGATAAAACCTCTCCTCTCTGTTTTTTTTTTTTTGTCTTGTGGAAAACATTTGTTGCAGTATAATAACTCTTTCTTCCTTCTTTTGTCATTGCTTAAATGTCATATATGTATTGAAACATGCAGTAATAAGTATGTATATGTACACACGATTCATTAGAAAACCGGGTTTCTAGGATGAGAAAAGCCAACCATACTTAAGATTCAACAAAATTAGAAACTCGATGCAAAATATAAGGGAGTAGTTGTGTTATGGAAACATAAACAGTTCTTGAAGATCAAGTGGTCAATTCTTCCACTTCATCTGTTAATGAGTTTTTTCTATCTTAAAAAGGCAATTATATTTCTCTAATGCCATTTTTTAACTGAAGCTATTGTAAGTGGACTGGACCCTGACCGCTATAAGGCTTAAAAGGACGGTGCTACGGTACTGAAGAGGAAGCGTTTTTTAAAGCCCATATAAAGATTTTCGTCTCATCTAGGTTTCGGGCGAATTTCTTAGCAGCGGCGACGATGGGAGACACCGCCTTGGAGAAGACCGCGGATGTGCTAAGGCATGAGATCGATGAGCTTCACCGTCAGCAGCGCGAGGTACTATCTCCCACCTCAGTCTCATTCTCAGTTTGACTCTCCGTTTTCCAAATCTCTTTTTTTTTTTTACGGCGACGGTTTATCATGTATCGTAATCAGATTACGGAGAGGCTTCGCGACCCTCGTGGACTCCGCCGAGGAGGCCTCTCAGGCCCAGCTCCTCGCAACCAACCCCGTAGAGGCTTTCTTCGACCTGTAATCAATCATTCCTTCGCCTTTCCTCTCTTTCTCTACTTTGAGCTGAGAACCAATTGCGTTCGTTACTTGACCATCGGATTTTGTGTTTTTGAAGGCGGATAGGAATGACGTAGAAGATGAGCCTCCTGCTAAACGGAGATTGTCTTCCACCGTTGTTAAGGTATCTCAAGACTCTAATACATTCTCATTAATAGATCGTAAGAAAGTAGTTTTTTCTGTTCTTCTTCTTCTTATTTATTGGGTAAAATTAGGTCGAAGGTGAAGCTGCTAGTAAGGTTGAAGAAGTGCCAGTTGATGATGGCAATGAAACCCATGTTTCAACTGGTGAAAATGGGACCTCTGATCGAAGTGACAAGAAGCTATATGGTCAGCATCGTGGAAACTGGTCCCGTAGGGATGCCGAACAAAGAGGGACCAAGAAGGTAATCAAATCCCACACACTCTTTTTTTACAAAGAGCGACTCTTTCTCGACTCCTTTTAAAAGTGGGAGATTTCATTCTTCGTCGCTATACTCTTATCAGGGTTATGAGGCTTTTGCATTGCCGGAGCCTGCACCAAGGGAATTACCTAAGAATGAGGATCCTAATCTGGTTAATAGGAACAGAAGAATGCTGGGGAATCTTCTAGGGACTTTGGAGGTATTTTGTTAACAATTACATGGACGTAGCTTTCTTGCTCTTGTTCTCTAGTCTCTCATGGATTAGCTTCATTCATGTCAGATGAATCCCTTTATTGATTGTATTCTCACTTGTCTACATACTTGTCCCTTCTGCAGAGGTTCAAAAAAGAGGATAAGCAGCTTTCTGGTACAGATGCATTCGCCCGACGGTCCGCTGCTCTTCAAAGGGTAAGCACACACACACTTCATATTCACATGGCTTGTCTTAAGTACTTTAAAACATGATATTAGTTATTTCACGATGCTATATTACTGTTTTTTTAGAGAGACGTCACTTTGTTGTACTTAGATTTGATAATCTTCATCTTCTATCCTGGACAGCATCTTCATCCAGTTTCTTTTGACTTGATTAGCGCTGCATAAATCTATCTAGATATGATTTTGTATTTTTGGAATTGGGTCCTCCTGCCCAATAATAATATTGCTAAGATAGGTGTAGGTGCCATTACATGTCAAGCTACGAGTGCGCTTGTTTTCTTAATTTCGTTTACTACAATGCAATAACAATGTTTGTATGCCGTATGCTTCCTACTCGTATAGGCTGAGCAAAAGGCTCGTGAAGAAAGTGAACAACTGAGGCTGCAGGAGCGTGAAAATCTGACTGAAAAGAGGAGAAGAGATCTTGTAAGCTGCTATATTCTGTTTTATATACTATTCCAAAGGTTAGTCTTTTGTAGTGGTGATCTGATATACACAACTTTACTGGCAAAACAGACTCTTCGAGCTCGTGTTGCTGCTAAGGCAGAACAAAAGAAGTTGGAACTGCTATTCCTTCAGTGGAGTGAGCACCAGAAAAAACTTAGCAATTATATAAGGTAATGTTGAGCTACTGTTTTCATTTCCGTAGTGTACCCTTACTTCCTCTGCATGTTGCGCGAGTCTTAATGATGAGTTTGCTATGTATTTGATTTGCAGGTTATTTTTAATTTCGGTCCAAAAACGTGTGTATATTCACAATTTTATAGAGACAAAGATAAGTTTCCATTCAAGTGCATACAAATGTTGATGGGCAAGTCAATGTTTTGGTGGTATATGGCCTGCCATAGGTAGAAATTGCTAGCTGATATATAGGAATGTGTTTTAAAACTTATTCTATTTGATTTCATGTGGATGGGTGTTCCAGGACTAAAGCAGAGCCACGGATATACTATGCACTAGCGAAGCCTTTGGACGAAGATACAACTGAGGCGGAGCAACGCAAAGAGAAGGTAAGGTGTAGTTTGTGAATGAATGAAGGTAAAGGCATATGCATTGTGATATTGATATGTGATTGGTGAGGTGTGCGCGCAGACATTCTTAGAATGGAAAGCAGCAAGGAGACAAGAAGTGAGCGAGTATCAAAAGGAGATAGAAGAGCAATATCTTGGGAATGTTGAGAAAGAGCTGGAGAGGTGGCAAAACGCAAGGAAGGCGAGGAAAGCGAACAACAACGAGGCTATGAATTTGCAGGAAACGATGGATAAGGAATTAGAGACGCACAGGATGGAGAATGGGCCAAAGAAAAGGAAGATACCTGGAGGAGGAGGAGATGAAGAGGAAGAAGAAGAAGAAGTAGAGGATATCAATGGTGGTGAGGATGAAATGATAATGGATGAAATATTGGGCGAGGGAGGAGATGGAAACAGCAAGGAAGTGGCAACTGATGCAGCAGTAGCAGTGGAGGGCGACAGTAAACATGAGGTTGTCGAGTCTTAGTGTGTTTGTTCTTGATGCTTGTATTGTAGTGCACCTTATGAATGTGCTGGAGTTTGCGAGTTCGAAAACTGAGAAAATCTTTTCTGGAGTATGATATTTTGTAGGAAGGATTTGCCTTTGTGCTATAATTTAATTTACATATCAACTAGTGTGGCCTCGCTACCTTTCATGCATAAAATAGATAATAGGCCAGTATATCTATAATCAAATCTTAAGCTGAAGCTTCTCTCGTCGGCGACACTGGATTCAATGGCAAAGGCATGAGCAGTGGTACTGTATTTCAAATTTCGTACAAGTTGAATGAGTGAAATTCGGTTTAAACAAAACCAGGAATCGAAATTTGAATCTTTACAAGAAATTGCGCAGATATATTTGTATTTGAAATTTCAATCAAAACGAGAAGGACTCAAAGGTCATTTACAAGAAATCGTAGGACTCTTGGGTCTTTTACAAGACAATCGTCTACAGTCAAAATCCCCCGATTACGACACGTGTCCATCAAAAGTGGTTACTCTTCATATCTAACGGACCTCCTTCATCCTCTACGATCATCTCATCTCTCCATGGCGATGGTGAAACTTCTTCAACTCTCGGCGTCTCTGCTGGTGTACGACCCGAAAAGGCGAAGTAAGGCTCTGGTGCCGGAGAAAATCGTGAATCTACAATCCACGGTGACTCTGCCGGCGGATCCACCACAGGAGGCAAAGCAACGAAAAGTTCGGGAGACGCAAGGGCCGTGAGTGGAAGGATATCGGCGAGACCGTGGACGGCAATATGTTGGCCATAGAACATACCAGGGAGGAGAACGTGTACACCGTCAAGATATATGGAGTCGTTGGAGGAAGAAGGCTTAGTGAGGAGGAGGCGATGAGAGGGAAGGAGCGTCGGGAGAGAGGAGGCGTTGGGGAGGGATTGGAGAGCGGAGAACGGGAGGCGGAGGAGTACGGAGTGGAGGCGGAGGGTAGATACGTAGAAGGAGAGAGAATGAGTCATGTCGAGATCGAAGAGCGTGGAATCGGTGGGGCTGAAGAGTGTAAGGGACTCGACGGAGAGTAAATCGAAGAGCAGATCGGAGGTGATGATGGCGTTGGCGAAGAGAGCTCGGCCTCTGACGCGGAGGACTGTGATGGCTCTTTCCAATTCTTCCAAAGGAACTCCGGCGGAAGGATGAGTAAGGCAGAGGATGAGAACACCGAGAAAGATGGCTCTGAAACAAGCGTACGAGAACGAGATAGTCGCCATTGTTGTGACTTTTGAGGTTGAAGAGAGAGAGAGAAAAAAGATGGAAGAAGCAAGAAAAAAGCGGTTATGGTTTGTTATATAGAGAAGGGAATCTTGGGAGTCTGTTACAGGCGAAGAATAGTATTTGGGATTTTAGTTTCTCCGCGCCTTCTAAATTGCTAGATTTGATTTTCAGCTTATTTTGAGCTTACAAGCTAATTACACACAGTAAAGAGTAACTGATAACATTTTCCTCTTTTCAAAGCTCTATCCTCCGTAAATTACCATCCGATTTCAGTAATAAACAACACTTAGAATGTTAGAATAGTCGAAAACTATGCAGTATTACTACAAAAAGACTCATTATTAACGGTTGCCACGAGTCAAAACGCAACTTACAGCAATCTGACTGCTACTACCACAATGGTAAAACATGTAAATCTTTAAATGCAAACTGCACAGTTCTGACTCGGCAAGTCCTCTTCTGCAGCGCCTTACATTACCATTAGGCCAAAGCCATTCGCTTCCTCGCTTCACTTGCCTAGAGTTCAACTATGCATTATTCACAGTGAAAGGAAACAAGTCATGAAGATGGACGTAAAGCAAAAGGAAAGGAAAGGGACCTGGCTTTCCCAGTTTGTGCAGCCCGTGAAAAGAGCGAGCAAAAGAGTTTGAAGAACAGCACCGGCTTGTATTCCCATCCAAAGGCCAACACCTTTCAGATTAAACCAGAAGGCTAAAGTTGCTGCAATGGGTATCCCCCAGAGATAGAAAGCTCCCAAATTGATGTAAGCCCCTATATGTTGCCATCCGCATCCCCTTGCAATACCTGCAAACCATTTAACGACTTTGAAGATTATATAACTTTGGGATGGCTTGACAACTTTTGACACATGACTTATGAGGCCACTGCAGGAATGTACGTAAATAACAGTGAGTGGAGAAATAGGACCTGAGAGAACCCCTTGTAAACTGTCCAGTATGAGAGAAATAGCGACCAATGGAGCCATCTCTGCAACATAGTCTACGGTTTCCTTGTCACTGCTGAAAACATGGCCGAAATAATTCCTGCCGACTAACAGAGCCGTACTCATTATCAATGCATCCATTGACGCAAGGAACATTGCCGCGTACACCACGATATTTGCTGCACGAGAGTTTCCAGCACCTAACTCATTTGAGATTCTTGTGCTGCACAAGAATACATCCGCTTATGAGCGTGAAACCATATGGTTTATCTGCTTTATATGCTGCATAGTTGATGAGTCTAGCTCTAACCTTGCTGCAGCCGCGATGGCAAGTGGTGTTGAGTATATTACCGAAATAGTTTGGAGACTGCACACAGTTTGAATAATATATTACGTTTGGAAAATTCAAGACTATGACAAGAAATTGAAAATCTATGTTGCAAAGGTGGAGTACCAGACAGAGAGCACAGAAGTCTCCAGTTGTGGGTTGGGTAAGAGACCAGAGAGTAATATTATGAGTTCGTATGACCACCACTCGAGGCTGCAAACCATAAAAGAGTTTTAACACACACACACACACACACAAAACAGAAGAATGTGGAGGCATTGAGAAGTTGAAGTGAAGTACCAAACCATAGCAGCAGATGGAAGAGCGTATTTGAAGAACTCTCCAACGCCGTTGAAAATCTCCATGGAGAGGGGCGCACGAGTCTCAGAACAGGCGGAGGAGAAGTACATGATAGATCCAAGAAGAATGGCGTAGAGCCAGTTTGACAAACCGAGAGCCAACGCTCCTCCAAGAAAGCCAAGCCCTGACTTGTAAACCAAGAGCCAGCAGAGTGGAACGTGGAGACAGAACACAAAGCAAGAGGTAATGAGGAGAGGTCTGATCAAGCTCTGGTTTTGGAAGTAGCGAGTGAGCGGCTGCAGAAAAGCGTAAGAGAACAGCCCAGGGATGAGGCAGGCAGCATATCTGCCGGCTTCGTGAGCAATAGAGCGGTCTTGACCAAGGAGCAGAAGAAGCTTTTCCATGTTGAACCATATGATAGAGAGAGGGATACACACTAATAAAAGACAGAACATAGCTGTGTAGGTCTGAACAGCTAGTTTCCGGTATAGCTTTGCTCCATAAGCTTGACCGCACAGAGTATCTAAGGCACATGACAATCCTATCTGGCATCACAGGCAAAACCAAGACAAAAAAAGTAACAATCAAGTATTTCCATGGTTCCTGGTTACTAGTAACAGAGATAAATGTAGCAAGTAAGGGGGAAGAAGGAAAGGGAAAACATACGATGAAGCTGAAGCCAGTGACGTTGCAGAAGGAGGATGCGAGAGCGGCGCTAGCTAGAGAGAGGTTTCCAAGGTGACCCACCATCACCATTGAGATGATCTGCAACATGAACTGAGCGATAACTACAGCCGCCATAGGAGCGGCGAAGCAGATAAGCCGCTTGAGTTCTTCGGTGAGCGATCCGTCTCGCAGATCTCTCCATGTCACTCTCTCAACTTTGTTTACCGGCAGCAGTAATCTATCGTCGATGCTGCTCTCTGTGTCTCCCATGGCGAACAGCAACAATCTTGCCGGAGAGAGAGAAAGAGAGATATGAGTTTGGGTAATTTATGGTGAACGAGTCAAACAAAGCGGTGGATGAGATGTTGCCACTATTTTGCATGTCTCCTGTTCAACAAGTTTCCCAAATACAATAAAGAAATAAAAGAAATATTTGGGGCTTAGATCCCAACTACTTTTTCGCATTAATATGCGCATAACATGTTACCACAATTCTGCATCAGTTGCCTGCATGCCTCCGGACAACTAATCTTCCCTAACTCAATAAAGAAAAACATAATCTTGGGCTTTAGATTAGATATCAACGTTTTATCTTTTCAATATGCTCATTACATGATATCATTTCTTATTACAGTTCTGTATTTTCGATTGTTTGTCGTCGTCGTAGGTATTGATACTGAATCAATTGGCAGTTTTTATCAATTTGTGGGTGGCTTAGGATTTTATTTTTCTTCTTGACATTACTGTTTCTGCGTAAAAAAATGTATTTTTCAATCACTGTAGCTCCATTGATTACGAAAAACGCTTCGTAACAATTCCGTGATTTTTGTGATCTTCTTGGTTATAACCCAACAATCTTTCCAATAAATCAGAAAAAGTTGTGTACAACTTTGGAAATAGATACGAATCTGGTAAATTGTTTTGGAATCTTCCCCAAAAGATAACTAATAAAAAGGTTGATTTCTTCAAAGTTGATTATTGTTTTGAGCTCTTTATTGTGGGGAAACTTTATACTAGTAGTAGTAACTACACAAGTGGCTGGGAAGAAGATAGCAAATGATATCTTGATCGTCCACGTGGCACAACATTCAGATATAGGTGTTTAGGAAAACTCCTCGTGCCACCGAACCCATCGGGCCGCCCTTTCCTGCCGCCGGCTAAATTTGACGGTCAAATAGCCCAAACTCTTCCACCATGTCTACTCTTTCTTTCGCGCCCTCTGTCACCCATGCGCAGTTTAGCCACCCCCTCTCTCCCATGTTTATCCTGCGCCAACTCCCCCTTACCCGCCATCTCCGCTTCTCCCGCAACAGCCGCGTCGCCTCCGTCGTCTCCGCCGCAGCAGTTCGCCAGGACGCCACCCTATGGACTCCAGCCCCTCTCTCTCACGTCGAATCGGCCGCCGAATCGCTTTTCCACATCTCAATCGATATTTCCGACTCCCCCGATCTCGTAGCCTCCTACACGCGCCCCGGTCAGTATCTCCAGCTCCGTGTTCCTGATGTGGAGAAGCCCTCTTTTCTGGCAATCGCTTCGCCTCCTTCCTTCGCTGCTGCTCGTGGTGCTTTCGAATTTTTGGTCAAGAGCATCGCTGGATCTACCGCGGAGATTCTCTGCGGGTTGAAGAAAGGGGAGACCGTGGAGCTTAGCCCAGTGATGGGTAATGGTTTCGACATCGATCAGATTCATCCTCCCGAGGAATATCCCACGGTTTTGATTTTCGCCACTGGATCTGGAATTAGGTGAGGGCTTTCTCCACCTTCTGTCCTACCTTGTTGGATTGCTAAAGTCGAGTCTTTTACTTCAAGTTCGATCGCTCCTCTTCTTAGCTGATATTCAATGATCTAAGTATGATCTAGTTTAAAGGTTTCAATGAAAAGTATTAGCCACATCGAACGTTTTCAAACTCAGGATCTTGAATCCGGTTTAGTTAGTGATATGAATCCTCTCTGATGCTTAGTTCAATGGCTTTTGATGTTTGGGATCCCCTGCTGCTGATACGCTGAAACTATTTTTTCATTTGCATTTGTATGAATTCAACCTATTCAGAAGAGCCATGTCTAGTGATGGTGATAGGGACTAAGTAACAGTCTTCACTGAGAATGTAATCTCTCATGTTCTTATCTGTGCAGTCCCATCCGCTCTTTAATTGAGACAGGATTTGGCGCTGATAGAAGATCTGACGTAAGAGTCTATTATGGGGCTAGGAACCTGAAAAGAATGGCTTATCAGGTTTGGTTCTCTCTCTCAGTTGTTTCGCAATTCATGAAATCACTAAAATAGACATTTGAATTGTAACACTCTTCTGATGATAAGCACAGAGCCTAGCTCTCGCTTTTGGTCTTGGTCTGATCTATAGAAGGATTACAACCTTAGAAAATGCTCTCGATCTTGCAGGAAAAATTCAAGGAATGGGAATCAACGGGTGTCAAAGTCGTACCGGTATTATCACAGCCAGATGACGGGTGGAATGGGGAAACCGGATATGTGCAGGTGAGATTGAGAAACGTGTCACTTGAACAAATCTGTTGTAACTCAAGTTGGGATCAAAACTAAAGTATATATATCATGTGTTGTGTAGGCTGCATTCGCAAGGGCTAAAAAAGTTTCAGATCCTTCGGCCACGGGAGTGGTGCTGTGCGGACAGAGACAAATGGCTGAGGTATGCACTCTTTTGTTGCTGTGAACCCGAAGTGCTAAATTCAGAAGATGTGTGTATATCTTTATCGTTGTTCGACTTTGTGTTTATTGCAGGAGATAACCGCAATGCTTGTAGCTGATGGCGTCTCAAATGACAAGATGCTCAAAAACTTTTGATAGATATCTTTTTGTATTATCGTGACTTGTACTGTGTGTCATCATCATCATTCTTTTGCTACCAAAGTCTATTTAAGGCCCCTCTAATTCTTAAACACAGATTTTTGTAATCACTCGAAGATAATAATACTGTGTTGATTCTCACCACAACATTCATCTTTACCATTCGTACTTATTCCAATGGATTATGTTTAGAAATCAGAAAAACGAGTAGCATACTTATACAGGAATGTATCCCAAAAAAATCACAAACTAAATAGTTATTTCCAATTTTTTCAACAATTTCTGGAGTGGTTTATGTTAGTTCTTAATGGTGGTGAATCTGTGTATATTTACTAGAAAAAAAAAAATTGTTTGTATAAGTTTTCTAAAATATCTAAATTTTCTGATTTGTACAGAATTTTCTTCTTATATCTCTGCTCATTTAACTAAGTCACTCCTATTAAAGTCAGAACTGCTCGCCGTTTCCATACAATAGCGCAGGACTTAGTGCCGTCTCCTTCACGAGATCGATCCTTAGTCAATAAGGATCAAAGAAAAAAAAACCAAAAATCGAAGAAACGAGAAAAATCGGAAGAGCGATCAAAGGGATTTTTTTGATCCGCCATGGCTTCTTCGGCGCTCTCTAATGTGATGCTCGCCATTCACGAGAAAAAGACGAACTCCGTCGATCTCTACCGTCCTCTCCGCAACTACGTTACTTTCACCTACTCTGAGCGCGAGGCTCAGCTTCTAGAAGACGATCTGGAAACCCTGAAGCAATTCCGCTCCGATGTCGAACGCGTCCCCGATCCGTCTCCGTCCGCCCGGCGAGACCTTCTCATCTCATATTACAAAGCCCTTTGCCTTGTGGAGACACGATTTCCAATCTCCCCCGAGAAGCACCACGTCAACGCCGTCTCTTTCCTATGGTACGATGCCTTCAAGCAAAAGCACAAGTCCACTCAGCAGAACATTCATCTAGAGAAAGCCGCCGTACTCTTTAACCTCGGTGCTACCTACAGCCAGATTGGACTCGGTCATGATCGCACCACCGTGGATGGGCGTCGTCAAGCTTCACATGCGTTCATCGCTGCGGCAGGGGCGTTCGCGTACTTGAGGGACAACGAGTCCACTAAGGCAACGATCGGGCAGAGCAGCACCACCGTGGACGTGTCGGTGGAGTGCGTCGGGATGCTGGAAAGGTTGATGTTGGCGCAGGCTCAGGAATGTGTCTTTGAAAATACCATCGCCAAAGGAAGCACTCCTGGTGTTTCTGCCAAAATTTCTAGGCAGGTTAGTGTGCAGATTCCATCTCTTTTGGTATAAACCCTAGCAATTTTGTGCACATTGTGATTTAATAGATTGATTATGAGCATATATGCAACAATCTTACATTAGTTTTTAGTGGAGCTTCCGTTTTATTGAACTTTGAGTATGTGTCAAGGTCACTGAATGATCACTTCTGGTTTGCTTGCAATTAGGTTGGCATATACTACGAGGAAGCTTTGGCTGCGTTAACCGCTCCACCGTTGAAAGATCATTTCGAGAAAGGCTGGATTTCTCATGTGCAGCTGAAAGCAGCACTGTTCTATAGCGAAGCTTGTTATCGGTATGGAATAGAGTTGCACGAGAAAGAGGAAATTGCGGAAGAAATCGCACGGCTGAGGAGCGGAAGCAGCCGTTTGGCAGAAGCAAAGAAGTCTTCAAGGGGAGCTCCTGCTCAGCTTCTAGAAGCGATGAACAAACTGGAAGCGAGCATTAATTGCAATCTGGATAGAGCCGTCAAGGAAAACGACAGAGTGTACCTCATGAGAGTTCCTTCTCCTGCTTCGTTGTCGCCACTTCCCACCTTCTCAATGGTTAAGCCAATGAACATGACTGATATATTGGATGCAAGCAAGGAGAAGATGTTTTCAATCCTTGTTCCAGACAGCAGTGCAAAGGCTCTCTCTAGATATACCGAGATGGTTGATGATGTAATTAGGACTCAGGCGGAGAGACTACAGCAAGCAAGCGAACTAACTCGAGTTAGGCTCAAAGAGATGGATCTTCCAGATTCTATTCTTGCGGTGGATGGAAATTCAAGTCTACCTGTCGATCTTAAAGAGGATGTAGAAGCTGTTCAGATCAGTGGCGGTCCAGCTGGCTTGGAAGCTGAACTCCAGCAACTTAGGGATTTGAAGAGGGTTAATCAGGAACTGTTGTTGCATACCGAAGAGCTTTTGCAGAAAGAAGCAAGTGAAGACGCTCAATTCAGAAGCCAATTTGGGAATCGGTGGACTAGGCCTCAATCTAGCACACTGACAAAGAACTTGCAGGACAGGTTACATCGGTTTGCAGCCAATTTGAAACAAGCTGGAGAAAGTGATGTGAAGATTGAACGATCCGTGAGAGATAATTCTGCCCTCATGTCAATTCTTGATCGACAGCCGGTATGTACTTCCCTATTGTGTTGTATATGCTAGTATATTTCTCTTGTTAAGACTCAAAATGCTGCCGTAAGTTGTCTCTTAGGGGTCTTGATTTCGGCCGGAGTTAAATCTATGGGAACACGTTATTCAAATTACACACTTTCGGTCGGCTTTAGCACCCTCAATTCTAGTATACTAATACTACTTTGTGGTTTCCTGTTTTAATCAACAGATAGAATCTGCTGTCCCAACTCTAGCTAGGCCAATAATGTCACTGGACGCAACAGAGGATGCTATCGTGGGAACTCTGAAGCAGAGTCTGGTATGCCCTATTTCTTTTGGAAGCTGCGAGTATATAGTTTTGGGAGGGTTTTCGATAGTGCTTTCGTGAAGCATTATTCTCACAAATTTCTTTCCTTTTGCACAGAGGCAATTGGAAAATCTTGGTGCTCAGCGGGCAGGTCTTGAAGACATGCTCAAAGACATGAAAAGAAAAGTGAAACTTTTTATTGATTGATCATCATTGTCTTTCTTTATTATTGTATATGATGTTGGAGTCAAAGACTCATTAGGCTTTTACTTGATTCTTGGTTTTAGGATGACATACTGCCAAAGCTGATGACATGCACAGGCTCCTATGAAGATATGTTCAGAAAAGAGATATCAAAGTATGATCACATCTGTGAAGATATTTCCCAAAACATTGAAGTTCAAGAACAATTGTTGATGCAAATTCAGGTCTACCTCTTTTGTCCGTTATATAGTAGCACGTTACTTTTCATTATGGTTTTTGTCCATTCACTGCTAGTAGAAACTGACTACTCTTAATGGGTTTCTTTCCTTGGTTATATAGGCTCAAAATGAAGAGTTCTCAACTATTTTCAATCTTGAAGATTATAAAGGTGAGCAAGCAGCTTCTGTTGCATCAACTCTCTAAATGTTCTAAGAAATCTGATGGATCAAAGTAGTTTGTGTTTAGCATTCAGTATGTTGGTTGATGCGTAATCCATGATATAACTGTCCCTTATTCGTTTTCTGTGTTTCCCTGTTCTCCAGCATCCAGAGAGAAGTGCTACAAGCAGATTCAAGCGGCTATATCCAAGTATCGAGAGATCAAGGAGAACGTCAATGAGGGCTTGAAGTTCTATGTCACTCTCCAAGTTAGTTTCTTTTCTGTATATAGTCGCAAGATATTCACTATCTGAGTTTTTCTACATCATGCCACTTGTCCGGTGTGGCACTTCAATTTTATTAGATACGAAAAAAACTTGCATGCAATCTGATGAGACACTGTCTATGTTGCTTTCAATAGGATGCAATCACGAATGTGAAGCAGCAGTGTAGTGATTTTGTGATGACAAGGAGTATCCAGTGCCGAGAAATGATTGAAGATGTGCAACGACAGATGTCTGGTCTGAGTTTTCAGGATCATAGAAGCTCCGGTCCGTACCCATCTGTGCATCAGCCAACGGCTTCAAGTTCGCCACCTCCGCCTGAAAATCAGAATCCATCTCATCCCCACCCACAAGCACCATACTATAGACCGCCTGAGCAACTGTCAAGGCCTGGCTACTCTGTCCCACCCTACGGTCCGCCTCCTCCATACCACACACCTCACGGCCAGGCGCCACAGCCATATCCTCCCCAGGCTCCCCAACAGTCTTATCCATCGTGGCAACAAGGCTCGTACTATGATCCCCATGGGCAGCAGCCTCGACCTCCTTATACTCCCCAGAACCCGTACCCGCCTCCTAACCAAGGCGGCGGTTACTACAGGCAGTGAGTTGTCCGTTGGAAGCAATAAACTGTGGAGTTATTATTCTTGTTGTTGTGTTTTCCTGTGAGTACTTGATGGATATCAATCTCTTTTACTACATGTTTCTTGTATGAAATCGAAAAATCTTGTTTTAATAGTGACTCAAATTCTGACTCAAATTATTCAAAGTAGAGACGATATGATGGATGAGAGTTGTGTAAAGCACATTATTTATATAAATAAGGGAATCGCTTATTGATTGAAACTGGAGAACATATAATATCAAATGTAACGACGGCGAGTGAGAAGGGTAAAGATCATGATCGATTTGTGTGTTTGAGGATGGAGGATGAAAGAGGAATGTGCAAGTTTGAGGGAGTAGCGATCAAAGAGGTCATCGAGGATTTGGTGGCCAAAGTGTGTGCGGATGAGACCTTCCAGCACCGCTCTGAGGTACAGAACCCTCGACTCGAGGTCAGGCATGGTGCCTTGTGCGTTCATACCCTCGAGTGTCTCCATCATCTCGAGTTTCAACTCTTTGTTGCTTCTGATGATTTCTTCCAGTTCCTTTGGAGTTGTGTAATATATGGGCAGGTTGAAACTGTCTACCTCCTCCTCCTTTATTCTTCCCTGCAGTCAAGTGTCTTTTAGTTAAGTCATTTCAATCTTTGTCATAAGCTCTTCTTTCATAAGGAAACCCACCAAGTACCTCTCTGGCCATGTCCATGAGGCATGAGCCTAACAAATCAAACTCGGATCCTGTTGAAGCCTGAGGTTCCAGAAACCCATCTGGTACACCGGGCACGATCAGTGCCATCAACCCGTCTTCCGCTAGCTCCCGTGACCTTGCAAGCAGAAACGACTTGATATCCTTCTTGTACTGACTGGAGTAGGCTTGCGCAACCTCTGCTGATGCCCCCGTGTAGTGAATCCTGCCTCTGTTATAAGCAGGAGAGGTTGTGTCAATTATCTCGGGGGGCAAGTCGGAGAGCCAGCAGAGGGCGCAAGAGGAGTATGCCAAATTGAGATATGCCTTGGGAAACAAGTTTCCATAGAAAGAGCCGGGGACACCTGCAAGCGCAATGAACCTAATATCAAGTGGAGGAGACACTAATGCCGATTTAAACTAAGTAAAAGTAGTGGACCTGCAACGAAATAGGGAGGTTGAGGAGGGAGCAAAGCAAAGAGTGCATTGAAATCAGTTTGAGAGAGGTCGTTGAAGAAGACTTGAAACTCAGGGGTTTGAGCATTAGGCATAGAAGAGCTGAACTTTTGGTGGAGGGCTTGAATGATGATGTCTACAGCAAGAAGGGTGTTGGGGCCAGAGGAGCATCCAAAGTCAGCGATGGTAAATGAAGACAAGGAATGGTTGGTGAGGTCAAGCCGGTTCTGGATCTCCTTCCTAAGGAGTGCTTCAGCGGCGTCAATGGCTCCCCTCTACGCACACACACACACACACAATCAACGTGTTGGTAGGTAAGCTTAGAGAAAAGGAAGTGGAAGAGTGATGTATATAGAAACCTGATAGGAAGAGTTGCGAGCATAACTTGATGGACCGTCTCCACCGTTCATGGCTGTGTGTTGATATGGTACTAGACTGTTTCCAACCCCTTAATATAAAGGATGACATGGGAGATTAATCATGGTGTTTTTTTCAAAACTTCATTATCTACGCTGTACTTGTAGGGTGTAACTATGTCTATAAGTAAGAGAGAAATGTGATGACATGAAAAGATTAGATGCAGTCTATAAAGCAGCCCCCATGTGCCCATACATCCACATTCCTCCAAACTGTCCTTTACAAGCGCCAAGCGGCTGCTGCTGCGTAATTTTCAGTCGCATTTAACATGTGATTTCATTTAACCAAACTTTTTTGTCTCCCTTGTTTCACCTCAAAAAACGAAGAGATGTGGTGACATGGAAAGATTAGATGCAGTGTATAATGCAGCCGCCACATGGGCCATACATCCCACACACCTCCAAACTGTGCTTTGCAAGCGGCTGCTGCTGCGTAATTTTCAGCCGCATTTTGACATGTGATTGAACCAAACACTTTTGTCTCTTTTCTTTCACCTAAAAAAACGAATAGCAAAAACAAAAAAAAGCTGTAGCAGCCATCACTGAATTTTCAAAGTTTTGCCTGCTCTCTGGTGGTCTTTAATTAATACTAATGGTCATCGTACTGGCCGGCTATTACAAGGGGCCTCAAATCTATCCTTAAATGCTCTTTTTTTTTGTAACAATGTTTTTTGAAACTCAGCCTAATGATGTTGTGCATCTGCATCGTCTCCAAGAATATATAAGTAGACCAACAAAAGGCGCATTCTTGTTATTAGGCATGCAAGTACTTAAGTAGCACAATAACAACGTCTGTAGCAAAAAAAAAATGATAATAACCGCAAATTGCGATAGAAACAAAACCGAGAAGCAGAGCCATTTGGCATTCAGGTTTGCAGTTAAACAAAAGTTCAAGATCCACTGCGTTTTATACATCCCTTCAAACCACATGAAGCAAACTCAAGACAAAGTCTCCGGCTTCACCCCTTTTCATTTTAGTTTCGTAAAAAGCTTTGGTGCAACCTGAATATCCAAAATCCACTTTCAACCTCAGTATCATAATCTAACGTACAAGAAGAAGAAGAAGATGTGAATAGCAAAGCACAATTCAGCTACTTACACATTTGTCAATGCAATGCCAGTAGTCGAAATACTGCCCAGTGCAATGCTTGTGGCCAGAGTCATCACCTTGGATTCTCTTGACACACGCCTAAGAACCACGACAAGAATTGTATCAGTCCACGAACATGGCACTATGTCAAACTTACTACATAATTCATATATCTTAACGACATCATTTGAGTGTCAGTTCACCTGGTATTCGAGTAGTGGCTTCACGCATTTTGGTTTGCAAGATTCCTCAAGGTACTTCTTTGGATCAACAACTTCATCTTCTGCCCTGGAATAATCAAAATAGAAAGAAAAAAGAGCCATCAGATTCATATCATCGTCATCCATCACATAAACATCAAAGGTTAGCATACAAGAATCTGACTTTATGACCAAAACAGGGGAAAAAACAAAAAGATGTTGTTCTGACAAAAGTTCATTCTTACGAGATATATGTCTAATTATTCGATGCAAAACCACAAGCCAGTAGAAAATGGACAGAATCGATTATCTTTTGAAGAGCGGCTACCGAGTAGTGGCCAAAAAAAAACAATCAAGGATTATATTATGCGAAATCATAACCAGCAATCTAACCTTAACATGTGGAAGAAGAAGTGGACATACTAGTAATTTATATGCAGGTAAACTGAATCGAGACCCCTCATAGAACGATCATTAAACACTATAGAGCACAATCTAAAAGGGGAGGTGATGATTCCAATCTAGATATTCAGAGACCTATGAATAGGAAGGACTACAACATGAGATCCATCAACTCAACATGATGTGGAGATTGGTAATAAAAAGAAAAGCTTACATGGCGGAAAGTCAATCGGAAGCTGTAAACTGCAAGACAGAGACGAGAATAATGTCAGAAAATGGAACCGATTGGTTTGTGGGACGATAACATATCAAAACTAATAAGGATGATCTAAGAAATGGTGAAATCGAAAGTGGTAGAGAGAGATCCATTGAATTATAAAAGCAAAAAGGACTGAGGATACCTGATTGAGAGAGGAGGAGATCGAGACCTGAACGAGGAAGGAACCCTACCGATTTGTTTGAGTCAGTCTTCAAAGAGTTCTCTCTAGATTCATTTCATTGCTGTTTTCCACAAGGTCTCTGATAGAATTTGGGCCCAAACAACTTAGGAACATTGAAAGCCCATAGCCCATTAAAGGCTCGGGAAGCTGAAAGATTCCCTCTATATAAATGACATTCTTTTTTAATATTCTTAAGACTTCTGACGACATTTTTTGGCTTTTAAGGAAGTTGAAATAGAATACGATGTTGGAAGAGTGATGAAAGATGGTCAATATTGTCGTCTAGATGCCCAATTACCATTTTGCAAACCTAAGAAAGATAAAAACACATGTGATATGTTGGGCAGCAGGTCACACAATCTAATATTATTATCCACAAAATATCATTTGATTCTTTCTTTTTCATTTTCTTCAACGAAAAAAAACAAAAGAACTAATACATGTTGATTAATGATGATAATACAAAATAATACATGAACCTCAGACAGCCTGCCACACTGTTTGCATCTAAATATACAAAGAGCGTCCATGGATCGATTATGTTTACGTATATGATAAAGCAGAAGACAAGAGCTTTGAATGGTCGCATATTGATGCCATTAACGAGTATTAATTGTAAAAGGTGTGAATAGTAATTGGTAACTGAATCAACATTAACAATATGAATGTCATTAACATGTTTACGATCATTCAAACCAACATGTTTGTCAGATTGAGGTGAGCAGAACAAATATGAAAGCAATTTTGGACGCACGAAAGAATTGATGGAAGCTCTGTAATGTAAATATCACACAACTAGTCCTAAAGAAAATTGCATTTACATTGTTCTTCTCCCCTATTTACAAATAACCAAAACCTACAATGGCATTTGACTGTCTCACCTCTCTCTCTCTCGCGTCTGCTGCGACAATGACGATGGAAGCTTAGCGTCTCTTTCTCTCAAGGATCTTCTGGATCTTCCATGTCCAACCCAGCAAGAAGGCCACAAGCCCAAGTCCCACACTTCCCCAAAGTGTCACTACCCACATTGGCATTTCTGTTGGGTACAATCCTGTTTTGTCACCCCATAAGCAAGTTTTTACACTCTCAACATATGCAAACTGTTAACCATATATAAGTAAAGCAAAAACTTACCACTACCAAACTTGATGCAGATGAGAAGCTCTACTATGCATATTCCTAGTGAAAGCCAACAAAAAGATCCCACCTTTTTCACAGGTTTCCTGTGAACAACCAAATCGCCAGTGATATATAGATAAACCTTATCTCAACTAAACACAAACCAACATCACAATGGCTAATAGCTAATACCGGTCTTGGAGATATGAATTGTATTCCCGTGTTGTTGGTATCGCTATGAGCCACCACAAGATCAGCCTATAGAGGATCACTGGGTTTCGAGGAGGTATCCACAGGCTAAACTTGAGAAAGAACGTGTTGAGCTCCACTGTCAAGAATACGATGCAAAGAGTGAGTACTTGAATAAAACGCCAAGGTCCCTGAAGCGGATGCCACTCGTCTTTGTCCCAATGAGCTGGTGTGAACTGCCCCAGTGTCCTTTTCACCTGACAAAAAAAAAAGAAAATTCAAAACTCTCAGCAAGCGTACGACACGGCTATGGACCAAGTGTATGCACTTTAGAGGTTGAACAAACCCTACTTTGCCAATAATGTTAGGCTGGCGGCTAATGCCGACCCACTCGTATGTTTTTCCATCAAAGTAGCGTACCGTATACATTCCTGCCCAGATCCCTACCAACATTTAAACAATATAAAATGTTAATCCACGACATCTTAGAAACACGACATATAGAACAGCAACAAGGGTGTCTTAAGAATCATACCAAACCAGTTGCATATCAAGATATCAAGAACAATACTGTCCCACCAGCACTCGTTGAAATTTGGTAACATGTGCCGAAAAGTTAGCTGGAGAACATAAATATACATTATCTTGGTGACACGGGGGAAGCTATATCCTTATATTTATCAAATTAAGACCTGAAAAAAAACACAAGGAAACGAAGAAGACAAAGACCAACCTCCAATAACTCAAAACCAATTGAAAGCACCCACAGAAGGGGCTGATTCCGGATCAAAATTGCTTTTCCCCACCATCCAAAGATGTGAGCCAAGAAAAACTCGTCAAATACTGTGTCCTGTGGAAATTGTTAACCAAAGCATAAGCCTTTTAGATGATACGAGCCACAAAATTATGAGAAGCGGATGCTAAGACAATTATGTGGAAAATTAAAGAAAAGTTTTTGAGAAGATACCATACATAAAGATTTTTAAACCTGTTCGTTGGGTGATCAGGCACATAAATACGGCAATCAGCACCGTATGATCTCTCAGGAAGTTCTGCAACATGAGCAAACTCAATAAGAACGGTCAACTCATAAATGTGGTAGCTCTTTCGTGAATAAACAGCATATGATTCCACTCTGAAAAAAAATATTACCGATTCCAAGGTCAGGGTGAAGAAACTTCATGAACTGCCTAGCATCATCACGTCTCTGAGGGAAAAGAATAGTTGTGTGACTATTAGAGTTTGCTCATAAAAAACAATAGCTCGTAGGCATAGCCTCAAAGGGTACTTTAAGAGAGGAGTAAATAGAAGAGAAAAAAAGTGAACCTGGAAGAGCAAAAAAGTAAGTGAAACTAAGTAAATGACGGCCATTCCATGAACTAATCGCCAGATTGCAGGATGTGGCCTGATTAAAACCCTGCATAAACCAAAAACAACTTGATTAAAAGACACAGCAGCCACAAGTATCGTCACCATTTGAAAATCTACAACAAACACAAGAGAAAAATTATAAAAAGCAAGCAAGATTACGTTGAAGGGGCCTGAAGCAAAGAGTAAGCAAGAAAGACTGCAATCATAGCCCACACTCCCCTAGAAAAAGAAACATAGTAGACTAGTGTCAAAATTTATTGATTCAAATTATATATGAAACAAAAAAAAAAAGGATAAGCAAGAAGAAGAAGAAAAAAGGAACCTTTTGACAGATGTGACAAGATCATCAGATGTAGTGCTTTCAGGATCAAGAGCTCCACTTGCCCAACTAAGTCAAATTCAAAAACCAGTAGGAGGATTACAAAACAACAGAGTGATGGGGGAAGAAAGCAGAAGGAGAGATGATGACTCACATGAGGAAACATGCGCCGATGAGGAGAAGAGAGATAGTGCGAGGCTTGTAAGCCCATGCAGTCCATGGATCAAGATCAGTCTCAACATCACCATTCATTCTCCCAAAATGTTCTTTCCTTCTTTCTTTCCTGTACCCATTGGGTTCCATGGCTAACCAACCAACCAGCTTCTGAAAACGGAAGAAGAAAAAGAGAAATTTTGAGATGAGAGATTAAGAAGGGCTTTTAGAAGCAACCTCGAAAGAAGCAAAGGAGAAATTTATGAATAGAAGAAAGGTGAAAAAATTAAAAAAAAAAAGAGAGAAGAGAAAAGGCAGACAATGGAGTGTATACGGAGAGGAGGGTACAAGGTACAAGCAGAGACAGAGAAAAGGGTCTCTGTCTTTGCAGAGGTAAAAGCAGGCGCAAAATCAGAAGGAGGGGAGATTAAAGTAAAAATAAGCGCAAAAAAAGAAAAAAACTAAGACCGAAATGGTTTTAAGAAGAGTAGATTTGGGGTTGATACCTGAAGAGGAGGAAGAAGAACCCTAAGCGAGGTAGAGAGATTGATTGATTGGAATGGGAGAAGAAGTGAGAATCGAGAGTAGGAAGCTCGAAGATGATGATGATGAGGAGGAGGAATAATAAGAAAGAGGTTCGGTCAAAGTAGAGTAGAGAGAGAGAGAGAGAGGAATAGATACGCTTCTCTGCTTCTGCTTCTGTTCACGATCTGAAAACGACTCTGCTTTCCTTCCCCCACGATTTCCCCTTTTTTATTTTCCCAGAATTACCCCTTCCTCCTCTTCCTCTTCCTCTTCCTCGATTTTTTTTTGGTATGTGTTAATAATATTTGTCTAATTTTAATCACAGTCAAACCATTTATTTCATGTGGAATTCGGTCCTTTTCACAATTAATTATTCCCCATTTCACCACTTTCGTATTTTAAAATTATAGACCAGAAGCTTATATTTTTTGATGATTTTTTATGTAGTGTTATTAGTCATTGCGTCACCACCAAATTTAAGTCCACCTGATTATTGTTAACAAAATAATGTCTATTTATGATAGATAACCCCAAATGTAAAGCAAAAATTACAAGGCGATGACAAAATTATAACTAGATTATCTGTTTTTCGCGTGATATTAACAAGAAATTGAGCGGTATTATACAGTATGTACAATTATTGCGTTATTGAAGAGGAAACTGAGCCATAAATTAACAACATAATTAAAATTTCGTCATCAGTAACATTTGCTATATCTTAAAAGGGAAATTTACCCAGCATTTACGGGTTTCAGAATGATGTACAAATGCAATAACTAAATAGTATATGTTTTTAATTGCAACCAAATAAAAAGCACATCAGCTGCGAAATACATTAATATTCTTATTTAAGTAATTGATTTGACAGATATTCCCAAGAGTACAAAAGAGAAGCAGGGAATAATAACCCTAATTAGTATATACATTCATTTCTTTTTTTATTTTATTGAATTGACAAAAATAAAAAATAGAAAAGAGGGAAAGTCAGTCATAGTATGAAAATTAAAGAGAAGCCAAGTGATGATGATATAGACATGTCTCCGTGCTTGAAACTGATCAGAAAATAAGTCTAACGTACTTATATGAACGTACAAAAAATGTAGAGACTGGAAACAAAAACACTAACGATTACTAATTCATCTAGCTCTTGATTAAGAAGATCGCATTAGCTGCGAATACAAATAAAAACAATAGGGGAAAACTGGAAAAGATGAATTTGAATAGAAACAAAGATAAACAGCTCATTCCTATTACAAGACCAGGCAGATGGAGACGCCACTTGTGGTCACTTGTCACAACATTACACTCCTCTGAGTCCTCCTCTCTCTCTATCTTTTTTTTTTTAACCTTTTCATCAGTAATAATAACTTAATAATACTAAACAACAAAAAGTTGTTTAGTATGATGGAATTTTTGGAACTACAGTGAGGAAAAAAATCAAGAGTAAACAAATAGTAGAAGAGGAGAAAGCGTGAGAGAGATAATAATGATTAGGGGTCAAAGTAAATGATGAGAAAGAGGGATTAAGAATATCGATTTGATGATGATCGAAATCATTGAGGTAGTAATGATTGGCAGAATAAAAAGCATTACAGCTCTGACTATATATTATCACTGCGCATTTATCGATTGACACCAATAATAGTGTGATAATGCTCTTTCGTAATGAAGTGCATACACACCCTGTAAGATGTATAATTATGACGAAAATGGTAAGTAATCACAAGCCTCAACACATAGTAGTAAATTGTTTTTCACCACACAAAGTTAATTATAGTAAAAATTAGAAGAATTAATCTCATATGTAAAATAGTAAAACGAGGGAGAGAGAGGGGAAGTGTGGTCTACATCAAGAAATGAGGTGAGGAGGACAACCTCAAAATAGTCAGTCTCAAGTATAAGTGTTAGCATATGAAGACAAGCATCAAGAGTGGTCCATTCTTGTTTCTGATCCGTCCGGACGACTTTAATTATGATTTCTTTTCTATGCATATGACTGATCCACCACATGTTCCTAATTGCTAATACAACCAACCCCCTAGTCTTTGGCACATTTTTTTTTTTATAACTAATGTTCTTTAAGACAAACTATAAAGATACTTATGTGGTCAAATCAGACAAATTAAAAGCTCACAAAATACGAGAATTGAAATAAAATGATTTGCTCTCTAAAATAAAGAGTTAAAAGTATTGTATATATATCTTGATTTGTAAATCCAATGAACATAGGAGAGATGACGATCCCAATTAATTGTCCTGCAATGCCACCAAACAACAACACATCTTCTAACTTGCTGCTCTCTGGTCAGAACAATCACCAATTGCTTCTTGTTAGATCCACGCAGAACGTCCAACCGTCATGTGATCCCTTTTCTTTTTTCAATCAGTTTGGTCAAATTGCATTTTTGGAAGCTAACCTTTTATTTTCTCTGAATGATTTATACTGATTTACCCACACTTCAATTTTATTTATCCCAGAGTTAGTAGACTGTGGACGCATGTTAATGCATACAGTATTTACATGATAGATAAACAAGCTTTTGCACGTCCATTCTAAGTTAATCATGTGTATAAAATCAATCGAATCAAGCAAGAACGCAACAAATTTTGCATATTTCCCTATGTCACTTCTGTGATTTTTAGAATGACCAAATAGTTCATCAATAGTAAAAACAAAAGAATTAGTAATTGTTTCACTAGAGTTGTTGGATTAAAAGAAAAAGCAAACTTTGGAAAGTGTTATAAAAGAATGAAAAAAAAAAAAAAATCCTTTGATTAGTTGTTCCAAACAAAGCAGTAGTGATCATTAATTTGGGCCCTATGTAGTACACTTAAATTATCAAGCCCATTCTATAGGTATATAAGCCCATTCTGTAGGTATATAAGGCCTAATCAGAATCCCACAGAGAGATTTGTCTGATTGCTTCAAGGCTTCGAGTTCAACAATCTACAGCTGCGACTGCGACTTGCCTTTTTGCTACATCACTATTCAAACTTGTGTGGTATCCCTTTGGCCACATCATGCTTGAAATGAATGGCCTCTACATAACCTGCCTCTTCTCCAAAGATGAAAAACGAAAGATGCCCTTTGTAACACTTTATTATTAAAATGTTTTGACACCACACAATGCTCATCTAATTGGAGTTGGTAATTACCAATTAATTAAACACTTGCTAATTATGATATACAGGACAATACATCCTTTTCGTCAATTACTTTTAAGACTTCCCTTTGTGGAGTTTCTCTTTACTTTAACCACATATCATTACGTTATCTTCTCTTATATCAAAAAGGTATATGGTTTTGTTCGTTGCCTAATCAACTTTCTTAATCCCAACTTGTGCCCTTTTTTTATCAGTCGGTGGATTCTCAGATCTTTTGGACGGCGAAATCCGAGACTTCTTTTCTCCCACTTTCGTTTCTTTATTGTAAAACTTACAATTATATATATTATTATACCGCAAAATGAATTCTTCTTTATTGTTAAAACAAAATGAATACTTCAACAGCGCCGTTTCCCATTTTTCTAGTACATGACCAAATGTTACTTGTCTTTCACTCTTTTTTTTTTTTTTCAAATCAATGCAAGAGAAAGAAAAGTTTTACAGGGCTGTGGTTAAAAGCTCAATGTTAGAAGCCCAATATTACAAGTTAGGGATTATAGTTGAGAAAGAACTAATAACTAAACCACATAGTTGAAATCAAACCGAGAAGTTGGTTGGGGAGTTGATTGCTCTCTTAACCGTTTTGATGAGTGGTAGGTGAGTAAAGTGTGACGACTGATAGAAATTAGGTATTCGGGGCTCCTGCGAACCACAGTTGAAGAAGCACAGAGGAGAGAAGCGGGTTGGTGGATCGAAGGCTCGATGCCCTGTTGCGAATTAGTTGATAGATCTATCGGATCAAGGCATGCACGGGCTTGAAAGTGGATCGGTGGATCCGATGATTCCTTTCAGTCCAGATGAAGTAGATCGTCGCTTACCAGGTAATAAGAATAAGCTGTCGTTGGATCTTCGGGCCAGTTAACGTGCAGAGGTCCTCCAGCGAGTCAGACCATGCACGATACGGGCGTGAGAGCAATGATGACTGATCGAGTTCCAGATCTCCCAGCTGTACGGGCAGTCGAAGAAGAGATGATCACGGGATTCAGCTACAGAGTTGCAAAGAACGCAGACTAGGTCAATAGGTAGTCCCCACTCCCTCATGCGATCTCTTGTTGGGCTACGATTAAGAACAAAAAGCCAAGTGAGGAAGCTGTGCTTGGGGATTCTTCGCGAGAACCAGACGATTTTGTGCCAAGGTACTGAGGGGTGTTGGTCAGTGATTGCCGAGTAGATACTTCCTGTATTATGCCTATTTTTTATAGTATCATCAATCTACCAGTCGTACCTGTCATATGTCTCAGGCGAGATTGTCAAGAGTGAGAGCTGCAATTGGAAGGTGACTTGACGCTCAGATCTTGCCGGGGGAAGGTGCCACGAGCCGCTTCTCCAGAGTGAAGCCAGCGTCGCATCTCTTGGAATCCCGACTTGCCGAGGGCTTTCTCCTTCCAGGTAAGTTGACATATTTCCCAAAGAACACCAGTTATCTATCCAAAATCGTGTAGTAGCACCATTGCCAATTTTTACTCAGATCCAATGGTAGACGTCGACTCTAGATTTGAGCAGTTTGTTAACCAACCAAGAGAATTTCTGGCTTGGTTTTTGAGTCCAATAATTACCGAGGTTGTTAGTCAACACTTCTTTTCTGATCCAGGCTACCCATATGGAGTCGGCTCGAAAGAAGATCATCCAGATCAGCTTGAGGAGGCAAGCTTTGTTCCAGGTAACTAAATCTTTGACTCCTAATCCACCTTCGGCTTTGCGTTTGATGACTGTTGGCCACGCAACCTTTGCTGAATGATGCCCCTCTGTTGATCCTTTCCATAGGAAGGCACTGGAAAGAGAGTTAATGAACTTGATACAGCGCTTGGGGAGAACAAAAGACGAGCACCAAAAGTTGGTGATGCCCGAGATGACAGAGTTAAGAAGTTGAATTCTCCCAGCAAACGACAGGGCCTTGGTTGTCCAGGAGTTGAATCGCGACTTCACTTGTTGCAAGAGAGGAGCACAATCTGAGATGGTGAGCTTTTTGGTAGTTAGTGGAAGTCCCAAGTAGCGAACGGGGAGAGCACCATAACTGATGCCCGTTGCTTGCTTGATTTGGTATATTTCAGGTTGTGTAAGTCCAGAGGAATAGAAGCTCGTCTTAGGCAGACTTATAGCAAGTCGACAAGGTTTCGAAGTCTTTGAGGATCGAAAGGATATGCTGGACTGAAGCCAAAGACCCGTCCGTGAAGATGAGCAGGTCATCCGCAAAGCAGAGGTGAGTGGTCTTCGTGCTTTGACATTTGTGATGATATTGAAACCGGCCTTCAGACGCTGCTCTGTCTAACCTTTGTGAGAGACAATTCATTGCAAGGACAAACAGATATGGCGAGAGAGGGTCACCCTAGTGCAGACCCCTTTTTCCTTTAAAGTAGCCATGAACATTTCCATTGTAGCCAACCGAGAAGGAGGGAGTGCATACACAAGCCCACAGCCAGCGGATGAATGGTTCAGGGACCTCAATGGCTCTAAGGCAACTGAATATGAACTCCCATCTAACAATGTCAAATGCTTTTACTATATCTACCTTGATGGTAATTCTTTTTGGTCCCTTGGAATTATGATAGCCTTGTACCAGTTTCCCAGCGAGTAAGGTGTTTTCCACTAATAATCTTCCTTTGACAAATGCAGTCTGGTTGCGGACAACAACATCTGGGAGCATCGGCTTCAGTCTGGCAACAAGTAGTTTGGAGATGACCTTGTAGAGAGTGTTACAGCAGGAGATGGGGCGATAATCAGACACCAGCGATGCACCAGGATGTTTCGGGATGAGGCACAGGATTGTGGCATTGGTAGCTGATGGCAAGAAAGCTGTGGTGAAGAACTGTAGAATACTGTCCACTACATCATGCCCAATGATCGACCAGGCAGCTTTGTAGAAGGCTGAGGTAAGACCATCTGGCCCGGGGGATTTGTTGGGGTTTAGTTTGAATAGAACCTTGGTTATTTCCTCCGGGGATGGAACATTTACCATTTGCTGTTTCAAACTTTCACTGCAGCGGTAGGTGATATAGATCTGAATAAGGGAGGGCGGGCATGATATTTGAAAGAGGACTCCCAGAGCAAGTATGGCTTGAAAGTGTGTGACCGCGAGAGTTGCCATTTCGAGGGGATCTGATGTGTGAAGTCCAGACTGGGAGGTGAATGAACGAATGTCATTGAAGCTGTTTCGCAGCTGGACTATTCTGAAAAAGTAAGTGGAGTTCTGATCACCTTCTTTTAGCCAGTTGATTCGGGACTTTTATTTGTAGTAGGCCTCCTCAATACATCGTAGCTGTTCCAGTGTTGAGAGTAGATTGCGTTCTTGTTGAAAAAGTAGGGGGGAAGGATTGGTAAGAGCTAGCACCTGCATAGATTTAAGCAACTCGTTGGTCTCCCTCACACGTTTTTGAATATCTGAAAAAGTCTCTTTACTTAGTTTTAACAGCTCTCGTTTTAGAATCTTTTGTTTCGCACTTAAGACTGACAACCCCGTCTCCTGATGCAGTGACGTTCCGGCTTGAATCCAAGAAGCTTCGACTAAAGGGAGAAAGGATGGGTGTGTGGTGAGATTGTTAAAGAATTTGAAAGGTTTAGTTCCTGCGAGGGGAAGAGGGGAATCTAAGTTTAAGTGGCAAGGGGTATGGTCTGAGAAGTCGGGGGCTAAGAAGGTAGCAGCACTGTTACGGTAATGAGCAAGCCAGTGGTTATTAACCAGGAGCCTGTCAAGTTTCTTGGAACGGGGATCAGCTGGTTGTCGGTTTGACCAAGTGAAGGAGGAGCCTTGATAACGGAGATCGAATAACTCCAGCTGTCTCATACAGTCCCTCATTACTAACATATCGGAAGTGAAGTGGGTGATCATAGGATCTGAGTGCTCCGAGGGGTGCATGATTTGATTGAAGTCCCCGCATACAACCCATGGACACGTATCGAGGGAGAAGGAGTGTTGCATTCGGATGAGTTCACACCATAGGTCAGTCCTTTCGGCATTTGAATTTGAGGCATATACTGCTGTGAGATAGAAGTCGTGGCCTCCAGGAATGGTGATATGACACGTGAGGATTTGTTTTGATTGGCAGGTGATAGTAACAGTAGCAGGATGCTTCCAAATTAAAATAATCCGACCATCCTCATCTGACTGGTGGTTTGAGAAGAAGTTCCAACCCGGACAGGTACGATTCATGATGTGGTTCAAATTAGGTTCTTTGACATGTGTTTCTAAAATACCGCCAAAAAGTGGCTTTTGAACAGAGAGCCAAGAAGAAAAAAACCGATGCTTGTCTGGTATATTAATTCCCCAGACATTCCAAAAAAAGGATTTGATATCCATTAAAAAAGTTTTGAATTTATCTCCTTGGCAGGAGATGATTCCAACGGAAGAGAGGATGTAAAGGGGGTGGAAGTCGAATCAATCACCATGTCATTTGATCGTGGTGAGGAGATGGTGGTGTTTGGGGCAGTGTTGTCAAGAACAGCAAAAGTGTTAGAGGTGGGTGTTTTTAACAGCTCGAAGAGGGGATTTGATTGAAGCGAACAGGGTTTGGTGTTTATGGCAGTGGGAGAAGCCTCAGTGGGGGCTTTGGGGGTGGCAAGAGAAGCTGGAGGGGGAACCACAGAAGAAGCTTTAGGTGATCTGTCCGGGCCAGAGGAGCTGACGTCAGCAGGTTGATCGCTAACCGGCGGCTTAGCTGGTGGGTGAGATACTTTGCCTTTCTTTTTGTCTTTCCCTAGAGTCTCCATTCCTGATTTTTTAACAGCGTTTGTAGCAAGAGGGAGCGCCGGGCAGTATCTGGCGACATGACCTAGCATTTGACAGTTGGAGCAAGTAGGTGGAACCCAAGGGTAAACTACCTTAATTTCGGTGATGGAGCCGTCATCCCTGGAGACTTCCACTGAAGTAGGAAGGGGTTTGGTGAGGTTTACTTCCACTTTGACATGAGCTTCAGTTAGGCTCACGAGATTCATAGTATATTCGTCTCGCTCTATTGGTTCTCCTATTAGTCCTGCAACAAGACTAATGCCTTTCCGGTGCATTAGGTTGAAAGGCATGCCCTGGAGGTGAGCCCAGATGGTGATGGCATCTAGATCCTGCACAGAGCCACCAGTGGAGTTCCATTGAGTCACAGTGAACATACATTCACCAATGTACCAGAGCTTTTTTTGAAGAACTTTAGTGCGAATGTATTCATTCGGGATTCTGACAAGCATAGACTGGTTGACAGCATTAAGGTGGATTTCTAATCTCTGTCCCTTGTCCCATAGGTGACTTAAGACATTGTGTATGTGAGTGTATGAAGGTGGCCTGCCTTTGAATCTGCAGAAAATAAAGTCTTTGTGGAGATCGGCGCCTTCCTGAAACACGAGTCCGGGATGGCAATTCTGGGTTTACCTTCAGGAGAGTAAGTGATTGGGGCCAATCTTTCCAAGGACCTGTCTGTGTCACGCTTAATTCTCTCTGCACAAATCTTTGGTTTTTGCGCTGCCAGTGGTGGAATGTGGGCAGCGGTGGTAGTATTTGTCGAAGGGCGAGTTGTTGTTGTGAGACCAGAAGCGTCCCCAGAACAGTTAGGAGATGCATTTACAGTAGATGAGGCAGGAAAGGTTAGAGTAGGGAGGATCCCGGCAGTACTAAGAGCGGGGGAAGTAGAAGGTGGGATAAAATGGGAATAACTAGGGTTGATCCGGAGATAAGGTTTAGGAGCGCCGCCTCTGGGTTAGAAGATACAGGGGAAGAAGAGGGAAGTTTTACAACTACAGGCCTAGATATATGGTGGAAAGGCAAGGCAAGAACTATATTCTCCGGCTCAACATAAGCAGTTGGAGAGGAGTCTTGGAATGGGGAAGTGGGAGGGGAGGGGGAGAGGGAAAGAGAGAGGGGTGGGAAATTGGTGGAGCTTAGAGTGTGGGAGGGGTCTGGTGGGTCGGGGGGACGGGGAGGAGCAAGGATGGAGGTACATTCAGCCGGAACTGAAGGAGGATTCAAGCCGGAACGAAGAGCAGCAGCGAGCCAGGGGTTCGCCATTTTTAGAACCACAAATTTCAAAGAATCTTGTTTGTCTTTGTCTTTCACTTTTTTGTTTACGTTTCCATCATTATGATCATGTTTTTGCTTTGGTTTTCATTAATATGTACGTTAAGAAATGTTCGATACAAACTACGAGCACTTTTCACTTATTTAAATCCACTTTTAAAAGTTCTTAGAACCTTTTATCTATGAAAAAAATTCAACCAGTTTACAAGTTTTATTATCGTATTTGAAAAATGTCCGTTAATCCGTTATTGAGTTTGTTTTTCGTTTTAAAACTTGGGATATATTTTTTTAAGGCAGAAACCGTAGAATTGATATGTCCGAAAACGTATAAAATACGGAAGGTGGTGAGACAACAAGTTAGCGAGGATCGTGCAAAATCTTCATCAGTTCAACAGATTGTTCCAAAAAAATATTGTTATTTAGAAATAAGAAGTTGGTCCCCCGGTACTAGATTAAACATTCACACCGCCCACTACTATTCTATAATGTCACCGTTTTTTTTTTTCTAATTGCAAACCGCATTTCGTCTCACATAAAGAAAACAAAATTAAAAGTTATAACGGTATTATAATGTCACTTTACAGTACATTTCTAATATTCAAAAACTATATTTTATTCACAAAACACAGTTCTTACGAAAGACACGGTGGAAACATGAACTTTTTACCTTTCTTTTTTCTTTTGATGAAAACAGACATGTTTCATCACTATTCAAAGAACTGAAATCTATCCATAACACAGAAAACTAAATAAAATAAAATTTGTTAAAAATCAAAAGTTTCTAAAATCAAAAATTTGTTTTCCCAATAACTTTGAAACTTTGACGTTTACATAATTAACTTAATATATATTTAAATAATGATTAAATATCGTTTTTATATATAATTATATAAACTTTTTCCCACACCCCAAAAATCGAAGGATTGAATTGAAATATGAAAAGAGAAAGAAGTGATGCTGGTTTGTATTGATGTACTTGTGAATACAGATCACATGTAATAAAAGATTTGGTATTTATGACTAACTTTATTTGATTTAGTTAGATAATCATCAGAGTACTAAGAAAGTGATAAAATGTAGGAGTTCACACTAAAATGAAAAATAGTTGTAGTTAATTCTATAGGTTAAAAAAAAATATAATGAAAAAAAATTATTTGATTCGACAAATGATTTTCTACAATGGCTTAGTAAATTTTTACTGTATTTATAAACAATAGAAAATTATTGTAAAGGGCATTAAATTTGGTGTATTTGTTAGCAATTAAAAGTCTTGGAAACAAAAAATGTTAGTGATGAATTAAAAAAAGGGAAAAATAAAGGAAGAGTGTGATATGCTTAAGCAAAGACAGCTATATATTGAAAAGAGAGAGAGACGAAGAAGAAGAAGGAGAAGATGGGGCTACAAGGTCAGCTCAGTGACGTCTCTTCGGATTCGATTCCTCTGATGCTCCTCTCTCTCATCGCCGTATTTCTCAACCGTATCCGTTCTTTCCTCCACCGTCCCTGCGCTTCCGATTCTAACCTCCCCGTCGACGATGGCTCAATCATAGCGTCGGGACTGGCCAACATAATCGTCCTGGCGGATCAGCTGAGCCTGAATCGGCTCTTCTCGTACCGGTGCGCAGACGAAGGCGGCTCCGATTGCGTGGTGTGTCTGTCGAGGCTACAGGAAGGAGAAGAGGTGAGGAAGCTGGAATGTCGACACGTGTTCCACAAGCAGTGCTTAGAGGGATGGCTCCACCATCTGAATTTCACATGTCCCCTCTGTAGATCTGCTTTGGTCGCCGATGGTTGCGTCTCCCGAACGCAGCGGCGCGTTGGGAGGGATTTGATCTCGTGCTTCTCTCTCCACTGATGACCGGATCGGAAGATTCTGATCCAACGGCGGTGGATCACCCATCTCCAACTGTTCCCTCTTTTTTTTTTTCCTTCTATATGTATATAAAAAAAAAAAAAGAGGTAGAGAGAATTACGGTGGCTGGCTGGTCGATTTGACCATGCGCGCCCTTATTTTCTCTCAAATTTTGTATGATTGTTTTTTTGAGGTGTCTCACCTTTTGTGTTTTCAACTTCATATGTAAATTATGAATATACAATTTGTCACAGTTCCGATTTTGGTTTCCCTAATCTCATATTCCACTTACTCTATGACTTGTTTCCGATTGATTTAGGAGGAGGGCATTGATAACAGTACTTCTCATCACGTAATTGTATGTGTAATATAAAGGATGAACATATTAGGCAGTTGTTTCATCTCCCCAAATTCCGTCTGTGTTAAAAGTATGGAACTTGAAAGGGTCTGTTTACTGTTTTACTAACTTAGCAAATGCTTGATCCAGTGGCACTTTCTTAGTTGGGTTGAGCTTTACTAATTTGTATCGGTGTCAGAACAATACATGTGGGCTTAAAAGTTTACATCTCCGAATACAGTAGAGAGAAAGGCCCGTTTGACATTTTAGACGAGGCTTTTTTGGGGCTTCGATTGATGAGCCTCTTAACAGTAAAGAATTGTATCAATCATCTTATGAACAATTCTATAACACAGAGTTAATTTTCTTACCAACCCAAAACGTCGTTTACTTGTTGTTTCTATTGGGTTAAACAGAAAAAGAAGACACGATTAAAGTAAAGCAGTTTCGTTCATCTGGATTCAACTCATAATCCATTTGATACGAATGCTGCTACACTCTGATTTTCTTTTTTTAAAACGTAACGTTTGTTATATAGTTGATACCATCAGTACATGGACATACACGCTTCGTTTCATAACATAACATATAAATAAGGGTAAGGAAAATAGTGCTAGATTAATCAAACACTCGCACGTACACGCACACACAAACACTAAGAGTAAGAGATATAAGAATGATTTTTTTCGGGTTTAAGGAAAAAAAATCGGACCAGCAACCTTCGATTCCCCAGCAGCAAGCAATGCAATAATCTCGCTCTCCCCAGACTTACTTTTCTATGAAAGAGCGTAAACTATTGCAAAGCCCATCTTTCTCCATACCATCCACACACGATATCATCGTCGTTTCTTATCTAAAACACCTTCCATCATCTTTCTCCGACCGTCTTCTTCTTCCGTAGACACCATATCTGACTTTTGGAAGCAAGGACTTTGCTATATATGTAAGCAGCAAATTAAAGAAGAAGTAGAAGAAGATTTGATATAATTATAGGCAATGTGCAAAAGGATGGAATGATGAGTGGGTCTTATATAAAGGGTCAAGGAGGTTACGTCCCTCCTCCGTTTTTTTTTATATAAAGTAATATGATTGTTTGTAGTATTAGCTATGATATTCAAGTGATTGACGCAACTTTTGGGGTGAGGTTTGGAGTTTAGAATGGCGTCGAGGGGCAAAAGTGAAATTTACGAGAAATGAAACTTGAGGGATGTGAAAAGATTTGTAAATTACTTTGATCTCCGAGCCTCTTGGGTATGTATGTTTTCCCTATAAAAACCCTTTTTACAATTTTAAGAGGAAGCATGGTTGTTAAGTTGGAATTAATATCTATACTAAATAAAAGGAACTATTTGGGGTTCTTTAAGCTATCCACCTCAGCTTTTCAAACTACTCTAAAAATATGACACATCAGCAAAAAATAATAATACAAATTTCTACTTTAGATTTTTTTGAAATACACATAAAGTAAATAAATAGAACCAAAATTAATATAATTAAATACAAGAGTAAATAAAAATAAAATATTATTTTTTGAATCAATAAAATAAATGTTATTTAAATCTATAGCATCAATATATACTCTTTTGTTTGTAATATAACAAATTAACAATAATGAAAATTTTCACTTTAAATTTTTTAAAATACACATAAAATAAATAAATAGAACCATTAAATTAATATAGTTATTAGCAAAAACTAAATAAAACTATATATCATTTTAATCAGTAAAATAAATATCATTTAAATCTGTAGCATTAATATATACTCATTTTTGTCACTAAAATTAATATAGTTACCAACAAAAGTAAATAAAATTAAAATATTATTTTTTGAATCAGTAAAATAAACATCATTTAAATTTATAGCATCAATATATACTTCTTTTGTTTGTAATATAACAATAATAAAAAAATTCACTTTATATTTTTTGAAATACACATAAAATAAATAAATAGAACCACTAAGTTAATATAGTTATTAGGAATAAGTAAATAAAACTAAATATCATTTTCTAAATCAGTAAAATAAATATCATTTAAATCTGTAGCATTAATATATACTCCTTTTTGTAATATAGTGAATATATTGGATAATAAATTGCTCTAAAAAACTTAAATAATAGTTAATAGAAAAGAGATTACAAAATAATAACTTTTAAAGTAAAATTTAAAACATTTACAAATTATAAAAATCTAAAACATTCACCTTTTAGAAACATACAGATTAAACATCATAGTACGTTAGATTTATGGCAACCAACAAGACAACAGAAATTATAGGAAGATTTTCAAAGCATCTATCTATATGAAGATTTCGATCATCGTTACTATTTACATTGCAGAAAATGATAGAAAAAAGAAGAATTTCATGCACTGATATTTATTCAATGTGTGTCTTAGTTGGCTTAAGGTAGTCAAGTTACTACAAGCGATACATGTCAACACATGAGTTAAACAGTTTATAAACAAAAAAATAAAAGGAACTATTTGGGGCTCCTTAAGCTATTCACCTCAGCTTTTCAAACTACTCTAAAAATATGACACATCAGCAAAAAATAATAATACAAATTCCCACTTTAGATTTTTTTGAAATACACATAAAGTAAATAAAGATAACCAAAATTAGTATAGATAAATACAAGAGTAAATAAAAATAAAATATTATTTTTTGAATCAGTAAAATAAATATTAATTAAATCTATAGCATCAATATATATTCTTTTGTTTGTAATATAACAAATTAACAGTAATAAAAATTCTCACTTTAGATTTTTTGAAATACACATAAAATAAATAAATAGAACCATTAAATTAATATAGTTATTAGCAAAAACTAAATAAATAGAACCATTAAATTAATATAGTTATTAGCAAAAAAAACTAAATAAAATTATATATCATTTTAATCAGTAAAATAAATATCATTTAAATCTGTAGCATTAATATATACTCATTTTTGTCACTAAAATTAATATAGTTACCAAAAAAATAAATAAAATTAAAATATCATTTTTTGAATCAGTAAAATAAACATCATTTAAATTTATAGCATCAATATATACTTCTTTTGTTTGTAATATAACAATAATAAAACAATTTTACTTTATATCTTTTGAAATACACATAAAATAAATAAATAGAACCACTAAGTTAATATAGTTATTAGGAATAAGTAAATAAAACTAAATATTATTTTCTAAATCAGTAAAATAAATATTATTTAAATCTGTAGCATTAATATATACTCCTTTTTGTAATATAGTAAATATATTGGACAATAAATTGCTCTAAAAACCTTAAATAATAGTTAATAGAAACAAGATTACAAAATAATAATTTTTAAAATAAAATTTAAAACATTTACAAATTATAAAAATCTAAAACATTCACCCTTTAGAAACATACAGATTAAACATCATAGTACGTTAGATTTATGGCAACCAACAAGACAACATAAATTATAGGAAGCTTTTCAAAGCATCTATCTATATGAAGATTTCGATAATCGTTACTATTTACATTGCAGAAAATGATAGACAAAAGAAGAATTTCATGCACTGATATTTATTCAATGTGTGTCTTAGTTGGCTTAAGGTAGTCAAGTTACTACAAGCGATACATGTCAACACATGAGTTAAACAGTTTATAAACAAAAATTAAGTTTTAGATGACAGTTAATTTTTATATATATCAAGTTAGTAAATTTTTAAATTAAATAATAATGCATTTTTGAAAAAATAACATACATATTTTTATGTAGAAGAAAATGTCTAAAAAAATCTCTAATTATCCACATCAACAAAATTCCTTATAAACCCAACTTGAATGAAAAACTAATATGGTTTTTTTTTACTGGGTTAAGAGACTCCTTTAAAAATAATATAATATATATTATTAGTTTAATTATAAAAGCTCATCAAAATTATATGTGTAGTTTAAGAAAAAATGTTTAAGTTAAATTACAAGCAAAAAATTTTACATCTTTTGAGTTTTGAGAAACTCAACATACTTTATTTAACATAATGAGTTAGTATGAAATTGTATTTGTATATGTATTACTTGCCTTATTCATCTATATTTTTTATAGTTTACGTATACTTCATAAACCAAATCAAAATTGCATTTTATCAATATGATTGTGATTTTTTATACTATGTAAATATTATATTTATTTATATGAATCATAGTTATTTTATAGATTTATAAGAGATTAGAACATTGAGTGTTGTTTGTATTTGAGATTGCTAATTAAATAAAAACACTATACGAACACAGTTGAAATAAAAATAAAAATCTAAATTAATTGAAACAATAATAATCAAATTTAATCAAAACAAAAATAATTTTAATGATATTTTGAAAGTTAGTAGTGAATAACAGTGAGTTTATATACAAATATTAAGTTTTAGATTAACAGTTAATTTTAGCATATATCAAGTAGGTAATTCTTAAAATTATATCATGATACATTTTTTGAATACGTTAAAATATTTTTGATGTATAATCATATCAAAACAATTTTAAAAATTAAATATTATATTTAAAATATTAATTTAAAGTGAAAATAATTTAACTTAAATAATAATTAAATATCTATATAAAAACAATCCGCGCGTAGCGCGGAAACATCCCTAGTATACTAAATAAAAGGAACTATTTGGGGCTCCTTAAGCTATCCATTTCAGTTTTTCAAACTACTCTAAAAGTATGACACATCAGCAAAAAATAATAATACAAATTCCCACTTTAGATTTTTTTGGAATACACATAAAGTAAATAAATAGAACCAAAATTAATATAGTTAAATACAAGAGTAAATAAAAATAAATTATTATTTTTTGAATCAGTAAAATAAATATTATTTAAATCTATAGCATCAATATATACTCTTTTGTTTGTAATATAACAAATTAACATTAATGAAAATTCTCACTTTAGATTTTTTGAAATACACATAAAATAAATAAATAAAACCATTAAATTAATATAGTTATTAGCAAAAACTAAATAAAACTATATATCATTTTAATCAGTAAAATAAATATCATTTAAATCTGTAGCATTAATATATACTCATTTTTGTCACTAAAATTAATATAGTTACCAACAAAAATAAATAAAATTAAAATATCATTTATTGAATCAGTAAAATAAACATCATTTAAATTTATAGCATCAATATATACTTCTTTTTTTTGCAATATAAAAATAATAAAAAAATTCACTTTATATCTTTTGAAATACACATAAAATAAATAAATAGAACTACTAAGTTAATATACTTATTAGGAATAATTAAATAAAACTAAATATCATTTTCTAAATCAGTAAAATAAATATCATTTAAATCTGTAGCATTAATATATACTCCTTTTTGTACTATAGTGAATATATTGGACAACAAATTGCTCTAAAAAACTTAAATAATAGTTAATAGAAACAAAATTACAAAATAATAATTTCTAAAATAAAATTTAAAATATTTGTAAATTATAAAAATCTAAAACATTCAACTTTTAGAAACATACAGATTAAACATCATAGTACGTTAGATTTATGACAACCAACAAGACAACATAAATTATAGGAAGCTTTTCAAAACATCTATCTATATGAAGATTTCGATCATTGTTACTATTTACATTGCAGAAAATGATAGACAAAAGAAGAATTTCATGCACTGATATTTATTCAATGTGTGTTTTAGTTGGCTTAAGGTAGTCAAGTTACTACAAGCGATACATGTCAACACATGAGTTAAACAGTTTATAAACAAAAATTAAGTTTTAAATGACAGTTAATTTTTATATATATCAAGTTAATAAATTCTTAAATTAAATAATTATGCATTTTTGAAAAAATACATACACATTTTAATGTAGAAGAAAATGTTATAAAAAAATCTTTAATTATCCACATCAACAAAATTCCTTATAAACCCAACTTGAATGAAAACTAATATAGTTTTTTTACTGGGTTAAGAAACTCCTTTAAAAATAATATAATATATATTATTAGTTTAATTATAAAGGCTCATCAAAATATATATGTGTAGTTTAAGAAAAAAATGTTTAAGTTAAATTACAAGCAAAATGTTTTACATCTTTTGAGTTTTGAGAAACTCAACATATTTTATTTAACATAATGAGTTAGTATGAAATTGTATTTGTATATGTATTATTTACCTTATTCATCTATATTTTTTTTATAGTTTACGTATACTTCATAGACCAAATCAAAATTGCATTTTATCAATATGATTGTGATTTTTTATACTATGTAAATATTGTTTTTATTTATATGAATCATAGTTATTTTATAGATTTATAAGAGATTAAAATATTGAGTGTTGTTTGTATTTGAGATTGCTAATTAAATAAAAACACTACACGAACACAGTTGAAATAAAAATAAAAATCTAAATTAATTAGAACAATAATAATCAAATTTAGTCAAAACAAAAATAATTTTAATAATATTTTGAAAGTTAATAGTGAATAACAGTGAGTTTATATATAAATATTAAGTTTTAGATTAACAGTTAATTTTAGCATATCAAGTAGCTAATTCTTAAAATTATACATTTTTTGTATATGTTAAAATATTTTCGATGTATAATCATATCAAAAATTTTTTAAAAATTAAATATTATATTTAAAATATTAACTTAAAGTGAAAATAATAAAACTTAAATAATAATCAAATATCTATATAAAAACAGTCTGCGCGTAGCGCGGAAACATCCCTAGTATAGAAAATGAGAATTAATATAGGTTAATTAGTGAAATACTTATCAGGAAGGATGCATAGAAAGGCACGTAGACGGAGAGATAGTGGAATAGTCTTGGCCTTGAGTGTTGTGCACCTTCCTTCTTTTCCTCAGTCTTCACACTCACTATACCAAATGTGAAGCTGGTGTATTTATTTTTTCTTGTCTATACTCTAGTCTATACTAATTAGAACATACGTTTATTACATAGCAAGACGGTTTTGAATGCTATAACATTACTCACTTTTTATATATTTTAAAAACGCAATTCTATTGATTCTATAAAAAAAATTCATAGCATTTTTTTTTAAGTATTCCACTGTATTAGAAGATCCGTATCACCACAAATACAGAAAAAAAGAAATTTTACTAATCTACAAAATATAATTTAATAGCATTTCATGATTATTTATGAACACAAAAATTCACTTCGAACGTCTTTGCTATTTGATTATTCCATCATTACAATATGTACTAATCAATACTTACATAATTTTTTCGTAATGTGGAGAGCAATGAAGATAGATTTGGATGTTAGGTTATAAGCAGACAAATAAATGGGCCTTCCTCATTTGGTCATCATGTCGCCGTACGTTGTACACACACATATGTGTGTTTTTGTGTGCTATTTGTGATACTCATTCATCGCCCAATGCACATATATCCATCTTCCAAATCCCAAGCCGTTTTAATTCCACCGATATGCAGAGCTGATCTATTAACTAGATTCACTTCACTAACTATCTCAAGGTTTAAAGAATTAAACTCATGTTCTGGTAGCCTTTCTCATTGTGATTAATCACACCTACATTTTTGAAAAGCAATCAAGATACAAGAAACCAAAACAGAAGAGAAGACGTGCATATGGTGTAGTCAGAGGTGGGTCTCGATTTCATCGTGTCGTAAAACTTTTTTCAGTTTTTGTCAAACATCTTTACTCTTTAGTGACTAAATAGACAAAAAGGTAACACCTTTATATCTATTTACGTTGACCCTCCACTCTTACGTAATATTCCCATTTTACACCGTAAGTGGGACCAATCGTACGCCCTCCTTCGATCTTGACCGTCCAACACACCGCACTACTCAGATTAGACTGTATTACATCATCACAACGCCACTGTCTGCGTCATTCATTTGTCTTCCTTTTATTTGTGTTGATCTTCTTTTCTTTTTGTCATATACTAACGTGTTATTACTCTAAATGATCTAAATAATTGTAAATGGAATATATGAGCATATACAACACAACACAACTCCTATTAGTAGGAGGCCCGTGTGTAAATGTAATGGAAGTCAAAGGGCTTGATTTAAGCCATAATCATACAGAAAAGTATTACTCTGTGAATTTTCAAAATGTTGACAACAGTCAGGCATAATAAGTGGTCTTTACATGTATATATGAACGTGATTATTTCCATCAGAAGACGAAAAGGAAATTTCAAGTATGAAAAGGAACAACAGCTTCTCAGTATACTCATTGGATTGTTACCGAGTGTCCTTAACATTTAATAATACAAGAATGATCAACACAACAATTAGAATCAGTACAGGTTAATTAGATAAATAACTAATACTCCAATGTATATATGTTAATTAGAATTAAAATATGTTAATTATTCAATTTCCAAAGAGTTTTATATGTAGTAAAGTAGTTGCATATTTTGCAGAATTCAACAAAGGTAAAGGTAAAAGAGGGTGAAAAGAATGACTTTTGAGAGGAATCCAAGACATATTGGACAAAGTCATCAAAAGCCTAAACAAAAGGACTCGTATTTTTTACTGTTTGCTCGTTAAAACGGCCATTAAATATAGTACATATTAAAGCAATCATTGGATACTCGAAGGGGAAAAAAGGATGTGAATTGTTGAAATAAGAAAATAACGATATCCTGAAATTAAGGAAATGGCCAAACGGCCCGGGGGGGTGATTTCGTTAGGGGCGCATGGGCCTCGAACCCCACAAATATCCCTTTCGCGGCATTACCGTTTGACAAGAAGAAAATAACAGTAGGGTTGATTGAACAAAAGAAAAAATAAATATCTACGTATCACTTTCTCAAATCTTATAAAGTACTCCATTATAAAACGTTTATGGATACAAAAAAATTATGTGTTGTGTGATACGCATACAACTTGTCGTTTTGATTTTACCATTTAAGGTTTTTGGGTCTCTGTGTAGCCCAATGGTCTTCCAACTACTAGCCATTTAATAGGTACGACGAGTCTGTTTCTCTTTTAAGTGCGATCTATATGGGCTTTTAGTTAGTGGCCAGCCCAATAAATATCAACTGAAGCACACACCAAAGACTACAAGACAGTTTGTTCAGTTAACGGCTCTCTAGCATTCGTGTGGTGTCCCTCGTGTTGCTTCTTGATATTTCCATGGAAGTCTCTTGTTGGTCAACGTACACGTTCTCCAGCTCCGCTTGCCTCACGCTTAGATGATTCATCCCTGCTGAATTTTGGACATCGTTTCTCGAATCTGCAAGCATCTGGAAGTATGCATGAGGGCCCCAACCTGTAAACAATCCATAGAGAGAGATTAGTTTTCGTTACTAAAATAATCGAAATAAGAGAAGAGGGTCCAAAGTCACACACCGTCTGGATCATACGGAGGAGGGAAAAATTGCAGATAGCAAAAGGAGGACACCGTTAATCCTGGGACATTGCAAGAAACATGCGATCTCCATCAGTTTTTTTTGTTTTGTTTCTCGTATTATGTGTTGAGGGCATGTGTTATTCAAAAACAAACCTATGATAGCTCCTCCAAACACATCTTGCCAGTGATGCCAATAGTCATCAACTCGGGATACACCGACCAATGCTGCAACCAGTAGAGGTAAGATCACAATGCAGAGCTTCGCAACATGCCCTCTCCGGTCAAACACCCTGACTTTTCCAGACAAGTACAACGCTAGAAAGCCTAGACCAGCGAACGACCCTGCAGGTTTTACATAACCAAGTCTTAGGATCTGCAACGTGCAATTCTACTACAGGATAGAGTCATCTCATGGCATAACAAGCCCAAAGATAACCCACTTACAAGAAGTGTGCCCGCTGGGGAAGCTCTTGTGTCCCTCTTTGACCACGCTCTTATCTCCAGTACACAGAACATTCCTCGTGACATTGTGAAAGAACTAATCACAGCTTCAATCAGCTGGTTAGAGATTATCCACAGTGTTGTTATAAGAGTAAGGAAGAAGATGAAGCTGCTTACCCCTCTACCATCAGGGAAACAACGCCAGAAGAAGTCAGGACGAGGTCTACCTACAGCGTCCTTTATAGCGTCGGTTATGACACCGGTTATGAGTACAGAGAACAAAAGACCTGAAGAATCAATCAAGAACACACCTCAGTATCAAGAGCTGCAAAGAAGTTGAATCATCCAAAAGCACCGTAGGAAGAAGAAAGAGGTACCTAATATTGCATGGTGAAGGTCATACACATCTCTTCTGATAAAGTAGTAAACAGAAATGACGGCAAAGGGGAGCACAACTGCTATCAACTGTCACTTACAAAGAACAGAGGAATTAGAGTCGGAGGTCAAAGAGTGACAATCTTGAATAATAGAATTCATAAAAATTCAAAAAACTATATTTACCGGGACAGCCCAGAAAGGAACGGTATTGTCTTGCAGAGGGTATGTGAGGTCAGTGAGCATATCCTCTCCAACAAAACGGTGAAAGGGTTCGATGACATTCAGAACAATTTCGATGACGATAAGCAGCAGAAGAATAAGCCAGTCATGCATGTGGAACCTCGCCACAGTGACTCCATGGGATCTTATCGTATGCGCACCCAACTGAATTTCGGGCATTGCTTACCTATAAATCCACAAGAGAGGCATACATACATTGTTCCATGAAAATAGGTTCGAAACTAGGGTCTCGCTGAAAAGCTTACTAATTTAGGAAATACTTTGCTACAAAAAAAATGGGAATTTGCTCGAACTCAATCGAGCAGTTGAACACAATCACAAACATAAACACGAGGAAACCTCAGAAAACCCATCGGTGATAAAGAGACAATGAGTGTACCTTTGGCGGTAGAGGTGATAACCGGAGGTCCGACGCCGGAAACGCACGGGAAAGCGTCTCTACACGCTGTGAATTGGGTTAGCGGGAAACGGAAAATCTCTTTGGAGTTCTTCCGGAAAATTCAAAGGAAAGGAAAGATAAAAGTACGTTTTGGTCCATAAAGAAAAAGCTGCCTCCGCGTTAGCTTTATGGCTTTTTTTGTTTGTTTGTTTTCTTTTCAGAAATAATAATAGAGACTACCCAGTTTAATCTATTAACCAGATAATTGAATTTAATCCAATCATGTTGAGTTTTGTAAAGTTTTTTTTTTGTTTTGTTTATCTTAAAATTTTAGTTTCACATCAAATATCTTATATATCAGGTGTTTTTCATGTAATCAGGTTTGGTATATATTAAGTTTTAGATTAAAATTAAGTTGATAATTATAAATAATATAAGTCTCGCTGAAAAGCTTACTAATTTACGGAATTTTTTATTCTTTATATATTTTTTTTATAAACTTTATCTTTTTAAAAATTCAAAATCAAAATACAGAAATCGACACAATTCTTTAATTCATTTACACTACATCTTTGTTTCCCCAAAGGCCCTAAAGCACTATTTATTTGTGAAATTGGGTTTTGCAATTTGGAGGGCCCAATAATTATTCGCGGTCAAGAGAAAAAAAGAAAGAAAGTCAAATCTTCATCAGTCATCACCGGTCGTCTCTCCACGTGTACCGGCGACGAGAAAGATCATTAAAGTTTCCGAGTGAACCGAGCCACCATTTTCCAAATCTGTCAGACTGTGATGGCGACGATCCCTCCCCAGTTTCCTTTGGAGATCCGCTCGGCTCTTCGCTGGGCTTCCTCCACCGTCTATTTCTTCCGCCCAATCGTCACCGCCACTCCTTCGTTCCGTCACCGCACGACGGTGTTTCGACCGAGGGCCTTCTCCTCCACTGTTAAACTTCCCACGAAACCTTCGCTTTGCACCGCAGACGAGCTTCATTACGTCTCCGTACCCAACAGCGATTGGCGCCTCGCTCTCTGGCGTTACTTGCCTTCCCCTCAGGTTTCCGATTCACCAACCACCCTTCTCTCTGCATCTAACAATCTTTCTGTTTTTTTTTTTGTGAATTGTGATCAAGAACTCTCTTCTCTTCAGGCCCCGACGAGGAATCACCCGCTCTTGCTGTTGTCTGGAGTTGGAACTAATGCCATCGGATACGATTTATCTCCCGGTGTACGTTTGCTTTCATTTCTCTTACGTTTTATTGTGAATCTGTTCTACATTCAAGCTAAGGACATGATTTACCTTTCCATGAGGAAATAGATTATCTTTGACCAAACGCCCTCAAGTTCAAGAAAATCTCCGATTCACGCTTTCCTAATACGGTTGATGTAATTGCAGTGCTCTTTCGCAAGACACATGTCTGGCGAAGGATTTGAGACGTGGATTCTCGAGGTTCGTGGAGCCGGGTTGAGTACAAGAGTATCCGATCTCAAGGATGTTCAGGATTCTGCTCACGAATTGTCCCAGCAGATAGAATCTACTGCTAAAGCTGCAGCTAAAGAAGCTTCTTCCGCTGAAAAGCAGGCTACTGATATTGTGGGAACTGCACCAGCTCCGGATGTTTCAGTTGTCGGCGAAGCCTCTGCTTGGGACGAGTCGCAGCTCGTGGCGAGACTGACAGCGACGTTTATGCGTTTGTCAGAAAGGCTCTCTGGCTTTCTCAGCGAAGGTCAGTCGGTGTTCATGTCTGCTAAGTTATTTGACAAAATCGCTATGCTTTTACAAGATTCTCAGCTGTACGAGCGTTTTAATGAGATAAGATCAAAGCTTTTGAGTTTGATCGAGTCAAGGCAAAACTCAGGACTTGGGAACCAGATCAGAGAACTGACCCAGGGCCTTGTGAATCTTTTCGACGATGGTCAAAAGTCTGTCTCGCCTCAGTTGTTTGATTTACACGAGCGCCTCACTACGACCATTGAAGACTTTCAGAAGCAACTGGATTTGATCGTTAAATATGACTGGGATTTCGATAACTACCTGGAAGAGGATGTCCCTGCTGCGGTGAGGCTGCGTTGATCTTTGCTAATAATTCACGTAGCCGTGTCCGGGTTTGTTACTGAACTGGTGGTTCTGTTTTTTTATTTTGGTTTACCGTAGATTGAGTATGTGAGAGCTCAAAGCAAGCCCAAGGACGGTAAGCTATTTGCAATTGGGCACTCCATGGGAGGTATCCTACTCTATGCAATGCTGTCACGTTGCGGTAAGTTATAATTCATCTTGATAGTGGGTTTTTCATTAGATCTCATTTTCTTGAAAACAGAGGCTCATAAGTTTAGGCCGTTACTCATTCCTTCTATTCCATTTCGTTAGCTTTTGAGGGACGAGAACCTGGCCTAGCAGCTGTGGCAACTTTGGCTTCATCGGTTGATTACACAACTTCAGACTCTGCCCTCAAATTGCTCATACCTCTTGTACGTAAATTCAGGTTTTATCGCTTTGAGTTGGATTCTTCTGTAAGAACTGGTGCGTTACTAAGTTCTTCTGCGGTAGACTTACTGGAAACTTCTGCTACAGGCTGATCCTGCACAAGCTCTGAATGTTCCAGTTGTTCCTTTGGGTGCTCTGTTGGCTGCAGCTTTTCCTCTTTCAACGCGCCCTCCATATGTTTTATCTTGGCTTAATGATTTGATATCAGCTGCGGATATGATGCACCCTGAACAGTTAGAAAAACTTGTCTTGAATAACTTCTGTAAGTACAGATATTCGGTCCCAGTTCTGAATGTGGTTTAAGTGGAAAAGAAATGCGCATCCACCATAAGAGAAATAAAATGTCGAAGATGCCTTGATGTATTGCCATGTGATGGTTATGCAAGTGATAGTAGCTTCCTCTATTTCTTGCTTCGTTTATGGTGATATTAAAGGGTTTTTCTGTTTTGGCAACCTTTAGGTACCATACCTGCAAAACTTCTTATTCAGCTGACTACAGCCTTTCGTGAGGGAGGCTTACGTGATCGTAGTGGTGAATTTTTTTACAAGGATCATCTTTCCAGTACCAGTGTCCCTGTCTTAGCTCTTGCAGGTGATCGGGACTTGATCTGTCCTCCTGTAGCTGTAGAGGGTATAATACTGGATTGATATCTATTATAAATTTTTGCATATATGAACAGCTATACAATAGATTTCTGAAAGTTTACCATTACAATTGCTTGTAACGATGGCAGACACTGTTAAGCTGTTTCCCGAGAACCTGGTGACTTACAAGTTACTTGGAGAACCAGACGGACCACATTATGCACACTACGATCTGGTTGGAGGACGACTGGTATGTTGCATCTCTAGGTCCTCCCATGTTAGGACTTTGGTCAATTAATGCCATATTATGTGCGAGCTTGTTTCCTGTCTCAGTCGTGTCTCTGATGATCTTACTGCAGGCAGTGGAGCAAGTCTATCCTTGCATAACTGAATTCCTTAGCCACCACGATTCTGCATAAGTGAAACTTCGTGGGCTTCTCTTCTGTTCCTGGAATGCTATATGCATGTAGACGTTGCGCTAACAAGTGTGTGTATCAGAAAGCGCCTGTTAATAAGGATGTCATTTCCGTTTAAGACGTGTACATTTAGTAAACTGTACATTTTCTTAGGAGGCAATTTTTCAAGTCATACACCTGTAAATTAGGAAAAGCACAGAATGAAATACTGGAAACTCATGTTTACTGTGATGATTTCCCTTTGTTTTGTTGTGGCGCCGAGCCGTTTAATTGAAAATTGAATCTTTCAAAGAATTGGTGTGTTCCATTGTATCGCTTAGTTATCTATGAAGGCAATCGTACAGACATGAATTCATGTGTAAGTTTTCTGTCTTGGATTTACCAACCACACAGCCCTACTTCTCTGTAAGGTGTGGGGAGACATGATGTAATGACAAAACTGAATTGTCCTAGTAATTAACAACAGAGCTCTCTCTCTCTTGAGAGATATTGTCATTCTACCATCATGTAAGACCATACCGAATTCTTCTCTTTCTCCGTCCACACTTTAATTCGTTGGATTATCTCTTTTGCATGAGTCCTTGAGCACAGTTTTTATCTGTTTCTTCTGTGACATGTTTGATGTTGAGTGATTACAGGTTTGGATTTTGGGATATTGAGTTGGCAACACTCTCTGATGTCAAGGAGACAGTTCATTAGATATGGAGACTTGTCTGCTGTGATTAGTAGGACAATCCTGGTTTGGATCACACTGAAGATTTCAGGTTTTTGTGGTGGCTGGCCAGAAACACTGCAGCAATGTATGGGTTATAAAAATCTGAACTTTTGATGACATCCATCCACTGCACTTGGTGTCACTAGAAGAAACAACAAAAAGACCACAAACTGACCCTTGCGTGATTGGTAATGGGCTCTTGTCTTTTGTCTCTTCCCTGTCTGCAATTATGTCTCTTAACTCTCCTCACACACTCAGCCTTAGCTACTAGCTATAAATCAACATCATTCATCTCCCTCGTTTTTATTCCATTTCTTTTACTGATCTGTACTTAAAATCCATTTTTTTTTATAGAAAGCAACAATGGACTTAGACCCATCGGGTGTTTTCCCAAGTTCTTTCAAGTATCATCCATATTACTCTCAGACCATGGAGTGTGGCGGCGTAATCGATTTAGGTCTCAGCCTTAGTACCATACAACATGAGACTTACCACACATCTGGCCAAAGTGAGCTTCTTTATTTCTTCCGTTAGTAATTCCATTACCTTACAGCTAACATATAATCAACGTGGTAAGTTGCTTTTTGCGCTACGTGAATAAAATGTTTCCTTTGGTAGATGTTCTCAACTCTGAAACGACGTGAGCTGTTTAGTATGATCATTCTCTCTCGAACTCCTACTTCATTTACGCATGAATCATAGACAATTATCTTCTTCACTTTCACAGCAAGCAACATACTAGTCTTTTTATTTGTATGAATAGGTCCTGGCAATTTTCTGCTGAAGAGTCACGAAACTGGAGATGGGAAATGTGGTGAAGAATACTGGAGTAATATAGGCAGAGGGAATTGGGGTTATGTAAAGGTCACCATGGATGGGTTTGTGGTAGGTCGCAAGGTCTGTGTTCTTGATCATGGAGGCTATTCAACTCTTGCTCATCAACTGGAGAACATGTTTGGTAAGGTTTTGATGGGAAGCTTTAACCCTCTGTTTCTCACATACATAGTAATGCAGAGCTAGATTCAAGTGACAGTTTCTTTAGTTGTAATGTTCCTAATAGGCTTGTGCCGGATGAGATATAAATGGTCAATTTGATTACAATTTGCAGGGATGCAGAGTGTATCAGGATTGAGGTTGTTCGAGGCAGAGTCGGAGTTCTCTTTGGTCTACAGAGACAGAGAAGGTACTTGGAGGAATGCTGAGGATGTTCCATGGAAGTAAGCTCTGAAGACATTTTTATACAAGAGAAGTTGTAAATTACTGAAATGAAGCGTTTTCATGGGTTGAGATTGTAATATGGCAGGGAGTTGGTGGAAAGCGTGGAGCGGCTGAGAATCACAAGAAGAAACGATTCTCTACTTCCCTTTTAAGCTCAAAAACTTTGAAGCTTCTTCTCTCTCTTCACTCTTTGTTTTAATTTCTAAGACCACCTCCCATTGGAGTTTGTTAAGAGAGTATTTTTTTTTTTTTGAATGAATGTAAAATTTTATTCAATCCAAAAACCTTGTTTACAATAAATGCGTCTTGTTCTGAAATTTTGGAGATTTTCTAAAAGCTACGCATTACAAAAAATTAAAGATTAGCAAACCACGTTTGCATTCCATCTTCGTATCTCGAATCTCCCAAGTTTCGTATAGATGTTAATCTATTACGAACTTGTTTGTCGATGTGTTGCTTCAGACGAACCGAAGGTGTGGGAGAGTCTCCGTGCTTTCTTCCATTTCCTTCTCTCCAAATACTGTGAATGGTTGCTTGAAAGACATATCGCAACAAAAATAAAGAGATCATGTCTTGCTCTGGTTCAGTCAGGAGGTCGATGATTACCTCCCATTGTGTCGTATATTTGACACCAAGAAGCTTACTGGTTAGACCAGCCCAAACCTCCAGTATTTGCAGCTGAAGAATAGATGATTCCGACTCTCCAGATTCCCACAGAACACACAAGAACCTGTTGCGCCAATGTTCCAGCTGAGCGTTCTATCTCCAGTTGACAAACGATTATGAATAGCAAGCCATGATACAAAGGAGAACTTGGGGGTTGAGTACGGGTACCATATGCTTTTATACCATTCACATATAGGTTTCACTTCACGGATTAGTTCCCACATAGCTTTGGAATTAAATTTACGTTTGAATTTGTCTCCTTTTTGTCTCCATAAAACCACATCGGGCTGTTGTGGGATTCCTCACCTGCGGTGAGTTTCAATGGCTTCCTCGATATTATTAAGAGCTTCAATTCGATGCTGACGTCGTCGATGAGTAGATAGCACACTTTCCACTGTCGAGTGAATGGGAATTCCCAGATCTGTGCATCCCCTTATACCCACAAGATTAATTAGTTTAGCCAAAGGAGTCCAATCGTCATACCAAAAAGAGGTTGAGGCTCTATTGTAGATTTTAACTCTAGGCCGTAAGCTCTCTAAGAGAATATTTTAACTTTTAAAATAGTAAAATAATAGAAAAGAATGAGAGAATGAGAGATGAGGCTCTCAGATAAAAAATTTAAGATACTCTCTTTGAACATTTGCTTCTTTGTGATTGGTTAATTTTTTTTTAACTTATTAATTAATTAAAAAATAAAATTATACAAAAAATTATTAATATTATATTAGTTCAGATATTCAAACGAATATCTTAGGAGTTGCTCTAAATTGGCTTCTTTCTGTCACTGATTCATGAATTTTGCATCGGTATCAAAACCAAACAAAAGTGTATATTGAATAATAAAGTATTATATTATGGTGTTATATGTTTGAGCAGTTTGAAAAATATATCTAAAGCTATTAAATTTATTCCATTCATTTCTAAATATATGATGTTTTAGATTTTTTATTTGTTTCATAAAGATTGATGTTTTAGAGAATTAAATATTTTTTATAGATTTTGAAAAAATATCTAAAACTATTTAAATTCTTAAATTACTATTGATTAATAGTTATTAAGAAATAATGATTGTAAAAAATAATGCATTAATAAGTTAATAATTAAAAAATAATTCTTTCTTAATTTATATAAACAAACTAAAACATCATATTTTTTAAGGAGAGAGTAGATATTTATATTGTGTCCAAATTATGAACCATGACATATATATGTTTGGAAAAGATTTAATTTTCAGAGAGCTGAAAAAGCAATAGCTCGTTGAAAAGTTTTATCATCCGCAAATAAGATTGAATTGCAGGTCTTGTCTAATTACTTAACAGTCTAAGCTGTATATTAAGGGTGAGCTTTATAACTAAGTCAACAATGGAGAGTATCTCTTCTTCTTAATATTTTCCTAATTAAGACGGATTTGTTGGAAGTCTACGACGTTATCTACTTATCTTCTTACACGTATGAATGACTGAAGCCTAACTAACAAGATGAGGCTGGTTTTTATTAAATAAAAATAACGTAGAACATGGTTTCCATAACTTAATTCAACACTTTCCCATACAGAATACATGCATATATAAACAATTAAGACAGATATATTATTATTATGCCTGCCTAATATTGTTACAGGTCAATGACTCATCCATTCATTCATATCTAATTCTCCAAAAACCCTGAAACCCCATAATTTATTACCAGGATATACAAACGGCAACGTTTTTTCCTAATTCAACCTAATTAAAATGTGCGACAATTTGGAATATCCAGAAAAGTCCACGTCATTATCTAATCGTAAAGCTTTGACCGAAAACGTACAGATAAAAATGATGAGGTGACAGAACGGAGGAGTGTGCGTCAGCTTGTGTGTGTGTACATTGCATTTACGCTGCGTCTCGACGCCTCTTTGCAATCTATAAATAAGAATGAGAATTAACACATAAACATGCAAATAACAAAGAGATTTAAGACCATAAACAAATTAATTAGAAATGGTGGTCGCTAATGATCTCTCCTCCAAGATTCTCCCCAGAGTTCTCATCGTCTCTCGCCGGACTCTACGCAAGAACAAATTCGTGGACTTCGTAGGAGAGTACCATCTCGATCTCATCGTCTCGTACGGCGCCGTCCCTGTCATCGTGCCACGTGTCGTCGGGATCCACTCTCTGCTCCAGAGCTTCGAGCCCATCCATGGCGTCCTCCTCTGCGAAGGAGAAGACGTCGACCCTTCTCTCTACGCCGGCGCTGAACTCCCGGGACTCTCGCAGGAGGACATGGAGGAGATCAGGAGATTGCACGCAGGAGACACGACCATCGACCGAGAGAAAGACAGCATCGAGCTGACTCTGGCCAGACTCTGTCTCGATAGAAACATTCCTTTCTTAGGCATTTGTCGTGGCTCTCAGATTCTCAACGTCGCCGCCGGAGGAACTCTCTATCAAGACATCGACAAGGAAATCGGAACCACGACGAAACATATAGACTACGACAACTACGATGAGCACAGGCACGCGGTCAGTGTCGTGGGAGAGACGCCGTTGCACAAGTGGTTCGACGAGATGGAGATAATGGTGAACTCGTATCACCATCAAGGTGTGAAGAGATTGGCACAGCGTTTTGTGCCCATGGCGTACGCTCCTGATGGTTTGGTCGAAGGGTTCTACGATCCGAATCGATATGATCCAGAGGAAGGTCAGTTCTTGATGGGTTTGCAGTTCCATCCCGAGAGGATGAGGCTCTCTGGCTCCGACGAGTTTGATTATCCTGGATGCGCTTATGCTTATCAGGAGTTTGTGAAAGCTGTCACCGCATTTCAAAAGAAACAAGTAAACGCAACAGAGATGGTGAGGAAGAAGATGACGCTCGTCAAAAGCTTCTCGGTATCCGAGTTTCAAGAGGTCAGCTTTCGTTTGTTTATATATTGATTGGCCATCTAAGATTGGATTTTTCTGACATGTTGAAGCATTCTGCAGGCGAACACGGTTCTAAGCAAGCAACAAGAGAATAGGCTGAAGCAGATGGGAGCGACGGTGAGGAACTCGTGTGTGTATATGAAAAGGATGAAAAGGAAAGAGGAGCAAGAGAGAGCAATGGACAAATTGTCAGCAGAGCGTCTATCTGACCTGCTTTCCTTCCATCGTATGATGGCTCGTCTTTGCTCCGATGCCATCAATAGGAAGCTGCTAGAACCTGCAGATAGGATCATTGAGTCCTCCTCTTTCCTCAACTATTAGCTTGTTTTTTTATTGCAAAAACATGTTACGACATAAGAAGTATTCTCATGTTGTGTGTACATTACAACTTGAGCAGGGTTCGCATCAAAGTTTGATGATCAAACCCAAAACATAAAAAAAAAAAAAATGCTCCCTATATGTATGATGTATAAATGGGGTTCATCAGGACAGTAATTATAAAGAGTTTCCTTTTGAGTGACTTCCTACATCTTTTTTCGTCATCATAGTGTATAATCATAATCTTCACCGGGAGAAGAAGATGAAATCAGGATGGTTGACTTGATGCAACCTCAGCCAACTGTCTGCAGCTTGGAATAGGGAATTCACAAGCTGGTGACCAGAGCCCTTGATGCTTGTCCATACAGAACCTCTTAACTTGTATGAGGCAAGGCCAAAGACAGGCAGTGCCGTCTTCGCAACATTCTCCCTTGGCTGCACCGCACACATAGACTCTGTTGTAACCCCTGGACATACAAGAGCCAGAAGATAGATAGTGGATGAATCTTTACCCAAGAGTTGCTTTTTCTCAGAACATATGACCCATAATTAAACGTATTGCTGGTTGATTCACCTAAAAATTGTTTGAACTAGAAATAATGCTCAACACCAGTGATTACCTTGAAAGGGTGTGTGAAGGGAATGATACGTCAAGAAACAAGCATCCAGATCCTTGAGCGTTGGTCCCGTGGGTATTTTGTAAATTGGGTACCTACAAAGTATAGTAATCGATTTTAAGAGACACGAGGGGGCACTGTGGCAGAAATAACGTGCGCATGGTGCAAAGAACAATACCATGCCACAGAAAACCAGCTTGAAGGTAGTAGATCACAGCTTCTCAGCGTCTTCAGCTCGGGAAATCTAGAGGCAAGGTCAGACATCTGCAATGGTAACAGTTGAATAAGAAAGTTCGTGGAATTGCATTTTCCTATTATCATAAAATGGTCTATTTGAGAATCGGAGAAGTTGCTAGACTCAGTAGTTGAACATTTCATAGTAAGTTGATAGTCCTAAATGGATGCTTTGGAATATATACTAGTTGGAAGAGTTGCTGGGTTTGACTAAGAGCATGAGTTTCATAAACATATCGTTGATGTTACTTCAAATGTTTGCTTTTATAAGATAAACTTATCTGATGACAGAAAAAAACTTACAAAAGAAGCTCAAAGTATCCATAACTACATCTTTCAATATGTAACTTCCGTGTAGCCGCATACAAAATTTATTTCAAAATGTGAGAAGTTTAATTAAGTTATTAGTCTAAATACACTGAACCTGTTTCATGAAACCTTATGGTTTCTAATAAGTTTTGTATATGCGTTGCTTACTTGATATATTCAAAGTTAAAAATGGACAAACCTTGTCGGCAAAGGGTTCACGGATGTAGGGAAGATCTCGTTCAAGGTACTCAAATATCAAACGACCTTGAGAGCTTAAAGAAGGCTCGCCATCATCACTAGACGAGTCTTCCTGATGCTCCTTTCTTAATGAGAGTTGGTCCATTCTAGAAGAGATCTGCTCTTTAGGATAAGAGAGTCCTCTTTCGGATTCGCTGCTGCTTCCCTCACTGCTTGAATCTTTGAAATCGCTGTCGCTCTCCTCACCTGGCCTCCTGCAGTAGAAGAAATATACACATTGATACATATAACACTACCAAATTTCTCATTCAAAGACTTGAGCTTTTAGACTAAAGGGCACAGGTTCATGAGCTTAATGAACAGACAAAGCTTGAACACTTTATCTAATCGCAGATACAGGATGAAAATGAAGGACCTTGCATGAAGAGATGAGCTTAAGGCATCAGAATCAGCATAGATTTGAATGGCCGACAGAGAAGGGACATAGTATTGAAAGACACGATCCTTGTAGTTGCTGTTATTCAAAGCGAGAGGAACTCCAGTGCCGTAAGCACTCCACTCTGCAAACGATTCCCATACATCGCCAAGAACAAAGTAAGGAGCCTGCAAATCAACATCACTGCCTCTCCTTTCCCTTACCGTCGTCTGCACACAGTTTTTTCACACTCGATTAGGTGATAAAGTTTTCGTATTTACCAAGCGCAGATAAACAAGGATCGGGCTTTGACAAGTTAGATATTTCACTTGACATGTTTGAAAGTTGAAACGAACCTTGGATAAATAGTGGGCAGGCACAGATGGTGTGACCGACTCCAAAAACCGCTCCACGTTACTTGAAGACGAAGCGGCGGCAGGAGCTTGGAGTTTCTGCAATGCAGACCCTTTCTCGTGCTCCTTGGTTTGAATCGATCTGCTCTGAGCTCTCTGCAGCTGATTCAACTTAAAGCCAGACCCCAACATCTCTTCTTCACTCAGACACAACAAAGAAGATGAACGGAATCAAACGACCAAAAGCCGCTTCCGATTTCGTCGTCGATTAAACGACAGCAACACTCCTCCCACTACTCGTACTCGACTCACCAGAAAAAGTTTGTATACGCGTATATAAAGATGAGTAATTTGTACGACGCGATTAAGAAGCAGCTTAGAATGAAAGGTCGAATCGGAGATTCTGGGAAGAGGGAAATCGAACGAAGCAGGACGAAATTTGTTGAGACTTGAGATTTCCGAAATCGAAGTTCTCACAAAGCTGGCTAAGATTAGCGTCCGAATCGGGGAAAAAAAAGGAATGCAGCGAGGAGGAAGAGAGGCTAGAGAAATGGGGATGGAAACTGAGAATTTCAGAGTTTCAAACGATTGAAGCAAATGAGGAGAAAGAAGATTTTGATTCATAGAAGTGAGAGAGACAGAGAGTAAATAAAAGAACGCACCTCCAATTTTATGTTTTTGCATAATTAGACCCTTTTGCTAGATGAGTAGTTATGTTTTGCCCCGCTCTTCTCCGTCGTCAAGTAATACACCCAAACACTGTAAGATTTTTTTTAGTTGTTTCTTTCTTGTTAGAATACAATTTTCAGTGATTTCCCTAACAAACTAAAATTCTTAATAATTAAATGAAGCTACAATGAATTACTGTATTATTGGGTTATGTTATGATTTTAAAACAAAAAAAAAGAAAGAAGTTGGGGAATTCGCATAATAACTGGGGTATATTTGGACCAAAAAAAAAGGGGTATATATAACAAATGAGCCGAAGAAATAGCATATTGGCATATTTTAAATTAGACTTTTCAAATGCTCTTTTCGTAGACTTGACAAAACTAAAGAACGACTGTAAGTATTTCATCATTTTTGATTTGTATAGTTCATAAAAAAGGTATTAAGGTGGAGAATATCGGGACTTGAAAACAGTATTACTTAAATGGTTCTCAATTATAATACTCAAAGTCTCAAACAACTCAGAAAATTCAATATTTGAGACAAGTGCAAATATATCAGAAAATTAATTCATGCACGTGGACCCCGTTATTGCAGTTTATGTTATTTTTATAAATGATGAATATTATTAGACGTAGCGGATGTATGTGCACATGACCGATACATTTTAACGTCACTTTTTTTTGCCCTTGAGAAAAAAGGAAGTAAAAAACAATTGATAATGCAAGAGAAGTGGCAATAATATAAAGGATATGCTAATGTGTGAGGTGTGTTGAGTGTGGTTGTGTGACCTTGTGACTAAGACAGATGGTGTTGACTTGTGGTTGGAGTCACTTTGTCGATTTTCCAAGATTATGCTGACTCACCCGTTTGCTCAGTCACTTTTTGTCTTCTAGCTCAGCGGCGCGTAGACAACAATCGTCCGATGTAACGCGCTGATCTCTTTTCTCTACGTCATTCTCCGGCCCTTTTGTTTTCATACATGGACCAACCTCATCTGAAAAATTTATTTCATAATTGTTAAGACGAAAATCATACGAATAGCAGATATGTCCGATAAAACAATCCATTAATTTTGTCCGTTATCACAAAACGTTTACACTCATTTGGAAAGAAATTTGTTGTTGGTTGAATATTGACTATCGATGCAAGTATATTTATCACCCACTTTCCATCGGCCCAACTGTATTAGTGAAGCCCATTAAGATTGGAGTGTAAGAACAGGAGTCGGAGAACAACTATCGACGCCGGTCAAAGGGATAAACGACGTCGTTGTACAACCAGAGAGACCTTCGTTTCTCAACGGAAGGAGGGAAGCTTTTGTTTCTCTTAGATCTTCCCTCTGTAAAACCCCCGAGCTTTCGGATCAGGTTACCATTTGTTGTCCTCTATTGGATTTGATGTCTTTGATACACTTGTTCTTGTTCGCGGGTTTGGTGAGCCTTGAAGCTGCTGCGTCGTTTTCCCCGGGATCGCGCTCGATTCTCCGGGACATCGGCAGCGACATCGCCGATCAGAAAGACAACGCCGTCGAATTGAACGCTACCAACTTTGATTCAGTCTTCCAAGATTCCCCCGCCAAATATGCCGTTTTGGAGTTCTTCGCTCACTGGTCAGTTTTCTCTTGCCTTCAAAAAAAAAAAAAAAAAAAAACAATTCCCACTCATTGATTTGTTAACTAATACTGGATCTTGAGCGGAATTCGTTTGGAAATGTTAATCACATTCTGACAAAGAAGTATTTTAAAAATGAGTGTATGAATCCGAAAGGCTTTGTATAATGTGCGGTTCTGACATTGACCATAATTTCTGTCTGGGGACATTGATGATTCAAGGTGTCCTGCATGTAGAAACTACAAGGTAAACAATGTCATTCAAATGTCGTTAATTCAATGCCTTTTTGTCTTGTTAAATACTGTTCTGTATTCAATGCTCCCTGGTTACTCTGCAGCCGCATTATGAAAAAGTAGCAAGGCTCTTCAATGGAGCAGAGGCAATACATCCTGGTGTCGTTTTGATGGCTAGAGTTGATTGTGCAATAAAGGTACTTGCCCCCCATCTTCTCTGATTTATAGAGACAACTACAGTGTATCAGTCACTTAATTTGTTTTCCTTACTTTCATTCTAATTGTTTTCCTTACGACTTTTCTGGCAGCGCAGATGAATGTCAAGCTCTGTGACAAGTTCTCCATCAATCATTATCCGATGCTCTTTTGGGGCCGTCCCAGTAAGTTCGTTGGTGGTAGCTGGGGACCTAAACAAGAGCAAAACGAGATCAGCGTAGTCGATGAATGGCGCACTGCTGATCTTTTGTTGAACTGGATCAACAAGAAGATAGGCAGGTATGGGAGGCACTATAAATTTCATGTCTACCATTACGTTGAAGTTCATATCAGCAATCTATTTTTTTTCTCTGTGTTGGCAAAAAAACAATATGAAATTTGGGTAACATTCGCACTTAAATTTGTTGTTCTTGTCAATGTTGTGCAGCTCTTACGGCTTGGATGATCAGAAATTTGGAAATGAGCATCTCCTGCCAAATATATCTGACCACGAACAGGTTTGTCAGAATTTGTTCTGCCCCCACTTTGCTGAAATGGTGGCATTTGGTTTGATGACAAAAGACTAAGTAGAGCTGGTTGTTGATTTATTACAGATTTCTCATGCCGTACATGACATTGAGGAGGCAACTGAAGAAGCTTTTGATATCATTTTGGCACATAAGGTAGAGAAATTTCTTTTGATTTTTTTTGTTGTTGTATGTAACGAAATCCTCTTTCAGCCTTGTTGACGAGTAGTGCTCATGGCCACAGGCAATCAAGTCATCTGAAACCGGAGTTTCGTTCATTAGGTTTCTGCAGCTTTTAGTGGCACACCATCCTTCAAGAAGGTAGAATCTCATCTTCATCTTTCCCTTTCACGTTTTACCGCTCTTTCTTTTCTGTCATGCCTAATTTAACTGTTTCGAAATTTCTATAGGTGTCGTAAAGGAAGCGCTGAAATTCTCGTGAACTTCGGTGATATGTGTCCGTCAGGCGAATGTTCTTATGACCAGGATTCTGCAGTGAACGCTACTACCCTACGAAACTTCCATATTTGTGGAAAGGATGTTCCACGTGGATATTACGTGAGTGCGCCCAACAACTTGCTTTACTATTTTCCAAACGCAGTGAAAAATCTGATTCTCCCATTTTATATGCATATTCATATTGGCAGATTTTTTGCCGTGGCAGCAAGAACGAAACTAGGGGATTCAGGTAGTGTTTTGCAAAATTTGTTCCTTTGTCAGATTATTTAGTATTATGGTGATAGGATCTTTCGATTCAAGCCGAGAGTATTTCAACTCTTTTTTCTGACTGCAGCTGCGGATTATGGATCTTGATGCATTCACTTTCCGTGAGGATTGAGGACGGAGAGAGTCAGTTTGCATTCACAACCATTTGTGATTTCATCAACAACTTCTTCATGTGTGACGAATGCCGCCGGCATTTTCACGACATGTGCTTAAGGTACAGAGAGATCCCAGGATTGGCTAACAAAGCTCGATTATCTCGCATCCTTTCTCAATCTAACAGCTTTTATGTGTTTCACTGACAGCGTGAAAACTCCGTTTAAAAAGTCACGTGATATCGTCTTGTGGCTGTGGAGCACACACAACAAGGTCAATGAGAGACTGAAGAAGGACGAAGCTTCTCTTGGAACAGGAGACCCCAAGTTCCCAAAGATGACATGGCCACCGAAGCAGCTTTGCCCGTCGTGTCATCTTTCGAGCACCGAGAAAACCATTGACTGGGATCACGATGAAGTCTACAAATTCTTGAAGAAGTACTACGGGCAGAAACTGGTGTCCTCTTACAAGAAAGATGGTGACAGTGCGAGCAAGGAGGAGGTGGTTGCAGCTGCAGAAGAAATGGCGGTGCCCACCAACGCTCTGGTTGTGCCAGTAGGAGCTGCACTGGCCATAGCACTTGCAAGCTGCGCGTTCGGGGCGCTCGCCTGCTACTGGAGGACACAGCAGAAGAACCGGAAGTATTACCACAACCCGCACTATCTGAAGAGATATAGTAGTAACTATATGGTTATGAATACGTTCAGTAACAGTGAAAGCGAAAGGGAAAAGGAGAGATGAATTCATTTAAAGAAGAAAAAGCTCATATGTTCTAACATTCAAGGCAGAGGAGTTCGCTGGAACTAAAGTTGAGCTTTGTTTTTGTTGTAACTTACAGACAACCGATACAAAGACGTTGAGATGCCAAAGTCCCCTGCTTCAGGTCCCTTTTCTCTCTTCTCCTCTTACAGATTGTATAGATTCTTCTCTTCAGTTTTGGAATATACAAGACAACCTTTTATTAGTTTATAGATGTCAAAAAAGAATAGCTCCCCTTCTTTTTAATTCCATTGAATCCACCGCCTTTCGTTATTGTCTTTTTGGACAAAGAGCTTAATATACAACAAGCTTCTTAAATGGTTTTGGATGGTGGAGAAGAGATGTTTTCTTTTGGTGGAAAAAATGAAGAAGACAAGACAAAAACCCGAATTTATCGTATCTCCCACTTCTACGCGTTTTGCAAAGCCAACATCCGAACGTACACGTCTCTGTCGTGTTACACTTCCACCTACATAATCTAATTTGAAAGACTGTCTATACATGTCTTAATGGAAGAAACGAAAGCAGATATAAAACCGGACGCCTCTCTGTTCCAGTCATAAAGCAGATATGTTTTCCCAAACCATATCAAATAAGGAGTCTTTTAAACATAATCCTTTGTTATCTTAGGAAAAGAAACGACTACTTATGAGAAAAACATAACACATTAAGGTAAAATGTGATCATCCTACGTGACTGGCATCCAGAAGCCAAAGAGCGATGTCAAAGATGCGAAACGCAATGACAGCAGTGGAGACGGGAACGCTGAGGAGGAGAAGAAGAAGCGTTCCAAACGCAACGCTGGGACGAGAGTTCATGAGGAAAGTTTGGAGAAGAGAGAGAGCGTCACAGATAGTAGCGTCGTAGTTGCAATAGAAACTCTTCTCCCAGTGCATCCAATGGGAAGGAGGTTCATAGTTTCTCTCAACCATCTTCATCTCATGGATCCGTTTCCTAAGGACCACCATGTTCTCATCCACCACTCTTCCTCCTCTGTAGTAGTAGCCACCACACACGGTGGTTTGTTTTCTTCTCTTGGTTCCGGTGGCGATCCTTTGTGACGTCATCAATGGATGGAATCTGAGTGGCGACGACGAGATGAGTGTGGCTTCCATTTTTCTTGTTGATCAGGGGACAACAAGTTGATCGATGGTTATATCTTATTTATAAGCGAATCAGTATTTTATTTGGCTAAAGTTGTTTTGGCTTTAAAAGATAAAAAGAAAAAATGATTAGCGCGTTGCCTTCTCGTAGCATTGATGGGACCACACATCACTCTCACACGTTCCTTCCAATTTCACCTTTGTTTCTTCTCAATTTCAGCTACACGTCTTTCACAAATCTGTCGACACGGACGTTTCAGACTATGTACATTAAAACAAAACACTTGAAGCTCCGATGAAAAAGATGATCGGAGTTCATGTCGATAAATTATTTAATATGTCAATTACATTGCACTCTCTCCATAATTGGCATCAACCAATAATTGTATTTTGTATCCATTGACCTCTGATTTGTTTATGTATTTTAGTTTTTTTTACAACCAAAAAAACGTACGAGACGATGCCCCTGTGATTAATTTAATCATGGGTTTTATTTCATAGTTTATAAGAAGATCCATTTATTTAAGAAACAATAATGGTGAGGGGGATGAGCGTGTAGGTCAACCAAATGATGGACGCGGATTTAATACTGAAACCCAATGGGCTTAGCTCTAAACCCAATTTGATGTAAGCCCGACTTAAGCGACAATCGTCAGCCCTAACTGTCCCGCACTATAAAGCTACGAGTTTCACAGATTTGAAGCAGAGCCGTCTTTAGGTTTCCGGTTACAGTGGTATTGGTTTCGATCTTCTTTTAGCGATTAGGCTGAAGAGTTGGTTTTTTCGTAATCATTTGTTTTTTTCTGTTTGCATGAATGTTTTTCTGACAAGTATGAATCGGGAAAAGAGGCTAATGAAAGGGGAGAGATTTGATTGATAGCTCTAAAATACCTGTAGGTTTTCTACGGGGTGCCCTTCCTCTTCTTCCCTAAAACAAAAATGGCTTCATAGTACGGGTTTCTCTGTGCGTTCATTGTGTTGGGTATTTTCTACTCTTCATTTTGACTCTCAATCACAATCCCGCCTCCAATCGCCAGTACATGTTTTTTCAATCTATGAAATTTTATATATTTTACTTTTCTTTACAATCAATCTCAATCAAAAATTTTGAGTAAGTTTAAGAAAACAGTCACATGTCAAACCAATGAGCAAAAATTACATCGAATATTTACCAATTCATTCTTAATTGAATTTGAGAACAGATTCATTCATTTGCCGTGCAACCAAAATTCAAATTATAAAACTCTTATATTCATTGACACAAAACGCAACTTTACTTGGTTGGATTTGGGAACAAATTTATCAGCTGACGTATAACCAAATCTCAAATCGAAACAGACTCTTATTCAGTGACGCACAACCAACTAGTACAATTTCAGAATTTTATTATTGATCTTCTACTAAGTTCTGGAATCTATCTGACGAAGATTCTCTTAAGCTTAACGAAACTGTCTGCTTTACATTTCCATCACCGAACAGGTCTTCTTCCAAAACCCATCCTTCGATCATATCCCTTGAATTAACAGCTTTGTCTGTCGGAACAAAATGCCCAGCTTCCGCAACCGCCACGTGGGTTAAATTCCTCCACCTCTGGACATACCCGGCGACATCGCCGTCGCCGTCCTTCCAAACCCGCCTCTCTGCCGTCAAGAACATCTCAATCCCCGACCAATTCATAGTCTTCATCCACTCCTCCGTAGAAACGACGCCGTCTCTGAGATCCAGCATACCTTGGTACAGCAACACCTTGGTTCTTTCCACCACATACTCCACCATGAACTTCACGCTCTTCATCACGTCCTCCCATAGAACATCGTCCACTTCATCACTGCAATCCTCAAAACGCATCGTTTCGCTCACTCCAAGAACCTGTTTCGCCTCTCTCTGGTTCAGAAGCTCCACCACGAGGTCCGTCCTGTACGGAATCGTCCGTGCCGTGTTGTAGAGCGTCGCGAGTCCAGTCATATTGGCCAGTAGCGTCAACAGGTCAGTTCTTGCGTCTGTTGCTTCACGCCATTTCTGGGACTTTACGAGAGCCACGCACATCTCTTGAGCTTTCTCCAGCTCCTCTCTCTGTTTTGCGTTGACCAGACCCGAGTAATAAACGTTGACCGCATGGGTCCGGATTTGGATCACCGGGTCGGTAAGCCCGTTTCCAATGGCCAGGCCCTTTAGATTCACCTTCCCATTGGGTTTCTCTTTTAGGATATAGTATCCAATGGCCGGAACATACTTCCCGGCGTAGCTCTCGCCAGTGAAGTAGACCGGTCGGTGCTCAAAACCTGGGTTCTGCTCAATGAACTCCTCCAGCGCTGCGTACATGTGCTCTGCCACTTGTCTCTGATTTCTTGGTATGTCTTGTTCTGAAGCGGCGATGCTAAATCCGGCTCCTATGGGGTTATCCACAAAGAGTAGCCCGAAGAGGCGGTTCCAGGCACCGGGGTTGCGCTCGAGTTCGGTGGCGCGTGAAACCACTCGCCAAGGGCCGAGCTCGTAGAAGTTGCCAATCATGGAAGAGCAGCCTGGCCCACCTTGGAGCCAAATGAGGAGTGGAGTGTCGGCAAGAGGAGTGGTTGGCTTCTGGGCTTCGTAGAAGGCATAGAACATGGAGGAGCCTGGGGCGGGTTTAACCGGAAGGTAGCCGGATCTAGTGGGCAAAGCTTCATCGGGAAAAAGCGGCGGCGGAGGAGGCTCGACGGACACGGCGATGAGGAGAGTGGAGAGGAAGAAAATGACTGTAGGGACGTGCTTCATTATCGCCACTGGCTCGTGGCTTTACATAAAGATCGCTTTGTATTATTTGACCTCGATAACTTACTGTACTACTACTATGTTTGTCTTGTAACCAATGTAACGTGGCTAAACATTATTTTGGTTTTTTTTTTTTTTGATCAACCACGTGGTTTCCACCAACCTAAAATTGCATAAACATGAATAAAATTATACCTGAATTGCATAAATCATGAATAAAATTTTAATTTTGGATACTCTTCAATATTTTCTATGTTGTAAATATAGGAATATAGGCCCAATATAAAAGCGCAGCTAGGCCCACCGAGGCCTTATTGATACCAGTTTGCTTCGCCACTGCAACTTTCGCGAGAGGTTCTTAATTTGTAATGCTTGCCTATATCTGGTAAAGTGATCACAAGGTGTTCGATCTAATACCTGAGAGAGTTTCCACAGTTTTTTCAATTCTTACTCGGTTTGAGTGAGTTTGGATAATCAAGAGTAAAGATGATGATCTTGGATGTTTGCGCAGAGATTCTAAAGATCCAGAAGCTACGACGGGTTGTCTCTTACGCTGGATTCTACTGCTTCACTGCCGCCCTCACATTCTTCTATACAAACAACACGTAATAATTATTTCAAAGTTTAGCCTCGGATCTCAATTTTCTTAATTTGGTCTCTTTTTTTTTGCTCAGCTTTGTCTGGGTTCTTCTCTTGCGTCAGGTCTTGTTTGATTTTAATATACAGATTCGAATGTTTTGTAGAACAAGAGCAGGATTCTCCAGGGGCGATCAGTTTTATGCATCTTACCCTGCCGGTACCGAACTTCTGACTGACACAGCTAAGGTTAGCCCTTTTTCTTTTGCCCTGATACTTCGATGTTGTTGCCTTAGTGTTGATATAGCTGTTTTGTTCTCTGTGATTATACATACTTGTTTGGAATTGATGAGATGGTTTTGGTGTAAAGCTGTACAAAGCAGCGCTTGGGACTTGCTATGAATCTGAGGATTGGGGTCCTGTAGAGTTCTGCATAATGGCTAAGCATTTTGAGCGCCAGGGCAAATCTCCATACGTTTACCACTCGGTAAGTTTCTTCAGTCTCTCAATGGTGTGGGTGATATTTGTGTGTTTTGCAGTCAGTTTCCATAAATACTAGGTCTAGGCTGACTTTGTGGTTGTGTGCCATATGTTGATAGAAGAAATGTTTGTAGAATCATGTGGTGGTTATTTCTTGAATACGAAACCAAATGTTAAAGTTGTTTGGTTGTGAATGCAGCAATACATGGCTCACCTTCTTTCTCAAGGCCAACTCGATGGAAATGGCTAGAGGCGTCCTTGCATAGTCGAACTCGGGTTTCTGGAACTTAGCCGAGTTGTTCTTTACTCTTTTTTTCCTCATTTTGTACGCCGATTGTATAAACCCACTAAGATATTTTAAAACATGTCTGCATGATTTGTAAGCGCACAATGTGATAAACACATAGGATCAGACCTTAATTTGTTTTTCAAAGCAAGACAACGAGGGTCGTCCTTGAGCTCGTATCAAGAGATGCATACACCAAGCTACAGCTACTACTACTACTCAAACGGTTCAAGCAACTCCATAATTAGCTCATTTTTGTATTCACCTCTCCTCCTAATTTTAATTTGTATCAAAGTTGATATAGCAATGTAAAGAACTTCGCTACTGACCTCATCCTGGAGGTCTGTAGTAAGATATTTTCCTTAGCAAAGTGGACCTCCAAGAGATACAAGGGAACTTACAATAGCCAAACCCATTAGAAACTATAGGCCCAAAAATGTGCGAATGAGTCCCTAAACCCTTGGCCCATTTCTGCCCCTCTAAACCCTACCATCTAGAACCTTCCGTCTTCCGTCTGTACCCAAATTAAAAACTCAGAAAACCCTAGAATCCTCACTGATCCGAGAGAAGAGAATTGAGCTTGCTTAGGAAGAAATGATGAAGCGTCTGATCCCAACTTTCAACCGTATTCTCGTGCAGAGAGTCGTCCAGCCTGCGAAAACCGAAAGCGGCATCCTCCTTCCAGAGAGAGCCTCGAAGGTACAGAGTCTTTAATTTACGATTTGATCTCCTTATTTTGGCCTCGTAAGATCTGAATAAAGAGCATTTCCGGTTGATTACAGCTGAACTCGGGCAAGGTGATAGCAGTGGGACCTGGTTCAAGGGACAAGGACGGGAAATTGATTCCGGTCTCTGTCAAGGAAGGCGATACCGTTCTTCTTCCAGAGTACGGCGGTACACAGGTCAAGCTCGGCGAGAACGAGTAAGTGAAACCCGCTTCCTTCTTTGATTTCCATTGTAGATGCTTCCTCGGAGAGAGAGTATATGTGATAAATGTCTGAAGACACTTGAATAGCTCATTATCAGATAACTATAATATGGAAGACTAGGGAACTTGCCTGTAGAATTGTGAATAATTTGGAATTTCTGTAATCTCTCCCAAGGAATTGAATGTCCGATTGATAAAGCTTTTGCTCGGTGGAAAAGATTGCCAATTTCAGTTCTCTATATTGATTCTTGTGTATAAATAAAACTTGTTAGATTTTACAAAGGTAGAATTCGACCCATGTACGTAACTCTTGTTTGTTGTGATGGACACTGCAGGTACCATCTGTTCCGGGACGAGGACGTCTTGGGGACGTTGCACGAGGATTGAAATGGCTAAGTTGGCAAACTCAGCTATGGGCGCTGTTGTTGGCGTTTGTGTAATGGAAAACGAAAGAAGCCAATTTATAAGTTAGTTGTCTTTTTTATGTGGTTGGACTATTATGTCGTTTATCATTGAAATTTTACCTTTGTGGACTATCTTATTCCCCTGCCAATTGCTCCAAATGTGCATCAATCATAAGGATTCATGTCTTTTTCCTTAATCTGGTTATGTTTTGCGTCTGCAATTGGCTGCTGAGTTTCGTTAATTCTGCGTATTCTTGATCAATGCCATAGACATAAAGCTCATTTGACCCGCCTGATTTCTTCTTCAGCGTCGACTTGTTTTCGCGTACTCAATTGAATCAGGTCGAGATTTAGCACCAGGTTTTTAGCTTTTGAAAATTGACTATTTTGTATATATAATTGGAAAGCTCTCGAGTCTAATTTTGGATAATTGCCTACAAATGACCATAAGCAGGAACCGATGACTTGATTTCAAGAGTTTTCCATTAAAAGGAAATGAAAGAAGCGGAGAAAGAAAAAGATTCATAGAACTTAAAACACACACCAGAATCCAATAAATATGAGAAAATATGTGATCAATCAGGCTTCCATCGCACGAGTGTACAGGAAACATTAAAAAGAACACACAATATTTCTCTCAACTTCATAGTTTCTCCGCCGGGATTCATCTGTGCAAATCGGCGTTTTGCCACCTGCCATTGTTGCAATGCAAGGATGTATTATCATCATGGCGTAACGCCTTGACGGAGGAGGAGGGAAACCATGATTTCCCAGGTGGAGCCAGATCCGTCGATTCAAAATCGGCTCCCTGGAAGCGGCCACACTTCTCCCTCCCCGCCGACGTCACCTCGTCTCTGCCGGAGCCGGTCGAAATCCTCCGTACAGCACAGTCGGTCTTTCGCCCACCGCACCTCTTGGATCCTCCTATCGGTTCTTCTCCGGCGTCAGGGAATTCTGCTCTTCGCTCCTCTCATCTACATCTCCTGTATGCTGTTTCACATGCGCGCGGCGTCGTTCGATGCGGGACCCATCATCAATCGCCGTCCCGCGCCGGGATCCGTCTACAGAAGCCCTCAGGTCTACGCTAAGCTGCGCGCGGAGATTGACGCCGATAATACCACGGCTGATGCGGTGAGGTTTGCCTCCGTTTTTCCCGCTTTTACAAAAACCCATTTGAGTGAGAATGCAGGCATTGTTGCGCACCGTCTCCTACTGATTTCCTTCTATCATTTATCGGAATGTTGAACATTTTCTTGCTTTTTTGCTTGGTCGTATTCGGTGCTTGTGGCTGAACTATTCCAATTCTTTGTTAATCTCGAACCCTTCACCATAACGTGTCATCTTGTTTCAGCTCTAATGGCGTTTGCCCTTGAGATTTAGGATTGAATCAATCCGATTGATCCAATAAGAGTACAATGTTTAGGGAAATGTATTGTGCCTACTTTGTTTCTGTGGCTGATCGGCCACTGATGCTGTTGTCTTCTCTATATAGCTAGCAATTGCCACGTAACTAACATATAAGATACTTTGCTATCATTTCTCATGTATCGACGATGCAATTGGTTTCATTTTAGATATCAACAATTTGGAAACGTTCCTATAAAGGTGTGGAGTGGAAGCCATGCGTGAACAAGTCTAATGGAGGTATTGCATAGCTTCCGTAGTTTCTTAACAAGTTTGCTTTCCATGTCAGAAAAAAACTACATGGCCTTGGGTAGTATAATAAATGGACTTTTTTTTCTTTTTTGTGTGTGTTTGTTGACAATTGTAGTTTTACCTGAGTCGAATGGTTTCATATTCATTGAGGCAAATGGAGGCTTGAATCAGCAGCGGACTTCGGTAGGCTTATCTATCTTTTCATCTTACAGTAGATTCGTTTCACTCTATCCTTCTTGCCTGTGTCTGGCGACCTTGTCCAGGGTAAAGTTGCTGACTTGTCTCTACCATGTTTTTGCTTAGATATGCAATGCGGTTGCTGTGGCGGGCTACCTTAATGCGACCCTTGTAATTCCCAACTTTCACTATCACAGCATATGGAAAGATCCGAGGTTTCGGATATTTGTTTTTCCCTAGATTCTCTTAGTGTTGTATATTCAGCAAAGCCATCCCTTTTGCAACTACTTTCTGACAAAGGGCTTTCCTTGCAGTAAATTTGGGGACATCTATGATGAAGAATACTTTGTCACTACCTTAGAAAATGATGTGCGAGTGGTCGATACAGTTCCTGAATACTTAATGGAGCGTTTTGACTATAACTTAACAAATGTCTACAACTTCAGAGTGAAAGCATGGGCACCAACTCACTATTACCGGGACTCAATCCTGCCAAAGCTACTCGAAGAAAAGTGAGTCACAGCATGTTCTTCACTTATTAAAGTTTTTTTTTCTTGTGTAAGGGATCTTTGATTCTGGTTTAGGACACAGGTTTTTGAAGTATATGTTGTCTTTTCATGGCACAGGGTTATAAGAATTTCCCCATTTGCAAATAGACTTTCGTTTGATGCTCCTAGAGCTGTCCAGAGATTTAGATGTTTGGCGAATAATGTAGCTTTGCGATTTGCGAAACCCATACTGACCCAAGGAGAAACACTGGTGAAGAAAATGAAGGAGCTTAGTGCAAACAACGCCGGGAAGTACGTTTCTGTGCATCTTCGTTTTGAAGAGGTTTGTTACCTGTGAAGAAGAAACGCTTCACTATATCATTGATGTATATATGCTGATAGTAGCTCTGTGTCTGAGGTTAAAGATTTAATACGCCATAAGAACTTGTTTGCAGGACATGGTAGCTTTCTCTTGTTGTGTATTTGATGGTGGCGACCAAGAGAAACAAGACATGATTGCGGCGAGAGAACGGGGATGGAAAGGGAAGTTCACAAAGCCGGGCCGCGTGATACGACCAGGAGCTATAAGGCTCAACGGGAAATGCCCTTTAACTCCTTTAGAGGTAAGCATAAACATTGCGAGAATGTATTTGTATTATATTCATTCATATACTGCAGTGGAATTATCAGAGTAGTGGTGCAAAAGTGCAAACCCTTTTGAGCAATGATGTGAGTAGACTAACTTGTTTCTGTTGGTTCAATGTTCTTCCTTGTACACCTATATCAGGTGGGTTTGATGCTTAGAGGAATGGGCTTCAACAAAAGCACATATATATACCTGGCTTCTGGCCCGATATATAGTGCGAATAGAACGATGGCTCCACTACTCGAGATGTTCCCTAATCTACAGACAAAGGAGATGCTTGCGTCTGAGGAAGAACTGGCTCCTTTTAAGGTCTGCCTTGTGGTTTCCATAATCTTCTATTGTTTTGCTCATACCACGTGATGAATATTTATGTGCCTATGTTCAGAACTTCTCCTCGAGAATGGCTGCACTAGATTACACAGTGTGTCTCCACAGTGAGGTCTTTGTGACAACACAAGGAGGAAACTTCCCTCATTTCCTCATGGGGCATCGGAGATATTTGTTTGGAGGCCATTCAAAGACGATTCGGCCTGACAAGCGAAAGTTAGCCGTACTCTTCGACAATCCCAAGTTGCGGTAACGAAGCTTAACCTCTTCCACCTGAATACATGCCTTGGTTTATCATTTCTGGTTGTTACCTCAATGATTCTTTCTGATTTCACCGGCAGATGGAGAAGTTTTAAACATCAAATGCTAAGCATGAGGTCTCATAGCGACTCCAAAGGGTTTGAGCTGAAACGACCTAGTGACTCCATATACATATTCCCTTGCCCTGACTGTATGTGCCGCAGGAACAAAACTACAGCAACCACCTGACACATTGTTGCCAGAGATTCTGGAATCTGGTCCATTATTTAATTTCATTGTATGGTAATTCTTTCAATTATTTGGCTACATCCGCATTCAAAAGGAGCAATAGAGAGAGAGGACTAGCCTGCGCTTGGAGGGCCTTCCCAAGCATTCTTCATGGGTGAGATTTCTGACACATTGAAGTTGATGTGTCTAAAATGAGGAACTGAGATTAGGTCCCACCAGATTGAAGCGCTTGCGTTTTGTGTACATTCAGTGTGTAGTGTTGGGGTTAGGGGATAAGAAAGCTGCCCAAAAAGTTTTGTACATTGATCGGTTCCTTTTGTTTTATCTTTTATAAACTCTTTAAAATAGCTTTTAAAGACACTCTTATATTATGGTTCATCCAAGTGAATGTGTGTTCCGTAAAATTTGGTTAGTGTCTATTTGCTTCGCTGCTTTTCAAGGTAAAGACACTTGGTCCTTTCTCGTTTGTATAATTTATACTGGTGAAATCACTTGATGCGTTCATTGCAGACACTCAGTGATGAAATCCACTACTACTTCCAGAAATTAATTTCATTGCACATCTCTTGTTTGCTTTACTAAGCACATGTGCCTTTAAATGCATATGAATAAAAGTAAGTTTGGTGAATCCTTTTGTATTCTCTATTAACACATTGTTTGAAATCTTTAGCTTCTTTTGACCAGCAAAAAGGGATGGCCAAGCCTATATTAAGCTCCTCTGTTTTACTTCATCCAAGATTACGATATTGATCTCCTATTAATCCCTCTAAAAGGTTTTTGCTGATCCAGTGGAAAAAACTTTAGTGTATCTAATTCAAATTCAAATGTCATCTCCCACAGAGTCGCAGATAAACTGCAGAAGAAGAAAAAGACAGCCTGTTGAACAAGAAACCCCCATTTAATAACTCTAAACGCACACATCTAAAACTTAAATATATTCCTTACACAGACAATGAAACATCGAAGCTTTCAAGACACATAGTCTCAGTTCGAAACCTTATAACATGCTCAAGACTTCACATTCCGGTAATAATGTACCCAACATTTACTACACGTCTCCATCTACAACCTTCTTTTCTCTCTTTCACGCTTTTCTTCAAACGCATCACTTAACCCATTTTCCCACAAAGCAACAATACCTTCATTAAATAAATCCAACCGACCCTCTTTATTACCCACATGGGCATTGGCTTCAGTTTAACAGAGGCATGAACTCGTAATAATAATAGTAGTTACAGCACAACAGGTTTGGTTTTGGGTTCTTATCTGCAAAACTGGTTGCATCGGTTTTCTCTTGGTTCTCTATAACTGGGAAGAGATTTAGCGTTCGGCTTTTTCTTGTTTCCTCCTCTTCTTCATTCAGATTGTATTGGTGCTCTGCTTCTTGCCAACTTTTCGAAGTAATTATCACATGGTAGTTACTGTTACTGTCTGAAGCGTTAATTGGGTCTATCTGATTTTGCCACTTGACTTCTTCTTCTTTTTCCCCCAGTCCCCTCTCATACTCTTCCCTCCTCCCATCATTGTTCTGATGAGAAAAGAGAAAAACGCAGATAAAAGGTTAAAACTATTGACATTCTTTAATAAATAAAATAATAAAGCAAATAGATCACATGTTTATGAGAAAGTGATACTTTTTCCTTATTATTCCCAACATAACATGAAAGAAAGCTTTCCTTGCCCTTTCTGATTGTTCTTTGCTTCTCTTCCATCCACATTTGTATAATATACCAAAATAATAATAATAAAATGCCAATGTTTGTAAACAAGGTAATGAAGGCCCTTTAACAAAAAAAAAAAAAAAAAAAATGTTTGTAAACAAAGTATGTCTATATAAATATATATATAGCATTTTTAGGCAATAAAAAAAAGTCTATTATAAATTACCTGTTGGTGTGTGGGCAAAGAAGAGAAGCAAGTCTTTGTGTGAATAACTCGGTGATCGCTTCTTTTTCTCAGCACTAACAATGGATATGGTATGGACTAGTTCACTGTTATTCGAAAACCTCAAAATAATATTATTTGAATGATACTCAAAGGTTCAAACTGAGATTACCTGATGATGATGAATCCGTGTTTCCCGTAGCTATAACGACGTTGTCCTTACGTAGTGGTTCTTCATGAACGTCGTTATTCATATCATCAACTCCTTGTTGATCAGGACGGCGTCGTTTAAGTCGATCCCTTGACTTATGGTTTTGGAACCAGTAGAAAACGTTCTTTCCCTCAATTCTCCCATACTTTTGGAGCTTAGATGCAATCTCTTGGATTTGTTGGGTCGTCGGCGTCCGCGTTACGCTGCTGTAAACCTCTTCAAGCGCCATCATCTGCTCAGGCGTCGGATTCCACCGCGACTGCTTGTATTTTTCCCGCTCTTTGGGTTCCCCTGAGGATTCGGTTATGATCTGCTCATCATTTCTGCTATCGTTACTATCGCCTGAAACGTATTGATCCAAGCAAATCAAATATCATTTACACATTGATATTTATATTTACAGACAGAGCAGCATTATCTAGTGACACAAAGTACATATAAGGGTATGACCGTATGAGTTAGGGTTCTAGTACAATGTGCAAGAGTGTGAGAAGTTGTGTAGTTGGTGCTATAGAGAAGAAGAGGTGGGATTATGTCTTTGTTGTAGTCCATGCGCTCTAACTTTCCACGCTGGCTTCTTGTGGAAGAATATAAAATCTTCTTATTGTTTGAGGTTTTGAGGTTTTTGGATATATATGGCTTTGGAATGTGTGTGTTTTTGAGTTTCAGTGGTGTGGAAAGGATGAAGGGTTTTTTTTCTATCTATTTGCCACTTTATATAGGCTAACAAACTTTTGTTGCCCATCTTCTTCAATTTCATTTAATGTCGCATTGTCATATATAGTAGTATAGTAATTCATAGTATTACGGAAAAGAAAAGTAACCAATTTTTTGGCAAACCGATGAAGACCAATAACCGCATGTTATTGTATCGTATGTATCAAGTATATATGTTGTGTGTTTCTCTACGTTTCCAAAGCAAAAGCCGTCAACAAATATTGTTTTGTAACAAAGCCAAAGTCTTCTTATGATTATGTGAATTATTATCTGTCTAGTGTTAGGAAAAAAAAATGAATTAAGAATAGGCAACTGAACTGGCCATGTGCATATACATTATACACAGTTATCTGTAGAGCAAATCACGCATAAAGTGGATCCAAATGTTTTCATGTTATAGTCATCCTTTTGAATTTGCAGTGTCTCAAAAATGTCGTCAGAACGCAGGCAAATTCTTCATCTCTCGCATCAATCAACCATATAAACATAAAGATAGAGTCAGTCATATATATATAGTTTACTTTTAACTTTTTTACTAATTCAGATCATAATTTACTTACATGAGCAGATTGGAGGGCAAAATCGTAATAATAACAGGCGGAGCGAGCGGGATAGGCGCGGAATCCGCGAAGCTGTTCGCGGAACACGGCGCTCGAGTGGTCATCGCAGACGTGCAAGATAAACTCGGACAAGACGTCGTCATTTCGATTGGGGAAGACAAAGCCAGCTACTACCACTGCGATGTCAGAAACGAGACTGACGTCGAAAACACCGTTAAGTTCACAGTCGAGAAACACGGCAGGATCGACGTTCTGTTCAGCAACGCCGGCATAGTAGAGCAGAAGCAAGCTAGCATCCTCGACCTCAGCCTCGAAGAGCTCGACAGAGTCATGGCCATCAACCTCCGCGGCGCGGCGGCGTTCATAAAGCACACGGCACGCGCCATGGTGGAGAGAGGGACACGCGGCTCAATTGTGTGCACCACAAGCGTTGTGACGGAGATCGTGGGAAAGGCGCAGCACGGGTACACGGCGTCGAAGCACGCGCTCTTGGGTCTGCTCAGATCGGCCGCTGGTGAATTGGGGAAACATGGGATCAGAGTCAACGGAGTCGCGCCGTTTGGGATCGCGACGCCTATGTTATGCGACGGTTCCGAGATGGAGGCGAGTAAGTTAGAGGAGATCTTCAGCTTATCGGCAAATCTGAAAGGTGTTGTGCTCAAGGCTCGACACGTGGCGGAAGCTGCTCTGTTTCTCGCCTCTGATGACTCTGCTTACGTGAGTGGTCAAAACCTCGCCGTTGATGGTGGATTCGCCGTGGTTAAGCCTTAACCATCTTGGACATGTACTAAACCGGAATTTTTAAGAATTTGGGCCTTTCCGATTGGGCTTTTGTTTTATTTTGTTTCCTTAAATTTGATGTATTTGGGTTCTTTTTTTAACAAATGAAAACCTCAAAATTTGAAGTGGGTTATTTTTACGCTTTACACCCGCAATATGCGAACATTAATGCTGTGTTTATTATATGGTTGCCGTTGGTTATAAAATAAAGTGTTTTAATTTCTTCATTGTAAAGGAAGATTTATATATTCTGGGAAGAATTCTATTTACACGAAATTAGGCAATGAAGAATTCTTCTTTTACAATGAAGGATAAAGGATTCTAAAGAGTTTCTTGGTGATTTAGCAATCTGATTACTTCTGCCATTATTAGTATCCGAAGTCTATGTGAAATGTTCTTCAATGAGTTTCAATATCCAGATAATCCCTCTATTATTTAACTTAGTATATATAAAAGGACTTAGTTAAATTAACTTTGAACTTTAAACTATCCGACTTCTTTTTTTTTTTGTATTCAATGCAAATTAAATCCAATGCTACTAAAGAAAATTTAAGTGAAGAACAAGCTTAACAAGCCGTCACTCTATATATTCCCGAGCAAGTGTAAACGTAATTCCCGAGAGATTCGTCCGGACTTTGAACAATTAGGTAAAGGTTGTAACGCCCGTGTCTCCATCCCGTTCCAGCTTCCACGAGTTATATTCTATATTAGCGAGTACCCTATAAAGGGAAAGAACATTCAACATTATCAGCTTTTAAAAAAATTTAAAACTAGTACTTCAACGATCGATTTATCATTACACAGTTGACCTATCTATTTCTGGAAGGTTTGTGTGAGTCAGCAAATGGCTGGCATCTTATTCTATAAGATTGTTAAGCGACATGAAGATACTGGATGTGATATTTAAATAAAAGAATTTCGCAGCAAGCAATTATTGGTGTTGAGTTTTGTGTATATAAAAAGGAAGGGCGAGACCAAAGTGTTATATATACATCAAAGACAAAATAAACAAAAGTAGTAAAGAAAACAATCAAAAGCTAGTTGATTCATCAATGGCGATGTCGGGAACATACGTGACGGTTGTTACTCTGAAGGGAACGGCAGAGAAACACTACAAGAGATGGAGGAACGAGACTAACCGCTTCCCGGACGCCATCGGCCATCACATCCAAGGAGTCAACGTCCACGATGGCGATTGGGACTCTCACGGTCACGGCACCATTAAAATCTGGAACTACACTCGTGGTTCGTATCTTTACTCTTTTTCTCTATATATAGGATTTGAATGGTTACGCTATTAGATAGAGTCGGAGTGGACGAAACATACCGAAAACATTAATAAATAAATAAAAATTATTTGTTGAATGTGTGTGGTGAAGATGGGAAGGAGGAAATGTTCAAGGAGAGGATAGAGATGGACGACGAAAAGATGGCGGTGACGATCAATGGGCTCGAGGGTCACGTGATGGAGGAGCTAAAGGTGTATGTTACAACCTTCCAGTTCATCCCCGAGTCTGAGGAAGGCTGCGTCTGCAAAGTCAGTATGGTGTGGGAGAAGCGCAACGAAGACTCTCCCGATCCCATCAAGTACATGAAGTTCGTCGAGAAGATGGTTGCTGACATGGACGACCACATCCTCCAAGACCAGGAATGATGGACGCTATATAGCTTGATCATCATCACATCCTTATTTGTTTATGGTGTGTCTTTAATTTGTGTTTTCTTTCGTGCATGATATTAATCTAATTAATACTTCCTTCTATCAGCAATTTACATGTTGTTGTATGTTTTCAAATAAAAAGTAACTCTATCTATCTAAATATTGTGAGAAATAAAAAAAATATATATATGCGTAAATAGCGAAAACAAATTTAGTCTTGTTTATAAGTTTAATTTAAATCACTCGTTGTATTGTCAATTAATATTAACTTTTAAAATTCCTGAAACCAATAATTAAATAACACAATATTTATTGAGAAGGTTAAAAGGATTGCATAAAAATTTAATTAAGGAGTGGAGATAATGACACATTGACCACAGGTGTGGATCACCAATATACCACAATGACGTTTGAGGAGCATTAAAAACCCTAAACCGTCGAACTTCCACCTACCTTTCTTGTCCGTCTCTTTCGTCCAGGTCTTTTTTGTTCTTAATGTTCTCTAACGTTACGTTTTCTCTAACTAAAAAGACAAACAATATTTAATCAGAACTTATCTAGTACAGTAAAACATTATTTTAGTTTTTATATACTTGATTATCCGTTAAAAAAAATCGTAGATATATCTGATTTCTTCTAACGTTGTGATGAGTACTTTATGTGAATATAAAAAGGGAGACACTATCATTTTTGCATCCATAAAAAAAACGCAACAGACATAAAAGAAACGTAAACAAAAGTTTTTTAAAAGCTTCATCATGGCTATGTCAGGAACATACGTGGCAGAGGTTCCTCTGAAAGGGTCGGCGAAGAACCATTATAAGAGGTGGAGAAGCGAAAACCACCTCTTCCCGGACGCCGTCGGCCATCACATCCAAGGTGTCACGGTCAACGAAGGCGACTGGGACTCGTACGGCGCCATCAAGTCCTGGAACTACACATGCGGTCCCCACTTTACTCTGTCTCTCTATATATATATATGTAACTGTCTAAGGTTTCTGTTAATGCTATATGATTGTGTGTATGAAGATGGGAAGCAAGAGGTGTACAAGGAGAAGAGAGAGTTTGACGACGACAAGATGGCGGTGACGTTTAGAGGGCTGGAGGGTCACGTGATGGAGCAGCTTAAGGTGCATGACGTCATCTTCCAGTTCATCCCCAAGACTGAGCACGGCTGCGTCTGCAAAGTCACTATGATGTGGGAGAAGCGCTACGAAGACTCTCCAGAGCCTATCAACTACATGAAGTTCGCCAAGAGCCTTGCTGCTGACATGGACGACCACATTCTCAAGAACCAGAATAAGGTTTAAAACATGTGTCTTTTGTGTTTGTCTCGCACATAATCATCCGCCTAGTTCCTTTTCTTTGTACAGTTTATGCTTTAATAATGGCGGTCTTGTATGCTTGTGTATTATCGGTCTTTTGGAAACTTTCAATCCTGTCAAATCCCAATTTCTTATAGTCATGTTCTGCCTTTGGAGATTTTATGTTGGTCCAAGCAGTATTTTTCATAACTAAGTAACTAAAGAGAAAAAACCATGTATTGTAGTCTCGAATTCTCATAAAAAATTATAAAGTAAGAACTGAATACTAAATAATCATCATAAGAATTGAATACAACATAATTCTCATCTTTGAACAAAAGAATTCCGAAATCGATGATGAAAACGCAAAGAGATGCGAAAGAGGTGCGAAGAATCTATAAGTGAGGAATAGATGGACATGACGACACGCAGACCACACGCGTGCTGCACCGAAATAACTATGACGTCGTCGATGATCTTCATATAAATAAATATATCACGCCCGTCTCTCTCGCCCAGGTTTCCTTCTTCCCTTTTATTGGCATTTATCCAGGTGAATGATTATTTATCCAGTTATTAATCTGTTATAGTGACATTAATACTTATCAAGCCTAAACCTTCACTCAAACGCCTTTAGCCTGTTGCTTACAAAAGTGTTGATTGCATTGCATGTTTAAATGCTTCGAGTCTCTTCCTACCTCCTACGTTCGGAGAGGTGATGATTGCATGTTGAAATGCTTATAAAATTGTTGATTGCATGCTGAAATGATCTGTACAAGGTCTATGACGTCGTCTTCCAGTTCATTTCAGGTCCAAGGAAGGCTGCGTCTGCAAAGTAACTCTGATATGGGAGAAGAAAAACGAAGACTCCCTCGAACCTCAAGGGCCAGAACAAAGCTTAATTTTTATTTTATTTTTGTTAAAAACAAAGCTTAAATACCCACCATCATCGTATATTTATCTTCATGCATGTACGTCTTTTGTGTATGTCTCCTACGTGCTTTATCATCCTCCTCTTCCTTATTACATACTATTATATATGCTCATAATAATGGCGGTCTTGTCTTGTGTGCTTATGTTATGTATCATCTCTGTATTTGATGATTTAATGTTGTTATGGTCTTGTATGCATATGTTCTGTATCATCTCTGTCAATATTACTGAATTTCATCTCAAACAAAAACATATTTTGCCTTCTTATGAGAAAAGTGCAATAGCTTCTGTTTTGGTAAATATCAGTGCTAGTTTATTCGACACTCTTCTAAAAAATAACAACCTAGAAAACCTATTTCGTGAAAAAAGTCTATAATCAGGTGTCAAGGATATCTGCAATAGATGGAATAGTTTTTCAATGATGTTAGAACCCATGATTTATATTTGCTTTTGTATGTCTTTAGTTTAATTAGAATTTGCTTGTTTTTTGTTTCGATTGTGCATTTTAAGAAACTCAGAAATAGAAATAGGTAGATAATACTTCATAAAAGATCAAATGTCACATTCACTGAACTATATACCAACGGGTCACGAGAGTGAAGTTGTACGACCACCTCTGTCGAATGTTTTTTTTTAATCTCGTATACAAATTCCTAAACCAAATTTTGATTTTACAATGAAAATCTACATTTCCTTTTTTTAATAAATATTGAATTTTGTAAGTTGGAAGATAAGTATTATATCATCCCAAAAAAGTAACTCTTTCGCTTTCTATTTAGTACTTCTCTTTTAGAAAGTTAACCCCCAAAAACGATTGAAAACGACTTAGCACATTATTAGAATAATCTGGCACGCCTACAACATTCAGCACACTAAAAGAGTGTATTTATGAGTATTAGATCGTTATTATATGAGAGACAAATTAACCAGCTCATTACAATGAATTCATATGATGATGAGCGATGACAATAACATAATTTTATTTCCACCAACTACATAAATACTTGGTAACTACAAAATTCTATATCTGCCTATCCAATTTACCTTCCAGTGTCACATGAAAAAAAAAGGGTCCATCTCGAAAGCGAGATTATAACTGACCTAATAACATTTAAATTTAAACAGGTGTGACAAAGGCAAAACGGTTTGTATTCATTCCGGTACGGTCGAAACATCTGTAATAAACCGGTCAAAAGATCAATCGTGTCGACTCAGTGAGACACCATCTGATTGGTGGAAAGCTTCCAAGCTGAAGTGGCTATGAGCGGCCGAGTGTGCCAAGCCAACATCAGACAGCCGTCGCTCTCCTCCACCCGATAACCCTCTCCGCCGTTGAACAGGGCCAAGAGCATGCTCGCTTGCTTGAACGCATTAGAACCGATATGTGCCGCCGAAAACCCAGCAGAACCGAACCGTTTTTTCCACTGACTCAGCGTTTCGTGACGCTCAACGCGGTCGAGCCCATCACAAGCCACAACGTTGCAAATCTGTTTACCCAAGTAAACCTCCGACATAACCTTGTCTTGGCTACTCGGGACTCCTTCCAACGAGTCAAACAATGTCGAGTAATAATGCAGCGACTCGGTAAACCGGTCTAAGAAAACCGGACTATTATGGTTTGATTCCTGCTCCACCACAGTGAAAATGTCCGGTTTAATGCGATTCACCACTCCAAGTACTTTCTCGATCGCGCCGGGTCGTCCCAAGAGCTTATGAAGCTCAAAAACAGAGTTAACCGCAACAGATTCGATCTCACTTGGTCTAAGCTCAAGCATCGACGCGTCAAGATCGGCTAAAGTGTTTGCGACGAATCCTCTGTACTCGAACTCCACGTGAATCGCCTCCGCTAGATGAGCCAATTTACACCCAACCTCGTGGAGGTAATCGAAATTATCCGGTGCCGGAGGACCGATTCCGGTTAGCCGGAAAATCGGAGGTCCACCAGGTCTAACCGCGAGGGCTTGCATAAGCGCCGGCCATTGTAGACCCTGATTCATGGAGAAATCGATGACGTGAACCCTTTCCTTACCTTGGAAAGCTTCGAGGATCGCTTGATTCGCCGTAAAGTGTGCGAATTTGAGGTAAGGACAGGTCTCGTAGAAGTGCATCTGGAGAGTGTCGGAGAGAGAGTGGTCGATCGGACTCCGCGACGGACGGAGACGGTAGATCCGCCGCGCCAGAGCTTCGGCGAAATAGGTAGCTACTTTTCTCATTGCGCCGATTTGAGATACAGCTAAGAATCCGATTTGCTTCACCAGAGCTTCCGCAACAGCTAGATCGTTCTTTTGTACGGCCTCGGCGCAGGCCAGAAGCGCGTGGACAAGACGCACACCGTTCTCCTGCGAGTCCACCAGGACTAAAGGCCGAGTTGAGTCGTCCGTTGTGGTGGTCACCGTCGTGCCAGCAACGCCGTTTCTCTGACCCGCCACCGTAGATGAGGAAACAACCATGGAATCAGAGCTCGAGCATTTTAACCGCTTGTTGGCATTCGTATCCCCGCCTTGGTTCGACGAAGAAGACGAATCGGCCGCGAATTGATTCATAATCGCGTCACCGGGGATAGCTTTGAGGTCGTACTCGGCAGCAGAGGACGGGGGATTAAGATCGGAGAGCATCGAGTCAAGCCACGTGTAAAGCTCCGATGGGTTGTAGTGTACGGTCTCCGTCGCGAGCTGAGAAAGATCGTCTTCCCGAACGTTTGACATCATCACTTCAAGCTGCTCAAGCTTCTGAGCAACCTCCGCCATTTCCGACGACTGCACCTTGTAACCAAGCACGGCCAAAAGCTCATCCATGCCGTTACAGTCGTCTTCTTCCTTCATCGTCTTGTCTCCCTGAATAAGATGACTTTGATCTCTCTTCATGATGTTTTTTTGGGTTACTCAGATCGATCTGAAAAACCTTCCTTCAATGTCGGATCTAGGTATGCTTTTTTTCTGTTTGAGGTTGAAGAATCTTTGGTATTGGGTGATGCTACTACCACTTCCTATTATCACAACAAAGAAATTGTGAAAAGAGAGAGAGAGGTCACCAAAAAAACATACTTTAAAATATATTAAAAAAATAATAATTATTGAGAAGGAAAAAGAAAAAGGCTCGTGATGTGGGCTCGATGTCCGATGAATCATGGATCAGAGGGCTAACAGCAACATCTACAGCTCAAAGAGATAAGGATGAAAACACACACCAAAATTAGTAGTATTATAACTATATACAGTTTCTCTTTTCTTTTTGGCATTGCAACAATGTGTTTTTTGCTCTTGTGCTAAATCATATAGAAGTAATAGAAGTTAAAAACTTTAGAGTTTGGATGGTCCATACAACATTGACAACTACAGAGATTGTCATACGATTAGTGCTACATTTTACTTTATGCCGCTTTTTAATAGTTTTGGTGTGTTGGGTTTCTATGATTGTATCTTTTTTATCTATAATACTAGTACAATCTTTATACAATAAAGTATGTAAATACCGATATATTACTATATTTGATTTTAATCATTTCTATTACTTATTAAAATAAGTGAACTTTTTGTATTGAAAAGAAACCAACCCATTATTAAAAAAAAATGTAGCAGTAGAAATAAAAACATCTACTCATGTATTAAGAAAAAACAAACATCATTATTAAAAATGTAAGAAAACCTTCTTCAGATATAAAACTTGGGAAAAAAATGTCAAATTTATTCTTTGTCCAAAAATTTGTTAACTTCAGTTTACTTTTTCCCGTAAAGTTTCTTAAGAAAATTCAAAAGAAAAATGTTTCTAGCATTAGAAAGAAAATTCTTTAAAAAATACAGGAGACTTTATATTGGTTCTTTTTGATGAAGAACTGAAGAAGCTTTCCAAGACGCATAATTAAAAACACATTTGAAAGCTGAACTGAGTTCATTATACTGTTTTAGTAGTGCCTAGCTTCCTTTGTGTAATAATGTAGCCATGTTTCGAGGTAGGGGGTAGAAAAAGTAAACAGCATATGTATTTTGCAAATATCATATTGTTTACTTTAATCTTAAATAAATCCGGTAATTTAAGCAATTCCATCCTTTTTGTCAAATTTTTATACGCTCCGTAAGATTTTTGGTTCAATTTTTATAAAACCAGTAGTCGAAGAAATTTGCATTTTGTAGATAAAGCGTTTAATATCGGGAAAATCGGAGCTGGTAGCATGTGATCGCTCCACGTGTAAGTGGGTCCCACATGCCATTGACGCGAATAGCATTCACGAACTAACCGTACCTCATTGGGACAGTGGTCCCTACAATCCATGTGATTCTTACACGTGTCCTGTCTTTGATTCGGTAGGTCCCGAGACCATTCTCACCATTGACGGCCGTCGTATGGACCATCCGCTCAATGGTTAGTTTACATGTTCGACCAGAAAAAAAAAAAGGTTCGGTTACGTCATTTTCTCAAAAAAAAAAAAATTCTAATGATTTTGTTTTTGTTTATTGAAGATCTTTTCGAAAGAGTATATATAGACATATAAGCGCTATAGATTGTTAGAATCCATGAACATTTTCTCAACTTTTCATATTGAGTTTATTTGTTTACTTTTGCTACTTCACATGGATTTTTTTTTGCAATGCATATTACTGTATGAATTTGGCGACGAAAAATATGCTCAATCAATACGTAGCTTTCAAAAGACACTGCTTTTAACAACAGTAATCTAGAACTCATTGGTCGTAGTAGCTGAAAAAAAAAATCTATGCATTCTATGCCGAAAAACATCGGAAAAATTATATCTCCAAAAAATACTTACCGAAATCTTCGATTCTCCGAAGAAAAATCATGTATCCTTTTTTTTTAAGCATTCCATTAAAATGTTCTTGCTGATTAGTAAAAACTTTAATGGAATGCAATCAAGTGTTCTTGCCGATTAGTTAACCATAAAGCCCTTTAACAAAAAGATTAGTTAACCATAAAAAAAAGGGTGTGCACTCATTGATTCCTTTCTTTTATTCATAGTAGAAGACAATAGATGAAAATGCGCTGTCATGTCATGAAAATTTAGTGTGCGATTTTATTGAAAATCAGAAGTATAAGAACCCACGATACATACGCGGTACATGTAATCATAAATACACCAACACGAAAGTGTTGGACCAAATAATGTGAATTGCATGCCACTCATAGATGTTTAGGGCATTCTACAAATTTGCATTTGCATGAATATCAAAATCATAATCACTCATTTTCTCCTTTCCTCCACTGGTTAACATTTAGTTGCAAAGCTAATTAATAAGTAGTTATCTAGGAACAAAGAAAGTACATACATTTCAGAAAAAGATTTGGTTAGGTTTAGCCTATTTAGGAAAATGAAGGATAATGTAATTTTTTTTATAAAGTATAAGAGGATAAAGTCGGAATGGGCTGATGGAAGAGTCTGTAGATGAATCAGAGGCTTCCATAATTCCATTTATTCGTAAAATCACCCTTTAATAAATAACTTTTGTGAGTAGGCGCGTGAGGAGTAAGAACCAGTTAAGTCGTGTGGTTAAATGAAGTTAAAGACAGCCTGGACATTACAAACATGTCGCCCAAGCATGAAAGTTAGCGTTTCTGCTGTTACAATCGCCTCGATCCTGTAAGTGAAGCGTACGGTTAATCGTGGTCCATCCACGTGGCTCTCCTACCAGTGTCATTCAGCTTAACGATAAAAAAAACACATCCCAAACATTTTGTAATTATATTTTTTCTTTTTTGAGGCAACATTTTGTAAATGTGTAAAACTATAAAACCCTTTCACTATTTTCTCAAATTATAGTAATTTTTGAAGAGATGATAATACTTTTGTATATTAAATAATACTTATGTTTTATTTTTAGATCGGAAGATTTCTTATCTTTCACTTTCTCCAGAATGTATGATGTTTTAGATGTTTCACAGATATTAAGAAAACAATGATTATTTATTTTTTTTAAATATTTTTTGTTTATTTATTAATTTAATACTAATTTTTTATACTTTTTATTTAAAAAGTTATCTTGAAAACAGAAATATATTAAATATAATATAGAAAATTAATCTTTGTGAAACAAAATAAAAAACCCAAAACATCATACAATATAAAACGGAGAAAGTATAAAATAGCCAAGATTCTGAAGTTCTTAATTAACTCGTGTGTTTTTTTATATTTTACACACACAAAAATAACCAGAAATAATGAAATGACCAAACGAATAATCCGGGTAGCAAAATAAAACATGATAGTATCAATTAGTTACCCCTGCTCAATTAATCTTTTGATACGCTGAAATTATTAAATAACGATACATGTGATGAAATTCGCATTAACTTAGATTTTAGTTTTAGGCTCACGAGACAAGTAAAAAAAAATTACTGAACAGTGTAGAGAGAGGAAGATTTGGGCATCCATCCACACCACACCTAAACTCTAATTCTTCTAACATTATGATTTGTGAACATAGTTTTTGGATACGCTTTTTATGGTTTCGTAATTTACTGATGCGTTGGATGAGAGACTACAGATGAATTGAAGACGTTAGGCAGATAATTAGTTACATTTTAAAATTAAAAGATAACAGTACAGTTTGATACAGAGCCGGCAAATCTGGAAAATGGACTGACACAAGGAGTCGTGCGATGTCCTTGGGGTGGGAGAATATAAAAACATAAATGGTGTGAGACCCATACGCACGTGTCCCTACATCGAATACCACAGATACTCTCGCTTCGTTTTTATTGTTATTTCTGATATTTACCAGATAATCATGAATCTCTCTACAGACTTCGACCATATGTACTCTGCCCATGCCCATGTGAAGTTCACACTTGCATCATGATGTCAGATTTTAGAATTACGGCTCTAATGGCAAGCTAGCTTGTGAAATGGCAATATACCCATATTAGTTTTTTTTATTTCATTTTAATGTAAAAAAAAAAGATAATTACACTAGTCAGTTAACTTTGCAATTTCGTTTGATTCAGTTTAAGTTTTTTCATTTAAAATCTATTTCGATTTATTTTGTTACGACTTACGATTTATGTTGAACATTTAAATTATAATACTAATATATTATAACGCACAAATAAATGCATATTAACGAGTAAACTATTGTATCGTAGCGCGGTAAAATACTCTTGATAATAGTATTAATGTTATATATCTTCTCGATGCAAGTACACATTGCAGGGGAGGAGGGAAAGAGAAGAAAGAACATTTTGCTTTCGTCGGCGGCTGATCACGTGATGAATAGGAACGAATTGCCCTTGTTTTTATCCCACTCAACCATTTAATTACATAGAAACAACCGCATGCTTATGCAAGTACGTATGTACGTACTCCCCCTTTCTTCCAACGACGTGGGTTTCATCCTTAACCATTCCTAAACCTATTATTTTATCCTTTTCCCTAAACCTATTTGTTGTTTAATGAATTTAAAAAAATACTTCATATGTCATTAACCAAAAAACTAATACATATCTCCGAGTACAATACAAGTATAAGTCGTTTTACGTTTCATGCATGTTGTTCGTTCAAAGATGGATCATGCATGCGGATAAGAAAGGAAAGAGGTTATAACCAGTCACAATTGTCATCGTTTGAGATGGGCCCTGGGCCTGGGCACCTCTACATTACCTACCCACTTGGGGCGGGTATGGGTGATGGTATCATTAAACCACAGTTTTTCTTCATCGTCTGGAATCAACCCGGTTCTTATCTTCATCTTAGAGTCTCAAAGATTTCTGCTTCAGACATTGAAGATGAAGTGCAAACTAGCAGAGTTGGGATCAAAAGCATTTAGAGCTTGATGGGCTCGTTGGTTGCAGACGACCCATTGGACTAATCTTGGCCCACTATATATTATATCTAAACAAACGTAGGAAAAGAATATGGTGACAAGTGACAACACACTTGCACTGATTTGGTAATGGTTATCTACGAGTTTGCCTAATTTCAAACAACCATTCTGTGTGACTATATAACAACCCAATCAATTAACGTAGGAGACTAGGAGGAGAATATGTTGACATCTACATCCACTCGGCTATGTTATCTTATACTAACTAACAAGAAAACGAAGAATAAATTAATATTGAATCTTTTCCTTTTTGTCAACAGACTAATATTGAATCAACCAATCGAAAATGTCAATGGGAGTATTAATTAATATAACGAGAGCTGCACTGCACATATGACTATGTTTCTGTCCCCCACCAGTTTTGGTGGCGATAGCTTTTCCACGACTTCTTTAAGTACCCCATAAAAGAAACTTTTGCTTTTGAAAAAGACACCCCACTTTCATTGTACTTTTTTTTTGGTATTGATCATGATATATGATCGCTGTTTAACGAGTACAAATACCGGAATAAATAAATTGATATAGTGAAGTAAATTTAAAAAATCAATGAAATGCTACGATATTGTTTAATAACTTCCACAAAACGTATGAATTGATTACCACGGATTAAAACTCACAAATTTTAACAGTAAAAAATTTTGTCTACTTTAATAGGCGTGAACATGCGTTGGAAACCATTTTTTTTTTGTACTAAGCAACGTAAATCTGCAGGTTGGAAAAAAAATTAATGAAAAGATATATGGTACAATGTTGTTTAAGAAGCTATTACGATACATACCGAATAAGAAACATTTGGTGGAAAATATCAGCACAATTGTATAGCATCGATAAGATTTATGGTGTTAACGTTTTGATAAGATTACTTCGGTTAGTTTAAAGCTACAATAATATTTGCAAAATAAAAACAAAGTTAAATCCACAAATTCTACAATTTTAGTATATAAGTCATGGAGACGTAGTCATGTGCTTTATGAATGATGAATTTCTGACCATCTAAAAATAGAGAGGGGGACAATTCGATTCAAAGTCGAGTCTTGTTAGTCTTCCTTTGCGTCTAAATTAATTAAGAATCAATTTTTCTGAAAGTCATAAACTGATACGTCAAGGACGAAAAATGAATAATCATAAACATTATCAATTCGAATAGAGATACAAAACGACGCAGAAAAGAGTGTAGTATAAGAGAATCAGAAGACAGACAGTTTGAAGAAGAAGAACAAAAAAAAAAAGGATCAGAAAATAAATGGAACGATAGTAAAATCCAAGATTTCGCAGTTTCTCGAAAACAATTATAATAGTCGAATAAGGAAAAAAATATAACATGTGACGAATCCGATCTTTTCCCTTGTTTTGCTCCTTGTTTCCTCACTCTCTGTGCCATGAGATTTTTCTCAGAGGTTCTCTCGGGATAAAGAAGAACATCTGAGAAGATTCGAGAGAGAGAGAGAGAGATCTGAACTTTGTATCCGATGGCATTGCGAAGAGCTTATGGAGCCCTAAAAGACACCACCAAAGTCGGCCTCGTCCGAGTCAACAGCGATTACGCCGTACGCGCTTTTCGATTGTGTTTTCAATACTATTCAGCATTTCGATCGAATTTGTTATGATCTCTTCAGTCACCGGAAGTAAAATCTCTCACCAGATTTCGGGTTTTGGTCTTTGGGTGATTTGCATAATTTCAGGCTATAGATGTTGCCATAGTCAAAGCTACTAACCATGTCGAGTGTCCTCCCAAAGACCGGCATCTCAGGAGTAAGTGATTGTTTCCATTTTGATTCTCTTATTTTTTTTCACGTCTGATGAATTCTTAGATCTTATTTGTTGATTGTTTCCTTCTCTTCTTCGGGGAACTGTTACAGAGATTTTCGTTGCAACATCAGCAACTCGGCCTCGAGCAGATGTTGCTTACTGCATTCACACTCTCTCCAGGCGATTGCATAAAACCAGAAATTGGACGGTATTGATTCACCTTGTGATCTCAACTTTTTTAGAGAAATAAGAAAACGGTTCTAGTCATTCGATTATGTGTGTTATCAGATCAATTATGTCGTCAGGCGTTGTTTGAAATTGATGCTGGATGATGGTCTATGCATAGCGATGATTGTGTTCCTCAAATATTTCGTTACTCGTTTCATGTGTGTGTATTGCTTGCTTCAACAGGTTGCTCTAAAATCACTGCTTGTTCTACACCGGCTTCTGAGGGAGGGCGATCCCACATTTAGAGAGGAGCTATTGAATTTTTCCAAGAAAGGACGCTTCCTGCAGCTTTCTAATTTCAAGGATGACTCTAGCTCGACCGGTGAGTACTTACACATTCATGATCATGGCCTATGTGTTGTGCATCAAAATGTGGTTCCTTTTGGAGAGAGTTAACGCTGATTGGATATTTGCTTTCTGCCTCTCGCAGCCTGGGATTGTTCAGCGTGGGTACGCGCCTATGCATTATTCATCGAGGAACGGCTTGAATGCTTCAGAGTTCTGAAATACGACATTGAGGCTGAACGTCTTCCTAAAGTGTCCCCAGGGCAGGAGAAGGTATCAAATTTTTGCGTTTAATTGGTTTTGTTGGCCTCGCGTATCTCCTTTCCTCTCTGAGATGGCATTCGATTTTGGAAATAAATTGCTAGGGGTATAGCAAAACAAGGGATCTAGATTCTGAAAAGCTCTTGGATCAGCTACCATCTTTACAGCAGCTTCTGCATCGTCTCATTGGTTGTAAGGTGCTTTTTTGATGTCATCTCTTGAATTGTGCACTATTATTCTGTATATCCCATACCATTTTCCATTGTGAGATTGTGTTGGAGCAGCTTTCTTTGACGAATGAACTGATTTTGCTATTTCGACTTTTTTCAGCCTGAAGGTTCTGCTAAAAGCAATCATATCATACAGTATGCACTCGCTCTGGTACGTTAGACTAAACCCGGGCATGTGTCTTTGTGCCGTATCAAATATTTTCTATCCGGAATGAACAACTGGAGTTAATTTCTGAGATGTTTCGAGAATTGTGTTTTCAGGTGTTGAAGGAGAGCTTTAAAGTGTATTGTGCCATCAATGAAGGAATTATCAATCTTGTTGAAAAGGTCGGCCCAATTTTTTGCTTTTTTCCCCAGAGTTACTCTCTCCCTTCATGTGTTTCCCTGTCTCATATGTGCATATGTTGCAGTTCTTTGAAATGCCAAGACATGAGGCCACCAAGGCCCTTGGAATATACAAGCGCGCGGGTGTGCAGGTAAAGTTGTTGCGTGATTTTCTCTGTCATTTAGGTTTCACTTAACGAGGGTTAGTCTATCGATGCAGGCTGGCAACCTTTCTGCTTTCTATGAAGTATGTAAAGGATTAGAACTTGCAAGGAATTTTCAGTTTCCTGTTTTAAGAGAGGTATCAATCAGATAAGAAGTTGTTTAAATTTCTAATGGCAGGTAACTTATTTTTTGTGACGATATAACTGTATTTTTGTTTTTTCAAGCCTCCGCAAACTTTTCTTACGACTATGGAGGAGTATATGAGAGATGCACCTCAAATGGTTGACGTCTCATCTGGGCCACTGGTATGTATTGACACATATATGGTCCTACAGAAACCATGATTGTTTCTTTTGTAGGTTATTTTCTAAAAAACTTTGTCACCATACAGCTTCTGACGTATAGGCCAGATGATGGGCTTTCTGGTGAACATGAACCATCATTGCCTTCAGATGGTACTGTTGCTCCCTCGGAGGAGACACAACCTTCTCCCCAACCTCCTGCTTCAGCAGAAACTCCACAGAATATCATTGATACAGATGATCTTTTGGTAAACATGATTGTCACAAATGATCTGGTTTTTCGATTATTTCTGTCCATGCCATTCTTCTGCCCGCTGATTTCTTTCCCTGTTACTCAGGGTCTGAACAATAATGATCCTGATCCATTAGAAATCCTGGACCAAAATGCACTTGCTTTAGCGTTAGTTTCTACTGAAGGTGGGCTTCTTAGACCACGTACTGGAGCGCTAAATTTACCTTTCTTGTTTGTCTTTGGTCGCATATCTGATTCTGTTTCTTTTTCCAGATGATTCTTCGATGTTTGGTTTTGGTCAAGCAAGAGATTTGGATGCGTTAGGATGGGAGCTTGCCTTGGTTACAACAACTAGCGAAGATAAATCCTCAGCCACGGAGAGGCAATTGGTAAGATGGCATTCTTGTGTTATTGATAATACTGGCATGCATTCAATTATTTGCCATAATCCTGTTAACAAAATGCCTAGCTTGGGGCTTGTAAGATGAATGTTGTGGCTTCTTAGTTGTGACCATTTTTTTTTTGTCGTCTGCAACAAATGCAAGGCGGGTGGCTTAGACACGCTCACCCTGAACGGCTTATATGACGATGGGGCCGCTCAACAGCCAGCTTACGGCGCTCCAGCTCCCAATCCCTTTGAGGTCCAAGACCCGTTTGCGTTGCCTGACAGCGTTCCACCGTCTTCAGCTGAAACCAACCCATTCGGCCCCTTCCAGCCAACAACCTATCAGCAGCCGCTGCTTCAGGCTGCTCCAAGCGTTGCGAATCCTTTTGGTGATTTTGAGGAATTCCCAGTAATCGCGGTTTCAGAACCGCAAAAGTCCACCGGTTTTGAGGAATTTCCCGTAGTTGCGGTTTCAGAACCGCAAAAGACCACCGGTTTTGGAGAATTTCCAGTAGTTGCAGTTTCAGAACCGGAAAAGGCCACCGGTTTTGGGGAATTCCCGGTTAACGCTGGTGCTCATCAGCAATATAATAGCAACCCTTTCGGCGGCACTGGCCTCTTGTGATCGCTTTATTATTGCCTTGTGATTTTGAATGTAATGTTCCTATGAGGTTATTTGGGTCGATGAGATTAAAAGGAACCATACTTGTAAAATGAGTTTGATACAAGCAAAAAGAAACTAGTTGACATACACTTAAGAGAGTGATTACAGGCAGAATTTCCTTAAGACACATAAAGAAAAATTAGTCGCAGCATTTTGACATTAACAGCAAAAAGTAAAATCAAAATGAAAAGTGGAGAGGAAAAAAACGAACGAGAGTGACATTACTAACTGTAAGCGACTCAATCCCGTTAAGACTACTACACAATTAGAAGACTTGTGCTTCTTCTTCTTCTCTCAGCTAAAACCATTGTTCTGTCGTTTTGTTCAACTGTGAAAACTTTCTCCTCTTTCACAGTCCCTAATGTTATCACCTTCAAGCTTTGATTTTCTTGCTGGTACTGCAACTTGGGCATTTGTAATGTTCGATGTGCTCAGACTTTGCAGGGGTGTAGTAGAGATTGTTACTATTGCAGCTATCATAATGGTCACTGTAGCTTTTCCCAAACATGTGTGAAAGCTAAATTAACACCGATCAGTGACCAGAAAAAGGGATCTTACGTCTCATTTTTACCAAAGTAGAATGCAACAGAGATAAGCCATGAATCACTGTGAACTGCAACCAAAGGAATCCAGTCTTTTTCCGGCATGCCGTCGCTTGCAAAGTTGATGCCTGAAGCTGGTTCAGGAAACTCGGTAGGGACCTCCTCAACGGGAAGATTAACCTCCCGTGACCCATTCGTAAGTGTCCATAAGACACACTTCTCTTGATACAATCAAAAGAGATATACAATAAGAAGAGAGACCACACAGAGAACTAACTTCATCTTACCTACACACATGTAATGAACTCACAAACACTTAAAAGTCTCCAACCTGTCAAACAATCAGGAAACAAAAAAACTAGTCCAAGGAGGAGATAAGTAAAACTTTATTTATTTTTAATACGAACTGTGTGTTTGGTTTTACTTTTAGATAGTTGTCTCTGCTACATTCAAATAGGTATAGGTTTATCCGGTTTCCTTGTCCTGATCATCTGGTTTCGTTGTTCAACAAGAACACGAGCTTCGTCTGCCTGAGAGTTTGAAGCTGATTTTAGCTCTCCGAATTAGGTTATTTCTTTCTATCTGAGATGGGTAATTGCTTAGCTTCATCAGCAAAAGTGGATAGTGGCAGCCATAGCCCACATGCTAATTCTGGTAAGTAGTTCCTCTCAAGCCTTCATTGCTTTTATCAACAACTCAAAGAAGCCTAACTTGCTTATCATCAATTCCAACCGTCACATTCCCATTTGCGCCGACCTGACGAGGTTCTATGATAGGATTTAGCTATCGTAAACACTCAAGAGAAAGAGAAAACAATTGTATTGAATGGAATTGTCTTTCGAATTACAGAGTAAATCCGGTCACACACGACCTGATCACTAATCACACACGATCAGGAGAATGCAGATAAGCAAATTCTATATACATTGTAATTTTCTGGATAAAGAGAAGAAACAATCTCTCCAAATATATTTATAATTCTTTATTTGCCAACTCAGCTGCCACCTCAGCTGATGACATTTTATCAACTCGTCTTTGACTTCCTTCTGGAAATTCTTCATTGAGTAGTTTCAATTGTTTCTTTATATCTCATTTTGTTGTTTCTTTTTTCAGCTTCTGCTTCATGATATCTCTTCTTGGTCTCAGATTTAGCCATGGTGTGTCTTCTTCTGACCAAACCTTGCACAAGGGCTTGAAATCGGATGATATCAGTAAGAATTTTAACCAATGGCCTACGATTCTTAAACAAAAACAATTGTATGGTCAATAATGTTTTGTTTCAATAATATTCTGCATTACCAAATCATCAATATCATATACTTAAAGAACATATATTTTCCTTCTGGGATTTTGTTGAAGTGGAATGGCTTTGATTCTTAAATCGAGTCTCCTGAAACTGAAACTTCATCATCATTACCGAACACATAATCATATATGTGTTTCAAAATTAAGTAAAGAATTACCTTCGTCAATGTTTCGTTTGAATATTATTCTACGTTTTATCAAAAAAAAAAATTAAATCATCAATGTTATATGTTTAAAAAACATACATTTTTCTTCAAGGATTTTGTTGAAGTAGAATGGTTTTGATTCTCAAATGGAGTTCCCTGAAACTGAAACTTCATCATCATCACCAAACACACAATTATATATGTGTTTCAAAATTAAGTAAAGAAATACATTTGCCAATGTTTCGTTTGAATATTATTTTACATTTTATTAAAAAATTTAAATTAATAATATTATACACTTTAAAAACATACATTTTCCTTATGCGATTTTAAGTTTTTATACTAGTATAATAGACAATTATCTTTTTTGGATAAATAAGAATTTCTAGTTTCTTGTTTCAAAAGAGGTATCAATCAGATAAGAACTTGTTTAATTTTTTCACAACTTTTCCATAAAATTATAGACTACTATATATATAAACAAATATTTTTTTGAGAAAATTTGAAAACATATTTTTTAAAGAGATTATATTTTGAAAACTACACTATTATTCATTTTTGTGAACTTTAATGAAATGTATAAATTATAGTATATTACAGATTTTTATACTAGTATATATATAAACAAATATCTTTTTTTAGGTAAACATCTAAACTTTTTAATTTCAAGGATGACTCTAGCTCGATCGGTGAGTCTTTACTGCCTACATTCATGATCATGGGCCTATGTGTTCTGCAGAAAAATGTGGTTCCTTCTAGGTTTCTAGAGAGCGTTAACGCTGATTGGTTATGTTATTTTTGAGTTATATAAACTCCTGTAGAGAAAAAGACTTGGAGTGAGTATATAAATGTAAAATTGTTCTCTCTTTGGTAGAGAAAGAAAGAAATAATTTTTGAATGCGATTTTGCTTTGTATGATGTGGTAGTCTATCTGTCGTTTTTTGTGGTGGTAGTATAGTAGTATCCATTTAGACTAAGCCACGTGGGATTTCGAACGAGACGTAAACATCAAATTATTTGGCCAATTACGCAATTGTTGTCTCAAAGGAGTAAGTAAAACCGAAATTCAGGGGTCATTCCGTCTTTCGTTAAAAGGTCAGAAGAACTTTTGTCCACGTCAGTAATCCTGCAGGATAAAAAGTGTATGTATATACATTCACAGCCGTTCGATCTGTCCTTATGATCGAAAACCCTAATCGTCCAATGAAACTCATCGACTTAATCGATTTTTCTTATTGAACATTCGACCCGTATATGATGATGATGAGGAAAACCACTTTCCCAATCGCTTTTTAAAAACCCTCCGAACCCTGATTCTCTCCTTCATCCTCATCAAGCCACACTTCTCTCTCTCTCTCTCTCTCTGCGAGTTTACGCTTTCACATGGCGGTCAATCTTCACCATGGCTCAACGACGAATCAGCATTCATCAGAATCAAGGAGTCGGCCTGAACAGCCGTGGTTTTCTCTCCCGCCATATCCTCGGGTAAAATCTTTCAAACCCCTCTTCAGGTTTTCAAACTATGTTCTGAATTTTAATTTGACTCGATGGGTTATCATGCGTTTTGCGTTTAGTTGATTATGGAAGCAATTGAGTCCATAAACGATAAGTACGGCTGCAACAGAACGAGGATCGAAAAGCACATCGAGTCAACTCAGCAAATCATGCCGCCTTCTCAATCGACGCTGATCAACTACCATCTCAAACGGATGAAAAATTCCGGTCAGCTTCTCTTGGTCAGAAACAATTACATGAAACCAGGTTCAGATCCTCCGCCCAAGCGTGGTCGCGGCCGTCCTCCGAAGGAGAAAACTCTGGCGGATTCCCCTGCTTCTACCGTCCCCGCAGATCCGCCTAGATCTCGCGGTCGTCCGCCTAAGCCGAGAGATCCATCGATTCAGCCCAAGGAACAGATCACCAGTGGATCCGGAAGACCACGTGGACGACCACGGAAGAAACCGATAACAGAATCGGAGACGGTTTCAGAGGGTGCTGTGCCGGCGCCGGAACCGGCAGCTCAGTCTACCGGTGTGTGTCATGTTATGTCAAATTTAGATCTCTCTGAAGTTTGAACTTTGAACAGGCGTTCCTTTTAGACAAATGTCTAATTTTGTAAGAAGAAATAAATAATCTTTAAGCCTTAAGTACACTAATTATATGTTGTAGTTAGGAGACGAATTAATCGCGCGGGAGTTGAAAATTTCAATGGGGGATTCAAGTAGAAATTTGTGAACTTGTGAATTTAAATGGATGTAGTAACTAATACTGTCAAACTGGATTGTAAAATAGGAACTCTGAATGGAGTGTGCAAGCTTTTTGGTCTATTGGTTGATTAAAAGATTCGAAATCTTATATTTTTACACCAAAACTAACATTCAGTTACCATGTATATCCAAACTTATCAGAAATTTAGTACGATGTTGACAGAATCATTTGTTGTGGTCTTATGTAAGTAAAAAGTTATTGTGAACAATGTGACAGTGTTAGTGAAAATGTTCATGGATTAGTATATTGTGTTTAAAGCTATCGGTTGTGAAATCTTCCGCAAAATAGTTTATTTAGTTGCATGTGTATAATGCAAACAAAAATGTATCACTCCATGAAATTTTCACAAGTATAACTGGTTTCTATTAGTCGGCACCATTCATTCCAAAAAACACACACACATTGTGAAATTGTACATTGGCATGTCCGTGAACAAACAAGCCAAGACCTTGTTTTCCTAAAGATTTTAAGTGGGGCCACAAATAGACAAACTCAGGGGTCAAAAGTTACAATCAGATGTTCTAATCATCTCACGGGTTTCAATTCCCGAAGATATGGCCAAATTCATCATTTCCCATTGTAACCAAAATTCATCAAACCCCAGCTACTCGAACCTATGTCTAATATTCAAATCATTTCATCAAAACCATCTATAGTTGATCTCCATCTCTCGTAATTTTTTAATACACAAATGTAAACACATATATGACTTATACAGTTACAAGCTTAGCTGAACGTATAATTAGAACACACAAACTCAGAGTTACAACTCAGTAAACTTGATTTCAGAGCCTTGAAAAAGAAAAAGATAAAACTAAGCACACTTACATATATTATAGTTATATACATGAACTTATAACTTCATATCAAGGCCTAGTGCTAGGCTCCATTATTGGCGTACGTGTTAACCAGAGCAAGCGCATTACTCGTGAACCTCTTGACGTCGGCGACTCTCTCGCAAACTGCTGTTTTCGTCTCTCCGTCTTCCATCTCCTCCGTCATCCCATCGGTACACGTCTCCTCGTCCGTCAACGCCGCGCTCATCCACGTCTGCACGTTACTCATCTGAAACCTAAACGTTGGAGCTCCGGGACGACGGTGGTTCATCTCTCGGAGCTGCTGGAGTGAGCCACGCATCTGCTCCACGGCGTCTCCCACGTTGGATACGCAATCGTGGACGGCTGCGGAGGCCGAGGCGGTGGCGCGTGACAGTTTGGAGAGGTAGGCCGCTGTGGATTTTGCGCGGGAAAGGGAGACGCCGATTGCGAGTTTAGCAAGCCTCGCCGGATTATCTTGCACGGCGGAGGCGTAGCCAGATAGTGACGTGAAACACACGTCTGGGTAGAGCGTTTCGTTGCAGCTCGTACGGATGAAATCTAGGTCGCTGGTTGGTGTTGGTCCCGGTGTGAAACGGACGGCTGAGATTGTCCGGAAAATGAAGAGTAAGGTGGCTAAGTGGAGGAGAAACGCCGTCGTATAAAGCTGGCTCCCCATGATTTTAAATATTTTTAACCTGATTTGTTTTACCGTTTTGGGAGTTTAACATGAGAGAGATTTGGAGGGTTTATGTAGGCATTGAGGAGTGGAGAGATTTTACATGTTTGCCCATACAATGCTCATTATAATCACATTATTTGCCACTAATCATTTTGTCTGGTGTATTTTTATTCATGGCCGCTTGTGTGTAAATGAAGGCTTGGTAGTTTCAACTCTTAGCCGTACCTTAAAAGAAACCGCATACTTTTAGGTTTTTAAAGTAAATAATGAGATCTTTTTTTTTTGTGGATGGTACTTTTATCAGCTTCAAATGTTATTTAAAAGACTTCAAATCGTAGCATGATGGTAGAAGAGTCGAGGGCACAGCGTCAATTCACAACTTTTTCATATTTATTTGATCGGCTGTTTTGAATTTACTCCTCAGATTTTTCATCCCGATTCTTCCTTATATATAAACGAAAGACAAGTGTTTTTAGCTTTTTATTGATGTTTACAATCAGAGAAACAAAATTAAACTATGATTGGTATGGCATACATTTGTATTTGTTATACATGTGTGAAATTTATATATTTGATAAAAGATTTAGATGTTATATTTAACACGTGAGCATAAAACACAATTGTTATATAGCTTATAATAAAAGTAAACTATGGGTTTTGCAACTCGCAAGTGAGACTTTGAATGGACACAACCAGTTGCAATCTCGACCACGACAGAATCGTGCGGTGAATATTATGGTGACGGGACTTAGCAAAATTACGGATGGAATATGTGGAGATTCGCCTACCCTCATTGTTTATGCCTCTATATTAAATGAATTATCCGAGAAAGAAATATCTGCACGCGTTATTATTATTAACGTTCTTTTCTAAAAATCTCCAACTTAAATTATATTAGCGTCTTAAGTTTTTTTTGTAGTGGATACCTTTTGATTTTACTCAATTTGGTGTTGGTTAGGATTTATGACGCAAACATATAGGACTCGGATTATTGAGGTTTTTATTCTTACTTTGATCATAGAGAAGATACTACCGATTCGATAATAGAACTTTCGAAAAACATTAAAAACTGTTGGCATTATATATATATAGAAAAAAAAGAATCTGCCGTTTCAGTTTTATGCTAGATTTATATGTATAGGAATGAAAAAATGATGTCATGATCTACTTAACAATCGATCCACACTATACTTGTTAGGAAGAAAAGTCCACTTAAAATGCCACTTTTGGAAAAAGAGTGTGTATACAATATAGTGGGGAGGTAGCCGACTTAGTATATTATATAATATGTATATGCATGATTTGATTGGTATTATTTGTATAGCTCCACGACATATATATACATTCCCCCTTATTCGATAAGGTTTTTGCTACTTTGAAAACGGAGTTCTTTCAGGCTCTGAACCTGTTTAAGATAGAGCACAAGTCTCGTGGAGAAAAAAGCATGTTAAGCCAATGCAAAAACTCCCAAAAAATGCAATGAAGTATTCTGTATTCAAAGTAAACGCATAAACCGTGGTCGTGGTCCACAGTACTAGAGATCTAGCGAGCAACTGTTTCTTTGGCTATTCCCCTAATTTTTTAAGCTTCGATGTTTTAAAAAGGAGAAAAAACTATTCAATAAGAGATTGAAATGTGTACGTAGTAGTACATAGTTGGTGGTAGAGTGGCGGTATAAAACTTTGTACTACCATTATTTTGACACATCTCTTTCCAAAATTCCAATACACTTATCTGATTCTCTCTAGTGGTTCTTCTTTCTCTCTCTCTCTACTCAAATTTCCTCTCCGATTATTTTGCCAATTTCATTATTGATTTGGTGACAATACAGAAACGATTTCGAATTCCACGAATAATAACAGCATCAGGGCCCAAAATATGCATATTAGGCCTATTAATACTCTGAGGCCCATTAGCATCAACACTTAGTTTATGGGAGCAAAGGCTTTTTTTTTTTTCTTCAGCTTGATGCCAAATATAAGTGATGATTCTTTTTTGGGTTTTGTTGGATACTTTTATTCACAAATGGGGCCTGCCTCTAATGCCCCATCATTATCAGGCAGATCCAAGATTCATTTGAAATTTATATGGCGGCTCACTAAACGAATTTGATCATTTTATTCTACATTTTCACTGATTTTCCACGTCATAACAAATTGTGGAACCTTTATATATAGTCTGAAAAATGCCAAGGACGACTTCACTAACACACTCGCAGTCAACATGTCTGGGAGGGATTTTTTTTAAGATTTTGTTGTAAGCTAAATTGATGAAAAACTGTAAATAATTTTACTGTAGTATAGTTGTTTGGTAAAAGTAAAACCTTTGCCAAGCATGCCCATAAAAAAAACACTGAGCTAGTAAATATGTGGTCCATGTTTAATAATGATTGACAATGACGGTGATACTTACAGCTGGCCATTTAATTATCCGATTGAAACCTCCACTTCCTTCATATTCGTATGGTGCGTTCACCACTCAACTCACACTTTCTTTTTTTCTTCTCAATCCAAAATATTTAATTATACGGGAAAAATACCAAATAGATAGAAATTCGATTTGAGATATACTACAACACACACCATACACATAAACTTATATATCTAATTTTGAATTTATATAAACTAATTGATATAAACGATCGTTTTGGCTGTAGAAAACAAAGAGAGAAAGAAACGACTTTTAAATTTATAAATGTAAACGATCAGTCCACGAACCGTGAAAACTTGGTATTATACGTCCCTGAGACTTGAAAGAATTGTATCCTTCAGTATCCTCAAAAGATTAACTTCGCATATATACACATCACACATGCTCTAAATTTTAAGCATACCGTAGATTATATGTTACAGAAATGATTAAAACATCGTTTCAACACGTAAAGAAGCCTCAGAATTAGGCACGTAGAGAAAGGCAACGTGTATACCCCTTTTGTATTCTTACCATTTTTGTTTTCTTACATAGTAAAACCGAAAATAATATCATCCTCATAGATATCATCATCACTACTCACTAGGCGTATATAACAATAGCTCTCAAGTTTTTTCAATTTTATATCCTTTGGTGGGTAAGATTAACAGGGCGCGACGAGTGATGGAAGTTCAAGGTGTGCATGACGGCAAACCTCAAGCTGACGGCGAATGGTCCACCGGTTTCTGTGATTGCTTCTCGGATTGCTCCAACTGTAAATTATTCTTTTCACTTTTCAATAAATTTCAAATCCTGTAGACATTCTCGAAGTTTTATTCTGCACAAATCAATACATATATATATATATATATACGCGATCCATAGTATCTCACATAGATTTATTAGTTTTGTGCTATACCTTTGTCAAAATTTTCGTTTACAAATTTCTATATTTGAGACCAAAATTGATTATCTTCTGAAAACAAAATAAAAATAATGAATATTGAGGTTTAATTGTTGCAGGTTGTATAACATTTTGGTGTCCTTGCGTTACGTTTGGCCAAATTGCCGAGATTGTTGACCGAGGTTCCTCGTGTGAGTTTTCTAATCTCATATCAAATTGTTAACCGGAACGAAACCTAAATCGGTTTGGTTCGAATAATTAACTGAAAAACAATTTCAGCATGCGGTACGACCGGTGCGTTGTACGTTTTACTGGCGGCACTCACGGGTTGTGGATGCATTTACTCGTGCTTTTACAGAACCAAGATGAGAAGACAATATAATCTTAAGGGTAGCGAATGTGGAGATTGTCTCAAACATTTCTTTTGTGAGCTTTGTGCCTTAACGCAAGCCTATCGCGAGCTCCACAACCGCGGTTTTGATGTACCCCTCGGTATTATTCTATCTATTTATTATTCTTTAATTAAAAGCCTCAATATTTTTTTTTTCTGTATTATTTTGCTTTGTGGAACCCAAAACTCTGTGATTAAAAGTACCAACTAACTTGTAAGGATGGCACGGAAACGTTGAACGTCAAAGTGGCGGCGTAGCGATGGGAGCTCCGGTTGTGGAGGGCGGCATGATGAGATAAATTACATTGCCGTATGTATATGCGAATTACTTATCTTTCATTTTCTTTGAAATAATGACATTATTCGGGTTTGTGACTTTGTCTTTGTGTTTTTTGGCTCTCTTGTGTTTGCTTGTATAAAATTTATTTAATAATTGGTCATGCAGTTGTGACTTTGTTAGAATTTTAGCGAAGGCAAAAAAGCGGTCCTAGTTATATAGTTTGATTTGTTCATTGAAGTATATTAATGTTTGGGCATTGGAAAAGATACAGGATAAGTCGTGAAATTGGTTAAACTTTAGCAAAAAAAGGGAGAATTATTTAGAACAAAACAGTGAATGTTTTCTGAATTTGTAAAGCTTTTGAATCATACATCTATCTGTACACGTTCGATTTTCATCAATAATGCATAGTTGCGAGTTTATATATACGTACGAGTTTTTTCTATTGTTGACAAAAAAAAAATACGAGTTTTCTATTTTAGTATATATAGAAAAATTAGAACACTAGTTTGCAAAATGATTGGCGGAGACCTGGAAATAAGAATTATATAAACATCATATAAAATATCTTTTTAAAAAGTATTCGGTCAAGGATATGGCAATGGGAATAGTCACTTGCGTGCCATTAGACATCTCCTATATGATTTGGTCGTGGTTGTAATTTAGAGAAAATATTGATATCGTCGAGTTGAATTATTTATTGTTGATTTTAATCTATTTTTTTAAAAATGTACTTCTATAAGTCATCACATATTTGTATTGCAAATTCTAATAGTCTACTTCATAACTGTTTGGACTGTTTCTTTTACACAAACTTTCACTAGTTCTCCCACAACAAATGAAGTTTCTCCATTACTGTTGATAGTTTGTTTACAAATTTTTTTTAGATCTTTTAACAAAATATAATGAGTAATTTAGAAGAAGTTACAGATAAAGTTTTCTTTTGTGTGAAAATGATGAAATGAGTTATATATGTGTGTCAACCATCCATTACAAAATAAAATAAATTCCTTAAAAACAAAACCTAACAAGAATAGGTAAAAGTCAGGAAGATATTAAGTACTTTCAGGGTAAAACAAAGATAGGAAACTTCCCTTTATGATTTGAAAATTAAAATAGTTGAGGTCCTTGACTAATTGGAATAATGTCCTTATAAATACAAGCATCGTTTTTCGTGTTTGATACAACCTTAAACACATACTATTCCTTTCTGCTTAATATACTAATAGTTTCTCTCTCTCGATCGATCGATGGAAGCTCAACACCTTCATGCCAAGCCTCATGCTGAAGGAGAATGGTCCACAGGCTTCTGTGATTGCTTCTCCGACTGCAAAAACTGTAATAAACTGAACTCCTCTTATTTTTAATTTATTTGTACGTATCAAAAAATAGAAAGAAGTAATCTTATGGTTGTTATCAATGAACAAATCTACGGTTGATACATTTATCTATTTTCTTTATCACTTGATACTTTGTATGGGGAATAAACAACAAAAAAACTTATTATTAATCTTGGAAAAATGAATGAACAGGTTGTATCACATGCTGGTGTCCATGCATTACATTTGGCCAAGTCGCTGAGATTGTAGATCAAGGATCCACCTGTAAGTTCACTTATTATATATGCTATATAACAAGACAGAATCGTATCATTTAATTAACGAGTCGAGAAAGCAAAGCGATAGCGATCAAAAATCTGCGGTTTGAAAATTTCAGCGTGCGGTACGGCTGGAGCACTGTACGCGTTGATAACTGCAGTAACGAGTTGCGGATGTATCTACTCGTGTATCTATGGTGGAAAGATGAGAGCTCAATACAATATTAGAGGTAGCGATTGTGGAGATTGCCTTAAACATGTCTTCTGCGAGCTTTGTGCTCTCACCCAACAATACCGTGAGCTCAAGCACCGCGGTTTCGATATGAGTCTTGGTATGTATTCTATTTATACCGATTTTTGTTTTTCATTTTTCTAATTACAAGAATCGTTATTGTCATCTCAAAACATTAACACTTAATAAAAAAATAAATAATGTGGTGTTTTAGGATGGGCCGGGAACGTACAGAGGCAGCAGAACCAAGGTGTGGCGATGGGTGCTCCAGTCTACCAAGGCGGCATGACCCGCTAAGATTTATGTATTTATGCATTTTCATTACAAGTCAATGTAATAAGAAACGAGGTTTAGTCCTCTCTGCGTGTTTGTTTATGTATATGCGGCTTGTTATGAAAGTTGATTGTATTCTTATCCGGTCGAGGATATGACTATTCAACTAGTCAACTTGTGTGCCATTATATATACGTCTTTGATTTGGTTTGGTCGATATTGTAAATGCGAGGTTGAAATCGTCTACTTCAAATTAAATATTTCAATTATTATAACTTGATTATTTATTTATTTATTTATATTAAAGTTTATTTGGCTAGCCTACCTTTTCTGGACCCAAATGTCGGTGATATGTATAATAATATACCGTTCACTATTTATTCTTCAACATTATATAACCGTTTAATAATCTTGGAAGCGTAAAATGTTAAATTTTTTAACAGTTAAGTGCAGTTCGGTTTGGATTCAGTTCAATTTGGTTGGTTCGAGTCGGTTCAAATGCTTGTCGTCTCAAGTGAATTTAGTAGGAATAGAAATGACGACATAACGTGACACGTGTGCTTCCACCTTGGGCTTATATTGGGCTCAAATGTATAAATTTCAGCCTTAATTAGGCTTTATGTTATTAGGTTTGGATTGGTTGTTATTTTATGATTTAGCCATTCGGGCCGGGCCATGGCAACCCGAGTTTTCATAGTTCTTCAACAACCTCTTGATTTTTGTTAAATGGTCCAATAGATGAATTCATAATGATCTTTTTTACTCCTTTCCAATGCTCTTTTAAATGTTTGTCTTTTTGTTAGTAAATACGCGATATCATCTTGACAAACCCTATTATGACCAAAATTACAGTTTTTAACAAATTCCTCTAGTTATATTTTGGTTCGGTCGTGATTATGAGCAACCCGAGTTTGTTTTGAGTTTCAGTTGTTTTACATCTGAGCAAGGTACAAAGAACTATGCGCACACAAACGGTCGAATGTTGTTTTGTTCCAAAAAAATCAAATGCTATGTGCTAATGACAAATTTAATAATTTCGTATGTTTAGAAGTTGATCATTCACATTGATTTGAATCTGTGGATGGCGTGTTTCCAGCGGTTGATGAATTTTTTTATCTTTTGTACCGACAAAGTGGATGACATTGAAGACGTGGAACATCCGAGTATTCCACATTTGATAATGATAAACTCGCTGTTAACCCAACGACTTGTATATATTTTTACACTTTCTTAGCTTTCATTAAGTTTTAGGTGAGAAATACCAATCAATGTTATTGGCTGATGACACTTTCAAGTAGTTGGAAAAATCAGGTTTCTATCATATTTCAAATGTGAACGGAAGTTTTCTAAAAGTACAAAGCTGAAAAAGCCAAATTTCAAGGGGATGACTCATCGTGTCCCTTGGCTTGTCACGTGTAATATAGGTCACCATCATCAATGACGTCACTAATCAAGTGATCATGTTCCTCATGTCACCAAACATCGTTCCAACATAATATTACCGATTACTTGTTGATATATCCTCTATTTTTAACTAAAAATAGCACTTTTTATAAATACTTTCTCACTTTCTAGACAGCTGTCGGTTTTTGCCTAAAAAGCCTTTTTTTTGTCTGGCCTTATTATTATCATAATCCTTATGTTTTTTTTTTTAATTTATTTAAACATTATGATTGAGGGCTAAATATATTTATTTTTTGATCTAAAGATAAAAATAAAGAAATTGTGTAGCAAAAACATACTTCAGAATTCAGATAGTTTTTTGGTGGGAAATAAAGAAATTGTATAGCAATATTAATTTTATGTATATTTTATAGAGTCATTGTGAAATGGCTCAAATCTGATAGGGGGAGAGATGCAAAGAGAGGAAACGTGACTATACAGAATTTTTTGTTTGCACTCTTTGCTTTTCTATCTTCTTCCTCCCATCCTAAGGAGTTGCACAAACATTATTACAACAATCTATAGAATCTACAATTATTCCGTTGCTCTGTCTGGCGTAAGATAATATCTACAAAGATCAGACTAAAAGTGATTGCGAGCACGTCAGCTTAGTTTTCTTTTCAGCAGATAGAGTAAAGCATCGAAATGTTCTTGTCTTCTTCCACATGCTTCTTCGTTGATGGTGATGAAGAAAGCCTGTGGACCAAAACATCTAAAGCTTCCTTCATCCACCAATCTCTACAAGCTTCTCTTGCTTCACCTACTTTCATCCACACTCTCTGCCTAAGATGCTGTTCAGGCCAAATATCAAGCTCTTCTTTCACAAGCATCGGGAACATTAGTCCTTCGTAGAATGTTCCTCTGCTTTTGCTCAAGAAATCCCATTTTCCAAGTTGTCTCTGCTCAAATATCAAAACACACATGCTTTCATTTAGAAGATCGATCCAAAGTAAAATAAACCCACAACAAAACCATGTGATCAGTTTCAGATTTACCTCAACGTTTCCAATAACTCCAGCTTCTTCCAAAGATTCTCTTGAAGCAGCTTCTTCTACAGATTCATCTAGCTCCCAACCACCCTGACATTATTCAAATAAATCACAAAGTAAAACAGTTAATACCCAGAAGACTAATACACAAAGTTTAGGTTTTTACTTTCTTTCTTCTTGTTGGGGGTAAAAAAGTTGGTACCTTTGGGAACATCAGAGCGTGACCCTTCTGTGATGAGATGACCAAAACTTCAAATTCTTCGCTAATTGTGCCATCGCTCGAAATCTTAAGCCTATACGGAATACACCTGCAAAAAAAGTGACACAAATTTTCGAATTGAGAAACTTGAATCACACGGAAACCAAACTAAACCTTGGTGGATTTATATGATCAGTACATACCCGACGACTTGACGACGTCCCTTGTTGTATCTTTGGAACTGACGACCCGTACGAGAGACCACGCACACCATTTTCGGAAAGAAAAAAAAACAGAGGCCTTGAAGAGTCTGAATGCAAAATTTTGGGATTGTATAAAAGAAGAAAGATCACGGTTTCGTATGGACGGCTAAAACGGAAGATGAATCTGGACAAGAAAGAAGAAACGACGCACGAGTGTTTTGCCGGTGTGGAAGATCCGAAGTTACAAAACTGTTTGAGAGTTGCAATAAAAGAGTGGATAGGAATTATGAAAGTTATGATATGGGGTGAGTGAGAAAGATTGAGATGAGACAAAAAAAAAAGCGTTGTCTCTGCCTCCTTTTTATAGAAAAACGGCCGATCCTTTAAATTTTTAATCATGTAACTATATTTTTAAAAATAAATAAAAGTCGTTATTCATACGCGGCTCATTTATGTTTACACGGAGGGACGACGTCACGTGCGTAAAGCCCCACATTCCAAGGACGTGTTCTGATCGCAATCGCTCTTTTCCTGCGTATGCTTCTGAGTCTGCGTGTCTATAGCCCATGGAAAGGAGATATACAATATTCCACGTGGAACATTGGTTTCACTTTACAATTTTTTCATCAGCTTCGTCGTGTGATATGTTATATTTGCCATCCAGTCGAAATTTTCAGACTAATAACAGTTGGTTACTTTATTTTTGTAAATTTCTCAGCAGCTTCATGTGTGTTGTTATTCATTCAAAAATTTCAACCTAATTATTATTTATCCAATTTGTTATGTCTATTCGTTAAAAGTTGGAGAACCAAAATTTAAATCAGTCAAATCAATTCATTGTGAGAACCTAAGGTGCTCTTGCATTGATTTTTTTAGTCCAGTTTAATATTTCGCATGAAATGTATATATTAGATGGCCCGTTCATATCAATTTCATACACCGGTTTATAATATTGTAGATCGTGGCTAGATTGAATCCTATTTAAACTCATGGCTTAATAATATAACCACAAAAGCTATCTTAGGGGTATATTATTAAGTCATGAGTTTAAATAGGATTCAATCTAGCCACGATCTACAATATTATTCAACTGATGATTTCAAATTCTAATTAAATTAATATAATATTTTTGCTCATTATTTACATTTTTTGCTTTTATTATTTATAATATATAGTATTTAGATATTTCCAAGTATTCGAATTGTTCATTGTTATAACCATTAGATAGAATTTAGAGTTTTGTGAAACTTTGCGGATATAAACTGAAATTGAAGCAAAAGTTCAAAAAAAAAAAAACTGAAATTGAATTACCCATTCTCATTTTGTTTTGTGAAAATATCATCTTTATAAATGTAATAGCTATCAATATAAATCATCACAATTCATAACAGTTCTTCAGATCTTATAATTTCTTCTCAAGCGTATATAAAATACTATTGTATGTTAACTAGACATGAAAAGAAAATTGAAGTAGACTTATATCAAATTTGTTGCAAATAGGTATTGATTAATTTTATTTTTGTATGAGAAACAACATCATGAGATTGAGATTGTATGAGCCACCACAGATACAATCATGTATCCCCTTTACTTATTGAAGTTTGTTAAACTCCAAAATCAATGCTATTAAAGAGCAGAGCCTAATACTTGCCCAAATTTCCTCTTGATAGCAAATAAGAAGCGACTTTCTCATCACAGCTTCTGTAGATTTTGACATATGGTGCTTAAGGTCCTACACAATCTCCATAGGTCATTTCACATATTTGGACGAAAATTTCAAGAAGAGGATGGTTTGCCCCAGAGAATCTCCATCACCACCTTTTATATTTAGTAACCTCCAAAAGGAATCTAGATTCTGGATCACTGTATTTTATATATTTTTTTTATTGATTATATATTTTATGAAGGAAATATAATTTAGATGTATCGTTATTGACTACTTCCCCAATTTTTTTGCAATGTATGAAAATATTGTAATGAAAAAATCTTGATTATATCTATCCAGAACTTGCATAACATTTTCCATTGAAGAGATAACATATTTTGGTAGCCTTTACAATTAAAAGAATGATGAAGTTATAAAAATAATTTTTTAAACAATGTGATACAATTTATAAAGCAGAAAATGTAGTATTTTTCACAGATGAATGATGAATAATGCTGAGATATAAATATTATCGATTGTTATAATTCTATTAATCTTATGATAAGTCCTATATCTTCTATCATTACTAATATGAAAATCTAAAAGTGTGTAAGCTTTTGATCTAAGATACATAATCAGGAAAAAAACAACTTCAGATCTTTGACCCAAACAAAAACAGCTTTCAACTTTTTAACTAAATATAAGTATGCAAGTATGCAAATTTGAATAGTATTGTGTATGTATTTTGGAAAAAGATATTTGTGTCAACTTTTTAACAGTTGATTATAAAATATTTTGACCAACAAATGTACACAAAAGAAGTTATAAATCTCTGACTAAAAAAATGCATTCAAACTAGTTTGAAAAGAGGTAAGCGAACTTTCAAAAATTATGTTGTAATTTAATTTATATTTGCAGTATTATTGATTTGTTTATGTTTTGCTTTTGTACAAGTTAAAACTGATAGGGTTTCAAATACGATTGGCTAAAAGAAAAGCAATTAGATATATAAACTAAAAAACCTTATCAGTGAAATACACATTAAATATATAAACTTAAAACTGTTGCAGAAAGAGAATTTTATTGAAGCTTCAAAATAGAAGAGAATTGTACATAAGCCTCATTCAAGACTACTGAACCGTACAGAAGCTTAATTTGCTTGATCTATATTTATTTACATTTTATTTAAGATGTTGTTAAGGCCAAATATCAAGCTTTTTGGAACTTTAATCCTTCGTAGAATGTCCCACCTGCTTTTGCTAATAAATATTGTTTTCATATCTGCATATTCTGTTATGCTCAACAATTCTTCTTCGCCTTCATTCATTCCTTTCTACAATTTCCAGGTTTAATAATTCTGACCAAAACAATATACATAAGTAATACGCAACCAAATACCTATCCATTTTCTGTTTAGCATCGGTTGTTTAATTTGTTTTTTGTTCAAGAGTGAGCAGCATTGATTGCGTATATCCGTCAGGTTAAACAATAGTCGCATTTCTAAAATTTGATAGTTACCAAATTTAGTTGGGAAATATTTGTGTCCGAATAATAAATAATATATTGTTGAATTTTAAAAAGTTGAGACCCGACCCGGGAAACAACAAAGTTCGACCCGACTGTTATAACCGGAGAAAAGGAAAGGCGAGTCTGATTGATTTTCCCGAGAAACCCTTCCCCGTATAAACCCTCTTTTTTCAGTGGGCTTTGTTTGCAGACAACTTTTTTGCCTTCTCTCCCTCTCTTCTTCTCCAATCGGATATTTCGCTCCGAAATTTGAACCAAAAATACACACTTCGAGCGTTTCTCTTTCTTGTTCCCGCTCTTTTGGTTTTGCGAGGGAGCCAAAATCGAGCTAGGGTTTTGGTTTTCTCGCTCCCAGTAGTCCACTAGGGTTCTGTCGTTCAAAATCCGATTCGTTCCGGTGTTGTTTGTTCTTCCAACAAGATGTCACAAGACGAGGAGATTGTGATGCGGGATGTGACGAACGCTGGACTCTGCGTTGGTGACCGCATTGGCCGAGAAGCCGCGTCGCAGCTCGATCTAGAAGAGGCCCTCGAAGCTTCCAGATACGCTAGTCACCCGTATTCGACTCATCCCAGAGAGGTTAGCTTCACGAACGTCTCGAATCCAGTATATATTGTGTTTCCGAAGCAATTAGCTCAGCTTTCTTTCGATTGTTGCAATTGGGTTGTCGATTCTTAGTAAAAAAAGATTAGGCGAATCCGAGCCATTGTAAGATTGGGAACTTGAGCTTAGTCTGATAGGTGTTTTGGTTCTGATGCAGTGGCCGCCGTTAATCGAGGTTGGTGAGACTTGGGAATTGCCTTCGGTACTTATTGACAGATATAACACAGCAGGTGGGGAAGGGACGGCCTTATGTGGAATTTTCCCAGAGATTCGACGGGCTTGGGCTTCCGTCGACAATTCATTGTTTCTGTGGCGTTTTGACAAAAGGTAATTTTGGCTTTCTTCTTTAAGTTACAGGGGAATTCAGAGCTTGAGATGCTTCGTTTTCGTAGCTGTTGCTTTGGTTTTGATAGTAAACGCATCGTCAATGTAGGGATGGGCAATGTCCTGAGTATAGTGGGGACGAGCAGGCTATTTGTGCGGTTGGTCTAGCGAAATGTAGACCTGGAGTTTTTGTTGAAGCTATTCAATATCTTTTGGTGCTGGCTACTCCTGTTGAGGTGAAACTTTTCAAAGGCGTAATCTCATCACATGTTTCTTTAGTTTTGGTTACTTGTATCTAATTTTTCTGAGTAAAAAACTCTGCTTCTCATCAGTTGGTTCTTGTTGGAGTTTGCTGCACTGAAGGACCGGATGGTAGAGATCCTTATGCTGAAATTTCAGTACAGCCTCTGCCTGACTATACAATATCATCAGATGGAGTGACAATGACATGCGTTACATGTACTAATAAAGGGCGCATTTTCATGGCTGGACGTGACGGTCACATATATGAGCTACTATATACAACTGGTTCAGGCTGGCATAAACGGTGTCGTAAAGTATGCCTTACTGCAGGCGTAGGTAGTATGATCTCGAGGTACACGTCTTGTCTTTGTCGTTTTTTGTTCTTTCCGTTCTGTTCACTCTGCTATTTGATTCCAGAATGTGGGATAAAGCAAGCTTCTAGCAAATCCAATTCGCATCTCTAATTGTTTATGCTCTAAAGAATTCTGCAATATCATATTGATCGTTTTTAAAACATATATCCCCAATTCTGTCGGTTGTAGGTGGGTTGTGCCAAATGTATTCAAGTTTGGAGCTGTAGATCCTGTTGTAGAGATGGTTGTCGATAATGAAAGGCAAATTTTATATGCCCGCACTGAAGAGATGAAACTTCAAGCATATGTTTTTGGGCCAAATGGGGAAGGCCCTCTAAAAAAGGTTGCAGAAGAAAGGAATCTGTTAAACCAGAAGGATGTGAGCCAAGGAAATCGACAGTCAACAGCGGCAGGTCGATCTAACAAGCCAACCATAGTCAGCATTTCGCCATTGTCCATGCTGGAATCGAAGTGGTTGCACGTTGTTGCTGCGTTGTCAGATGGTAGGAGGATGTATCTCTCCACCTCTTCAAGTGGAAGTAGTTTCAGTGGGTTCAACAATCACCGCCAGACTCCAAACTGTTTGAAAGTGGTTTCAACTAGGCCATCTCCTCCATTGGGGGCCGGTGTTGGGCTTGGTTTTGGAGCTGCATCTCTTGCTGGTAGAACTCCGAATGAGGATCTCTCCATGAAGGTCGAAACAGCATATTATTCTGTTGGAACTCTTGTCCTTTCAGATTCATCGCCACCTGCTATGTCTTCTCTTCTGGTTGTTAGTAGAGATTCAAGCGTGCACTCTCAGGTTGGCGGCAGTTCAGGTTCAAGTTCAAGGAGTTCTCGGGCTTTACGGGAAGTTGTGTCCTCTCTACCCATTGAAGGCCGCATGCTTTTTGTAGCAGATGTGCTCCCATCTTCTGATACTGCTGCTACTGTTCAATCATTATATTCAGAACTTGAATACTGTGGACTCGAAGTCTCTGGAGAGTCTTATGAAAAGGCGTGTGGAAAACTCTGGGCCAGAGGTGATCTTTCGACACAACATATTTTGCCCAGGAGAAAGATTGTCGTTTTTACCACCATGGGTATGATGGAACTGGTTTTTAATAGACCTGTCGATATCTTGAGAAGACTTCTAGAATCCAATTCTCCAAGGTCCCTTCTGGAAGATTTTTTCACTCGCTTTGGCGCAGGCGAAGCAGCTGCCATGTGTTTAATGTTGGCTGCGCGGATAATAAGTTTTGAAGATTTAATTAGTAACATTGTTGCCGATAAAGCAGCTGAGGCTTTTGAGGATCCGAGAATGGTAGGAATGCCACAATTTGATGGCAGTAGTGGATTGTCAAACACTAGAACAGCAACGGGAGGTTTCAGCATGGGTCAAGTTGTTCAAGAAGCTGAGCCCATTTTTTCAGGTGCTCACGAAGGGCTCTGCCTTTGTTCTTCAAGATTACTGTTTCCCCTATGGGAACTTTCTGTGATGTCTAAAAAAACCAGCTCTGATTCGATGTCTGAGGACGGAGTGGTGATTTGTCGTCTTTCTACCAGTGCTATGAATGTGCTGGAAAGCAAGATTCGATCATTGGAGAAATTCTTAAGATCTAGAAGGAACCAGAGAAGGGGGCTTTATGGATATGTTGCTGGGTTAGGAGATGTAACTGGCTCTATATTGTATGGTAATGGTTCAGAGTTGGGAGCTACTGAGAGGAATATGGTTAGGAACTTGTTTGGAGCGTATTCCAATGGAGGTGAGTCAGCAAATAAAAGACAGCGGTTGCCGTATAGTCCTGCTGAATTGGCTGCCACGGAGGTAAAGTTTGTTGAATTCTTATAAATCTAGTGTTACTTTCTTCCTCTTCAATTAGTCTGTTGTAGAAGTATTTAATTAGTCTTTCCTTCCTGTAGGTGAGGGCGATGGAGTGTATTAGGCAGTTGCTTCTCAGATCTGCAGAAGCCCTCTTCCTACTCCAACTTCTTTCTCAACATCATGTTGCTAGATTAGTTCAGGGGCTTGACGCAAACTTAAAGCAAGCTTTGGTTCAGTTGACATTCCATCAGTTAGTTTGTTCTGAAGAGGGTGACCAAATTGCAACAAGGCTCATATCTGCCGTGATGGAGGTACCTCCCTTAAAATTAGCCTTATTGTTCTCTTCCTAATTGTTTTGATTGGCTAACTTTAATCTGATACTATTGTCGCCCCAGTATTATACTGGCTCAGATGGCAGGGGAACAGTTGACGATATTAGCGGGCGACTCCGTGAAGGTTGCCCAAGTTACTTCAAGGAGTCGGATTACAAATTCTTCTTAGCTGTTGAACGCCTTGAAAGAGCTGCTTCAACTTCAGATGCTGAGGAGAAAGAGAATGTTGCTAGAGAGGCGTTCAGTTTCTTGAGTAAAGTCCCCGGATCTGCAGATCTCAGAACTGTCTGCAAACGTTTTGAGGAATTGAGGTTAGTTTTTCATTCAAGCAGATGTCTTCACACTTGGTTGTTTGTAGTTTGTGATCGTTGGTCAAACGTATTTAAAGATAGGCAAAAAAAGAAGATAAATCTAAAAGTTTACAGTTAAGCATTCACACAAGAATTCATCAAGGCTAAATGGCCAACTTAACGCAGAACCAGTCATACATGATGCATATTTTGTTACCCACTTGCCGTTTCTTTTAAGATTCTATTTATTTGGTATTCACCCCTGAATCATTTCTACAGGTTCTATGAAGCTGTTGTCTGCTTGCCTTTGCAGAAAGCCCAAGCCCTTGATCCTGATGGCGATGCTTTCAATGATCAAATCGATGCTTCCATTAGAGAGCATGCTCTTGCTCAGCGAAACCAATGCTACGAAATTATCGCTAATGCCTTGCGGTCTCTAGCTAGTTCCATGCTAGACGAGGCTTCACGTAGACAATATATCTGCCAAATCGTTCATCTTGGTGTGCAATCAACTGACAGAGCATTCCGGGAATACCTATACAAGGCCATGTTAGAAGTGGGTCTTGAAAACGAGCTCCTAGAGTACGGAGGTCCAGATTTGGTACCTTTTCTCCAGAATGCTGGCAGTCATTCTGCATCAGAGGTTTGCTATTTTTACGTTAACCCTTTGATTTTCTATCGTATTTTGTCAATAAATGAGGCATAGCCTTAAATGTTCAGATATTGCCTACCTGTTACACCAAAAACCTCCATAGCTAAACCTCAGTCTGCCTCCAACTGCAAAATGAAAACAAGTCAGGTTTAGTGGTAGGCACTGCTACTGTTTTCTAGGAATACTCATTTGTCCCCTTATGTCATAGGTCGGGGCTGTTTCTTCTGGATCATCTCCGCTGGGCCACTCAGGAACACATATTTCATCAAATCAAGCAAGATACTTTGATCTTCTTGCGAAATACTATGTGTCGAAGAGGCAGCATGTGCTTGCTGCTCATGTGCTTCTAAGACTTGCAGAAAGACGCTCAATTATTTCAGGGGACAATCCTATCCTGGAACAAAGGTAAGCTATTATGTCTTGAATCTTGCCCCAAGTTACACATTACCTTGATTCTTCTACTGTCCCTGTCTTTTCCATCTCTAATGGGTTGCTTCCTTGGGAATTTTAGGCGACAATACCTTAGCCACGCAGTTTTACAGGCCAAGAATGCAAGTAACAGCGATGGTTTAGTAGGTTCCGGTCAAGGTGCTTCTGACAGTGGGTTGCTGGATCTGCTTGAAGGAAAACTCGCAGTTCTTCAGTTCCAAATAAAGATCAGAGATAAACTTGAAGCTATGGCTTCCAATTTCGAATCCTCGGTTGCCATGCAGGACTCCGACCAGAATGAGCCAGTACATGATGGTGGTTCTAGTGATGATTACAGCTTAGCAAATGCAGCAAATGAAAAGGCCATGGAGCTCTCATTGGAACTGAAAAGCATAACGCAGTTGTATAATGAATATGCTGTCCCATTTGAGCTCTGGGAGGTGAGGCTAAAAATCATAAACTGTCACATATGTTCTCGTTTTTCAAAGTAGTTTTGGAACATGTTTATGGTTAGCTGGTTTTCTAGAACTAACTTTAGTTGACATTCTGTAAATTCTTAGGTTCTAAGATTCAGATGCTAGTATCTTCAACACTCTGTGAAGGCTCTCTTTATATTGATTGTTTGCTTTTCTGGCTTTCATCATATGCAGATCTGTCTGGAAATGCTCTACTTTGCCAACTATTCCGGTGATGCTGATTCAAGCATAATAAGGGAAACATGGGCTAGACTCATGGAGCAAGCTCTTTCACAAGGCGGGATAGCTGAAGCCTGTTCAGTTCTTAAGAGAGTCGGATCTCATGTATATCCTGGCGATGGAGTTGTATTACCGCTTGATGTTTTGTGCCTTCACCTCGAGAAAGCTGCACTTGTAAGCTCCTCTTACTCGTTATGTTACTAATTCGTTTCATCAGATTAGAACTGAAATCAGGTACGAACTGTGGGAAATTTTACAGGAGAGATCAGAGAGGAATGAAATTGTTGGGGATGAGGACATAGCTCGAGCTCTACTAGCCGCCTGCAAAGGCGCAGCTGAACCTGTGCTCAACGCATATGACCGTTTATTATCCAATGCAGCCATTGTGTCATCGCCGAATCTAAGAATCCGCCTCCTTGGTTCGGTTCTGGTGGTGCTCCTTGAGTGGGCAATGTCTGTATTGTCAGACAGAATGGGCTCGAGCCCAACCAGGTCTTCTCTGATATTAGGTGGTTCGTTTGCCCACCAGAACAAAGCCGTTCATAACCAAGGGGTCCGTGACAAGATCGCAAGCGCCGCAAACAGGCAAGTTTCTCTCCGTCATCTTAACTAGGCTTAGGCATTCGGTTTTTTGGGAAAAAGATGGACTAGAACCGAATTGTATTTCTGGTCTAGATAAAAGTATATATCAGTACTATGTTCTCGGTATAAAATTAAATGTAATTTTACGGACAGGTACATGACGGAGGTGAGGAGACTGACTCTGCCACCGACCAAGACGGAGAGTGTATACGCAGGCTTCAAAAAACTTGACGAGTCTCTCTTAAGTGCGTTCTCCTTCTGATCCATCATCACTCTTCTTTTCTTTCTTTATTTTTGCAACCAATTTCTTCACTTTATAGGGTATTTAGCAGCTCTCTTGTAACTTTTAAGTCACTCTTGGGGAAATTTCCCCTTCTTTAGTCTTCGGAGAGAATCAAAATATGAAAAGAGAAAAATAATGATGTAGTTCCTCTTAAATTTGGGGCCTTGTATGTCATTTTTATCTGTATTCTGTAATTTCCTCATCGAGTGTTGATGCTGGTTATTTATTACTGTCAAACCATGTTGATGTATTTCAGAAAAAGAAAAGAGGATTTTGAATTATTTAGTAATAGAACACATACTATCTTTTAATCATTTTTTTTTCAAGTTAGTACATAGATTTATTGTGTACATTTGCTAAACCTTTTAAAACTTCAGAATGTGATGTATGAGAAGCTTTTTGCAAGAGCTAAGAGCTAAGTCACACAAGTGCACACTTGCCAATGAGCTTTGACCATTCGTGCGCTCCCTCTCCGACGTTGGATTCCAGTTCACATCTTCATAGAACCAAAGTCGAATTTTGTTGGCAGCTTTTGCGTCCCCCTTTTCTTTGTTATCTTTTTATCCTCCACTCGAGGACAACAGCCTTAACAGTACAGAGAAAATAGCATCAAACTAATAAGTAGGATAGATACTAAATTTTAACGAGTATGTAGATTGTTGTCGTTTATAGATGAACACATTTGGAGATCTCTGTGCTGCAGATAAAATTGTCTCCTGTGGGATTGTAGGTGCTACAGGTACAGTTTAAGTTGTCTATCCGCTAATGGTCGAATATTTAAACCATAAATTGTTACTTTTATTGATGGTAAAAACTAAAATGGAAACGTAAGAATAAATAAACAGCTCAAGTTTTGAGGTTAGTGTTTGACCGTGGTCCGCACTTGGGACATGTTCGGTTCATTAAAGTTCTAGATTCTTGTCTCCTCTCCTACATTGATTTCTTCGTTATATATATGTACTAGTAGTATCAAAAAATACGAATAATGTAAAACTGAAGGCAGACTATTTTCTTATACAATTTATGATTTTACGGTACAATACAATACCAGTAGGGCAGTATGCATACTGTAAATTTAAATGTCAAAGGGATCCTATTTTCTTTAGCCCAGTCCTGTAAAATTTTGTGGATAAGTAAGACAAAAAATAATATCAAGCTTGATTAGGAGGAGTTAGGTCATTGGAATCATGGGACATAGTCTCTAGTGATTTGCAAAATTTGTCGTACATGTTTGGACAGAATGGGATGGTCCCTAATAAGATGACAACACATACAAATAAATTCAGATGGTCCCTAACCCTTTCAATGTAATTAACCATATTTTACGAACATCAGTGTTATGAGTTATCGGATTTGATAACTTATATGATATGCATTTTGATTAAACGTTGCCACCATTTTCTTTTCAGCCAAATTTCAATCCAAATTATGCAAGTGAAATGACTAATATATACATATAAGCATTATATGATAGTAGTAAAAAAAAAGAGAGCTATTTCCCGCTCCCAGCTAGACGAATGGTCTAAACCAAAGACGAAGACGCCATTAAACAGTAGAGTAGTAGTAGTTGATTAAAACGTAATTATCAGTGACGCGAAATCATCTCTCCATCGTTGTCAACCATAGCCTTAAACCTCATTTAAATCTCTCTCTAGCTTTCTCTCCACAATACTAAAACCAAAAAGTGTTTTTCTTTGGCGATTTCAAAACCCTATCATTTTTGATGAGTTAGTGTTCTCTTCGTTTTACAATTTTTGTTTGCTTTTTTTGCTTTGCGCCGATCTAAGTATGCATTTTATGGCTCTATGGGTATCGTAATTGATTTTGCCGTTGTGTGTATTGGAACTTAGAACTTTAGCATTTGGTTGAATTGGAATTGAGATCGGGAAAAATGGAGGAAAGAGGATTTATGTCACCTTCATTGGCCATGTCGGCGTCATATCGGGAAGGAGGAGGAGGAGGAAGCAAGGGCTTGTCGCGACGGAGGTCGATGAGGCCGAGCTTTGACGCGGACAACGAGTTCATTACTCTACTCCATGGCTCTGATCCCGTCAGAATTGAGCTTAATCGATTGGAGAATGAAGTCAGAGGTACTAGTCTTTCAATTTGTTGACGATTGACTTGTGAAATTTGAAACTGGGTCTGGATTTAGCATTCAAGTCTACTTGGTTCCAGCAACGTGCGTGCTTCTCCTTCTTGTTTTAAAACATTGGCTTTGGTGTACAGACAAGGACCGGGAGTTATCTGAATCCCAAGCAGAGATCAAGGCATTGAAGTTGTCTGAGCGGCAAAGAGAGAAGGCTGTTGAAGAGGTTAAGCCCTTACTTATGCTTCTTCCATTACACAAAAAGCTCCCAACTTTTTTTATTAATTCAAGTGGCATTATGATATTCCTATTTATAGAAGATGGAGTAGTCTATGTAAACTGGTTATAATTGTTTGGAATTAGTTTCTCTTGGTTAGTCATCTCATCTTATATCGCCTGTATGTTATCTTGCTTCAGTTTGATTTGGCTAGTGCATAACCATTCTACAGAGCTTATTAGATATGACGACATGAAATCATTTGGTTCCTACTATTGTGCCAACGCATTGCATATAGTGTTTTGATTATGTTATTGCTAACATTTGTTTCTTTACATTCTCCGTATACTGACTGACCTCTATGCTTTCTAATTTGAGTGCTGAAGCTCACCGAAGAGTTGGGAAAGATGGCGGCAAAACTCAAACTGGTTGAAAACCTTCTTGAGAGTAAAGTATGCTTGTAACATATCTCCTTTTTTTTTTATTTGGTTATTTTGGTTTTTGATTCTATATATATATATATATAATGGTGTCTTATGCTGTCACAGAACCTTGAAATCAAGAAAATTAATGAAGAGAAGAAGGCTTCAATGGCAGCTCAGTTTGCAGCAGAAGCTTCTCTTCGTAGGGTTCATGCTGCTCAAAAGGATGATGACATGCCTCCAATTGAAGCTATCCTTGCCCCTTTAGAGGCTGAACTGAAGCTTTCGAGACAAGATGTATTTTTCCTTCCTTAAAACCGGAAATGTCTTTGTATTAGCTGGATTCAACAAGTTCTGCGACATTTTCAACAGCTTTCTCATCTGGTTTTGCAATCTTTGATTGGTAGATTGCTAAACTTCAAGACGACAACAGATCATTGGACCGCCTTACCAAATCGAAGGAAGCAGCTTTGCTTGAAGCTGAAAGGACGGTTCAGTCTGCATTGGCAAAGGCTTCAATGGTTGATGATCTCCAGAACAAGAACCAGGAATTGATGAAACAAATAGAAATATGTCAGGTATGTCTATCGTTTTCTTATTTTACTTAAATAGTAGTATATTAGAGAATCTATCCCCTTATTGCTCTGTACATTGGTTAAATTAGGAAGAAAATAAGATTATGGACAAGATGCACAGACAGAAAGTTGCAGAAGTTGAAAAGCTTATGCAGAGTGTGCGGGAGTTAGAAGAAGCTGTTCTTGCTGGTGGCGCAGCCGCAAACGCAGTGAGAGATTACCAGAGGAAGTTTCAAGAAATGAATGTAATATTTCATAACGCTTCTATAGTAAATGTTGTTTGCTTCTTCTTAGTTAAACGTTTTGGTCTCGTAATTGTGGCGTTTGGTCTTTTCCCTTAGGAAGAGAGAAAAATTCTTGAACGGGAATTGGCACGTGCTAAGGTTAACGCAAACAGAGTTGCTACTGTAGTTGCAAACGAATGGAAAGATTCTAACGACCAAGTGATGCCTGTAAGGCAGTGGCTCGAAGAACGGAGGTTTCTACAGGTCTTATTTTCTTCTTCTCTGTTCTTCTTCGAGTTGTGACTTGTGACTCATCTTTATGGCGGTTAACTAAAAATACATCGCCGTCTTGTATCTCTGTTTGGACAGGGAGAAATGCAACAGCTACGTGACAAACTTGCCATAGCTGACCGAGCTGCAAAATCTGAAGCTCAGCTGAAGGTAGAGTCATAGCTATGGGACATCTTTAGTCTTTTTTTTCTTATATGGCCTTAATTTGCGGTTGCTGATTTTTAACCTTTTGAAGGAGAAATTTCTATTGCGGCTTAAAGTGTTAGAAGAGAGTCTAAAGAGGCCTACAAGCAGCAGCAACAGAGGCACAGCTAGTGGTAGAAGTTCAAGCAATGGGCCTTCTCGAAGACAATCCATTGGTGGAGCCGAAACGAGTCCAAAATTCACATCAAATGGCTCTTTGACCAAGAGAGCACCGAGTCCTCAGTTGAGAACATCGACCGCTACTGCGAGCACTGTACTGAAGCATGCCAAAGGAACATCTATATCATTCGACGGTGGAACAAGATCGTTGGATAGAAAGAAAGTGCTAGTAAATAGACCGGGATTGAGTTTTCCTTCGAACCACCAGTCTTCTGAAGGAACTAGCAGAGACGAGTCACCTAGGTCAAGACAAGGGGAAGAATCAGATGATAAGACAACAAACCGTGATAGCGTCCCAGGTGTGTTATACGATTTGCTCCAGAAAGAGGTGATTACATTACGAAAAGCTGCTCATGAGAAAGATCAAAGCCTAAGAGACAAGGACGAAGCTATTGAGGTTCGCTTCTAATTTTTTTGGTAGCCTTTAAATGGATGGTTCTATTATAATATTTGTGTGTGTTTTAGATGTTGGCCAAGAAGGTTGAAACATTAACAAAGGCTATGGAAGTTGAGGCAAAGAAGATGCGAAGAGAAGTAGCTGTGATGGGCAAAGAAGTTGCGGCCATGCGTGTGGATAAAGGACAACAAGATAGTAAAACCAGACGTGTCTCGACCTCAAAGGGATCTTCAAACACTGCACAACTACTTTCCGGAAGGTATCATATCATATACAATGAGCTTCATATAAAATAAAAATGTCATTTATGTTTACGCATTTTGATATTTTGCAGAGTGTCTGGACGAATTGGGATGGCGAGAAGCACACAATGACAAGCTGATTCCCCAAGCAGTTGGATCGATAACCGGTTGATTTATGTCCTTGTGCCAAATTGATGAACCACATCACTAGGAAGAGAAGAGGGATTGCATTTGAAATTGTAAAGGAAAAAAAACCGATCCGGTTCGGTGTAAAAAGAAAATTTGACTTTACTTTGCTAATATATTTCGTGGTGATTTTCTTATTTTGTTGTGTTATGTATAGAAGGAGAGGTAGGCTTTTGCATCATGTATCGTTTTAAGCTTTTAGTATGTGACTCTCTTTCTCCTTGGCTAATGTTCTAGTCAACTTTACCCGGTTTTACTCATTTCTCAATCGAATATTTGGTGGCCTAATATTCACACTACTCAAACCAACAAAACCACATGAACTGAACCGGCTCCGTGTCATTGACCGGTACGCGTATCCCGACGTGGGATTTGATAATATTTTCACTTTTGCTGGGCCAAAAAGGTAAATCTATATTTGAATGAGAAAGGGCCTACCTTATTGTTTTGAAATTGTTTTCCATTACCGTTCCTCTGCTCCATTGGTTCTTTCCTCTTTTTCCCCAGATTCATCAATCTCTTATTAGCCTCGAGAGAGTTAACTCACCGGAAATTTCGAATCCACCGTCTGACTCTGAGAATCTGTTTTTTTATTATTCGTTGGATCTAGATCTGAGCGTCGGTGAGAGATTTTCCGGAACTCTGATCCGTTCCAAGAAAAATGGCGACGATGAAAAGTTTGATAGGTCTGATTAACAAAATCCAGAGGGCTTGCACTGTCCTCGGAGATCATGGCGGTGAAGGAATGTCTCTTTGGGAAGCTCTCCCAACCGTCGCTGTCGTTGGTGGCCAGGTTTGATCTCTTTCTATAAACATATATAGATTTGTGTGTTAGATCCGATCTCACTCCTCGCCTCTTTCCATCGCTTTAATGTTTCTGATCTAATTTAGTGTTGAATTTTTTGAATCAGAGTTCGGGAAAATCTTCAGTTCTAGAAAGTGTTGTGGGAAGGGATTTTCTACCTCGTGGATCTGGTAAGTTTACCGCTCGTTGTGCAATTTCATCTGCTGTTCGATGCTTGAAATTAGGTTTTAAACAGGTTTCGGAAGTTTTCGTGCCTTTAGTTGATACCATTTGATCGATCAGGTATCGTTACAAGGAGGCCATTGGTGTTGCAGCTTCACAAAACCGAAGAAGGAACAACCGAGTATGCTGAGTTTCTTCATGCTCCTAAGAAGAGGTTTGCTGATTTTGGTAGGTTAATCGAAGAATCTTTCGTGGGACATTGCAATTGTCAATGAATATTCGCTCCAATTGCTTAAAATGATGAGATCCAGAAACAGATTAGTAGGTTGGGCTAATAAGTGTTCTTCTATTTGCAGCTGCTGTGCGAAAGGAAATCGAGGATGAAACTGATCGTATTACTGGGAAGTCGAAACAAATCTCAAACATTCCAATTCAGCTGAGCATATATTCCCCTAATGGTTTGTGCTTAGTACCACGTTTCATGTAATGCGTAGCTATTGTAATTACTGTAGTACATATAAGAGACCAACACAGTATATTACTTACTAATATTGTTAATACCAGCAGCAATGAGTTAAAATTAGCTGGATCAGATTTTTGATATTCTATTACGTCTCTCTCATGTGAGTTTGATTTCTCACTTTATGGGGATGCTTTTCTACGCAGTTGTTAATCTGACGCTTATAGATCTTCCCGGTTTGACCAAGGTGGCTGTAGGTAAGAGTTTGATACGTCATATCATTGGTTCTTCTTCCCAGTACTTTGTGCTTACACTGTTCATTGACATGAATGTTACTCTTGTAGACGGTCAACCGGAAAGTATCGTCCAAGATATTGAAAATATGGTCCGCACTTATGTTGAGAAGGTCAGTTTTAATCTAAGCTATTGATGAGAAGATTTCAAAACTCTTTGTCATGTATTCCAACCAAGCATTTGATCATTTTCACACTACGATATGTTTTCCGATAATCCATCAGATATGAAAGTGATCCGGAAGGATCAAACTTTTTCTCTATGATGTTAACTCTAGAAGCTTATCCTATGAGCTGTTTTATTGCAGCCAAATTGCATCATATTGGCTATTTCTCCAGCCAATCAAGATATTGCTACGTCAGACGCAATTAAACTTGCTAGAGAAGTTGATCCTACAGGTACTATCTAGTTGTAGTTTCATAGTAAGTAGTATCTTTTCACTCTCCAGAACATTTTTGTAATTTCTTCTAGCATAATATCTGTAGGTGAAAGGACTTTTGGAGTGGCAACCAAGCTTGATATCATGGATAAAGGAACAGATTGTCTAGATGTAAGAATCTTTCTTTACTCCTACATCTTGGTGTCTCAACTAAATTAATTACTTTGACACCTCCACTCGGTACTTGATGAAGGTTCTTGAGGGAAGGTCATACCGTTTGCAACATCCCTGGGTCGGAATTGTCAATCGGTCACAGGCTGATATCAATAAGAGGGTTGATATGATTGCTGCGCGTAGGAAGGAGCGTGAATATTTCGAAACAAGCCCTGAATACGGGCACTTGGCCAGTAGAATGGGATCAGAATATCTAGCAAAACTCTTGTCTCAGGTACCCTTATGATGTACTCGCTCAGGTTTCACCGAAATCAAAGCTTTAATGCATAGCGTTGACTTTCTTCCAACTTTTTCATTTCCTCTCTACCAGCACTTAGAGACTGTTATCAGGCAGAAAATCCCCAGTATTGTTGCTTTGATCAACAAAAGCATCGATGAGATAAATGCAGAACTGGATAGGATTGGGAGACCTATTGCCGTAGATTCAGGGGTAAGATCTTAAACCTTTATGTTATCGGTATTCAGAGTTGCACCGGAATCAGGTGAATTTACTCCCCAAATTTTTATTCCAGGCCCAACTTTACACAATTTTGGAACTCTGTCGGGCATTTGATCGTGTCTTTAAGGAGCACTTGGATGGAGGGTAAGTGAATTAGTAATTCTTCTTCTTAGCATAGCTCTTATATTTGACTTGTCTGTACAATTTCTTTGGGAAGATCAATTTAGTCTATTAATGGTTTATAAGACAGTTGCCTTTGAAGAGTAATATGCTGCTCTAAAATGATTCAGTCGCTAGTTCTGCTCAGTTTCTAGACTAAGGATTGGCAGTATTAGTCAAGTTTCCTGCAATGATGACCTTGTCATAGATGTTCGCTATAAATGTTTCACATCATTTCTCAACGTAACTCTGGAGAACTCGGGTTTCTCACATTTATCATGTTGTTTGTACCAGACGACCTGGTGGAGACCGGATTTATGGAGTTTTCGACCATCAATTACCAGCAGCCTTGAAGAAACTTCCATTTGATCGACACCTATCTACTAAAAACGTCCAGAAGGTTGTTTCAGAAGCAGATGGTTATCAGCCACATCTTATTGCTCCTGAACAAGGATACAGAAGGCTCATTGATGGATCCATTAGCTATTTCAAAGGGCCAGCTGAAGCCACTGTTGATGCAGTATGCTTCCGTATCTTTATTAGGTCCATTACTTCGAGACTTAATTTCGTGAAAATTGACTATATCTTTGGCTCCTGTTTGCTATATCCTAGGTGCATTTTGTATTGAAAGAGCTGGTCAGAAAGTCTATTTCAGAAACAGAGGTGAGAAAAGAGGCCTTCTGTTGTGAGAACTCTTCCTAGCTCTTAACGCTCTGTTGCAATCCTATAATGCCATTGTCCTTTCTTTATCAGGAGCTGAAGCGATTCCCGACTCTAGCAAGCGATATAGCAGCTGCTGCAAATGAAGCTCTTGAAAGATTCAGAGACGAAAGCAGGAAAACGGTTCTTCGTCTGGTGGACATGGAATCGAGCTACCTCACAGTTGAGTTCTTCAGGAAACTTCACCTCGAACCTGAGAAAGAGAAACCAAACCCGAGAAATGCCCCACAACCAAACGCAGACATCTACTCCGACAGTCACTTCAGAAAGATCGGTACGTGTCTCTGGCTTCCCTCACTATGAATAGAGACATAGCAAACCTGTGTTGACTATGAATTAATAACTCAGGATCCAACGTGAGTGCATACATAAACATGGTCTGTGACACATTGAGAAACTCTCTTCCCAAAGCTGTTGTTTACTGCCAAGTCAGAGAAGCTAAGAGATCGCTCCTCAACTTCTTCTACGCTCAAGTCGGCAGGAAAGAGGTAATCAATTACCTTTTTTCCTTTGTTTGATTGTTATGCTCACAAAATTGAATCAATTTAAAGAGTGAAGAACACTTTCTAATAATAAATAAATATATGGTGCAGAAGGAGAAGCTTGGGGCGATGTTGGACGAAGACCCACAGCTAATGGAACGAAGAGGAACCTTAGCGAAACGGCTCGAGCTTTACAAACAAGCTAGAGACGACATCGATGCTGTGGCTTGGAAGTGAAGGTGTGATCAAGGGGTTTCCTAAGAAATATTCTTTATATTTTAAATTTCTTTGAATCGTGTGGGCACTGCATTATATAATAGATATGTTGGGAGTTGTAGCTTCCCATCCATTGCTATACACACACATACACACGATAACTCATGTGTTTCTTCGGTCACTACTAATCTCTGCTTCCCACTTTTTGGTTTGTATCTTCGATTCTTGAATACTGTTTTAGAACGGTTGATTCATATTTAAAATTTCGCAGTTTTACATTAAGACAAGGATGGAACTATGAATGTTACCATATGGAAGAATTTGACCCGCGGTTTGTATTCTATGCCGCGTTTGTGTCACGATTCGGCTCCAGTTCAAGTTGTAATAGCTAAACAAGAAAGCCATTTTTCTTGGACAAATAAACAATTCATTTTTCTCATTAAGAAAGCACTAACTTTTAATCAATCACAGTTTTCTTTCGTTACGGAATACAAAACGTAAAAAAATAATTTTCCATTTCAATAAGAACGAGCAGTAAGTAATTAAGATAGAAAGTCGGAAACCATATAGAAATTTATCCATTTAAAGATCGACGCTTTGCTCAGTGGGATAAGCTCAACCAGTTGTTCAAGTTTTCCACTGTTTAAAAAAAGTAATTGAATCCTACGAAGATGATCTTGTTTGTATTGTAGATACTAGATAATGCAGTTGTGCGTTTGCATATAAATTCTATAAAAAGGTGTCCCTAAACCAGCTGCAACGGATCACATCCTTTTTTGTCTTTAAAACAATGCTTTAAGTTGTTAAACTAATGAGCCTGTTGCACAAGGTTTATTTGAGATGAGGTTAAAATGATGTGTATTAAGTATTTTACGTAATCCTTAAGATTCGGGATTTAGTAATAAAGTCGTGGAATCATCGCAACTGTATTTGTTGTGTTTCAATATCTTCAAAGCTGTGAAAATAAAAGTCAAAAAAGACCTTTTTAACTTCCAGCTGTCAATGTGCTGTGAATTTGGGAAAGGTTTCTATCCGGTTACCGTAGAGACACAAGTACCCAATCCTTTGTCTGTTTTCTGGTCTTTGTCTACCTGTGGCTTCTGAGTCTCTGTCAACATCACACTATCAAAGCTCTTTACTTTTCAACCGACTTTTCCGTGTGTGTGTACGGACCTTAAAAGCCTCTCTCTTTCTGAGTTCTGAGGATCTGAGAGCCGAAGATCATGGAGGAAAGCCAAGAACTTGAGTTGTTGACTCAGCTCAGAAAATCGGTCGAGAAATTATCTTCTTCCACAGAGGTAAATCATATCCGACGCTTTAAATTCATCACAAAGTTGTAATCTCTCCGTTGCTGGTTTTTATTAATGCGTTTTATGGGGTTTTCTGGTCTACACTTTAAACTGTCTCACATCGTCACTCTGGTTTATTTGGTTCCCATTATGAATGAGCCGTCTGATTAGGTTTGAGCCTCACACCGGAAACCCTAAGAGTAGTGAATGTTCAGAAATTTTCTGATACATGGTTTGCTTTGCTCTGTTCTGATTTTGTTGTTTCCTCTGAAAGGGATATGAGAAACCGACATTGATGAGGTTCCTGGTGGCAAGATCAATGGACGCAGACAAAGCAGCAAAGATGTTTGTTGATTGGCAAAAGTGGAGAGCCTCCATGGTTCCTCCAACTGGGATCCCAGACTCAGAAGTGAAGGATGAATTGGAATTCAGAAAGATCTGTCTTCAGGGTCCAACCAAATCCGGACACCCTTTGGTGCTTGTCATAACCTCTAAGCATTTTCCTGCCAGGGATCAAGCCAAGTTCAAGAGTAATCACCTCTCCTTGTATATAAGGCTTTGAATATATTTTTTTTGATATAAAGTGTTCAGTTTTTGAGTCAATATTATGTGTGTTTTCTTTGAGTAGATTCTTGAGATTAGTATCTATGGACTAATCTTTCATGTGTTTGGTGTTGCAGAGTTCGTTGTTCATGTGCTAGACAAAACAATCGCAAGGTGTTTACACATTACTGAAACCAAAACAGTTCAAAACGCTACTCTTTAGGTACTTGGATTATATTACAAGCTTTTTGGTTGATATGTTTCAGTGGCATCAAAGGCAAAGAAGTAGGAGATGAGAAGTTGGTGTGCGTTGTTGATCTAGCAAACATTACGTACAAGAACCTTGATGCTCGTGGAATGATCACTGGCTTTCAATTCTTACAAGTAAGCATCCTCTCTCTCATTTCTGAAACAATGTAACTCACTCACACCCACACAAAAAAAAGTCGCTCCTTCTAAAAAATTTTAAAAAACTTCTCCAGTCTTATTATCCGGAGCGCCTTGCAAAATGTTACATCTTGCATATGCCTGGATTCTTCGTGAGCGTTTGGAGATTCGTCTGCCGCTTTCTAGAGAAAACAACTCAGGAAAAGGTTTGATCTTTATAATCTTCTCTCTTGATATATCTATCACCAGAGGTCCTTAAGCAAGTCTCAAGCACAATACTTTTGTTGTTTGTTGTTGTATAGATTGTGATAGTAACAGAGGGAGAAGAACAGAGAAAGTTCGAGGAAGAGGTTGGAGCAGAGGCTTTACCAGAAGAATACGGAGGCCGAGCTAAGCTCACATTAATCCAAGATGTCATTCTTCCTCAGACTGCTCCAGAAATCTTACCAACAAACAACAATGTTTAACTCTTGGAAGCATTTAATCCTTGAACCCCTAAGCCCTGCTTTAATCCATTATTATTTATTTCCCTAATGCTTTTAGTCTGTAATGATTAGAACAAAACTTTCGTTAGAACTTTCCAACAACTTTAAATTCCCAGAAGAAGTAATGAAAACACATGAGAAAGTTGTGTGAATATACCCAATCTGGTGAACCGCTTTCGCTTGCCAGTTTAAAACATCCTGCTGTTTCTAGTATTTTGATATAAAACGCCTGTTCTTCTATTTTCTCAGACTAAAACAGCATGCCGTTTTTGTTTTTGAAGATACTGATAAAAACTCCAAAATCCCGACTACAGTATTTTGTCTATCAGCCGCCTCCAAAACCTCTCTCTCTCTGTCTCTCACTTCTTCCTCCGCACGACGGCGACAATGGCGACGCTCACTCACCACACTCCACAGACCAATTTCCTCTCTAGGCTTCCTCTAAGGGCTAAACCCAGAGCCTTCTCCGCAAGGGTCAAAATGTCCCTCCAGGAATCTGCGCCTTCTCTCGCCGTCGTCGGCGTTACCGGCGCCGTCGGGCAGGAATTTCTCTCCGTCTTGTCCGATCGAGATTTTCCTTACAGCTCCGTCAAGATGCTGGCATCGAAACGCTCCGCAGGGAAACGCGTTGCCTTCGACGGCCGTGAATACACGGTGGAGGAGCTCACTGCGGATAGCTTCGACGGCGTCGACATCGCTCTGTTCAGTGCCGGCGGATCCATAAGCAAGGAGTTTGGACCGCTCGCGGCGGAGAAAGGAACCATCGTCGTTGACAATAGCTCGGCGTTTCGAATGGTTGAGGGAGTTCCGCTTGTGATTCCGGAAGTGAACCCTGAGGCAATGAAAGGGATCAAAGTCGGAATGGGGAAAGGGGCATTGATTGCGAACCCCAATTGCTCCACCATTATCTGCTTGATGGCTGTAACTCCTCTTCATCATCACGCAAAGGTTCGATTTTTCCTTCTGAAAATCTCGGTCCCAATGCTGAGAATAGTTTAGAGAATCAGTCTCTATATGAAAAATTGGAGCTTCTGTATACTTTTGCAATGCAAAAAAACTGCTTTTTTTGTGCTCTGAGTAACGTTCGATTGGTTCGAACAGGTGAAGAGAATGGTGGTTAGTACATATCAAGCAGCTAGTGGTGCAGGTGCTGCAGCCATGGAAGAGCTTGTGCAGCAGACTCGCGAGGTTCGGTTTCTAATATGGTTACTCTTGACTTTACTCTGACGATTGTGCTGAGTATTGATTCTGCTTCTTCTTTTGGATTGGTGTTCCCTTAGGTTTTAGCGGGTAGGCCTCCGACTTGTAACATCTTCGGGCAGCAGGTGATTACTCAGTTTGCTTATTCTTTATCATTGCGCGTGCTGATTCTGAATCCCTTTGTGTAATTTGATTTGATGGGTTTTGTATATTGTCTGCAGTATGCATTTAACTTGTTTTCGCACAATGCTCCTATTACTGACAACGGTTACAACGAAGAGGAAATGAAACTGGTGAAGGAGACAAGGAAGATCTGGGTGAGTGGTTACTTAGAGAGCTATTTTCTGTTCAATTCACTGTCATTGTGTTTTCAAAAATATTTGTTGTGTTAAAGAGGTTTTTTTTACCTTTCTTGCTATTACCAGAATGACGCAGAAGTAAAAATTACAGCGACGTGTATCCGTGTTCCAGTTATGCGTGCTCATGCAGAGAGTGTGAATCTCCAGTTTGAGAATCCTCTCGATGAGGTAATAATACACATAGAACCCGTTTTCTACTGAAACTGTTATTGCTATTTCTTGAAGCATTGCATTGGTGCTGTGTATTTTCTCACTGATATGTTGAATCACGGCTTAAACCGCAGTCTATGGTCACTTTTATTCTGTTGTTGTCGGAGGAATCAACACTGAAGTTGCTATTTTGAACTTGATGTGCGAGCGTGTATAGAACTTGAAAAATAGAATAAGTTTTGTGCGCGATTAAGAGAATCTTATGATCGATCAACAAGTTTGTTCTCAATGTTTTAACGGTTTTCCTAACTGTATATGAACAGAACACAGCAAGGGAGCTCCTGAAGAAAGCACCTGGAGTTTATATTATAGACGACAGATCTTCCAACACCTTCCCTACTCCACTTGATGTCTCTAACAAAGACGATGTTGCGGTTGGTAGGATCAGGCGAGACGTGTCTCAAGATGGCAATTTCGGGTAAGTAAAAGTTTCACACTTTCTATTGAATTTGGACCCCAAATGAGTTTTTTTGTCCATTTGGTTAAAGGCTACATATAACATTGTGAATTCAGGTTGGATATATTCGTTTGTGGAGATCAAATACGCAAAGGAGCTGCTCTAAACGCTGTTCAGATCGCTGAGATGCTTCTCTGATTTCGAATCCCTCACTGTATTATCAGATTTGGGCCAAGAATTTGTCTCATTTTTGTTTTGTGGGTTTCTTCTGTTTCCCTATTTGACCAAATTTTGTTACGTTTCTCATTCATCAAGTTGTCTCTGGAATCTGAATCATCCCCGCGTTTGAATCTTGCCAATTTCCGGTTCGAACCAGTACCGGCTTGGTTATTGGAAGATGCAATTTATTAGTTAGTCTTCAGATTGCTTTAGTATAGGAATGGTCACAGGTGATCCTTCAATGAGAGCCTATCCCAACAATTATTTTACGCACTCACACGATTGGGTCCTACATTGTCCTCTCTTTTCTCTTTAATGATAGTTACAAGTACGATTGCGAACATTTTTATTTTAGATTTTCTCTGTGCCTAAATATTCTTTAATTGTCTTTTGATCAATCATTTTCCTTTTTCGCAATACTTTTTTAATTGTTAGCAAATCATAGTAACTCCTTCGCTACTAAGGTTTGGTATCTTCTTCGTTATATATACCCTACCATCAAAAGTTATTAATAACGAATATTTATTTTCTTCGTCTTTAGATCTTGGTCTTCGTTGATAAATCTCGGTTTCAGATATCCTTTGGAAATACCTCCTCCTTCTTAAACCTTCTTAAAAATATTCTCGAAAAAGCTTCTTTTATCATTATCCAAAAATGACTCATTTATATAATAAATACATCAACGAGAGCTCTCCACCGTCCGATTAAATTCTGTAGCAGTGACGTAACCGATCGGACGTAATCAGGACGGGACTAAACTGTTACACGAAGCAGAGGATTAAGACTAGTAGCCAATGGGACCCCCGAAGACGACGACCAAAGAGGACGAAAAGAAAAGACGGTCTTTGGTCCAGTCAGTGTATATAATATTGAGAATCTAAAGCGATCGATCACTCATCAGCTACTTACTCGGCGATTACATCGGACTTCGGTGATCGGAGATCAGTCATCGCCACCGCAGAAACTCGCGGTCTTGTTCTTTTTCTGGTGTAAGTCATCTTTCGTCTGATTTCATTAACCCATCTGATATATCACTTTCGGAAATATCTTTCGGTAGTTCGTGTTCTTGTGTAAACGATCTGATAGTCTTGAGTTATACTTGCTAGGTTAGGTCGAGGAATTTATATATGAGAGCAGAATGGGGAAGACGATTCAAGTGTTTGGTTTCCCGGATGGTGTGAACACAGAGGATGTTAAAAAGTTTCTTGAAAGGCTCACTGGCTCAGGCACTGTTTTCGCAATCAAAATCAGGAAGCCGAAGAAAGGTGGACCAAGAGTCTACGCCATTGTTCAATTCACATCCGAGAGACACGCGAGGCTGATCATCACGCTTGCCGAAAAGCGTCTCGATTACGGGAGATCTTATCTCAAGGCCTTTGAAGTGGAGCAAGACATTGTTCCGAAACCGAGAGCTTCACTGCACAACATCTCGGATTTGAAGATGTACTTTGGATGTCAGGTCTCGCCCAAGAAGCTCTCGGTTCTATGGAGTATTCAAAATGTTCGTGTCTCGTTTGGAACTGGGATGCGGAAACTTCATTTCTCCATGTCTTGGTATGAGAAAGATTATCGGCTCGAGCTTCCTTATGAAAACATATGGCAGATCGATTTGCATTCACCGAGAGGACGACAGTCAAAGTTTCTTGTGATTCAGGTCATTGGTGCTCCTAAAATCTTTCAGAAAGAGGATCAACCTGTTGATCATTTGTTTGGAATGCTTGATTTCTACAGTGATGGGTCTGATGAGCAATGGATAAGAACCACAGATTTCACTTCTTCTTCCCGTATCGGTCAATCAACTGCGTTCTGTTTAGAGCTTCCCCTTCAGCTCAATGTTCCTGACTTCAGAGAGAATTTCGCCAACTACGCAGAGCACAAAGAAGGTAGCTTTCTCATTGAATCCGGGTCTAGCTATTCGTCAGACTCAAACAACCTCGTCCCTGTTGTTGATCCTCCTCCAGGGTTTGACCTGCCTTTCGAGATCTTGTTCAAAGTCAATGCACTGGTGCAGAACGCTTGTATGCCCGGGCCAGCTCTTGATCGTGACTTCTATCAGCTTATTGATCCACAAAGATTTGACAGAGCTCTCATAGATCACTCTCTTGAGAAACTCTTTTATCTTACGGAGTGTTGCTATGAGCCTGCTCGTTGGCTCCGCGAAGAGTACAAGTACTGGATTTCGAAAGGAAAGGTTCCAGAGCCTCCTGTGATATCTCTGGACGACGGGCTTGTTTACATGTACCGCGTCCAGGTTACACCGACAAGAGTCTACTTCTCCGGACCAGAGGTGAATGTTTCGAACCGTGTGCTTCGGCAATACTCTGTCTATATCAACAACTTCCTCCGGATATCATTCGTTGATGAAGATCTTGAGAAGGTTCGTTCCATGGATCTGTCTCCACGCTCTTCTACTCAACCAAGAACCAAGCTATACGACAGGATTATTTCCGTTCTTCGAGATGGGATCGTCATCGGCGGTAAGAAGTTTGACTTCCTCGCCTTCTCTTCCAGCCAGCTGCGGGAGAGCTCCGCTTGGATGTTTGCTCCTAGAGACGGGCTCACGGCGGCAGGCATCAGAGCTTGGATGGGTGATTTCGAGCATATAAGAAACGTGGCGAAATACGCAGCAAGGCTCGGCCAGTCGTTTAGCTCGTCGAGAGAGACGCTTAATGTTTGGAAAGACGAGATTGAAGTGATTCCGGATGTTGAGGTCAGATGTTTAGAGACACGGTATGTGTTTTCCGATGGAATAGGAAAGATCTCAGCCGAGTTTGCTAGACGGGTGGCTAAGAAGTGTGGCCTCACAGAGTTTTCTCCGTCTGCTTTTCAAATCCGATACGGCGGGTATAAAGGAGTGGTGGCTGTGGATCCAGACTCATCAAAGAAACTGTCTTTGAGGAAGAGTATGAGCAAATTCGAGTCGGAGAACACAAAGCTTGACGTTTTGGCGTGGAGCAAGTACCAGCCTTGTTACCTCAACAGGCAACTAATCACACTTTTGTCTACTTTGGGTGTTAGAGACAGTGTCTTTGAGAAGAAACAACGGGAAGTTGTGGATCAGCTCGACGCAATCTTAACCAATCCTCTAGAGGCTCATGAGGCTCTTGGTCTAATGGCTCCAGGGGAAAACACGCAAATTCTCAAGGAACTAATCTTGTGTGGTTACAAACCGGACACCGAGCCATTCCTCTCGATGATGCTTCAGAATTTCAGGACATCTAAGTTGTTGGAGCTACGGACGAAATCACGGATTTTCATTCCTCGTGGAAGATCTATGATGGGTTGCCTAGACGAGACCAGAACATTGGAATACGGACAAGTGTTCGTGCAGTTTTCAGATCCCACGAGGCTAGGAACTCAGTGCATAATGGGTCCTGTTGTTGTCGCCAAAAATCCGTGTCTGCATCCTGGTGACGTGCGTGTTCTTCAAGCTGTTAAGGTCCCAGCTTTGAGTCACATGGTGGATTGCGTTGTTTTCCCTCAGAAAGGCTCGAGGTAAAACTCTTTCTTATCTTGATTCTGATTTCTTTTTTTGAAGTATCAAAATTTGATATTTGAATCTTGTATCATTTTTTGTTGCTGCATAGGCCTCACCCAAACGAGTGTTCAGGGAGTGACTTAGATGGAGATATATATTTTGTATGTTGGGATCAGGAATTGATTCCACCAAGAACGTCTGAGCCAATGGACTACACTCCTGAACCAGCTCAAATCTTGGATCATGATGTGACAATTGAGGTAAAAAAAAATCTTACATTTTAGTTCTTTTTCTTTTCATTTTTCTGCATTTGGACACTGAATGTTTTACTCCCAAAAACGTTTTCTAGGAAATCGAAGAGTACTTCACGAACTACATCGTCAATGATAGTCTCGGAATCATCGCGAATGCTCATACCGCCTTTGCTGACAAAGAACCACAGAAGGCATTCAGTGAACCTTGCATTCAGCTTGCAAGAAAGTTCTCAATAGCTGTGGATTTCCCCAAAACGGGTGTTGCAGCCGAGATACCGCAGCATCTTTATGTGAAAGAGTATCCAGATTTTATGGAGAAGCTTGATAAACCCACGTACGAGTCCGAGAACGTGATAGGTAAACTTTTCAGAGAGGTGAAAGAGCGAGCTCCACCTCGGATCTCGATCAAATCCTTTACTCTTGACGTGGCAGAAAAGTCTTATGATAAAGACATGGAAGTTCTCGGGTTCGAGGAATATATTGATGAAGCTTTCTTCCACAAGGGGAATTACGATTACAAGTTGGGTAATTTGATGGATTACTATGGGATTAAGACCGAGGCTGAGATACTCAGTGGTGGTATCATGAGGATGTCCAAGTCCTTCACCAAGAGACGTGACGGGGAATCGATTGGGAGGGCGGTCCGAGCGCTGAGGAAAGAAGCTTTGTCGTGGTTCAATGCCTCTGAGAAAGAAGAGGACTTTAATGCGTCGGCGAAGGCGTCGGCTTGGTATCATGTGACGTACCATCCAAGTTATTGGGGAGTTTATAATGAGGGTTTGAACCGCGACCACTTCTTGAGCTTTGCGTGGTGCGTTTATAATAAGCTTGTGAGGATCAAGAAGGCCAATGTTTGCAAGCGCCAGCGGCAGGAGACGCTTGAGCTTGAGCGATTTGGCCACGTTCTGCGTTTGAGTTGATTGCTATCCAGATTTTTCAAGAGCTTTTTCTTTGGTTTTGACTATTGACCGGAAATGTTTGACTTTGAGCGCCAAAGAGCAATTTCTATGTACAAAATGTTTGGTTTGAAGTATAAGAAAGCAGTATTTTCTAGACCTACCGAATACAAACAAAACTGAAGCTAAGTTCATTCCGGTTACCCGTTTTTTCTCGTACATATCTCGAAATCAATAAATTAAAGTCAATGAATACGAATATATATCTACAAAAATGAAAAATCTACAAAAATGAAAAATCTATAATTTTAAGAAGAAAAAAGGAAAGCTTACTACTACAAATAATCTCAAAATATGTGTATGTACATGAACAGTTCTCAAACACGCATACACAACCTCTATATATATCTGCCAACTCCAAAAAAATCACTCTTTTGTGTGTCGAAATTTCGGAGGAAAAACAATATTATCGTACACAAAAAAAAATTTGTTTGATCTTTTGTTACGAAGAGGCAAGAAGACGTTGGCGATGTAGCAGAGCAAACTTGACATGCAAGCAAAGTTTGCCTTTATCCAAGTAAAGCCGAACGCCAGTGACTAACCAATGACCAGGACTATGTTGAGGTCCTCGGCATAACTGTGAGAGATCAACGAATTTACCAATCTTGTTGTTCGCCGGCACCGGAGGTCCTTTGGGGTAGACACCGGAGTCCAAAACGACCTCGTTTTTGTCTTTGTTATTGATCATATTATGATGAACACTCCCACTAGTCAATGGTAAGCTCATGGAAGAGAAGATACCAGATTTTTGGGAAGTTCCTGGTCCATGAACCCAATCTTTTTGGACGACGTAGTGATCGGAGACTCTGGTGAAACGGAGACGGAGGTGGAGAACGGACTTTGAGCCGTGTTTCTTCACTTCGAGCTGTGCTCCGGTGACTATGTAAGCGACGTTGATTTTGGACTTGTGACTTGTTGTTGTTGTGATCCAGTTTGGGTCGTACTTTACCGGAGCTGTGCACACGTGTGAGAATTTCTTACCGTTTAAAGGTTCGAAGTAGCGATTGTTGTCGACGATTTCGTCGGAGCCTCTCCATTTATGATCGTTGGTGATCTTTTCTCCAACCGTAGTACTTGTATTTTCTAGGTGTTGTAAGTGTATAGCCAGCCTGATGAACATACATATTCATTATTCAATGATATAGCTTGAGATTAAATGGAAGGGAAAAAAATCTATTCAAAAATTCCTTTCGGATAAAATGTTATGTAAATATATCAAATCTAAGTTTGTTTATTTTATTGTTATAAGTTTGTTTTATAGCTAGCTAGCTAACTTTATGTAAATATATCAAATCTATTGTCTTATAGCTAGCTAACTTTATGTCTTTATCAAATGATGATAATCACGGGTAGATATTCAAAATAATATGTAAATTTTGATATTTGCTTTGGTTGACTATATACCTATTGCATTTCTTGCCTTCAAGAAACATTCGCATTCCGGTTACTGGGTTCTTCTCGCTAGTCACCTAACCCGGAAAAGAAATCTCAGCAATTAGTAAAACCAAAAAAAAAGTATACATGTAAAAATTAGTCAAGTGATTAGTGATCATATTAACGAAATAAAGAAATATGTAAGCAAAGAATCAGAGATGTATTATGATAAATACGTACGGGAGTGGTATTAACGTATAGTTTGGGACCCATGAAGTTGATGTGCAGAGCCGGATACGACGAAGCCATATTTGGCGCCGCGCCGAACGGAAGATCGTTATGGATCGGGGCCCACGTTCTAGGCCCAGAGAAGTCCAAAAAATATTGCAGGTCCATTAACGGCGGCTTGTCTGTTCAAAATTACCAAATTACCCCTTCAATCATTTACCAAACTACTACCCTCCGGTAGTCTTATATTTAAGGCTAGAGTGGATAAGTGAAGTTACATCTGAGGTAGAGAGACATGGCGTGAGAGAGAAGACCAGAGCCAGGTACGTCTTTAAGGAGTGATGTGATCGGAATAAAGTTGAAATTGATCGCATCAGGCTTTTCCGGTACTGTTATCAGCCACTCGCTATGGCTCTTTGCTCTTCCGTCACCTCCTCTTTTCGCACATATAACTGTTATTCCCTGCACGCAAATTGTTCTTCTAGTTATGAAAATGTTCATCATACAGTTTGTTGTTTTAGATTATGTGAAACTTACTTACATTTTTGGAATTTATCGAGAAATTATTGAACGCAACCGTTTGCTTGTCATCAAAGACATTGAAAGCCTCCGGGAACTGCAATATCAAAACTCATAATGATGAATACACATGTGTTGTGTGTCCTAAGTTGATTTTTATCATTGCAACATGAATTGGGCTGACCTTGGGCTGTGATTGTGAGCTGTGATGGGCTTTATTGGGCCGGCGAGAAGAGAGAAGACAAGAGCCGGTGAACAATTGGTCGCCGAGATCGTAGAGATGGTGGCGGATGAGGTCGGTGTCGAGATCGGAGGACTTGTCTTGTCTCACAACAACCACGTCTTGTCCTCCTACGCTCACCCCAATTATTACGTGTGTCCCATACCTCTCTATAAACCTGTCCTTTTTAAAAATTTAAGTTTTTATTATTATTACGATAATACTGACAAAAAAATTACGTATTATTATTAGGAGTGCCAGAACAAAATAGTATAAACCAAGTTGGTGGTTACATTTTAGAATATTGTATCAAAGTCTTTTGCAAATAATAATCACTTCTTCAGTTTACAGTTATTCAAAGTATTTATTAGTTTTTAAAACTTCAATTCAATTAAAAACTTTTAAAAAATCAAGTTTCTTCCTGATTTTTCGGTTCGATCTTAGTTGGAAACGTTGACGATTGAATTTTATTATTATTATAAAGATGGAAAGATATCAGAAAAAAACAGACATATTCTACATTAATTGATAACATAGAATTAGTCAAATATGGCCCAACTGTTCTATCAGAAGTACATCAGAATTCAACACAAAGAAATGGCAAGTTTGGAAAATTTTGATGATATGTTTTTGCTCGTAATCGTAGTGTAAATGCCTCACAATCAAATGAAAAACAGTAATTAATAAAAAAAAAAAAAGAACAGTAAATAATATACCTGGCCAGTAATTGCGGGTCCCAGGAAGAAGGAACGGCGTTTCGAACGCGATCAGTGAGACGCAAACGATTGGGATTGTGGATGTTGAGATTAAAAAGCGTTACAATAGAAGCGTCGAGACCTAAAGATTTAACGTTTGCGGCGTCAGTTGCCCATGACCCGCTTTGAAACCCGAACGTCGCGTTGAAATTTCCCGACGGAATTTTCCCGGTCACCGACGACCGCTGATTAAAATACTCCGACATCTAAATCCGTAACAACCCACACATATAAACATCTATTACTAATAAAAGTTTGTGTCATAATAAGAAAGAAATGGTTTAATCGAGGACCTTATTGAAATCGAGAATGTCGGAGCGGAATCGTGTGCGCTCTCCTTTGTCGCAGTTGATATCGGAGGAGACATTCTGAATAGCTCCGAAACCAGGAACATGCAATTCTCTGTTTTGAGTTTCGTCTAGAACAACCAATCTGTCATCTCCGGCGGCGCCGTCGCCGTCTTTGCAGTATTTTAACCGAAAATCCGCCGTTAAATCGAATCCTTTGCCAAGACTCTTAACGACTGTCTCCACCACACCTCCGCCGCCGTCTCTGTTCATCGCTGTTTCCTCTGATAGTAAAGCTGCGAGTCTTTGTAGGCATATATATATATATAGATAAGTAGAGAAAACTGATTAATGTTTGATAGCTTGTAATGTTGGTAAATCAAACATAATTATATATTTTTAATCTTGAATAGAAGAAGAAAATAACGTGATGCTTTGATTAAAGTATGAAAACGACCAGTTACAGCTTCGTTTGCGAAGTCTTCGGAGGAACACGTAAACAGATTACTTGCAACGGAATGTTTTTATTACATAAAAAAATTATAATGAAATTGGTAAATACATTAAATTGATTCAAATGTTAATTATTTTCAGAAAAGAAAACTGATTATTAATTCTAAATGAACATTAAAGTTTGCAAATTTGCTCGTATCTGGTCATAATTACTAAATATTAAGTATATCTGATGCTGTTATCATTTAGGAAGTGTATCCTAAAGTTCTCGGATGTATCATGGTTGATGTAACACGGTTTTAGTAATTGTTATGCATATTCAAAATTTAAACTGGTTTTTAGCGATTGATTATAAAGATCAATCAACAGTAACGTATTTTCAGCTTTGACCGTTTAACTAACCCGCGTCTAGGAGAAAAGTTAAAAGAGAGTTTCAAAAGTCCTCCTATCCCACAGGTCAAACCGATATCGGTTTAGTTTCAGTACTATGTACAATTTGTACATGAGCTTCACAATTAATTCAAATAAGCTTACTTCTCTATGTATATAATTTTTTTTCTCTATATTCTCTTTGCAATTTTCCTATGTTTTTCGTCTATTCAAGTTGCATGTGTGATATTTGATAATTACTTTTTTTTTTTTTAATGAAAATGTACCTGAACCGCAATAACCGTTTCTCGCAATTCTGAATGTAATGATAGTTCCGGGGGAAGTAGTCCGCACGGTGAATTAACCCGATCCAACATCATCCCAATTAAAGTGATAAAACTGAATGTAATATGAACATGACTGTATTTCAAAACTTATTTGACTGATTTATGAATTTGGATAGCAATGTCCAAGGTCCCTTTCTTACATAATAAAAGCATCTACAGGAAAAAAACATAAGAAGTTTCCTCATATTCTTCTTATCTGCTTCTGTTTTCACACACACAATTTAGTCGACGTGACTACAGAATCGCGTACACGCATACGGATGCATATTATTATGTCGGTATAAAGACAAATATCACATTATAACTGTATCATTTATCTCTCTAATTGATATCCTCCTAGTTTGGTTTGAATATTAGACTATATAGTATAATTTGTAGCATTTTAATAAGTGGTTTTTGACTATAAGGTTTGATGGTTTGTTTCGAGGTGAGGATACAGACAATGGACAAATAAAATTGGTCTCTTTTTAAAAACGAGTTACAGATAGTGACAAGAAACAAAAGGGTGACAAATATTTATCTACGAGATGATACATGTAGCGCCTGTGTGAACGCTGCTTTCGCGACGCGTCTTTCGTTGTTTGTTTATTAAGGGCAAGTTTCTTATACTTTTTGTGGAGAATTGGACTAATTAATTGGCCCAGGCCTTCTATCAATGTGATATATTATTTTGACGGTTCAGATTTTATCCTAGAAATCAACGGTTTCTATCATTTATAGGAAAAAAAAACAAGGCAGGCCCCTTTACGGCCCAATCTACAGTTGTCCTTTCGCCTTGAGCTAAACCGAATCGACATGGTTACCGGCGAAGAAGGTCGACTTCGAAATTTCTTTTTAAAAAACTTTGAAATTCGAGGCGGGAGATTTGCGAATCAACAAATATCGGTCTCTTTGTTTCTTCTGCTCTTATTCTTCGATATTTCCCGCAAAATCGCTGATTAGGTTTTCTGGAATTCGTCGTCTTCGTCATTACTGTGAGCCTATTTGATGATTCGCTCTATTTTTTTGGTCAAATGCTTACATTTCTCTTTCTGTAGCGTACCTGTTACCGTATGGTTTACTGCATTGCTAGTTTTTGATTAAATTATCGTATCCATAGACTCGTCTTTAGTACGAATTGATCGAATTGTGATATTGGAACTTTGGAATTTGAGGGTTTAGGTTTGCTGACGCAGCTCTTGATGGATAACCATGGTGGCTCTAGAGCTTCTGATTTGAGCATTGAGGATCTGATGCATGAATATTTATCTCGACCGCCACAGATAGCTGAATGGTTATGGTGTATCGAATATGTAGCCAAATTCGTTAAGGATATACGCTGCATACTCGGTATTCTCTCGCTTATGGTTTATTGTGTATGTTAATAGTAGTAGGTGTTATATAACAGGAAATCGCTTTGCTTCAGGTTTGATGAACATGGGGTATCAAAACTCAAATGACTATGGGAGGAGGATTAATGAAGTCCTGTCTCTTAGAGTCTTGGAGTTCTTGTTTGATCCAAGCAAGAATGGTGATGCTACGAGCCTCGCCGTTGCTTCAGAGGCAAAATTTGAGTTTGATTTGTCTTTGAGCAACGCTGATGTTCTCAGAGCTATTCTGAGAGAGGTATTGGACAAACTGTTAGATAATGTGACCAGCAGTGGTAGAATTAGGTGATGTGTGGGTTTATAATTTTTAGTCTTTTGTTCTCAAATGTTAGATTCCAGTATCAGAGCTACGAGCAGGCATGCCGGAGCTATCCAAATTCAATGTTGTTCCGTTTATTGCTCACAAGAACATGTGTTTGCCGCAATGTGCGCTTGAGAAGGTAAAGATTCCTCATAACTTTCGTTTCCTTGGTTTCATGCTTTTCTTTAGAAGGATGCATAAACTTGTGACTGAAAAAGCGATGCGCAAAATCCTTTTTTTTTTTGTTTGGGATCGTGTAGCTGAAAGATATGAGTTTAACGGAGAATCAGCCAAGTGTAGCTCCTTCCATGGAAGCAAATGATCCTGTTTTTAGAGATGATGGACCAGTGAACATGGATACATGCGAGGATGAGCCGATAGATGAGCAGCAAGTGCATATTGGTTTGGAACAAAACATAAACGAGAAGGATAAAGTAATTCTCATCGACGATGAAGATGAGCCAATGCACACCAACCAAAAAGATGAAGTAGTTGTGATCGATGAAGAAGACACAGAGAATGATCAAGACATGGCCGGTGAAGCCATTAGCAACGGTAATACTAGTGGTGAGACCTCTCCTCCAAGCTCAAGCAGATGGGCAGAGGATGCACGTGTGAGATGTACAAAAGATGGAACCTGGCTAATCAGTGGGAGCGATGATGATGAGTCAGACTTGGCCAAGAAGGATGCAAGCTCCTGCACAAGACCCGCGAATGTGTGCTGGAAATGTGGAAAAGAAGGGACGTTGTTGATATGTAGCAGAAGCGAGTGTGCATCAAAAGTTCACAAGGAGTGCTTGATTTGTCCGGTTAGCGTTGACGAAGACGGGAACTTTCACTGTCCTGTGTGCTGGTATGCTCGAGTCGTTTCAGAGTACTTAGACTCTCAGAAATTGATGAGCTCTGCCAAGAGAAAACTGGCGAAGTTTATGCCGCTACTATCAACAAGAAGCAAGAGAGTCAGGTGATGAAAACTTTCTGATGTAATTTAATTATATCTCACCTTGTCTCTCTTTGGGGTAATTTAGGAGATCAATTTAAGATATGGAATTATAGAACGCAGTGATTAAGTATGCATTTTTGTGCAGACTAGAGCAATCTAAAACTCCCTTGTTCTTGGTAAATTTTGGGTAGAAGACGAGTTTGGGAAGAAAAGTGGAGTAATTTTCTTTGTTCATGTCTTGATGTAAAGAACCGGAGATGCGAGGGGTGATATGTAAGAACATAAAGTTAAGGGTGTGAATCGTTATTATTTAAACTGGCGGGGCATGCAAAAACTTCACGTCACAAAAAATAAGTTTCAATCGGCGGACGGTGACAATGGGAAGTTGCCTCAAACGTTGACTCAATAATTTGTTTTTTTTGTAACTAAAGGTTTAACGTTGACTGAAGTTTCTTTCTCAAAACAAAAAAATAAAATAAAGTAACATATGGATTTTATCATCAGTGACATTACGACTTGTTATGTTAATCGCAGTAGTCAATAGAATTTAAATTTAGGTCTATATATAAGTTCTATTTAGTAGTCAACATATATAGATATTGATGTATATAACACACAGTAGAAAATGACTGCATGAGCTAACCAGTTATTTTGCTAGTTTGGTTTTAATTAATTAATATGAGTGTTCATTTGCCCTTTTCTCAAAAAAAAAAAAAAAAACATATGAGTGTTCACTGTTCAATTAATTCAAAAGCTAAACCGCAGTTTGAATAGTTAGACTATATTTGGTATTTCAAAAAAGAAAACAAAGTCATAGTCGGATATAACAGAAAAAAAATCCTACACACAACTCAAACTTCATTAGAAGAATAAAAATATGCATTTGATTAACAATTGAACCCAAAACAAAGTTAAAAAAAATATTATATCATATTGTATTATGTTCAGTTTTACCTTTGTGTTGTTATTCTATGACCAATGGGAAAAAATCTAACAAGCCAAACAGAGATCCAAATTAACTATATACCTTTTTTGGAGGGGCGAAACTATAGATATCTACTATATTTTCCAGCTAGTTAAATAATATTCAGCATTCACCTATAAAACCTAGCCTTTTTATTTACTAATAGTCTAATACGAAGTTTTTGGGGGACAAAAGTTGAAGTACTTTGCATTTTTTTGTATGGAGATTGTGGTCTTCAGCTTAAATCAAGAAACCAATAGACGAAGTATAACAAAAAGATGAAGAAGTAACGCTCTTAAACAAAAATGAAAATAATGTATGGAAATTGTGGTTACCTCAGCTTAATCAATAAATGAGGTAACGTAAGATTGTATGCTTGTGGCCCTTGTGGGAGATTAGGAAAAGTAGAAAAAATTGGGTAATTTTGTTTTTCTTTTCGAAAAATGGGTAAATTTATTTATTTTTATCTTTTAAAAAAAAAGAAGAAAGTGGATAGTACGAAAGGTCGTTATCCAGAGATCAATAATAGGGTTTGGGGCTCCAAAACTGGCAAATACATAACTCATCAAAAATGGAACTGTCCCATTGATGCAACAGTTCTATTCCTATTTATGATCTTCTCTCTGTTCACTCTTCTGATTCTCTTTTTTCTTTCCAGCTTCGTTGCTCTCTCTCCTCCAAAACTCAAAGATTATACAAATGTATAACATCTGATTAGTGTTCTTTTTTTTTGAACATTTGCTTCATCTGATTAGTGTGTTAAGATCAACCCCACTAATTCCTTGAATAAAAACACTCATAGGTCATCAGATTCCTATAGAGCAAAGACAACTTAATCATTATTTTATTTTAATTATGTGATTGTATTATCGTTTCTATCATTTTTTAAAGCGATTGTTTTTTAGTAATCTCTGTTAGTACACAAAAGCATACCAATGTGGCAATGTATATGTACTCGTGTGTAAACTATTGTAGATTTGCAGATTATTATGTAGTAGTTATTAGCTTATAGTATGTAGATTCATCGGTTTAGAGGTAACAGAGGTAAGTGTATGTAGTTGTTTATCATGTTTATCACATAATCTAGCAATAGAAAACAATCATTGTCTAAAGACTAACGAATTAGCGATTGCGCATGAAGATTTATCCAAATATATAAATAAATTACATACACATTTCTTTTAATTCTGTATTGCATTCCTAATAAACCGCGAGCTCATTGGCATACATTATTAGGCAATTTGAAATATTGGAGAGAAAAAAAAAAAACGATGGAAACAAAAAGGTAAAAATGGAAGCAATGAAACTTGTGCATAATTCTATTTATCGACAGTCTGACTCAAAGTGCTTTCGTAAGCAATAACACAATGCTTCACCCTTTTCTTCATAATCTTCTCTGCTTCCACTGTTCCTCCGCTCCTCTCCTTTCACTTCACTTCTCCTTTTTTCTTTCTCATCCCCTTTATCTCCTTAACTGATTACCATATTTATATTATGTGACTGTTTACATATATAAAAAAATGAAAACTAAATGTAATGTTAATTTTTTTAATATAGATAATCACAGATGGCTTGGTTTAATTGATTTGTCTGAATACTAATAACAGCTTAATAATCGTATGTGATATGTGACATGTCGACCATAGTGTGACCAATGACTAATGTTATCATATGATTCATACATATGTACGTAACAGTAACAAGAGCCTCGTAGACTGACAAAAAGACCAAAAAGTAATCTTAAAACCCTAGCATCACACTTATAATACAGGTGTCTCTACTATATATGCATAACATAAATATGTCATATATGTACTTGTAGAGCTTGTGTGATAGGACTAGTGAAACATGGAGGTGAATAAAGATGAAAACAGTTTCTTAGAAAGCATGAAACAGGAGATTAATCAGATTATAAAAGAAGAAGAAGAAGAAGGGGAAGAGATTCTCAAGAAGAGAATCTCAAGCCACCCTTTGTATGAGCTTCTGCTTAGCTCACATCTCGGTTGTCTAAAGGTCCCCTCTCTCTCTCTCTTTCAGATTAAAATAGTTATTGCATATATTAATATAAATATATACTAATCTCTTATAATACGTATTTGGACCGCCGCGACCAGGTGTGTTCCGGCGACTTTGAGTCACCGGAGATCATGAACACGGCAGATAATCTTTCCCTAACCAAACTCTCTCTCCACACTGATTCTTCCCCCGAAACTACCTCTTCAGAACTTGATCAATTCATGGTTCTTCTTCTTTTATTTCTCTTTTTTTTTGAAACATTGAAAAACAATTTAATGCCAAAAAAATATATTTCACAACAACAAACTACATATTTACATGTCTTTTATCTCTGTGCCAATTTCTAAAGCTTTCATCTATTTTGAGCTAAAAGGTTATGATAATATGAATACTTATAAATCAATTCACATATAGGAAGCGTATTGCTCGACTCTACGGGAGCTGAAGGAAGCCATGGAGAAGCCTCTCGTCGAAACGCACCGTTTTATGGAAGCAGTGTACACTCAGCTAAACGACATCGTTATGTCATCACCCCCTTGAAAAGGCGAAACATGACAATTGATTCGGTGCTATCATGTTACTACTTACTACATTTGGCCAAATTGCTAGCGTACTACTCGCGTTTCACTGTGCTGCGTTTTCGGAACGCTTTTGTAGAATCGTTTAATTTAATGGTAATCGCAATTTTTAAAAGTGCTAGCATGCCTTCTCGCTTTGTATATTTAAGAAAGGTCAAACTAAAATTAAATTTCTCTTAATTAATTTAAAAAATGATTCACACTCTTTAAATTAAGATCATAAGCAACACTTTCGCGATTTCTTTCTCTTCCGAGAATTAGATTAAAGAATCCATAAACCATTTAGATCTAGCACTCTTAATACAAAGTAACAGTTGTTATATTATGTATTACTGGGTTGTTCATATAATCAACCAAAATACAAATTTGCATCATCAACAGGTTGTAATGCGACAGACGCATGCCTCATTTGGGGCTCCGGGTTGATCACAGTAAGAGGAAACAGGTGGGCCGTAAAAATCAAGACACATTTGCTCGCATTTTTTAGTATCGCAAACCATTGGCCAGAATACAGGACAAGTCTTTTGCTCCTCATTCATTCTCATCTCTCTCGCACCTCAAAAATGTGTAAGGAAAGAAATAAAAAAACAGATTTGTGACATGCATATAGAATCAAGACTGAAATTATTCTTTTAAGAAAGTTGTGTATCTGAAACAATGAAGATGGCCATGAAAAGAACTACGAAAATTTGGAGGTTCCTCATGATTCTGCAGTTTTTGATAGACTCAATCGTAACTGAGACGTTTTATTTTTATAGGTGAAAATGATATGTTGGAAAAGATAGGATTTTTAAAAATAAATAAAAAAGATGATAAACTTTTCTGTTTAGAGAATTGCTTATTTCGGGAAATAATCAATTTTTATGGTCAATGGGAGATTAAAATTTATGACAGGCTGGATTTTTGATAACGAATCCAAGTCAAGTCGGATCTAGATTTAGAAACTTTACATTGGATTCAACTGGCTTAATTAAGGAGAGAGACACACTTACGCCAATATCATTGCCATTTTCCGAAAAGCCTTTGGGCTTTGTAACCAAAGTTAATATTTATTAAACACTATGTCTGATATTTGCTATATTATGGGCTTCAATTAATAAAACTCAAAACTTAATTACGGGTTGGCCCAAGTTGAATTAGTTAAAAATGTAATCAATCACCAAGTTAGGAGAATAGACCAGTAAAAAACACATGGAGAAATGTAAATTTGCAGGGCCTATATATAGAATTTGCTTGATCACGCGACATTACAAATGCTACACTAGTCATGAAGTTTACTAACAATGATTTTTTACTCAGAAACATAAATTGAAGATTGAACATATTATTTGTTGTTTATTTCCATTTCTGTTTTCTCGTTAATTTTCCCAACAATATGACATCCCAAAACTTAAAAATACAAATTCCTACTTCTATAAATTATCAATTTTGTATACTGCAACTATGGCATTCTTGTTTTTTTTTTAAAAAAAAACTATCTCTCATTATTGGTTAATTCTCGCATGTGATGTGATACAAGAAAAATGATTAGACCGTATGTTGATAAAGCACACTAAAGAAATTAATATAAAAATATCAATCAGTTGAAGTAATTATCAAACCGCATGTTTTAAGCTAAATCTATTATTCTAATTGTGACAAAAAGGACCCAGCATGCAGAAATTCAAACGCAACCGCTGATCAAGATTTCCAAACGAGACTAGCGTCCAAGGTTACGATTTGCGGCTACTAAAATTGAACGAAAGGGAGGTTCACGTGGACCAACCCGCAGGGTATAAGAACCTCTCTCACTCTCCACCATCTCTACTTCGCTCTAAACTTCCATAACAGTACCCCCACACTCTCTATTCTCTAACCAACCAACTGAAACGAACTTCCATTTTCGAATTTCGAATTTCGAATTCGAAACTTTCGCCGGAGAAGTTTCCTGTCAAAAAAATGAAGGAGATCGCGTCGAGGAATTTAAAGCGTAAGGCTGAGGCGACGCCGTTCACCGGGAAGAAGCTCCGGTCGACGCGTTCACGCCGGAAGAGAGCTCAGATCTCTCCAGTTGTCGTTCAGTCACCTCTCTGGCACAAGGAAATAGGAGTATCTGCTGCTTCTGTCGATTCCTGCTCCAATTTGTTTTTCCCAGCCGATGACAATGTTTCCTGCGGTTCTAGCAGAGTCGAGGCGAGCTCGAAGCCGAGGAAGAATCTAATCGAAGAGGTAGAAGTTTCTGGACCTCTTAAAGATGTGAAGGAGACGATTGTTGATTCGAAGTTTCGGAGGATTACAAGGTCATACTCTAAGCTAAACCAGGAGAGGGAGGGAGAAGGGATCGAGGTAAGCGAATCGTCCTTCACACGATCCGACGTGACCTTTGCCGACCATGTCTCCGATTGCCGGAATTTGATTTTCGCACCGGAGAATAAGGAGAGCGACGTCGTTTCAGTGATTTCGGGAGTGGAGTCTTGCTCGAAATTCGGGAGCGTAACTGGAGGAGCGGATAACGAAGAAACTGAAATCTCCAAACCGAGCAGATTCGTGGAAGCTGATTTCTCTCTGGGATCCGCCAAGGAATTGAAGCCGGAGCTTAAAACAGTCGGATGCGTCTCCGATCTCGCTTGCACAGAGAATTTCTCGGTCGAAGAGGTTTCGGACTATCACGAGGATGAGTTATCGGAGCCGTGTTCCGAAGTGTTCTCACAGTATTCGGACCTCTATTCCTCCGATTACACTCCGTCAATCTTTTTCGATTCCGGCAGCGAATTCTCCGAGAAGTCTAGCTCTGATTCTCCTACTTCACATACTCGCTCTCTGTTCCTCCAGTTCAGGGAACAGTTCTGTAGATCCACAATTCCGAACGATTTCAAATCTTCTAGCCAGGAACAAAACCGTGAAATTCAGTCTGAAGTAAGTAATGCTTTCATATCTCTTGGAATAATTGCTAGTAGCTAGAGATTGAAGGTGTGGTTGTATGCTTGAAATTTCACTCGATTGCTAGTCTAAATTTGATCTGAGAATAGTTCTTCTATGTCCCTAAGATTTGACTCTGAAATTGTATCTAAGGAATGAATCTTAAATATACATTTTCGTTTTAGCTGCTAAGGTTTGAAGATGAGGAGGTGGAAGAGAGCTATCAAAGGCTGAGGGAAAGAGAGAGAAGTCATGCATATTTGCGGGACTGTGCTAAGGCTTACTGCTCCAGGATGGACCATACTGATCTCATCCCTCGTCTGCGCTTGATCATGGTTCAATGGATTGTGGAGGTGAATATAATCATTCTGTTCTCTAGTGCATTTATATATCCAGTGATCTCTGAATATCGAAGCTTGGAAATGTATCAGTAGTAGGAGAAGATTCTAAATGATTTGTAGATCCATTTATGATAGTTACTGATGTTAGGAACGTAAATTTGGAGATCTTGTTCCTCCTGGCTTGTAAGGTGTTTTATCTTTAGGAAATCTATAGTTCATCACAGAATCTTGTAAGGTTTATGTATATATCAGCCAGCTAAGGTAAGTGTTTTTGCTGACTGTCTTCTTCTTAACAACGCAGCAATGTTCTGAAACGGAGCTTCAGCAAGAGACATTGTTTTTAGGAGTTAGTCTGTTGGATCGATTCCTGAGCAAAGGATCCTTCAACAGCGAGAGGACTCTGGTACTAGTCGGGATTGCGAGTCTTACTCTGGCCACCAGGATTGAAGAAAATCAACCTTACAATAGGTACCATATTCCATCTTTGTTATTCTGACTTCAAATGGTCATTAGATACTGTTCTGAATAGGAAAAAGATAAGCACCATTCCAAGAAACTGAGTATTACACTGAACCAAAGCAGGGACTAGTAATAGAAATCTTAAATTGTTTCTGTACGAAATAAAATCCAAGAGAATTCATTAGTCATGTGTGTCAAATATTGAATTCTGTTTCTCATCAACTCATGACTGCAACAAACCTTCCACACACACACACACACAGCAATAATTCAATTTTCTTCAACTGCTTACCTGATACTTCCTCCATTTGATTAGCATCCGGAAAAGGAACTTCTACATCCAGAACCTAACATACAGCCGGCATGAGGTGGTGGCAATGGAGTGGCTGGTTCAAGAAGTCCTCAACTTCAAATGCTTCTCACCCACAATCTTTAACTTCTTATGGTAAAAACCTCTCTTACTGTATATTTTCTGTTCCAAGACACATATATTACACTGAAGTTTAACAATCATTTATATATCTCAGGTTTTACCTAAAAGCTGCTCGAGCCAATCCAGAAGTTGAAAGGAAAGCCAAATCCTTGGCCGTTACCTCACTATCCGATCACACTCAGCTCTGTTTTTGGCCCTCAACTGTAGCAGCCGGACTCGTAGTTCTCGCCTGCATCGAACACAACAAAATCTCAGCCTACCAACGAGTCATCAAGGTACCAATCTCTTCAACATTACTTAAGTACTTTTATTGATTCCAGTTAAATTCAGAATATTCACAATCCCAAAACATTTCTCTGTCTCTCTCTCTCTGCAGGTTCATGTTAGAACAAAAGATAACGACTTGCCCGAATGCGTCAAGGTACTTTCAACATCACTCTCATCCTATCAAATCTCTATTTCTCCACTGAAACGGTTACTTAATGACATTGTTTAACATTTGTGTTTCTATATACAGAGCCTGGAATGGTTGCTTGGGCAGTAAGCAATGCACAACAGCAAAAACCTCAAAACCACTGGAACACAGTATAGTCCAATACGAGGAACACACAGGTTATTATTACAATTACAAATCAAATATAAGGTATATAATAAGTACACTCTCTACAGATTAATATACTTAATCTCTGGACTTGATTAGCTCTTGGCAGACTATACCAACTATTAGGCCACCATTTGTGTCGCCACACACATTTATTGCTTATTTTCCTCAATTCATTATACTCCCACTTTCTTTAAACTTTTTTACTCGGTTCAGTAAATTTCTCTTTTTTTACGTCTGGAAGATTTATTCTATTTTTCTAATGGAACGGAGGATGCCATTTTCCTCTGGTCTCCACTGCACTGTTTTTTATATTGGTCATTAAAATAAAGTTTCAGTTTCTTCGAGAATTATAGCGTTAATATATTCGAGAAATATAGCGTTGATTCTAACGTTAGAAATATATTGACCAAAATCTTCGAGAAATATATTTTACATTCTTCAAAATCTTCGAGAAATATATGGAAACGCTATAATTTTACAAAATCTTCGAGAATATTGACCCAAAAAGGCTTATAATAAGATTGTACGAGAAAGTAGCCCTAATTAATGAAATGCAGTGAGGAAAAAAGAAGAGATGCTCGTAGGGATGGAGGGAGAGAAAAGAAGACGCGGATACGTTCACCACGAGGTTGTAGAAGAAATTCTGGTGAAGCTTCCGGTGAAATAGCTGGTTAGATTCAAAGTCGTATCGAGAGAATGGAGAGGAACGTTAGAATCAACGCACTTCATAGAGAAACACATTAGGTCTCAGAAATCTGCACAGGGACGAGAAGCGAGAATGGTCACGTTTAAAGAAGAAAAATGGAACGGTCTCGGCGTAGGAAATCTGTTGGTTTCTGCCAACGGAACCGTACATGCATCTCCTCCATATCTACCCATTAGGGCATTTGGCCGGTTTGATGGTTACAAAATCTCAAACCCTTGCGACGGTTTGATTTGTCTCTATACCTTTACTCGTATTATCAACCTTGTCAATCCCGCCACCACTAGCCGCCGCAGACTCCCTGATCCCAGGCCTGACGGTACGTACTTGTTATGAATCCTCTTGTAATTACTTGTGGCAATCTTTTCTTATAATTAACTAGACAATCTTAAGCTTAAGGTTTGTTTCTTGTAACAGGCGGGGTTAGTCATCCTATTTTGATAGGGATCGGAAGAGAGAATAGTGCGTGTCCAAGGTATAAGCTAGTGTGGTTTTTCGAGTCTTATGACAAAGGGATGTGCAATACTACAAGGTGCATGGTTTTTGCTCTAGACTCTAACACTTGGAGAAACGTAGATCCGCCTCATGATTGTCGAGTTCACTATGACCATCCTCTAATACACTTGGAAGGAGTGATGTATTGCTTCGCCCACTCGAGGTGGGATCTCAAGCTACTCGCTTTTGATCTCCACACAGAGACGTCGCAAAGCTTCTCAATTACTCCGGATATCGGGGTTAGCTACTTCGATAAATTAATCATGCGCCTTCTTAACCATCGCTTATGCATCTTCAAGAGCTTTGTCGATAAGGACGACCTCGTTCTCAAGATCTGGGGTCTAGACATGAACAAGAGATCATGGGAAGTGATGTATTCCATAGATTTATCTTGTCTTCCCCCGGAATTCAAAGAATCGAGGATCTCCCCGATAGAGACGATCCACAATTATGTCATCATTTCAAATGGTAAATGTCGCCTCTTGGTGCCCTGCGGTTCCGAGAATCGTATTTTCTATCCTACCTTTCCTTTTAATTTTGACTCTATCAAGCCTTATTTTGAGACGCTAGTCTCTGCTTACCAATAATTATGTTGTTACTTTATTTATTAATTAACTATTCAGGCTTTTCCTGAATTTTATTTATCTGCTCAATTTGCATTTCCTGGAGTTGAGACAAAATTTTGGTTAAATTTAAACAAAAAATTTTAGTTTATGTTTATAAAATAATCCCTGTCGAGGGAAACGAAGCGTTAAGACAAAACCACCTTTCTCAAATAACAGACCTCAGCCATGTTTATCAAATCAAGTATACATACAAAACGTAGAAAAAAAGTATCACCTCTAATTTTATAAACCTTTTGATGGTTTTGTGTAGATTAATGTCCATCTAGCATGACCATAATACGAATTTGTGTATATTTAATGATTATTACTGAGACATGCAATGCATATATTATTCTATAATACGATGACAAGTGCTTACAAAACAAAGGTAAAGAATATGTCGACAAGTTGGGCGTCAATAATACGTAAAACGAGTTGACTTTTTTTTTTGTTTTTTGTATATCCGGGTCTGGTCCACTTTCTGGAGTATCTTTTATAAATTTGGTTCTGACTTCCGATATTACAGTTAACATTATTTGTCAAAAATTCACTCCAATAGTGTGTCAAAATATACCAAAACAATAAGATCGAGAAATGTATTTGTAAATAAGATAAAACATGACCTACTTTTAGTCACCACTTTCTGACTCTTATCATCTCCATTATACTATCGGCGACTATGATCGAGTGAGTAACGCGAAATTATTTTGAGGGAAGAAATTGAAACTTGATTAACTTTATCGAAACATGACGAAACCCGCGCGTCTCGTGTCGTGTGAACACACTGAACAAAAAAAAAAAAAAAAAAAAAGAAAAAACAGTCGTTAGCTTAAATTAATATGCCTGGACCTGCTCAACATGTTAATGACCAAAATACCCCCTCAATTGTCTCATCGAGACGACCAAACTTTTCCCACCTTTTTACCATTTCTCCGCGTCGTAAGAGTCTCTCTCCACCCCCTCTCTGTCTGATTCTCTCTCTCTCTCTCTCTCTCTCTCTCTCTCTGATTCTCTCTCCAACGCCATGCTCGGAGAGAAAGATCTCGCCGGAGATGGAGAGTGCTCTCGAACCAAAACATCAAAGCCTCGGTTCTCTCATCTAAACAACGACAACCAAGATGAGAAAGTTGGTCGGTTTCAGAAAGGCGTCGATTTCCTCAGCGTTCGGTCCAATAACCTCGACGGTCTCTCTTCGAAATCATCACCCAGATCAGGAAACGAGCTCACTCTCAGCTATCTCTGCGAGAACCGCGAGCTTTCCGGGAAAATCGCTGAAAGTCTTGGTCAAAAGGGGAAAGAGGTGGTCACGTTCTCGGAGAATTCGAGCTACGATGACAAATGGATCGAGAGGGATTTCTTCAATCTGAGAGAAATCGGTCCGAATTCTTCCAAGAGAAAGGCTCAGGAAGACGAAGTTGAAGAAGACGCTGAAGAAGATAAGAAGAAGAACAAGATCGAAACCCTAAATCTCTCTCTAGCTCTGCCGGACGTCTCTCTCTCTCTAACGGCGTCAAACGCCGTCAAGAGGCCCAGGGTGGCGACGAACAGCGAGCGAACTACGACTTCTTTCTCGAACGATTTCACGGCGACGGCGCCGTCAATGTCCTACTCCTACTCTCACCCTTTCTCTCACAACATCAGCTGCTCCATGACTCGAAACTCCACCGACTTCGATTGCTCCGTCGGGAAAGACGACCATATCTGGTGCGCCGGCGAAGGAACCAACGGATCTGTTCACAGCAGATTCAGACCGATCGGCGACGGCGTTACGCTCGCGAGCAACCCCATCTCCGGTAAACCCACGAGCTCCTCCGATTACTCCTTCTTCCCTTCCGAGTTACCAGCTCGCCCCGGGATGGAAGTCACGGTCTCCGGCGACTCTAGGAAGAAATTACCCAATTCGGAGGAAACCGACGCGTCCAGATCGGAGAGGGTTCTCTTCGACATCGTCTCGGAATCTATTTCTTCCGTAGCGTTGATTATCCAAGGCATGGCTGATGAAACCCTCGAATCAGCTAAAGAGCACTTGAGGAACTTGATCGATTCGCCGGAGAAGAAGGAGAAGCTGACGAATCTTCAGAACCAGCTGGACAAAAGATCTGATCTTAGCAAAGAGACGTTATCGAAATGCGTCAAGGATCAGCTAGACATCCTAGTAGCTGTGAGAACAGGGCTCAAGTACTTCCTCTCTGGTAAAATCCGAATCCCCATGAACGAATTGGTAGAGATCTTTCTGTTTCTGAGATGTAGGAACGTGAACTGCAAGAGTCTCTTGCCTGTTGACGACTGCGAATGCAAAATCTGTTCCAACAACAAAGGCTTTTGCAGCTCGTGCATGTGTCCGGTCTGCCTGAGATTCGATTCAGCTAGCAATACTTGTAGTTGGGTTGGGTGTGATGTCTGCTCGCATTGGTGTCACGCCGCGTGTGGGATTCAGAAGAATCTGATCAAACCGGGACATAGCTTGAAAGGTCCTCGTGGTACAACCGAGATGCTGTTCCACTGCATTGGATGCGCTCACAAATCAGAGATGTTTGGATTCGTCAAGGATGTTTTTGTGTGTTGCGCCAAGAATTGGGGACTCGAGACTCTCATCAAGGAGCTCGATTGCGTTAGAAAGGTGTTCCGAGGAAGCGACGATGCTAAAGGCAAGGCATTGCATTTCAAAGCCAATGAAATGGTGAAGAAGTTAGAGAGCAAACAGATTTCCCCGCTCGAGGCCTCTAACTTCATCATTCAGTTCTTCAACTGTAAGTCCATGGTTTAGATAGAATATTAGGAATATACAACCTTATGGATTCTATAGGTTAAAAGTCTCTTTATCACAAATTCTTGCAGATGCAGAGTCGGTAACAGAGTTTCCGGAACCAAAGGAGGTAACAGCTGCAGCGGAAACGAGCTACAGAAAAGACGAGGCATCTGTGACGCCTTCAACATCCAAGGATCAGAAGAAGAAGAGCTTTGCGCTAACCGATGCGATGATGAACAGTTTCGATAGTTTGGAGAGCATGGTGAGAATAAAGGAGGCTGAAACAAGAATGTTCCAGAAGAAAGCGGACGAGGCGAGAATAGAGGCGGAGAGTTTCAAGAGAATGATAGAGATGAAGACGGAGAAGATGGAGGAGGAGTACACAGAGAAGCTGGCGCGGCTGTGTCTGCAGGAGACGGAAGAGAGGAGGAGGAATAAGCTGGAGGAGTTGAAGAAGCTCGAGAACTCGCACTGCGATTACAGGAACATGAAGCTGAGAATGGAGGCTGAGATTGCAGGATTGTTGAAGAGAATGGAAGTTACAAGACAACAATTGGTATGAAGGAAATCTGAGAAACAGAGCCTTTTCAATCATCCATTTCTCTCCTTGATGTTTTTTTTTTTGGGGAAAATATCAAAATAGTGAGTGATAAGTGTTTTATTTGTTTCTCTGGGCATTGCCTTCTGAATTTCAGTTTTTTTTAATCAATAACTTCGTTTTTTTTTTGCTTATAACTATAACTATAAATATTTATGTTTATATAATACGTTTATTTTGTATTAAGTAAATCATATGTATCAACGTATATTTTGGTTCTAAAGATTTATCATTAAAAGAATATGAAAATAAGAAGACAACTAGTAGAGGGGATTGAATTTGTCTGACAAAAATTTTACTTTTGAGAGAATTCTTTTAGTTAAATAAGTGAAGGATCTGTCACTAGATGAATTTTGCAGAAGTTATTTTCACCCAAAACTTATTGATAACAGTTTTTAAAAAAATAGCACTTAAGAGTCAAGACTCTTTTTTGGTTAAGTAATAATAGTACTTAACATTTACAAATAACATACTTTTGAGAAAAAAAAGTAGGGTAATAAAACTTCTAAACAAGTGAATGGTAGTGGCATGAAATATTTGGGACCGTTGGAATTGCTTTCTTACGTGTAAATTTATCACTATAATTAAAATATGCAAATAATATAACTTTCAGTAGGCATCAAAGAGCAAAGATCAACAAGAAAAAAATATCCAAAAGTAAATTTGGGGAATCAAATACTATCAAATAATCACTCTCAGGACCCGATTAGATATCACACCAATCACATTGACACACCAAAACAAACAGACAAGAATTCCTTGAATTTTACAATAAAGAAAAATTTAATCTTTTGTTTTGAAACAAAGAAAAGATTAATTTAACGGTGAGCTAATATAGGAATCCGTCAAGTATAACGGCCAAGAGCGACGGAGAAGTCGACGGAAACGCCAAAGAGTAGAATGGCTAAGCCGGTGAAGTTAATGAGACGTGACTCAGCGTTTGTGCTCTGACCAAGCATCGTGGCTCTTTCCATGAGTCCGGTAAGTGCTGCGACAATACCCATATAAAGTAGAGCCCGACCACCTAAGACGTGCCACGGCATCATCCTCGTTCTTGTCCCCGAAGAAGATTGTGGCGCAAGGAATGTGAACGCACCGAATAGCCACTGTAAATACACATCACCACCACAATATTCAACAAATTATCGTTCCTTTAATGAACGTTAATTAATATTTATAAAATTTAAATTAACCTGGATGCCGAGGAGGATGAAAGTGGTGAGACCGATCCAGGAATGAAGAGAGACCATGTCTTTAATGTTTACCATGTCGTGGAATCGAAAGGCGGCGCAAATTCCGACAATGCCTAGAACTAAGCCTATCAAGTGAAGCCCACCGTGAACCATTTTCTGTACTTGGTGCGACGCATACGCCGTTTTGTACGTCATCATCGCTGCACAATCATTCTTTTTTTTTAATCCATGCAAAATTCACGAATTTAGTAACTTCTTCCCTTTTTTTTTTTTGGAAGAAATCACGTGATAGACGAAAGCTAACGAAATTGAAACAGATTCGCTGGCAAATTTCCCTCAAACTTAACCGGTTACTTAATTTCGGCGGCAAAAATTAACTACACTTAACTGGTTCTATTCTTCTATATGCTAGATCCATCTGCACGCAAAATTAAATTGTATATGCCAAAAACCATAATATAATTTTGAGGTCGTGGTAAAATTACCTTGGCCCACGAGGAAGAGAAATCCGCAGTACATGAGAAATGGGTGCACCTAGATGTCAACCATTTTCAAACCGAAACAATACAATTAGCTAAGATTTTAATTAAGTTCAAACATAAAATATATGATTGAACTATTTGAAACATGTACATACATATATGTGTAAAAATAGAAACTTACATTTAAAACCTTAAGGGGATTGTCGGAGCCATACTCGATGCCTTCACGGTAATGGAGAAGCCATATGAGCATTAGAACAACGGCTAAGATGCCAAAGAAATGAGCCACAAGTGTCGAAAGCGACGAGTGACGCTTTAAAGTTGTTCGATCCCCTGAGAGGTCCATTTTCTGACCACTTCTTGTTCAAGAAGATGATAACTCAATTACTGATGAGAGAGAAGAGAAGGGACTCGAATTTGCTAGATTGTCTATTACCGGTTCTGTTCTGTCGGGTAAGGATGTGTGATATCTTAAAGGGTTATTTATACTAAAATACTTGATGTGTGAAAACAACTAAAAGCAATATATAAATAGAGAAACATAAAATCGCACGTAAGTGTGTACCTCTAAGCCTTTAACAAATGTTGTTAAAGTCGATCCGCCGGTTCGATTGATTTGACCACAATTTGGATAAAACTTGTGGTTTAGACAAATCAGCACTTAAAGAAGGAAACAAAAATCGTAATAGATGATCAAAATTATTTTGATTTATTCAACTAAACAACAACAACAACTTATATAAGTACATGTGTGTTTTGACAAACCGATCGATTCGATCGGGAAGATGACCTATAACTAAGACCTAAAATATAACTTAGTTCGATTTTGTTATTTATTTCTTAATAACTTCGGTAACTTAATTATGCTAAGATATTGGTGAATGAGTTGCTTACGTATAAGGGTTTGGAATATATAAATGAAGGGGTTTCTGTAGCGAAGACAACTAAGGGTTTCAATCTTTTGGATTTTTTTGTACGTTTGATTCTAATCTCATCTATCTAACTCACTTTGGCCCTACCTTCTATTGCTTTTTTTTCTTCTTCTAGAATTGCAATCTTTATGATGTAATTCTTTAAATTTTGAGCTGTAGGGTAGATTTAAAAGATGGAAGAATCAAGACTGGTGATCGCTTATAAATCATAAAGAAAATGATAGGCTTACAATAATGTACATAAGCCTCTTTGATATATATACCTTTAGTTGTTCAATGATAGAAATGCAAAGCTAAAGGAGTGAGAGAATAACCAAATACTAACTCGTCAGCCATTATTGGACTTTTTAGACCTTCCGAGAGGACTAGAAATATTAGACAAAAATATAACATGAAATAGTACTATATAGTATATCTTGAACAAATTACACAACCAGTTATAGACTAAAGACACGATTATAGCTACAACCCAACTCAAAAGACAAACCTCACTCTTGGCTTACACAAATCCCATTCAAAGGGGGAAGCAAGAAAGAAACGACATCATCCTTGACTATAAAAACATTAGAAGCAAGCCTCTGGACCATAACCACATCTTGAAGAGTTACAAACAGTTTGAGAACCAAAGATTACGTCATGCATTGGCAATAATCAAATTTTATTAAATAGAGACTAAACTCGGGAAATAACAAACAGTGCCTCGCATGGAACCCATGGAATCAGAAGAGAAAGCATCATCATAGATTACGGTATCGAGTTCATGAGTCACCAGTGTTCGCCAACGACCACTAAACAACAATCTCTTCTTCTTCTTCTTCCTCTCCTCCGCATTCAAAAGTGCTAGTGTGGCAAGACTGAGGATTCTTTCGGGATATCACACCAATAAGGAAGAAAGTCCATATGTATGGAACACAATTTGTCCCATGTCTTGTCGCCTTAATTGAACGACCATATCACTTGGTCAGACGACGACTTCATCACGGATATGCACAAGCGGTTGTCGAGGTTGCACATGACCAAAATAATAGATGAATAAATTATTTTCGTTAATTCACTAAACAACAACAACTTATATAAGTATATATTTGTTTTTTGATAAACTGATTCGATCGGGCCGGTGACCTATAACTTTGGGGGAGGGGGGGGGAGTTTGTTATTATTATTTCTTTATAATTCCTATAACTTAATCATGCTAAGATATTGGTGAACAAAAGAGTTGCTTACGTATAAGGGTTTGGAACATATAACTAAAAGGGGGTTCTATAGCGAAGACACTCTTTTGGATTTTTTTCGACGTCTGATTCTAATTTCATCTATCTAACTCACTTTGGCCCTACCTTCTACTGCCTTTTTCTAGAATTGAAATCTTTGTGATTTGATGTACGAAATTGTTTTATCTTTTAAAGTTGAATAAAGAGAGAGAGAGAGAGATCCAAGACGGAAATATAGAGGACTAAACAAATATTTTTTTTAAATTGCAAAATATAAAAATGGATTCGACTAGAGCGAGGCAAGGCAAAGTATCCACAACCAGAGTATACTAATCGTTTTTCTATTTAATAGTTTATGAAAAAATGATAGTATTAAGTATTGATTAAACGTTTATGGATTATACACACAAAATACGTATTATAAAGTGAACTGAACTAGAATTTGAGCCGAGTATTAGTTTAGTTTAGATATATTTCTTTTTTGATTAAAATTCCAAACCAAAGTGAAAAACTCCGAGCTAGAACAGTAGAGCTTAATATATATGTCGATTAGTCAAAACAACCCACACACTAATAAAAAAGTTTACGTACGAAACCTTTCATTTCTAATGAATTAAAAATTACATTTTTTAAAAGTCTTCGACAGTTATTTGAAAATGAGCTTTTAAAACTCATCACTATAGTTCAGTTAAAACAACACACATTAGACGTGTGTGGGTTTCAGGTTTCCAATTTCCATAGATAATTTTTTTTTTTTTGTAAATTGTCATTAGTCTAATGGTTATTTTGCTGTTTTATCTAAAATTAAAAACATGATACCAATCAGAATCAAACCATCTAACATTTTTGTAATTGTATTGTATAAGAAATCTTCACATTTTAGGTTTAGCAAAGGTGGAAGCTTGTTTGATATGTTCATGAAGTAGTAATTTTCTAATCGAGGCATTGAGACCAATCCGCATATTCTCCGATTATCTTTACTCTTTTTCCGTCTCTTTAATTTTCCTATGGTTTTTTTTTCATGTGGATCAATTGTAATTTTTTCTTGTCAAAATTTGATTTTTTCTTACATAATTGGGTTAGAATATGTAACTTTGGATCACTTTGGATATATGAATCTACAAAACTCATACTCTCCCTTTTTTTTTCTTAACAAATTTAGTTATTCAAAATATGTAAATTTTTTAAGTTATTTACAATTCTCCAAACTTGTAAAAGAATCATCCTAAACTAGTATTAGCCGCATTTTGAGTGCATAATAGGTACAATAATGTATATTGTTTTCTTATTTTCTGTGTTTATTAGCATTATATCAAGTTAATAGAGGTGGAGAAAAAATTCAAACTAAAGCAGCTTTTCATGCTTTCACTTGTGGTTTATCTCCACTTGGTTCCACAGTTTTTTTGGAGATTTCCGAATTTTGGTGACAAATGTCTATGAGACACTTAATGAACGTGTGAATGTGATCATTAATTGATACACCACCTTCTTTGGAAACCTATGTAAGCATGTTATTCATCCAAACTGTTGTACTGCTTTGTTAGCATATACATTTTACAGTTTTATCCAAATACCGTTTACGTTTACAGTTTTCAAAATGATTAAAGGCCTTGGAGTGGGAATTTCATTTGTGTCTTTTGCACAAGATGTTATGATCCTGAATCAAAAGCAGCATCTGTCATAACCGATCTGCCAAATGATATACCAGTTTATCACTACTCGACCATGGTATCCTGTTTTTCTATTGATGTTTTGTTGCAAAGACTTGCTAATTCATAGACTTGTCCACAATATTCTTTCATAAACAAATATTCTCTCCGTTTTAGTTTATAAGATGTTTTAAAAATTACACATTAATTAAAAAAATTTGTAAAATGTTTATTGGAATCCTTTTTATTATTATTTGTTTATTTGGTTATCAATTAATGTAAGAGTAAAACAAATTATTTATAAGTAATTTTTGCATTGATTTTTAAAAACATTATATATTTTCAAACAAAAAAAAGTCCTAAAACATCTAATATAAAAAAACGACTTGTCTAATTGTATGGAAGCACACCAAAGACTTTTATGGTCTATGCAGAAGGAAAGTTAGACTTGGAATCCAGCAACAGCAAAGGAAGCAACAACTCTGCTGAAGGAAAGTTAGATGATTTGAAGACCAAAGAAGAAGCTCGGTGTTGCTTGTTGGTGTGTCACAAATAATTTTTTTTTTTAACTTGTTTGGTATTTTCTTGTGAAGTTATCAGTAATCCGTATTGACACATACCGGTTTTTATTCTCTTTGTGTTTCTTTGAATAATCAGGTTATGGACAAAGATGTTGAGAAATTTTCATATATAGAAGATCGGATCTTTGTTTCACAACTCTTAATAAGCTTCAAATATTTGCCTATGCAACTTTTTTTATAATATATATATACATCTCAGGGTAAAGTTTTCAGACCCTGTGGCATGTCCCATTTGCTCGATCGACAATTTTTTTTTTTGCAGTTAACTAATTATAAGAAAGTAATAATGAAAAAGCTGCAAACAAGAATCTTAAAATTATATAAACCGATACGCACCATATCTTCAAGAGTTACAAATTTGGACACACAAACAGTTTGAGAACCAAAGATTACATCATGCATTGGCAAAAATCAAATTTTATTAAACAGACACTAAACTCGGGAAATAACATACAGTGCCTCCCGTGGAACCCATGGGATCAGCAGAGAAAGCATCATCATAGATTGCAGTTTCGAGTTCATGAGTCACCAGTGTTGGGCTGTGATAAGGATCACAAAACAACAGCCTCTTCTTCTTATTCATCTTCTTCTTCCTCTTCTTCTTCCTCTTCTCCGCATCCAAAAGTGCTAGTGGCAGGACTGCGAATTCTTTTGGGATTTTACACCAAGAAGAAATAAAATCCAGATGTATGGAACACACTTTGCCCCATGTCTTGTCGCCTGAATTGAACGACCATATCACTTGTTTAGACGACGGCTTCACCACGGATACGCACAAGCGGTTCTCGAGGTTGCACATGGCCATCTGAGAAGCCTCTGCATTGGCAAACGGAGCTTTGGAGATGACATGAAAAGCCTGGGTGTGAAGATCGAAAGACACAACTTTGGTTTCTTGGCACTCTGTGAACCAATGAAGCGACCCGTCAACACACATAGGACCGGTCGAACCAGCAATCCGATAAGGAGCAGCGGGAGTAACATAACTCCAAGCGTTGGAGCAGAAATCGAAAACCTCGCACGTAGTAGCGTTTTCTAGGCCAATCTCTGCAGAGTTGTATAGCCAAACGGCCTTGTATGTGCCCGTTAATTTGTCCTTACCGAACCCAAGGTCAGAGATTGTGTGTCCGAGCGTGTAGTAACTATCTCCTAAGCGGACCCTGAGCCGTTGTAAATCGCAGAGAGGAAGAGTCCGATACCATCCGGTGGTGGGATTGACCACAAATCCGGGAAACCAGCGATCGTAGAGACAAACGAGACCGTCACAGCTGCTCCGACAAACTAAGTAAGGTATGTTCTTCATCTCCCGTGGAACAGGTATCTCGACCTGTGATGATGAACCCACCACCAGTGTTCTTAGAGATTTTACACGGTGAGGATGATAACACATCATGAAAACTTCTGGATCTCCAGAACTCTGTCCATGGATCAGCTGTCTTCCTTTGAAGAATGAGGATTCGATCGTTGATTTCCATTGCTTCGATACAGCCTTGAATCTCAGCAGAGATTTCGCCGGAAGCCTCTCCATGATATACTCTACCACTTCGTGGGGCAGCGACTCCGATTCCGTCCTCAAACAACGACGTTTGTTCCACATTCTTGCGTTGATGAAACAGATACGTTGTATTCCACCAAATAAATAGAAGAAACTAAACCTACAAGAAAGAGGAAAGTTTCCTTTTCTAAAATATCAATACGAATCTGAATCGGATTTCATGATTTTCTAATCAGATCGAGGAAAAAAAAATAGATTTTTTTTTTTCTTCTCCATCTTCGCTCTTCCCTCTCTCTCTCGTTCGATCTCTCTCCATTTGTTCTTTGTTTTGTTCTTATTGTCAGAAATCTTTTCATATTTTATTTTTCTCTTTTCTTCTGGGCTTTGATTATTCTTTGAGCTCCAGAACCCAAATATGATATAAACCGACGGTCAAGATCATGTCTACATATCTCCTCGAATTTGTTTTTTTTTTATTTATTTATGATTTATTTTGAATTTTTATTAAAATCCGACAAAAAATGGGACCCACCAGAACACATCATCCGACTTAAACTGTTTAGAATAATGTAGGACCCACCAGAACACATCATCCGACTTATTAAACTGTTTAGAATCATCGGGGACCCACAAAGGTGGAAGAATCGCTTTTTGATCATAAAGAAGTTGCGCTGCTAACGTACACCCGAATAAGAGGAAGTTGCGCCATTCAATTTCGAGGTGATTGACGATAACACCATAAAACATTTCAGCCATGATCATAACCTGAATCAACAAAGATGGCCAGATTCTAACTTAAAGCATTTGTTTGTGAGGCATGTGTCTTCCAGATATGTTCAGAGGGGCAGTGGGATTTTCGTCTCCACCAAAAATGTGCTAACCCTTTTCTCAGAAGAAACAATTATAAAAGTTTCATAAATAAGATGCCTGAGTTTCGAGATTTATCAATTACATCATTCACAAAAAGCGCCATATATATGTATGTATCCTTGATACCAATTCAAATTTAAAAACGAAACAATTATAAAAGTTTCAAAATATATATATGCTTTTTTGGTACCAAGGGAGTTGGAGTTATAGTTACTTGTGATGATTTGTGACTAATGTCGGGACACATGTGTAAGCACCAAAGCACCTTATGCTTTATTGCTATTTTTGTTTCCTTGTCTACGTCTTTTATATATCTCTTTTTTCTTTTCTTTCTTACCGTCTAATTTTTAACGTGATTATATAATTTTTTTTTGTGTTAAAAGCATAATTATATGAGTTGATTGTGTATAAATTTTAAATAATAAATTAATAACATCTTGAGATGGTTTCGGACCAATGCCTACCAATTTTGTTTTATTATTAACATGCACGATTGATTCAGTGTAGTAAATAAAAAGTAATTATGAAAAAGAAAGTTGATATCTAAAATTTGAAGTTGTAAAAAAATATAAACCATTCATAGCCAGACGTACTCTGCAGTTGATATTCAATTTTTTTGGGTAAAATGTAAATGCAGTTGATATTCATATTCTGATATTCATGACATTTCTCTCACAAGCCTCTCTCTCTCTCTCTCTCTCTCTTTCTCAAATCCATAGCTCGTCCTCAACACGCTAGCTAGCCTCCCTCATATTATACAAAGAGACAATTACACAAGATTCATTAATCTTCACAAAAATGCGTTTTCTCACTCGATTTTTAGTTTTCATGTCACTCTTCACCGGTTTGATCTCTGGATTTTCTCTACCAAAGCTTCCTATCATACAGTTCGACGAAGGTTACTCACAGCTATTTGGTGACCAGAACCTGATTGTTCACGGAGACGAAAAATCCGTTCGGTTAACGCTTGATGAGAGAACCGGTTTGTCTTCTTATCCCTCTGAGTCTTTCTATTTCTGTTTCTTTTTTTTTATAATAATAATTTTCCTAAACTGATACTCTTTTCAAATCGTATTTACAGGTTCTGGCTTCGTCTCAAATGATATTTTCTTAAATGGGTTCTTCAGTTCCTCCATCAAATTACCAGCAGATTATTCTGCAGGAGTTGTTATCGCCTTTTATGTAAGTCACAATCTCTCTAATATCCCACCATGGATTCTTAATTTTGAGCTAATTGGGTCCACCCAAAACTAACCAATCAAAGATATTTCTCTTGAATATTTTGCTTCACTGTTTCCATGAGATTAGATAAAGGAAAAATGCCTTAATCTTGTTTTTGTGTGGGTTTATGCATTTTTTCTTATCCTCAGCTGTCAAATGGAGACATGTTTGAGAAGAATCATGACGAGATTGATTTTGAGTTCTTGGGGAATATTAGAGGCAGAGAATGGAGGATTCAGACCAACATTTACGGCAATGGAAGCACGCATTTAGGCAGAGAAGAAAGATACAATCTCTGGTTCGATCCAACAGAGGATTTTCATCAATACAGCATCCTCTGGTCTCTAACTCACATCATGTAAGTGTAAATCAAAACCAACTTAATTTCGTTCTTAATCATCCTCTTAAGTCTCAGTTCAACTAGTCGGCTTAGACATTTAATTATATAGATTAGCAGATAGTTGAGGTTATGAACAGAGGATTTAGATGGGTGAAAAAAGTCGTGAGATTGGGCGTTTATGAGTCTTTTTTTGATCTTGGATACTCTTTAACCGTCAAGTGAAGTTTATGTGTGATGGTTCAATTTACTTTTCGTTCAATTTTATATGTAAAGCTAGTGGAGTTAGTTTCTTGTTGTGGAAAGTTATGTGATTTACAGCTTTCGACTCTTAGCAACAACACAGACCCAAACAGAGTATTTTTTGGATGAGAGAATCTAGATTCAGTCCACTGAAAGCTATATTTTTTAACCAAAAATGTCATCTTTTTATATAATTTTCATGTGAATTGTTTTTTGGGGGTATATGAATCAATAGCATTACTTCCTCTGAAAGCTGTAACTTTTTTACCAAAAATGTCACCTTTTTATATAATTTTCATGTGAATTGTTTTTTTTTGGGGTGTGAATCAAAAGCATTACTTTATGTTTTAATTGCAGATTCTATGTAGACAATGTTCCGATCAGAGAAGTCAAACGCACGGCGTCAATGGGCGGTGACTTCCCGGCGAAGCCAATGTCTTTATACGCAACCATATGGGATGGCTCCAAATGGGCGACCAACGGTGGCAAGTACGGTGTAAATTACAAATATGCCCCCTACGTAGCTCAATTCACCGATCTGATCCTCCACGGCTGCGCCGTCGACCCCACCGAGAAGTTTCCGAGCTGCGAAAACGGAGCGGCAGAGGATCTACGGCTAGCGTCCGAGATAACAGAGTCTCAGAGGAAGAAAATGGAGAGTTTGCGGCGGAAACACATGACTTATTCGTATTGTTACGACCGTATGAGGTACAAGATGGCTTTACCGGAATGTATGGTGAATCCGGAGGAGGCTAAGCGTCTCAGGGTCTATGATCCAGTCACGTTCGGTGGGTTCCCTCGCCGCCACCGTCATGGGAAGCACCGGAGCAAAAGCCGCTTTGGCGGAACTGAGTCGGTATGATTTGGTGGTATTGTCTGCTACGGGGCATTTTTGGCATTTCCTGTCTTGTTTAGGAATATATGAATTATGGACTGACACATATTTTGATTTCCTCTACTTTACAAAAAAATGTCGTTTAACGTAATAAGATTTTTTTGGCTTTTCTATTTGTAAAGGAATAATAATATCAAATATAGTTTCGACTTTCGACTATTTGACACTGGTAAATTATTAGAATATTACAGTAATGTTAAATTTGCATGAAATGTCAATAAAAAAAAACAATTAGGCATAAATGTTTGTTTATAAAGAAGCAGAGAGAAAATACAAACGTTTTCGTTATCTTGGTCTCCTACGAGCTTTTCAACAAAAAATATTTACGTTTTGTTTATGGGTCCACTAAATTTGATTGACTTTTTTTGCCAGCAAATATTATTGACTTAACAGTCCGTTTTACCATATTGACATATTCATTCACTTCGTTCACATATAAATTGTCATAATGACATTGATAATATCAATTCGAGGTACATCAGTGCTTGAAATTGTGGGTCCGTTTGGGATGACTTTCGTCCGATATTTTTTCATTTAAATTGTATAATACAGAAAAATGGATTTTTGTTACACTGCAGAAAAATTGAGGTCAATGAATCGGCCAAAAACAGACACACCCTGAAATTTTCTAGTGTTTTGGTTAAAGATCACATAAAACACGAGTAAGATAAATCATCTGTATACGTGTCATCTTAGTAGATGTAAACTCGGTTATGTACAGACATATCTCGATAGTTTATGAATGATACCGATGACTGGTAAGGAAAGAAGAAAATTCGTTATTAGTGGGGAATATCAAGCTTTGATTATTAGTCATGGTCAGCTCTTACATATATGAATACATGTAAGAGTTTAGTACTACTAATCTGAAATTTCTAAAGATCCATTTTACAAAATGAAAGTTTCAAACAACCATAAGATAATAATATCTCATATATTTTCAAAACGTGACAACATTTCTCTATCTCTTTGTGTCGTCAAAGTCAAATGGACCCAAACTTTGACAAAATGCCTTAACTTACAAAAACATTGAATGTACCTTGTGGACCCATATTGGATCCATATGTTAATCTTTACAATTATATAATGGGCCTTGTGGCCCATTTGATCGAAAGCAAAATGTGACGTCACTTAATAATCTTGTTTGAACGAAGTTAACACACAGCATCTTTAAGGAAAAGATGCGGAATATCGAATTCGTTCCAACGTATATGATATGCGTAAAATACTTTTCTACTTCACAAACGTGAAACTAATCTTACTTTTCCAATGAAGTAACTGAATTTTTTTGCGTTTCATTACTGAATTAATATTTTGGCGTAAATAAACTAATAATTCGAAATCTGCATAACAAATTTATGAAGAAAAGAGGAGAAAAATGAGACTGAGAGATGTGATGAAGTGATATGAGCCACCGTTTAAGACTCTAAACGCATGCGTCTTAATTAAGCCAAAAATCACTCTTACCATTTACACCTCTTTCCTCAAAAACCCTAGATCTCTCTCTCTCTTTCTCTTTCTCTTTCTTTCGTCTTGCCTTTTAGGAAGCTTCCCTTAATTTATACATCACTTTAACTAGATTACTCAGCTTCACCGTGACGACGAGATTCTCGTTTTGCCAGATCTGCACTGTTTCACTCTTTGCTTGCCTCATAAAACCATCACATTTATCATTTATGGTGATTCTTTGCTACTTCTAAATTTGTTTGTGGGGTTTTAATTTTTACATCCAAAATTCATCTACTTTTCCCCTGGGTTTTATCGGAATTACGTTCAATTCGAGTTTTTTTTCCCCAGGATTTAGTGTGCGATCTCGTTGAATTCAAAGTGATCTTTTCACCAATTACACTCTGTTTTTGTTTGATCCTGCAGATCTGTTTCAAGGAAGCTTTGAGTTGTGTTTGATAGCTAGCGACTAGACAAGGGGAATAAAAAAAGAAACTTGCTTTTTTCTCCAGATACCTTCGTCTTCGTCCTTTATTGTTGCCGCAAAATGGCAATGCCACCGGGAAACGTTCCTCCTTCCGACAAATTGCAGTTTCCGTCCGCCGCCGCCGTCGCCGGAAACTGGATCCCCGACGGGAGAGACGGGTTTATCTCGTGGATTCGTGGGGAGTTCGCTGCAGCTAACGCGATCATCAACTCGCTGTGTCAGCATCTAGTAGCAATCGGGGATCAAAACGAATACGAATCAGTGATCTCAAGCATCCAGCACCGTCAATTAGGCTGGTCTCAGGCTCTGTATATGCAGCAGTTTTTCTCGATCGCAGATGTTTCCTACGCTCTACAGCAAGTCGCTTGGAAGCGGCAACAGAAATTGCCTCATCAGCATCCTCAAAGGCATTACAATCCCGATCAGGTTGGGAAATTCGGGGGAAGGAGATCAGGTCCTGGGTTTAGCAAGCATCATCACGGTGGTGGTTACAGAGGAGCTGAGCCAGTGGCGAGAAACGGGCATCACTCGGTTTCGAATTCGGATTGCCATAGCGTTAGCATTGATCGGGAGGAACCTAAGCTAGCAAGTGATGATAAGGCGACGGAGGAGAAGATAGGTAATGAAAATAGTCTTTGGTTGCCTTCGTGGCTTTTCTTGCTTGTAAGAAAAGTTAACTTATGGGATGCTAAATCTTATCTGCAATTTGGTTTGAGATATGTGTATTGCGGAACATTTTGATTGTTGGAAGATCCAAGCTTATGCTGTGTGGGTTACTTGTTTGTAGTCTCTTGGAACTCCTGTTGGTTAATAATATGTATGCGTTGTGGTAATATGAAACTATGTTTGTTTGTGGGACAGATGGTAACGAGAAACCGAAGATTGATAGTAGAGATTTGGAAGAATCTGAGCCTGCTGGTGCTGAATCTCAAGCGGAAATAGTGAAACACGATTGTAACTCGGCTTCTAAAGGTACTTGGGAATTGGGATAACGGGATTTCTCGATTTTTCACCTGATGTTAGACCTTTTATGAAAATGTTTCGTTTCTGTGTTGTCTCTGTCTTTCAGATGACAGTCTTCTCAGTTCTGAGCAAAAGCAGGACGAGAAAGATAAAGAGTGTCCTGCAAGCATGGCAAAGACATTTGTTGTTCAAGAGATGTATGAAGCGAAAATGGTGAGTGATCTACTTCAATGGTTTGTTTTATAGTTTAAAAGCCTATAATACTAAATTTAGAGTTTTGTTGAGTAGGTTAATGTTGTAGAAGGATTGAAGCTATATGACAAAATGCTTGACGCAAAGGAAGTTTCTCAGCTAGGCTCTCTTCTAAAAAGTCTGAGAATTGCTGGACAAAGAGGTCAACTTCAAAGTAAGAGAATCTTTCTATGCACTACTGTAATGATTTTACTTGTTTATTAAGTCAGGTCTTAAAACCGCGGATTCATGAGAAACAGGTGAGGCATATGTGGGGTACAAACGGCCAAATAGAGGACATGGGCGCGTGATGATCCAACTCGGTCTCCCCATAGCTGATGCACCGCCTGATGATGAGAGTATCAAAGGCAAGTCCTTTCAAATATGTTGTGTACTTTATAAATCTCTGTGTATTGGTTAACATGAGATATGAGATTTATGCAGATCGAGGAATAGAGCCAATCCCATCATCTCTCTCAGACATAATTGAACGTTTGGTGTCAAAGCAAATCATACCTGTGAAACCAGACGCCTGCATCATTGATTTCTTCGACGAGGTTTCAGACTGATTGCTAAATTCTTAGTTGAAACCTGTTGAACTATATGTTTCTGTTTTGTTAACGAGGTAAGAGTTTTCTTGTGTATGTCTCTATATATTGTGAACCATAGGGAGATCACTCGCAGCCTCATATGTTTCTTCCCTGGTTTGGACGACCCGTCGGGATCTTGTCCTTGTCGGAATGCGATTTCACATTCGGAAGAGTCATTGTCTCTGATCATCCCGGCGACTACAAGGGCTCTCTCAAGCTGTCTATCACTCCAGGGTAAACCAACTAAACCTGTCGCTTAGTTTTGCAAAGTTCAATCCTTTTTCTCATCATCAATGCTCTTTATATTTTGGTATTTTGAACAGATCGGTTCTCGTGGTGGAAGGCAAATCAGCAGATCTTGCTAAGTTTGCAATTCATGCAGTCCGAAAGCAGCGAATTCTCATCACCTTCACCAAATCTCAGCCGAGAAACTCCGTAACCGGATCTAACCGGGGACCACCGCCTAGCAGATCCGTCATCCGTCCCTCAACCGGCCCACCTAAACATTACCCTGTTACCCCTATCACAGGCGTCTTGCCCACACCGTCTCACCGCCCACCAAACGGAGCTGTTCAACCGATTTTCATCGCCCCTTCTCCTCAGATGCCGTTCCCAGGTGGTGTCCCACCGGTGCCTACAGGCTGGCCACTGCCACTTCATCCACGACACCAGCCGCTTACACAACCCCGAATGCCCATCCCTGGAACCGGTGTGTTCCTCCCACCCGGTTCAACCAAAGAATTGGGTTTACAAGGCTCCCCAGAGAAGTCCAACAACGGCAACGGAGAAGGAAAGTTAGACTTGAAGACGAAAGAAGCAGCTCGTAACGGAATTGCTACGGAGGAATGCGATGGCAATAACGGTGACGCTAAACAGAGGAATTAGCTGATAATGAGAAGATTTAGAGCAAAGAGAGGAAAGAGCGGCGAATATGGAGCCTGCAGTTTTTAAACTGTAAAAAGAGCGGCGAATTCTATGAAACCTTTGTGTTTTTGCGACTTCAGAAATTGTTTTTAGGCGAGACCAAACAAAAAGAAAAGAGACGAGCAAAATTCACCCGTTTTGGCGTTTTCTACTCTCTAAAATCTTGCTTCTTTTGCCCTTTCCCTTAAAAATTATGTTTCTCCCTCGCTTACACTATCTACATATACACACTACAGCAGTACAATTTAACCATTTCTATATTTACAATTTATAAAGATATACTTAGTCTTTCTTATCAGCAAACGTTTCTCCAAGATATTCTCAAGAAAGTTGTTTTTGCAAAAGAAATAATTTGATTTTCGGCTTCGAAAGCTTAAGACATGAAACCTTATCTCTTGTGATACAACTTTTACTTGTGTGTGTTGTGGGTCTCATAGTTTTGTTCCTTTCTCCACTCTAGTAAATCGTATAACTTTAAAAATAAATTAAGAAATGGGTAAGTCTGTTGACAGTTTTTTCTCATTATATATTTTGTAAGATAATTTTGTCCGAGTAAAAGTGATCAATTCTTACAATTTTTACAACTACAGTAGTACTCATCCACAAAATGGAGTTGTCTTCAAGCCATTCCTATAACCACATGTTATCAATCATTTTGCCATATAATCTATTATTCTACACATTATCTATTACTACATGATTAAAGAGAATCTGAGCGTAGGACAAGAGATATTGACAAAATCATATCCAATCTTTATGCTTGAGGATCGGTCCCAGTTTTGTCCCTAAAACAGTAAAACTACAGTGAAAATTTGTAAATCATCAAGTTGTATAAGAATATATGCCTAAATTAAGAAAAGAATTATTTTAATATGGAAGCCAAATGTAAGTAAAAAGGAATAATCAAAGGATTAGGGAAGCATCAGTGACTTTTGTATAAGCCATTGTCCCATGTTGAGTATCACGGTGGCTTCCTAGTTCATTTCCTTTCCCATCTTACATATTTTCAATACTATAGTATCTTATTTGGAAAATCAATTTTTTGGCAAATTTAAGAACACTAATATTTATTTGTTAAATAATTAAATTAGACTTTTTTCACCAGCCCGCTGTGCTCAGCTTTGCAAGAGATGCAAATAAAATTTTATTCAGCAAAAGATTACTGAATTTGCAGATACTTTACTGTCGCGTCCTGATATGATTTGAAAATTCAAGGAAACAATAATTAATATTAACATCATAAATTCATAATTCATAAACAATACATCTCGGTTTAATTAGGATTAGGAAGCGAAATAAAGTGCCTCCTTGTTAGTTTTCCAGTGATGCAAAACGTGTCCAGAAACATCATAAAAAGCGACACGCAGTTCGGGTTCCGAGATGTGAACCGACATGAATCCTTGTCCGTCGTAGTAAAACCTCATCTCTTCTGGGACCAGGTAGTTCATGTCACCTTTCCAAGCCTTTGATCCACCTCCACTCGTCATAAATTGCATTTTACTATAAAAAGAGTTGTGAATAATTTTCCTTAAAACGACAAACGAATTTAGTCCGATCTTATCTAACATAATCGAATAAGTTGAATTATATATCCACCAAAAAAGAATCATCAAATCGGGCTCTGAAAATTGGAATGTTGGTTGGGCTCCACTCTATACGTTCAGTCATTTCATTGTTTTAGTTAATTTACCTGTCCACGCTGCTTATGTGCTCTAAGCAATGATCGTGCCCGTTTACGTAAAGATCCACATCATTCGCCTGATAAATCAAGAAAAGAAAAAAAAAAACGAGTTGGATCAGTATGATACATTTGGTGCATTACATATTCACGTGCATGTAATGAAAACTTTATAGTATTAATGAATTTGGTACGTGGAGAATAGGTAAAAGCCGCTTCTCCAATTCAATGGTGTTCCCGTGGTGGCCTGCGCTTTTGATCGTATGGTGACCAATCACTATCTTCCACTTTGCAGTTGAATCTCTCAATGCCACGTCGACTTCCTGTAGTTATCATTTTATATTTATATAGCTTTGGTTAGTTTAGTCACTTGCAGTAACTAGAATCTCTTTTTCGCATTAATATAATTTGGCTGATGAATAACTTATCTACGCATGCATTACAATGAATAACTAACTTGTTTGATGGGTTAGAAAATTATTACCTTTAAGAGATTAGTAAGATATGTATGTCTGGGTAACACGCCTCTCCAGTCATATACATGCTTATTTGGTTGGACAAAGTACTTATCGACGAATGGAGTTGTGTCCACGAACAAAAAGTCGACGATCTCTAGATAAAATATAGTTGTCCCATAATGAATTACTAACAATTGATTAATAAAATGTTTTTGAAAATCAACATTTAAGAAAATTGTGCTTACCAGCATTAACAACGAAAGATCTCATGCAAATCCATCTGTTGTCCAAAGCCCTAAGCATAGGGCTAAGTTGTGCCCCGACGTCACCTCTGTAGTCATGATTTCCTAAAACTATAGGTTGAAGAATATATATAATCTACACAATGGATCACATATCTTGCATATGATTTGATCCAATGCTTTTTTTTTACATATCACGAATACTTAAACATTATGATTCGTGATTAAATGAAATAGCTTAAATTGAAATTTACTACTTAATTACCAGAATACCAAGGTTTCTGCAAGCTTGCCGCAGTATAAATGTTAGTAAAAGAATCTTGAAATAGAGGATCGTGCAAACCAAGCAACCCATTGTCGTAAAAATTATCTCCCGTAGAGATTACAAAATCAATATCTAGCTTTTCTCCAATTTCCCCCATCTGTTAAAAATTATATGAACTAATTTAGTCAGTTACGTTACTAGTACAAAATAGACTTGCAAAAATGGTAAACAACATTTAATCACATTATTGATTTTTCCCCCTTTTTCTCACAGATTTGAATTTGCATGATACATAATTACATATATGTATATTTGAACAAGTGAGAAAAATATAGAAGTCACCTGAAGAGCTACGTGGGACTGATTATAGGAGCCTCTCCTTCCCCAGTCTCCGATGACGAGAAAGCTTATTGTACCATCTGGTTTCGCTGGCTGCAAAAGTCTCCGGAGCTCCGCTGTGGAACTAGTAGCGGAGAATGTAAAAACCAAATTAAGAACATAAACTACTAAATTTACAGGTTTGCATTTTAAGGCAGCCATTGCGAAATTGGAAGAAAAAAAAACGACAGAAGAGGAGAGATAGTGTATGGTGGACTCTGTTGTGCTTTGCTTTTCTTTATACTTATATTATTTGGAGTTGAGAAATGTAAATATAATATTTAAGAAAAAAAAAATCTGATGATGGGCTGGCTTGTCCATCTTTAGCATTATGATGATATCAACTATTTTTTCATGTGTTTAATTTAAATGTATTTTGACAATATTATTTACAGAAAATATACACATTAATCATTCTTTGTTATCCACAGTACAATTGTAGCCACCAAATAAAAGACATGTTGCCAGCAAAATTTAAAACAAGAGCTAATGATTGATAAAAAATCCAATCAAATTGTTTTTCTTTTTTGTTATTCTGTCTTTTCATTGTTGTAGCCGACAAAATAGTGAAATACACAACTCGTTTGGTTTCCTATCTAGCTTGTGGGGGATCCAAAATACACAAAATTTTATTGAGTTTTTGAGCACATTGGTTCGTTTCTCCACTTCGTATGTCTGATTATGTTGTAATTTTATGATCTGATTTTGGGTTCACAGTAACTCGAGCGAAGTTTTTTGCTTCTTTTTTTTCTCTCCCGATTCTTTATACTTGATTGAATTCGATCAGGTATTTGATTTAATAAACAATGTAGGTGTAGTTTTTGTTTCTTTAATCATGTGTCTCAGCTATTTTTTTTTTCTTTTTAGAGGATTGATTGTAGACCTCAAGGCACAATCATCTAGAAGCCCACTTTCATACCATTTTTTCTTGTCTGCTTCTTCCATAAATCTTTATCAAAATTCATATAATCAACCTTTGTTTGGGCTTATATCCTCTAGTAGTTTAGAAAGTGGGCTTCAGACCACTAAAAAAAAAAAGCTTACGGAGTTTGAAGCAACAGACATAATTGTATTGTATGACGACGGTCGTTACAATTTTAGTTCCATTAAGTAATATAGTATGATGTAGTTATGACCATAAAATCTCCATTGAATCTATGGTGGTCCTAGACAGTGTCCTACTGTGACTTCATCCCAGTTAGGTAAGTCTTTAACCGGAACGTATAGATGGAGACAGGTGTTTCTGCTTTTTGTTTGGTTCTCAAGTTAGGTCAAATTGTCAGCATTTTCTTTGAGTCCAAAGTTTTGACCAATTAGCTTCGCGGAATTCTCTAGCTGTATTCACACATATACAACACAGCTAATAACAAAATTATTGAAACAGTGAGTTTGATGATGTAATGCCTAAATCATTATTCAACAACCTTCTCCTCCTCCTCCTCCTCTATGCAATATATGATTATATATTAGATCCATGTGGTGTTTGAGTCTTTACGTTGAAAATTGAACAAAGCGTAATCCTTTTTCTTCAGGTTACACGTGTGTGTAGATTAATCCGACTGTCTGGTTCATGATGGATGTAACTTGTAAGCAAGTGTTTTTATCAAAGATAAAGTATATGTTTTGCACATAATAATTAGAAATTTTTGATCTAGGAACGTAATCCATTACTGCCCAAGTGCATTGATTTATGGCCTTCTTAAATACCTACAATTTGTTTTTATTATTATCATCGTTACTTTGTTACTAATCTTTATACAACTGTATGAATCAAGTTAAAATAGAGACAAGTAGCAGAAAAGGAAGTGGAGGAGGAGCCTGTGAGAAATAATAGCATATCTTTCTCCTCTCTTCATCAAATTCATTATGCCTTTGTGATGATCACATGTTTTCTTTTCTATTTCCACTAATCACTCTTTTCGGATTCGTCATCTACATCTTTAATTTAAGTCCTTGTACGTATTATTTGGGTCTAAATAGAGATATCATATAAGCAAGACGGACATGTGGGGTCGACCACACGCCCATTTTGGTTCATCTTATCTTAAATAAATTAGAGAACAAATCTTTATCTTTTTGTTCTTTCTTTAATACTGTGAAATTCTATACGTGTTTTCAAATGATATATGTCACTTTAATGTGTTTACCATTGATTTGTGGAACAATCATAGAAGAAATGCAAACCGTCAACCCATTTGCAAGTTCAAATTATATCATCCATGCAGGAGTCAAATATTACAATATTACTACTGGTCACTGTTGCTAATATTTTGAATCATAAATCGGACAAAATCAAAGTTCCAATGAGCCACAGAAAAACAAAAACACAAATGTGTTCTTAGAAAAATATTTGATTTTAGCAACCTCCCAAGAACAAACAGGAGGCAAACACAATTTTATATACAACTACTCCATTATCGATCTTTATATAGTTTGTTTATGACAAATGCTATCATTGATGCTCAAGATTGTTGTATAATTTGCATCGAACTTATTAATTCATATATGAAGTGGTTAAAGCTTAACTTGTCGGCTAATAATTCAAGGTTTACCCCTTAATCGCCTTTTGTGCTGGTAACCAAATCGATTCTGACTCTCTCTTTCTACATCCCACATTTATTTTTTGGATTATCCTCTCTTTTTTTTTCGCTGCTTATGCATCTTTAATAGTATGGTTAAGATACAAACACAATCATTCAGAATGTAAATAGGATAAATAATGTCACAATAATTGCATATTTGATTAGTAGTTGTGGAGAGCAATAATGAGAGTTTTGGATAGGATTCTAACTTTGTGCTGATTAAATAAAGAAAATAAGATTTTCAACTTCTTAATGAAATTAGTGGAGTGGAGTGACATTGGCCACCACCACCACAGCCTCTCTTTTGATTAGACCACTTTGGCTTATTATTTTTGTTCAATATTACACATCTTTGCATTAATGCAGCTCCATACACCATTTTTTTATGTTTGCAAGTGCTTTAACTTTTTTATTCTCATGATAAAAGGTTCATTGCAATGCCTATTCATTACAATTGTTTGCTTAAAAAGCCAACTAGTTTAGAATTTAGATCACTTTAATCATATGATGCATAATACTAAAGTTATACTTACTTATAGTAATATATTATGGTTGGTCCACGGAGTCGCGTAATCATACAACGTATGCATTATATACAAGTCGAAAAATACATGTCATTAAAGAAGACAAATCTAACTCGCTCTCTTCTAATTGGCACGTGAAACATACGCTCCTCCATAATAGGCCACGCGCTCACCGTAACGCGCCTCCATTGGGTTTCTCGTTATTTTATCGTATTTTCATGTAGGCGAATAAAATAGTAGTATTAGAGAGAATAACGAGAATAGTATAGTAATAAATAACATTTATGACTTTATGTAACGGCCAAAAAATTTGTCATAGAAATTTAATAATGTGATACAGTATGACAATTGACAAAAAAGAAGCTCAGTTTTATTTAACTATTTTTCTTCTTCACTCTTCTACGTATAATCCTCTCTTTTCTTGCAACTTTTGCTCGGAATTCTATGATTTGCTGATCAATATTTTTTTTTTCTCTGCAAAAGTAATGAGAAGCTTTTTCTATGTTGAGCTTCAGATCTAAAAAACCTGTTTCTGCGAGAGTAATGGTCTCATATCAATTGTGGTTTCTTTGAATTTTAAGCAGCCATTGTCTCACAAGCTTTCCTCTTTCTCCCTCTAGCTCAAGATTCTCTTACCTTTGGAGTAAGTAAAGTGAGAGAAGCAAAATTCGGTGAAATGCTTGAGACTGGAAGCCCTACGAGTCTCTGTTTCCGTACAAACACTACTTGTAATGCTCTACTTCGAGAGCTTCAGGTTTTTCTTCGACCACTCTCTTCTTCTTCTCTGTTTCTTGGGAATTTAGGGTTTATTGATAGCGATTGATTCCTTCTACTCAGGGGGAAAAATGGTCACTATAGATAGATAAAGCCTTCTCCTTTTTCGGCCTCTATAAGTTTAAGAGTTACTGTGAATTATGTCCCTCTTTCTGGAATTTCTTAAGAGTTTCTGTGAGATTTCTTTTATTTGTTCTTTTTCTTCTACAAGTATCTGTAAGAAATCTGATTTTGATGGTCTAATGGGAAATTTGTTTTGGTATGGAGCAGAAAATATGGGTTGATATTGGTGAGAGTGATGCTGAGAAAGACCGGATGCTAATGGAATTGGAGAAGGAATGTCTCCAAATCTACAGAAGAAAAGTCGATGAGGCTGCAAAATCCAAAGCACAGCTTCATCAAGCAATTGTGTCAACTGAAGCTGAAATTGCTTCTTTGATGGCTGCTCTTGGAGTCTTGAGCATCCATTCACCGGTATGAGCAAGTTTGCTTTTTTCCTTCTGTCTATGGCCTTTTACATCAGAATTGGAAGGAAAGCTTCAATTTTTTTTATTTTATTTATTGCAGATGAAGTCAGACAAAGGTTCGAAATCATTGAAAGAAAAGCTTGCCGCTGTGACGCCTCTGCTTGAGGACTTGAGATTGCAGAAGGATGAAAGAGTGAAGCAGTTTGTGGATACAAAGGCGCAAATTGAGAAGATGAGTGGTGAAATCTCTGGATACAGTGACCAACTCAACAAACCGATGCTTGGTTCTTTGACTCTCGATGAACAAGACTTGACCCTTCGGAAACTAAATGAGTACCAGACACATCTCCGCTCGCTACAGAAGGAGAAGGTGAGGAAATTTTTGCCATGAAGCAATAAGAAGATGAACCAAGATTTTACCTTTTAGAGCTGCTTACTTACTCATTTGTTCATGTTTTTTTATGCAGTCGGATCGTCTGAACAAGGTGTTGGATTATGTGAATGAGGTGCACGCTTTATGCAGTGTTCTTGGAGTTGACTTTGGTCAAACTGTTTGCGAAGTTCATCCTAGCTTACATAGGACTGACCACGAACAGTCTACAAACATTAGCGATAGCACACTGGATGGTCTACAACACATGATTCAAAAGCTCAAAACCGAAAGGAAACTCCGCTTTCAAAAGGTAGATAAGCATGTCTCAAATTGCTATTCTTTCTCTAATGTAATTGATAATCATTTTGATGGTCAGCAATTCTACGTTTTGATTTTGCAGTTAAAAGATGTTGTGGGGTCACTTTTCGAGCTATGGAATCTAATGGACACACCTCAAGAAGAAAGAGTTAAATTTGCAAGAGTCAGTTATGTTGTAAGATTATCTGAATCTGATATCACTGAGCCAAGCATCCTTTCTACTGAAACAATTGAACAGGTTACCACAAAAGCCTTTTCTTTTTACCAACTTTAAATGCCATCAATCTCATCCAGGATCTCTGAGTTCTTGTTTTTTTGCCTTCTACATTAGGTGTCTGCAGAAGTAGACCATTTCAATAAGCTGAAATCTAGCAGAATGAAGGAGCTTGTGATGAAAAGAAGGTCTGAGTTAGAGAATATTTGCAGATTGGCTCACATTGAGCCGGACACAAGCACATCGCTAGAGAAATCAACTGCTTTGATTGATTCTGGTAAAAAGTGACAAGATTTTATGTTCTTGTCAGATTTATGTGAGTAGCTGATGTTCTTGCTGAAACGTATTGTATTAATAAAGATATCCTCATCTTTCTTCAGGAATAGTGGACCCTTCAGAGCTTCTTGCTAACATCGAAACGCAGATAAACAAAATCAAAGACGAGGCACAGAGCCGGAAAGAAATCATCGATAGAATTGACCGCTGGCTATCTGCTTGTGAAGAAGAAAACTGGCTAGAAGAATACAATCAGGTAAAGTCCGAAATTTTAGTTCACTGAAAAATATGGCAAATGCCAAATGGGTTTGTTGAAGGATGAAAGTGAGAGATTCCTTTTTTGGATTCAGGATGAGAACCGATATAGTACTGGAAGAGGTGGACATGTAAACCTAAAGCACGCAGAGAGAGCTCGGGTTACAGTAAACAAGATCCCATGTATGTAACTTGTCTCTTTCCACTGAAGATTCAGATTGAGATTCCTTAGCTTATTAACATTCCTCCGTTGTATTGTGTTTCTGCAGCAATGGTTGACAATCTAATAAAGAAAACGCTTTTATGGGAGGATGAAACACAGAAATCATTTCTATATGATGGTGTAAGTTAAAGTAACTTCAAAGTAAAGACACGTTTTAAAACCAAAGTTCTCTTCTTTGATCATGGCTACTGGTTTCCTCCAGGTTCGATTGGTATCCATACTCGAAGATTATAAACTGACAAGGAAACAACAGGAAGAGGAAAAGAAACGATACCGGGTATGTCAAAAACAGTCTTTTGTATAAAGCATGAAGATTTGTAATATGGCTGGCCCTGTAAAAACGAGCTTTGTTGTTGCCTCTGCAGGATCATAAGAAGATGCAAGCTCTGTTATTAAACCGGAGGGAATCAATTTATGGGTCAAAACCGAGTCCGAGAAGAAGCAGCAGCGTGAAAAAGTCCAACCGGTACAATGGGAATGTATCGGTGCCTCCTACGCCTCGCAGAAACTCAGCCGGAGCAACAAACGACGAGGTTATGACCCCAAGATCCTACTCAAGCCATCATCCCCAAAACGGATATTTCAAGGAAGGGAGGAGACTCTCAACAGCTCCTCTAAACTTTGTGGCTATACCGAAGGAAGATTCTGCCTCTACATACACTTCGGTTTACGGCTCTGAACCGGATTCACCTTTGCAAAACTGAGTCTTATGTGCACCGGTTAAACTGTATAGGGTCGAAGCATATGAACTCGAGAATGTTAATCAAAAGGAGGAGTTAGTGATCCAGATCAAGTTTAGTGTTGTTATGTATGTGTGTGACTTTGAGTTTTGACTTTTGTGACTGACTTTTAGGATAATAGAAGAGTAGACAAATGAATGTTATGTTCTTCTTATAGTAGCTTCAACAAGCTCGTCTTTCTCATGTGTTCCTTTTTTCTGCTGGTGTGCTGTAAGATTGTAGAAGATACAATTTGGTTTGGTTTGGTTTGGTTTGGTTTATCCAAAAAACCTAAAAGTCTAAAATAACCCTGACAAAATTGAGCAATTTACACCAAACTACCCCTCAATATTCTCAGACACATAAAACCCCCTAAAATCCTACAACTTCCGGTGGATCCCCTCCGAGCTCGACAAAAAGGTTGCTTCTTCTTCTTCTTCTTCTTCAGATTATATCGTTTGATGATATCTTTGTTTGATTTGTTTCCTTCCAGATGTTCGCGTAGAATTAAAGGGTTTAGTTTTGGGATAATTTGAATCTTTTTTACAAACACTTTACTTTATATCAATCAATCAATGAATATGTGTTTCTTCTGCGATAATGCAGGAAAGCTGACTCCTTGAACAGCATTACCCGTGTGACCGATTTCAAAGGGTTAGGTATGTTTTCTGGTTATAATCGGTTTTTTGGATTACAAACGATCCAGTGGTTCATAATGGTTGGGTTTGTTTTCCCTCAGATGATTTGCTCAAAGAAAAAACCACGAGTCTCCTTGTTGCGGCATCCGGAAGAGTTGGTTCTGAATCGCCCTTTGGCTTGAAAGATAATGGTACTTCGGGTGTTGTTTATGATTGTAAGGTAAGATTTGATCTTTTTGATGTGTGCTTATTTTCTCTCGTCTGTTTTGGTGTCGTAACAAACATACACATATCCTGTTCTTTCAGTGGGAAAGGGTTGTTGAGACCAAGTTGGGAGATGGTGGTTTTAATAGTCATTCCATTAACTTTTCGATGCAACAAGACGAGTCTCCTTGGTATCTGGTAAGTTAACGTTTCATATCTTCCCTTTGCTGTTTATATCTTTGCCCTAAGTCTGCATCCTTAACTGGCTATTTCTCTCTCAACATTAGGAAAACTCTACGGGTCGGTTGAATGTTGTGGGAGCTCGAGATGCTGTAGGGTTTGATGATGCTCTGAAATGCCGCGCTGGTGATATGTCTTCAATATGGGAAATCTTTGATAAAACCGACGAAGAAGGCACTAAGGTTCATTGTTTTTTTTTTTTTTTTTTTTTGGTTTTTCTCTGTTTGTGCCCGCACCTTTTTCCTTGATGTTTCTCTTTAGCTGCTCGTTGGGATGGATCTTGCTATTGGTACCCCCTTGACTTTTGTTGGTGAGGTAAAGGAAGCCCCATGTGTTTCCTTTGTTGTTTTCTTCTTTTATGCTCTGCAAAGTTACATCTTTCTTTCGTTGTCCCTTCTCTTTGCTCTAGGCTGGTAGAGACAAAGCTGGTCATCTCATGATTCAGAAACCAAAGGAACACTCTTTTATGGTCTTCCGTGGAGAAGGCTCCTTTGAGTCTATGGTTGAGAAGCTCATGTCCAACTCTGAGTAAGGACAGACTAGACTCATCGTGTTTTCTCTTTGTTATACATTTTGCTTTGGGAGTTGATGGATGATCATTTTTTTGTTGAAATACAATGTTGTTGTGTTATCTTTACAGGTTTTACATGTTCTACTCGAAAATCTTCGGAGCGGTTGTTGTTGCTGGAGCTGTCCTTTACGGTATTGGTTTCATAAGAAGGTGGAAGAAAAGGAACTCAGATGACAGATGAGAGAATGCTAACAATCAGGCGGCGGAAGAAACAGAGATGGGTCAATAATATAAGGCTTAGATTACCCTCTGGTAGAAGAATCAGATAACGAATTGGTTTTGTTTTAATTCTACTCCGTGAGTCTTAAACTTTTTGCTTTGACTGACAAAAAAATGATCCGATTTTTAGTATATGATATGACTTTGGTTTGAAGTTGTTCCGGTTGTATGGAAAAATCTGGGTAAATAAGTGTCGCATATAATGGGCCTAATGAGCTTTCTCCAACAAAACTGATAACCCTTAGTGGCCCATTTAGCAGTTGAGATAATCTTTGTCGATTTGGTTTCGTTTTAGTTAACAAATCATCTGCCTATTTATTATTGCGTTGAATTTTCGTGGTATGGGCGGGTATTTATCATGTTCTTAGCAAGTTACAAATATGGAGAATTCACAAATTTATTGATATATATAATTTTACGTATATTCTTTTACGATTATAAATAAACATATATTATGAAGATAATTTTGCTTTAAAATTATTATTTTCTAAAAAACTATAACAACCTTTATTGACTTTGTTGCTGTCATTATAACCTTTACTAACAAATCTCAGATTTATTGATTATAATAATACAATACTGTGTTATTTCCGTAACTAATTGTCTTTTCATTACGTCAAAAAAGTTGTCTTTACATTATTGTCTGATTACAATTTTTTTTTAATTTGAGACGTAGTGATCCTAATAATTTATTGGCCTTCTGAAAGCCTTTCTCCATAATAATCTTTAATATCACTGTCCGTCGTTGTTAACGTTATTACTCCTTCATTCAACTACTTATTTTCGTAAAGATTTTGATTGGTTGACAGTAATGATCATAAATAAAACGTCAGCTACTTGTCTTGTCAAACTCAAAACCCACCGACGTAAAAGGAAGAATAAAAAAGACAATTAAGGAGTTAAGTACATCTCTAAATCAAACACGAAAAACACTAATAATAAAAGACTATTCCATTAAAATAACAGATTAAGGATGACAATAACAACAACAGAATGATTAAGGTGTGATTGGTGAAAATGAAATGGAACTAAGTTATACTACCTCAATTAAGGATTCGATTAATTAGTGATAAAACTTTTTGTTATTGTTAATCCAAGTCTTAAAAAGATAACGAGTAACACCAATCCCTTCGCAGAAAACTCTTATCTCTTCTCTAATCGCTCTCTTATCCTTCAACGTCCATCCCAGCTTCACCGCGTACTCTCTCATCGCTTCCCTTTGCTCCGCCGTGAACTTCGACTTCCTCCGTCGCTTCACCGTCATCTTTTCTTCAGTGGAAGTCTCCTCCGTGTCCTCCTCCTCCTCCTCCTCCCCCTCTTCTCTTTCCTCCGCCGCTGCTTTCCATTTCAGCCTCGCGAGCTGCTTCACGCGCCTCAAGCTCGTGAAGGGGAACCGCGCGCTAGTAATTTGACCAGAAGATAGTTCGATGCGACGGTGGTAGCTCCGGTGACAACCACAGGCGGCGCAGAGATCACCGGTGGCTTGTTGGGAGTACTCGCGGCAGCCATCGATGGCGTATGAGCCGAGCTTCGCCGCGTGGTTGCGCATGCATTCTCTGTAGAGACAAGAACTCTGCATCTCTCGTTCTCTCTAATTATACTGAAAGAGGGGTTTTGATTTTTGAGTAATAAATTTGGTTTTAGGCTTTGGTTTTGGGTTAAGATATGATGTTGTTTTGTGTCAGAGAGAGTTGGGAGTTACAAAAAGGCAAAACTATTGTTCCAATTACTGCCTTAAGATTTTGTACTTATGTGTGTTATTAGGTGTCATATTAATTGTGAAAAACCCACTTTTTGAACTGTTTCACTAACTTTGCTTTTACACCCAAATAATTTTCAGAATTGATTTCATATCTTCAGCTCATAAAGTTGTCATCTACCCGTAATTATTGTTTAGAATCCATTGGTAACAGCAATGTTTCAAGTAGTGTGAAATGGTTTTGATAGCTTAGAAAATAAAATAGTGTAGTTCATAAACAGCAAGAGATTATAAGTGCTTTAAGAAGTAGTAATTGAAAAATACAGTAGGATTGTAAAATTCTAGTGACTTAAAATAGTAATATTAATAAAAATATATAAACAAATCTAATAAGTGAAAGTGAAACTACGAGTGTTTAATAGTTATGAGTTATGACTAATGAATATATAAGAAGAGTTTAGAGAGTACAATAAGGGATAATATTTCAAAAACTAAACCAAGCAAGAAATAATTTGTTTTTTCCATCTTATTAGTAATGAATAACATTTGTATGTATTGTATGAGGTCATAAAAGTAACAAAATAAAACAAAATATTACAGAATTAAAATTTGAGTAGCAAAACCAATAATTTTAACTTAATCAGTGACACTACTGTGAGCTAAAAAACAAAGATCAAATGATATCTTAAGCAATTAGATGTTTAGCAAAACCGCTAACGTTCGTCATGGCATTGTGTGGCCCACTGACCCACAGAAGTTGAATATCTTCGCCGCATGTTTACGGTTAAATGATATACCAATCACACAATTAGTGCTTAGAATTTTAAATTTTCACAATGTACAGTAAAAATTCATATTCTGAATCCCTCTCTGTGATATTTTTGTATTTCAATTAACACTACATTAACTATAAACTTAAGCCAATTTAATCAAACCACATTTCGAGTTAGTCCAAACAAAATATACCAACATAAACATCAAACCAACCAAATCAAGTCAATAACCGTTATATAATTAAGTAATGACTCAAAACAAAATTAGAAGACAAGAAGAAGATCATTACCGAATAAAGAGCAACAAGAAAGAGAGGAACCCCGAAAAAAGAAACACAAATCTTTGATTTCTTAAATTTAGCTTATTCTTATCTAATTCGTTTTAATCCAGCAAAGAATTTGACTTCGAGGAAAAACAGAATACGGGTTTGGAGAAATTATAAAGAGTGAAAGAGAAAAATTAAAATTTGTAAAAAGCCTTTAAAACTAAGCCGGAGATGAAGCTGTGGAAACCAGCCGCCGTAGCTCTCAAGGATGGGCCTAGTCTAATCACGGCGGATGACATTCTCACGGCGGCCGTCGTGAAAGCCACGAGCCACGACGAGCTCTCGATCGACACAGAGAACGCTCTGTTCATCTACCGCCACGTTCGCGCGAGCCCGTCCAGCCTCAGGCCTCTCGTGAGCGCCATCTCGTCCCGCGTGAAACGCACGCGCAGCTGGGCGGTAGCTCTGAAAGGCTTGATGCTAATGCACGGCTTCTTCCTCCGCAAAACCACGGCGGCGGAGTCGATCGGCCGTTTACCGTTCGACCTTTCCGCTTTCGGCGAAGGGAGCTCGCGGATGAGCAGGTCCGGCGGGTTTAATCTGTTCGTACGCGCTTACTTCGCGTTCCTCGACAGACGATCGATCCTATTCCACGGCGGGAATCGTCATCGGTACGACGAAGAATCGTCCGTCATGATTCGTCTCGTGCTCATCCGTAAGATGCAGATCATAGTGGATTCGTTGATTCGAATCAAACCGATTGGGGAAAACATGAAGATACCTCTGATTCACGAAGCCATGGAGAACGTTGTCAGCGAGACTCTGGAGATCTACGGCTGGATCTGTCGCCGGATCGCCGAAGTGTTACCGAACATACACTCGAAATCCGGGAAACCGCAGGCAGACATGGCGTTGAAGATCGTCGCTAAATCCATGTCGCAAGGAGAGAAGCTCAACAAGTATTTCGAGTTTTGCAGAGATCTCGGAGTCTCAAATGCTCAGAAGATCCCCAATTTCGTCCGGATTCCAGAGGCGGACGTGAGACATCTCGATGAACTCGTGTGGACGGAGGAAGAAGAAGAGGCGACGGAGACGGATTCGTGTGAGGATACAGAGGAGAGAACGGAGGATGTAGACGAAGATGAGATGGAGATGCAGTGTGAATCGGTTCTTGAGTCTGATGATGATCTGATAACACTTGATCAGAACCAACACTACTCACCGGCTCCTCCGAGAGTTGATATTCCAGACTTAATTAGCCTCTAATTATGTTGTTTAATTCTCTCGATTAATATTAGCCTCTAATCATGTTGTTTATTCTCTCTATTAATTAATTTGGATTTATTTGTAGACATTTTCACATGGTCCAAATTCAAATTTAACTCGTGATTCTATCATATAAGTTTGAGCACACGTTGATTTATCCTATTCATATCTTTAGAAAACATGTCAAAAGGATTAAGTACGTTTTAATTAAGTACGTTTTTTCAATGTAAGAAGACCAAAATATTTACCGAATTAGTGTAAACAGACATTAATCAATGAAAAAATCACCAAATCAGGAAACATAATAGTACAGATTAATTTACTAATGTAATACCCTGAGAAATAAAAGCATTTAATTAAAAGAATAATATCTGTTACAACTTACAAGCCAGTAAAATGTTTATAACAAAAGGAAAAAAAAAAGTACAAAAAATCAAACATCCCTGCAGATTTTCTCAGCTACCTTCTTCCTCAGACAAACAAACAGACAGACTCCAACAAAACAAAGCAAAAGTATGATAATAAAAAGACAAAGGAAGTGAAACGAGGGGAATCTGTTTCCAAACTCTAAAAACGAAGATGGTTACCTGAAAACAGAATTGCAGACAGAATTGAAAAAGGTCACAGATTTTTCAGAGTTGTTGATTATATACACGATCACTGAGAGATCCCTTCCCGGAAGAGATCGAAAAAACCGCCGGAAAACACACTCTCTTTTTTTTCTTCTTCTTCTTTTACTAAGTAAGAAACTAAATCATCTGATCGTGACGAACTTGTTCGTTCCATGTCTTGCCCAATGGCTCTTAAGATCAATCGGATTCCCAAAGTTAAACCCATCAGAGGCAAGTTTCTCAAGAACCTTCTTAAACGCGCCTTGGCTCATCTTCCTCCCCGAGATCCTCGCTCCACGGCGCTTAGTACTCATCGGCAATGGATGCATCGATATGTTCGTGGTGCAACACGCAGATTGCCAACCGCCACATCCCCAACGGTAACATTGCTGAGGAGCTCCGGTGCAAGTGCAGATCGGGACAGGTAAGCCCGAGATGTCCATACTCACTCCGTTGATAACCAAGTCGACACTTTTCTTAGCCGGTTTCACTCGTGAAACATTCGTGTTGCTGTTCTCCTCTTTCGGTTTCCGAGGCTTCTTCGCCTTTGCTGTCGGGCCAGCTCTCGAACCAGGCTTCCTCTTCTTGGTCTGCACAGCCTCTTCTTCAACCTTAACCGGGTTTTCCTCGGTTTGATGATGGTGATGATGGTGGAGATTCATCTGCATCGACGGCGCTGACGAAGTTTCCGGAAGCAAGTTTCCGTAGCTAGGAGCGGTTGTTACAGGCAACATGTTGAAGAACTTATCCTTCTGCTGGTTAATCCAATTGTAGCTCATTTGGATTGGAGGATCCGGATGGTATGACCCGTTTGGCCCGATCATTAGATTCGGGTCTCGCCCGGGTAAGAACGGTTTAGTGTTCCGATCAATGGTTGACATCAGCTGCAAACCGAGATTGCCTTTGAATGTAGCAGCCGCTGGTTCGTAGTAACCCCAATTGCGAAACCCATCGTCATCCATTTCAAAGATCTACAAAATTTCATTTTAAAAACCACAGAACATTTAAAAGGAATTTCAACTCACAAGAAACAAAACAAACAATCAGATTCAGATCCAAATTCAGACAATAAAACCAAACCGAAGAGTTTCTTAATTTTCCTGTCCGAAAGCGCAGATACTAGCCAAAGATCTATTAATGAATTAAGCAAAAACTCCTAACATTTCTTATATCTCCAGCAACAATGTAAATCGTTAGATATCATAAGAAATCAGGTCAGATCTTGGAGATACCCAGAAACAAAATTAAAGTCGATAAACATGAAATCCGACGAACTCCGACGGGAAATTACAACATCTTTAGAACATTTCTCCCCGAAAACAACATGCAGACCCATGAGAGTTTCTAGATCTGGGGAATCCAGAGCTAGATCTAAGGAAACTGGGAATGAATCAAAGGATTTCCAACAGCCGAATCCTAAGAAATCCCCAAGATGTTATATATTCCCATGGAGAAGAAGGATTTTCAAAAAAAGCGGGGAACAGTACACAAAGGTCCCATTGTAATTTCGAAATTGAGGGAAAGAGAAGAGAGAGACATGTTAGATGGAAATGGATTAGGAGAGAGAAAACTTACATGAGACGGGTTAAACAAACGGCTCTTTAAGGGAATTTGTTTGCCCTTCTGGAGAGAGAGGAGAGAGAAACCTGAGAGAGATTGGGAAAGAGAAGGAAGAGAGAGGAGAGAGAATATAAGAAGATAAGAAAAGAGAGATCTGAAGAAAGGGAAAGGGTTTTATTTTAGTGGAAGAGAGAACCCTAAAATTAAAACATTTCTAATTAAAAAAAAAATATCTCCTAAATTAAAAAATTCCAAAGGCCTTTTTTCTTTTTCTTCTCTTTTGTTGTTCTCCGCCTATGAAAAGACTATTTATGTGTTTGGTCAGTGTAGGAACACAAAAACGATTAAGAAAGCCATTTGAGAAGAAGACAAAACAAAAATCCAAAGCCCACACTCTTTTCTTTTATCTTTTTGACAAAGAGATGGTTGGAAAAATAAAATAAGACAAGAAGAAAGAGATTCAGAAAGTTATTTGATAGCATAATTTATTGGTAATTTTATTTGTTCATTAAACTGAATGTACATAATGTACATATGGATCGTGGATATAATATGTTTACTTGAGCAAATATATTTATAAAATAAACATTTCCAAATCTATACAAGTTATGTAGAGCACGAACGTTGTGGAAAATGTATATTCTGTGTTACCAATGTGAGACTCCTTTTAAAATCTCTTCCATATTTTTATACAAATTGCCATTATTCATAGTCAGAGCTTGTCCCTCATCATAACATTCACATTCCTGTTCTCTCTAAACAATTTCTTGAACTTTACACTGATTCTCAAACTTATCAAACCGATTCAAATAGATATAGTACAAAATCGATCATCACTACCTTATATCATAGGATATTACGCATCAAAGAATCCTGGACTGCTCAAATCAAGCCTTTTCTCAATCGGGCTGCTCATCATCATCTTAGGGCTCTTTCTCTTGTTGGAGTTGCTTCTCTCTGCAGAACAAAGTGGGCTAAATTGCTTCAACAACTTGCGGTTTTCTCTATCCAGCTCTCTGTTCTGCTCGCACACAAACTCTACTTCTTGCTCGGCCTTAGCCAGATTCAAGACGAGGCATTCTTTTTCCTTTTCAATCTTCTTCACCATCGAAACTAGAGAAACAGCTTTCTGCGTTGATGGCTTCAACTGATCCCATTTGCTCAACAAACCTTGACATGACTGGTTTTCAATGTTTGCCTCCAAGAAGATACGCCCAATAAAACTTTCATCTTCGCTAAAGAACGATGCCAAAACTGAATCAAGCAAACAATCTTCTTCAAACGACGAGGATTTGTTGTCAGATTCCATTCGACGCTTCGTCACATCAGTCATCTTTCTCACTTCTTCCTCTAATTCACGAACCCTAGATTCTGCTTCTCTAGCCCTCTCGTCCGTCTCGTTCCCGAAATCCATCAGTGCTTCACGGTCTTTATGGTAGAGTAAGCATTCTCTTTCCCACTTCTTACACTGATTCGCCAAATCGTCGCACTCGCCTGACAGTTTCTGATTCTCTTCAACGAATTTCTTCAACGCCTGCGCATTCATACTCGCTTCGGATCTAACGAGGTCGATCACTTGGTCTTTCTCTTTCGATTTGGCGACCAGTGACAGATATTGTTCACGGAGACGTCGCTGAGATTCTTCCGCCGTACAGAGTTTCTTCTGGAGAGCTTCTGTGGAGATCGGAATCCCCAAAGAGTGATCGATAGTATCTTTGATGTAGTCATCAACATCTCGCGGGAGATCCATTGTCGATTGATCCAAAGGAAAACTCAGAATCAGTCAGAAAGCGCACAGAGAGTTCGTTCGCTAAACAGTTTTAGGGTTCATAGGCTCAAATAGAAGATCTTGTGATTCAAAATTGAGGAGGTTCTATATTTGCTTGATGAACCTTTTTTATTGGGCCGATACTTTAGCCCAACTTAATTAATTCCGTGAACCAAATAGGATAATCTTTAATTTGACAAAGAAAACTATCATTAGAGGTGTTGTTAAGGGAAAACAGAAGAGTTTGGCATTTATTAGATACAAAGAAACTCGAATAAAAAACAGTGCAAATGTATTTTCGTCTTTTACAATACGTAAAAATATATAGAAAATGATACAAGTAATTTAATTTCTGTAGCCAAAAATAAAGAGAGAAGAAGAGAGACTCACCTAAAGTAAAACCTCTAATGAGAAGAGATGCTTTTTTAAGAAAATAATCAGACATACAGTCTTGTGTCTCTCTTCTTTCTAACAACCTATCTCTTTATGTTCTAGCAAAATTCGTAAGGAGGCAGAAGAGGAGGAAGAAAAGCAACGTAAGATGATCTGTGTAAAAGACTTTCTTACTCGCATTTGATCGACCGGTAAATGTGACGAACGAAGAGTAGGGCTGCGCGAAACCCGACTGTCCCGAGCATTAAGAAGAATCCGTAGCAAATGCAAGCCATGTATCCAAAGAAAAACGATGTTTGCATGAATCCTGACATGTCTGATCGTGCGTAGTAATAGTATAAGCAGTAGGCGTAGATGAACAAACCAGTCGATCCACCGCATAGGAACGATCTGCAAATAAAAACGATAGAATCAGGCTCAAGTTCATATGATCAGAGAGAAAGAAGAGTAGAGATACAATGAAGCGAGTTTAACGAACCTCCACCACCATTGGTGATCTTCAGCAGCGAGTTGGAAGTAAGTCAAAGCAACGGTTATAAATGCAGTAACGATGATGAGAATGATGAAGACGATGAAGAGGATGCTGTAGATTGTGTAGATCCTGTGACCCCAGACACTAGCGAAGATGTAGTAAAGCTCGATGTAGATGGCACTGAAAGGAAGAAAACCAGCCATGGCCATCTGAGGAACAGCGCTTCTGTACCAAGGAAGCGGCGGAATCTCACGGGGATATTTGGTGGTGCGGCACGGTGCTTGGAACTCCGCTTTGCTGTTTTTACCAGCGATGCCACCTAAAACAAGTAGAGGCGATGTGACTAGAGTCCATATAAGGACGATTACCACAATGGTTCCAAAGGGTAAAGCGGCGGTTGCTGTGTAGGTGATGGCTACGGTGTTGAGGAAGCAAAAGGTTAGGAATAAAGGGCCACAGAAGAGACATCCAGTGAGTAACAAGTTTCTCACCTGCAACAAGGTGAAAGAATAATGAGAAGTTGTTTGGTTTATACATTGAAGATGATTTGAAGAAAGGGCTTCATGTGTAAATATTTACCCAGCTTTTTCCTTCAAGCTGGCAGTAGAAAGAGGCGGATGTGTATCCGGCGATTCCAGAAGTTAGAGCGTAAATGACCACCAAAGCGGTAAAGAGTGCTCCTCGGTTGTATGGATAGAACACTCCAACAAGAGCAAGCATGAATATGAATATGGTGCTGATAGGCGTGGAGGAAAAAGGAAAAAGCTTCGGTTAGTTATAGTAAGAAGAATTGCAGATATGCACAAAAGTGTATCCTGAAGTCTGGTTATGAGTGACTTACAGTGTAAACAATTGCGTACCACTACCAAGAGACGCAGCAAACAAAGAGTTGCGCGTTGGGAACCGAAACACGTCGCCATGGATGTATTTCCATCCAGTTTCCTCTTGATCATCAGCAGCCTCCTCGTCTTGAGCATACCTTTTTTCAAGTATGGAAAAAAAGTTAATATTAGACAAAGAAATGTAAGACAGTCAAACCATGAGGTGTAGCGAGTGATCTGAGACTTACTTCATGAAATCGTTCTTGAGGACACGCATCAAGATAGTTGCAAGGAATCCAGTCAAAAGAAGGACAGTGACGCAGGAGTTTATGATGGAGAACCAGTGGATCTCCAAGTGATGTGGAAGCGAGGAAGACATGGAGTACTTCTCCATTCTTTTCTCAAAAGGAGTCTCGGTTTCCTTCCACTTCACAGTGTACATAAACTCTGCATCGACTTCCTTGTCCTCTGTGAGATCGACAAGCGAGTGAGGATCCATTCTGGCACTGATTTCGATCACACGGTCCTTGTTGTACAGGATCTCAAACTGGATGTGCTTGTAGAGGAAATATTTGTATTCGCTAGGGTCAGATTTGATCTCTTTGTCAACCTTTCCGATGAATCCCCAGATAGGCAGATCATCGTAGTACATCTGGAAGTAGTAGTCCTTCTCAACAGCCTTTCGGAACTGCGTGACCTCTTCTTTACTTAGCTTCTTTCTGCAGTATACTTCAGACTCTTTTTCATCTCTGAAGTTGAGCTTGTATGGAGCACTAACAAGCCGATCACCATTCAGAACCTCCCCAAGAGCTTCCTTCTTCTCTTTGACACCCTCTACAAACCAAAATTCAATGGGATCAGACAAAAATAAACGAAGATCACACAACATTCAGACATTTTACTACAGAAATTATACACAAAATCTGGAAATGTTAAATGCGAAAGGTAAAAACTTTGAGCTATTTCAGCTGCAGCCAAGTCCAATTCATCATTAAAAAAAAATGAAATGTGGAGTTCATATAAATTCCGACTTAATCCACAAAATCAGCGTAAATAACTGCGAACAAGAATGCATAACACAGATCGTTGTGATTGATCTAGTAGGATAAATGCATACCTGGGATACAGAAGGGAAGATCAAAATACCGATACGTCTCGCTGCAATCATCATCGAACAAATAACATAATCAGTCATATTTGGTATTGTAAATCTAAAGACAGATCCATCACACACGAAAACACTCCAAATGTACTTCTTTCGCACCCCGGATTTACTCTACACACTTTGCAGTGTACTCGTATTTCAATGTATCGATGGTTAATTCAACAGCAACAGCTTGCAATCGCATGTGTAATCAACGACAGTAACAGATCTGAAGTTTAGATCTAGAAAAAAAAAAGTTCCGAAATCTGAGACGTTACTATAAGAAATTCTTTACCTTGGGTTGTGAAATGGGCCGACCTTGTTGGCGTAGAGAGGAACGACATCTCCTTCCTTGTAACGGTGGTCGGAGGCGTCGGATCTGACATAGCCGGCGCCGGAGAAGATGAGAGCTCCAACAAAGAGGAGCAGCATCGTCGGTGTCCTCATTGCGCTTTCTCCCCCAAATCGTAAGATCTGTTTGTTTTTTTTTTATTTCGGAGAATGAGAAAATGGAGAAAATAACGACAATATTTATATACAGACTTCAATCAAACTCCTCGAGTTGGAAAAAAATACGCTGGTTAAAAGAGTAATTAATATACACATTAAACTATATTTGCTTAACTTAAAAATCATATTGACTTGGCGAACAGGTGTAATCGACGATACTGCAACTTACTAAGCATTATGGAAATTGCATTGAATATGATTTTTATTTAGGGTGAATTTGTTGAATAACCAAAAAAAATATAATTTAGAAACTAACCAAATAATGTTCAAAAAAAAAAAAAAAACCAAATCATAAGTCATTCATCTTTAAACGAAATTTAAAATTCGGATATTAGAACGATGATACAACGCAGTTTGAACATGTTCAACTTTAAACCAATGTTCATCAATTACATTACACTCGAAGCATTTGCCAATAGATATAGGCAGTGGGCAAATTTATTATTCCGCCAGACCTATTGTTAATCAATAATTAATTAGTAAATATATTTGTTCTGTGAAGTCAGCATGCATCTATTTAAAACGTTTGAAATCATAACCCATATTTGATCTGAGCCCTTTCTTAGGTGTCGACGTAAGTCAGGTAACTATTAATTATTTCTTATATATTGTAGAGATCTTGAAGAATTAACGTCAATGTTACATAATATAATTTGTTGTTGCGATTATGTCCAATTATCAATTCATTTTTAATTATACGTGCGCTATACTTATATCAATTGCTTTGCATGATCCTTATTCCCACGTCCCTTGTTGAATCATAGAGACCCATTAAACAATTTTAAACATTCCTTCACAAATACACAACGTGCATCGTTTTACGCTACATGAATAATTTAAGGTTTTCGATTTTTATAAGAACCAGTGGCAGTGAGAACTTACAATGTACAGTATCTTCTTTTTAAGGGATCAGTTAATAAAACGGTGCAGGTGATTTCGAGTGTTGGAATATATAAAAACGGTTTAGTGTGCCAATAAGCCAACCAACGATATATATACACCAAAAAAGGAATATAATAAATTTGTGAACAAGCTCTATGAACGTGGAACAAACAAACAAAAATTGACACAGGTTACTAGAATGATTCGGGATATTGATTTGACGATTAAGTTTTGTAAAAATATGTACTTTTCATTTGAACCGGGAAACTTGGTTAATTCAATAAGAAATAGTTATAAACTGTCAGATAAGTATAAGATAGCAGAAACCATTCGACCAAAAAATCAAAGGAAAGCAGAAACCTCATTAAGCATACAAATAATCGGTATCGAAATACTTTTAAAACAAACCAAACTCGGTTCGGTCTCGATTAGATTTGGTACTTTTGGTTCAGTAAATTATTTTCGGTTTGTTTTATTTTGTTTCCACAGACGCAAAGTGTCAAAGATGCATCACTAACTAATTAAAATTTAAATGTTCATAGCGCAGTAAAAACGTCAATCTTCTGTTCTCTTGTAACGGAGATGACGAGTATAATCGACGCGGCGGTGCCGTACAGGTCACCGGAGAAAGCAGCCTCGTCTTCGTATTCAGTCGAGAGCGATTCGGGTCCTGTGGACGCAGTTATATTCGCCGGAATTTCGCTGGTTCTGGGCACAGCCTGCCGACAATTGTTTAATGGCACCAGAGTTCCTTACACCGTCGTCCTCCTCGTGGTGGGCATTGTTCTCGGGTCTCTAGGTTTGATTTCTATGCAATTCTATCCTTCTATTTATCTATTGATTGTCCTTCGAATTTCCGGGACCCCTGAAGCCCGACGTCTGAGAAATTGAATTTTTGAATTTCCTCAAGCGTGTGTTTTTTAACTCAACTATTTGTATTGTCAAGTGTTTTCAATTCGTTGCTGCTTGATGGTTTCCAATTCCAATAGCTCAGTTTCAATTTCGTGGGAAGAATAAGAAAGATGACTGTAGTTGAATTTGGATTTGTTTGTTCTGCTTAAAAAAAGCTAGTGATTTGCCTTCTGCAGAGTATGGAACTAATCATAACCTCGGGAAGATCGGCCATGGAATTCGTATCTGTAAGCTTTTGGGATTACGAGCTGTAAACAAATGTCAATTCAGAATATTTGCAGAAGCAATGAAATGATCCTGGCGTTTTTATGACAGGGAATGGTATTAACCCTGACCTACTTCTGGCCGTTTTTCTCCCTGCTCTTCTTTTCGAGAGCTCATTCTCCATGGATGTGCACCAGATTAAGGTTTTTTGCCATCTTCTACGTGGCCTTTCTTAAAGTCTGTGCTTTCAGCTACTTGTTTGTGCTTTTTTGTTCTTGCTATTGATTGTTTGAATCATTCGTAGAGGTGTCTGGGACAAATGGTTCTGCTTGCTGGCCCTGGAGTTTTGATTTCCACATTTTGTATTGGATCTCTTTTGAAGGTATGAGTTAGCTTTGAATATGCAGACGGAGAACAATGACTATGTATTTAAGTTGTAATCGTGTTGTTGTGCTCTTGTAGCTCACTTTTCCATATAGCTGGGATTGGAAAACATCATTGTTGCTTGGAGGACTCTTAGGTGCCACCGACCCTGTGGCTGTTGTTGCTCTGCTAAAAGAGCTTGGTGCTAGTAAGAAACTGACCACTATCATCGACGGGGAATCCCTGATGAACGACGGGTAATCATATCAAACTTTTGCTAATCATATAAACTCTTATGTTTAGCATTAAAGGTGATTATATTATATGTGATTGTTGTTTACTGAATTCAGGGTATCAGTTGTAGTCTTTCAGCTATTCTTCAGGATGGTGATGGGGCATGACTCTAATTGGGGTTCCATAATCAGATTTCTTGTTCAAAACTCGCTTGGAGCGTATGAATTCTTCTTCCCTTTGCTAGTGGCATTGTGTGTCAATGTCTTTTTAGTATTTCTCACATTATGCTGTGTGGTTCTGGTTTCTTTTAGTGTAGGCATTGGTCTAGCTTTTGGCATTGCATCAGTTCTTTGGCTTAGAATCGTATTCAATGACACAGTGGTTCAGATCACTGTAACGCTTTCAGTTAGCTATTTCGCATATTACACTGTATGTTCTCCACGCCTTAATCTACAATGCGAGAATCCTATATCTCTAGAAGACCTGAAAGTTTTCTACCAATGTACAGGCTCAAGAGTGGGCTGGGGTTTCTGGAATTTTGACCGTGATGACTCTGGGGATGTAAGTCGTGGTGAATTGTCCCTTCTTTCTTTTGTTAGTCTATTAAAAATTCAATTTTGGTATAATAATTGAAATAGGTTTTTCGCTGCATTTGCAAGGACAGCATTTAACGGTGACAGTCAACAGAGTTTGTATCACTTCTGGTAATTAACATCTCAGAGTTCTATTCTTCGTCATGAATATTTACACGTTAAATACATGTATATGACTGTCGTTTTTAAATTTTGTAGGGAAATGGTCGCTTATATTGCAAATACATTAGTTTTTATACTCAGGTACGAAGTGTACACCAAGATTCAAGAACAGAAAGTTACTGGACTAAAAACAGCTATTTTTCTTTTGTCTGTTCTCCAGGAACTATACTGCAGTCAATGTTATAGCCTATTGATACAATTATATTGCATATGTTTCTCTTTTGAATTGCAGTGGTGTTATTATTGCTGAAGGCGTTCTTAGCGGTCAGAAAATATCTTACAAAGGTGCCCCTTAACATTTTAATTTTTTTTTTTATTCTTGTCGAGGAAGATATAAACAAAAGTTTTCCCCTAGAGTTTCCATACACTTGGTTGCTAAAATTCATGATTATTTTGAATTTTGGAGATGAAGTGAATAACATCTATTTGCCCTGGATACATCACTAGCACCTGATATTCACTCTCGCAGTAGCTTTCTCTTTGGTCTATATTGGGGTTAAGGAACATCTATGACTCATAAGGTTCTTCTCAGGAAACTCGTGGGGCTTTCTTTTCCTCTTATACTTGTATGTCCAACTTTCCCGTTGTGTTGTGGTTGGGGTTCTGTACCCATTGCTACGTCGTTTTGGCTATGGTTTGGATTGGAAGGAATCCATCATACTCACGTGGTCTGGATTAAGGGGTGCTGTGTCACTATCTCTCGCTCTATCTGTAAAAGTGAGTTCTGGAAAAAAATTTCCCTAGTTCCATGTTCATGTCCCAAAATCCTTAGCTCTGACATACTTTAGCTCTCTGTCATAAAATTCAGCAATCAAGTGGCAATTCGTATCTCAGTTCGGAGACGGGAACCACGGTGAGTTGTTAAACACATTATGAACTACTTTTGCGTTTTTTTAAATGGAGATTCTTTTTGGTGATTTTAATGTGTTCAGCTGTTTTGCAGTTTCTATTCTTCACGGGTGGGATTGTTTTCCTAACTTTGGTTGTTAATGGATCCACTACCCAATTACTCTTGCGCCTTCTTGGCATGGACACGTTAACGGTCACCAAGGTCAGGATTTTAATCATGTATCCTCTTGTACTGCTACTTTTAAAATTTAAGATACAAATACATGATATATAACTTTGGTAGATAATGAAACCTATGATCATCTGTGTTTGTGCTCATACGTACACACGTGGCTGCATCATTCCACCAGTGTAGGTAATTTTAGCTTAGGTTTGTGTGTTTTACCAACCCGTGATTGATAGTAGAGACTGGCTCCAACCTGATTCGGAACCGGTCACTGATTCTTGAAATGTGCATGTTCGCACAATGTTTGTAACATTTGCTACCGAAATATAATGATTGTGTGTATCTGCTCCTCTGATTTGTGTTTTCTTTTCTATCGGCAGAAACGAATATTGGAGTATACGAAATGTGAAATGTTGAACACCGCCTTAAAAGCTTTTGAAAATCTAGGAGACGACGAGGAGCTTGGTACTGCTGACTGGCAAACAGTTATTAGACATATTTCAAGTTTGAAAGATTTAGAAAGGGGACAAGGTAATCCTCACCTCGGGTATGAAGCTGAAAACCTTGACCCTACGAGTATATCGGACATTCGTATGCGCTTCTTAAATGGTATTTCACAACGCGTATCAAAAATCTTCTGGTTGACAAATTATTGTCGCTCAAAAAGTAGCTATTGATTCGAGACTCTTGCTTGCATCAGGTGCCCGGGCAGCTTACTGGGAGATGCTTGATGAGGGGAGAATAACACAAAGTACTGCCAGTGTTTTGATGCGATCAGTAGATGAGGCACTCGACCTTGTTTCTACAGAGTCTTTATGCGACTGGAGAAACTTAAAACCGTGTGTTCATTTCCCAAACTACTACAAATTTCTTCAATCAAGATTTATTCCCCGCAAGTTGGTCACAAGTTTAATCGTTGAAAGGCTGGAAACTGCTTGTTACATTTCCTCTGCATTTCTTCATGCCCATAGGATTGCGCGACAGCAATTGCATGACTTTCTAGGTATGCATCACCCCGTTTCGTTATATCTCTGTGTTAATATCTGTCAAGATTCTTGATTACATTTCTGAAACAAAGGCCAAAAATTTACCATTATCAAATGAAAACCTTTGCTTCATATTTAATCTGAGAATGTGCTTTCTTCTTTATCGATATTCCATGTAGCTCAACTGCGCATTAACTGAGTATTTCTTTACATAGGTAACAGTAATATTGCTTCCATTGTAATCAATGAAAGTGAGGTGGAAGGTGAAGATGCAAAACAGTTCTTGGAAGAAGTCCGTGATTCATTTCCTCAGGTCTTGAAACCCATGAAGTATCTCAGGATTAGTTTATATATTTGCTCATACTAACATCTAACTTGTGGGACTCCAGGTTTTGAGTGTTTTGAAAACAAGACAAGTAACATATTATGTGCTGAATCATCTAAATGGTTATATCAAAAACCTTGAGAAGGTTGGGCTGTTAGAAGGAAAAGAGGTTTCTCATCTTCACGATGTTGTCCAGGTACCCAGCAATTCTAGATTCCTTGTACTCAATGTTTTTGCCAGATACTTGCTTATCTCTCTCTCTCTCTCTCTACAGTCTGACTTGAAGAAGCTCCTGAGAAATCCTCCTTTATTAAAACTTCCAAATGAAAACGATCTGATCAGTACTCTATACGAGTCAAGAACTGGTTCCTATATGTAATTTTCAGGATCGAGTTCATGAACTTGTTTGGTACAGTTTTACTTGTAAGTGTCTACCGTAGCAAATGAATCATTTGTATAATATAATTAATTTCAGAGTCAATGTTCTTATCCTCTCGTTTTTTAAGTTACTGTATACGACACCAATCTTCATAAGATGAAGTTTTTCACTTGTTCTCCATCCTGATGGTACTTCAAATTAAGCTTAATCAAGGGCAAGGAATAGCGAATCAATGCAATAACCTTAATTGTAACATATTTAAGAGCTTTTGTTTTTTTTCTTTTCTAATTTTAGAATCTTTCTGCTGAGATCGACCAACCACGTAATTCCAAATCACACTATCAAATTAGTTTATCAAAGTAGAGGTCCTTTTTAATATAAACCGGCCTTAATTCCAATTAAGTACTTCCTAAAGACTGGTTGACAGGAAAAAAAAAATCAATCAATGTGACGACGACAGTTCATTTCTCTGTCCACAAATCAATCTCTGGTAAAAGTTCATAATCCATCCATACATTTATCTTCGCTTAAAACTCAAATTTGTTTTGTTTAAATACTAATGGCTATAAAAGCAAATAGTATATCATTTAAATATATTGATTGATTTATTAACTCACATTCACGGTTCTTTTTATTTATTAATCACAGAGGAATATATGAAATAACATCCACCAGGCAAAGAAAAAAGAGAGCAAGAAGAGATTTTCCAAGCTATGGTTTATAATTCGGAAAAGGAAAAATAAATATTAATAATAACAAAACTAAAACCAGTTGCTCCCCTAAGCCAAAAACGCGTTAACTTGGAACCAAAGAAAGAAAGTCTAGGACCACTTCAAACTCTGAACAGTAACACTTTAAAATTAAACCTATATTAATCACTCATATATGTGCAGCAAAATATAGATCCCAAAAGTACAAAAACTTTTAAATTATAAATGAATTTTGTGAGAAGCAGAAAATAAGAACGAGCCAACGCGTCTTGAAGGATTTTCACGCGGTTCTTGTATCCCTCCCAACGCTTCACTATATTTAGATTCACGTCGGTAGTTCCAGCTTGCAGACACATCATCATCTCTACTACAAACCAAACCAGACCGAAATAAACCGGGCAGAAAGAGAAAGAGAGAAGAACGAAATGGGTGAAAGAGAAGCTTGTCTAGTCCCAAAGAGAGGAGAAGTCCTTAAAAGAGCTCTTCGAGTTGTTTTCTTTTCTTGTCTTTGTTTCTCTTCCCGGAAAAATAGACAGTCTTCTTGCCACCGATCATCTTCTTATGAGTTCATCAAGCATTATTAGTGAATCGTTTATATAGTAGATAGTAGGATCAAACCAGACCAAACCCAAATAAAGATGAAATGAATTTCAATTCTCTTTTTTTTTTTCAACTTGTTTCTTAGCAAAGAGTCAGAGACGATAGATTACAAGATGGTATCAGAGGGGATTTCAAAATGTTGTATTAGTTCATGAATAAGTCAATTTGCTTTTGTGTTTCAGGGAAATCCATTTTCTGTATTATTTTTCTATTTCTCATGTAGTTTCAAAGATTCCCCCATCTATTGTGATATACTGTGACTGACTAAAATGAAACAAGCAAAATTGGTAACTTTGCTAAAAGCAAGAGCTTGATTATGAGAGCTTATGCGCAGTTAATTAGCACGAAAAGTATTAAACTGTTTCGCTATCTGATGTGCGTGTGATTCCAATAGTATTTGTCATTCATTGTTTCAAGTTCAGTTTCTGGTATGCATTAGCGTTTACGTGGAAATAATATTCACAAAAATTCAGTCGTACATTAAAATATTTTAGCAAGATGCTAAGGAAACTGAACCGAGAAGATCAATTTTCAGCATTGGCATTTCATACTATATTTGTAGACCAAAGCAACACGTAATTTAAGTATGTGCTTGATTTTATAGTCAATTCAACCACTATACATTCGAAGCAACAATCGCAGACTGTTATACATTCTAACTTTTGACAAATCAGTTTTATCGACAAATCCCTAATTGCATACCTCTGCGATGATGAGACAATGGACATCATCAATGAATAAGGCAAAGAAGCATCCTCGTACACACAAAACTGCACTAAAAAGCTTAACCATAGTAAGAACACACAAATCCACAAAGACAAAAACATCACAAAAAAGAGAGTTTTTTTTCTTTCAAGATTACAAAGCCAAACCGTTGCTTCAGAACTAGCTGCAAATTCAAACCAAACTTAAGTCAGTAGTAATCATTCTTCTTCATTAAAACTCCATAAACAGATGTGATGAGCAAAGAGTAAAGATGTGTGGACTAAAGAGAGAGAGCAGTACAAGATCGTTTTGGCCACCAATTAAAACATCTATTAAAGAAGAATATAGAGATTAAAAAGCATTTTCCCTGCTTCCACTACGCTGTCTCTCTTCATCTCTTTCTCCCACCACGCTCTCTCAAAGACAGTGTTAAGACTTCTCCTGCTCCAACATTGTAATGTGCAAGTGACATGTTGTCCTTCAAGAACCCGGCTTTTCCACTTAACTTCTGTTTGTTTGCTGGAATCTGTATCTCCCCAGCTATTTTCTCCTTCAAACTTCCCACGTTTTCTGATAACGACTGCACTGTGATCTCAATGACTTGCCCGTCATCCGCGTTTGGAACAGAGACCCTGATTGTAGCAGAACCCTGCATGCATACAAAACAAAATATGTAAGATACAACTCAGACAAACGGAAAACGATATAAGAAAATGACTGAAGAGTTTATAGAGAAAGATTACCGGATGCTGAGCAAGAAACTGTTCTTCTGGAATAAGAGCTGACTCGTCGAACTTTTGTCTCTTCGCCTCTGGCTCCTCAGGAAGAGGCGGTGGTGCCTCCTCGGGTGGTGGAGGAGGAGGCATCCCAGGCATAGGTGGGGGTTGCATCATCCCCATCTGAGGGGGTTGAAGCTGACCATAAGGTCTGGGAACTTGAAGATGAGCAAACTGTGATCCTGGTGGAGGCGGCATAGGCATACCAGGCTGCATCTGTGGTGGTCGGTTCATCATCATCGACGGGTGTCCCGGTGGCCCTGGCATCGAGAGCTGGTGTTGCGGGTGCATTTGTTGCATCATTGGAACACCTAATGGCCTCGGTGCACCAGGGTACTGAACAGAAGGAGGAGGGCGAGGGATGTTCAGCGCGAGATTAGGAGGTGGTGGCAATGGCCGGACTATCGGGACACCTGGTCGAGGAGGAGGAAGAGCTGCTGGGCCAGGGAAGCTATTGGGATCTCCATAAACGCCATCACCTTGCTCCTCTCCGTTAGCGTTCTGAGTCAAGGCTTGATTAGCTGTGCGACCGATACTTCCTGTGTGACCATCCCATATAACTTGCTTAGGCTGCTCATCTTTCTTCTTCTCAATCTCTGCTTTAACAGCATTTGAGACTTCTTCTTCAGTTGTTCCAAAGATATCAGGACGCAGACGAGCAAGTCCGACTATGTTTTTAGCAATCTCGTCATCTTGTGCAAGAGTGGTCTCACGAATCTTAGCAAACATCCGATCCTTCTGCTCCTTGAACTTAGGGTCGATAAGCGAAATCCGCATATGCTCGGACATCTCGTTAATGGGAATCAGCTCGCCGGTAATTGGAGATATAACAACTTTCGTAGGATCTCTCTCTGTAGGGATCCTATCTTCCGGCCTCTTCCAGTTCTTAACGATTCTCATAGGTGCTTCTTCGTCGTGGACATTTTCAATCTTTACAGAGCCACCATTCTCTTCCAAGTTCGCTGCTCTCATTCCTTCTGCAACAAGCTTAACTTCTTCTTCATCCATTTCCATTTCGACTTCCTTCCCAGGCTCAACAATTTCATCTTCTTCCATCGCTGATACTTTGCTCCTCCTTTTAACTTCTTCCTGTGTCATCGGCGGTGGCAACTCTTCATCCTCATCATCAGCAAAATCTATGGATTCAACAACCACAAAATCATGCCAGTCAATCATAGCCATCTGCACTCTCTCCTGCTCTTTCTCGTCCTCTTCCTTCTTCCTCTGCTGCTCCTGAGAACGATCCCACTCAAGACGGTGCAAACAGCGCTCCAGAACGGTCGTAAAATCAGCAGCGCTCTTTCTCAGCTTGTCTTTCAAATCTTCGGGAGGCTTTAATACCTCAAAATATACATCAACCAGAGCAGTGAAAAACGGGAACATGCTATGAGTCGGCTTCATAAAGTGAAACTGAGGATTGTTATTCTCTCTACTCTGCAAACCATTCAAGAAAGATTTCCCATTCCGCGCCACAAACTGCGCAGTGAGCCTGATAATATCAAGCTCCTCGCTCGTGATCCCTTCAGGAAGTCTAACTGTATACTTCTCAGGCTCCGGAGCTACTAGAGTCTTAGGAGGAACCCTAAATTGAGCCTGAAGGTCGGGTTGTGCCTCACCTGCTTCACCCTCATCAGCAGCAGCATTAGCATCAAGCTGAAGATCTGTACCATCTGAATCAGTAGCCATGGCTCCATCTTGATTCTGCGCGCGGTATTCGGTGAGCTTGTGCTGGTAAAAGGCGTGGTAAGGATCTGAGCTGGTCAAGAAGTTGAACTTAGCATTGTTGGCATTGCTAGCCATAATCCTCTTCTCGAACTCCAGGCCGTTTTTGGAAACAAACTGAGCCGTTTTCTCGACGATGGTTCTGATATCTGGAGGTGGGTGAATGATTCCGATAGTCCTCGTGTGAGTCGCTACGGATTCCGGAGCTCGATTTGAGATGTTCTGCTCTGATTGCAACTCCCTCTCTTCGACTTCCTGATCCGTTAGTTGCGACGGAGGAAGTGGGCCGAGATTCCCGTCGACGGGAGGAGCCTCGAGAGGCAGTATCTGCGTCGAACTGAACATTTTTCTGCAGCTAGAGAAAACAAAAAAAACATTGACATCAAATTCTAATTGAAAACGGAAACATACAAAGTTCAGAATTCTTCTAGACCTAATTGATTGGTTTAACTCGGCCCTAGAAACTTATCGTTTCTAGTGAAATAGGTTTACGAACGCAGACTTAAATTCGGAAAGCCATGACCATTTTCATTGGAGAAGGTAGCAGAAATCCTGAAAACCCAAGATGTCGAGAGAAAGAGATCGATGTGAAGTAAAGAGGAATCGGCGACGCGAAAAAGGGTTTCGGAGAGAGATAAGTAACACCGTACCTCAGCTGGTAAGGAACAGCTCCGCCGCGAGAACTGTCGTGGCGTCGAGGAGGAGCACAGGTCGAACCAGTTTCGAGATTTAAAGCTTGAAACACGATTTGATGGGAATCGATAGAGCCAACAGGTACAAGGAATGAAGAGGATCCTCCTGAAAAATAATTAAACCGAGCCCTAGGATTTATCATTCATGAACGGAAGTGTGTCTCCAGGTCTACTATACAAATGGGCCTTTTATTGGGCTTTTAATAGTCCATCGTAATTGTTCAACCGGCTTAGTGTTAGAAGGCTTTTATAGTTTATCTTCGATGATTACCGCACCCAAATATAGATTTGAAAAATAATAGTTCTGTAAATTCGGTTCGACTTCTCCAGATTAGGCGTACCAAGATTTGTTTATAAAAGTTGTTTGTGTATTTAAACTGATTTGAAAATTCAAGCCCATCAAATGTTATGTCATAGACATTGAATTCTAAATGTCTAATTATTGAAATATAATTTTGGTATTCTAAATGTCTAATTATTGAAATATAATTTTGTTGTTGATTCAACAACATTTATTTCAAAATGATTGTTAACAGACACTATTTGATTTTAAATTTATATAATTCTTACAAATTTCAAAAATTTACAAATTAAATATGAAAATGCTCAAATGTAACATCTTTGATTTTAAATTCGTTTATTTGTTTTTTCATCGCTGTTAATTTTAACCAGGGTCTACGAAAATGGACCCAACCCATTAAGTCAAAAGCTACTAATGGTCCTTTGAAGAGGAGAAATGATGACCAGTAAATTAGTAATTACTGTTCCATTTAATGTGAACAAACTCTAAAAAAGATAGCATTAATGTTAATTAATCTGTTAAAAGAAAAGCAATGGTTTAGTTAAGCAGTCCACCACGTCAGTTACCACCCGAATAAAATATGTGTTTATTTTCTAGAGGGAATAGTAACTTTTATTTTGCCGTACAGCTCATGCCGACGAACGTCACATTACATCAGAATGACGTCATGTATCTGACTGTTGGCAAATCAATCTGGGCCTATGACGACAAATTATATGTTTGAGGCTTAATAATTTAACATAAATTTTGAAATAAGAGTTATTCAAATTCAAATTTTCTATTAAAAAATTCATCACCAGAACAAAAAGCGATTATCTTACAAAAAATTCTTGATACGGTGTTATATACTCTCTTTCTCTCTTTTTTATTCTACACTTACCTTTTTAACATGTTCTTTTCTTTTGCTTTGTTTTCTTTATTATCTATTCTTCCTCACGCTTTCGTATTTTTAGTTGTTAGTGAGTGTCTACTGTCTACTGAATATTTTCTTTTTAAAGGACGAAAGAGTTTGCTAAGGTGAAAAGAGTAAAGAACAGAAAGTACAAACATGCAAACTCATAAATCAAAAGGGGAGAAAATGTGTATTTGTCAATTTAAATTTTTATATGATAAGTTTCGAAAACAATTCTTCATTCTTTGTGAAAAAAATTAAAAAATCAAGAAAAAGACGAAAAACGAAAAGCGTAATTAACTCTCTTTTTCATTATATACAACATAGCTAGGTTGAAACAAGTCTGCCAATGATTAAACTTGTCTTAACATCGAGTACACACTATTAGGAAACCGTATATATACATATCTCAACCCTTAGTTCTTATTATAGTGATTGTCCCCCTCCCTAGTGTTTGTATCTTCGTGAAAGCAACCACGGCTTTGCCTGATAGACCCGGTCCATGAGCAGAGACAGATGGACGACATGCAAAGGCTCCAACCGGATGCCGAACCGGCCGAGCCGATGGCATGAGAATCCTCTTATTTATATCATTCAGGGTTACATCTTCTTCTCGACCACCTGGTTTCACCACTCCAAATGGATACACCACTCTCTTCTTCTCATAATCGTTCTTCTCTGTAATGCATACATGTCTTATATTAGTATATACTAAGATTAACGCAATAATTTAGTACTAGACAGCTGGACATAAAAGTAAACAACAAATATAATCTGTCCATATGATTTTTTTTTTTTGTAAGGATATAAAGAATATGTACATACTTGAAGTGGACGAAGATGGTTCGACTGAGTTTTTCGAATGATTTGAAGCGTCAGAACAAATATTGATGGATGAATTTGGAGATTCATCTGCTTAATATATAAGAAAATTTATTCATGAAGATTATGAAATAATACTACCCAATATTTAATTTAGAAAAACATCATTCTTCAAATGTTTATGTCCTGGTGGCAATAATAGAGAAGTAGGCCTCACCTGCAAACTGACTACTCGTGCAACTATAATTCTCAGACAGGCCCCAATTATTCTGCATTATTATATCCCACGAGCAACCAAATTAGTTTCAAAAAAATTGGAAACAGAACATATCGAACAATTATGTAAATGACAAACGAAAAAACAGAGTAATTTTGTATGTATATAAAACCTGAGAGTTGTCAAAGTGGTTATTTGGCTTGTCCTCGGCGTTGAACGAAAGACGTCTCCGTTTGCTTTTCACACTGAATTCAATGAGTGCATCTTCGAGGTAGCCGGTGGAAAAATCGCCGATCATTCCCATCTCCGGCGAACGGGATATATGCTCCGGCGATTCATCAGTGTGTCCACATGCATCTACAAGTGCATTGCATGGCCAAAATCCTCGCATTACTATATGTAGTAATATATATATCCAAGAAAACTAGTTGAATTACTAGTACAGATACAATCATCTTTCAACAAAAACAAAAAAACCATTCGCACGAAGCCACTCTCGTATATATATATATATATCACCACGCCCAACATATATCACATCACATCACATCTATAAACATACATATTTAATATAAACATGCGTGTGTGTTTGTGTGTTTTGTATATACCTAAATTGAAGTTCTGGGTGAAGAGTGATCCAAGGTTATGGAGATCCCAAGTGGGGAGAGAGTAGAAAAGCTCACTCATTTGATTTTTTTTTTTAATGAGATTTTGTCGATTGGTTGTGAATGTGTTGCATTAAGGGTATACCATGTGGCTGCCTATTTATCTTGGTGGGTTGTGAGTAAAAAGGTAAGAATAAATTAAAATAAATAAAAAGTAAAAGCAGTGAAGAAAATTAGAAGGAGCAAATTCAGTACTCAACACAGTCAACTGTAAAGAAAAGATAAATAACAATAATGGTTAGATATTGGTGCCATCAGGATTAATTTCAAATAAAAGAATATAAGATTTATTGATTTATTCGTAGATAGTGAAACTTTCATTTCGATTACACTGTTTCTTATTTATGAATATGATATTTCGGTATTCCGCCATTACAAAAATTACAATAATCAAATTTAAGAAAAAAAACGAGTTAAAAATGAAGTCTACGTACATTACTTAACGAGACTACCCTTTCATTTTGTAGATTAATTTAAATCATACAACTAGAGTTATGGAATACTACATGTATGCATATTTGAGAGGAAGGTAATTTGGTCCGAAATCGTAGCTTAATACATAGAATGAATACCTTTTCTTAAATTGTTGTATTTGATATAGGGACAACACGTACAGAAAACTACCATGCATGTCGTCAAAGCATTGGTCAATATATAAATTTACATATAATAAGTGATATCATTTATATATGATGACATGGTGTAGAAAGACAAACTATGTCAATGGAACTATACTGATTTTGACCAATGTATAAACAAAAATGGAAAAAAATACACATTAACGTTTTGAAATTTGAGTGGGGTTAGGCAAACGGGGGACTAAATAAGTAAATAATGGCTAAAGGCGCTATCATCATGATGTCTATGTTATATTGCTGCTCATGCATGTTACTCATGGAAGAGAGAGAAAAATGGTAGATACTTGATATATAATTTGATTTTAGTCCTGCTACGTATTAGACTATTAGTTCGATGAGTAAAGCAATGATAAGTTAATTTATATTTGGTTGTACATCTACAGGAATGATACTTCATCAATAACATTTATGATGGATTCAGGATGCGAAAGCTACTTATCGCCAATTGTAAAGATTCTCCTTGAACTCGGCTTTGGAGATTGAATTAGACTGATAGTGGATATATAAGTATGAAATATGAATTTGGAACATGGCTAAAATTCAACTATATAAATACGTAAGAAAAAAGGTCGATCAAAATTTAAACATTGCTATGCCTATATGTAAATATCTTAGTTAAAAGAAAAACATAACTGAAAAGTGAACCTTCGTTGAATAATGATGTATACAACGACGAGCCATAAGTATAAAAAATGTACCAAGTTTAGTTTTTAAAAAGATGGTTAATCAAGGTCATGCATGTTGAGTTGTTGACTAGAAAAATCAAAAATCAAAAGTCATACATGAGAGAATTTCAAATTTGCAGCTTTATCTCTCTAGTCTCTATATTTAAATTCTTCAAAATAATATTTGCTTTCCGATTTTTTGGTGAACAACTCATTCTTCTATTATTAGGTACTTTTTTCCTAAGGTTTTTACTTTCGTTTCTTCCCCATCGTGGGGTCGTTTCATACCTATCACGTTTACTCCATCATTACCTACCTTTATTTCAATATTTTCTTATTTATAATTTGCACACCTTTTTCTTTGTTACTTAGAATGATTTATATGTGTGAGAATATAGCACGACGCAAGCAAACCCTTACTACTAACTCGGGTTATGAGTCGATGGCGAGTTTGTTGGGTTACAAAAAATTGTAAAGTGATGGATCAGCTATTGTTTGAATTCAATGGATTATTAGATTAGCGAGTTTGTTGGGTTACAAAAAAAAAAAAAAATTAATGTATGAATTACATGCCTCGTTTCGTTTGTCGGTATTGTTGTTAACGTTTTCGTTTCGATTTAAAACTGTCGTATCAGTTATCACAAAATCATAAAATTTGTTTCAATTCAAAATTCAAGCCACGCATTATAAACGAATAAAGCAGAGAACATTTTAAACTCAGAACTATTACGAATACTTAAATACTTCAAGCTTTAAAAAAAAAAAGAATATAGTTTCTTCCGTTCTAGATCGTAGTGTTCCTACCAGTTTAATCGTATAGGAATCACTTCACACTTGTTGACATATAATAAAACAGAAGAAGAATTTACTCAGCATTTTATCAGCCTATAATCTTATTCGAATTGATTCACATTTGTTGACAAAAGCAAATTTATCTTATACTACATATTTGTGATTCACTCCAATTTTTATATACAATGTGTCGATTAGTGCGACAAAAAAAAAAAAAAAAAAAAACGTCTTTTGTATTTGCAATTATAGCCGGCATACGAATTCTCAGTGGGGCCGAATGAATGCATGCCGGCGGGGCCCATTTGGAAAAATTAGAAAGATTGCACCCGTATCATTTGTGGGGCCCGCTTGTTTGAATGGTCCAAACTCCAAACACACTTTGAGATTTGAGACCTTATTACAATAATAACTCATCATATCTATTGGTCAAATTTGATAATTGCGCTAATTCACTTGGGTTTCTTTGAATCGTCAATCTTTTTGACGGCGAACACTATATAGTATAAAATTTTCAGGTTGGTTATACGATATTATGTAAGGAATAAGTGCATAATATTAGGATGTATAGCCTCATTATCACGACGAGGGGGTGTGCTTTGCCTGAAAATCAAGATTCGTGTCTAAAGACTCACACCGGCTCTTTTCTCTTTAGTGTATTAACCCTAGATTTTATTATTCTCTGTTTTGCCCATTACCACGTCAAAGCTGGTCTCTTTAATCTTATGCAACTATCAACTATGTGCCTCACTAATTAATAATAAGCATTATGTTTGATCGTATCAGGCATTTAATAAACAGTGTTTATATTTTTAGACTGAATTAATGCATTGGACTGCTGACTGAGGCCCATTAGCAACTATTTCGGCCATGTATGTGGTGGGGTAGCAAAAGTTTTAATATAAACCAAAGGAACCACGAATAACGTATAAACTAGTAAACTACTATTATATATAACTCAACTGAATCCCCTTTGTAGAATGTAAATCAACATTAAGAAACATATACAGATTAAGTCAACTTGTTTTAGTCAAGCCTGAGCCAGTGAGCCATATTTGTCTTTGCATGTGTGTTTGTACGTACGGTTTGTACATCGGACTGTTCGAGATCGGTAATTATGGTGAATCAAACATTGCTGATTGAAACTCAGGTTCGGCCTCAGTTTAAGACTTTTGTCTTTTGCTATATTACTTGGACCCACTGCTTTTCATACCTCTATTGGCCCCTTGAACACTCAAAGTATCCGAAACTCGAATCTTTCGAAAGCAGGATCGAACCAAATCGAATTTATTCTCTGGTTCATTCTGGTTATGTAGACCAAATATATTAGATCAAACCGGGTTCTGGTTCAGTCTACTTAGGGATTAACAGATTTGTGAAAAAAAGAAAAACAGGGAAAAACCGCAAACGACGGCGTTCGCGCTCCCAGGTTTGTTGTTTCTTCTTCAACGCCGGCGTTCTCTGTCTATCGAAAGTCGATTCCTTTTTTGTTTGTTTGGTTTCTGCGTTGAGATTGAGAAATGCGATCATCTTTGCGGCTTCTAGTTGGGCCTTTATCGCAGAGCCGGCGAGGGTTTTGTTCGAGCTCCGATAAGATCGTAGCTTCGGTGCTTTTCGAGAGACTGCGCGTTGTGATACCCAAACCGGATCCTGCTGTTTACACTTTTCAGGAGTTCAAGTAAGCCCTTCTCCTTCTCTCTCACTCTCTCTCTGTCTTCTTTGTCTGTCGATTGCTTGCCTTTAGAAATGACGAACAAGGGAGAGAAAGTGAGGGAAAATGTGTAATTTATTGTGATTCAATGAATGCTTTCATGTAGCTCGATGTCTTATTTTATGGGGCGGAAATCAAATACTAAGTTGTTTGAGTCATTGAGCAATTAGCTTTTGATTTTTATATAATGTAACCTATTTCCAGAGAAATGGGGGTGAGAGTGGATTAGCCGAAGTTACAAAAACATCAACTTTTTGCTTTGTATTGATGTTGTTGCTCTATTGCAGATTCAACTGGCAACAGCAGTTTCGTCGTAGATACCCGGATGAGTTCTTGGACATAGCTAAGAACAGGTGATTCCTTACCATTTTTAAATCTGTAATCCAGAGATTGTATCAAATGTCTGCTTTTAATTCATTTTCTCTGATATAATGTTGTATCAACAGTTTCTTGTTCATTCAACTCTGTGTCTTCTTCTTTATGACAACAACAAAAAATTGTAGATCGGCGTTATTTTTCCTTCTTCTTGTAGCTCCGTGAGTTACAGGTTTTCCGTTATTGAGTAACCTGAGCAGCACTAACTTGACTGCAGTGAAAGTTTAGAACTGTTACGTGCTCATTGATAATAGTATATAGTTAAGGTCCGGTGACTATTTCTAGCTCAGTTTAAAATTTGATCCAAGTGTAGTGAAAACTGAAGATTCCATGAATATGATTTTTGTTGTTGTTTGAATACAGAGCCAAGGGTGAATACCAAATGGACTATGTTCCTGCTCCTAGAGTTACAGAGGCTGACAAGAAAAACGATAGGAAGTAAGTTTTATGCACCTTTAGAATGAAATAAATGATGCTTTTGCTCATATTCGATGTTTTTACTCTTTGGAAAGTATTGCTATTACAGGTCATTGTATAGAGCTCTTGACAAAAAAATGTATCTTCTCATCTTCGGCAAGCCATTTGGAGCTTCTAGCGACAAACCCGTGTGGCATTTCCCGGAGAAAGTCTACGATTCTGAGCCAACTCTTCGCAAGGTGAATGGTTTAGTGCCTCTATTTCAATCCATAACAACACCAATTCCGTTCCTCTGCTTATATGTTGTTATGTAAATTCCGGTTTTGTGCAGTGCGCAGAATCTGCTTTGAAGTCAGTCTTAGGAGACCTCACTCACACATACTTTGTTGGAAACGCTCCAATGGCTCACATGCTCATACAACCTACAGAAGAAACGCCTGATCTGCCATCTCACAAGGTTAACAACAGTAAAAGGCTTTTTAATTAGGTTTCGTCGAATTGTTGAACTTGACGAGGTTGTTTTTGTGTAGAGGTTCTTCTTCAAGTGCAGTGTAGTAGCAGCATCGAAATACAACATAAGTAACTGCGAGGATTTTGTTTGGGTGACGAAAGACGAGCTTTTGGAATTCTTCCCTGAGCAAGCTGATTTCTTCAGCAAGATGATCATTAGCTGAGTCACACTCACACTAGAACAACTCCTATTTGATTTCCCTTCTTCATCACCACCTTCTGGTTTTAGACAAGTTAATCTATAGACATAGTGTTGGTGTGTGTAAGTTCTCTGTAATAACCTGACCAGACCATGTCTCTGGTTTTTTATGAATAAATTATTATTTTTTGGTTGACATCAGAAGTAGTTGAATGTAGTTTGGCTTCTTTCTCATCCTTTTTATACATCATCTCGTCTTCGATTATATGAGTCATACGATCCGAACAACCCAAACGCAACATCAGTATGTTCGTTCATAGTTTCAATCTTGTTTTTTGGGTTACAGATCAAATTTTGATTAGACAACAGTTACAGAAACCGCAATTGAGCCCACTGGGCCAAAAACGAAATCACGATTTGTTTTCTGGTTCCATTTCTATCTTTTTGGGTGGCATCGTCAATAAAAAAAATATTTCATTAAGCCCTAGCTAGTTTCGTATCTGTCTATGTCACTGCTCTTACTCAGAAGAGCCAAGCCGTTATTTGTATCTTGTTCAGCTTCTCCTTCTCAGGCCAGCTTCTTATCTCCGTCTCTTACGAATCTACTTTTTCGTTCGTTTCACGGTTCCAGAGCGATGGTACAGTAGTAAAATTCGGATTGATCGTTTACTCATCGGATTTCGAAATTGTTCTGCCGTTTTTTCTGAAGTCTGAGAATCGAACGTTTGTTTTCTGAATTTCGCAGTCCGAATCAGAGAAGAAGATCCTTACAGATGAGGAGCTTGAGCGGAAGAAGAAGAAGGATGAAAAGGTTTGACTTCTGATTTATATACTTTTCTCAATTTCTCATTAACATTTCTGGTGAGAATCAACGTGACTATGTTGTCTCACTACAGCTTATGATTTTAGCAATTTCAACATTTACTGGAATTGAATTCGGACTTTATTGATGAGATCGTAGATAGATAGAATGTGTTGTTTTCTCAAGATAGGAAAGTTAGAGCAGCCGTCTTCACTGGAATTGTATACTTTTGAAAACAACACCTTGCATTTCATAATTTTCTGTGGTTAGAGTTATTTAGGTATATAAACATTTACTTCGGTTTTTGGTTTCGTCAATCTCATCAATGTGTGGGACTTCAGTTAGTATTTATTCCGGTACAATATCAACTTTAAAAGTGATTTGTAATGTTCATTTTATAGGCTAAAGAAAAGGAATTGAAGAAGCAGAAAGCTTTGGAGAAAGCGAAGCTAGCAGAGCTGAAGGTAACCCTTTAAGGAACTCCAGTTTTGCGTTTTGGGTGCAAGTCACATCCTTAATTTTTCTATGGAACTAGAAAAAACGTATCGTGGTGTGCTTCTCGTATAGGCGAAACAGGCCAAAGATGGAACCAATGTCCCTAAAAAGAGCGCAAAGAAGAGTTCCAAACGGGAGGCGTCAGAAGAGAATCCTGAGGATTTTGTGGACCCTGAAACTCCTCTGGGTGAGAGGAAAAGACTCTCTTCACAGATGGCCAAACAATACAGTCCTGCTGCCGTAGAGAAATCGTAAGTGTGTAGAGATTTTTTCTTTGACATAAATTCAAGCGTGGTTTTCATTCATCCCACAAAAATTCCCTTTTGATAAACTCTGTGTTGTTTTTTAATTGGGTCAGATGGTATGCTTGGTGGGAGAAATCTGGCCTTTTTAAGGCGGATGCTAAAAGTTCCAAGCCACCTTTTGTTATTGTAAGGCCTTATTCGATTCTTGAATACATGTTAGTTATGGATTAGATCTTTTTTTTTTTTTTAATTGTCTTCTCCGGATTCTTACATTTTCCAACAAAATTCTGTTGAGAAAATCTCGAGCTTCTGAATTATGAATACTAGTGTGAAGTTTTTTATAAGTTCTTCTTTAATTCGTTAACTGATTCTGCAGGTTCTTCCTCCTCCAAATGTGACTGGAGCCTTGCATATTGGCCATGCCCTAACAGCTGCAATTGAGGTTTCAATAGCACATTGTTTGGTCCTATTGCTCTATCTTGTTCCTTCCTCCTGATGATCGACGGCTTGACATTTGCTGATGCAGGATACAATTATTCGTTGGAAGAGAATGTCTGGGTATAATGCTCTGTGGGTGCCCGGGATGGACCATGCTGGTATAGCTACACAGGTTCGCCATTACCATCATTGATCACTCCATATGCTCATGTCCTGTATTACTATAAATTCAGCCTGTCAAGTAAATCTTCTTTTGGCATGCTTCTAGAATAATTAGTTTTTGCACACTGATACATATTCTTTGATTGCATGTACATTCTAGGTTGTGGTTGAGAAAAAGCTCATGCGTGAAAGAGGAGTGACTAGGCATGACGTTGGCCGTGAAGAATTCATTAATGAAGTGAGTTGAAAATTACAAAGGCGCCCATGAATCATTATCCATTTTGCATTGTTTATAAAATGACTTGTTGTTGCTTGTGATCATGGAAAAGGTGTGGAAATGGAAGAACCAACATGGTAGCACGATTCTAACACAACTACGGCGTTTAGGAGCTTCTCTTGATTGGTCTCGTGAGGTAAAGTTCAGTGATCAGACCTTTCTTGGACAAATGTTATCGGAAAACGGGCAATATAATATTTGTTTCGTCACTAGGTGAACTTATATGTAAATGAATCTTTTATCGGTCACCTGTTTCTGCCTGTATTTTGTAGTGTTTTACAATGGACGAGCAAAGATCAAAAGCTGTCACCGAGGCCTTTGTACGGTTATACAAGGAAGGGCTTATCTACAGGTATGCTTAAGTCTGACTTTGTTCTTTGCTCGCAAGCTATAGATTCCCTTTGTAAAATCCATGGAAACAAGAATATACCAAAAAAAACAGGAATATACTCTTTTACCTTTCCAGTTACCTTGTTGAAAGGAAGCACATTTAACTGAAAGGTATACCATGACTTGTGCAGGGATGTTCGGCTTGTAAATTGGGATTGTGTTTTAAAAACAGCCGTATCTGAGATTGAGGTAATTAAGCATTTGTTAAGACTATGATTATTGAACAGCATCCTTTTAATGCGGAGTGTGTCTATATCTGTAGGTTGACTATATCGATATCAAAGAAAGAACGCTACTAAAAGTTCCTGGCTATGAGAAGCCAGTAGAATTTGGTCTCATTACTTCATTTGCTTACCCTCTGGAGGGAGGCTTAGGCGAGGTTGTTGTTGCCACTACAAGGGTGGAAACAATGCTTGGGGATACTGCCATTGCTATTCATCCTGATGATGCAAGATACAAGCATCTCCATGGAAAATTTGCTGTGCACCCATTTAATGGACGGAAGTTACCAATTATCTGTGATGGAATACTTGTTGATCCAAATTTTGGAACTGGATGTGTTAAGGTACATGCTCGCGCGTATGTATTTGAATGCTATGTTTCTGCCCCTATTAGTTGTTTTTTCTTGTGTAAAAGTTGCTTTATTCTTCGTTGTAGATTACTCCTGCTCATGACCCCAATGATTGTGAGGTCGGAAAGCGTCACAATCTTGAGTTTATAAACATATTCACTGATGATGGAAAAATCAACACAAGTGGCGGGGCTGAATTCACAGGGATGCCACGCTTTGCAGCACGTGAGGCAGTTGTTGAAGCTCTGAAGAAGCAGGTAACTCATTAGTTCTTCATGTAACATATCATAGCAAGTTGATTGATTGTTGGTTTGAGAAGATATTGGTACACCGTGGGTTTTTTCTTGTAAGTATCTTTAAGATCAATATGTATATTGCAGGGGTTGTACAGAGATGCCAAAAACAATGAAATGAGGCTTGGACTTAGCCAAAGAACCAGTGATGTTATTGAGCCTATGATTAAGCCTCAATGGTACGTCAGTTGTAGCTCGATTGGGAAGGAGGCTCTCGATGTTGCTATCTCTGATGAAAACAAGAAGCTCGAGTTTATACCTAAACAGTACACAGCAGAATGGAGAAGGTTACTTTCATTTATCATATACTCTATGGTTCTGTCATTACCACATCTACCGTATTAACAATCACAATGGACTTAACAGATGGCTAGAAAACATACGTGACTGGTGTGTTTCGAGACAGCTTTGGTGGGGACACAGGATACCAGCATGGTATGCCACTCTCGTGGAAGACCAGCTCAAGGAGATTGGTGCGTACAATGACCATTGGATTGTTGCTAGAACCGAGGAAGAAGCTCGAAAAGAGGCTGCTCAAAAGTTTTCTGGGAAGAAGTTTGAACTCACACAAGATCATGATGTACTTGATACGTGGTTTTCTTCTGGGCTCTTTCCGTTATCTGTTCTTGGATGGCCTGATGAAACTGACGACTTCAAAGCCTTCTATCCGACATCTGTCTTGGAAACTGGACATGATATTCTCTTTTTTTGGGTTGCTCGTATGGTTATGATGGGAATGAAACTAGAAGGTGACGTTCCATTCAGCAAGGTACGTGTAAATTCTAAGTTAAACAGGGATCACGCCCTCCTTAGCAATCCTTTTCGATGCCAAGTCTTGTCTTGTGACCTGTACTTACATGCCAAAACATATTTTGTTGTCTTTTCTATAGGTATATTTGCATCCTATGATACGTGATGCACATGGGCGTAAAATGTCAAAATCTCTTGGAAATGTCATCGATCCGCTCGAAGTAATAAACGGGGTAACTCTTGAGGGTCTTTATAAGAGATTAGAAGAGGGCAATCTGGATCCAAAAGAGGTGGTTGTTGCCAAAGAAGGACAAGTGAAGGACTTTCCAAATGGTATCCCTGAATGTGGCACTGACGCTCTTCGGTTTGCGCTTGTCTCCTACACTGCTCAGGTACAATCCATTGCGCACGTCCATACAAACCTCTTATATTTGCTCCTTCAACGTGTATGATCCTGTAAACTAAGATTTACTCTACTCTTTTTTCTTTTATAGTCTGATAAAATAAACTTGGACATTCTCCGAGTGGTTGGTTACCGTCAATGGTGTAACAAACTGTGGAACGCCGTCAGATTTGCGATGATGAGGCTTGGCGATGATTATTCCCCTCCGGTGACTCTAAGCCCTGAAACCATGCCATTCAGCTGCCAATGGATTCTCTCTGTGCTAAACAAGGCAATCTCAAAGACAGTGGAGTCGCTGAATGCATTTGAGTTCTCTGATGCGGCCAACACGGTATATGCATGGTGGCAATATCAGTTCTGTGATGTGTACATCGAAGCAATCAAGCCTTATTTTGCTGGTGACAACCCGGCGTTTGCTTCAGAGAGGGCACATGCACAGCATGCTCTCTGGGTGTCTCTTGAGACAGGTTTGAGACTGCTTCACCCACTTATGCCATTTGTTACCGAAGAGCTATGGCAACGGCTGCCTTCACCCAAAAACTCAGAGAGAAAGGCGTCTATCATGCTATGCGACTACCCATCTGCTACAGAGGTCAGTAAGATTTTCTTTTTTGAAACTTATCATAATTGTTTGCGTTTCTAACTCTTTGGATGTCGTGAACCCAGAATTGGACTAATGAAAACGTGGAGTCCGAAATGGAAACTGTTCTAGCGAGCGTGAAATGCCTGAGAGCACTCCGTGCAGAGTTGCTGGAGAAACAGAAAAATGAAAGGTCTGAGTAATTAATCAAAACCACATTCGAGGAACAATTTTTGAGACTTTTTGTTTTTAACCATCCTGCATTTTCCGAGTATATACCGTTATTAAAAGAAATGCTATTTCTTCGTTGTGTACACATTTCTCAGGTTACCTGGTTTTGCTCTGTGTGAAAACACGTTAACATCTGAGATAATAAAATCTCACGAGTTGGAGATCAGAACACTAGCAAATCTATCATCCTTAGAGGTAAATAAGTCTACAGTACCTACGGTTTCTTTCTTACGGTTTCTCAATTGCTGAATTTATAATGGAGCTTTTCGCAATAGGTTCTGTTGAAGGGAGAACATTCAGCGCCACCTGGATCTGCAGTTGAGACAGTGAACGAGAACCTCAAGGTGTATCTGAAAGTGGACAGAGCCATTAACACAGAAGCTGAACAAGAAAAGATCAGAAACAAGATTGACGAACTACAAAAGTAAGCTCCTCCCTTAAACCCATAAAATTGAGACAAGACAACGTGTTTGAAAAGCAAAACCCCCTCTTCTCTGTTGACATTTTGGTATCTTGTTTTATCAGACAAAAGGAGAAGTTGCAGAAGATGATGAGTGTGTCTGGGTACGAAGAGAAGGTCCCTGCAAACGTAAAAGAAGACAACGCGACAAAGCTTGCTAAGATTCTCCAAGAGTTCGATTTCTTTGAGAAGGAAAGTGCTCGTCTCGTTGCAGAGACAGGAAATCAACAAGTGGAGCAGAAGAAGTGAAGAGACCAACCAAGTCAGAGTTACAAAAGCATAATGAAATATGAAATACGGTTTACATCATTGTTATTGGGATCTGGTTTTGAGTTTTGACTATATTTTGATTACATCTGGACAAAGATTATTCTAGAGATCATTTGTTTCAACATCATCATCACTTGAATTCGTTCTGTGTTATTGCATCGAGCTTAGTGCGTTGGTAGAGTTAACCGGGTCAGCCGGTCTGAATGCGAAATGTATTCGGTAGGGAATAATTGTAAACGTGAAAAATGCTATGGGTCAAATGAATATAAAATGAAAAATAGGGGGCACTAAATGATGAAGAAAATATAATATTGCGGGGGTGAAATCAGCTATTCACAAGAATGTCGATCTCGGTCTTTAGTTTGTTTTTGTTTGCTGAACTCTGTTTTTTATTGATGGTCTAGGGAATGTGTGCTGTGACTCTCTCTGCTTCGGTTCAATATCTGAAACCCGCTGACTGCGTTGGAGGCTTTTGCTCATCGCCAACCGAGTCTCAGTACTTGACGTTCTTTCTCGGGCTTTACCTCGTAGCTCTTGGCACCGGGGGAATCAAATCGTGTGTCTCGTCCTTCGGTGCGGATCAGTTTGACGATAATGACTCGGGTGAACGACTGAGAAAGTCTTCTTTCTTCAACTGGTTCTACTTCTCCATCAACATCGGGGCTTTTGGGTCGTTTGGTCTTGTGTTGGTTCAGGAGAAGATCGGTTGGGGATTAGGTTTCGGGATACCCACTGTGTTCATGGGATTAGCTATCATCAGTTTCTTCTTTGGCACTCCACTTTATAGGTTTCAGAAACCGGGAGGTAGTCCCATTACAAGGATTTTTCAAGTTCTCGTCGCTGCATTTCGTAAGATGAATCTCAGAGCCCCTGAAGATTCAACACTTCTGTATGAAAATGAAACACAAGACCTGAATGAAAGTAGGAAAATCGAGCATACAGATGATTACTTGTAATCTTTCTCTTCTCATCATTAGTCTGGTTTTGATTTTTTTGGCTTGGTTCGGTTTTATGTACCGTTTGTTCATCTTAATGCAAGGTATCTTGACAAAGCCGCTGTCTTATCAGCAGAGGAAGCGAAAACCGGAGAAGTTTCCGATCCGTGGAGTGTATGCACCGTTACGCAGGTGGAAGAAGTGAAGATTCTGATCCGAATGTTCCCAATATGGGCTTCAGGTATCGTCTTCTCATCTCTCTACGCTCAAGTATCCACAATGTTTGTCCAACAAGGAAGAGCCATGAACTGTAACATCGGCGACTCTTTCAAGATTCCCCCAGCGACCCTCGGGGTTTTCGACTGCATCACCGTCCTCATTTGGGTTCCGCTCTACGACCGGTTCAACGTCCCGCTCGCGAAACGCTTCACCGGAACAGACAAAGGATTCACCGTGCTGCAGCGAATGGGAATCGGTCTTTTCGTTTCGGTCCTCGGTATAGCATCAGCGGCCATCGTCGAGATCGCGCGGCTCGGGACAGCGGAAAGTAACACCGCGGTTTCTTTGTGTTGGTTTTATGCTCTTGTATCAATTTAGAAGTCATTGCTTATTGTACAAGACATAAATATTTGATAAAGAAAAGTAAAATAGAATTTGGAAGAGAAAAGAGAACAGAGTATAGAATCTGGAAAACTTCTCTTTATCTGGATTATCTTACATTTACACATCACTAATACTTATATAGTGATCTTACATAAACGAACACAATTATTCATAATGATACATAACTGTTCATCATTTAATATGTATCCTTTCGTTAAGTTACGACTAATATACCTCTCTTTATTTTACATAACGCTAGTTTATATAATTAATATATAAACAAACTCAATTATAAACTAACACTCCCCCTTAATTGAGTTTCGCTCTAACTCCAAACTGTTTAATTTGTTCTTTAGGCTTTGTGAAACTAACACCAAACGCCTCTTTCAAATTCTAATAAAAAGAAGGAGAGAAGATCATACATATAAAGTTACGAACAGTTATGTATCATTATGAACAGTTGTGTTCGTTTATGTAAGATCACTATATAAATATTAGTGATGTGTAAATATAAGATTATCCAGATAAAGAGAAGTTTTCCAGATTCTATACTCTGTTCTCTTTTCTCTTCCAAATTCTATTTTACTTTTCTTTATCAAATATTTATGTCTTGTACAAGAAGCAATGACTTCTAAATTGATACAAGAGCATAAAACCAACATGGTATCAGAGCTCTTATGATTCAAGGGCCAACTGAAGCACAAAGAGAAGCAATAATTCCGCAACTATAGGAAGAAGGTTTCACGCAGGAGACGTGAGGGAAGCCGGAGTTGTGTGTGGTGGTGGAAGAGTTCCGAACCGATCGACACAACCAAAAGAGACACCCGAAGGGGTGCAATTGAAAAGTCAATGGAAGAAGGCTTCAATGAAGGAATTAAGACTACACTATGGGTGGCAGAGTTGATAAGATTCATTCATGCACATAAAGATCATGTTTCTTCACAGAATAAAACACATAAAAGACGTTCATATAGGAGAAAGCCGCTTGTTGAAAAAAAACAACAGAGAAAGGCTACTCAGCAAAAAGAACTGCAAACTTAGAAAAACCGAGAGTACGGATCTAAGTATTGAAGAAACAGAAGATGACTCAGAAGATGAAGGTCACATGCTGTTTAGTGCAGTGGAAAAAGAAACATCATCAAAAGTAGATGATGAAACATGGTTAGTTGACAGCGGATGTACTAACCACATGACCAAGGAAGTATCATACTTCATCACTCTTGATAAGAGTATCAAAATACCAATCAAAGTGGGGAATGGTCAAAGAGTAATCACGGCAGGGAAAGGGAATATCCAAGTGATGACTAGCGAAGGAAAGAAGATCATCAAAGAGGTGTTACTAGTGCTGGACTTAGCAAGGAATCTGTTAAGTGTTTCGCAAATGGAGCAAAGAAAATGGTCACGGAGATAGCCGAGGAAAATGTGAAAGAGATTCACGAACGAGACGTCAAGGAGACGTAATGGTGTTCAAAAGATGGCACCAAGCAATAAAATAGGATGCTTACCTATAAGAAAAATGGAGCGAAGAGAATGGTTACAGAAATAACAGTAAAGTCGTGGAGAAGAAGATTCACGCACTCAAGAAGGGAACCGGTTACACATAACCGAAGAAGACGTGGAGAAAATTCACGCACATCAGAGAACCTGTTATAGAGATAACAGAAGAAGACGTGTAGGTGACCTATGCATGAAATGTCACAGGGACGTGACGTGATGGTGATCAAAAGAAGTCACCAAAGAAAACACATAGTCTAAGAAAGAGATGTCAAGAAGACATGACTAATTGAAGAAAAAGAAAGTTCACTCAGAAGAGGTGAGAACACTCAGTTACAGAAATAACTTCAATGAAGTTAGGAAGTTAGAATTTGAAAGAGGCGTTTGGTGTTAGTTTCACAAAGCCTGAAGAACAAATTAAACAGTTTGGAGTTAGAGCGAAACTCAATTAAGGGGAGTGTTAGTTTATAATTGAATTTGCTTATATATTAATTATATAAACTAGCGTTATGTAAAGTAAAGAGAGGTATATTAGTCGTAACTTAACGAAAGGGTACATATAAAATTACGAACAGTTATGTATCATTATGAACAGTTGTGTTCGTTTATGTAAGATCACTATATAAATATTAGTGATGTGTAAATATAAGATTATCCAGATAAAGAGAAATTTTCCAGATTCTATACTCTATTCTCTTTTCTCTTCCAAATTCTATTTTACTTTTCTTTATCAAATATTTATGTCTTGTACAAAAAGCAATGACTTCTAAATTGATACAAGAGCATAAAACCAACACTTTGACCGTCCTTTGGCTGGTTCCGCAGATATTCATATTCGGTGCAGCCGAGGTTTTCTACTTTATAGGCCAGCTCGAGTTCTTCTATGATCAGTCGCCGGATTCGATGCGGAGTCTGTGCAGCGCGTTGGGGCTATTGAGCAGTGCGTTTGGGCATTATCTGAGCTCGCTGATCCTCACGGTGGTGACGTATCTCACGACGATGGACGGTGGAGATGGGTGGATTACGGATGATCTCAACGACGGACATCTTGATTACTTCTTCTGGTTATTGGCCGGTTTAAGCATTTTGAATGCCGCGGTTTTTGTATTCTCTGCCGTTAATTACAAACAGAAGAAGGCGTTGCAGCTGTAACACTTGTGTAAGTTTTTTCGTCTTAATATCAGAATATAATAAAAAGATATCAAATTCATATGTAGAAAAATTTGTCAAAGTTGAAATTACAGAAAACCAAAACCGAAATAAAACTTTGCCTATCAATTCGATAACCTCTTGGTATAAAATCAGACCGAACCGAATCAAATGACTTTTGGTTGAAATTCGGACTTATAAAATATCTGAACTAAACCGGAATGTCCTATAACTTGTTGCAATACGCGCTCTACGAGACAATCTCAAAGCTAATAATTAACAAATACTAGCAGATCAATGAAACTGCTAATAATTGCCTTATTCCAACTCCATCAGATAATATCTTCTTCTTTTACTCAAAAACATTTTTAGCTGATTTCAATAATTTGAATAAGTATTATCGGACCCACAATTACTTTGCCGCAGCCTTTTGATTTCCTCAAAGTGTTATCTAACATTTGGCCTCGGTTGGAGCAATGATGCTCATTCTGATAACTCTTTACATATTTCTTAAAATCCCCATTATACCTTATTACTGCTTTTCCCTGGAACATTAGGTAAGTGTCTGATTTTCTCTTTGGTGAGATCATTTGTTAGGTAAAAGGTTATTATTAGGCAGGTCACTACTCAAAACTGGCTTGTGTATATAATGAGTTTGATACGTACGTACTCTCATTACCTTTGTCTACATTTTTTTTGAACATTTTCCATTTTTTTTATCCACGTTTAAAGACAAATGAGATGGCACATGTTTTAAGTTTTGTGCAGGGATCCATAAACACTAGACCAGCTCTGAATACTCGGCATTTAGATATTGTATAGAAGATTCTACAAAAAAAATAGCAATTATGAATTGGTGGATAAGCGAACATATACAAAGCCTGTAAAGGGATAATTATTCTCTTTATGTCCCTCTCCTTCTTCTTCTTCTCACCTGCCATGTTACAATCTAACACACTCATACTTGTGTTATTCTTCAATTGTCTCTGCTTCTATGATTACAACCATGTGTGTGCTGCCTTTGATACCTAAAGTTTCTCTTGAATTTTTCAACATGTTATGATTTCCCTTTTTTTTTAGTTAATTATATAACTCCCTACTTTGATATATTTGGACAAGCTCTCAACGTATGATCCAGTATGCTATGTCAACAAATTCAAACGAATGCTCAAAATTTAAACTCTCCTTGAACAATCTTTCAAATCTTGAATCTACTGTCTACATAAATAAAAACTCATCTCATCTAACAGTTTGCTGTTTAGTATGAGCAGGTGGATTTTTTTGGGGAAATATTTATAAGAATGTTTTGTTCTTAGTCCAACTAATTAATTATATACATATAGTACCCTAAATCTCTTTCACTGTTTCACATAGCCACATCTATATCATTGTATATATTTGATTAGTACTGATAATATATTCTTTTTTTTTGGTAAACATGATAACATATTCTTTGGCATTAAGTTATACAAATAATCGTTCTAGGAATAGTAAAAAAAACTAGCATGTATTAAAAATGTTATTTTGGTGGCTATCTATTCTGAAATGGCACTTTTTAAAAAAACCCTCTCTGGGTGTTTTTCTCTCTCGATCGCTTGATTACACTTTATCATAATTTATGATTTTTATCGTTCGTGCATGTGCTATGATTGAAATCAATTAAAGTGTTAGGGAAAGAAAATAAAGCCCATAAAATAATATTAATAATTGTCAAATCTAATAAAATGGTTCGGTGAGAATTTTCTGAATCAAAATAGAATTTAGCCGTTTGATAATCCGTTTTTTCTTCTTTCAACCATCCTATATGGTTAAGCTGTATGTGTATATATACATATCCACAATTACAAACATAAATATGTATCAGTCGAAGAAATCCAATATATAGTTGGATTGTAGTAAAAGCCATGAATCATGGACCTGGAGTCCATTCCACATTAAGTTCCTTTTGGATCTATTTGGGAATTTATTGACCGTTTAAAATTTTCTTTTTTCATAGAATTATTTAAGAAAGCAAAACCAATGTCGCGACAGGTAGCCACCGAATCAATTTCGTCGTACAAACTTTGAATGTGGTGATAATGCTTTAGGTAAGTTCAATCAGTATAATCTTAAACAACCAAGAGAATAATTCAACTTTAACTCAAGCTAAATGGGTTTAAGAGGGGGAAAAAGGATGAAAAACCGTATTCAAGACAAAATCTAAAGTTAATACATACTCTTAGCTTGATTTATTGATAAATTCTTTAAATCAACACTATTGGGCTATAATTTGTCCTATCCCGAGTGAAGTATTCTTCGTGTACGTTGGGGTCCCAACTTGTTATCTATCAGGAGAAGCTTTAAAGCTTCTGCAACATACAGCTCGTCTGATAAAAGATATATACGGAATATACGGTTGAGACACAAGTGTATTGCCTTTATCATGCCCCAGGTGATTTCCACTAGACTTAGGGAATCACTAAGGGCTATGTGTGTAAATAAAATAGTTAGGGTACTACTAGCTACAACAACAAAAAAAAAAAACATTTGATTTCACACCATTAATTTGCTTAGATGTTTCAAAACCATTAAAGTTTTTTTTTGGGTTATATGAAACATATTGAACATGTGTATTATTACATGCATACGACATTTAAGCTAGCTTTAATTAGGTGCAAAAGTGAATGAAACCGTGGCGTATTTTTATGTGTTATACGTCTTTATCTTGATGGTCAATAACATCACCTTGACATATTCTAACTTTAGGTTTCGTGATTCATATGGGGTATAAAAGGTCCACTTTGTACATAACCTCCAGTTGATTTTAGTATTACGGCTTGGTTTGAATTTTGTAGAGTGTTATACATGCATGCAACTTTCTCATTTTGGTCGGTTTTGTTGGAATTCTTTCATATGCAGTTTTGATGAATATCTAGCTTCTGTAACTGACACACAGTTGAAAACAAGTATGAATGCTACATTTTTTTTTATAAACGGTTCCTTTCCAAATATGTGTAGTACATATAAACAGTTTGTGAATCTTTTATTAATGACAACTATTTCAACCAAAACGACAATAATCGTTTTCGAAAGCCGTTTATTCTTTGCTTAGTTATTATTTTTCTACAAAAGCATAGAAGGACCCCAAGAAAAAAAAAACTCATATATTTTAATGTACAAATAAATAAATAGAGATCAAAACCGGGGGTTTATGGTCAAGATGATGACTATAATGTGTACCACTTACATACCCATTTGGCCATTTCGTCATCGACGACATTTACGTCCCACCTTCCTACTTTAAGCAACCTCCTACGTTTTTTTTTCCTCCTCTTCATCTTCATCTTCTTTTTTATTTTATTTCGAATTTATTTTTCAATATAATTTACACTGTGGGCTCCGAATTATAATCGGAGTAAAAAGAACCCATACGTGATCACATACACCCTAGTTAGTGGCTACGACCATATGCTAATGGTCTTCGTACCTAAGGCTAACAACATATGCTTATAAAAAAAAATTAGAGTTAACAATATACTATAGAGTAATAGTTATCCAAATGTTTAGAGAACATTACCTAGATCCAGATAAATGGTTTAAACCATTTTGAGGGTTCGATATTTTTGAAAGGTGTAAATCATCCATTATAGTTTACGGCATTAAGATGGATCATCCATGAGTGGATAAGTCTATTATATTGTGATGATATTAGCCATGTTACTTTAAATATTGATTTGAATTTTGCAGAGAAATAAATAAATTAGGAAAAGTCAAGAATTCAGAACCAGCAATTTTAATGGGCTACCAGATAGGGGAATGATTTTGATTTGTTTTCAATATGCAGCAAGAATTCAGAAAAAGCAAGAGGACAAACTGGAAAGAAGCAGAAGCATAGGGGCATGTGTAAAGAATATCATTACATTTTATTTGTATAGTATTTAAATTACGTGCATTGCTATTTTATTTAGAAAAGAACAAAAAGAAAAAGGAAAGGAATGAATTGGAAATGGACGAACATGTGTAAAGGATTTATCCCCAAAAAATATTGTATAAAGGAAATTTGGGGAATGAAGTCAAAAGGTTGGTTTTCAAATACGTACGAAGGACCATTTATATAACTTTTGTAATTATCAGAAAGTGAATATATTAAATAACACGAACCCCCAGAAAAAAAAAAGAGATAGAAAAATAGGAAACTCAAAAAACGGAATGATGATCCTAAGGTCAAAGCGTAGCAGTTGGGCTATTTTCATTTTTTATTTTAATTTGGTCTAGAAAAACCTATGATGAAATAATGTTTGACACCTAGAAGAAACTTCTTCATTTGGGTGAATCCCAAATCCCAATAAGGTAATTCTTGTAAGCCATTAGGATTGAACAAAAACAAAATGCTAAATACTTCTCATGGTGCTTGCTGGTTCATATTTTAGTGGTTCTTTAGCTTTAAAAGAAAGATAACATTAGTATTAATTACGAACTAAGATACGAGATAGTAATTTACAGAACATAACAGAATACATAACCAAAAAACAAAGCAGAATTCAGTCTCAGTACTATCCGAAAAAAAAGACACAGATAGTAACAATTATTATCATTAGTGGACAAATATTGACAAAGTAAATAATCAAAACTTGTGAAAATAGAATTCAATCTCTAGAACCTTTTGCAAAAAATAAATAAATAAATAAATAAATAAAATCACTGTCCTAACGTATATTAATGGATCTGGTACTTTATAAGTGTAGACTAATTTCAATATACAGCTTTCATAATCTATGAAATTCTTTGTAGCATTTGCCAAACAACATTTCTCCAATGGGAGTGGTCCAGGGATTATACCAACCAAGACTCAAAAGATTCTTGTAAAGCTATTTTCTACTAATGCATGCAAAGTCAAATGGATGATAAATTTTTGTTGAATGTGTTCTATTCTGTTAGGTCAAAAACCCATGTCACCTCAAACTATATAAAAATATACAACATTCCAGCTGGTTACTAATTATAAAATCAAGTAAATATATATCTCATCTTTCTTCTTTCTATTTGGTCGTTCAAGAAGTTACTCATCATCATATCACAATTTCTTATTTGATTTAAAACCCAAAAAAAGAGTTCTTTTTGATTTTCCTTTAGCTATGCTATACATATATATAATATATACAAGACATATTTGCATATAATATAACACAAATACACACATATAAGCACGAGTTCTTCCAAAAAGAGACAAAAGGGAATAGAAGGATAAAGGAACCTTTATTTTTATAAAAACAGAGAAGTTTCGTCCTTTTTAATCTTTAAGCTTCACTCACAAAATCACAAGCCCTCTAATTGTTCTTCCTCTTCACCATCTCTCTTCTTCTGTTTCCTCTTCTTCTTTCAGAAAGAGAAAAGAAAGTTCAAAGAAATCCACATCAAAAGGATTAGGGTTTTCGTGGGCTCGTATATAAATGGTTAGGTGTGGAAGAAGCAGCGACGGAGGAATTGGTGGTGTTAGACCATACGTGCGGTCTCCGGTACCTCGCCTGAGATGGACGCCGGAGCTTCACCGGAGCTTCGTACACGCCGTTGATTTGCTCGGCGGTCAATACAGTTAGTCTATAAGCCAACTTTTAAATATTCTTGTTTTCTTTTCAAAGTATTTTAAAGTTCGGTTCTATTTAGAAATTTTCGATATTTTTGTTCGCAATATATAATTTATATATCCATATTCATTATCGTCACCTTCAAGATTTATCTGTTTTGTATTTTTGTGTTTAAATGAAACAGAAGCAACTCCAAAACTTGTTCTTAAGATAATGGATGTGAAGGGACTAACCATTTCACACGTCAAGAGCCATCTCCAGGTCAAACAAAATGATAAAACATTTCATTTTTTCTAGTTTTTATAATATATATTGTTTCCTACTGCTTATATAACATGCATACTGCTTTCTTCATCTAGACTTATACTCCAGATTATTTTGATTATTTGAAACGTTTTTCTTTGTTTTTGATCATACTGCAGATGTATAGAGGATCCAAACCCACTCTTTTTGGGAGACCTGGTAATGAATTAAGCATATGTTTTGGTCAGAGACATTAAATTACACTTTATACCGTCACAATTTAAAGATTAGGACAGTTATTTTAATATTCCCAACGATACACATCAAAATAATGTATAAATTGAAGTCTTACTATACCGTTGTCATGATTGCATGGTGAAATATTTATTAAAACAAGGAAAAAGAATTTGGCCATACAGTTCTTTTCGATTTCCCACCATTCACATCAAATCTGTAATGCATCTATCTAATAAGTCTCACTAGACCACTGTCATAAATATATAAATGCTAGTGAATATTTTTTATTAAAACAAGGAAAAAAGAAATTGGGTATAGCCTTATAGGTAAATAGGTGCTTCTTTAATTTAATGGAAAAAGAAACAAAAAGGGTGTAGAGAATATTCATCATGGTCATTAATTAATTATATATTTTTGGGGGACAGAAGAGAGTTCTTCATCATCTTCAAGAAGAAGAAGAAGACAAGACAATGAAGAAGTTCATCTTCATGACAACTTGTCTGTACACGCAAGGAATGATTGTCTTTTGGGTTTTCACTCTTTTAACTTTAGGTAATTTTATTTATGTTCTTCATTTTACTTTTTTGGAAGAAATGGAAAGGGAATATTAATTTGTTTCTGACAGGTCTTTAATTTTATTCCAGAAAATAGGTAGTATATGCTATCATACAGTTTTGTTTGAATATGAATTGTCGAATTTATACAATTTTTCGTTTTCTCTTCTTTATTTTTGGTTGGGGGAGAAGAGAGCAGAGTTCAGCGACTGATAATGATGACGATGACTTTCTTAACATCATGAACATGGAGAGAACGAAGACATTTGCAGGCAATCGCGAGTCAATCAAATTTCAGTCTCATCACTTTCTCGAGGTATTAAATCTATTCAATTCTAATACTATATGGTTTCATAAATAGCCGTTACGAAAAGTTACATCAGTAGTAACAAATATTTAAGACTCAAATAAAAACACTCACTAAACCATTGAACATTGTAACGGGTCAACACTAGGGTAGGCATGTGGCTGAGTACTGAAAACTTTCAGATATACTATAGATCTCCATTATCGATGATTTATTTAGCCTAGTACTAGTAAGCATTAATAACCCTTAATTCATTGTAAGTATGATATTTGATATTTAGACAAAAACTAACCATTGTATGGGTAAAATTTACTCAGATATTGAGTCATCGGATCAGATTAGGCTAGACAATATTTATGTTTTTTTTTATATTTCGTTGATTTATGTCGAAGAATCCGTACATTTATTACTAGTAATACCACATTTTTAATTTTATGTTTTTGTTGACATTCTCAAATGTATTGACTAATAATGCAAATCAATCAACTTCCTCAAATAATATGGACTGTTTGTTCGTTACTCTAAGAATAATAATAATAATAAAATAACATTAGGCCCATTTTCTGATGTTTTCATTGACAAATTTATTATGTTCCATCAAATATTCAACACTCGACAATCCTGCGTGAATCAATCTAAATAGATTATATGCTGAACCTAATCGTACGATTTTTGTATTTTATAACCTAGAGTCTCTAATAAATAGGCCATATTACTAGATTGATTAATTTCGAACTTATGAAAATCTATAGCTAAATATATATATATATATATATATATATATTGAAAAAACAATTAAAACTAAGAACTTGTGTCTTTTGAACTTATTAGGCTCAGACCACGGAGAACAAGTGGGAAAGCAAATGGCGGGAAAACGAACACGTAGAAGAAGAAGACGAAGAACTATCGCTGTCTCTGTCGTTGAATCATCCCCACAATTATCAACAACGTTGGAGAAGCAATGCGTCGTCGTCACTCAGTGAAACCAGCGAGGCTATCTCATCTTCTTCTGCTCCATCCATCTTCAGAGATTGCTTTGCTTCTTCCAAGATCGATCTTAACCTTAATCTCTCCTTTTCTCTACTCCGTAGCTGAAGCTTTATTCGCTTGTTTTTAATATATATTAGTGCAGTGAACATTCAAATTTGTTTCAAAAACTCACTATGAAAAATCATAATCTTTTAGCTAGGCTTTTAGATTTCTTCTATGATCATGATGTTTTTTGGAGTCTACTATGTCATGGTCAATTCGTTTTTGTTCTCTCGGAAATTTGGAATGTTGTTACCGATTGATCCAAAACAATTCGAGTAGTTTTGATCATGATTGGTTTTCACATAAACCACTCGGATTTTTCACGATATGTTAAGAGGGAGATTGGACTAAAACTTTTGTTCTTGTTTGAATGGAAAATGAGAAATGAATATGTTTGATCGTCAGATGAGACTGTACCTAATTTTTGTTTTTCCATGATTTAAAGATGTAACTAAACGCAAGATGGTGAAAAAAAACGTTTGAAACATTCGGCTGAAGCAGCTTTCTTTCCATACTAAAACGCAGCGTTTTGAATCTCCTTAAACGCGGCGTTTGGATATGGAAAGTGATGCCGTTAGACGCAGCGTTTTGAATCTCCTTAAACGCAGCGTTTGGTAGTGTGTGTATATTTATGTACGCCTTAAATTTTGTAACCGTTTTCTTCAGCGGAAAAAAATGATTATAGAAATTAAATGTTGATCGTAAGTGATGAGTGACGATGGTCGGTGGGGATGAATCTATCGCACCGTGTCGGTTCGAGATTCCACACGGCGAGGCTCGAGGCGTCGTCCTCCGCTGATGATACTTCATTCGCCGAGTACTCCGACGAAATGTCTCCGGGATCTATCCCGGTGCGCTCAGCTGCTCTCTTTCTAGCGGCCATCTCCATCTCATGCCTCGTTCTTTACAGAGCCGCTGATTCCTTGTATATTCTGCCTCACATTTTGCCGTCTTTCAGTTTCTCTGCTTATCTGGTCAGTTTACTCTTCTCGATCTTCTTCTCCCATCGTAAATTGAGCTCGAATTTGAAGATATTGGGATCGATTCATCTTTCCCTGAACTTCATGTTATCGCTGATTACCAGAAATTTGTTCGTACGGTGAACTTAATTTGCTATGAAACCTGGAAAAATCCGAGAATCATTGAAATTGTAGTGAAATTAGAAACGACCTTAGCTGTTTCTGGTGCTTGGAGCTTGCGTGTGGGTTATTCGTATGAATCTTACTTAGTTTTTGTGTTATCCTCTGCGGTTTTCTCAACTCTGATAATGATGAATCTGGAACCAATTGATCAAATAGAGCCTTTGCTTATACCACTGTGAATGCATCCAAATGCTGTTTTTTTTTTGTTATATGACAGGATAATGAAGAACCTAACCTGGAAACTGTTCTGCGTAGAGCTGCGACGAGAGAAAAGACAGTGATCTTGACAACTTTGAATGCAGCTTGGGCAGCTCCAGGATCTGTTGTGGATCTCTTCTTCGAGAGTTTTAGAATCGGGGAAGAAACAAGCAAACTCTTGGACCACCTGGTGATTGTTGCGCTGGATGCTAAGGCCTACTCACGTTGCTCACAACTCCACAAGCATTGTTTCAGCCTTGTAACCGAAGGAGTTGATTTCTCCCGAGAAGCCTATTTTATGACTCGCTCTTACCTCAATATGATGTGGAGAAGGATTGATCTCCTCCGGTCTGTTCTTGAAATGGGATACAATTTTGTCTTCACGGTATCATCATCATCATCATCATCCTTCTCTTTTCGTTATGTGATGAAAAGACTTTTTTTTTTGTGAAACTCACTCAATGTTCCTTTTTTTTTTCTTCTTCTCCAGGATGCTGATGTGATGTGGTTCAGGAACCCGTTTCCACGTTTCTACAGGTATGCAGATTTCCAGATTGCTTGCGATCATTACCTCGGAAGATCAAACGACCTGCGTAATCGACCAAACGGAGGATTTAACTTTGTTCGGTCCAACAATCGAACGATCCTCTTCTACAAATACTGGTATGCTTCAAGGCTGAGATTCCCGGGGTATCACGATCAAGATGTCCTCAACTTTCTTAAAGCAGAACCTTTTGTTTACCGCGTTGGGTTGAAGATGAGGTTCTTGAACACTGCTTATTTCGGCGGTCTATGTGAGCCTAGCAGGGATATGAACCTGGTTCTTACGATGCACGCTAATTGCTGCTACGGTATGGAGAGTAAGCTTCACGATCTCAGAATCATGCTTCAAGATTGGAGAGATTTCATGTCTTTACCACTTCATCTGAAACAATCCACTGGTTTCTCCTGGAAAGTCCCTCAGAACTGCAGGTACTCTTCACTTTTGTTTTAGATGATGTTTTGCTTTTGAACAACATTTCTAATCTATGTTTTGCTGTGTGATCATGAACTCTTTGCTTTTTCCTTTTCCTAGTCTTGATTCTCTCAGACGTTATGATGAATCCGTGGATGAAGAAGAGGCCGATCCACCAGACGAATCTCAAGACTGAGAAAGTTTTGAGTGTATTTTGTATATATTCTTGAGAACTTTTGCCAGAGAGAAGAAACTCCAATTTTTGAAGAGATGTAAAACAAAACGTGACAGCAACATTTGCTGTTTTTGGTGACAATGGAAATTAATTTATAGAAATCATAACATGCGTGTTCATAATTTGACATGACATCACAGACTCGTATATGCACGAATGTTAAGAGTACATCCCTCTAACTTGAAAACCAACTAATATAAATAGAGACTTCAATTTTACATCTTGCCTAAGAATTTTACATATAATGTTATTGTTGCCTATCATTATGTGCTTCAATACAAAAATTGTAATGGATTTTTCCAAAAAAATGATACATATGACATAACATCTGAGGGTTGAAAGGGAAGGGTGTCGACTATTGTTAAGATGTCGTTGTTATATAAAATAAAATGACATATGACATAATATCATTGCTTTTTCAAAAATTCTGCGCTATAGAAGAATAAATAGGATGTTTATGTGAGCAAAAAAAACCAAACAAAAAGATGCGAAATAATTAAAATAGCGAGTAGCGCGACACTCCATTGGGCTGGGCCTATGAAATAATTAAATCGGTTAATTGCATTCAGATAATGGTTCAAATATGGTGGGCTCTAACTAAAACTCCATTGGGCTGGGCCTATTGCATGTAATCTTTATTTCTTGGTTCAATTCAATAAAAATTCCAGTAACAAGAAAAAATGGCACCCTTTTTGTTTATCCAAAAATAACTTATAATTTTTTTTTTATCAAATAAATAAATCATTTACTTTTGAATAAAATGTGTTAGTGAACTCTAGAAATCTTTAGCTAATCATTTGACGGATCCAGCCAAGTAAATGAATAGTTACAACTTACGGCTCCGAATGGTACAAGTAGAAGTAGAAGTCTAGAACTAATATTTAAAATACAGTATCAAGTAGAACGTATACTTTATAGTAGAATCTATTCGTTTTATTTTACATTAAAATATTGTACGCTATATACTTAAGCTCCGATTTATATATATAGTATGTAAACTATATAAAGTTATTTGTATATGTTATCCTAGAGTTCTATTTTTCTCAATTTCGCTCCTTCTCTCTCTCTCTCTCTCTCTCTCTCTCTCTCTCTTTTTTCTTGCCTCATATATTTACTTAGATTAATTTATTAAACACGCAGATTGTAAATTTCGTTTCTTTCATGCATTATAAAGCAATCGAGTACTAGAATATGTCAAAAAAATCTATGATTAGTTAACAAACTTGATTAATTCTTACTACAGATTCTGATGCGGAAGTGGTAGCTTTATTACCAAAGACGATAGTTAACGGCGACGAATAGATTCAAATGTGAAGTACGCAACGAAGGGGAAAGGGAACGGAATCTACAGCTTCAAAGAAGAGGACATGACCTTCCATGGAAGCTGAGACAAAAAGAAAAGATTATCAAAGAAGTAAAGAAGAGGAAGTGTATATTTGTCCAGAGCCCACGTGCGGCGTCGTCTTCTCATTCGTATGAGATGTTAAAACCAAAGGTAACCAAACGTGTAAACTTTGCCTTGAATACACCGCCCTGTAATTTTTTAATCAGTTTTATATATGTCATAAAAGTTTGTATATAGAGAGAGGTTCTCGCATGTGTATGTTTGCATTCATTTGTGCTGATTTAATCGGAGTATTTTGGATAAAATTTGCATGTGTGTGTGAGAGTGTATAAAAGATAAGAAGGGTCAGAGAAATGGACTGGAGTAGAAATTAATATGGTTATATAAATAATAAACCTTATTTTACGTTCAATACGTTGTGACAAAAAGAAAAAAAAGATACTCCCTAGTATACAGTTCATTCAATACATCCTCGAGTTGCATTTAATGAAAGTCAAGTATCTTTGAAGTAAGTAGATAGACATTCAAAATATTCGTTGGACAATTATTCTCTCTTTTATTGTGAAACTTTTTCCGCCTACCTTGGATTAGTCCACCACTTTTTATTTTATAGGCCCCTCTTTAATTTGATGAAAATATAGTTTCAGCAACAACAAGATCATGATACTGACACGTGTTCTCCATCCTCAACAAGTATTGACATTTCAACACAGCCACATTTCCCGATCTTCGTCCACGGCAGACAGAGTCAACTCGGCGGCGAAGGTGGACTCTTAAGGGTACAACGGGAGCAGTCTTCACGATTTGATCGTCGTTAGAAAATTAGTCGCTGGGTAACTTAGTGTTACTAAAATGTAAAAGAAAAATGATTGATTATTGAAAATGTCAGTTATCTTCCTTGGATATCTAACTATTTCATTTGACAAAAAAAAAAAAAAAAGCGTAGGACTTTTTGGCCCTGTCACATTTATTGTCATATCATTGCATAGAGAGCAGTGAATGAGTTGAGAGAGTAAAAGCAGCTTTTGTAGTGTGCGTGTGTGTGTTTTTTTCTGTTTTTCAAATTTATTATATTAACCTTTTTTTTGTTATTCGCTAATTTCATTTGTCATCATGTTTACAAAGGATAGCTGGCTATGTCACGAGTGTTTGTCCTGTGATGCCTTTTCTAAAATCTATTCACATTCTTATATAATTTGCCATATTGGTATATGTATCGATATGTATCTTTATTTGTAATACTATTCCTTGCATATCTACAAGGGTTGTCTTGTCCCCATCAAAATTAAATTTAACGGCCTAGAATCAACAGTGTGTTTCAACGACATTCATCTCTCTTCGTACATGAACGTTTATAATTGTGGCTTTCCTTTCATGGAATTTTATAGCGTACATTAGGAAATTTGCTTACTAAAACCACTATAACAGCACATCATGATAATAAAAGTAAGTGACTATTGACTATTATTTCCCACCAACCATATTTATCGATTTTTATTATCATTTTCTATCAATATCTATTTCATATGGTTATATATACATTTTGAAGATTCGTCTATGTTTGGTCCAAAATCTTTAATCGTAAGAAAAAGTACGTTACTTGAGCTAAATGTCTAGGTCAACTGATTATAAAAGTTGAAGTCATACCAAATTTGAATATGACGCTATGTTTGATGAATTAGGATTTATGTCTTCCCGAAGAATAAACATAAACATGGCGAGTGGTTAGACTTTGAAAGTGTTGATTTCTCTCGAGACAGGGCTGGGTTGTAGCTAGACCAAAGCAACAATTTGTATCCCCAGTTTTAGAAAGCACACTAAAAATATTGTGTATATTATTATCTAGCTATAACAAAAACTAAATAATAAAGGGTTTAATTTTTGCAAAAAAAAAACGTGTAACCTTTTCATTTTTTTGTAAGATTTATTTTAGCAGTAACTCTCATTATAACAATGCGTATACCAATCACATGGCAATATTAAACAAATGTAAAAAATTAATAAAAATTATAAAAAAACACATCGTTTTAAATTATAAAAACAATATAATGTTAAAAAAATTATAGAAATTTTATTAGTTACAAACATATATTAAAAATATGATTTTTCACTCTTCCTCCTTTGGTAGATTTTATATGATTTTTATTTATTTTTCATCTCTATTCGTAAAATCAATTAAAACTAATTTATGATTCACTATAAAATTTAATCAAATTTTTTTTTTCATTCTTAATCTCTAAAAAGAAATTCTTTTTTCTATTGTAAATAGAAAATTTCATTGAATTAGAAAAAGAAGATACGATGCGATCTTATCTCAAACGTTTGGATGAAAATTTCATTGCATTAGAATAAGAAGATACGATGTGATCTCATTTCGAGCGCTTGGATGTAAAGAATGAAGTTATCGCCGGTAAAACTTGAATTTGATTTTTTTTCCTTGAAATTAATTATTAAATCTTGATTCTTTACAAATAGCAATCGTGTTTATGTTATACTTATGAGAATATGAAATTTTACAGGTTTGAGCAAAAGAATGTGAATCACTTAGAATATAAAAGAGAAACATAATATCAATGTTTTCAAAAAAATTTGATTCAAAAGAATGAGAAGAGAAAGAAACTGGCTTTCTCAATCGCAGAAGAGACAAAAAATGGAGAAAAGATAAGGTATTTTGTGTGTTTTTTTAATTTTATTAATTTGAATAAAAAAGAATTAATATGTTTGAACATAAAATTTGTAAAATCATTAAAAATTAAAATATTGGTGTTTTAATTCCGCTACCAATATGACATCTTAACAGAAAGATTATATTACGGTTAGTTTTGACATTGTAGAGTCGATTAGCATTTTTTTAAAATTAAAAATTATTTTTTTAAAAAAGTTAAAGTTTTTTTTGTCAAAAACTCAATAACCAAATGTAAATAAAAAAAAGTATTGCAAGAAAAAACATAATATGAAACATATCACAAAATTTAATAAAAAAATAAAAATTTATATATATTTATACATATCAAAAAATTAATAATAAAACTGTAAAAAAATAAATCTCAAAAATATGGTAAGAAAGCTGTAATTCAAGAAGAAGAAAGGTTTCTTTTTGGGGGAAGATTTGTTACTTTTTTTTATTTTCCATACCATTGAAATACTTGAAATCTGTATAATATTATACCATCTATAAAACATGGCATGTTTCTTCTAGAATTCCATATATCCACCGGTCCTCGGGTTCTGACGCCCTGTCTTTAGAGTTTGTTTGATTCAATCGCACCCAAACAATAGGCTAGCTGTTACCACTGAAATCGATATGACCAATTTATGACAATAGATTTTTATATACGAAAGACATGTGACTATCGTTATTGGTTGTTTTTTTTTTTTGAACTATGGATTTGATTGGCAAGCTCATCGCTATTTTCCAGCAATAATCTTCTTATATTTGTTTATTATGAACTTATGACCAATAAAATGAAGAATTTTACAAAACTATAGATCGATAGAAATTAGATGCTGCTTTATCAATAAATTTAATCTAATATTAAATATGGCTAACCCCTCAATGCTCCTAGACCGAAGTCGAACGTTAAGTTTTAGTTTTCTTTATTTAATAAACACGTATACATGATATGATATTGTATGCAGATTATGTATAGGGGCCAATTCGAGATTGCCCGTAAATGAAGTGGACCAACGACCAAAGGAGAAAGATAAATCCCAAAGCATTTGTATCGATTTTTTCTCGACAATATTTTATTCACGGGCATATCTGATCCTTCACGTCAACGACAAGTCTACCATCCACAGGTTTGCCCTCTTTTCTTTCTCCCTCTTAACTAAATATATAAAAATATCTTTCGAGAAATTCCATTCACCACTACACTCTCTCTCTATATATATAGCTATATTTGATGATTAAGATCCTTCTAAAACTTTGGTCAGTATACTCTCTATCCCACACTATAGTCAAGCGTACATAACGTCATAAATTCAAATAGGTTCTAAATATTTCGAGATATTCTACCAAAGCCTCCAAATTTCTTAGATTTTTCTAAGGCTTTCAACCCAAAAGCAATTCTAAAGCTGAAAACTTAACTAACTGCAGTATTTAAACCGACACCGACACGACTAAAATCAATGTCAATCGATTCATAAACTTCTTTCAGTGTATATAGATACCATAGAAGAAAAAGTTGGACCAGTTCAAACAGAATCAAAATATTTATCAGTTATTACGCTTTTTGTAGCCTATATGATTTCATAACTTTTAGAATAAGAAGCATGATACACTATTACATTTGTTTATGTCGTGCGCAAAAGTCGGATCGAAACATAGAAAATGGAGTTGGTGGAGTCAACGTCGGAAAAGTAATAATAAAGACCAAAAGACACAGGGCTGAGTTATGTCTTCAGAATGTCAACACCGTTTTGCCTTTTAACTTCAAGAATGTTTGACGGGTACGTATAATAATTAAACTCTTATTTTTTTTTTGTTAAAAGTTAAAAACCCATATTTTCTAAACACAGCAATATATCGAACACAACTTAATTAAAAATTTATATCCAACCAGTTAAACTAATGGCGTTGTGTAAGTTAATTTGATGTTTGGAAAAATCAAATTATTTGATTTTGTATTAGGTGGCCGAACATTTTTCTAGTGTATATTATAATACATATCACAACGAAACTGACAATTATAATTAACAATGCCTAGCTATTATATGTTATAAATATTGGATTACGACACGAACTTGAATAATGTTGGAATGTTGGATGCTTCTGTTTGTATTATGCTTTTGTTGGAATATTATCCGATCCGTTGACGTATTATTGTAGACAAATATATCTCTTGAAATCTGGCTCGTAACTTGCATGTGCAACGTGGGATATATAATTTAAATATGAATCTATCAAGAAATTTATTCGTTTGCTATGCGAGAATTAATAATAAGTATCTCTAGCTACATCTGAGAGTGTATGATACTATTTCTCAAATTATGTGAATGAAACATTCATATAATTTGTAACCCCATCTAAGATTAAATCCATGTTTTGATCTTTTACAGTATTTGAACCGTAAGTTCTTTCGTCAAATACTGTATATATATTAGGTTAAACTAAATTCACATGATACATGCAAATGTACATGGTAACAAATTATATCATGTTTCGTTCATGGTATATATTAAAATTTATCTTAAAAAAAAACTATAGATAGAAGAAAAATGTCTTTATATATATATAATTAAAGGAATTGACTCAACAGATTGAGAAAATCCAAATTTACTAAAGGAACTCCGGCTGGAGATTCCCACCATGACATTATTTAAAAAAAAAACCTAAAGAAAAATATAAATGCAGAATTGAAGTTCCCAACCTAAATCCTTACTAAAGAGAGATACACTTATCCACTTCAATAGTTAAAGGACGACAAACGAAAGATAGATTTTTTTTTTTTTTTTTTTTTAAGAAGAAAACGAAAGAAAGCTTAATTAAGAATAAAAATCTCCAAGGAGGTGGCCCAGCAACATGTCTATCATCTCAAGCTTTTCCAAATGGATTATTTGGATTTGGAAACTTCATCTCAACGTCCATAGTAGCTCCATTACGACCACCACGACCATTTACGTTGCTCACAATTCCTCCATTAACGCCCAGAAAGTCCAAAGTCAACCTATCAGAGCCTCCCATGCTAAGATTGTTTCCGAAATGAAGGTCGAAAAGGCTACTGGACCGGCCTTGTTGATCAGTTGTTGCAGCAAGAGAGTTCATCAGACCTTGAAGGTTTCCATTATCATTATCTCCAAAGTCATTAACGACCACACTTGAAGAAGATGAAGAAGTTAATCCTCTTAGCAAAGCGGAAGGATCGTTGTTATCAGCGCCATTGGTGAAAAGAGAAGGAGCACTTGTCTGATCAGAGTTCTTAGCGTTGTCTTGAAAGTATCCGAGGTTGAACATGTTGTTGTGGTTGATGGCGCTGTTATTGATGTTGTTGTGGTTGATGGTGCTGTTATTGATGTTGTTGTTGATGTTATCACCGAGGCTGATGAGACCGTGCTGGTTCATGAGATTCTGGTCGTTCTGCGCCAACAATCCTTGGTTCGAAGGGCATTGCATGAGGAAATGGGTAGGACCGGGATTAGGGTTTGTGGACTGAGGAACAAAGTCTTCAAACTTTTCGGAGGATGAACGGTTCAGATTGTAACCTGCAGTTAGAGGGGTAAAACCGGAGTTTGAACTGTTACCGAAATGGTTGTGAGAGAGAGCAGAAGCAGCGCCGCCGTAAAAGCCATGTCTGCTGCTGCCGCCACCAGCGGCTGCTGCCATTGCCGTGAAGCTCACGGTAGGGTTTCTTGCTGACTCCTGTATTAAGGCATCACAGAATGCCCTGTGGGTTATGTAACTGTCTCTTCTGGAATCACGAACCCAAACAATAAAAGAAAATTAGGTCAGTATATGTATATTAAAAAAAGAGAAATGAAGCATATTTTACGAAAACAAAAACACGATAAAAAGATATATAAAACCCTAGAAATGTAAAGTGTTCATCAACTACTCCTACAAACCACGCTGACCATTAATATTTGATTAATTAAACCACGAAACCAACCACACTCTTTAGACATAAAGCACATATATATATATATATAATTATATTATGGAGAGAGAAATGGGGGCGGGGCCCACAGGAAGAGGAGTTACATGGAAAGAGGAACCTGCAAAGGTGTAGAAGAAAGAAAACAAAAGTGGGAATGCATGGAAACAAATCCAACTCACATGTGACCAAATTTAGCATCTTTTATTTTTCTCCTTTCTCCTTCACTGTCTTTCTCTCTTACTCTACTCATCAGCAACCAAACAAATAGATTGATAGATCCTATGTGTATATATGCATATATGTTCATGTCCCTATGTAGGAAATATGATGTTCCGTGACCAATATAGATGATGATGATATCTATATGCATAGATTTCAGTCACAAGTCAATATATATATATATATAAATGATCCGGTACCACACTCATGCACTATAGCTTACATAATCATTGGTTAGTTTTTTACTATTCACTGACCGACATGTTTTTTACCGGAATTTCAAGCAGCAGCCTAGAGTACTAACCTTAAAAATCTAGAGCCGACATGTTAAACTCGCAGTAAAAAAAAACTTTCAGTTTCGACCAACAATATGATAACCACTAGACTATATATATCGTATATATGGATTCACCAACACATTTTTTATTGTTTATTAACATATTGAATGGAACCAAGATCGATAGATATATAGTTTACCTTGAGAAGATGGTACCACAGTCACATCGATACTCTTTGGTACCACAAGTCTTAGAGTGAGCCTTCCAATCAGATTGAACAGCGTAACGCTTAGAGCATTTCTCGCATTTCCATTTCTTCTCACCGTGCTTCCGGTAGTAATGCTTCTTGATTCCGGTGAGGTCTCCGAGGGCACGCGACGGGTCATGGTGGACGCATGAAGGCTCCGGACAAAGATACACCTTCCTCCTCACTTCTTTGTTAGATTTTTGTTTCAGCTTCCATGGAAGGTTGTGTCCTCTCCGGTGAAGCTGTAGATTCTGTTCTCTTTGGAAGCCTTTGTTGCATACTTCACATATGAACCTGTTCGTCGCCATTATCGTCTTTGGTGATAACGCTATCACTTCAGCATCTGGATCTGTTCAATTGAAAGGAAAACATATTAATCACCAGAACAAAACCATCACGCAAACGACAATTATAGATAAGCAAATTAAGTAGACTAATATCTTCTTGTAAAATTGTTGAATAGAGTATAATCTAATCAGATTGAATGATGATAATCTTAATTCTTGATCCTCAGAGAAAAAATGAATTAAATTTAGGGTTCTGATAGTGTGTTTATTATTTCCTCCTAAAAGGAAAATTCTTCACTGAGGCTTATTGATTCTTTTTTTGGAATTTGGAACATATATAAATAATAGGTACTTACTTGGGTTTCCGGGTTGGTTTCTGCGTTTCTTGGGTGGTGGTGTTGGAGCAACGGAGTTGGGTTGTTGAGTCATCGTCATCACCGTCTCTTCACGGTTGAAGTTGTTTGCTCCGGTGGCAGCGCCGGCGAGGAGGAAAGACTGAGTGGAGGATGATGAAATTGTGTTGTTGTACGATGAAGACATCTTCTCAGGGATTGCTTTTGCTTGATCTACAAAGATCCATTAATAAAATGATTTTAAAAATGAGAGAGAAGATAGAAATGAAATATGATTCAGAAGAAAACGAAAGCAAAGAATTAGAAGAACAGGAAGAAGCCATAGAGATTGACGACATGAAAAGAAAAAAAAAATTCACTAGAAGACATTTACGAGAACAAAGAGAACAAATATAAATCCAAAGAGTTAGATTTAATTTGTAATTTTTTGAAAGAAGACATAGTATAAGTTGTTTTTTATTGTACTAAATCTTGAGATGCAGAGAAAGAAACCAAGAAGAAAAAGGTCAACAAAAAGCTAAAACTCAGAGACAAAGAAAGAAACCAAGTAGATGATGATGATACTGTTAAGAGGATGAAGAAGAAGAAGCCATAAACAAATATTTAAATACACACACCTCAAAAAAAACCCTATCTCTCTCTGTCTCTCTCTCTCTCTTGCTTTGTTGCTCTTCTCTTTTAATAATTGGGATAGAGTCTTGTATGAACTCCAATATATATATATAGCTACAGTCCCTTTCTCTTTTCTTCTAATAAAGAAAAAAATCTAATTTCCCAAAGATGCAATTAATTTTTTATACGTTTCTATTCAGTAACCGACTCATAATGGTTTATTAGTTGGAAAACTTACCTCTCTTTTTATTTTATCAACAGCCTCAGCTCCAGTTAAACAACTTACCTTTTTTGCAGTCAAAAAAAAAAAAACAACTTATCTTTTTTTATTTTGTCAACAGTCTCAGGTCCACTTAAAAAAACTTACCTTAAAATAGTGAAACTATGGTTTAAAGAATCTTGTTACTGTTAATCATAGTTAACTACTGTAACTATTTTAAATGGTAAAAATATGCTCCTCTTAAATGCATTTTAGAAATTAGTTTGAATTTTGCTTTATTATATTTTTTTTGTTAAAATGTTGTTAATATAAAATTATTGATTTACAATTACTATAGAATCGTAAAACCAATGTGTTTATACAATCAAATCAACTGCAGATTTTAATATATAGTATACTTTTACATTTTGATTAGAAAATTCGGTTAATCTATTTTTTTTAACCTTTAAATAAAAAAAAAGAGGTTACGGTTTGGGTGTCATTGTAAAACGGTGAAATGTGGGCACATGCGGGTGTGGTCAGGGGGCCACCTCAGACTCTTTCTCGTGTCTCACTGATGGCTTTAAGACAAAACCTTTCTCTTTCTCGTCATTTAACTCATGATTTTTGTCTTTAAACAACCAAAGCCTTCAGCACCTTTCTTCTATATACAATCTTTTCTTTTACCTCCAATATCAGTTTACGTACTAGCCATGAGAGGATACAAGAAAATATTACTAAATTTGTTCAATCATAAAGTCTTATGTCATAAACGTTATAATGTATATATAATTCCATATATTTGTTAAAAATGTGATAGGATTCATTAAAAATACAATAAAACACTATTACATTTGAGTAATTACAATTTATATTTGCTAGAACGATTTTTACTTATAGATTTGATTCAGGTGTTGAGACTTTAAAATAATTTCAGAATTTACTGTTGTTATTACTAGTAAAACCTAGTGTTGAATAACGGTAATTTTTCTTATGGTTAAACATTTTTTTTACATGTTAAAAAATTGTGAATATAGAAAAAAAACAAAATATTTGGTAAACACAAAATATTTTCTGGCGTTACCATTTAGAAATGATGTTTAATAGGGAAAAAAACAAAACACTATATTTTCTAGAATAAAATATAATATTAGCATATTTTTTTGGTCAACATATAATTATTGAAATTTATTAAAAGGAACCAAAGCCAATTGCATTTAAAGCAAATATACTCAGTTGAACACATGTCCTCCAGTTCGCGATGGTATTAAAGAGTACTCATTAAGTAATTAACTAAAGTAACATTTATTACTCTTTTCATTAATAAGTGAAAATCTATTAATATCCTATTAAGCGAAATTGGTTATTTTTATATAAACATGAAAGTATATATTGTTAAATTTTAAAGTAACTATAGTTAACATGTAAATATAGATATTATTAAACTCTTAATCATACACGTGTGCTCAACTGTATGACACATATTATAGTATGTATTAACTATAAGCCAGAGTTTGTTACTCTCTAAAAACGGTAAAAACCAATTAATATAAAAACAAATACAATACATATTTTAGAATGAATTCACTGTATTTTCTTTGCTTTTGTTTTTGCCAGCTAATTCATGGTGTAATTCATTTTAGATATGCATAGTAATTTTTCCAAATTTGTTTTTTCTTTTTCATTTTCCTCATAATTTTTAAAGGCAGTGTTTGTTACTCTCTACTAAAAAGGTAAAAAAAAAAACAGTTAATATAAAAACAAAAACAATAAATATTTTAGAATGAATATCTCGTGTTTGTCTATCCTTTTGTTTTTGCCAGCGAATTCATGGTGTAATTCATTTTAGATATGCATAGTAATTTTTCCAAATTTGTTTTTTTTTTTTTTCATTTTCCTCATAATTTTTAAAGGCAGTGTTTGTTACTCTCTACTAAAAAGGTTAAAAAAACAGTTAATATAACAACAAAGAGAATAAATATTTTAGAATGAATATATTGTGTTTCTCTTTCCTTTTGTTTTTGCCAGCTAATTCATGGTGTAATTCATTTTAGATATGCATAGTAATTTTTCCAAATTTGTTTTTTTTTTCATTTTTCTCATAATTTTAAAGTCAGTGTTTGTTACTCTTTACTAGGTAAAAATAAAAATTAATATAAAAACAAATACAATTAATATTTAGAAAGAATTCATTGTATTTTTTGTTTCTTTTTTTTCTTTTGCCAGCTAACTCATTGTCTAATTCATTTTGGATATGCATTGTATTTCTGAATTTTCCAAAAATGTTTTTTTTTTCCATTTTCCTCAGAATTTTTAAAGATGCCACTTGTAGTGGCAAAGACATTTGGATTTGGGTCTCCGTAGAGCAGCAAAACGTTTTATCCAAACACGCGCCTCACTTCCACTGCGTGAAGCGTGTAATTTACGCGCTACAATTAGTTTGACAACTCAGCTTCTTGTAGTTTGTGGTCTAAAATACGCAGTCACAGTTTGTTTACTCTTAAAATTATTACTAACCCAATTCAATTAAAATATATTAAGATTATTGAATCTAATCATAAGCATCATAGTGTGATCGTTTAGTCTAACTATCATTCATTCAACTAAACTGTAGAGATTTAAATGCTTATTGAATCTGACAGGCATCAGAGTGACCACTGTTAGTCTAAAAATCATTAACCCAATAGAGATTTAAAGTTTTAATTTTTTTGGTCAACAGAATAAGATTATTACATCTGATTAAAGCATCACGGTGACCATTTTAGTCTAAAAATCATTAATCCAATTGAATTAATAGAGATTTAAAGGCTTTTTGAGTTGAATATTGTCGAATTTTCCCACTTTTATATGGAACAAACAAAAATTAAAACCTGTGAAAATCCAATAATAGATGATTTTCCATTCATTGCAAATTAAAACATCATAGATTTTTTTCTTTCTTCAAAAAGTCGAATTTTAAAAGAACTAATCTGATAAACCTTAAGACACAGCATCATAGATATAGTTTTATAAGATACGACTTTTCATTCCCATGTAGCAGAGATCATGGAATTGGCAACACCAGATTGCTCCAAGGTTAAGTTAGATTCATACTCCAACGTCTTTGATTCACCTGGAATCGCCTGTGTTAGCTTCAATGGCTTATTCCTCTCTGATTCCTCAAGCTGAGAATAGCAGAAAGACCAGAGAAGCTACAACGGAGACAGCAACAAAATCTTAGAAAATCTCAAACAAAATTAAAAGAAGACAAGAATCAATGCTGTTTCTGAGGGGTTTGCAGACCTGAACTGAGTCGGTTTTGAGGAAATTCCTCTGGACTCTTTGTCCGTTGGGTAGACGGATCCCGACTCTGCATTGAACGCTGCGATCGCCTCCCTTTGGTTCTTCCGGCAGAGGAGGGAATGTTGGCAGAACAGCGGTTGTAACTGCTTCAGCCGCTACTTCTTCAGGCGTTATTGGAGATTTATCATCTGACGCATCTTTCATGTCGTTGTCTTCCAAGGAAGCAGCCAATGCTCGTTGCAATTCTTCTTCTTCTTCATCTTTAGAAACTTCCTCTAAAGTAACAAGTCAAGATCAAAAAGATCGATCGGATGATATACATACACTGAAGTGGCAGAGAAGCTTTGAAACTAACCTTTGGATTTGGAATGAGGAGTTAATGAGAAGCTGCCTCTTGGTCGTTTCTTTGAGAGAGAAGCAAAGTGTTCGCGAGGACCACCGTCCATGAACGGCACTAAATCCTCTAGCAGATTCTCGGGTTGGACCATTCCACACCACATTCTCATCCTTTGACCAGTGGTTGGATCAATTACGAGCACCACGGGAATCGATTCGAGCTTGTAGTATGTGCAGACCTTTCTTCCTTCTGTGGTATCATCATAGACCTAGTACCGGAAAAGGAGGAATTTTTAACTAATTTTGTGAAAGGGAGTTTCGACTTAAGCACGTGGAAGCTTAAAAAGAGGGAAGAGTTCTATACTAAACCTGCCAGAAGATGAAGTTGGCTTTAATTGTCTGAGAAACAGCTTCATTTGCCCATGTATCTCGATTTAGCTTTTGAGAAAGAAACACACAAAAAGTTGGATGCGAGTGAGTGAGTGCAGTTAACTGATACTAACTGAACCAAAAATGTACCGTAAAACCAAAGCAAAGAGAAATTAGAACGATTCAGTTTCATACATTAGAGTTGAAAAAGAAATCCACAAAAATGAAATTTTAGAGAGTAACCATATGAGAGCTGAACTCGGTGGTAGATTGGAGGTTGACAAGAAGCCATTTATCTTGAGAAGAAGAAATGGTTTTCGCCTGAACAGCAAAACCATACAGAGAGGAGGTTTAGAGTAGTAAGAAAGCAAACAATGAATTAGCAGAAAGGAAGAAACTTGGTAGAGAACCTGTTCGAATGAGCCATGCAACATGAGATGGAAAGGAGGACGGTACAACGATGCCAAGCTATCCCGAGGAGCTGATGCTGTCTCTGATGCAGAAGCTGAGGCAGCTGCAGAGGAAGCACCTTCTTCTGGTTCCCAAACTCCAGGGCTTTTTGGCTCTTCACTGAAGTTACGGAAAGCAATCAAAGAAGTTGCTTCAGGCTGAGAGTGTCCCGGTCTCATAGCCCTAATCACAAATCCAAGTTAACAATGAGAGCTACACCCCCGCATCATCATGATAAAACAATAAAACCGATGTCGACATTAAAATGAGGTATAGTTAAAACATGACAGATGAAGACACAATTAGTTTTCTCTGCAAGTGCGATTCTATAAGCAATAGAAGTAGCAGGAAGACAACTCCTTTGACCAGTAAAGGCAGCTCTGAGGATAAATCTCCAACCTATGGGATATAAGGAAAAAACAAAGAAGAGAGTGATAAAAAAAGAGACTAACCCATAATACATTGAGTCACCATAAAGAGTCTCCCTCACAACAGGTAAAGGAGGACGGACTTCATCTACATCACTCTGCAGTATCCTTTCGTTTCCTGTGTTAGCCGCACTGCGGAATATAACATCAAACCAAAGCAGGTTGAACAAAACCAAAACGAGTAATACTTAAACAAGAACGGAATTATAAACATTAAACATACCCCCAAGATTGTGCAGCCATGTGATCGCCGGACGCTGGCTGAGTGTGTGTACCAGACGGAAGCATTCCACCTTCGCCTCCAACGTAAAAAAGCTGAATCGCTTCGTCAAGTTTCCAGCTTGTCGCCTGTTGATAGAAAAAAAATTCTACAATGTTAGTAGCTCTACACAAGTGAAGAGCGCATAGCAAACAATGATCATACAAAGAATTTTTAAAAAATGCCAAAGTCAATCTCATCACATAAACCCTCAATCACAATGCAGCAATCAACTCAAGCTACTCTCCATCACAGAGATCTTGTAGCACGCAAAGCCAGATCAACCGAAAATCACCAACAAAAACAAATCTCTGAGACCAATCTAGGGCTTCCAACTCGAATACCCAAGTTTTCAGAGTGTACATCAAATTGCTCCATGAGCTGAAAAGAAGGAGGACCCAATCTAGGGTTTCAAACTCAAACATCACAAATTGTCTTCATATATTAACTAAGCCCTAAGCTGAAATAGCTGGGAATCAAACATTTTAGACCCGAAACCAGTGAAATAGAAACTCAATCAAGGTTAAGCTCACTCACAACAATCACGACAGATGACTATAGCACCCAGGACCAAACAAATCTACCAGTTTCGAGCAAACGAATTAGCCGCGAACCTCTAAGAATTGCCGTGCAGTTTCAGCTGTCTGGCCGACAGCGATCTCAAGGAAAGAAGTGACCAGTTTCTGTTGGTCACTGGAAGAGAGCATTCCCTCCATTGCTGAAGTCGACAAACCCTGGGAAAAAAAAAACCCAAATTTCTGAGAAACACCCAAAAAAAGATGACCTTTTTCCGAATAATCTGGGGAAAAGAAGGGAAACCCAGAATTTATACCAAGGAATCGCACTTGCCCAGAAGATGAGAGGAGAAGATCGGATTAAATAAGAAACGGTAGAGTCGAATCCTGCGGGAGGAACCACATACGATGAAATTTGATCTTACTGCCAAATATTTTTTACACGCACATATATATCTCTCTCTCTCGGATTTGTCGCACGAGAAGACGATTGTAACCCTATGATCTTAGTCAAGAAGTGTGGTTGTTTATGACATTTCCAAAGCGCATACGCATGTGAAATTGGCCCATCATTAAATGTAACTATCGAGTTCATTTTAAGATATTGTCCCAGACTATGAATCTTTGTATCATTAGCTTCTAATCATATGAATTTTTGTATCATTACCATGTTATAGTATTTGTATAAACTTTTCTCAAAACCATATGAAGCAAGTGAATACTTTTAACTGGCGGCACAACACATGAATCAACCTTCTTTTTTTAGTGTGTTTGATAACAAAATGTATGAACTTTTTGCTTAATTTCTCCAAAGAATATTATCACTATCAAGGAAAAAAAATAGGAGGCAAATTTGCCAGAGAAAGTAAGAAAACAAAAAAACTATCTAACAGTTTTGTTTCCTTCTGTGTCTGCTCTAAGAGGATCAATGAACGAAACCCTTATGCTGGTTTTGATCTCTCTCGTGGTGGAATTCGCAACCATGACTTCATTGACTCATACACCGTGAATCCAATCGCAACAGATGGAACAATCTAACAAAAGAAAGACAAATCAATGAGTCATGAATTTGGATCCATTGATCTTAAAACACATGAAAGTTGGAAACTTAATATCGGAATTACCTTAATGTAGTTGATGCTTAAACCAGCAAACAACTGTCTCCAACCCTGTGTTCGAACAATCGTGTTAAGCCCATCAAATGTGTTCTTGTAACGTTTGTTGTTGCCATCACTAGTCATAGGCTGCAGATTCTCGACCTGTTGTCACATGAAAACCAAAACTGTTTCTGAGTTTTAAAAATGTTGCAAGCTTGAATCTTGTTTCTGGACTGTTTTTTTTTTTTTGTTACCTGCATTTGTCTTCTTACGACATCCAATGGGTAAGTTAAGGTCTGGCCAAATAAACCAGCTAAAGCTCCACAAGTTAGATGCATCCGAACAGAGTTTTGGTGCTCTTCAGGAACATGTCTTTTCAATTCCTCGTATATGTAGAACTTAAGGCCGGCGTAAGGAAGGATGCCGATCAGAGTTGGCCCTGTGAAACACACAGGAAATCACCAATCTTTATAATCATCTCCAAATCCAAATTAAGAAAAGTATTACACACACATAAAGATAGCTTAAGAGTCATTTTGTTACTAAACTAAATCAACAAAGATAAAGAACTAAGAAATTCCTTTTCGTGTTGGTATTACTTTGATCCGAACAATTAATAACAATGATGAGCTTTAAACATTAATGCAAGCAAATTTGGTGAGATTTACCTATGCCTCGATATAGCCCACGTGGTCCCCCTTCTTTATAAGCCATTGTAAGCACCTCTTTTATGCCTGAATATGTAGGTTGACGGTAAAATCCATTGGCACCACCTCGGAGACTCGGTCCTGTGTCAGAAACCTTAAATGCAATAATAACACATCATATCAGAGGAGAAACGAAAAGATAATTCTTAATTTTTGGATAAGCAACAACAAAAGTCTATGAAAGCAACGATATTCAAAATCACAGACCTGGTAAGCTAACTTAGTACGAGCTAAATCGAGGGGATATGTGCACAGAACTGCTGTTCCGCCTGCAGCTGCACCAGCCACAAGATCAACAATGGGACCAGAACCAAAGGGAAGATTATTTTCCAAAATCCAGTCACGATACACTTCATAGGTCATGTAATGAAGGGCGGCATATGGGATAATCCGAATCACACTCGCCCCGTTTCCTCTGCAAAGAGTTATGCACAGCACAAGGAATTAGTAAAGTGATTAAGCTGAGCTGCAGATAGTAAGAGACAATACCAACCACTAGGTTGCTTACTTATAGAATCCGAGAGGACCGTCGCATTGTAACACCTTCTTCAGTGACTGGGACACACCAAGGGCCCTAAAGTCGTTTGTTCTAGTCTGGTTTTCGAAAGAAGATACAATCATTAAATGATTCGAATGATATGACAAAAGTACTAAGAAAACATCAAAAACACACAAGAAAACCCCAAATCTGAATACAATTTTAAGAATCAATCAGAACCATGGAAACGTAATAAATTCAACAAAAGCGAGAGTTCACCTGCAGAAGAATTTTGATCCTCTCCAAGGGAGCAACAGCAGTCTTGGCAAATGCACCAGCAGCTCCTCCAGCGATAAGCGTTTTGACATGAACAGGCAATGTATCAACAAGGTTCATCATTTCAGCCGAGAGCGTGGAGCCTTGTGAGGAACCCATCTCAATTCTTCGACCCAAGTTTTTGGTGGAAAACAAAAGAAAACGCTAAGAAACTTGACTCAGATTTTGGGGTATTCTCTCCCTTAAGCTGAAAAACGTCTTATCCCATCTAAATCTAGGGTTTACGGTCGATGCGGAATCCTTCTCGACACCAAAGCTTGTGAACCTGAGCAATTCCAGAAAAGAGCACGGAAAGCTCGGAAGCAGATTCTCCTCCGCTCTCACAGATACAGCAATATTCATTAACAGCCTCAACGAGACACTTTGACTGCGATGATCAATCCCACCCGAAGATCAAATCATTCCGCAAAAAAAAAGAGGAAAAAACTAGTCTTTAATTTGACAGATCCAGATACTATTCCACCGCACTCAGAAGACGAACCCACGAACAGAATCAATCGATAGATACAATACCCCTTTTGATATCTATTCAGATCCAAATGAATCAATCATTGGCCGAGGAGAGACAAAAAGAAAACCCTACCGCCAATTCCCGACGAGAAAAAAAAACTAAAATTTTCTGAGCGTCGCGAGATATAACACGAAGTTATCGGAGAAGATTCAGGGAATTTATTGGCCGATGAAGAACGACTGAAGGCTCGCCGTAAATTTCTGAGAGGAGAAATAACGAAGACTAAAGGTATTCGATTCAAAACTTCGTCTCTGCTCTGTTTACTCATTGGTCGCGCAATTTCAGAGGCTCGAAGAAACAGAGATACTTGCTCGAGGTAGACATTCCATGCGATTCGGTGCACCCAAAACGTGGTGGACCTAACGATTGTCCCACCAACGTGTCACTCAGATATAAAACCATACAGATAGATTTCATTTGGTTAGTCCCAAATGCGCCAAACCAGAATTAACCGATAGGATGAAAATCAACCCAAATAAATTCATACAGTAATTCACAAGTTGGTTGTATAAATAAGTTACACACAAATACAACAGAAGAATTTAAGGAATAATCTATAATAATTTTTCTTTAAATAATGCATTGCATGCATGAAACCCAAACTATACCAAGCAATATTGTGTTAATTATATAACAAAACTGCATATCTTTGTGATTTCACCCGTAGAGCCGGTTAGAGGTTCAATATCACCCATCCTGATCATCGCTGTGTCAAAATCTGCTGCGAATTTTGATGGCTTCTTGCTGTATTCCAACACAATGCTGTAAGTTGATGCACCAGATCCGAACAAAACTTGATCGGTCACTATTAATATATTTTTAAGATCTATCATATTTTCGCCAACGAATATTTTGGATTATAAGATAATTGTTAGGTTCTGACTTTGTAATTTGGTCAAATGTCAACTTGTTATTAACTTTTATAAAAGAACATAACTAGGTAAACTGAGAAGAAGAAAAAAAAGAACATCTTAATAGTAAGCGATTAGTTTAATGTCGAAGTTCTGATAACGATTAGTTTGAAAGGAATAGTTGACTACCAAAAAAATTAAAAGTCAAAATTTGAAGCACTACATTAAATAATGATCAGAAGTTAATTAAAGAAACAAATTTAAGTTCATAGCCATACCAACATATTTCTTCTCAAAATCGATGAACGAACTATTTAATAAAACATGTTTCGAATTTGCTTTGTTTGACCAAATTTAGTGACGTAATATATATTTTAGCGAATATAAGTAGAATTGCGCTACTTATTGCGTAAAAGGTATAAACTATTGGGTGATTTAATTAGACTTGCAGTGCCCAAGCTGAAAATTCTTAGTGCTGTTAACGAAAACTATATAGACACGGTCAATGGCGATAGAAACTATCTTGTACCTATATGCACTGTCGCTATTATTTTGATTTTTTTTCAGAATCTCATACGCGAGTCTCTGTCAGGTTTCTGTGGGCTAGAAACTATTACACCCCATAACATGATCAAATCGAAACAACATTTTGATCATTCATCACTACTGTATATATATACTCTTTGATAAAATTTGTTAGGAATTATGGTGTCTCGCTATAATTTTGTGAAATTTTCTGTGTATAGATTTTAGAATATTTATATAATTAATAATTTTTCTATATAGTTAACTCATAGAAATTCATTTCAAATTTTTTGAATAAAAATATATATATAGACCGGATAAAAACAAAATACCGTATCAGAATGGAAACATTAATTAGATAAATAATTTCTCACCAATATTATGCCACAGCAACCACAACTGTAGATGCATGTATAAGTAGTATTTTGTTTCGTTCAACATGTATCCGTAGTATACATATGCATGAAAGTATGTGTTTCGTACGTCTCATGAATTTTTATTTTGATGAAGAGATCAATTCAACTATGTTCGCCTCATGTAATACAAATTCAAAACCAATGACGTCTATTTAGGTATATTGCACGTCAAAATTGGAAGATCGATTTGTATATAATTACAGTTTATATACATATAAAATGAAGAAAGGTCACTACAGCGCATTAAAAAAAAAAAATCAACAGTGTAAGGTTAATTCGCATTTTTTGTTTCCCTCTTGGGAGGTTTAAATAGTTAGCGAGAATTATCTGTATGGCTATATAGTATACTGTATATCCACACTTTCAAACTTAATCAGCAGAGAATAGCTTCATGAGAAATCATACACAACTTTTATTAAACAAAACTTAACTAATTGTGCGCAGGACATATAGAGTGTGTATATCATTTATTATACAAAGTAAGTTTTTCCTGATATAATTTTACAATTTTGTTTATTTTATTGTGTTACTAATACCTAAAGAGGAAAGCAAAGCAGAACAAGTTAAGAAGCAACCTCGGCACCACTTGTGGTTACGGTATATGGACAATTCACATTATCCAAATTAAAGATCCTCTCGCTACTTTTCCAAAGTCAAAAGTCAAATTTCAAAATTTCGCGTAAGCCTAACTGTTTTACAATTTAGTAAGTTGGTTTGGTCAGCGCAGGCCAGCTTTCCAAAAATCTAAACCTAATTCGGTTTTTTTTGCTCGGTTTTTTTTTTTTAATAGAAATGTTAAGTAATGCATGCAAGAGTATAAAAAAACGAGAAAGCGAAATAGCAAAATACCCCGAATAAACAACTTTTCCTTGAAAATGAAAATCTTAAAAAAAAATATATATATATATATATAATTTGAATAATAGGTGGATACCATAAAAGACACAATTTATTTTTTTCTGTTCATCACAATTCTAAATTAGTATTGTTTTTTTTGTAACTCTCTAAATTAATATTGTTGAATCCTCCAATATAATAATTTAAGCATATTTCTTAGTTGTTTCACTATCAAACACAATGATAAAAATAAAGAAGAAAATGAAGTTATTGGAAGAGGTCATATGGGTGGTCTCCACGCGGCTCCCGCAGCTAAAAGGGACCGAAATTGACTATTCCGCTCGAATATATATAAGAGACCTTCGTTTCATTTCTAAAACTCACATCAAAATATTTTCCTTTCATCAATCACTTCACAGTTAGTTTTTGACAAAATTTGATTTATTTACTTAGAAAATTAACAAACAAGTCACAGTACTTGTTACTCTTGTTACAATTAACATTGCTATGGCGATCTTCAAGATTCTCGTGTTGTTGCTAAGCTTGTCTTGTTTTTGTCAAGCACAACTTTCTCCTACTTTCTACGACCAAAGATGTCCAAACGCTCTTTCAACCATCCGATCGTCAATTCGAACAGCGATCAGCCGTGAACGTAGAATGGCTGCTTCTCTCATCCGTCTCCATTTCCACGACTGCTTCGTCAATGTATGTCATTAACACTCGATCTAACATGTGTATGTGTATGTGTATGTGTTCATGGACCGCTCTAATGAAAATTTGTGTTTGGTTTTTAAATATTTATGTAGGGTTGTGATGCATCGGTCATGCTCGTGGCTACTCCTACCATGGAGAGTGAGAGAGATGCAGTGGCAAACTTTCAATCAGCGAGAGGATTTGAAGTTATCGATCAAGCCAAAGCTGCTGTTGAGAGTGTCTGTCCTGGTGTTGTTTCTTGCGCTGATATCATTGCCGTTGCCGCGAGAGACGCTTCTGAATACGTAAGTGTTTATCAATATCTATATATATATATAGAATATAGACATATATTTATATTATTTCAAGCATTTTTACATGGTAAAATGTTATGATGTTATGTTTTCTAACATATAATATTATGTAAATTCTGACTGATTTGTTCATTACGTTTTGTTCGAATTTTTCATAAACAATTTTACAAGATTCCATTTAAACTCTAATGATTTTGGTTGAATTTGAGAAAAATATGTAAATTATGGTGACGGATAGGTCGGAGGTCCAATATATGCAGTGAAGGTTGGTCGGAGAGATTCCACCGCCGGGTTTAGAGCTATCGCAGACAGCGGCGATCTCCCCAACTTCAGGGCAAGCCTCGACGAACTCGCTGATCTCTTCCTTCGAAAAGGCCTCAACACTAGAGACCTCGTCGCTCTCTCAGGTCAGTCCCCAAAGAATATTTTTAGACGCTACTTTGTTTATCATTTTCTATCTCTCTAAGACATTTCTTGTGACACACACAAACTCTATTTACAGGAGCTCACACTTTAGGGCAAGCTCAATGCGTCACGTTCAGGCAAAGGCTTTACGACAACTCAAGTGACATTGACGCCGGATTCTCCAGCACACGTAAGCGCCGCTGTCCGGTCAACGGTGGAGATACGACTCTAGCACCTCTAGATCAAGTGACACCAAATTCGTTCGACAATAACTATTACAGAAACTTGATGCAGAAGAAAGGACTTTTGGAGACCGATCAGGTTTTGTTCGGAAGCGGGGCTTCTACTGACAGTATTGTATCGGAATACAGCAGAAACCCTTCTCGATTCGCGTCTGATTTTGAAGCTGCAATGATCAAGATGGGAGATATTCAGACACTCACTGGCTCAGCTGGACAAATCCGGAGGATCTGCACTGCTGTTAATTAAAAAGATATTACTAGCTGCTCTTGTCCGAGACTTAGAATTGATGTTACTCTATTCTTTTTACATTTATCCATTTGGTTCATTGTTGTAATAATTGTATGTAACTAATTACCTGCAATAATTCGTTTGTATTTTGAATAATATTTTTAATGATAATTATTTTTTCCCCTATATCTGGTAATAACTTGATTAGAGATTACACGCATAATGCGTATAACGCAGGTTTTTTCTTAATAAAACTAAAGCTTTGTCATAACATTCTGATGACTTGTAATCTATTAGAGAATATATTGTGATAAGGATGAGTATGATACGATAAGGTTTTACTAGGTTTAGATAACTTCAATTTCAAGTTAAGATAGGATTGACGTTGGTGTATAAATACTTGTATGATTCATCGTTAACAACACACATCAATATTAAAAGTACTTTCTCAGAGCGACTTTCCTGAAACCTAAAATTCATCTTTCTTCCTTTGTCTCGTTTTTTTTCTCTCTCCAAAGTTCTAGTTGAACAATGTCTATCATTGATGAGTCTACATCACAAAGAGGAACAGGTTCATCCACGGATAAGGAAACTACGATAACTCTTTATTCTTTGTATGCATCTGACAATCCTGGTGCATTAATAACGTCGGTGACGTTAACTGGTGAAAATTACAACGAATGGTCTACGGAGATGTTGAACGCACTTCGAGCCAAACGAAAGATAGGGTTTATCGACGGTACGTTCCCTAAATCTGCGTTTGATGATCCGAATCTTGAGCTCTGGCTATCGGTCAATTCCATGATCGTAGGGTGGATTCGTTCCTCCATAGAGTCTCGAGTTCGATCAACTGTAACATTCATATCTGATTCCCATAAGTTATGGGAAAACCTAAAAAAACGTTTCTCGGTGGGAAACAAAGTTCGCGTTCATCATCTCAAAGCTCAAATCGCATCTTGTCGACAAGAAGGTCAAAGCGTTCTACAATACTTTGGGCGTTTATCAACTATGTGGGATGAGCTCGAGATGTACAAACCAATTCATGATTGTTCTTGTGGGAATTTGCCTAAAATCAAAGCAGAACGAGAGGAGGAAAAGACGCACCAATTCCTTATGGGTTTAGATGATGCTCGCTTTGGAAGTCTCTGCGCAAGCATCATTGGTTCTGACTCTTACGATCTGGGTGAAATATACGCTAAAGTTATTCGCGAAGAACAGAGGATTAATTCAACAAGAGATCGCGAGCAACAACAGTCCGCCGTGGGGTTTGCTACACGATCAACAGAGCAGCCTTCTTCAACTTCAGCCCGATCTAAAAGTGTTCAGTGCTCCCATTGTGGCCGTAATGGCCATGAGAAAGAAAACTGCTGGCAGTTAGTGGGGTTTCCCGATTGGTGGGAAGATCGTATTCAAAACAGTGGAGGTACAAACAGAGGAGGCAAAGGCTCAAACAGAGGAGGTCGTGGGAACACCAGTGGTCGTGGATGTAGTAATGGCGGTGGCTCTGCTACAGATAACAACGATGGCAGTCGGAACAACAAGAGTTCTACAAATCGTGTGCATAATGCACATGCGACGACTTCAAACTCGTCAACTTTTCCCGAGTTCACACAGGAGCAATGGAAAGCTTTGTCTCAGTTGATACAAGAGAAGACAACCGTCACCTCTGATAAGATTTCTGGTAAGAGTAAACATGGTGATCTTATCTTGGATACAGGAGCTTCCCATCATATGACGGGAGATATATCACTTCTGTCTCACACGATAAGCATCCCACCATGTCCAGTCGGTTTTGCAGATGGGAATAAAACATTGGCAACGCATTTAGGAGTTTTAACGTTATCTGATCGTATAACTCTAAATGACGTTCTCTTTGTTCCAAACCTCAACTGCTCCTTAATCTCAGTTTCCAAGTTACTTCGACAAACAAGTTGTTATGCTCTATTAACGGATACTTTGTGTGTTTTACAGGACCGTTTCACGAGGACTTTGATTGGAGCCGGTGAAGAGCGTGATGGGGTTTATTATTTCAAGGACGTCATGGCAACAAGGGTCCATCAAGCGTCTGTCTCAGTTGATTAGAGTTTGTGGCACAAAAGGCTAGGACATCCCTCATTTTCGGTGTTTTCGCATTTACCAGTTTCTTCAACATTATCGAATAAAATTGCTGTCCCCAGTCATTGTGACACATGTTTTAGGGCAAAGCAGACAAGAGAAGTTTTTTATGACAGTTTGAATAAATCAAATGAGTGTTTTTCGATTATTCATTGTGATGTTTGGGGTCCATATCGTATTTCGGCTTCCTGTGGAGCTGTATACTTTCTTACAATAGTCGATGATTTTTCAAGAGCTGTATGGACATACTTGTTACTTGCAAAATCAGAAGTTAGTCGTGTGCTTCAAAACTTCTTCTTTTTGACTGAGAAGCAGTTTGGAAAATCAGTTAAAACAGTAAGAAGTGACAACGGCACAGAGTTTATGTGCATGTCAAAGTTCTTTCGTGACCATGGAATAATACACCAAACATCGTGCGTGGCGACTCCGCAACAAAACGGACGAGTCGAACGTAAGCATAGACACCTCTTGAATGTTTCACGTGCCTTGCTTTTCCAAGCCAGCTTACCAATTAAGTTTTGGGGAGAAGCAGTTCTTACTGCAGCTCATCTTATAAATAGAACACCAACGGCAATTCTTCAATGGAGGTCTCCTTATGAAGTATTGTTCGCAAAGAAACCAGCTTACACTGACTTAAGGGTATTTGGTACTCTCTGTCACGCTCATATGCAATCTCGGGATAAGGATAAATTTGCCTCTAGAAGTCGAAGATGCATCTTTGTTGGTTACCCCTTTAGCAAGAAAGGGTGGAAGTTATTCGATTTAGACAAGGAAGAGTTTATTATTTCCCGTGACGTGGTGTTCCACGAACATGAATTTCCATATGCTTCTTTGTCTATGTCTGCAAATCCACAAACTAAGAAATTTACAACGCACTCAGATCATTATGCAGATGACGATTGGCTTATTGAGCCTGTATCAAATGTAGACGAAAGGGGGAGCACGAGCGACACTTCTCCATCGTTCTCTCCCGCTCTGATTCAAGACATTCCTGATACGTCAGATCCTCAATCACCACAAACAGCGCTTCCGGATACTACTGATACGTCTGATTCTCACCCATCACTAGAAGTAACACCATCGCCACAGTTTGACACTCCGATACAAGCTTCACCACAAACAGATACAGGTGTCACTATCCCGATTGATGAGTTAGGCAAAGGCTTACGAATCAAAATTCTTCCAGAAAAACTCAAGGACTACGTTCTCTACAACGCCATCTACCCAAATAAACCCCATCTTACATCACGCTCTTCATCTTCAGAGTCTTCCGAAACAGTCCAAGGTAACACACCATATCTTTTAGTTGACTACGTCTCTGATATGATTTTTTCGGAATCGCATAGAGTTTTTTTGGCAGCTGTCACAGCTCAAACAGAACCATATTCTTATGCTGAAGCCGTAAAGTATGAAGAATGGAGAGGTGCTGTAAAAGATGAGGTCACGGCATTGGAAGATCAACACACTTGGGATATTGATACATTGCCACCAGGAAAAGTAGCCCTCAGATGCAAATGGGTATTTCGTTTAAAGTTTAACGCCGATGGTACATTAGAAAGACATAAAGCAAGGTTGGTGGTGTTGGGTAATAGACAGATAGAAGGGGAGGATTTTGACGAAACTTTCGCTCCAGTTGCTAAAATGGCAACGGTTCGGAGTTTGTTAAAATTAGTTGCTTCTAAAAATTGGGAAGTACATCAAATGGATGTCCATAATGCCTTCTTGCACAGCGACCTTGAAGAAGAAGTATACATGAAATTGCCGCCAGGATTCACCCACTCAGATCCTACAAAAGTTTGTCGTCTCCGCAAATCTTTATACGGGCTTCGCCAAGCCCCTCGATGCTGGTTCCAAAAGTTAACGGCAGCACTAATAAAATTTGGTTTTGTTGAATCCTACTCCGATTATTCATTGTTCATTTACACATCCGGTGAAGTTGAGTTACGAGTTTTAGTCTACGTGGACGACCTCGTCATATGTGGAAATAATGGGGCTGTGTTGGAAAATTTCAAGAAATACTTGTCTGAATGTTTTAAGATGAAAAATCTTGGGAAGCTAAAATATTTTTTGGGCATCGAAGTAGCACGCTCTCCGGAAGAGATTTTTCTTTCTCAACAGAAATATGCACTCGATGTTGTTGCAGAGGCTGGTCTCCTAGGTTGTAAACCTGTGTTTACTCCCATTGAACAAAATCATAAGCTTGCTTCCGACGATGGTCCCATCTTTCCGGAGCCGAGCAAATACCGGCGTTTAGTGGGTCGTTTGGTATACCTGGTCAATACTCGCCCCGAGTTAAGCTATGCAGTACATCTCCTGTCTCAGTTTATGAAGAACCCTCGGGTGGCTCATTGGAAGGCAGCATTGCGGGTTGTTCGCTTCCTGAAAGGTTCGCTTGGCCAAGGTATTTTGTTAACAGCAGATAGTGACTTACGCTTGACAGTTTATTGTGATGCGGATTGGGCTTCATGTCCTTTAACACGCCGTTCTCTCAGCTCTTACGTCGTACTACCTTGGCGGGTCCCCACTTTCTTGGAAAACAAAGAAACAAGATACGGTTTCACGCTCATCGGCAGAGGCTGAATATAGAGCAATGGCTGCAGCTACAAGAGAAATCAAATGGATGACACAACTACTTGGAGATCTTAGTGTTCAACATTCGGGTCCTGTTCGCCTTTTCTGTGATAGTCAGGCGGCAATCCATATCGTTGCTAATCCAGTTTTTCATGAACGCACGAAGCATATTGAACGTGATTGTCATAGTATACGTGATGAAGTTAAGGCAGGACGCATTACCACAGTTCACGTCCGCACAAATAATCAGCTAGCCGACATTCTCACTAAAGCCCTCGGCAAGCCACAATTTGATCATTTGTTGTCCAAGTTGGGTGTTTTTAATCTCCACACTCCAACTTGAGGGGGAATATTAGAGAATATATTGTGATAAGGATGAGTATGATACGATAAGGTTCTATTAGATTTAGATAACTTCAATTTCAAGTTAAGATAGGATTGACGTTTGTGTATAAATACTTGTATGATTCATCGTTAACAACACACATCAATATTAAAAGTACTTTCTCAGAATTACATAATCCTTGGGAATGTTTAAGTTAAAACATCAATCAATCATTAAAAATATATCAGTAATTAATGAAAAACTTTTAACAAATATTTTTGAAAACAAAATCATAAAAAATGATCGAAAGAACTGTCAATTGATATTCATTTGTTTTGCATAAATAGATAAATGAAAACAAATATCCTAAAGGTAAAAAGAAAACAAATAACACAAAATATTTTTATGAAAATTATATTTAGGGTTTCTGCAATACTCTGCCAGCGATTAGAGCAGCCTTCATGACAATAGAGATGACATCAATGACATCATCGCTGTCACATTTGTTACCATTGAACGTCGGTTGCTTAGTCTTGCTAAAATTGTTCATACAATTCAAGAGTTTCTGACTACACTCTTGGCTTAGATAATCATCTGCACATCAATAATAAAATAGAATAAATCAAAATTGTAAAAAACTCAGTATAAATGGGACAAGAAACAGAGAGAGTGTGTGTGGTTAATTACTATTTTTCGATTGAACACAAGCATCATGCTTCATGCAACACGAATCAAGACCATCACATGGTCTCTCTCCAAAACATCCACTATACAATAGTCCACAGTACTTCCCATACCTCAAAAGTGGTGGCACTGTCAAATTATAACACATTAATTTTTTTTTTTGTTATATTACGACTATACTCAAAAATGATTTCTATATTGAATTTTCTTATTAGATTGTTCACCTGAACAAAACTCCGATTCACATTTCCGGCTACATTCTTTGCTCTGTTAAAACAATTCAAATCGAGCGGTTATCAACCAGATAAACCCGATTTAAACAAAAAAAAGATGTGAAATACCGATTCTTGTGCTCTGAAATAAAAAATATCTATTACTTTAACCAAAACAGATCAATAACAAAAAATTCCCCAATTTCTCACATTGTACTATTATATGGAGCCTCTTATATAAATAAAAAGTTTAAACTTATCTCTAATCATCAAACCAATTATAAAAAAACAGATTACCTAAACCAACTACTCTGATACACTAATAGAGAAATTTAATTAAAATAAGAAAGAAACGAGATCTGACCAGGGAAATGGTGGGATGTGTAAGCTGAACACCAACGTTAAGTGCAGAGATTGAAATAGAGAAGACTAAGAAAAGGAAAAAGAAAAGTGTGATTGGAGCTGCCATTGTTGAAAAAATAAAATTCACTGGAAAAGTTTGTGGAAAGTGAGAAGAATAATACTTTGGTTTTGGTGGAGAATAAAATGAAAAAAGAGGGAAGGTAGAAGACGAAGAGTCTGTGACTCTTGCTTTGGTCTTTGATTGTTTGTCTTCTTATGTCTCGTGACTCGTTATAAAACACACAAGTAGAAAAATTAAATAAAATACTTGATTAATTTATTAAAAGAAGAAAATGACATTATTGGAAGGGACCTAAATTGACTATTCCGCTCCTTATAGTATAAATTAATCATTTCTAAAACTCGCATCAAAATATCTTCCATTCTCTCAATTAGTTTTTGACGAAATTTGTTTTATTTACTTAGCAAATTAACAAAAAAGTCACACTTGTTAGTCTTGTTATAGCTAAACATTACTATATGGCGAACATTACTATATGGCGATCTTTAAGATAATTTTGTGTTGTTGCTAAGCTTGTCTTGTTTTTGTCAGAAATTCTAAAGGGTGGTAAAGAAATAAAAAGTCACAAGTTTTCTATACTAAAGTTCATTTTAATTCCAGCTGGCATTAACTTTTCCACGTATGCGTACACGTGGAGCTGTGATAACAACGTCGCGTGTCAGTCACCACAAGGGCTCCCCGCGGAGAGAATCACCGGCTATTTCCAGTTACTTTTTCAATATGCTCTTCTTTTGCTTCCACGTCATTCTCTGTATATTTCCTTGTCACGGTCCTTTCTCAATCTCTTATTTCTGAATACTATAAATTACCTCAAAACAAAAAAAAGGAAAAACCAAAAAAACGTAAAGAGAAGGAGAAAGAAAGAGAGAGGAGAAGTGATTCTCTTTATTTTTTTTTGTTTTTGTGATTGGAGCTTTAATATATCCGTAATCCGAATACATTGTTGATTTCTATGAGATGAGAACCGGCGGCTTGGAAATGATGCACTCTTCGTCGGCGATTTTGTCGTCGTCCTCTTCGGCGGCAGCGGTCATAGCGCTTAACCTGAAGGAGGCGACGAATTGGTGGTCGGACGTCAACGAATCTCCGGTCTGGCAGGACCGTATCTTCCATATCCTCGCTGTTTTATACGCAATCGTTTCCGTCATTGCTGTGGTACCGCCTTCGTCCGCTACTTCTCCTTCTGGTCTTTGAGTTTCTTTTTCGGTTGATTTGAGATTGAATTTAGGGTATGGGTTGATCTAGAGAGATTAGGGATTCGAGGATATTTGAACGAGGAATAGAGATTATACTGGAGCTTTAACGTCCGTTTATATATATGATATCGTAGAGTTTGGGGATGAACAAAAAAAAACCCACTTAATTGATTATTGTTTCATTTTTTGTTTGTTTATAGATTCAATTGGTAAGAATACAATTGAGAGTTCCAGAATACGGCTGGACGACGCAGAAAGTCTTTCACTTTCTCAATTTCGTGGTGAACGGAGGTGGGTTGCTTCACATCGTGATTTTTGTTGCCGCTTGTTAGTTTCTGATGTCTGTTGTATCTGTTGTTGATTCTTCCCTGTCTTCTTCTTTTTTGGTAGTCCGAGCTCTGGTTTTTATCTTCCGGCGGGATGCACAGGAAATGCAGCCAGAGGTTTGGCTGTCTTCATTGAACATTGTGATTAAACCTCATTGATGATTTTTGAGAATTTGCTAATCTTGCAAGTCTCGCTTTTTTTTTTTCTCTTGTAGATTCTGCAACATATCTTGCTTGACATTCCGAGTCTTGCTTTCTTCACTACGTATGCGCTTCTAGTCCTCTTTTGGGCAGAGATTTACTACCAGGTAAAACTTGATTTGGTATGTATTTAAGTTACTGTTTCAGGTGCATTGTTGTTGATATTTAGTCTATCCCAACAGGCACGTGCTGTGTCCACTGATGGACTGAGGCCAAGTTTCTTCACAATTAATGCAGTTGTATACGTAGTTCAGGTGAATCCAACTTTTTGATATGGCCCTTATCGTATTTGAGAAATTCGCAAAGTTCAAAGTTAACCTCGAACTTAGTGGAACCATGGGCCTAACTCTGCTCTTAGATTGCCTTGCTTTCAAGCTTTAATCTTTCTTGTTACTGTAATAATCCCAGATTGCTCTATGGTTGGTCATGTGGTGGAAGCCTGTTCAACTTATGGTAATCATTTCTAAGATGTTCTTTGCAGGTATAGTTTGAAGTGTGATTCATCCTTGTAGATAGATTGATTATATTCGTTTTTATGTATACTATGTCTGACCTCTTGTGAATGTATATTGCAGCCGTGTCATTGTTCGCGGCCCTTGGCTTTTTATTATATGGAGGAAGGTTAGTCTTTTGTCACTTGCATAACATGATGGTAGCTTAGTTTATATCCTTGTTACCTGCTGCCATCATTTTTCCTGCCAAAGTTGAGTGTGATGTGGATATCATTATGAAAACCCGGCTTGCTAGAACCGCACCCTTAAGGCTTCTATCTCTGAGAACAATATGCAACGTGCACATATGTTATTTATTTATCATGCCCTGTCAATCACTTTTAGGGAGATATTCTTGAAGCCTTTGCTAATGTGAGTTTTTGCCATTGAGTGATGGGGTTGGGATAGATCACATAGCAATTACTTAACCTGCTTGCCGGCACATGTTCTTTCTTCTAGTACCTGGCTAGAGTAGACCCTTTTTGTGCTAAAGCAGACTTAATCTATACCATAAGTGTTGTGAAGGAAATTGCGGCACATGGCCTTGATTTATTGATTATGACGACTATTTCCTCGCAGGCTTTTCCTAATGCTGCAACGGTTTCCAGTAGAGTCCAAGGGGAGGCGCAAGAAGCTGCAAGAGGTGAAACTTGAATTTTAATCCAAAGTGTCAGATCAAGTTTCCTGGTTTTGTTTGTTGGAAGTTTACCCTCTTTTATGTGTTGTGCGTATGACAGGTCGGTTACGTGACAACCATATGCTTTACGTGTTTCCTCATCAGGTGTATCATGGTAAACATCATAATAGCGATTTCAATAGATCGTTTCTTGTTGCTTGAATATTTTGTTGCTAGTGGTCAAATGTTGAAGCAACAGCTAATTAGAGCCTTCACTTCATCATCTAAAAATGGTGTAGATGTGCTTTGATGCGTTCGACGATGCAGCAGATCTTGATGTCTTGGATCACCCCATCCTAAACTTCGTATATTACCTGGTAAGCTCTCTAATCAAACCTCTTGCACTGCCATATATAGATATAGGGAAAATCTCTAAACAAGGAGTGTGACTGGTTTACTTACAGTTGGTGGAGATATTGCCTTCTTCTCTGGTCCTCTTTATCCTAAGAAAGCTTCCACCAAAACGCGGAATCACACAGTACCATCAGATCCAATGAACGGAGATTGTATCCCATGAAAATGGATGCAGACAATCACTTACTGAACAATACAAGGAAGGAGAGAAAAAACATGACAAATTGCTGAAAAAGGGTCCAAATTTGATCTCTTTTTTCTTTTCGTTTAAAAAGCAGGAGTTAATATCGTCTAGGCGTTAACTGTAGGGAGTACTTGTTCCTTTCAGTGATAAAAAAAAAATGTACATGTAAGGGATTTGCAGAGAACAATGTGTTGTGATTCCTATTTAACTAATTGGTTAACTATGTAGACTCTCTTGTTTTTACTAAACTAATTCAAAGTGAAAATAAATGCAATTAATCGCTTTTGACTGGTTGGTCTTTTTGCTACCGGTCTTTTCCTCCATTTTGGTAATTGAAAGTTTGGTGAAATCTTCACCTACAAATTGTTTTCGCTTTTTATTTTTTCCAAGATTTTATTTTACATTCCTAGTTTTGAAGACGTCTTTTCCTCATATAACGCTTTGTTAAAATTTGTCGTCTAAGCACCGTTGAATCAATAAAAACAAAACCTACCGATACCTAAGCTAAACTATCTCTACGACTCTACCGCGTTTCTCAAGAAAAGGAACGGTGCGAGATGGGAGAGGACAAGAGACGCCACGTCATGTGGAGCCCATTTTTTCCTGCGGGTCTGTCTACCTTAAACTCAGTTAAAGTGACGTGATCCTTCTTTCCGTAATCTTTTTACGGCTCACGTTCAACACACGTGTAATATCGAAAGATTCGTCCCTTTTTTTTTTCTTTTTATTTAACAAGCTACTCCACATGACGTGGAGTATATCACAAGCTATTCTTTTGTCGGCTCGTCTTCTATAGTACTATGTTAAAATCAAAATTGCTTCACCTAGTAATAATGATTATGAGAATTCATTCGTATCAATTTAAAATTTTCTCAAAAAGAGCAATTCCATAACTTTAGTCCTTAGATGGAATATAAACAAATCCAAAAGACAATCTACGTACTCAAATTCTATCTCTACACACTCAAGAATCAAGATAATATTGTCAATTTGGTTTTTAAAAGCAATCAAATTAAATAAGGTTGTTGATTATGATTAGCCTGACACATGTACAAAGAAAATCATTAAAAAATTAAAAAAAGATACAACGCGCCAAGTCGTTTTCTAACTCATATCCACACAGTAACAGCTGTTTCTCTCTGTTCTCTCTGCATGAAACTCGATTCCAATAAAAAGGCGAAAGTTTTGAATTTTTGCCATTGAAGGACACTCTAAAATTGAGTCATAGTTCTCAAAAATAATGGCGAAGGACTCACTTCCTCCATTATTCTCACTTGAGGACTCATTTCTCACCTATATAAACCATCATTTTCTTCTCTCTAGTCACCGTCATCACCACCAAAAACCCTAGCTTTGATTTCTAGATCTGAGTCTCCATGACGATTCTCATCGATCACCACCCTGATCAAAACGGTTCGTGATTCCTTATTCTCTTTTTTTCCTATTCTGGTTTTATCTCTTCTTGATATGATCTGGTCAGACCCTGGCTTAAATTTCAGTTTTTATTTTGTTGGTTTGTCGGATTTGGCATGAAGTTTGGGAATTACGACCGGTTTTGATGATTAAATCTGAGTATGTGCAGACGCAGGAGACGAGACTGTAGAGAAGAATCAGAGGAATGTAAAAGAGGAAGAAACAGAGCTTATGTTAGATGGAGGTTTCGTGGCTCCTAACACCAACTCCTTTGGTCACACCTTCAGGTAATCTCATAAATTTCTTAATATCACTTGAATCTATTCACACCAGAGAATCCCCCGGTTTAGCTTCATAGACTACAAGATCGAAACTATAACCGATTGTTGTCATAAAAAAAGGGATTATGATGCTGCGAGTGAAAGGAGAAGAAGCGTGGAGGAATTCTACAGAACCAATCACATTGGACAAACCGTTGATTTCGTGAGGAGGATGAGGGAGGAGTACGGGAAGCTAAACCGAACCGAGATGAGCATTTGGGAATGCTGTGAGCTTCTGAACGAGTTTATCGACGAGAGTGATCCCGATCTGGACGAGCCTCAGATCGAACATCTGCTTCAGACAGCTGAAGCCATCAGAAAAGATTACCCTGATGAAGATTGGCTCCATTTGACCGGTCTTATCCACGGTACATTCCTATTGATGATCGCATCAACAAATGGTTTCCCGGTTTAGTACTGATTTTTTGTGTTGGTTTGTATCTGAATCAGATCTTGGAAAAGTTCTTCTCCACTCTTCATTTGGTGAGCTTCCTCAATGGGCTGTTGTTGGTGAGTACTACTGAGTCACTGACTAGTGTTTTTATTTTTTTACCTCTTTAAGTTTTGTTAACATCCGAAATGATTTATCCTTACTGGCGCAGGCGATACATATCCAGTGGGATGTGCTTTTGATAAATCCATTGTTCACCACAAGGTGTATAAGAAATTCATAACAACACTTTTGATTATGTTATTTTTGGAGCTTTTAAAATATCGACTCCATCTTGTGTTTCTTGATGCAGTACTTCAAGGAAAATCCAGACTATGATAACCCTAGTTACAACACTAAGTATGGAATATACACAGAAGGTTGTGGACTCAACAATGTGTTCATGTCTTGGGGACATGATGATTACATGTACATGGTAAGTAAATTACAATCTCAACATTTTGTTCTCGGTTTACCGCCATGTAAGAATCTCTATTTGATTCCTTAACCGAAATTCACAGGTTGCCAAGGAGAATCAAACTACATTACCATCAGCTGGTCTTTTCATCATTAGATACCATTCGTTCTACGGTATTTGAACCGATTTGCTCTAATTTATCGAATAAAATAAAGGTTACAACAAACCACGGGTTCTTGTAACTTTTTTTGGTTTGTAGCTGTTCACAAATCAGAAGCATACAAGCATTTGATGAACAATGAAGACAGAGAGAACATCAAGTGGCTGAAAGTGTTCAACAAGTACGATCTCTACAGCAAAAGCAAAGTCCGCATAAACGTGGAGCAAGTGAAACCCTATTATCTTTCCCTAATCAACAAGGTATTACATATATATAAAAAATGTATACTCAGCTTTCATATTTACAATTTAGAAGCAGACTTTGGTTTCCTTTCCTAACTGGAGGATTTAATCGCTTGTTCTTGTTTTGCAGTATTTTCCGGCGAAGTTGAAATGGTGAAAACTCACAAGCGTAAAGATGTTCTAATAAAATGACTGTGATGAGTGTGACCAAGATATGTGTAAACCTAGTTAAAGGCATTAACGGATATATGCCTTGATTAATAAAACAGAGTGCTGTTCAGTAAATAAATGTTTTTTTTTTAAAAAAAAATCGCAAGAAATCCTTTGGATTCTTGATAATCATTTACATTCACTCGTGCAGTGTTGTCCTCCTAATGTAGAGAAGCAACCTAATTACTTATAAGGAGCTTGTGGTTTAAAAAAAGCTATGTGGATTTGAGAAAAATGTGATTCCCAAATATAAAGGGACCTCTTCATGGTCCACCACTTTCGATGTATATTCGGGTGCTAGAGCAACATCAGTGGTGATGAGGCTGAGATCTGTTATGGAGAATTGGAAGTGAGGGTTGGAGAGTAGGTTAGAGACAAAGTAATTGATTTCATATGTCCAAGAACTAAAAACTCGCCTAAACATTGTTGAACCTAGACAAATACATATATGCTATAATGCTACTATATCATTTACAGACGCAAACAGTTCATAATCCGACATCGTGGTATGGTTTGGTATGCAACGTCAGCCTTGATGATGCATGAACAGCTGCCGACGAAAAGCAACAAGAACCAATGATAAACCAAAACCAAGCGCGAGCCCGTAAGAAAAATCCAAGGCAGTGTCATTATCTCTGTCACTGTCACTGACTCTTGATCGTTTTTCGTCTGGCGTATCACCTGGACACTGAAGGCAGTGATCACCGGCAAGATGGTTGCCCTCGAAGCTCGAGTTTGGGAATGTCATAAATTGGCCACCAGATGGGATATTCCCTGAGAGGCTATTGTTAGCAACACTGAACTTGGATAGGAACGTTAGTCTCTCCAGAGATGCCGGGATCGAACCGGAGATGCGGTTATTGGACAGATCAAGAGTCTCTAAGCTCTCCATCCTTGACAGCGTGCCAGGGATTGATCCCGATAACATATTGCTATTAAGATCAAACACATGGAGTTTCTTCAGATTTCCAAACGCCTTCCAAATGGGTCCAGAGAGATTGTTTTGGCCGAGCTGAATCGTTGGTGGGAACCCGTGAACATGTTTATACTGCAGAGCCCTTGCATTCACATTGTTGTAAAAGAATGGGGAATTTGGAGGTGGTTCGAGGAAGGTGGGTTCTCGTTCAGAGAGGCTCGGCAGCATTGTCAGGCTTCTTGGGATCTCTCCCGTGAGCGAGTTTCTCGACAAATCCAAGTAGAAAAGACTGCTGAAACCACCAATCCAGTTCGGGATAGCTCCACTCAAATGGTTCCATGAGAGATCCAACAGTTGCAGATTGGTGCTCTTAGTTAACCAGCCCGGGACAGTACCAGTGAGGTTTGAATTTCCAAAAGCTAACACCTCCAGCTTCTTGAAACGAAGATTCAGGTCGTCAGGCAACATTTCACCGTAGAAGTTCATAGCGAGAACCAGGGTTGTCAGGTTCTTGCAGCGCTCGAGGATGCGAAGCGTTGATGAGATGTTAACGAGGCTGCAGTTTGAAAGCGATAGATAGGACAAGCTATGCAAGTCCTCGAAGCTCTGTGGCAACTCCCCGTCAAAGTGGTTTTGCGCTAGATTCATGTACTTGAGGTGTCTGCAAGACGGTAGATATCCAAGCAAAGAGGCATTGAAGTTATTGGATCCCAGATCAAGGGAGGTCAAGTTAGTCATCGCGGCACAATCCAGATGCCAAGGACCACTCAGTGAGTTGTTCCTCAGGTTAAGAAGGATCAAGTTCCGTGAACTCGACAGCGACCTGGGGACTCCTCCTGCGAATCTATTAGCCTGAGCCACCAGATACTTGAGCTCCGGTAATGTGTTGAACACGTCAGGGATTTCACCGGAGAACGTATTCCATGAGATATCAAAACGAACAAGTCCGGAGAGGTTACCAAGCGCAGGACTCAGTGTACCGGAGAGAGCGTTTTCTTGAATCCCCAAAAGATTCAGTCTCTGAAGCCGAAACAGATCCTCAGGTATATTACCGCTGAGGTCGTTTCCGCCGAGGGAGAGCTGTTCGAGCAGAGCGCATTTATCGAACCCAGATGGAATTTCACCGGAAAAACGGTTCGACTCCAGTCTGATCAGCGTAAGCTCCGTAGAGTTTTGGCAAACATGCGCCGGAAGCGAACCGTTCAACATGTTGGAGGAAAAATCGAGATTCATCAGTGAAGGAACACTCAAGCTCTCGGGGATTTCGCCAGACAATCCGTTAGAGCTCAAATCTAGAGTTTCTAGGTTTATCAGATTGAAAATCGACGGAGGGACTGAGCCTAAGATGAGATTGTTGGAGAGATTAAGAACTCTAATCTGATCCAGGAGCCCAAGAGATTCAGACAACTTACCGGACAATCTTCTGTTCACAAGCTCCAGCTCGGTGATTCTCGCAGCCGCAATGTTGTCTGGATCCTTTGAGTTACATGTGACCCCCTCCCATTCACAGCAATCTCCAGTAGAATTGAAGGCCCAGCCGTCTGGCTTCCGGTCGAGCTCGTTGGCGAAGCCACGCAAGGCCTCCTGGTCACGTGGATGGCACCTAAGGTTCTGAGAGTTTGATGAGTAGAAGAATAGCTCTATGACTACGACGGTCATCACCCACCAATAATGGTGAAGACCCATGTCGGAAGAGGAAGAGAGAAAGTGAATCTAATTTCCAAAATTGAAGCTTTAATTGAATATCGGAGGAGATACGGCGTGCAAGAGTGCAAGAGACAGACGCATGAGATGAGATATGGGGAGAGAAAGAGTTGATTAGTGATTTCAAATTTTCAAGTCTTTCCGTTGACTGGAAAAACAAAACTTTTCTTTAATTCTAAGTCCAATTTTAAAGTCAAACATCCAATGTGTTTTACTCAGTCAAATTGTACACGTTTTCGTTTTAACCGAATCAATTATTTTCCGGTTCAATATCTGGATGAGCTTCTCGATACGGTTTCGGTTTGGTTCAACCGGATAATACAACATACTGTAGATGTTAAACTTCACATTTTCAACTGCTAAGAAACAGGGAATTGATTTACCCTACCAACAACAGTCAAAGGCGTACCAATATCAACAACATACTCACAACAGTTATGCTCAAGAATCTAACGAGAAGAAGAATCTTTAGAAGCTTAATTTCTCTGAGCCTTACGCATCTGCTTGGTCTCCGGTTCTGCTCTCTGGCCGGCCTTTTGATTTATCTAGAAACCAAGCCTTTTTGATCGAAGGCATCACGTACCACGCATATGCAACTGTACCAATAGCTGTTAAGCCTATGGAGATAACTACCAGCGCCCTGCAAAAGAATACTAAATATCTTACCAAATCTAATTCATCGTCAAAACTCCCAAGTGACATACATAATAACAAGAGAGAAAGAGCTTCACTTCCCAAGTGACATACATAATAACAAGAGAGAAAGAGCTTCACCTACTGTGAATATAGTTCCAAAAGGGAAATCATTTTGTCAACAGAAGTATAACCGTCGACGAACATGAAAGACCCATCTCTGGGTCTTTTGATCACGAGAGCTCCATCGCTGTATCTGACAGCCTATATAAAACACAGAGAGGAACATTGAGAAGCTATCCTCAGCTAAAATCTTACTAGTGAAACATGACGAAGTAGTAAAGAAGAACACGTGAAGGAATATTCTTACCTCACCAACAATCGTCAAGGGCTTACCAAGCTCAAGAACACGCCCAGAGCAGGTGTGTTCAAGAATCTGCAGAAGAAAACAAAAAAACATCACTACGTTGCTTCAGCCTGGGAGAATCAGAGAAAGCAAAGACGTGGAAGGAATGAAGAACCTTGAAGAACCCTCCCGGTTTAACCGACTTTTTGATGAGTTCACTCGTTGGCTCCACCAACTTTTTGACGAGTTCACTCGCTGGCTCATCAAACAAAAACTCTTTGAGATTATCATAAAACCCATTGGCATATTGGGCTCCCACTACATTTACTTGGCCAGTACTGTCTTCCTGTTATGAGGGAGGGAGAGATAACCACCGGTTAAGGATGCAGGCTTAAAGTTTGTGAGCAAGAAATAGCAGTAGCAGATGAACGTATGGTACCAGAAACCAAGGAACCTCCTTGTGTTGTAATAGAATTTCTGCAGGATTACGCTCAAAATCACCATGCAAAGTCCTCGTTCCGAGAACAAGTTTGGCCTGAAATGTAGTATTATGATTACAACAGAGAGATTAAAGCTCACATGATGTCCAAATTCGCAGAGACCAATCTGACCTTCTTCTCGAAAAAAACACCCAAAACGCCACTACGTTGGCATTTTAAGGGCGCCCTAGAGCCAACTCTTCCGGATATCGCAACAACGACCGGTCTGGTCTTGTTTTCAAGCAATTCACCTGAAACATAACAAAAGTCGATTCGAGAAATCAAAAATAAAAGAAAAACTGGATCCCAGAAAAAGAAAAAGGATCAGACTTGAGATGACTGAACGGAAAACATACTCAGGCCTCTCAAATCGCTCACGCGGGTGACACTCTTGAGATACTCAGCCTTCCTGCACCGACATAGAGAAGAAGAATTGTTTGAAAAGGTTTTTTCTTTTTTTGCAGACAAGGGTCTGATGAGTCGGAAGCGACGAACCGCTGAATTTCGTAGCTGCTCAAGCAGATTACGGCAGCACTTGCCAAACCCAAACAAACAAGTTCAATCATTTTCTGTTTCTCCGCTGATAGATCCCACTTCCTCTCAAAACCTACCCTCGACACCCAGGTTAAGATGAATTCCGTCTTCAGCAATTCAAAATTAGAAATAAAGTGTTTTTTTTTTTTTGGTTCAATCAACCTTAGTTTCAATCAATACTGGGTCGTTTTCATCTGTCCGCCGTTTGGGAGACTTAAGTTAGGGTTTTATCAATTCATCCCTGCCGTCCTCCTTGGTTCCGACTCCCGACTTCGACATAGCGATGCATACTGTATGTCTCGTTTCGTAATCCAGTGTTCCTCGTACTTTTAAAAGGCCTTTGGTGTTTGTAAAATTACTCAGTCTTGCCGAAAATTAAAATCTGGAGGTCCGATTAGGGTGTCTTAAGATCAAATTACGTTGTTTGATTTTTCAGATGATTGGATTTGTTGCTGCTTTGTCATGCGGTGCCACAGCAAGTTATTTCTTGGGCAGTCGAATGAAAAGGTTGCCAATAATCCTTTGGAATTTTTGTAATGTGTTTCAAACACTTTTTGTATCAAATCAGTATATGTTTTTGCGATGGTGTGTGCAGGGGAGCTGACTATTTGAACAGTATTACCCGTGTGATCCACTTACGACAGTTGGGTATGTTTCTGTTAAAGGCCTGGTTATTTCTCATTCATTCTGTATTGGTGGTTTCTTCACATTATGAATGATCCGGTACTTTTTTTTTGTTTTGTTTTCTTCAGAAGATTTGCTTACAGAGAAACCTAGGGGTCTCCTTGTTGTGGTATCCGGAAGCGTTGCATCTGCAGCGCCCTTTGTCTGCAAAGACAATGGTCCCTTGGGTGTTCTTTTGGAGGAAAAGATAATACTGCTTTTGTAAAGTTTGCATCTTATTCTCTGCTCTGGTCTGGTCTGGTCTGGTGGTGGTGGTAACATAATAAGACATTCTTCAGGCTGAACTGCATTTAAAGATCAAGGTGGAAGATGGTGGTTTCATAGACAAGACTATAAGTTATCTGTTACAACGAAAGGAGACTCCTTGGCATCTGGTTAGATACATGCCTTCATTTGCCAACATGTATTGTCCACAAGTTCCTGAATTGGTTGTTTCTCGGTTTAACGATTAGGAAGACAGTACTGGTCGGGTGAATATAGTGGGAGCTCAAGATGCTCTAGGATTTGATGCTACTCTACAAAAGTATCGGCTCGATAGGCCAGCAGCTGAAATTTTGGACAGCCTTGCTAAACCCGAAGGCGCTATGGTTCTTTGTTCTTTCTTTTTGTCCCCTAGAGGACCACTTTCCTTCTTGTGTTGAAACAGCAATGTGATATTTTGCTTTAGGTCTCTGCACATAGTCTCTATGGGCGTGCACTTAATGTTGGTACCTTCTTGACTTTTGTTGGCGAGGTAAATGAAATCCTTGTGTTCCTTTAAGTTTCATCTTTATTCAGGAATTTTTTTGATCCTGTAAGAGTGGCTTACATCTGTACTGTTAGGCTGTTAGAGACAAAGCTGGAAATCTCATGATTCGAAAACCAAAAGAAGAGTCTTTTATGGTCTTCAGTGGAGAAGGCTCATTCGATAAAATGGTTAACTATATCAAGTCAGAATCAGAGTAAGGACAGACTCACTCATCATGTTTCTGTTTATACATTTTTCTTGGGGAAGGTGATGAATCAAATTTTGTTTAAAGATAATGTTTTGTTATATATTCTCCAGACATCATCTTTTGTTCTACAAGATCTCCGCAACTATAGCTGTGGCTCTGGCCGTCATGTACGGTGTGGACTTGATAATGGGCTTATGTGTGGGTTCAGAATCAGACAGCGAGGAAAACCATCGGGAAGAAGAAGAATGAGAGTTGTTTATAGGATCAGACAACATTCTACTGTTTGTTTTTCCAAACATATTGGAATGTTTTATTTACCAAGCAAAGTTGTAAAAATTCCATAGCGTATGAGTTAAATAAGAGCAGAGATGACGAAACCTAAACCCAAAAACTCAAAACTGAAAAAAAGAGCCAAGTCATCATCGAGTCCTAGTGATAACGAGAGGAATATGCAGACTATGCATTACTTCCACTGCAACTATAGCCACGCCAATCGCTGTCAACAACAAGGAGAGTTTCCCATAAAATCTGCAACTTCAAACAGAAGATTCACTCTCTAAGAAAACAAAAAATATGACTTGTCACCTCCCAAGTAGAGGAACAAACATAAGATGTTTCTTACTTTGAATCTGATTCCAGATTAGATACTATTTCATCAACGTCTAGGTGTCCATTGAAGACCTCGTAGGCTCGCCCGATCGTGGGAGCCCCATCTTTGTCTCTCTTAGCCTAATTTACAGTACATAGATGTTAAATTTCACATTTTCAACTAGTACTAAGATGAAACAAACCAAAAAAGAAACAGGGACTTGACTTACCATACCAATAACAGTCAAAGGCGTACCAATCTCAAGAACATACTCACAACAGCTATGCTCAAGAATCTAAGGAGAAGAAGAAAAAAAAACACCAAAGGCTAATGTTTTAAGTCAAGAGGGAAACATAAAGAAGAGAAAGGGTGAGGAGAGTAGACAAGTAGTACCTGAGCGTCTCTCAAATAAGGAAAGCTCTCTACGAGTTTAGTCACTGGTTCAGCAAAGAGAGACTTTTTCAAAGTATCATAAAACCCTTGGGCATATCGGGCTTCCATTACATGAACCCGAGCAGTACCGTCATCCTATAATGTGAAGACAGAAGCAACGAATTACGAGAAACCGTGCTGAATTTTGTGGATGAGAAAATGTTAGTGTGAAACATGTATTACCAGATACCAAGGAACCTCCTTATCGTTCAACACAATCTTTTTATCAAATTCTTGTGTTGAACCATGACGATTCTCCCTCCTAAAACATATTTTCGCCTGAAGCAACACAAAATAATCTATGTCATATATGGTTTCGAGATAAAGTAAACTCAAGATTACATTTAAACAGAATCCCTTTTTAAAACCACTCATTCATCTGTGTTAGATCAAAGTTAACACAATCCTACTTACCGTTTCCTCAAAAAAAACTCCCATCGCGCCACTTCGGTTGCTCTCAACGGGTGCGGTTGATCCAACCGTTCCAAATACCACAAAACTGCGTCTCGACGTCTTCTTTCCAAGAAGATCCCCTGACAATTTTGGTCGTTAAATTTGAAACGTAAACACACAAACAACCCAAAAAAAAAAACCACATCAACCCCGAAAACCTTACCAAATCCTTTCAGCTCCTTCACGCGGATAGCTTCGTTTAGAATCTGAGCTTTCCTGTACCCAAGAGTAAAATCGGATCAATGAAATAAATCGACGCAGAAACTGATCAGGAACTGACTAACGCTTTAATGCTCTCGCGGGAATAGCCCAATAGGAAGCCAACGCCTAGACATAAACCAGCTACTTCAATCATCTTCTCGGCTGCAAAACAAAAAGTAGGGTCTTTTATGGGTTTAAATTGAAAATAATCAACTCGAACACAAACATAATCGAAGATGGTTATATACCTCACGACTTAAAAACTGAATGCTATGTTTTTGCGCTTCTTATTGGAATTTTAGGGTTTCGCTAATAGCTAGGAGACATGGATGTGTGTATTAGTCGTTAAGCCCCTAGTACTTGGGAGAACAAATTTTGCTTAGTACGAAAGATTGTACCCATTAAAACAGCTATATCCAATATACATATGATAAAGTAGAATAATTTTTGTTTTTGCCAGTCACTCGATTGAATGAATCATATATTATATATGTACGCTCTCTATCAAAAGAAAAATTGATAAGAAATTTTCATTGTTTTATTTAACCGACTTCTTTCATTCTCATCTTATGTGTTGAAGTTGGAATATCTAATGCACATGCATAAGTGAAGTAAATATATCTATATGGATAATAACGTAGATACATTCTCACATACATAAAGTGAAGTGAATATATGCACATACATTCTCATCTTATGTGTTGAAGTTGGAATATCTAAAACACGTATTATACAGGATGTTATTAATTGAGAAAATGAGTATACCCTTTGGCTCTGAATATTGAATAAATCTTTTAATTTTTCAGAAGTTTTTTTGTTTTTAAATGAAAAAAATGACCAGGGCTACGGGTTAAAAGTTCTTCTACGGGCCGGTTACCCCGTATTTTAGAACACTCAGTCGACGACATATACACATAAAGCCCTAAATCCAAGAAGATTAGCAAAACTAGTGTTCAATTTCAGTCGTGAGGCGATCTTCTATTATATTCAATTCGTGGTTTTGCTTTCCCAGTTTAAACCCATAACAAAATCTTATTCGCCGTTTTTTTGGTAGTCGAGAAGATGATTAAAGCTGCTGCTCTATGTATAGGCGCCGGTATCCTATTGAGCTTTTCAGGCTACAGCAGGAAAATGTATGTTAGAATCTTGAATCATTACCTGCTCACAGTATTGAAATCGATTTCTTCTTAGTTACATTTTGATTCATTATCTGCTCTGCTTTAAAACACACTATATATTGTCTTCCTCCCTCCAGGAACGCTGAGTTTCTTAGTGGAGCTACCCACGTGCACAAGCTGAGAGGATTGGGTAAGATTTAGGGTTGATGATTCTTTTCTTTCCTTTCCTTTGTGTGTGTTTTGGTTTCAAGTTGACGATCCAAAATTTGCCAACTTTCAGAGGAATTTCTTGACAAGTCTAATGTACCTGTTGTGGTACATGGAGTTGTTGGATCAACCTCACCTATGGAGAACGACGATGGTAGCGCTTCAGTTGTTTATTTCATGCAAACGGTAAGTAAGATTTGTTTCTCCGACACGATTTTGTCAGTTTATTTTTACATGACCAGAGTAATGCTGGTGTTCCCTTCAGGCCTCACTTGATTTTAAGACACGGACCAGTATTGCTCTAGCACGGGAATATACATGGAAAGTGGTGGAGCGTAAAGAGGTCCCTTGGTATTTGGTAATCACATTTTTCTCAAATCCGCATAGTTTTTTTTTTAAGCCACGAGCTCCTTAGGTTGCTTCTATATTAGGAGGACAACACTGCACGAGTGAATGTAAATGGTTATCAAGAAGCCAGTGGATTTGTTGGGATTTTAAAAAAACGTAACTTTACTGAACCACTGAAGAAACACTTTGAAAGCCTTCTTTTTATGAAAGACATCAAGGTACTTGTCTATTTCCTTACCTCTGCTTTGGCTTTTTCTTTTCCTTGGGGGGCTTAAACAACAGTGCTGGTATTTTTTGTTTTTAGATTCCTGAGGATAGCGAGTGTGAGTGTTGTGACCATATTCTTGAGATTGGTGAGCGTTTGACCGTTGTTGGTAAGGTAAGTCCCAAACCCATGGTTTCGTGATTCTTTTTGTTGTTGTTGTTGGTTTCATCTTGGTGATTTCACTTAGTAGTTGAATATGAAATTTACGTCCATGTAATGGTAGGCTGAGAGAGACAGAGATGAGGCTCCTACGATCGGATCAGTCTATCAGGTCTTCAATGGTCATATAAACATTAGCGATGTTGTTCGTGATTTGGAAAGGTGTTCAGCGTAAGAAACATATCTGATGCTCCTTTACTTTAGAAACGAGGAGTCACATTTATTTTCTTAGATAATTTTCTCTTGTTTCATTTTGCAGGTATTATGAGACAGTGTCCACATTCGTGACAGCTACGGGTGTGGTTTTACTGGCTGTGAGCGTACTGCAGGATGGTGTCTAGATATGAAGTAGTAAAACTATAGCAATGACTAATGGTTATGTAATGTTCCAATGCTTTTGACAGACTTGTATATATATGGCCAGAAAAGAAACAAAGATTAGTAAGTCTGGTCAAAGTCATTTTCAGATAGACGGTGAAAAAAAATATACAATGTCAGTTGTGCGGGTTCACGACTTGATGATACTCTCTATATGTTAGGTTGGAAATGTAAAATATTTACTTAACCAAGAAAGTTTTCAGTACAATATAACTAATTATCCACAAGCAAAGGAAGAGGAAGATAATCACAAAGCTAATGCCCAAATTGAGAGTTACATTTCTGTATTAAGTAAAGACACAATCAAAGAGAAACATTCTAATCGACTGTTCCTCTGAAGCAGCTTCTCCGCTCATCTACAATCTTTGGAACTTCAAGACTAGGATGAGTGATGGACTCTTTTGATTTCTGTCATGAATAAGTAAGAAAAAGCTAAGGTGTCTAAATTTTGTGATCGAACTGAAGCTAAGACCAAGAAAATATCTGCTTTGTTAAGTACTGTTTGACTAAATTACTGTATTTACTTATTATATAGTAAAATCATACTGTTTTACCGTTTTACTCTTAAACTTTAGGCTTAGTCTCTTCTGTTGATCAAGATCAAGCGATATCATCAAAACTGAAAAACAGATATGTAGGCTTCAACTAGTGACCAAGGGAATGAGGGGGAATAATGAATTCCTCTTTATTACTTAAAATTTTACCATTTGCTAGTAATAATATTTTCCTATCATTCCTTCTTATTCATTATCATATACGAACTTATAGAACAAATGTATTCCTTATTAAAATTGGGAAGAAACAAAATATATTTATTTACTTCCTTATATATTTTTTTATTTCTATTCATTTTATTCCTTTCATTCTTTTCCTTTTCATTCTTATTCTTTTTTTTTATTGATTACCAATTAAAACTATCATTTACAAAAGGAAATTACTGATAAAATTTTGGATCCTATTACCAAATTGTATCTGTTTACTAAATTTGAAACATCAATCCATTTTCCTGAATGTTAACCAAGTCTTAATTACAGCATCACATTAGAAGTTGAACTTGGAGTAGTTTCTTCCCTGACCCTACATGGATGAGTCCATAGTCCTTAATAAAAACATTTAGTCCTTGAATCACAAAGCAAAAGCCACAATATTAGTTTCTAGCATTAAGATATGTAATAAAAAAAATCGATGAAAGACATATGAAACATAATAAGATATGTAATCATACCAGAGAGTTCAATGAAATGCAAATCTTGAATCCCCCATAACACGTCCATCCACTTCTGCAGAAAGATTGAGGTGCAATTCTTGTCCAAGGAGTGTGAAAATGTGACAGTTGTAATGTTGCAAGTGTCAAACACCACTTCCAATCCTCTAAACTCATCAATTTTCTTTTTCAAACTGACTGAGCATACATTCTCTTTGCCATCTTCGAAGTGGATCTCTGAACTTGAAATTAAAGATAAACCCATGATATCATGTTTGAATGAACAAATGAGAGATTTTCTGTCCCTGCAAAGTAACTAAACATTGAGAAAATAACAAATATCAAAACAAAACTAAATAAATGAAAAATTAAATACATGCTTACCAGTTTGCAGAAGTAGAGAGGTGAAGTATCTCTACATCGCAAAAAAAAAAAAAAAAAACTTCAGTTGCAAGTTCGACAAAAGAAAAGAAAATGAAGTGAATAAGTTGCAAATAATGATAGTTCATGAATAGGTGGGTGACAATTACCTTATTTCTCAAACATGAGATCAATATATCTTGTTTAGTTTTGTGCAATTTGATCATATAAAATTGATTAATCTGAGAGGTTCGTTCCTTCTTTCCAAGCAAAATAATGCAAGATTTATGCTAATCAATGATCATTTAACATTTAAAAACATAATTATTTCTCATGTATAAACAAAATTAAGTACTTACTACTTACTATATGGTTGAAATTATGAAAAGTCATTATTATTTTTTGATATCTCCGATACAATAACTTATAAATCTTAATATCATAAATATGTCACATTCTAGTACTGTATGTTGATTTAATTCATAGAAACAAAGCTTTCAAGTTGTTTTGTCACTGGTTTCAGTAAAGAAATACTTATTTAAAATATCAAACTGTTATTTAATGTGAAACAACTTAATACTACATACTTTCTTTGGGTTCATAAACGATTATTTTACGTGGGAGTTGGACGTAAGTTTATATTAAGGTTTTCTAAATTATGCGTTACCTAAAAAAAATGGCGGTGAACTACTGACCTCATGTAGCTCTTACATAATTTCACCGTTTCGTTTCACCGAATCAAACCGAACTGTATCGAGAAGAACCCGATTCATCTGGTTAAATCGAACATCCATATTCATGTTTGTTTTTCGTTGGACCGTTTCTGGAAGCCTCTTCTAATTTACGTACGTTCGTACTGAGGAGCTCGAAAAGGTTAAGGCTCAATTCAAAGCGTATTGGCACTAGCAAGCTCATCCCAAACTCTAATCACATCCTTTGGACTCATGCTCAACCTATAAGCTTAGTCGTGGCTAATGTCCGGTTCTGCTACATTACCGTCGCCTGCTTCTTCGCTGTCTAATTTAGCAATGTTCGTATGAGAGAGTGGGAACTTTTTGATATCGCGTTACCGAATATCAAACTAAGTTCAATGTCATTACTCTCGATCATGATGAAGAGCAAAGAAAGCAAATCTGATAATTCCACATGTTAACATGCATTGTCGAAACGTAATTATGAGAACCGGGTTCTTAGACAGCAATTGGAAACTGTTGCTTTTTAGTTCGAAAATGTTTTAGTATGGTCTCGAGTCTCGACGACGTTAGCTATATCATTCTTTTGGCTATCAGAATAACTTGTGGTACACGTCAAGTATCTCCAACTGATAACTTGTTTTTTCTTTTGCTGTTAGAAAGCATCAATGCCTCATTTTATATACTTAGCCGTAATTCTAATCTGAAATATGGAAAAGCATCGTCCAATTCATCACATGGCTTTCTCTTGCATAGGATATTTCATTGTTATTTTTTATGAACTGTTGATTCAATTCATGAAAATCTTCTTTTTCCCAATAGCTCGTGTAATTGATAAGAGTTAATTACAGCAAAAGTGGTAAAGGCCTAAAAGCCTAAAACAAAGGGAAAATAGATGTTTCTGGAGCCTTCAAAAGATTGGAATTTAGCTGGAGAAGCAATGGTATAATAAATAATTAAAGAAATATGTAGATAAATACATGTTTGTGTCAAAAAATAAAAATAAAATATCAAATACCTATTGTCGCTGCAATCTGATCCAGCCCCCAAATTGTCTTTTGTCCTCCTTTCCTTTTCGTTTTTAGGGTTTTTTATTTTTATAGCTGTGCACTCTCTCTTCTCTTCTCTCAATTTCTCTTATTTCTCAATTGTCCCAAATATATTCCTCTGAAAGATTATAGATTAGTTTCTCTCCCCGAAAAACAATTTCCCATAAAGGAAAAAGGAAAAGCCGATCTTGGCCTTCTTCTTTTTGTTTTGGGTGGCTGTTCTTCTCTTGCATCTCGATACTTTGGACGCATTCTCCCCGGAATTCGATTCGCTGGAAATACCCGTCACCGCCGGGCGTTTCGTGAGGCTGATTCCTTCTCCGGCTTGATTCGTCAGTGAAGTCTTTGGTTGAAGCATATGGAAGGAATTCAGAATCCTACACCTCGCACTGTCGAAGAGGTGTTTAGCGACTTTAGGGGTCGAAGAGCTGGTCTCCTCAAGGCTCTCTCAACAGGTGACTTCGATCTCTCTCTCTCTCTCTCTCTCTCTCTTTTGTTCAAATCTAAGCTAATTCGTTTCTCGGGTACACTAAGTAATGAGCACTGTGCCGTATGTTTCGTTTAGATTTACTAGATTTTATGTTTATGCTCGATTTTTTTTCAATTGGGGTTTTCTTCATCTCCAGAGAAACCCAACAATTTTGGCTTTCTTCTTCATGTTATTTTGGTTTGTCTTCTGCTGGGATTTGACGATTTTGGGTTTATTCATGTTTTCCTTTTGCAGATGTACAGAAGTTTTACAATCAGTGTGACCCTGGTGAGTTATTTCGTCACCCATCTTGTATAACTCCGTAGCGCATTGATTCTTCTCTGGTTGATTTCGACTCGTGTTAATCGTTGAATAGTTGATAGTATATGTTTCTCCTGGTCTGAAATAGGGAAGAAATTGTGATGGGAAATTCGTTTTTGCTTCATGAGTTTGCTCACTGGTCTGCTGTTTCTGTGTCTTTAGTCTTTCTCGTTTCTATTTATTAGATCTACAGTTGTCGACTTGTTGTCAGGGTGCTAGTTATTACTTTGGCCGTAGTTTTATGGAGTAGACAGAGCAGTTTCTTGGTTTCGTGATTTCAAGTGTTTGTTGCTAAGAAGAAGTTAGTTCTCTGAAGTGTATATCTCTTCTTAGTGTGTATCTCTTTTAATTGTGTGCAGAGAAGGAAAACTTGTGTCTTTATGGACTTCCGAATGAGTCATGGGAGGTTAATCTTCCCGTTGAGGAGGTCCCTCCGGAGCTTCCTGAACCAGCTTTAGGCATCAACTTTGCAAGGGACGGAATGCCAGAAAAAGACTGGATAGCTTTGGTTGCAGTTCACAGTGATTCATGGCTTATCTCTGTTGCATTCTACTTTGGTGCACGTTTCGGATTTGGTAAAAATGAGAGGTAAGATTCCTTTCTCTGGTCACTCTTCTGTGTTAATTTTCGCTTTCACACATGTATGGTAAAAGCTGCAGTGGCCATTATGATAGCTGCTGCCAATAGTAACAATTTTATGGTACACCTTTAAAACTAGTTATCTTGTTTCTGGGGATATATCATTTTTCGATCTTTTACTTTAATATAGAGAAATGATCCCACAAGTACTTAGCTGAATCAGTTAGTGAGATATATAAAATTTAAAAGGCACATGTGAGCCTCTAGTTCTTCTCTTGAATTCAAGTTTGTTGAACAGTCAAGGAAGAGTGTTTGCTTTCTGATACTTCACAGTCAAACAGTCTATAGTTGTCTTGTCTCTGAGCTTATTACTTTGTCTCAGGAAGAGGCTCTTCCAGATGATAAATGATCTCCCAACCATTTACGAGATTATAACTGGCAATGCAAAGCAATCCAAGGATCTGTCTGCTGCTAACCACAACAGTAGCAAAAGCAAATCCAGCAGTGGCAAGGTAGAATTTTTCTCCTCTTGTTCTGTCAGTCTATCAATCTCTGCAGGGTACTTGTTTCTGTTTTCTTATTCTTGATTTCTCGAATGCAGCCTCGTCACTCCGAATCTCACACTAAGGCTTCAAAGATGTCCCCACCACCAAGAGATGAAGATGAGAGCGGAGATGATGAGGAAGATGACGAGCAAGGTGCTGTTTGCGGTGCATGTGGAGACAACTACGGAGGAGATGAGTTCTGGATTTGCTGTGATGCTTGCGAGAAATGGTTCCATGGGAAGTGCGTGAAGATCACACCTGCAAAAGCTGAGCACATCAAGCATTACAAATGCCCGAGTTGCAGTACCAACAAGAAAATCAAAACTTGAAGGTTGATGATACATTAGGGACTGTGAAGGAAGGAGAAAGTTTTCACAGTTGAACGAAGCGACAGAAGAAGGGTTTTAGCTTGAGAGGAGAAGAAGGAAAAAGTCTCTTGATTGTGTAGTAGTCTTAATGGGATTGAGACAGCTTACAGTTAGTAATGTCTCTCTTCTTTTCTCTCTTTTTCTTTTTCTTTTTCGATTTTGCACTTTGCTGTTAATGTCAAAATGCTGCGACTAATTTGTCTTTATGTTTCTAAGAAAATTCTGTCTTTAAGCACTCTCTTAATTCTATGTCAACTAGTTTCTCCTTATTGGTTTTTTACTTATTTTACAACTTTGGTTCCTTGAAATTCATTAACCCACACCAATTAACCCCAGTAGAACATTACATTCGATGAGATTACAAATTCAGCATGATGAAATATCATATTATTTGTAATGGGGAGGGCTATTTCCATATTGAGACCGAGGTGGGTCCTAAAGCTTTGAAAGCTCATCTTCCTTCTTCCCTATCCCCAAAAGAAAGCTTTACCTTTTTGCCATTGTATAGCTAAAACCATACCACTTCCCAAGAAGATTACGACTATTCTCCCCTCTTTTATTTTATCATTTCACCACACAGAAAATTACAAAGAAGAGGAAAATGTTATCGAAGCTCCCTCAGCAGCAGCAACAACACCAACAACGCTCTCTCTCCTCCTCCTCCGCCATGGAAGTCGTCCGGCGCACACGTGGCAGGCCTCCAGGTTCCAAAAACAAACCAAAGGCACCACCTGTCTTGCTCACTCCGGAGGCTCCTGTTATGAGCCCTTACATCCTCCAAGTTCCCTCTGGAAACGACGTCGTCGAAGCCATCAACCGCTTCTGCCGCCGAAAAGCCATCGGCGTCTGCGTCCTCAGTGGCTCCGGCTCCGTGGCTAACGTCACCTTGCGTCAGCCTTCCCCAGCAGCTCCTGGCTCCACCATCACTTTCCACGGCAAGTTCGATCTCCTCTCCGTCTCCGCCGCTTTCCTCCCTCCTCCCGTCCCCAATTTCTTCACCGTCTCACTCGCCGGACCTCAGGGACAGATCATCGGTGGATTCGTCGCCGGTCCCCTCATTTCCGCCGGAACCGTCTACGTCATCGCCGCCAGTTTCAACAACCCTTCCTATCACCGGTTACCCGCGGAGGAAAGGCAAAGAAACTCCGAAGGGGAAAACCAGTCGCCGCCGGTCTCTGGAGGCGGTGGAGAGTCGATGTACAGTTGCCACATGGGTGGCTCTGATGCTCTTTGGGCCCCCACCGCCAGAGCTCCACCGCCATACTAACCAATCCTTCCATTGATGGGTTTCTGCTTCTTTCTCATCATCAAGAATCGAATCAACCCTTTGCTTCTTTTTTATCTTGTTAGATTTTTGTATCAGAACAATTGACACTCTCATATCTCTCACTCTTCAGTTTCGAGTTTCATATTGTAATTTGATTTGACGTATTAAAATAGTATTAGTACTATATGATTATCCATTGTGTTCTAAAGATTGACTTATTGCATTGTTTATTAGATCTTCAGGGGTTGGCTGTATAATAATGGTTTTATTCATTTTCTCCAATAAAGGACAACATCCCATGGTTTAGTGGTTTTAATTATTACATTAGTCGTAGATTAAACTAATGGCACATAAGAAGAGTCTTTTGTTGAGCACATCAAACAGTACAAAAAGACCCACTTATTTTGCAGTAACAAGAAGAAAATCAAAGATTCAAGGGTGTGTCAATAACAACATTTTAGAGACTGTGAAAGAGTTTTTTTCACAGATTAACTAAAACACACAGAACAAATGTTTTTAGTCTTTATTGGATTGAGATCTCTTAAGGTGTCAGCAATGGATGTGCTCTTACGTTAGGCTTTTTCCAGTGGCGTGCGAAGATAGCCCACAAGAGATAGACAGCAAAAAGCAGGAAAAAGGCGAAGGTCACGGAGAGAAACAGGATTGGGTTTGGTGAGATAACCGCCATGGATAAGGCGTAAGAGAGGCAAAGTGATATCCCAATCCAAAAGAACCATATCGTAAACAGTACCCCAAGTGGCAAGAGACAGAAGGTGAAGAAGAGAGCGCAGCTGAAGCCTCCAGTGTTGGTAACCCAAAGAAGGATGAAATACATTTGCTTCATCACCACGGAACCGGCATCGCCGTCGTTGGACTGGTGTACACCTCCTGGAGGCTGGAGTGCAGTCTGGTAAGTGGTTGTCAGTATCAAAGTGCATACGATCAGGAACACGCCACGAGCTTCATCTGATGTGTTTGACCTGTGGCGTCTCAGGACCGTGGAGCAGTATGTCCACAAAGTGATTGGCGATTTAAGCCGATGAGACATCGCCTTGGAGGGTTTTATTCGCACAGAAGCTGCCTCTTTACACCCTGCTTTCACAGCATCTCGTTCCAAACCCATGTCCCTTCCACTTCCGGCTCTCAAGATATCAAGACATGTTAACCCTTGTCCGTTTACTTTGTTCTGCTCCACCAACCGACATTCTAGTAACAGTCTTACCGCCTACACAAACAAAAACATTTTCGGAAAGAATCTTAATATTTAGTTTAGTAAATCTTATTCTAAAAGCAAGAATCAAAGTAAATGCCTGATGGTCATTCTTATATGCTGCAAGGTGCAAGGCCGTGTTGTAGCTGAGATCCTTTAGATTCAGGACACTGATCTCGGTCGAGTTTCTTGGGACCATCCTCTGGATCCATCCCGTGAGGATTTGGAGAAGTTCAAATCTATCATTCATCACAGCAAGGTGAAGAGCGTTATGGCCATTCACGCTCGCATCTTGGATACACTCAGGGGAACTTTCGAGGCACTCTAGCACAAGATCGACTTCCCCTCTTGACACTAGTGAAAGGAACGGCGTGGTGCCGTTTCTCCCTTTAACGCGGACAAGGTCGTGGTCAAGAGAGATCATGGTGGAGACAAACTCTGTGTGATTCTTGTCCACAGCGAGATGCAATGGGCTGTACCCGCTTTTGTTTAGCTTTCTTGCAAAAGAAGGCTTGAGATTCAGCATCTCCATGGCAAATTGTAGGTTTCCGGAAGCTGCAGCTACGTGGAGGGGAGTGTTCACAAATGGCACCGCATCGATGTTTTCAAGTACATATGGATTCTCATCGATAAGAGCATACAATTCATCGGTACTTCCAGATTTAGCAGCCTGTTCAAGTCTCGGATCCATTGAAAGAGAGTTAGTTTTTTTTGGGAAGAAACTCTGTGAGCAAGACAGAGTTTATAGTCGATAAAGTTTGAGCAAGAGGACAAATAGAAGCAAAGAACAAGGTTCTTTCTTTCTTTTTTTGTGTGGGGAATTTTAATTTTTCTGCAGATGCTGGTTTCCCATTGTTACCCCACAATGATAGAAACTGTCGAGCTTTAGCGTTTTAGGAGGGAGTTTCAAACCCAAACTTTAAAATCATTGAATTAAAGTGAACCTTCACCCATAATGAGTTGACAAAGTAAAAAAAGGTGAATTCTCTTATTGATTGGTGATTTGAAGAAACTTAATTTAACCAAACCCATTCACAACTATAATGACACTCATTGAACATACCAAGATTTTAATACTTGGAAGTTCCAAGTTGGAACATTACATTCTATGTTGAAGGGTTACACATCCTATGCATTTTCAAAGCCCTCTCTTCTGCCTATAGTAAGTTGTATTAAACCTTTCAAAGGGCTCATGTGCCACCATCCGATGCTTCCTCGTAACCAAAGCTCCCAACAAGATGTAGATTGCAAACAACACGAAGATAGCGAAGTTCAGGGAGATGAAGAAGAGAGGGCCTGACGAGTTAACCGCCATTGCAAGTGCATAAGAAACGCACAGAGATGTCGCAATGAGAAGGAACCCTGACGTAAACGCACGTCTGAGCGGTAAGAGACAAAAGGTGTTGAACAGAGCCCAGCAGAAGCCCAAGGTGTTGGAAAACCAAAGAAGGATGAAGAACGTATGTTTCATCCCCACGGAACCCGCTTTCGCATCCTCGGATTGGTGTCCGCCTCCTGGAGGCTGGAGCGCGGTCTGGTAAGTTGCTGTTATTATCAAAGTGTATACAATCAGGAAGGCTCCACGAGCTTCTTCTGAAGTGTTAGACCTTAGGCGTTTCGTGATCATGGTGCAGTATGTCCAGAAACTGATTGGTGATTTTAAAAAATCAGACATTGCCCTGGATCTTGGCATGGAAGCCGCCTCTTTACACCGGCTTTTTAGAACAACCTGTTCCAAATCCAAGTCCCAGTCACCTGCGTTCTGTCCCTGATCTCTTAGGATATCAAGGAATGTTAGATCCTCACCATTTACTGTGTTTCGCTCCACCAACCGACACTCTAGTAGCAGTCGAACCGCCTACACAAAATAGATCATTCTATTAGGAATCTCATATTAAAAAGAGTCTTATTGTATAATGATCATACTACACTCGATCCACTGTCACTTAATTTTGATATGGAAGCTCATAAACTTCACGCTTCTACATCTGGTATAAGAAAAAACGAGATGGAGAAAATAAAGCATGCCTGATGGTCATTCTTATATGCTGCAAGGTGCAAGGCCGTGTTGTAGCTGAAATCCTTTTTATTCAGAGCACTGATCTCGATCGTGAAAGCATTTCTTTGACTCATTCTCTGGATCCATCCGGTGAGGACTTGGAGAACTTCAAATCTATCATTCATCACAGCAAGGTGAAGAGCGTTATGGCCATTAACATTCACATCTTGGATACATTCAGAGCAAGACATGAGACACTCTGCCACAAGATTTACGTCTCCTCGTAACACTAGGAAAAGGAACGGCGTGATGTTATTTCTCCCTTTTACGAGAGCAAGTTCGTGATCAAGCCTGAGCATCCAGGAGACATAGTCTCTTTGATCCTCGTCCACAGCGAGATGCAATGGACTGTACCCGCTTGTGTTCAGCTTTCGGGCAAAAGAGGGCTTAAGATTGAGCACCTCCATGGCAAATTGTATGTTCCCGGCAGCTGCAGCTACATGGAGGGGAGTGTTGACAAATGGCACAGCATCAATGTTGTCAAGTATGTACGGATTCTCATCAATCAGAGCATACAACTCGTCGGTGCTTCCAGATTCAGCAGCTTCTTGAAGTCTCGGATCCATAGAAAGAGAGTTTTAGGCAGAAACTCAGTGATCAAGACAAAGGTTTAAATTAAACGACAAAGTTGAAAATGAGGACACAAGAAGTAGGAAAGAATGATTTTTATGGTTCTAAGGTGGGTGGAATTTTCTTATTTGCAGATGTTGGTGCCTCGTTACCCAATTAAGATCATATACATTCTCAAAACAAAAGAAGTGTTGAGCTTTGGTGTTTTCAGGAGGGAGCTTCGAAGCAAGAACCAGTGAATAAGAGAACCTCTACAAGGAATGAGTGATAAAACAAAAGGTGGAACTTTTAAAAGTGAATGCACTAACATGTAAAAAATAATAAAGAAAGACCCAGGAAATAACATGTAAACGTATTGGTTTTCCTTTACCGATCAGTTCAAGGATGTCTTATTCCCACACGATGTTCATATATGAGAGAGAGAAAACTACTAAAGTAATCAAGGCAAAGTGTGGGATTCTAGTAAGTTTATTAGTTTAAATTTCAGGTTCTATTCTTCCTTGGACTGGGTTGAAGATTCTAGTAGATGTTTTAAGGAATCATTTTTTAACTTTAATACTGAATCAAATTTAATAGACAAAACTCACCGAGTTAAGGCTGGCTCTGAAGAGCGTGCATCCATTGGCATTTTCTCAATTATTCTCTTTCCAATAAATCATCCATACAAGAATAGTGATCCGCCGATGGATTTCTTATTGATTCGAATATTCTCTGGCCTTCTTCGAGTAATCCTGAACGGCTGCAAGCTGTCAAGACACCAGTGTAAGTCACAGGGTCTGGCTCGATGCCTTCTTCTTTCATCCTTGAGAATAAATTCAGCGTTTCAGCTCCGTCTCCATTAGCTGCAAAAGCTGAGATTAACGTATTATAAGAGACAACATCTCTTTCATCCATTTCCTCCAAGACCCGTTTTGCTTCCCTCAGGTTTCCACATCTTGCATACATGAAGACCAAAGACCTGTGTCCCGAGACGCTAAGCTTGATCTGGTTCTGAGAAATGTAATTCACAATCCAATCACCTGATTCTAGATCATCCAAATGTCCGCAAGCCGAGAGAGCACTGATCATCGTCACTGCATCCGGTTTCGCATCTCCAGAACCAATCATCTCTCTGAAAAACTCAATGGCTAGTGTAGGTTGTCCGTTATGAGCAAACCCAGCTATCATCGAGTTCCAAGAAACGACATTCCGCTCAGGCATTGTATCAAAAAGCTCCCTAGCCGAACACAAATCTCCGGTTCTGATATATCCAGAGATCATAGCATTCCAAGTGACAAGACTCCTCTGCATACCTAGCTCGTTGAAAATTCTCCTAGCGGAGAGAATATCTCTGCACTTGGCAAACATATCAAGCAACGCCGTCTTCACAAAGCAATTCAAACGGACTCTCTGCTCATCGATCAGCTTTACTAGTGAGTGAGCGAGGGAAAGATCAGCACGGGAAGAACAAGCGGAGATAACAATGACCCATGTAGTCTCATTTGGCCTAACTCCAAGTCTCATCATATCGCTAAACAATCTCAGAGTTTCCTCTGTCAACCCGTTCTGGGCATAACCTGAAAGCATAGCATTCCAAGAGACAATGCTCTTCTCCGGCATCAGATCAAAATACCTCCTCCCATTTTCCAGATCCTTGAGCTTCGCAAATCCAGTAACCATTACAGTCCAAGAAACCACATCAATTTCATTCTCTGGCATCATATCAAACAACTTACAAGCTTCCTCCTTGTTTCCCCATTTCCAATACCCAGATATCATCACATTCCAATCAGAGCTCGTTCTCTGAGTAATTTGATCGAACAGTTTGCGTGCATTCTCCACTGACTCGTGCTTTGCATACATATCCATTATCACGCTCCGCACATAAGGGTCCCTAATAAATCCCAATTTCTCTACATGAGCATGAAACAACACACCGAGTTTTCCAGCCGATTTTATCACCACAGGGAAAGAGAAAGCGTCGGGCATAATCCCGCAACGCGACCTTTGCGCGTAGAGACGAAGAGCATCGTTCGCCATATCCATCTGCGAAAAGTATCTAAACATCAAATTGACGACGAAGACATTGGGGAATGCCACTGAACCGAAAACGAGCCGCGCGTAGTAAGGCGGCGCACGGAGGCGCGTGCATGAGCTGAGGAGACGCGAAGCCCAGTAGCTTTGTCGATGGAGGGAGTTGAAAACGATGAGATGAGCATGGATTTGGTTTAGCTGAGGGAATGTTAGAGCTTGTGAAGCTATGGCGGCAAAAGACGCAGTGATCTCTCGAGACATATATTCTTCAACGTTTTCGAATTCAGGGGGAAGAATTTTTAAACGTTGAACGGTTACATTATTGTCTCCACTTGATATAAGTGAAGTGAGTTGGGTCCTGAAAGCTCGTTTAGGCCCATTGGTTGCACAAAAGGCCCATCTTCTCTAACATCTGATTTTCTTTTCAAATCTTTTAAGGAAAAGAGAAATAATTAGTTATGCAAGCTACTTCTTCATTTCTTTGCTCTTACACTATCATCGTATTCAATGAAGAAGACCTTTTATCTTTAAGTAGACAATATAATCTGATAGAGGATGTAATGGAACTTTCAAGATTTTCTACAATTGAATATTTTAGTGTGAATTATGATCTAGTGTATCAGCATTAAGCATTGATGAATTGGGGTAATCACTAAAAACAAAACTTACGGACTCTCCTTCTAAGTTCTAATTACAAAAAAAATGGGAATAAGGTCGTCGACATGTTATATTATCCAAAATAACATTGAGACAAATGTTTACTAGTCCATTTATATGAGTAATAAATATTAATTTGAGGCTGAGTGCTATAAAAAAAACTCGGAAAAGGCGACAAAATAGTGGCATGTGCAGCATTTCACCGTTAATTTGTTTGTTGCATATCTGAATGATTACAATGCATTATTGAAAGAGAAACACAAAACAAGCAGACATGAGATTGTTCGTATGCACCTAAAATACATATTAACGCAATCGTAGAGAACAAAATCATTTGTTCGACATTTCAAACGGACCAAACAATAAAAACAGGTAAGGCCCGAGATCTAAAGAGCGTAGAGACATTTGTCAAGGCAAAGATCATGTTCTATGTTTTTTTGTTTATAAAACGCAACTAAGATGTTAGATGTATATGTGGTTTTACGATCAGGCTAAAGTGATTTATGTTTCGTACAATTACAACATATCTTTATCTAAAAGTATTAATAATTGGTCTCACATCGATAGACATGTAAATGTCAGAAATCTGAAAACACGTATAGTATTTGTTGACAAAATTAGACAATGTTTTGTTGATCAGTAAAGACCACGTCACGTTGCTAGAACAAATATTGGCCTTTAAAAGTAGATAATCATTTTCGGTACTATTCTATTCTTTCCCATTTTGAAATGAGAAAATTTTAAAGATATTTTCGATTGTCTTCTTGATATTTGAATGGGCTGAATAAACATTAATAGAAATTTCTTTTTTGTTAAGGGGTTTACATTAATAGAAATATTATACTATAAAAAAATGAACAGAGTTTATAACAGCTGATTTAGTTTTAATCAACCTACGTTATCATCATCGATTATAAACATTTATATATTTGATCCCGTGAAATTTGATAAAACAAGTAATTTTTTAGCTAAACATTTTTTTTAACAAAAGTTTAATTTTTTTGAGTTAAACATACCCCAAAAAAAGAAGTAATAGTGGATAAAATATTTGAAAAATGGAGCAAAGGGTCAACAAAACAGAAAGACAGAGAAGAAGCGTGAGAGGAGTGAGTGAGTGAGTGAGGATCGGATCTGACAAGCGCCCAGAAAAGGAGAATCCCGAGCGTCACCGCTCCTTCCGACCCAGTTTTCACTTTTCACATTTCTTTTCGCGTCCTTCTTCTTTTCTCCTTTATTTAATTTCAATAATATTTAAAAAGCAAAAAAAAAGAATCATGACCGTGATTTTTTTGAATTTCTCAACAATCCCTTTCTCCATATCTCTTCATTAACTCGCTTTCACTCTCATTGCTTCAGTTGCTTAAAGAGAGAGAGATTCGTTCTCTTCTATCAAAATCTTTGTTTTTGTAACGCCCGTGAAATTCCCGGCGTAATTGTGCTATATCCACAGAGAAGAGTAGACTAAGATTCCTTCAGTATCTTCTATATCTTCGTCGTTTTTGAGGTTTTCGATCGCAATGCGTCTGAAACCCCGAGGTCAAGAGTAGGAAGAAGACGAACACTAGTTCCTACCTGTCGGGGAAAATAATGTCGGGTCTAAGGATTTCGGATCCGAGCAAATTGCATCTGAAGAGGGAGCTTACTCAAATCAGGAAAGTTGCCAAGGGTTTACGCGATCCGGGAACCACTTCCTCGTGGAAGTCCCCTCTTACTTCATCGAGATCCGTCGCGGAGACGGTGGCGGAGCTGCCGGCGAGCAAGAGCGTCGACATTCTCGGCAACAATCAGCTGGATTCACAGTTGTCGAGTAGAGGCGTTGGGAACGGGAAGGAGAAGGAGAAGAAGGTGTTTCTGTGCAATTGGAAGACTCACAGAACTTCAAGCGACAAGAGTGGGTTTTCCAGGAACAGTGAGGGTGAAGATGGGACTTCGTGGATCCAAGGTAGCGTCAATGACGACGACGATGATGTGAGTGATGCGAGGAACGGTGGAGATTCGTTTCTTGGGGAAACCCGATCAGCTATTTTCAGGTGCAGAGACACGAATCTAGCGTCGCCGGGATTCTCGAAGATCAGAAAGAGCGGTTTTAGCAAGAAGAAGAGTAAGAGACTGGAGTTCTTGTCTCGGTATCATCAACCTAAACAAGCTATTCCCGGCGGAAGAAACTCTGCGAAATTCAGGAAGTTTCCAAGCAACCTTCACGCTGCATCAGGTTTAAGTGTAGTGAGAGATGAGTCTGGTGATCTATCTGACGAAACAGAGGAATTTAGCAACTCTGAAAATCGCCTGAAGATCGCTAAAGCAGCATCTCCTTTGCTTTTGAAACTCAAGCACAAGCACTGGTCACGCTCTTCATCAAAGTTTTTGAGAGCTACTGGTAAGAGAGAGGATTCTTCTCATACCTGTAACAGCACACCTGCATTGTCGACTAGCTCATACAGTATGTATGCTATACGTAATCCAAGCACTGCTGGATCTTGGGATGATGATGATGGTGATGATGATGAGTTAGATGATGATAACTTGGACTTTACAGGGAGGCAAGGCTGTGGGATTCCTTTTTACTGGACCAAGAGGAATCTGAAACATAGAGGTGGATGCAGGAGCTGCTGCTCGCCTTCGTTTTCTGATACTCTTAGGAAAACGGGAAGTAGCATTCTGTGTGGGAGTCAATCGGTGTATCGTAGGCATAGACATCCCTCAGGGAGATATAACAGTAAACAGAAACTCGCTTCGAGAAGTGCATTAGGTGTTTTGCCTCTGCTTAAATACGGTGGTGACAGTAGAGGAGGGTCGTCTATAGGGATTGTGTGTAGTGACGATGATCCTTCCACTGATCTCGGAGAGCTTGATTTGGAGGCTCGAAGTAGATTAGATGGGAGGAGATGGTCTACGAGTTGTACGAGCCTGGTTGGTTTGGAAACTGTAGATGGAGAAGAGGAAGAAGAAGAAGAAGAAGGAAGTACACCGGAAAATATCCAGAGCTTGAGCAAGAAGTACAAGCCAATGTTCTTTGATGAACTCATTGGGCAGAGTATTGTTGTTCAATCTCTAATGAACGCTGTGAAAAAGGATAAGATCGCTCATGTTTATCTTTTCCAAGGTCCTAGAGGAACTGGGAGGACATCTGCTGCGAGAATTTTCTCGGCCGCCCTGAACTGTGATGTGGCCACTGAGGAAATGAAACCTTGCGGGTACTGCAAAGAATGCAGTGGTTTCATGTTGGGGAAAAGTAGGGACTTGTTGGAGCTTGATGCTGCTAAGAAGAACGGAGCTGAGAAAGTTAGGTACCTTTTGAGAAAGCTGCTGACTTTGGCTCCACAGAGTTCGCCGAGATACAAGGTTTTTGTGGTAGACGAGTGTCACTTGTTGCCATCTAAGACTTGGCTATCTTTACTCAAGTTTCTTGAGAACCCTCTGCAGAAAGTCGTATTCATATGCATAACGACTGATCTTGGCAATGTTCCTCGGACCATTCAGTCAAGGTGCCAGAAGTACCTCTTCAACAAACTCAGAGATGGTGACATTGTTGTGAGACTGAGGAAAATTGCTTCAGATGAAAACCTCGATGTGGAATCTCAGGCTTTGAACCTGATCGCTTTGAATGCTGATGGCTCGCTTCGAGATGCTGAGACCATGTTGGATCAGCTGAGTTTGATGGGAAAACGAATCACCGTGGGTCTTGTAAATGAGCTAGTAAGTTTTTTGGTGTTTGTTCTATGTTTCCTTTCCTTTTGCATTGAGTAACATTAGACGAATCAGTAATGTAACATGTGACTGCTGGTGTTTGTGCAGGTAGGTGTTGTTTCAGATGATAAGTTGCTTGAGCTCTTGGAACTAGCATTGTCTTCTGACACAGCAGAGACCGTGAAGAAAGCTAGAGAGTTACTTGACTTAGGAGCTGACCCAATAGCCATGATGTCTCAACTGGCCAGTCTTATCATGGATATCATCGCTGGAGCGTACAAGGCCTTGGACGAAAAATACAGCGACGCCTTCCTTGATGGACGGAACTGTGAGTTTCTGGAGCTTTAAAGTCATTGGTTCTACTAATCTTGAATGAAACTGCAAAATAATTCAAATGCAAAAGCTCCTTTTTAGGTTCTCTTGCTCTAAAATGTTTTTATGGCTTATTGTCTGCGAGTTTCTCTTGACTGCTTCTCTTTGGCCAATCTTGTTCTTCTTTTTCTGTAGTGAGTGAAGCGGATATGGAGAGGCTAAAGCATGCTTTGAAGATTCTTTCTGAGGCTGAGAAGCAGCTTAGAGTTACTACTGATCGTTCAACATGGTTCATAGCTACCTTGCTGCAGCTTGGTTTGATGCCTTCTCCCGGAACCACACACACCGGTAGCAGTAGAAGGCAAGGCTCTAGAGCAACTGAAGAAACCCAGTCAAGCATTTCAAGAGAAGTTATTGCTTACAAACAGAGATCAGCCCTTCAATGTAGTACCTCAGTGTCCCCAGCTTCCATGAGAAGAGGCGGAAACACCGTTCATGAAGTGAAATCGTCAGACTCATCCCGCGAACTTTTAGAGAATGACGCTTCCATTTCATCGGATGGCGATACAACTGCAAGCACCATGACGCTTACTTGCAGAAATTCAGAGAAACTGAATGATATCTGGATGAAGTGTATAGATAGGTGCCATTCAAAGACATTGAAGCAGCTGCTGTATTCTCATGGGAAGCTATTATCTATCAGTGAAGTTGAAGGTAAGCGTAAAACTTCTCTTAATCACTTTACATTTGTTGAAGTTCAAGCAATTGAAATACTAAAGTAGGATGCTGTTTGCAGGTATTCTAGTTGCTTATATTGCATTTGGAGAAAGAGAGATCAAACTGAGAGCAGAGAGGTTCGTAAGCAGTATCACAAACTCGATTGAGACTGTACTACGGAGAAACGTAGAGGTGAAGATGATCCTCTTGTCTGAAACCGAGTTACTCAACTCCAAGCAGACAAGACAAACAGCAGTGGCTACTAGTTCAGATACTGAAAGTGGGCATGAGATTCCAATGAAAAGGATTGAAACGATCATCCAAGAACAGAGATTAGAAACTGAGTGGTTACAGAGGACTCCTGGTTCGCAAGGCCGGTTAATACCGGAAAGGAATCAAGTTTTACCTCAAGAAGACATCAATCATCATCACCAACCCAACAATGGAGTTAAAGTTTTGAAGATCCGTGAAATGGGTGAGCTTCAGGAGAATCAGACCGGTAAAAGAATGGAGCACTGTCCTGTTTCCCCGAGTTTACTCCACGATAGCAACTTCACAAACAACAAAGACAATCTGTAAGTAATCTTGATTCAGTAAAAGAAACACCGATACACATTTTCATAACAAACAACTTTTTTGTTTGGTTTGTGTAGAGGATATGAATCAGGATCAGGGAGAGGAGTTTGCAGTCTACTTTTCTGTTGGAACACACAAAAAACTCCAAGAAGAAGCAAGGTGAGTTCATCGAGGAAATGTCACTGTAATTAATGGAAAAAAAAAAAACATTTTTCCATTTTTAACGTTTTGGATCACATGAATGTAGATCAAAGGGACTTCCGTGCGATCACGAAGAAGTCGAAAGAGAAGATTCTCGTTATTCAGTGGATGTGCTAAAAAGTAAGAAAGGTTACCCATAGAAGAAGAAAAAACATTCAAATGCCAAGAAACTCTTCTCACTTCTCGAAGTTAGATTGTTCAGAAAAGTCACCGTAGTTTAATTTTTTACTGAATTTACTTTACTTTTTAATGAAGAAAATAGGGAAGTTACAGTAATTAAATGGTAAATTTGAATTTGATAGCAAATAATGATAGAGAAGATATGTAATTTTTTAAGAGTACTCAAATTTGATGCTACTGAATATGCTAAAAACAAATTTCTCTTTATTGCTCTTAGTTGTACCATCCATTACTGGTAATGTATTGGTTCAAAACAATTATGAGATATATTTTGTAATAAATTATTGCACTCGTGACTTTGTGGTTAATTTTGAAAATAAAACGTAAAATATTATTTTTACTGCAGGATTACATTTTGTTTATTACTGTTAATTACAAAAAAAGTACGAAATTTAAAGCCCAATATTTAAAATAAAGCCCATATAGTGTAGAAGCCCATAATTTGTCATAAAAAAAAGATGTCGAAGAGCGTACGGTCGCAGAAGATTAATTGAACACCTGAGAAAATGACGAAGCCTTTGGGTACTACCGGCGAATTTTTCCGGCGAAGAGATGAATGGAGGAAGCATCCGATGCTTTCGAACCAAATGAGACACGCTCTCCCCGGGCTTGGAATCGGCGTCGCCGCCTTCTGTGTCTACCTCGTCGGTGAGCAGATCTACAGCAAAGCGTTGGTTCCTTCAAAATCATCTCACCAACACCAGAAACAGCCTGCTCCGTCTCACTGAATAGCATCGATCTTCCTCGATCAGGTAAAACCTGATTTCTCTGCTAATCTTGTTGAATATTGAAGGGTACCAAACCAAATTACGTGTTGCTTAACTCGTTTTAGCCTGGAAACGTTATGAAATGTTTTTGTAAAGTAATCCTCTCTTCTTCTTTTTTTTCCATTGGCTATCTCTAAGATTTGGCATAGTTAACATCAGCTTACTTTAGTCAATTTGTCTTGAATCTTGATCATTATATATTTGTCTTACTTTGTTCTTGCATCACTAAAGTGGAGATGAAAAGAGCATTTAAAATGATAGCAAATGTTGAGCAAGTTCATATTTTTGAGGAAATTTTAGAAAATGTTGGTTTCAGGGAACAACATTTGCAATATGTTCAATCTTACCCCAAGTTCAGTGCTCTCTTCAAACGTGTCTCTTTCTTTCGAATGTGGCCTATAGATGTTAGAAAATGTAGGTTTCAGGTAATAGAATTTGCAATGTGCTCCTACATGCGTGACTGCGTCCTTTGTGTTGGCTTGTATAAACAAAAAGCTGAATGAAAATCTAAACTAACCCATAGGAGTTAAGGTTGAGTAGATAGTCAGAACAGTTCAAAATATCTATAAATTTATCATTTTTTGCTGGCAAGAGCACAGGCAATTGCTGCCTAAAGAGTAGTCAGTCGGTTTTCTGGTGTGTTATATGCGATCCATCGCCTCTGCTTCTGTTCTAAAGTGTAATCTGTATCAGATCTCTTACACTTGAAACTTGTTGTCTGATTGCAGATGCTTGAAACAGTGTGGCACAAGATGAACTCAAGGCTTCTTCTCGGTTACTAGCTTTCTTGGTTTCTCTTAATAATCTGCTTGAATTGGTCACAAAGAATTTGGTTTCTCTGTTGAATTATTTTAAAGCTTCTCTTTGTATCCAACAAAATTATGTTTCCTTTACGACTGACATTGAAAATTGCCTATCCATATTTGATTGTCTTTCCAAGTAGATACTCAGCTAAGACTGCGTCGTTTTGGCAGTAGAGAATCCTAACTGGGCTTGGACGTGAAATAATGGGCCTAGAATGTTTAGCAATGCTTCGAGTCGGATATTAAAGGGATGTTTGTGAAATATTTATGAGAGAAATGATCCGCATCTTTTGGAAAATAGTATTTCAAGTAAAGTGAGTGATGGATATGTCGTTGCAGTATAGTCAGAAACTAATATACAATTATTTTCGATTATTATAATGCTTTAACTTTTATCCTTTAGTTTAGAAAATTATATATATTAAGGTACGGTTTGTATTTTCTTACACGCTACGTCCATTTCATCTGCCATATAACTGTACGTTGGGAATATATATTAATTTACAAATAGAAAAGTGAATCAAACATGCAATAATACATGTTTGAGGAGAAATCAGATGTCAGCAAACTGATTGCACGTATAACCCATAATAGTGTTAAAAAAATCCCGAACTCGTGCACTTGCTTTGTGGGAAAGTTTGTCGATAATAAGGGAAAATGATTTTCTTGAAGAAAAACATTAACCAGAAAAATTCTCAGACTGTTTTTCTTTTCTGTGAAAGTTTTCATATACTAGAAAGGTTCCAAAACAAAAAAAAATATTATACTGATTTCGTGCTGTGCTCTTTGGTATTTTAAAAATGAAACAAAGAAGAAAAAATAACAACAAAAGTATTGTTATCCTTTTTTATGCATTAGATCTTAAAATATGTCATTTCTGTTTTTTTCAAGATAATAATCCCTTTTTCAAATAAAAGTTTTGTTTTAAAAAGATGAAGATTCTTTGTAAATTCGAATGGAACTGCGTTTGATGGGTACGTAATTTGGAATTAAGAACAAAGACGATAAAAAAGGAAAATTCTTTGGGTTTTTAGTCTTTTAGAGAACCAATATTTCCTTCGTGTAAAAAAAAAAAAAAAAGATAACCAAAATATTCCTCCACTATATTAAATAAGACATGAACTATTTTCCGAGTTTCTGAATTAGATTATTTACAGCAAATGGGCGAAGAGCTGGTCCATGGATTGGTCCCCAGTTCGTCTGTTGCACCGTTTCTAGTATACATAATTAAATGTGTGCTTTTTATGAATTTGTATTAATAAAATATACACATATGACAATAATACGAATATAGATTCGCGCTTATTAACATAATTGTATGTATTGTAGTCTGTAGACCAACTGACCAAGCAATTAAGGCATATAACTCTAGGTTTTTATATCCATTATTATCTGTATATAATGATAAATTACTGATTGGATATATTAAGCTGATTACTAGCTGTTTTAGATCAAATACGCCGATTAATTTATAGATCTTTTAAAATATGTCTTATGATTAAGTGTAAAAAGCAAAAAAACAAAGGAAAACTAAAATGTTATTTGCGAATGAAGGAAAATAGATAACTGTGGCATATATAAACTGAACTTTAACTAAATTTGCAAGGAAAAAGCAGGGAATGTCAAGATTCAAAGCAAGGTTACTTTAAAACAATTCTATATATATATTCAATTTTTCAAGATAAAATCATGATATACAAGGTGCTGGACCTGGTCATGACTGCAAGACACATGTTACATGTATATATATGTGTGTGTGATAAATATACTAGCAGAAAACAATATCCCCGAAAATATATGCAACGCTTGGAAATCAATAAATCATGTATTAATCGTATATTAATTTAAAAATGGAAAATATGATAATGATCTTGTATTAATTTATATAGTTTTCAGGAAATGATGTGGTGAAAATCACCATTTTCTTATGGAAACTCTTTCTTGTAGGAGTAATTTTTTTATATATAACTTGACTTTATAAATCTGAAGTCATATAGAAATGCTATATAAGGGTCAATTTTAATTTTGAAAAAAATATATGAGAAAGTTGCATATATAGGTTTTCAATTTCATCGGATAGAAAAAAAGTTTCAAAGTTCATAACTTTCCGTATACCGTTTAGTTATAGGTGAATTCCCAAAAAACTGATTACTCTTTCTGTTTCAAAATAAGTATTATTTTGACATTTTTCACATAAATTAAGAAAATGATTAAAAATTCTGTTTTGCTCTTTGTTCACACATAAAATAACATTCTTTTTCTAATTAAAACAATAAAATTCAAATGTTAAAACTGAATATTTATTTAAAATTATGCATTAAAAATATAAAATAACATTTTTTATGAAACAAAAAAATAGAATAACACTTATTTTAAAACGGAAGGAGTAAAATTTAACTAAACATGAATTTACCTTTCATTGGATTGAAGTGGTGTGGGGCTTTTGAATCTCATGCCAAAAGGAATTAAAAGAATAAAGTAAGTTTAGAAAACAAAGAAAAATAAAGAGACAGAATGTTCCCAACGGCTGGATTTTTTATGCCTAATAATGTCGAATTTTTATAAATATAATCTTATTATATATAGTGTATAAAATCTAAACCATGTAAAATGCCTCGAAATTGTGTATATAAATAAATTAAAATAGAAATTCAATAGTGTATCTGAAAACAAATAAGAACCCAATTCTTATAACTGCTGTAAAACCTGGAAATATCCCATTGTAAATGAAGTTATATCATGAAAATAATATATAATCAGATATGATGCAGATTTAACGACAAATACTAAAACATAATTAACTGCTTGTAAATCAGTTACAAATTTGTAAAATATGAAACATTATAGATCAATGATGACAAATATATCACAAAATTTAGCTAGAATATTTATTATAAAATCATAATTAAAGTATAACAAATTTTTTAGCTGTCAACGAAAATATAAAATTAATCTTTATAATCTACTGAATCTCGGCATCTCCAAATATATATTTACTTTTTTATTTAATTTTATATATTGGAATCAGTTTAAAACGAAAATATAAACTAATCTTTATAATCTACTAAATTTCGGGTCTTTTGTCACTCAATTCTTGCATTTGCTAGCTGTCATTAACATTTATCTCTTTTATGTGTTTAAAATTCACTATTGTATGTCGTGGGAGAAGTTTTGTAACTGAATTCACAGGTCGACTGAAGAATATACTCGTAGAAAGTGATATAATTATATGAAATATAGTGACATACATAAAATGGATAAAATGTGTTTCCAGACTTTGAAATTAATCCAAATGGTGTGTTAGGAAAGCAAGGAACACATGCAAGAATTGAGGAAGAGTATGAGTAAATTGTGAAATTTAAGATTCGTTTTTCTGTTGCTTTTAAGTTAAATGCTTGTTGCCACATATATATAATGATGAAATTTAAGAAAAAGAAAAAAATTGTATTGCAAAAAATGGAATACGTAAAAATATATTGAATGTTTTCATATCTTCGTTTTATATGCAAAATGCAAACTAAATGATATATATAAAAAGTCATATAATCATCAACTAATGTATGGAATCAAGAAATTTAACAGTTAAATTTAATACCTTTATAATCTTATAAAAATATAGCAAATGATATTGTTATCATAATTTTATTATTATAATCAATCCTAAAATTAACTCATTATTATTTGTCAAAGTATGATTTGAATCTTTATTTTGATTAGCTTCATAAAAGGAAATAAGCTTTAATTGACCAATATGAATAACTAAAAAGAAATAACCAACTCATTTGCACGCTTGTCACTGAAAAAATAAAATTATGGTTTATTTGTTCACTGTGACTTCAAAAGAGAAAGAAAAATCGAGAGGGGTTTAAATTCTACTTTAATAAAGTATTAAGTGCTCAGATGTATTATTAGTAAAATATAAATAGGTAATTTATAATATAATGCAAATAATAATAAATCAATATAGTATAGTATATATAATGTCTTCAGTTATTTTGAAGCACTTACAAAAATTTAAATTGTCCTAACAAAGTAAAAATACATTTTATAATCTTGTGTTTTACTTTGATAATAGGAAAAAAAGGTACAAATAAATAAGCAGGAGACAGATATATAAGATATATAAAAAATATAGAAAATATATACAAAAGTGTGACTCCATAAGTATAAAAGGGGAACGAGTAAATACGAACATCTTGAAAATTGTGAGCAGTTTTGGACCATCGACCTAACGTCATTTATTTTTGTGGACCCTTTTTATTTTGTTACAATAAAAAAAATATACTGTTAGAAGTTAAAACTATTCCAAGTTGTTTTTTTTTTTTTTATAAAAAGGGCATACTATTCCAAGTTTTGAATTCAGCCTTTGTATGCCAGACCGAGTGATCCTCAACCGAAAAAATTTAGAGTTTAGACATTAGCTATTCGTAATTTAGAAAAAAGGTTGAGAAAATATACGGACGATAAAAAGAAAAGGGGGTATATAAAAATAAAAGATAAAGTATCTTAAAAATGTGATCTGATATAGTAAAGAATAAAAACCATACGGATATATATAAATATCAAAATGATTGATTCAGCGATATGTTAAAAATTTATGTTCATTAAACGAATGTAATTTTAAATTGAAGTAGCTGTTGCATGATTACTACTGCTAAGAGCAGTAAGTCTGAAATGGTAGGCAAGATTTTCCATTTTACCACGACTTCCTATGTTTAGTCAAACGAAACGAACATTTCGATATTTTGGCCATGCTTCCTAATTTACTGCGAGGGTATATAATTATAATTAGTGGTAAGTATACTGTAATTCTTTTTTTACATCACTACTGCAATTTCATAAATATTTATTTGGTTCAGTGGTTGGATATATGATTGTAATCTCCAACTATATAAAAGATCACAGAAATATATTTACAAATTAGGAAGAACACTAATAACTTGTTTGTCATGTGAATTGAATAGTTTACTATGGTTCGATATGTGGTGTATGTTGATTTGAATAGTTCACCGTAGTCTCGAACTTCGTGCGAATGTGTGAAACATCACATATCGTCATTTAGATAAAAAAGCATTTGTGTATATTTTAAGAAAACTTATCAAATATAATATACCATCCAATAACAGTACTTTCTCACTGAGTAAAAAAAAAATTCAAGTTAGTATATACTAAATCCAATAAATTTTTAAAGAAAATCATATTTTTTTTTCGATCAACAGAGAATAGATTTGTATAATAAATTCGCGAAAATATTTGTAGGGCCATAATTAATAGTAACTTCTGATTAGTTATATAATTCACATGCATGACATGACAACCTCGAGAGTCCAAAGTCTTATTATTGGCAAAAAGTCCAATTTAATTTATTTTCAACGATGAAATAATCAATATTCTTTTGCAAAAAAATAGAAGAATTATCTATGTGATTTTCCGTAAATATAACGTGTAATTAAATATATATATTTCCCATTAACGATTGTTGAGTACTGACTATACAAGTCACTATCGAAAAATTATATACAATCACAATTTATTTATCTGTTGGTTACTAATTATTTATAAAGTTTTTTTTTAGTTCAAAAAAAAACTTTTTTTAAAAACAATTTCATTTATTCATGAAAGATAACTTATTCGATTTATTTACTTTTATGCTTGTCTCACTGCTTCAGTACTCTCCCCACCACTCTCTGACACATTTTATCTCTCTAAAAATTTGTGTAAATTTGATGTCTGATAGTGCAAGCAAAGCAATCACCCATGACCTTTAATTTTCTTCGTTCCTCCCGTTCTCTGGATAGTATTCATTTTGGGTTATTTGATTCTTTATCATACATAAAAGTTATAGTTATAGTTGTCTTATTGTTAAACATATACTGTATTTAATTTATTTGAAATAATTCGGTTGATTTTATTTATTTGTGTTATTACTTATTTGTTTAATACTAACAAAACTGACATAATTAAATGCTGTTGTTTTCTATTTGTCCGTAGAAAAAGAATTGGAGGGAATGAGAGAGAGAGAGTGAAATGTTGATAAAATCTACTTTTGGTTCTCTCTCTCTTGCTTTATTAGACTTTAGGCTTTCGCTACTAATACCCTAAGCCCTGTTAGTTTAAAGACATTGCCTTCACATCCAAAACCCAAATGCAAATCTTTGTCTCATCTCTTCCTTCAAAGTCATTCATTACAAAACCCTAACTATCTAATCTTCTCTGCCTCTCTTCAGCGTTTCTAGCCAGCATCATTTTAAGATCAAAGTCTACTGCTTTTAATTGTGAGGGTATGTGTTCTTCACTTCAATTTTATTTCATAGCCAGTCTTAACTTTTCTCTCCCTCTCTGTTTATTTTATCATCAAATTTTGGGTATAAAAGGAGACTGATAATCAAAGAACAGTTGTTTTTACGAAGCATTTCTTATTTTAATTGATCTCCATAAATCTCGCTTACATTGAAGTAGAAGACTTCTTTTGAAGTGCGTTTGTCAGCTTTTATAATGAGCAGGCTTGCAATAAGAATTTTTTTCTTTTCCCCTTTATTAATTTCCCTTTTTTTCTTTGAGGAGGGGTATTCTTTCGTTTTGTCCTCTAATTAATTTATAGGATTTCTAAAACTTTGGGTTCTTTTTCAGTAAAATCATTTAAAAATGGTTTCCGTGAGTTGTTTCTAAAAAAGTGAACATTTTCCAAGAAAACTCCTTCAGATTCTTAATCAAGAAAGTATCCACCTTTAATAATCATTTTGCTCACAGTTAGTATTAATTATTCTCTCCAATTGTTTTGTTTTCAGCGTAGCTAGTCTCTTTGTCCCCAAACCAAGAAACAATTTGCAACAAAAGAAAGGTTTTTTGTAGAAGACCCAAGATGGAAATTGCAAGTCAAGAACAAGATCATGACATGCCCATCCCACTAAACACTACATTTGTTGGTGGTAGTGGTGGTGGTCATGGTCACATGATCCATCATCATCATGATCATCATGCCGCTAATTCTGCTCCTCCAACTCACAACATTACTACTCAACCACCACAAATGCCGTTACATGGTAATGGTCATGGCAACAATCATGATCATCAACATCATCATCAAGATCCTCATCATGTGGGTTACAACGCCATCATCAAGAAGCCTATGATAAAGTACAAGGACTGTCTCAAGAACCATGCAGCAGCTATGGGAGGCAATGCCACTGATGGTTGTGGAGAGTTTATGCCAAGTGGTGAAGATGGCTCCATTGAAGCTCTCACTTGCTCAGCTTGCAATTGCCACAGAAACTTCCATAGAAAAGAAGTTGAAGGAGAAACCACCGCCACCGCCATTTCCTCTTACCACCAAACGCCTCCACCGCGAAAACTCATGCTCAACCACCATAATATCAGATCAGCCATGCCTCACCAAATGATCATGCCAATCGGAGTTTCTAACTACCGGTATATGCATAACTCGGAGTCCGACGACTTTATGGAGGAAGACGGGGTAACAACCGCGTCTAGACCGCTACCGCACCCGCCATACAACCAGAAGAAGAGGTTTAGGACGAAGTTCACGCCGGAACAGAAAGAGAAGATGCTGAGTTTTGCTCAGAAAGTTGGGTGGAAGATACAAAGGCAGGAAGATTGTGTCGTTCAAAGATTCTGCGAAGAGATTGGAGTGAAGAGAAGAGTCCTCAAGGTTTGGATGCACAACAACAAACTCCATTTCTCCAAGAACAACAACATCAACAACATTAACCTTGAAGACAACGATAACGACAGGATCAAAAATCTTAACAATGCTGATCTGTCTGGTAATAACGACATCACGAAGATCGTGTCATGATTTAATATTAATTACGTTGTTTTTTTTTATGATTTGATTATGATTAGTCATCGTTATGTTAGTACTAGGGTTCTAATGTTATTTTCTAGTTTGTGTGGTTATATTTATATATAAACTCGGTTTGCTATCTGATTAGTGCCATGGATTATATATACAATACTGTATTTTCTTTTTCTGGTCTATCAGTGTCTTTCCTTTTCCTTTTGGAAGTTATATATATTAAACTTGTTGTAATAAATGTATGACCAGTCGTATTTTTTCTTCTTCTTCTTTTGGGTATGTAAGAAAAGCTACATTTGGTTATATCATTTTGAATCATTAGACTTTCCGCAGTTCGTGATCATTGTGTTCGCAAAGTACGTATATAACAAACTACATGACTTCTGAAACCGGTATAAATTTCAAAAATGGATACTATATTTATGGCGAACCACAACTCTTTTGCGGTTGTAAATTGTAATCAAATAGTTTTCTTCATGCCTTGGATAAAAAAATTGAATTATCTACTTAGAACTATAACTTGAGTACTTGACTAGTTCGAAGTAGACTATAACAAATAAAAGGTTTTTTTCAACTACTTGAGTAGCGTTTATAAAGAAGATCTTAGAAATCTTTTTGTTTGTTTGTAATTTAAAAACCAAATCTATATTATTATCAGAAATAAAAGTCAGAGTTTCACGGTGACTAAATGATTCGTCTTCTGGCCTGGACATATGGTTTTTATTTTGCTCTTAAACATACAATAAATTAGAGAAAGAACTAGACTAATAGTTAGTTTAATTTCTACTAATAGAGCGCTGAAGAGTGTAGTCGCGAGTTGTAAGTCACGTCCTCTTGTGTGTGACGTATTAAGGTTGAGTAAATATGCAGTTGGTGTCACAAGCGATCACACATTTATTAACTATCTTCTGTATTACGTACGTTCAATAACTATTTCCACTTTATAGGTATATCATAATTAGTGTAATGCGCTATTATATATTAAAAAAAAAGAATTTGTCGTTAACAAATATACGTTCTTTGTTATATGTCACATACAAATATAAGTGTTCATGCATGCCTTGCATGTGTTATTGTTTAATGCAATGCATTAATTCATCAAACTCATTAATTTTTCCTCTATATCAACTGATTTTGTGAGAAAGCCAATTCCATTTATTGTCCTCGGCTTCTACTTAGAGTTTTTGTAGATGACATTTTTGTGGATGAATTAAAAGATTGAAATTAACTCTTTTACAATCTTATAACTTTAGTGGACTACACAATTTTTAACGTCAAGAGTGAAAATTTTATTTAATCTTGCTAAGAGACAGGACTAAATGTGTAGGATGGAGAGTCGTCACTATTACATTTATTGGGGTCAATAAATAAGAAAATATGATATTCTGAGCCCTGTTTGATTATGTTTTGTGAAGGAAACTCCATTAATGTAGTTGAAAATAAGGTCCCCTCTTCTTCCTACTCTAAGCTTGGTGAATTTGTGATCACATTATTTGTTCAAAACAACCCTACAGCTTCAATAAAGACTGATCGATCGAGCCCAGATCAGTACTGATAGATCTGAAACTGTTATGTTTATTCTTTGAGGTCAAGTGTATGAAATCCAAATCAAACATATTTCCAATTTCGACCAATAGAAACAAAGTACTGGACAATAATACACTATTATCTATTGTATTTGATTCAGAAGATTATGGATCCTGAAACCTTTCACTTAAAAGTTTGTATCGAATAACTTTCTACTTCATTATTTAATTAACATCACTCAAAATTTAAAAGAAACAAGACAACAGCCAAAAATTTAAAAACATGTACTGGAACCAGAGGAGCCACAAGAATTTGGAGAAGCATTCTTGGCCGAAAATGGTTTGAAATTTAGTTGAGAACAGAACACCTCCCTCCGACAAATAAAGTAACTACATAGGAAAAAATGTCTATAATTTACAATGCATGCCCATTGATATAAATCAGCAGCAAAGGCAAACAATAACTAGAAATTACAATGTTCATCAATATTTTAAAAACAATTAATTTATAAAAAAAAACTTCCAAGATAGCAAACATGGGCTTCAATAGATATAGCCTTGAAAATTAGATATCATACGATTTGGTTTCAGATCATGTACCAGTACTACCGCCACTGGTTGCTTTTGCGTATATCCATCGGTTGAAAACAATAGATTTCTCCTTTTATTTGTGTCTTTTTCAGCAAACTGCTAGTGGTGAGAGTGTCAATATTTTCTTCCCAAGACCAAGAATATAAGTTCCGTTCAGATCTATCGAATACATGTGTTTCACTTGTTTCTTTCTGCCTGAGTCGAACGACCATATCATTTGGTTGGGTCACTTTTTCTTGGATACGCACAAGCTAGCGGTTATCGAGGTTGCACATAGTGATATGATCTTGTCACAATTCGCACTTGCAAAAGAAAGTTTAGAAATGACTCGAAAAGTTTCAGTGTGAAGATCAAGATTGGTTTCTTTACATTCAGTATAGCGATCCATCTACATACACATGATCATGGAAAGCATTGATCCGACAAGCAAAAGAAAGGGTGACACACTTTCTTAACGTTCGTATTAAAGGTTGATCCGGTAAAGAGAATAATGGGTGATATACTTCTTAGCGATTAAAAGTTCTAAAATATTTATTTACATATAAACATGACTTAATTTAATAAGATGGCGAATTGAACTAAGCAAGAGAAAAAATGTAAGTAAGATTTTAATTTCTGTATGAAAAGGATATTTCAACCACTTGCTTTTTTAATTTATGAAAATCAAAATTTCTTAAAATCTAATTTTAACTGTTCAAAAAACATCTCTTAGTTTCCATTATTAACTTTTACTCTCGCCAAAACAAAATTGTTTACTACATTCTTCAAAAAAATCAAAATCTAAATGAATTAATGTAAAAAAAAACAAAGAGTAAACAAAAAAAAGCAGAGTCCACGGTGTTAAAGTCTAACCCAAACGGCCTCACTCGGGATTCCACGGTGAACCACAAACATCATATAATACCCAGGAGGTGCCACGTAGGAGTTAGTGGGTCCTTCCACATCAGCTTTGTACGCGAAAACAGATAACTGAGCTACACGCCTCACGCGCAGGACTAGCAGCCTCTGGTTCATCGCCGTCGAGTGTGTGCTAAACGACGGAGCTACGAGCCGCACCGAGACTCCTCCGTCGAACATCCCGAACGCCGGAATCACGAACGTAACGGAAAACATCTTTCCGTACAGCATATCTCCGGCCAGCTCAACCGTGAGGATCGACGGCCTTACGCTCGCGTACTGTGGATCAAGGTAACGCGGGAGATAGGCCTCGAGACTGAGCTCCGTCGGGTACGGCTTCGCCGTGAAATTGTAGTTCCGGTGAGGATTGCTTCCTCCGATTAATACTCTCCCGTCGGAAAGTAGGAGAGACGCCGAATGGTACATTCTAGGGATTCGAGTCGGGGCGAGGATTTCGAATCTCCGGGTCGGGTCAGGCTCGTCGGGTAAGTATAAAATCGGGTTGAGAACAGCGTTTGTAGCGTCTTCCCAACCAGCGGTTCCATTCGCCGCACCGTTAATGATCAAAACGTCTCCATTTGGTAACAACAGCATATCAGGCATGACACGTGGCGACGGCATCTGCTCCATGACCCATTTCGGATTCGGGTCGGTCACTTTCAATCTCCCGCACGTGCAAGATGCTCCGACAAAGATTTTAGGGATCGTCCTCGCCGCTTTCAGAAACGCTCCCGGCGGAGCTCCGCCGCATACCATGACCTCAGCCGCCGTTTTAGATCGGTTGTTACCTCCGGTGAGCAAGAGAGGGAGGAGCACCGACGAGCCAGTGCTGGGATAGTTCCGTTTATCGCCGCCGGGTATATCCGGAAACACCTTGACGATTCGGTGATTGATAAAATCGAGCAAAATCGATCTTCGATTGGCGAAGATGAATAGATTTCCGTCGGGGAGAAGATGAAGAAATGGATAAAGATTGTTTTCTTCATTGGGATCTCTCGTCTCCGCCAAGAATCTGAGATAGAATACAGATTTTCCCGGGTTCTTGGGGTAAAACTCGTAGGTGAAGGCTCTTCTTCCGCCGACGATGATAATCCGGCCGTCGGGAAGAATCTGGTTGGTGGAATACCACCGGCGAGAGGAAAGATACGCTCTGTTCTCAACCCAATCACAAGAAACGCCGTCGCAAGGTGTGAATATCCGTACAGCTCGTTCGCCGACGCCGTAGCCGCCGGTCTGGATCAAAGAGCCTGAGGCGTTTAAGGATCCGGAGGAGCACCACGTGTCGTAACGGAGAGTAAGTGGGCGAAATGTGTTTGAAGCAACGTCGTATAGGAGGGAATGAGCAGAGCAGTCAAAAACGGTGGCGTTTTGGCAGAGTTGAGAAGCGAGAGAGAGATTCGAAGGGCCATAGTCCGTACGGTCAAAGATGACGACTTTGTTGTTGTGGAGGAGTTGCATGTGCATCGCCGATATGCCTATACTCGGCTGCAGGAGATCCCACCTCCCGCCGGTGAGAATCGCTAACGGTGAACGTGGGAGGAGCAAATCCGACGTGGAACAGAGGAAGAAGAAGAAGAAAGATAAGACGGCCGCGTATAGGTTCTTCTTGAATCTTTCTTCTTTCATATTTCGTTTTCTTCTTTCTTCAGCTCTGAATCTTCCTTCTGCGGAGAACGAGATTTAACGATTAACGCTTTTTTGGGTAATTATTGTCTTTCTTGAAATGGGTAGGAGAAGAAACATTTATGGTGTTTTTTCTTGCTGGTGAAATGTATAATCACAGACTCATGATCTGTAAATTTATATCATTAGGGTCTAGAATAATTTATTGCTTATGAAATGTGCAAATAAGTTGGTGAATTTGGATCTGTAGTATTGATCACGGACCATCTTCACAGAGATAACAGTATGATATTTTGTCAACTTGTCGTGTGAAATAATTTGGAGATTTACTTTGCAGTCTTTGCTCTGTTTTCTTCAAATTTTGTTGGGGGAACAGAGAGTCCCGCCATTAATTAGCTTCTGACTGCAAGAGGACAACTGTAATTACTTGGATGGCAAGAACAATACTTATATGGGCCGAACTTATACTCTGTTTGATACCAGCTGATTCGGCCTAATGGACTTTTGAGCACAATACTGTAAAATTACTACGTTAGGAAGTTTAACTTTCATTAACAAATCGTATCACAAGATTAGACCGTTAACATGGACTGCATGGACAATGGAGATATAAACAAAGATAGTTATCTCAGGTTTAAAGTTGATTTATTATATAGCTCACTAAAAATAGTATTAGGTTAAGGCAAAAATAACTGAAAATATCGTGGACAATGGAGATATAAACAAAGATAGTTATCTCAAGTTTTAAAAGTGATTATTATTATAGCTCACTAAAAATAATATTAGGTTAATGCAAAAGTAACTGAAAATATCAATCCCACAATAGAAGGACAAAACAGAGACATACGTAAACTAAAATTGGGTTTTAGGAGATATGAGAAATTGAAATCAATGGCTGCCTAATCTCTGTTGATTCTTAATCCTCCATTTACCCATTTCATCTCCCTCTCTCTCTCTCTGGTTCCTTGTTATTAAAGCAATCGATATTTCAATCCTTCAATTTAACTCCGGAGGCCGATCTTAGTAACACAGCCTCCGCTCAAGGGTTCGCCGGAAAATATAAATCTCAGCGGTTTTAATCGCCGCATTTGCAAATGGCAGTAGCGTTTTTGAATATTGGCGGCAACGTTTTCGTCTTCTTCTTGTCGTTATTAGCCACATTGGCTCCACAGGTTCGAGCCAATGTTGCTGTCTTCGACAACTACTGGACGCAGCGTCAAAGCGATGCTTTAAAACAAACCATAAACTCTTACGATCCTAACCCGCTAAACGTCACCAACCACTTGAATTACCACGTCAATTTGTGAGTTTTTGTTTTTTGTTATGTAAATTTTAAACATATCTTCTTTAACAAGCAACCTAATAAAAAAACTGGTTCATCTTAACAGGGCAGTGGACGCTGCGGAATCAATGAACAGCCCGAGGAGAGAGCTTTCACAGGTGAAAAGTGGTAGGAAAACGCAAAAAAGCAACGGAAAATGCTTAGCTTATAACCCCATAGACAAATGCTGGCGATGCGACCGTAATTGGGAGAAAAACCGGAAGAAACTAGCGGATTGTGTGCTCGGATTCGGCCGGAAAACCACCGGAGGAAAAAATGGACCGTTCTACGTAGTCAACGATGCGTCCGACAACGATCTTGTCAACCCGAAGCCAGGAACGTTAAGGCACGCGGTGACCCGAGATGGACCGCTTTGGATCATATTCGCAAGAGACATGCTCATAAAACTGCAACAAGAACTGATGGTAACGAGCGATAAAACGATCGATGGAAGAGGAGCCAAGGTTTACATCATGGAAGGTGCTGGAATAACGCTGCAGTTTGTGAACAATGTGATCATACACAATATTTATATCAAGCACATTGTTCCTGGGAACGGTGGGTTGATCAGAGACTCTGAGCAGCACATAGGGCTCAGGACGAAAAGCGATGGTGATGGAATCAGTTTGTTCGGAGCAACCAATGTTTGGATCGATCATGTCTCGATGACCAGATGTGCAGATGGTATGATCGATGCGATTGACGGCTCGACTGCAGTAACTATTTCCAACAGCCATTTCACCGACCACCTAGAGGTAAAAGTCAAGTTTTCTTCCTTTTTGACAGACTTATAACGATTTGATTCTTGAAATCAAAGCACTATATAAACGAGTGAGTAAGGCATATTTAAGCCCTTCTTTGAATTTGGTCGTGAGAAAACAGGTGATGTTGTTTGGGGCGAATGACAAACACGTGATAGACAAGAACATGCAGATAACGGTTGCGTTTAACCACTTTGGTAAGAGACTGGAACAGAGAATGCCTCGATGCAGATTCGGGACGATCCATGTCGTAAACAATGACTACACACATTGGGAAATGTACGCAATCGGTGGAAACATGAACCCTACAATCATAAGTCAAGGCAACCGTTTCATTGCTCCTCCTAACGAACAAGCCAAACAGATTACAAAGAGAGAGTACACGCCTTACAGTGCTTGGAAATCTTGGAACTGGCGATCGGAAGGAGATTACTTCATCAATGGAGCTTATTTTGTTGAATCCGGAAAACCAAATGCGTGGAGCCCTACGCCGAAAAACCCTATCCCAAACAAGTTTGCGATTCGACCGAAACCGGGAACGATGGTCCGTAAACTAACCATGGACGCAGGAGCACTTGGCTGCAAACGGGGTAAAGCCTGCTAATTGAAACTACCATTTTGCCACTTCCAACAATCAAAGAAAGCTTATGCTATGTAATTGGTTGTTGTCCAAGTAAAAACGAGAGAGAGAGAAGGAAGGATAAGTAGAGGAGAAAGAAAGCAAAATGGAGTTTTTTTTTCTTTTTTTATGAATGGTGTTTTGTGATTCAGAGTGCATATATAATGCGCCGTCTCGGATTATTTTTCTTATAGGATCCATGTTCCTTTTTCTACGGAAAAATGAGAAAAACAAAATACCTTAGATATATGCAATCCCTTTGATAATGACTATTACCAATAAGTGTACGGTTGATGTCAATCTATTATTAGAACATTGATAAATTTGATATGACATAGTCACACATTAGCCCAATCAACATTAACGCAACAATTTATCATTTTAAAACTAAAAATAAGAATATTATAATGAAAAGCACTATACAATGTTAATAATATAAAGCTTTTTATACCATAGCAATATGTTTCATCTTATGTTTTTGTTTTCTACATTTATGTTTGCTTTCAAGGTAGAGATGAGCAGATATCTCTATGTTGAGAACATGTAAAAGGGAAAATCAAATAAGACATAATTTTAATTTGATCACAGTCTCTAGTTAATCGATATTTCTAATTTTAAAACAGTAATGCATGAAATTCTCTTTAGAAAAAGGATAAAATTGTAATCCCTATTTTTAGAAACTGAAATAAAATTATGAAACTTGCAAAAATAAAAAGATAGAGACTACAATTTGGGATAATTAAATTAATAACCAAAAAAAATTATAATTCACAAAATAACTATTTTCTCTCTCATTCTCTTCCTCTCTCTCAAAAATTAGTTAATTTGCGAAATTTGTTCAACAAAATTTTTCTTACTATTTTATCATTTTATTGTTCAAAACAGAAAGAGACTACAATTTTTAAACGCAATTCTCATTCAAACGCATATCCACACGTGTACAATCGTTACATTTGTAAGTTTTAAGATATCTGGGGCCTTTTTGTAAATTTTAGGAACTGAAGATGTCGAAGACGAATTAACCAAAAGTTATCACTCTCTCTGTCTCGTCTCTGAGAATGTAAAGGAAGCACTTTTGCTCCTCCGTCTTAACTCGCAGAGGAGACAACTCAGTGAGAGACTGAGAGGGAACCCAAAAAAAACGCGGCGATGTCACAACTCTTATCTTCTCCTTCAATGGTGGTAATTTCCAATCCCTTTATCAGCCCTCGCATTCTCCCTTCGTCTTCAGTACTCGTCACCGGAGGTTTCACCGTGAAACGGCATGAGATCGCTTCGAAACCGACGACGACGGTGAAGCTCTCGGTTAAGTCCCGCCAGACGGATTATTTCGAGAAGCAGAAGTTCGGCGACTCTTCTTCTTCGCCGTCATACTCCTCACAAAATGGTAAGTACTCAGTGCTTTAGGGTTTTAGCTTAGTTTAATTTGGGAATTGAAAAGCTTGATTACCAAAAGGGTACTCTTAATTTGGAAACTGGAAGGTTGATATCGGAAAAGAGACGTCTTTTGATTTCTAGAAATGGAGCTCCAAGAGTGATGTTTACTTTTTTTTTTATCTTTGTTGTTGTTTGGATTTGATAGCTGAAGGATTACCCGCAAGATTTTACGTGGGTCATTCGATATACAAAGGGAAAGCTGCGCTAACCGTGGAGCCAAGAGCACCAGAGTTTGTGGCTTTAGACGTAAGTCTCTATACCAAAGATCCAAAGAGCTCTAATTGTATGAATATGGTTTGAGTTTTTCCTTCTAATCTCTGTCTTTTGCAGTCTGGAGCTTTCAAGTTGTCGAAAGACGGGTTTCTCTTGCTCCAGTTTGCTCCTTCAGCTGATGTGCGACAATACGATTGGAGCAAGAAACAGGTTCGGTTTTATCTTTTTTTCAGCTGCAGATGATTCCTTTGAGCTGTATTCTATGAACTGTGCTTTGGTGCAAAAAAAGCAATCTTCTATTATGAAGTTAGTAGTTTCTTGATGTCAAAATGTCGCAGGTGTTCTCCTTGTCGGTTACAGAAATCGGAACTCTAGTTAGCCTAGGCCCGAGGGAATCTTGTGAATTCTTCCATGATCCATTCAAGGGGAAAAGGTAAAAACTTCATCACACTAAACGCATTGGATTGTTATTCTTATCTGCTTACTCTCAAGCCGTGTTTGTAGTGACGAGGGGAAAGTGAGGAAAGTGTTGAAAGTTGAGCCTCTCCCAGATGGTTCTGGCCACTTCTTCAACCTAAGTAAGTAAATATTAATCTTTTTCTTGATTCTTGTCAAAAAGAAAAGGTGTAAACTTGGGTCTCTAACGGGTTTCAAGCTTTGTCTATGTATATAAGGTGTTCAAAACAAGCTTTTGAATGTGGATGAGAGCATTTACATACCAATCACTAGAGCAGAGTTTGCTGTTCTTACCTCTGCTTTCAACGTAAGATTCATAAATTCTCTCAATTTTTTTTTTTTACTTTACCTGCGTTGTGAATGTGTAAATAGGCATCTTTACTAAACTCTGTTCTTCTGTATCGCAAGTTTGTGTTGCCTTACCTTATAGGTTGGCATGCATTTGCAAACTCCATCAAACCAGAAGACGCAAACCGTATGAACAACGCGTCACCTAACTATGGAGGAGACTATGAATGGAATAGAGGTTGAATCTTTAGGTGCCATAGGCAAATCTGTCAGAGATTATTGAAGATAGGGTTATTGAAGATTGATCTCTGTTTCGTAGCTAACAGAAAGTAGTGTTTTTGACCAAGGATCTTTTGTGTTACGGGGTTGTATCTCAAAACATCTGTTTGATTGCCTTGTCTTAATTTAGCTGTTTTTGATTAAAGAGCAAATGTCAAAATAATTTGAATTGCGAGTAGGCTTGTATTGTCCAAAAGCACAGGCCTTGAGAAGAGCGTTGAAGGGTGAAGTGGTTTAGAGGAGATATTGGCTTTGGGTATGGATTCTGTCCGGTTAGTAGTACAATTTTTTATTTCGGTTCAGTTGCTCTGATCCCAAAATACATACTTATTTAGTGTTGCAACTTGCAAATATAATTTGTTAGTGTTGCAACTTGTAAATATAATTTGTTAATTTGTAAACTAATACAAACTCTCTAGTCTTCGGGTTTGAGTCACCGAGTAATTCCGGTTGACGGTACAGTTCGCCCTAACGGTTAATTACGGTTTAGGAGCCAGTCGGTTGTCGAAAGGCCAAAAAGCAAACCCAACAACTTTACAAAAATGTCAGAGGAGCAAGTTTCTAGAAGATCACCACTGCGTACGATATAGGTTGTTCCAAATCATTGAAGTTTTCGTTTTCTCTCATCGCACGGCCAAACCGAGAATCGGCGACCTGATTCTCGAATCGATCGGAACTTCTCTGATCACCGGCGGTCATCGCCGCGACACAGATGTTTGCTTGACGACCTCTTCTCCCCGCGATCTTTGCCTCTTCCTTTCTTTTCGCCGGCTTTTACTCAACAACGAGATCTGTGTTCACGGTACCTTTTCATCTGATCTTTCTTTTCTTCAATCCTTCTTTGCTGGATCCGCGAATTTACTTTCATCAGAGCTGTTTCTTATCATTTTTGAGCTATTTTGGTGAATTGATGCGACTTTAAGCTGTTTCTAGGTTCAAGTCTTAGTTTTGAAAAGAAACTTGTTCAATATTTTGCAATTAGTGTTTGCCTCTATGCTATTTAGCTGTCATAGGTCGTCGACTTCCTTGATCATATCTAGTTAAAATTCCTAGAGTAACATAGGTTTTCAGACCTCAGAATGATGAATATTTGAGTAAAGTATCTATTTTTACCATTCTTATAGCTATTCTGTGTGAATTGATGCGGCCTTATGCGGTTTCTAGGTTCAAGTCTTCGTTTTGATGTGGCTTCTAAGCTGTTCATAGGTCGCAACTTCCTTTGCAGATTCGCATCTATTATATATTAGCAGTTTAGCATACCCAAACCATTGAAGATCAGATTATTTGAACATATTTGGTAGAATTCCCATGATGAACATATGGGTTTTATTGTATAGACTAAAAGGAGGATGTCGACCCCAGCAAGGAAGAGGTTGATGAGGGATTTCAAGAGGTTGCAGCAAGACCCACCTGCGGGAATAAGCGGTGCTCCACAAGACAACAATATCATGCTCTGGAATGCTGTCATATTCGGGTAACGGAACAAGTACCATAGATAGATACTGGCTTTTAGTTTCTCAGACACGATAGTTTCTGTACTTACTTCGATCTTCTTTAATTTGTGTGTGCGTGTATGTGGATTTGCAGGCCTGATGACACGCCATGGGATGGAGGTAAGCTTATGTTGTTGTGATTTGGCGTGGATCCACGAGACTCTGGGATCAATCTTTGTAGTAGCTTTCTTATTGCTCTTGCTTGTTCCTTGTGTCAGGTACTTTCAAGCTCTCACTGCAGTTCTCTGAAGATTATCCGAATAAACCACCAACAGTTCGTTTTGTGTCACGGATGTTCCACCCAAATAGTAAGTTATAGAGATGTTCTCTTTACTTCCACTTGGGTTTGTGTTGACCCTTTTCGGCTCAAAATTAACCTTCTTCTCTACCTGCTTTGCAGTTTATGCAGATGGGAGTATTTGCTTGGACATTCTACAAAACCAGTGGAGTCCAATATATGATGTTGCTGCTATACTTACCTCCATCCAGGTAATATTGAAATGCCATACCAACATCTCTGAATGCCCCTTGAAGCTTGAACTTATTCTCTTTCTTTTTACTACAGTAATCGATATTTTGCTTCTTTTATCGCAGTCGTTGCTCTGTGACCCTAATCCGAATTCTCCTGCGAACTCGGAAGCCGCTCGGATGTACAGCGAAAGCAAGCGTGATTACAACAGGAGAGTGCGTGATGTTGTTGAGCAAAGCTGGACTGCTGACTAGTAGTAGTAGTTAAGTTTGTAAGCTTTGTAACTCTATCCTAAGCTCAATGTCACCATTCAGCAAAAACTTCCTTTGTATTTTCATTCTCTGTCTTTTGTTTTTCCCAAAAAAAAACTCTACTGATTCAATGCTTTGATGCTTCAACATCCTTCAAAAAAAAGCTTTGTACCAAAACAACTGAATTATTCACTTGTGTGTACATATGTATTACAATTTGTAGCCTATTCTCTCTATAGCACCATATTATCAGTCGCAAAGCATGCATCTTCTTCTCGTCATCAATCTACCATACGATTAGCTACAAGCCTTAATAAACCAGTCAAGAATTATATGGTTATTATCATTCAAAAGGGAAGAAAAGAAAAACAAGCAATATCTTGAAAAGAAGAGAAGAAGAAGCAACGGTTACAAGATGCATTGACAATAATCAAATAGAGATTAAACTCTGGAAATAAAAAACAGGATATCCAAAAAAGTGTTCAGCATCGAAAGCAACATAAACAAATGAGGAATTTTCGGGGTCGAGTGTAAGCAGCTCTCGACCTTTCACAAGATCATAAAACAGCAAATTCTTATTCTTCTTCTTGGTCTTCTTGTTCTTCCCATCCAAAAGCGCTAGTGGAAGGAACGCGCATAGTGTTGGGCTATTATAAAAAATAGAAGTAATATCCAGATCTATGGAACAAATCTTGTCCCACGTCTTGTTGCCTGCGTTGAACGACCATATCACTTGGTTGGAGCCCTTCTTCTCCGACACGCACAAGCGGTTGTCGAGGTTGCACATGACGATCTCGTATGGATTATCCTTACGGTGTGGATTGGCGGCAAAGGGGGCTTTAGACAAGACTTGAAACGCTTCGGTGTGAAGGTCCAACGATACAACTTTGGTTTCTTCGCAGTCTGTGAACCAATACAGCGACCCGTCTACAAACGCGGGATCAGCACAAACCGCAAGCCGATAAGGAGCAGCAGGAGTGACATACCTCCAAGCGTTGGTGCTAAAGTCGAAAACTTCGCATGTAGTTGCGTTTTCTCGGCCTATTTCTGCAGAGTTGTATAGCCAAACGGGCTTGTACGTGCCCGTGAATTTGTCTTTACCGAACCCAAGCTTAAAGAGCGCGTGTCCAAGCTCGAAGTAACTGTTTCCTAAGTCGACCATGAGTTGCTGTAATCCACAGAGAGGAAGAGGGCGATGCCATCTAGTGGCTGGGTTGACCACAAAACCGGATACGAGGGGATTGTAAAGACAAACGAGACCGTCACAGCTATTAAAGGAGACTAAGTACTGCGTGTCCTCCTCCTCCCAAGGAGTAGGTATCTTCACCGATGAGGATGAGCCCAACACCAGTGTGCTTAGAGATTCTATCTTCCCCGAGCCTCTCCATGCTGACACCATCAGTACATCTGGATCTCCTGATTGCTGACGATGCTTCAACTGTCTTTCTTGGAAGAATGGTGACTCGATCGTCGATCTCCATTGCTTCGATACAGCCTTGAACCTCAGCAGAGGTTTCACCTCAAGTCTCTCAAGGATACGCTCTACGATATGGTGGGGCAGCGATTCCATCCTCGATTCTATCATCAAGCGACGTTTTTTCCACATTCTTGCCTCCTCTCCGTAGCCATTGATGAGATGCAGAGGCTTATTATATATACTACAAGTAATCTGACAAATAAATGGTAAAATCAAAGAGAAGGAAATCTCAACACTTTTTTTTTTCCTTAAATCTAAATATTTGATTCAAAAAATTAAATCAGATCAAGGAAAAGATATTCTCTCTCACCACATGACACAGATCTTCTCTCGACCAAACTCAAAAACCTCAACACTTTACTTTTCAGAAATCTAAAATTTCAATGAGAATTTTCTAGGGATTTCTTGAATTTCCACACAAAAAGAAAAGGTTTTTCTCTCTCTCTCCGAACGACACAGATCTTGTCTTTATCTAAACTCAGACACCTATTCGAACCCTCCTGTCTCAATTTTCTTCTGGGCTTTTAAATTTTATTTGGGCTCAAAGCCCAAATATGATTTAAACTGACGGTGAGGAGGTTCTTGTCCTTCAGGATGAGATATTTCTATGAATTTTTAACTTATTTTTTCGCGACGAAAAATTATTTGAAAGCCGACAACCCCAGAACAAAACATGGGACCCACCAGAAAACACATACGTACTTTTTGACTAGTTGAAATCATGCGGGTCCTTTACGTACATTGAATGAAATCTAAACTCTTTAGAAACTTTTAGAAGGTTTTTGGTGGGACCAATAACTATTAATAAGTTTCTTGTGACATAGGTAGATCACGTACTTGAACCCAAAATCTAGATTTACAGAGATGTGCCTTTAAATTATATACGTATAACGTTTTTTTTAAAAAAAAACCTTAGTAAACTAACTCAACTTAATAATTTTAAAAACTCTTTCTAATACTTTCCAATTATCGATAATTTACGATTTTTTTTCTAAAAATAAAAATGTTGATGTTTTTTACTTTTGATCAACAAAGATTGAATGAAATGTTCGAGTTGATGTTTAGTTGTTTATCATTGGTAAATGAACCCAAAAAAACGATTTTGTAATTTTTTTTTTGTTGGTCAACCTATTTTGTATATCTATGTTTCAATCAGTACAAGTAGAACTTGTATATGATAATAAATGTCACGTTTATATTTTGTATATCTATGTTTCAATCACGCTTATTCTATTTTTGTTTTGAATGATATACAGAGGCTTATCTATTATATACAGTACGAATAAATAGGAAAACCTTCAAGGAAAAGGAAATCTCAACACTTTCCTTTTCAATAAGAATTTTCATCAGATAAGGAAAATGATTTTTTTCTCTCTCTCTTTTGAGTTGTTGTCTTGATTCAGTATTATTGTTCTGAACATTCACTGGACTTATAGCTTTTGAAGCTCTGCATCTTACATTCATCCTTTTAGTGATATTGAATTTGCAATATAAACCGTTTCTCTAGTTCCTTCAGGGATGATGAAGGTACTGTATATATTCTCTTTAAAGCTCTTATGTACCACCAAGCCCGAGGTTCCCACTGCTTGTCCATCCTTGCTGCACTTGAATTGTGTACTGCAGATTCCACACAACATCCTCTATTGATGGCCGCTTCCTCTGATCTTCACAAAGACAGTTCATGGCAAACTCTACTGTGGTTCTTAGTGACTCGTACGCATATGTTCCTCTCACACACGGATCCGCCAAGCTACGCAACACCGATGGTTCGTCTCTCAAACCGTTCTCCAGCTGAAGCTTCAAGCTTCCCAACTCTGAAGATGCAGCCGCCACTACTTTGCCTGTGATGATCTGAACTAGTATCACTCCAAACTGGTACACATCTTCCTTCTCTCCATCTTCATTACTAGGGCTCTCCGCTCCAACCTGCAGAATCAACCCCCAAAAGACAATTTATGTCATGAGACTGAATTAGCAATAAGAAGCCAAGTCTTGTAATTACCTTAGATGGCAAAGGAATAGTGTAACCACTGAGTTTAACAGTGAGTGTTTCATCAAGCAGAACATTCTCTATCTCCAAATTGTTCCCAAAGATCCCTGGTGCCACTCCTGTGTGCAAGAACTGTATTCCTCGAGCGACTCCAATCGCTATCGACATTCTCTGAGGCCATTTCAACACCTCTTTTTTCCTACAATCTGCCAAAAACACTCCCAAACAAATTAGTTTTCCGAAAAGAATCCAATCTCTTGAATTCCGAAATATGTATTTACCAGTGAGGTAGTCCCTCAAAGAGCCGTTAGAGACGTATTCTTGGACAATGAAAATGGTGCTCCCGGCGTAGGGATGATGATCCTGATACGTAACAATGCAGTGTCCAAGAACACTGACCAAATGCACGTGCCTTAGCTTTGATAAAACTTCCATTTGTTGAGCCAAGTTTTGTGTCGAACTCTTCTGTTTCAGCTTAATACACCTCACGGTCACTGCTATGCCTTCTCTAAGGCAACCTTTGTACAGCTGTTTTATCAATTAATTAGAGACTCTAATCAAATTTGAATTCATGTCTTATTTGCTTTACCCTTTTACCTGTTCTCCACAGAGATTCGCTGCATCAAAATTGTTGGTTGTTTCTTCTAGTTCAGACAAAGAGAAAACTCGGTACGGTGATAGTCCAATCACGGCAGATCTCATGGTTTGTGGCACGCGTCCTGCATTTGAAACAATATTTGAGCTCGTTAGGTTTAAAATGAGTGGTGAAAACTTGATTCGAGATTACAAAGTAACAGTCTTTTATTACTTGAATCTGGTACTGTCTTTGATGTTGTGGACCTGGTGGCGGTGCTGCAAACAGAGACTTTATCGACGTTGTTTGCCTCAAAAGGCTCTTCCTTTGATCTTGTTTTTCTCATCCTAACCAAAACCAAGCCAGCCAAAACCGCTGAAACAAGGACCACGCCGATGATAATGCCAATCACTGGTCCAAGTTCAATTCCTCTATCTTCTTCTTTCTCTTCGTGATCCTTAGTGTCGGACTTCACAGCAGCTACTGCTTGCTTTGCTTCGTTTTCACAGAAGAAAACCGGACGCTGATACTTTGCAAAAGGTGAACCATTTACAGACAAGCAGTTGAAAGTGAAGATTACTGTCTGATTCTTGGAAGAGAAGCAAGATGGAAGCTTTCCTGTTAGAAGATTCCGTGAAACATCTAAGATTCTAAGCTTGGAGCTGCATAGCGATGAATTTGGAAGTGATCCACTCAACAAGTTCTGTGCTAAACTTAGATTCTGAAGCGAAGGAATCGCAAACAGGAATTTTGGGATTGACCCAACGAACTTGTTGGCGGAAAGATCCAAGCTTTGAAGCTTATTTAGCTTCTTGATCTGATCTGGAATCTTGGATCCAAATGAGTTGTTCCTTAATGAAACAGTGATCAAGTTACTTGCGAGTGAAGGAACAACTTCGGGGCCGAGTTTATTACCGCCTAAATTCAGCTCTTGAAGATTCGACAATCCTCTGAGATCAGGAACGCGTCCGTTGAACAGATTGTTCGCTAGAACAAGACTTCTCAGGTTCTTGAAAGACGAGATCTCTTTGGGAATTTTCCCAGAGATGAAATTAGAACTGAGATTCAGAGACTGGAGAGATGAAGATAACCTGATGATCTTTGGAGGGAGGGCACCAGAGATGCCGAGAGAGACGAGAGACAAGGTCTTTAAGTTTGAGAGTTTCGTAAGAACAGTGAAGAGTGAGTCGCTGGAGAATCTTCCGGGCAGCTTAACGGTTCTGTTTCCGGTGACGGTTAATTCGGTTACGTGACCGTTGAAACAGATGATTTTGAAGGAAGGGGAAGAAGGGAGGTAGCAGAAATTGGTCCAGTTGCTCCATGGTCGAAGAACCGGTGGATATTGTAAATGCTTCTGGATTTGTAACAGAGTTCTTGATTCACTTGATGTTAGCTGTGATTCTGAGAGTGATGGTAGAAGAAGAAGGAGAAGAAGGAAAGTGAGAGAATAGACGTGGCTTTTGGAGGAATTCTGCATTTTCTTTGGAATATTACAGAGAACGGATAAGTTTAGTGGTTAGAGAAACAGAAGGAAATGTGTCATTAGTTTTTTCTGAGATTAATTAGTGTGATTTGATTAGTACATAAATTCTTGGCATTTTGATGATCTAAGGCAGATTTTCTCGGGAAATTGAGAGAGAAAATTAAAACATGCTGAGCAGCCTGAGAAAGAGACAATAAATACAAAGTTATTCTTGATTTTTCTTGATTGTTCATCGGTGGTTGCACGTTGACAGACTGTTTTACTGCTTCGAAGGAAGTGATAAAAATAATTTGTTTTAAAGAAAAATTAATTAGATCCTTAAAATACGTAAAATCCACATGAATTTCTGACTATTATATCTACTTTTGATCCAAAATTTCCACAATTGGATTTATTTAATTCAACTTGGTTTTAAGTATTCACTGGTTTCACTGTTGTCAGCAAGTAAAATAAACATATTCTGTAATGTTCAGACCTTCCTTTGAAATATGCATTTATTGGTTACATAATAGATGCATACATACACCCATATGTACACACAGTGTCACACACATCATACATGTTTGACGAATAAATGTTTTTGTAGTTGTACTTCTCTTGAAAGTTGAAATCCGTATATGTGACTTCCCCAAGGTAATTCTTATCTTAATTTACAGTTTTGACAGAAAATTTAAATGATAAACTCATTAAGAACAGTTTTCCATTTGAACTCTTTTTTATTTTAGTATTATCAAACCAAAAAAAAAAATTTATTTATGGACAAGTGTGTCATTAATGTATAAGTAGATCTCAGTAGAATGCAGTAAAAGTCATACGTAGCAACCAGAATGCAGTAAAAGTCAACGAGCTTATTTTACAGTTGACTACTCAAGTTCCACGCGCAGGTCTAAGAAGTCACGTGCTAACTCTTGTCAACGTAATGATCGACGTTAGATCAGGAACACCCGTCGCCGTCGCAAGGAATCTAACGCCGTTCGCTGGACTTAAACAACAAATTTATACTTGCATATTATATCCAAATCTTTTTTCTAATTTCAGTTTACACCCTTGGTGTTTTATTGAAATCAATTGGACACCAAATGATCATTTTTTTGTTGTTGGTCAAAATGATCATCTATATCAGATAATATATGTATATCGTACGTATTCTTTTCCTTGTCATCAATCAATATCAAACTAATAATACTACCAATTATTTTGGACAAAATATATTGTAATCATCTCTATTATTGATTATAGATACATGTCTAGTTATTCGTCGGTGAGATTAAGAAATGTGTGTCGTTTTGCTTCGGTGTGTTTAAAAAGTATTGAGATTCTAACAAATCATCCTCTTTTTTCTTTTAGCAGTTCATCACTTTCTCCTTTGTTCTTTTACTCTTTCTACAATATTATTCTTTTTTTGGCTGTTTTTCAAGTGGCTTGACTTGCTTAATGAAAGAAGTTTGGTTATGAACAAGGAAACCATTAACGTGTAGAAGTTTTCCAATCTTCAAACTAGAGGAAACCACCACTAATAGTAATTAAAGTTGAAAATCGCTGAAAAGAAGTTCTCAACTCAGTGCAAAATCCAAAAGTTTGTTAGAAAACACTCAAAACAGAACGGAAAAAAGCTGAAACTCAATTTTTTTTTTTTAATCACAGTTTCCAAGTTTTTTTTGAGAACTTGATCAGTAATCATGATGGAAACAAATTCATTTATAGCAAAAAAGAAGGAAACAGGAAAATCAAATGGGAGAAGCACATCACATGCAACTGCCTTGTAAATATGCGACACTGCCAAAAGTATCAATGAATTTTAAACTTAGTTTCTTCAAATATTAAATCAATTTTAAATTTGTTTATGTAACAGAAAATTATCTAGTTAGAATAGACTACATCATAATTTATTATTTATTATTTGAAAAGTAATTAGCTAAAAAGGATTATTACTTATTTAATATTTTACCCTGCTATTATTATATCTTTTACTGCATGAAAAAGAATTATTCATCGTTGATAAGGTATTTTTAACTTTTGTCTTTATAATAATTTCTGTAACTCTGTTTAATAAACTTGGATTATTCATCGTTAATAAGGTATTTTTTAACCTTTGTCTTTATAATAATTTCTATAACTCTGCTTGATAAATTCGAACTTACCAATCCTATTTTGTCTTTATAATAATTTCTCTAATTCTTGCTTGATAATCGTCACTATTCAAACTTCAATAAGATGTGGTTCATGACTTGTGCAAATATGTCTCTTCTTTCATCTTTTTTCTTTTGTTGGCTAAAATCAAATTCCTAATTTTTTTATTTTTTTTCTCTTTTTTCACACAGAAAAATCAAATTTTTAATTTTTTTTTTTCACAAAAAAATCAAATTTATAATTTTTTTTTCTCACAAAAAACTTTACCAAATCTTCGCCAAGCTGTTTTCTCTAGAGTTGATGGCAACAAAGAAGCCTGAAATCTTTTTTATTGTTTTCAGGCTGTTTTGCTCTTGTGCTTTCAACCATAAAGATCTGTAAATGATTCTTCTTTCACTATCATATGCGGGATCCTTAAAAAGCAATAAAATAATTCTAATGAATTCAACGGCAAATTCAACAATAAAAAATCAGAGTTTTTTTTTCTTTTCTATCTCTATTGAATTAAAAAAGACTAGTTACCGTTTTATTTCTTTTTATTATGTTGTAAATTTGGGAAATACTAACTGACAGATTTTATTACAGTAATATATATATTGTTGGAACTCTTTTTTGACAAATGGCTCAGGCCAGTTTTCCGGCGACATTTTCGGTGAGCACAGTTACCGAAATGACCGGATTATGGATTCTTTGGATTCCTTGTAATGAGTACTATAAGATAATGTATTCACTTGTCAAAAACGAAGTTGATTTGAATGAGAAATCTTTGGTCAAAGTGGGCATGTAATCAAGACAAAAAGTCAACAAATGTCAAGATGAGCATTTTGTCCCACATCGAAAGTTTATATAGTGACACACTCTCAACAATGTTCACTAGCCTTTAGAAGAGGACACTATGGAGAAGGAGAGAAAGGGCTGTTATGCAAAATCACACACGCGCGCGCGCCGTGCCGAGCCGGGCGGGGCTTGGTCTTGGGTCTTGGTGAATATGGGCTTTAGTCCACAACAAGATGTTCTTTTTGGAGTAAATACTCATTAACTTATTTTCATAAATATATTAAGATAATTTGCATAACTCGATAAATCTTTATGATTGGGTCGAAAATTAATAACAGAATATTTCCATAATATATCTGTTTGCGCCCCAATTCTTCTATCCGCTATATATACTCGCCTCTCTCATTCATTATTCTTCATCAGCGAAAACTTATAGCTTTCGAAAACACAAATATCCAGCAAATCCCTCTCGTCTCTACAGTCTTAGGTGAGTTTCGAGAGTATAGCGTAGAATTTTCAGTTCGCAGACTCTATAGTCGGGTGCTGCGACTTTAGTCTCAACACGGTTGTATCCTGGGATTCTGAATCTCTTCAAACCGCCACACTGCGGAAGATTTAAAGAATTAAAAAAGAGATCATATCTCGACTCCGTGTATCTTCTTTCCTTAAAGATTTTATTAAAATATTTTATTCTTTTATTATCATTTATTATTGATTTAAATCATTTTTATATTCGTGAGTTTTAATCTGAATTTTCGCGGTCCTACATATATATATATATATATATTACTCTCGTTAAGAAACCTATCTCTCCGAATCCAGATACAGCTTCCTTGTGCTGTGTTTTACACATACAACCAACCATCAATTCTCATCAAAACTTTAAATACACGACTGAAATGCCAAACCATATTATGTTAAAAGCAGCAATCTAGTGCCATCACTTTAGTATGAATTTGATTAAATTAAAAAGGTTTATAAGATCTTCTTTAGCTCATCTGAATTTCATGAAAATCTGTGAGATATCTGATATCTTGATAAGCCATCTCCACCTATACCTGCATAACAGTAACATTTGAAACATTTTTACTTAAGAACCATGATAATTTTATCGCCTTTCAGGAAATACTTGGATAAGAATTTTGGGGAAAATGTGACAGCAAACTTACTAGCGCTTTTTGTTTAACAAGTTGAAAAAATAACACATCACCAAATATCAGGAAATGTTGGACTATTGTTGAAACACAACTCTAATAACAATTGTACCTGCACAACAACAGTAACATTTGAAACATTTTTACGGAAGAAGCAAAATGATTTTATAGCAGCCTTTCAGGAAACTGCGAAATCGATTTCTAAATTAACTTCAAAATGTGGGGGTATCAAAAGAAAAGGAAAAAAGTTCTAAAGTGTGAGAGAGTTTTAAATAAAGATAATATTACTCTTAGATTAATTGGGCCTTTCCGGCATGAATCTCTGACGGTCAGGATGGGTTTCTCCAATCACTTCCGGTGATCAGATGCAGAAGGACGGAGGAGTGGTTACTACAGCACCTTCGGCAGAACAGAGTCAGATACGTCAGTGGTGATCCCGTCGGCGATGACTGAAGCGGCGTGGAAATCTCCGTTCTTGCGACGTGGTGTTTCTCGGTTTAGATTTAACCTACAACGTGTGTTGCAAGTTTATTTGGGTTTCAATTGTATTGGGCCTGAGGAGTCTATTTGCAACCAGCTCTACCCAGTTTGGGTTTTAATATTAAAAGAGACGGAAAAAAATTAATTGGGCCAATTAAGGCCTGATGACAAATTAAGATTAGTGACGCCCAAATTACAAATACAATCGTACTCTCGGCACCGTCGGTACAAAGGCGGACACCGGCGAAGTAATTTATCGGTAAATGTCCAACAGCCTTATGAATTGTTTAATTTTTGCGATTTATTCTTCCGGAACATTCATTTGATTTTCCGTTTTGCCTTTCTTAATGGATTTTCAGGGAAAGCCAGATTCTGATCAGAACACATCTGGTGAGGACTGAGGATGCCATCTGAAATTTAGCTTTCTCCATTGTTCGTTTTTATGCCTTTCATTATCCCAAAGAGTAATTCTCAAGCTGCTTGCTGTTGGTCTTTTAGAGGAAGAGGAAGAAAATGATATGTGGCCAAGTGAGAAGGCGAAGGAAGAGGTAATGTGTAATCTCTAATTTTCGACTCTGCACTGTTTTGATCTTAGTTGAGGAAGAACATGGTAGCCTTTAATTATGGCCATTTAATCTGATTTTGGCCATTTAATTGTTGTCCCCATTTGAGGAGGAGTAAAAGATACTTCATCCGTTTCAGAATGTATGATGTTTTAGATGTTTCACATATATTAAAAAGGCAATGATTATTTACTTTTTAAAGTATTTTTTGTTTGTTTATTAATTTAATACTAATTTTTTATCTAAAAAATTATTTTGAAAACAAAAATATTTTGAATATAATATAAAAAATCAATCTTTGTGAAAAAAAATAAAAAGCCTAAAACATTATACAATATAAAACAGAAAAAGTATAATAGGATAAATCAAGTAAATTTATTTAAAAAATAATTAACTAAAAGGGACTATTTTATATTTAACATTTACCCTACTATTATTATATTTTTTACTGCATAAAGTTTTTTAATAATCGTATAAATTTATTTAAAACAAACTCTTCCATCAAAAATAGGAAAACTAATATAACATTTTCTATATACATAATTTTAAATATAGAATTCAACATCTAGCATAATGAATTTTAAATTTAGTTTCTTCAAATATTAAATCAATTTTAAATTTGTTTATGTAACTGAAAATTATCTAGTTAGAACAGACTACATCATAATATATGATTTAAAATTTAAATACTTGAATTGAAAGTACTGGCATTTGGATTTAGCGGACTAACCACTTGGATAATGACGCACTTAATTCTCGTTTAAAAAAAAAAAAGTGTGATCACTTATCATCATCATCATGATTTAAAAGAAAAAGGAGCGGCTATTTCTGTAAATCCAACTCCGTCGACTTCCTTTAGTTGGGCCCAGAAAGGCCTAGTTTTAAACTTTGCCAACACATCATCACCGACGTCGTTTGAAACCAAAATTTATTTTGTCTATTCCTTTCATATATTTAATAATAATAAATTTTAATAATAATAAATTAAATTCTCTCTCTCTCTTCTTCCTCTCCTCCTGGCTATCACTGTCAGTGGAACCGTTGGGGAGTCTAATTTTCACTGTGACCTACTATGCTTTTAGCCTCTTAGGTCATTGATCTTGTTTGGGACTTTGTAGAACAACATTCGAAGAACAAGCAGAGAAGGTTTGGTACTGATCGTTTTAATGGTTTAAGAGCTACATTCAATTTTTCGAGGTTGACGTTTCAATTTCTTTAACACCATATAGATAAAGTTGTCTGATTTTGATTTCTACCAGATCTGCCTATTCGCTCTTGCTCATCAGCTTCTATCTCTGATCATTGATTTTTCTTTTATTTGTTGGAAATAATTGAATTTTGTATTGGTATCTCCTCCCTGCAACGACTTTCATTTTTCTTTTGCTAGATGCTTTTTTTTGTCTTGTGGATCTTCATCATTTTTCTCTTCTCTGTCTTCAAGATCTCTCTGCTTTTGTTCACTTTATTTGATGGCTTTTTTTTTTCTGGGTCACAACATTACTTTTTAATCCATATTCTTTGATAAATGCTACTTTATCTTTTATATCACTGAACCGATTACTTTAGATGATGGATTATGCTACTCAACTTGCTGTGTAGACATGGCTTTGTTTATTTGCTTGTGGAATTCACAAACTTTAGCTTTTTCTCCTGCAGGTTTCTAAATTTAGCAACTTAGACGGCATCCGCATCTTGCTCTCTTGAGAATGGGAAAGACTCCTGGTAAATGGATCAAGACTTTGCTTCTCGGGAAGAAGTCGCCAAAGTCAAATTCAGCAAACGGGAGCGAGAAGCTTGTAAGCATATGGGATTTTCAACTTCTTTCTTCAATAAAAAATGTGGATTCTTCTAACTGCAATGTTGATGATGTTGCATGTACACAAAGAATTCTGCTAAGAAAGAAGAGCTGGTGGTATCAGTGATAGATGATTTTTCAAACTTATCGGTTGATACTCCCGTGGCTTCATCGCAGCCAGATCCAGCTTCAACTGCTCAAAACGTGGTTGCCCCAAGCAATGGTGATGATATTGAGACAAGGAATGACTTTGAAGAACTCAAGCTTAGACAAGCTGTAATTAAGGTTCAGGCTGCTTTCAGAGCTCGTCAGGTACTTACTATTATTTGCTAAAATCTACTTAAAAAGAGTTGAAAACATATATGATTGTGGTAATGATGATGATGATGTTTCGGCTCTTTCTGTTGAAGGCACGTAGAGCATTTCGAACCCTTAAAGGAATCATCAGGGTGCAAGCAGTTATCCGAGGTCACCTGGTCAGAAGACAAGCCGTGGCTACATATTCATGTATGTGGGGAATTGTCAAGTTTCAGGCGCTTGTTCGTGGCCAGAAAGCTAGATCTTTAGATAATGGGATTCAGTTTCATAAAACACATATGGTAGGATCTCTTTATCACGACTCTGTCACATAGTTAAGGCATGTCTTGTTTATAACCAAGCTCTCATTTTCCTTTCTTTTATTTAGGAAGCAAGTGATTCGGAAGCTTTGCAATTGAGCACGTGTAGTTGGATGAATAATCCCACAAAATTATTCATCGTTGATAAGGTATTCCCTTTAAACTTTGTTTTTATAATAAACTCAGACTTACCTATCCTGCAACAAAACGTTGATTCTTTGTTTCTGTGGCGTCTTTTTTCAGCTTCTGGCTTCATCACCAACTGCATTGCCTCTGATGATACAATATGGTCCTGAGGAACCTAACTCCGCCAAGGTTTGGCTTGAACGCTGGCAACAATTGCAAGTTTGGTCTCCTGGCTCACGAGCAGCTAGTGTAATGGTTCCAAAATCTAAGACAAAGAAGCGAAATTATGAAGCAGTGGCTGAAACAGAACCAGCAAAGCCAAAGCGAAGTATCAAGAAACAATCTGGCCGTGGAAATGGCTCTAACCGTTCTACAACTGAAAGGGAGAAACCTAAACGAAGTGTGAGGAAGGTTTCCACGCTTAGTAAAGATCGCCTGAGAGCTGAGAGTGACAAGGCTAAGCAAACTTCAAGAAAAAGTAGAAACGTCTCAAAGGAGGGATCTCCTTCAGAGGTTATAGAGGAGAAGCCTAGGCTTAGTCTTAGAAGATCTTCTCTTTCAAACGGGTCAGGGAAAGCCACCCGTAAATCTGCTGAGAAGAAGAGAGATACTGTGCAGATAGAGCCTGAAGTGAAGGTTTCAGATGTTCTTGAAGGAGAACACGGTGTTGAGTCAGCTGAAAAGGAGAAGGATACTGAGGATTATGTGCAGATAGAGCCTGAAGTAAATGTTTCAGATGTTCTTGAAGGAGGACAGGGTGTTGAGTCTTCTGAAAAGGAGAAGGATACTGCAGATTCTGGGCAGATAGAGCCTGAAGTAAAGGTTTCAGATGTTCTTGAAGGAGGATATTTTGCTATGTCTGCTGAAATGGAGAAAGGTACTGCAGATTGTGTGCAGGTACTAGAGCCTGAAGTAAAGGTTGCAGATGTTCTTGAAGGAGAACACACTGTTCAGTCTATGGAAAAGGAGAAGGATACCACAGATGTAGTTCCTAAAGAGTTTGATGTCGAAAAAGAAGAGAATTCACCGGACGATGAAAACATAACTGCAGAGACCAATGATAAAGGTGAAGACCTCAAATGCTCGGATGTGAAGGTAAGCTCCAAGGACGGTTGTATTGGTTCTTATAACACAAAGCCAAGTGAAAGACGAGTGTCACTGCATGCAAATACTGACAATCAAGATGACGGGAGGAAAATCCCCAGCTACATGGCCCCGACTGCATCTGCAAAGGCCAGAGTGAAAGGAGAAAGTTCTCCGAGATTGTCCCAAGAGACATTGCGGCGCCATTCACTGCCTTCTTCAGCCAATGGCAAGCTGAGTACTACTACTATGTCTCCAAGAGCTCACAGGCTTCTCCTAGCCTCAGCCAAAGGATCTATGAACGGCGACAAATCTATTTCGTCATCTAAGAACATAAGTGGTAAGCAAGACTCACGTGTACACAAAGTTCTCTTAAAATGCTAAAAGCTTTACCCATATCAATAACCTTTTAACTCATCTTGTTCTTGATTTTATCAGATAAGTCAAACAGAACCGAGTGGAAACGATGAAGGTTAAGACAAATGAGAGTGGTATCTCATCATCTTACACAATCGAGCTTAGTGTGATTTTATCTCTGTGTATTTGATTTGGTTTGGTTTGGTGAGTTTAGAGAAAGTGTTTGGTCAGAGTACATCCTTTTCATATGTTGCTTCAGTACTCTGATACATGTTTGACGACACAAAAATGTTTGAGTAAATAGTTCTTCTCTGTATAATCTATTCTGCTACTCTCACTCATCTCCAATCATACATAGACAAACCTGCATTTTACTACATACACATTACACACACAAGCATAGAGTATGAGTTTATACTTATCTTACACGCGGAGATTGATTGTAAGAAGGCAAAGGCGATGCACCAGGAGTCATGTGCAGCAGAGGCCGATCTTGACTATATCGTACCGGAGATTTCTGCACAGAAGAGGAATGACGAGCTCTTGGAGACTCCATCTGCGTGTGTTTGCCTCCAGGTTTAGCAGCGGATTCTAGCTGTTCTAATATGACTAAAACCTCTGACATTTTAGGCCTGAGCTTTGCCTCAGGGTTTAAGCACTGCAACGCAAGACTAGCAGCTGCGAAAGCTCCCTTTTGTGGATATTGGCCGCCTAGTTTCGTGTCCATTATGCGAAAAAGCTTTCGCTTATCTTCAAGGTAAGGTTTTGCCCAGTCCACAAGACTATATTCGACTCCCCCATTTGAGTTGTCCATGGCACGTCGTCCTGATATTAGCTCCAGTAGTACCACGCCGAAGCTGTACACATCACTCTTTGCCGTCAACCTACCTGTATAGTACATGAACATGAGTTTTCAGAATGTTAAAAGCTTCTTGGAGAAAGATAAAGCTTTTCAAGATTTAAAAGTCAAAAGCTTTTACAGAACAAACCTGTGGCGATATATTCAGGAGCTGCATATCCCTGAGTACCCATGACCTTTGTGGACACATGTGTGTTATCTCCAGTGGGACCTGCTTTCGCCAAACCGAAATCCGAAAGCTTAGCATTGAACTCCTGCATTAAGACACGATTACAAAACGGTTAAAAGTTAAAGCGAGTTCCCAAAAGTGAGTAGAAAGAGTTTCTGCTCGGTTTATTACAGCGTCGAGTAGAATGTTAGCAGCTTTGAAGTCTCTGTATATCACTTGTGACTTTGATTCGTGAAGAAAAGTTAGCCCTTTAGCTGCACCTACCGCCACTTTCATCCTTATCGCCCATGTAAGTGGCTGCGCACCACCTGCAATAAGCCATGGACCCTAAGATTATCTATATACCGAAACACAGTTGCTTCCAAGATTTGTTGAATTACAGAAAACATACGTCTAAAAAGATGATTCTCCAAGCTTCCTTTAGGCATGAATTCATATACAAGGAGCCGGTTTTCGCCTTCCGCGCAATACCCAACTAGTAATACAAGATTTGGGTGACTAAGCTGACCAAGATAGTTCACTTCAGTCTGACAAAACCAAAACAATACCTCAAATGTCAGCAAAAACGCACATCAGTCGTCTGAATGTTTCCGTGAACCAAGAACGGGAGAAAAAAAGGAACCTCAGGGCTTACCAACCACTCTTTATGACCTTGGAAACCTTCAGGCTTAAGCTTCTTAACAGCAACAACGATTCCAGAACCAGGCCTTGAAGCATTGAGAGTTGTTTCGTCAATCCATCCTTTGAATACACAGCCGAAACCTCCTTCGCCTAGTAGACTATCAGGACGAAAGTTCTTAGTTGCGTTCTTGAGTTCGTTGAAAGAGAAAGCTTTTAGATTTGGCGATGAAAGTATCTCTCCTTCTGTTCTAAGCGTTGGTAATGATCCTAAACTGCTCTCTGTGCTGTAAGAACTTGTGATTTGTCCTGAAGGAATCGTCGAACGGCTTGTCTTGCTCGAAACTTTCGATGCCGAAGAAGCTAGGAAAGTGATCCATCAAACGTAGAAAATCTCATTAAGAACTCTAATACAAGTAATAACAGAGCAATTCTAAAGGTTTGATATTTGTTGATCCAGACACAATTTGGTACTTCGAGTCAAAGATTTAATTCTGATCCAGAAAATCGTTCAAAAACCCCCATTTGGAGCATAAATACAAATTTCCAAGGAACTTAAGATAGAACCCAAATTAAGCAATAAAGAGAGGAAGTAATTACCAGAATTAGCATGTGGGCTATGGCTGCTACTATCCACTTTTGCTGATGAATCTAAGCAATTACCCATCTCAGATATAAAAACAAAAACAAATAACAATTTAGTGATATAAAGCAGCTTGAAATTCTCAGGCAGACAAAGCTCGCGTTCTTGTTGAACAGCGAAACAAGATGATCGGGACAAGAACAGAGCCTCAAAGAAGCTAGCACAGAAAAAGGTTTCGGCGGCGCAATGTCTGCTTAGCCGAATATAGACGTTCGTGGAATAAAAATACTAAAACAAGAAGAAAAGAAAATCTAAAGAAGACGAAGGAGAGAGGAAGGAACATGGAAGGTGAAGAGCAGAGGATCGTAAGCTAAACAAATAATGCAAAGTCGTCGTGTGGTTTTGTCCAGATTGACTTCAGTTTCTTTTAAAATGACAAATATGTCCCGGATTTTATTAGAGTTTTAAATTATATATCCGATTGCGTCATGCTCGCGCCAATAAATCCACCGTTGGATTATTAGTCGGACGACAACTTTTCAACGATATTTTCCAGTAATCCAGTGATAATGAATCATTACAAGAAGGATTAAGGAATGTGGTGGGATAACTAAAAGTCGTGTTCCCATCTCGTTGTATAGACAATGCTTAAAATTTTGCTAGCGAATAGACGAATTTTTTTTAAAATCTCAAGAGACAATGTTTCACAACTTTAATCAAAAGTATTCATAAATATTTCTTATTTTCCCACCTCTGTCTTTTAAATGTTTCGGGAATTATTTTGGATGGATCAAGTTATATAATTGACTCGAAAACATATACAGTAAATAATTTCATATTTAAGTAGCTTATTATTCTGTACAACACTTTTTATTAATCTGAAATGTCGAAGTTATAGAAAAAACCAAAAAATAAACTTTTTATTTTAATTTTGACGTATAAAGAAAAGTGGAATTTATGGGGTTTGGTTGTTGTTTTTTCAACCAATTATAGTCTTTGTTGAGAAATAAAATATTGTTTTTTTCAGTTAGGGGATAAAAAGGTGGTGGCTGGATCGCATATATCGTTGAAACTTTGATAACTATTTTACGATAATAATATATCGATTGTAATTAGATTATAAATTTTAGGAATGAAATTATGTAGAATGGAGGATTTTATAAAAAAAAAATACAAAATTGTGATCATTTATAAGAAATGAAAAAACAAAACTATTCCACTTATTTTATTCATTACATACATAAAGGAAAAAATAAATCTTTTAAAAAAATTATTACATATTTTTTATTTCACATAAATTTATTCATTTTATTCTATTTATTCTAAGTTGTTATTACCAGTTATTTTAAGGGATTAGAAGTAGAAATTTTTTTAAGTTTTTCAACTAATATAGAAAATAAGGTATAAAATACAAGAGTCAACTTTTATACAATTAAATTAAATTTAATAATATTTAATTTGCATGTTATTTATGTGCAAAAATTGCTAATTTTTTATTAAATTCTTCTAATTTTATTGAATATCCAAATGGAACAAAGTTAATAATATGCTTTGGACTATTCTTTAATTTGTAATTTAAGTATATGTTACAAATTAGTATATATTATGTTACATTAACAAAAATAATATATATTATCTACTTTCGAAAGAATGTTTTTTTTACTATCATTTTCAAAATACAGAAAGTGTTACCGCATCAATAGTTAGTCTTCGAGTATATTGATGATCTGAGTTTCGATTATGTGCAGCCTGATATAAAGCTGATAAAAACACGAATTGAAGATTTGATCAACCGGGAGTATATTGAGAGGGATGAGGAAAATCTCAAATACTTAGCTTAGTTAGGATTGATCAGCCGGGAATATATGGATTAGGAAAGTTTTAAATATTTGGCTTACTGTAACGCCTTAGTTATTATATGATATACTTCACTATGAGATTTTGACAGCAGACTTACTAGCGCTTTTTTTTTTGACAAAAAAAATTTTTGTTGACAAAGATTATTAGTGCTTTTTGACCTGTGATATCTGAAAGTGTGAGTAGCTGTCTCGGTCTCATTTGTTACATATGAATTCTTGAGACAAGATTGGAGTTTATCCGCCATTATCTTGTGTGTGTCAACATCATCATTCTCTTGTTCATCTACTCTATGTTTTGAAGACGATGTGGTATTTGAAGTTTGCAATATGAAACTGTCTGCATTAAACAGAGAAATTTTTTTATCATTTAAAAAGTTGAAAAAATAACACATCACCAAATATCAGGAAATGTTGGACTATTGTTGAAACACAACTCTAATAACAATTGTACCTGCACAACAGTAACATTTGAAACATTTTTACGGAAGAACCATAATGATTTTATAGCAGCCTTTCAGGAAACTAAGGAACTGCGAAATCGATTTCTAAATTAACTTCAAAATGTAGGGGTATTAAAAGAAATAGAAAAAAAGTTGTAAAACGTGGGAGAGTTTTAAATAAAGAGAATATTACTCTTAAAATTAATTGGGCCAATCAAAACCCGATGACAAATTAAGATCAGTGACGCCCAAACTGAGAAGGCCAAGGTTGTGTTCGATTCTGATTTGAGGAAGAACATGGTAGCCTTTAGTTATGGTGATAAATCTGATTTTGCCCATTTAATTGTTGTGTCTTTGAGGAGCTATATGGAATTATATACTAGTTTGACCATAGCTGGTTTCTATGTTATAGGGAGGAATACTACTTCGAAAAACTCATAGGTCAGCCTTTTCTATGACGATCATAACTTGAGTCAGGTTTCCTTATGATAAGGACCTTATTGTTCATCTATAAGTAGAGAAACCAAGTCACTAATCCATCTGAATGGTATTGCTTCAGTCTCATCATCCCATACATCTGGCTTCAGAGCCAAGAGAGGTAGTAAAGGTACTGTTTCATCCAAAACTCTTCTTGATCTATTTACCGTACAAGTTGAAGAACGGATACCAAGAATGAAAAACTCAAGAGAAGCAGATCATGTGTGCTTAAACTTGTGGAATCTCTGAGTTGGGTTTAAGCACACTCACATACTCATGGAGTGACATGGCTGAAAGATTTTGATGCCCCAACGATTTTGATGAAAGATCATAAAACAGACGGGACGGGTACACTGAGGATGCGGTATCCAAGCTTTTGGTCGTGATAAAAAGAAGCTCTAAACCTGTGAAAAACATTTGAAATTTGCTCATAAGGGAGTCTGTGATACTGATGATGAACTTCCTGGACCCATGGAGGAAGCATCAAGCGATGATGAGGTTTTGTTCTCTTCCTTTTCTGTGATTTGGGTCGTTTACTTCTCTTGTCAATTTACAATCAAATCCAAATAAGATTCTTCTGTTACATTGCCTAGTTTCCCAACCAGAAGAAACAATTTGTTGGAGACCGGTTTGATGAAGCAATAAAAGCATCCTCTTTGAGGAAAGCTGGTTGTCTGCAAATGCTCTGTCATCGACGTTTCTGGGGGTTTTCTCTCCATCTCTTGATCTTGAAGCATCTAATAAAACAATTAGACCCTTTCGAGATCTATACATCTGATTATAAGAATTGAGTTCGGTGTTGTAAGACTCCCTCTGGCTTAAGAATACACAAGCTCTTACGGCCAAAGAAACAGTAACAACAATCATCTTCAATCGGGAGCTTTATCCGTCTATATGCGCTATGGTCAATTGAGATTCCATTCTTTAAACTCTTATCTCATGCCAATTTGTCACTTTGTGATATTAGCTTTTCAAAAAGAGATGGAAGTGAAGAACCCTAATGACGTGATTATTTTGTCTTCATATTTCTCATGTCTGAAATGTAACTCACATAGGAGCCATGGGAACAGAACACTTTCCTCCAATATAAATAAATTAATTAAGAAAAGAAAACAGAATTTACAATGCATGTCAATTGATGGATCAACAAAGGCAAACAATAATTAGAAATTACAATGTTCATTACTATTGAAAAAAAATAATTTATTTATAGAGACTAAACTTTCGAAATAGCAAACATGCAACAATAACTTGTTCCTTTGATAGTGATGAGAGTGACAATATTTTCTTCCCAAACCAAGAGTAACTTCTATTCAGATTTATCGATCGAATGCATTTTTGCTCATGTCTTGCTGCATGAATCGAACGACCATATCACTTGGTCGGGCCACTTTTTCTTGGATACAATAGCCGGCCCTGATTTTTAATGGCCCGCATGCTGCAAATATAAATGGGCCGATTTTATTTAGTGAAAAACATTAAATAGAAAAGAGAAAAAGTTTTAAGCATCAGGGTGATCGAACTCAGGTTGAGCAAGAGAAAGAGAAATTAAAACAGCCACTAGACTAAAAATGCCCTCAGGTGAAAGGGGGAACGAAATTTTATATATAAAGAGAGGGCCGTAATCATGGGCTTGCTCCGCTTGGGCTTAGGGCCGGGCCACACAAGCGATTATCAAGGTTGGACACATGATTATTTTGTCACCATTAATTAGCACATGCAAAATGAGTTTTAGAGATGACTTGAAACGTTTCAGTGTGAAGATCTAGAGAGAACATTGGTTTCTTTACATTCGGCGTCCATCTGTATACGGAGGATCATGTAAGCAAAAGGAAACTTACTTTCTAATTTTAATAAGACAAGGAAATTTTAACCACTTTCATTTTTTTTTAATTTATAAATATCAAAATCTTTTAAGATTTATTTTTAAACTCTTAAGTTTTAACCAAAAAAACTTTTGATTGATCGTCCTGCTAATATCCACAAATTCTGATTGTTGGCTTATATATTTTAACATTTTTTGCTAACAGCTCTTTCTGAATAACAATTATAATTGTGACTAGAAGAAGAAAATTTAGTTACAAAAAAAACTGAAAGAAGAAAAATAATAAAACCAAGATTTACTTGAACAGAGATTTATTTTCTTATTTGTTTAATATGTTTATAATATTTATTTAAAAGAAAAATTTGGAGAGATACATAAAAACAAATCATAAGATGACTTTTTGTTGAAAAAAATATTTCTTTAAAGTTAAAATAAAATTAAAAGTTTGACATTACAGTAAAAAAAAATGAAAAATGAACTAAAAAGAATTTTTGTAACAGTAAAAAATAGAAAATTTTTTATAGCAAAGCTACAGACTGTCGAGGCAAAGTCTCGTCGTGGTTGAAGGGACAATCAGATTTTTCGCAAATGCCTCTATCACTGTAGTAAATATATACTAGATTTAAATTAAATTTCAAAAAGAAAAAATATTTATATCTTAGATGGTCAAATGAATACAAAAAATAAAGCAAAAAATATAAGAATCAATTTTCATATAATTAGATTATGTTAAACAGTTTTTTAATTTATGCATCATTTTTGTAATTTATGCGTTATTCTTGTGCAAAAACTGCTAAAAAAAATTTGTATTCTTTTAATTTTATTAAATGTTCAGTGGAACAAAGTTAATAAAATAGTTTAGACTATTCTTAATTTGACCGTGTCATCGACACTGCTACATTTAGTAGGAGTTATTGGTTCTTGTATTTTGGTGGATTTATAAATCTTTTTTGGATTTGATAAATTTATTGATTTCAAAATCAGCAAAATAGAAAAAAATCAAATCCACTCAAATACCAATGTTATATCTTGTATTTGGGTCTTTGTATTTTAGTCATGAAAATCCTTCCAAATCCATTCAAATTCAATTAAAACTCAAATCTTTATAATATTTAGATTCTAAAATGATAGAACCAATAACACTGTATTTCATTATGGATTTTAAAATCATAGAACCAATAACACTGTATTTCAATATAAATTTTAAAATACAAAAACCAATAACACTGATTTGGTTTGGATTCTCAAATCCATTAAAATACATGAACCAATAACACCTCTTTAGATTTACTTTTCTAAGCTATCCAATTTGGGTTCTACAAAACTACGTGCCGTTGTCTTAGAAGAAAATGTCACGTAGTTCCAATTTTGATTTTTGACATGGATACCATTGTGTGACTTGGAATTTTAGAAACAAATCCACGTCTACTGGCCAATGAGAAACGCCATGTCATATCACCTATCCAATGATACAGGTCCACGTGGGGCATCTACGTCTTCCTCGGACACTGTAATAACTTCCGTTTTCACTTCAGATCGATCTCAAAATTTTGATCGCAAATCAGGTGAATATAACATAAACTGAAATTCGAAACTTTCGCCGGATTTTAGGCGGAGAAAACAATAGGCGGCGTGCGGCGATGGAAGCTCACGGCTCCGGTCTCCGGCGAGTTCTGTTGTTGTCGTTCTGTGTCGCCGGGATCTGGGCCGCTTACATTTACCAAGGCGTTCTCCAGGAGACCCTGTAAGTAAAATTCTTAGGTCGAATCGATCATCTTGTTTATCGCTCCTCGATTATTACCTTCGCTATCGCTCGACTCTATCTGTCCGAGATCGTTGCTGTTCTAGGAATCCATATTGGTGATGCGTTTGCAAAACAAATTCGTGATTGGAATTTATAGAAATGTAGCTGTTAAGAAGCTGAAATTTCTATCAAAGGACTCAAATTTTCCGTTTGAAATCAGGTCGACGAAGAAATTTGGGGAAGATGGGAAGAGATTTGAGCATCTTGCATTTCTGAACTTGGCTCAGAATGTAGTTTGCTTGGTCTGGTCGTATATAAGTGAGCATTCGAAATACTCTTCCTTGTTGATTCATTAGTATATGTATGTGTAACGAAGAATGAATGAAGATGAAGTCTTTATGTTTGCAAATTCGATTATGAGCAGTGATTAAGCTGTGGTCCAATGGAGGTAGTGGTGGAGCACCATGGTGGACATACTGGAGTGCTGGCATTACTAATACAATTGGTCCTGCCATGGGCATTGAAGCTCTCAAGTATATCAGTTACCCAGCTCAGGTAACTTAAAAAGGCATCTTTTTAGGTTGATTATTCAGCTAAACCGTCTCCGAGGTATTTGATGGGGAACTTGCTTTTTCTGCAGGTTCTGGCTAAATCTTCTAAAATGATTCCAGGTGAGGTTTCTATTTGGATTTTGGAGCGTCAATACATTTATTCTTCAAAACAGTTGTTAGAATCAAGGTGTATATCTTATCGTTGCTTGTTTCTTTCATGTAGTTATGCTGATGGGTTCCTTAGTTTATGGCATAAGATACAGTTTGCCTGAGTATCTCTGCACCTTTCTTGTTGCGGGAGGAGTCTCCATGTTTGCCCTTCTTAAGGTAAGCCTTTAATCAGGAATTTTGATCAGAACATGTGTTATCATTTGTCTCCGGAATGTAGAACTAAACTGTCTTTGAATGGTTTCAGACAAGCTCGAAGACCATCAGCAAGTTAGCAAATCCGAATGCCCCACTTGGTTACGGGCTTTGCTTCTTGAACCTTGCGTTTGATGGATTCACAAACGCTACCCAGGATTCCATTACCGCAAGGTATGATTCTTGACATGATCGTATAACTCTAAGTCTTAACTCAAGATCTTTTTAAGTGAGTGTAATCAATCGCCGTACATGGATACATACAGGTACCCCAAAACTAACGCATGGGACATAATGTTGGGAATGAATTTGTGGGGGACCATATACAACATGGTCTACATGTTTGGGTTGCCACACGGGAGCGGATTCGAAGCTGTGCAGTTCTGCAAGCAACACCCTGAGGCAGCATGGGACATTCTTATGTACTGTCTATGCGGCGCCGTGGGCCAAAACTTCATCTTCTTGACAATAAGCAGATTCGGTTCTCTAGCTAACACGACCATAACCACCACACGCAAGTTTGTAAGCATCGTGGTTTCCTCAGTTCTGAGCGGGAACCCATTGTCCTCCAAACAATGGGGATGTGTGTCGATGGTGTTTGGTGGCTTGTCTTACCAAATTTACCTGAAATGGAGGAAGCTGCAGAGAGTGCAGAAGAAGAAAAAGACTTGAAGAAGCCGAAAATGGGGCTCCGAGTTCTAAAATTGTTTTTGATTTGAGAACTTTTTAGTTCGACATATAAAACCCAGAGGTCTGAAACTTAGAGGGAAGAAAAGCTTTAGTCACATTAGCAAAATGTAAACTAATGCATTAGAAGAATCTTATTTATATCAAACCAAACTCAAATCATATTTCCACTCAAATATATAAGTCTTTACAATCACATTTTGCAATACAATATATCCTAGGAGGGAACAAGTTTTTAAGTTCTATTGTCTTCTTCTTTCACAGCTGTGAGAGGACAGCAACAGACAAACACAGGTAAAACTCTTCCCTCTTCCGAGTTTTTTCGTTTCCCTAAGAGTTACACTCTGAAAGACTTCATTATACATATATGTGATAGAGAGATTCTGTACAGAGATGAAGAAAACAAATAAACAAATCAGGGGAAAATGCTCAGATGATGTATCTGAATATGACCCTTAGAAACAAACCAAAGAATTTTTTTTTCTAAAGACACACTGGTGCCTTCCTATGTAGATGGCTTCCTTATGTTTAGCAAGAAGAAAATAAAGAGAAAACCTGAATCTGATGTATATGGCAGATTCTTGAGAGCTTTCTTTGTTGGCACTAGAAATGTTACCGTTAACATTCTAGGACCAAGAAAGAAATTTTAAAAAACCTTTTTGAGGAAGGAATGCAGATCATGGCATGCCCGCTTCACAAAAACTTTCAGGCCGATATGGCTGCAAAACCTAAAATGAAAATCTAAGCAAAAGAGTGGGAATAATTACGCCTCCATGGAGACAAAACCGCGGTTTAAGTGTGAGAGAGAGATGGTTGGTTGGTTTTACAAACTATGGAGAAGGACTCTCTTGCAAGGGGGTTGGTGTGAAGGATTAGCACTTGGACATGGAGATGAGGCCTCGATCCCGAGTGTTTTTAGCAGGAAGCTCCTCTCCTGCAAAACCAATCACTCTCTAAGACTCAAATGTTTGAATCAAAGCTATATGAATGGTAAGCAAGTGTGAAGCTTACACTTTCAGAGAATTGTGGGCTTGGGATGCCATCAGCTAGAGATCTGAACAATGGCGTGACCTGAACTGGCGAGCTGAACTTTTCATCAGGTTTGTTTGGGACATCGCAAGCTGAAACCAACTCCTCTCCACCTTGTTTATGTTCTGTCTGAGTATCAGACAATGATGGTTGTGTTCTGTCACGAGACTGATCCAGCATTATGGTTGATCCTGAACTATACTCAGAGCTAGCTGGTGAGTCATGGAGATCAGGTTGCCTGGAGAACATATCAAATGAAAAGCTTAGACAATCAAAGCCTCACAAAAGTTATGCAGTGATTTTAAAAAAGGAAGAAGATAGTTTCACCTCCAAGATGGCTGATTGTCTTCATAACTACTCCTCAAATCCTCTACAAGATCCTTAAATTCCTCCAGTTGAAAATCAATATCAGGTATTCCATATTTGAAGAAATCATTTTCCTTGCCTTTATTCAAGAAATCCTGAAGAACCTGAAACAAGAGGGTTTTACTATCAGGAAGCTTGATACTTTCTGCCATTTCGCTATGCAGAGAAGAAGTGGTTTCTCTGTTTTACCTTCCAAGCATTCTCCATGCTTTGTTCTGTGTTGTCTGCATTAACTCTCTGCGCCAACGAGCTTAGCAGTTCAGCTTGCTGCATCAAAGCTGTCACTTTCGGATCATCCTTCTTGAGAAACATCCCTTCACCATCACTCTCCTTCACATCGCTTGTTTGGTTCTGTTCCTCCAAGCTATCAAACCCCGTGGCATTGCGTGCTAATACCGAAAATGGAGATCTTGTCAGCTGATTCACACAAGACTCAGCCTTTCCATAGTTACCGATCTCTGTGAGATCTATAATGTGACTTCTCCTGTATATTAATAACCAACAAGAACATGAAACCAGTTGGGAAACTTATAATATGTTTTGCAGTTTGTTGATACAGTTAAAGAAACAAACTTTTACCTCATTTTCTTAGCAATAGGAGCTTCATTCTCGGCTTTTCTAGGTGTGCTGATAATACCGTCTAAGAACAACATTCTTTTGTTGTTTGAGTTGCTCTCTTTAGCCATAGCTTCATTCTTGGCTCTCTTCTTACAAAGCGTTGTAAACCTGTTCTTCACAGCATTATCCGTTCTACAAACACACAGAGCAGAACGTTAAGTAATCACTTTGGTCTTATTAATAATGACTTCACCCACAATTAGAGCTTGAGCTTTGATTTTACCTGCCTGAAACCACCTTTGCTATCTCAGTCCATCTATTCCCGAACACTCTTTGTGCCTAAGAAATCACATACAAGAGATGATAGATGATCAGGGAAAGCCTAACCACCAAATCTAAAGATAATGAAGTCTGTAAGTGAAGCCAACCTCACACAAAAGCATGTCCTCTTCAGGGGACCAGCCTCCTCGTTTGAAATCAGCGTTCAGGTATGTATACCATCTGCAAACAAAAAATCCATACCCGGATTTAAAAACTCTGTTTTGAACAAAACCCATAAATATTTTGATTGAATCGGATTCACCAACCTTCTTCTGCATTGTCTTGTGCTTTTATCCTTAAACTTGGATGCGATGATCGCCCAACTAGTATTATCAAAACACAATGGAAACAAAAGCTTCAAAATCTTTTTAGAATCCCTCTTTCTAAAAACCAAATCTTTCTCAGGGAGTGAAATGAAGAAAAAAAATTATATAAAAGGCTCTCACTTTTCGGTTCCATGAATAGTAATTTGTTCTCTTAGTATAACATCCTCCTGCAACACAAGAAACCCATTTCAGAATCAGACCAAAACAGAGCAAAAACAGAGATTCAGGAAACACGTATTCATATGTATTCATCGCACCTCTGGTGTCCAAGTAACAATATGACGTTCCTTCTTCTTTGAATCCTCGTTATTAATATTCTTCTTCTTTTTCTTCTTCGTCTCTTCCATTTTTTCTTCTTCTTATTCCTCACTTCTCTCTCTCTCTCTCTCTCTCTCTCTCTCTCTGTTTATTATCTACTTAGTTTTTTCTTCGACGCTCCGTTGCCTTTTTAAAAATCCAAGTCCTCCTCCTATCACACATAGACTTCAACTTTTTCCAGGAAAATAAATAAAAAATCGGAAAAAGAAAAAAAAACAAAACCTAATGAAAGACAAACTCTGAAAAGGAACTCATTTTCGTCACTCAAAAACTCTCGACTTATCTGCTTTATTTATTCTCCACTGGAACTTAATTCCTCTGTTTCGATTTTTTACAGAGATCGAGCTACAGCAAAAAGGAAATGGGTTCTTCTTATATATAAGAAAACTAAAAAGAATCATAAATCATGGATTGAAATAAGAATTTTGCTTTCTTTTTTTTTAAAGTCATTCACGATTCATGAACACATGGGTTTCGTTTTATCATATTCAAAATGCTAGAAAACAATAAATAGTAAATAAAAGAACTCATTCTCTCGATTGAATCTGAGGAATTTATTTCTCTCTCCACATGAGAACCTTTTTTTTAGAACTCTCTCAATTTAAAGATATTTTAAAATAAACAAAAAATAGATAAAATAGAAAATGAAAGCCAACGGATGGGTGAGTAAGTGCGCGGGTATGAAGGGAAGTTTGAAAAATAAACGCTGAAACCCATGAGACCTTGTTCTCCATTAATGCCTCCCTTCTTCCCCAATTATGTTTCTTTGTCCTTTTTTGTTCACTTATTTTATAGACTGTCTTTTCTTCAAAAAAATGTTTATATTTGTTGGTATGCACTTTTTAAAGTATAGATAGATATTGTAAAACAAAATCAAATACACTTGCCATTATGTTACAGTAGAAGTAGTGTGACTAGAGTTTTGTGGAGAACATGATTACTTTTATGGGTTTCCTACATCGGTATTTTGAACATGTCTAGAGTATGATGTTATGTGGTTCAAAATGATTGATTTGATTACGTATACCCTTATTATTAGGAATATAGGAATGACATATTTGCTTCAAGAAAGTATGATAACGTTTTAGTTTCAAGTACGATTCTAGGGAAAGTTTTTCTTTTAGTTGTTTTTTGAAAAAACCTTTATTATACTCTAATGCCTCTCTCTTCAATTTCATCAAAATAGTGATCAATGTATTTATTTATTTTTACACTTTTATTTATAGAAGTAAATTCGAAAAAAAAAATCAGGAATAAATATGAGAATTACTAGATGAAAAGATTTAGTCAAGTATAATACAGTATATATATTATATATATATCAAGAAAATGATGTTTTGTATATAGAGTTTTAGCTAGTGAATATGTATATACAATGTGATAGTTGAAAAGATCAACGAAAGGTGAGAGTAAAAAAAAGACTAGAACATGGAAAAAAGAACATGTTTTGGATTTGGAAACTAAAAAAAAAAAATTGTGATCGAGAATTGGAATTACTTCATTGGTTTTTTTTTAAAAAGAAAAAGGGTACATGACAACTTATGTGATTCAACGGCCATGATTCGTTTGGTTTGATTCTTCTAGTTTTAAATTTAAAATTTTTCTCGAATTATTTTCTTTTAGTCTCAATGCATTTAGAAACTTGGAAAGTCATGTACAATGAGCTGTTTCAATTTAATTTAGACCGGAAAGAAGCTCCCATCAGTCACGACGAATGCAATTGTTTTCGGTAACTACTTCTACTTGCTACTCTTCTTCAGTCAAATAAATACTTGATATGGTTATTCTTTGGAGTAATTATTTTCTCCTGAGTTTATCATTTTATCTCTTAAAAAAAATAGTTTGATTACATTTGAAATATTGAGCGGGTCAGTGATTTTTAGTATTAATAATCAGAATGAACAGTTTCGTTTTTTAGTATCTTAATTTATGTAAATAACAAATAGTACATATGATTATAATTCACTCAAAATTCCAATGATACTTTAAGGAAATTTATTATTTTTTATATTAAATGTTCAAAAAAAAATTTATATTTTTTTCTCAATTTTAATTTCTGACAACAAAAGAAAACATTATAGTTAATGGTTATTTATGAACTGTCGAAGTTTAATTGGAACATGAGATACAAGCGATACATTGGCGCGTGGTGCCTTGGATTTGAGTTTAGACAGCGAAGCACCTCTGACATATCACATTTTATGAACAGTTGCTGTAAGAAAAATCTAATTTTTTACTGTTACTTGAATTCTCTTTTGTCCACACCCTTTGTGTATTTATATTCGCTTTTAATTGATTCTCTCAAGACTCTAATAGTTTTAGGCGCAATTTTAATTCTCTTCTCAGTTCTGTTTTGAATTTTACTTTTAACAATTTAATGCATGTAAATAACATATAACATCGACATACGAGATTAAACGTAAAAGACTTCTGAAAAGGAACATTTTAAAAAGGCTTTGTCCAAATTTAAACTTCTCTTTTGTTATTATGGGAAATAACTTTTCTCTAAAGTTGGATATATGTGGGTGTCTTTGATCTTGTCAAACGAGAAGTTTTTGTTAGTAGTAGATTTTGGATATGGTCATATGGACTGTAACGCCAGATAAGTTAAACCTTATATATTCGACTAAAGACGAAATTAAACATTATATTCTATTAACTTTTTAATTGGTTTTTTGTTTGTTGCATCTCATATTCGACCAAAAAAAGAAGTTAAACGTTAGTATATTCTATATTAACTTTTAATTGGTTTTTGTTTGTAGCATCTCAAAGATTTTTTCTTTTCATCATTTTATGATTTTTTTCTGTGATATAATATTTTCTTCAACAGAAAAGCTATCTTATGATTTTTTTTTTTAATGTATCTTCCTTAGGTTTCTTCTAAATAAGTATTAGAATCATTTAAAAAATAAGAAAGTAAACTTCTGTTCGTGGTCAATCTTGGCTTTATTTTATTATTTTTCTTCATCAGTTTTTTTTTTCCAACTGACGTTTCTTCCTTTTTAGTCATAATATATAATTGTTGTTCAGAAAGAGCTGTTGAAACAAATGTTAGAATATATAAACCAAAATACATGATATTAACAAAACGTATAATATATATTTATTCGAAAAGATATTTGTATTATATATATAATACATATATTTACATGTTTGTCTGTACATATGTGTACGAACGTTCGTACGCATTGTATCATTCTTTGATCTGAGACCATGTAAAAGTAAAACATATCAACGATTGTAAAATATTAATATTTAATAATACATGAATTAACGTATCCATCTCAACGAGACCTATTCTCATTATTTTTTTGTCAACGAGGCCTATTCAATACACTAACTAGTTTTTTACTTAATCATCGTTCACTAGATATATGTATTAATTATCGAATATGATTGTCTGAAATGTGAATGATGTATCATGTATACATATAGAGACGCATACTAATAAATATATGTTCATTGTCCAAAATAGAAGCACATGAGTATTGTTCTCGATAGTTGACAAATGCAATTATGCATATCAAGGAAAATTCTTAGGTTTCGATTTTAGTAATGTAAAACAAAACAAAAATCTAAATGCAATTAGTTTATCAGATTAAAAGAAGTGTTATTTTGGACTTTTAATACTATGTGTATCCAAATTCAGTTGTAGTGCTATAAATTTAGAAAGATACTACTTTAACAAAAAAAAGTGAAAAAAAATATTTGGAGAGTAGATTCGACTCTCGTTTGTTACAGCTAATTTGTTATTCTAAAAAGGTTAAAAAGATTTGTTAGCTGATCATACATAACAGTTGCAGGAGAACTATATATCTCATACTTTATTCAAACGATAGTAGATATTAGTGTAACACATTATTTATATAATTTGTATCATATACTTAAATTACTTCAACTCAAATGCAAACACACTTTAACTGTGAAAGTCATCCATCTTGAAAATCACTTTTCGTTAGTGACTTACTGTTTCATCCTGCTCACTCCACTAGCACGTATACGCTAATGGCATAATGTACATGGCGTCACCCACCTTTTCCCAATACATAACCAAAATCATTATTACTGTCATACCCATCAACTAAAGCATATACCCTTACGCATAGAGGTGGATATAAGTTATAACTAATTAGTTGGCGAGCAAAACATTGATGTGAGCGATCAAAGAACGTACGTTTACAATTAGCTCGGGTATTGAGAGAGACAATATTTTAGCTTGTAAAACTAATACGAAGGTCAATAATTTTTAATTATATTATCAGATATCATCATTTACGTTGCGTGCGTGATTAAGTATTTGGCTAATCATCTTACCAATGTTTCTAGGAAATATAGTTTGAACATCGTCTAACAAGCCACAAATAAATAAGGGTGTATATATATATGTGTGTTTTATGAAAGAAAAGGGTCGGTGGTATGAGAAGGTCCACAAGTACACAACCGATAAGTGTTATAAGAAGCCAGAAAAGGACTAAAGTCTATGATAAATAATGGAACCCTATGCAAAAGCCTTCCTTTCTACTTCACATTTTACACTACAAACCCCATTCCTTTTTCTTTTATATTAATCCAACAAAGTTTAAGTCTTTATAATATTCGGTGCCTTTTTATTTTCTTTTACTGTTTATCTTTTTAAGAAAGAAAAAAAAAAACTGACATGTAAATTTTAATTGGACGTTGATTTTGTTGTTGTTAGAGTGTGTCTCGATTCTAAGATGTAACGCGTCATTTGTTCTCTCATGTAGACAGCGTTTTTCCTTTTGTAATGGATATTCTATATATATATATCAAATCAATATATAACCAAGATATGTTACAACGTTTGACATAATGGAATTCAACAATATATAACCAAGATGAACTTAACGTTAAAAGAAACAAACCGATTATTTACCCGATCAAACAAACTGCATGCATTAGACGTGCATGTTTATTTTCTCTCTTTGTTTTTTGGTCGAACCGAAAATTTTTTTTCTCTCTTTTTATAGACTTTTTCCGGAATAAATTAAGATGTGAGAAATACTCATGTAAATAAAATGTACACATTAAATAAAGTAAACAAAAGATAAATAAATAAAGTATTATTCAGGAAAAATACACATTAAATATATAATAACGTTTGATTTGTCTTAAATATGTTCAATTAGATTTTTAAAAAGGGGAGAACGAAAAGTATTCCCTCCACAACATGGGTCGTTCTCAATTCTTTATGCCATTTTGTGTGGCTTTTTTGGATCTATATACTGTGATTGAGAGTGAACAGTCCATCATATCTACATTCTTATTGGATCAACACCTAATGATTTTGCGTAGCACCTTTCACGCTAAATAGTGTATATATATAACACAGTGTTTATACCCAAACTAATGCAACTTACCAAAACATCATGTAGGATGTAGCCACCCACAACCATGAATAGGGTTCTCTCTCCTTGTAATTTATTTTCCTTTTCCTTCTTTAATGTTTAATTTGTGTAGTGAAAATACATATCATATATCTATATTTAACAGACGAGGTACTAAGGCGCTGAATCATTTCGTTTCGCTGCAGCGTCTCAAAATATTTGTATCTGATTAACATATATATCTTCGATTCATGAGCTACATCGATCAATCAGAAGTTTCAACTTTCAATTTCATGTTCTAAACAAAGTTATATAAGAAAAAGAGGCATAACTTTCTATCTAACACATTCAAACATAAGTAAGTTCAAATAAGTGATTGATCCATTATGGGTCCATATGTACAGCAATAATACAACAAAATAACTTAAGAAACATTATATATATATATATATATATATATTATGAAATAATATAAACACATTATTGATTCCAAGTTATTGTCGGTTTATATTTACGTGAATTTATGATAGTTGAGATTGCAATAATAATAAGAATATAGAAAGGGGTCCAGATAGAAATAGATAGATTGAACGTTTTTTTCTGCCCAAGGCTATGGCCAACCCTATGCGGACTTTGCAGCAAATATTTTTGACCAAGTCCTGACAATATCGCCTTATTTTTCTCGACCCGCACAATGTAATTTAAGGGAGAAAAATAAATACAAAAACAAATTATATAAGTATACCGTGTAAACATGTAATAGGATCACATATTTGGTTTAGCTTTGTTTTGTAAAGAGTTCCATCCTTATCCCCATCACGAAAGCAACAATACAGTGATGTATGGTCTACTTAGCATGCATCTAAAGAAAAAGAATACCTCATTTTTCCAAGTTTTTACCAGCTAATAGTTTTTCTTTAATAAATATTTTATTTTCAACCTTATATACATAAACTAAGCCTTTTTCTGTCTGTGTGTGTGTATACACTTGGTTCAGTTGCGCTCTTACAACTGTAAAGTACTTGTATAAACTTTGCATATTATTAATTTATATTTTGCATTTTAACAGAAACAGTGAGATATATAATGATAATAAGTGCAATAGCACGTGAAGATGGCAATGGCAAGAGTGGTGACTAAAATTATTGAACTCACTTGATTGAAAAAAATAAATACCACGATTTAAAATATAATCAAACGATTAATCTGCCCTAAAACGAAACGAAATAAACCAAGTATAAAGTGGGCATTGATGGTGTTAGTTGTCGGAGGGAATGGCCCAAGTTCCCAAAGAGATTGATTATATTGTAGTTCTCATGAGATGAAAACGTTCGTGGGGCTCTCTTTTTATGATCTCATCATGCCAAGTGGGAGCACGGTTTCCTAATCCCTACCACTATGGCACTAACATCCACGTGGCTACCAACATACATGTAAAGCAGATTTACGAAGATAATTGTGACACTCGATTCCGGTCTTATAAACCAAATCGGCAATGTCAAGATAACCGTCTGCGTCATAAGCCAAATGCATTATCCACTTTACAAGTTCTAGGCGATCACACAATCACAGAACAGAAGAGATTCAAACAGCAATCAAACAACCATAGTGTTTCAAGCATAAGTAAAGGTTCGTTTTAAGTTTTCTGCAACTTCAGTTTCAATACCCTAAACATATCTAGGCGATTCACAGAGCAAACAACAACCTATCAAGACCTAGCTGGGACTCAGTTCTAAAACAGAAAGTAGGTTATGCTTGGTTTAACCCCAAACTATGCATTCAGAAAAGCAGAGTTCACGATATTCAAGCACAGATTCATCCTCACCTTGGCCTAGGTGGCGAAGAAGGTGGCAAGGGGAGGTAAAGAGAAGAGAAGGAGGCGAGATGCTCCACGACGGCTAACCACGCAGGGTTGATCAATCTCCAGGGGTGATGCTGCGGCGGCGTATGGCTCCGGGAGGACTCCGTCTCCTCATCAACGTGAAACACCAGGGCAGGGCGGCTGGAAGGGGCGGCTACGGGTCCATCCCGAAGGTAGTGGACTCGCGGCTGCTCTACCGCGCCGGCGGACGATGATGGCTGCTCCGGGGAGCGGCTAGGACGGTCACCAGAAGGCGAGGATGACGAACGGCGTGACATGGTGAAGAGAGAGGATGCGGTGATGAGAGAGAAAGAAAGAGGAGAGAGAGACGGCGGAGAGAGAGTACTACGGCGCCGGAAAAGAGAGAGAAGAGAGTTCTAGGGTTTCTCTGTTCTCTAGAAAGTTTAGAATGAAGAAAAAGAATGGGAAGGGCTCTCTATTTATACCCAATGAGAGACTTGGGTAAAAAGTAAAGATAACCACAAAAAAAGAAAAGATAATTATGAATAAGAATATTCACAATTCATTTAGGAAAATGTTCATTAATATCACATTAAAAATGTAATATTTATCTAAACCAGGAATTAATTATCTTTAGAAAGAAAAATGAAATATCGAAAAATAAAAAATGAGCTTAAACCGTCTTAGTCGGGATTGAATTTTCCAAACGGGCCTGGTTTGTAAAACCGAGTCGTTACAATAATGATAAAATTTATAGGGACGACAAGAGATTACTATTGAAGAGAAAACAGTTAGAGTTTTTCTATGTAAAACAAATTCAGAATAAGTCTAAACCATGTAATTAACAATCACGCATACGCAATTGCTCACTCCCGTTTAACAATTTCTCCAAAATATGAATTATATATATGTACGTTAAATAATGGTACGTAGTATGGTTTAATTTTGGATATGCGTTAATGTTTTTGATTTCTAAGTATTTCTGGATGATCGGTCGAACTGTATTACTGATTGAAAATTGTTGAGTCGGCTTTGCTTTTAGAAGCTATAACAAAATGTCAATTTTTTTTTGTCAAGCACAAATGTCATTGAATATTCATTATTGTCTTGTTGTTTCTGCTTTATAATACCACTCCTTTTATTTCTACTAGGTATATAACTCGTGCTACGCGCGAGTCTGTATTAATATTTTGGTTTAAAAATTATATATATTTATAGGGATTTTCATTTATATAAGAGAATTTAATATATAATGTGTAATTTATCCTATTTTTATTTATAACTTTTAAAAACTATTAGGTAAAACAATAACAATGATACCTATCGAATTATCCAACTTTGACGTACATATACATTTGATTTAGAGAAATATAATCTTGCTAAGATTTTAGTATTATTTTCTGTTTTTCATAGAATTTCTATAGTTCTTTTTTAAAAAGGTTTATGTGTTCAAATATTTAGTTTTTTTATTGAAAGTCTTATTGATGTTGTGTACCACTGTATATATAATCCATGATTCATGTTGATTAGCATTTAATTTTGTTAGAAAGATGTAATGATCATGCAAAACCATTTTTCCTTCTCTATCATGTCTTCTAAGAGTTTTATGTTATATTTTTATTCAGTTTTTTATTGTTTTAATTGTTGAATCGAGTTGTTGTAAATTTTTTTAAATTGATAATTGATAATGGTTACTTTTTTATACATGTATTGTTAATTGTTAAATTTTTTATTTAACTTTTAAAATTTTAAACCATATTAACATTTTCTGATTTAATAAATATGTTGATTTGAATCAATCAGATTGAATTTACTTTTTTGTTGGACATAATTTGTTAAATTAACTTTTAATGTTTTAATTATACTTAATAATTTTTGGTTTGATTTAAAAGCTGATGTGGACCAATTATATCAAGTTTTCCGTCCTAATCATACTTAACATTTTTTATTTAATGAATATGCTGATGTGGACCAATCAGATCGAATTTTTTAATTCTATGTGGACGCCCTCAATGCACTATGCCTTCAACTTATAAATGTTAGTTCATTTGTTAAGAATTAAGGATTTGCTTTAAGTATATAAAACTTATTTCAGCATTTATAAGCGTGTTAATTGATAACTAAAAATAATATATATAGTATAAGATAAATACATGTGAGGTTTCAAAGTTCTAAAATAATAATTCATACTCTAGCTAGCATGATGGTGGTTCGATTGGTTTTTTTTAATCTCAAGTTGACATATCAATATAAAATTGTGTCGTATGTAATTGTAGTAGATAAAAAGTGTGTGAAATTTGAGGTAGAACTATTAAAGGAGAATATCCAACCCTTGTTGTTACTTTAATTAAACATCGTGGTATAAAAAAGTAAAAAATTTAAACGAGATATAACAATTCATGAATAGATCAGATACTGTATATTTGAATAGAGGTAAAAGGAGTGAAAAGTTTGGGTCCAATCCCTAAATTCAAAGCTACTCAGGAGATAGTTAATGTTCATATACCATTTAACTCTACTTAAACGAATTTGAACTTCCATCATGTGAATGGTAACTTTAGAGGATTAAACCATTAAATCGATACTAGTTGTTGTCATGCAAAAATCTTATCTATTACTCTAAATAGATTTGTTCACAAAAGTAGATCGTATTTTCTAATAACAATATATTAAAAGTGAAAATAAGACTCAGAAAAATGATCCGAGAGTGATAAACATTTGTTCTGTTTATTGCTTTTCTTATCTTAAGTTTCTCAATACAAAGAAGACTTATTTATATAATTGATGTAAAACCCTAATAGTAATTGACAGATGTCAACATCAGGAGGTAGTAAGCTCATCAAGGGTTGAGAAGCGATTTGCCAGCTTTAGTGGTTTTACCATACTAGTCTGCAACTGCAACGTCTCTTTCGTACGAGCTTCTCCATCTCTGTATTTACTTATGTTGTCGTGAAGTGAGATAACCGTTGCAGGTTGTTGACTGGGCTTGGTCATATTGAATTTGGGCTTCTGCACGTCTTGGCCCAAAGATTCTTTTCGTTCGTTTTGGTATTGCAGAAAAGTATTCGACATTTCCTTATTGCCGTTGATATATATAACTTTTGACCGATTCCTAATCCAACAGTGTATACACTTATATATGCTACAATTAGGCCGTGCTCGTGGTATTGGCTATTGGGTATCATGCCGCTCCATTATCATCAATACATCATCATTAGGTTGCCTTTCTTATCTTTTATTCGCCACATCGTATGGAACTCATGTTATTTAACAAAAGAAAGAAGACTGAAGATATTAAAGAGAATATGATATGTTTTTTAAACGAAGCATCCTTAATAAAACCTATAACTTTTACTTAAAAACAAATTTTCACAAGGTAAAACCCTAAACTGTTACTCTTTATAACAAGTTGGGCACGTTTTTTTATAACTAGCTAGTCATCTCTTATAAGATCTAAATAATTATCATAAATGTATACTAAATCGATGAAATTTAATTTATTTGGTGGAAACACTCAAAAGTATTATTGCGTTTCTCTTTGGATTAATATTTATCCCAATAATAATAAAGAAAATATACATATAGATTTGCCACACGTGTGCAAATAAAAGGCGTTTGAGAATTTTATTTTTTGGGGTGGGGGGTGTGGTTTATTGAGAATTACTGTAACCACAGTTGAAATATACGTTTAGAAGAGGTTAGATTGCTTGGGATTCCTACAATCGCGTGGGACCTGAATACAGAAATTTGAACCAGCTTTTGTAGAACCCTAAAACCACTTCTACTTCTTTTAAAATATCTTCTTGTGCCTACAAGGCTACAAGGAAAAGGCTTCTAGGAATCCGATGTTCATTTTAATTCTACTTAATTATTCCCCCGTAATTATAATTAATTTTTGGGTTTCTTATATTTCGGATTTTACTCTTTTCATTGCCTCAATTATTAATATCTTTTCTTTTTGTTGACGGCCAATTTTGTTCTTCTTGTTTTGCTAAAAGTTTACATATATACATAGACTCTCCTTCTGAAAATTGTTGAAAATCTATATTAACCGCTTCAGTTTTTATTTGATATGCGGAAAAATTAAAAAAAAAAAAATGAAAAATCAAGACATCCTTGCATACTTTAAGGATGCTTGTTAGCCTGACATTTGACCAAAACTCTACTATGCGCCGCCCATTTTTGTTTACTTTTTTTGTTCCTTTAAGAAAAGAAAAAAAAGATTGACCACTTCAGATTCAACAGCTTTCCTTTTTTGGCTAAAGTTTAACCAGTTATATAGTGTTTTGTTTTTTTTTAAAATATAAATTACTCCATAAGTTAACATCCGAAGAAAGTAAGAAACCAATCGATATATATATTCCCACTTTATTTGAGGTTTTTTTTCGCGAATAGGCATTCATTTTAGAGAAACGTATGTGTATTCAACGTAACACGCATAATATTTCACACGTGTAGAAATGAAAAAATACAGATATGCACACGTACATGTATGACAATGACATTGTTCACGCATCATGCATGTGAAACAATGTGACTTAAAGCTTGGGTATAAAGAGAGGAATCTAAATTAATTCTGCAAACTTCGTCTTTATTGAAAGTTGGAAGTTGAGACGGAGTCAAATATACTTTATGCAATATTCTGTAAACTCACACTGCAAACTAGCTTCTTACAATCTTGTTAATTGCTCTCTCTAGCCTCGCATTTGAATTTGGATATAGAATCTGCTCATTGTTCGAATGGAGAGTGATTGGAAAGATCTCTTCAAGTTAAGGATATTAGCAAACACTGAAGCAATATTGAAGAAAAGTATATAACTTCTATTTCAGTATGGGTTACTTGAAAGTTTGAAATTCCCATGATTAGACATGAATAACTCAATGTTGTCTCTTCGTTATGAATCTCTATATATCTATAAAATCTTTGACCAAAAAAGAAAGAATCTCTATATCTATAGAATTTACGTGAAGTAATTAATTAAGTAACTTATCACTGAATGTCACCATAACCAGCGGTGAATGTCAACAAACGCCGGTGTATGTAACGACACTCTCGCATAATTAAATATCTCAATGTAGTATGTCTTATTTAATGGAGTTACTGGAAAAATGTGTATATAATAAACCTATCGGATAAAAAATGAATATAACAAAGAATGGTATGGTCAAAATTGGGAAATGTGGAAGACTACCTAAGATCTGATGAGAATGTGTCAGAAATCAAAGCGAAGTTAAAAGCTTTGTAGCCTCTCTACTTCTTATCATCACATCAACCAGCTACCCCCCTTACAAAACTGTCTTTTATAATCCATTTATTTCTTCAAAATGTACAACTAATATTTTTCTAACGAAATTAGTTGGAATCCAATGGAGATATACATATCAAAACATGGTCAATACGGCATCTGGAATAATGATTGTATGAATAGATGCATGCGAAATATGATACAGTATGTGTTTAACAGTTCATCATAATTTTCTGTATATACAATAACATTATGTAAAATAAAATGTTGCTAGTTTTGTTCTCTATAACTCCTTCCCTTTTCCAAAATCACAAATACCACAAATTCGTGGGTCTGAAGGAGTAATTTAAGAATGATTCTTAAATTTTTAAAAACTTCATCAACTATACATATTTGTGAAAATTTTGAATTTTTTAAAAAGTTGTGGTAGAAGTCATGATTTTCGCTAAACATTTTTTATTCATTGTTCACTATCTATATTGCAATTTTGCATATGCACAATATGAAACCGGATTGTGATAGCAACTTAAACATCAATAAAGAAAGTGTGGTTTATGCCCTTTTGATACTTTGGACTACACGAACGAGAAAATCTTTGAACCGTACGCGTACGTTTTTCTAATTTAGAAGACGACTACTGGTTGCATCAAACGCATCAACATCACGTCAAAACCAACAACAACAACAACAGGGAGACGACCGTTTTCTTAGAATAATATGTCACGTAGTTATGGGCTTCGAAGTACAGTAACCCAAGTTGATGAGATTAAGAAAAAAAGCCGTCGCAATCGGACCACGTACGATCATGCTATCCAGAGTATTAATTATAATTTTTCGGCTTTGAGACCTCACATACATGTATTTTTCTTATACTTATATTTAGTTACCTATTAACACGCGTATAGATGCTGAAATAAATAGGTTTTAGTGAAAACACCCTTGCTACTAGACGGTGAACTACAGTATACAAAGAAATAAGAAAAGGACTATGAAGTATGAAGTCTGCTTCTAGTCTTCTCCTACTCATTAAATCAACTATAAATGGCACCATTTTCGTGGCTGGCATGATAAACACAAGTTGTACTATTGGACTGATTTAAGATACTTCATAGATAAAATTAAAATAAAATACATGTAACACGTTATGTTTGTCCGATATCGTGACCTACTTGCTACTTAGGCATGAATTCGTTTCCTTTTGTTTTTCCTTTTTGTAGACATAATTTAGTTAAACACTCCATCAATGTTTTTCTATTCATAACATACCGAATCAACTTTGTTTAAAGTAATATTCAAAACATGGACAAAAGAGAATTTTTGTAACAGTAAAAAATAGATGAATCAAATGTTCACTTATCTCTTTTATACAACTGTAAACTTGCAAGCTTACATGTAGTTTCTTATCACCCTGGCTTTAAGAACCTGAGTTTCAGCTGATTTCTCTTCCTCTTCACCATCTGGATCCTCTTGAAAACAACTTGGAAGCCGTTTAAAAGAACTCTCCTTCTCACCCTTCTCCTCCTGAAATCATATCAAATTCTACTTAGTGAAATCATCTAAGACACCATCTAAACTTTCACTTTTAGACACTTCAGATCAAAGTCGCCGATACAAAAGTTCAAACATTTGTGAGACCCATTAGCCATGATTTTAATACTAACAGTACGGTCAAGTGATTCCATGTTAGGCCAAGTGGATACAAGCTATATAAGAAAATAAAAAAAAAATTCTAGGATAAATAATGAAACTCTTTTTCTCAACATACCTTGTGTTTAGCTGTTGAGTCCTTCTCACTCTTCTCCTGAGAAGAAAGACTTCCATGTTCAATTATGGACTTCAAAGTACAGCAACTGTCTCGATCTCTAGAACTACGGTAGGGTCGGTGTGACTCCAATGTTAGGTCGAGTGGATAAAAAAAAGTAAGATCTCTATCAAAAACTTCCATTCAAACATTCAAACATTCCATAAAATTAAAAGAATATAAAAATTAGCGATTTTTGCACAAATGTCGACGTATAAATTAAAAAACTGTGTAATTTAAGCTAATTATGTAAAAGTTGAATTTTATACTCCATGCCTTATTTTTCATATTCATTTGGTCAACTACTTAAATTTATAACATGCTAGAAATCTCTCGCAATCATTATATATATGATTATATCACATACAAACTTGTAAATGATTTAGAAGTTAGGAAATTACAGAATCTATGAGTGAACCTGTATCATTAGATAGGAGATATGACATGGCGTTTCTCATTGGCCAGCAGATGTGGATTCGTTTCCAAAATTCCAAGAAAACTGGAACTACGTGACACATTCTTCTAAGAAAACGGCACGTAGTTTTGTAGAACCCAAATGTCAACAAACGACGGTGTATGTAATGACACTCTCGCATAATTAAATATCTAAATGTATTATGTCTTATTTAATGGAGTTACCGAAAGGATGTGTATATAATAAACCTATCGGATAAAAAATGAATAAAACAAAGAATGATTTGGTCAAAATTGGGAAATGTGGAAGACTGCCTAAGATTTGATGAGAATGTGTCAGAAATCAAAGTGAAGTTAAAAGCTTTGTAGCCTCTCTACTTCTTATCATCAAATTGGCTTTTACACAAGAACTATAATGGTATAAGTTTAAATTTGCTATACGATCATTGGAGGAAAACTAAGTTTAAAATTGATTGCTAAATGTTAGTTAAACCAAGTGAACCTAAACTATCTTACGATGAGTAAATGCCAAAAACATATATAACGGGCCATTATTTGTAAACTACTGAAACTAATAATATCCACCATGCCCGTTTATCCAACAGAATCTTAAAATGTCCATTCTTCTATCGGAAAGGAAACTACTCGCCGTTTCCAATGTAAACCAACATACGCTGTTTCTCTTTGAAGAGCCAAAAGCGCGCGTAAACACCATCGTCTTTAACGTATCTCTCGTCGGTAAGATACAAGAAGATGCAGTGAGATGAACATAAGTCGATTTCTATTTGAAAAATTCACACAACACAAAGAGATAAACATATGATCAGAATTGAGAAAATATCAAAAGCCTTTGGCACCAGATTCTTTCAAGACGGCAGGTTGATCGGCCATCGATAGGCAGTATTTAGCAATCTCTCTGAACTTGGGAACGCTTCTCAGATCAACTTTCGTTCCATCTTTCAACGTGATGATGATGTCACCCCATTCTCCGATGAACCTCGGCACAACCTGCACGTCCTTAATCACCTTGTACGAGAAATCGCTCCGATCTTCTCCGGTGAGACCCGATATCACCGTCACGCGGAGGTTGGTGAACCTGTAACGGAGGTTAAACGCTCGAGACACGGCGGCTAAGGTTAGTGGGAGCCACAGGATGGTTAGACCTAAGACGAGATTGGCCAATAGATCTCCGTAATGAGCTCCGCCGTCGAAATAGACTGTCTCTTTCTTCGCCGGTTTAGAATCTGAAGGAACGGCAGAGGCGGCGGAGGAAGCTTGGAGCAATCTCTGAATGTGTCTTTGTGATTTGGTAGTGGGAGGCAATGAAGAAGCGGGGAAGGAGAAGGTGGTAGAGAGGAGGATCGATTTACGAACGCCGTAGGTTGCGGCGGTTAACGGCGGAATCGAAGAAGCAGCCATGAGATATGATCTAGAGTGATTGGAGGCGAAAGAGGATGAGATTTGTTTTTGTTGGATTCGGTTTTTGGCTTACATTGGGCCACGTGTCCTAAGCTCTATCGAAAGCAGATCTATCCAAAAATACAAGTGTACACATATTTTCATGGCCACTAAAATTGAATGAATCCAAGTGTAACCAATGAATTATAAAAATTCAAGAAACCTGGTCGGACCAATTTAAACCACGATACAATTAATTTATTCGGTTGGGTTTGGAAACAACAGATGTGTCGAGTTGAGAGAACCCTGCCAGTTCGGGCGGGAATGGATTGGGCCAAATTGTTAAAAAGCCCAATTCAGAAACTGCTACGCTTGTTGTTTCGTCCACTCTCCTCTGCATTGATTCCCCATTCCGTCGCCATTCACTACCGCCGTAGCACTAGCGCAAGTCTCTCTGTAGCTAGGGTTTTAGGGTTCCGATGGGAGTACCATCGTTCTACAGGTGGTTAATCGAGAGATATCCGTTGATTTTGCAAGATGTCATTGAAGAAGAACCGCTCGAAATCGGCGGCGGCGCCACGGTCCCTGTCGACACTAGCAAACCTAATCCTAATGGCCTCGAGTATGATAATTTGTATCTCGACATGAACGGAATCATTCATCCATGCTTCCATCCCGAAGACAAGGTCCGGTTTTTTTTCTCTCGCTGGGCTTCTCTTCTGTCTCGAAATACGGATTCATTCATCGGTTCTGTGTTTTTGATTTATTATTACCTTCTCCTCTCAGCCTTCTCCGACAACGTTTTCCGAGGTGTTTCAATGTATGTTCGATTACATAGACAGACTTTTCGTGATGGTTCGACCCCGGAAGCTGTTATACTTGGCTATTGGTGAGTGTATTGTTCTTTCTTTGCACCTACTACATTGATTGTTCGTTCTTAGTGGTTTTTGTTTTATATCTGTGTTGTGATTTATTCAACTTTCATAGACGGTGTTGCTCCAAGGGCGAAAATGAATCAACAGAGATCCAGACGGTTTAGAGCTGCGAAGGATGCAGAAGAAGCAGTATGTACCAATCTCTACACTATTACACTTTGTGCTTTATTTTTAATTTTGTATCAGTTGTCTTTTTATTTCGCTCTAAGTTGTTTACTCATCATTTAAAACTTAATAATTAGTTGCACCAATTGATCCACATTTCAATCTTGTATGATCATACAATTCTACTTTTGGATAGATGAAACAGTCACTACATTGAAAACAGTTGTTCACGTTTTTCTCCACTGATCTCCTCTTGCAATTCCATTACTTAACCCCTTCATGTTATACTTAGCTACTGGTCATGCTACAGTTGAAGAAATGTTTAGAATTTTAACCTAGTTCCTGCTATTTTAGGCAGCTGAAGAAGAGCGGCTGCGGCAAGAGTTTGCGAGTGAAGGGAGGAGGCTGCCTCCTAAATTGGATTCTCAAGTTTTTGACTCTAATGTCATAACTCCTGGAACACAGTTCATGTCTACTCTGTCAATTGCGTTGCAGTACTACATCCACGTTAGACTGAATTCTGATCCTGGGTGGAAAAAGATTAAGGTACTAATTGCAGTCTCTGAAATTTTGTCTTATGGTTGATTACTGCGTACTTCAGGTTTTGCTCATGATTTTTCTTTTTCTGAAGGTTATCCTCTCGGATGCTAATGTTCCTGGTGAGGGGGAACACAAGATCATGTCATACATACGTCTTCAAAAGAATCATCCTGGTTACAACGCAAACACTTGTCATTGTCTGTATGGTTTGGTATGTAACCTCCCTCTATTTCTTATTTTCTCACATACCTACATGTTTAGCTTTGCAATAAGATTCTGTGATCTTGATCGAGCTAGTCAATAAGGCCTTTCTACTCATTATTTATGAATAACAGGACGCAGATTTGATCATGCTAGCGTTGGCTACCCACGAAGTTCATATATCAATCCTTCGTGAGGTTTGTAACAGTGTTCCTTATGGGTTTTTATTCCTAGCCAATCAGTGACCACTCTTATCTCGTTTATAATCTCAACCTATACGCTTTGACATGTGAATAACATGTCAAATAGTCATAATCAAGACTCACTAGTCGAATTTTTGTTTATGCTTCTCTTAATGCCAATATAACTGTGTTTTCCCCCGTGGTGACTTCACCTAGGTTGTTTTCACTCCTGGACAACAAGACAAATGCTTCTTGTGTGGCCAGATGGGGCACCGAGCAGCAGATTGTGAGGGCAAGGTAAAGAGGAAGGCAGGAGATATGCTTGATAATAGTGAGACAGATCTCGTAGCTAAGAAGAAGCCATACCAGGTATATATCAGGGTTATGCACCTGAGTCAATACTACTATATTTCAAAAATATGCATGTTATGTGAAGGACTCATTAATATTTTTAACATAATCATTAAACTCCCTTATCTTTTGGCAGCTCGTCAATATCTGGACGCTTCGAGAGTATTTGGAGCACGACATGCAGATACCTAACTCACAATTTCAAAAATGTTTGGACCGCATAATCGATGACTTCATCTTCATCTGTTTTTTTGTTGGGAATGATTTCTTGCCGCATATGCCTACGCTAGAAATACGGGAGGTTTGTTCCATCGTACTTTAACTTTCTTCTAGCTGCCAAAACGTCTGGTAGAGTGTGTCCTGACATTTTTATTATCTTAAATTCTTTGATATCTGCTGAAAATATAGTATATCTTAGATATAGGAGCTTTCCCTGTTCCTGTATCAGTTTTTTCCATGTCGGAGATCACTTCGTAGAGATCTATAGTGTAGTTGATACTGCTTTGGTATTCGATAGCTTTGTACATATTGATTCAGTCTGTGTTCTTTCTGTCTATAAAATTGACGCATCTTGGTGTCAATGAAAGTCTATGAGCTTGCTTAGCACAGCTTGGCAAATTTGAAAAAATAATCAAAAAATTGTTTTCTGATTAACCATTTTGTTATATTGTAGGGTGCTATAGAATTACTGATGTCTGTGTACAAGAAGGAATTTGGATCGATAGCAAGCTACTTAAGCAATGGAAGCGAGGTGCATTGATTTAACATACTTTATCTTACTTGACGTGGCTTTTGGATTATGGTTTTAACGTTTATCTGCTAAATTTCAGCTGAACTTGAAAAATGTGGAGCATTTTATCCAGGCCGTTGGGCTCTTTGAAAATAATATATTTAAGAGGAGAGCACAAACTCATCAGGTTAGTGTCCGTTTATAATTTAGTTCCCTTCAGTTTTCTGCATTTCGTTTCATTTTAAGGTATTATGATGGAAGCTACACAATTAGAGATATCATTACCCTCCAACTAACGCAGTGGAGATACTTATCTGTTTGATTTCTGAAAGATGGGCATATGCCTCTCTTTCTGCTACCTCACCGATTTTTTTGCTTTACACCCCTTTGTAACAAGAAAAAAACGAGAGCTTTAAAAACATGATAAATCTACAGTTTCTGATAAACTTCTAATTAGTTTTTGAATGGTGCATTTGTTGTGATATCTGTTACAGAGGCAATCGGAAAGGTTTAGCCGTGATAGAACTCAAGCAAGCAGAAAATCTAATAATGGCCAGGTTGTGCAACTAGAGAATCTAGTTGAAGAGCCTACTTCATCGCATGCCATACCTCCACCAAAGTGTTTGCGACTGTCTTTGGATGATAGCATTGATGACGTAAATGTTGAAACAGAATGTAGCATCAAAGCAGAAGTAAGTCGTCTTGTAAACTGTTGCTTATTCTGCATTTCACGTTCAGTAAAACTTTTCAGTTTTACTGTTTTTTCTGCTTGATGTTGTTTAGGGACAGTGCTTTGCTTTCTCGTTTAAAATGTACTGATATACATTGGTTTTCAGGAACTAGATAACAAAGAAGAATTGAAGTTTAAGCTTAAGAAACTGTTGCGGGAAAAATCGGATGGGTTCAGCACAGGGAAAGGCGAACAAGATAAGGTCATTTTTATCAACTTTTGCTACCATAATCAGCATGGAATCAAAATATGTGTTTCCACCAATGATTCCATGATTGCTTAGTTTTCATGATTTTGTTTTTGATATCTGCCGAATCAATCATTTAATCAAGCTGACAATTCTATATGGCTGCTGTATGATCAGGTTAGGCTAGATGTACAAGGATGGAGGGAAAGATACTATGAGGAAAAATTCACAGCTAAGTCCGTGGAGGAAATGGAACAAATACGCAGAGATGTTGTGAGTTCCCCATGCGTGTAATTTGATGAAAATAAATTATGCTCAAGTCAATCAGAACGCACCAATTTACTGGTTTGTTATTATTGGCTAGGTGTTGAAGTATACAGAAGGCCTTTGTTGGATAATGCATTATTATTATCATGGTGTTTGTTCCTGGAATTGGTCAGTTTCTTGCCACCCTCCTACGTATATAGTATACTTTTCACATTTGATTATTTTCTTTGTGGTCCTTTTCGTGTAATATATTTAAGCATGATGATTAGTACGCTTGATATTGTCGTTTAGGATTGTGATGCTCATTTTTATTTACGCATCATGCTACACATTTTAGTAGACTGGTTAAAATAATATATCCTCTAGAAATTCAGCTGAGATGTTTCAAATTTTTGCTTATGTCTGATCGGAAAGTGGTTTTTATTTTATTTTATCCCAATAGCAATCTTAGCAGATATGAGCGAACTGATCCACACTCTTCTTTTCTACCATTTGTTTGCAGGTTTTATCCATATCATTATGCACCTTTCGCATCTGATCTCAAGTTCCTTGATAAGCTAGAGATTAAGTTCGAAGTAGGTTCCCCTTTTAAACCATTTAATCAGCTTCTGGCAGTTCTGCCATCTGCAAGGTATTCTATCGGTATCTCTGAGTCTTCATCATCTCTGTATGCATTCCTGTCACTTCACTTATTTGCTAACTGGATTCCGTTCTCAGTGCGCATGCTCTCCCAGAGTGCTTTAGGACATTGATGACAGATCCAAACTCACCTATAGCTGATTTTTATCCTTCAGGTATGAGGTTTTTTTTTGGCAGTTTGGTCTCTTTTATTGTGGTATTGTGCAATCCATGTCTCTCATTTACCTTTTGTGGTGTGCAGATTTTGAGATTGACATGAATGGAAAGCGCTATTCTTGGCAGGTTTGATCGTCTTTTCATTCTGATTATGGCAGTATTGATGGTTTGGTTATATGTAATAATTCTACGGTCTCATATTTTCTATATCTTTCCTTGTAAAGGGTATAGCAAAACTGCCTTTTATTGAAGAAAGGCGTCTTCTGGATGCAGCCGCAAGAGTGGAGCACTCACTGACGGTACAGCCTATATGCCTATCTCCGGTTTTAGATATTAATCGCTATTGTGGTTTTTCTGTATACGACAGTTGTACAATCACATGTAACTTTGTTTTACTTCTCATTTATCTTGTGCAGGAGGAGGAAATTCGAAGAAACAGTGTGTTGTGTGACATGCTCTTTGTAGTTGCATCTCATCCACTTGCTGAGCTCATCCGTTCTCTTAATAGCCGTACCATGAAATTGAGCAATGAAGAGCAAGGAACAATTACGGAAACAGTGGACCCTGTACTAAGGTTTGTGTTTGAATCTTGAGAATAGTCAGTTCAGTAGTGTCGATTTAGTAGAAAATGGATAATTTAGTGAGGAAGGCAAGTTGGAAAAGTAAAATAACTATTGGAAAATTCTTGATAAATGCAGTGAAGGGATGAATGGTTACTTAGCTTCATGTGGTGGAGATAGTCAGCCTCCGTGCTTCCCTTCCCCAATCGAAGGCATGGAAGATGTTTTAGCCAATCAAGTCATGTAAGCACTTGATCAACAACTTGGTCTTTTTTTACTTTCTTTGTTGGCAATCTCCTTGAGCTTTATCAATCTAATAGCATTATTATTTTTTCAGTTGTGCCATATACAAACTTCCAGATGATGTTAGAGGCAGCGAGATTTCTCGCCTACCTCCAGGAGTGGTGCTCCCTAAAAAGGTAGTTGAGATAATAACTATTCGCTCTAGATGGCTTCCGATTTTTGGATTTGAAGTTGTGGTGAAGTATAAAGAAAGCTTGCTTTGTTGGATTTTACTAGAACCAAAAACATAAGTTGTTTGTACTGGTTAGTAATTACAGTTTTGTTCATGTATCGTCTTCTCAGACTGTGCAGCTAGTGGATTTGAAAGCTGGAGCTAATCTATGGCATGAAGATGGTGACAAAAGACGAGCTCCTGCAAAGATAATAAAAGTCAAGAGGTGAAGAGTACAAATCCTTGCAATTGACAAAGTTTTTGGAAGGGCCTTTTGTTTACGGATTGTGGTTAATAATGTGTGGTTGCAGGTATAACCCACAAGGATCCATTTCTGGGGATAGGCTTGGGAAGGCAGCACACAGACTTGTGCTACAAACTATAAATTCGCAGGCGCACATCAGCTCAGAAGCGGCGTTGCGTACAAATACTATTTTCCAGAACGAACAAGTGTCGAAGCAAGTCCCATCATACCGAGGGAATGCGGTAGTGAAGATAGACGCTCCTCCGAGTGAACACAACCGGAACAAGAAGAGGAAGAGAAACAGAAGCTTTGACGCTCCGAGTGAACATACCCACAAGAAGAAGAAGAAGAAGAAAGACAAAACCCCTCAAAGTGAACTTAGTGAGCAGCAGAAGAAGAATATAGAAAACAGAAAGCGCAAGGTAAGGGAGAAAAAAAAGAGAAATGTCGCTAATAGAAGAGAGAAAGCCACAAATGTGCCGGCAAGCAAATGAGAAACCAATTTTACATTATGTAGATCCCAACAGTTTTGATATTCGCATTTTCTCCCCTATTAATACTTTTCTTTCTTTCTTTGTCACGTCCAATTAGTACACTAAATTGATGGAACTAGTCTAATGTCATTTGACTAGATACATCATATTTTAATTTGACTTCAGTTTAAAGAATGAGAAAAATACATTTGAAGTTATTTTGACGATAGATTATGCTACTAGTAAGCTAATTAATGTATACAATTAAGCTTCAAGAAATGTAACTAAGTTCAGACACGGTTTCATGTGATTTAAGTTGCAAAAACGTTTTTTTATAGTATTGGGCCAATAACAATCGCAGAGGATTATGGTTCTTATCGGTTCGTCAGTCAATTCACTGCCTTGAGCCGCGGCTACCAAGATCAGACGCAGCCTTAGACGCCCGCTCTAACGCACCGGACAGCCAAAGAGCTCCGCTGGAGAAGTAACTGCTATTGACAACACTTGTTGCAGCAGCCGCCGCGGTTCTACCTGTGGCAGAGACGGCTGATTTGGCTTTGTCTGAAACATGGTACTTTTGGTCGGTCAATCTGACCGCTTCAACTCCGGCGAAGATTTTGTCAGTGAGACCGATCCTCTGGTCAAGTTGAGATACTCTAGCAGCTGCAGCAGCTGATACGCCGTGGGATTCGTCAAATCCTTTAGCCTTGGTTAAAGCGTCTTTCCCTAGCACGAACCCGGTGGCTAGCATTGTTTTCACGACTTCTTGGGCTTTCGTCACTGCTTCTCCAGCGTTGAACTCACCTCGTTGAGGAGGAGTCTACATGATTCAAGAGCCAAAAGAACTTAGAAATGAGAACAAGCATCAAACTTCAACATAAAGACTACTGAGTCTGAACATGATTTGATTTGCAGTCCAGTGATTGTACATGTGAGTACGTTTCATCTTCAAAACCCCGTGGAGTCCCGTTCCAGAAGTCAAACTCCTGGTGATGCTGTCCCCAACGAGTTATGCAAACGCGCTGCTCCAATATCGTTGCGCCCTAAAGTAATCGAGAATTCCAAAGAAGTGAGTGATTCGACAATCCCAAAAAGGAAACGAAAAGAGTGAATCAAATCCAGAAAAGGCATACACTGAGTAAAACAGCAGTTTCCTGAGAATAGGAATCCTTGAACATGACATAAGCAGTGCACGCTTGCTCACCCGACCTTTATCTCGTTAACAACACACCAGATTGTGAATCCAGAAAATGCAGAAAAAGCACTGTGAAATATCAAAATTGGTGGAAGTAAGACTCACTTGACAATATCAATATGTTCGATCGCACCAGAGAAGGAGAAGAAGTCGATGAGATCTTTCTCAGTAACAGCTGGAGATAACCCAGTAACTTCCACACCATATCCATTTTGATGATTCATCTTGTTCAGTAGCTTATGATACCCAACGAATCTATAAGCTTCTACAGTATCCTATAAAACATAACAACTTCGTCTCTCAGAAGATAAAAATACCTAAAATTTCAGCATAACGGAAGACTTCGATAGATGGATCATCTCCAGTTCGTGATCCAAACTTCGGGAACTAGCACGAAATCGAGAATCATAAATACTACATAAAAACTTTTCGATTTCTACCTCATACCGATTTAGCTTTACATGAACTGAATATTCAATCCTGGGACACGATTTTAAGCGAAACTCTAACCAAGGACGGATTGCAAAAGGCATCGAGAACATCAAATCGTTGATTCGCACAACGTATTGGTACAGATCTAGAGAAGAACTTCAAAATAAATCGAAGGATCGAACTTACCTGCTGTTGACCAACACACACACACGGAGAAGCTTGAAAGAGAGACGATAGTGATGAAGTAGCTGATGACGGGAGAGGGACGACCTTTTTTCTAGAGAACGAAACAAACGCAATTTGAAAGGTCAAAACGGCGTCGTTATCCACTCGAGCAAACTTAATGGGGCTTTCATATTCTGAGTGGGCTCATAAACAAAAGATCTGTACGAAAGGCTCAATATGATTGAGATTATTTTTCCAGTCCAGCCCAAACAATTATTATAACGGCAAATCTTCAATTTGAAATTTCTATTTTATTGGTGATATTACTCTAGCACATAAATAAAATAAAACCTCTGAATACTTTTTATTTATTTATATTTTTTTAGGTACCGAACAAATAGGATTTAAAAATCAACTTTTTAACTAAAAAGATTATGTGGAATCGTAGATAGTGGTTCTTAGTAGAAAAAACACTGTTACTTATTCTATCAAATGTTTTTTTTAACCAATGCATATATACATTATGTATGTTGCATGTTGGATAAAACTTGGATGTTATCTGTCCAACCGTCCAAACAGGTAAAGGCTTTTCCCGTGATAATTCGTTTGTCTCTTACAGAAATATATCGACATGTGTAACACATAAATAATTATAAAATTACTAATGTATGACAGTATCCGAGAAATTCAACAGAAAATAAAGGTAACAAAAAGACGTGCGCCTAACAAATGTTCGATGTATTGGAAAAAAAAAAACGCAAAGAACATTATTATTCTTTCTTGCATATGACTTATTATGAGCGGCTGGTGGCAAAATCAATACATACGTCTCTCTTTCTCTATCTCTCATTGTCTATTGGTACTTTTCTCCACGGCCATCTGTATATCAAACTATTTTTGTCGCTACCTGTATCAAACGTAAGCAGTGAAAAATTCATATTAATTTATATATATGCAAATAATATCTACGTACGACCGAACCATGGTTGTATCATCTGACCTTGCTGCAATGTATCTTCATGGAAATCAAAAATTCATTGTTGTTCATATAAAATAAATAGATCAATACATATATGATATAAGATGTGACTAAAGTGATGCGAAAATTAAACAGAAAATTAGTCAATATAATATTAATTGAGTTTTAGTTAGAAATATTTAAACTTTGATATGTATATGGTAATACCTAGAGTATGAATTGTGTTCGCCCACACACAAAATAAAAGAATTTATGTTCCGAAATTGATTTGAACAATCCGACTTAAGATTGATCATAACAAATGGTTGAAGAACTATTATCTCTCTATAACAAAGCCATAGTTGAAATAAAAATATTGGACAAATCCATCTGAATTTTTAACGGTTCTAACGTTCACTTATCCAACAACAATAAGAGGACTTTGGGTAACCAAAGTTCATTACAACTCTTTGTACCATGCATGCACATAAATCTCGATTAACTCAAAGTTATAAGACAATTACATTTTTTTTTTACTTATTGAACAAAAACAAGGTGCTATTATGGTTTTACAATTCCAAGTATAAAGGTTTCAAATCTTACGATTATATTAAATGAAATAAATAAGACCGTTAGTATTTTTTATTTTATTTTTATGTTAAAAGGTCTTCAAATTAAAATATTGTTGGTGTCTAAATAAATTGGACGACCACTAGTATTTTTGATAAAACAAAAGAAAGAGAAGAAAACCGTTATCGTATTTAAAGAAAAATAAATACTCAATAGTATAGATTACAAGAGATAGTTGAGTATCATCTAAGTTTGACCCAAAAAAAAAAAAAAACTGAGTATGGTCCAAGAAGGCAAGAACCATTCTCTTTTACCGTATATGGCCAAGAATATGAAATAAAAAACTTGACTATATGGTCTAGTCTAAACGTCTCTCTTGCTTAGTTTTAGGTTCGGATTTCAATTTTCATAGTGAGGAATGACGATCATAGAAAGATTTTGTTATATGTTCACGTCAATTTGGAGATATATATCTACAACGTGTTTTATCAATCTCACCTAAATTTTTTAAATCATAATTTTTTTTTTGTCTTTCGTTGACTCGATTTAGTCGATTCAAAGAATCCCATTCCGAGTTGATATCTCCCCTCTTTCCTCAAAAATGACTAATAATAATATTTATTTCTATTGTCATTATACATATATATCTAGTCATCTAGAAAGCTACATCATATGTGATTCTTATTTCTTTTGAGATTAGTCGTTGATAATATTCCCCATTATTTCATTATAACAACAAACCTTTTATTGATGGGACGTGGGGTGGTTTGGTGCTAAATTAACTGCTAATCATGTATCGATTTTACGTCTTAACCTAATGGCCGTAGATTTAGGACTAGCCCAAAACAAAACACAAATGTATTTGAATACGGCGATCCAAAAAGATATACTACGTTAAAGACAATGATCAAAATGCGTTTACTATATAGTATAAACTTACTCTTATTTTACACTGTCCAAACAGACGGAAATGACGGAAATGTGAAAAAGAAGATTAAATTATGTAGTAGCATTCGTTCCTACATAAAATTTGATTTTACGCACAGCACGTGTTGGATTTCGACGTTGACTTGGGTGATAAGGCATTGGCGAAGGAGGATAAAGTAAAGGTATTAGGAGCCGCCACGTCCTCTAATAGAGACGGATCATTCTAATACAACTCGCTTATAATATATTTTTATAAAGAGAAGAGTTTTTTTGAATAAATTGTAAGCTTGTAATGATAAATTTGTTAACCTAATATTTTGTTGGGAAATTTGTCCTTTTCCTCGATAGTGATTACAGATGTAGCGTGGGCTGTCACGCGTCGGATGATGGCTCATCAAGTAATGAAGTCAAATGAGAAAGTAAATCAGATTAATTATTCAAATTGTTTGTGGTTTTTCTTTAGCAATAGTAGACCCTAATGGGATAATGTAATGTAATATACTTAATATATGATAACACTTAGGCTTTAAATAACACTTTCGCATGTATAAATTAGGAATGTAATTATTGATTAAGACTCTTAATTTTTCCAACGATTGAGACTCTTAACTAAGATAGATTAATGTGGAAGGAAAAGGAATGTGAACACAAAACAAACAGATCACGTGGACAGCTCTTAGGGCTTCACTTTCAGACACAAGTCACTAAGATACACCCAAAAATACAGTCACATATTCGATCATTTTGCAAGAAAATTAAAAAGCAAAAAATACCTTTTTGCCAACCAATATTCATTAAAAACGGAAAGAGAACAGAAAAGCTAAACCTTTATATGAAGATATAATTCATTCGATATCATACAAATTCATTTGAAGCTTAAATGCATTTCTGCGAAAGTGCGAATAAAGATCTAAACATCGTTGATAATGAAAATATAAAATTCATAGTGATTGACCGTTGACTACCAGTATTTGATAATAATTGGAAATTCCAGTTGAAAAATAAGTTCACAAAAATTATGGAATTTCTTATCACAGATGATTGTTAAAAACATCTAAAATGCCCCCAATGTTTTTTTGTTTGAATTTATAAATTGCTACTAATTTGACTTTATCGAATCTATCAAATTTATGTTTCATTACAGTTTTTACAGCCAATACGAAAGAAAGGTGTCATGAAATTGGAAAATACCTTATTGACACACTCAACTACATATGTATGTTCTTCATATTTGGCTACCCAAATATCAAACATTTAAAAAAAACCCTTGGCCTTAAGAGAATTAAAAACAAACAAGCTTCAAAAATACTACACATAGATAATTAAAAAATTAAAAGAAAAAGCGGTTAACGCACTTTTGCTACCGTCCAAATAACGTTTAAGACGGCTCTTACACGTGGCAGTCAGTGAGTGGATTAAAGCTGGCAAGATTCACAAGGTCACAACTAGCAATAAATTATAATAATCCTTTAGTTGCACGCTATAATCTTTCGGCGCTACTCAAACTCCGATTTATAGAAACTATAGTCAGTGGGTAGAATAAGTTATGTATGGACAAGATAATAACATTTTTGATGTCTTATTAACATTTCAATATAGCTTTTCGTTTGATAGTAATTGTCCTTACAAATTTTGACGAAGATAATTAAAAACTTAAAATGACTGATTACCAATTTTTAAATTTCTAACTCCAGTTATATAGATGATTCTCGGTCCAATTTTTTTTTTTAAAATACTAAAATCAGAGAGAATAAGTCCACTGTTAATCCGGGAATTTATCGTTATTGCTATTGTAATTAATTTAAAATTGCATATAACACTACTATAACATTTATACATATATATATATATTGTTCTTAAAAAACATTTCTATATATATATTAAAAGTTAAAAAAACATTTCTATATATAGAAGTTAATTTATGTCTATCTATGTTTTGGGAGTATCCCTTGTTTAACGATAAATTAAACACATATGTAGCTGAAAATATATGATAAAACACGTACATGTCAAAGGAAACGGACGAATAACATTTCGTGGAAGATAAAAGAGCCCACCACATAGGTTATAGTTTTTGATCAACGGCTCAACGCCCACCACACGAGTTAAGTAATGCAGTAATCTCGAAAATCCTTGTAATAATAAACTAATAACCATAGTATTAAAATATACGACACTAATTTCATGGTTTATGCGCAAAAATATAATCCCACGTGCGTCGACACGTGCTTCGTGAACCTAGATTTACTTTGTCGACAGCTTTCTCGTATTCCTTAATTATATCTCTGTTCAGCTCTGCTGATAACATACATGCTCTTTCCCGTACAGTTTTGTTGAAGTTATACACTTATATGAAAAACATAAAAAGGAATACTATATTTGGTGAAAAAGAAGCATTATATTCCTATATATTTTGTGGAAATGCACTACTGTATATTCCAGTGAATTAATATATCTGGCCGGGAAACCCATTAATATTTTCGGTGGATTTAAATATAAAGCCTACACAAGTGACGGCAGTAAAAAAACTGTAGTAATTTTGAAATCCATATTTAAAAATGTATTTAATATTCAAATAAATCTTTGTTATTTTCAATTGTTTTACTTTTACAGAAACCAATAAATAATAGTAGTTCGTTAGTAATTTAATATTACTCTGACTTTCCTTATTGTGAATTAATATGATGGTATGAACACCTATTTCTTTAACAAATATAAATAAAAATGAATAGCTTTATTCGGTTTTGGTGTTACAAAATTAAGATTTTGTTGGGTTTAGCTGATGTAGAAGCTTCTCTACAATTATAGTCCGTTTTAGGATCAGATAATTAATTACACCAAGAGGCAAAAATTCTTCTAGACTAGTGGTACAGTTACCATGACTAACATAACATGTTTGAAGCTAGAGATTTGAGATAGCTCTCTGTTTTGTTGTTTCTCACCTTCTATAACTTTTGGCTGATTCTGCTACAATGTAGGTTCAGTAGAAATTTGGTTTTATTTCAATTTATTTAAAGGGAGAAAGAACTAACTAGAGGAAATTTCAATTATTATTATTTATTGGATGTTTAAAGTATTATTTATTTATAAATTGTGATTTTTTTATTACTAAAATAATGTTTAACGCATAATTTATTTGGTTTACAAGTATTCATGATAAATTTGCATATCTAGGACGAATAGTTCAATTTTCATTGTGGAGATCATTTAGGATGAGTTTGCTTTCACTAATTTGCATAAATTATATTTTTTGAGAATTAAAATCTCATACTTCCAGGTTTAAAATCACTAATTAATCAGGACTACAGAGATTTTAACTGTTTAAAAACGAAAACTATTTGTTTCAAAAGATTTTTGATGCTCAGTTACGTTTAGAAAAAGAGAGAGACAGGTAAAAAAGAAAAACATACCAAAATATTTGGTTTTATGACGTACATGAAGTTTTATTACAAAGCAATTTAACTTCCTTTGACCAGAGGAAAAATAACAGGTAAAAAGTACTGAAACTTTTAGAACATTTACACTCACTACAAAACAAAATTAGAAACAGTTTGAATTTCTTGGTTTTAATACGTTAACCAGTCTGAAAAAGAAAAAAAATCTTATCTATATATATTTGGACTCCAACGTCATGTGGAAAGAGAAAAGCTTTTTAAACAGTAGTTTAAACTAATCAATTTATCAGTACATATTCTCATCACTTCTTTAACCCAAAAAAAAACTAAACAGAGAACAAACAGGAGAGAGAAACGTTAATCAGGAAAGAGAGAGAGAGAGAGAGAGGAAAGTTGAATTCGACCTCCAAAGGTTTTAACTTTGAGCCCTGAGAGACTCATACGCTTCACTCCGATTCGCGCAGAGAGTTTGCAAGAGACGACAGAACCGCAACGAAAACAGAAAAAGTTTAAATTTATTTTTTTTCTTTCGTTAATCCAATCCGTAAGTACCTTCCTGACTTCCTGTAATTATTATATAATCTCTTCTCTTTCTCTTCGTTCTTCTTTTGGAAGATTCTCCCTCTTTCCTTCTTCTTCTTCTTCTTCTTCTTCTCTTCTCCTTGGTTGTTCAGATCGGGATCAGTGATTCCTATCGTTTGAGTCTCCTGGGTGTTCATTTTTTTGTTGTTTTCCTAAATTGGGTTTCGAAATTGGAATCTGGGGGATCTGAGTGTTTGTTATTTGGTGGTTGGATCGCTGATTCGGAATCCATCTAATTCGGGATTTGGGGATGATCTATCGAAAATGAGAATACTCTGAATCCGTCTTTCACTTGAATCCGTCTCTCCTGATTTCTCGGATTTTTATCGGAGATTCTCTCTCTCTCTCTCTCTCTCTGTTTCTCTCTGCATTCGTGTTGAAACAAGTTTGTGATTGAAACATCAGAATCGAGAAAACATGGTGGAAGATCGGACATATCTGTTATCGAGGGTTTTCTCAACTTCTCGTATGTCCGAAACCAAGTGGCCGTACATGTACCCCGAAGGAGAAGATTCCTCTGAATCCAATCTCAGAAACGGCAAAAGAGCATCGGACGATGTCGAGCTCAAAGACGATCCCCGACGAAGCAAAGCTCCCAAATTGATGGGGGTTTCAATTCACGGAAATGATTCGATCGACGCCGCCAATGAACAATCTGATTATGACAACGATCCACTTATCAACGACATTGGCAGGGACAACTCGATAAGCTGTTTGATCCGATGCTCGAGGTCCGATTACGGTTCAATTGCTTCCGTGAACCGGAGTTTCCGGTCTCTGGTTAAATCCGGGGACATTTACAGACTCAGGAGACAGAACCGGATTGTAGAACACTGGGTTTACTTCTCTTGCCAGCTCTTGGAATGGGTTGCTTTCAATCCCGTCGAGAGACGGTGGATGAATCTGCCAACGATGCCTTCAGGTGTAACGTTCATGTGCGCCGATAAAGAATCGCTCGCCGTTGGCACCGATTTGCTTGTGCTGGGCAAAGACGACGATGCTTCGCATGTTATATACAGGTACAGTCTTTTGACCAACTCTTGGTCGTCCGGTGTGAGGATGAACTCTCCGAGGTGTTTGTTCGGCTCGGCGAGTCTAGGAGAGGTTGCGATCTTCGCCGGCGGCTGTGACTACCTCGGCAAAACCAGTGATTCCGCCGAGATGTATAACTCCGAGCTTCAGACTTGGACCACGCTTCCGAAGATGAACAAGCCGAGGAAGATGTGTTCTGGTGTTTTCATGGACGGGAAGTTCTACGTGATCGGAGGAATCGGCGGGAGTGACTCGAAGGTGCTTACCTGCGGCGAGGAGTTCGATTTAGAGACGAGGAAGTGGACAGAGGTACCGGAGATGTCGCCTCCGAGGAGCCGGGAAATGCCGGCGTCAGCGGAAGCGCCGCCGCTTGTGGCGGTTGTGAACAACCAGTTGTACGCGGCGGATCATGCTGATATGGAAGTGAGGAAGTATGATAAAGAGAGTAAGAAGTGGTTTACGTTGGGGAGGTTGCCGGAAAGAGCTGATTCGGTTAACGGTTGGGGACTGGCGTTTAGAGCCTGCGGCGAGCGGTTGATTGTGATCGGCGGACCTAAGAACTCAGGTGGAGGTTTCATTGAGCTGAATTCTTGGACACCGTCGTCTAGTGATCGAAGCCCGCCTCTATGGACATTGCTCGACAGGAAACACTCTTCGAATTTCGTTTACAATTGCGCCGTCATGGGTTGCTGATACAGATTCAAGTTTCAACAATAATTTTTTTTTGCAAATTGGAATCAAGATTCTTGCTGCTTGGGGAAGTCGAAAGTTGCAGCCTTTTTTTTTTCTTTCTTATTTATTTGGTTGTAGAATTTGATTCATTTCTATACGATCATCTTGCTGGTATTGTTATGTTCTTGGAGAGGACAGAAACAGGTTTTATAATAAGTTTTTGGTTGAGAAAGCTCGAAAGTCCTAGATTATTTCCAGTTCTGTTAAAGTTGTTGAATTTATTTTATTTTATAAATTACAGTATAATCATTCATTTTTTTCCGCGGAAGAGAATGTATTATCTGTGTTTTGTGTTTCGTACTCCTCTCAGTAATCAGAAAAAAGAAGAAGTATTAAAAGCTTTTTAATCTCATGGAGAAAGTTGCAAGCTATCTTGATCTTTTTGGACCTTTTAGTTGTTTCTTCAGAAAACGTGGCTATAAAATTCTTTAAAATTTAATACTATAAAACAAAGATGGATTTACAAATGAAAATGGCAGTTTGAATATGATTGTGACATGTAGATTTCTGTCATTTTCTTTCGGATCACTCGTGGACTAAATACAATTCATGAGATACTTAGATCATAAATGATAAAAAGGACAACCATCTAACATTAGCTAGCTACGCTTTACCAACTTCAAATCCAAGCACATACATACTAGATAAAGAGATATCAAAATGAATAAATGATCCAATCAATTATTTGGAAAGAAATAAATTCGAACAAATAGACTGACAACTTTCAAGTCATACGTTACTGTTACGACACCTGCATGCTAAATTATTTGACCAATGTTAGTTTTTTCAAATACTTTGATTTTATATAGTTTTGCAGAAAGATTTGGCAATTGAATCTCACGGCCGACGACAAAAACTTGCGAAGGAAGCCAACATCGAAAGAACAAATATCATTTCAGAGATTAAACAAAGAGTCGCAAAAGATTCAGAATACTGAATGTGTCCGACTAAAAACTTAAACGATACTTGCAAGGACAAGTAAAAAGTTTCAGAGTGATTATAATTCTTCACCGACCAGGAGAGAGGAGACTACTACAGCTCTGAATCTTCAATAGGTGGCTGGCAAAAAGGCACTTCCCGGCTGACGTTTGGCCAGAGGTCCATGACATGAGAGGAACTGCGAAAGGAAGAGAGACATTGTCAAATTCAATAACCAGAAATGTCACAATAACACAAAGAATCAAAGTCTGATCATTTGATGCATAATTGAGATTACCTTAGCATTAACACCATCGGGAACGACACGCTTCTCTTGCCTCAACTTCGTGAAGTCTGCTCTGTTAAACTTCGTGAATCCCCTGAATATAAAGAGTCACAAACTTGATGGAGTTAGTTTCGATTTCGCTAACAACCAAACAACAAAAATGATTCGAAGTGAAAAAGGATCAATCTTTGAAAACGTACCATTTCCTGCTGACAATAATCTTTTGACGGCCTGGGAACTTGAACTTAGCACGACGGAGAGCCTCTTGAGCATGGTGACCATGGTTGTCCTTGCAGCGAACAGACAAAAGCACCTGTCCAATAGCGACACGAGCACAAGTACCCAAAGCCTTCCCGAAAGCACCTCTCATACCGGTCTGAAGCCTATCAGCTCCAGCACACGAGAGCATCTTGTTGATCCGGAGAACATGGAAAGGGTGAACCCTAATCCTCAGGTGGAAAGCATCTTTTCCCGCGGATTTGACCATATACTTGTTGCAAGCAATACGGGCAGCTTCAAGGGCTTCGCTTGAGACGTTTTCCTTCTCCCATGAGACCAAATGAACACAAAAAGGGAACTCATCAACACCCTTCTTCTTCATACCAACATCGTAGATCCTGATTTTGGGATCAGGCACACCGCGACAGTACCGAGATTTCGGGTATGGCTTCCCCTTGATCTGACGGTAACACCTAGCCGGTCCTACAAAACGATTCAGTTTATTCATTTTTAGCTACATTGTCTATCAAACACAAAATCAAGGAAAACATAGCTTAAATCAATGAATCTACTCCGATAAATAAGCAACGACGGGACATTTGCTTACGGATGAACAAAAAAAAAAACAGAGTAAAAACTAGTTGGTGGGAGAAGAGCGATTAATGAAATCCAAGTAAGTGTAACCTAAGTCAATTTAACATTCGATGAACACAGAAACCCTAAACACACGAGAGGTCGAGAAACTTACTTCTTCCCATGGCGTCTCTCCTTTCACCTTCTCAGCCAAAAAGCGCGGCGGCTCAACGAAAAGGAGATGCCCTAGGAAATGACTTAATTATTTATAGATCCGAAATTTTCTAAGGTCAACAAAAGTTTTGGAGGTTGGTTTAATACTAATGGGCTTTCTTCAAAGCCCATAATTATAAAATAGACTTTTGTAGTGTTTATAGTTTAAAAATAAAAAATTGAATGGTGAATTTGTAACTGGCTTTTAGTTTTCTTGGGTTTTAAGCAGTATATTTTTAATTAAAGAACTTGAATTATAAAATATTTATAATTAATACAAAAACTATTATAGTTTTATAATAAATAAAAACTCAAAATATATAAAGTAGTGTATTTTATAAGAAATAGAACTCATATATTTATGGATAATACAAAATGTTACACATAACAAAGCTTATATGTTTTACCAAAAAAAATAGAAACAAACTTATATGTTTATTTCATAAAGTTATGACATTATTAAATAAAAAATTTCTCTTAAACAATGATAGACACAAATTCTGATTCTCGTTTAAATTTGTAAGATGCTCTTTTTACAAATTTCGCTATATGAAGCCATTCTTGATTATCACAACTGTAAGCATTTGTCTTAGTAGCACCAGGGCCATAAGCTTTTCTTTTAAGTACCAAATTATTTTCTCAATAGCCTTTTCAAGTAACTAAAGATAAAGTGTTCATACCTACACACAAAAACAACAACTCTTCGTTCGGTTACTAATGAGAATATGCTTTATTTACTTGGCATATTAATACATAAAAAAGCATATTAATACATCAAAAAACTTTTCTCGTGAAAGATAAGATGCTCATTAAAACACAAAGTAAACAGACGGTACAATATAATAAATAAATTAAGTTTTAGTTTTTTATATGTTTATTGTTACTAAATGAAATCTACAAAATTTTAATAACTTACAAAAGTTTGTAACTAATAATAAAAATATCAATAAAACAAACTCATTATCGTAGAGATATTTATAAAATAATAGAGATGAGATTTCTATTATGTGTTTTAAATGATTAAAGTAAATATGTGAGATTTATTAATAATAAAGTATTATATTTATAAGAAAATTAATTACTCCCAAAATTTATGAGATTATATGCATATAATTTATAAGTATGAAATTTTTGAGTTTAGTTAAGAGAAAATATATGTCGTTAGAGAGTATTAGATACTTTTTCTTTGTCCAATGATTTTTTTTTAAGGAGGAAAGAGGTTGTATCTATTTGTATTTAGTCTAAGCTCTATATCTCTTCACCAATGGCCTTGAAGACAAAGCATAAAATGTGGAATAAGAAGTTGATGTTTCATGACTTTGTGTCTCACATCAAGCATTGATGACATATGATATTGAAACCAAATCATATGATACTGCTTTTTCTTCCAAACCAAATACACTGGTGTAGTACCTATGTTGGTGGCTTTGCCCTCCTCTTCTTTATCATTTAATTTTAATATTTATTTGGTATAATTTTTTCTTTTTGAATTACTATATTTTCACGAGGACAATGAAAATGTTGAACAGTACAAAATTTGTTCAAATAATTTTGATACATTTTTTTACGTCAACTTCGATACATTTATATGTATAAGTAATATATATATACTTGAAATTGTGATTATTATTTTTGAATATCTCAAAAATGGATATTAGTAGTATAATGGACTACCGAATGAAATCATATATGTTTGAGACTGATTTATTTTATCTGTCTCCTTATGACTTTGAATAATTTTTTGCAGAAGACTCATGAATTAGATTTATTTCATTTTTTCAAAGAGATTATGAATTTCACTAAACGCTATATTTGGAGAAAGATAAATTTAATAGATAGAATCAAAAGAGAAAGGATTGAGGTTTGGTCTCATCAATTGAATACTATATATGTCGGTTAGATCGCTAGCAAACAATTTAAGGTATAATATCAAGATTCTCATCAATTTAACGCTTCTTTAGGCTTAACTAATAACTGATTTCTCCTAAGTAGGATATTGTAAATAGTCAATTTATTGAATAATTATATTTTTCAGTAAATAAATAATATAATTTCTTTTTCACCCTTGAAACTAAAATTGTGAGAGAAAGCAACATACTACTATATTATTTAATACTATACTATTTACAGAAATGATTGATTCATATAAATATAAACTGTACTAACCTATATAATTATAATAAAATATGTACATGTAAAACATAAGTGTTTGATATATTAATAAAATTGATTAAATATGTATAATATATCAAAAATAAAAATGGAAATATATTGTTTTCTAATTATAGATTTGCATATAGTATAGATTTGAAAGTCGAAAAGAATAACTACATAATATTTTTAAAATTACTTAAATAGTTAAATCTCTTTCCTAAATCTATAAGGAGGGGATGGGATGGGAGGAGGGATGGAACAAGAGAGATTCTGTATAAAATATAAAAATATTTGTCTATACATTATATAATAAGTAGAAAAGTATGGTATGATAAAATAGTAAAAAACATGTACATATGTGGTTTATTGAATGAGGGTTAGTATTGTAATATTTATATAAGTATACACAATATAAATAGATATCATTTTATTATAGTTATACATTTAATCATTAAAATGTTTTTGATTATTGGTGCTAAATTCTCTATTGTAAAGATATTGTGGAAATATAATTTCATTTTTGGTTTGAACACATCATATGAGTTTGTGTAATGCATTAGTTTACGTTTTGCTCATGTGACTAAGCTTTCTTCTAGTGACTACCCTTACGAAAAAGGTTAAGAACTGAAGTTTCAACCACAGTCAAGAGATGCAATGATTTTTTTTTTTTTTTAATTACACCAATGCCTAAATTATCATCACGTTTATAGCCAATACATATATAATTCATAATATATATGTGTATATATACATATATATATATTGTAATTTGTAAAGGCAGATGGGTTGCATTCTTCCTCCTTACAAATACCTTAGTGCTCGTCTAGTTTCCTAATGGGATGATTACAAGATTTTAAAAAGTTTGGAACTACAAAACATGCATGTGCCTCACTCTTCTTGGGCATCTAATTTATATCCGGGCACTTGAGTTCCATCATAAGTACCCATGGATTGTGTATGTCAGTGACGGTGTCTTCTAGTTTCTAAGCCACAAGAATGGAACTCTTACAAAGGCAATCAAGAGGCTCCTGGCTGCGAAAGGGAATGCGCCTCGTGGTTTTATGACTTGCATCTCTTGGCTCCTGGCTGCAAAAAAAGGTTCTCCAGAAGAATATGATGGAGCATCATATAAGAGAACGTTTCTGAACCTCAAGAACAATTACACACCATTCCGTTCATGGAGAACACCTATAGCTCAGTAACCAAAATAACTCGATAAAAGTTTGGAAAAAAACGAGTTATAGTGTTATCGACAGTATGGTGCATATACTAATATATGATCCCCAAGCCAGATCTTATGGTTCAGTTTTACAGAAGCTGGCTTTCCCGTTTGTTACTTCGAAAATTGATGGAAAAGGAGGGTTTTGATCATGCCACCGACACTTTTTTTCTATAACACATACAGAGGTGGTGGACCCACATACATACTAACAAATTTTGAAAAACGACTCAGTGTGGCGCTCACAAACTCGCTTCTTTAAATTACACTCTATTTTTCTATGTGGTACAAATTAATTAAATAAGAGAATTAACTATTTGAACCACAATATTTTTTGATAATTGGTTAAAACAAATTAATATTTTAAAAATCAGTGTAAGGCACATGCTCTATACTCCTTTAAGCTGCATCCGCCACGCGTTTGCATTATTTATTTGATATTCAATTTGGCCGACCCGCACGAGTGCACCTACTCCGCGGCAATTCGAACAGAGCGGAGCCCATAATTTGGGCACCATTTTTTGTTTTGGGGATGTTGGGAAAAAATAAGTTAAAAATATATAAAGAAATATCTCATCCGAAGACAAAGATCAGTCGGTTTAAATCATATTTGGCTTCAGCCCACGGAAATTTAAAAGCCCAGAAGAAAAAGGGTATAAGAGAATAAAAGAGACGGTTTTTTTTTGTTGCCGTAGGTTCCCGAGTTAAGATAGGATCTGTGTCGTTTGAGAGAGAGAAAAAACCACCCCTCTTTTCCTTGATCTGAAATCCCTAGAAAATTCTTATTGAAAAATTAGATTTGTTAAAATCTCGTGGCTTGTGAGTTCAGTTAGGAGAAAGAGAATATCCTTTTCCTTGATTTTTGTTTTTGTCAACAATCCGGAAAGAAATTGTTGAGATTTCCTTATCCTTTGAGGATTTTCCTTTTTGTGTGTGTGTCCGATTACTTTTATATAATAACCCTCTGTATCTCATCAATGGCTACCGAGACAGGATGTCGAAAAAACGTCGCTTGATGATGGAATTTAAATTTAGTATGGAATCGCTGCCCCACCATGTCGTAGAGCGTATCCTTGAGAGACTTCCGGTGAAACCTCTGATGAGGTTCAAGGCTGTATCGAAGCAATGGAGATCGACGATCGAATCACCGTTCTTCCAAGGAAGACAGTTGAAGCATCGTCAGCAATCAGGAGATCCAGATGTACTGATTGTGCCCAGACATCCTCATCCCATCCTGGCCAAGTAGAATCTCTAGCAACACTTGCGTTGGTTTCATCATCTTTGGTCGAAATCCCTACTCCTTGGGACAAGAAACAATACTTAGTTTGTCAGAGTAGTTGTGACGGTCTCGTTTGTGTCTACAATGCGCACATCAAATCCGGATCTGGTTTTGTGTTCAATCCCACCACTAGATGGCATCGGGTCCTTCCTCTCTGTGAATTACAGCGACTCATTGTCGACAAAGGATACGGTTACTACAGGCTTAGACACGGATGCACTAATCTTGGGTTCGGTAAAGACAAATTCACGGGCACGTACAAGCCCGTTTGGCTCTACAACTCTGCAGAAATAGGCCGAGAAAACGCTACCACATGCGAAGTTTTCGACTTTAGCACCAACTCTTGGAGGTATGTCACTCCCTCTTCTCCTTATCGAATTTTGAGTGGTTACCACCATCCCGTGTACGTCGATGGGTCGGTCCATTGGTTCACAGAATGCAAAGAAACCAAAGTTGTATCTTTCGATCTTCACACGGAAGCTTTTCAAGCCGTCTCGGCTCCCTTTGCCAATGCACCGGTTAACGAGATGGCCATGTGCAACCTCCACAACCGCTTGTGCGTATCCTTGAAGAAGTGCTCCAACCAAGTGATATGGTCGTTCAATTCAGGGAACAAGACATGGGACCAACTGTGTTCAATAGATCTTGATGCAGTTTCTTTGCGGTTTGCTATCCCAACACTAGTATGCGCTGTCCAGCCCCTGGCACTTTTGGATGGGGAGAAAAAGAAGAAGAAAAAGTTGCTGTTTTATGACATTGTGTCACACCGAACACTGATGACATATGATCTTGATACCAAATCATATGATACTGCTGCTAAATTCCTTGGGGATGCTCTTTGTTATTTCCCGAGTTTGTTCTCCGTTTTATAAATTTGATTATTGTCAATGCACAATGTAATATTTGATTTTGTTACCATCTTTCTTCAAACTGTTTGCTTGTCCAAGTTTACAACTCTACTAGATATGGTCCAGGGTCCTGCTTGCTTGTTTTTCTTTCATCACGTTAAATAGTTACCATTTTCTCTTGAATTGACTTTCTGTAAGAAAGAGAATGTGGGGTTTGTCTTTTGGTTGTGTTGTAGCCTAGCCGTTATGGAAATAAGTTTTCTTGGCTCGTTAGCCTGTAATTGGTTTATGTAATTGGTCAAAGATACTAATATACTGTAGTGCTGTTTCATGTTTTTTTTTTTTAAATTCTCTTTTAAAATTCGAAAGGGGTAAAAGTTCAATGGTGGTCGAGTTAACATATGAGTATTTGACCACAAAAAGAAAAGAAAAGAATACATATGAGCTTCTTTAATACATTAGTTTACGTTTTGCTCATGTGACTAAAGCTTTCTTCTCGTGACTACCCTTACGAAAAAGTCTAAAAACCTCTGAAGTATTAACCACAATCAAGACAGACGATGGTTCTTTTTTTTTTTTTTTTTATAATAAAATACATAGTACTAGTGCCTAAAGATGCATAAGTCATCACGTTTGTAGCCAAAATATTCACAACCCCAAAATATATATGATTTGATATTATGATCTTCAATAAAATTGATCCTTATATATTAGACCAGGGTTTAACAACTTTAACTTACTTTACTAAAATATTTTATATAAATAGTCCCACACGATTTATGAAATCGATCCTTATATATTAGACCATGGTTTTTAGAAGGTTTACTAAAAAATAAAAATTTAGAAGAAAATTCCTAATTTTTGATGAAGTCTTTTCCTAAAACCTTCAAGAATATCCTAAAGAATTTAGACCATCTCCAATCGAGCCTCTTAACAAGAATTCTAACCAAAAAAGTCAAAAAAATAAATGAAAACTAATTAAATTGATCAGAGTCGATTCTGAATATGGAAGTTTTAGGATTGGTAGGAGCCTCGTTCTCATTGGTTAATTTAATTAAATAAAAAATAAAATAAAAATTCAGGTCCGTCTTCGTCGTTCTTCTTTTCCTTCACTTTTGGTTTTCTCTATTCAGATTCACAAAATTTGCAATTCAAACAAGTCTCGTCCTCTGTTTTTGGATCCGTAAATAAGGAAAAAAGGAAAAGAAAAAAAACATGTTATTCTCGAGGAGTAATTCTCGGATTTCTTCCAAGTTTTTGAGAAACCGCAGCTTCTATGGCTGCTCTCAATCTCTCGCCTCTCATCGCCTCGCAATCCTCCCCAATCACCCGATCACAGTCACTCTTGTTCTGACTCTACACACAAGGTAATTTCAACAGTTCGATTGCTCGATTTGGGATTTCTGATTTTGAGCTTTTGTGCAGAATTTGATTGCATGGGTAGTATTTTTTTTTTTACTATGATCTGTTTAATCATCAACATGGAGCTGATGTTTATTGAATAAATTATTTGGTTTTTATTTTGCCTTGCTTTGTTATTGAATCATCACGATGAGCTTAAACTATGATTCTCTATTGTTAAACTTTCACGTATACTTTAAATTTTGGACATTGCTTCACTTGTATAAGAAAAATCTGTCAAAAAACAACTGTTAATTTTCTTGATTGAGTCTATCATTGTTTGTCACTGATCTTATTAAATTGGTCACTGTGTTTTTAAATCTCAAGTTATTGCTGAATGCTGAAACGTTACAAATTTCTCCTCTTCCTTTTCTGATGGCAGAAGCAAATTTGTTTCTGAATTCTGCTATTTAGGTTCCGAAACTTGCCTCTGCAGCTGAATACTTCTTCAAAAAGGGTGCGGAAGGAAAACACCATCGTCCAACTGTAATGACCATAATAATCTCTCTAATTTTTTCATTTCTTATCATCATGTTCTAAATCATTTTCTCTCTCGGTATCATATTAATAATCCTTCACTTCCACCATTTGATTGTAGTGGAACGATGTTTGATGCTAGATAGTGTTATAACAGGTAAAGCGTTTTCCGAGTATAAAACGTATGCAAGATCACCGGACTGAAACAGCTAAGAACTTTACGATCGATGGGCATTGCGGTTCTGTATCTTCATCACATCCATGACGGAACACTTTTGTTCTGGCTGCAATAGATTAAGATTACTTGCAGATGGGAACTTCAAAGTGTACTTGTTCGGCCCTTCAGAGGTAAAAACTAAATTTCCAAACTTTTTCTTCGTTACTGAAAACCAATTCTTGTTGATTCAAATGGCTGAGAACATCTCATTCACTTGGTTTCTTCTCAGTAACGTTAAGGACACTGTAACTTTCTTGTAAGCAGGTTATTTTAAGAGATCCTCTCCGCTCTGGTGCTGATGACGAAGCGCTAAGGGAAATTATAGGCGCTGCTGTATGTATATTTAGTTGTTTCATCTGGTTATAACATATCTTCACAAAATCTTTCATCTGTTTTCTTCAAAGACTGGTTTGTGTTTTGAGACATAAGATTTCACAATGGGGTTTCAGGTGAAGAGGAAGAAAGCCGCACACGTTGGAATGCTTGACATCGCCAAGACAGCTAATAGACCAATGATTCACATCGGTGGCTAAAACACAGCTAATGTAAGTTCTTTAAGCCATTGTTTTTCATTAACCAAACTGACACAATCATAGATTTTGCTGTTGATGGCAAAAGCTCTCAACGTGCGCATACCAGAAGCGTTGGCTGCTGAATCAGCAGATATGGTCCCATCAGAGTTACGCGTAAGGCAACGGGGTATCGCTGAAATCACCGAAATGATACATGTAAGTAACTACAGGTTTAATCATAACATTCAATATGACCAGTATCCTTTTTTAATTTCAATCAGTAACGCTTTGGTCATTTGTAGGTTGCAAGCCTTCTACACGATGATGTCTTTGATGATGCAGATACAAGGCGTGGTGTTGATTCCTTAAATTTTGTAATGGGTAACAAGGTACGCACTTGACAGTAGCTTCTGCTATCTAAAACATAATTAAAATTTCTATATTTATTTGTAATATGATTTGTGTTTATGATTTCTATATCTATTTGTAATATACTTTTATGTTATGTTTGTTTAAAATTTTATGAAATGTAATAATATTTAAGTTTTATAAAATATAAATTCTATTTAAATATTTTAATTTTCAAAATAATATATTTTTTTAGAATCTCAAAAAGGTTTAACCATTGGAACTATACAATTTTAATTACTTTTAAACAAGTTTTTAATTTAAAAAAAATTAAAATTTATGACTAAAATAATGTTTAGAACCCATAAAAGGCTCTTTGCATTGGAACTGCTTTTAGACCTCCTAAACGTCTTCAAAGTACATACATATCTAGTCGATTGGTAGGGTCCCACACGATTTCAATCTGTCTAAGTCAGATATGATGTGTTCGGGGCTGATACCATTTTTTGTTTTCTTGTTGTCGGCTCTGAGTTAATAAATTCAAATAATATCAGATTTTTTATAATTATTTTTTTACACCAAAAATTCAAATAATATTTTCTAGGGGAAAAAATCAGGTAAAAATATTTAAAGAAATATTTCATCCTGAAGACAACATCAGTCGGTTTAAATCATATCTGGGTTCTGATCCCAAAGAAAAAGGGTAAACAAAAGGCGCCAGGGTAAAGAAAACCAAAGGAAAACAAGAAGAGAGATTATTATTATTTTTTTTTTGTCGGCAGAAGAGAGATTATATATTACTATTATTTAGTTGAAAAAAGAAAAGAACAGATAGGGTTCGAAGAGGTTTCAGAGTTTAGGTAGGAGAAGATCTGTGTGTTTAGGGAGAGAGAGAGAGAAAAAAAATCCTTTTTTCCTTGATCTGGTGAAAATCAAGAAACCCCTAGAAAATTCTTATTGAAAATTTAGATTTATGAAAAAAAATGTCTCGTGGTTTTTGAGTTTCCTTATGCTTTGAGGATTTTTTCCTTTTTTTTGTGTGTGTCAGATTACTTTTATATAACAACGCTTCTGTATCATCATCTCATCAATGGTTACCGAGACAAAACAAGGATGTCGAAAAAACGTCGCTTGATGATGGAATTTAAATTTAGTATGGAATCGCTGCCCCACCATGTCGTAGAGCGTATCCTTGAGAGACTTCCGGTGAAACCTCTGATGAGGTTCAAGGCTGTATCGAAGCAATGGAGATCGACGATCGAATCACCGTTCTTCCAAGGAAGACAGTTGAAGCATCGTCAGCAATCAGGAGATCCAGATGTACTGATTGTGCCCAGACATCCTCATCCCATCCTGGCCAAGTAGAATCTCTAGCAACACTTGCGTTGGTTTCATCATCTTTGGTCGAAATCCCTACTCCTTGGGACAAGAAACAATACTTAGTTTGTCAGAGTAGTTGTGACGGTCTCGTTTGTGTCTACAATGCGCACATCAAATCCGGATCTGGTTTTGTGTTCAATCCCACCACTAGATGGCATCGGGTCCTTCCTCTCTGTGAATTACAGCGACTCATTGTCGACAAAGGATACGGTTACTACAGGCTTAGACACGGATGCACTAATCTTGGGTTCGGTAAAGACAAATTCACGGGCACGTACAAGCCCGTTTGGCTCTACAACTCTGCAGAAATAGGCCGAGAAAACGCTACCACATGCGAAGTTTTCGACTTTAGCACCAACTCTTGGAGGTATGTCACTCCCTCTTCTCCTTATCGAATTTTGAGTGGTTACCACCATCCCGTGTACGTCGATGGGTCGGTCCATTGGTTCACAGAATGCAAAGAAACCAAAGTTGTATCTTTCGATCTTCACACGGAAGCTTTTCAAGCCGTCTCGGCTCCCTTTGCCAATGCACCGGTTAACGAGATGGCCATGTGCAACCTCCACAACCGCTTGTGCGTATCCTTGAAGAAGTGCTCCAACCAAGTGATATGGTCGTTCAATTCAGGGAACAAGACATGGGACCAACTGTGTTCAATAGATCTTGATGCAGTTTCTTTGCGGTTTGCTATCCCAACACTAGTATGCGCTGTCCAGCCCCTGGCACTTTTGGATGGGGAGAAAAAGAAGAAGAAAAAGTTGCTGTTTTATGACATTGTGTCACACCGAACACTGATGACATATGATCTTGATACCAAATCATATGATACTGCTGCTAAATTCCTTGGGGATGCTCTTTGTTATTTCCCGAGTTTGTTCTCCGTTTTATAAATTTGATTATTGTCAATGCACAATGTAGTATTTGACCCATAATGTTATGGGGCGAAGTTTTCTTGGCTCTTTAGCTTATAATAATTGGTTCTTTTTTTTTTTTTAATAAAATACATACTAATGCCTAAAGTGCCATAAGTCTTGAACGTCTGTAGCCAAATATTCACAACCCCAAAATATATATCGTCAAGGTAGATGGGCTGCATTCTTCCTCATTACCAATATCTTAGTGTTCTGAAACCAAAATCCGATCTTGTATGTCTGAAAATGTCTTCACATCTTTTCCCCATAACCTATTTTTTTTACAAAGAAAACAGACAAATAAAAAACAGTATGTTGTCAAGAAGGATATGATCAATGAGAATTCCACTAAATCCGAAACAGAGAACAAGAAGAAGTAAAAAAGGTATCTGTGCCGCACCAACAAGCAATACCCATGGCGTTTGCTCCGCCTTTATCTGCTCCTTCATCATCTCCGACATGCACTGCTCTGTTTGCCTCGATGCTGATTTGCTCTGCGCATGACACAGAATATACAGGTCTAAGTCGTTCGATCTTTAAAGCTGAAGCCTTTGTATGAATTATTCAAAGGAAAGAAACACTTTAGTTTATGATGCAGAACCTAAAGCGGATTTGAAGATTCGACCATCAGGCTTCTCGTATCCGACTTCTGAGGATACAATCACAGCGTCGAACCTGTAAAAGGGCAAAATATCATTAGCAATGACCATTTATGGTGTTTACTATGGCATTCAGATGATGGCAAAGCTTACATATCTATGACATTAAGATCCTTCAATAGCTTTTTGAGCCTGGTATCGAAATTAGACACAACAGCCATCTTAACTGCAATCATCTTAACCCCAGTTTCAGAAATAAGCAATAACACAATACAAAAAGTCATCTACGTAAACAAGGAGCGAGTTCTTCAACGTAACAACAACCTCCAGCATCTTTCAGTAGCGACATTGTCTCATAAGCTCCTTCTGGGAGATGCCACGCCTCACCATTAGCGTAATACTAAGGAAAAAAACATAAGATTTACCCATCAATGTGACATACTGCTTCAAAGCCACACAATTGTTAATGGAAGATGAAGCCTGCTGTAAAAGAACAAAACCCAGCTTCTATATACTCACTTGGTACACTTCTTCAAAGTAGTCATTATCAGAACAACCAGTAGCCTCCGAGACAAGGAGCTTCCAAAACGGTCTTCCATCTCCCTGAAAATACAATGCAGGAAACAATGAGAGATCGAATCTGAAGTAACGAAAAAACAAAAAACAAAGAGATTACACTCATTTCAGGGACCTGGTAACGCAACTTCTCAGGCCAAGGAGCAGCAAAAGCTCTCTTGAAACCCTGCTTGATCTCAGCTGGAGTAGTCCTGAGACCTGAAGTAGGAACAAAAAGAACAACAGCTTGAGATCATCCGAAAAAAGCAAGAAGAAGCGTAAATCGAAATTGGTTTTGAATCAAAAAAGGGTAAGAAAGTTACCGTATTTTTGGCCCAATGAAGCGTAAGTTTCATGGACAGGTCTCGACAATTGCAAAAGGGTTCCTCCAGCATCAATCAACAAACCATCATAAGCTTTCTTGCTCGGCTTACCTTCACAGCGACCAATAAATGTAAGGAATAAAAAAAAATCAGTTTTTGACAGATATACGATAAACCCACATGAACATAATTAAAACCAACGAGCCTTTCTTCATCGAATTTACATTTGGTTTTCGTTGGTAAGAACCCTAATTGACAGAATATCCAATTTGAGGTTTACATGAGTCAAAATGCTTCTTAGAGGAAATCAGAAACTAACCAGTGCTGAAAGAGACGAAAGGAGAGCGGAGAGAAACTGAGAATTTTGCGACTGGTCTCAGCGGATTGCTTCCTCGTGAACATCTGAAACAAGCTTCCATCTCTGTTCAACCTGTGAAGATTTTTCTCTACAATCACATAGATGTAAACGGTTTCAAAATAACCCTCAAACTTAACGGAATTTACAAAGTAGTAAGGAAACTGGAAAGTGGAAAGTGGAAACACACTCTGTTGATCCCACATGTGCTCCTCTGGCGTAACATTTATGATTGGCGATCTCGGTTTTAATTTTGAACCGGTTTCCATTTTTTTTGTTTGTACTTTTTGGTTCACCGAACCTTCTGGTTCAAGTTGGGGGTTTAGATTTGTCATGGGAACAAAAACCCTGACGATTTTTCGGGTTCGCCGGCGGAGATATTGCGCGCAGAGAAGTTTGTGGAGCAGGCGCGAATACGGCAAAATTCTTCTTCGGAGACCAGAGATATGGCGACGGAGTTAGAAGAGCTTGTCGAGTTTTTGTCGTCTCCTTCTCCGCCTGTAAGCTTGCTTTTTTTGTTTGTTACTTTGATTTCATCTGTTTCTGAGTTATGGGATGCACCGATAGTTTTAGATTCTAGGGATTTCCGTTGAATTCTGATTATAAGAGGAAACAACCATGTAGGTGAAGAAAGCTGCGGTGGAAATTGTTAGTGGATTAACTGGTTCGGAGGAGGGTTTACAATCTCTCTCGAAGTACTCCGAGATTCTACTTCCATCACTGTCTCGGCTCCTAATAGAAAGCAAGGTCCTTGGATTGTTATAACACTAAGAAGCTCTAATTTTTATGGATTTGGATTAGTATTGATAAAGATTGAAACTTTTTGAAATTTCAATTTTCAGGAGGTCTCAGAGCCAGCAGCTCAGGCTCTTGTAAATCTTTCCCAGAACTCTGAATTGGCTGGGAAGATGATTCGAATGGGTTTGATCAAAGTGGCCATGGACATGTTGTATAAGCCAGAGTCTTGTATTACCAGATTGCTTGTTATGCTTCTAGTGAATCTCACTCAGTTAGATGCTGGCGTTTCTTCCTTGCTTCAGGTCATTTGTCTTTGTAGATTTTGCATCATTTAAGTGAAACTTGTGTAAGAGTGTGTGGGGTTTGTCTTTTAGTAGTCTAATGGTGAGGTAGCTAATCATGTTAAACGTTATGCTTTGTTAGATTGAGGATGAGAAGATGCATGGACTACATATCATGAAGCTTGTTAGGTCATTTTGCAGGTCTTCTGGAGAAAATGCTGGTATGCTCTCTTTTAGCTCTTTAGTTTTCAGCTGGTTATGTAATTTGTCCAAGTAAATATCTCTTTATTTCTACATACGACTTTCCTCTGCTAATTCATGTTTTTGTTTCATATATCTAATCCCAGTAACACTCAAAGGTCTAAAAGTCCAATAGGTTACTAGTTATAAATTGTCCACTCATATTTGCATTTCAATCATTCAAGTAGTTTCCAGTACACATAGGAAAGGTTATGTTTAGTGCCTTATTGTGTTGCTTTTGCTTATCCATAAAAGTTAGAATAATTTGGTCGGTTTTTTCCTTCTTATTTATGCACCAGATGACCAGTTTGAGCATGTTGGCTCAATCCTAGTCAACATATCGAAAACAGAAGATGGGAGGAAAATGCTACTGGAGCCAAAGAGAGGACTACTAAAACAGATCATAAGGCAGTTCGATTCAACAAATCAATTGCGTAAGAAAGGGGTACGTTCAAAAGAGTTTTGGCATATTATTAATCTGTTGCTTAATCTACGCTTTAGAAAAATATAAACATGGGTTATGCTTATCGGCTTTCAGGTAGCTGGGACTATTCGTAACTGCTCTTTTGAAGCCAAGAACCAGCTCCAGAATATACTCTTGATATCAGAGTTTCTCTGGCCCGCTCTGCTCCTACCAGTTGCAGGCAGTAAGGTTTGTTGATTATGCGTTAAAGCTTGCTACTTGTTTTCCTTTTACAGGACAACAGCTTTTGACCACTGGTTTTTTTAATACCTTACATTAGATTTACAGTAAGGAAGATATCTCAAAAATGCCACCTGAGCTTGGAAGTGCACTTTCCATTGAGCGAGAACCAGTTACTGATCCCGATATTCGCGTTCAGACACTCGAAGCTATATATTTGATCATCTTAGAGGTTCAATAATTCCCTCCATCTTTGCATTTTCTTCTTCTTCTTCTGAATTCTTGATTAAGAACCCACCAAACTCAAAAAAAACCTTGAGAATGTCCTCTGATATTTGTTAAAACTTGTTCTGATGTTGCAGGAGGCAGGTCGAAGAGCATTTTGGTCAGTCAACGGGCCACGGATTCTACAATTGGGATATGAATACGAGGAAGATCCAAAAGTAATGAGAGCCTATGAGCAAGTCGGTTCTTTGGTATGTTCACTCTCTTATCTCACTCACTCACTAGCTCACCGACCCTACTCGTCTTATGATAACATTTGCCTGTTCTTCGCTGTCTCGTCTTAATCCAGCTTGTCGAAGAAAGTGGAGCCCCGGAAGAATCATCGGAGCCGGCAAAATCAGAGTCTTAAAAGTTACATTATATGTTGTCTATTGCTCTTGTCCCCCATTTTTTTTAGCCTTCACAAAGGAACTGTTTTGCGAACAAAGTTGTCTTATTGGTGTAATTTTATTTCATATTAGACATTATAATTTATATTCGTAAAGACTATTTGTTTGTCGTGTTATCTTATACACATTTGGCTAGATTTTCTCTAATGTTTTTTATTTATTTTCAAGTTTCCTCATGGAAAATTCCAATATAGAAGAAACTAGTAAGTAAATAAACACAAAAACCAAATTATTGGCAACCCACGAGGAAGCCACCCAAATGTACAGAGAAAACAGAGAGGCAAATCAATGATTATGTTCTCCTTAAGATATTTTTATGAAACTTTGGCATGTGAAGTTTCGACTTAATCTACGAAATACATTAGCACACATTAAAATCAAAACCAGTTGGCGCCTTGACCTGTCCTTTAAAGCCACGTGGTAATTTCCGAATAATCGGGTCCCACCTAAATATCGAAATTGAAAAATCATATCGTAGATCTTCTTCATCTCTCCGTCCTCTGCGTCGTCTTCTTCTTCTCGACGCCGAAAGAGAGAGAGAGAGAGAGAGAGAAAACAACGAGCGACGAAGAAGATTCTAATCTCTTCGCGTTGTTTAGCTCTTGAGAGAGGGAATTAGCGAAGAGTGATGCGATCTTCTTCAGGCGGTGTCTGATTCGTTTTTTCGAGCTGGTTGGGAGGACATATAGACTTAGAGATGATGGGTTTCGCGATTTCGGATGAATTTCTGGGTACATTCGTGCCGATTCTGGTGTATTGGTTGTATTCGGGGATGTACATTTGCTTAGGATCTTTGGAGAGATATAGATTGCATTCGAAGATAGACGAGGATGAGAAGAATCTCGTTACCAAATCTGCCGTGGTCAAGGGCGTCCTTCTTCAGCAGACTCTACAGGCCATTATCTCGGTTATTCTCTTCAAGGTATCTCTCTCTCTCTCTCTCTACCTGGAAAATTGGCGGCGAATCTCTAAAATTTATAGGATTTTAGGTGCAGATTATGCTATGTTGTCGTTGTCCTCCTTGGCCTTGTTGATGAAAATGTCGAGAGTTTCTCTCTTAAGCGATCTAATTTGTGGCTAGAGAATGAGTTAGGTTTTCTTCAAATTGGTGTTTCTGAAGCACCTTTGTTATCCTGAAGCTGCTGAATACAGATTGTAGATTTAGGATGCAACTGAAAGAGTTTAAATTGTGGAATTATTACCTGAGATGAATCAATACTCGCATCTCCTGTTTCTTGCATCTAACAGTTGGAGGAGTACAATCTTTCTTCTCCATCATCCACATGTGGCAAAGTTTTGCCTTTTTTGAAATGTATAGACCATTAAAGCTCATGACTTTGAAACACACGAATAGTGAGAATGATGAAGAAATCGTTTTTGAGGTTTATAGTTTTCATGTTAATGTTTGTTGTTGTTTGGGGTTTGTATCTTACCATCATCAAGCAGTCTTTTCTTTTTTGGCTGAAATGTTGTTTTTTTTTCTTCTTCTTCTTTAGATAACAGGAAGTGATGCAGATGCTGATACGACGCAGAAATTCTCCCTTCTCCTTCTGACTAGGCAATTCATCATCGCCATGCTCGTAATTGACACTTGGCAATACTTCATTCACCGCTATATGCACCTGAACAAGTTCTTATACAAGCACATCCACTCTCAACATCATCGCCTTATCGTGCCTTACGCATATGGAGCTCTATACAACCATCCGTTAGAAGGTCTTCTCTTGGACACCATTGGTGGTGCTTTGTCTTTCCTCTTCTCTGGAATGTCCCCAAGAACCGCCATTTTCTTCTTCTCCTTCGCTACCATCAAGACAGTAGATGATCACTGTGGGCTATGGCTCCCGGGAAATCCATTTCACATCTTCTTCAGTAATAACTCTGCTTACCATGACGTTCACCACCAACTCTATGGAAGCAAATACAATTTCTCGCAGCCATTCTTTGTCATGTGGGATAGGATTCTCGGTACTTACTTGCCTTACTCACTTGAGAAGAGAGCCACTGGAGGATTTGAAACACGGCCAATCAAAGTATCCAAAGACGAGTAACTCTTTTCTTTCTTTTCTTTTGGGAAGAATCACTGCTAAGTTCCTTTATCATTTGCTCGCTAGAGAACCACTGTAACCTCTGTGTACTTGTTGTAACTGTACATACAATTCCAATTTCTACATTTTCGAATCTGCGGGCATATCTTTCCGTGTAAGCTAGCAGTAAATTCATTTTGTAATAGCCAAACCTTCAGTTCTTCTCTGTCGTTATGATCTGCTTGTATTTTCAGATTTCAAGACCTGTGACTCTCTCATTCATCTCCTTTATTTCGAATTTACATAGACACACACACAAACACGATACGACTACGACTTTTGTTGTTCTTATCTTCTACACATGTAAACTTGCTTAGTTTTTCTCTATCTAGTTGGCTTCAAAGACCAGTTAGCGATTGCTCAATTATTCAAACAGTGGACCTATGAAAACGATATAATACTTATCTACAAGATCCATTGTTACTTTGGGAGTCAGTGTTGATGTTTTCTTTACAAATTTGGTTTCATAAATGTTTCTGAAAACTTGATGTGCCACTAATCAATGTATTGGTTAAAAGATCAAAAGTTTGTTTCTTGATTACATCAAGCTGGTGAGTGCTGAGTCTTGAATCTGAACTTTTCATGTGTATTACAAATCATGTTTTTTTCCCAAAACCTAACATTCCTCAGGAGTTGGTTACAGAGACATATCATCATCAATGATACAATTAAGGTTTTTGTCTACTTCTACTTTATCTCATTATCAGTCACATGGTCTTGAGATGAGTTCTGCACCAAAAGATTCTGGACTGGCTTTTAAGACATGTTAGGTGAAATGACACTGTCACATTGATTGATTGGGTTTCCTCATTAATGGCTCTTTCAGGCAACTCGTACGGACTTAGATTAAAACCGTTAAATCTAAGCACTAATCAGGTACCTTTCTATTCTTAAACAAGCACATGTAAATGAGGTGGACCATTTTTGTTTTGTGACTAATCTGTGTGCTGCATTAAAACATGATGTCTCCTGAGTCAACAAATGGTTATAATCACACCTTCGTCGGTCACATGGAATCGCATTCTTCGGTTATGTCTTATTTGCAGATTAGAAACTAGTGTCTAGTATTCACATGGTACTGTAGTCCCTAAGAACCTCAGGCGATAATAGATGAGTTCTTAGATCACATTTCATCTTTACTCATTTGTGGTCAGGAAAAATTTGTATCCTTGAGGACTGATTTTAAATCAAGCTCGATTATTTCATAGAAGACGCAAATTGATCAGAATTATCACTTTTAGGTACAAGAATTTGAATATGGCACTAGCAAAACAAAATATATTTTTTCACTCAATAGAGACATTCACATTACATGTAAAGCGAAAGGAGCTCAGGTTTTTGTGGCATCACTGATTATACAGAAAAGGCGATGGCGTGCGAGAAACAGAACTACTGCTAATCTTCCTCCGTGTTTCGATACTTGTTGGATTAACCTCTACAGGGAATCTTGGAACATAACTCGGTGTTCTGTTTACGCTTGTGTACGAATCACCTGAAACTCTAACAGATTTATGACTCTTGCAGCCCAATAATAAACCGCCACTGCTCGATTTTCGTCTCTGAGGCGCCGGTTCTCGGTTTGATTTGGCCATCAGAGGGATTCGAGGGATCTGAAAAGACCGGTTTTTGACAGGACTCGTCGCACATTCAGACATAACAGAGTAGTCAGCCACACTAGCCGTTACTACACTCCACGCTATGCTTACCTCGCTTGGTGCGTAGCCATTCGGTGAATCTGGATCGCTGCTTCCTTGCCTTGCAAGATAGGGTTTTGCCTTCCCTGTCACGCTCTCAATCTCAAAAAGATCCGAACTTAAATCGCTCACACTCCCATCTTCCTCTTCTTGTTCATGCTTCACAGAGAATCCACGCTCCTCTGTTTTCGCAGAGTTTGAGTATTCCCATGGAAATTTCTTCTGAATGATTCTCTTCTGAAGAAGAGGAGATCCAAAGATTTCCAGAGACTTCCTCTGCTCTAACATAGCTTCTTGTTGTTGTTGATGAATCTTCATCTCTGAGCTTAGATCTGCAGAGAAACTCGATTGGGTTTTGATCTTCTTCAGACCAGAGTTTCTTCTCTTCTCGTCGACGACATCCACTGAATTCCAGTTAGAACAAACGCATCTGCAGCCAAGATTCGAGAGAAAACTCTTTTTGTTGCTCACCTTGTGATTACTACTGATGGCCTTCTCCTGCAAGTAACTATTGCAGCTAGAGTTGTTCTTGTTCTTGTTCGTCTTCTCAAATTTGTTCTGAAGCAACAAGCTCTGACTATTCCAGCTGGATTCAGACCGAAGACTCGGTGTTTCCGAGGAGTTCTTCGAGCTTTGCTTCGGACCAACGAAGATCCTCTCGATTGAAACTTCTGGATTTGGCAGAGAAGACACAAGTCTAGGACTGTGGTCGGAATCCATATCTCCATTAAAATACTTCTCAGCTCCAAACACACTGATCTCCATATCTTCAGAAGCTTTCTTCTGAAGAACACCAAGCGCTTCTGGATTGATGATGTTCATGTTCATACCACTCACTAGCTCCTTCTGCGTGAGAGCATCTTCCTTGCTTGTCAAGTAAGAGAAAGAAGTAGAAGAAGAAGAGAAAGGACCATAGAGACTGCTACTGTTGTTATTGTTCATCATGAAATCAAAAGATCTGTTTGGAGTTGAGGAAGATGAAGTTAAAGTAACCATTTCTCTTTTTTTTGTTTTCTGCATTACTATTTCTTGTGGATGATTTAGATTTGGTGTTAAATAGAGGAACGTGAGAGAAGTTACTGGTTTTCTCTGAATCTAAGTGTCAATCGTTCAATGGGTGTAGGGTCCACATTACTGGGACGACAGTGCCATCTTGCCAGTGATTCTGTGCTAATGCTTGAAATAATATTAACTATTTTTTGTCTTGGTTATAAAGAAAATGAAAATTTTATTAAATAAAAAGAAAATAAGTGGACATCGTTCTCCTAAGGAACAAAATTACAAATTAGGAATCACGAGGGATGTATTTATTTTTGTTACATACTGACAAAACACCTTTTCGACTTGGTCGTTTAGAGTCTTGGGCCTCTATTGACATAAAGTCAGCCCCATTAACCAAACGACAAGGTTTTAAAACAAGTACACTTATACGGGTTTTTCTAACCCGACCCGTTTTAGTCGGACCTTATCCTCTTCCTCACTCTTAACAATGTTGTTGCTTTGGTCGAAGTTTCTTAAGATTATTCGGTCTAACAATTCAACAATTCAAATGGTTTCGCAGATAATCTCGTGTTTATCTCAATCTTCGTCTCTTTCCTGCATCTTCAGTCCCCGAAGCTTATTTCTTCCGAAGACTTATAACCGCAGCGGTTTGATTCGGTTATCTCGGGGATTTGCTAGTCGCCGGTTATCTACGGTTAATCGGAGGAAATGGAGATCCGCTAGCATTTTCAACTCTGGGAAGGAAACTGGAGGAGAGGAAAAGGTTACTATTGCTCCTGGCTCTAGCTTGCTTAGATGACTGTTTGGTTTCCGGGAAAATTTCAGTTTACTTTTATTTTTCTTTCTAAAGCAGCCTATGTCATTTTGTTCAATTGAATCCAAATTCTATTATATTTTGGAAAATGTCATGGCTATGTTAAATATATGAAGTTTTAACTGGTTATTTTTTTTAAAAATAATTTACAGGGAAGTAGCTCAGAGTGGCCGATACTTGAGAGATGGGAAGTTCCATGGGAATGGCAGACAGTTTCGTTAACCTCGCTTGCTTGTGGATTAAGGTACTCTCCATTTTCTGACGCCATTAGAAGCTTTTCATTTGGATGAAGTAGGGGTGGAGTTTGATGAAACATAGAACTGCGTTAGGATAAATGTGATGGTTGAGTAGATTGATCTGAAAAGATAATCTGTCTTTGTTGGTTACAATAGTAAGATGTTGAGTGACTATCTTCTCTGTCTATGAACATATGATCATATCTAGCTCTTAGATAATTTTAATGTCATGGAGTGAGATTAATTTTGTTCCCAGGCAGTTTTATTTTGACAGGATTAACCGAGATGGCGATCATACCGTTTTTAGGAATCGATGTTGCGAACCTGAGCTTGGACGAAAAGGCCGAGATTCTATTCCTGGATCAAGGGTACCATTAAACTTCTAATCTTTGTGTTTTCTAGTTACATTAGCCTCAGTCTTAGCTCTTGTATTACTTTAACCCATTGTACATTGTAAATTTTGCTCTCTCTCTTGAGCTCTTAAGTTGTTGAAATGCCTTTTTGTTGAATAAATTTATCTTAATATACTTTGCAGCTTAACAACTGCAGTGGTACTTGCTGTCATATTCAGTGTTGCCAAAACCTACGAGCCACTTCCTCAAGATATTTTGCGCTATGGTACTTTTGCCTTTATTTATTGGCATTGTCTTGCTCTGTTTGCTCTGTTATTGGCCTTTGATCTTTTTCTTCAATTTTTAGATTTGAAACAACCCTTCAACTTGCGAAAAGGATGGCTTGTGTGGGGTGGAATCGGTCTGGTTGGTGCTGTTGGTGCTATTGCGTTAACAGGTGTTGCTTTATCTTTGTTCAGGACAGAGACACCCGAAAGAGAGGTTAGGAGGATTCAGTACCTTAATTCTATGTTTTTGTTTTTCTCTGAAGTGTGTGATGGATGATAATAGTAATGTGGCTAGTTTGATGTTTTCAGGTAGACTCTTTGATGAAGCTTCTCCCGTTAATTGGATCCTCGAACATAAGGTATATTTCCGCAAAAAACAAATAGGAAACTGCGTTGAGAATTAATAATACTAGAATTTTGATCACATCGCATTGTGTGATGGTTGTACAGCACCTTGAGCTTAGTGGGCATAACTGGAATCCTTGCTCCACTTCTTGAAGAGACTGTGTTTCGCGGATTCTTCATGGTCTCTCTTACCAAATGGTATAAACTATAAAGGTCTTGTCTTCTTCTCATTTGCTTTTGGACAAAAAGCTAACTACATTTAGTTTTGTTTCGCTATTTCAGGGTTCCGACCCCAATAGCGATCATTATCAGCTCAGCTGCTTTTGCCCTTGCCCATCTCACACCCGGTGAATTCCCGCAGTTGTTTATTCTAGGTAAAAAACATTACTCAAGAACAATCTTCTCATGTTTGTAAACATCTCTTAGGCTCTTACTGCAAATATGTCTCTCTTTCCTTTTAATTATATGTGGTTTAGGATCGGTTCTGGGATTATCGTATGCGCAAACCCGCAATCTCATTACACCGATGATCATACACGGTTTCTGGAACTCAGGAGTCATTTTGCTGCTTACTTTTCTTCAGGTACAAAACTCATTCCTATGATCACTACAAAGTTAATAGGACCGATCATCTCTTTCTAACATATGTTTTGTTTATTTCTCTATAGATCCAAGGGTATGACATTAAGGAACTATTGCAGGCAAGCTAGCTTTGAGCGTTGCTCTTCGTTTCTGTCTGCACTCAACATGAAAAAGCTTCATTATGGATCGATTTTCGCAACCTTTTTTTTTTGTATTCGACAAGAGAATTCAAACTTTATGTAATAATTTGAGTTTTGGTCAAGTTATCTAATGTGATACTATAGCCTTATTGCAAGATCATGTTAGTGTTGGATGAACGAAATTGATATAGATGAAATGCTATTGAGATTGAGAAACTCAATGCTACATTACAAACAGTCAAATTTTTCAGTTTACACAATGCACAAATCAGAAACTCTGAACTCTACTACATACACAGAATCTTTCTTAGATTCGTTTACTATAAAAACACAAAAAAAAACTCTGCACTAAGTTAGGACACTGCTTTGTTACGCTTTAACTTGTGATAGTCCCTGTAGCTACTGAATCTTGATTGCACCATCTATGATTCAACGGTTTCATCAGAAAAGAGTGTCAATTGCACTCCAAAGAAGTGGAAAAAAGAAGAATCAATAAATCCTCTCTTCTTTCCACTTATTGCAAGTTGCTTTCTGATGAAATTATTGAAAATCATATTCCTGAATGTTGGTGTAAAACTAGTAAATCACGGCTCCATCGACAAATAATTAATCACAGCTCTAGGCTGATGTGAGCTGAGCACCAACGCAAACCGGGTGGCCAAAGCCGCTGCTTCCTGTTCAATCAGTTTTAGGTGTTTTGGTTATGTCCTAAAGACCGTGTCAAAAAGATAACAAAAGTATGTAGCAAGTATGTTTAAAAGCTAACCTGTCTTTGCCTTCGCCGATGCAACATACTAATGGCTGATGCCATGATGTAGCAAGGAAGGAGAAAACTGACAGCTCGGAATAAGAAAAGCTGCAAAGAGATTTTAAGATTATTTTGTGGTTTCAAGTTATGAAATGATGTCATCTTCACCATTTGCGTAATCTGTTACAGAAACTTGATTTTTTAAACTTACAGAAAGTACTGAAGAAGGGTCCTCATCTTCACCATCTGCATAATCTGGAATAGTCAGTGCGTATCGCAGTAGAAGAGTCATCATCTGCAGAAAGAGAGGGATGTTATCGAATTTACAACTCTACAAAAATTTGGTAGTGGTTAAAACTTGTCGAGAAGGCTTACTATAAGAGCAGATATGCGGAAAAATGCAGCTAAACTGGTATCTTGAGCTGTGTAATCATCATATTCCGACTCTAAAATCTGGCGTTCAGCTTCTGCGATCGCCAAGAGGCGTGGATCATGTAAATCCAAACCTGAGATTGTCCATCCTCCACTACAAACAGACATTTTTAAAAAAAAGTCAGAACCATTACAAGTCATATTACATATAACCAAAACCTTTACGTGTATGAACAGAATCATGAAACTGATCATACCCAATGTCAATAGTAGTTTCTTCAGACTGAAGTTGAGGTGGTGGAGAGGTATATCCAGATTGGTATGGCTGGAGAAAGAAAAAATTTAAAGGTGTTAGATTTTATGCATATAGTCTCATATAGCCTAATGTTTTTTGTGCTCTAATGTTTCATCAGACCTCTCATGGATCCTAGAGATTACCTGATGACAGATCTCGCATATAGTGTTTCCCTTCTCATTGCACCAATGTTGAACACATTTCCTGTGAGCATACTGATCAAAAAAACATAAATTTGAGTTCATTATACTCTGTTTTTGTCAGATTTTCCTGGAGCGATGAATAAATTATATATACAAAAACTACCTTTAAGCTGCCATTGCAAGCGCATGGGCTCTCGAGATTCTTAATATCGGATTCCTCCTGACAAATACGACACTCCGCCGACCAAATCAGTGAATCCTCCTCCGTCGAAGTATCTCCGTCGTAGATATCAATTGCATTATCCTCCGAGATAACCGGTGGTAACCGAACCGGCCGCATCAATCCATCACTCATCTCAGTTTTTCCGAAAACCACTCGTTACGAAATCCAAATCCAACAATCTATATACAGATCAACAAAATCACCAAGTGTACCAACTCAAATCAGATATGAATCGAGATTTCCGAATTCGGGGGAAAAAAAAATCGGAGAAAAACAAAAAATCACCTGGAGAAATTTGAGAAGAGATGTGTTTATAGCGTGAAGAGGGAAGCTTTGTCGTCCTTGATTTAAGAGCTGAAAATTGGGGAGGACGCAAAAGAACTTGTGGTTTGCTCCCAGAAAGTTTTCTAGGCAAAGATTTTTCCCGTAAATCAAGCAAATGGAAAATAGCTTTTTATAGCGAAAGAAACAAAAACACAAGAGTGAGAGAGAGACAGACAGAGGTAACGACGTCTGAAATGTTTAACGGCTCCGTTAGTTGTAGCCGTTGACCAGAGTTATAACGGGTCCGTTTAGTTGTATAATAATTCTTATTAAATATTAACAACATAGATTATAGTTAGGTAAGGAATTACGACGATTATACAAAAACATACAAATACAAGTTGTTTGTTTTAAAGCAAAACCGAGTCTAAGAACTTGAAATAAGACAGCAAATAATCATTTACTATTCTAATCCGAAGATGAGTTCAAAACTCCTAGATTTCATATTATGCTAAGTACATCACTTTTAGCCTTTTATATTTTATTTTGATTAAACATACATACCAAGTACTTTTTTTAGTCTTTTTCTATTAGAATGGATAAAGGTTGGAGACAAGATACAAGTACAACTATGAAGAATAAGTATAAGATTCATTAAAATAAGCACACACTTGGTCTTTTTCCCCCCCACTAAGTTAGCACTTGGTTTGAAGAATATTAAAGAACTCGCATGTTATTTTTTTTTATTAACATATTAACGTCGTTGACCAGAGATGATCAGAGGTACTTATTTCTCGAGTCTATTTATTATAGTCCTAGTTGTGTATTTTGAAAATTATTGACCGTTGTTTAGTTATAGAAATAGTCAAAATATTCAATAAGGAAAGACATGGTCACGTACTAAATATAAAATCTGACACAGGTGAATGAACAGAGACGCTCTTGACGTTAAATAATCTTTTATTATAATGAGCGTACAGTACGGAGAAAATGTATAGTTTTTAGGAATTGCGAGTCTTATAGTAGAATTTAGATTAACGGTTAGAAATTTAGATTCAAACGTTATTAAGAATGTAAATTTATTTGCTTTATTATATTAAGACTTTTATCTCTTACATAGATGGCAAACAAAAAAAATTGTATGGAATACAAAACTGGAATGCTTCTAGATCACTCCTAACGAATATAAATCTCATATGCGTTTTAATTAATTAGTTCAAAAATGAAGAAACCTAGCGAATATAAACGCTTGGTCTGATTTACGTAGAGTTAACGATTTATCACAGATAATTGAATTTTTAATTACAGAATATTCAAGTCTAGTTAAAATGAAGGAAACGAATATGTTTACTGGCTACTATACTGTCTACACATACTTTGACATCTACAGAGTAACAAAAAAAAATATTTTGTAAATGAAGTAGTGATCAGCAGAATAAATTAATACCTATAGGATAATATGATTGAATTTTATTCTCTAGACCTACTTTCGAATAAATGATAGGTAGAATTCAGGTTAATTAAAAAAACTGTAGGTTGATTAATCGTTTTTTTTCTTTTTTTCTTTTTATCGTTGTAGACTTGAATAGTTCAAAGAAAATAAAGTCAATTTACAAACAAAAATAAAAAATACCGAAACTATAAATAGCATTTCAAATAATTGTAAGGTCGCAGATGTGTTCTTAAATTGTCGAAATTTACACACATACCACCACATATATATTACCGACAATAATGGATATCGTAAAAACTGAATTAAGGGTGAATTTGATGAATAACAAAAAAGAATTGTAGTTTAAAAATTAACCAAATGTGTAGAGATAGAAAGAAAGAAAAAGAGAAAATGGTTACACAAATTTTTAGGTTATAGTTTTTTTTGGTTACTGAACCAAATTTCCCTTAAATTAACCTGGCACTCAATTTTTTTTTTATAAGTAGCTGACTTATTTTATTTCATTAAGAAAAAACGACGAATACAGTATCAAACACAAGTTAACGTAAAATACAAATACATGATAGCAAATTGTTTTATTTTGATACGTTACGTTACTTCAAGTCGAGCATTTTTCTAGAATCTAGATAGACCACTGTAAGCAGAAGTGGTTGTGGCAGTGTTTAGGATAAAAGCCCCCAATTCCCATTCTAGTGGTATGTGTTTCTCTCCTGATGTACATCAATTGTATTCTCCAGACCTAATATAAAATAAATTTTACGTAGACTTCGGGTTAAGAATCTAATGGTAAATAGTGTTATTTTGCTGTATGAAAGATAAATTACAGCATCTAATATTTAAATAATTGTTTACGCAAAAAATAATACGAGTAGCTAATTTATTTCACAAACGGAAACGATATCAAAAATTCAACGTAAACTACAAATACATGACATCATTTTGGAAATATGATAACTTATAGTAAATCAATATCATTCGGCTACGTTACTTCAGACAAGCATTTTTCTAGATTTGGCAATGTGATCAGAAGTAGCTGTGGCAGTATTTAGTATAAAAGCTCCCAATGCCCAATTTAGTGGTATGCCTTTTTCTCCAGCTTTATCCGCATACTCGATTCTGCAAACAAAACAAACAAACATATAATGTTTTGAATCGAAACCCTAATCCAAAAGCCGACGTCTATTGATCTTACTTGTTCTTGAATCTGTGCATTAATATTATTACCTTTCATCATCAAGAGCGAAACCAAGACTATCGTGAAGCATTGAGATAGTATATGCTGATGAGAAGCAATATCCATGCAAATATTTTTCTTTAGTTGTTGGGTACTTCTCTTTCAGTTTCGACCATTCCTCTCCACAGAAACTCTTTCCGGCTGAAACCAGTTTAGAGAGCCAACCCTTTTCTTCCAATTTAAACAACTGATTCACACACAGAAACATAAGATCATGTTCAAACAAATTTCTTCACAAATCTTGACGCCGACCAAAATGATGATCATTATAAAGGGACTATATATATACTTTGGCGGTGTAGTAGAAATTTTCTGTAGCCAAAAACCTTCCCTGAAGATGAGGTGTGAATGTTGATCCAATAGAACAATGATTATAAGCACAACTCTCTGTACACAACAAAAGTACCAAAGCTCCATCGGTGACACTGTACAACCACATAACAGCTATACTAAATAATGCTCTTACGTACCGGTTCCTTTCTGCAACATTGCGGTTGTAAGGGATCGGCATTTTGAAAAATCACCAGCAGCTTGAACTGATGCTGATAATCTGCTTGAATTTTTGTCGAAGTTGTAACTGTAGCCTTTAGGAGTGCACGGGTCAGCGACTATTCCTTCCCCTGTATTATGAGTTTTGAGGGAAAATATCAAATTGCATAAACTCAAAAAGTGCTAATTATTTAACATTACAAATAATAATCTTCAAGTTCGGTATATACAAAGTGATTAGTACTTTTTAAGGGTTTATTATCAGCAACGTCTAACCTGATTTGCGGAGTGATTCCAACAGATCTTCTTCTGCTTCATCCTGCAAGGCGACAAAAGTTAATAGGTTCTTGAAAAATATATGCTCAAAGGATAGCAGAGGAAAAGCAGAGGATCAATAAACATCAAATAGGGACAACAAGTGGTCTGGTCTCTGAGAAGTTACCTGCCCATAGTGGAGGAAGCTGTGAGTGTAGAGATTGTAAGCAACACCTCCATAGGTTATCTTACGGGAGAAACCAGGAGGCAGGGTCTCACTTGACACAAACGTCACCTGTACAACAGTCATCTTCCACCATTAAATTTTACCACATAGTTGAAGTTTTACATAATATTTGACAGAGAAGAGATAAAACCTGCGCAGAAGCCCCACCGAGTTCAACGGTCCCCGTTGTTTGCAAAGGATCGCCTCCAAGCGAACCACGCGCGTAATTTGCAACAACCCAAGCATATACACCTTCATCAGATCCTGCCAAAATTTTCATATAATTAGCGCCTAATGTGTATAATTAAAGCACACTTAATTACTATCAACTCAACTAAGCTAAAGTAAAATATAGAAACAACAATACTAACACCAAGAAAAAGGATGGATTTAGCCCTAACCTTAAACAAAAACAAAAAAATTCTGGTCAAATGAAAGAAAAAGGATGGATTGAAAACACTAACCGGAGATAACCGAAGCCCACTCGTCTCGAAAGTTAAAACCAGAAGATCTAAGAACTCCTCTGGTGACTTGAAGAATCTTTTCCTGAACACTTACGTCAAGCAACCTCATCCCAGCAGTCGCCATCAACCTGACGTCACTCTTCTTCAACATTCCACTGGGAACTCTCCCTTTGGCGAATTCCACAAGCTTAGCCACTGATACGCTTGCTCCGTCCGGTTTATCAGCGTACGAAGACAAACCGGGACTCAGCTTCAAGCTAGCGTAATTCTCGGGACCGAAATCGTAAACCGGTTTACCGGATTCGGTCCGGTACCGGAACACATGAGCTCGTGTCCCAGAACTCCCGGCGTCGATAACGACGCTGTACCGGAACGGACATGTCCAATTCAGTACGGAGAAAGGAATTGAACAGAAAACGAAGAATAACCCCAACGTCATAGCGACGGAGACGAAGGCAGCGAGGGTCACCAGGAAAATCGATTTCGTGGGTTTTGGCTTAGTGAGAGTGTAAGTCGGCGACGGCGATGTTTGGTGGTCGGGTAGAATCTGAACCATGAGAGGATCGTCTTCCATCTCCGAATTCATTTTATCCAATCTGAAAACTATAATTAACGTTAAGGTAACTAAAAAGGAAAACTGCCGGGATAAATAATAATAGTGAGATCTTAACGTATGAAAAAAAGGAAAATTAAAAAAAAAAAAAAAAAAAACGTTAGAGAAAAAACGTAACGCAATGGCAATGTATTTTTGTGTGATTTCGAAGTTTTCTTCGTATTAATTAGTTTAGAACCTGATTTTATGATCAGTGAGAAATCGGAGTTCGTAACGGCCGATCAAAAATCGCCGCCGATGAAGCTCGTCGCTACTCTCAGTGTCTTTGTTTATTCGTAGTGGTGAAGAAGTTGGTTATTGGAGCGAGCGCCTATTTATTAAAAAAACTTTACAATTTACAACGAACATACTTAATTGGGCCGGGCCGGGTCGGGCCGGGTCGGGTCGGAACGGGTCGGGTCGGGTCATATTTAAACACGTGATTAACGAGCCTTTCTTCTAAGCGACACAGAGACACATGTCTATTTAACTGTGGTCCAGTTCATTACTGAATACTGAAACCCACATTTCATATTTTCAATTTGGTTTTATTACCACTACTTATGGACATAAATTCAGAATAGAGGATATAATCCTAATATTTAACCATGAATGGTTTTATTTTTATTTTTAATTTTGCTGTTTAAAACAAAGTAGTTTTTTTGGGGGGGTTTTGGTGAAAAAGCTAACCAAAATAATATTTTCAATACAAGTAGAAGTTGTGTTTTTAGTGTGATCTACCTATGAGAAATGAACTGTTTTAGTAATAATGTAAGAAACTTTGAATATCAATACGAAACTTAACAAATTACATTTCAAATCAAGTTGGTTTTCAATTTTGTATGGGAGCTTCACAAAAGAGATCAATGAAGACTGTAATTCTTTTTGAAACACGAGTTAACGTAAATACAAATATATGATCTACTTGTTATGTCTGCAAAAAAATACTTTTCTATAGTAACTAATATCATATTTTTATCTGGCTACGTTACTGAAGTCAAGAATTTTTCTAGATTTACCACTGTGATCAGAAGTGATTGTGGCAGTATTTAGTATAAAAGCTCCCAATGCCCAATCTAGTGGTATGTCTTCTCCTGCTTTATCCGCAAACCCGATTCTGCATTATAATAAATAACACAAAGAAAAAACATGATTTTAAATTGAGATCCAAAACTGAAATTCATCTAATGTTCTTGAATTTGGGCAGTAACATTTACCTTTCATCATCAAGAGCAAACCCAAAACTATCGTGAAGCATTGAGACAATATATGCTGATGAGAAACAATACCGAAGCAAATTGTCGTCTTTAAACGTTGGATGTTTCACTTTCAAGTTCGACCAGTCCTCTCCACAGAATCTGTTTCCGGCTAAAATCATTTCAGACAGCCACTTCTTTTCTCCCAACCCAAAAAACTGTTTCAAGGCAGGACGAATGTTCAAACAATTCTCCTAAAGTTCAGACACATAATGTTTGGCATCGACCAACACGAAATTCAAATGTTACCTTCGAGGTGTGGACGAAATTTTCTGTAGCCAGAAAACTTCCTTGAAGCTTAGGTGTGAATATTGCTCCAATAGAACAGTGCTTATAAGCACATTTCTCTGTACTCAACTTAAACCCATTAAGAGATGAAGAAAGTTCGACACGAGGAACGATATTCAGCTATACCAATAATAATGCTATTTACCTTTTCCTTTCTCTAACATGGCGAATGTAGCGGATCGGCATTTTGAAAAATTACCAGCAGCTTGAACTGAGGCTGTAAATCTGCTTTCTTCAGCTAAGATTCCGGATGAATCATTCTGTGAGTTTTTGTCGATGATGTATCCTTTTGGAGTACACGGGTCAGTAACTAGTCCTCCCCCTGTGGAGTTTACAGCTGCAAGGATTAATATACTCAAAAGCGCAATTATTAACGCTACAAAATCTTCATGTTCAGTTAACTAAAATGTGACTACTTTAAAGATATACCAACAACGGACCTGAGCTGTGGAGTGATTCCGATAACTTTTCATGTGCTGCATCCTGCGAGGCGACACAAGTTTAATAGCTTCTTCAACATTTAGCAAAGAAAAGAAAAGTCCTTTGTTTCGGTGGCACGTTTTAAAATTTTGAGGATACTCAACAAGCAGCAAATGGGGGTACACAGTTTCATAAAGTTTCCAAGCACCAAACTTTTAAAAGCATGAATCAAAGCAAAACAATTTCTCAAAGATCTCAGGAGTTACCTGCCCAAAGTGGAGGAAGCTGTGACTGTAGAGATTGTACGAAACATTTCCATAGGATATCGTACGAGAGAACTCAGGGGGCAGAAGCTCACTTGACACAAACGTCACCTAAACAAATCCACAAACAATCATCGCTCTCAATCGACCATTTGACACACCGATGAAATCTCATGATTAGTATTAAAAAAGCATACTTTTGTACCGATATCAAATTCCAAGGGACGAGAGAGAGAATAACCTGAGCAGAAGCCCCACCGAGTTCAACGATCCCCGTTGTTTGCAACGGATCACCTCCAAGAGAACTGAGCGCGTGATTGGCAACAACCCAAGCATACATACCTTCATCAGATCCTGATAAGTGCACATCTACTATCACTCAAACAACTCAACTACGCTAAGATGGAAGAAAAATGAAACATGAGAGAATCAAAATCACTCAAATACTAACGACAAGGGGCTTTAAGAGCACTAAAGACCCTCCCTTCACTCCCACAATGTAGGACTGAAGGTCAGTGATCCTGAACAACAACGATTGCATCTGATCAAACAAAGAATTGATTTTGAAAACTAACCAGAGATAACCGATGCCCATTCGTCTCGAAACTCAAACCCAGAAGATCTAAGAAGGCTTCTCGTAACTTCGAGAATCTGCTCCTGGACAGGCATTTCGAGCAATCTCATCCCAGCAGTCGCCATTAACCTAATGTCACTCTTCTTCAACATTCCTTTCGGAACTCTTCCCTTGGCGAAATCCACAAGCTCAGCCACTGACACCCTCGCTCCGTCGGGATTATCAGCGTACGCGGACAAACCAGGACTCAGCTTCATACTAGCGTAGCTCTCCCCGCCGAAATCGAAAACGGGTTTCCCAGATTCAATCCGGTACCCGAACACGTGAACCCGGGTCCCAGAACTACCGCCGTCAATCACGACGCTGTACCGGAGCGAAACTCGCCGATTCCTTCCGGAGAGTAAAACTGAGTAGCATACGAGTAATACCCCCAAGGCGATAGCGACGGAAGCGATGAGTAGCAGGATAATCGGTTTCGCCGGTTTACACTTGGGTTTGGCGGGCGTGTTCGCCGTCGACGGCGGCGGTGATCGTTGGCCAGGTCGAGTCTGATCCTTGAGAGGATCCATCTCTGATTTAGTTTTCAACCTGGAACGAGCATGAGATCGGTGCATCAACGTTTAGTGAGCCGCAACGAGATCGGGCTAGGAATCATGAGATCTGAACGTGATGAAAAAAACGCAAGAACAGACAAACGAGACCCAATGTATATTTTTTTGTGAATTCGAAGTTTCCTCTTCTTAGTGTAGAATCTAATTCGGTAATCGGAGATCGATAGGGCCGTCGGAGACCGCCGCCGATGAAGGTCGCCGATGAAGGTCGCCGATGCCCTCAGACAGTCTCTGTTTTCGTACTGGAGAAGAGAAATTGGTCACTCGAGCGCCTCTTTAGTCATTTACGACCTTTACAAATCACAACTTCACACCTACTCCTTCAACTTCGCGGTGGGGTCGGGTCGGGCCATATCTAAACCATTTTAGTTAGACCATTTCATTGCATGGTTTTAAGTTAAGAACATTGATCAAATAAATGTTCAAACTATTTTACATTCATACGATATATTTTAACCCCATGGAAAACATTAAACTTCTAAATCAAACGCAACTTATTGTCTTTCAACTTTTAACCAAAATAAAGAGAATTAAAATATATATATATATAAAGGTACAAATGTCTTTATCCAACCAAATAAAATATAGCTTTCATAACTACAAAAATGAAAACAGAGGTTATTTTGAAAATTTCTAGATTATTTTTAACAACTGTCTATATATATTATTTTATTTGTCTTTTGTTTGGCCAAAAAAAAAAACGAATAATATTATTAGTCTTTTTTTAGGTTTAGGATATTGAATGATTTACTATGATTAGTATATCATCCATCTGTAAGCACGTTAATCAACGGGAAGTGGCTAAGTAATGGTTGCTAGCTTATTATAATACCTCGTTTCTTATCCTCCTTCATTGATTAATTTTCTATGTTCAACTCTTATTTGATGTTGCTTATTTTTTTCTGTTAAAGAAATAATACATAAAAAAATTCAAAAAAAAAAGAAATAATAAATACTATTCCTAATGTGAAGAGATTGGATCTAAGATTGATGGTATAACTTAACGCTATATATAATCGTGACAGGTCAGATCCTTAACATATAACTATGACTAGATTTTGACCCTTTCTTACAAAGCGTTAATTAGCGAATAATTAGTATATACATTAGCTCGTTTTTTTTAAACTTGGGTCACGTGTTCACATGTTGTAACGTTCCACTTGCGTTTAGTCTACTTCCATTCTAAGAATTTAAAACTAGTCAAGCATATTATAAAAAAAATAGTTAATTTAAGCATTTTGTAAATGGGAAAATGAAAAAAAAAAATGCATAACCTCCAGAATTTGCCAATATATATATACTCACTACATATTTTATCCAATCCTCGCTCGTGATTCACGAGGACACCAATAAACAACTAATTAAATAATGTACAAAGGGATATATATGCCATACGTTTTGTCTATATATTTGAAGCTAAAATGACTTAACTATGCATTGCAGAAACGAAGAAAAAATAAAATGGGGGCAAAGGGCTGGTTTATCCTCAAGTTTCTAATGTTTCAAGGTCTTTTCATTTCACCACCCCAACCCCAAGCAGACTTTGATTTCTTCTACTTAGTTCTTCAGGTAATCTACTCTGATTCAACTCAGTTTTATTATTCATTTTTGACAAAACACACGTACGCACATATATATATAGCCAAATAAGATTTGTTTGCATATATGCAGTGGCCAGGCGCCTATTGCGATACAAAACGTACTTGTTGCTATCCAACATCCGGTAAACCTGCGGCAGATTTTGGCATTCACGGTCTTTGGCCTAACTATAAAGATGGTTCATGGCCATCAAACTGTGATCCCGACAGTGAGTTTGATAGATCTCAGGTATATCTAATAATATAGGACTGTGTGTTATATATATTCCTTCTTCTTTTTTTCCCCTCAAACAATGATTTTATTATAATGTATATATATCGTACATGTGAATGTCTAGATATCGGATCTGGTAAGTAGATTGAAAAGGAATTGGCCAACACTAGCGTGTCCGAGCAATGACGGATTCAAGTTTTGGGAATACGAGTGGGGGAAACACGGCACGTGTTCCGAATCCGTACTGAGCTTACATGCCTACTTTGATACTACTCTTAGACTCAAAGACCAAGCCAATCTCTTACAAACCCTCACAGACTCCGGTATATATATCCAAGTTATATACAGTAACTAAAAAAGTCACTTTGTAAATGAATATAAACTCAATTAACTGATCGTTTTTGGTCAATTTTCTAGGAATTAAACCGGATGACGGGTTCTATGATCTACAGAAGATCAGCGACGCGATAAAAGATGCGATTGGGTTTACGCCAGGCATCCAATGTAATAAAGATCCGGAGCGTAACGACCAACTACATCAAATCTTTCTTTGTGTTGATACCTCGGGAGCTAACTTTATCGAATGTCCAATCTTGCCTAGAGGAAGATGTCCATCTCAAGTCCAGTTTGCCATGTTCTAGTCATACCTTTCTTTCTTTGAGTGTTTCATTGTTTTGGAAGATCTTCATTTTATCTCATGTGTTGTTGTTGTTATCTATTATCATTTCTCTTCTATTTTCAGAGTCTAAATTCAAGGAGACTCTCTCAAATGTTACATTTGATGTTACTTCATCCAGATTAATAAAATACATTTTGGTATAACTAATAGTATGTGTTTAAATTATAGTTATATTGGTTTTATTTCCCCTTTTATCCAATACATCTTCCCTCATGATTCATGCAAAATGCATGGGTTTACTTTTTTTTTTTTTTGTAACATGATTTTACTCTTAACTAGACCATTGTAATTTGTATGGTTTTTAAAAAAAAAAACCATTTGAAAAATAGAATTAAATCAAAATGTATAGATAACCCATGATAATATTTCTCCCTGCATGACCGACGAACTCGACGTTAATTCATATCCATATTCTTGTAAATTGTTTAGCGTTACCACAGAAGTCGTACTTACAATGTGATTATGTGAATACTCTTTTGTATTGTTTTTTAAAAAAAAAAATATATATATATATATACTCTTTTCCTCGTGGATTTTCAGGTGTGGAAGTAGAACGTACGTGAGCGTTGTTAAGGTATGTGTTTGATGCATTTCCTTAAGCTTTGTTTGCCGCGTCGCCTTCCACAAGCTTCCTGATCTGGCGAGCTAAATTACATGTGATTTTGAACGTGGTCGCATGTTGTAAATATTTGAAATATATATATAGGTTCTTCCCAAATTTTGTGATTAATTAAGCATATTAGAAAATGGATATCCCACGGATCCTCGCAAGTATATATATATATATATATATATTTTTATTATTTTTTAACTCTCCTCGCAACTATTTTGAGTTCAATCTTTTTTTTTCTCTCTCCATATATACAGAGTTAGTTTTCACACACAAAAATATTGACAAATGTTATTTAATATTTTACATAATTTATATCTAAAAGTTTCCAAATATATAGTTATATGTTGTTTGGCCAAAGAAAAGAAATATATAAAGAATAATTTAACAACATTATTTAACTATGACAGGTGGCCAGTATCATTTATATCATTAAAGAAAACTATGATCACCTGTATAAATTGGTTTGCACGTATCAACGGGAAGCACTGGATTAGTAGTGGTTGCTCATTATAAATCCTCGTACCCATCTCCTCTATTATTGATTAGTTTTTTTTTTTTTTTTAATCTTCAGCGCTTATTTGATGTTGCTTATTTTCTTAAGAGGGTTAATATATAATTCGAACCTTGAAGAGATAAGATCGAAGATTATGTGTAACGCTAATCGTGGACAGATCATTAACAATCAGTCAATCAGGATTACTACATTTGAGTCTTTGACCCTTTCTTACAAAGCATTCATTAACGAATAAGTAAACGTTAATATGTACATTAATTAGTCGGCTATATATGTGTGAATTTAACTGTTTGAGCTTGGTGCACATGTTCACATGTTGTAACGTGTGTTAAAAATTATTCCTTCCCAAATTTTCTAATCAGTTAAGCATATTGGAAACGGGAGTTCCATGCATAAGGAAGGAGATACATTTTTATTTTGTCACTATAAGCTTTTACAGTTTTTTTCTCAAAAGATTGAGTTTACTGTCAACTAGCTAGTATAATCACGAAGATCATGCCGAGTCTTTTAACTAATCACGAAGGCACGCCACTAATAAACAAATAAAATTTGTAAATGGTACTAAGCGGATATGCGATTTGTGTTTGACTATAAATTTGAAGCCGAAATTTCATAATTATGCAGTGCGGAAACGAAGAGATACCCCCAAAAAAAAAATGGGAGCAAAGGGTTGGTTTATCCTCAAGCTTCTAATGTTTCAAGGTCTTTTCATTTCACATTCCCAAGAAGACTTTGATTTCTTCTACTTAGTTCTTCAGGTTTCTACTCTGATTTAACCCACTTCAATTATATCATTCTTTTTGACAAGCATAGATATATGTTTTAGTAATATAAAATCACAAAATTGATTAGCCACTAAATACCTGTATGTATATATATGCAGTGGCCAGGAGCCTATTGTGATACAAAGCGTAGTTGTTGCTATCCAACATCCGGTAAACCTGCGGCAGATTTTGGTATTCACGGTCTTTGGCCTAATTACAAAGATGGTTCCTACCCATCCAATTGCGATCCCGATAGTGAATTTGATAAATCTCAGGTATAAAATATTGTGTAATCGTCTTTTTTTACTTACACCAATTAATATATTTTTATTTAGTTAATCCTACATTTGAATGAATATAGATAACGGATCTGGTAAGTAGTTTGAAAAAGAAGTGGCCAACACTAGCGTGTCCGAGCAACGAAGGGTTCAAGTTTTGGGAACACGAGTGGGAAAAACACGGCACATGTTCACAATCCGTAATGGACCAGCATGACTACTTTGATAATTCTCTTAAACTCAGAGACAAAGCCAATCTCCTCCAAATCCTCACAAACTCCGGTATGTGTATATACATTCAGTCAAATCAATGCATTGTTCATTTATACATAAACTCAATATGTAACTTCTTCTTTTTTTGGGTGGGGATTATAGGAATCAAACCAGATGATGGATTCTATGATCTTATAAAGATCAGAAACGCGATAAAAGATGCGATTGGGTTTACGCCAGGAATCGAATGTAACAAAGATCCCGAGCGTAACGACCAGCTTCACCAGATCTACATTTGCGTCGATACATCAGGAACTGAGTTTATTGAATGTCCAGTTTTGCCTAGAGGAAGATGTCCTTCTCAGCTCCAGTTTGCTAAGTTTTAATTATATGATCTTTCTTTGAGTGCTTAATTCGTTGTGGCAGATGATCACAATTAATTATATCTCTCGTTTTGTAATCTTTTGAAATTTCTCTCCTCTTTCCATACCCCAAATTTCACGTGGCCTCTAAAACGTGACAGTTTATGTTACTTTATCTATATTTAATAAGATAAACTTTGGTATAATAGTATTTCTATAAATTATAGGGTTATATTCTAATGCAAAATACGTATGTTTCATGAAATCTCAAGTAATGAAGCTGCCTCCAGAACCGGTCAGTTGTTTTCTTTACATGTGCTGTGACGAAGAAGATCATGTGTTGTCGTCTATCTTGGTTATCTCGTTGTATTTACGGAAACAAATATTTTAACTATTATTTGATAAACATGTTTAATAAAACAATCTGATGTGTCATCACTTTAGCAAAAGTTATTATAAAATAATGACATTTCATAAATGTGATATTGCAAATTTCTTAAAATAAATGAAATATTTTGATTGGTTAAGTTAAAATTAAATAAATCTTATTTTTAAATAAGAAAAGTTTATATTATATATGAATGAATTCTTATTATATAGCAAGAATTCAAAATTATAAATAAAACAAAAAATAAACAGATAGAAAAATAAATTATAAATATCCAGTTAGCTAACTTTTTATTATAATATTATATATATGAATAAAAAGTAAAAGTAAAAGTAAAAATGAATCTTTATGATTTTGGTTTTATGTAAAAATCTCGAGAAAATTACGCCCATAGGCACTTTAGCAAAGTGTAATTACACACAAAAATACTTTTTGCTACTCACACTTTACTTATGTGTATAGTCACTTATACCTTTTTAATTTACAAAAAAAAAATTCCTCTCTATATCTCTCCTTCCATAGTTTTGAGTTTCGAAACTTTTCACTTTCCACGTTCACCTTTCTTCTTCCTGTAATTTTTATTTGTTTATTTTTTTTCCCAATTGAAAGCTAGAAATTTCTTCTTTCTATTTGGTTCTCAGATTGACATACTTATATTATTTTTTAGCATGTATCTCACTGACCGCCGTGAGAAACAACAATTACGATTGTGTGAGTTTGATATTTCCCATTTACACAAGCTAAAGATCTTCAATCTGGATTCGAAAATTCAGCAATTCAAAATCTTTGCTTCTAAAATAGATGATTTTCGATTAATTAATATGATTTTTGTGCAATTGAAGTACTAAAAGGTAAAATTTAGTTTTCCTTTGTTATGCTTTTATTTTTTTGGCATTAAACTTTTTTGTTAGAATATAAACTTTTGGTTTTTGCATCATCTTCATAATGTTCAGATTTTTTGTTGCAGGATATTTGGTGATTTCTCTTAAACTCAGATCGTTAACTTTTGGTGGACAAAATTGTATGATCATTTTTTGGTGGATAAGCCTCTATAAAAATTGGAGTTCTGAGAATTGTTTATCAGCTTGTAAAATTACTAGACCTATAAAATTGCATATAATATTTTAGGATAGTATAAACAGAGTAAATGAATAATATTATCAATGATAGTATAGGAAGATTTTTAAAACCTCAATCCTTATTCCTTGCAATAAAATACAACTATAAAAATAAAGAAATGGATAAAAAAAAGTTGAAAATGGTTTAAAGTCACTGGACCAAAATGATGTAGTAATTTTTTGAACATATGGTACCTTGATAAAATTAAACTTGTGGATGGATATGTTTCGATGGACAAACTATCATGGATATGTTTAATTTTGATCAATATATTATATATTTCATGACTGCCGAATGAGTCATTTAATCATATCCACGATATTTTATAAATACTATAAATTTATTGCTAATTATGTTTCGTCAAGATGACAAAGCTTTATCCATTTATCTTAGTCCATCGTTAATGAATTTTTGTCTTTGTTATAAATATAATCATTTCAACAAAAACTTGTCCATGACAAACTATCCACGACAACTTCACATATTTTATGAAACCGATTAAAGTGAGATAATATCTACATAAACATATCCATAGAAATATATCCACCAAAATACATCCATAAAAACTTGTACATGTTATTTAAGCCATTCATACAATTATCCATCTCATACTATCCACTTTGAGCCTGAATTACAGATATTCTATTTATGTTTAAATTCACCATTTTAATGTTACTATTGAATCAATAATTTGAATTGTGGAATCCAATTGAGTTTCAGATATAAGTTTACTTCGTTGAACAACTGATGTTCTAAAATAGTAGAAATATCAAATATCGTTATTTGTATCTGTAGAACAATAAGAAGAAAATAATGAAAAAAATAATGACATCTGAAAAAGTAGAAAAAAAGAATAAAAAGAATGAAGAAGAAGACCGAGACTGAACAAAAACGTCTTTGTACTTGATGTGGCCAAAGAAAAACATTAAGGGTTAAGTGAAGAGAATTCATTAAGGGTAGAGTAGGTATTTTGCAATCCAGAAACACTTTTAAAGTCCTTTAGGAGCAATAAGTGCTTTTGATTGTAAATTAAAACTTATAAGTATCTTTTAGTGTAAATAACTCAAAAATCTCAGGTTATCTTTTTAGTTTAAAGCATCTTCAACCCATATTTATTTTAAATCTTCTAATTTAGAAGAACAAAAAATGTTGTTATTTTTTTCTTTATAATTGGAGGAAAAAATAACAATCTTTTTTTTTCTCTAAAATAGAAATAGGTTGGAGAGAAATCTACTTATATTTTTGAGGAAAAAATAAAAAAATATATTGGAGATGAACTTAATATTTAATATATTATTAAATGTTAAGAAAAAAAGTATGAGTCAAAGAAGACAAAAAAAAAGAATAATTTTGATTGATTTCAAGTTTTTATTTGAAATATTTAAAAATATTATCTTACACATATTAATTCTTTAATGCATATATTTTTTCTAATATATTAAAACATTATTTCATAAATCATGTTTTGTATATGTTGTGATCAATTATAATTTATATGAACAGATATATTAAAGTTAGGAACATATAAACTTTTAATTTTTAATAACAATCAAATATTAAATATATTATTTTACACCATAAATCATACACATACATATAAGTTTAGATCTGATTGGTTTAAACGATTCGGTTGCAAAGAGTTTGTGGAAGCGAGCGATTGCGGATAATAAAAAATTTGATGAAGAGATGAGATGAGAGCTACTAGAGAATTTCACAAATTTTATAAAAAAATTTTAAAATATTTTTTTATTGAAAAACCATATATCATCAAACGCTGAAAAATAAGAAACTTTGATTAAATACAAAATGATAGACACGATTTTCGTGATTGTTGTTAAACGCCAATAACTGCATCATCTAAAAACATAAAGGTTACAAAAAATAAAAATTAAAAAAATATTATATATTTTAATGTTTTTCTGTTTATTTAGTTATTATATTTACATTTTCATTCAAAATATGTTTTATAAACTTAGTTAATATTTTTATCTTCATTTTCTATTGAAATATATAATATCTGATATATAATTTATCATTATTTTTTATTATCTAATGTTTATTATTTTATTATTAATTTAATCATATACAAATAAAACATATTTAATACTATATTAATCATAATTGAACATATAAAATATTTTGCCTGCACCGTCTAGTTTTTAATAATTGGTCAAATGTTGCTATAACAGCAAAAGAAATTGTCCAACAGCGAAAAGTACTGGTAGAAAATTGTACAATTGTATATACTTTAGTTACCGGTTTACATGTATATAGCCACTTCCAAAACATATACGATTTGTCTACTACTATAAATGTGCGTATCGTGATTGATGTGTAAAAAATGGCATCACTTATCCTAAACTACTCTCTTTAACACATGTGAACCCATCAATTCTATAATATACATTTAAAGCCCGTTTAATTTACAAAAGCCCGTCTGGTTAAGAGTTATTATTTCACGTGGAAGAGCTTGCCGAATGACATACCATCATTAAAGGGTGTCATAATCAATGCCTCAACAATGTTATTATAAGGTCACTGTTGCATTGTTTTGTACATTTTTCATTAGTGGAGAAACAAGTTGAGACTTGAGAGAATAATAAAATAAGAAAAGGAGTTGGTCCTTTTATATAAAAGCAAGTATTGTCGTAACGTCTTTGGGAAATAAATCCAAGAAAGAAAAAAGGAAACACAGAGAGCAAAACAAATGAGAGGAATCATCATCGTAAGCTTCTTAGTTTTGCAGAGTCTTGTCGTGTCTTCATCTCAATCAGCACCAGACTTCAATTTCTTCTATTGGGTCACCTACGTACGTTTCCAACAACACATACATATACAAATATACTGTATATATTTGTTTATACATACATACATTTTCTAATCTAACCGTACATATGGTAGTGGCCAGGAGCAATATGCGAAAGCCAAAAAGGATGTTGTCCTCCTCCACCGGAAGCCAAAACGTCGTCGGATTTTATGATCCATGGACTCTGGCCTCAGTTCAACAATGGCACATGGCCTGCCTTCTGCGATCAAACCAATCTCTTCGATATCTCCAAGGTGATGTAGATCTATCATCTAGTATCTCCTAGAACAGATTGCTTTGGCATTTACTAGCTCCATTTTAGATGTAGTGAAGCCTAATCGTATTTCATTTCACGAAGAAATTTAACAAAATTTATATTTGAGATATTAGAACGCTACATACAGTAGTAGAGATTATTTTACAAGATTCATTGCTTCCTTAGTACACATGTAAATATTCAAACACCCGAAGAAAAATTCAATAAAATCGGAAAATAATACATATTTTTCAAGAAGCTGAATATTGAAAAAAAATGACAGGTATCAGATCTCATAAGCAGGATGGAGAGGAAATGGGGAGAGTGGGGTGTGTGGACATGTCCAAGCAACGAGACTAAGCTATGGGAACACGAGTGGGACAAGCATGGCACGTGCGTCCAATCTATCTTCGACCAACACTCTTACTTCCACACCAATCTCAAATTCAGACAAAAACTCGATCTCCTCAACATCCTCAAACAAAGTGGTACTATTATATATATAGAAGTATCAAAAAGAAAACAGAAACCCACAGGAAAAGTTCTGTAGATTGATCATTGTTTGTTTCTGTGTAGGAATCAAACCGAACGATGGGTTTTACGGTTTAGAAGAGATCAAGAACGCGATCAAGTGCGTGATCGGGTTTGCACCGGGTATCGAATGTAATGAAGATGTAGAGGGGAAGAAGCAGCTTTTCCAGATCTATATATGTCTTGATAATTACGCGAAAGAGTTTGTGGAATGCCCGTATGTTCCGGATGGATCATGTGCTTCTAAGATCAAGTTTCCAAAGTCCCCAAAGACAGATTCCTGTACTGACTCTCAAAGTGTTATGCCTTCTGTTTCGACTACCTAAGAAACGAGAGAGTGAGCGTGTTTTGTGTTTCAATAAGAGAGTGAAGGTAAAGAAGCTTCTAATAACTATGATGAGTCTTTGAATAGAGAGTTACATACACCTAATATGGTAAGAACCCATGTTGCGCAATTGCAATTTCAAAGGCTTGCATTCTTTCGCCACGAGCATTTCCGTTTCGATCATAAGATGATATCTCGTTGATCTTGAGGTCGATAGATGCCTTTATGAGCTCCTCTCCAACACGTTTCGCTGCTTCCTGAAAAAAAACATTAACAAAAACAGAGATAGATATTCAGACCAAAAGACAAAACTGTCGCTCAAGATCGAGTTTCTTCGACCCTGAATTCTTACTACACTACAGAAATGATACTTCAAAACATGAACAGAGACAATTACATCAAGAACTCAGTGCGGGTACCCCTAAGCCATTGTCTCATATAAGAAACCAAATCTGTGAACTAAACGATAATGAGTGAAGCAAAAAGAATGGCACCAATGCTATAAGTCGCACAAAAATTAATGCAAAATCACAGTATATGCTACTTAAGACGCGCTAAACTCTAATCAAAGTTCCAAGCTTTTTCAGGTGTCACAACAGATTTTAAAAATGTTCAAGTGGCCGAACTTACAATGACAGTACATGGGGGATCTCCACGAATGGACTTCTGCAGTGTACTACCGTAGAACAAGCACTTTTTGTTAAAGTCATCCACCAACATAGCATAGAGTTGCTTGTCTGAACAGAATACTGAAAGTCTTGGTTTTGTTTGTGTTCCGTTAAACTGTACCAAAACGAAAGAAACTTAAAACAATGTTGCAAAAAGATTCAAACTTCTGTGTATTATTATATGAAATGCCACAAAGTTACCTTCTTCCTGCTCCTCCGGTTCCTGGTTTTTGGGTTCTCGACTCGAGAATTGCCTCTTGCTTCAATCACAAACGGCTTTACGGGCACATCTGATTAAAGGGTCGAAATTGTGAGCCAATTAAGGAAGACAAGACAAGAACATGGAAGAAGAAGAAGAAGAAGAAGAAGAAGAAGAAGAAAAACAAGGGTATAAGGAGAATCAACACTTACTTGTTATTCGAATTGGAAAGAGGACACAAGGTTTCAGACAAGTTCCGAGAATGTCAGAGACTCTGAACTGAATAGAAGATAGGGAACTCAAAGCAGCCATGCTAGAAACCATTCGAGAAGCATCTAGAGTCCAAAGATTTCGCCCACTTAAAAGACCTATGTTCTATGTGTAATTTAATCAAACACCTTCTGTGCAGATATGAAATTGGGATTTTAAATACTTCTCACAGATGGGAAATTAAATTTTAAGTATTCCAAACGATTTGATTTTCTGACCAAACATATGCATCGTACATTAATCCATTGGTGGGGCTCAGCACCGCAGTAAAATATCTTTCTTCGTTTTGTTGTCGTTTTTCAAAGAGGATAAGGATAATAAATATTTAAAGTTAAAAAAAAAGATTAAACATTTTCAACAAATGATTCTAGATTCTTCTGCAACTTTCCGTTTTCTCCTTTTTCCTCATGAACTACTGTAAAACCTTTCGCTAACATATATAATTTCTGAGCCCTTCTGCGCCGATCTGTATCTAAGTTTTCACTTTTCTTCGAACTCAGTTTTTTCCTCGAGAAAGTTAGCTCCTTTTCTTGTTCTCTCGAAAAAAACCGCTCTTTTCCTCTCTTACGTCTTTCGTCTAGAGTAGACTTTTGCGTGATGTCTTCCGAGACTGATTTCGCCGAGTTTTCGGCTATGTTCGAGAGAATGATCGAAGGAGGCGAAGGTCTCTCTAGATTCTTACCGGTGATTTTAGCTTTGGCCGGAGAAGCCGATGAGGACGAAGAGTCGACCGATCAGACGACGGGACACAGAGAGATCGTCATCGATCCGGTGAACCGGAGAGTGGTTATGATCAGATCGGCTTTGGGACCCGGCGATTTCTTCAACGGCAACGTTTTAGGGAAACAGGGACGATCGCCGGCGTCGAAAGCATCGGTGGAGAGTATGCCACGTGTCGTGATCGGAGAAGATAAGGAGAGAGGAGGGTCATGCGCGATTTGTCTTGAGGAGTGGTCGGAAGGTGACGTGGCTGCGGAGATGCCTTGTAAGCACAAGTTCCACTCCAAGTGTGTGGAGGAGTGGTTGGGGGTTCACGCCACGTGTCCTCTGTGCAGGTACGAGATGCCCGTTGAACAAGAACAAGGAGAGAAGAAAATCGGGGTTTGGATTGGGTTCTCTGTCAACGGCGGCGAAAGAAGAAGCGCAGAAGACGGAGGAAGAAGACGACAAAGTAACGGTGACTCGAACCCTCGAGATGCGACAGAGGATTAGGTTTTGGTAGAAGAAAGTTGTGTATATGTTTTCGTTCTTTTGTTTTCCCTGAATGAATGAATTTCCATTTCAATAAAAAAATTTGATGCTGGAATTGAAAAGTTCAAGAACATGATTTTGTATTACAAGAACATGATTCATTGCCACAAACAACACAAAACAAAAGATTCTTGTGGGGATTCAAACAAAACACTAGGGTTGTGGTTGTGGGCTTCCTTGTGGACTCTGAATCCTCTCATCTTCTTCTTTCTCTGCTTCTCGGTCTCTGAGTATTTTGATTCCTTGATACCTCCCCAACATTAAAACCGTAGCCATAGGATTCGTTCCTGGTGACTCTTCGAACGTCGAACCATCAACCACTCTTAATCGCTTCACACCGTTCACTCTGTAATCCTCGTCCACGACAGATCCCACAACGCAGCCGCCATGGTAATGATAATAAGTCCTCACATTCTTTTTACAGAAGCCCTTAAGCTCTTCATCACCTCCCAAGAGCTTCTTCTCCTGAGCCTGTGTCCCCAAGAAAAGCGTCACAGTCTCTGACCTCGCTACGTGTTGCAGAAGCAGAACCATCTCTAAGCATGCCTCTAGGTCTTCCTCGCTCTCCAAGTAATTGAATTTCACTGAAGGATTCTCCCTAGGGTTAACGCTGTTAAGCTTGAGCCTGCCTTTGGACTTAGGAAAGGCGATCTTCGCTGCTATAGAGATCCTTGTTGTGGTAATGTCTGTTGGAAGAACCTCGGATTCGAGTATGAACTTGTAACCTTCTGCTATCGCTGCGACTTGAGGTGGCTCGAGTGTGCGGTTCTGCGAGAATCTATCAACGAGAAGAGAGATCGCTGGATTATCCGACATTTTTCTTCCTACTTCTTTGAGATTGACAACCACAGGAATGTCGAAAGCCTTTAGATGATTCTCTGGTCCAATTCCGCTTAAGAGGAGAATCTGCGGACTACCTAAAGCTCCAGCCGCGAGTATGACCTCACCTCTATGCTTCTCAACATGAGCCTTATAGCTCTTACTTGAGCTCCCATCACTCTTCATAAACCTAACTCCAACCACACGCGTCTTGTTACCATCAAAGATTAAACTCTTTACCGTTGCTTTTAGAAGAACAGTGATGCGGTTTGGTTTACCAAATGCCAAAAGATCTGCAGATGTATGCCTTTTCCCACACTCATCATATATGCTTCCACCAATCTTTGTCCCTTGCGTGTGCTCCAAACTATACCCGTTATAAGGGTAAAAGCCGGCTTCAAGAAACCCTAACTGCACAACGGATTGCCATTGAGTAAGCTGCGGCATGAAGACAACTTTAGACTCGACCCATTTATAAGAGTCTTGAACCAGTTCCTTGTCCCAACAAGCTTTCTTCACGAACTCTTCGCTAGCTCGGCTGTAGAATCCGCCATTTATAGCAGACGACCCTCCAAGAACGCGTCCTCTGTAATTCTCGACTCCATCTCTGGAGGTGAAACTCTGCGCAACCGATGAGTATTCATCTGTTTTCAGCAGTGAGTATCCAAAGAGCTTTCTTTCTTCTACTAATGGATCTCCGTAAGGCGAACCACCGCGCTCGATGATCAGAACAGAGAACTTCTCAGACAGAGTCGCGGCTAAGGAACATCCCGCAGTTCCGCCTCCAACAACTATGTAGTCGAATGACTTGCCGGAGATTTCTATTGGATCAGAAGTCATGTAAGGCATTTGCATCCCTGCAGACAGAAAAACAAACAACCAACATTTTCATCAAAAGCTAAAAGGCAATATTTTAGGCTTCAAAACAAGAAGACACTCTACAATACCTTGTGACAGATTAACGAACATGGAAATGATAAAGATAAACATAAGAGGAGACATGTTTTCAAGACTCAAAGACGAGATTTTTGTCTGAAGAAAAGTGATTATATGGTTTATAGTGGAAGAGGTTGTGAGTCTAAGTGATGACTTTGTGTCTCTTAAGGCATTAACAGTGTAGACATAATGATCTGAGAAAATGGTCAACAAATAGATAGCTAAAAAAAGTTTGTTGCTAAGGTGCGCATGGTTAGAGATCATGATGCTATCTTTGTTGGATAATTATGAAATTTTCCTTGCATAATCATATATCCATGCCTTAAAGTTATGGCCCTGGATAATTATGATTTTTACCTTTTGCTGTTCCAACTAAAATTTTGAGTGGATGAAGCAACAGCATTAATTACAAAACAAAAAACAAAAAAGAAACAATTAACCTTTACCAGAACTAACAGCATGAGAAATGAAAAAGAGTATGAAAAGAGACGACCACTGTCTGAAAAATCTAACGCAATGTGTAGTGGACTCAGGACTGTATCAAAACAAGATACACACATTCAAGTCATGTGATTAAAAAAGATTTATTAAGAAAAAGTAATAGTTTTTTTTTTGTTTTGTTCAAATGCTAAGAAAAAGTAATAGTTAAACGAGCCAAACATTAGCACAAATGAAATAGATTCAAACTAAAGAACAAAAGTTGTTTACAGATTTTTCAAGATGAATACTAGTGAAAAGTTATAAAAGATAAGAGGATTTATTTGATTAGTTTATTTATTTCTTAAAAGGCACTTATAACTGATGGTGGGTTTGAAAAAGTTTTTAGCTGACTCTATTTTTGTGAATTATGATACCAGCTTTTCTTTAAATTTCTCTAACTTCAGTTAACTTCTTTTTGTTTATTGTCAACAATACTATTTCACAATACTTTTTTTTCTAAAAATAAATCACTATCACTATCTTGTCGAACTACTTGACTTAGCTCTACCTTTCAGTTTTTTTTATTTTTTCCTTTTCCCATAAGTTAATTGGAACAGCTATTTTTATCCTATCTTGAATATATTTAACTACAAGTGTTGTTGGTAAAATGCTGACAAAGAAAAACCATTTATCTTTACCAGTTTATGCAGTAAACCAAAACAGTCTTTTAATCATTTCTTTTTGATCATGAAATCTGCTACGTTGTTAATGATATCTTGTTTTCTGATGTTCATCATTCTACACCATATGAAAGGTAATTTTGATCTTGTCAATTATTCATCTAAATATGTATATATTTATTTACTACAATATAACAACGTCTTGTGGTTAATATATATATGAAAACAGAGGTGGAAGCGGCTCCTCAGCAGACAAAGGGAGTGTGTGAACTTGCAGATCAATTCCCGGGAAAATGTGGCAAAGAGGGAAGCAATGTGTGCATAAACGAAATGCAAAAGAAAGAACCTGAACAGAAATTGCGTTGCCAATGTTTTGATCACCCCACTGTCATCTTGGCTTGGAAAAAACACATTTGCAAATGTCGTTATGATTGCTAAGATCTCTTTAGTAATTCCGAATTAAGAGATGAAATAATTAAAGAGAGGGTGTTGTAGGAAACTCATTATAATAAACTAGATTACTTTTTCGATTTTGGCAAATAATCTATTACAGTACAGATCTTTTAATGAGAAGCACACGTTAAACTGTTGATGAGATTCTCCGAATGAATCAACCATTTCTTAATAACGTATTCCTTCACATCCTTTTCGTCGTCTCCAAATATATTGCACAACGCCCTGACGTAGTAATGTGGGAACTTTCCGTTCAGTTTCAAGAAGTACATGACGATTCTTGTCTCGTCTCCGCATATTTCTTCTGCCACCTCGAAATGAGTTGTTTCGGGTTCGTTTGAAGGAGAAGGAGAAAGCGACTGAGCGAGGTTTCTTCTTATGCAAGCTTCCACATGGCTCGTTTTGGCTGAGGAGAATGCAGAAATGGAGAGAACGACTGCGAAGAAAATGATGATGTTCATGGAGGTCTTCATTATTGATTCTGGTTTCTCTTGGTGAGTGTTGTAAGAGAGAAAAGTGCATGTACAATATTATACATGTTATAGATTAGCTGAAACTGTAGATTGTTTAGACTTGTAACTTGTTTCATATTAACTTCATGTTTCATCGGTTTTAATTTGGTAGTATAAGTTTTAGTTTCATTTGTGAAGCTTTATTAGGTCAAATGAGATTGGGTCAAAGTTTTGGCTTCACAGTGAAGGTTTTCAGCAGTCTAGATAAACCGGATTTGGCATAATTTTACTCAATTTTCAAGACAAACCGAACCAAGGAAGCTTGACGATTGGGTAATAAACCGGTTAAAATGGTCGGCCAGCAGGTAGATAGAATGATTACAAGACCAAAATAACAGTCAAAGCTGTAAACAAATTTTACAGCCCTTTAATGATTTCCAAGAATAATTACTCAGTCAAAAGGTTAAAATTTAAGTAGGTCAAAGAATCGACCTTTTGATATTTCTGCTTCTTTTTCCCATTAAGCTTTCTCTTTCCCTCTAGAATGCACAAGCGAGACTTGATTCGTCAGATTTTCAATGGAAACTGAGCTACTTTTCTTGATTTTCCTCGGAGAGTCTTTTCTTGGATATCCTCTCAACGGAAGGTTTTTCCTTATCCGATTCCGGTTAATCATTACCATGGTGTTTCTCGGCGGCACATTAAAAGCGCTTTCAACACAGTCACCGGCCTGAGCACAGCCCCACGGTCTTGTCGATGGCCCATCTTCACGAAGCGGTTTAAGCCTCTCGACAACGTTGTGTAGTTTGGTGTGTTCTCCTTCATGTTTGAAGCATACTGGACAAGGTGGGTCGTTACGGTGAGCCTTTGGAGTTGATTGGTCAAGACACTCCGCATGAAAGACGTGTTGACATGGAAGTACCCCTGTGATGGGCATGTCTCGGTTTCTTACGATGGACCGAGACCCCCAAGGAGATTTCAGCGAGAGGTGTCTGTTACACAATCCGCATTTAAATGAAGATGAAACTACTACTCCTTGTGCTTTGGCAGAGTTATTAGTATCCCAATCAAGAACTGGCTCGGGAACATCCACAGAATCGATGCTGCCTGTCGTCCCGCTGCTCCAACTACAGGCATCCGCAGAGTCGGATGTTGTTTCTCTAGCGTTGTCAGAAGGATGCAGTATAGGATGAACCGGCTTAGACAGAAAAAATCGCCGGCTCGAGAAGTTCCGGTTAGGTTCAGAGTCAGCAATATCAGAACAAGACGAGAACGAACACCCGGTACCGACGTTTCTTGATGTACCCGGTAGTTGCTTCAGAATCTGATCTGCAGAGAGAAATGAAAAAAACAAAACAAAAAAGATACACTGATCAAACCAGGAAAAGAGGATCTTGGTGGATGTGAAGATGTTAAAACAGAAGAATGTGAATTTTAGTGCTAACAAAAACCTCTTGTTGTTGCAGCAGATTCAAAATCATTAGGTGTCCAATGAAGAGCCTGAGAAAGGTCGGGACTGCGAAGAACATTGGCATTTGATGATGCGGAAGATCCATAAATGCTAACACCATCGATGAATCCGTGGACATCCCATCTCGAGGAAGGTGGAGAGAAACTTGTATTCGTTCTCCAGTAAGGCTCAGACGGGCCAAACGAAAAATCCCGGCTTGCAGAATTTGATTTATCTGACTTTGCAGCAACACAACAGAGCGAACCCATCCTTTGCTGATTTCACTAGACAGACCCTTTTGGCTAAGAAACCCCTCAAGCTTACGGCTTTTCAACACGTCTAAAGATACTCCAAAATCAAGCTTAAACACCTCTCCAAATCCATAAACTATGAGACAAATTTGGCAAAAACATATTTGGATTCGGGTTTGTTCCTTGTCTTTAGCTTAGCACACCTGAGAAAGAATCATATAGCACCAAAAGTTTCAAACTTTCAATCACCAAAAAGAAAAAACATTACTCAGGACTTTTTGAATTCACATTGTACCAAAGCTTACCCAGAGAGATATATAAAGACTAGCATAGTTCTCACTAGATAAACACCACATAGTAGCAATTCACGGACAAACAAAAATCAAATCTGGAAACGACCCAACCAGTAATCATTCATACGACTAGCAAAGATCGGACCTTTAGTTTTCGAAATGCTTTTTGTTCTTCAGAAAGAAGATCAAACAACGAAGAATAGCCCACATTGTTGAGATTCTATGCCAGAGATTTTCATTGCAAAATGCGTTAATGAATCTTACAATGACAGTAAAGTACTTCGTTAGAAGATTTGCAGAGATGAGTAAAGTAAAGGGGCTTACTGCATCGAAACTCGTCGTAGAGCAAAATCAGGAAGAAGGCTACTGCTGTCGGAAGAAATTGATCCTACTTGCCGCGAATTCGATCGAAAAAAACCCTAATTTCTTGGAAAGAGGGAGATACTGTGCTTCTTCTTTACTGTACTGTTTGTATCTCTACCTTTACCTTTTTTTTTTTTTTTTTATCTATCTAAATGATACTACTATTACTATATTATGAAGAGAAAGAAAGACTGTTATAGCAAATCAGTAGTCAATGTGATTAATAGGTTGAATGCATTTGCTGACAAAAGAAAAGTCGGAATGCATTTAATTTTGGATTAATAATGTATTCATTGAATTCTAGTCAATGAAAATTAATGCTACTATTGCATATATTGAATTGAATAATTATACTATGGATATTTTCTTGTATACAGTATATCTCTTTATCAATCGAATACAGACAGCTTCACATTTGCCCAGCTTGTTTGTATAACATAACCCTTATTTGACAAATTTTATGAGTCTTCCGAAAATTATCGTAAGTATTTAGATCTTAAGGTAAATTGTGCTTTTAACACACACACAAAAAAAAAGAAGTTTGTAGATAAATTGTTGTAAATCGTCCAATTTTTGACAAAAGTTTCTGAAATCTTACCAACATGTTTTCAAAACTGCGGAAGATATTTTTGTCGAGAAACGATTTTCAATTTAAAGCATGAGAACAAGGAAAATAAAATACAAGCCCAACAAAACTTCAGTGTTTTTGGGCTAGCCCACAGTAATGGTATCCAGTATCCACTTTAAACGGAGACATGTACGTATGTTGAGAGACGAGGAGCCGTCAAGTTGATGAATAGTAAACGCATGCTTCCATGAACATTTGCAATTATTGAGATAATTTGAAAAAAACCAAAACAAGTACTATCTGTCTCTCTGAAACTCTGTCTCGATACAATGCATGGGCTGCTTCAGAAGTATGATGGGGCCTGTTACCTCTTTTGAGCATCGATTCCATTTTGAACAAAAAAAAAATATGCCTTGTGGTTTATACAGCCTATCAATTGGATTACATATAATTTAAATAGTAGTTTGCCACTATTTATAAACAGATAATATGAATTGTTTTTCTATTCTATATAATTTAGATATGAATGTATTTCAATCTAGCACATGCTGAAACAAAGACTAATTCATACTAGTTGGGTAATTATATTGCAAGAAATGTATAATTCACAGCTACTCAATAATTCTATGCCACGACCAGACAGAAGTGGAATAAGAAAATTATAATTTTATAAGTCATAATAATAATTTGATTTTTACTCTTTTATTCTTTTGTCAACATTTGTATGGCGTCGTTAAGCAATACAAAAATATTAGTTCACCAAACTTATCATGATAGTTGAACATTAATTTTCAATGTAGTTGGTGACAACAGAATTTTAGAAATGCATTTACTGTGTCGATCTATATGAGTATTATTAATTCATCAGTTCATCACAAAATAAAACGATTATAATATTCATTATTTTTTCAAAAGCCATACTAATTATTTCGTCATAATCCTGGAAATAGTCATTTACAGTTACAAAAATATATATATAATTATATGGGTTTACATCCCTTATACATTACGTGCCGTCACGTCCCGAAGAACAGTTAAAAGAGATAAAAACTAAAAAGCCACCTGTCACACGCGCAACCTCCAGATATTTTATATTTATAAACGTTAGCCCCAGTACTTGCATTTCTCTCTGCTTTCAAACCCCCAAACAAACAAAAAAAACCATAGAAGCAGAAGGCGAAGAGAGAAGCCGAGTGGCTGCTACATACATTTTCCGTCAAGAGCTCCGGTCATTGACTGATTCTCCTACTGTAAGTATTGCATGTTCAAATTTCTGATTCGATGAGTGTTCGTAGAATCGAATTCATGTAATCTGGCTATTTTTGTCGGTCATGGGATCTTTTGATCGGTTGGGTTCGTAAGAATCCGATGGTTTTCGTGGCTCAATTTTCATACAGAGCTATTTTTAGAAAGAGATTTTGATCTAATGCTTGTTTCGCGAGTGATTTTTGTTTCCTGATTTAGCATATAGTTGACCGGATGAAGTCAAACTCAAAATGTGTTTCTATTGCGTTTTTGGGCTTTCGGGATTACGGACTAAGATTATTCTGCTACTCTTTTAGTAATTCAATTGTGTGTGTGATAGTTACTAGATCTGATCACTATATTTGAATTTTATCATCTCTCCCTATGGACCTGGATTTAGAACTCGCAACGATACTTTTTACGGCTCTGTTTTGCGTATTTCTTCTTCAGTATTTGTTGATATATAGAGAGGATCATATGATTATTTGGAAAGCAAGAATCTTTAACTCGGAATTAATTCTCATAGTTTATTTTTTTGTTTCCAGCTTCGTGCGGCATTGTTGAAATGGCTAGTACTATGAGGAACATCCATGGTAAGAGATCTAATTTCCAATCTGAGTTTACTGGAAACGGAGGAAGTAAGAGAAGAAATGTTCATGATGAAACAGATCCTAATGTCATCGGGTCAGAAGACACCGTGTTTCGTTACTTGTGCCCCGTGAGAAAGACAGGGAGCATTATCGGGAAAGGCGGTGAGATCGCAAAGCAGATAAGGTCCGACACGAAATCAAACATGAGGATCAACGAGGCTCTGCCCGGTTGCGACGAGCGTGTTGTTACCATATATTCTACTAGCGATGAGTTAAACCATTTCGGTGACGATGGAGAGCTTGTTTGTCCTGCTTTGGACGCTCTTTTCAAGGTTCACGACATGATTGTGAAAGACACTGACGCTGCTGCTGCTGATGATGATGATCGTGATGATGATGATGATGATGACGATGATGTTCTTAGTGAGAAACAAACGGTTACTGTAAGGATGCTTGTGCCGTCAGACCAAATTGGTTGTGTAATTGGGAAAGGCGGGCAAGTGATCCAGAATCTGCGTAATGAAACCAATGCTCAGATTCGTGTCATCAAAGATAATCTACCAGCTTGTGCTTTGACTTTGAGTCATGATGAGCTTCTTCAGGTGATTATTACACTCATAATTATATTTATGATTAATAGAAGAAAGTCCTCTGAGTGTGTTTTGGTTGATTATTTTTTTTTTCCAGATAATTGGAGAACCTCTGGTTGTTAGAGAGGCTCTTTATCAAGTTGCTTCACTGCTTCATGATAATCCCTCACGGTTTCAGCACTCACTCCTGACATCTTCAAGTTCCGTGCATCAACCTGTGGGAATGTTGATGTCTGCAGCACCAACGAGCTCTCACAGGAACTACGCCGTGCATAGAGATGTAGCAGATGCGAGGGAGTTTTGTGTTTGCTTCATCTGTCCTGCTGAAAACGTTGGAGGTGTTATAGGAAAAGGTGGTGGTTTCATTAATCAGATCAGGCAAGAAACTGGTGCAACGATTAGAGTCAATACCTCAGAAACTGATGAAGAGGATTCCATCATTTTCATCTCATCAAAAGAGGTATAATGCCTAATCTCTCGTATCCCATTCGTAGTTTTTTATTAATATTTCAACCACGCTAATCTTTATAGCTGGCTTCTTCGTTTGGTATGTAGTTCTACGAAGATCAGTCTCCAGCGGTGAATGCAGCGATACGTTTGCAGGTTCGATGCAGTGAGAAAGTTGGTAAAGATTCAAATGATTCAGCAATATCAACTCGTCTGCTTGTGCCTAGTTCCCAAATCGGGTGTGTCATTGGCAAAGGTGGAGCTGTTATATCCGAGATGAGGAGTGTAACACGAGCAAATATCCGTATTCTCCAAAAAGAAAATGTACCAAAAATTGCGCGTGAAGATGAAGAAATGGTTCAGGTAATTGTTAGTCATACAGCGTTTGGACTTTGCTTCTTGCTGTAAAACTAAGCCAGTACTGTCCCCATTTTGTTTATGGTCAGATTACAGGAAATCCTGATGCCGCCATGAAAGCTCTTACGCAAGTAGTTTTGCGGCTGAGAGCTAACTCTTTCAACATGGATCATGGACTTGTCTTGCTGCCAACGTCTTTTCCTTATTTCTCTCAACTGACCGAAAGCTCGAGCAAAGCCAAATATGCAAAACGCGATGGTTCTAAAGATCACGACTATAGCAAACTGGTATGTTCTGGTTCACAAGATTTGAGATATTCCATCAAGATATTCCCCACTTACGTGCATATGATATGTTGTTGCAGAATTCGAATTCCAAGAGAAGAAACCGTGTTTCTTAAATCGAGAAAAGACCCGTCTTAGAAAAGTAATGCTTTATGGTTTTCTTTTTTATTCAAGACTAAAGAAGATCGAGAGAGTGTTCATCAGTTTCAGAAAAAATATGTCGCAAATTTTTTTTACAGAAAGGTGTTTATTTGTAGAAAGAAATATGTTGTTTAATTATGCAGTTCGCATAAGAAATGTAAACACGAGGGGTGTGTCGTCTTTCATCTTTAATTTCTACTTTGGACTTATACTGTTTGAATTTTCTTGAGTGCTTTTGTGGTAAACCAACCTCTCACTATTTTGCAGCATTACATAAAAATACCTATATTTCTCAAACTAGGCTCTTTTACGAACAACCATGGCACTGTGTATAAATGACAAACTCATCACTTTTGGTCCCAATAAAAACGGACACACTAATTTAGAAAGAAGAATATGTCTGTTTGAAATTAATTACAAAAGTTTGTAGCTTAATTAATAAGGTTTTCGTCACAGGGAAGTAAGCCCCGTTCTGTTAAATCCCCCATGAGGGACCCAAGTGAATTACTGTTTAATTTCTACTTTGGATTTATACTGTTTGAATTTTCTTGAGTGTTTTTGTGGTAAACCAACCTCTCACTATTTTGCAGCATTACATAAAAATACCTATATTTCTCAAACTAGGCTCTTTTACGAACAACCATGGCACTGTGTATAAATGACAAACTCACCACTTTTGGTCTCAGTAAAAACGGGCACACTACTTTAGAAAGAAGAACATGTCTGCTTAAAATTAATTGCAAAAGTTTGTAGCTTAATTAATAAGGTTTTCGTCACAGGGAAGTAAGCCCCGTTCTGTTAAATCCCCCGTGAGGGACCCAAGTGAATTACTGTTTAATTTCTACTTTGGACTTATACTGTTTGAATTTTCTTGAGTGCTTTTGTGGTAAACCAACCTCTCACTATTGTGCAGCATTACATAAAAATACCTATATTTCTCAAACTAGGCTCTTTTACGAACAACCATGGCACTGTGTATAAATGACAAACTCACCACTTTTGGTCCCAGTAAAAACGGGCACACTAATTTAGAAAAAAGAATATATCTGCTTGAAATTAATTACAAAAATTTGTAGCTTAATTAATAAGGTTTTCGTCTCAGGGAAGTAAGCCCCGTTCTGTTAAATCCCCCAAGTGAATTACTGTTTAATTGGCCAATGTGTCTTCGTCGGAGAGACCATGAAGGCTCCACACACATGCGTCTCAGCCCCGATATGTCTCTCCAATCACAAGAATCTCTCGTTGCCAAGGCCGCATCTCTGCGGATAAGTGTGGCCCGGCGACTTTCCTGAGCATAAACTTCGACAAGCTCGTTGCCCAGTCACTTCTTCCTGTGACGATTATTGAACTCTTTGGTTTTTTGTTGTATTTATAGAGTCGCGGTACTGTAAATATAATCGATGTGGGACGAGGTTACTCTCTTTACTTTTCTAGTAGAAGTTTTTCTATTTAAGAAAAGTACAGGTTTTTATATTTAATAAACGCAAGAGAAATTTTCTACTATTTACATTTTTCATCGTCGTATTTTAATACTTCTGTGGAGATTAGTTTAGGTTGTTTTTAAAATTAGAACTATTAGTTGATAGGCTAAGCCAGGCCCGTGCAGTAGTGCATTGCATGGGCGACTTGTGAAAGCCCAGATAGCAAGCTATTTTGGTGGGCTTTAAACTGAGAAAGGTATGGATTGAATGTGAGGCTCCGCAATCTTTTTTATATTCAAAAACTTATGTCTAACGTCTCTGTTGTTACCGATGTGGGACAAAATAAATAATTTCACTCTTCTTTATAAACAAGCGTGAAACGCCGCCTATCAAAGACAAAACAATAAAACACCGTGATCACTTCATTGCCCTCCTCCTACATCCTCATTTTTTTTTCTTTTTATGCTTGATATCTTTTAACTATTTTTGTTATCTTCTAGATACTTTCCCCCTCTGCAACTAACAGTTAAATTAGTAAACACTTTAGAGAGTTTATAGCTCTAGGTTATTAACTACAGACATGGATATAACGCCAAAAAGAGAACTCCTATATATTGGTTGTTGTCGGATGTAACAAATTAGAGCAGGTAAATAGAGGATAAACACAAGATTACAAAATAATCTTTGCTCATTGTATGTCCTCAGCAAAAACCTAAACTCTGTCTGTATATGAATACTACACTTATGCTTTACAATTTTTTTTTTAATTTATTCATAATGATCAACTATTCAAAGTCTTAACCACTTCTTGGGTTTTCTTCACTATGGATAACCCATATAAACTGTACGCAGACCCTTTTGTGTAACAGTCACAAAGAAAAAATGGAGGAAGAAAAGCAAATTGAAGCTGGGGAAACTTCAACGTCATCGAGAAAAGTTATAACTCTGGAGCCAAAGCTAGTTATAAAGAAAGGAATATCGACTATTGGATTTGTTCTGCGGGTATTTGCTGTTTTTGGAACCATAGGAAGCGCACTCGCTATGGGAACAACACAAGAATCAGTTGTCTCTTTCACTCAGCTTATACTCCTTAAGGCTAAATACAGCGACTTACCAACGCTCATGTAAAAGACTCAAGTGTTCAATATCGTTTTTTGTATAAATGTTTGTATAATTATATGTCAAAATATTGCTCTGTTTCGCAGGTTTTTCGTGGTTGCAAACGCGGTTGCTGGTGGATATTTGGTTCTTTCTCTACCTGTGAGTATCTTTCATATCATCACTACTAAAGCTAAAACCTCAAGAATCATCTTGCTCGCCATCGACACGGTAAACGCGTCTTCCTTTCTTCTTAGCTACTCCTCTTCTCTAAAACTGCAACTCCACTGTTTCATGATTTTAAAGTATATAACTGAAAGTAATGAGTAATATTCAGTGGCGGTCTAAACTAACCGCAACAATCTTCTACGGAGAAGAACGCTTAGAGCTACCTTGACTGATATTCAGAACACAGTTAAAGTCTAAAATCATAGGATAAAAGAACATATGCATAAACATAGCAATCTAACTTGTGACAGAAGACAAGATAACTTGTGATCCAAGCCAGCCTTTTGCTTATATGAAACCCATATGTAATTTTATATCTAAACGAGCCGATCACTTAAAATGCATGTTCGGATTTATCGTTTCTTATAACAAGGTGATGCTGGTCTTGGTGAGCTCCGGTGCATCTGCAGCAACAGCCACCGTGTATTTAGCTCATGAGGGCAACACAACCGCTAATTGGCCGCCGATTTGCCAGCAATTTAACGGATTCTGCGAACGCATCTCGGGATCTCTCATTGGTTCTTTCTGCGCATTAATCTTCCTCATGCTTCTTGTTATTAATTCTGCTATCTCCCTCTCACGCCATTAAGTTATCTATGCACATATATATCGGTCTGAGTTTGCATCGAAAAATGGCCGAAATGTGTCTCGAAACTACAGTACTAATTAAGGTCTTTAAATTTAAATCTATTGTAATGTAATATAATGAGTCTCGAGATTTCATATGAAGAGATATATATATACAATACTAATACAATTAAGCAAGAAGCTCCACCACGTTATCTATCGATTTCAATGTCTTCTCGTAGTAGAGATACGACTCGTACACCTTTGGCGTCCGCACGTAAAAATCCAACTATATTGCATCAAAGACATTTAACAAAATTATTATTAAACATTGACAAAATATGAAATTATCATGTGGCTTGCTTGTAGTTTCACTTCTATTGGATCGTATTCCCCGTTTTATTTTTACGCACCATTAACAAAATAACAAAACGCACCATTTTAGTTTTAGTCAATGAATGTTCTTTGTAAATCGAAGGAAATCCGAAACTACGTTTTAGTCAATGCAACTTGCAAATCGATACAACATTTTTTTTCAATATTAAATCGTATATTAACAAATGAATTCAAACATTTTTTTCTCACATTTATATTCAAATGTTGTAATTTACATCTACCTCAATCATAGTTTAGAAAATATCAATACTTCAACTTTTTTTGTCAATCAGATTTTTGTCAAAAAACATTGTTTGTAAATTGTAAATTCAAACAATTTTGCAAAGGAGATTCCGTTAGTAACAATCAAATCCTAGCATGTACGTATTGATCAACATTAAACAAATCAATAAATCATTAATTAACTTATACCTCACTCATGTTTTCGACTAGCTGATTTGCCGCCTGAACGTAATCATTCCGGCGACTCTCCGGTAAGATGTTCATGGCGTTGGTCAGATCCTGAGACAGATAAGCCTGTTTCAGTCTTATGTAGAATATAACGTACCTCCACGACATGTGGTCCAACATCTCCCTCATGTCTCTTAATCCTTCTGCCGTCTGTTTAATACGCGCGGCCGCATCCTCCGGCGATAGCCCCGGCTGAAAATACTTCTCTTTAATGAATGACCTCGTTCCCCATTTCTCCTGTGCTAATGCTGATGACGTGGCAGCAGCGCCGATGGCCGTGAATGTTATAAGTGAGGTCAGTGTTCTCCGGCGAGTGAAGCTGTCTTGTTGGGATTCTCCGGCGCTGCATTTGACGGAGAACGGTAGGTTTAAGCGGCTATGGTAATTTGGACGGCGGAGATACGGTGGCGGAGTTTTTGTGGTGAAGGAGCTCATTTTAATTTAGTTTTTGTAAAATTAATTACAAAGGATAGGAAATGGGAGGAGCTGAAAACTAAAATATTGTCTTCTCGTTCTCGAACTTCATCTTTTTCTACATTGACATTTTATCTCCAATGGAAAAATAAATTTAAAATGAGTGAACATAACATAAGCTCTTTTTGCCACATTGACATACCTAAGATGATGGAAACGACGTCGTCAAGTACGCTATGTTAACGAAACGACGTCATTTCATGTAATAGTAGAATCCGTCTTTTAGAAAATTTGGCTAGCTTTGTGATGACGATGCTGACTGAGTTTCGTAACCCATCCGGTGAAAATGGAGCGGAGCCGAGTGACCGGAGAAGCACCGACGACCCGAACCAGGATCCTGCTTGCGTCACTATCTGCGATGGTCGCTGAGACAGTTACGTTTCCGATTGATCTCACAAAGACCAGAATGCAGCTCCATGGTTTAGGCTCCGCTTCCGCTTCCGCTTCCGCCGCCGCTAATGCGCACCGGGTTGGCGCTATCGGAGTCGTGTCGGAGATTGCGAGGCAGGAAGGGATGATGGGTTTCTATAAAGGTCTATCTCCGGCGATTATCAGACACTTGTTCTACACGCCTATCAGAATCATTGGGTACGAGAATTTGAAGGGGTTCATAGTCAGATCTGAAGCTAACAACGGCGAGTCTCTTCCTCTCGCCACAAAAGCTCTCGTCGGAGGGATTTCTGGTGTTATAGCTCAGGTAAGGATACTTCTTCATTCGTTGGATCTTTAGAGTCATTTGGAATTTTTGTTCATATTATGTACCTGTTGAATGTAATTTTGATCTGGATTTAAGCTAGTTTGGGTAAACTGATTTCCTGATGAGCCTAGCACTTGCTAACAGCAGATTTAGGAATTCGTATTGAGCAATCGATCTCTATGTGTAGTTTCCATTGAAAATGCTCTGTAGAAGAAGTAACTAAGGAGACTTTTAGGCGTTTCTGTGTTCATATCATTCCAAATCCAAAACTTTCTGGGTTGCTCAACATGTTTCACTGATCCTTAATCCAAAAAATTAGCTTGCTTGTTGTTGTCTCCTACTTCTTGTTACAGTCAAACTCCCTGTATCACTAATCACAGATCCTTAATCCAAAAATGCAGAGAGATCTTCTAATTTGTTTATATCTTTAGGATTGACATTGGATTGTTATCTATTCTACACCCCAAAAAAAAAGTTAAAAATGCTTCCTTTTGTGATAATACTAGAAATGCAGGTAGTGGCTAGTCCAGCTGATTTGGTGAAAGTGAGAATGCAAGCAGATGGTAGACTGGTGAGCCAAGGCCTGAAACCGAGATACTCTGGACCAATCGAAGCTTTCACCAAAATCCTGCAATCAGAAGGAGTGAAAGGGCTGTGGAAAGGCGTTGTTCCAAACATCCAGAGAGCGTTTCTAGTGAACATGGGTGAGCTAGCTTGCTACGACCACGCCAAACACTTTGTCATCGAGAAAAAGATCTCCGGTGATAACATCTACGCGCACACTCTTGCATCCATAGTGTCGGGTCTTGCTTCCACAACCCTGAGTTGTCCTGCTGATGTGGTGAAGACGAGGATGATGAACCAGGGTGAGAAAGCCGTGTACAGGAATTCTTACGATTGTTTGGTGAAGACTGTTAGGTTTGAAGGAATAAGAGCTCTGTGGAAAGGTTTTTTCCCGACGTGGGCAAGGCTTGGACCGTGGCAGTTCGTGTTTTGGGTCTCTTACGAGAAGTTTAGACAGCTTGCAGGTCTCTCTTCCTTCTAGTCTAGTTCTCTCTCTCTTCCGCTCTCTCTGGAACGCAAATTTAAGGTTTTGGTGGTTCTTACACATCTTGTAAGAGACCTGAGAAGTAGCATTCTGATAGTAAGAAGATTCACAAAGTTTCTTTTTACCTTTCCTTGCTCAAAATAAACTTTGACCAGTTTGGTTTGAAGTCTTAATTTGAATAAATTGGTTGTTGATGTAGAATATTATTGAATTTATGAATATTTAAGATTTATTTTGTAAAGTTTGAGTATCATTTAAGTAGAACATGAAATTAATATATATACAGTATAGTGTAAAATTAATAAAGTATTTTTAGATTTTTATCCATTGTTTCAATCAGTTAGCATCGGAAATTTAAATCAGATATAGAAGGAGGGCTCTCTCTTCTCTCACCTCTATCTTTGAGAGAGAGATCTCCTTCTTCTCTTTTCTTTTTGTTACCGTTTTAGCTCGGTTAATAAATCCGACATGTTCGGACTTCTCTCCGACTTTGTTCGGTTTTTGTTTTCTTTTTCACCCTCTTCTCTTCTCTTTATCTCGGCTATTCTGATCTATCGGACTAGCCTTGTTCCGCCTGTTGTTCATCGTTTCTCCTCTCTCACTTATCCTTAGTCCTTTCTTTTGAAGAGAATTAATTCTTTGCTCCCTTATAGGGCCTACGTTAGGTTTTCAAGCAAAGTCTCTCTATCAAACTTAAGTACTAAGTTGTTTGATTAACTTGTTGGATTAGTAAGTTTTGGCTGCTTTTTCAATTCAAGTTTTTCGTTGTTGTCATAATTGGTGTTGGATGAAACTTCAACTATCTAAGGCGGCGATTTCGAAGAGAAGAGTGTGAAGCATGGTTCGCGGAGGAAGTTGCAGATCGCGGAGGTGCTGAAGATTCAAGCTTCGCAGGAGGCACGGTGAGGAAACGGCGCTGCCTTCAAGCATTCTCGTTTTATGACACGTGTCTTGGTTGTGTTGTTATTAGGTCACAAGTGTCCTTACACGTGTTTTTGGCTTGTAACTCTTACTTTTTTGGGCTTCAGTCTAAGGGCCTGCGAAATGTTTGTAATCCTCTGCTTTACCCATGTTGGGTTTCTAATATTACAAGGACGACAAAATTTTTTTTTTGATTTTTATCCTTTCTTAAGAAATCTAGAAACTTGGCGCGTGGAAAACATTCTTCGTTTGGTTGCGCGCGTGGAAATCGTTGCGAAAAGTCTCTGCAGATCCAATTACCTCAAGTTCGATTTCAGTCTTCGACTTCGTTTTACTTTCTCGTCTTCAATAAGTCATTTTTTTTCACTTCATCTACTCCTTCGTCTTCTCTCGAGAAAATCTAGAGACCAGATCCCCGAGAAAGAAGGTAACTTTAACTTATTAAAAACTCTTTTTGAGTAGATAAAGAAGAAACTTAATTTTAGACGTAACTGATGTTTACCCATAATAAGCAAAAGTAACGAAACATCTTCTGTTTCTTTGGGTTTTCTTCAATTTAGACGTAATTGATGTGTAATCAGAAGAAAAAGTAGTGAAAGGATGAATCATCTTGTTTATTTGGTCTAATTCATCACTGGGTTCTTCATTTTAGAAGTAATTGATGTTTATCCAGAAGAAGTAAAAGGCATTCATTATTACTGGGTTTTCTTCGGTTTAGATGTATGTTTATTTTCACTGATAGACTATTTTAGCTGTCGGAATCGTCACGTTTTGAAAAAAAATTCAACTTTTTCTTCTGATTCGTTGAACGTCTTTGTCGAATCAAAGAGAAATGTCTTTTGGTGAAACTAATATCTTTTTTATAACATTGAACTTAGGTTGTGTTGAGTAAAAGAAAGGACCTCTCTTTTCAAACTCCCCGTTGAATCTAATGGCGGAAGCCGGTGGAGTTATTCCGACGATAGACTTGGAAGAGGTTTCAGATAAGATCCTGAACCAGAAAATCCGTGAAGCGAGTGAGAGATGGGGTTGCTTCAGGGTCATTAACCATGGAGTTTCACTGTCTTTGATGTCTGAGATGAAGAAGACCGTTATGGATCTCTTCGAACGTCCTTACGAGGTGAAAGTGCGTAACACCGATGTGTTACTAGGGAGTGGTTACAGAGCTCCAAATGAAATCAACCCTTATTACGAAGCATTGGGTCTCTATGACATGGCTTCTCCTCAAGCTGTCAATACCTTTTGTGACCAACTCGATGCCTCTGCGGACCAAAGGTTTCTCTTTTTTTTTCTTGTTTTTTTTGGTTGGTCTCTTGTGATGGAACATTGATTTGTATATGTGAATTTGGGTTTTGGAAGGGAGATTATGGTAAAGTATGCGAAAGCTATTGATGGTCTTGCAAAGGATTTAGCTAGGAGATTAGCAGAGAGTTACGAGTTGCCTGAGACCGAGTTCTTCAAAGGATGGCCGAGCCAGTTTCGGATCAACAAATATCATTTTCAACCCGAAACAGTTGGGAAACTCGGTGTGCAGCTACACACGGATTCAGGGTTCTTGACGATTCTTCAAGACGATGAAAACGTTGGTGGGCTTGAAGCGATGGACCACTCTTCAGGAGCGTTCTTCCCCATAAACCCGTTGCCAAACACGCTTGCTATCAACCTCGGGGACATGGCTGCGATATGGAGCAATGGGAGGTTATGCAATGTGAAGCATAGAGTGCAGTGCAACGAAGCGACAAAGAGGTTTTCCATCGCCTCCTTCTTGTTAGGACCAATGGATACAGATTTGGAGCCTCCGAGTGAGTTTGTGGATGCTCAACATCCGCGACTATACAAGCCTATTAGCCACGACGGGATACGAAATATCAGAATGACTACGAAGCTGCATGATGGAGAAGCTCTCAAGCTTATAACCTTTGAATGACTTAATGCGGCTGTGATATGAAACCAGAGACTCTTTTGATTCCCCTAAGAAAGAGAGGTAAAGATGTACCTTTGTCAATTTTTGGCAATATATATGAGTAATATTCTATTGAATAAATAAACTCGAATCATCACTGGGATGAGTGATAACATTAGCTGTCCGAATCACGTGATTCACGTTGTTGTTGAACCACTCATTTTCCAACTACCTCATTGGTTAGATTAGATCAATGATGAGACAGAGAAAATCTCTTCGTTGAAAAGGCAAATCTGTATGCTCTTCTATATAACTTTGGACAAGGGTTTGCTCTTGAAAACAGAGAAAACAAACCTGTTCTCTTGAAGAAACAAATCATAATGGCCGATCTCAATGAAGTCATTCCGACGATAGACTTGCAAGAGATTCCGGACAAGATGTTGAATCAGAAAATACGTGAGGCAAGTGAGAGATGGGGATGTTTCAAGGTGATAAACCATGGAGTTTCTTTGTCTTTGATGTCTGAGATGAAGAAGACTGTTACAGATCTCCATGAACGTCCAACTGAGGTGAAGATGCGTAACACTGACGTGATACAAAACAGTGGTTACAAGCCTATCATTGACTTAAACCCTTTCTATGAATCATTCGGCCTTTTTGACATTGCCTCTCCTCATGCTGTCAATACTTTTTGTGATCAACTCGAGGCCTCTGCTCATCAAAGGTGAACCAACTAAATTTTATCTCAATTTTGTATTTGAAACTGGTTGTTCTTGTGATCTTATGTCCTAATGGCTTAAACAAATTTTGTTCTTGTTGAAGGGAAACTATGGTAAAGTATGGCAAAGCTATGGATGGTCTTGCAAAGGATTTAGCAAGGAGATTAGCAGAGAGTTACGAATTAGAGGAAACCGATATCTGTAAAGGATGGCCGAGCCAATTTAGGCTGAGCAAATATCATTTCAAACAAGAGACAGTTGGTAAAAATGGTTTGATAATACACACGGATCCAGGATTCATAACGATTCTTCAAGGCGATGAAGATGTTGGTGGACTTGAAGCCATGGACACTTGTTCAGGAACATTTTTCCCCATAAACACGTTGCCGAACACGCTTACTGTCAACCTTGGTGACATGGCTAAGGTTGAGACCAGACACCATCACTAATATTTATAGTTCAAAAAATGTTTCAGAGTTTTGAACAGTGAAAACTCATTGCTAAACGTTTTTGAATTTTTTTGTTTGTTTGATAGATATGGAGCAATGGTAGGTTGTGCAATGTGAAGCATAGAGTGCAATGCAAAGATGCAAAAATGAGGATTACTATCTCCACGTTCCTGTTAGCACCAATGGATAGAGTTATCGAACCTCCAAGTGAATTTGTGGATGCGGAACATCCACGTCTGTACAAGCCTATCAGCGATGGAGAACTAAGAAAGATTAGACTGAGCAATAATCTGCATAACGGCGATTCTCTAAAGTTTATAACCATATCAAATGTTTAAATGGCTCCAAAAGATAGTCTTTATGTATTATGGCTTGAAATACTGTTTGGTTTTTGATATGTGAGGTGTAGAAAACTCAATAAGAACAATGGAAATTGAAGATATCTCTTGTCATTGATTGATAATTAAAGGTGTTTTATTGAGAGAAACTAGATATTTACCTGTGCTATGTTGTGGTATATTTTTCTAATTTTTGTATATATTTTTAATATAATAAAATTATTTTATAATATAAATGAGTATTGTATTTTTTTATTAGTTTAAGTTATGTATTTATATATTTTAAATCTGATAAATATTGTATTTTTTTAAAATTATAATTTGTAATTAAATTTGGTTAGCTAACTAATTATAAATGTATATGTAAAAATAAAAAATGCATTTTCAGTATCTTTATGCTAATGGTAAATATAATCTATTAACTCCAATAAATTGCCACTTGATCCTTTTTGTAATTATATAAAGAAAAGTATCATTTTTAAAAAAGATTTATAATTAATATGATTACGTGCTAATTATAAAATTTATTTATTTATCAAATATTTATTATAAACATATGTTTCTCAAATTACCAAATTATAAATAAAAACATTCATATCAAAACTATTGCTATTGCTTTAGAACTAAATAGAAAATTCTATTAGAACTCTTGAAATATCGTTTTAGTTTAAGTTAAATAATAAAATTTTGGCTACTGTATATACTTTAACTTGAAAATTTAGCATAGAAAAATTTTATCTTCTTACAAAAACTGAGAAATCGCATTTCCTGTCAAACCAAAAAAAAATTCATTTTCTCATGAAACTGAGAAATCGCATATTTCCGCCAAAACCAACAAAAATTATTCTTTCGTCAAACTTAAAATCTAAAATTTTATTTTCCCGTAAAAATTTGTGTGTTTTCTGCCAAAACCGAGAAATCACGTTTTTTTGCTAAAACAAAAAAAAATTATTTTCCTGCAAAAATAAAAAAAACGTATTTTCCAGTCAAAACCAATAAATTTATTTTTCTGCAAAAACTGAGAAATCGTCTATTCTCGCAAAAAAAAAATCATTTTCTCATCAAACTAAAAATCACGCTTTCCTACCAAAACAGATAAATTGTGTTTTCCCGCAAAAACTAAGAAATTATATTTTTCCGCGAAAACTAAGAAATTGTATTTTCTCGCGAAACCCAAAAAATCACATTATTCGTCAAAAACTAAAAATTTTCATTTCCCATCTAAACCGAGAAATTTCTTATTCCCGTCAAAACCTAGAAATTTTGTTTTCCCATCATACCGAGAAATTATATTTTTCACCAAAATCATTATATTGCAATTTCTCGTGAAAACTAATAAATTACATTTTTGCGTGAAAACCAAGAAATCGGTCAAAAGTCGAAAATTTGCATTTCCTATCAAAACTGAGAAATCGGATTTTTCGTCAAAATTGAAAAGTTGCATTTCTCATCAAAATCGAAATCGCATTTTTCCGTCAAAACTAAAATATTTTGTTTTCTCGTCAAAATCAATTTTTTTTTGTTTTCTCACCAAAACCAAGAATTCACATTTTCCTGCCGAACCCGAGAGTTTTGCTACCAAAACTAAAAATCACATTTTTTTACTGAAATCAAGAAATCCACTATTCCCAGTAAAACAGAGAAATTTCTTATTCCCACCAAAACTAAGAAAAATTGTTTTCTCATCAAAGCATGGTTGATGCTAAGCCTACACTTTTTTCAATCATATACGTCTATGTCAAACAAACAGATAGCTAATTTTTTTTATTATTATTTATTTGTTGCTATTTATTATTTGAGTTTGGGTTTGGCAAAAAATAAAACAAAAATTTATTTTTTTATTTGTTTTTATCTAATATTTAGCTTTGAATTTGGTAAAAATTATAATAAAGATTTTTTTATTTGCTATTATTAATTATTTGGGTTTTTGTTTGGTAAAAGATAAAACAAAAATTAATAGAAAAAGTATTTGAATTTTTAATGGGTTTAAGTTTAAAATTTAAAAAAAAAGTTGATGAGTTGTATTAATAAAATGTTTTGATTGATGATTATTTTTACTGAGTTATCATGTTTATAAAGCTTAAAAAAACTCAAGTTATGGAGAGACTTGAATGTTATTGTTGTGTTGATACAGTGTATGAGCAGTTTTAAAAGATGAGAGTCAAATTGTTGCACGTGGTAATCACGTGTTCATCTCCTAAGCCTAGCGAAGATTATCCAGCATCACTTGCGATCCCAGGAGAAGAAATCATGAAATCACTGATTCCGTAAACGTCAAAGATCTAAAAAGCGACGAACTTCTTCGTACCGGTGAGGTCAACAATTGGCAGTTTCGTGGAGATTCGACAGTAGAAGGAAAGCTCAGGCGAAAAGTCTCAATGGAAGGAAGGAGACGATTGGCGAAGCAAGGTGAAATCTCACATACATGCTCTAGTTTCATAGATTTACTTACATAAGTAGTCAGCAGAATTGAGGGATGGAAGAAGCTAAAACTCACCAGGAGCTTCAATTAGCTTTAAGTCCTCAGCTTCTATCCTCATAAAAGAGACGATATTGATTCGGGCATTGCCTTGCAGCCATAAGCTGGAGGAGGCATGGAAACACGGCTCCATCGAAATGGCAAGAGCACAAGGTGGATCAGAAAACATAGCAAAGGTTTGATTTTTACGACTAGCCAAGGGACACTCCCGACGGAAGCTTGGTCCTTTTTCACAGAAGAACATCTTATTATGATCCCTTGGAATCATGGAAAACACAGTATTGTAGTTGAGTTGATGGCATGATTCTTCAACATTGTCCCGTAACATTGCGAATGTTGTCGGTTGAAGCTGTCTATCTGATCCGTCAATGGAAAATCCAGAGGAAGTAACCATGAAGTACCAGGGAAAGGCTCGCAGAATAGGTTCCTTTGGTCAACAAGCATGACTCTCTCTCTGTCAAGAGAGCATAGAGGAAGACAGAGACCAGAGAAAGTATTCTGTTTCCCAGTCCAAACATAGGCGTCCACACTACATCTCTGCATTCACCACCAGAGCTTCCAACATCGTTGTGATGATACCTAAGCAAGATTCCTCATCAAACTCTGTTGCAAGAAGCCCTCCTAGAAGTTTCTCTCTCGATTCATTTGAACATTCTAGAGAACATGATAGAAAGAAAGTCAAGTGAGCATTTCTGTTTGTTTTTTTTTTTGTTTTTTTGCTAGATTTTGAAATAAATTTAACCTGTTATTGCCGGTGGTTGTGTGATCAGACTTGTGGCGGTTGAAGATGTTGGAGGATGGTAGTAGTAACACCGAGGAAAGTACAAAGCGAGTGGCGATTGCTATCGCGAGCTTCTTCATACCGGAGATCGTTAACGACATGTTTTTTTTGTGGGGTAAAACTCAACGACATGTTTTGTTCCTGTTTTCTACTTTTGTTGCATGTACTAATATCATTATCGATTGTGGTTGAAATGGACTGTCATGCTGTGATCATCAGGAGATGAAGGAAAGGAGATCTACAAGGTATGCTTGAATCATTATCTTCAAATTCACTACTAAATTAGCAACAAAGTCTATTCATAATCGTTATCATGTGAAATTCTCAACCAAAACAAGTTTAATGCATCACTTGTCCTTGTTACATCACACAGTGTCGGTTAACAAACTTTGAATTTTATTACATCAGGTTTTTAGGCAACAAAGAAGTACAACCAAAAGTCAGCAAGGATTCTATCTACAATCCTATAACTCTTCTGGGTGATCAAATAGCTTAAGTCCAGAAATCCGATCCTCTCAAGGCCTTACGAAAGGCACCATCTTCCAGGCATCAGTTCCCGTATCTGCTTCACAACGATTGGACGGAGGTGAATGAAAACAGGGTTCCATTGACATGGCACGAACACATGGTTGATCAGGAGCATTGTAGCTCTCTGGCTTGTAGAGTATCCATGGCTTTATTCCTGCAAGACCTTGAGCAACATATCCAAATGTAGACCATGCGCTTGTGACAATGCACTCAAGCTTAGTAGATACATCTCAGCGAGGGCCTTTTGGTTGTGAAGCTTTTTGTTTTTTTGCTGGTACATTTCTTGACTTGGTTGGTAAACTCCAATTATATCTCCCGTGGAACTCAATCTTTCCCAATACATTCTCTTCAGGTTATTAGAGTACTCTGGATTCAGAGACGTGACAAGAACGGCTTTAACTTTTGGGGTTTTCGATGAATTGACTTGTGATTCTTCTTGTGCAGCTGCTGCTTCAGGTAACAGATTCTCTCTTTGTGTGCAGGATACAATCTGATCCATCACAAACTGGAGAAACCCTGCGCGATGGAAAACCCGCACTTGAATGCCAAGCCTTTCGTCTGCTCTTGATAAGTACGCATTGTAGAATCTATCGACCAAACCCCAGACTTGGTTTGTCGGGTGAATAAGATACCGACCTAAATGGTGGAAAACAGTATCTTTCTGCGGGAATAGCTGTCTTAGCTCAGACTGGAAGCTAGGGATCAACCACAAAGACGGGGTAAAGTAGTTGTCTGATTTAAAGATAAGCCAAGGGACTTTCTGGATCAGTGATTGATCCTCTTGGCAGAAAAACATCTGATCGTAATCCCCATAGTCGTGAACAAGATGAAGGTAAAGATATGATGGGAATCTTTCTGTCGAGGAGTTAATCAGATTACGCTTCAACATGTTACCGTAAGAAAACGGTGAGCGCCAGTGAAACCTATCTAACTGTTCCGTCAATGGAAACTCAAGAGGAAGTAACCAGGAAGAACCCGGAAAAGGCTCGCAGAAGAGATCGCTTACATCGTTCCGTTGGTCAACAAGGATGACTCTCTCTGTCAAGAGCGCATAGAGAAACACAGAGACCAGAGAGAGTATTCTGTTTCCAAGACCAGACATTGGAACCCACACAATGTATTGGCATAATTCATCGGAGCTGTCTGAAAGGTTACCGTGTTGATCAAGCTGCACTGTTGCTCTCTTGTAAGCTTCTGTTCCTGGACCACAACGCTTGTGGAGCATCTCGTAGCTTCTAAGCTTAGAGATGAGATATCGAGAAGGCTTGTACGGTGAAGGCTTGCGGTACAACGAAGATTGGTACCTACTCAGGCAAGAACTTTCATCAAACTCTGTAGCAAGAAGCCCTCCTAGCAATTTATCTCTTGGATTTTGAGAATCCTTTGAACCTGTTAAAGTAAGCGAGAACGGAGTCAGAGATGGATGAATGATCATACCAGTGGTAGTAACTTTAGGTGGGTCGATATCCGACGGCTGGCGATTGAAGAAGTTAGAGAATGTTTGTAGAAGCACTGAGCAGAGTATAAAGCAAGTGATGACTGTTCTGGGGGACTTCATCGTAGCAGATCTCATTAAAGATTCGCAGGAGATCTGTTATGAGCTAATAATGTCTTCTCTGTTTCTACTCACTCTGATTTGTCTGTTGTATCTATGTGGGTATATATTATGGATTCAGTTATGTTAGTTGAAACTTGAAAGCGTGGGAAATATGGAAACTTTCACGTTCTGATCGGAAACGAGTTTTCCTTTATTCATTATTTATGGAAAATATGCATTACACCAAAGTTTCTGTCTTGTCGTGACGAGTTGGAGAAGAGGGACCATTAAAAGACTTTTTCCAAAATCTTGAAAAAGTCTTGTTTTGTTCATATGTTCTTTCCACGTCTAAACTAGCAAAATAACATTTTTAGAAACATTACGATGTTGAAATTTCAACCTTAAAAGGACTTAATTATATCCAAACCTGTCTTTTTTTTCAGAACTCAGTCCAAATCCAAACTCACAAATCTGTAATCTCTTCTATTAGTCTAGTACTAAATAATCCCTTAGATTCGGAAACCGTTTGGCCCCACACATTTTCCTCGTAAACGAATTAGGCTAAAGTTGTACTTCGATAATCAGTATTACCAGTTTTCGTGAGTGTGACACCACTGACCATCATTAAATTTAACATTTTGAGTGCGTTGTGGACAAATCAAAGTTCAATGAGAGTTATTTAGCTTCACAAAATACAAGAAATATGAAATATGATTTTTGAAATATTACAAGTAAAAGATAACAATGATGATTATTTCTATAGATTTTAGGAAATTTGTTAGGTAACAATGATGAACATAACAGAAGATGAAGAGTTACAATCAAAATTCATCAACCAGCTTAATCCCTGTGATCCGATCCTCACAATACTTAACAAAAGGGGTGACTTTGATTGTCTCGGTTTGACAAAGAGAGAGTGGAGCTTTAAGAGAACAAGGCTCCATAGACATGGCCTTAACACACGGTGGGTTAGGAACCTTGCTGTTCCTTGGCTCGTAGAGTATCCATGGCCTTATTCCTCCAAGACCTTGAGCTACGTATCCAAAGGTAGACCTTGTGCTCGTCACAAGTTTATCAGTTAGGCTTAGGAGGTAGATCTCGGCGAGGGCCTTTTGGTCGTGAAGCTTCGTGTCTGTCTGTTGAACCTGTTCCCCACTTGGCTGATAAACTTCGATTATCTCTCCTGTCGAACTCGGTCGTTCCCAAAACATGTTCTTTAAACTGTCAGAATACTCTGGATGCAGAGACGTGACAAGAACAGCTTTAACCTTTGAGGTTTCCGATGTATTAGTAGTGACTTGTGACTCCGGTGTACCCAATTCAGGCAACAGTTTCTGACCTTGTGTGCATGCTAGGATCTGGTCCATCACGTGCTTGAAATATCCAGCTGGCGTGCCAAACACACGTACTTGGATCCCAAGTATCTCGTCTGCTCTTGACAAGTAAGCGTTGTAGGACCTAGTGACCATTCCCCAAACTTGGTTTGTCGGGTGGAAAAGATACTGACTCAAATGGTGGAAGACGGTATCTGTCTCTGGGAATAGCTTCTTTAGCTTGGGTTGAAAGTTAGGGATCAACCATAGAGATGGAACATAGTAAAGGTTGGATTTCACCACTAGCCAAGGGACACTCCCGAGGAAAGCTTGGTTCTTCTCACAGAAGAACATCTTATCATGATCCCTGGAATCATGGAAAATATCAATATAAAGATGAGACGGTATCGTAGTTGAGTTAATGGCATGGCTCTTCAACATCGTCCCGTAACATTGCGAATGTTCTCGGTCGAAGCTGTCTATCTGATCAGTCAATGGAAAATCCAGAGGGAGTAACCAGGAAGTATTAGGGAAAGGCTCGCAGAAAAGGTCGGTTATATCGCTCCTTTGGTCAACAAGCATGACTCTATCTGTCATGAGAGCATAGAGGAACACAGAGACCAAAGAGAGTATTCTGTTTCCAAGGCCAAACTTAGGTGTCCACACTACGTACCGGCATTCATCAGCACCAGAGCTTCTTACCTCGTTGTGACCAAGCCGCTCTGTTGCTCTCTTGTAAGCATTTGTGCCCGGACCGCAACGCTTGTGAAGCATCTCGTAGCTTCTAAGCCTAGAGACGAGATATCTAGATGGTTTGTATGGTGAAGGCTTGCGCAAAGACGACTGATGATACCTACTCAAGCAAGATTTGTCATCAAACCCTGTTGCAAGAAGCCGACCTCCTAGAGGTTTCTCCCTCGGTTGTTCATTTGAACCTTCTAAAGAACATGAAAGAACATAAAGTGAAGTGAGCTTATTTCTTTTTGGCCAGATTATGAAGTAAATTAAACCAAATTGTTACCGGTGGCTGTATGATCAGACTTGTGGCGGCGGTTGAAGATGTTGGAGGATGGTAGTAGAAGCACCGAGCAAAGTACTAAGCAAGTGGCCACTGTGAGCGCGAGCTTCAACATACCGGAGATTCTCAACGACCTTTTGTCTTCGAGTTTTTTCATTTTGATAAAAATTGGTTTCAGGATGAAAGAGAATGGAAGTGGACTACTATCGTCACAGGTAAAGGAAACGAGCTCTAAAAGGTATGCTTAACTATCTTCAAATCTCAAAGGCACTACTAAAAGATAGATGTCGAAAGAGAGAATAATAGATAATCACTTAATGTCCAATCAGATTTTTACATGTCATATTTATTACTTCTTATGTTTGATTATTTTAAATTTGTTTGCATATACTGTCCAACAACCAAAAAAATATGTTTCCGTTTTCGTAATTAATTGATATCAAATTTCTGCTTATATTTTTGGAATATAATATGCAAAATTTCATTTTCAATAAAATTTTATAATTAAATATCTTATTACGCCTTTCATGAAAAAGTGATGTGTCATTTCCTTATTCGTTCTTACAAAACAAATTGTGACATGGCACTAAAAAATTATGACATGGACAAATCTTCTCATGTTATCGCTTATTTGGGTTCGCCACCGTCGGAAATAGTAATCGGAAAGCTTGTGGAGATATGTCGATGGGAAGCGAAACCGATCAGGCGCATCGGCGGGTTCTCTGATTTCTTCTTTATCGCCTCCGATCTCGGTCTCCTCTTCCGTCGCAGGTAACTAACTAGCTTCTCTTATTCGGTAGCTCTCTGAACTTAAATTTCATCTCCCACATTACTTCGATTAGTTGAGTATATTATACTCTAGACCATATGTTTTGGTCTTTTTGTTTGACCAAATACATTATTTTGATTATTGGGCTTTAAATATTGAATCTGAATTATAGAAATACTAATGGAGTTTATCTGTTGAACTGGCTACACTTGTAAGAATCTGTTTTCATATCAATCAGCTGCTTCAGATAACAATGTTCATACATTTCTCATTACCAATTTGTAAAATGAAGTATGTTCATACACGTGCATGCTAAACTTGTTTAATCCAACTCTTATAACAAATCACAGAACATTAAATGATTATTATGTAAGCTAGATCAGAATTAACTATGGCGAAAAAAGAAAGTTCTTGTGCTTCAGCTTCTCAACGACAAACCCACAATATGTTGGTTAACAATCTTTGGTGATTATTTATTGATTTTAGGAAACAATGATGAACGTAGAAGAAGATGAAGGCTTACAATCAAAATTCATCTGCGGAGTCAACTAGCTTAAGCCCCGTGACCCGATCCTCGCAGTACATAACAAAAGGGTTGTTCTTCACTGTCTTAGCTTGACAACCGTAGAGCGGAGCTCTGAGGAAACATGGCTCCATCGACATGGCTCTAACACATGGTGGGTCAGGAGCTGTGTGGTTCTTTGGCTTGTGGAGTATCCATGGCTTTAATCCTCCGAGACCTTGAGCAACGTATCCGAAAGTTGATGAGTCGCTTGTGACAAGGTTATCAGTTAGGCTTAAGAGGTATATCTCAGCGAGTGCCTTTTGGTCGTGAAGCTTGTTGTCTGTTTGCTGATACATTTCTTGGCTTGGTTGGTAAACTTGCACCATGTCTCCTGTCGAACTCGGGCCTTCCCAGTACATGCTCCTTAGGTTCTCAGAGTACTCTCGGTAAAGAGATGTGACAAGAACAGCTTTGAGTTTCGGGTTTCTTGATGTGTAGTGACTTGAGCTTCTGGTGCAGCCACTTCAGGCAACAGTTTATCTCTCTGTGTACAGGCTAGGATCTGGTCCATCACGTGCTGGAAATATCCAGCGGGCTTGCTAAAAACTCGTACTTGTATCCCGAGAGTCTCGTCTGCTCTTGATAAGTAAGCGTTGTAGGATCTTGTGACCATTCCCCAAACTTGGTTCGTCGGGTGAAAAAGATACCGACTCAAATGGTGGAAGACGGTTTCTTTCTGTGGGAATAGCTTGTTGAGTTCGGTTTGGAAACTAGGGATCAACCATAGAGATGGAATAAAGTAAAGGTTTGTGTTGAAGACCAACCAAGGGACTTGCCTGATAAGATTTTGATCTGTTTCACAGAAGAACATCTTATCATGATCCTCATAATCGTGAAGAAGATAAAGACAGAGGTACGACGGAATGCTTTCTGCCATAGTCGAGTTGATGGCATGATTCTTCAACATTGTTCCGTAACAACGCGAATCTTCCCTGTTGAAGCTATCTAACTGATCTGTCAATGGAAAATCCAGAGGAAGTAACCAGGAAGTACCAGGAAAAGGCTCACAGAAGAGATCACTTATGTCTCTGCGTTGGTCAATAAGAATGATTCTCTCTGTCAAGAGAGCATAGAGGAAAACAGAAGTCAGAGTAAGCATTCTGTTTCCAAGTCCAGAAACAGCAACCCACACGATGTATCTGCATTCACCAACAGATGTGCTCAGATTCTCCTCGTGAACAAGCTTCTCTGTTGCTCTCTTGTAAGCATATGTGCCTGGACCGCAACGCTTGTGAAGCATCTCGTAGCTTCTAAGCCTAGAGACGAGATACTGAGAAGGCTTGTAAGGTGAAGCCTTGCGGTACAATGAAGAAGACTGGTACCTACTCAAACAAGAATCATTATCAAAATCTGCAGTAAGCAGTCCTTGTAACAGTTTATCGTCTGGTTCTCCGGAATCCTTTGAATCTGTTTCAAGAAAATGAAACATAAAGTCAAAAGGAGCATTGTTACTAGCAAAACCAAAACGTTAATTATTTTGTTTTACCGATGATGACTGTAGCATCAAGAAGCTGGCGATTAAAGATGATGAAGAATGATAGTAACATCACAGAGCAAAGTACTAAGCAAGTGACTGTTGTTATCTCGAGCTTCATCTTCACACCAAGAGCACAGAAAACTTCACCGGGAGATCTCAAAAAGGACCTTTAAGCTTGTTGTTACCTATTTAGACAAGAAACCAAATCAACCTTGGAACCTTTTCAATAAAAACAAATTTATATATTGTAATTGAAAGGATGCATTATAAAAATAATTATTGTTTTGTGAAATGTAATAAGGTGTATTAAAAACCAAATAAACCTTGTAAACCGTTTTTGACAATTGCTTCTACTACAAGATACAATTATACTGTAAAGTGAAAGATCTTCTTCTAAGCAAACACATTTTTTGAACTTAATTAGAAACTGAACCTCAACTAACATGACGATTATAACAGAAAAAGGAACAAAAGAGAGATAAAACATTGATCCTCTGTTTCAGTAACTCAATAATCCAATGAAATAAGCTATGATATAAAACAAGAACTATAACTCATCAAACAGCTTAAGCCCATCGTTATCACGATCCTCACAATGCCTTACGAAAGGAACAACTTTTCCCGAGTCAGTTCCCCACTCGGCGTCGCATCCATGAGAAGGAGGAGTAAGGTGACAAGGCTCCATGGACGTAGATCGAACACATGGCGGATCAGGAGCTGTGGCATCCTTCGGCTGATAAAGTAGCCATGGCTTTAATCCTCCAAGACTGTGAGCAACGTATCCAAATGTAGACCTCGCGCTCGTAACAATCTTGTCTGTCAAACTCAGGAGATACATCTCGGCGAGAGCCTTTTGGTCGTGGAGCTTCTTGTCTGTCTGCTGATACCTTTCTCCACTTGGCTGATAAACTTCGATTATCTCTCCCGTCGAACTCGGTCGTTCCGAAAACATTTTCTTTAACCGATCAGAGTACTCTGGATACAGAGACGTGACAAGAACAGCTTTAAGCTTCGGGGTTTCCGACACATTAGCTTTCGGTCCTTCTTTCGTGGCTACTTGAGGTAAAAGCTTCTCTCTTTGCGTGCAGGACAAGACCTGGTCCATGACGTGTTGGAGATATCCAGGTTGGTCGCTGAAAATCCGTATTTGAAGCCCGAGCCTCTCGTCTGCTCTGGCTAAGTGAGCATTGTAGTAGTTAGTGACAATACCCCAAACTTGGTTCGTCGGGTGAAAAAGATACCGACCCAAAAGGTGAAAGGATGCTTCTTTCTGCGGGAACATCTTCGTAAGCTCGGCTTGTAAAGCTGGATTAAACCACAGAGATGGGACAAAGTAGACGTTGGCTTTGACAATCAGCCAAGGGACCTTATCGATCATAGCTTGATCCTTTGCGCAGAAGAACATCTTGTCTTCATCCCTTGAATCATGCAAGATGTGGAGATACAGATGCGGCGGTGTCGAGTTTGCGCTAATGGCATGGTTATTCAACATTGTTCCGTAGCAACGAGAGTAACCCATGTTGTATCCATCGATCTGTTTCGTCAATGGGAAGTCAAGAGGAAGTAACCATGAAGTACCTGGAAACGGTTCGCAGAAGAGATCACTTATATCTTTGCTTTGATCAACAAGAACCACTCTCTCTGTCAAGAGAGCGTAGAGGAAGACAGAGGCGAGAGTGAGTATCCTGTTCCCAAGCCCGTAAACCGCGACCCACACGATGTATCTGCATTCACCAACAGACTTCTCACCACCATGACCAAGATTCTTGGTTGCTTCTCTGTAAGAGTCTGTGCCTGGACCGCAACGCTTGTGAAGCTTCTCATAGCTTCTAAGCTTAGAGACGAGATACTCAGAAGGCTTGTACGGTGAAGGCTTGCGGTACAACAATGATTGATGATACCTACTCACGCAAGAACGTTCATCGAAATCCGCTGTTAGAAGCCCTCCTATTAACTTATCCCCTGGTGTTTCGAATTCCTCTGAAACCAATTAATCACAAGCAAAAATGAGAATATAAAAGTCAAAAGGAGCACTTGTATTGAGTTAGCTAAAACACAAAGAGATGGATGATTTTGTTTTTACCGTTGTTGGTAGCTATAAGAAGTTCATTGTTGAAGATGTTTGAGAATGATAGGAAGATTACAGACGAAATTAGTAAGCCACCAAAGATGATCGTTATCAGAATCTTGATCTTCAATCCCAAAGCCCTGAAAACATCGCCGGAGATCTGAAACATGTTATACATGTTAGACTTTAGTTTGATTGGTTCGCATTATGAGAAAGTTCAAAAAAAGAGTTTATATATATCGAGCGAGATTACAAACTCTTATTGCGGTTTAAAGTGGACAAAACATGATAACAAGAGTTTGAATTTTCTAATGTGTCATTGTTATATTGTAACTATCAACGAACTCCGAACGTGACTCTACTTTTGTTTAAAGAATAAAAGTCATGATCTTCTAATTATGCGAATCATCAAGTTGTATTGTATATTTAACAAACGAAGAATTGGCCAATGAGAGAGTTGTTTTGAATACGCAACCAGCGTAATAATTTCCAAACCTTGGAATCTTTTTTCCTGTCATGTTATTAATTCTTTATTCTATAACCATGTATTATTTTTGAATTGACAACAAATCGTATTCATTTATTTATTCTACGAAAGATAATCTTTGATCAGGTCCAAAAGTTCGCGTTGTTGACTAAGAAGAAACAAAGTAAACAAATGCGATTTGGTTTTATCTATGGTTGACAGAACGAACACGAGCTTCCAAGAACACGAGCCTCCATAACAATTCAATAGACAACTTATCTATGAGACTATGACTATCAGATGAAACTAGAAACGACGACTTTGATAGTTTTTTTCATAGGAAACTTACTGCAACGACCCTCTAATATTATACAAGTTATTATACTTCTTTTTATTAAAAAAAAAATCGAATCCAAAACTTATACGAATATATTGATTATATTAAGTAGCTTTTGTTCTCTCAAAACAAACTACCATTAAAACAAAAGACGAAAATAAACTACCATTATATTAAGTAGCTTTTGTTTCCAACAGAAAATATGGGCTCGTCGGGTTAATTACATTTGTTGCCACTGGGCCTTGAACAACTAGGCCCAAAAATTAAGAGAAAAGCCTAGCCCGACATTTTACTTAACCAACCGAAATCGACTATTAAAACCAGAGTAAACCAATTAATCAAAAAGATCTTTAATTTTTAACTTGTAATCAGGTGAATCCCCCCGTCTGGGGTTGGGAGTTGGGTAGGCGTTAAAGTTCTAATATGTGAAGATCTTTTATCAAAAAAAATTATTATTAGTATAACATAATTTTGTTTAATCGTGTTTTGGATAAACAGAAAATAAATTATATAATGAATGAAAGCTCAAATATGATTTGAAGACAAGTATAAAGTTATAAACGAGTAAAAAAAATGATAATGTACGTACCTTTATGCTTTGATCATATGTTGTTTGTAGAATTGATCTTTGATAATATGGCTTTTCTCCAACATATGATTCAAATGGTTGCTTGGTATCCATAGTGTTCATCAAACAGCAAACAGAAAGATTTTTTTATTTATTTATTATTATTGAAAACTAACGTAACTTAAGAACCTTTCCTGACCATAATAACAAAAAAAAATCAAGAAAAACAAAGATAAAAGAAAAGAAGAGAATACCAATAAAATACTGAGTTCAAAAGAAAAACAAAAGGCGGAGAATCTTTGTTTACAACAAAGAGAGCATGATCCTAAAACTTTCTTATATACAAATGAGTATACACGCACCGTATTTATGTTAATTAGATTTCAATCTGCTAACATGAACGTTACTATAATTTAAATAAGGTAGTCTTAATAACAGGTAAGGTAACTATCGGCTATTTAGTCTATTTTCTAGGAAGAGGGTAATATAATTATTTCCATAAATTTATTAGTATCCATATAATATATGTAAGTCAATAGTAATCAACTAGTAAATACAAATAGAATTCCATAGAAAGCTTAATGGTGTAAATTAAAATTGGAAAATGAATTTAAATTTAATGTTGTGATATGTATTGACTACTGGCTTTTTAACAGCTAAGGTAATATTGACTATTTGTTTTTTGGAAAAAAGGTTTTCTACGGGTATGATTGATATGTCAGATGAATAACAAAATAGCGCAATAATTGAAAATTTGTTAGCGGAATTAACTGAACTAAATAATATTTTAGATGAATAATTGTGAAACGTTGAAAAGCTACTGTTAATAGATTAATCACGTTTTGTTTTTTCTAGTTATATTTTTAACATGCCAACAGAATCACGTTTTAAAAACATGAAAAACCGTAAAAATATAATGAATAACACGAATAGTAAAAAATAATAGAATCAAATTTGCACATTACATTTTTTTAGTCACGCCTAATATCAAACACTTCGAATAGTATTCTTTATGACGTAGACACTAGTTTGGCCCGAGTTTCTCCATACACTCGCGATTTGACTAACCGATTCCATTATGGAAAGAAGGAAACAATGTCGACGTGAGCCAAGTACTCTGTTTCCAACCTCACGCAATGGAGCCCACGTGATGTATTTGCATTGTATTATTGTTGTGACCATAACAAACTCCGAATTAATCAATTAATCCATTATTTATTGATTAATTTATATTTCTTATCACAACTATGAAATGAAATTGCTGTAAGTTCTGATATTATTTGATTTTCAAAGATCTTGTTTATCTACATAAATATATACAGATAAGTTCCAGTCTGTATGTCATAAAAAAAATGCTTTAAAATTATTAAACTGATGGTTAAATGCATTAGGATTTGTGAGATTTGAGATTTAAATTACACAAGACTATATGTAAATCAAGCAATATATCTAGTAATAATAAATATATTAATACAAACTTTCCTCTCTTTTGACCTTGTGTACCTCAATATTGATATTGTCATATCAGTATTTCAAACAATGAAATCACAAGGTAGATCCATTGCCTATTTGCCATTACATTGATACAATTGATATTCAAAAAAAAAAAAGTCTCTGTTTCAGTGGAATAAGATCTATAACTCATCTTTGGTATCATCAAATAGCTTAAGCCCATCATGCCTAAGATCCTCACAATGTCTCACAAAAGGAACGATCTTAGCCGAGTCAGTTCTCTTTTTGGCTTGACATCCATGAGTGGGAGGAGTAAGGAAACAAGGCTCCATGGATGTAGCACGAGCACATGGTGGATCAGGAGTTTTGCCTCTCGCTGGCTGATAGAGTAGCCATGGCTTTAATCCTCCAAGACTGTGAGCAACATATCCAAATGTAGACCTTGCGCTCGTTACAATCTTATCTGTCAAACTCAGAAGATACATCTCGGCAAGAGCCTTTTGGTCGTGAATCTTCTTGTCCGTTTGCTGAAACCTTTCTCTGCTTGGCTGATAAACTTCTACAATGTCTCCTGTCGAAGTCGGTCGTTCCCAATACATACTCTTAAGGTTATCAGAGTACTCTGGATACAGAGATGTGACAAGAACAGCTTTAAGCTTCGGGATGTTCGTTGTATTAGTGGGTTCTGATCCCGGTGAAGCCAATTCAGGCAACAGTTTCTCTCTTTGTGTACAGGCTACGATCTGGTCCATGACGTGCTTGAAATATCCAGCGCGCCTGCTGAAAACCCTTACTTGGATCCCAAGTGTCTCGTCTGCTCTTGATAAGTAAGCATCGTAGGATCTAGTGACCATTCCCCAAACTTGGTTCGTTGGGTGGAAAAGATACCGAGCCAGGTGGTAGAAGACTGTATCTTTCTGAGGGAATAGCTTGACTAGTTCGGTTTGGAAATTTGGATTAAACCATAGAGATGGAACAAAGTAGACGTTGGCTTTGACAATCAACCAAGGGACTTTATCGATTAAGCTTTGATCCTTTGCGCAGAAGAACATCTTGTCCCCATCCCTTGAATCATGTAGGATATGAAGATATAGATGCGGTGGGATTGAAGTCGAGTTAATGATTTGGTTCTTCAACATCGTTCCGTAACAGCGAGAGTATTCCTTGTTGTAGCTATCTATCTGACCCATCAATGGAAAGTCCAGAGGAAGTAACCATGAAGTTGCTGGAAAAGGCTCACAGAAGAGGTCACTAATGTCTTTGCGTTGGTCAACAAGAACGACTCTCTCTGTCAAGAGAGCATAGAGGAAGACAGAGGCAAGAGTAAGTATTCTGTTTCCAAGCCCGTAAACCGCGACCCACACAATGTATCTGCATTCACCAGCAGATTTGTTTGCATAATTGTCTTCATCATGACCAAGATTCTTTGTTGCTTCCTTGTAAGCTTTTGTGCCTGGACCGCAACGCTTGTGAAGCATCTCATAGCTTCTAAGCTTAGAGACTAGATACTCAGAAGGCCTGTAAGGTGAAAGCTTGCGATACAAGGAAGACTGATACCTACTCAAGCAAGAAGCTTCATCGAAATCAGCAGTTAGAAGCCCTCCTAACAGTCTATCCCTCGGTTTTTCGGAAACGTTTGAACCTATGTATTACAAAAAAAAATTGAAATATTAAGTCAACAGGATCATATCTGAATAAGAAACAAACAAAAAAAAAAATAAGAATGATCCTACCGTTGATTATAGCACCAAGAAGCTGATGTTTGAAGACGTTGGAGAATGATAGTAACATCACCGACCAAAGTACTAAGCAAGTGACTACGGTTATGGTAAGCTTCATCTTCATACCCAGAGCCCAGAAAATTTTCACCGGAGATCGGAAATAGTTGATGATACATACTGACATTTCTATGGATTTTTTAGTATCAATTATTAGTAGGAGTTATCAAAGAGGTTAGAACTCTTATTGTGACTAAGTCAAAGAAACTTGTACGTTTATATATATTCTAAATGTGTTCGGCTGTGAATATTGACAAACTTTGAAAGTGACTCAAGTATTTTTCTATTGATTACTTCTTAAAATTTCTTAGAATAAACAAATCGATGTAGGTATTGTTATATGAACGATCAAGTTATCAAGTTAACGAAGAGAGTTAAGATTTAATTACCAAAAAGCATTGTGATGTGGAAATCTCAACGATACAATTATTTGTCATGTTGCTTTTTTCTATTGTCTTGTGGACTAAAATAATCAAATCATTAAATTAGATAAAAAATATATATTTGTAAAATAAGATGATCACAAAGGGTTTTTGAGGGATTTTACACATTTCTCTCTGTCTGTAGGAGTCTCTTAAACCCTTAAACCCAAATTTCCCCAATTCGATTTTCTCCGTCTGAATCGCCGCCGACTTCCGTAAGATCTCGCGGCTGAGAAAAAGAGAAATGGGGATCATTTCATCTACGGATCCGAAAACGGAGAATTCCGACTCCCAAGCTCAAAGCAACGAAGCCTCGTCGGAGAAACTTGGAGATTCGTCAACTGTGTGGCGAGATCCAGTAGATTCCGAATCCCCAAACGAAGAAGAATCGGATCAAGCAAAGGAAGGAGACGCAGAGGAGGAAGAGGAAGGAGAGTGCGGGTTTTGCTTGTTCATGAAAGGTGGAGGTTGCAAAGACTCGTTCACTGCCTGGGAAGTTTGCGTGGAGGAAGCTGAGAAGAACAAGGAAGATATCGTCACCAAGTGTATGGAGGTCACTTCGACGCTGAAGAAGTGCATGGACGCCCACTCCGATTACTACCAGCCGATTCTCGCGGCGGAGAAAGCTGCTGAGGAACAGGTGAAGAAGGAGCTCGAAGCCGAGAAGAAGATCTATGAAGAAGAGGAGGTCTCTGAAGAGGAAGTTGCTGCGAGGAAGCAAGCCGAGGGATGATTGGTTGAAAGAATTTAGGTAATTCTTATGGTTTCGATAGGAACAGAACAAAATTTCTTCGAATCAACCGACCATTGATGGTTGAGTTTTCTTCCCCTAATTAATCTGTCACTTTGTGTGCGAATAAGTCGATTGATTGAGATCAATTCGCTCATCTGTGAACGTTTCCATCTAAATGAATACACTTTTTTTTGTTTATGTATGATTCGTATTTTCCCCTAAAGGTCATTGCTTTGTTGATGGTTTCATGTTCCAGTCAAGAAATCTCGTGTTATACTGTGGTTTGCTAAGCTATTTCCTCGTTTGAATGTGATTTATTGCTTCTGAAAGAGTAAAAGGTCAGATCTTTTTTTAGTGATTGCTTCGTGGTTCCAGCAGTTTTCAAGCTGAGAAGTATGCTTCATTGTTGTTTCACGTTGTGTGCTTAACATTTGTTTCACAAAAGGCAGAGTTAATGAAACTTTGGCCTTTGAGAACCCAATAAGCCTAAAACACTTAAAGCCAAACTTGCACCAAATCCTTCTCTGCTCAGGAAATAGTGTATGACAATTCAAAGTCCACAACATTGTTCTCTGAAGTTTCTTTGGTTTGATAGACAATTCAAAGTCCACAGCAATACAGCATTGTCACAAAAGTCTGTTCAACTATTCTTGTTCACGTGTGTTCGGTTGCAAACTAGGATCAGAGTCGATTCAAATTATGTACCAAGGGAGAAGCTGAATAGAAAGAATCTTATAAACTGAAATGAACAGTTTGAAGAATTTTGTATATATATGTTCCTTGCACGATTTACCACTAAAGAAAAATGGAGAAGAAAAAGATAAGACACACAGTGTAAACACTGTGATGGACTTTGGTAGCTAAAGAGTATATTCACGGTATTGTGACACTGCTAATCGTCTTTATCTTCATCTTCATCGTAGTTGAACGGTAATGGAACGGACTTGAAGGCTCGGTATTTGCCGACATTGTTCAAATGCTCGTTCTCTAATCTGTTTTTCCACGAACAAAACATACACAAAGGGTTACTAACTGAATAATTAACGGAACACAGCCAGTGGAATCAGTAAATATGAGTTTTGAAAGTTTTTTTCCAACCTGAAGAAATTCCAGATACCACGACGGATGATCTCAAGACTAGCAACAACGGTAACCATCGTCTGTCTATGCATGAAGGAGAAGTTGAAATCCAGAACCGTCTGGATCCACGCAAATCTCAGCAAGACATTCAAAATCTGATACATGTTCCAAACATCAGTTACTGTGAAACATCGTTTTTTGATGGAATCAACATATTTTGTAAGAGACTCACCATGGCGATGAAGTATACTTTCTTTTGAGGAACGAGGAGTTTATCCCGAAGCCAACGGTTTTTGGATGTCCGCTTTAGGAGACCCCAGTCATGGATAAAGTCCCAGTAAGTACAGAATATTGCAGCTACAGCGGAGGAGATAACGGCTAAAATCCTCCAAGCGACTTGAGTTTTCTGGATACTGAAAGCAGTTCTGAAGCAAACCGCCACTATAGTCAAGAAGTACTTGAGTCCGTTGTACCCTTGCTCCGGGTTGTTCTCCTCAAACAGCCGTCGCAGGCACTGCATGTGAGTACAGGTTTAGTTATTGAATGAAGGCTATAGAGATGTAGCGTTTTTCTCTTTTGGAGGGAAGAAGCTAATGTACCTGAAGGAGGCGAGAGACGTAAGGGATGACAGCAACTATGAAGAAGAAAGTGTTGTACACACTGGATTTATTACAAGTGTTCACTCTGTGTCTGTAGTCTCCCCAACCATAGTAGCAGATGTAGAACTCGATGCTTCTAAGGGCTTGAACCTGGCTGGTTAATTGATCTCCCAAGAAGAAATCAGGTAATGTTACCTGCGGGAGAGGAAAAATGGACGGTTCAAGACCGGAATATACAACATTGGTCAATGAGCTTATGTAATCTCTGATTTACCTTGTAGAGAGGAGCGGCCAGGCAATGAAACATACAAGTAAGGAAGAAAAAACGACTCGAGCGGTAAAAGAAGTTGAAGGGCAGGATTAAAACTACGAACAGTGCCTGCAAAAGTGGATTGCAAGCATCACAAAGTTATTTATGCAATCGTTCAAATATGGCTGGTTTTGAGTACAATATGGGTTTTTGGAACTTACAATAAGTAGGAAAAGAGGAAGAAGTTCGGTGTATTTTTTATACTCTTTGGTCTTGGGATTTGCCTCCATGTCAAGATTGGCAAGAACACAGAGCAATGCAAAGACTCCGATGCTGAAACCAACAAGCAGGACTTGTCTGTATCCAAGTTCAGTTCCTTGCTTGAACCCAAATATGAAGGAATAGTTTACTTTGTATCGCCTCCAGTAGTATATATTAGCAGCATACACGACGATGTGCAGTACGATAAAACCGAACAAGCTGCCAAGAAACAGCAAAGAAGACAACATTATAAACAACACATTCCAACTCAAACACTTCGATATTAATTCTTAAGTTCTTACCTATAAAGAGGGAACATAGTATTCATGTATTGCTTCTGGCCATCCTCCTGCAAGAGATTTCGGGTGCGGATGATCGCGGCAAGAGCCACTATAAGAGAGAAAACGCATCCAGCCGAGAAGCCTGAAACCAATTTCCTCATAAGCAAACACAAATTTAATAACTTGAAAAAACCCAAATTTATAAAAGTTTCTGATTTTACCTGTTGAGAATGTAAGTCTATGCCTCTCTCGTTTCGCTTTAGGCCGTAAAATGTTCATTCCTTTTGTTCGATTAGCATTTGCAAAGTGCTTTATGAACGTGGCTTCAACACGCTCCATGAGTCGCACAACCTATCATAACAGAGGATCGAGAGAAGATCAGTACCACAACAAGGTTACTTTTCCAATTAGCTCAAAACTAAGAAAAGATCTCATAAACCTCTTACTTCATCAGAGCTTCCCAGGTGTGAAGTATCAACCATTTTCATGTAAGGCTTCGTTGCATCCCTCGAAGTAATCTATGAAAGACATTTCGTCGAACACATTTCAGTCATATAATAAACCCCTTTACAAAAAAACCCAAATCAAAGTCTCAAATCTTACCTTATCATACTTCTTCAATATCTTCGAGAAAGCCAATACATTCAAAAAGCTGCATGAACATGATTGAAAACCCATCAATCACAAAAAAAAACAATATCCCAGTCCTAGTAAACCCATACGCACCTGTAGCTTTTGAGAAGCCGAAGCTTCTGATAAAACACGATGAAGGCGTGCCTCAGCCTCTCCTGGACTTTCATCAGATTTTCTCTGTTGAATTTTAACTCGGTCTGCTTCGATACCTGGAGAACTCCTTTAATGGTGGAACGAGGCGTCTCTTTGGTGTTGTTGATCTTCACTCGATCCAGAACATCGATCGGAGCTGGTCTCCCTGCTCTCATTCTGCTCGTATTCACTTCACCAGCTCCGGTAGACACCGAGTCTTTGATTTCTTCTTCTTCTTCTTCGTCATCTTCCATTCGCCCAGCTCTGCTCGAGCCTCCTTCCTGTATAGCCTCCATATGAGCTTGACTTCGAACCTTCACTGCAAATTTGAAATGTCCGTTTGGTTAGTTCCGGTACGGTACGATTTGAACAAACCGGAACTTAATTTGAACCTATTCTAATCCGGTTTTGGAACTGCCAAATATGATTTAAACCGGACGTAAGAATCGGGCCGATTTTAAATTCTTTGTAGTCTACTGTCAGAAAGTCAGTGAAGTTAGGTGGAAAAGTAGATAAAGTATGTGTGTATGATTGCTTACTGGATTTAGCTCCGGCGGGAGTAGAAGCGGAGATAGCCGCCGCGGAAGTAGCGATGTCGGAAGCCAATCGAGTGATCTCCACCGTCCGTTCCTCCCATGGCCACCCATCTGGATTCTCAACTTTAACACGAAACGCGATCAAAGCGTCCATCTGTTTGTTAAGCACCATCGCTTCTTCCAACACCTCCTCAACTTTCTTTTTGTAGAACTTACTGACTTTGTTGAACTCGTCGTCAAGTCGCCGGAAAAACACCAACTCGTACTCTCCTCCTTCCTCCGCCGCCATCAGGAACGTCGTCTCGCAACCGCTACTCGCGGTGTTGTTCACCAGAATCGGCCCTGACGTTGTCGTCGTCGCCGTCGCCGTCAACTGTACCCCTTCCTCGACGTCGTGAGAATGAGTGAGTCTATGTCTTCCAGGCGTTGAGACCAAACCGCTAAACGCGCGGTACAGGGTCAGTTTCCGGCTTAATCCTCCGTCGTGATGATTCTTGGCGCCGTCGCGAGGAGCTGCATTGTTGGATCTGAGTTTGAATCGGATGATTTCTTTGAGAAGGGTTTTGAGAAAATCGTAATCCATGTAAGCTTGTTGCCACTCTGGCACCATCTGTGACGAATACTCCTTCCCGAACTTCATTTCGGTTCTTGTCTTTAGTTTCTGATTTTTTTTTTTCCTTCTATTTTATGTTTGGGTCTGCAGAGCAGAGGAATCGTATTTATAAACACCTAAACAGAGGTTAGAGAGAGAGAGAGAGTTGTTATGATTTTTTAAAACTATATTAAAAGTAATTAACTTTATAGCTTTTGATTTGTTCAATCTTTACTGGATTGATTCTTTTCAACATGTATTCAGAGAGGGCAACTCAAGCGCGCGTCGAATGACCGGGAATTATTATATGTTTTAACTTTTAACCACAGTGTATATAATCAAACGCTATGCTTCAATTTTGAGACCGGACATTTTATTTTAGGGATCACTACGATCAACACTACCATAAATATTTGTATTTGTTGTTATACTACCCAAAAACTATCAAATTATAAATAATTCGACATATCTAATTTAAGTTTTGTTTTTAATAATCTAAATGCTAATTCCGTTAGGTAGGACTGAGAGAAGATATTTGCACCATCGTATCTTGTGTTAAAAAAACCGCGTTTATATAATGTTGAATGAAAAAAGTAGTTGAAAAATTAGGACAAATTAATTATTTAATATTCATGGTGGACGACCGTAGTCGCAGTGTTCCAGACCCATCTGGCGGCTCAAACCTCAAAAGTCGATGGTATTATTGTCATTTAACAGAAGTAAAGCGATGAAATGGTTGATGATAATGAATTACGTGCAAATCTAATATATGTACGAATGTGATAGATTTATATATAAGATAAGTCAATGCATGTCATATTAAACAATTATATCTCATTTTCAACATCCAAAAAACGTAAATTACGTTGCATGGGCTCAGTTGGAATGATAAGCCTGTTATTTTTTTTTTTAAACGGCATTTTTTAGTATATCATCATCAACATGATAATTGAACCGACAACATCAGTACTGTAAGATATTTTGAGTATCATAAATGTGACGAAAACGGTTATCTGTATAAAAATCAACACTAGTACAATAGTATTAATTAGTAGTCTTCCAGTTATTTATCAACAGCTGTCAAGTCATTTCTCAATGTCTCACTCACATGATCTTTTATTTATTTAGTTTACCCTAAGATGCTCTGATTTAATTGGGCGATTTGGACTACACTGTACAGAATTTTTGTTCAACAAATTGCGTTTGTTTATCCACAAACTAGTTAAAGAAGACTATTAAAAGAATAATGAAGACAATAGTTAATAGTTGATTTTTTTCTATAATATAAATTAGATGTCCGTGTCTCTTTAATTAACGCAAGGCAAATTCACTTTCCTTGATAAATTAGCCATCCACTATTTACCTTCTTGAAACACTAAAATTATATAATACTATAGTTCTAAATAAAAGGTTTCGTTGATATTTATATACGTGAATAAAAGATAAATACAAAATTAAATATGACAAATCACTGATGTTTGATATCTTCTATTATGGAGCTGAGGAAGTATAACAAACATGGAAAGCAATCGTTTAGCTTTCTACTTATGGATGGATGACGTGGTGCTTGGATCTACACATCACAATTCAGGCATTGGGTCAACAAATTTCATTATTTTCTGAGCTCTCTACTTTTCTAAGACAACAAAAGATGGAGGCACTATTAGCGCGACCTTTCCTTGGTTTCATTTGGAAAGCGATTCACTGACTTTAACATAACATGCTACCGTGTCGGGCGCGACAAAAACTATTTTTAGGATGTTTCTTCTTGACTGTTGATAATTCTAAGTCAATTATAAATTTAAATTTAAGACTCTGAACTGCTATTTAACAACTGTTACAGTCGCACTGCCCATCTTTTCCTCTTGACAATTCTTGTACTAACCAAGTTAAGCCAAAAAAAAAAATTAGAAAACAAGTTTAGAAATTTATAGATCATATTTGTTCAAAGATAGACGAGATATATTCAAACTTAGCACATATATACATATATGACTTTTTTAATATTAAAACTAGCTAGTCCAGCTCGACAAAACCTCCGCGATTTAACGTTTTACTCAAACACACAAGCAAATAAATCATTGTATCGAACCTAAAATCGAATGTATAACAAGATATTTTTCTTATAAAAAAAACTTGCATACTTTCTTAAACACAAAAACATGGAACACATTTTCGTATACCTTGGATGTGTACACCGATAAAAAAATACATTTGTTAGTAGATTGGAGACTGTGGCGTGAAGTATTATTTCATATTATAAATTGAAATTCAAATATAATAATGGATGTGTACATTGATGAAGATTATTGCGTTAGGGATATGGCAATAAATGATAATACAGCATTTGCCTATGATCCATACTTACAAGCACTGATTTTACAAATTTAGTGTCTGCCGAATTATTGTCAATATATTTGTGTGCTAAAATTAGCCAAGTGTGTCACTCGTGTTTACAAAACAAATCAGCTCTGGACATATTTACGTATACGTAGGCCTCGGCCATTTATAACAATGGGCCTTTCATATTCTTAAAAGAAAAATAATTATTGTAAAATTTTCTCAACTGAAAATAAATAAATTATGCCGTGGATTTTCTGAAAATCTGATCTCGGTGATATATTATTATCCACTCTCTACTTCACTGATACCCGCCAACGGAAAACCACCATGACAGCTTCCGTCGCCGTCGCGACGGGTTTTCTCCGTTTACCTTCAATTCAAAAGTCTCAACACTCTTCTATTCTCTTTACTCGGAATAGAAATCTTCCAAAGAAATCTTCAGTGAGACCCATTTCCATTTCCGCATCAAGCGCAGAACTGCCGGAAAATGTTCGTAGTTTCTGGAAATGGCTCGGGGACCAAGGGGTCGTCTCCGGGAAGTCCGTCGCGGAACCCGCGGTGGTACCGGAAGGTCTGGGACTTGTAGCCCGGCGCGATATCGGAAGAAACGAGGTCGTATTGGAGATTCCCAAGCGGCTGTGGATAAACCCAGAGACTGTAACGGCTTCCAAAATCGGACCTTTATGTAGTGAGTTAAAGCCGTGGGTTTCAGTAGCTCTGTTCTTAATCAGAGAGAAGTACGAAGAAGATTCTTCGTGGAGAGTTTATCTTGACATTCTTCCTGAATCCACTGATTCTACCATCTTCTGGTGGGTTTTGTCCTTCTCTGATCATCAAATACATCATCATCAGTTATTTATCGAGCAGTAGCTTCTCTGTGTGTTCATTCTCTGATCAACACGTAGCTAATGAGATGTCTTTCTTCGTGAAATGTCTCCAGTACAGGTCAGAAGAGGAGCTTGCTGAGCTCAAAGGTTCAATCTTTTTACCCTTTGATAGTTAGATCACTGTTTATATTCATACCAATTTTATGGGGGAATCAAGCTGTAGCTGGACTGAGTAATGTTGTATCACTAGTAGTAGCAATTGATGAACAAACATTGTTAATTTGGTGATATCTGTTTCTTTGACTCAGGGACTCAACTGTTGAGCACCACATTGGGTGTGAAAGAGTATGTAGAGAACGAATTCTCTAAACTGGAACAAGAGATAATACTGCCTAACAAAGCTCTCTTCTCATCCCGCATAACACTCGATGACTTCATCTGGGCATTTGGGATTCTAAAATCGAGGGCTTTTTCCCGCCTCCGTGGCCAAAACCTTGTCTTGATCCCTCTCGCAGATTTGGTAAGAATGATCCAAAGAAAATACAGTTATCTTCATGTTTCAGAGAATGTCTTAGGCTTAGATTTTTGAGCAAAGAATCTTTATCCACGTCCACTTTTGATTTGAACAGATAAACCACAACCCCGCGATAACTACAGAAGATTATGCATATGAGATCAAAGGAGCTGGCTTCTTCTCTAGAGATCTCTTGTTTTCATTGAAGTCACCTGTTTATGTTAAAGCAGGTGAGCAGGTAAGCTTCAAACACTGTTACTTATTTTGTTTACCCTCCTTCAAGAGAGTGTAAGAACAAAAGCCCTTTAATGCTTGTGTGGGTAATCTCTTCCACAGGTATACATTCAGTACGATATGAACAAAAGCAATGCAGAACTTGCTCTAGACTACGGTTTTGTGGAACCAAACGCTAACCGGAACACGTATACTTTAACAATCGAGATACCAGAATCAGACCCGTTCTTTGGGGATAAGTTGGATATCGCTGAGACAAACGGGATGAGTGAGACCGGTTACTTTGACATAGTAGAAGGCCAGTCTCTTCCCGCTGGCATGCTTCAGTACATCCGGCTTGTGGCTCTCGGCGGTTCGGATGCGTTCTTGCTAGAATCTATCTTCAGAAACACCATATGGGGACACCTTGAGTTGCCTGTAAGCCGTTCAAACGAGGAACTTATATGCCGTGTTGTCAGAGATGCCTGCAAATCTGCTATGTCTGGTTTTAGCAGCACCATTGAAGAGGTATATTATATATATATATATATATATGTTGTAGCTATTACTTGTACTTTGTCTTTGCAAGCTACTTATCACTCATTTTCTTGCTCTGTCTTTGGCAGGATGAGAAGTTTCTGGAAGAAGGAAAGCTTGAGTTTAGGATGGAAATGGCTCTCAAGATAAGGATTGGTGAGAAGAAGGTACTTCAGCAAATCGACCAGGTCTTCAAGGATAGAGAGCTTGAGCTTGATGTGCTTGAGTATTACCAGGAGAGAAGGCTCAAAGATCTTGGTTTGGTTGGGGAGCAAGGAGAAATCATCTTCTGGGAATGAGATTTTTACCTTAGCTCCTATAATTTAGTTTGTTTATTTTAAAGGCTTTAATAAGTGAGCCCATCTCAATATCTGAAAGAACAAAATGAAAAAAAAATAAACAACCCTAGAAAGGCCCTTTTGGTATAAAAGCCCAAAAGCTTTTGTCGATCGTCGTCACCATCTTGGATCCGTAATCTGTTACCGTAAAAGTAATTGTATCGTCTTCCTCGTCGAAGCTCCCTCATCGTTTTCGCTGCAACCATGTCGGACGAGGAGCATCATTTTGAGTCTAGCGACGCCGGAGCGTCCAAAACCTACCCGCAACAAGCTGGAACCATCCGTAAGAACGGTTACATCGTTATCAAGGGTCGTCCATGCAAGGTTCATTTCCTTCCTCTGATCTTAGATCTGTCGATTATTCTCATCCCTCTGCTTATGTTTCGTTTGTATCTCCACGGTGATTCTATTGGATTTGTCTTGTGATCCCTGTTAACTTTCCCTCTTATATGCACTCTGGTTTTTTATTTTTGTGGGGGGATCAAATTATCAGTCTGTGTACCTTCGATTTCGTTCGATAAGGTCATGTTTACGATCCTTTCTTATCTGTAACCTGAATTGGTTTGACAAGAACGATTTCAGGAGATTTAGTTCATGTGCATAATTAAACACTAGTACTTGCATGCTTTGGTGTGTTTTTTTCAAACCTGTGATTCCTTAACAAGAGAAAGAGATGGAAACGATCTAACTAGTAATGTTGTGTTTGCAAGGTTGTTGAGGTTTCAACCTCAAAGACTGGCAAGCATGGTCATGCTAAATGTCACTTTGTTGCTATTGACATTTTCACCAGCAAGAAGCTTGAAGATATTGTTCCTTCTTCCCATAATTGTGATGTATGTGTGAGAGAGCTTCTTTGGTTTGTTAGTGTCTTTGATTCTCTGCATTTGAGATTTTTTAATCTGTTTTTTTTTTTGTTGAATTGGGTTTCAGGTTCCTCACGTCAACCGTACTGATTATCAGCTAATTGACATTTCTGAAGATGGATATGTATGTGTGCTTCCTTTGTCCCCTTTTATGATATTTGAATGTAACTTGTATAATAACTTGTGGGTCTATCGTAATATCATCTATCAGGTCAGCTTGTTGACTGACAATGGTAGCACTAAGGATGACCTTAAGCTCCCTACTGATGATGCTCTGCTCCAACAGGTTATGTTTTAGCATCTTTCATCACATACATTAAGAATGTTGACGACTCTGATAAAAATGATTCTCTAAAAAGTAGTGACCTGATTGGTGTGAAACGAATACAGATCAAGAGTGGGTTTGAAGATGGAAAAGATCTAGTGGTGAGTGTGATGTCAGCGATGGGAGAAGAACAGATCAATGCCCTCAAGGACATTGGTCCCAAGTGAAAACGACAAAAGCTTTTGTGTATCAACAATGGCGTTTACAGGGGAGGTCACTGTTTTATGAACCTTTTTAATTATAATTTATGTGACTCCCTCTCTCTTTCTCCATCAGAGATTCTCTTGTGTTTTGGTTTCTCTACTTTGGAATTTAAAAACCTCTGTTACTAATGAATGTCTCATCGTCTTCAACTCCTTCTTCTTCTTCATGTTGTTTGAATTTTTGGCTTCCCAACAGTAAAATTGAACATAATTAATGAACTATACGGATCAGAACAGAGTATATAGTTGGGAGATGAAACATTTACTATCTGGCTCAACCGCTGTTGCAAGAGATTGTTAAGGTTGTAAGCCGGAAATGTTTAGAGTCCGGTTGATTTCAAAATTACGAAATTTAGGTTAGATATTGTAGCAATCATATTTTATTTTGGCAATAAATGAAAGGAATTTACCACTAGAGCCTACGTGTGTCCCACCTAATTCGTCAGAATGTTTATATTATCTTTTGCTCCTGCAAAGTCAAATGTCTCTTCAAAAGCTTGTTTTGCTTTGTTTCCTTCACCTCACGTTTCCTTCCTCCTATTACAAATTTACACCCAAAAGTCCACCAAAACAAACTGTTATATTAAAATTTATTTGCGGTCGCATGAAACGATATTACAGAAAGTCATACTCTTTTTTTTTGTTTGATAGCTACCGAAAGTCATACTCATAATGCATAAATAAATAAGTAGACATGTATTTATACGGTTTATATACTAATTATATGCCATTTTTGTATATTCTCTCTCAGACGATTTATTCGACAGCCCATTGAGATACAAAATGGGCCTTAACGAAGGAATGCCACCTGTTCGTACAACGTGGAGTAGTTGTGGCCTTGTCCCTGCCTCTTCACTCCAGGTTCATCGTACAATACAACAAGACCCGACGCTTTTGTAAAGGTGAAACCTAAACTGAAATCGAATAGTTAAGTAGATCGCTTCGGTACAACTTTCGAATTTTTTTGGGTTGAGATTAATATCATATCTTAATATTATTGTTGTCACAATTGATTTTTATTTGAATATTTTCGATTTGATTTTTCTAAAAATGTTAAAAGTGTAATAGTACATGAATTTTAATTAATTTATCTTCTCAGAATGTTTAAAATATTTTTTAAAATCTAAAATATTGTAAAATTTACAATGACTGATCTATTTATTAAAAATGAAAACATTATCTCTTTAAACACAGATATTGACCTAAGCTATAGTTAAAACATAACTAGTTTTTTTTTTTTTGATAAAAAAACATAACTAGTTAAAACACAGATATTAAACTTCCAGTGTCGAATGTTGTCTGAAACCACAGTTTTTCCAGTTTTCTACTTCCTGTGCAAATAACGGTTTAGCATATACATTTCGAAAACGTGTTTTCATTCATTTTCTGAACATTACTCATTTATATAAATTTAATTAGTGTTGTACTTTTTACGCAAGAAAAGAAAGAAAGAAATTGGAGCAGAGAGAGAGAGAGGGAGCTTCTTTTACATATCTGCAGCGTGGACTTTTTTATACTGCGAGAACAAAAAAAAGTTTTAATCTTTTATATTTCCAGATCCGGTTTAAAGAACAGAAAAGAAAAAAACTCGAAGTCTCCATTAAAACAAACACCCACAGAGATTAAAAAGAAAAATAAAACGGCAAAAAAGCGTAGCGAAACACGACACGGATTCACACAGACAGATATATACAAAAAGGATTTTAGTAAGAGAAGAAAATAAAGTTTCTTTTTTTTTTGTTTTGATTATTATTTGGGTTTTTTTTTTCCTTTTTCTTCTTCCCCTTTTCTGTTTGTTAATTTTGGGGATCGATGTCGGAAAAGGAAGAACTTACGTCGACATCGAAGTCCACCGGAGCTCCGACGCGGCCGACTCTATCTCTTCCTCCCCGGCCTTTTAGTGAGATGTTCTTCAACGGTGGAGTTGGATTCAGCCCTGGTCCGATGACTCTGGTCTCAAATATGTTCTCCGATTCCGATGAGTTTAGGTCTTTCTCTCAGCTTCTTGCCGGAGCCATGGCTTCTCCGGCGGCTGCAGCTGCTGCCTCAGCCGCTGCCGCTGCCGCGACGGTTAGTGAAGGGAATAATAGCTCGAGTGGTGATGTTGACCCGAGATTCAAGCAGAACAGACCCACCGGTTTGATGGTTTCGCAGTCTCCGTCGATGTTCACCGTACCGGCAGGTTTAAGTCCGGCGATGTTGTTAGATTCACCGAGCTTCTTAGGCCTTTTCTCTCCTGTTCAGGTTTAAGATTCATCTACCGTTTTTGCTTCTTTTTTTTTATTATTTGGGATAAAGTTTTAAAAATCTATTTTTGGAAACCGAAAGTTTTTGTGTTACTTTGTTGAGCTGTTTCTTGTATTTGCTTGGTTGGCTACTCAGGAAAAAGGAAACACGTTTTTTGTTAGCAAATCTTGGTAAAGTCCAACAAATCATAGACATTTGTAACCATTTTGTTGGAATATAGGAGAAAGAAAACATTTAAGCTTTTGTTCATTTTAGGTCAAAATTGGAGAAATCAGATTAGAGTTGAAATTGAGGTTTATTACAGAGGTTTGGGTAGGAGGAACTAGGAACTTCGATAGAAAGAAGATCATCAAGGGAGAAACCAAAGTTGCTTGTGAATCAAACACATCTCAACATTTGGGATTACATATAAAATCCTCAGGAAGATTTCTTGGTACCGTATCCAAAAATCCTCTTCTTTTTGACTTAATTTGTTTGATTCTGGAATGATTTGTTTCCTCTAGACAGGCCTTTAGTATTATCTTTGGTAATTGGTGTCTGTTTTGTTTTTCTGTGTTTTTGTAACTCTGAATCTGTCGACATATTGGGATGCGTGCTCAGATTGGTTTTCTCAGATCTAACTCTAACAATGTTGCAGGGATCATATGGAATGACACATCAGCAAGCACTAGCTCAAGTCACTGCTCAAGCAGTTCAAGCCCACGCCAATATGCAACCTCCTTCCTCTGAGGCTCAAACATTCTCATCTGGTCAACCTCAGATCCCGACCTCAGCTCCAAACTCTTCACTTGCAGCTCAAAGAGAAACCTCAGATGCAACGATCATCGAGCACAGGTCACAGCAGCCTCTGAACGTTGACAAGCCAGCTGATGATGGATACAACTGGAGAAAGTATGGGCAAAAGCAAGTGAAAGGCAGCGAGTTTCCTCGAAGCTATTACAAGTGCACTAATCCGGGATGCCCTGTCAAGAAAAAGGTTGAGAGATCTCTTGACGGACAAGTCACTGAGATCATCTACAAAGGCCAGCACAATCACGAGCCTCCTCAGAACACTAAGCGGGGAAACAAAGATCTAAACGGGAGTTCGATGAATAACAATCGCGGGAGCTCTGAGGTGACGGCATCGCAGTTTCAAACCAGTAGCTTCAGCAAGACTAAGAGGGAACAACATGAAGCAGCAAGTCAAGCTACAACAGAGCAAATGTCTGAGGCAAGCGACAGCGAAGAAGTCGGTAATGGAGAAGCTGGTGTCAGAGAGAAAGTTGAAGACGAGCCTGATGCCAAGAGAAGGTATATAAAGCTTTGATGATGATTGATTATCCATTTTGTTTGTTTTCCAGTTTTTGATGAGATAGATCATTTGAATGTGCAGAAGCACAGAAGTTCGGGTTTCAGAACCAGTTGCTTCTGCTACTGCTATTGCTACTGCTTCACATAGGACCGTGACAGAGCCTAGAATAATTGTCCAAACGACAAGTGAAGTTGATCTATTAGATGATGGATATAGGTGGCGCAAATATGGACAGAAAGTCGTCAAAGGAAATCCTTATCCGAGGTAAGACATTTAAACCATCTATTTGGTCTAGTTAATGATGATCACTTAGAAGATTCTTGTTAATGTTTCTCTTTTTGGTCTTTAGGAGCTACTACAAGTGCACAACACAGGGATGTGGAGTGAGGAAACATGTAGAGAGAGCAGCAACGGATCCAAAAGCTGTAGTAACAACATATGAAGGCAAACATAACCATGACCTTCCAGCAGCTAAAACAAGCAGCCACGCAGCTGCAGCGGCACAGTTAAGGCCAGAGAATCGACATGGCGGTTTGGCTAATTTAAACCAGCAGCAGCAGCAGCAGCACGTGGCGCGTCTAAGGCTGAAAGAAGAGCAAACAACTTGAGAGAAGACAACTTTATCAACTCAAATTCTACTCTGACCTTTTTTTCATGATAAAGCTTTTCTATATTACACCTTTCTGAGAAATCTAGAAGTTTGCATTGCAGGGAAGAGAAAGATCTTGAGGAAGGGGTTGTTCTGGTGTAACACTTGTAAGCTTTTTTTAGGGTTTTCAGATTTCTGTTTTCTTATGTGAATTCTTTTGTACATGAGGAAGAAAATTACAGGGGGGGTTTTGTGTTGTATCTTTGTGTTATTGTTTCAGTTTATAGGTTTTTTTTTACCTTTTGTGGATGAAATAATCTGTTGTAATATCAAACTTTGGTTTTATTTGTTGATTACTATATTATTATTACATAATACAGTATTAGTTATTATTGACCCAAAATATGCTTGCTTTTTGTTTCTCGCATAGTCATTGATTAGTGAACTTTTGTTTTTAGGGATTTGAACAATGGAGGAATAATTCATTGACGTTCTGTACAAATGAATCTTTTTTCATGAGATCAAATAAATTCCAGAACAAATCTTGTTTCTATGGTTTCCAAAAAAGACATTGATATTTTTTTTTCGTTTCTTTTTCTTACGTCTCTTCCAATACAAAACATGTGAAAAAAGGCTCTCTGTTTTGCTTTTGTCTCTTTGCTCTCTCATTGATTGATTGATTGAATCTTTTCTTCTCTCTGTGATCTGGAAACTCATCATTGTTTGTTAGTTAAAAGCGTTGGAATCTGTCCGTGATTCACGAAATCAATCTTGTTCAGCCTGACACAACACAGTACTTGCTCTGGAAGTTCCTCTGGTGATTGAGCCTGTGTCATAAAAAAATAACAAAACGTTTACTTGATTTACACTCCAACGAAACAACCTTCCAACCAAAAAGTTTGGGAGAGTTTCAACTTTCAAGTACCTGAATAGTTAAACCCAGATCAAGAATCCCATTCTTGATCCTGTCCCTGAAAGATTCGAGTCCTTTCCTAGATATGTAACTGAACCTGTGTATATCCAGATCGATCTCAAAGTAGTTTGGTCCCTGTGTCCAATTGATCAACCCATACATAACATTAATACACAAAGCTCTGGAAATGAAAGCTTGAAAACTATAAGAAGATTTGTAATCTAACCTGAAAGAAATCATGTTGGGGACGAGAAAGAACCGGTCTATCGTTGTAAGCTGTGATGAGTTTTCTCTCAGTAGAACTTAGCTGAAGATCCTCAGGATTCACCAAACCGGCCATGATCTTCAACCTCTCTCTGAATGGAACTGTTGATTCTCTTGTGAATCCTTTGACTTTCTCCATCTCATCATCTATAAATCTCTGCAAAATCCAAATCTTTTGAGATTTCTATTTACAGAAACATATACCAAAAAAGGGGATTGGACCGGACCGGACCCATTATCATAAAATACCTTGATGGTTTCTTGAAAGTGAGATGAGGTTTCTTTGTGATAATTCTCATTCAGTTTGAAGTATAAGACTAAGCTAAGTCCTTCACCATCATAGTCACCAAACATGGAGGTTGGATACATTGGAAGCTGGATGTTCACAATCAATAGATTTGGGATATCGCTGACTTGTGATGACGCCGGTTTCATATTAGGGAGCTCAATGTGCTGAGCAATGTGTTTTATCTTCTTAGGGCACGCGAAAAGGTCGACTCCAATTGGTATGTAAGGGCTACAATTTGGTGCAGGACTCTTTTGTTTGTCTCTGCAAATGACATAAACATTACAATTAGATTTGACTTTACAAAACAAAAAGAGACTGTTTGTCTACTTTCTTGATCTGAAATTTGAATCCTGACCTGAAAAAATTCAATCCACGGAGCTTGAAACTAGATGGAGAAAGTTCTGACCAGCTTCCTTGACTGGTAAGTTTCTCTCCCAAAGAACATTGAATCACAGAACCGGCTTTTGGTCGGTACAAAAGCTTCTCAGCGGGAGCTGATCATACCCATTTAAAGACATCATTATCAGAAAGAGTCTAAAAAGGTTTCAAAAATGAAAAAAATTGAAAAGATTTGATCCTTTTTTTATGTTCTTACAGTATTCAGATGCTGTTGATTTTCTATCAATAGACGTTCTTCGCACAGAAACCATAACAACTTTTGATGATTTCTTCCTGTGATCTTGATGATCTTCACAAGTAGTAGTCTTGAAAGTTTCATGATGAGACTCATCAGCCACTTGGTTTCTCTTTATGCTAACTTCATTCTTGCTTGAGTATGACTCACCTTTGTTTCCATCTATTTTCAGGTAACTTTCGTAGAACTCTTCGTACTGAATCACCTGTCCCATTGCAGAAGGATTTGCATCTGCAAGAAAGATGATGTTTTTTTCAGACACAGTCTTCATTCACAAACCAATGTCTCAGGTTGCTTTTGTTCGGAAAAAACGTTTACCTTCGAAAACACTACTGTTTGATCCATCATCAGAATCAGAATCAATGTAACTAAATGAATCATACCAAGCTTCCTCATGTGATATTCCTGGAAGCAGAGAAAAAAACAAACTAATCAGATTCAATGAGACAGAATTCAAGAACTTGAGAGAGTTTCTTTTTAGAAATATGTTCTTACGGTTTCCATCCATTTGGCTGCAGTTCCATTGAAGCTGAGTTAAATGGAAGTTCGCATTAGACATCTCAGCTCTCTTACACATCATCTTGGCAGCGCCTTTCTCGAAATCAAGATGAACATATTCGCTCACCGCAAAATCTCTGACGCTCGCATTGCTCATGCGTTTCATAGGAACATCAGGCATCGAAGCCGAGATTTTGGACCGACATTTGCCAGATCTGCCACGTTTATGCTTCTTCTGATGAAGCCTGTTGCTGAGTTTTCTCTGGGAAGAGACGCAGCCACCCATTTTTTTGTTTTGGAGGATTTGTAATACATTCACCAGCTTAAGCTCAAACGAATCAAAATTCCTTTTATGGAACCTGTTGAACAATCAAGACATAAGAATGAATAAGACCACCACATCCAATATATGATGATCTGAAATCAAAAATCATATGCAAAAGATTGAATCTTTTACTTTTTTTTTTATCTTCCTGAGATGTCACCTGTAAGAACTTATGTATACATAAGAGAATGCATCGACATTCATAACAATGGGATGTTGATTCATGTATCTTCAAGACCTTCATAAAAGAGAGAAAAAAAAGTTTTTTTTTTCATAAATTTGCTGCTTAATTGGTTGTAATCTTTTCAATTAACATTTAACAAACATCGATGACATCAAACCCCAAAAACGCAGCATTTGAAATTTGAAACGTGGAAGATAAGAAAATCTTGAGAACACAGTTAAGCATTGCTTTTGGAGATCAATCAAAACTCAAATCATTTTTCTAACATAGAAGTCAGACCCATTAAAAAAGGATTAAACTTTCTCATTTCAAATCAAGGAAACTAACCAGGAGAAGAAGGCGAAGAACAGAGGAAGGAGAGAGGATCTTTGAAAAATCCTCTGTTCGTCTTTCTCTTCTCTGCCTCTCGACTCTCTTTGTTTCTCTGTCTTTTCGTGTCAATAAAAGTAAAATTTTAATCCCTTAGAATAAATAAAGGAGAGAGAGATCTTAAGAGATAATTAAGAACCGCACACACCACTGATTCTTAAGTAATCCGTTTTCTTCGGATCCGTCCCAAGTCTCTTCTTCCCCGTTTAAATCTCTCTTTCTGCTTTTATTTTTTTCTTTATTTTTCTGTCCATTTCAATGATATTTTATTACAGAGAGTAATTTTGTTAGGATTTGACCCATGAACTGCGCGGGTAAGAAGCAACGTTTTAATTACAGAAGAGATGAGTTATATTTACAGCACGTGTCGCGCCAATTATGGAAAAAACTTGTTCATTTCTTATCCTTTTCTTAATACTTTCTGTCTTCTTCCTCATCGATGTTAGTGAACCCACACCCATTTGTAATTACTCCCGAATCCCGATCCTCAATAAAAACTTGTTTCTTTAATTTAAAGTTTGATTATTTTGACAAAAGTAGGCTTGAAAATGGTAAATGGAATTAAAGAGTTTAAAATATATATATTCAAGTTAAATTTAGAGTTTTATAAGATAACAACAATAGACTAAAACGCAAGTTGTAAGAACAAATAATTGTTTTCATATATAAGCTGATGATAGAAAATGTCTAAATTTAGATCGTTGAGACATTGAATTAACATCTTCTGTGAAGTTCTCGAGGATCACATGCTTAGTGTTATAAGCTGCATCTATATGTATCGACCTAGTGCTTATGCATGTTGCCATTTAAATACACACACCATATTTTATTTTTCGAATTTGAAATACACTCCACGCCTAAATGTTCAACAACAACAACAAAATACACTCCACGCCTAAATGTTCAAAAAAAAAAACAGAAACATACACTCCACGCCTAATATACACCATTTTTCTCATGTACTTTGTGAAGGGTTTCTATAACTATACTACGCATGCATGGATCTAGATCATATATATAGTTCTCACTTCACAATAAATATCGTTTTGAATTATTTTTTTTCTGATATGTCGTTTTATGAATTCATTGTAACCCTTCATATGAAATTATCTGCTTACTTTTTAAGGAAAACAAATTATCTACTTACACCTACTTATAATTAATAAACATGATAAATTGGAGTATTATAAGTTCAATAGTCACTTTTTTTTTGTAAGAAAATTATATAACATTTAACCTTTTCCTTTAATTATTTCACATGAATAGTGTTAAACAATACATAAGTTGAAAATTTGAAATCGAGAGAATAGTAGTTAAATGGAATCACTAGTTTAATAAATAGCAACTGTATAATAAGATAGAAATTGGCAACTCAAGGAACTTTTTTATACAAAATCGCGATCCAATCATTATGTTGGTTCAGTGATACAAAGAGCTATATAATTATGTGTAACTTTACAATGTCATCTAGTAGTTCTTTTTTTTTTTTGTCGTCCCACTATCTTTCTGTAATTCATAACAGATTGTTTATATATATCTAATATCATGCCGTCCAGAATAAAATAAACTATTTTCTAAAGAATTAATTATTATTGAGCTAAAAGTGAATAAAATCCTATTAGTTAGTTCAAAGTCCTTTTCGTAGGAGACTAGGAGAGTCATTAATTAGTCTAAGGAGATATATTCTCATCCTTTAGTTTTTTTAAATAGTTTTCCGTATTTTGTTTAAACTCTATGCTCTTCTGGACCTGGTTGAAGCTGTTGTATGAAAGAGACCTAGCTGATTCTGTATGTTTGTGGAACGAAAATTATTTATCAAGTTTTAATTAGGAAACTATATAACTCCAAATAAAATTAATTAGATTTGGTGGCTTGCTTTAAATTATGTTTAGAAGTTAGAACTGCCAAAACTTTGACCAGTTCCACTGTGATTTCTGTTACATCCGTTTATCACATGTAAATTTCAGGTTATTCTAAATTGTAACAAGCTATTAAAAACGTAAATTCCATTTGCTCATATATTCTCTTGCATCCTATTCCTATTTTTTCATATAGTATATGTTCTTTTAGTGGTTAATGATATTAGTTTAAAGAAAAGGACTTAACAATGGATTCTTCTACTCAACTGTGCTATTGACGGCTCATAATTTATATCTTTTTTTTTCTTTTTAACATAAAAGATATTTTGCCATTTTTTTTTTTCCGGTTTATTTCAACTAATTTCAAGTAAAAAACTATTAAACAAAAGAAAGTTGACGTGTTAAATACTTTGATCTAAATGCTGTCAACAAAACAAATTAGCAGAATATGTCACTGAAAGATTATTAATTAACAAAAAAGTTATTTATTCAGTTTAGAATTTCTACATGTTAGTTATGAAAACATTTTTCATCATGAAAGCATGTCGAAAATAAGTATAACAAAATGGTTATTCGACAAAAATAGTTCTAATCTGAAGAGGTTATTTTTTTTTAGTTATGTAATCAATCATTTTCCTGATGTTTGATAATGTTTGTAGACCCTCATAATTGATTACATATAATAAATGATTTCATTTTATTTTCTTTTGCCGATTATTAAGAAACTGTATAGTATAATTAACAATAGAAAGAAAACTTGTCAGAGGCGACGACTCCATTTTCTCACCCAAAAGATACAAAATTAGGTAGATGAGATAATAACACTCACATAAATGTAATTATAAGGTCTTATACTTTTTCCAAGCAAACCAGGTCTAATCTAGTCATGATAAACAACTAACATATACATCAATGCAAAATACTAAAATATTAACCTTTCCAGAAGGACAATTTTGCAATGTAAAATTTTATTCAAAATAGTTTTTAACTCATATACTCCAAAGTTATATGTTTTCCCGTCATAAAGTAGGATATCTATAACGATTTTAGATAAATGAAAAATTTTGATAGCTTTTTTGTTGAAATGCTAATTACGAATCTAGATAACTATTTCGTCTCTGTATAAATGCAAAAACAGTGTTTAAAAAGAGGGAGATGAAACATTAACTAGAATTAGCTTTGAAGTCTAATTAAGAGGCTTGAGCAGCTGCAAATGTGGTTGCTAGCTAGACTTACGAACATCGATCGAAATGTTCACTTGCATAATGTCACCGTAATTAAATTTCTTTCAAGAGCGATTTTACATAGATTACACACGATTACTATTAGTCATTACATAGATTACACACGGTTACTATTAGTCTCTCGATTGTTATTTAACCAATTTACATATTATTTTGAATAGTTCTTGAAACAGAAACCCGTGCAGTTACGTGGATACCAAATATATCATAGAAGCTAAAACATAAATTCAAGAAGCAGATACGTTCCAAACATATACTTGAACGTGTGTAGACCTTATGAAACATTGCCAACTGGCAGCTCTCTATATTATTCCAAAATCTATAAATCTAGGGGTCGATGTATAATGAATATTTGTTTGATGTTCATTAATGTTATTTTCACATACCAAATCCTGGATGTATGTCAATTGAAAACTAAAATCTCTTGACACCAAAGCTTATTTACATCTGAATAATATGAAATATCTCAAACAAAAAATTATGTCATTTATAATCTGTTACATGATCATTCAATCATCACAAAAAACACCCTAGCGATTTTCGTCCACAACTCATGTATATTTAGATATTTTTGCATCATGCATATGATGATGAATCATAGATTGGTATCATATTATATTTTATTAAATGGTTGTTCAATTTCTTTTGACACTAATTAAACACGAAAGAGACATGTCCTTCGGGTGCAAGAATACCTAATCAGACAAAGCAAGAAGTCATAATATCTTGTGATTATAAATGTGGAGATATATAAAAAGTTTATTGTATACTGTTTCCTTACATAGTTTATGTAGGACAACTTCATATTAATTTAGATTAAATTGTTTTTCCGGTTATAAAATTCTGAAAAGTATTGTCTCCCACTATCCGGAGGGGCAAAGGCAACCACCTCAACAACATCAAAGAAAAGAATGATTCAACTGTTCTGCAGAATATATATATATATATATATATATACTAGTATTACAATTGTCTATATAACATACACTTTTTAATGGAATTTAGTAAGATGATTTGGTTTTTCATTTTTCTGAAAATGACAAAAGTGGTTATGAATACTAAGGATTTGCATAAAAAAAATACAAAGCAATTTGTATATTGAGGACTGTTGGTCAAGCCGTGCATTAGGTTGGAGAATTAAGACCCACCACATGAATACAATCGGTTATTACAATATTTAATTACGAGCCTGTTACAGGCCCACTGAAATCGTAGCCCATTTGATCACGAAGTAAAGCTTCAAATACTTGAGGGTCTAAAGTGTGAATATCTTGAATTACGGACCCCTTGCACCTAGAAATATGAGTATTTGGGTCATACAGGGGTGTTTCCGTAATTTACAACACTTCCTTTTTTTTTTTTTTCTTTCCTCTGCTCTGCTCCCCGAGATTTTTTTTTTTTAATTTCCGATCGTGCTTTCCTCTCAGTAGCAATTCTTTTGTTCCTCGTCGTCGGAGCCCGACGACAGATCTCTGGATCGCGTGAGGAATAGTAAGTAAATCCACAGATCTAGCTTCTTCGAACTTCTGCTTCGCATACTATTGTTTGTATCGTTCCCTCGTCGTGCATTGATGTCCGTGATGACTACTAGAATCTAGAGTTGAAGTCAGAAGTTACCCCTCTCTGTTATTCACTTTATGAAGTAGATTTCATCTAAGTGTCGAACGAATACTTCGTGTTGCTGATTCGCATTGCTAACTTTTTTTTTTTTGCTTAAATTCTGAGATTTAGCGAGACCTGTTTCGAGTTCTCTGGTGATGATGGGATTTTGCTCATCTGAAGAACTGAAAATAGTTTCGGAAATATTTGTCTAGCTTCATGACACTGTCACTGGTCAGCTGAATTATTTTTAAGCTTATTCCATCTGAATTAGTCACTCTTAACTCTATTAGCTGGTGATGCTGTAGATTAGTGTATTGAATTATCACTTATCAGGTTTTATTGATGTGACTAACAGCTATCAAACTTTGTGATTTATGGATTCGTAGGATTTAGTCAGAAGCTCTCTAAAAAGAACCTGTATCTGTCTATATTAAGACTTTTAGTCTAATTCGTTTTTTTTTTTGCCAGTAATGATTGAGTTTGGCCTCTATCTGTGAAAGGTATATGCTCTGGCTATATTCGTCTTATATCCTGCCAAGAGATCGTGAGCATCGAAGCGCCTTGGGCTCTGCTTGAAGATTAGAGAAGATTAGATGGGTCGCCTAAAGTTGCATTCCGGAATCAAGGCCATTGAGGAAGAGCCTGAGGACTTCGAGAGTACTGAGTCAAGCAATACAACCACTTTAGCATGCATGATTGATACAGAAGCTGCTGCTGTTTTGGCGGTTATGAGAAGAAATGTAAGATGGGGAGGTCGATACATGTCTGGTGATGATCAGCTTGAACACTCGTTGATTCAGTCACTTAAAGCTCTTAGAAAGCAGTTGTTCTCATGGAACCAGCCTTGGCCTACGATAAGTCCCATGTTGTATCTTCAGCCCTTTCTAGATGTGATACGGTCGGATGAAACTGGTGCACCCATAACGAGCATCGCTTTGTCATCAGTTTACAAGATCCTAAGTCTGAATGTGATTGATCAAAATACGGCAAATATTGAAGACGCCATGCATTTGGTAGTTGATTCTGTGACAAGCTGCCGATTCGAGGTGACAGATCCTGCATCGGAAGAGGCTGTGCTAATGAAGATACTTCAGGTTCTTCTGGCATGCATGAAAAATAAAGCATCAGTTATGCTAAGCAACCAGCATGTATGCACCGTCGTCAACACTTGTTTTCGAATTGTCCACCAAGCAGGGATGAAAGGTGAGTTATTGCAACGTGTAGCTCGCCACACGATGCATGAACTAGTGAGGTGTATCTTCTCACATCTCCCCGATGTTGACAGAACAGAAAACACACTTGTCAACAGAGCTGGAAGCATCAACCAAGAGGTATGATATTGGGTCCTTGTTATTTCCTTCTTGTTGATTACAAGTCAATTTGGGCTACAAGTTTCCTATAGGACGCTAAGAGAGTAAAGAATAACAATGCTAGGTTTCTTCACTTGCAACCTTATAGTAAAAGAAAAAGGCGAGGAACTATCTTCACTTTGATAAAAATGTCAGAGAATGATAGATGTACCCATTCTTTAATAACACATCTGCAATCTACTTTAGGGCTTCAAAATTGTAGCTCTTATCTTCTTTCAGATAGAAATTTATATTTTTCCTTATGCGAGTCAAAGAGCACTACTAGGAAAAGAAGACCATCAGTTCTGCAGCTAGTTGATAATAAATTTGATACGGAGGAATTTCGCCAACAGATTCTGGACTTTTATGCCTTTTTCTCTCGTTTCATATATATATATATATATGCACAATAGTGATTGTGTTTTGCGTGGTTGCAGAAAGATGGAATAGACAGTGATTATGCCATTGTGAGTAAACCAGTGGAGGATGGAAATGCCAATTCCGAGTATGATACTGAAAACTCTGTCGCAACGTTTGCATCTGGTGCTCAAAGTCTGATGGATGATGGACCAGTTGGGCCTGGAAGCAGAAAGCCGGCTTCTCCGTATGATTTGCATTTATTGACAGAGCCATATGGAGTGTCAAGTATGGTGGAAATATTTCACTTCTTATGCTCTTTGTCAAATGTGGTCGAACATGTTGGGATGGGTACCCGATCAAACACCATAGCATTTGACGAAGATGTGCCTCTGTTTGCGTTGAAATTGATCAACTCAGCTATTGAACTGGGTGGATCGTCCATCCGCCATCACCCAAGATTGTTAAGCCTAATTCAAGATGAGTTATTTCGTAACTTAATGCAGTTCGGCTTGTCAATGAGCCCACTTATTCTTTCGATGGTTTGCAGCATTGTGCTCAATTTGTATCAACATCTACGTACTGAGCTCAAACTGCAGCTTGAGGCATTCTTTTCATGTGTGATTCTGAGGCTTGCACAAGGAAAATATGGGCCCTCGTATCAGCAGCAAGAGGTTGCTATGGAGGCTCTTGTGAACTTCTGTAGGCAGAAGAGTTTTATGGTGGAGATGTATGCCAATCTCGACTGTGATATAACTTGCAGCAACGTGTTTGAGGAGCTATCTAATCTTCTATCGAAGAGCACGTTTCCTGTGAATTGTCCTTTGTCCGCAATGCACATTCTTGCTCTTGATGGCTTAATCGCAGTTATTCAAGGAATGGCGGAGAGGATTAGTAATGGATTGACTGGTTTGGACTTAGGTCCTGTCCATCTTGATGAGTACACGCCTTTCTGGATGGTTAAGTGTGACAATTACAGTGATCCAAATCACTGGGTTTCATTTGTCCGCAGGAGAAAATATATCAAGAGAAGGTTAATGATTGGAGCAGATCACTTTAACAGGGATCCAAAGAAAGGGTTAGAGTTTCTCCAAGGGACACATCTTTTGCCGGACAAACTTGATCCCCAAAGTGTAGCTTGCTTTTTCAGATATACTGCTGGGCTTGATAAGAACCTTGTTGGAGATTTTCTTGGGAATCATGATGAATTCTGTGTTCAGGTTCTCAATGAGTTTGCTGGGACTTTCGATTTCCAGTACATGAATCTGGATACTGCACTCCGACTCTTCTTGGAAACTTTCAGGTTGCCTGGAGAATCTCAGAAAATACAGAGAGTGCTTGAGGCGTTTTCTGAAAGATACTATATGCAGTCTCCTGAGATTCTCGCTAACAAGGATGCTGCTCTTGTGTTATCATACTCTATTATCATGCTTAACACTGATCAGCACAACGTTCAAGTGAAGAAAAAGATGACGGAAGAGGATTTTATCCGCAATAATAGGCATATCAATGGAGGAAATGATCTGCCTCGAGAATTTTTGTCTGAACTCTATCACTCCATCTGCAATAATGAGATCCGGACTACTCCAGAACAAGGTTCGGGCTTTCCTGAAATGACTCCGAGCCGTTGGATTGATTTGATGCATAAATGTAAGAAAACCGCTCCGTATATCATGGCTGATTCAAGGGCTTATCTTGACCACGATATGTTTGCTATCATGTCTGGTCCAACAATTGCTGCCATATCAGTCGTTTTTGACCATGCAGAACATGAAGACGTTTACCAAACATGCATCGATGGATTCTTGGCCATTGCTAAAATTTCTGCCTGTCATCATCTTGAAGACGTGCTTGATGATCTGGTAGTCTCTCTCTGCAAATTCACAACTCTGTTGAATCCATCATCTGTTGATGAACCGGTTCTTGCATTTGGTGATGACGCAAAAGCAAGGATGGCAACTATCACTATTTTTACCATTGCCAACAAATATGGAGATTACATCCGTACGGGTTGGAGGAACATATTGGACTGCATCTTACGGCTGCATAAACTTGGGCTTCTGCCGGCTCGTGTAGCCAGTGACGCAGCTGATGAATCTGAACATTCATCTGAGCAAGGACAAGGGAAGCCTCTCGCGAATTCCCTATCTTCAGCTCATCTACAGTCAATGGGAACTCCGAGGAGATCTTCCGGATTGATGGGAAGGTTTAGTCAGCTTCTTTCACTTGATACAGAAGAGCCAAGGTCACAGCCTACTGAGCAGCAGCTTGCTGCTCATCAACGAACACTTCAAACAATTCAAAAGTGTCACATTGACAGCATATTTACCGAAAGCAAGTTTCTACAAGCTGAATCTTTGCTGCAGCTAGCGCGTGCTCTCATTTGGGCTGCAGGTAGGCCTCAGAAAGGAAACAGTTCTCCAGAGGATGAGGATACTGCAGTTTTCTGCCTGGAATTGCTAATTGCAATCACTCTTAACAACAGAGACAGGATCGTTCTTCTGTGGCAAGGCGTCTACGAACACATAGCTACTATTGTTCAGTCAACGGTGATGCCCTGCAACCTAGTGGAGAAAGCTATATTCGGTCTGCTTCGCATCTGCCAGAGACTACTTCCTTATAAAGAAAGCCTAGCTGATGAGCTTTTGAGGTCTCTTCAGCTTGTGCTGAAACTGGACGCACGTGTTTCCGATGCCTATTCTGAGAATATTGCTCTTGAAGTCAGCCGTCTTGTGAAAGCCAATGCTAATCACATCAGGTCTCAGGCCGGATGGAGAACAATAACGTCGTTACTCTCCATAACAGCGCGGCAGCCTGAAGCTTCTGAAGCAGGATTTAATGCCGTATCCTTTGTTATGTCCGAAGGAACTCACCTGTTTCCCGCCAATTACGTACTCTGTGTTGATGCTGCAAGACAGTTTGCTGAATCCCGAGTGGGGCAATCCGAACGATCAATCCGTGCCCTCGATCTGATGGGAGATTCGTTGGAATATTTGGGTAAATGGGCTCGCTCAGCCAAGGAGAACATGGGAGAAGAAGATTTTGGGAAGGTGTCACAAGATTTCGGTGAAATGTGGCTGAGGCTTGTTCAAGGACTAAGAAAAGTGTGTTTAGACCAGAGAGAGGATGTCCGAAACCACGCGTTACAGTCATTACAAAAGTGTTTGGGCGGAGTGGACGGGATCAATCTAGCTCATAGCATGTGGTCTCAATGCTTTGACAAAGTAATCTTCACGGTTTTAGATGACTTGCTTGAGATTGCGTCTGGGTCACAGAAAGACTATCGGAACATGGAAGGCACATTGCTTCTGGCGATCAAACTTCTGTGCAAAGTGTTTCTTCAGCTGCTACAGGAGCTGTCTCAGCTATCAACCTTCTGCAAGCTATGGCTCGGTGTTCTAACGAGGATGGAGAAATACATGAAAGTGAAAGTAAGGGGCAAAAAAAGCGAAAAGCTGCATGAATCTGTGCCGGAGCTTCTCAAGAACATATTGCTTGTGATGAAGACGAAAGGCGTGCTTTTGCAGAGGAGTGCTCTTGGTGGAGATAGCTTATGGGAATTGACATGGCTCCACGTTAATAACATTGCTCCTTCTATGCGGCTCGAGCTATTCCCTGATCAAGACTCAACACAGCTTGGTGATGATGAAACCGCCTTCAACACACCGAATGGCTTAGCTTCTCCTGAAACTGGTTAGTGACACTTTAAAAATGGAAGATCATTAGATGAGTTTGTAAAATCATCCATATAACTGTGAAAGTGAAGGCTTTTTGTATAATCTTTCTATAAGTTTTTTTTTGTAATATATACGTGTTTCTAATTCAGAGTTCGCCGAATCAAATTAAAATAAACCCCATATGATTTAATTGATTATCAACATTTAACAGCATGAAACATCTGTGGGACCCATCAAAGAAAAATATCAGCTACTGTTTATTTTTGCTTCCACGAGTTTTTTATTTTATTTTTTCTCTTCTCTCGTTGAGTCGTTTACGTCGAGAACTTCTCCTCCCATTGATTTTCCCGAGAAATTTAAACCCATACGAATCGTAAATTTCTCCGATTGATTTTCTGAAGAGGAGGAAAAGAACAACCAACAGTGAATTATAAAGAGGAGGAAGTTCAATGGAGTCGCTAGCATCGATTTCTCCTTCGTTAATACTCCCTCCAACCACCACTACTACGATCTCCGCTTCAACTTCACGATCGGTACTGATTCGTCTTCGTCCCCACCGTTCTTCTTCATTTTCCGGCTTGTCCAGCGCCGGGAGGCGGATTTCGATTTCGAGGAGATTAAACTTCGTTAGCTGTAAATCGACTGGCGGCGGAGGAGGAGGGTCAGAGAAGGCGGGTGGCGAGGAAGACGAAAGCGAGGAAGTTGAAAGAGCGCTTCACTTGGACGGTACGATCCCTGGGACTTCCGATGAGTTTGTGAGGCAAGTCTCGTCGCGCGCTTACGACATGCGTCGGAAGTTAGAGCAGACGTTTGATTCCACCAGCTATGACGGTATAATCTCTAATCGTTTCCTTCGATTACTCAGCTCGGGAACTGAGGTTTCTATTGCGTCTTTGTGTGTTTACGCTCTCAGTATCTGCGTTTTCCCAGTTTTCTTTTTGTGATGAACAATACATTTCATTGACTGATACTTCCGTAACTATATATTTCTAACTAACTTGAACATAGTTTTCAGAGGTTTTTTCTAAGAAATCTTGTTATTGTATTGGTTTGATTACTCGGTGCGTTGTTTTCATTAGCAGGAGTTGAACAATGTTAGAGTTTAGTAACATTTGTTGATTTCAGCTGAACTTTGATGAGGAAAATTGTTGATTTCTGCTCTCTGATCTTATCGATGCATATGAATCGTCTAGAAGATTGCAAGCAAATAAACTACTTGTAAGCTTGTTCATCGAAAAAAGATCTAAACTTTGATGTTGTTCATATAATATTGCTCTGTATCTTACTTGGGTGATTTCCGTCGAACAACCCTGTCTCACTGCGCCTTCTCAACAATCTCAGTGTTGGAGTCTAACCCATGGAGAGGAGACTCGAAACCGGTATATGTACTAACACATAGAGAAAACCAGATCTGCACCATGAAAACAAGGACAAACCACAGGTTTCAAACTCACTCCACTCAACCTACTTTTAGTTTTCCTCTGGCTTGCATTGCATGACGTTAATTAGCAATTCTTGTGCAACAGTGAAGTAGAGAAAGAGCTTGGACTGCTGTTCTCTAAAAGGATGAGCAGCAAGACAAAGCAGTCTAGGCCCGAAACGAAATTCGATATGCTCGTTGAAGACATTCGAGATGGAGTTCTGGTAAGTTTTCTCAACGAATCACTTCCCAGACCTTGTGAAACTCCAATAAGATTGATATGTTCTCTCTTATCTTAAAGGTTTTCGAAGATGTGAATGAGGCTGTTCGATACTGTGATATATTACAAGGTGGAGGAAAAGGGTGTGAAGGCGTGGCTGAGATTGAGGCCTCATCTGTAAGATATCTTCATCTCATTTTAGAAAGTGTTGCCTTAATTAAATAAAACGTTTGAAATCATCTATAGCTTTGATTTTGATGTTTGTGTTTGTCTGAATAGGTTTTTGATCTTTGCCGGAAAACAAGGTCTCTGGCGGTGCTCTTCCGTCGTGGAAGAACTCCACCCACACCACAGACGCTGGAGCGTAATTTGGGATCCCGTAAGCGTTCTCTTGAGGACTTAAGGGACGATAAGCGTTCTCTTGAGGATTTAAGAGACGATAAATAGCTTGTAGGTCATTTTAGTTGTACATTTGTACTTACAATTATCTGAAAAACTTGTATAAATTAAACTGTAATTAATTATGTACATATATATAGATGTGTTTTACTTGTGCTCCGTTTTGTTCCTCATTTTTCTCTTAAAGTTGGCTCTTTCTACTCGAAGGCTTTGAGTAGTAGTGCCTGAGCAGTTCGGTTTACTTTCCGAATAAGTTGAGAACAAACCTTATTCGGTTTGGCTTGTTAGAGTTTGGAATTTACTTTAAGAATGTGTCGGTCTAGTTAATAGTTACAAGTTTTTGATATTTCTAGAAAAAACGTATTCGAGTCTCAGTTTCTTCTTTAAAGTTCGGTTGTGTTGCCATATTAGCCGTTTTGTTGTTTATATGAATGCGCTTTGGTTTGGGTCTTAATTGCGGAGGTTTTTTTGGTTCATGACTTGTTAGTTGGGCAAGCAATTTCGTGTATTTATAGTTGGCCAAAAAGGTCTAATATTGTGTGAAACTTTCTAAAATCTAAAACAAAGACTTTTATATGTTCACATCAAAATAGATGCTAAAGGCATATGCGTGTGTATTTATAGCAGTCATGTGATAGATGTGAGGCCATGTTATCCGGATCGTTGACCCGAAACTAAATTAGTACCCTTGACCATTACATTTATATGATTCATATACACGTAGCTTTTCTTAAATGAGTTGTAGAAATTAATTAACTAAGCACTTTGTTTTACATGATTTTTTCTTAACCAAAGAAAGGGTAACATGATTATTGAAGGTGACTAATTTCTTCATTTCCATTTATAAGAGGTCGTGACAAAAAAGGTTCACAAGTTGGATCCTTTGGAATTGGATTTATATATACGAAGACCGAAAGAAAAAGTCTGAGATAACGGTGACAGAGTAAAAAAAAAAACTCATAAAATAGACGGAGGAAAAAGTCATCAACTTGACGGCCAAGTTAACGGCGGGTGATCTACGTTCACACACGAGAGACAAAAGAAATAAGCATCATCATCATCTCCCTCTTCGGTTTTTCACTGTAAAGAATTGATTCCTCAATCACCCAAAGAAGCAAAATCAGACCCTAACAAATCACTGTAGCCGAAACTTTCGATCGAATCGAAACCCTTTTTCGGCCCCCCGAAAGTTTCGTAGTTTTTTTTTTCTCAAATCATCTGAATCGGTTGAGATGAGCTCCGATTCGTCGGCGGCTGGTGATGGCGGCGAACAAGCCGCTTCTGCTGCTGTGGGGACGAGCGTGCCGTCACCTTCTTACGACAAACAGAAGGAGAAGGCGCGTGTGAGTAGAACGTCTCTGATTCTGTGGCACGCGCACCAGAACGACGCAGCTGCAGTTCGGAAGCTCCTGGAGGAAGATCCGTCTCTCGTTCACGCCAGAGACTACGACAAGCGAACGCCTCTCCACGTGGCGTCGCTTCACGGGTGGATCGATGTCGTGAAATGTCTGCTCGAGTTTGGTGCTGATGTCAACGCTCAGGATAGGTGGAAGAACACGGTAAACAAAATTTTCATTTTTTTGGATTCGGTTTCTCGGTTTCATCTCTGTTTTCTTTTGTTCACCTTGATCTGAATATCTTCTTTGTTGGGTATTTGAAGCCTCTGGCTGATGCAGAAGGAGCTAGGAAGCAGAAAATGATCGAGCTTCTGAAATCTCATGGCGGTTTATCTTATGTGAGTTTTTTGAATTTCTTTCTCATCTCGTGTAGCTTCGGATTAGAAGAAACTTTCATTCTCTAAGGTACTGATTTGCTATGGAGTATGAAAAACTGCAAAATTTAGGAACTTTCATCTCTCTCTGAAGCAGCTGCGTAATGCAGTATTGTTCGTTATACTTAGTTTTCAAAGATTCAAAGAGACACTTTAGCTGAGTAAACTCTGTACGCAGGGTCAAAACGGGAGTCACTTTGAACCAAAGCCTGTGCCACCACCAATTCCGAAGAAATGTGACTGGGAAATCGAACCAGCTGAGCTGGATTTCTCAAATGCCGCAATGATTGGAAAGGTTTATATTACTTTGATATCGACATTTTTTGAGTTAGATACTGCCAGATGCAGTGAGTTTCTTTGGGCTTAATTGGGAGGTTGGTCACATTTTTCTGTCAGGGTTCCTTTGGTGAGATTGTGAAAGCTTATTGGAGAGGAACACCTGTAGCTGTGAAGCGTATTCTTCCGTCTCTCTCAGATGATAGGCTGGTTATGTAAGTTCTTATCTCTCTCTCTGTTTTTGCTATTATTAGATGAGCTTCCTCGACGGATTTTAGCTGATACTTTGGCAAGAGTCTCTACTAAAGATTCTTGTGTTTCATAAGTTCCATGTTTGCTGTGGTACAGTCAGGACTTCAGGCATGAGGTTGATTTGCTAGTGAAGCTTCGCCATCCGAATATAGTGCAATTCTTAGGAGCGGTAACCGAAAGAAAGCCCCTTATGTTGATCACCGAATACTTACGCGGGGTAAGTTTTTTTTCACTATCCGCTGTCTTTTATCTCTGCATGTTTTCTCCATATAATTAGCTAAATGATTCATCTGTTATTCACAGGGAGATCTTCATCAATACCTCAAGGAAAAGGGCGGTCTTACTCCAGCAACTGCTGTCAACTTTGCGTTGGATATCGCAAGGTACTTGAATCTTCAAATTTGAGATATTATGTGACACTCTTTATTCAGTCATATTTGGCCTCAGTGTTTTTTTAATTTGTTACTGACAGAGGAATGACATATCTTCACAATGAACCTAATGTTATCATTCACCGAGATCTTAAACCAAGGTAATCGAAATTGCTTCATATGTAGCTCCTCGGTTTTACTTCAAATCTGCTGTTTGTAAATGTAAAACCGGGTTCTCGTGTGTTATGTTTGCAGGAACGTTCTTCTGGTTAATTCCAGTGCTGACCACTTGAAAGTTGGAGACTTTGGGCTTAGTAAGCTCATAAAGGTTCAAAACTCGCATGATGTCTACAAAATGACTGGCGAAACCGGAAGCTGTAAGTGTTGTTGTTCTATAGTAAAACTGTCGTATGTCTTTTTTTGTTTCTTTCATTTCTCTAACTTCACCTCCCTTGTTACTCCCAGACCGGTATATGGCTCCTGAAGTATTCAGGCATAGAAGATATGACAAGAAAGTCGATGTCTTCTCTTTTGCAATGATACTTTACGAGGTACTAAGATCTTAACTATAAAAAATCTATCTTGTCTTTATGATAAACAGAACCAATGTTTTTAACCGTAACACATTGTATCCAGATGCTTGAAGGAGAGCCACCGTTTGCGAACCACGAGCCGTATGAAGCAGCGAAACATGTATCAGATGGACATAGACCTAGTTTCCGTTCCAAAGGATGCACACCAGATTTAAGAGAGTAAGCACAACCCGAGAGATCCCTCTGCTCCGGTTTTAGTCTAGAGATAACTAAACTGGTCTCTTTTTTAAAACAGGTTGATTGTGAAATGCTGGGACACAGACATGAACCAAAGACCATCGTTTCTGGACATTCTCAAGAGACTTGAAAAGATCAAGGAAACTCTACCATCAGATCACCATTGGGGATTATTCACTTCTTAATACACCAATTCTCTTTATTTAAACGAAAAAAAAAAAACAACCATGAACAAGAAAGTAACATTCTGTTTGCTTATTATTCCTATTGTTCCTTGTCTTTTGTAAAGATTGTTTCGTTTTTTTATTTCTCTTCTCATTTGTTTTACACAGTAAACGACTTAAAAGAGTGCGACATAAAAGCTTTTGTTTTGTTTTTTTCCATGAATTGGATTGAGTTTGCAGGTCAGTGAGATGTTAAGAGCATCGCAAAAATGAAAAACAAAGTGCTTTGAAAAGAATTGAATTTAGTTGTATACAGAAGTAGAGTCTTAAGGTTGTCAATACAATCTCTGTCATTGAAATATCGTAGTGGTAATTAGATGAGCTTCTTCTTCTCGAAGAAAGTCTTCAAGTGCCAAAACTGAAGACCTGCGACCGATAAACATACCGCTAGCGACAAAAAGCTTAACCATGCCATCTTAGAATTTGTCGATATGTTCAGTTCGTGCATTTCTTCTTCCCTGCAAGATACCAGAAGAAGATGGGTTTTGAGTTTTGAGCGTTTCTCTTCGTCAAATTAAGGGACTTTAAGGGAAGACAGGTTTTCGTGTAAAATTACCTGTCTCGGAGATAAAACATCTCATCATGGATGGAAGTCACAGTTTCGAATAGCTTCTTAACTTCAAACTCCATCATCTGGCCAGTAACATTAAGATTCAATCATAACAAGGCTAAATAAAACAACTTTTTAACCATTTCAAGCTAGTTTCTGCTCTGTTGTCTGTAAAAGCCTATCCCTTTCTATATTTACTTTGCAGGAGATCAATCATTTATAAGGAAATAATTCCTGAATGAGCTGAGGAAACTAATGGGACCAAATCAATCTCTCTTCTCAGGTGCTCCGAATCAATTGGATTTGTACCATATGTAGCCTAATTCATGACCTGGCTCGAACCTACCAATGTACCAACATAGCCTAGAAACCAAAGATTACACAGAATTTCTCAATTCAGATATAACTTTCCACTCTCCAGCATTACGTCTAAGCTATCAATACCTCACACATCCGGCACAGTGCTCGATTCATTATGTCGTCGTCTATGAGTTTAGCTTGACTAAGTTAAGACTAAAGACGAGGCGGAAAACTTACTTCGACTTGGCTCTTCTTGGCCACATTGGACCAGTCCTTGGTATGAATGCCCGTCCTCCAATCAAAGTCAATGACCAGCAACGTCTCCGGTTGGTGATCGACGGCGGAGAAGCAAGCAACGTAATCTCCTGTTTCAATCGCCGTCAACGAGAACTGCCCCGATTCCACTCCGTCCGCCTCGTGGTAAGCCGTTCCTTGCGGCGATGTCACCTATACAATCAACACATTGCACATACTGAATCACCAGAAAAAGAACAAAGAAATTGACGGAAATGCGACAAGGTGGGAAGATTTTTTAGATGAATTATTCATACCCTGACGGTGACTTTGTTGGAAGCCGGGAGGGGATGATGTTCGTTAGGGTTTACGATGCTGTATTTGCCGACGGACATGGCGTTGGCGTGAATCTCCTCGGAGATGCATTTCGTGTGCCCAGAAAGTAGCTCGTAACGCATGGAGAGCGTCGCGGGAGACAAAATTGAAAGGATCAACAGTACAATCGAGCTCCGATGAAGATCCATGGCGGCTCCGATGTATATAGAGAGAAAGAGAAATCGATCTGACGAGTTTTTCAATTGTTTCGTTAATTTCTGGCTAATGAAGGAGACCAAAGAAAAGTCAACACGTGCAATACCACGCGTAAGTCTTTCATTCGTCATAACACGTAGATTGATTTCACACCTTCCGGCTCGTGTGTTCGCGCGAAACTCTATGATGGGCTTTAAAATTAAGGCCCAATTACCCCAAAGTTTAAATAACTCATCCAAATTTCATTTATGCCATATCCTGAGTACAAATGGTTTGGTAATGCTAACTAAAAAGTTTGGATAACATTTGGTGGAAAACAATTGTGTAAAGAAGAAAAAGACTTTCCTTGGAAGGGATGTTAATGCAAATCGAGGGAATTTGTCATGATTTCGTTTCAATTTTTTTACAATAAGTACTACAAATGCTTACTATAAGCTTAAAACATACATATGATTATGAATGTTAATCAAAGAAGTGTCTGGATAAAAGGGATCAAACACTTTTCGTGATTAGTGCAATAAATAGATGAATGAAATTAATGAAAGGGGGGAAACAATTAGGTGAATCCGTTGACGAATGACAACGACTATCAAAAAGGCGAAATGTGTCATCTTTCTTTCCCTATTAGTGTATGGTTTTTCAGAGTTGAATATCCTGGAAATTTTTAATTAATACTACTCGTAGTATATTTGTTTCTGTCTCTACTTTGTCAAACGTCGTATTATTTTTGTCTAATAAATCAGACTTCCTTATGTTATAAAAAAAAAAAAAAACAGACTTCCTTGAAAATCTTTTATTTTACCATAAAAAATTAGTTAAAGTCTTGAAGGTTCTGAATTCAGATCGTTAAGAGGAATGCATTTCTTTGCAAACAGAGAAATATTTTATGAGAGTATGGAAGAAAATAAATGAAATAGATAGAATTGATCAGAAAATAATAAATAAAAAAAAGCTTGGCGGTTATTTATTTCTGTTCGTCATTCCCTTCTCTCACCGTTACCACCTATTTATTTTTCCTTCGTTTCGTGATTTTTTTTAATTTCGAATTTACTCGGAAAAAAAAAAATCCTCGAGATTCAAACCTTCGACAAGGAGAGAAGCTGTTTCAGAGCATCTCTCATTTCGCGTTTGTCATCTAATTTCGTTTCCTGCATTCTGAAGAAATTCTGCGAAATTTTTTGACATCTCAAGATCGCGAAAATTAGGTTAGTAGAATTTATCTCATGAAGCGGCGACGACGATCGTCGGAGGGAGATGGAAGTTAGATCGGAGAGTACTCAGGCGCGGAGCGATAAGCTTCCGCCTCCGGTAGTTCCGAAGCCTCGTGTACAAGTATGGTTCGTAAGAGTCTGCTCCAGCATTTTGGTTTGGACGTGTTTGGTTCAGCTTTTCGCCGCCGGCGAGCTTTGGCATACCCGGATCTTCACTGGTCTAACCAATCAGATTTCTAGATTTTCAGTCCCCGTCGAGCCTGTTCCATTGCCGCCTCCTCTTCCTCCCCCGAGTCAGTTTTTTCATTTGTTGATATCTCTGATATTTCTATATTTTGGGGATTAGGGTTGTATTTGCTTTCGTCTTCTTCGTTGGTGCTTGAGAGCTTAACGAGATTATTGATTTCTGCAGGAAATTATACAAGCAATGGTATTCTACTTGTATCCTGTAATGGCGGACTCAATCAAATGCGATCCGCGGTTAGTCAAATTGCGTTAATTGCTCTTTGGATCTTTTTCAGATTTAATGTTTTTTGAATCGTGACGCATCTTGTATCAGATTTGTGACATGGTGACTGTTGCTCGGCTATTAAACCTCACTCTCGTTGTTCCGGAGCTTGACAAAACATCGTTCTGGGCTGATCCAAGGTACTGTATCTTCGGTGTTTACAGGACATCTTCATGTCTGATTTGCCTAACCATTTTTTTTATTTCTAGCAATCTAAAAGCATCCTCGGTTTCGTTTGCAGTGGTTTTGAGGATATTTTTGATGTGAGACATTTCATTGATTCATTAAGAGATGAAGTTCGGATCCTGAGGAGGCTTCCAAAACGGTATAGCAGGAAGTATGGATATCAAATGTTCGAAATGCCTCCTGTGAGCTGGTCTGATGAAAACTATTACTTGAAGCAGGTATGTGCTGGCTCACAAATCTCAAGCTTTTGCAGTTTCTCCATTGCTTCTTCTTGTGTGTGTATGTTCTTGCTGATGGGTATACACATCCCTGTGATATCTGATTGTCAAATTTCTTGTTCAGGTGTTGCCCCTTTTCAGCAAACATAAAGTTGTACACTTCAATAGGACCGACACTCGCCTGGCAAATAATGGTCTTCCCCTCGCGCTCCAGTGGCTCAGGTGCCGGGTGAACTTCCAGGGACTAAAGTTCACTCCACAGCTTGAGGCTTTAGGAGCTAAGCTAGTCCGCATTCTTCAACAAAGAGGGCCGTTTGTGGCTTTGCATCTGCGATATGAGATGGACATGTTAGCTTTCTCTGGTTGCACTCATGGTTGCAGTGAGGAAGAAGCGGAAGAGCTTAAAAAGATGAGGTTTGCCTTCGAAAAACCTGTCCTGAACTGGCGCCTTGAGTGTATGTTTTCTTTTTGTTGTTAATGAATGGGTCCATTATGTGTTATGTAGGTACACATATCCCTGGTGGAGAGAGAAGGAGATAGTCTCAGAGGAGAGGAGGGCGCAAGGGCTGTGTCCCCTGACGCCAGAGGAGGTGGCATTGGTTCTAAAAGCATTGGGATTCGAGAAAAACACACAGATATACATTGCAGCTGGTGAGATTTATGGGAGCGAGCATAGGCTCTCCGTTCTAAGGGAAGCATTCCCGAGAATTGTGAGTCTACAAATCCGCAACTGCGTCTTCATTATATTTATGCACTTTTGCTTATCAGTTTTGCTCTCACATGTGGTCATAGGTAAAGAAGGAAATGCTATTGGAGTCGGCAGAGTTGCAACAGTTTCAGAACCATTCGTCTCAAATGGCTGCTCTTGATTTCATGGTATCTGTGGCCAGCAACACTTTTATTCCAACGTATGATGGAAACATGGCAAAAGTCGTGGAAGGTCATCGGAGGTAATAATAAAATTGAATCCATTCAATTCTTCATGACAAGCTAGCTACAAGGTAGTGCTAAGAAAACCATAGCTGCTCTAGATTATTAACTTGGTAAGTTGTGTTGAGTTTGCAGATACCTGGGGTTTAAGAAGACAATCCTGCTTGACCGTAAGAAGCTCGTGGAGCTACTTGACTTACACCACAACAAGACCCTCACATGGGATCAGTTCACAGTAGCGGTTAAGGCAGCCCATGAGAGACGAACAGGAGCACCTACACAACGAAGAGTAATCTCTGACAAACCTAAGGAGGAAGATTACTTTTACGCAAACCCTCAAGAATGTCTCTGTGAAGGTACAAATTGCCACGAGCTGTTTGGCCATAGGAATTCCAATTTAACACATTGAGAAGTCATGTGTTTTTAGCATATTAGCACTCATTGCTTCTGCAAGAGGACGGCAAAGCAAAACACTGGGAAAGGGAGCTGCATAGTTCCTTTCACTTGAGTTTCTCCATTTTTGTTTGTAACTTCTTTTTTATTTTTCAGTTTTGCTGCAAAGTTGCTGATCTTGATTTATTTGTTTTTACGTAAGTTAAGATGTAACTAAAAAGAAGATGATGTGTCCATTTCATAGAACTTCAAAAAGGCCGTTTTTGGCAATAGCCTAACATACACAGATATTGTTGCTCTCTCTCATTTCTTCCATCTCGAGCTCGATTAACTCTAACAAACAGGTAAAGTTGTTAAACTATAGGAGCACCGAGCACACCAGGCTCAAGCTCTCTAAAACTTAACTAAAAAATGTATGAGGCTTGAACAATTTTATTTTCTTTTGGTAATAAATGGAAATTTAAATTTAATAATCATATAATCAAAACCCTTGATGATAGCAAAATGAATTTGAAAACTGGATTTCATGTCCCCCATCATCATATTTTTTTTTTTTTTTTGGTAATCCCCCCAACATTATATTTGTATGAAGGTAAAAAAATGGGAAATGATAATAAGATGTACTTTTCTCTCTTCTCAGACAAAAAGAAAACATTTTTGTTTCTCTTTCTAATCCCCATAAACGATCGGTGTCCACGAACCCTCATGTAATTACGTCATCTGCCATTTTACCAAATGACGAATTTGTCCTTGGTGAGAATGAGAGCATCTTTTCCCTTTTTTCTCTCGTCTCTGTCGACGACAAGATTCGGTGATTGGGTCCTTTCAGATTCTAATAAATAGCATCAGAAATCAGCCGTACACACGCCGGTGAAAACGATTTGAATACAATAATCAGATCTATATTAAAATAGAATGTTTACTAACACTCAAATTTTATAACTAGTTTGTTATTTTTTTTCCTAATGATATGAACATTTTTTTTTAATTGCGGTACAATCAAATCCATTTTTTTTTTTTTTTTGTATTTGGGGATTTTAAAAGCTACGAATCCTACTATGGCAATTGTCTTTTGGGTGATTTAAGGCCCAAATTTTATATTTTGCAATGGGCTTATCATCAATCTTTCTTGATGCACAAAAAGACAGAGGAAAGAAACACACAATTATGTGGATATAGTTGTATGCTTAAAATTTACCCCCAATAAAAGGTTTGTATGATTAGAATTTTATCGAGAATCATATACCTACATCACTCTTCATTTCATTAGGATCGGAACCATCTAAGCCGAACTTCCTCCTTATGATTTCGGATGTTTTCACAAAATCCATTCTGATTGACTCACTTTTGATTTTTTGTTTTGCTCAAAATTTAGCCTATAATTCGTCGTTGCTCGGTATATATATATAAATAATATTTAAAGGATTAGCTATAGATTTTTCTGGAATCTACTTTTTTGAGGCTACAATACGGTAATTAAGTTTTAATTCATTGCTTTGTGTGTGGACAAGTGTGGTTTGTCTACGTTCTTGATGCTTTTCAAAATTTGATGTAAAACTTTTCGAAAGTGACTATCTTTATTTAACTGATAAATTATTTAACTAGCGTTTGATAAAATATTATAGACGTTAAAGATGAGAGGGGATTTTTATATAGTTATTTTTGTAAAAGGGAATGGAGGGGGCTAGTGGGAGACGAGTGGCAAATAATTACTTTTTCAATACCAATTTTATTTTGTTTTAATATTAAGTAAATCAAAATATTTCCTATTGATGATAATATGCATCCTGACTAACGGTAGATTAAAATATTTTTCCAATCGCCATATTTATGTAGAATCTTGATTTATTAATTATTAGTTGTTTATAAAATATATATATATATATATTCATATTCTTTTGCAGTTAACTAGAGTTTTGTGGTTTAGTAATGTCCATCTTAATTTATATATAAAATTAAAAGATAAATTTGATTCAACCAATGTTCTTAATTAGGTTTGATCTTGAAAGTTTCTCTAGTAATAAGAATTTTATTGTGACTAGAAAATTTAATCTGTTTAATAAAAAGAAATATTGAAGAAAAATGACAGTTGCATAGTTGCATGTGTATATGTATATTTATGGAATTCTTTTTCTTTCTTTGATTCTCAATGAAATCAATTTGGTGGGACACACCATCAGAACTATGATAGGACCCTTGACTAATACTCACTTAATAAATCTTAATTTTTTTCTGATGAGAGTGACATTTCCGAAAGTATACTTTGGACCACTTTTAAGGTCTATTCCCAACTTATCTTCAACTTATTAACTATTGATATGTATAAAAATCATATAATATATAACAGGCGTTTCGATCTATTATTGAACTCTTCGAGTTATTTTGATCAATTCTTTTTTACTCTAGTAAGAACTATATATATAAAGATGTTGTATCATTGTTTCGAAGTTCAAATCCATGTTTCTGCTATTTAAATTCATTTTTCGTTATTTTCAAATGTGCGTTTAAAATAGTTAACAAAAACTTAAGCAACAAAATTCCTAACAAGTTTTGTTTACTGATATTTTGTGGTAAAGATAAATAACGCATAAAGATATACTATATAATTTTTAATTGCAGTTAGTATTATTCTTATATATATATATATTTTTTTTTTAAAGGAACATGGTCTTAAATTCTCGGATGTTACCTATACAAATACGGAATTAACCATGTGGGTTTGTGACATAAGAGACAAAACAAAATGATGCCATGCCACACACACAACAGTTGAACTGTTGAAGAAGAGCGTAGGTTAGTATTAGTTACCAAAAACTATTTAAGCGAGATATATTTTTGAAAATTTAGCTTGAGTGAGAAAATAACAAATATAATAAGATATACATTTTCTTTATGGCTCTGTACCTCAACAAAAACATTTTTTATAGATATTAAAAATAAGTTCTTATTCCTTTATATAATCCCATCAGTATCCAAAATTCCAACCTCCCCATTTGAAAATTATTTTCTCATAATCAGCAGAAATCAACTTTGATCACCAATCCAAAAACTTTTAGGAGTCTAATAAACTTATAATTTCTCTGTATACAAACGAAAAATTGATCCCACAGTAGCCAACGAGATAGAGGCATATAGCCAGTCTACAGAAGAAAAATAAAAAGATTTTGTAGGCGGGACCCACGCTTTGTTTGCTGTCACTAGATTTATTATTTACAGCTTATTCGAATTGTTTTTTTTTCTTTTCTAAATATATTGACGCTAACAAGAAAAAATGTGTTAAACGAAGGATGCGTTAATTAATGGGCCAAGGATTTACGGAAATTTTATTTTCCTGACGACATGTTCGTCTTGGATTTTCAGTTTTTTTTTTTTCATTGTTTATTTATTCTTACTGCGTCTGATATTTTTAATTTTATTTTCAAAAGTCACTAGAACACTCAATCTAGACAATTTTGGTCTCAACCTTTTAAGAAAACTGGAGGAACTCTTTACCAAAATCTGTAATTTCATTTAAACAGTCTAATTGATTTACTCTTTACAGTAACGAACACGTTCCAAAGTTTAATTTGTAGCATACACAACTTTTATGTTGTAAGTTGTAACAAAACACCAAAAAATATCCGCAAATGAATAATCCTCGTTTAAACAATTTAACATTAGTTTTCATTTACGATGAGCATACATCAGCATAAGTTTGTTTTCTAGTAAATACTGTATAAGATTTGTAGATGCATGTCTTTTTAAAAGCATGGCAAATAAAGATGGAGAGGACCTAGAAGATACCCATTTCACATTTCATCATTTATTTTCTTCTACTGCACATGTAAGTTTAAATTAGGAATTAAATATATGTATAAGGATTAAACTAAAATTTTGAAAACATGTACTGTATAATTTATAAATGGAAAATATTTCCGCATTAAAGATTTTTTTTATTAGTCAAAATATTCATCCTGTTCTTTCTTTAAAATGTAGTATTAACTCTCTTTTTTTAATATGAAAAGCCGAAATTGATTGGTTATTATTATTACATTAAAGAAAAGAACCAAAAAATAAAATTAACGAAAAATCTAAAAAAAAAGGTGAAGAAAAAGCAGAGAATAAAAGGAAGAGAAGACCGGATGTTGACAAATAATATCATGTCACTGTTGATAGAAGGGTCGTTTGTTTATGTGATTTTGGGATCTTTCTTTTTCTCTCTATAAACAATCTTCTTTTATCGCTCACAAAAGAAGCAGAAGCAGAAGAGAAGAATAAAGGAGATTTCTTTTCATCTCCGGAAAATTTTTTGTTTGGTGAGAGAGAGAGAGAAGAGAGAGAAGAGTGGCCCAGTAGATCGAAGATGACGATCTAATTTTTTCCATTAATGGTGTTTACGCTATAACTATTATACCCATACTTTATTTTATTTTGGTTTCAATTCTCCCCAGAGTAGAGATTCGAAATTTTTCTTATTTTTCTTTTGATTCAGAGATTTTTCCTTTATTTTTTTCTTCTCTAATTTCACTTTGTTGAAACTTGTAAAATTCTCATTTTTGGTCTTCTGAAGAAAGTATCGAGGCGAGTTGGCGATAAGAGGATGTGGGTTTGAGGTAAAAACCCTCTTTTTTTTTCTTCTAAACTCTTATAATAGGTTTTTTTTTTTATTTGATGATGATTTGGGGATTTTCAGCTTTAATCTGCTTAATTTTCATCTAGGTTCACTAGATTAATGCATTTCCTCTGTCAATTTGGTACAATCTCGTCCTAATATTTAGCAGAATCTAACTTTAGATTTCGACTTGATTGTGATTTTTTCTTCGAGATCCTATTTTGACTCGTCTGCGTTAGAATTTGAAGACGACCTTTTAGTTCATCACCGAGTCAAAACCCTTTTGTGTGAAAGTCCTTGTTTCTTCTGGTATATGTTTGACTTTTGAGATAGTGTTAAAAGCTAAATCAGAAATGGGTTTATGGTGATGGAACCAAATTGAGCTCATGGAAGTTATAAAGTTTTTATTTTGCCGGAGGAAATGTGGTTAATGCTTGTTGCGTGCTTAGAATTTGGGGGGCAATTTCATTGTCTTTGAATCAGATTTCTGCTCAAGACTAAAAAGTTGGGGTTTTTTTTCGTGAGCAGGAATGGGAACAAAGGTGCACTGTGAAAGCTTATTACCTGGATATCATCACTCTATGAGAGATCTCAACAACGAATCTAACGGTTGTAGATGGCCATTGTTCTACGGTGACAATCAAACCTCGGCGAATGATCAATCCTACAATGGCTTCCCGTCCCAGACTACAACATTCGGGTATGACAAAGATGTGGTGAGAAGGACAATGCTCGAACACGAAGCTGTTTTCAAGACACAGGTTTGTTTAGTAGAGGCCTTTTTTAATCTTTTCATCTTTCTCTGTTCTTTGGCTAAGTCAGCTTTTGGTTGAACATACTTTTTGTGCTTTTTTGATCTTTAACCAGGTTTCGGAACTTCACCGGGTATACAGGATTCAAAAGGATATGATGGATGAACTGAAAAGGAAACAGTTTAATAAAGAATGGGGTCAAGCTGAGGCATCATTTTCATCTCAAGCTACTAATGATGATGTCCATAGATGGAAAGCCCCTGCTTTCCCTTCGGCGAACTCGGTTTACGACAGACCATCCATGTCGGTGGTTGAGGATAATGGCCATTCCCCCATGAAAGGAAGCAATTCTCAAGGGGTCGTCGGCTCATCATTTCCATGGCAAAATGGAGCTAGCTCCAAAAATGTTGAGACTTTGGAGGTTAGACCGACGAAGATCAGAAAAAAGATGATAGATCTTTGTCTTCCAGCTGATGAGTATATCGATGACTCCGAAGATGTTGTGGAGTTGAAAGATCACAGGGTTTGTGGCACATCGAGTCAGCTTCCTAATGGAAATATGAAGCTTGAACCTCGCGGAGATAGTTTGAGAGTTGGCTATGGGCTGAGTAGTAGAAGCAGCAATGGCTTGGCTGATCTGAACGAACCATTTAAGGCTCAAGAAACGAATGAGTTTGCTTATGGCCATTCCCGTGACTTGCGTAATGGCGAATTTCAAGGCCATATTCGTGACTACGGCAAGGCTCTGAACTCGGGCAGTGTAAGGGAGCATGTTCCTGTTATCTCTCTGCATCCAGATGAGAACTGTAAACCGAAAGTTTGGCCAAATCAGTCCTCCAGAATTGGTAAGATGATCCACTAAGTTGTAAATGGCAATTCGTTGATATTTCTTCCTTGTTTTATGCCTGTTTCTAATATTTCAAAGTTTCCAATGTGAAACCCTCCACTTGCAGATCATTACAGTGGCAGTGGCACACACAAGTCTGCTACTCCATTTCGTCAACCGGCCAAGCCATTGGATCCACCGTCTCAGCCTATGCAAGCTTTGATGAACAGTTCACAAAGAGTGATGGGTTTACCTAATTCTGGTCCTCCAAGCAAGGCAGTCTTGTGGAGAGAACGGACGTTTATTGACCTAGAAGCTGATACTGATACTACCAACACTAGTCACGAAGTCATCCATGAATCAAGTTTGCCTTCTCATCAACCACAACACTTATATCCATATAATCCTCAAGATTCTGCTGTCCCCTGGAACCATTTGCATTCTTCCTGGCAAAATACTAGCTTTGCCTTCCCTCAGAGAGTTGTGTCAGCGCAGAGATACCCGGTTCTAAACATGTCTGACACAGTGAGTGGTAGTAATGCACAGAAACAAGGGTGTCTCGGAGACAGATTACAGTTTGAAAGCAATTCTAGATATAACTCAGGGTGTGGTAATACCAGTAGGTCAAACCACAACATGTTTTACAATGAGTGTTCTTCTTCATCCAAATCGAAATTCTATGGGGCTGGCTATGTTTATCCTAACGGAGGAAGAAGTGATTACAGCCCAGCAAATCCATTCATGGATTCAAATGGCTCGGAGGTGAAGTTTGTGAGAGATTTGAACTTAAATGTGACACTTTCAAACACTTCTGTTGTTGAAGTCAGAAAAGATGAAGAACATCTGGCTGCTTTACCATGGCTTATTAAACCCAATCCTTCTTGTAACTCCGAGGTGGCTGATGGGAAATGGAATCTGAAGAGTGATGATGCTGTTCCGAGTTCTTCTTTGAAACCATTGGATATCAAAGATGTGGTAGGAAGCAAAGTTCAGAGTCGTATGTGGCTAGAGAGCTTAAAGTCTGCTTCTTGTTCAAATCAACCGGAGACTGAGAAGATCAGTGATATATCGAAAATTCCTGGATTTGCTTATAGAGATCAGTCCAATGCAGAGAGAGATAAAGTTAGGATGCTAGACATCAACGAACCGTGTGAACCTCTTTCGGATGAAGATCAGCAAACGGAGGAACTGACAGGGACAAAGGTTTCGGCTAGTAATAAGTGTCATATTGATTTGAACATGTCGCTTAGTGAAGACGAAGATGAAAACTGGTCTGTTCCTAGCAGTTCAAGACTGAATTCAAAGAAACCCATGATAGATTTAGAAACTGTTCCTGAGTCTGATGTTGAAGAAGATGATGATGTCTACGGAGAAAAACCGTCAGAAGAGACCCCAGCCGAGGAAAAAACTGTGGAGAAACCGCCCGAGTTTGAAAATATAGCAGCAGAGACAATAGTTGCCATTTCTTCAGCTTGCTTAGATAGAGAGCTTGAAGTTGTTGCTTCATCAGAAGCTCCAGAAACCATCATCCTTCACTGGTTTGCAGAAACAGTAAATACTCACAGGGAGAATCTGGACCAAAAGCTCGCTTCTTTCTCGAGGAATCAAGCGCGTTCAATCGAAGAGATTGATTACTTCGAGGCAATGACCCTGCAACTATCTGAGATCACAGAAGGTGAGTACATGCCTAAGCCATTAGTCCCTGAAGACCTCAAATTGGAGGAGACCTCAGGAACCCCGATGGTCACGAGCCAAAGACCAAGAAGAGGAAACGCGAGAAAAGGAAAACAGAGACGGGACTTTCAAAGAGACATCCTGCCTGGACTTTTGTCCCTTTCGAAACACGAAGTAACAGAGGACATTCATATGTTTGATGGGTTCATGAGAGCAACGGGAAGCTCCTGGACTCCAACCGGTTTAACAAGGAAGAAAACGGGTACAAGAGGAAGACCAAGACGGGTCATAACAATCACTGAACCGGCCTATTACCCTGTTCCTGCTCCTGCTCCTGCTCCTTGTCCCTCGGTTCAACAACATGTGAGCAATCAAAGCAACAATGGTGAGGTTGAAATGGGTTTTGTTGAAGACAGGAGCTTTGCAGGTTGGGGGAAAATGACAAGAAGGCCGAGAAGACAGCGATGTCCTTCAACTGTAACTACAAGTAACCAACGTTCATCAGCAGACGCGCCTTTCTCGTGATAAATTGGGAATAATTGTATTTGTTACTATAAATATCATTTCCGATTCTTTTGAAAAGGTTGTCGTATAGAGAGGGAGATATTAATATCAGACTGTTTGTGATAGAGACAATTTCATCGAGGAATTTTTTTTTATTTTCGCTTGGTGATATACATGAAGAATATTTTATTCATATAAAGTGACTTTCTTCTTCTTTTTCCTACTACTAGTGTTCGATTCCAATATCAGATCGAGTTCCAAAATGGTTTACACATACCATTTCGGTTCGATGCACGTAAATAATGTGTGGGCCTATTTTAGTAACTTGCAAATATATGGCCCAACGATGAACGATAATCGTAGCGTAATGTTCATGGGAGTTATGATTCTCGTCAACACGGGTCCCACATGAATACTGCAAACTGATAAGCTTTAAACCATCTCATGTCGCAGACACGTGGTCACGCTTGGACCGTCCGATCAAAAGGAGTCATTTTTGATATTTGAAAACCTAAAATGTTCCACAAGCTGGGTTTGATTGGAGATCATGGATAGAGACTGGTTGGATTTGTATTGTTGGACTGTTAATGGGAGTAGTCTGTGTAGGGTTGAGAGAGATTCTGTGTTTTGGGGAGAGATGAAACTAACGCTTGTTGATTTTTGGGAGATACAAGTTTTATAATAGCTCTGTTGTGACAACATATCCTTTGGTGGAACTGTTAAGAGTTTGCGCCTGAATCTAGACATGAACGGTGTGATCAATTTTTTGCGTGGGACTCAGATAATTATGGTTTATGGATAACTCTAAGCGCTTGTTTTATGAAATTAATGGACATATTGTAGATTGAATTGCAAAGTCATTGCCATTCATGTATCTAAATCTAATCTCTCTTCCTTAAAAGTCTATTTCTTGAAATTGAATGTTTTCATAACTTTGACACAATTTAAAAAAAAAACGAGTCGCAGTACCAAATGTAACTACTCTCTCTAGTAACTGAAGATTTGAAGTTACCAATTTAATAAAAATTTGACACAACAACGATAGATTCATGATATCCAAAAGTTATTACACAAAAGGAGATACGGCCATACTAAACGATGCAACATAATTACTAAGTAACGTACTTAGTTATTTTAATTTTATCATCACACGATAAAGCTACAAATTAAAGATCAAATCACTTCATGAAACCTTGAGCCATCTTTGCATAACCTCCCAACCCACCGCCAGACTCTTCATCGGTTTTCTTAACCGCCGCCGCCGGTTCACCTGGACTCGCCGCCGCCGGTTCACCTGGACTCGCCGCTGCCGGAGCAGGAGTCCCGGCGCCGGTGGAGTGTGAAGACTCGTAGTCGTTGAGATACTTCTCGGCCTTGTCGAGGTACTGACCAGCGCCGCTCTTTTCATCGAGCTTAGCGTATTTCTCGGCGGCGTCTAAGATATCAGCGGAGGCTCCGGCGACTTTACCCTTGTCGAGTTTGTCCGATTCGTTACGAGCTGCGGCTTGAGCAGCTTCGGCTACAACCTTGGCACTAGCCATGAGCTCGGCGTTGGAAGCTGGTCTGTTTGCTGTCTCGGTTCCTTCGACTGGCTTGTTGTGGTCCGGCTCCTCCGGTTTCGAGTCGGAGAATTTCTTTACCTGATCAGAGAGGAAGTTCATCTTTTAGTTTGTTTTTTAGCTGAATATAATTTCTGTGTTGGATGTAAAGAGCTAAGAGACTGGATATGTGTATATATAGGCAGAAAATGGATATTTATTCACTAAAAGGATATTGTTTTTTTTATTTTTAACAACAAAATACAATACTGTAGACGTAACTCTTATAAAAGAGCCCAAAAACTCTTATCACTTTAGTTTATAGATCGTTAATATATACTCCTATTTCTTCTTAATAAATTGTTGTGTATGTTACAAAAGTATATTTTTGTATTTGTTACGTTGATGGAGATTACCTAAAAGTTGATGTCGTTGTTTGTCGTGGCGAAAATACATTTAGGGATCAGTCATTATAATAGTATTTGTGACGAATGTGATGTTCTCTTGTCGATCACACGTAATATTTGATATTTATCTTGTGGTGTTCAGTGATTTGTCTTCATACTCGAATCCGAGATATCACATAAACTTCTACGAAATTATTGTGTTTCAGTAAAGGCTGTCGTGTTGGCGGTGGAATAAAGGCTATGATCACATTATTTTGTCGGCAGAGTAAGTAAATTACAAGCTTTTTGGAAGAAAAATATCTCAGCTTGATTCGGTTCTCCTACACAATTCGTTGAGCCCATAATAAGTGACACTAGCGACCCAATATTTACATTATCTTCTTTAAAGCCCGTTAGCTTCACTAGGGACATATATGATGCATTTGAGAAGAAAGTGTTTCATCCAGGTTTGTTAAAGCCCGTTAGCTTCACTAGTGACAATGGAATCTTATATATAAACCGGTTTTGAGAATGATATGTTCAATTCAGATTACATGATGCACAAATGTCTTTTGATATCCTTTCCCTCTCACACATACACACGCACCATACACAGCTACGAATATCTGAGATCTTCTGTTTTAGTGTCAGAAACAGAGACATGCTTTTCCAGGGAGTTTACCGGTCCTACGGACAATTCCGGCTTTCTCCTTCACCTTCAACTCTTCGTTCTGCCTTTGTTTCTCCGCCTGAGCTCTTGCTCCGGCAGCAATATGCTCGATGTATTCCGTGTCATCCCTAAATCTCTGCAAACCTCTCTTCCTCCTCTGTTCTAGTTCGCTCTGCTGTTCATGTACCAACCGGTTAGAGGAATAAAAAAATCTCAAATTATCATTCAATTGATATGACATGAGATTAGATTAGAACAAATTCAAATCATATAATCAAAACCTCAGATTTGTCCAGCTTCCTTCGAGCTTTGTCCCTCTTCTTCGCTTCCCACAAATCGATCTTTCTGTTTAACTTCTCGTACCTGCTTGTGTAATACATATGTTAGTGTAATAACAACAACACACATACATAAGTTCCTTTTGTGTGTGTGTGTGTGTGTCGAGGCTTACCTTGCTTTGATCTTAGCTAGTTCAGCTTTTTCCCAAGCATCAGCTGTAGAATCATCTTTTCGACTAGCATGACCAGAACTCTGCCTTGTGATCTCCCTAGGTGGAAGCCGTAGAGGCGGAGGTGATGGAGGAGGAGGAGGAGGCGGTGGTGGTGGAGCACGACGTTCTGATCGTGTCCTGACCGGTGGTTGAATCCGAATCGGAGCTGTCGGTTCAGAAATTATTGGTTTTCTTTGTCTTTCATGTCTCTCCCCTGAGTCTTCACTCTCTTTGGTGTGACCACCTCTCAAGTTCATGGAAAACGTCGGAGTCTTTTTGACCGACGGCGACTTTCTCACTGGAGACTTCAGCGTTGGAAGTTTGTTATCATTTAGCTCTGGTTCAAAAAATGAAAGTTGTCCTGTATCAACGCAAACAACAAAATGTAAATTGATTTCTAACATCCATTAAACAATTTTAGCTGAACAACAAAAACCAATCATTGTGTTATTCTGTAACGTCACCTGAGAATCTTCTTGATAAGCTTCTCGGTTCCTCTAAAGGAAACTCATCTTCTTTTCTGCTCTTGCTCCTTGACAAAGACGCTCCATGTTCAAGGCCATTCTGTTTTGTTTAAAATTTCAAACACATATCAAACTCATCACGAGTAGCTTCTTTATCTAATTAGCTGTAACAGATATATTCTTTTATAGAACCCTTACATGATAACTCTCTAGCCAAGTTTCTTCAAAAGTGGTTATGGCATAAGCAGTGGCTGCAACTGCAGCTGCGTGGTCCATGTCGCTGATCGGGTCATAGCTTTGGTCGCTCATTTGCCTCGAGAACTGCTTCTGTAACCAGTTTGAGGGCTTCTTCTTATCTACCAACAGTGAACACACAAATGTGATAAGTTCCTAAGGTGAAATTAATCAAGTATCAAAGATTGATATGGGCTATCAAGAGAAACAGAGCAGAATCTTGTGGCCACCTTCTTTGAATGAAACAGACTTCCTTGCTGGCACTTTCTTCTCTCTAGTGGAGCTACCAACCTCACCAGTTTTTCCCTGGGCAGTTGGATGCTTCCTCCTGAAACAGAGTATCAACTTCTCACATCAATATATATGGTTGAATAGAAAAGATGATTCATGAGATTGACTTGATTTACCTTGTTTGCTTGATCAAGCTATCCATTTCAAACTAAAATATGGTACTTGAGAGGGTTGGTTGGTTGCGTTTGAGGGTTTTGGTTTTTGAAGGGTTTTTGAGATTATTGCTTTGCATGCAAGTTTCAGATTTGGATCGTAAAGGTGTGCAGGGTAAGTAAAGAACACTTTTTTCTTTCTTTCCTCTCTTTGGCTTTTTGGTTCTTTGCTTTCTCAAAAGGACAGTGAACGGAACAAAAACAGATTCCTTTCTATTTTTTTTTTTTTTCCATATATTGATAACGAATCATTTACATGCAGGAAACACATCAAGTACAATCTCGCTTTGACAAAGAAAATGAATCTTAAAAACCAGAAATCACAGTGAGATTCCTATCTGTGTGTCATAAAGAGAAATTGTAGTATGCATAACTAAACGATGAAGTCTGTGTCAGAAAGTTCGAGGACTTTATGTGCACCAATCGCCTTCACGTCTGTTTTGAACGCGTTCCCTTCTATGTACCTGCAACATACATCAACCAATATTCAAATCACAACTCGGATGATTTATATATTTACCTTTACAAAGTGCCCTTAGAGAGGTTATGAATGGAACCTACATATCCTTTAGGATCGGGTGCTTGTAAAAAGCATCAGGGATTCCTCCAGTGAATTGATTATGGTCCAAGTGCCTGAAGTTATATCGAAACATGGCTCTAAGAATGCAAGACAGCACACGGGACTTAGGAATTTAGAATAGGAGGCTTACAAGTAAGTTAGTCTTGGTAAATTGGCAAGTGCAGAGGGTATTGTTCCAGTCATATTGTTGTAAGATAAGTACCTATAGACTTAAAAAGATAAGATAGGGAGAAACGAGATATAACTTGTAAGTGGTGATTCATAAATCAAAACTTGTACTCACAAGATCTCTAAGTTTGTTAGATTTGCTAGCTTGTTTGGGAGTCCTCCAGTGAAGTAATTATTGTTTAGAAACCTACAGCCAAGGTTGAATCGTAGCGTGTGTTAACATAAGGAAAAAAATTACTTCTGATGGCTAACTTTCAAACTCACTTACAGGTTTCTAAGAGCTGGAAAGCATCCTTCTATGCGTATAAGATCTTTTATATTCCCCACTAAGTGATTGCTGCCAAAATCCCTATAGACAATGCGGATCATGACAAAGATGGTAAGTATATCTATAATATGTTGGTTGATCTACAGAAGAAGAGCATTGAATGTCAAAGATTACATGTGGCGAAGCTTTTGTAATTTTCCTAGCTCTGCTGGAATACGCCCAGTGAAATGGTTCTCTTGAAAATGTAGGTACTGGAGCTCCTTGAGATTTGCAAGTTCTTTGGGGATTTCTCCTTTGAAATTGTTAAAGCTCAGGTACCTGCAATAGTGTGATCATGTTACAAAAGCTCAAAGAAACCCCTTCACAAAATGTTCATCTCTCTCTGACATGATCTAGAATTACTTACAGAAAAGTTAGACTCTTCAGTCCACCAATTTCAGGGGGCAGGGCATGTTGAAGCTTGTTCCACCTCAAATTTCTGCTTGCAGTATACAACGGAAAACAAAACAAGATCAACACAAATCAAGCAGCCACGCTGAATTTTTCAACCAATAAATATATGTTGAGATAATCGTGGAACTAATAAGAGGATTGTGAAGAAACATTACAGTGACTTAAGGTGCTTAAGCCTCCCAATTTGTGGAGGAATAGGGCCAGTCAATTTGTTGTTGTGCAGATCCCTGCCAAATTCATAAATTCAATTCCTTTAGACAATCATACCACTGAGACAGACATTTGGTAATCAAGACGAATCTGGTACCGGATGTGTTCATTGGGAATAGACTCATGATCAATGGCTCTCCTGACTTAGAAACTCTAACTTTCGAAATGCCAAATTTACAAATCCAATTCCTTGTATTTTGATACACATGAGGAAGCATTTGGAAAGTGATAGTTTCCAAGACAGGACAGCTACTGATCATGACTCATGAGTCTAATCCCAACTTAGAGAACCCAAACTTATACTCAGAAATACTCTGCCACCAAAGATTACAGAGTCCTGTGAAACTTACAGAACAGTGAGATCTAAGAGTCTCGTTACAGCCGTTGGGAAAGTCCCCACTATCGACATTGCAAACACTTCTCTGCAAACATCTCAACCACATTTGAGTGAGAAACAACAAAAAAAAAAAAAAATTCAGACCTTACAAAATTTCAGAGCTTGTGAGTCGAAAGATTACAGCTTGGTGACGACACGGTATTTGCCGACGGTGGAGCAAGTAACACCGGACCAAGGAGGCAAATGTCCATCGCCGCAAGGATCATCTCCGACCCAAGAGTACACCACTCTCCATCCCACCAAACCTTTTATCTCATTCAACGCTTTCACTGCCAAAGAGAGAAGAAACAAATAAGTAATCACCCAAATCCCTCACCGTATCAGAAAACCACATCCGGCGAAATATCACAATTTTGGAACCAATCAGATCAGAGATTAACGGGGGAATTTAGAAATCGGAAACACTTACCGTCTCGCTGTAGCGTTTTGGCGAGGGAGACATTGATTAGCAGCAAAAGAGCGTAAATCCGAAAAATCAGAGACGAGCTCAAACTAAAATGCGCCATCGATTATGCTGCAGAAGATCTGTAGAGTCTCCGGATCATAAACTCTTCGTGGGTTAAGAAGAAGAGAAGATTCGATTTTATAAACTCGGTTAGTGAAATGGTGTGGGAGAAAGAAGAATTGTTTATAGTCGCCATGGAAAGCAAGCTCAGTGGAAACAAAGCGAACCCGGCATGATCGATCAAAACGGTTGAAAATCCACAATAATTTTTTCACTTATAAATTGATTTCCTTAAATAAGCTTAATAAGGCCCATATTGTTGGGCTAAGATAGGTTCGAGATGCCCATATCCAAGGAAGGTGACACGTTATAAATCACAATTGGTTTTAAAATAGCATCTTTATATCAATAAATCCAATCCAACCAATCATAGCGAACCATAAAACGTCGACGTATTAAACTACTGTTTATATTCTTGCTTCGCCGGTGTTCCGGACACAATCATTTCCTTTTCACCGTCGCATTTATCGCCATGATCGGCAATTACTCTTTCTTCCTCCTCCTCTTCGTCTCTGTCTTTATTTCCTTGGCTAATGCGAAGGAGACCATTTCCATTTCCCCTAAAACTCTGAATCGATCTGGCGATTCCGTCGTCATTCAATGGTCCGACGTCGAGTCTCCGTCCGATCTCGATTGGCTAGGCATCTACTCGCCGCCGGATTCTCCTCATGATCACTTTATCGGTTACAAATTCCTTAATGTTTCCCCTACGTGGAAATCTGGTTTCGGTTCGATTACCCTTCCTCTCACCAATCTCCGATCGAACTATTCATTTCGGATCTTCCGTTGGACCCAATCCGAGATCGATCCGAAACACAAGGATCACGACCAGAACCCTTTACCAGGAACCAAACATCTTCTAGCTGAATCGGAGCAGCTGACATTCGGATCCGCCGTCGGCATGCCGGAGCAGATCCATTTGGCGTACGCGGAAAAGGTCAACAGGATGCGGGTTATGTTTGTAGCTGGGGATGAAGAAGAACGCTTCGTGAGATACGGAGAGGCGAAGGAGATGTTAGCAAACTCCGCGGCGGCGCGTGGGATCAGGTACGAGAGAGAGCACATGTGCAATTCTCCGGCTAATTCCACCATCGGGTGGAGGGATCCTGGTTGGATTTTCAATACCGCCATGAAGAATTTGAATAATGGCGTTAGGTACTACTATCAGGTAAACAAATCCGAACCTAGGATTCTCTTAAAAAACCAGTTTTGTTATATGGACTCTGAAGCTTATTCATGAAGCGAATCCTCTGGATAAAAAGAATATGTCAAAGGTCATGTCTTTTGATGACAGGATTGATAGATCATACTGTATGTTTTGATTGCTTGAATCAAATTTGTGATTTCCTGCTGTTATTGATCTTGTGTGGCATGTGAATCAGGTGGGAAGTGATTCAAAGGGATGGAGTGAGATCCATAGCTTTATTGCTCGAGATAAGTTCGGAGAAGACACCGTAGCTTTCATGTTTGGAGATATGGGTTGCGCAACGCCTTACACGACGTTTATCCGCACACAAGATGAGAGTATATCCACCGTGAAGTGGATCCTCCGTGACATTGAAGCGCTCGGTGACAAGCCAGCTCTTGTCTCTCACATTGGAGATATAAGTTACGCTCGTGGTTACTCGTGGGTGTGGGATGAGTTCTTTGCTCAGATCGAGCCCATCGCCTCGAAAGTTCCTTACCATGTCTGCATCGGAAACCATGAGTATGATTTTCCTACTCAGCCGTGGAAACCCGATTGGGCAGCTTCTACTTATGGAAACGACGGTGGTGGCGAGTGTGGTGTGCCGTATAGTATTAGGTTCGACATGCCTGGAAACTCATCAGAACCCACGGGAATGAAAGCTCCTGCGACTAGGAATCTCTATTATTCTTACGATATGGGATCGGTACATTTCGTTTACATCTCCACAGAGACGAATTTCCTTCAAGGAGGCAGTCAATACGAGTTCATAAAGCGGGATCTTGAGTCTGTAGACAGGAAGAAAACGCCGTTTGTTGTTGTGCAAGGACACAGACCGATGTACACAACGAGCAACGAGGTTAGAGATACTACGATTAGACAGAAGATGGTGGAGCATTTGGAACCGCTGTTCGTGAAGAACAACGTCACGCTTGCTCTATGGGGTCATGTTCATAGATACGAAAGGTTTTGTCCGATAAGCAACAACACTTGTGGCAAAACGTGGCAAGGAAACCCGGTTCATCTTGTGATCGGTATGGCTGGTCAAGATTGGCAACCGATTTGGCAGCCGAGACTGAACCATCCAGATCTTCCCATATTCCCTCAGCCTGAACAGTCAATGTACCGTACGGGTGAGTTTGGATACACTCGTCTAGTTGCAAACAAGGAGAAGCTCACTGTTTCGTTTGTGGGTAACCACGACGGAGAAGTTCATGATACCGTTGAGATGTTAGCATCTGGGGAAGTAATCAGTGGGATCAAGGAGACTACTAAAACGCCAAATCTTAAAACCGTTCCTGCTTCGGCTACACTTGTGGGAAACTCCGAGTCGAATGTGTCGTGGTATGTCAAAGGAGCAAGCTTGATGGTTATGGGCGTGCTGTTAGGGTTCATTGGCGGATATTTTACCCGAGGAAAGAAAGGATCTGCCTCTGCTAACCGTTGGATCCCAGTCAAGAACGAGGAGACGTAATATTAAGTGAATCTAATTAGGGTCACGATTTGTATAGTATCCGTTTTCCCCACGGTAAGAAACCATGTTTCTACAGTTGGGAAGAAAACATGAGTTTTTGTATACTAAAATAATATTGATTTTGTACTGTATCAGTTTATGTATATGTATAAACACAAGAATCTTCTTCATCGGATCATTGAACTGCTGATTAATAAGTATGTCCAATACAGGTTTATGTTACTGTTTTTAGCAAAGATCATCTTAAACTTCGGGTTTTTAAGATATGAAAAGATAACCTCATTGTAGCCAGAATGAGATTTGATTGGCCTGGTTTGTTTTAGATTAGATCGGGTTGAATTAGGACTAAATACACTTATTGAATTGCTGAAAAATATTTGCTTTCGCGGGGATATTGAATCAAATGACTTAAAATTTGACAAATATATACAGCAAAGAATGAACAAGGAAGAAAATTTGAATTGTACGAAGAACATAAAGAGAGGAAATACGTATAGGAATAGTAGTAATTTTTGCATGGAAGGTGTTGTTTATTTGGAAAGCAAGTGACGTGCCCGTTGATTAGCTCCTTTAACACGAGAGTTAAGCTCATCAACATCGTCGCCGAGATGATCAAGAGCCTTGTTTTGCCTGCAATAATAGTAATAAGTATTCTACAAACATACGGATAAAAATATGTAAGAAAATAAATATGTAATTGAGTTATCTGACTTGTTGAGCTCAGATCCCATATCAACGGCCATGCTCTTAAGATCACCCAAAATGTCGCTTAAATCTGAAAGTCCATCGTCTTGCTTTGCCTTCTCTTGCTGCAAATAACCACATACCATATTTTTTTTCAAATTAACTGTCGTTAATTAAGCAAAATTAGAATTATGAAGAAGAAGACAAACCTCGACTTTCTGCAACGCGTTTGATGGTTGGTCTAATGGTGGCGGTTGGCTGCTCGATCTTCCTTTCCCTCCCAAACCGAGTTTATCCCGCTCTTCCTTGTTATTTCCGCTCTTCTTCGACGGTTTATCTAAACATTCCACAAAAAACATGATCAACACAAACATGCACTTTATCCAATTAATAACCAAGAATCAGTTTCAGTAGCGTCTAGTCTCTACGGTTTCAATCAAAAGGGTTAGAAAACCTGGTGTGATCATAGGTCCTGCGATATCTTTAGTCTTCTTCGGCTTCCATGGCTTAGAGAACATTCCTCCTAAGTTGTTCAAAAGCTTCTCTCCCTGATATCAAAACAAAATCACCTTTTTTAACCCATAAAAACAGAACAGATCATTTCACATTCGAAAAAGAGTATGAAGATAAAAACGGCTTTACCCGACTGAGATCTTTATCCATTTCAACAGCCATAACATGAGTCCTGTTGATCTGTTCACCTTGCGTGTGCAACATTTCGAGCGTCCTTGTGGCATCAGATCTTATATCTTCAGCGATCTTAAGACAGTTGTTCACGCCTTTGGTCGTTTCTTCGGCTTTATAAACCGCATAGTTCTCTAATTCTTCTGTCGTTTGGCTCTGCAGACCACCAGAATCGCGGAAGCCGTTCTTGTATTTGTCTTCTTCGTCGAAATCTGGTGTTATCAGGATTGGTTCTGAAGAAGTTCTTCTTCCTACATTGATTGTTCCTCCTTTGTTTGCTGATTCGTTGGGAACCTTGTTGTTCCCCGGAGATTTGAAAAATCCAAACATCTATTGACAACGAGACAAGATTATTGATCAAACTTTTCAACTTAAACTTATTGTGAGATTGGCATTGGGGATTTTACCTTGTGAAATATCTGAGAGAGAGAAAAGATTCCGATTAAGAAAAATCCATAGAAAGGAAAAGGAAAAGGAAAAGGGTTATCCAAATATAGAAACCCGTGACAAAGATCTAAAACGGATCAAAAGAATCGTTTAGATTCTCTCTCTGTTTGTGCACCGTTTAAACGATCTAGAGATGAAGGGAGACCCGTCGGAGAAGGAGAAGTAATCAGCCGCCACGTCACGTCCTCTGTTTGTTCCTACTTGCAGATCGTTAAGAGTCTCTGTTCTGTAGTAGACTAAACACTCTGTTTTCAAGGCAGTCTCAAGCAAAGATCATAGGGGACATAAATTGATTACAGATGAAAAAGTTAGTTTATTAAACATTTTTGAAGATTTTTTCTTCTTCTTACAAGAAAATCTAATTCTGATTTACAAAAGGCAATAAATAACCTTAAGTACCAAAAAACAAAAAGCTTCCAGGGCTTCGACTATACAGAGAACTCCCTGAAAACTTCCAACTTGCATTTTTCTTAAATAATGCATTTACATACACAAGATTCAGAGCTAGAGCAGAGCAACAATGGAGACTGGAGACCGTTCTTCATTTACTTTCCCCTAGAGAAATCATCCCATGGGTCTTGGCCGAAGATCTCGTCGATGATGTTTGAAGTTGGAAGAAGATCAAAGTTGCTGCTCCAATGATCCGGCAGTATTGAATCACAAGGATCGAATGAATACGAATGATCCACAAGATCATTGCAGTGGCGCCAGTAGTTCCCAACGTCGGATTCTTCTCTGTTTCTAACTGGACATCGAGAGTACATCACATTGGACTGGAAGTCATAAGACATGCAAGAATCTTCTTCAGCATTCACCTCTTCTTCTTCTTCTTCTTCGTCTCTTGAGAGTCCTTTTCCAGTTTTCTCATCCGGAGTTTCAGCACCATCAAAGGTGTTGTCATACTCTACTTGCCACTCGTCGTCGTCACTATCAACGTCTAGGCTTTTAGACCGGTTCTGGACAGCTCGTCTTCGGAGGATGAAGACATTGAAGTAATAGCTCACAATCTCCTTCATGGTCCGTGAAGGGAACGCAGACTTCAGGTGCTTCCAGAAATCTCGGTCCAGAGAAACCGGATTGGAGTAAACAATCTCGTGGAATTGATCTTCCTCGTCTTCAGTTAGCTTACCAGCGACTTCCTCCCCCATTTCACCGAGACCTATGTTCACGCATCTTTCATACCCAAGAGCATCAAACAACTCCTCTCTGTTTTCCATGATATGCTGCTGCACACATCTGATGGATCCTTTATCAAGGCAAATGCATTCGTTTCTTCCTTCACCGGTTTTGCAAACCTCGGTTTCACTGTCAGGCATCGGAATCACGCACTTCCCCATCGCTTGTTCTTCATCGTGATCAACAGCGTCATCCCTGACTTCTTCCTTGACATATTCAGGAATAACAGCCTGGTACTCCGACCCGATTGGAACTGGTCTCCTAGGAGACATCTGACACCACTCAACATCATCCGCTGGGCAAACTGGTCTCCAGGGGGAATCTGACTCAGGAGATTCATGAGAAAGCGTGGACTGAGTCGTCGCGCCAGAGAGAGCATCCTCCTCAAAACCGGATGTGATCCAAGAGAAAGGTGCGTTGCTCTCAAAGCCCTTCTCAACATAGTCCCCACATTTAAACCCGTAGAGATCACTGGGAATGGGATCATCTCCTGTTTAGTAAACCACAACGCAAGACAAACAACAATTCAGCAAGATGCTTGGAGTTTTATCATGTTAACCCCTCTGCGAGATGTATATTATTATTACCTATGACAACATTCGACTTCTCCAGTGAGAAACGATACGGAACAACTCCTTCATCGAGTTTGGCCAGCTTATTGCAATAGCTAATCTGTGTTTCTTGCTTCACGTTGTGCTCTTGCACATCCGCAGCGTCAAAAGTGCGCTTGAAACCCATCTTTTTTAACCTGTAAATTCAAAACCAAAACCATTTAGTAACTTGGCGTGAAGGTTATCTATGTCAACTGCTTTTTAATTAACATCCACAGACCCACACTTGCAAGCGACACACAAACCATAAGGCTCTAAGACCGCTGTTAAGGTAAGTATTGAGGTGGATTTAATTATAACTATAAGGAAAAAATATTTACCCCCAATTTAATATGAGTAAATTAAAAAATCCCCAAATTTGAAGGAAACCCTAACCCTAGATTTCAATTGACGGATTAATTCACCAAATCACGAAACAAAAATCAAAGAATCGGTTAATTATTGGGGGAATAGACAAAGGCCCTCGATTAATTGACAGATCTGACAAACCCTAGAACATCAAAGTCAACGAGATCCCAAATCGGATTAAAAAAATTGGGGGAAACTAGAAATTAAGAACGAATCCGATAAGAACATCAAAGGAATTCAACATCTAAACAAAAGATTTGATCAGATCTGTAGCTTAAAGATCTAGATCTAGAAATTCGATGACTCAAGCCCACAACGAATAGATGATATCAAAACAGGTATCAATTGAAAGATGAGATCAAGAGGAACAAGAAAATTACAATAGATTTGAAGATCGATTTGGGAGATGGAAGGGATCTGAACACGAATTGAAGAAAAAATTGTAGGGGAAAAAAAAAATTGGGGGAATTTTGAAAGCGGCTAGGGTTGAAAATTCGTGCTTTTCGATTAGGGGAAGACCCGATTATGAAACCCGGATTAAATTCGGATACCGAGACAACAACGAATGAGCTGTACCTTATTAAAATCTTTGAATGATGCGAAATTACAAAAGTATCCTCGCCGTTTACCAGCACGTGCTTAGCAACTTGCGTTGGGATATCCGCGTATCTATTTTCTAAACCGAATCGAAATAATTTGCGTCGACATAAATTGGTTATACATATGGACAAACCGGACCAAGCGAATTGGACCGGTTAATAATCTAATTTATCATAAGCCCTAAATTCCCAAATCAGATTCCCAGGCGACCATTCTTCAACCTGTCGACAACACTCCCTACTTTTGCTTCTCGATATCGCAATTTCGCCGAGGAGATTCCTTCTCTGTTTCTCTTTTGATTCCGGAGCTCTACTGTTCTTCGTAGCATTCAGATATCAGCCCTCGCTGAATCTGCTCGTGATCTGAGTAGGTATAGCTCATCCCTTTGGATTCATGGAAATCCTATTTTCGTGGATAATCTTTGTTTGCTTGATTTTTTATGATTGATCCTTGATGTTACTTAGCTGCTGAAAGCTGGATGCTTTAAACTTGTTCTGGCGATTGATATGATAGTGTTAGTAGTATTTCTGGAATTTTAGTTTGATAATTGAATCTGAGTCTTTGCGTATCCTTATTATTATGTGTTGATGTTCTTATTGCTGTTTGGATGATTGTTATTGATAATCTATATGGATTCCATTTTTGTAGGCTCTGTGTTTCCTTCAACAAGTTTTGTGCGGCGATAAAACAAAAAAAATGGCGTTAGTTGTGATATGTGGGCAACCGTGCAGTGGGAAATCAATAGCTGCTGCAACTTTAGCCGAAACACTGAAAGAATCTGAGACGAAACAGAGTGTCAGAATCATCGACGAGGCTTCTTTCCATCTAGACCGTAACCAAAACTATGCCAACATGCCTGCAGAGAAGAACCTGAGAGGGAAGCTCAGGTCAGATGTTGATAGATCAGTCTCGAGAGGCGACATTGTGATTGTAGATTCCTTGAACAGCATCAAAGGTTACAGATACGAACTGTGGTGTATCGCTCGTGCCGCCGGGATTAGGTACTGTGTTGTCTACTGCGACGTGGATGAAGCTCATTGCAGGCAGTGGAACAAGGAACGCAGTGATAGATGCGAGGCTTCATACGACGATGGTATATTCGAAGATCTGGTGAGAAGGTTCGAGAAACCCGAGAGAAGAAACCGATGGGACTCGCCTCTCTTTGAGCTATTCCCATCTCGAGAAGGGATAAACAAATCGTCCCCTGTGATCTCAGAGGCTGTGACTTATCTAACCAAGACTGTTGATTCCAAAACGCAAGACGTGAGAATTCTCCAGCCGAGTATCGCGACTCAGTCCGCTAGATTCTCGGAAGCGAACTCTCTTTACGAGCTGGACAGAGCGACGCAAGAAATCATCAACGCGATCGTGGAACAACAAGCGCTTGGTGGGGCTATATGCAGAGTCACTCTTGGCCAAGAAGTGCCTCCGATCGAAATCTGCAGACCGGTTGGGTTACCAGAGCTAAGGAGGCTTCGAAGAACGTTTGTTAAATTGATGGGTCAGTCGAGTCTGAGTGGGCCACCGTTACCAACTGATGCAGATAGCGCAAAGAGACGGTTTGTGGATTACTTGAACAGAGAGTTTGGTGGTCATAACGCTTGAAACTTGTGTGTGTGACTGAAGACAAAATATCTTATACAATTTGGTTTTCATTTTCTAAACTCAAGTCAAGTTTCATCCTTTTTTTTCCTTCAAAAGAAATTTTTGGTGCTAAAATCAATGATGTATTTCTTTTTGGAAACATATGATATAAAAAAAAAGTGTTGTGTATGTAATAATGGTAGTTAAGAAATGAAGATACAAAGACATCTCTTTTCAATTATATGCTCCTTTTTGTATTGTTTCTTTTAACATAAAGAAGACAAGGACATGAATCCGTTTGACATTCGGATGTTTGTTTTTCTGGATTTTAAAGTATAAAACTAATAAATAATATTTCTGTCGGCAAATTAATTATATGCTCCAATAATTCACCCCCTTTTAAAAGTTAATTGCATCACTTGAGTTGAGTGTTTAGATTTACACTTGCACTAGTTTCTAATTTTGTGTCGAGGCTCTTCTTTCTCGTCAAGATAAGTTAATACTGATTTTCTTAATAGCACCATATTATAGTAATGATTTTCTACGGCCCTAGCCATTAGCTGGGCAGTTAAAACTGAACTCAGCTATATTTATTAAGAAAATTGTGAAGAAACAAAATCGTTGATTCTTATGATCATTTATGATTTGCTGCTTACATGTATGTAACATTTAATAATTTTATTTATCTCTATATTCAGAAAATGATAAAATCACAAAGTAGACGCAGAGCAGAAAAGCTTACAGTTCCTTTACAACTGGAGTCTCTGTATTCTATATTTCGTTTCGCCATTGTTGGTCGAAATATAAATCCTTCTTCTCCACAACTCATCACTGCTTCTCAAAACCCTGATAGAATTCGGTTATCCTCGTGGATTATTGGTTCTCTCGAGTTTCTTTTGATCTGATCCTCTTCGCCATTTTCGAGATCTCATCATTGGGATTTACGAGGTCCTTTCTTGGTTCTTTTCGCTTACGTTCACTATAAATTTACGTCGAGAAAAGGAAATGCCTTTGTGCTTTTTATATTTAAAATACTGAAAAAGGTAAAAGTTTCTATCTTTTTTTAGGGAAATTTCAGTTTTTGATTTGAGTTATTTGGTTGCAGGTAGTTGATTGATTTGCTTCACACCCCAGTTTCGTTTCCGTAATTCGCATTTACGAGTTAGTTTAAAGACTCGTTTTGTATTGGTTCTGAATTTGGCATACAGTGAGTGATGCTTGCTCTTTCCTGATTTGGATAATTCCTTGGATTTGGGGGAACTAAGTATTAAGTACAAAGAATCCGATGACGAATCTTCTGGGGACAGAAAGAGGAATTGTTCGTATAGTGTAGATTTGCTTACAAGAGAGAGAGAGAGAGAGAGAGCTGTTGTTTCTGATCGTGGGACATGAGTTTTGCCTCAGTGTTTGGTCTCAGACCACGGATCAGCGGGTTACTTTTCTTAATCCTCGGTGTTGTTGCTTTAGTTACCATTTTAGTACCTTCAACATCAAATTCAGATGATTCTTCTACAGCTTCAACGGCGCGAGTGTCGCCAAACAACATTTATAGTAACTTTTGGAGGATAAAGGAACAAGCAGCTGTTGATTATCTAGATCTACGGTCTCTCTCCTTGAGAGTCAATCGGTTAAAAGAGTTTCCTTTGTGTGGCAAACAAAGAGAGAACTATGTTCCTTGTTATAGCACATCAGATCGAAACTGCGAGCTTGCGAGAGAAGAGGAAAGATGTGTGATTCGTCCTCCAAGGGATTATAAAATACCACTTAGATGGCCGGTTGGTAGAGATATTATATGGAGTGGGAATGTGAAGATCACCAAAGATCAGTTTCTTTCATCAGGGACTATGACTAAAAGGTACTGATCCCACTGAAGTTTTAAATCAGACAAGTTTTGTGTTACGCAGTTTCTGCTAGTGTTGTACCATCTTAATCTCGTATAATACTATCTCTAGGCTAATGTTGCTTGAAGAGAATCAAATTACGTTTCACGCTGAAGATGGCTTGAACTTCGACGGGGTCAAAGATTACGCTTTTCAAATTGCTGAGATGATAGGATTGGGAAGTGATACTGAGTTCCCTCAAGCGGGTGTAAGTCGTTTCTCCTTCTTTTTCTTATTACTTTTCCTATCATTAGTCTTCTTTCGTTGGTTATGTTATGAAAACTCTTTACATTCTCTTCCGGTTCTTGCAGATACGGACTGTGTTAGACATCGGTTGCGGATTTGGTAGCTTTGGCGCACATCTAGTGTCTTTGAAGCTGATGCCTATATGTATAGCAGAGTATGAGGCAAGTGGTAGCCAAGTCCAGTTAGCTCTAGAGAGAGGCCTTCCTGCAATGATTGGCAATTTCTTTTCGAAGCAGCTTCCGTATCCAGCTTTATCATTTGACATGGTCCACTGTGCTCAATGTGGGATTACTTGGGATATAAAAGGTAGTTTATTCAGTATGGTTCATCGTCTTTCACCTTATTTTGGTTTAGATCTGTGAACTGGGTTCTTGAAATGTGACTTCTTTACAATGAAAGCAGATGCAATGCTACTCTTGGAAGTGGATCGTGTTCTCAAGCCCGGGGGATACTTTGTTTTAACGTCTCCTACAAGCAAAGCACAGGGGAATTCACCGGATACTAAGAAAACAAGCATCTCAACGCGAGTGGCTGAGTTATCCAAGAAAATCTGCTGGAGTCTCACGGGTCAGCAAGATGAGACGTTTCTTTGGCAGAAAACAGCGGATCCATCTTGCTATTCATCTCGGTGAGTATGGGAACAGAGTCCTTAAGCTTGACTTTTACTACTCACAGCCTCACTGAATCTGTTCTTTCTTCTTCCTACTTGTTGTAGCTCGCAAGCTTCTATACCTCTTTGCAAAGATGATGATATTGCTCCGTATTACCGACCACTGGTTCCATGTATAAGTGGAACCACGAGTAAACGCTGGATTCCTATTCAGAACAGATCTACAGCTTCAGGGACAAGCTTGTCCGAGCTTGAAATTCATGGAAAGTTTTGGTTTTTGGTGTGCCATTCTCTGTTTTTCATTGTTCATACTTTTCTAGCTAATTAATGTGTTTCTTCCCGATAAATTTCTTTCAAACAGGTATTAAACCTGAAGAATTCGTCGAGGATATACAAGTATGGAGATCAGCACTTAAAAACTATTGGTCCTTGCTTACGCCTCTGATTTTCTCAGACCACCCGAAAAGACCAGGCGATGAAGACCCTCTTCCACCTTTTAACATGATACGCAACGTCATGGACATGAATGCTCGTTATGGGAATCTGAATCTCGCCTTGCTCAACCAAAGAAAATCGGTCTGGGTGATGAATGTGGTCCCAGTGAAAGCACGTAATACTCTTCCTATTATATTTGATCGAGGCTTTGCTGGCGTTCTACATGACTGGTGAGTGTGTTTCCCTCGAAGATGTTGTTGTTCATTGCATGAAAACGTTTGAGTGCGACACAAGAATTGTTTCTTGACCATTTATTGCCTGCGTAGGTGTGAACCATTCCCCACTTATCCGCGAACATATGACATGCTTCATGCCAATGAGCTTCTCACACATCTTAGCTCAGAACGGTGCAGCCTAATGGACTTGTTCTTGGAGATGGACCGGATTCTCCGCCCTGAGGTTTTGTTTTCTACATTCCCACCGTTTTTTTAACAAGATCCTTATTAGGAATTGAGAAACCAAACTGAAGCTGGGAGAAACTTAACTTTGTCTGATTGGTTGTTTGATAGGGATGGGTTGTTCTAAGCGATAAGCTTGGAGTGATTGAGATGGCTCGCGCACTTGCTGCTCGTGTGCGTTGGGAAGCACGAGTCATCGATCTTCAAGACGGTAGTGACCAACGGCTCCTCGTTTGTCAGAAACCTTTCCTGAAAAAATAACTCATCCAGAATGCAAAACAGTCAAAATTTTGCTTCTCTGCAACATCAACACTTTGAGTACAGTTTCTTTCTTTTTGCCTGGTAAGCTCCCTCCCCCTCCCTCTCTCTTCAACGAATCTCTGAGCTTTTGAGAACTTAAAGAACCCACAAAAGTCATCTTTGCGCACCAATGAATAAGAGATGAGACACTTTGGTTCACAGATTCAAATGACGCCTGCAAAGTTCTGGAGAGAAATCAACATTTCTTTAAGAAGATGAAAATGGAGAGTGGGATTTCTACGAGTGGAAGAGTTATTTTAAAACTTGTTTCTTCTTTCCGGTTGCAAAACAGAATTGCAGTGATATATTCTTTCATTCTTCCTTTTAATTTCTTTGCAAGAATCAAAACCAAATTTTGTTCCGCAGAGGAAGGAAAGTACATTATAGAGATTTTTTTTTTTTGGCTCTCGGTTAGTTAGTTGTTTATAAAACTAAAGTTGATTCATGATTGCATGATATGAATTATCTTTTTTCCTGTAAAATGAGAAAAAAATGTGAAAAAAATGGAGATGCGGGGGATCGAACCCCGTGCCTCTCGCATGCAAAGCGAGCGCTCTACCATTTGAGCTACATCCCCTTTTGAAATGTTTGTTCGCATATTTACTAAATCATTAAGTTGATTAATCTACTACACACAAACGCTGAAAAAATTACTTGTTATTTATGGATATACATTGGACTTTTATACACAGGGTTTGGGCTCACAGTTTTAATCGGAAATCCATGATGCGTATTTATTTTAATACGATTGTTACATGCAGGTACGTTTACCAATCGAGTTCCGTGTGAGTTAAGAAACACAGCCCGTTTAGCGTGCAATTCTATTCTTGGTCACACTGTTTGAATTTTGATACAACTTAGGACTAATATTCTGTTTGTTGAAATTTCGTGTTAATCGAATTATAGTAATTATATTAGTACTTAAGTTTTTAACCGTGTTACAGTGCTGATGATTCGTTTCTAGCAATATTTGATTGTACCAATCGAGTTCCGTGTGAGTTAAGAAACACAGCCCGTTTAGCGTGCAATTCTATTCTTGGTCACACTGTTTGAATTTTGATACGACAACTTAGGACTAATATTCTGTTTGTTGAAATTTCGTGTTAATCGAATTGTAGTAATTATATTAGTACTTAAGTTTTTAACCGTGTTGCAGTGCTGATGATTCGTTTCTAGCAATATTTGATTGTATCAATCGAGTTCCGTGTGAGTTAAGAAACACAGCCCGTTTAGCGTGCAATTCTATTCTTGGTCACACTGTTTGAATTTTGATACGACAACTTAGGACTAATATTCTGTTTGTTGAAATTTCGTGTTAATCGAATTGTAGTAATTATATTAGTACTTAAGTTTTTAACCGTGTTGCAGTGCTGATGATTCGTTTCTAGCAATATTTGATTGTAGTAACGATTAGGCCTCACAAATATCTCACATATATAGAGAATTTTGATCTCTCATTTGCTTAAAGAAGAAAGAAAGATTGACACTATATCATTTACGAGTTAGATCACCAAACCATTGATCGATGTATGTGTCTCGAAGAGAACACTTTTTATTACTATTTTTATTATTTAATACGATTGCAAGTTTACACTTTTAAATTATATTCGTCAGAAAAGAAAAGAAAAAATTACATACATAAATCAATGGTTTGGTGATGAAATTCGTAAATCGCAGTGTCAATTAATCTTTCTCGCCATTCTTTTTTTTTTTTATCGAAAGATCGGAGAAATCCACTACGAAAAATGAGTTGTACTCTGATCTCAACCTTAGATTAAATCGAAAATATTCTTGAAGCTGGCTAATTTTATTCAAACGAAACTTAAACAAGGTCTCTTAAAAGACAATCATAAAACACACACCAAGCATTTAACTTAAAAATAGCTAACATTACAATTCTGATGCACATTCCATAACTCTCTCTCTCTCTTTCGAACATGACGTAATCAAGAAAGTAGCAGAGCATCATCGTCTTCGTTTGTGGCAGACCGGGTTAAACGCAAACGGACCGACGTTAAAGATACCGTAGACGAGCTTGTTAATGACCACCGCAGATTTTCCAGGCGTTCTCTCCGGCTCGAGTACGGCACCGACATCTCCATCCATAAGCTTGGAGACTTTGTTGCACTTGTAGTCCTTTGATTTCACCAGATACACACGGCATCCCCTGATACCGAAGTTCGTCACCGTCTTAGGAGCCAAAAGCAAGAAGTCTCCGTTCTTGCCCGTCTTTGTCTCTGCGATTATGTCCTTCTTCGTTCACTTGCACACTAGTCTCACCACAGCACCTGAACAAACCATAATGAAATGTTAATAACATCCATAAGATAATCTTTTAGACTAATGGAAACAGTCATGCGCTTGTTAATTATTTGTTTGACTGATGAGTGCAAGAGTGCATTTCATCAATTTTATTTTATTTTTACCTATTTACGAAACATTATTGACTAATTTTGGACCTATGATCCCACTTGTCACGTTTTGAAAATTTGAATTATTTTTCGAAGTACATTATTATTGAGTAAATGCGTATGCAGAGAAGAGCAGCAAGTTCATTTTTCCCAAAGATTTATTAATGCGTATGCAGAGCGGAGCAGCAAAATTGATTAAAATGTGTATAAAATATATAATGAAAGTGAAAGAATGAACTAATGAATAAAGTTTTAACCTTCAACGGGTTTAGCGTCATTGAGTGTTTTGGGCCCGGAATAAGCGTATTTGCAGCTTCTGCAGTAAACCCTACCCCGAATGGCGACTAGACTCCTGTTGAACTTCGGCGGGTAAACCGGTCGCTTGGTTGGAGGAGAGACGGGAGGCTTAACCGGTTGGTGGGGTTGAGGGCGAGGGACCGGCGGGGATTTGGCCGGTTGGTGGGGTTGAGGGCGAGGGTGAGGGCCAGGCCCGGCCTAAGGTGGTGGGCAGAGGTGCGCTCGCCCAGGGGCCCATATTAAATTTCAGACATTTAAAAGTTTATTTTCGAAAATATTGATCTAATAAAATATATTTTTAATCTAAATTATTATTTTTTATTAACAAAATCATTAGAAAAAGGTTTAAAAAATTTAGATTTTTAATATTAAAGGGTCCAAAATTTCAATTTTTGATATTGAAAGACCTAAAATTTCAATTTTTAATATTAAAGGGCCCAAATTTTTTTCTGTTCAAAGACTTTAAAATTCATTGGACCGAGGCTGGTAAGAGCGAGGGACCGGCGGGGATTTGGCCGGTTGATGGGGTTGAGGGCGAGGGACTGGCGGGGATTTGGCCGGTTGGCGAGGTTGAGGGTGAGGGTAAGGGCGAAGGACCGGCCGGAATTTGGCAAGTTGGTAGGGTTGAGGACGAGGATGAGGATGGTCGTGATGGTAAGGAATAGAGCAGACAAAATAATTTGAGTCTCATGATTCACTTTTTCAGTCGTGAAAACAGAGGAAATAAGATAACAAAATGATATAAAGCACACCAATGCATTCTTACTCAATATCTCCATGTTTTCTTATTTAGTTAATAATATGTATTGAGACTATTAAATAGAATCTATTTATATAAAAAAGGTACAGTATTATGCAACAACTTTTTTTTCTTTTTTCGGAATAAAAATAAAATAAATTGAAATGAATGTAAATTAATTCTAGATTGCAATTTAAAAAAATAAAATCATATAAAGATTATTTACAAAGTTGTTATCGGTTACAAAGAAAAAAATTAAAAATCATTCTTTTCATTCTATAAAAGAAAAAAATCAAATCTTTTTGAAAAATTTATTTCACTTCAAAAAGATGCTAAGTAATAAATGTAATTACATTTTCATTTTCATTCCATATATATTGTTTTTTTTCATATAAATTTAATCCATTTTTAAAAATGTTATGCATCCTTCGTTGTATGACATTCAACATCGGTGGCTATTTCAGATCACTTTTAATTTTGAGTATTTCTTTCTATGCTCACATTTATAATTCCTTGAATTGTGTTTCCTCTGAAAATCTGGTAGTTACTTTGAATAGTAAGCGATTGACGTTACAAATTTAAATCAACCAATAACATAAAAACTAGAGAAAAAACGACAAAAAATACATGGAATATCGAAAGAATATCAGTATAAGTGACATATACATAACATAACTGATATGATACCACACACAATATGATTTATGATTTATGATTATGAATATATAAAAAGAGAAAGATATTAAGAGAAAACACTTCCACCTTCGATTGTATGCAATTCATCTTCTTCCGTTTTGGTCTTCAATTCGTAAACGGCACAACCGTGCCTATATATTAGGCGAACCAGCTTAGGCACGTAGTCAAATCCATTGTTAAAATAAGTTCAAACCCAACATTTTGCTGTTTCAGTCGTGTCCATCGGAAGAACCGTTTCATTAAGATGTGACAAATCCAATCTATATCTAATGTGACTCATCAGTACGTATATTCAGAAACGTTTTATTTTATTCATGAGGATGTTAAATGTGAGTCATGCATGTGACATCATGTCCGGAAAATGATAAATAGAGAAATAGAAATCTATAAGTAAAACTATTACTACACAAATAAAAACCTATACGAAAAATGATTGAGAGATACTGTTGTGTGGTTCTGAAAAATAAAAATCTATCAATGAAGAAAATTATAGTATGGTATTGAGAAAAACAAGTCAAACAGAAATACGTTAAATACATAATTACGAAAGATGCGTTATACAAAAACCAGGGAGGGCCCCGCATAGGCCGCATATCTCCAATACGTAATGCTAGTTTGTCAATTTCTTTTTCTATTGTACGTTATAAATCAACCTACAAAATTATACTTTTTTTTTCTTTTAAAAAATGTGTATACGATCTGTTTAGTCACACTACAAGACAATAAATATCGTAGTTGGAACCAAAAAACTGACTTACAAGGTTATTTTTAATATTAACTAAATCACCTTTCATTTTCAAAAAAGTCTTAATTTCTATTAAAAACAACTTAGAAAACAATATGTAAATATTGCATATAAACTGAAGTTCATAAACCCGAAAAGAAAATATTCTTTATTTTAGCATATTTCCTTTATGTATTTATGAAAGTTTACATTATATTAAAATTAGGATTATGTTAATGTTGTATTCTATTCTCATATAGTAAAAACACAATAACTCAATAATATATCTATTATATTTACAATTTCTCTACATCTTCTCTCTCTAAAGCCATCATCATCTTGGTATTGGTGTGTGTTCTTGGTCTAAGGTCAAAGTCTGTTTTGTGCTTCCCCTAAAGATCGATCTTAGACTAATCATCATGAGAGTGCTTCTGGGTCTCTTGCTTCTCTTGGCCTTGAGCACATGTTCAAGTAAATCCTTCTTCTTCCCTCTTTTGTTTAATTCTTTTCCCCATATTTCAATCAAGCTTTATGTAAAGGAATGATCTTTTCAGTCTGTACACTATCACGATGCCCTGAAGTATTAACAATTTCAAACACGATCTTAGATGTCTCTTGCTCTGTCTCTGTCTCTAGGTGCAATTTACTGTCTCTGCAAAGATGGTATAGGAGACCAAGAGCTTCAAACATCAATAGACTATGCATGTGGAGCCTTAGCAGATTGTAATCCAATCCAAGAAAAGGGTCCTTGTTATCAACCAAACACAATCAAAAGCCACTGTGATTGGGCTGTTAACAGCTACTTCCAGAGAGCAGGTCAAGTCTCTGGGAGCTGCAATTTCTCCGGTACGGCCACTACCAATCAAAACCCTCCTTCAAGTAAGTCAACCGAGAAACAAAAAAGTCTATTATAAGCTCTGATATGAGAAAAAAGTTGTGATCTTGATGGTGTTCTTTTGTGCAGATTTGGTTACTGGTTGCATCTATCCTTCAAGCGCCAGGTAATGATCAATTCCTTTAAAGTAAATCTCTCTCAGTTACATTAATGCGACTTTTAAAAAGGGTTTGGTGTTTTGTAACAGCTCTGCAGGGCCGCCTCCATCAACGACACCACCGACGGGGACGACTCCGACAAACGGAACCACTACATTTCCGGGAACTCCGCTTCCGGGAACTCCGTCTCCAGGAACTCCGTTTCCCGGAACACCTCCTGTGTTTGGTCCAACGGGAGCCTTGAACCCAGGCAACGGTGCTTCCAGTTTAGTCACCTCCTCTGTTTTCACACTCTGTTTCTCATCACTAGCGTTACTATGGGGTTCTGATGTAAGGTTGGGATTTCGCCACGTGTAGAGCACAAAAGACATCAACTTGAGTTCGTCTTTGATTCCCCCTTTTGGGTGGAAAAGAGAGAGCTTAGGTGTTTACTGTGGCATCTTTCTCTGTTCTTTCATCTATGCAAAGGTTGCTCTAATTGGAATCTTGAGTAAAGAAAAAAAAGAAAACAGAACATAAATCTCAGCGATGAGAATGGAAACTAATGAGTTTTTATGATGAAGACTTGTCAACAACAACCTTACCAACTCGTGGGCTGTGTGATCATTTTTGATTGTATACAAAAGTAATTTCTCACAATCAATCATAGACTAAAAAAAAATGAAGAAGTTTTGTTTAGTGTGAGGGAGAATATTTGTTTAATTTATTAAACAAAAAGACCAACCAACAATGAATGAGTTGAAGTACCAACTAAAGAGAATATTTAGGTAAGTAACAAACGTTCAATAGTAATGGCCCAAAAGCTCACTAAGATATACTTTCAACCTCTTTACACCTGCAAGTCTCTGTAACAAACTCTGTTATCAGTTTAGCGGCAGCAACTGGTTTCTCGACGTGAGGAAGATGCCCACAGTTTGATATCTGTTCAACACGTGCGTTCGATAACTCTCCGTGTAGTCTCTGCATGGAAGAAGACATGATTTAGGCTTTAGAGAGACCATTTAAAGATCATAGAAGAGATAAACTAAAAATCTAACCCAAGCGAGCTTGTTGCTAATGATTTGGTCATCCTCTCCCCATATTATCAGTGTCTTCTGTGAAACCTGCAGTCAAAAAATCTGTTGAGTAGCCTGAAACTAAACAATGGAATAAGAATGCAACTGTTTTCCTCTACTTGATTTCATCTTATTCCAAAAATCTTAATGAACCGGTTAAGTGAGTGAAAGAGAGTTGTACCTTTTTGATAAGAGAAGTAACGTTGTATCCTCCGCTTGTCATAAAACTAACAGCTGCATCTTCCCACCAAGGATATAGACAATGCAAGCGACCAATCTAAGATTGAGCTTGAGAAAGGAAAGAATCAGATTTGAGAGCTATACATTTTATCATCGATTAACAACTCCTAATGAAAACTCCTTTACCTTAGTCCAGTCCCAGCTAGTTTCCAATGAGATACCATTGAAAGAAAGGAAGTTTGCATATAACCGCAATGGAACACTCTTGAGTAGATATACCTAAGATTCCAAATTCATACACCGATAAAGCGTAAAAGGATCGTGAACAGTTTCACTAGGTGGATATGTATTAGATGAGAACTTACACCAGCATAAGCTGCTGCTTTGGGTAAAGTTGCCAAGTTTCCTGTACCTTCTGAGTAAACGCTTGCGTCCATTAAAACCAAGGACTCAACCTGAATATTCATATATCTTTCTCATAGTCAATATCTGCTGAACATGAGTACTCGTAAAAAGCTCCTTGATGTTTTATATAAGTACCGCTTCAGGATGATTGACCGCAATGTCTATGGCAACAGCAGCACCGAGGCTCGGTCCAACCAAGACCACAGGCCTTTGGATATGAGTCTTCCAAAACTACGGATCACACAAGAATGGCATAAATCAATTATTTCTCCCTTGGAAAACAGAGTAAAGAAAATGAGTACAAACCTTGTAAAAATGCTCTCTTTTTGACGCTACGTCACACGGTGGACGTTTCCCTTGCAAAACAGAGAAGCAAGAAAGAATCAGAAAACTGTTGGCAAGTTTGGGAGAATAAGAGAAGAAAAAAAGGATAAGAGAGGGAAACACCTAAATCAGAAAAACCCCAACCAAGGATATCAAATGCCCAAGTTTCTAAACCGGCTTCTTCGAGCAATGGATAAGTGTATCTCCACTCTAAACAAGAACTGTTTTACAAGTGCTTTAAACTCAAGCCATACTAACTTACTCTAGAAACCGCCGCATTTTTTGATTAGTACCTATCGAATCCGTGCAGGAGCACCACAGGACTTGTCTCATTACGCATCAACGGTGTTACGCAACTGCTCATAATTCTATCTTCCGTGAAGCTCACCTACACATTTTCCACATTACATGAAAATGGTAGGAAGATCATGATATTACAGGTTCGTGATTCTTAGATTTCTTTAAATGTTTAACCTCACTTCACTTGAAAGTATGATTGATTAGGTTTTTAAAATTGAATTTAAGACTTTAAGTCAATCAGTAATATGTGCCATGGCTCAGTTCCAGCTAATACAGTAAAATCTAGTTGAGAAGCAGCTCAGAAATCTTTTGAATCATATTTCCGACAAATGTTTTTTTTTTTAAATTGCAGGTTGCAGAAATAAACATGGATGATGAAGATTACTTGTACGGGAAGCCTCTCGATTCTGGCGGCAAGCTTCAGAGCAAACTTGTCTTTGATTCTCTCAACATCGCTCGGCAGAAACGTCGGAAATTTCTCCGCCGTCACCATGAGCGACCTTTTCATTTTACTTCTCACCTTATAAATCGGCCGACCGATTCCCGTCGCCGTCGCCGCTGACAGCATCGTTGAGCTTTTTGCTCCGTCTGCCACGACGACGCCTTCTTAGCGGTTGGTACCTGATAGAGAAGATATCACACGTGGCAAGTAGTTCAAACGCTGTCGTTTAACTGGAAGTTCATCCGGAAAACATTGGCCCCCAAGAGAGCTAAGTAAAAAGTCAACCTATAATTTTGACCATCTTAAATTTTTCAAAAACACAGCATCATGTATTATTATATACAAGGCTTTCATCGGAGTACCTGAATGTTTTGATGGTCAAATTTGGGATTGTACATGAGAAATTGAAAAACGTGAAAAAAATGTGGAGATGCGGGGGATCGAACCCCGTGCCTCTCGCATGCAAAGCGAGCGCTCTACCATTTGAGCTACATCCCCTGTTGAAATTATTAACTTCCACAAGACTAATATCATTACAATCTTATATTCGCTTAAGCTCACGAACGCATATCCAGATTAGACCAACAATGTACAGACACAAAATGCAATCACATTATGAACTGAATTAATAGGAAAAAGATAATGAAACTATTAACAGAATAACTTTGTTCATTGTTATTTTCTTTTTCTGCTTTTCTGCTAAGAACTTAGAAATATAGCAACAGCCATTAGTGAAAAAACAAAAAAAAAACCTTCAAAAGCATTACCAAAAGTGACTCATATGCTCTCATGTAACACAACAACAACAAAAACATAAGAATACACAATGTCATATGTACTTAGCTATCAAAAGAGCCTCTTCATTTCGTGTTTCTCCAACACTGAACTAAACAAAACACCAAATCAATCTTCAAGATTCCCTTGGATTTCATAGAACAAACGGTTAGAGTTCTCGCTGATTCTCTCAGCTCCACGCATGATCTTCTTGCAATCTTCATGCCGAGGCTTGGGCATAAACTCTCTCAGCTTCAAATGAGGGTCCTTTATACCGACGTTACTGTATATCTCCCTCGCAGGCAAAACATGCTTGTGCCAAAAATCAACAAGCGCCGGTTTCATATCCTCCCAAAACTCAGCATCTCGCCAAACTCTGAACAAGCTGCTTCCATTGCGAGTCCAGCAATACAGATCCAAACAATCTGTATCCACAATCTCCATCAAACCCTGAAGCTGTGGCACAAAATGCCAAGGAACCTTCTTCCACGGATTCGACACCGGCTTGTTCTCCCCGTTGTGAAACGGGCATTTCACTTCCAACACCGCCGTTGAAGTTACTCCGTCTTTGACCACATTGATCAACCCATCAGGAGAAGCTCCTAACCAGTTTTCTTCAGGGTCTTGGCCGTTCTTGTACACTACGAACCCAGGTATGAGGATCTCGTTCCCGGTTAAGTCGTTGTATCTCTCGAGTGCTTCAACCTCATGCTCATTGTCCCAAAACATGGCTGGATTCCCATAGAACTGCTTAGCTGCCCCGATTTTCTCTAACCAAAGCTCGCGCCTACCCTCTGGCCAGAACCCGATAGCGCGCGCGAATTTGCTCGCTGTTAACCTGTTCTTCCTCAAATCTTGCCAGTTCTTGCGCCAATGTTGCTGAGGTGACTCAGTTTCTTTCTTTGAAACTATGCTAACGATTTCAGAGATTACCTTAGAGTCAGCCTCTGGTTCGTTATACGGAATGTGTAACAAGCGATGACAGTACGCTAGATCATTTCTGCTTTAGAAAAATCGAAAATAGGTGTTAGTGAAAAAGAAGAATCAAAAAGTAAGCTTTTGCCACAAATCGATTTGGGTACAGATAATTACAACCACGCGGATCAAATCGAATCCGATCATAATGCGATTAACTCCTACAAAATTATGAGCTAGAAAAACGTAATCAGACAGAAGCAAAACTGACCGAGCGCGCTTGTAAAAGGTACGGCGGAGCATATCGACGACGGCACACCGGCGGTGAATAGATGAGATCGATTCTGAATTTTGAGGGTTTATGGTAGTGGTGAACTCTGTAATAAACGGGCCTCACAGGCCGTACTGGCTCAAACCAGTTTATGCTCACAATAAATCGGTCGTATACCAACCCAAACCTTTTTACTTCGGTTATTTGGTTCGGTCTCAGATAATCCCGTTCAATTTTCGGTTTATATTCGGTAACTCTCACAGAACAGAGTCTGGTTTGGAATCGGTTCGGTTCGATTTATATGTCCCCTTCGATGGTAAAACCCTCTGATCGGTGAGAAAATCTTTGAAGCTACTCGTCGTCGGTTTCTCCTTGTCGGAAAATATCTTCTCAATCAGTTGTTTCTCCGGCTGTGCACAGGATTGGCGGGAGAATATTTCATTTCATGCGGGTGTTTCCGATTCCATTACTCTCACATGTGAGAGGATTGATTCGAAGAGCACCCTCTTCGCGTTTCTTCGTGGTCCCTGCACTTGCCTGGACGGACCCTACAGTGTCACACTCGGAGCAAGTGAAAGAAGGTAACTTTGATGTTAAAGCATTGGAGCTAAACGAAATTGGGGTTCTTCGGGTGTTAACTAGCATGAGGGATGATCCGTATCTTGCTCTCTCCTTCCTGAAACGAATTCAAGGAAATGGGGCTTTGCCTAGTGTCCAAGCTTATGCAGCTGTAATCAGAATCCTCTGTAGTTGGAGTCTTGATGAGAAATTGGATCCGTTGTTTGTGGAACTCATTAGAAAAGGAGACGAAGGACGCGGTTTCAGTGTCGCGGATTTGTTGAATGCCATTGGAGAAGCCGAAAGGGATGAGAGGATGTGGAATCTGTTACTGAGTAGGGTCTCTAGTGCATTGGTTAAAGCCTATGCTAACCTTGGAATGTTTGACGAAGCTATCAATCTCTTCTGGGAGATAGAGAGGTTTGGGTTGGTCGCGGATGCACATACTCATGTTGTTGTGGTTCTTGCATTGCATAGAAACAGAGATAGAGAAGGAGTAGAGAAGTTTCTTATCAAGTTATTAAGCTCAGAGACGAGGAACCCTCGCGTGTTTTACATGGATTTCATTGAAGGGCTCTGTTTTAATCGGATGGCGAGTATAGCTTATCTTCTACTCCAGCCACTGAGGGTTGCAAATATTCTTGTGGACAAGAGAGATCTTGCGATGGCGTATCGCAAAGTGGTCAGGGGTTTATGCAATGAGATGAAACTAGAAGAGGCTGAAAACGCTCTTCTCGACATGGAGGAATGTGGGATCGATCCGGATGTGTATGTTTACTCGGCGATAATTGAAGGGCATCGCAAGAACATGGATTTCACCAAAGCTCTGCATTTTTTTGATGAAGTGGCGCAGAGAGGGAAACGGATAAACTGTGTGATTGCAAGCTCGATCCTTCGGTGCTTTTGTCAGATGGGCAAGTTCTCGGAGGCTTATCATCTGTTTAAAGAGTTTAGAGACAAGAGCATTTCACTCGATAGGGTTTGCTACAATGTCGCGTTTGATGCTTTGGGAAAGCTTGGCAAAGTAGAAGAAGCTATTGAGCTGTTCCGAGAGATGGAGAGTGAAGGAATAGCTCCTGACGTCGTCAACTACACGACTTTGATAGGTGGTTGCTGTCTACAAGGTAAATGTGAGGAAGCTCTTGATCTGATGACTGAAATGGAAGGAAGAGGTCAAACACCTGATATCGTTACGTACAACGTACTCGCCGGTGGATTAGCTCGGAATGCAGAAAACGCATCCGAAATCCTAAAAGCAATGGAAGCTCGAGGTGTAAAGCCCACTTCCGTTACACACAGCATGGTCATTAAAGGCTTGATTGCTGCAGGTAGAAAAGAGGAGGCTGAAGCCTTCTATGAGAGTTTGGAACATCGTAAATCTCGGGAAAACGATGCGAGTTTCATTAAAGGTTACTGTGAAGCTGGTCGTCTTGATCAGGCCTTTGAAAGATTCACTAGACTGGACTTTCCTCTTCCAAAGAATGTGTATTTCACACTGTTCACTAGTCTTTGCGCCGAGGATGATCACATCGGGAAAGCTCAATACTTGGTGGAAAGAATGTGGAAACTTGGAGTTGAACCTGGGAAGAGCATGTATGGAAAGTTGATTGGTGCTTGGTGTCGAGTCAATAAAGTGAGAAATGCCCAGCAGTTTCTTAGATGTTTAGATGGTAGAGAGATAGTCCCTGATTTGTTCACTTACACAACCATGATTAACACCTATTGCCGGAAAAACAAGCTGAAGGAAGCCTACACTCTTTTCAAAGACATGAAGAGGAGAGGAATCAAACCTGATGTGGTAACGTACACAGTTTTGCTCAATCACATTCCGGAAGTGGATATGAGTAGGGACATGGAGGCCTGTGATGTTAAGCCAGACGTTATCTACTACACAACAATGATTAACACCTATTGCCGGCTAAACAACCAGAAGAAAGCCTATGCTCTTTTCCAAGACATGAAGATGAGAGGAATCATACCTGATGTGGTAACGTACACAGTTTTGCTCAAGGACAATCCAGAGTTGGATATGAAAAGGGATATGAAGGCATGTGATGTTAAACCAGACGTTTTCTACTACACGGTTTTGATTGATGGGCAGTGCAAGATGAATGACCTTATAGCGGCGGAGAGGATCTTTATTCAAATGATTGAAAGTGGGGTGGAGACTGATGCTGCGCCTTACACATCACTAATTGCTTGTTGTTGTAGGAATGGATATGTTAAAGAGGCGAAAAGGATCTTTGGTCGAATGATTGAAAGCGGGACAAAGCCTGATAAATTTATGCAAGAACGTGCATTAAGCCGACTGATGATGCATCCCTGTCTGAAGTACAGCATGCTAAATTAAAGGCCAAGAGACTCCAATCTCGACGATGATCCAAGAATGTATATTCAAAAGCTCAGGTGAGGTTGTGGTTACACAACAACAGGTCTTGAGAACAGAGTTTTGGGATCTGCATCAGCGTAAATGAGGATGTGAGCTCACTGTTCATGTAAGTTCACTTCTCCTTCTTCCGCTTTTCTTCAACCGTTGTTGCGATAAACTTGCCTAAGTCACAGCACTAACTCTGCAGGTGGCCAGGTAAAGCACGACAATAACCTCGCGCCAATAAGGATTTTCTAAGCCCTTTGTGAACTCTGCATTTTCTTACTTATTGCGTCTTCATGACACACGAAGCCACAATTTTGATTTTAACCGTGGTAAGTAAATATGTAAATTGCAGTCTACTATAAACCAAGCATGGCTTGTAAGCGTTCGTAAATAAATAGCTGAGTGTGTCTACGCAGTTCAGAAGACATGATAGTAAATTGTAAATTATATAAGATGTCCGATTTCGCAACATTCTTTTGTAAATTGGAAATTACTATTTTATCTTTTGTATAGTTTGATTTATTATGAGATATAATAATGAATTGTAAATTGTATAAGATCTCCGATGTCGCATGTACACAAGTTTCGATCAAATACCCTAAGTATTCCTGTGAGATTCATGTAGCCGCATAGGTAAGTAGAAGAAGCTATGTCTGTTTGGGAATACAGTCATAGAACCAAAGTACATAAAAATGGTATCTGTCTCCTTAATAACTCTACTCTTAGTGGTAGTAATCATAGAATCTGTCACCTAATCACATAATAAATAGGGATTTTAATAAGACGTGAAAGTTTTAGAACTGAGAATTCTTTATTTATTTATCTACGCTTCGGCTTCGCCTTCGGCTTGGGTTTCATCTGTTTCCACAAGTTGAGCAGAATAACCGCTCCTTCCTTGAGAGTAGCTTTTCTTCCTTTCTCGTAATTCCAAAGCTCAGGCACTATGTACCTTCCACTTCCATTGTACTCGTTCCTTTCTAGAAGCGCCTGAGTCACAGCTTTAAACACTTCTTCACCCATCTCTTTCCTCAGTTCTTGCAGCTTCTCATCTTCCTCATTCAGTACCTCCTTGGGGTCTCCGTCTTTCACAATGACCTTGAGCGGATGCCAAGCCGAGTCTCTCAGGTGGTTGTCCCACAAGGAATGGAGCTCTTCGGTTTTTGCAACAACTTCTTCTGCTGGATATCTCTCCTTCACTAGTTTTTGGAATGGTTTCTCGCTCAATGCTCCCATTGCCTTCACACCGATCGTCTGTGTGCGTAGTTTCAAGTCTAGCAATGACTGCACATAGCTTAAACAAGGTTAGTAGCATAGGACGAGAGGCAGAGAGACAGGGAAGAGGCCGAGAGTTTCTTACTTTGATCAAAGCCTTGCGGGCATCCTGAAGCTCATCGTTAGTGTAATTATTTTTCACAACAAGGGCTTGATAGACAGACTCTTGGTACTCTGCCTCCTCTTCTTTCTCCTTCAGTTCCATCTTAGTCTTTTCTATCATTTCCTTGATTTTTGGGTCTTCCCCTTCTTGCATGTGTTCCATCACCTGCAGGTCTCCCCTCATGCGCTCTATCTCCAACTCCAATGCCTGCTCAGCATCGACTTTTTGCTCCAGCTTACGGACTTTCTCGCGTAGTTCATCTCTCTCCCTCTGTGAAACAACAGCCAGATTTATTAAAACTCTGATCAAAAATCAAACCGACAGCAACTTGAACATTAGTTTTCAAGGTTTTTTCGTGTAATAAAAGACTACCTGCTGCTGTTCTGCCAATCTCATCATGTCTTCATCAACTTTATTTTGCTCTTGAGTAGCCATTAAGTTCTGACAAAGAAATTCAAAGATTTCACGAATCATTGCTAAGATCAAAGAAAGTTTAAGCATAAACAAACGATGTGAATGTTACTTTCTGTTTTTGCCATTGAAGCTTTCTTCGCTCAGTCTTGTTCTGTGCTTGACACTTATCTAGATATTTCTCCCGCTCTTCGAATTCTATCCTTTGAGCCTCCAGATGGCGAGAGGCCTTTTCATGTTCTTCGTTAATACTGGCCAAATAATCACGCGCCGTTTGCTGCAAGTTACTCATTTCTAAACATTGAAAAGTAAACTAATAAGTTTCTCAATACTAAACCAAGCACCTCAATCAGGCAAAATTCATTTCATCGTGAGAGAGAGAGAGAGAGAACATACTTTCATTATGAGCCTCGATCATTTCATCATTCTCTCTCATTTTTTTCTCAAGCGCCGTACTGGTTTCTTTGTATTTGACCTCCATTTGTTGAAGGCTAGTGTTTTTGGTCTCCAGTGTGTTTTCCAAGTTTGAGACAAGCGACATTGCCTTTCTTTGATTCTCTGCCTCTTTACCAGAAACAGTCACTAAGTCCCCTTTGCTCCGAAGGTGGTCACCAACAACAGTTCTCGAATGGTAGTCCTCCTTTTTGGCTATCCAACCATAAAGTTTATCGCCTCGATCACGTGAACTTGCAGCATCATAGTCTCTCTTCCCACACTGATTGACATCAAAATGATTCTCAAACATGGTCGCGTTTCTGAATCCTTCCCAGTCTTTACCAAAGTGAACAAGAGCAAAACCAGTAAAGCCAACTCGGTAGTTCCACAGTGGCTCGACTTTGTGGGCATTAAACCCTTGGCTGACCAATTCCTCCTTTATCTTGTTCCCACTCTCGCCAGCAAACCTCCTTCGGTTTTCATCATAGGTTCTTCTGATGTTGGCCAAGATCCCTTTCCATGGATGCACAAACATCGGATCCTGAGTATCAGCACCCAAAGAATCACGCCTCTGAGGATATTTGGGAGCAGCCTTAGCACCATAACTGAGACCAATCTGTTGTACAGGTTCTCCTCCCTCTTTAGCACCAGCAACGAGGCAAGGTCTTTTGGCAGTGTATGCTTTGTCTTCGCTGCTTAAAAAGGAGTTGGCTTCAGGAGAAAACTTTGGTCTTTCTTGGCCACTTCCTACAGCATCATGTACTGATACAGACACTAGTTCAGCTTCAGCAATAGTGGATTTCTCAAAGCCTTTCAGTTCTCCTGTTGCAAAGCCAGCTGTCCAGTTTCCGGTGAACTCCTCTTTAGGGAGATCAGGTGTTTCACAAGGGCGGAGGTACTTCTTCATGTAGCTCTTGAGTGCGAAATGTCGAGCTATTTCTCGGCCATCCTTAGTGCGGGAACTCTGGCAAATGTCAGAGGCATGACGAAGCAAGTCCTCAAACTTGTGGTAATCCCGCTGGCGATCTCTGTAGCAGAAGGGACACCTGAACAGAGACTCTGAGATTTTGACCTTCCTTGTGCCATCTTTCATTTCACTGTAGTATCTATACTCCATATCATCAAGCTCTCTTCTGGAATACATTGCAACCTGCAAACAGAAAACGTTTACACAGTGAACTACAGGAAGCAAAGGAAATGGTATACATACATAGAGAATTCTATTTGTGGTGTATAAAACCCTAATCACTGAACCCTAAACCTGAATCAAATTGGCTCGCCCAATTCCAGAAACTAGTAAGAACCAAAGGAAACCTAAGCGAAGGAGGATGAGTAAGAAAACGACCCAGAGAAATTATCCATCAAAACTACAAAGTCACGAAATTAGGTGAGACGGAGATGAGAACACAAAATCCAGTGAAACCCCTTCGTTAACCAAAAGAGAAGATCAGAAGAAAAATGGAGATACACAACACCAAATTCGGGGAAAAGAGACCCCAAAATGGCGACACAAAAAGCAACTAAACGAAGTGGCACCCATTGGAGAATTTCGCAAATGTCAATAAATAGAGATTCAGCGAACAGGGAAGAGACACAAGCGGGAAGCTGAGGAGAAGAAAGTTGCGAAACCTTTGAAGAGCGAAGAAAATGGCGGCGAGTCTCGATGGAGGAGGTGGGAGAGAATCACGTAACCTTGACTGGAAAGTGAAAGAATCAAATGCAGAAACAAACAAACGTCGTCGTCGATTGTGGTCCGTCGTCCTCTCAAAAATCTACGCATTTTACCCGTTGTGCTGCATAGGAAATCGTCTTTTCTAGACCAAACCGAACCAAAATAACCAATTCACATATCTATTTTAGGGAAATTTTCCACAAGTATTTTTTATCCCGATATTTGTTTTGTTTTGTTTTTATACTAGCTTGATCGGTCTCATCAATCAATCGATTTAGAAACATAATTAAAAATACAAAAATCAAAATTTGCAAGTTAAGTTGAAGCAAAATTCATGTGACTTTAATCAGTACCATTTTTCACAGTAAACTAATCGAATTGAAATACAACGGAGGTAAACCGAATACTCATCATTTTAACCATTGGTCTAATAAACTGAGATTAATAAAAAAAAAAAATCACAAGACAATTCGCAGTTACAAACCGACTCTGAAGAACTTGTATCATCAAACGGAATCCAACCAGAACTAAGAAGAAGAGCAAAAACGTATCTTCATGGCAAAGCAGACTCCTTGCGTTCACTGCTCTCGTGACCTCATTTCATGACTGGCATCAACAATAATTATCTCAAACAAGGATAATGCGACATCCAGGAGAACGTTTTGGGAATCTGCTAAGCTCCTCGTATATCTCTGGAATCGAACCAGGTCGAGGATAATCTGTGATACTCAGAATCAGTTTCTTCAGCACTGAAGCGTTTTCAAGAAAGTAGCTCGCTATTTTCATCTCATCCTCCTCCCATTCAACATCTTCCTTCCGTTCAACCATACGTTTTAACTCAACACACTCAAGAGTCGATAAGAAACACCGAGGCACATTTATGAGTTCCGATACCTCCATCTTCTCTGAGTAAACAACTTTCTGCAAACACACACCAAACAAATCACAAAGGCTGAGTTTTTTTTTTCCAATAGCACACATCCACACTAATAAGCTCTAAAACCACAACAAGGTTTTACCAAGATTAGGTGTTTCAGATTCGGGCAACACTCAAGAAAGGCTGGCAAAAAACGCAACAAGCTGCTCGGGAACTCGGCTTGTAAACGGTATAAGTTGTTGAATTTGGGAATCATTCCTACTTTTGAGTAACGATCAAGCGCCTGCAACACCGAAGAAAGGGAAACAAAAGGATACAAGTGAGAGGTTTCCAAATAGACAGAGTCCATGAATTGTAGTACAAATATATATATATATATATATATATATATTTATACCTTCACTATTTTATGAGAGATGATCATATGTCTTACACTCGACATCCCAGTGAGAAAATCACGGATTTCATCTCTCTTTGGTACGTCCTCCGGATTAAAAAACCTTCCAAGAAATCTGATATCGAGGTCAACCATGAACAGAGAACTCAGGTTCTTTACCACGATGCTATCAAAATGATCTTCTCCAAGACTCATTTGCTCTAGCCCTGGAGCATCAATCTCAAGTGTGGATTTCACCCACGAACTGCAATACTCTCCGGGTTTCGGAACACGAAACGTCTTCAGGCTCCGAGATTTCACACGAATAAACTCAACATCCGAATCCGCAAAATTACAATTCATATCCCTCACAAAGGTCAGTTCTTCAAGAACCGGACATCCTGACATGAGTTTCTCCAGATGCTTAGTATCACGCCAGTGAACTTCCACAAGAGTCATGAACCTGAGACAAGGCATGAAAACGAAACCCGGTTCCTCGAGACCCGAAAACGAGAGCTTTAAGGAGACCAGTGTCTTGCTCGTGTAGAGATTCAGAGGCATGAGCTCGATCATGGGATAGATAAGGCCGTCAGGATCTAGATAAAAGGTACTGCTCTCGACGTCGAGATGCTGAGTTCCGCGGTCAATCGCTGTACCGATCCGATCCATGATCCCGTTCATCATCTCGCTCATGCACTTTACCTTGACTTTTTGCAGGCGTAACTCAGGGTTGAACTCGAGAAACCTGTCGATGAAGCTGTAGCACACTTGGTGTTCTTGATATGGGAAATCGGAGCAGTCTAAGTCGAGTCCGGGAACATTTAGCCACAGATTCTTCCATCTGGTCGCTAAAACGCTCGTCTTCACCGAATCTTTAGTTGGGAGGTATGAGAGTATTTGAGTAAGCAACGATTCCGGCAATTCGCTGATTCTATCGAACCCAGGCATCACGAGGACGAAACTCTAAGAGAGAACAACAGCATTAACAAGTAAGGGTTCCTGATCGAATCCTAGGCGATGAGTTTCTCTAAATTAATCCCAAAATTCAGACTACGAGGCGATTTTAAAAATTCAGTTAAAATGTAAACGAAAGACTCGAGGGAGGAATCTGGGTTCTGATGAACTCACCGTGGATTTGATTCGCCGGCGCCGGATTAGAGAGACCGATAATGATCTGAGGAAAGTGGTGACTTTTTTTGTGTGAAACGGAATCCATATTTATTTATACGTTTGAAGCGGTTCCGATTCCCAGTTTCAGAGAGCGTTTTTCAAAATGGAAGTTTGCCATTGTATTATAAAATTTATAATGCAAATCAATTACTTAGTTTTTTGAAATAATCGAGTAAGCGTTTTTTCGACGAGAGTGCATATCTTCCATAATCAAATATATACTGTAGGTTTTTTTCTTTGGGAGATATATCTAAGAAAAAATCAAACGAAAGAGGAAAACAAATAATTAAGATTATGTTAGCAAAACGCATTTAATATTCATATTTTTATACGTAAAGATTGAATTCCTAAAAATGGTTAATAATTTATCACTTCACCACAATATGGAAACCAAGAACTAACACATGTTTGTGTGTTTGCGGTACTTAACCAAAAATAAGAACAATAAACAAAATTCGATCTTAAAAGCGACAAAGGTCACTCGATCTTGGCAGCCGAAGGGTGAGATGTCCAATTAGCTCTCCATGTAATGGAAGGAGCAAGAAGACGTTCTGTTTTCCAACCTCCTGATCTCAGCTACATAAGAAGAAGAAGAAGAAGAAGAGAGTGAAGATCACAAGTTAATACAGTCTGTTTCATGTTGTAATGATCTAATTTGTTTACCTTGTTGAGAAACTCGTCATAATGTTTATCCATCCAAGCTTCTCCTTCTGGATAAAAAGCTGCGGTTTCTTCCATAAGTCTTGCCAACACAATCGCGTGAATGTATGATTTCAACACATCTGAAGCCTCCGAGTCTTTGTGCAAAATCACACTAACGTTTCCCTTTCTATGTGCCAACAAGTACTTAGCTGCACGAGTTTGCGACACACAAGAACCCGAGTTTACGCGTCAACACGTTTCAAAATATGAAACAGAAGGAAAAAAAACGTCCATGGAAAAGAAATCAATCAAACCATTCTTATGAGAAGAAGCTCCAACACCATTTAGGAGTTGCATCCTGCACATACATTGTCAGCCTCACACAGATTATTATTTCCTTAAAAGCTGCGATAATCTTAGTTTCTTTTATAAACTAGTGATTTATGGTGATTAAAGTATATAACTTACATATCTGGACGAGGGAGAGAAGAAACTCTAACACCTAAGTGCACTCTCTTATGCAATGTGTTTGAATTAGTTGACCTCAATGAAGTGGCCCACAAGGGCAATACACCCTCCATTGAAGAAACCTGTTCGGGAGAGATAACTGGCGACATGTTTAGTCAAAGAAAGTTACTGATCAATATGATGCAATGATAAACACAAAGGGAAGCCAACGAAAGGTTCTGAGAATCAGATGACGCATTTCTGAAATTACCTTGGCCGGTTTGCAGGAATTCCGTTAGAAGAATCGAACTCCTCTCGAAGTTTAATGAATTCAATACAAGACACCGGACAGCTCTATAGTTTGCTAAATATATAAACAAAGGAACAATTAGAGAAATCCTGATTTGAGCTAGGCTTTTCACCCTTCATCTGTAACTTACCGTACATATGAAACACGGTGAGAGAGAGAAACGAAAACCAAATAGCCAAAGGGTTTCCAGAGGTAAACCGAGCTAGCAACATTCCCAGTGACATGCCCATCATCGTTGCCATGGTCTCTTGGCTTCCTTCCTTTCAATAGAGAAAATAGACGGAAAAAAAACAAACTTCTAAAAATTCCTCATTTATAGTTTCTACATCATTGACAGTGAAAAGAAGCCAGAGTGCCTTAGCAGAGATATCCGCTGCATTGTCCTGGAGAGCAAAGTGCTGAGTTAGTGCTGCTCTGGTTGCTCCACTTGCAACACCAGCTAATTCAGGAGATTGAAAATATGTTAAAAAAACCGATGATGTATCAATCAAAGAGGAAGTCCTAACTTCAATGTTTGATAACTCACTAAATGATCTTGAGAGACTTCCTAAGCAGACCACAATGATAAAGGCAGATGGAAACAGAGGAGAAAGAAGGTCCATTAGCATTCCTGCAATAAAAGCAACAAAGCTTGTAGTCATTCGATGTCTCTGAGAACCAAATACGGAAAAATATTTTCAAGTGTGGATGAATGAGAATAACAAAAGAACATACCGATATCATTCATAAGGTCAGCAACTAGACGCCACATTTTTGCATTACTATCCAGGTTGGAACCCTGAAGAAACATAAAATCAGACTGTTACCATAATGTGTTAGAGCCTTAGAAGCTGAACTTCTCAGAAAACAAAGAAAATCAATCGCTGGTAATAAATCATCAAAGAACTCTCACACAACAAACAGGCAAAATTTTGAAGAAGAATAAAACAGAAGAGAAGTTTAAGGTATATGATTTTGGCAGAATCTACTATATGGACACCTGATAAAATGTGAACAATATGCCTCCAAGCATCCCAGTGAAATCCCTCAGAAACCACTGCATATAACAAACAGGATATAATAACTATAATCCACAGCGATTTATGCTGCTTGAGAGAGCCAATGAGTTCCAAAGTAGGAAGCTCACCTGAAATGTAGCACCTATAACTGTTGCAGACTTCTCACCAACCCCAATTGCACTCAAAAGAGCCTTAAAAGTAGTCCAAAATCAAACGATTTGCTGCAGTAGACAAAAAAATTAAGAACTCAAAAGCTCAGAACTTGATCTCACCTGAGTTGAAAGCATCATCTTTATATAAGTAGAGAGCCCCTACAAGAAAAAACATAGCCGAGTCACAAATTTAAATACAAATAAAACTTTACAGTAGCCATAAGGCACACACACACACATGTTCTCACATACCTGTAACGTGTCCCATAACTGAAACCCTACATAATCCGGAGTTACACTACCAGGAAAGCCCTGCATTGACCAAAGCAAAATCCAGTTGTCTCAGTGTCCTAAAACGAAATCCTGAGACGAGGTTTGAGAAGGGGGAAATAAAGAAAAGAAATCACTAGCCTCAGGTACGAATGCTTGAAGAACTCTTCTCCATACTTGGTTGAAGCGATTAGCAGACCTATGAATCACTCGCAGCAAAAAAATAAAAATCTCAAATTTGTAGAGAATTTCACTGAAGCAATCAGATTCGGATTTGGGATGAAAAGAGGAAGAAAGGGTGAACCTTTGGATGGAGAGAGAAGGGGAGGCAGTGATAGTTGCTGTTCTGAAAAGCTTAGTAGAAGAAGAGCCATTCCATTCTTCGAGTGTAATTGATGCGCAATCAGAGAGTTCTTCTTCTCCCATGGCGAATTTTTGGTGCTTCTTACTGAAAATGTTGCAAGAGAGAAAGTAAATTTTGACTTTCAAATGTTTTGACTTTTCTTTTTAGCTTTGGTGATTTGGGTTGGGTTTCCAATTTTCAATTGCGACTGAATATGAGAAATAATAAACCCATTCACTAACCATCTCTCTCCCTGTATTGGGCTAAAAACCTCTGGGCCTTTGGGCCGTTTTCATTTTTAATTAAGTTTAAGTTGATCAAATAAAAATTCACTAACCATATCCATTAGTATTGACTATATAGTTCGTCCAATCACAACATTCGAGCAAGGACAAGTGTGTATATCGAGCAAGTGGCTTAAGTATTTTTTTTTTATCAAAAAAAAAAAAAAAAAAGTGGCTTATGTATATGCTTGATCATGTGCACATCTGTACCTTACCAAAAAAAAAAAATGTGCACATCTGTATATCATTTACAAGTATAAAAGAAGAAACTACGTAGGCGCATATATTGATTGTGTACATGAGCCATAAATTATTTAGACGTGTAAGATTTAACTTAAGGTAAAAAAACCAACCTTGGTGCATGCATGCATTGCATGTAGTAAATAACTGTCTGTAACGTAAGGATAATGCTCTTTCATTCTCCACCACCTACCTCATTGGTAAAAATGCAGTATAAAATGAGATGAAGATTAGCATATTTTCACCATTGAATTAAAAGCCAAAAACACATTTACTTGAAATATGAAGAACGTCTCTTTTAAGCTAATTCTATGCTTTTCTCTTCTTGTCGTTGCCTTCGGTAAGTATATCTACTTATCTTTCATTCCGAAATTTAATAAATAACCAATCATATCTGAATATATGAAATCTATGTTTTAAACGCATGTTGAGGTTTATATGCGAACTACAGTTTTCGTACAGTTTCTTATTCATGCATGTTATTATTAAGAGAGGTTTAATATTTTGTTCCACTTTCGTTCTCAAAACCAGATTTGAGCAAAAAATATGAAAACTACTATAAATCATTTTATTACAAATCATTCTGATCCATGTTGGGACTAACACATTATTCATATGAAGGACAAGAACTTGCAAATTCCAATAAGCGATGCACAACAAACTTTATGTGTGACGACGTAAATGATTGTGAGAAAGGTCTAGGATATTGCAACAACGGAGTTTGCGGGTGTCTTAAGTTACGAGTGATGGATACAAATAAAGCCAATCCGAATCATCAAGGACAATGTGACACAAACCTTGAGTGCTACACCATGGGTTGTATCAGAGGTCCAGGATATTGCGATAATGGAGTTTGCAAGTGTCCTAAATCACAGGTTTAAATCAGGTGAAAGCTTCAAGCGCTATATTAGAGACAAAAGTTTGTACGCTTACTAGTTTACGGATAGAACACCTAACTGTAGTTCCAAGAAAACCGATCCTATTTGTAAACCATCAAAATCTTATGAGACTAGGAAACAAATATATGTTGTGATCTCAGACATGAATAAACTTGTCTTTCCCTAAATTTGAGCAATTTGAAAACCAAAAGTCGAAGCATTGCGAATCAAAATTTAAATCTTGATGAGGTGAATTCTACTCCAGTGTCATTGGCCGTTGACGAACAAAGGATTTTATTTTTCCCCCTTAAATCAGTGAAATGATCCACGCTTTGCCTGGATTAAGATCCAAAATCTCATAGTAATCTTTTTTTTTTTTAAATCTCATAGTAATTAAAACTGTAAACAAATGAAAATCTACTGCCTAAACTAGAAAGTAATTAACAGATCTCATGTACTTGAAAGAAAAAAAAAAAGCAATACTCTTTTTTTTGTTAAAGGATACAAAAAAAGTAAAATAAAAATAAAAAATATCCAACCTTGGTGCATGCATGTAGTAAATATCCAAACTGTAAAGTAAGGATATGCTCTCTCATTCTCCTAATTTCCAGCACATACCCCTTGGTAAAAAAAATAAAAATTCTAATACTATATATATCAAAAAATACGTAGGCATATATTGAGTACATGAACCATTAACTAAGGTAAAATATCCAACCTTGGTGCATGCATGTAGTAAATAAACAACTGTAAACTAAGGATAATGCTCTTTCATTCTCCTAATTTCCAGCAGATACCCCATTGGTAAAATGCAGTATTAAAAGAGATGAAGATTAGCTTATTTTCACCATTGAAAGCCAAAAACACATTCACTTGAAATATGAAGAACGTCTCTTTTAAGCTAATTTTATGTGTTTCTCTTCTTGTCGTTGCCTTCGGTAAGTATATACTGATCTTTCATTTCGTAGTTTAATTAATGATCAATAATATCTGAATGGATGATTTAAGTTTGCGGAAAATTAAGAGTTATGCTATCAAAATCCTATGTTTTAAACGCATGTTGAGGTTTTAGGTTTATGTGGGAACTACAGTTTTCCGTACGGAAGAAAATGAAACAGTACTTTGATTTTTTGTTCCACTTTCGTTCTCAAACAAGATCTGAGCAAAAATATGAAAACTAATCTTATAAATCATTTTGTTTTGATGAGAATCCATTGGGACTAACACATTATTAATTCATATGAAGGACAAGAACTTAAGCTTGCAAAATCCATGAAGCGATGCACAACAAACTCTATGTGTGACAACGTAAATGATTGTGAGAAAGGTCTAGGATATTGCGACAACGACGGACAATGCGGGTGTCTTGAGTTACAATGTGACACAAACCATGAGTGCTACAACATGGGTTGTATCAGAGGTCAAGGATATTGCGACAACGGAGTTTGCAAATGTCGTAATTACAAGTAGGGGATACTAGCAAAAGGACACAAACCTTGAGTGGGGACGCTTGCTATGTTTTTTTTTTTTTTTTTTGAACAATTTTAACGCTTGCTATGTTCTGATTATCGTCTGGTGTGTTTCATAAATGAAAATTATGCGTGCCGCAAATAAGGGTAATTTGTGTCAAACCATGCCCATATAAAAATATGTTACTAGTGTGTATACACCAACTGCAATTTGTAGTTAATCCCTTTTCAACCCAAAAATAAATAAATGGCAATTTGTAGTTTGATACGTAAATAGTATAAACTATATATATATCGATACTCCTAACTGTTAAGTAGATACATGCATATATAAAATTACAGTAAATCGTTGCTATTATTTAGATGTTGTACTTAAACAAGCCGAGGGCAAAGCCACAAATGGACAACGGGCGGGGACGTTACAATTTTCTTCAACAATTTATTAAAGAAACTATTGTTTCACTCATCACCCAAATCTACAAGCATTGATTAAAGGTATTTAGTTTGTCCACTAATAGTGAAAAAGTTCGAGATTACGTTGCTAAAAGGGCACTATAAATTGTAACGACGCACTATTGTACTCGTATAGTTGATTAGGAGCAAATAGTTATTTCCGAGGATGAAGCAAGTTTCTTTCAAGCTTGTGTTACTAGTTTCCCTTCTTCTCACTGTCTTCCGTAAGTATTTTTAGTTTGTAGCAACTTCCACTGTCTTCTAAGTATACACAACTGCAATTAGTAGTTTATTACGTACGTAAACTATATCGAAATATGTCTTAACTGTTAAAGTGATCCACACTTTTCTGTTGATAGTTGCCCAGCAGGAACAATTGATGCATAAAATCTTGAAAGTTATACAATAGGTTGCCCGGCAGTAATGGTTTTAATTAAACACTAAACAAGACTTTTTAAATAATTTAATTGTTTTCAATCAAACATTAAACATATAATTTTTTAAGTATAAAATAAAAATTATTTATGCTTTATCTGCTTGTAGCCAGTATAAATCTTTTTTAAAATGAATAATTTATCCATAACATTTCCAGTTTTATCAGTACTAATCCTATCATTTAATTACTTAATCAAATCTAGTACTATTAGTTACATCTATATCTTTTTTTTAAGAGGGAGCACAATATAGTAAAATATCCACAAAATTTCAAGTTTTATCAGTATTAATATATCAAGTAATTAATTAGTCAAATGATTTAAATCTAGTACCAATTACTCTATTTATCTTTTCCAAAAATCTACAAAATTTTCTAGTCAAACCATCACCTAATTTCTAGCTTACCAATATTAATACAATCATTTAATTTATCAGTCAAATTCAACTTTAACTACACGTCTTTTCCAAAAATCTACAGAGTTTTCTGGTCAAACCACCCCATTGGTAGAATGCAGTATAAAAAGAGATGAAGATTTAGCTTATTTTCACCATTGAAAGCCCAAAACACATTTACTTGAAATATGAAGAACGTCTCTTTTAAGCTAATTTTATGCGTTTCTCTTCTTGTCGTTGCCTTCGGCAAATCACAAGCAGCAGATGCAAATAGAGCCGATCCTAATCATCTAGGACAATGTGACACAAACCTTGAGTGCTACACCATGGGTTGTATCAGAGGTCCAGGATATTGCGACAATGGAGTTTGCAGATGTCCCAAAGTACAAGCAGTGGATACAAAAAGAGCCGACCTGAATCATCTAGGACAATGTGACACAAACCTTGAGTGCTACACTATGGGTTGTATCAGAGGTCCAGGATATTGCGATAATGGAGTATGCAGATGTCCTAAATAAATCTACTTTATGAAAAAACTCAAATAAATTATGTAATTTTACTAATGTCCCTTTATGAGTTCATCCTCATAATATTAAATAAATCTGCCATCTACAAACATTATCTAACGTTATAATCTTCCAATTGAATCGTTGATCAAATTTTACTAATTTTTAGTGGTGTATCTAAGTTGAAATTCGTGTCGTACCTGTATATAGATGCATGCGTATTCTATCTTTGATATTTGAGTAATATTTCTCAACATGTATTTCTTTACATTTGGCTATCTATCTCCTTTCTCGTTGATCATGTTCTTGATTTCGGAAATCTTAAAACGGATAAAGATAAAAGTCGATTTTTTTAAGGAAAATACAAACTCGCGTCGTCTAGCTATATGCATCGCGTCTATCATAAAACAAATTTTGTCTATTTAAAAATAATATACTATAGTTACAAAAAAAAAATTACTTTGACTGAAAGGATATTATAAAGATTTGAATATATATAAAAAATAAAATAAAAACCATGATCAAAAAAAATCACGAATGTAAAAATCCCACGCATGTCAGAAATGGACTGAAAAGGTGTGAAAACAGTTGCGGCATTGGGTAAGACTAGCCCTGGACAAAAAAACCGAACCCGAAAACTCGAACCCAAACCGATCCAAAATAATCGGTTTGGATCGGGTTCGGTTATAGATTATTTATTCGATAGGTATTAAATTTAGGAACCGTGGATATCGGATCAGTTCCGGTTCCTACCTGATACCCGATCGATTAACCGAAATAAAATTCTCTTATGTACTTACAGTATTGTAAAGTGATTTTCTGATGAACTAGATGGATCCAGAGGTCGATCTACATACCGTCACGTAGGTTTCATAGTCAGCTATCCAGATCTTCTTTCCATTACTGATTCCGAGTTATATTCAATCCGGAAATCAGTTTTTAAGTTGGCAAAAAAATCAGTATTTCAAAAAAAGTTCACTTGTTTTTTGGGTATTTGGTTACATTTCGAGTATATAATTATATTTTCAACAATTTCGGGTTTAATCGGGTAAAAAAAACCCGAACCGAATCAAAATTATAAAAAAAACCATTTTTTCGGGTTTTAAACGGTTCTGAAATTTAAGAACTGAACCGAACCCGAATCGAAATCTTTTCGGTACCTATATAGGTATAAAATTCCCTTACCCGAAAAAACTGGAACCGATCGGGTCGGATCCGAAACCGACCCGAATACCCGAATGCCCAGGGTTAAGACAGCGGCGAAAGTCATTTATACCAAATATATAACCGAATCGACCAAAAAAGCTTACATTCGGTTTACGAAAACCGATCCGAATTTTTTTTTTAAAACAATAAACCGATCCGTTTTTTAACCATAAAAATCTTTAAAACAAAATCGCGACTTTCCCTAAATTTGAGCAATTTGAGAACCAAATGTCAAAGCATTGCGAATCAAATTTAAATCATGAGGTGAATTCTACTCCAGTGTCGATGTCAGACTTGATGAACAAAGTCTTGCAGGATTTTTTTTCCTTAAAAGAAGACAAATGATGAGGGAATCTTAAGACGGGATATCCCAAATTCAGCCGAAGTTTTTAAAGACAACTCTATGATCTAATCTCCTTCAAAGTTACAATCTTTCATTTTCTCCGATTGCTTCTCTTCGGTTGAGTAAAAAGCAAAACGAAGTTTCCGGTAATGTTTTCATTCTGTTTCTTCAATTTAATTAATAAATTTCTTGAATTTGATGATTTTGGATTTACCAAGTGTTTCAATTTTCTGGTACATGTGGTTTCATTTGTGTTTCAGGCTGTCCTTTCTCTTTAAGACATGAGAGGCCAACAAGTTCTTGCAGTCTCGGTGACTGTTGTATTAATAGCTCTTGGAGCAATTCATAAAGTGAAATCTCATAAAGACCAACCTTTATCAGGAATTGCTATCCATATGACAACATTTGATCTCAATGAAAAAGCTTATGTCAAAGCCTCTCCAACAGTTCTTGGTTCTAATGTAATTAACAACCATTCTCTTCTCTTATTTCTATATATCAGATCTTCTCATGGTTTTTTTTTATGAAATGCAGCTAAAGTTCTATGCAACCTTATTTTTATAACAGGGTCAACATAGTGAATTGGTGTTGGTCGAATATAGTTCTCCAAAACCATCAGATGATGATTGGATTGGAGTGTTTTCTCCTGCGGATTTCAAGTAGATATTACACTAACACATTGTTTCTCATCAAACTAGTTCTGAGACTGAAAGAAAAAGTCTACTTATTACTTTGTTCTTGTTCCTACAGTGCCTCAACTTGTCCAGGAGAAAACAAAATGGTGAATCCACCTCAACTGTGTTCAGCTCCTATCAAGGTTGTTCTGTTTTCTCTTAACATAAATGTTTCTGTTTTTCTTCTCTGCAGCAAGTCTTTACCTTTTCCTTCTTTAACATCTTTACAGTTTCAATATGCAAACTTTAGTAACACAAGATACAACGATACCGGGACCGGTTCCTTGAAGCTTCAGCTGATCAACCAGAGATCAGACTTCTCCTTCGCGCTGTTTTCTGGCGGTTTGTTGAATGTAATACTCATTCCCCCACAGATTCTTTAGCTTTTCAAGTTGTTTAGCTTCATACTTAAACCATTCCACGGTTTTATTGTTTATCAACTTGTGTTTATAGCCAAAGCTTGTGGCAGTGTCAAACAAAGTAGTCTTTGAGAACCCAAATGCACCAGTTTACCCGCGCCTGGCGCTAGGAAAAGAGTGGGATGAAGTAAGATTCTAAAAACTCATCTGATCATTGGATTTTCTTGTGGAAATGACCCAAAGAAGTGAAAATGAGTTTGTAAATAGATGACAGTGACATGGACTAGTGGTTATGGACTCGACATTGCTGAACCTGTTGTCGAGTGGGGCATTAAAGGAGGAGAGCGTAAACTCTCACCTGCTGGTACGTTGACCTTTGGGCGTAACAGCATGTGTGGTGCTCCTGCAAGAACAGTGGGATGGCGTGATCCAGGATACATACACACAGCTTTCCTCAAAGAGTTATGGCCTAATTCCAAGTATGTGTGTTTCTTGTTTCTAAACCAATGAGTCAGCATTGAAATGTGATGTATACGAATCACTGAGCTTTTGATTTTGACTGTTATACAGGTATACCTACAGAGTTGGGCATAGATTTTCATGTGGTGCATTCATCTGGAGTAAAGAGTATCAGTTCAAATCTTCTCCATTTCCTGGCCAAAACTCTCTCCAACATGTTGTCATCTTTGGAGACATGGGAAAGGTTTGAATCTTTCAGCCTAAATGCATAGATTGTTTTTATTTGTTGTTGGCCTCAAAACCTTTCTTGTGTTCTGTTGTTGAAGGCTGAGGTTGATGGCTCAAACGAGTACAACGATTTCCAACGAGCTTCCCTCAACACCACAAAGCAACTTATCAAAGATCTAGAGAAGACAGATGCAGTTTTCCACATTGGAGACATCTGTTATGCAAATGGATACCTTTCGCAGTGGGATCAATTCACAGCGCAGATTGAGCCAATTGCTTCCACTGTTCCATACATGATTGCAAGGTTCTGCCTTTCTTTCTTACAAAGTTTTTGCATTTCTTGTTTACGGAGTCCTCAAAATTGACTCTGTTGCAGCGGCAACCATGAGCGTGACTGGCCCAACTCGGGATCGTTTTACCAGAGTTTAGACTCTGGAGGAGAATGTGGTGTACCAGCTGAGACAATGTTCTATGTTCCAGCTCAAAACAGAGCAAAGTTCTGGTACTCGATTGACTATGGAATGTTTAGGTTCTGCGTAGCTGACACAGAACATGACTGGAGAGAAGGAACAGAGCAATACGACTTCATCGAGCGATGCTTAGCGTCTGTCGACAGGAAAAAGCAGCCGTGGCTGATATTCTTAGCTCACCGCGTGCTCGGTTACTCCTCCACGTCGTTCTACGCGGAAGAAGGCTCTTTCGCGGAGCCAATGGGAAGAGACAGTCTTCAAAAGCTCTGGCAGAAGTACAAAGTCGACATTGCAGTCTATGGACACGCACATAACTACGAGAGAACATGCCCCGTTTACCAGGTAAAAACATAAATACATCAGAGAATTGATTCTTGGAAAGCAGAGTGATTTGATCGTTTCTGTTGCTTTGATTTTTTTGTGTGTAGAGTGTATGCACGAGCCATGAGAAGACTAACTACAAGGGTTCGTTGAATGGGACGATCCACGTCGTTGCTGGAGGTGGAGGAGCCGGTCTTGCTGAGTTCTCCGAGTTACAACCGAATTGGAGTCTGTTCAGAGATTACGACTACGGATTCGTTAAACTAACGGCTGTTGATTACTCCAATCTTCTGTTCGAGTACAGGAAGAGCAGCGACGGAAGAGTCCATGACTCTTTCAAGATATCAAGAGATTACAGAGACGTCTTGGCTTGTGCTTTTGATAGTTGCCCTGCAACAACACTCGCATCATAGAAGTAGAGAATCTTGCAACTGCTTCCAACTTGTTTCTATGGTCAAAACTCGAAATGTGATCTGATGAAAGGCTTTTTGTCGATTTGGTATAACAGTTGTAGTGATTTTTCACATCAATCATACGTACAGGCAAAATAGGTTTTACAGAGCTCTGTTCTTACATTACTCTGCTGAAATTCTCAAGCAAGAATCATTTGATCATTTGATAGATTCTTTTGATGTTCTCATGTATTACACCTAAAAAAGACATGATACAATCTTGATCTTCAACAAGATTGAGATTTTGGCATTTCATTCTTATAGCCAAAACATAAGCAGAAATCCAAAAAGATAAAAAAAAGTAGTAAAAAACAACTAGAAGATGAAACAAGAAGGGAAAAAGACGCATTGATCTTTCTAATTCAAAACGTCGAAGACGAAGTATTGACAACGATATGGCGAAGCGGACGGTCCACATCCCCTCCTCCGCCGTGTTTAACAAACTCGGCGGGGGTCAAGAAACTGCCGTGGCAGATGCACATGATCCGAACCTCCTCTCCTTTCCCGTACTTGTATAGAATCCCGTCGACGCGCCTCCCGTTTGGGCCGTCTCCTTTTGTGAAAACACACGGCATGTCGAACAAACCAGTAGCTGTGGCCGTCCCTTTGCCTTTCCTATCCACAGACTCATCCTCTCTTCTCACTCCCTTCTCACTCTCGTTCGAGTTCGAGTTCTTAGCTCTCGTCACACTCGGTTTCTCTGTTCCTTGGCTTCCGCTGTTAGATGAACATCTCGTCATTATCTTCGGGCTTCTCTCGTCCCCAAAACTGTTTGATGAAGCTACAAGACATATATAAGTTTTGTCACTGATCTGAAGACCAAAACAATGTTTAGTAAATCTTGAAAGCAAAATTGTAAAACCTACCTTGTTGATTTTTGTTGTCAAGTTCCGACAAGCTTGAAGAGGAGCCTCCTCCTCCTCCTCCTCCTCCTCCTCTTCCTCCGTCGGAATCAACACACACTTGACTATTAGAAGAAACCAAATGTCTCTGCAAAAACCCACTCTTACTCGCAGTGACCCATCTCTCAGTCTCAAACGACGCCGTTTGGTCATCAGAATTCCCAACCCTGAAGCTCTGTTTCTCGCATCTCCTCCTTTTAGCTTCCATTCTTCGGAGCGACTGCATCTCTTTCCTTTTCCTCCATTCCTCTTCCATCTCCGCAGGCAACGACGTCGTTCTAGCTAAACCCACCGTGTAATTCTCCGGCTCAACCTCGTTTTCAGCCGCCACCGTCGAACTTTCGAAGGCCACAGTGCCCAAAACCGAAGAAGATCGTTTCAGCTTCCTTGGAGTCTTATCTACTCCGAATCGACCTCCTAGAGACAAACCCAGATTCAGCTCAATCGCACTCTCATCTTCGCAGCCTGTTTCTCCACCGTGAAACACTCTTCCACCGCCGTTTTCGGAGATAAAACCTCGTAACAGATCTCTCGGGTGTTTATCTATGTCCAGAGAAAGATTTGTCGTCACCGTCATTTCTCTGTTCCATGCCCTTTGTTCTCTACTTGCTTCTTCCCCCATAGATTCCGAAACAACAGAAATGAAAAAGAAGAAATAAAAGGGAGTATTTTTTTTTTCAAGCTCTGAATTTTACATCCGGTCAAAATCTGCACTATGTCCTGAATTTCACAGAAAATCCCACAATTTCACAGAAGAGAAACAAACAATGGAATAAATCATAGGGGAAAAAGTAATTTACGTAAAGGAAAAAACTCGCCGGAGTTACCAGAGACGGCGAAGAAGTCGACGAGGTAAATCGAAAGTGAAGAGCAGAGACGGGGAAGAAGAAAAAGAAAACCCTTTTAGACATTAGAGATAAAAGAGAAAAAGAGAGATGAAGAAGAAGAAGAAAGAGAGACAGCCCTTGACTGAGAGGAGGCAAGTGGCCGCCGAGAGAGCTGCCTGAACGACACGTGGCCGGTGGATTACGTCGGCGTTCCATAGTGCTGCTTGAGGAAACGTGTCGTAAAGCGACTGAGTTAACCAGAGTTTCGACACGTGTCTATCAGGTAAAAAGATCCGTTTTTTCTTTATCTTTGTTTTTTTTGTCTCAGAACTTTTATTTTGTCTTGAGGGACATTAAAGTAAAAAAACTCGATTACCAGATTAGAAGGAAATACAAATTTGATTCCATATAAAGAAAATTCTTAAGATTGTTACCATTTATGAATATAATTTTAAAATGAAGTTTGTATTTGAGACACATACATAATTGAAGTTAATAAAATCTAGCGACTCGACAACGTCACTCACGTGGGTTGGACCGTGGGACCGACGAGGAAGCAAGTTGCTTGTGAAAAAGTGACGGAGAATAACACTTCCATGTAAAAGAAAGGGAGAAAAGGCAAATTCAATACTAGTAGTATTATACTAAATGACTAATATATAATTATAAAGTAGTATTAATGTAAAAAGTTTTCATTATTAACTAACCTTTTGATGGAGGAAAGGGGTCGATTAACCATACTAATCAAATTTCGGAAAAGTCGAGTTTATTGATTCAGTGATAGTTAGGTTGCAGAATGAAATCTACAAATTGAAAAGAAGATTTTTAGAATCCTTGGTGGGTCACTTTGTTGAGTCAAGTGGGGACCGTCGAGAAGATTTTTTAACCATAAAACCAAAATGACACGTGTCATTCACCCCTTGGTTCGTGTAATAGTACAACTGAGAAAAAACTATTAAATTACGACGTCGTTTGAAGACGATATTCTCTTTCCCATAACCCAGCCCATAAGGTAAGGGGTCTCCCATTTTGGACTTTAAAGTTTGTTTCCAGAGGATGTTTTAACATTTTTATCGAGTTGAAAACTTGAAATTGGTCCTGAAATTCCGGTTTACTTATGGTTTGGAAACTTTGGTTCGAAAACCGGTCGAAATCAAGCTTCAAAAAGAGAGAAGTGATCATATAAAAAAAAAAGTTATAATCCAATACAAAAACTCAAATGAATGAAGGGTTTATCGCTTAAGACTCAAGAGATAAAACCTACTCCAACAAAACTTTGATCTCTCACTCTCTTCTCTTCCTATAAAACTTCAGATTCTCAATTTCAAATGAACAATAACAACAACAACATCAGAGAGTATACGGAAAAAAGTCTAACTCTTTTATCTTCTGGATTGAGCACTTTCACGGCCAGCTTTCACCGTACCGTTCTGATAAACTTTGCCATCACCATTATTAGCCTCACCGCTGCGTGATTCGCCCCGTCTCTCATTTCCATTTCTTCCATAGCCTCGTCCACCACTAACACCATTGCCACGAGGCCTAAACCCGTCGTTTCTGTAACCATTCTCGCTCCCATAACCTCCGTTTCGCATTGATATTCTGCCGTTCTCATTGTTGCCTGCAGCAGAATCAAAGGTTTCGGTTTTTCTTTCCTAAAGTTGAGATCTTGGAGGAACAGTATTCACAAAGTAGTGAACTTTGCCTTTAAGTTACCTCGTTTTACTTCTATAGCAACTCTTCGGTTCCCGATTCTGATGGCTGACTCTCTGTGAGCCTAAAAGTTGCGTAATAAGACATCAGAAGACAAATTCTTGTTTATAGTAACAATATGTTTGTAAGAAATTTATCTATGTTTAAACATACCTCGAGGACCAACTTCACAGCTTCAACAGATTCATATGTCACAAAACCGAAACAGTTTCCCTTTAGCTGAAAAATGAAAAATACATATACAGAAGGTTAAAAAAATTTCAGAAGTGGAACAAATGTTTACTCTAAAAAGATCCATTCAACAACAACTCAACTCACCCTGTAGCTTCTAACTTGGATACCGTCTTTCTTAATAGCTCCGAAACCTTTGAATATTTCATTCAGTTGCTCGGGTGTAGCATCCATAGGCAAGTTTGCAACAAATATGCAACCATCCTCACCTGATCCATGACAATGGCAAAGTCATATTTGAGACATAGAAGAAACGAAAAGAAAACGTTTTTCCGGAAGAATGTTAAGCACACTGAATTAAAAACCTGGTTGGTCGATTGCTTCAGCAGGAGAATGTGCAGGAACTGGTGCAGGAGCTTTAGATTCGAGAGCAGCACTCGGCTTTCCAACAGGCTTAGGCTTTGCAGGAGAAGCTTTGACATTGAACGTAGCACCATTTTGAGCCGGGGATTGAACCTAAGTGTGTGTAAGTTGCCAAATCTTCTTTAGATTATATAAGCAGGATTGAGCCATATACATAACTGGATGATATTCGTGAGGACTCACAACTACTGCAAAGGATTTCTTGGGAGCATCCACACCGTTGCTGATACCATCCACAGCTTTTTCCTCCGGGGCTCTCGTATGTCCATTAGCTATAGCTCTTTCTGGTTTCTTCACCGCAACTTCAGTTGTCTGTTTCGCCACGTGTTCTTGAGTAGTGGTAGAAACTGGCTCTGCAACTTCACTTGCCGGTTCTGCTGATCAAAAACCGATAATTCTTATGGAAACCCCCACAAATGTTAATCTTATGTTATAGAACATATAGGCCAATATCAATACTCACCCAAGTTAGTGACTGTTGTTTGGACTACTTGAGGGATCGCCTCTTCGACAACTTCCTTGTTAGGTTCTGGTTCGTCAGAGACATATCGAAAGACATCGTTCAGCACAAAGTAGCTTCCTTTCTTCGGCACAAGGAAAAAAGATTGAGAAAATCTCATTCTTTTCCCATCTTTTACAGTCAGTAAGCCTGTGACCAAGGTAACAACTCCATTCTTGTACGAAGGTTGGGAATCAGCAGTTAAAATTTGAATCTTTGAGTTTACGTAATCAAATGACATGATCTGGTCATTGATAGCCTGCACACAAGATCAAAAAGAAAACTCCTAAAAGTCAGAAACTTTGATTCCAATTACGACTTAACAAGATTTGCATAAGTTGGAACACAAGAACAAACAGAGAATAGAGATTCAAAACAGTCGAAAAAATGTGGCTTACTTTCAAAGACTTTACAGAAACCATCTCTCCATCGGAACCAGGGCGCCCTAAAACGCTATCCTCAAGATAGAATCGATGCATTTCGGCTGGTGAATCGTATAAGTGAACGTAGTATTTCTGAACAAACGCATTCCCCACAATGTGTGGATCAACCAATGGAGCATTTGATTCGACTGCCATCACTACATAATCCAATAGATTCATTAGACTCAGAAAACAATAGAAAAAAAAAAACAAGTTTTGTGAAATTGGAACTAAAGAACCACGCACAAAGATAAAAACTTCACATCAATAAAATCCCCACATTGTCATTCCAATATACACGAATGCATTAATTCATAAATCTCAGTATTGCATGAGTTAATTGCATAGCATTTACAGAGAATTCCACAAGAAAGGGAGAGACTTTGAGGCAGAAATAATCAATCCAAATGGATATAATTCAAAGAACTGGAAAAATGAAAAAGATACGAACATCAGTGTATGAAACAAGAAGAGCAATACCTGGTAAAGATGAGAGGATTAAAATCTCAGATGACAGTGAAGAGAAGGAAGACAGAGGGAATGACACACGAGCGATGGCCGATGAATGTATATTATTAATATATATGGCTTCTTCTAGGGTTTTACTTAGAAATCTCCGACGAGAATTGGGATTTTGGTAAGGGCTTTTCAACAGATTTTTCACTAAAAGTATTCTGATTTTAGTCTCTGGTCAGCTTATGGAAATATGGCAAGGAGGGATTGACCATTGTGATTTTAGTATCTGGTCAACTCATGGAAAATATGGCTAAGAATTGATAAAAGCAAAAGAGGAAAAAAAGGGAACTCTATATTCTAGTATTAAAAGTGATTATTTCGGAAAAGCCCCCGGCGAGGATCGAACTCGCGGCCTTTCGCTTACGAAGCGAACGCAATACCACTATGCTACGGAGGCTTTTGATAACTCTTTTCCACATATTAATAAATGTCCATTAGACCCAAAACTGAGAAATTTTGGGTCTTCCAGCCGGCCCACCTATATCCTGTCCATTTGGGCCGGACCTGAATGGTTCGTGACAACAGCTGTTGTGGAGGGTATAATTTACTTTCTTATTTATTTTTTCTTTTCATCATCTTTTTTTTTCCTGCTCGAATTATTTTCATCATCTACAGATCATTTTTTTTTTTTTGTCACGACATCATCTACAGATCATTTATAGAAATAAATATCAATTAAAGAGATTTAAATTCAATTTAAATATACTACATGTGTCCTCTTTTGTTATTTGTTTTTTTATCACCATATAATCTTTTATTTAAAGTTATGTTAAAAATATGTTTTAAAAGGCTTCTATATTCAAACTTTGTATGGTTTACAAAAACATCATTTTCTGTAAAGAAAAAAACAACATAAGTTTCTAAATGGAACAATAAAAATATCATCAATCAAAAACATAATTTTCTCTTTAACTAGCGTGCTGAACATAATCCAAAATAAAATTATCCGTTTGTATACATGTTCTCATATTCGACATATCCTTCATAAACTTTAGATATTCATTTTATTATGTATGAGTTTAGTACTTGAAAACAAAAATAAAAACAAAAACCAATCTCTATATGTATATCCTTAACTACATGGCAAACAAGGGAAAGTGAACCACAAGATGATGACAGGAGAATATGATATGGTTGTGTTCGAACCGAACTATAAGTCTTATTCTTGTTAAGTGAATATAACTATAAGATCTCTCTCCTTGTCCCGACATTGACTTGATTGGCCTCTCACTTTCCACTTCCTTCTTTTGTTCTTACTTATTCACTCCAACGCGTTACCCAAAAATCCTTTTGGGTTCCACAAAGAACAGCTGGCAATACTCAATAGTGAAATATTCTCCTGATGTTATGTCTTTTTCAATTAAAAAGTAATTATAGAACATGCAACTTTTTTACTTAAACTGTTTTACAGTATTCAAAGAGAATAGTAATAGTTCTTTTCAATGTATAGTTGACTTCATTCTGAAAAGTTATCAAGTATATTTTTATTATTTCAGTTACGATGAATACAGTTGATTAGATGTTAGTCTTACAAAATTATAACTAAAAATTATGAAAACTAAAATATAATTTGTTTTTAAAACTGTAAACCAAAATGTAAACCCATTCTATAAAAATATAAATATAAATATTATTCCTTTTTTACAAAATTATGGAAACGGAAATATCATTTGCTTTTACTTAACTTTTTAAAAATATAAATAACATATTTTTAATGCTTGTGTATTTATTTTCTTTTTACAAACTAAATTTAAATTTAATTCAGTTGATTTTATATATGATTATAATTATAATTAATACCAATATACTTTAGATTAGAAGCAAATTATCAATATTTTTTAAACAAAAAATAAATTTTTATTATGATTTTTTCATAAACCAAAATTACTGATATTTTCTAAATATCAAAAAAAAATTTCAAATAATCTTTGTAGCCAAAAAAATTGCAGATAAATCATTAAAATTAGTTATTTATTTCGTTACCTATTTTATTAACATAAATATTTTGAATTGAAAAAATCAATTAATTTTGCAACAAAAAGTGTTTCTTAACAAAAAAAATTACAAAATTTGAGTTAAACATGATTTATTTGAATAATTGATTGAAACATTAAAACTGATAAAATATTCAAAGTTAGGATAAAAATATTTATTTAGACGCAGTGGCTGATTTATTGAATAAGCCAGCATAAATTAGAGTTAGTAATTACTAAAAGGAAAATAGAATCGAAGATAGTATCGATACAGTAAATGTGAAAGGGAAATGGACCTCGCTGTCAAAAATAATAAAATACGAAACAGTAATTAAGCTGTAGAAAGTAGCTGAACGAAACAGGCCTAAGCTACACTAGACTACATAACACATCACAGAGCTTTTACGTATAAAAATGTCAGCTCTGTATTTTCTTAATCATCACTGCCCTTTTGTCTACCCTTAATCTTTTTATTTTTCTTTTGTACATATATCCTAGTACAAGTATTTATTCATTTATTTATCTTCGACAACCTGTAAAAGAAATAAATTTAGCAATGTAAGTATTCAAAAATAAAAATAAAAGCTAAAGAGCACAGTGATTTGCATAGGGTTACAAAAATTACAAGGACCACGCGAGGGTTAAAATCACACGGCAAAGATTTTCTTTTACAATTATGATATTGATATTGACTCCACTACCGACTTGACTCGCTCCACGTGTCTCATAATTTAACTCGTTTTATTATTTCTTAAAATATCGTCGAATAGTTGTGAAGTTAAAAGCCTCCGAACGTTTGAGACCTTCAACGCATTGCCAATTTGCCATAAACGATCAGATTTTTTGTTTTTTTTTTGTTTTAATATTACTCTGTTCGTCATGTGAGCACGCTTTAGAATTTAATGCCAGATGTATTTACTGATATTTATGAGTGAAAACTAAACACAGTACGGCAGTTTTATTTTGTTTTTACAATTTGATTAGTAATTTATTGAATAATTTGGGAAAACCATTGTTATAGAGTGCAAATTCTCACTTTTAAATTATAGTATACTTCTTCATGAGATTGTAACTTTCATTTAACATTCCAGAATTTCAAAAAATTAAATAGAAGAAGTTTTGTTAATTTACTGTTTCAAATGTAAATTTTGCTCATATTGTCGTATATTCTTTTTAACGATTCTGCTATTTTCTGTAGGTGATAGAAATTATGATTGGTAATAAAGTGTATTCTTCGAATGGGATAGTGAAATGAAATAAGAATAACTTGATTAGATTAAAAATTTGAAAAGAAAGTTAGATTAAAATTTTCATAAAACGTTACGTTAGATTCGTATCGTTTAATTTTGTGGAATGACTGCCGAGTGTATATCACGATTCTATATTACTTTTTTGTTTTTGTCAACAAACTTTTAATCTTATTTTTGCATGATTTTGAACTTTATAAATTAAATCAAGTCGTAGGGGTACCCGTGGAACTAACAGTTATTTGTGATGGTAAAATCCTGATTCTACCGTTTACCGAGCGAAGCTAGAGTTTCTTCTTACTACTTCATAAAGATACAAAAAAACTTTTAAATATAATAATTGTACCATTAAATATTAATAAATCCGTACCATTAAAGGAGCTTTCGTAAGAGTGGGAAGGACGGCTGCGATTTTCGATTCTCTTCTTTAGCATTGTTTTCTCTTTTTTATGCGAGGTTGATATTCTTCCTTGATGTTAATTGTTAGTAGTATAAAAGTTCATTGTAGTGAAGTATTAAAAACACTTCTTATGTACGGCAGACATTCTCTTCACTTTTGATGCAATACTATTTGCATGGGATAACAATATTTCGCCATTTATTGAAAAAATTTGCCAAATTTTAAGCTTTTAAATATCCACGGAAACTATATGAATCACATTGTAGATTGTACTGCCTGCTGCTAATAACGTATAAAATTTGTTTGGTTTCGGTCAGAATTCAGAAACACTACAAAAACCAAATTAATATAACACAAAAAATATTTCAAATATATGACATCCAATAAAAAAATATTATTTTAAATGATAATGTGTGGTTGATAAAAAACAATTTTCAAAAATATTTCGTAAATAGCAAAAACACACCATTATCAAAGAATTACTCCACCATTCCATGACTTCATCAGTAAAGGCTATTGACACTCCTTTGACCTAAAAGACAGCATAATCAATGCATATACAAATTTAAAGAATTTAATCAAAATTAACACACCTAAACAGTAATTTATGATACATTAATAGTAAAATTAAAATGTTAGTGATGCAACCAAGTGACTATCTATTTAAACCCTTCCCATGCACATCATTCCATATCATCATAAATTCACAACACTTTTCTTTGCTCTCTCTCTCTCTCTCTCTCTCTTACATACACACACACACACACAGTCTCTCCTTCCAACCTGAGATGTCTCCCGAGGCTTACGTTCTGTTCTTTAACTCGTACAACCTGATCAGTTTCGAAAGCTTCGCTTGGATTTCTGTTTTCATAGCCACAGTTGCCTTCTTTTTGTCACCAGGTGGGCTCGCATGGGCCTGGACCAGGTCATCCAAGACCCGTGTTTCGATTCCAGGTCCCTCTGGTTCGCTTTCCGTCTTCTCCGGTTCTAATCCCCACCGTGTTCTTGCTGTACTTGCCAAACGATTCAAGGCCTCTCCTTTGATGGCGTTTTCCGTTGGGTTTTCGCGTTTCGTCATCTCCAGTGAACCGGATACGGCTAAAGAGATTTTGAACAGCTCTGCTTTCGCAGACCGGCCGGTTAAGGAGTCAGCTTACGAACTTCTGTTCCACCGCGCCATGGGATTCGCACCGTATGGTGGGTATTGGAGGAACCTAAGGAGAATCTCTGCCACGCATCTTTTCAGTCCGAGAAGAATCGCGAGTTTTGAAGGTGTTAGAGTTGGGATCGGTATGAAGATGGTGAAAAAGATTAGAAGCGTTGTTATGTCTGAAGCTGGTGGTGGTGAAGTCGAAGTAAAGAAAGTGATTCACTTTGGTTCACTGAATAATGTAATGACGACTGTTTTCGGTGAAAGCTACGATTTTGATGAAGTAAATGGAGATGGATGTTTTCTGGAGAGGCTTGTGAGTGAGGGATATGAGTTGCTTGGGATATTTAATTGGAGTGATCACTTTGGTGTTCTTCGTTGTTTTGACTTCCAAGGAGTGAGGAAGAGGTGCAGAGCTTTGGTCTCTGAAGTCAACACTTTTGTCGGTAGAATAATTGAGAAACACAAGATGAAGAGGAGCGGCAATATCAATGAAGAGGAAAATGACTTCGTTGATGTTTTGCTTGGCTTGCAAAAGGAAGAAAAGTTGTCTGATTCCGACATGATTGCTGTTCTTTGGGTAAGCTTCGTTTTTTTTTTCTTAGGACAAAAAGTTTCAATCTTGGAATGTGAATTATTTAGTATCTTAATTCGTTTATAAACTTTCAATCTTTTTTTAATGTGGGGTTTTAATTTTTTTTTTTGTTTTTCTTTCAGGAAATGATATTTAGAGGGACAGATACAGTTGCAATTCTAGTGGAATGGGTACTTGCAAGAATGGTTTTGCATCAAGACATCCAAGCGAAACTCTACAAAGAGATAGCTTCCGTCACAAGTAACAACACTAGATCCTTGTCTGATTCCGACATACCAAAACTGCCGTACCTTCAAGCGATTGTCAAAGAAACCCTAAGGCTCCACCCACCTGGTCCTCTCCTCTCGTGGGCCCGTCTTGCAATCCACGATGTACACGTAGGTCCCAACCTTGTCCCCGCGGGAACCATAGCTATGGTCAACATGTGGTCCATTACCCACGACGCCAAAATTTGGACCGACCCTGAAGAGTTTACGCCTGAGAGGTTCATTGATGGTGAGGATGTGAGCATCATGGGTTCGGATCTTAGGTTGGCTCCATTCGGGTCGGGTCGTCGGGTTTGCCCAGGTAAAACAATGGGTCTAGCTACCGTTCATCTCTGGGTTGCTCAATTGATTCAGAATTTCGAATGGGTTAAGGGTTCTTGTGATGTTGAGCTTAGTGAGGTTCTCAAGCTCTCTATGGAGATGAAGAAACCGTTGAAGTGCAAGGCGGTTCCACGGAATGTTTGTTTTGGTTGATGGATCCGAATATCTGGTGTATCGGGTCGGGTACTTGTTTAATTAACTACAATGAGTAGTCTCTTTTAATAATTAATAATATATGGTTGGGAAGGGAGTTAGGGTTTTTGGCACGTCGGTCGAACTTCGTTAGGGTTTTGGTGTCAACGTTTTTTATATTGCTTTGTGTTTGCTTCGTGTAACTTATCATATTCCGTCGCTTTGGTCTCGTGGCTTTTCCATAATTTCATATCTATAAAATTTCATATCTATGTTTATGCTATCGGAAATATATACTTAGCTTCTAGCAGAAGATCTCGAACTCTTTTGGGCCCTGCTATCTTAACTTTATTTATGCTCCATCTCGTACTAAATTTTTATCAGTTAAGCTAAATTCCTAGCTATTTATGTTATTAGTGGAAGGAATTGAAGACCCGGATGCCATCTTTTTACCCAAATGCAACTAGTCACAATATTTCATATATATTAAGATATTAGTTTATTTAACTAACATAATTATCGGCATTTAATTTCGAACTGGTAAGAACCAAATTAGTAAATTGTTCGCTAGGATTCCTTGTTATTCACTTATTTTTTAAACTCCTTTTCGATGAATCCCACTATCTTTAATAACAAAAAAATGTTTTTTGTTTTCAAATCCGAAAATTGAGTTGAATTGGTTGTTAGCCACGTAGGTACGTAGATATTTTAAGAGCAATGTAAAATTTGGTCACGATAACTATTTAAAAGTTACGTAACTTTTCTGGTCCAGTACAGTAGTACTTGTCATGTAACTATTAAAATTATATTTTAATTAATAAGAACATTAAACTATAGTGATAGGATCCTTCTTACTCAAAAGTCATACCAAAAGCTGAGTTTTGCTAGAAAGGAAACGATAATGATATGATCAATGATGACAGTATCACTTAATTAAGCTCGTGTTAGCATGTTGATCAAGATGATCCACTATCTAACATGTGAGTAAATCATTGGACATAAGGTTATTAAATGCCATATTGTAATATGATAGTAGATCGATGAGCAGCTTGTTTCTCTTCTTACACATGCTGATCCATCATTACGACATGATCAAAAAATATAATTTGGAAGGTGGGAAATAACCTAAAAATACAGCATACATATATATCTAATGTAAATATGGGTAATTTGTTATTTTTACATAAATATATAGTGTCTATTGAGCCTAAATTCATGAAATTCTCTTCACTTTTGTTGTCGATAAAGTATTTCTTCAGCAATTTAAGAAGAAGATGTCTCTTAAATACATTTTTTTTTTCTGCGAAGTCTCTTAAATACATTAATTATAACACAAAAAAAACAAAGCAGTCTCTTTAATTGACGCTATGTTCTTTTTATTCGCGATGTTTTAAAGATGCATAGTTCGTTTAGTTTGAAGAGCAACTTAAACAGTTTAAGTGGTCAATTGTGTAGTCTATTAAACGGTTTAGACAAATCGGCAGATAGAAGTATATTAGTCGTCTCGCATTTGATGTTCTGGTCTCGATATGAGAAGTGAAAACTCATTATTTGTATCATTATTGATGACATATAAATACGCGATCTTCATTATTTAGACCATTATTTATTATAATATATATTTATAAATAACTAAAAAGTATCATTTTTTTTTTTGGGCAAATAACTAAAAAGTATCATATTTTGATATAATTGAGTGTAGTGATACTGAAATACTACATATTTCATTTATATATAGAAAATAACATGCAATAGAGGAATCTAGAAATAACTACTGTAATTTCTGAAAAAATGATGTTATCTATATCAAATTTGAATTCGTACACTCTTTCACATCGACTATATATTAACCGCTTTGTTACGTTAGATGTTAGGTCTCAGTACACCTAATCCCTTAACTTTTCTTCAACGTTTTTTTTTTGTTCTTGTGAACTGTCATTTGTCACATTTTTTGTTAAAGGTCATTTGCCACATTATTAACCATATATTCAAAGGTACAACAAATAAATTTAAAATGTGCTCCAATGACGTAGACAAACAATGAGAGAGAAAATATAACAATCATAGTTCGAGATATTCTCTCTTTCTTTCTTTTTTTCGAAGAATATTGTTTGTCCGATAGGACCTCAACACCATTTAAAGGTTTACAATAAAACTAATTCTTATCAACATAAATTCTTAATGTGTATATGGATTAGACAGAATTTGTGACTCATTTTGTATTAATATATACTACAAGATCGTATCCTCGACGTTCCTCTTTTTTATTTATGAATCTTCTAGTGTTGATTAACAACTCATGTGTACCCCTAATAAATTATACACGAAGCATAAGAGCATACATGGGAAAATCCCATCAGGAAAATAGAAGGATCCTGTTTTGGCCATGCTCCTGTCCGTATCTCGTTTTCTTAAATCTGTGTACCATATAAATAAGAATCATGTACATGACTATAATGTTAATATACTGTGTATGTTTTTGTAAGAACTGATGCGTTTCTTGTTTTGCCACATTTTAATAAGTTCTTGTAAATGCCTGAGAGTACGTGGTAATTCATTCATTGAAAGTTTTATCGTTTCATGTGATTGGTAGTTCGTCTACGTAATCACATTATAAATAGATTGATTTAAAAAGAGACTTAAATAAATGAAATGAATTTAGAATGTTAGGAGCGGTGACGTGTTCTTATTATCTTTCAAATCATTGAAAGATTGAAGTTTAAGACTATTTGTTAGCCTTCAACTAAGGATTAATTAGCCTTAAATAAAAGAGGTAGGTTTTATGCTTTTGGAAAAGAAAAAGATGTTCCCCTATTGTATATATACCAGTTCGACAATAATATTGCATTTATGAGTTATCGATTGTTCATAAAAACACGTTATACTTGGAATACTTAATTGATGATAGTATGTATCACAATGTAAACTGTCGTATGTAACGGCTGATATCGGACATATAAAAAAAAATCGATCGATAGTGCTATAAACTTCTCATGAACGAAATAAAAATCAAAGATATACATTTTAGGATTTGGATATCCAATAAACAAAACTTAACATTAGTCCAGAATAAGTGCAAGTTGCTTTCCTTCCCGTCTCTTTCTTTCTTTAAATTTCCACATTCCCTTGCATCGATTCTTCTTCTCCTTCAGTATAGATATGTCTGATTCACCACAAACGGATTGGGACCAAAGAATCGATGAAAGACACATGTGTCAAAACGGACAATTGTGGCGGGGTTACAAATATATGCTTTGTTATAAGACATACTAGGTTAATAGATATAAGTTCTTAAGATCGTAGAATGCTCGTTTAAATTTTGTTGTCAAAATGTTGTGAGTGAGAGTTATTCTTTTTCAGGTACTAACTACTGTATATAATGCGAAATAGCTGTTTAGAATATCATTATGTAATACTCACCGTTTCTAACTTTCTATAGTGTAATTCCGTATCTTTCACCCACTCTTCGTCCGTCGAATTCACATTATTTTGTTACTAATTAAAGAGAAAATATTTAAAAACAAAATGTGTTGCGAGGGGAACAAATATTATAATAAATTGTCGCCCACGGGTTTCTTTATCACGCAATATGGATATGACTGGTATAGTAACATTTAGTAACAACTCATAACAACAACAAAAAACTCTGGTCTCTGGTGAGAACTGAGAAGTAACCAGTCGAACAACAAGTTATGTAAAATAATATTTCTTTAAATTTTATCTAAAAGTGACGAAGAATATGAGAATTGTCCCACCTTCCACGTAATTTTACTGCTGCAAATATTATTATTCTAAAATTAGCTTTTCCTTTTTCATATTTCTTTGTTCCCAATCCTTTACCAGTCAGGCTCTATGTTTATTTATTTATTATTTTAAACTGTTAAATAAAAGTAGTAGAAAAGACAGTACATTCAAAATTTGATCAAAATTCTATATGCATTGCAATTTTTATAATCTCCACTAATTTTTCTTATGTTCATTTTATATTACAAGTTCCTCCCATCGTATACTAACCATACATATATTTTTTTTGGCTAAAGGATATTTACTTTTCTTTGTTATGTTCAATCTATCTGTTATGCAGAGATTCACCGTTAGTTCAGATGTCATTCAGACCTTAAATCTTCAATTTGACTGGATGTTCCAGATATACATAATAATCCAAATTCTCACCTAGCTAAAGGAATCTGCCAAAAACAAATTAAAATTACCCTATATATGGGCATCCGGTAAATTGGAGATTTTTCTTTTGCAATGCTAAAAATTGAATTCAACTTCTACTCTCCAGATTTCCAAAATCGTCATCTACTAAGAATATAATGATAAAAAAATAGGGAAAATCTTTTGGGCTATAAATCATTAGCCCTCTTGGATAATCTCTGCCTCTCATTGGGCAAGAGAATTGGATCCTTTGTCTTAGGGTTGTAGATACTAATTAGATCATTAATTATCTATGCTTTTGTTGATTTTCAAGTGGCTTAATTAATGATTACGATTCTTTTCGTAAAGCCGAATTTGGATGCTTTTGTTAAAGCCAAATATTCACTTCCAACTTAAAACAATCCTGACTTAACATTTTTAAAATACAATAAAGCCCAAAAGGCTATGTATTTTCTGCGCCACTCATTACTCAAAGGCACTTGCAAGAATATAAAAAAAATCAGCTATATATATATCGATCGATTTACCCACAAGTATGACCGAATTTATAAATCCCAAATCGATCATCAAGCCATAGTAATCTTACATATTATGTTCGTAAATAAATTTGGATAAGATTACTTCATTATCATATGCTTTTTAGTTTTTAAATGTGGACCAAAATAAACCATAAATAAAGTATTAAAAAGTCATGTCATATTTATACGGAGCTTTGTTTTGCAGCTTACCCCCAAAAAACTAATATGATATCTTGAAGTTTATTTATATTCACACAATTTATTTATTTTCACAACATACACATTACAAGAAATATTCTTAGAATAATATTTTTTATGCCTACAACTCAGACAAGTTATTAGGGACCGGCCCGGTAGTAGTACCAATCTTTATAGTACAAACTTTGGTTTGAATAAAATTTATTTTCTGTTTGATGAAAATCTCATATATATAATTCATTTTTTTTTTAAAAACGATGCAACTTCTTTTTTTTTTTTTTAACCTAACGATGCAATTTCTTCTTTAGTTTATTACGTCCTAAAGAAGTTCAAGCCTTATTAAAACGACGAAATAGATACCTTGTTCTAAACTTCTAATTTCTCTAAACTTTTAATTTTAATTACTCGACTTGTTTGTGATTTATCCAACAATATTTTGAGAAGTTCTAACACTTTCAATATTTCAATATCATTTTCCACGAATTAATACGACAAGGAGTACTACGTAATTTTAGAGGACGTTAATGGGCTCGCTAATATAGGATGCGATCCATTTGTAGTTCTATGATAAATGGGCTAAGTAGTCTCGTTTTTATTTGGGTCTACACTCTTATATCCATTTTTTTTTAATTAACGTAACGATAATGCTACGATACAGTTTTATATTCGAGAAAAAGGTTATTTAATAGGAGCACCAAAAATGTTTAAACGCTCAAGAAGAATAAATAACATCGGCAGTTAAACTGATGATTAATTGAGGCATAGGTCATAACTAAAAAACGTTCAAGAAGAATTTAGTTGTGTTAAGTAACACTGTTACTTATCAGATTATTGCAAATTTAATTTGGCACAATATTAAATTGTTTCATATTTAGTTATAGTCTTATAGAGTTTTAGCACTTTTGGCCTTTTTTAAACGTTGGGTATATACTATATAAATATTTATTTCCTTTTATATTTTATATTTTATAAAACTATGCGTTAAAATATAGGGCCGGTTACAGAAGGCATTGCTGATTGGTCTTTAGTGATCCATCCACCAAAGTAAACAAATAGCTAAGAAAAAAGTAAATATGTAGCTTAGCATTTGTTTCGACCAACAAAAAAAGTAAATATGTAGCTTAAATAGCGATTGATATAAAAGCCGAAAGCGTGGCAAGAAAGTCGACTTCAACACTAGCAAAGGGTGGAATAAATTAAACGAAACAAAGGAAAAGAAATAAGATATCGTATTCGCCAACATTTCATAAAATTATGGAAGCGTTTCAGGATTAATAGCTCTGGTAAGTTACAGTGCGTCCGAGAACACTGCAAGTTCTATGATCTCCATGTCTCTCGTGCTTGTTCCAAAGTTGAGAAGATGAAAGATAGAAAAAGTAATCGCTTGGAATCGCAGACTTTCAATCGTTATAACTTGTTGGAGAAAACCTAGCTATCAGGCCACCTCAAGGGTTTTACGTGTGAACAATTACGAATTCCAAAACAAAAATATAAATTTTGCCGGAGAATTTTCAACTACCGAATTTTAGCACTTTTGGCCACCTCAAGGGTTTGATACTGTGAATCAACATCTCGCTTGGCGCATAATAAAAATTCTCATAAATTTTGTTTTAGTATATACGAACAACTTAACCGAATAGATACATCTTAACATGATTTTGAGTATTATGAGTTGAAATGTGTCGTTTTGATCGGCTACAATTTTCGCTTGACCAACTTGTTGTTTCTAAGCTTGTGCATCTGATCTAAAAAGAATATCTCGTGTTCTTAAGTAGTTTTTTTTTTTTGGTAGACCTATTGGGATCTAAATAAACAATTTGTTCAACATCGAAAAAGGAAGATTTTGAGTAGGCCCTAAGATAATTGAATTATGTTTTTTTGTGTGCTAAATAATTGAATTATGCTGTTTGCTGGTTACTGGTTGTTAGTATTGAAGAAATATAAATATAGTAGTATACATATATAGTATTAAACTAGTTATTATGAAGATACAATTAGCTTCTATTGCAACTTATAAAAAGTAATATCATACCTACAAGTTGATATCTTATAGTCAAACTGATGGTTAATGATATACGTTTAAGCTCTTCAGATGTAGTTATTTCAACTGGTTAAAACAAAATTTGGTTCAGAATTATTAAAGACCATTCTTTAATTTTTTTTTTTTTTTATCTCTTCTCCAAATTTTAAAAAAATGTACGTACTACACACTAAATAACTCAGCTTTTTAAGAAAAGGTAGTATGTGTTGACGGTAAATTACTGGGATTTCACTAGATTTGATTTCCTATGTGTATACATACATATAGATAAATACTTCCTCCATACCAATTAATATATATATATATATATTTTATCTAGTTAAAAGAATCTAAACAGAACTAGAAAGAGATTCCAACACACAGCAATTTTTGTCCACGTATAATATTTTACATAATTTTATTTCGCATATCATGTTGTCACATTATGTCATGAATCCGATAGTTGAACCTTTTGAATCATATATTACTTATTATCTGCAAGGAAATCATTACAGTTTTTCTCAATTCAATTTGGAAAAGTAATGTAAGAAAGGAGTCATGTGTCCCACAACTTGGGAGATTGTCTGGTCTCTTTAGCTGTCAGGGAAGCAATGCGGGGTTGTGTCCATGTGCAAACAATTTTCTAACCATTTGTTACAATCATTGTACTTTATTTTTCCTGTTTTCTTTATTTTTTAATCTGTTAAAATAATTTTCTTATTTAATTAGTATAACAAAACGTTATGGTTATCTTAAAAAAATTAGCAATTCAATTATATATAGGTAGAGAACTAGTTAAATACTTTAAACCCGTCGGTTTAGTACAAATGTATCAAACATATTGTTGTATATACTCTTAAGTCTTAATGTAAACGATGCGGAGCGAGACGAGGTAAATAAAAAGCATGCATTGATACTACTTCGTCAGCTCCGCATCTTCACGCGAACCTATAATCTAAATGTTAAATTATCAATATAATATGCATGTAGATATACACTATATATATATGGGCATATTATCATCATGAATGGTGACAAAAAATAAATTATTTTTAGCAAAGATAGGATTTTGCTGGTACGAGCTAGTCTCCATCAATTAGTAGCTAGTGAGCGGCTCCTTCACATTTGTTTCAAACTTATTTAAAGTTTTATTTAATCGAGTGATCTTTTTCCAGATTAAACGAATAAGAATGAGGCACATGGACGGATAGTCAGATAGAATACTTCTCGATCAGAAGTAGACTTCTTCGCACTGATCTTCTTCAAAGAGCTTTCCCAATTCACGCAGTAAAATGGTTAGGGACAAATGAATGTCTTAAACCAGTGTCTAAACCAATATCTGACCAAAAACTAGCTTGGTGATAATAATGTTACGAACCAACATAAATCGTTTCTGATTAAATTTGCAACCAGCAGGAACCAACAATTTAGTTTTTAAAAAGGAACCAGTAACTAACTTTAACGAATAATAAAATTCATTAAATAATTGCGTGCAAAGCTTAATTTGACTGTAAAATGATAAAATTCACAAGAGTTTTGTGTACGATCATGAACCATCTTTTTTTTTTGTTTAACTGAAATCATGAACCATCTATTGTAGTGGTTCGTTAAAGAATGAATTATTATTACATATTATATATAAGGTTTTACTTTGATAAATATGATCTAGTATTTGTCAACATAAAAAGTGATGGAGGTTCACAATCACAAGAAGACATGATGAAAAAGTTAGATTAAAAATGGAAGATAATGTAGTTTAAGAAGTATAATTGATCCGAATAACTTTTCTTGCCCTTGAAAGTATATGTTTTAGTATATAATATATCACTTAAACTATATAAAATGTATTTCCATTGTTTGTTTGTTTACCAAATGGTAAATGGAATAATGAAAAACAAGGGCGACACTGTGACCTAAAAAATATTGGTGATTGTTGGGTCCTTCGTGATTCAATGCCTAAAATGGTGGTAATATCCAATATATACATCTATTACCCTTATCATATTTGCATTACTGTAAAAGGTGTGCATATGAAAGTGCCTAAGATTCCTGAAAAGTGGGGCACATAAGGTAAGTGTTGATATGTCACGTTTGTGGGGCTTTCAATATATGCCATCATTTTGTAGCGTATGCTCCTGCCAAAAACTATATTTTATATTATTACCCTCATTACAACACTAGTGCATCGGTTGGTAACACCTATCAAGACATAAAACATTACTTATAAAGCATGCATTCATTGAGAAGAATCAATCTTCACTCAGAAAATATGATGAATGAGACTATAAACATTTTGTTAAAACATAAACCATATTGATTCCTTTTTTGTCCGTGTTCATAAGTTCTATATTGGCCAATTCTCGGCTTATGAGCATCGCTCGAGAAACACTTAAGGTTTTTAACTACTCTTGCACTCGTACCAATTTGTTTATAGGTCATCTATCCTACAACCTTTTATATATGATTTAAATACGTTTAACTTGTTAAAATCTATCATAAGTTCATCATTTTGGTTTGCTTTAATTTTATAGGTTTGGAAGATATATAAAATGGGATGGCTATTAAATTTATTTATTTATATATTTAGGTTCGGTCTAAAATTTCAAATGTCTACCTGTACTTTTTACGTCTTTAATTTACCTATAAGTACTTTTTGTAGTCTACTACTTATAAATAATTTGCATGAATGACAAAGTAATTAATACTAATAGCTGGATATTCAGCAAGTCTCATTTAAACTATTTTATTTTTATTTCTCCAAACAAAGAAAATTTTAAAAAGAAGAAGGAAATGAATACGAACTTATCCACATTACTTGTGCCATTTGACATGACATTGGAAGTGATTGGTCCATTTGTCTTTTATAAACTGACAGTTGTTTCGTTACTCTTTTTGGATTTCGTATATTTCTTATTTTATATTTTTACTCACATCTATAATTTTCATGAAATACGAACACCCCACAAGAAAAACCATTTTCTCTGTAAATACCCTCTTTAATGGCAGAATACAACCGAGTATTCTCCGTCTAAACCCTACTCTCTTCTAATTACCCTTGTTTTGTTGGCATCACCCAATTTTTCTTCAAAATTCCCTATTTTATTTCGAACTTCTTTTCCTAATATTCTTCTTATTACTGGATCTTATCACAATTTTACCAACGATATTCACGTGGAAACCCAGAAGGTAAAAATCTTTTTCCGCTGATTCTTCTTGGCTCCCAAGAGGCCTCTTGTTATTATTGTAAAGGCAGATTAGGATGTCCCTTGTTTGTACATAACCCACATATATATTTACATGTGTATATATTATATTGTATGTAGATATGGCCTATGTGTTGATGTGCAATTATATAATCATTATTATTTGGTGCTTTGTACAAATTTATCATTAACCTGTTTCACTCAAATCATCATCTCTCTACATTCTCTCTTACTCTTCTGTAACAATCTTATCCTCCCTCTTTTTCCTATTTGGTTTTATTTGAAATTTACTTTGATTGTTGTAGATTGAAAAGTGTCATGTTTCTGTGATCGAGTTCTTGCTTTATTTTGTTTTTATCTTGTATTGCTGGTTTCTGTAGATTTCAAATGCCGATTTTTTGGATTAGTAGTCAAGTTGGAATTGTGAGAGTCAACTAATATCTTATCTCTGTTTCTTTATGTCCAAAATGTTTTTTTTTTTTTTTTTACTTCCTCCAATCCAAATCTGATCTCTTTCTTCTGTAGAATCTGAAATCCCATTCGTTATTTTCATGTAGCGTTGCTGAAAAACCGGTGAAAAAAAATACAAAAAAGAAACACTATGGCACTTACTTGGACTCATAAAGACAGAGGAGAGATTAGGGTTCATGAGAATTTGGAGGAACTAAGCATAGACTTGGTAGATTACATAGCTGAGATATCAGAGGCATCAATTAAAGAACATGGTGCTTTCTGCATTGTGTTGTCAGGAGGCTCTCTCATTAGCTTGATCGGGTAATTTACAACAAACTTTACCAAAACGTCTGTTAAGTCTCCCATTTTAAGTCTCCTTGATCGATCTCCTAATGGATTTTTGATTATTCAACAGAAAATTGATCGAGACGCCTTACAACAAGATTGTGGATTGGGCTAAATGGTATGTCTTTTGGGCTGATGAGCGCGTTGTAGCTAAGAGCCATGACGATAGCAACTACAAGCTCGCCAAGGATACTCTCCTCTCTAAGGTTAGAAGATATTTGGATTGGGTTTTTGTATAAACTTTTTGGATAGTGGAATCTGAAGGCTATCATGAATGTGTTGACGTTTTGGCCCCAATCCTTGCTTGTTTGAGAAGAAAGGAACTTTAGGATCGAGAATCTAATCTAATCACGGTCTTGTATGTGATTTGTCTTGTTTCAACGTTGACTTTGTTCAGAGAGTTGCAACTTTGATATTTTTCTTGTTTTTCTTCAGGTAAATGTGTTTCCGAGACACATATGCTCCATCAACGACACAGTTTCCGCAGAGGAAGCTGCAACAGAGTATGAGTTCGCCATCAGACAGATGGTGAGAACACGAACCGTGGCTGCGTCTGAGAACAGTGACTGTCCCAAGTTCGATCTGATCTTGCTTGGGATGGGCTCGGATGGGCATGTGGCCTCGCTCTTCTCGAACCACCCAGCACTTGAGGTGAAAGACGATTGGGTTACGTTCCTAACCAACTCTCCTAAACCGCCACCAGAGAGGATCACATTCACTCTGCCTGTCATTAACTCAGCTGCAAATGTCGTTATAGTGGCAACCGGCGAATCCAAAGCCGATGCTATCCACTTGGCAATCGATGATTTGCCATCACAAGAAAGCTCTCTGTCTCTGCCTGCAAGGCTGGTCCAGCCGAGCAACGGGAATCTGATCTGGTTTATGGATAAACCAGCGGGGTCTAAACTTGACCGGTTTAAATTTTCCGATTAGGATTTAGATTTTTCTTCTTCTCTGTTCCAAAAATTAAATGGTTCTTTTCATTACTGGTGACCCTTTTTGTATGAAGAGCATCCGGATAAGGAAACATGAGTTTTTTTTTTTACTTTTCTAACAATGCAAGTTTCAACAAACTAGTAAATCTACTAAACTATAATAATAGCATGACCAGTAACTTCAAGAAACTATTTCAAAGGAGGTGATAGTGTGAGACACACTGAGAGGAATACCGATTGTTATTCTACAGGACGACGGGGATGAAGAGAAACCGGTAATGCTTACTTTCATTGAGCGTTGTCGTGGCTTAGAGCATCAGCCTCTGCTCTAGCCATTGGATCGTCTTTGATGTCGGTATCTTCTTCCACCTCGCCTTGTCGGTCTTGGGCCAATTTCTTCCTGTTGAGTTCGTCGGCAGTCTCCACCGCAGCCTTGTTCTCGGCTTGGATCTTCAGCATTTCCTTTTCTTGTTGCTGCCGCTCAAACCATGTGTCTGCGTCTGCCCAAACTGAAAAAAGCAATAAAACAAAGATGATCCATTTGTTAGGCAATGAGAAATAAGCAGACTTAAAAAAAAGAAACTCTCTGCTTAACAAGAACATCATAATCATATATACAGAGAGTCAAAACGATCATGAAGCAAACAGATCAATTTGTTGTGGTAAACACGTTTTGAATCATCAAAGTTTAGACTTTCCAAAGTAAGAAACAGCCTTGATGGTTTCCCAAAATTTTCAGAGATAAGTCAAGAAAGTAGCAAACATCATAGACTTGAGCTAACTTCAAACCCAGGAATCTAACATCATCGAACCAATTCGTCATCTAATTTCAGAACACATTATTTGCAAACCCTAATTTCAACAAGTCCTGAGCTCCAGACTCATTCATAAACCCCAGCGAGCGCTAATCAACATCAACAATAGTCAATAGATCAATATCACTAAACCTAGAGCAAAATCAAACAATAAGAGAAGGAGGAATCGGAACGTACGTGGCTGCGCGGCCCAACCCTGCTCTCCACCCTTGATTTTCTCCGGGAGGGCGTAATTGACGGTGAGAACGCGGCCATATAGCTCGGCACCGTCCATGTTATCCATGGCGGCGGAAGCGTCCTCTCTCTCTAGAAAAGTGACGAATCCGAAGGATCTGTGCTTCTGATTAGCCTGGTCCAACGGCGTCTTCACGTCCTTGATGTCGCCGAAAGGTATAAACGCGGCGTGGAGGATCGATTCGTTTACTTCATCAGCTAAACCTCCTACATACAACGTGTTCTTCTGCATCGCTTGCTGCTGTTGAACGGCCGCCATTGTTTAACCTCTTCTTCTCGAGTTCCCTCTCTCTCTCTCTCTCTCTCTCTCTCGCTTGCTTTGTGGGATCCTTCTCAGGGAGACAAAAGAAGACGACAGCGATTTTTTGGTTTTGAAGAAATAAACTCTCTCTCTTTGACTCTTTCGGCCCAATAAACCTTTATGATAGTAGGCCCATTCATTTTCGTAATTAACACTATGTTTTTTTAAATGGCAATTAATATAAGACTTCCTCAATGTTTACAAACAAGAGTATTTATTTTTGCACTATATAGCATTCATGTTAACTAAGAAAATGACAATGTAGTTCTTTTGTCCAATGATCAAAGTAGATTTGAAAATTTGTTACGGATTTTATTATTTTGTATGTTTTTATATGAATATCTAATTTATCCATATAATACCTTAAATTTCTCTTTTACACTAATTGGAGAGCTTAAAGATGAATAGCATTTTTTAAAGTTTACAATCATGAACATCGTCACGTCCACATAGAAGTTCCCCGTTTAGTTTATCCACTGCTTGAAATGTTCTTCCTCCATCACTCCTCTGTTTTTGACCAAAAGTTTTGATAATTAACTACTCCAACTTCTAAAATTGAATAACAAAGAACATAAACCTCACCTTGTAAAAATTGACGGCGATGAAATTGGCCCATCGGTTCCCTGCGGCTGTGTAACATGTCTTAATCGTGTCGAGAAGTTGTTTAGAATTCTCCTCACAAGTCAATATCTTAACCGGAATTGTCATGAAATGGTTTACCAAAACCAAAGCTTTGGTTTTATCGGTTAACGATGCTGATTCTGCTCTATTGCTACATTCCCCGGGCTTAACTCCATTGTCTCCATCTGACAATTAAATACCACGTTGGGAGTCAACGGTTATCCCTAGACCAATAAAAATTAAACCGGAATGTTTCTATCTCATCACACTCACATTGGTTTTCCAAAACGTAATTCCACAGGTAAGCTATTCCTTCGGTTTCTTGCTTAGATTTAGCTGAAGTGAAGACGACTAGCCGGTGGTTATTGGCAACCATATCTTTAACCAATGGCCAATCTTGGCCACCCGTAGGCATATTTTCAACCGGAAACCAGAATTTCTTCAAACCGGAATTTGTAAAAACTTTGGTTAGCGCGTTTGGCGATTTGACGTAATCTTCCAAAAATAACGTTACAATCTCTGATGGATTTGCTGTCAAGAACGCCAATATGTCAGCGAATGTGTCTATCGCCCGATTCTAAAAATGACAGATCATTCCGAAAAGTTACATGTTATAATACTTTATCTTTAGCTATAATCTTTAGTTAGTTAAATCTTTGAGAATGAGAACTTACAAACTTGGTGAACTCAAAGCATGTTTCCTCAAACGAATGGCACAACCATACGTCTCCTTCGTAATCGTAGGTATCCAACATCAACGCTCGAACACCACTCTGAACCAAAAAGTACATAACATTTACATTAAGAAACATATATAATAATTAATTAATTATTAAATATGTAATTAATTACGTACATTGAGTTGTTTGGTTATAGTATCTTCTTGGGTTGCCACATGTAACGGTTTTCCTTCAATGGCATATGAATTGTGAGTCGTCAAGAATGCGTATTTATTAAACGGCATCGAATTGTTCTGTTACAACAAAAAGATCAATAACGCTTCATTATAGTAGTCTATCAAAGAATTAAAGAGTTGCTGATCAAACCTACCTTACTAATACAACAAGAAGAAACATTTTAAACGTGTATAATAGAGTGATGGGAGCAGCATATATGTAAGAAATAAGAATGACGCTCGCTTTTATAATTACTGGTATCGTAGTTCAAGTAGAACCAGTCAGATCATATAACTGAGTTAAAATGTGGATTTACAATCCCAAAGAGACATGTTAAGAATCTCATACTGAAAATAAAGAGATACAATAAGTGACATGAATCTCATATACACTCACAAACATACACATAAAATACATCCATGACTCTTAGAATAGGTCATGATCTAGGAATCATATTGCGTTTGTGTTTGCCTCAGATATATCTTTTAAAATTCACAAATAAATCACCTACAAGTTATAAAGGCAAACAATTCTTGTTTTTGTGTGTGTGTTTTGCGTTTACGTTAACACTTATTATTTATATATCAGAAGCGTTTCTTACTTACCACGACGGAGAATTGATCTGTGATATTTGATCTGACGCATCTTGCAACATCGATGCCGCATTTATAACAACCAAGTCCTACGTTGCATTCTTCGTCGGACGAGCATTGGTCGCCGAGTTGAGTTGATGAAAAACCCTAAATTGTGGTTTTCAGCAAGATTAATCCGAATTTCGGTAGAAATAACCATGTGAAATTGAAAAAAAAGAGAGTAAATAACCTGAAATGAGGCATAGGAAGAAGCAATAGAGATCGTTCCGAGATAAAAAATAACAAAGAAACATCTGAAACTGGCCATTACTTGCTTTGACAAAGAGAGAGATGAACTTTCGAAGAAAAATGTTACAAGTAACCGAATAAATTTAATTATTACACCTTTTGGAGTCTTGATTTGATTCTGGTATTTGTATTTGTCCATGAACTTTTAATCTTTTCTTCTTTCTAAGATGATCTTTCCTGAATATTGAATAAATCAACCTTCTTTGGTAGCCTCTTTAACTGTAATTAATATTTCTAAATTTGGAATTCTAAAACATTAATAGCGAGTCATTAAAATTCATATTTACAAGGAAATAAATCATATTTGACTAGAACCACGTCGAACGATGAATCGTATTGGGTGATGTTCGCCTGAAAAGTTGGATTTGCTTGATTTCAATTAAATCTATGGAGAACGGTTAAGCCATTTCTGTTCTTCGTCTACAATCCACACACTATTAGATTTATGATGAGTTTACACTAGAGGATTATTTTAAGGACCGTTTCTTATTTAGGCGTTTAATTTGGCAAACAAGTCTAATTCAAAAAGATCAGATTCAGAACTTGTATCACTCTCGGAACCACCATTTACACCATCTTCTCCTGCATTTCGATCTTTACACTCAGCCCTCTGGTCCGAACAGAGACTCTCACAAAACCTCATGTTCAGCTTCTGATCACTCTTCTTCGAATCTTTCACGTGTTTCTCATCGAAGCTTCTCCTACGTGCGTTTAACCGCCACGCGCCCGCACCGGAGATCGGTGAAGCATCTGCGGCGTGTGTGGTCACCACGCAGCTCTTCCTCCTCTTCCTTTCTCCTCGTGGAGTCTCCACCTCCGGAGTTGACTTTGACTTTGATTTCTTTAAACCCGCCGAACGAAGCAGAGAGTTCAAGAAACTGGTTAGCTTCCGACCACCGCCACGTGTTATCTCCTTGGCGATGACTCTGGGTTCCGAGAGCTGATCCTCTGTATCAGGGTACACTCTGTTCTGTCGAGGTTCTGTAACAATGCTCTGTTTCTGAATCTGGATTCTTGAGCACTCGATCGTAGTTGGTTCGTTGAAGTCGGAGAAATATCGAGTGGCTTCGAAAACGTCAAGTTCGCCAGAGGCGTTCCTCTGGCAGTTTGGTTTATGGATTTCTTCTTCCATGGTTATGGTTAAAGAATCTCCGGCAATCTCTGACATTGTTTCTTGAGTTTTAAGATAGGCAGGAGATTCGTTTTTTAGGCTTGCGGTTTGAGAAGAATGATGGTGCGTCAGCTTTATAGAATGCAAGGAATCTGTCAACTCATATTAACCCCATATACATAAAAACTATATATCTCAATATTCGATAAATTAATAAATATTATAAAATATTTTTCCCAACTAAGATAATACAAAAGCAAAGAAAAATTAGAGAAGTGAAATCGAATTCAACTATACATCAATTAAGAACGAATAAATTAACTTTTGTTTCTTATACATAGTTTAGATAATTTCTAATTTCTGATATAGAATCTTAACATATATAAGACGAGGCGTTTTAACCATATGGTCTTTGTCCTTGTAAAACCTTTCATGTGAATATATGGTTTGTAATATCATAAATCATTTATATAACTATTGGTAAAGCAATAAGTTATACATTATGATTTTCCTGTATTTTTTGCGATCGCATAAATTTATTAATATTATATTCTCAAATAACATTAATAATGATATGAAAAGTTTTAAAATGTGATAATTATTTGTGTACGTGTAAATGGTTCTAAAAGTACTATACTATTATATTCAACTTCATCGTCGTCATCACGAACATAATCATTTTCTTGGATAATTTAATGAATTATTAGAATAAAAGAAACCACTGGATCTAATTTGAAATTCATGAATTTTGTTTCACAAATATAGAAGAAGAAAAAAATAAAAATAGAGGAAAACTGTTGAAACTGTAAAATAAGAAAAAAGTATATCAACCTAGAAAATATGTGTAACAGTAAACTTATATATGTTCACGTTACAAACCTACCTTATAGGTTTAACTGATTCACATGTGTTCAGAACATTAATCAGTTTATTGCATACTAATGTTGCAAATCTTATCAATAATGTGTCCATATGTGTTCAGAGCGATGCCACGTTATTATCCATGAATGTTCACACCTTTTGGGGCTGTCATGCAAGTTCTCAAAGCCTTTTATGGTCACAAAGGCAAAAGGTTATAAAGATAAGATGACCCATTGATCAATGTGGTGGGAGAATTTATATAATGATTATCATTAGGTACCAATAAAGTAGAGGTCCTAAAATCAATTTTCTTCGTACCTTGGAAAATTTGGTTTAAATTTTTATTTTTGATTGTTAAGGGACTACATTACTTTCTATGGTAGGAAAGTAGGAACGATACAACAAAAAAGCAATACAAAAGAACTCATGTGAGAAACTGTACGTTGCAAATATATCTAAGCATAATCATATTGCCAAGTTTTACTATTTCACAAATGTTTTATTTCTGAACTGTCTTAATTTAGTAAAATCTAATTATTTGAAATCGAAAAAACAAATCACTAAAGTTATTGTCTAATATCATGGTAAAATTGTTCAATGTTATATTCACAAAGTTATTAATTAATGAATTTTAAAACTTACTTTGATTATTTTCTTATATTATAATAGTCGGGACCTCGGTGGATTTCACTGTATCAATAGTTATGTCAACAACAACAAACATAAAATGACCACAATTGATTGATCCAGTGGTGTCCAAGTTCAAAGAAGAGCAGTCAAACTATTAATGGTGAACATGAACAAGTGGTGTTGGATCACTTACTTTTTCTTCTTTTTTTCTACTCTGACATCTATATCTAGTGTTTGCCAAAGAAGGAACAACATGGAACTTGTATGTTTGTGGATTCTTATCCACAAATGGAATTTTTTAAGTATTAGAGAAACAAATTCACACACAAGATTGCAAATGGTACTTAAGTACACAATATCAAACTTTTTACAAAGTACGTGTTTCATAAATAATACAGGTGTTTTTCATCTTTTACGTTAACATTCCTTAAAAGAATTTGACATGTTACGAGTTACGACCATCCAATCCCAAACACATGAAACTACGATGAATGGTTTAGTTCATAATACATTTTTTTTTTTGAAAATTTGAATCTATACACTTCGAAAAAGTATTGAATTATATATATTATGGTATTTGTAAAAAAAAATCCATTTAAACTGGAAATTTGGAGATTTAATTTTCAAATTTGAAAAACCAAAAAAAAAATTACGATGTAAAAATTACCATATAAGGAACCAAAGATGTAGTTTTGATGGGCTCTAGATGGTCTTGGAAGGATGAGCTTCCTATGACCTATGGACAATGGGGAGAGTGTTAAATGTCGACAAATAAAAATGGGCCCAATCGTTGTCGTCTAAAAATCCAACGGTCTTGAGTATATACACACTTTCACCATTTTATCATTTTGGCTATGTTATGTGCAGGGACGTATCACAATGGTATTGCAAGTACGATCTTCAAAAAGAAGTAGACAAAAGCATTGTCGACCGAGTCTTTGTTTGAGTCATTGTGCATGAGAGTTGGCTATTTTGGACCCTTTTGGGAACATGTTTTGAACTACCAATCTATCATTGGAGAGCATGTTCCCTTCATGAGTTATGAGGAAATGAAAGCGGAGCCTTCTGCTCAGGTTCAGAGACTTGCATAGTTCTTAGGTTCTCCTTTCACTGAGGAAGAAGTAGATATATATTGTGGATCTGTTGACAAGATATTTGTAAAATATGAACCATAAAATCGTTTCTTAATTTAATTTTTTGGAACCTTTAATTTATAGTTCTTGGAGTAAACAAAATTCAAATCTTCGGTAGTTGGAAAGTACGTAGCACGACTTCGGATCATATATTCTGATATTTTATTTGTTCTTGGATTCTTCTGCTTATATCTATTATATTTCGTTTTGATGATTAAAACACATATTTTGGTAGCAACCAAGAACTCGCAAAAGAAATGGATCTGAAGGAAAAAGGCGACAAGATAACCGAAGAAATCATGAGCTTGATCTCTTTGCTTCCTTCACACGCAGATTCTCAAGGGAAGAAACTCAGCAAGTATCAAGGATCTTGGTATTACTTCAACATTCTCCAAGGCGTTCTTAATTTCCAAAGAAACTTTCAGCCTCAAGACACCGACATAATCCTCGCTTCTTTCCCCAAATCAGGCACGACTTGGCTCAAGGCGCTCACAGTCGCTCTCTTCGAGAGATCAAAGAACCGTTCTTCTGATGATCACCATCCTCTGTTATCTGATAATCCTCATGGCTTAGTACCATTCTTAGAGATCGATATGTATATCGAAAGCTCAACACCAGATTTAACCAAGTTCTTATCATCATCATCATCTTCGAGAGTGTTCTCGACTCACATGCCACTGCACACCATGAAACAGGCCCTCAAGGACTCTCCTTGCAAGATTGTGTACGTTTGCAGGAACGTGAAGGACACGTTGGTCTCGCTCTGGTGTTTCGCGTGCGCTCATCAGAAAATAGAACTAGACAGAAGCCTCCTGGAGTCAATGTTCGATTCGTTTTGCAGCGGAACTGTCTATTATGGACCATTTTGGGAACATGTCCTGAGCTATTGGAGAGCCAGCTTGGAAGACCCCAAGCATGTCCTTTTCTTGAGGTATGAAGAGATGAAAGCGGAGCCTCGTGGTCAGGTTAAGAGACTTGCGGAGTTTCTGGGTTGTCCTTTTACGAAAGAAGAAGAAGAGAGTGGATTTGTGGATGAGATCTTGGATCTTTGCTCTCTCCGAAACCTGAGCGGTTTGGAGGTTAACAAGACCGGAAAAATCAACACTGTGGATCACAAGATTTTTTTCCGTAAAGGGGAAGTCGGCGACTCAAAGAATCATCTTACTCCAGAAATGGAGAACAAGATCGACATGATCATCCAAGAGAAACTTCAAGGTTCTGGTTTGACTTTCTAGAGATATATTTATTGTTTTGTCTTTTCTTTGATGCAGCAGCATAATAAAAGTAGGGTTACTTTCCGTTGTTATGTAACGTATTTTCAATTGTTACTATGTTGTGTTTCGAATTCATATGTTCCCAATTATAAGTTTATAACCAATTTGATCACTGGTGTAAGACCCAAAGGATGGTGTATACCGAATTTGTAAACATCCAGGAAAAAAATAATTGAAATTATTAATTCTATGAAAGAAACGTTTATCTTATAATTATTTTGTTCTTCGGTTAAAAACTTTAATGATCTAATTTTGCAGCGTTAATCATCTGACTTGTAAATAAAAATTCATATTTTGTTAAGTAAACATGTTCAATTGTGAAGCTTTTTTCATCGGTGGGGGAAATGGTTTATACAATCAAAGACGGCCACGTAAAAATACATATATATTATTTGCAACCGCAAGATATTCTCTCAACAAGCACTAATTGACATGATTAGCTGTTGCACTTCACAAGAATCCAAAACCAATAATAATATTGTTACAATTTTAAAACTATATATTCATCAGATTTCTCCAACATGATTTAAATCTGAGTGAATATAAGGATATTCATGGACACCTCCACCAAACATTCTAGATCTATTGGAGCCTAGGGAACTGGAATGACAAAGTAATAAACAAAAATTTCTTGGTTTCTTCACTCAGATTTAAAATAGTTTTATTTTTCGGTTTCTTCGCTTAGCTTAAGATGGTGAGGTTTTGCATTTCGAGCAAAACATATATTGGTAACTCGCAAAAGAAAAGGATAAATAGGAGCTTTCGATGAACTTGAGAGATGTCAACCTAAACGAAGAGGCCAAGACTTTGATCTATCGATCTCTTCTTTTAGGACGTGTTGTGTTGGTGTCAGATTTGTATTCCAGGTGTACTAATCTAGATAAAGGATTAGAGAATAGCATTACTCTCGAGTCTATGTTTGATTTGTTCTGCAGAGGAGTTTCCCTCTACGGTCCCTTCTCGGAAAATGTTGGGGAAGGAGCTTGGAAGATCCTAAGCATGTGCCTTTCATGAGGTTCGAGGAGTTGAAAACAGATCATCGTGGGCAAATCAAGAGACTTGCAGAGTTCTTGGGTTGTCCTTTTAGTGAGGAGGAAGAAAACAGTGGATCTGTTGACAAGATCTTGGACTTGTGTTCTCTTTTTAATCTGAGTGGTTTGGAGGTCAACAAAACGGGAAAGACGTGTGGGTTTTCTTTCTTTGACACATTTTAGTAAAAGTAGCTTCTAAACTTTCTTCAACTAGAAATTGTAGCAAACATAAAATCAAACTTTCCTTATAAAAATCCTTCTAACTAAACATATACTGTATAATATTCGTCTTCTTTTGTTTAGTTTCTATATCTGTTTACAAAAGATCATTAATATATTCCTTTCTAAACATATAATGGAAAATCAAGTTTATCAAACAGTATTCCAAATGACTTCATATAAAATTGTAAAGATGATGAGAATATTAATAGGTTTTATTCCAAATACATCATTATTTTCTATTTGGCCGGCCATCTCCTCCTATAATATAAAAGAGACGACAATTCGTATTTACAACTCATAATTCGGTTTAAAATACCTAGATGGAGCCGTCGATGGAGTGGGAACAGTTTGGTGTATCTTTCGTTTTCTTCTAAATATTTGGTGTAATTTTGGAAATGGCCTACCCCAAAAAATTATTATAATTATGTTATCGTGTGTAATGTAACAAACCTAATCTACATTATTCTACACGACTACACCCTACGTAAGTGAAAAGGCAAAACCACTTGCTTATAAAAACTCTGGTTGAGAATTCCTGAAATACCACAACGATTTTAAATACCATCATGTACATCATAAATCATTTTTATTTTTACTTATAATACCTTTTAAATTAGTTCTCATATAAGAAAATCTATACTAAATAAAAAGAATTATTTGGGGCTCCTTAAGCTATCCACCTCAGCTTTTCAAACTACTCTAAAAATATGACATATCAGCAAAAAATAATAATACAAATTCCCACTTTAAATTTTTTTGAAATACACATAAAGTAAATAAATAGAACCAAAATTAATATAGTTAAATACAAGAGTAAATAAAAATAAAATATTATTTTTTGAATCAGTAAAATAAATATTATTTAAATCTATAGCATTAATATATACTCTTTTGTTTGTAATATAACAAATTAACAATAATGAAAATTCTCACTTTAGATTTTTTGAAATACACATAAAATAAATAAATAGAACCATTAAATTAATATAGTTATTAGCAAAAAATAAATAAAACTATATATCATTTTAATCAGTAAAATAAATATCATTTAAATCTGTAGCATTAATATATACTCATTTTTGTCACTAAAATTAATATAGTTACCAACAAAAGTAAATAAAATTAAAATATCATTTTTTGAATCAGTAAAATAAACATCATTTAAATTTATAGCATCAATATATACTTCTTTTGTTTGTAATATAACAATAATAAAAAATTTCACTTTATATCTTTTGAAATACACATAAAATAAATAAATAGAACCACTAAGTTAATATAGTTATTAGGAATAAGTAAATAAAACTAAATATCATTTTCTAAATTAGTAAAATAAATATCATTTAAATCTGTAGCATTAATATATACTCCTTTTTGTAATATAGTGAATATATTGGACAACAAATTGCTCTAAAAAACTTAAATAATAGTTAATAGAAATAAGATTAAATAATAATTTTTAAAATAAAATTTAAAACATTTACAAATTATAAAAATCTAAAACATTCACCTTTTAGAAACATACAGATTAAACATCATAGTACGTTATATTTATGGCAACCAACAAGACAACAGAAATTATAGGAAGCTTTTCAAAGCATCTATCTATATGAAGATTTCGATCATCGTTACTATTTACATTGCAGAAAATGATAGACAAAAGAAGAATTTCATGCACTGATATTTATTCAATGTGTGTCTTAGTTGGCTTAAGGTAGTCAAGTTACTACAAGCGATACATTCAACACATGAGTTAAACAGTTTATAAACAAAAATTAAGTTTTAGATGACAGTTACTTTTTATATATATCAAGTTAGTAAATTTTTAAATTAAATAATAATGCATTTTTGAAAAATAACATACACATTTTTATGTAGAAAAAAATGTCTAAAAAAATCTCTAAATATCCACATCAACAAAATTCCTTATAAACCCAACTTGAATGAAAAAATAATATGGTTTTTTTTACTCGGTTAAGAAACTCCTTTAAAAATAATATAATATATATTATTAGTTTAATTATAAAGGCTCATCAAAATATATATGTGTAGTTTAAGAAAAAATGTTTAAGTTAAATTACAAGCAAAATTTTTTACATTTTTTGAGTTTTGAGAAACTCAACATACTTTATTTAACATAATGAGTTAGATGAAATTGTATTTGTATATGTATTACTTGCCTTATTCCTCTATATTTTTTATAGTTTACGTATACTTCATAGACCAAATCAAAATTGCATTTTATCAATATGATTGTGATTTTTTATACTATGTAAATATTGTTTTTATTTATATGAATCATAGTTATTTTATAGATTTATAAGAGATTAGAACATTGAGTGTTGTTTGTATTTGAGATTGCTATAAATAAAAACACTACGCGAACACAGTTGAAATAAAAATAAAAATCTAAATTAATTGGAACAATAATAATCAAATTTAGTCAAAACAAAAATAATTTTAATAATATTTTGAAAGTTAGTAGTGAATAACAGTGAGTTTATATACAAATATTAAGTTTTAGATTAACAGTTAATTTTAGAATATATCAGGTAGGTAATTTTTAAAATTATATCATGATACATTTTTTGAATACGTTAAAATATTTTTGATATATAATCATATCAAAATAATTTTAAAAATTAAATATTATATTTAAAATATTAATTTAAAGTTAAAATAATTTAACTTAAATAATAATCAAATATCTATATAAAAATAATCCGCGCGTAGCGCGGAAACATCCCTAGTTATATAAAATGAAGAGAAAATTGAAAACGCTGGTGGTCTGTATGTATTTGTTGTATCTGTACTTGAAAAGAGTACATTCATTCTCTTTAGAACAAATGTTGACTTTTTTTTGTTCTCTTTAAATTTTATCATATGAACCAACCAAAAAAAAAACGAAGAGTCAAATCCACACGCCTAGAAAAGAACTGTTTCGCAGATCCGATTTTCCAAAAGTTTCTTCATCTGTGAGATTTTCTTTATTCACTTAAAAGTGCTGGTTAGTTTTCCGGGAAATAAAATTCACTCTTTTTCCTTTCAGAATAGAATAGTTGTAGCCACTTGATGACTTCTTTAGGGTTTACAATTTTCTGATTAAATTTTCGGTTTTCCTGGAAATTGAAGAGGCAAGATGCTGCTTGCACAGATACATTCTGAGGTTTGGTTTGTAATTAATTGCAAAACTAAAGGGCAATGAAGTTGTTTCATATGGTTATTGTTTGTTTTCAAATTAAATGCAGAGATCGTGGTTACTGAATTTAATTGACATTTCAACAATTTCTTTTGGATTTTTGTACAAGTTTGTCTTTCTCATGGAGAAACAGTAAAAGCATCTGGCATTTTTTTTTTTCCAGGTTGGTTTCTGAAATGATCCATATCTTTTTTTCTCCTTCAACTTATTAGGAGTTTCAGTCCCTTATCGGCCTCTATCTACTTTTGTTTCAAATAGAATTTGTTATTCTGTTATTTCGATTTGAATAAAGTTTTTTGGTGGAAAATGCTTTCTGAAGAAGTTCAGTGCTCATCAAGTTATTAAAGTTTTTTCCTCTCTTCTTCAACAAAAATTGATGAAAGGTTATAATCTGAAAATTTTGGTCTTTGATTCATTTTTTTAGCCTTTTTCCCCTCTAGAGGTATTTAAATCTACCTCTATGGTTGTGTTTATCATAATTATTTTCTGAGATTCTTCAGCCGCTAGATTTTGTTGGTTATAAATTAAAACCAATTGTTTACTTCATGTGAAATATTGTAAAAGTTATTATGTTGCTTTGCATTTGTTTAGTCAAAAGCTTGTGTAACATTTACTAAATAATTTGCCTCATTTTCCATCTTCTCTGAAAATGCAAAAGATTCCACATTCTTTATTTTCTCTCCAAGTCTCTGGCCTATTATCATACTTTCTCACTCATGTCTCTAGCTTGATCTTCTGGAATTGGGTTTGAATTTTGTATTTATTCATGTCTTTTACAAAAGTTGTAAAATGGAAATGATGGTTATTGATTGCATCTTTATAACTTTATAAATGGAGGAGACTCATCATTTGTTTGGACTTGTGGGTCATGCTCTTGAACAAACCCTTTTTTTATGTTTTTTTTTGTGTAAAATAGCTTCTGTATCTCTCATATAAGATGATTTTCTTCTATAGAACTTCATTTTTGCTCTCTGTCTCTCCTCAACGAGCCGCTATAAACTTGGGAAGAGAATGGATACAATAACTAATCTCATTTGTTATCTTTTACAGAAGAGGATAGAGGCTATATTATCTTCAAGCAGCAGCCACTATGAATGACTTACAAGGTCAACGAGACGAAATGTTTATGGACAAGAATGTAGCGGCTTGCGATTTACCTGAGATCGTTGTTTGTAGTAACAACTACAAGGAGCTTACTTATAACGTCGTCAATGATAAATCTGTTGATGAGGGTGTGCCTATGATGATGCATGAGAAATTCTTATTCAATGAGAAAGTTTCTGTCAAAGTAAATGCAAATCCTTTGGAATCCAAATCCTCAGAAGACAGCAAGGTTGAAGAATTTGTTGGCATTCAAGATTCTAGCAAACTCAATCAAGAGAATTTGATTGTGAAGAAATCTCCACCGAGTGATGTAGGAGCTGCATCAGGAACTGTCTCAAAGGAACCTTTAACCCTGGGAGATATTATATCAATGGAAGATTCCCAAAAAGCTCTCGACGAAAACAACATTCATGGACCCAAAGAAAACGTAGACCGTGAAACAGAACAGAAGAAAACAGAGGAACCAAAAGCAGACAGCTTGAGATATATTTCCTCTGAAACGGCAGAAACAGAGAAAAATCCATTGCTAAAAGATGTGCTCGAGGACTCTTATGATCACAGTCTCTTGTCAAACGGTCTCCGAGAAAGAAGTTTCTCTGACGCAGAGTCAGGTTTAGCTCATATAGCTTACTCTGGATCCATCTCAGTCTCCGGAAGCCTCTCTGTTCGATCTGATGGAAGCACAGTCAGCGCACACTCCTTCGCTTTCCCAATGTATATGCATACACACATGCACACTTCACATACATATATATTAACTTATTATCTGCAAATTATGTAATCCTTTTTGTGAAAACTCTGTCTACAGATTGCAAACAGAATGGAATAGCAGTCCTGTAAGAATGGTGAAAGCTGAGAAGAGACCATTTCGTAAGGAGAAAGGATGGAGGCATTACTCTCTTCTTCTCTGTTGTCGATTCTGATGGATTCTGCCTCTCTCTCTCTCTCTCTCTGTGAGGGTTTTTTAGCTTTTACCAATAGCTTTTATTCGATTTACACAGATCGAGAGTGATTTTTAGAAGTTTCTTAGATATTAGGTTGCAGGGTTTCAATTACTTCATCGTGGGTTTTGAGTTTGGGTGTTTTTTTTTCCGAGTTTTATATGTTGCTTCAGTCACAAGGTAGAAGCCCTAAATACAGTTTGTACAGCAAGCTCTTGAAATTTCTTGAGGTAAAATGGGCTTTTATGCTCCATGGCCCATTTGTGTGCAACTTGTTAAGGAAACAAAACAAACTTATCGCATTCGTCAGTAAGTCGGTCCAAGTTGCCACGTCAACAGCTAATGCCCTTTTTATCACAGCGTGTCCTTCTCAGTAATTGCCACGTATCATATACTAATCGGACGGCTGTGATCTCATGTGGGTCTGTATATCGGACGGCTCTCTTGGCCTAGACCCAATAAAAAGCTGACGTGTCACTGGCGAAAATGGTTGAGCATGGCCCATACTTTGCTAGAGTTAAAAATGCGCCCTTGAGACTTGAGAGAGAGGTGAGGCGGAGGAGGCAAGCGAGAGAGATAGAGAGAGATATATAGAGAGAGACAGAGATGAGGTAATGGATCAGTGACTCACTGAGTCGGATTTTAGCGATTCACCGCCTCCATTGAAGCCTCTCTCTGAGATTCGACGCACGCTTCAGTGTCTTCCTCTCTCTTCCATGTGCGATTCTTCGGCCGCGATGCTTAAGAATTGACCGAAAATCATCCGGCGTTCCTCCAAATCTTGGTTTCGGGTGCGTTTTCTTCTTCAGATTGTTGATTCTCTTTACAAATCTCGTCGATGTGTTTGATAAGCTGAAAAACTGTCTACGGTTATTGGAATTTCTGCAATTTTTCTTTCTTTTAATCTGCAGGCAGTAAATTTCGTAGTTTGATTTTGAATTTGAATTTTTCCCTTCGTTCTTCTGTTTCCTCGATTTGCCTAGAAGAATGGAGTGAACTCGGAAATTTTTGGAATAAATTACTGAAATTATTCTTGAAGCGATTATGTAAAGTTTCTTGGATCAAGATGTTGTATGTGGTGGATAAATGTTCTCGAGGTGGGTTCAGAAAGAAGGTGGCTTTATATTAGAAATGTATAAGATAGTCAAATGTTCCAGTTTTCTGAGCCTGTACGTGTTTCTTTATGCAGATTTTGTTATCTTCTTCGCTCCGGTACCAGCTACATAGCATGGCTTACCTGATGTAGTACCAGGATAAAACTTCCTTCTGCCTTGTTGAGCTCGAGCTGGTTTCAGGCAGAGTTCTTCGGTCTCAAAGATGGCAATGGCAGTCTTTAAGTCTCCGCTTAAAGGGGAACTCCACGGGGCTAGAAAGATGGAAGGGAAACAGTATAAGCATCATCTGCTTCAGCAACAGTGTTCGGGAAGAAGGCGTGTTTTCGTGCAAACCGAAACTGGCTGTGTTTTGGGAGTGGAGTTGGACCGTAATGACAATGTTACTACTGTGAAAAAAAGGCTTCAGATTGCCTTTAACTTCCCAACGGAGGAAAGCTCCTTGACCTTTGGGGATTTGGTGCTGAAGAATGATGACCTAAGTTCTGTGAGGAATGATTCTCCGCTTCTGCTAAAGCGTAACTTAATGCACAGAAGCTCGTCTACTCCTTGTCTTTCGCCTACTGGGAATGATCTGCAGAGGAAAGATCTGAGTGGTCCTATTGAGATACTTAGCCACTCAGATTGTTTTTCGTCGTTGAAGCAAACGGCGAGTGGCATTGTTGAGGCGATGAAGATGGGTGTCGAACCAATCCCTGTCAACGGTGGGCTTGGAGGGGCATACTATTTTAGGAATGAAAAAGGTCAAAGCGTTGCTATTGTCAAGCCTACAGATGAAGAACCGTTTGCTCCTAACAATCCTAAAGGCTTCATAGGGAAAGCGCTTGGGGAGCCTGGTTTAAAGCCTTCTGTGCGAGTAGGGGAAACCGGATACAGAGAAGTTGCGGCGTACCTTCTTGATTATGATCACTTTGCTAACGTTCCTCCCACGGCTCTTGTGAAGATAACTCACACTGTGTTCAATGTCAACGATGGAGTGAACGGGAACAAGTCTCGTGAGAAGAAGAAGCTGGTCAGCAGCAAGATTGCTTCGTTCCAGAAGTTTGTCCTTCATGATTTTGATGCCAGTGATCACGGGACTTCAAGCTTCCCAGTCGCTTCTGTGCATCGCATTGGGATATTGGACATAAGGATTCTCAACACAGACCGGCATGGTGGAAACCTTTTGGTGAAGAAGCTTGATGATGGTGGTGTTGGGAGGTTTGGTCAAGTGGAGCTTATCCCTATAGATCACGGTCTTTGCTTGCCAGAAACACTCGAAGATCCTTACTTCGAATGGATTCACTGGCCTCAGGCTTCGATACCTTTCTCTGAAGAAGAGCTTGATTACATACAGAGTCTTGATCCCGTGAATGACTGTGACATGCTGCGAAGAGAGCTTCCAATGATTCGAGAGGCTTGCCTTAGGGTTCTAGTTCTGTGTACTGTTTTCCTGAAAGAAGCGGCTGCTTATGGACTCTGTCTTGCAGAGATTGGTGAGATGATGACTCGGGAGTTCCGTGCTGGAGAAGAAGAGCCAAGTGAACTAGAAAGGGTGTGTATCGAAGCTCAGAGATTAATGGCTGCACAGGATGTTTTATCTCCCAAGATAGATGTAGAAGGGGAGACAGAGATTCAGTTTGATCTAGATTATAATGGCCTAGAATCAGTTTATAGCTCGAAGACACAAACCGATGAGTCGTTCGCCAGAAACCCATTTTCAAACGGACGTTCTTCACCTGGCAAGCTCGAAGAGAGCATCGCGGAAGAAGAAGAAACCGACGAAGAGGCAAGACTTGCTCTATCTTTCTCAAAGCTTTCAACAGCAACGAAGAACAACAATCTAAGCAACAGCATGGGATCCAACTACTCGAAACATTCAAGAGACAAAACCGAGAAAACATTGTCAAGTCACAAGAGCGCGAACGTGCAGCTCCCGGTTAGTGCAAGCTTTGTGAAGTTAGCAGACATGAAAGAAGTAGAGTGGGTTGTGTTCTTGGAGAGGTTTCAGGAGTTGCTTGACTCGGCTTTTGCAGAACGTAAGACCATGACGTTGAGGAATAGACAGAGACTTGGTACCTCGTGCCAGTTTTGAGAGCACATTAAGTAAAGCCTTATAGAAGGTTCACATAATAGAAGACGAAATGTGTTGGTTTTGAAGTAATTACTTGTTAGCTACGTTACGATTAGTTTACTTTTTGTGGCGACTACAAAAACATGCAATTTGGAAATTTGTTTTATTCTCTCTGTAGATTAAAAAATTTGTTATTTTTGTCATCCTTTATGTTCTCTTCATGGTAGTTGGCCAGTTGCAAGTTTGAGAGATGGGTATAGATTTTAACTTCTCCCGTGAGGATTCAAATAATATAAACAATATGGGTTAATATAAACAATATGGGTAATACGGTATTCGGTGCATGTCGTTGTACATATCAATCCAAAATAGTATTGGAACTGAAACATCCGTCTAGTCTTCTCATACTCAACCAAACCTTGATTCGTTACTTCAATTATGTTAGATGGCTTGTCATGGGAGTTTAGAGAGATTTAGAAAACTTTAGTTTTGAGTCAGTTTTTGAAAGCCACAAAGTGTGATTCTTGATCTAAAATGTTTATTTCGATATTTGGTATCAGAGTGTTTATTGATTTAAACTCTTTGAATATAATGCAATTAATTGAACCCATGAAAACGACCAAGCTAATCTTAGACGCTTTGTTCAATATTTGTTCAAAAATTGTTCAAAAGCTAGTCTTATAATCAACACAATCAAGCATATAGGAAAAGAATAGACAAGCCATTTAGCATAATTGTTTTCACGGCTGGTGCTTTTCTGGATGATTCTCTTCATTTACAAGATGTCTCTGTTATTCAAAAGTAGATCCAAACTGAGTACTTTATCTTTTTGACAAGAAGCTCAGTTTAAGTGAATAAATATCTCAATTCCTATTCGCAAACTTGATGCAAACAAACAGTTTGATTAACAAACACGAAAACCAATCGACAAAACAAAGTTAGAAATCCTCTCAGTATTTTAATAACAAACAAAACCCGAAGCTGAAAACCCAAAGTGATAATACTGAAGAATTATGTTTATCGTCTATTGAAGAACTTTTGGAATCCTTCCTCTTGTTTGTAATTTTCTCTCACAAATTCATACACCTCAGTAGAGCATGAAAAAGTTTATTAAAATACTGGAAGAAACCACCTGTTGGCATACCGGTTTCATACTGCACTTGTCGCCAATGAGATTGTCCGTTTCTGATATATCTACATAAGTCTGCTAAGGTGTTGCGGTAAGTGGCTGAGTTGGTCATATGATCAATTCTACTTTGCCAGCCCTGATTCCAGCTGGACCTGATATATTCTCTAGAGCCATCATAGTTAACGAATCCCACTTGTGATAAGCCGACCTGACCTCCATAAACAAAGCTAGCTTGTGATCGTCACTCCAAAAGTAAGGGTGCATAAGCACTTCCCATAGGCTAATCCTAAAATGAAAATGATCAACAAGAAAGTATAGTTATTATCCTAATCTTTTTGATAACCATAATTCGGTAGGATTAAGATAACTTATGGCTCAAGATAAGCTCAAGTCAACATTGGTTTTACTTTTTACATCTCGGACTATAAATCAAACCGAATTGAAGTTGAAAAGATCGGTTAAAAACATAATCAAATTTAGAAAAAAACTAGTTCAGGTATACTATTATAAAAGTCATACATATATATATATATGTTTGTTATAAAGGTCAATTCAAAACAAAACCAAAGACATGTATATTAAACTGAATCCAAACAAAGTTTGATCTCAAATCAATCCTTGCATTTCTTAAGCCAAAAACCAATACTTATATTGAAATATCAAGAAGTTCGGTTCCAGAAATATTATATAAACCGAAAACTTCAAAACCTTTAAACCTCAAATATACATTTAAACCGAGACTCGATTAGATATATTTTCTCCGACTATCATATATGCCTCCATGGCCTCTCAGCGAGGCTCACACAATCACCATGTCTATAACAATCAACGAGATGATCAATTGTTAATCCTGCAGCCTGCATGAACGAATGTACGTCACTGACCGACGAACCGAAAGCCCCGTTTGATCATATCTTTGCTTATTATCTCAGCCTTGGGAGATCTCAGTGGTACATTTCTTGAATACTTGAATTTGTTAATGATCGGTTTGTAATCCATAAACCCCCACATGAAGCTGCTGAATGATAAGTTTTTTTCTTTCTTTTTTAGTTAAAAACAATTTAGTTAAGTTTTTTTTTTTTTTCGTTTGTTATTATTATGAGAAAGAAACAGGAAGAAATTAATTATCTCCACACAAATTAAGCAGACTTACGACATCCAAACTTTGTGACTATAAAAACGAAACCCTACGCGATCTATTCATAAAAACCAAACACTCGAACTCCTAACAGTAACAGCAGCAGTAATAATGCATGCAGTAACAGCAGCAGTAATAATGCGTGTGCCTTTGAGGCCGCTACTTCCACGGGAGAGTCTCCACAATATCACTTTGCAGGACTTGTCAGCTACTTTGTGAAAAGAACCATCGTTAGATACTTTGTGAAAAGAAGCATAGGCTGCTCTTTCAGGGATGGCTTGTTCGTTCTAAAAAAAACATCACATCACGGGTTTAGGTCAGATATGAAATCACAAGTGATTACAAGAGTAGGAGGAGGAGGCATCATCATTTACCTTTAGCCTGAAGCTCTTGATAGTTTTACTCAGAGTGGGAATATCACTGGGTGATGACAACAGCTTGACGGAATGATCCTTCCATTTCTCTACAAGCATTTTAAGAAGAGCAGCACTAGCTTCTATGTTCTCGTCATAGATATTGTCCCAGTGATTCCAGCAAACAACAACGTTCTCGGTCAGAGACCAGATACTGATTGCTGCAGCTTCCTTGGCAACATCAGGATCTCCTGCAACAACGGTAACAGATTACTACTCAAACATCGATCGATTCAAGGTTAGGTTTTGTTTGTTTGTTACTAGTAATAATACCTTTTTCCAGCTAATCTCAACGAAAAAGCGAAGATCTGTCGAATGAATTGTTTGTTTGCCTTGTTGCTTGCTGATGATAGTCTGAGGGAGTTATCCTTCCATTTCTCTACAATCAATTTTAACAGACCAACACTACCTTCTAGGTCCTCTTCACAAAGTCTGTCCCAGAGCTTCCAGCAAACAGAGAATTTGTTCAGAGACCAGATAGCGACTGCAGTAGCTTCCTTGGATAATAAAACAGGGTTCCCTGCAATAACGGTAACATATTACAAACTCTATTCGGACAAGACAAGACGATCAAACCCATCAAGAGGTTTCGTTCGGTACTAGTCAATACCTTCTTCTCCAGCTATTCTCAAAGATAAAGTGAACATATGTCCAATGAATGGGCGGATCTCATGATCCTTCCATTCCTCTACAAGCGTTTTGAGAAGAGCAACTGTAGCTTGTACATTGTCATGAGAGATGTCGTACCAGTGCTCCCAGCAAACAAACTTTTCTACCGGATACTCTTGGACCCAGTCCCAGCGACCAAATTTTTTTTCAGACACCAGATTGCGATTGATTCCGCTTCCTTGGCTAAATCAGGATTTCCTGCAACAAGTAGTGTAACAGGTTTAAAACTCTTACTTTGTTCAAGATTGTTGTTTGTAACGCATTATACCTTCTTCTCCAGATAATCTCAAACAAACAGCGAACATCTCTTTAAGGGCATCCTCACTTTGTTGTGCACCCTCACACACAAGAGCCACGTCCTTCAACTTCGTATAAATACTCGCAACCCTCGTTGTAGCCTGTGCGCATATACGGTTGTGATCAGAATCCGACCAAACCCATCTAAGGTTTCTGTTTTGTAAAATTCCAATACCTCTTGGCTTGCAGGGAATCTAAGCCGCAGCAACATCTCCATTGAATCAGCTGGAATCAGTGGCTGGAAGTGCCAAGCAGGTATATATACTAAAGGCTTCATATCAGGCATTGGGTCGTCCAAAATACTGATAAGAAAAATTGCATCAACAGGATAAAATTACTTGCTTAGGAAGAATAAATGACAAGAAAACTTTGGGGGTTATTACTTCTCAACCAAGCGCAGGATGAGCTCCGTTGAGTGAGAGTCGCAATCACCGAGCAGTGGAAGCAAGTTGCGCGTCCATGAAAACAAGCCTAGATTTGAACAAAGTCGGGAGGCCTGTCCACGTTTTACAGTTGGATAACTTTCAGAATACGACACTACAAGTTCAATAAGGGATCACATTGATTCACCTGAGCTATCATCCAAACTGTAAGCGGAAGAGTCTGTACGCCCTGTTTTTCATACCAAAGCTGTAGCTTTCTCAGAGACGACAAGTGGACAGCAAAAGCTTCAGGTGCGTAACGCAGTATCGTTGCTAATGCAAAAAACGTAGACACCTAATCGTAAAACATAATGGAGTTAGGTCAAACACAAAGACAGACACCGATGAGGGGTTTCCCGAACTTACCTGAGACTTGTGATAAGCTTGGTCGGGCCGCTTGGTAGGACGGTTAAACGCGGAATCTACAATGTGAGTATACGACCGCAACACGAAATCAACGACAAAGCTATGTGGAAATTCTACAGACAACAAACTTTGGGCGAAAGTTGGAGGAAAATGAGGCACCTGTTTATATAAAACAAAAAGATAAAATCGATCAGCCTAAGTAGAAGAAAGTCTCAACAATATGAAATGGCTCACATCAAACAGCTTGGAGGAAAGAGGCTCCTTGAATATGTCACCCCACTGAAATGATACTCCGGAAAGAACCCTCTCGAAGCAATCGTGTAATGCGAGTAGCAGATTACCCGGACGCAAGGAATATGCCATCCTCTGTTCACAAACGAATGTTTGATTTGTGGTTTATCGGATTTCGATCAAAAACATCGCATGCACTTACCAGTTCTTCCCGGATGGCAGCTTTGAGATGTGAAAAATCGGTCCCTTGGGGAAAAGCTGGTACCTCCTCTCTTGCTGTCTCGAAATCGGTCTCCTCTCTTTCTGTTACTATTGCTGTTCTAGGGCTGGAACAAAGACAGATGAACAAATTATTACTATTGCTGTTCTAGGGCTGGAGATGAACAAATTATTCAGGTACACACAACGAGTACCAACTAGAGTAGACACAAAACTCCTTTTAAGAAGAAGAAAAAACAACTAGTAAGAGTTATCGTACACGATATCAAGAGACGACTGTACACCACCACCACCTCCACCTTCAAGAGAGGTTATATACGCAGACGGCTCTCCTCCTCCGTAGATAAGATGACGGAGCGAACGGAAGGAACCCGATTTATTTCCTAGATCATCAACACCACCTCCAGTGTAGGCTTGCTGCTCCTGCTCCTTCAGAGCCTTGTTTCTCCCCAAACACGACATCTGTGATTTCAACTCCAAAATCGGAGATCTGAGAGACAAACGGAGGGTGAGGAGTCCGATCAAAGTTATCCTGAGCACGGACTGAGAGAAATCGTCGAATCAATCTCCGTCGCACTTTCTTTTAATTAAGCCCTACAGATATATTATTGTGTCGAAGATAAATGACTAGGGAAAAAGGACATAAAATAATAAAATGTAGTTTTAAAAGGGGCAAAATTAGGTTAGAGAGAGAGAGAGTGGACCACAAGAAAACAATTTATATATTTTGATCTTCACAGAGCTGAGTTCTCTACGGATCCCACAATGAATCGTCCCCTTTCTCTCTTCAACATCGCTCTGATCGCTTTCCTCTGCCTCCATTATCGTGTTCTCTCCGGCGATGTTTTGGAAAACACCACTGAGCTTCACCACTCTCCTCTCGTGACTCAGTCTGAGTCAACGGTTCTAGATCTGGAGCCATCTCGCGAACCCAATTCTACTCCGACATCGAAATCGGACCCTTCTCCGACTCAGAAACCCTCGGAGGATCGACGCATGCTGGAATCTCCTGTTATTGCCGATCCACAGACGCCTGCTACTCCGAAGACGGTGGTGGTGGTGGCGATTCTCACGGTGGTGGTGAGCGTCTGCGTCTCGATTGCGTACGCAAACAGCTACTTCACTGGAAAGCGTGAGAACGAAGACCGCGCTAGGGCTTGGGCCACGCTATTCAGTTTTCGAGGACACTCGGTTCTCGATAAACACTTCAATTTGCTGCCAATTAATGGAACAGAGAAACATCAGTTGCTGCGGAAAGAAGCGACGAACGTGTTCAAGTTCTACGCGAGCGGGCGGAGTAAGTATTGCCATGGGCTGTTGGTGACCATAGAGCTTAAGAGCAGACACGACCTGTTCTCAAGGCTATTCAACTGGGTAAGGCCTTGTAAAAATGAGATTAGGTTCGAGGTATACATGAACGACAAAGCCATGGATCACATGCTGTTTGTTGTGGCGAGGAACGAGGCGGCGAAAACGATGCACAAGGAGCTTAGGGATCTGCAGAGATTCGGGGGGGGGGTGGTTCCCATTCCCGGCGGCGGGAGGAAGTGGGTATCGGAGGAATTATCTGTCATCGCTGAGTCAGAGGAGGTTGCTGCGGATATGATCACAGATGCTGTACTTGATAAGGTCAGACGCTAAATCTCTTTGGTTGTTTGATGATTGATTAAGAAAAGATGCGCATTTAGCTTGGAACTATAGGTCCCTTTGCTAAGAACCGTACAACATACCCGCTTCTTATTTTCGTGTAGAATTTCTTAATATTTTTCCTTTCAAAAGTTCCAACAGGGCATTTGATACTGTGTTTTATCTCTGATGTTTGATCATATGACCAATGCTGTCTGCAGAATATACTCCCAATACTACATATGTCAATAGTCACACAGTTGCCTTTGGTGCATGATTCTCGTGGGCTATCTATGTCCTGTTCTGTAGATTTGGAAAATGGATCTAACTTTATTGTTTAAATTTGTGCTCTGTAGGTTTTTGGTGACGAGTCTTTCAAAAATCTGGGCAAGTATTTCATCTCAATGCATTTTTCGGACCAACTTCCTTTTAAACATAGGAAGATGCTGCTTTTCAAGTTTGTCCTACCTGATAATATGAATGATCTGGTTCGGTGGCTAGAGCTAATTCCGTATTACATTGACTTACTTGGACACTACAAGCTCAGCCGCCAGGTATAGAGGCAAACTTAAGTATCACTTGCCATGTTCTCCTGTCAGGTTTGAGTAAAATCAATTTTGTATGTATGCAGGCACGGGACAAAACCAAACGTGCTAGAAAATCTCAGGGTGTGAGACAAGAGAGGTTTATTTCAGAGAAACAAAGCCGAGAGGGAAATATTGGATGAAGAAAGAGGCAAAGCTTAGCGCTGAGGCTCTAAGAGCATCTATCTCCTTTGGAGTATCTAGCAAAAATGTATTAACATTCAAAAAAGTAGGAAAAAAGAAGAAAAGAGAAGGTAGGAGAGTTTGAAAAATTCTCATTTAAGAAAGGGTTCTAAACATTTGAGATACCATTTACCATATGTGTATTGTTCTAATTAGTTATATCTTTTTTTAATATTTAAATTTAATTATATATTTTAAATTATGTTAAAATATAACATTTTATCATTAAAATACTTTTGTTTACATATCCAAGGTATATGATGTTTTCAAGAATGAAGAGGCAAAAGAACACACACGCCTGTTGGAAAAAAATCAATGCCTATATGAGTCGTGGTCACTAGAAATCACAGTCTCATGTTTGGCAAGATTTTTTCACAAAGGCGTTGCAAACTACAATATTTTTAAAAATATGTTTATAGTATTGAAATGCAACATTTTTTAAATCAGCGTAACATTTTTTAAATCAGCGTAGAGAAAATTAGGAAAAGTTTCTTTGCTATACTCTTATTTTTTTATGATTTTTATTTCATTTTTGTCGATTTTTTCTATGAATAGGTTTTTAATAAAACAACACAAAGCTAATCAAATAGTGATGAATATGCAAAGGGATGTTTTTAAAAATATGATTATTCATTACTTATCATAAGTGTCATTACTAATTTTCATTTTAGTTACATATCTTTCTTGCTTAGCATGATACCAGCCAATTTTCCAAGATCGCTCATCCCAAATTTAGTTGACATTCCTTCTGATAATATCACCAGCAAATAAACAAATATAATGTTTAGCATTCAATCTTCACCATTCTTTTACCTTTATCTTCTTTGGCCTCACACATGATTGTCCAAGCAAATATAGTGTTGATTGTGTTGCTTATAAGACTAGTTTTTTAACAAATTTTGAACAAATATTGAACAAGGCGTCTAAGAGTAGCTTGACTCAATTAATTGCATTAGATTAAAAGAGTGTTTAAATCAATAAACACTATGATACCAAATATTGAAATAAACATTTTAGATCAAAAATCAAACACACTTTATTGCTTTAGAAAACTGATTCAAAACTAAAGCTTTCTGAATCTCTCTAAACTCGTAAGTTATACCACATTTTGACATCTTCTTATATAGAGAAGAGAAGTATATGTTAATTCATAATAACAAAAGAAAAATTTACATAACTTCTAAATATAGTTATTATCCTAATCGTTTTGATAATCATAATTCTGTAGGATTATGATAACTTATGATTCAAGCTATCTTCAAGCTCAAGTCAACATTCATTTTATTTTTTACATTTCGGACTATAAAACAAATCGAATTGAAGTTGAAAAGATCGGTTAAAAACATAATTAAATTTAGAGAAAATCTAGTTCATGTATATTATTTTAAAAGTCATATATATATGTTTGTTATAAAGGTCAATTCAAAACAAAACCAAAGACATATTAAACTGAATCCAAACAAAGTTTGATCTCAAATCAATCTTTGCATTTCTTAAGCCAAAAACCAATATTTATATTGAAATATCAAGAAGTTCGGTTCCAGAAATATTATATAAACCGAAAATCTCAAAACTTTAAAACCTCGAATATACGTTTAAACCGACACTTGATTAGATGTATTTTCTCCGAATATCATATATGCCTCCATGGCCTCTCAGCGAGGCTCACACAATCACCATGTCTATAACAGTCAACGAGATGATCAATTGTTAATCCCGCAGCCTGCATGAACGAATGTACGATCACTGGACCGACGAACCGAAAGCCCCGTTTGATCATATCTTTGCTTATTATCTCAGCCTTGGGAGATCTCAGTGGTACATTTCTTGAATACTTGAATTTGTTAATGATCGGTTTGTAATCCATAAACCCCCACATGAAGCTGCTGAATGATCCAAATTCCTTGACCACCTGTAAAATATGATTTTCTCTGAGTATACAATAGAGCAAATTATAAGGGTATTTTGAAAATTTAGGAAACGGTCGAAACCTGCCTTAATTATGCATTTCGCATTATCAACTATACACCTGACTCTGCTCTCTTGTAGCATTATTGCTTTGTTTGATGCGATCTCTGTGATCTCTTTCTCTCCCATTTTAGCCACCAGATTTGGGTCAAACTCACAAAACGCCTCTCTAGTTTCGCAAATTGTCAAAAACGATTATGAATTATGATTTTATATACATCTACTATATAACACATTATGACTATTTGTGAGAGATTTTACCTAAAGAGCTCTTTGCGTTTTAGGATCTCGGTCCAGTTATAGTCCATTAACATCCCCGACATGGCAAGGAACTCAAAAAGCAGGCTGTTTCAATTATTAATCACCATGCAAAATGAATTTTGTTTTTCCAAAACTAAGTCATATATAAGCATAGTATAACAAGAATCAACATCTATTTGTATATATATGAAACCAAGCTAACAAAATTGTGGAAGCTATAATCATACTTATCATCATAGACAGGGACTCCCCATTGCTGATCATGAAACGTTATGTAGACTTCATCTACAAGAAAATTACAAAAGCAAATTTTAATTTACTCTAATTTCAACTTATATTAATCATAATGGATTTTGATTTGGTTTAATCACATATAATGATTCTCTAGTTAACATGTATAGATACTATATTGCTATAAGTTTAATTTAGGTCATCTCCTAGTGATCTTACCACTTTTCTTGGTGATCCAGTTACACCTCTTTGGTTCATCACTATTGAAATCCTGATATAGCTGTTGTTCTTGTTTCTGCGGGATACTTTTTGGAACATATGTTTCTCTTCTACGAGGGGATGAGATTAAACCGAGTGCTAGCGAGATCCTTTGTTCTACCGTGGAAGTTGAATCCGTGGCACAAGAATCGGTCGAGTTTTGAGAGAGTGATAGAGATATAGAAGAGAGTGAGAAAGAAGAAGAAGTACTCCGTTGAAGCGCAATTGGGTAGATCCTCTTTAAGTGTTTCGCAAAGAAATTTGAGTTTTGCTTAGTCTCCTTCTCTCTTACACTCTTGCTCTTCTCCAAAATTACTCTTCTTTTAGGGCTTGCCTTGTACATCTTTGATTCTAGCGTAATTCAAAACAAAGAATAGTCACAACTCACAAGTACTTATAGGAGAGCAATGCACCATAGAATGGAGGTTTTTATTAAGTTGATGTTGTTAACAAGAGCTAGATAGAAGTAATCAAGTAACTACACCTAAGTTGGTGAAATGTGGATCTCATGTTTGTGAAATTTTACCATATATATTTAAATGTTTTCTTCATTGGTATGTAGATTTTAAGAAACGGCAAATTTCATTATCATTTTTTTTTTTATTATAATGAAGTTTATATAAGTTGAAAGCGACGTACCACGATTTTGCATTTATTTAAGTTGTTTTAGATCTAATGCATATATCAAGAAAGGTGACAGGTAACTAAATTGGTGAAGTGATCCATCTTATTTACCTTTTTAATTACATCCACTTTTAATATTTAATTTGTTGGAGTTCACTTTCTTCTGTACTTGATTTGAAATACTAATTGATAGATATATGTATAAATTAAGTTGAGTATTGTTGCATGAATGAATATTCAATATAAGTTTTGTCGTGTATTTGTGATGAGAAACTAATCTCAGAATAAATATGTCATCAGATTAAAAACCACACTAGTCTACTTCTCATTCGAGATTGATACATTGAATTAAATAATTGTAAAACAGATTATTCTTAGCTTCTACTCTTTGCTGCTGCATGTTGTTTTTTAAGAGAAATCAACGTTTCGCCTATTTCAGACAAAGAACTCTCATCTTTCTATACGTATATTTAATTTGTCTAAATTAGGTAAATGAATGTTATGCATGTAAACAAATGGTAACCTGATGTGTATACGTACATTTGGCTAAAATTAATTATTCAGTGTATATATATACAGAGTAGTACATGTGATCATTGATTAGACCAGGCCAAGTTTTTAAAGCAGCAGGAAAATATAGAACCGTAACGGATAATTGACTCGGTTTGTTAAAAACCGGTATTTGATTTAATTCATAAACCCAACAAGTCGTAAAACCCTTCTCCTCTCCGTCTTCCCTTCAAAGTTGCCGGGAAAACCAAATTAATCTCTCCGACGACCTCAATTTTCGACCCATCTTTCAAATTCGCATAATTTTTCTCTGGGAACGAAAAGGGAATCTCCCGGAATTGTCCAATTGGCAATCCCTGATTCTCAAATTCCATGATCTGTAGATTTATTGCATTCAATTCGAGCAAAGTGTCCCGTATTCTCTCTCCTTTCCCGTCCCTCTTATCCACTAAATCCTCCTTCTCCGTCGCCAAACTCGACGATGAGCTACTCTCCACTACCAATATCACCTCCGACCACAAAGATTGCTTATATCAGGAGGTTCTCTCTGGGATGAAGAAGACTGGGTTCCGGGAGTATCTCCACGGGCATCTCTTTCGAGGCTTGGTTTCGGGTTTGAAGCAAACTCATGTCGAAGAAATCATGAGTGAATTGATGGATGAAAGCCCAGATCTTTCGGTTTGGTTTTTCAAAGAGCTGAGAGATATTTATGGGTTTCGCCATTCGAGGTTTTCCACATTGTTGGTTTCTCATATTTTAGCCGGTCAAAGACGTTTCAAAGAGCTTCAAGCGATTATGGAACAGCTGCTCCAAGAAGAAGGCAAGTCCACTCCTTTTGTCTTTTCTTCATTCTCAGTGGAAAGTATATATATAGACAATCGTTATGTGATTCTATTTTACTGAAAGCTTAGAGCTTTGGCTGAAGTAGGAACATTAGAGTTTTTTTTTTATATAGAAATCTTCTCTCTTTTGTTGGAACATTGTTGAAAAAATTGATTTATTGCATTTTCATAGGCTCTGGTTCAGCATATTTGATCTGCGAGGTTCTCTCTAAAAGCTTCAGAAACTGGGATTCTACGAACGTAGTTTGGGATATGTTGCTGTTTCTTTCATCGAGACTAAAAATGGTTGATGATTCCCTCTATATCCTGGGAAAGATGAAGGATCTGAGCTTGAATGTGTCGACACAAGCATACAACAGTATTTTGTATAACTTCAGAGATACAGATAAGATGTGGGATGTGTACAACAGAATCGATGGGAAGAACGAGCACACATACTCAACAGTTGTTGATGGACTGTGTAGGCAACAAAAGCTAGAAGACGCAGTTTTTTTCCTCCGAGCTTCAGAGTGGAAAGATATTGGCCCCTCTGTAGTTTCTTTCAATAGTATAATGTCGACTTACTGTAAATTGGGTTTTGTAGATATGGCCAAGTCTTTTTTCTGTACAGTTTTGAAATGTGGGTTGGTTCCTAGTGTATATACTCACAATATACTCATCAACGGGCTCTGTCTAGCTGGCGCTATAGAGGAAGCTTCTGGATTGGTGGGTTGCATGAACAAGCATGGAGTGGAGCCTGATACTGTGACATACAATATTCTTGCGAAAGGTTATCATCTTCTTGGTAAGATCAGTTTGGCTTCCGAGGTTATTAAACAGATGCTGGATAAAGGTTTGAGTCCTGATGTTATCACATACACGATATCATTATGTGGGCAATGTCAGTTAGGAAACATTGACGAGGGGTTGAGATTGCTGAACGATATGTTGTCGGAGGGAATTGAGCTAAAGAGCGTCATCCCCTGCAGTGTAATGCTCACTGGTTTATGTAAAACAGGACGGATCGAGGAAGCTTTGTCGTTATTCCGTGATATGAAAGCCAATGGTCTCAGTCCTGATCTCGTGGCATATTCTATTGTGATCCATGGTCTCTGCAGATTAGGAGAATTTGAAATCGCTGTTTGGCTTTACGACGAGATGTGTTCCAAAAGAATTCTTCCAAACTCAAGGACAGTTGGTGCTATGTTGCTTGGTTTATGTCAGAAAGGGATGCTTCTTGAGGCAAGAGCGCATCTCGATTCTCTGATATCAGCTGGCTACAGACTAGATATTATTCTGTACAATATCGTAATCGACGGGTATGCAAAGTCTGGTTGCATTGAGGAGGCGTTAGAGCTATTCAGGGTAGTGATTAAGAGTGGGATAACTCCTAATGTTGCGACTTTCAATTCTTTGATCTACGGGTATTGCAAGACCCTGAATATAGCCGAGGCTCGAAAAATCTTGGATGCCATCAAGTTATATGGATTGGTTCCAAGCGTCGTGAGTTACACAACTCTGATGAACGCATATGCTAACCGTGGAGACACTGAAAGCGTAGATGAACTGCGCCTGGAAATGAAAGCAAAAGGAATCACACCGACCAATTTCACATACTCGGTGATCATCAAAGGGCTTTGCATAGGCAAGAAGCTCACGAAATACAAGCAGGTACTCAGGGACATGATCTCTAAAGGTATAACTCCGGATCAGGTCACTGACAATACAATCATTCAGTCTCTATGCAGGGTCAAAGATTTCTCCAGAGCATTTGAGATGTTTGAAGTAATGAAATCTCCTACCCCTGCAACTTATAATATCCTAATCGACGGCCTTTGCTTCCACGGCTGCATAGAGAAAGCTGATAGTTTTCTTAATTCGCTTCAGGAGCGGGATGTTAGTTTATCGAAGTTTGCGTATACCACACTGATCAAGGCACATTGTGTAAAAGGTGACCCTGAAACTGCAGCGAAGCTCTTTCTTCAGCTGCTAGACAGAGGATTCGATGTCTGTATCAGGGACTACAGTGCGGTGATCAATCGTCTGTGTAGGAGAAAATTGACAAACGAGGCTAAATTCTTCTTTCGTCTAATGTTATCACGGGGTGTTTCGCCTGACTTAGACATCTGCAGAGTGATGATCAGGTCATCAGATGTGTTTGCCTGGACAATCAAATCTGGTTTGTTGCTGATTAGTAGTAATCAGCGGAATGGTCTGTTGTCCCATCTTATCTGCTAGCTGGAGAAGGCACACTTCCAGTAGAGAAACTGCCACATGAGGTAACTTTTATTAGTGTTAATAATAGATCAAACAAGTTGCTAAGTTAGTAAACTGATGCGTTAATTTCTTTTCTTCGTGATCCAATTTAACAGATTATTCTTAGCTACTGGATGGTACGTACCATCGTGGGCACCAATTGTATCACATTAGCTTTTTTGAAGGATCGCAGTAAGTGATGTTTCTTGACCATCATGTATAGTATTTTTTTGAGATACTTTCATATGAACTGTGTAGCTTTGTGGTTTGATAGGAACAAGACACTTTATGTCTTCGACTTTTGATCAAGTACCGGACAAAGCAGCTCTTCAGCTTCCTCAACCAAACACAAAGTGTCCTTGGTCGTTTCGCTGCTCGAGTCCAAAGCTGTATATAGTCTTGTTCAGGTTCTTCTGAATGTAAACTCATCGGTTTAGTGTATATGGAATTGTAAATTAGAGTGTTTATGGAAGTGTTCAAGTGGACTAAAGGCTTACACTGTCTATATATATTTAACTAATCAAGCTTCATGTGTTATTAGTCCTATTCTAAGAACTTCAGCTTTCTGTGATGGACTCGAGAGTTTCAACTGCAAACTAATACAGGGGATTTTACATCATGTTTTCGACTACATTGCCAAGATTCTTGAGTGTGAGACATCTTTAAAGTTTGTAAACATATTGTCAATGTTTGAAACTATATTTTTTTTATACCAATGCCCATCAAATTTGTAATTTGTTCAATATGTTTAACGAGTTCGAAGACTATTTTCGGATGTAAAAAGTCTATTATACAATGAATAGAAAAAAAAGTATTACACCAAAATTTATTAATAAATCACGAACATTTCCACAAATATTCGATCATTTCTTTGTTACAAGTGCGTGTTTATGTATATCGTGAAATTCGACACACCTGGTTATACATACGACATTTCCATATATATAAATATATAACGATGTTACAAACACAAAGCTCACAGGCTACCCATATATATATATATATATATTGTATTTTGAATATACTATATTTGATATCGATTAATATTCAATAAGAAGCATTTTGTTGAGTCATTATATAAATATGGTAAATTTTTGGTCAGTTGTTCTTGGGAGGATGGTGCCTTGGTTTCCAGTAATCAGCAGTGTAGGCAACGAGATCATCCTCTTCCTCACCACTTGTCTCTTTCTCTGTTGGCTTCTTCGGGTTCATCATCATCTTTGTCGTTTCCTTACTAAACTCTTCTCCACTTCTTCCTCGTACATGCTGCTTCTTCATTGCAACATCATCATCAACCTGCTTCATCATCAACGTTCATGAGTTGAGGAAAAAATTAGGTCAGAATTCAGAAATGTAAACGTTATGTGAATATCGCAGTTATGCGTCTTGTTGAAATTAATTTTCAACAGATGAGAACTACATCAACTCAAGAAAACATAAACATTTGTGACGTACCTTTGCATTTGAAACGACATCAACACTTGACTTTTCGTTCTTATCTCCTGATGAAATAAATATGACATATATTAGCTGCGTTCTAATAAATATGACGTCTATTAGGAGTATATTATAAATCATGCATGCATTATATTTCATGCAAAATGGAGAAAATAAGAAATAGTTTGTAGAAAATTTGGTTGTCATTCTTATAATGCAAGTTATTACGTATAGTTCATAAATTGTTTGCTAATAATTTCAAACAATTGATTAGTTAAGAATAAAGAAAAGAATAGTTAAAAATTGATTAGTTAACAATAGAGGAAAGGTTAGTAAAAGAGAGATAAACCATGAATGGAATATCCACAGGATAGGCAAAACAAAAGAAGGATCAACAAACACAGAAAGCTTGAAGTGATGGTCATCTCTTAGCTACGAAAATGTTCTGGAAATGAGTTTTGAGAATCAAATTATGCAAGGATGATGAAGAATGGAAAAGGTTAATTAAGTAGTGTTTATATAGGAGATCTAAGGAAGAAAACCCAAGAGAATGTCAAGTATAATCTATTTTTCTTTTACCATAAGCCATGTGTCTCTATTGGGAACCTGCCATCGACGTTGGGACATGCGTTAATTCCCAAAAAATTGTAGGAAGCTGTGACTAACATCACCAGGATCCAAGTTCACACTTTACAGCCATGAGCCATCACTATATTAGACTCTTCTAGGTAGATGAAAAAAAATATATTAAGTGAATACAGTTTCATATTCTACCAAGTATGATATTACTATATATGTTGTATTTTGAGATAAAATTATAACACTATATATTTAAAACATATTTGGTCAAACTCAGAACATCAACAAATTAAGGTACCGTTCATAAAAAACTAAAAGAAGAAACATCTTTTCGACCAGATATATACTAGCTAGCTAAGTCAATAGGATGTATCATTCAAGAACATCCGTTTTTATTCTCGGAAAGTGTAAATTTACCTAAGAAAAAGGGAAATGTACGTAGTGCGTAAATGCGCGGGAAAACACATTAACCTATCAAATCGCTAGAAATCTCATCATAGTAATATACAAATGCATCAAAACCAATTATTTCTATTACGATATTTTGGAACCAAAATGTTTAGGTTGCAATCAAACGAAGTTTATGTAGCAGACTAAAATCCGTGAAAGCATCTCTTACATCCTCTAATTTCACGCTTCTTCGAAGCAAATACCAGGAATATGAACCATATTAGACAACAAAATTTGTAAATGTGTATACTGTAGTTAGCTTCCATTCATTGAATATAAAATAATATTATTTTTCGGGAATATTTCTTTATTCGTGATCTCAGTTCATTTCTCTATAAGTACACGAAGTATGAAAGTGAAGAGGCAAAAGAATTTACGTTGGGAATGGCCACAAAAAACATCGAATATGGAGAAGAAACATAACGTAAAATGCAATTCACAGATGTGCGTGTTTTGTGTTTGTCTCTTGCTATATTGCCACTTTTTCTCATATTCAAACATACTTGCTTAATAATAATTTAAGTTTTATCTATAACTCAAATGAAAACCCAGCTTCAAACGACTATTAGTTACATCTCTCGCAGATCATATGAAGCATATAATCTCCACAAATATTTATCCAAAAAACAAAAAAAAATCCACAAATTTTATTTAAATTGATGAAGGCGAAAATGAAAGATACAGTAATTAGCATATTGAAGAAAGTCGGTCTAAACATGAATTATTAAATTAGTTAATGGAACATAAAAAAATGATGGATGACGACGAATCAGTGGGTGTGGTATGTAACCTATGGTCTGTATAAATTCCACAATTGGAAAATGTGTATCTTTGTTAATATCAATATTTTGTATGCTATTTCTCCCACATTGCACCAAAATTTAAGTACCTAATTGCTTTACCCGATCAAATTTTATAACTATTTTCTTATAAGTATACCATTACTGTATCATCTGATTTCAATTCGATATTTATAGTGCGTGAGCTGCAAATTATAGGTAAATCTGTGTATATATTTTTTTTCTCAATTTTATATTTTGATTAAAAAAAAATATTTTTGTAATCTCAATTCTCAAATCACGACCACTTAATTTTTGACTTTCTTTATGTATATACGGTGGTGCATGTGATTTTCATTATACCTCTGCAGAACTGTTCATAATATTTTCTTCTTCAATTTTAGCTAATCTACATCGATTTTCTTAGTTAATAAGAAAATTATTAGGTTCAGTTAGTTATGCATATTCTGATATTCATGCTAAATACTTATAAATCTGAAAAAAAACCTGTAATTATCATCATTCGCGATATAATGCAGAATATGCGAAAAATACTTCTTACCATATCGTACTTAGCAGTGTAAAGAAAACACCGATAGTGCCAAGCACTAGCCCAATACCGTAATACCCGAGAGATCCGAAAGAAACAAAGACCCTCTAAGTATGAATAATAAGATGAAAGAATACTTAGAGAAAATTTGAAGGAACTTTAGAGAGAATAAGAGAACTTATGAAGAACACTCTTTCTTTATTTGTTCAACTTCTCTTGTTTACAAATGATGGAGTAGTGGGCTATTTATAGGCTCCACTTATTACAAAATATCTTACAAACATTCTCCTAAACTCTAGAATTTTCTACAATAATATCTAGAATTTTAACTACAACATCTAGAATTATCTATAGAATTATCTAGATATTTAACTAATAGAATTCTCTAGAACATTTAAGAAAGATGATGATTTTTAGTGATGTTTCTAGAGATTCTAGAACTTGAGCTTAATTTTGGGCCTAATCTAATAACTAATAATTATTTTATAAACCCAAAATTAAGCTTAACCCAAAATCAAGTTTAACTTCAATACTCCCCTTTAAACTTGATTTTGTCAGTCATCCCGAGCTTCGAGCGAAGTAACTCGAACTGACCTTTTGGTAATGACTTGGTGAAGATATCCGCAACGTTGTCCTCGCTTCGAACTTCCAAAGCTTCAATTGTCCCATCAAGCACCTTCTCTTTTATGAAGTGATGCTCTAACTCAATGTGTTTAGTCCTCCCATGGAACACCGGATTATTGGCCAGCTTGATCGCACTTTGATTATCTCCATAAATTGCAATTGGCTTATTGATTGGCTCGAACAGATCTTCAAGGAGTCTCTGAAGCCAAATACACTCTTGAGCTGCTAGAGTTGACGCTTTATACTCTGCTTCAGTTGTAGATAACGACACCGTTGCTTGCTTCTTACTGCACCATGAGACACTTGTGTTCCCACATAGGAAAACATAGCCTGAAGTTGATTTCCGATCATCAAGATCTCCACCAAAGTCAGCATCCGTGAAGCCATAAAGAGAGACCTTGGCATTATACTTGTACACCAGACCCATGCCAAGAGTTGTCTTCACATACTTCAATATCTTCTTTGCCGCTTCTAGATGTGGCTTCCTTGGTGCCTGCATAAACCGACTTACAAGACCTACCGCGAAGGCAATGTCAGGTCTTGTAATGGTTAAGTATAAAAGACTTCCTACAAGAGAGCGATAAGGCCGAGGATCAGGTAGTAAGGACCCTTCATCGCGTTTAAGCTTTATGTTGACATCCATTGGAGTAGAGCGTGTCTTTCCTTCGTGTACTCCAAACTTCTCAACGATTCTTCTTGCATAGCTTTGTTGGCCGATGAATATTCCACCCTTTACCCTTTCCACCTCCAAACCGAGAAAGTTGTTGAGCTCTCCCAACTTCTTCATCTCAAACCTTATCGACATATCCTCTTGTAAACGAGTAATTTCTGCATCATCATTCCCGGTAATTATCATATCATCCACGTAAAGGAGAACTACCACGTGGACTCCTCCATTCTTCTTGAAGAATAGACTCGGATCAGAGTTTGATGCCACATAACCGCAGAACTGAAGAAACTGAGCAAGCTTTCCATACCAGGCTCGTGGAGCTTGTTTTAACCCATACAAGGCCTTCTTCAGCTTACACACATAATCAGGATGCTCTCGTGATATAAAACCAAGTGGCTGCTCCATCAGGATTTCCTTGTCAAGCTCTCCATATAGAAAAGCATTCTTCACGTCTAATTGCCATAACTTCCAACCAAAACTTGCAGCCAAAGATAAGAGAGAACGTACCGTAGTCATCTTGGCTACAGAGCTGAAGGTCTCATCATAGTCTTCTCCATACTTTTGAGAGAATCCCCGAGCAACCAACCTTGCTTTGAATCTATCAACGCTTCCATCTGTTTTGCGCTTGATCCGGTACACCCATTTACAAGAAACAGGTTGGGCATTCTTGGGTTTTGGAACCAAATCCCAAGTTTCGTTCTTCATGAGAGCATTCATCTCCTCCTTCATTGCGTTTTCCCACTCGTCAACACCTTTTGCTTCATCATAAGATGTTGGCTCATCTTCATCTAATGGAGCTGCAAAGTAGCACGAGAAGGTAGTAACAAACTTTGGATCTCTGAACCGAGCAGGTTTAATGATGTCCTTTTTAGGCCTTTGACTAGCCGTGGAACCATGATGTTCCTCCTCATCCTCCTCTTGATCAGTGCTCCCCCTTTCACCTTGCATCTCTTCTTCAGGACCTTTTTCCTTACTCAGAGCTGGTTTATCACTCTTGGAGGAACTCCCACCTTCTTGCTCAACTAAAACTTGAGGTGGCCCATAGAATGAGGAAACTTCATCAAAAACAACATCTCGAGACACTACGTACCTGTGTGTCTCTGGATCCATACACCTCCACCCTTTTCTTTGTTCGTCATAGCCAACGAAGATGCACTTCTTCGCCTTTGCCTCCAACTTGGTTCTTTGAGAATCAAACACATGGACGTAGCAGACTGATCCAAATATCCTGAGATGTTTCACTGACGGCTTCTTCCCATGAATCATCTCATACGGAGACTTCATGTTATTTGGGCTGAGTGGCATCCGATTTATGACGTACACTGCGCATCTCATGCCTTCCGCCCACAAAGCTTTAGGCAGATCCTTCCCATATAGCCAGCTTCTGCACGTCTCAGTTAGATGTCGAATCTTCCTTTCCGCTACTCCATTTTGTTGAGGTGTATACGGACAAGTAAACTCTCTCTTTATTCCATGCTTTTGACAAAAAGAGAGAAACTCCTTGGACATGAACTCCCCTCCATTATCTGTCCTTAAGGTCTTGATTCTCCGACCCAGCTCCCCTTCCACGGTAACCTTGAATTCTTGAAATTTGGAGAATACTTCTGATTTTTCCTTCACAAAGTATACCCAAGTGTGCCGTGAGAAGTCATCAATGAACAGCAACATGTACCGAAACCCGGAATATGAGGGTGTTCTTGTAGGACCCATCAAATCACTATGGATCCTCTCCAACAGAGCACTGCACCGTGAAGTAGAATTGTCAAATGGAAGTCTATGTGATTTTCCATATTGACAACCTTCACAAAGCTTTCCTTCATCTTGGATCTTCAGCTTCGGAAGCCCATTTACCAACTCCTTATTCACCATAACCTTTAGCTTAGTCATGTTTATATGACCAAGCCGAGCATGCCATATAGAGGCATTGTCGTTTGTACTCATCTTCTCCACGTATGATTTGGACGCAGATAAGACATATAGATCCTTAACCCGCGATCCGGTGTGAACCACATCCGCCTTTAACTCTTTAATATTCTTCAAGAATTTGACGTCTCTTGGGCCAAATAAAACGTAGTTACCTGAGTCTACTGCATTCACCACAGAGAGAAGATTCTTCCTTACTCCAGGGACATGGTATACATTCTTGAGGGTGATAGGGCTTCCATCTTCTCCTTCAATGACAACAGTCCCTTCTTTCTCGACCCGGTGAACTGAATTATCCGCGGTAATTATGGCTTCTTTTCCATCATGGCGCTGAAGACTAGAAAATAGCTTCTCGTCTCCGGTAATATGGTGGCTACAACCCGAATCCACAATCCAATCATTTTCAAGATTTTTAGTTGTGGATATACCTGAAGATGCAGCCTCCACCGTGAAGCATTTCCCCCATTCTTCGTCTTCAATATGACCTTTTGATTCTGCCATATTTGTCTCCTTCAGCTTGACTCGACAATCCTTTTTGAAGTGCCCAAGCTTTCCACACCGGTAGCACTTGAATCGCTTCTTATCTCCAGTAGAAGATCCTTCCGGTCCATCGATGTTCTTTGCACCATCGTATTTGGATTTGGCTTTGAAGTTGTGTTGCTTCCGAGCTACAAAGGCGCTCCCCGAGTCATCATGGATTTTGACTCCTGCCATTTGCGTAGCTAATGACTCTTGCGAAGCTAGCAGGTTCTCGAACTCCTCCAAGGAAGGTTGTGTAGCCCATCCTTGAACCGAAGTCACAAACGGTGTATACTCAGGTCGTAGACCTCGAATAATATACCGTTTTAAACGTGCTTCGGAAATTGACTCCTCCGGATTTAGAATATTAATCTCTGAGCGAAGATTCTTTACCTTGATGAAAAACTCTGAGATTGAAGACTCCCCCTGCTTTGCATTCGCCAACTCGTTCTCTAACAGTTGTAGCCGAGCTTCATTCTTCTTGTTGAACAACTGATCTAACGCCTGCCAAATGGAACTAGCGGATGTGCAACTTGAGACATGCTCAAAGACTCCCGAGGATATTGACCTCTTCAATGCAAACTCCGCCTTGGCATTCTTCCGTGTCCACTCCTTTGTCGCTTCCGCTGTCGCAGCAGCTCCCCTTGGTGGTGTTGTGCTACTGCCGCCGACCACATCCCATAAGTCCTCACTCACCAAGTATGACTCCATGCATGACTTCCATAACCGGTAATTGGATTGGTTTAGAATCTCCATTCCCAACCCAACAACGCGACCCATTGACTCCATACTTAGAGTAAATCTGAGATCTCAATTAATCCGATCTTGAAAAAGAACCAGATCAGAATGGCTCTGATACCATGTAAAGAAAACACCGATAGTGCCAAGCACTAGCCCAAGACCGTAATACCCGAGAGATCCGAAAGAAACAAAGACCCTCTAAGTATGAATAATAAGATGAAAGAATACTTAGAGAAAACTTGAAGGAACTTTAGAGAGAATAAGAGAACTTATGAAGAACACTCTTTCTTTATTTGTTCAACTTCTCTTGTTTACAAATGATGGAGTAGTGGACTATTTATAGGCTCCACTTATTACAAAATATCTTACAAACATTCTCCTAATCTCTAGAATTTTCTACAATAATATCTAGAATTTTAACTACAACATCTAGAATTATCTATAGAATTATCTAGATATTTAACTAATAGAATTCTCTAGAACATTTAAGAAAGATGATGATTTTTAATGATGTTTGTAAAGATTTTAGAACTTGAGCTTAATTTTGGGCCTAATCTAATAACTAATAATTATTTTATAAACCCAAAATTAAGCTTAACGCAAAATCAAGTTTAACTTCAATAAGCAGCTCTTTCCACAACCAGTTCTCTCCCTCACCATCTCTCCCTCACCATTTTGGTTCATAATTTTCGGACAAATCAATCCTAAAAGATATTAGTTTATTGGGCCTGTAGTTAAAGCCCATTAGCGGCGTATTTCTACATCCTTTTAACCGGTCATTTTGTGTGTGCTCATAAACCATTTGGATAATTGAACAGCCATTTGAACATAACCAAATACTTATTTTTATACATGTAGGCCCAATATGCGATATTTAAGACATTCAATTTCGACTGATTGACAATCAAATAATGAATTAAAGGGGCTGGCTTATCATGCTGTTAAGTATGCACTAATGCAAATTTGAATTAACCCAAAAAGATATTGCTCGTGCAATTCAAATTTGGGTTAGTCAGTGCATACTTTACACTAATTCCAAAAGAAAGATTGATGTAAATTTTCCTTAAGTAATGATGAGAATTAAGCTTTCTGTCCTCCAAACGAATTAATATAAAGTTATTTACAAATTAAGTAATGATGAGATTTAGTCTCCACTACACATCATTGTTTCCCTTTATTAGGTTTAAACCTATCCAATAATTTATTAATTATACATACATTTAGTCATATAATGCAAGCAGCATCTAGAAAACTAGAATAATGATCAGTATGGTGTGGGTATCCTCATATATATATTTTTCATACTGCATTGTTAGTTTTACAAAAATATATCCAAACGCGAATATGAAGTTTATACATCGTTACAACATTCATTTCTATCGTAAAGTAGATTTAAAATTTAGGGTATTTTATTAACAAATATGTTTTTTATATCTCTTATAGTTGTTATATATCAATTCAAATTTCTTACATATCAATTCAAATTTAAGATGACCCCCCAAAAACCTAGATATTAACAGAAACATTTTGCATAATTAAGGAAATTAATATATTTTGTTAAGCCTTAATCTGATTATTAGCCATATATATTTAGATAGATGCTATACATAAAAAGAGAAAGAGCATTAAAAAGGAAAAATCTTAGCATCATTCATCTCTAATAGACTAACACAGTGGGAATAAAAAAAGAGTTAAACAATATCAGTAGATTATAAAATAAAACCCATCATTATTGTATAGGCCATTTTTCTCTTCTTACCACTTTAACCTATAAAAAAGAACAAAAAAAGGAGGAAAAATACTTATCGAGTGAAAATGGGAACTGCGACGTCGTCGATGGTGGCAAAGCTAGCATTCTTCCCACCAACTCCGCCGTCGTACACGGTGGTTATGGAGGAATCGACGGGGAAGATGAGGTTATCGACGGACAAGATGCGTCACCGGAAAGATGAGGAAATCGAAGTGGTGAGGATAAAGACGAAAAGAGGGAATGAGATCGTGGCGATGTATGTGAAGAATCCAATGGCTAAACTCACCGTTTTGTATTCCCACGGCAACGCAGCCGATTTAGGTCACATGTTCCTCATCTTCAACGAACTAAGTCACCATCTCAATGTCAATCTCATGGGGTTAGTATATATTGATATAAGTCTGTTTTTAGATGCAAGATGTCATTTACATGCCTCAATCCATGAAATTCACTTGTTTGATTAGGAACTTGGTACATTGTTTTATGTTTATTTTGACCTTTTTTGGTGGCTACGTTTTCCACACTTAACAAAAAAAAGCAAAAATTCCTTACTTTTTTTAGTGAAAGAATTTATTTAATTAAAAGTGGTGGTTAGTCATCACAAAATATACGCTTGTGATTTCTGAGGTTATTCGGCATAGGATTCCCAGTTATAAAAACATTGTTTAATCCCAAAAATCAAAATCAGAGAATTTCGTAGTTCAATATTCAAACATTTTAAGGCACACAACTGATATATGATATATTAATAAATCAAGCAATAACAGAATATATGATATATATAGCTCACTACAGTGTATATGGTTCTCTGTGATGATAATTGCAGATACGATTATTCAGGATATGGGAAATCTTCTGGTAAGGTAAGTTATATTTTCCTATTTTCAAATCACCCTTGTTTTGCTGAATACGTGTGTACCACAAAAGGCAAAAGAAAAAATATTTTAAAAACTAGTTTAAGATAAATCACATTTACTATATGAGCCCAAACCAGCTAAGATAATTTCCATGATATAATTAAAAATATGATTGGGTGTGCATGGGGATTAATGTGGATCGTTTCATGTTGAAAGCCAAGCGAGCAAGAGACGTACGCAGACATAGAAGCAGCTTACAATTGGCTAAGAGAAACGTACGGTATAAACGATGAACGTATCATTTTATACGGACAATCTGTGGGAAGTGGACCGTCGCTTGAGCTTGCTTCTCGTCTTCCACGTCTTCGAGGACTTGTTCTTCACAGTCCTTTCTTGTCCGGTCTACGTGTCATGTACCCTGCTGTCAAGCACTCCTTCTGGTTCGACATTTTCAAGGTTCGTTGATCTTATATTTACTGCGAATATATCTCAGCATCGATCTCGGCCTAATATTAAGTCATCTAGAGTTTTGATTTCTATCTAAATAGTACAAAGTGCTGAGTACTAGTCTGAAAGAACCTAAAACAACAAAAGATTTATACTTATAAAATATAAGAGTTCAAATCTTCTATTAAAAAATCAAAATATTAGCCTGTACTATGATACGTATCCTATAGTTGTCTAAATTAACCTAAATTTATCAGAGCCTGTGTATTTCTTATAGTCATTGTTTTATATTCTTAAGAGCTTTTAGAAGTTTGATCATAATAGTATATACTTTTGGATTAGTCTATTAAGATGTTATGTGATCAGTGACCCATAGTGGTTTAAGGTTAATGACCCATAATATGTTATTGTGTGTAAATAATATTCCCTCTGTTTCAAAATAAGTGTTTCAAAATAAGTGTCATTTTGACACTTTTCACACAAATTAAGAAAAGTTTTAAAAGTTCTGTTTTACTCTTTGTTCACACACAAAATAACATTCTCTTTCTAATTAATACATTAGTATAACAAAGTTAAAAGAGGATTTTTGTTTAAAAATTGCATTGAAAATACAAAACGACACTTTTTATGAAACAAAAATAAAACTTTAAAACGACACTTATTTTGAAACGGAGGGAGTATAAGATATATTTACCCAACTTGTCCTAAACTAAGGATAGCTACATTAATTGTTTTGGGAAACTGATAAGAGTTTTGATATTGCAGAACATTGACAAAATACAACTCGTGGACTGTCCCGTTCTTGTGATTCATGTAAGTATATTTTCTCATTACATTGTAGGTTCCTATTATATATATATATATATATACGAAATTATAAAAACAACAATCCAATGCTCTTTGCGTGTTATGCAGGGAACAAATGACGACGTGGTGGATATTTCACATGGAAAGCAACTGTGGGAGCTATGTAAAGAAAAATACGAACCCTTATGGCTTAATGAAGGAAAGCATTGTAATCTTGAGATGTTCCCTGAGTACTTACCTCACTTAAGAAAGTTCATAGCTGCCATTGAGAAGCTTCCAGTTCCAAAATTCCGAAACCATTCATCGGCTGATGATCAAAAGAAAGAGAAACAACAATTGAATTCGAATTCGAAGAAGAGGAGTAGTTGGATTGGATCTAGACATAGCACCGAATGTGTTACTTCTGGAGACAAATCAAGAAAGATTAGTATCGGTAATCGGTTTGGGAAGGCGAGAAACAGCACGGATAGCTTCGATCGGCCAAGGAATAGCTTTGACAGGTTAGTACTTAAACCATTAATGATCGAACTATTATCGTTATTTTTGCTCTTTTATTAAAATGGATTTATATATTTATTTTTATCTAAATTTCTAAAATTTTGGTTGTAGGTTGGGTGAAATGGTGAGATCAGTTCGGTTGTGTAATATTGATTGTGTGAAGAATTCAGTTGCAAAGGTTTGAAAATCAAATGAAATTTTTTTTTTCTGGTTCTTTGGTTATATTCTTTGGAAAAGAGGTAGAACATATTTAATCCAATAAATATCAGTTAATTCTAAAATGTTATTTTCCATATAAATTTCTTTTAAGTTCGTCTCCACCATTGCTGATTTGTGTTAAATTCAACTTTATTAAAAAAAAAATTGATTAGCAAAACAAGTTTTTCTGTATAATGATCCTAGTTTCATAAAGCTGAATTTAACAAGTAACAAGTATCTCCAACAAATCTGTGCTTGTGTGCACGAAAGACAAAACCAAGAGTAATAGTAACAACAAAGAGGGACTGATCTGCTTAATATTGCAAAGAAAAAGGAAAAATAGCAACGGAAATATAAACCAAAGTTTTGATCAAAGAAATAATTGAGTAACAGAAAGAGACGAAGACAATGAGGTTGAGGGATGTAAAGTGGAGCGGATGAATCAGCTCCGGAGAGGATTATCCTTGTCTTGGAGCTGCGGTTGAGGATGTCCTCGCCGAGCTGCTTCATCTGCCCCACCTTACACACAGAGACATGATCACTCCTAATACTTCTGTTTCGACTCCAGAACAGAAAGTCGCTATATATAGTTCAAGAGGGGAAAAGTAATCGTTGTCAACTATACTAGTCATCGTAATGGTTTCACATGTTCACGGACCTAACGTAACCAGTGGTGAGTACCAATGTTTGTTGGTTTCTAGCGGCAGAAAAGCTGATCCGCACTATCAAAGATGTGGATACTCGTGACAAGCTTTAACTTCATTGGGCTCTTGCTGCTGGTTCATTTTGGATTGTTGTGGGTAGTAGTATCAAAATCATCATCTCAATTTTGTATAATAATTCAAATCACTAGAAAACAGAAAACTTGTTGCGGAGGTTTAATGAATAATGATTGTTGTCAGATTGACAGAAACAAACCAAATACTGTTTATTTTTTTTCTCGTTCGTTGGTTAGATTCTTTGAAATAGAGTTAAAAATTGGAAAAAAAAAAACAAAATTGTGAAAAAGGTAAAAGAGAATGAAACGGAAATGGCGAATAAGAGACCTCCCAATACCAAAATCATGCTCTCTCAGAGCCTAAATAAATTGGCAGTCGTTTGTAATCTATGTTGAAATTTATTAATATTAATGAAGATTATAAAATCCGGTATGTTTGGGTTAATTTGATAAAGTTCACCTCTAACCGTGGGTGTAAAATTTGGATTGGTTCTCTTAGAAAAAAAAATATATATATGGTCTTCAGTTTGGTTTTTAATTTTTGTTTAGGAAAACTTTGGTAACCAAATTGAAATTTATATATAACAAATTAATTGGTTTTTCTTTTGTAGAAAAAAAAAATTGGTTAATAAAGTGCCACGTCAGCACCGCTTCAGCGTCACGTCAGCGCCCTGACCAAGGTTCGTCAGTTAAAAAGCGTGTGTACGGATGCGACAACATACGACGAACACAAGTTTGTAAAATCCAAGTCTACGCCACTGAAACAGAATTTGTCAAACTATAAGATTTTCGGTTGCAACATACTTCGCACTGTAACTATAAATAAACCTAAAGCTTAACAACTTTCCGTTAAATAAAACAGGAAACGAAATGGCTGCTTCTCATCAGATGTACAAGCTAGTCACTATTTTGATTCTTTTCCTCTCCTTCACATTGACATCTCTGGCGGAAAACGCCGAGCTCGCAAGCGTTAGTCAATGCAGATCCGGACCACAAGCATCGTTTTGCCACAACAGCAAAGAATCGAAAAAGCTCAAAATCATAGCTATTGCCTCGATCTTTGTTGCGAGTGTGATTGGTGTTTCTTTACCGTTGGTAACACGCAAAGTTAAGGCGTTAGGACCAGACCGAGACTTTTTCGTGGTCGTTAAGGCATTGGCCTCGGGAGTTATCTTAGCGACGGGTTATATGCACGTGTTACCTGACTCTTTTGCAGATCTCAATTCCTTTTGCTTGCCTAGAAATCCATGGAGGAAGTTTCCGTTCACGACGTTTATCGCTATGATCTCGGCTTTACTCACATTGATGGTTGACTCTTATGCCATGAGTTGGCAGAAGAAGAAGAGAATGTTGAAACCGCAGGAACATGTCGTTGCCGAAACCCTAGAGAATGGATCGAAGGAATTGGAGGAAGAAGACGGGATTAGAGTCGCCGACGACGCAAAACCACAGCTTATTAGATATCAAGTCGTTGCTCAGGTAGGCACATCATTTACATATTCTTTTAATTCACTTTAATATTTCACGAACCCTAATTTTGACAATAATCGGCTGGTGCTAGGTATTGGAGCTAGGGATTGTTGTGCACTCGGTGGTAATCGGCCTTGCATTAGGGGCTTCGGATAACAAATGTACAATAAAATCTCTCATAGCCGCTCTTTGTTTTCATCAGCTTTTCGAAGGCATGGGACTTGGCGGTTGCATTCTTCAGGTACGTAGATTAGACCAACAGTCACTTAATTAGCCAATTAATATGTAGCATTTTCTTCAGAAACAAGTAATTAGTCAACAATCAAGTAATTGTAGTCTAGTTTCTCATTGTACAACCTCTTTATAATAGATTGGTGCGTTTGCTATGCTGTTTTTTTAGGCGCAATATGGAGGGAAAATGAGTTCGACAATGGTGTTTTTTTTCTCGGTCACGACACCATTAGGGATCGCTTTAGGAATGTTGTTACAAACGGTGTACAGCCCCACGAGTCCAACGGCATTGATCGTTGTAGGGGTCTTAAACGCTTGTTCGGCCGGTTTATTGAACTACATGGCACTTGTTGATCTATTAGGTGCAGATTTTTTGGGACCGAAGTTACAAGGGAACATGAAACTTCAGTCATTCGCTTATGTTGCTGTTTTCTTAGGTGCTGGAGGAATGTCTGTAATGGCCAAATGGGCTTAGTAAACGACTGAAAATCGGCTTATATATAAGCTCATGTCTATAAATTAAGATTTCATTGGTAGGTAAGCACACTGGCACAGGCCAGTTCATCTTTTGTTTCAGTGATCCAATATACGGCCTCATCATGTTTTAATTCGAATTTTTCTTTTCTATCAAAGTATGGGTACTAGCTAATATATCTTATTTGTAGGGCGAAAATCTAATAGCAAAAGAACTGGTCATGCCTTAACATGAGTTTCATTTAGAAACATTTTTATTTGTAGATTATTTGACCTTGCTTTTGATTTTAAAGCGAAGAATCTCATATTTTGGGTTTCTTCTTTTTTGGCGGTTTACTCTTGTAGTCTTGTTTCATCTGTGTATGTTCTCCTCTTCCGAATTTGCCACAAAAAAAAAAGTGTTAAAAAAAATTAAATGTTTAGACGATGCGCTATGAAAATTATAAGGGTTTACATACAACCACATGAAACTTCAGTCATTCGGTTTTTATTTATTTTTATATAATCATACATAACAGAATTTATTTCATCAACTGAAGTTTTTTTTAATTATTATTTTGCATTACAGAAAGGTAAATTATTAAAGAAAACAGATGAGTTAATTAAGCTGGTAATGGCACAGCTGTTGAGTTTGCTGTTTCTCCTCCAAAACCATGGCATCTACACAATCCGCTATCACATCTGCAATCGACACAAGCCTCACATGCAATATTTGTTAAGCATTCCGATTTACTTTTGCATCGGAATGAGATTATGGTTTCTTTTTTGGCCTCCACCACAGAATTTGAGACTGGCAAAAACAAAAACAATAACAATAACAAAAAATGAAAACACGGTTTTAATTATATATAGCGAACGACAATGAGTAGAGTTGAGTTTGAGGCAAGGAAATTAAATACAAGTCGCGGTGAAGACAAGAGCGGCTAAGAACACTGCAATGGTTACACGAAGGTTGTTCATATTTTCTCCGAATTTTGAGATTTATTTCGTTTGAGAGATTTTATCAGAGAGGTGTCAATGTTTTTAGTTTGGTTTGGGATGGAATAATCAAACACTACAATAATTTATATATTAATAGAAGCATAATGAGGTCAAGATTCGTTGCCTAAATTTGTCTAATTCTTTACTTATGCTAACGTTTTCATGTAATTATTACAACTTTACATATAGTTCTAATTATTAGCGGTTGACAACAAAAAAAATATTTATTAGCAATAAAGTAAATTTCTAATTTATCATTTAATAAAAACGAATTAATGTATAATTTAAGCCAATACAGTTTCTTTTATGTCAACAGATATACTACTAATTAAACTGTATTGGCCTAAACTCTAAATAAATTCATTTTGATTAAATGCTAAAATTAGAACATTTACTTTATTGCTGAGTCTTTGGTCAAAAACATTACTTTGTCATGATGAATCTTTGACTTTGAATATGCAATTATGTCAACATGATATATATACTATTATTGGATTTTACAAATTGATTTGGTAAGTATAAATATCTTATTTGTTATATAAAAACGGAAAAGAAAATGTGAACATGAAATAGTTCTTATTTAATTTTCTACACCTGCGTATTTAATAATTTTAATATTAAATTAAATTATTTGCCTAAAGTCTAAATTAATTCATTTTGATTAAATAATAAATTAGAAATTTACTTTATGGTGACAAAGTAATATTTTTGACCAAAAAATCAGCAATAAATTAATTTATTACAAATTGAATTGGTAAGTACACAAATATCTTATTTGTTAAATATAAAAAATTAACAGAGAAAAGAAAATGAGTAGATGAAACAATTCTTTTTCACATTCAATATCGGATTATTTACTTCAGTTATAAACTTACTCTTTTTTTTTTGTGTGTGGACAAACTCTTATATTAAATTTAGAAATTGATTACAATCAAAGAAAGTCCAGCATATAATGCAAACGAAGTCCGGCGATTACAAATTTAACTGCGACCTTACATTACTAGTTTTAGTTGGATTTTTTCCGTTATGTTTGTTTTGCTTATTATTCATTTAAAAGATTTTTTTCAGAACTCTCAACGGACATGTTTGAAAATTGAAACATAACAACCATTTTAAAAAGGAAAGAAACTTTTTGTTTCTCTGTTGATATCAAATGCTTATGAAAATAGTCAACACATTAAGTATGTTGCCATTTTCGTATTTCAAACCAAACTATTTAAATCTCCCCATCTTCCATTAAAAAAATATAAAAAACGTTTTCAAATAGTAAATCATACCTGAACTATTAAACACGAAATTTCAGGTTAAAGATATGATAATATCAAAGACAGCATTGCTGATTTTGTTTGCTCTCTTCCTTTCCTGTAAGTGTCTCTCCCTCTCTCTCAGATACTAACCAACAAAATTTGAAACATATATAGTTTGATGGAACTGTAAAAAACTGAATAGACATATTGTTGGCGAGCGTTTCTGGAGCTGAAGCTCAGTTGATCATTCCATGCAAAACACCAGCAGGATGTAAATCGGTTCGATGTTCGAGTGGAAGCGCGCAATGTGTGAACAGACAATGCGAATGTCCGAGTCTCAAACCATTTAACCCGATGACAGTATATACTCCTAAGTCGTGTAAGACAATTTTAGATTGTGCTCCTTCTCGTCAATGCCCGAAAAATGTATACGCTTGCATTAAAGAAAAATGTATTTGTTTATATTAATATGTTCGAAATTTATTACTTCAGCTAATCCAAGGTTTAATAAAAACAGACTTTACTTTTTTTATATAGTGAAATCTGACTAGAAATTATGACAGTAAATTGCCTTCAATGCTGAAACAATTTGTACATAAATTGATAGCATATTTTATATGGGCTTGGTTCAATTTGGTTTCCCTTTTGCTTGTGAGTATTTGGGCTACAAACAAGTAAATGGCCATTACAACTACAGTTTTCTTTCTCATGGTCTTTAAACAAAAAAAAATACTTTTATCAAAATAGAAAACAAAGTTTTAAGACACATAAATGGTTAAAGTGGAATTTGCACCCCAAAAAAAAAAATGGTTAAAGTGGACCAGCGACAATTTCAATTTCTATCTAAAAGGTATATATCCATTATTTCTTTTGTATATGAATTCTTACCGGTCTTTTGGGGAAATTTAAAACCACATAAAACGATCAGCCACGTACCTAATTGATTAAATAAGGAGAGACAGAATTAGATAATTGCATGCATGTGTAAAGAACAATATAAAGTTCTTTTAACCCACAAAAAAAGTTACTTCCTGCTGAAAAAGAACATTATTATAAAGTTTGTTTGTTATTTTGTTATATATAGGGAATCCGAAATATATGAGTATATATAGACAAATCAAGATATGTTCGTACGAATGTGTAAACATATATTATGAATGGATTAGTATGTCTTGATCTAAAAATAGGGAGGTATCATTTGACCTAAGCATAATATATACTATCTAGAAATTATTTAGGCTCTTACCGTGGGAAAGTTGGTTTGCCTCGTAAAGGGAATAATATTATAGAACATATATATATTAAACTACTTTTTTTTTATCATACTTGGGATGCCATTGCAGCTCCGCTTACTAAAGGAAGGTGATTCGAAAATTCAGAGTATTAATATATATGGACCACAATCTGCGACATGTTATCAATGGTGAAAGTTACAAGTTATTAATCCATATCTATATGAAATAAATTTCAAAAACTAGTAGTGATCATGATGGGTTCACGAGTTAGATGAATCCACAAACTTCATAAACTACTAGTGGTCATGATGGGTTCACGAGTTAGACGAATTAACAACTTTATTACGGGTTACTCCTGCTATTTTTGTATTATTTACAAATATTTTAAAATATTTATATAATTCGAAACATTTAATTAACCGGTATATGAGAAGTTTGTTGTTGTTAAAGATCTCTATGCAAAAAAAAGGCTAAGAAATAATAAATGTACACATCAAGTGGTAGAGCAGAACAAAAAAATGAAATTGTCTAATAGCCATCTGGCGGGTAGAGTTTTTCCTTTAATTTGATATTATTTTGGTTAAACGTGTCTGAGCATAGCTAGGTCCATTAACTACTAATATTACAAAGAAACATATGGGAATTAGTAATTAACCCTAGAAATAGTGGAATGATTAAAGAGTTTCGGATCTAATCCACCTCTCTCATATTTTTATCATTTAGATTAGAACCTTTTTTTTTTAATCCATAAAGTATCACATAACACGATAATCAAATCGTCCAAATCAAAATGGAGATTCCAACGTTTTGAAGTTGACATCTGCTGACGCCAGTTCGCAGCAGTTAGGTTCAAAGGTGCCAATGATTTATTTGTTTAAATTAAATATTAAACAAAACCTTGCCTCCATTTGTTTTTCCTCCAAGATCACTTGTTTTTTTGTGATATATTTTTTACATTTTCTTGTCGCTTACCAATTGGCTTCTACGTGCGTGGGGTTCAGCAGAGACAATTATGTGGCTCTCCTCCGTCGAAAAAATAATATTATTAAATACTGCTTTTTAATTTCAATGCTGTTTTACTTTAATATATTAAATTTGTGGTCTGATATGCTATGGTTTGGATAATTTGTCTCTTCAAGTCAAATTCGATTACTCTCTATACTGCCTCTTCTCGCAAAACAGCGACTCCATTATTGATCAAATTAAATCTAAACGGCGAAGTACAAAACAATGTCAGTTAAAGATCAAATATTTCAAATTCCGGTGGAAACTACAATTTAAAACCAACAAAAAAAAAACTAAAATATAATGGTAAAAATATTAGTATCTGATAGAATTATTTACAACTACTTTGTTTTTTGAAAGGGAATTTAATGTTTTTCAATCCTTAACAAAAAAATAAAAATAAATAAATGTTTTCAAATATAATTCGATGTTTCTAGTATAAAATTTGGTTATTATTTTATCGTATTCTTCTCTTTTATAAATATTTAATGGAGATTTTGATTAAAGCAAAAGACAAATTTGGACTCTTTTTATTATATCTAAAAAAAAAAAAAAAAAAAGCCTGAGTCCTTTATTATTTTAATACAGACGGATAGCGACACGTTACGGTATTATTGCACGTCTTCTAGTTACAATATGAGACAAAGGCATCTTAATACTAGGTTTAGGTAACACACACCTGACTTGACCGTGACCTATATTATCTTCTGTAATTAATTAAAATCCTTATATGTTCAAATGTGTCGATGGATCGACTAATTGAAAATACAGAAATATTCCCGAATATTTAAATTAATTCGATGGGCCGACACGTGTCGACAGCAAACGTAGCAAAGAACTGGCAAATGGATTACGCAATTTAATAACACAGGCTTAGGCCTTCAATTACATAATTAGTGGCCGAAGTGTGAGTGGATCACTACCTTAATTTTGATTGCTGAAGCCAATAAACTTAATTACGATCAAGAAGCTAATCATCAACTAGATGAGGTGCCGTACGCACGCACGGGTTTTCGTTTAGTTTGTAAAAAATCAAGCTATAGACATATGATTGCTGTTTTGTTGGAATTAAAAATTTCAACCCACATCACAATAATGTACTTCTCTAATTAAAATTAGAATAAGCATCAATAGCGTCTGATTGTAGAACCAGCAGGTGTATATATATCCAATTTTTGCCATAACCATATTGTACGTATAATCGTACTATAATATATTTATGTAAATTATAAATATCAATGAATAAAGGTTAGCTCTAAAAATACGAGTATTGGGAAAACTATGGCTACGTAAACAGAAACAAAACAAGAGAGAGAAAAAAACTGTGATCATACGTGATTAGGTATGACCGGATTCAAATGACTGAAATTGGTTTTTTTTTTTTGTTTGTTTAAACACTGAAATTGATTAAATATTTTTTCCCAAACAGAGAAAGACATTACTAAGATTACTTTTTCAGGGTTAGTGATATCTCCTACAGGGATATTTGAGGCATATATACAACGTAGATGGATCTAGATCTAGATCAACAGTGTCAAATCCAACACACAACACAAGTTCTTAGCATGGAGAGGGGAAAAAAGAGAGACAAGCTTATCCTCTTTAGTCCAATCAAATATATATAAATATAAATATGGGGCTGCTTTGTAGTGAAGTGGGGGAAAGTGGAGACAGTCGTCATAATGTTATTTGCAAAATGGTACACTTCAATAATCAAATTGTACCGTGGGGTCATAGGCCCTTCTCAGTGTCTCTGTAAATGGGTATATTTGAAACTTGAAAGCTACCAAAAAAATGGAAACATGGAGTTTTCTTCTCTTTTTTTTTCTGTCGTATAAAATTAGAAATTATCCGGTGACGCGTGCTCAACACAGTCCCTCATTGTGATGTCCTATCACATAAAAACTTTTACCTCACAGTGTCGACCGGAGTTTCTTTTTCCTTGATTATGTTACGGAACAAATCTCTTGATGAAGATTTTCATGTGGTCAATAAGAAATGAGACTTTTGTGGAAGTTCTTTTTTTTTAATTTGGGTGCCGAGGACCCTTGTGAACGTTATCATCTTTTTACTAAATACAGTTCCATTTTCGATTTTTTTTTTAAAAGCTATACAAATGGTTGCAGGTATCAGAAGAGATTCTCATGAACATTTTCTCAATTCTAAACTTCTGATTTCTCTTTTTTTGGGTGCAACCATCTAAATTTCTGATTAATTACGCCTTTTGTGGATAATCAGTCAAATGATCTGTTGTGAATATTACAGGTGATTTTATTTATAACTATTAAGATAATCAAGTGAAAAGAAAATCATTAATGAAACTGGGTGATCCAATTATTTAGTGAAGAAAATTTCCCAGTCTAGTTCAGATTAACCAATCAAATGAACAAAAATGAACACAAAGTTGATAGTATACTTTAAGTAAGCTAAATTATGACTGGTGACTTACCGAAATAGTAAAATCACGATTAATAACATGAATTTATAGAATAAACTAAAATATTAAAATTGAACTATAGACATTCGTTTCATCGTCATTGGTGATAGCGACAAACAACCACAACGAATGATATCTATAAATTACCGATCATTAAAATTTTCAGTGGTGAAAACCGAAATATAATTCCAAACAAAGTATCACGTACGTACGAACAGTTTACCGCTGAATCTATCAAGAATGAAACGAACACTAAATCGTTATTTTTGCCCACTTATAAAAAACGAATAGGGTCACTTTGAAGATCGATGAAGTCTTTTAAAGTCAATGGAAAGTATTGCATGCTCCCCCCTAAAAAAAATTATTTTGTTTACAATGAACTCAATTGTGGAATAGACTATGAAACCAAGTAAGCATGTTAAGCAAATGTTTAAGTTGTGTCTCGGTGAATTGGTGCGCCGGCCACGAGGCGTCACTACAAAATGTTTGGACCCACTCATTGCATTTTTATGTTTCATTTATCAAATCACATCACCCTATCTTTGTTCCCATTTGTCTCTATTTTTTTTCGAATTTCTTCTGGACACTGATCTAACATAATAGATTTGACCTGTTTGGGAATCTATACCCTCTCTCGTACAATTACTACTAAATCGTTTTTGAAGATGGGAATAATGTGTAGATGTGATTTGGAATTATGTTGATGGACGAAGTTGTGCTGTAATGGTGTATTTAGCGATTACATGGCTTATTGTTTTTCTATTTAAAGCATTCGGCTTTAAGTAGTGGTACGTACGTACGTAGCGGTCACCATAAACTATTCAAATAGTAAGAGTCGTGAATTTTGATAGAGCGGAAGCTGTACCTTTCATTATACGAATATAAAGTTCGAAATTTCTTTCTTTTATAAAATAAATGTTGAATTTAATCAAATAAAAAGTACATTTCTATTTCTATTATGAATGATTCATTTATTTTTGAGATAAATTGAAATATATAAAATTCAAAATACTCAACATTAAGCTGAGATGCAGATCTAATGTCAATGCTCAAATTTATTTTGTTTTTGTTGTCTCAATATGATGAAATGAATGCCAAAAGCGAAGAAACGTTGATAAAAAAACTCTTCTCAAGTTATTTTATTAATTTATAAATTAATTAATAAGAACATAACCGAATATTAGCTTTAAACAACATATTGATATTAACCTTAAACCCCATTGGGGATTATATACTATAAAATAAATTAAAAATTAAATAAATTTCCTAAATATTCCTTTCCATTAGTCTTCTGCTCTTTAAATTTTCTGTACACGGACTAAAAAATAATAATTTTGAGAATGAGTCTTTTAATTTCTAATAAAAATGGAGGTGTGTGCCATGATGAGCCTGCCCCTTTAATCTACCCTTAAAATGGACTCTCACCGTTGGTGAATATATACATAGAGAAGGATCTAATAATAATGGAGGTGTGTGCCTTGATGAGCATGCCCCTTCAATTTTTCACAAGCAATATTCATTTTCCATGCCAAATGGTAAAAACTTTTCAGAAAAAAGTGTTTGTACTCGGTGCAGTGAAATAAGTACACAAGAACTATTCACAAATTACGCAATATTATAGTACTTTGACTTGTATGATATATGAATCTAACAATGTTAATATTGAGGCTATGATTACCAATTACGAGTTAAAAAAAAAACAGTAATAGACAATGATATTGATTGCTACAACAGTTTCCACAGTAATTTATCTAATACGCGAAAAATATTTATAGTTGGGTGATATGACATAAACCAATCATAGCTGCTACTGTCTATATTTCAATACTATTTATGGTATACGTACGAAATTATTATGGAAATCCTATAGTTAGAAACTGCATATTTTTAGTTGATGCTGGACAAATACTTGTTATATTTTTTTTTGTCAGTTTGTTAGATAAATAATTTAGTGTTTTATTTTTTATTTAGCCATTTACGTTTATCATGCTGTTTTGCGAACGTAATTAAAAACTGGCATGTTAGTATTTTAGTTTCAGTTATTGCGCAAGCAATCTATACATGCTTGTATGACAATTCTAACATGCCTTGTGTCAAATTTAAGCTTTGGGTTTCCGACTTTCCGTCATTAACTAGACGTTGTGATATCACATATATAACACAGCGTTATTTACTCATCACCATGACATGCAATATGCCAAAAAAAATCATGTCTTTGTTTTTTGTTCGGTGTTAACGTTTTTTAGACCTTTAATATAATTTCAGATGCCAAAAAAAAAAAAAAAAACATGTCTATGAGTAAAAAATAACATAATTCTTTCAAGGAATATTTTAATATTTTTCAACCAAAGATTCCAAATGAGTTACAGGTAATATATTAATTAGTATATAAAACAACACGAAAAGCCATCAATCCACCCAAAAATAGTTAGTTCACCTAATTAAACGTAAATTAACTTTGTGGTTCTACGAAAGAAGAATTCGAAAGACAATATATAATCAACTTGATTATTTTTCTACCACCATTTATCGCGGGTATTACAGCTTTCTTTTTAAATGAACTAATCTTTAGCTAGATATAATTTATTTATTAGAATATAATAGATGTACAACCCAATTTTCAATACAGCTCATTCCTTTTCCTTCTCCTCTATAAAACCCTTCTCGTAGTCTTCCTCTTCACTTCAAAATCACTTCACACAAAACACACATCTCTCTCTCTCTCTCTCTAAGAACATCTCACAAAGATCTTTCAACAACGCAGATATATATCAAAGCAAAGATGATGAACACGATTCCGGCGGAACTCACCGGATACTTCCAATATTTATCACCGGAGAAGTATAATAACCAGACATCAATCATGGAGTCCGAATACTTCAACATGCCCTCTTCTCCTACATCTTCTTCCTCCTTCTACTACCTCAACGGTCTGATCAACAACAATAACAACAACAACTATTCTTCATCATCCAATGGTCAGGATCTAATAACAAGCAACAACTCGACATCAGATGAAGATCACCAACAAAGCATGGTCATCGATGAGAGGAAACAAAGAAGGATGATCTCTAACAGAGAGTCTGCTCGTAGGTCAAGGATGAGAAAGCAGAGACATCTCGATGAGCTTTGGTCTCAAGTGATAAGACTTCGCACTGATAACCACTGTCTTATAGATAAGCTAAACCGCGTATCTGAAAGCCACGAGCTTGCTTTGAAGGAGAACGTAAAGCTCAAAGAAGAAACTTCTGATCTCAGACAGCTTATCTCTCAGATAAAATCCAACAACGAAGACGACAACAATTTTCTAAGAGAGCTCGAAGATTCGATATCAAACTCTAGATCGGATTCGAACCAAACGAGCACAGATTTTGGGTTGTGTTGATGATTTTGGAATTCTTCAGCTTCTGTGAAGAATGTCGATTGCATAATGATCGTATTGTGTTATATGATACTATATACTATAATTAATAATGTTCTTCTCTATCTCTTTCTTTTAGCCAACTTGAGTTACTTACGAATATTAATGATGATCATGCGCGTACTATTCATACTATATATATATATATATATATCAAAATTAAAGGTGTTTTATATTATAAAAATTCAATTTAAAGTTATGAACTGCATGATGTGGAGAAATAATATTTACACCCTAAAACTTTCAGATCTTAAAATATCATTGTGCTATAACTCCAAGAAATATTAGAATATCACGATATAAACTAATTCCACTGGGGGACACTTAGTTTTTTTCGGATGACATAAATTTTTTTTTTTTTTTTATGTTTGAGTCGACACGAAATTTTGATAAGTTAAATGTAACTTTTATGAAAACTACAGAAATATTTTCCGAACTATTTTTTTATATATCTTGAGCTGGTTATATGAAAGTGTGACATAGTTACTATAAATTTGTTGGTGACAAAATATTAATGACGACATTATACCAAATCTAATTTTCAGTTCGCCGCATAAATAGACTTGCATCATCAAAAAAACATTCATGGCAAACATAGATTTAAGAAGAAATCAATTGCTAAAAATGGTGGACCTTCTTCTTTTTAATTTTAATTAATCAACCATTTAATCATTAGCGCCTTTTTATTTTAGCCATTTAAGCATCACTAGTTTTAGTTTGACAAATTAACCCGCCTATAAGCTTTTTCCTCAAATTTTCACCTGGCGCATAAATATTTTTCTGAAACAAAACACATCAAAATCATATGAAGAGATGTACATCATAAAACACTACTGGAAAGATAATTAACTTATTTCGACTAATTTAGTATCCTCATGCAAATTTATCTATGTTTTTTTTTTCGTAGGTTGGAGATGGAACGATCTTCTTTTTTTTTTTTTTTGGTCGAAAGGAATGATCTATTGTTAAACACTATATTATGCAACATACGACAAAAAAATAAAAACATTTGCAAGAAGTATATCAAAATAACATACTATAAATTGTATGTTTTCAATCGTAGATTATCTGGTACATTATATAAATATATAAATGGATAATCCACTGCAGATATAAAATGTAAAGATCATTTAAGGAGTCATGACGAATAAAAGGTGTATATATATCAGGAAAACAAATACTACATGTCTAATAATGTGACTAAATAACATGAAATATAGCATCATGCTTATAAGTTATACAGTTTACAAGGTATCTTCTTAATTGAGATGAGAGCAACATGCGTATAACAGTTTAAATTTTATCTTCTTAATTGAGATGTTCTCCCTATAAATGGATTCATGTTGGATTGGATTCAATTTTTTCGGTCAACTGTTGCAAATAAGACTATTTAAAATGGTGTGGATGGTTGTTGAAATGAAATAAGACAAAGGGAGGTGGAGGCTCCTGGTGATAGTGCCTCTGCAAAAAAATAGTATTTAAAAGAATTGGAGACTAAATTCTACAAGAATTATAAAAAGAGAAATCAACAAACAAAAGAATAGCATTTTTTATAAACAATATAATCGCCTTTAATTCTCAAACGCAATCAAACATATAACAAAATTATTCTTTGTAACTATATTTACTGTATGTATATAGAAAACTTTAATTGATAAAAAATTAAGCCTATCTAAACATATTTATCTGTGAATATAACATACCATACTACAGTATCTTCTATTATATTTTCTTTTTAACCTTTTGCACGTCTTATTTTCATCAAAGGTTGCTTATTTAAGCCTCTAATTGGGCCTATAACAAAAAGGATATAAACACAGTTAAAATATTCCTAACAGCCCAATTAAACTTGATGTTGTCCCTAACAAACATAAGTTGACATTGATAGAAAAGCAAACGATGATTATTATGAAAGAAAGAAGAACATGAAGTCATGAGCACATGGTGAAGGGGACTTTGCTTATGCTTACAGCTTTGTGCTACACATGGTGAAGGAAGGAGACTTTGCTTATGCTTATAGCTTTGTGCTATGTAAAAGACAGTAATTGTTCTTGTTTCAAGGTGATAGGTTCAAGTCTTGTGTATAGATGTAATCGGTGTGAGCAGCTACGGTTTTCTTAACAAGACATTCTTCTTCACTGTCTGAACTTTTGCACTCTACTCCATCACTTTTCGTACTTCTTTCTTTCTCCTAGATCAACAAGAAAAACAAAGTTAAATCAGGAGAGCTGAATCACTCAAATCTATACATTTATATATGTCAACGAATTTTTGGTATCCGAACTGCCATTTATAATAAAACTATTAATTTATATATCAGCATATATTATTCCTATTCAATAATTTATTTTTATTTTTCATTGATGGAGTGATTGTTTCATAAATAATATGGCAATGGCTAATATCTCATAAATAAAATGTTCATAATACTATTTATCAAAAATTTATGCTTTCACGTTTAAAAAAATATGTTCGATATAGATGTAATACACAAGCATAAAAAACCACTAAAAAGAATTATATTTTCAACATTTCGTGACTATCAATGTAAAAGATCGAGCAGTTCAAATGTCTCCATTGTTCGATGGCATCTATATTCCATTATTTCACTATTCATATTCATATGTACATATGACATGCAAATCATTATCAATTTTTTAAAAAAATAACTCAAAAAAAAGTTATTATGTTAATAACGAAGAAAAAATTACAAAATCTTGAATACGATTTTTTTTTTTTTGCTAGATAATTTTATGGACTCACACAGAAAGTTATCATGATGACATCGAATAAAATAAAATACAAAATGTTTCATACGGTACTTTTGTTTTCTGATAAACCGGTATAATCTCCATCTAATCTTCTGAGTAGGCCAGATTTGTGTACTCGTGTGAAAATGGATATGATTACTATGATAGTTGACGATAGATCAGTTACCATATTCTAGTCCATGATTGTACGGTCCATCTAATATCAAAAACTTTAGCCAATCATAGAAACGATAAAAGAAGAATAAAGAGAGCGTGTATCGACGAACTTACATGTGTAGAGGAAGGAGATGGTTTAGGAGGAGCCAAACCATCTTCTCTTGATATAACACTTGAAGTCATGCTTACAAGCAAAACTAGAGTGAAGAAGATCATCAACACTTTGCTTTTCTTCTTCACCATCGTTTCCTTTCCTCTTCTTCTCTCCGAGATATGAAGAGTTAAAAATAAAGTCTTCTTTTCGTTCTGTATATATAAAGCCATATAGAAAATTAAACTATACAGAGATATTATTTGACTTTGTTAAATAATAAAGATGCGGCTGGATTGATCATAAATGCTGCATAGAGAAATGGGCGTTTCATGAAGCAAAGGGAAAGATCGATGAAGGAGAGTAAGAGAGAGAAAGAGAAGTCAAACTTTGGCATCTTGGGGTCAATGCTTTCATGTCTCCTTGGAAACGTCACCTCTTCTTGTTTCAATGTATTTGTCAAAATACCAAAGCATCTACAGATGTTATCAACGATAGAAATTAGAAAGTTGTCTTTGTCGAGAACATATGTATATGGTTTTTGATTTATATGCTCTAAAATCATAATCCAAAAGTTACAGCACTGTTTGAAAAAACTGGACATAAAATTGACAAATGTTTAACTAAAATACTTAAACAAAGTTATAGTAGTATACTTTAAAGTTTAAACCCATATAAAAAAAATGAGAAGAGAAGGCTTGAGTAGTATAATCACCGACGAGCGAGCATGTGTGGACAAAGCTTTAACGAATGTGAAACACAATAATGAGACGAATTAATTAAGACTCAAAATATTCTAATTATCACCCTTAGTTTTTCATTTTTTTTTTTATCAGTGATAATAATACCCGGTAATAGTTTTCCAATTATTTTTGCAGGTAACACATAATTATGTCTCAGACCCCAAAAAAACGTATCATTATTGTTTTCACACGGTGTGATACCATGCAATAATTATCCACTTATATCTGCAGTAAAATAATTATATCTATCTCCAAGAAAGAAAAAAAAATGTACGCCATAGAAATTCATTTTCTTGTAATCTAGACTTTAAAAAGTTCTTTGAGTGTGACATAGACGAAACAAAGTATGTAGTGTACTAGATTACGTTGGCGAATAAAGCTGTTGTTTGTTTAAATTTCAGTGTCAAAAGTCCAACTAATAAGAGAAGTTGTCATCTTTGAGAGTAAGACGAGACTCTAAACAAGTCAGAAGGTTCGAGGAAGAAAAGATTCCGACGTTACGATTCAGCTTTGAAAATTAACTAAGCTTAAATTTTTCTTGGAGCAATTTGATCCAATCTTTCGGTTTCAGATTCATGGTTGGTGAGAATCAATCAAATTGGGCAGAGTTGGAGTAGTACTTCAACTTGCATTTGCTTGCAATAAAAGGAGAAAATTTCTGATTGTTTCTCGAGAAAATCGGTTTAAGAGAGGAAAAATCGGAGATGGGTTTGTTCGACTCTGTGAAATCGATCAACTGGGAACTCGAATCACCTCCGGTTTACCAAGATTTTCGTGTTCTTCCTCTCTTCGCAGTGTTCTTCCCTTCGATTCGATTTCTCCTCGATAGATTCGTCTTCGAGGTAAATTATAATCATACGACAGCAACACTGTTTTCTGGAAATCGCATTTTTTTCTGTTTTGTACTTTTCTTCTTTTAAAATCAAAGGAAGAAGCTTCCATCTGCATTGCTTGATTTTACTACTTTATTACCCTTTCGTTAGATCCTACCAAATCAAAAGTCTGGTAATTTGGAATTTGAGAGTTTGGTTTTATCATTTTTCTAGTCTTTACTACCAGATCCGAGACAATGAGGTCTTGTTGTGATAATCTCTCTTAAAGCTGTTAGATTTATAGGTATCTTGTGGGATGAATATTGTTGCTTAAGTCACTTAAAAATGATTGTATAGTTTATCTAATTTTCGCTTCAGCCAAGAAGAATGATTGTGGCTGAAAGCATCTCTTTTTGATAGCTGTGGTGTGAAGAATGATTTTCAAACCTTTTCTTAGAGCCACTCATTAAAAATAAAGGCATGATTTTGCAACAAATGTTGGTGTATGTGAGAATGCATGCGAGGTCTGATATTGTTTGTCACTCTGATTTATGGTAGTGTGTATTTGACATTTGTTTAGCTCCAAATCATATCTTGTTCCGCATCATTCATGTGTGCCTTTGGTGATCTCAAGTAGAATTTTGAGAAAGTTTCCTCTTTTTTTTTTGGGTTGAGTCACTTCCTTTTTAACTTGAACTTGATGATTGGTGTTTTTGTAGAAATTGGCCAAACATTTGATATATGGAAAACAGAGACAGAATATGGGAGATGATGCAACCGAGAGAAAGAAGAAAATCAGAAAATTCAAAGAATCGGCTTGGAAGTGTGTTTACTATCTATCAGCTGAGATTCTTGCTCTATCTGTTACTTACAATGAACCTTGGTTCATGAACACTAAATACTTTTGGGTTGGCCCTGGAGATCAAGCTTGGCCTGATCAACAAACCAAGTAAAAATGTCGTCAAGGCCTTGCTATGTAGGTTCATTTGTTGATCTCGTGAAAATAATGATATGAATTTTTCTCATGCAGGTTAAAGTTGAAGCTTTTGTATATGTTTGCGGCTGGGTTCTATACATACTCCATATTTGCTCTGGTTTTCTGGGAAACAAGGCGTTCTGATTTTGGAGTTTCAATGGGTCATCATATCGCAACTCTTTTCCTTATTGTCCTCTCGTATGTATGTAGGTATGCTTCCATAGTCACATCCTCCTCAATGCTGAGAAACTAGAATGAAACCACATCGTTCTGATCTTGTTTGTTTGTTTTCTTTTCTATCTATCGAGACAGCTTCTCTCGTGTTGGTTCTGTTGTTCTGGCACTTCACGATGCAAGTGATGTGTTTCTTGAAGTCGGGAAAATGTCGAAATACAGTGGAGCTGAAGGAATCGCAAGCTTCTCTTTCATTCTTTTTGTCTTGTCTTGGATCATTCTCCGCCTCATATACTATCCCTTTTGGATCCTATGGAGCACAAGGTTTGTGTTTATCGTTATCCCTCCCTTATTTGTCCTTTGAATGTTTCCACTTTTATATCTATAGATTTTGGTTGCAGCTATGAAGTAGTTTTGGAACTGGACAAAGACAAGCATCCAGTCGAAGGACCAATCTACTACTACATGTTCAACACTCTCCTCTACTGCTTGCTTGTTCTTCACATTTATTGGTGGGTTCTCATGTATCGGATGCTTGTGAAACAGATACAAGACAGAGGCAAGCTTAGCGAAGATGTCAGATCTGGTAAGTTTTTTGGTTTACTATTATGATTTTCGCGCCATCCAAATCAAGAAGTGATGATCTTCAAAGTTGTGTCTGTTCTTCTTTTTGCAGATTCTGAAGGTGAAGATGAGCACCAAGACTGATTGGTTGATTGGTCTCACGCCGTGTTCTCTTAACAATACCAGAATTTGTTTTGTTTGTTTTGGATTGAGGGTTTTATTCTCATTCTAGTGATCTAGAACGAGATTGTAATTTTATCAAACTGTTATTAAATTTCAATATCTGTATTTATTGTAAATTTGTTGTATTGTATTGTATTCATTTCTAGTTTTGAATCAATAATAAATAGTCTTCTTCTTCTCTGTCTGAACTCTTGCACTCTACTCCATCTCCATTACTTTTCCTACTTCTCCTAAATTAACAAGAAAAAAAAGAGTTGAAGTAGAGAGCTGAATCACTCAAATCTATTTATTTCTATATGTCGATGAATCTTTGGTAATCCGAAAAGATAAAGAGTTTTGATCTGTAACCACCATAAGCGCAAACCAGTAGTTGATAATACATATGACAGTTCACAAATCACAACATAATATTATTCCTATTCAATCACTTTTTTTATTCTCCATATAGAAAAATGAGAAGAGAAGGATCAAGAAGTAAACTCACCGACGAGACGAGCCAGCTAATAACAAGTTGTCATCTCTGAGAGTAAAGGAGACTCTAAGCAGTTCAGAAGGTTCCGAGAAGAAAAGATTCCGACCTTATTACAATTCAGCTTTAAAAATAATTTTTTCTTAAGAGCAATTTGATCCAATCTTTCGGATTCATAAGCCCCCACTGATAATAATAAAGGAGAGATCCCTTTTTCTAATAATTTACTTTATTTTTTGAAATGCAAAGATAAAAAACTTGTTACGCTTCTTCTCTATTCTTCCCGCCTTTTCATAAACCAAAATGTGGGGTCTTTGTACGTAAAAATAAAATAAATACAGTGCATGGGGTGAGTTTGAAGGAATGCATGCAGCGTAATTGAAGCTTACGCTAAGATTTGTTCATCATAATTAATGATGACGCTAAGATTTGTTCATCTCTATATATATTAATTCAACCATCTGCACCCGAAGTCTCGATATGTAATTTTTCCGATTGTTTCTCGAGAAAAAAACCGGTTTAAGAGAGGAAAAATCAAGGAGATGGGTTTGTTGGAATCTGTGAAATCGATCAATTGGGAACTCGAATCACCTCCGGTTTACCAGGATTTTCGTGTTCTCCCTCTCTTCGTAGTGTTCTTCCCTTCGTTTCGATTTCTCCTCGACAGATTGGTCTTCGAGGTGAATTATAGTCATACGACACTATACATTCGATTGTTTCCTAAGAACCGCATTTATTTCTGTTTTATTTTCCTTCTTTTTAAGTTAAAGGAAATTGCTTCGACCTGAGGTTTCTTCTATCATCTCGTCTTTACACTTGCACATACTGTATTATTTATTGCTTGATTTTTCAACTATATTACCTTTCATTAGACATTTAGACCCTAACTAATAATTGGAATTCGAGAGCTTGGTTAAATCATTTCTAGTCTTAATCAAATCCGGTGCAATGAGGTTCTGTGAGATCATCTCAAGCTGTTAGATTGTTGCTTAAGTCACTTAAAAAATGATTGTATAGTTTTGAATTATCTAATTTTTGCTTCCGCCATAATAACATAGACAAGCTTCACTAAGAAGAATGACTGTAGCTGAAAGTATCTTTCTTTTTGATGGTTGTATAATATGAAGAATGATTTAAACCTTTTCCTAGAGTCAAGTAGGGTTTGGAGAAAAGTTAATTTATTTTCGTTGTTGGTTCCTTTTTAACTTAAAACTTGATGATTGGTGCTTTGTAGAAATTGGCCAAACATTTGATATATGGAAGAAAACAGAGACAGATTATGGGAGATAACGATGCAACCGAGAGAAATAAGAAAATCATAAAATTCAAAGAATCGGCTTGGAAGTGTGTTTACTATCTATCAGCTGAGATTTTTGCTCTATATGTGACTTACAATGAGCCTTGGTTTAAGAACACTAAATACTTTTGGGTTGGCCCTGGAGATCAAGCTTGGCCTGATCAACCAATCAAGTAATTAAGAATGTTGTCACGGCCTTGCTTTTCTATCACAATAGGTTCATTTGTAAAAATAATGATATCATACATGTTTCTCTCATGCAGGTTAAAGTTGAAGCTTTTTAATATGTTTGTGGTTGGGTTCTACACATACTCCATCTTTGCTCTGATTTTTTGGGAAACAAGGCGTTCTGATTTTGGAGTTTCAATGGCTCATCATATTGTAACTCTTATTCTTATTGTCATCGCGCACTTATGTAGGTATGCTTCCATCGTCACATCCTACTCTACTGCTGAGAATTTAAATAGAATAATGGACCCACAATGTTTTGATCTTGTCTGTTTTTTTTTAATCTGTCTATGGAGGCAGCTTCTCTCGTGCTGGTTCTGTGATTCTACCACTTCACGATGCAAGTGATGTGTTTCTTGAAGTCGGGAAAATGTCTAAGTATAGTGGAGCTGAAGGCATCGCAAGCTTTTCTTTCATTCTTTTTGCCTTGTCTTGGATCATTCTCCGTCTCATTTACTATCCCTTTTGGATCCTATGGAGCACTAGGTTTGTGTTTATCGATATAAGTTTGTATTTCGAATGTTTCCCGTTATATATGATATACATTTTTTGTTGCAGCTATGAAGTACTTTTGGAACTGGACACACTCTCGTTCGAAGGATCAGTTTGCTACTACATATGCAACACTCTCCTCTACTCCTTGCTTGTTCTTCACATTTATTGGTGGGTCTTGATTTATCGGATGCTTGTGAAACAGATACAAGCTAGAGGCAAGCTTAGCCAAGATGTCAGATCTGGTAAGTTTTTTGGTTTACTATTATAATTTTGGCGCCATCCAAATCAAGAAGTGATGATCATCAAATTTGTGTCATTCTTCTTTTCGCAGATTCTGAAGGTGAAGATGAGCACCAAGACTGATTTGGTCACGCCGTATTCTCTTAACAATACCATAATTTGTTTTTGTATTCAATATCTGAATCACAAGTAAAAAAAATTCAATATCTACATCTATTAAAGAGAACATGAATCTATCAAAGAGAAATTTGTTTGTAGAAATAAAGAAATTCAATATCTGAATTACAAGAAAATTCAATATTTCGAACAAATTTAATATCAGAATCTTTCAAAGAGAATTTGGTTGTTGAACTGATTTCAGAGGTCCAGCAAGAGACTAAAACTTTTACTTACATCTTTGTTGGAGTTATATATATGTAAGACATTTTTTAATGTATAACGTTTTAGGTATTGCATATATATTAAGATAAATTTTTGTAACTGTTTTTTTTTAATTAATATTTTCCACTTTTTACTTTTAAATTAATTATTACTTTTCTCTAAGTTTTGCATTCATTTTAATTTATTTTACTCAAAATATTATCATTAATTATTCTTGAAAAGCTAAAAGAACATTAATTAAAAAGTAAAGTGTCAATCTTTAACAAATGATTTTTTTTTTAAGACTTCATCGTTCAAAAAATAGAGGAAGTATATATATTGGCAAGTCCCAATCAAACTTCGTAAATCAATAATAGGAAAGATTACGATATTTTGGGGAAACAATTTTATTAATGATGCTTTTGTATTATTATATGATCAGTTAAACTAAAAAAATATGTAATGAAAGGCGCGATCTTTTTGATGCGAGAAAAAGAAGTCTTTAAAGCCAAACACTGCTTTAAGTGAAACAATGATGGTAGCAAAATCTGCGATCTTTTGGCATTTCCCTATCTGAACTTCACCGATCAACGACCCTCTTATTCACCGCTCGTGAAAACCCAGAGAAAGGAGACAAAAAGGTTTGGTTTTTTTCTTTCTTTCTTTCTGGGTTAATCAGTTTCGGGGTTTTCTGTTCTGTTGCATTGCAATCCATATAAAGGTTGGATTTTTGTCGGTGATTTGAGATGGCTGATTTGGGTTTTTAAGGTTTTACGAGTGGGGGCTTCTGGGAATCGGATTTTTTGCCTTTTGATTTCAAGTTTTGATTTAGGCGAAGTTAAATGCAAGCACTTTATTTTGTTTGTGTTCTTCTCTGTTTTCTGGTCCTTGAATTCATTTGATTTGATCTCTGTATGCGTTTAATCTTATATTAGATGGGTGAATCTACGGATATCATAAGCGATCTGCCACAGAGCATAATCGAGAACATACTTACTCGCCTTTCGATTAGAGATGCGATAAGGACGAGCGTGTTATCTAGCAAATGGAGATACAAATGGTCAACGCTCACTGATCTCGTCTTTGATGAGAAATGCGTCGCTCCCGCGAGCGACCGTGGCGTAGTCGAGAACAGTCTCGTGAGGTTCATCACAGGAGTGCTTCTCCTTCACCAGGGACCTATCCACAAGTTCCAGCTCTCCACTTCTTTCCTGCAATGTCGCCCGGACATTGACCAGTGGTTGCTGTTCCTGTCCAGGAACGGGATCAAGGAGCTTGTTCTCGAGTTAGGGGAAGGAGAGTTCAGGGTCCCTTCGTGTCTCTTCCGTTGTTCGAAACTGACCCGTTTGGAGCTTTGTCACTGCGAATTCGACCCGCCTCAGTATTTCAAAGGCTTCTCGTCTCTCAAGAGTCTTAACCTTCACCAGATCCTCGTTGCTCCCGAGGTTATTGAGAGCCTGATCTCGGGATGTCCGCTTCTCGAGTACCTGTCTTTGTCTTACTTTGACAGTTTGGTTCTGCGTATATCAGCTCCGAGTCTCATGTACTTGTATCTAGACGGCGAGTTCAAAGACATTTTTCTCGAGAACACGCCCAAGCTGGTTGCGATATCGGTTTCGATGTACATGCATGAGGATGTTACTGATTTCGAGCAGAGTTCTGATTATAATCTAGTCAAGTTCCTTGGCGGTGTTCCCCTTCTTGAGAAGCTCGTTGGTTATATCTACTTCACAAAGGTAGCTTTTTGCTTTCTCATCCTAATACTTTGAGAGATCATGGTGGATGAAAGAGTTGTTTATATAAAATATATCTCTTTATCTTTGGTTTCAGTACTTGAGCATAGGAGATGACCCAGGAAGGCTTCCGATTACTTACATTCATCTGAAAACTATAGAGCTTTACCAAGTGAGCTTTGAAGATGCCAATGAGGTACTAGTTCTTCTTCGTTTGGTCACTCACTCTCCTAACCTTAAAGATCTCAAAGTATCGGTATGTTTAACTCTCTCTCTATTTCAAAGTTTTGTAATGTGACCATAAATTGCTATTCTCCAATTCATCATCTTCTGTAATCTGTTTCTAGGCTTCACCAATCCAACTATTTCCTCTTGAAGAAGAAGGTTTTGACCTCGTCGAGAGAGATTACTTCGAGTACAAACTCCCGAGACTTGAGACCGTGAGGATGACAGACGTTTCTGGCATCAGGAATGAGTTGGAGTTTATCAGGTTCTTGCTGGGAACTTCTCCAGTTCTGGAGACAGTCATTGTAACATCGAGTTTATCGGATAAAGATGCGAAAATGGATATGGTTGTTGAATTGCTCAGGTTCCCGCGTGTTTCTCCTCGAGCAAAGTTCCTCTTCCTTCAAGATTGAGTCTTTGACTCTCTATGTTTGTTCATTTTTTTAATATATTTGGTGTAAATGTTGTTGGAGGATGTGAAGAAAAATGAGTAATGCCGTTGAATCCGTAGTAGTTTTAGTTTTGCCCAAAAGGGTTTTGGAATAATGATGGATGTGAAGTTATAATGTAAGTTGGCAAAAGATGGTAACAGGTTTATAATAGTTGCAGAGAAGTTGAGATTTCTTCTTTCTCTTTTGTTATACAAACTTCAAAGGTTGTAACATCCAGTCTCCGATTATTTAAGTTTGGCTTTATCATTTCCTAATTCTGGTGATTTACTTTTTGCTTAATACCCAAAAACTATAATCAGACCAAATATGCAGTTTACTTTCTAGAAGTTGGTAAGAAAATTTGGGTAGTTTAAAGGCACAATTGCCTTTCTTTTCTTTTGAAAATTTTCTTCCATAAGTTTTTTCAGAAAAAAATATTTATTATTCGTTCATGAAATCTCTATAATGTAATAAACAAACTAATATTTTCTGAACACTGTGAAAGTAAGCAACTTTGGAATGATAAATGGGGCTGACATATTCCTTTTGGATAAATATAAATATAAGGAAAAACCAAAAAGAAGAAGAATATGATTCCAATAACCACACTTTGTTTTCTAGAAAGAAAGCTTTTTTGATTATATTGTTTCTCAAAACTCATTATATGTGGAAATCATAATCATACCTCACAGATCTCCACATTACACAAGGTAAGTGACGAGTGAGTGAAACTGATTTGTATATAAAGATATTTATTTTGGCAACAAAAAGGAAAATATCAAAGTAGTAATCAAAAAGAAAAAGAAATATCGTTTACACGTGTGGGAAACGCGGAAGAAACGCAAAGCCCCCTCTCCTTTTGCTTCTGGTCCTCTCGTCCCGCGTCGCCACTCTTTAGGGCAAGTGTGTGAGAGAGAGAGAGAGATTTCATCCTTCTCCCTGTCTCTATCTTCTCTTTTTTCGGACACCGATACTCGAAAGGCTTGTCTCTGATTTTGCCGCCGAGAACCACCGGAACCGTCGTAAGTACTCGTCTCTTGTTCGATTTTTGTAGCAAAATATCCAAATTCAGATTCTATCCAAATGGGTCTCAGTTCGAGTAAATTTTTGCTCTTTTGTAGAACGGGCTATTCTCATTTTCTTGATTTAGCGTTAGGGAATCTGAAAAGTGCTAGTGAGACCCTGAAGACCCATGCTTTAATGTCGTTTAGTTTTAATTTCGATACTCATTTTGGAATTGGAATTGAAGAAACCTTGTTTTTTTTCTGTGTTATGGAATCAGCAATAGGGAAAAATGGGTTACATAGGAGCTCATGGTGTAGCAGCGCTTCATAAGTACAAATACAGTGGAGTGGATCACTCTTATCTTGCCAAATACGTGCTTCAACCTTTTTGGACTCGTTTTGTCAAAGTCTTCCCTCTATGGATGCCGTAAGTGTCTCTCTTTTAATACTGTTTCGTTCGGTATATGAAAAAGTCTCTGTTTTGGTTTTAGCTGTATTTGATGAGGTTGAATGAGAAATCTGACTTTTTGTTTTTTACCCTCTGCTTGTCTTTTCATGTGTTATATTTCTCTGCTACTGCCTTTGGACCATTATCCAGACCAAACATGGTATATAAGTAATTCTTGTTTTCTCCATTTTGCTTTTTTTTTTTTTGGTGGTATCATCATTACTTTTGAGTTAATTTTTTTGGCTTTGTGTATTGTTGTTTTGCAGATAACGCTGATGGGGTTCATGTTTCTACTCACATCTGCCCTGCTAGGCTACGTGAGTCATGATGAATTGATGTCTTGTTCTTTAGTCTTTTGAAGCATTTTTGGTTTCTTGTTGGTGAATATGTTTGTGCATGTGGATCTGATTTCAAAGACACTTTTCTTTACCTGTCTCAGATATATTCACCTCAGTTGGATTCTCCTCCTCCACGATGGGTTCACTTCGCACATGGTTTACTTCTATTCTTGTATCAGGTCTGCGTCTCTCTCTCTCTCTCTTTTCAAAAGTCTTGACTTTCTTTTCTTATTGCATGTGAAGGTGCTTTAAGTCTTTTTTTACCTGACACCTTTGAGATTTTTTACTAGACATTCGATGCGGTTGATGGGAAGCAAGCAAGAAGGACAAATTCCTCTAGCCCCTTAGGAGAGCTCTTCGATCATGGTGATTTGTTTTTTCCCATGTTCCTCCTTTGATTATTTGTCTTCAGTTTGCTTTCTAGATTTTTCTTTTCTGACATGGGTTCCAATACTGCAGGTTGTGACGCACTTGCTTGTGCGGTATGCAACTAACTATCCTATTATCTTTGTTGTTCTTCTGTTTACTACTCGTCCTCCTGGAATCGATGCTTAAGGTTTTACAATGAAAACAGTTTGAAGCCATGGCATTTGGAAGCACTGCAATGTGTGGAAGAGATACTTTCTGGTTCTGGGTTATTTCAGCTATTCCGTTTTATGGAGCTACATGGGAACAGTAAGTCCTGCTTTTCTTCTTTTGTCTCATAAGTCATAACACGTCAATATTTGAGGAAATTGTTAAGAGACTGTCTAATACTTTTACTTTGCTCTTCTTTAGCTATTTCACCAACACACTTATTCTTCCGGTCATCAATGGACCTACAGAGGGTCTTGCACTGATATTCGTCAGCCACTTCTTCACAGCCATTGTCGGTATGCTTCTTTCTTGTCTTCAATAGATGAAAACTTCACCTCTACTCATAATGTATGGGCCATCTTTAAGCATTACGTTTCAGATAAACGTCTTTCTACACTTGGGTGTGGTATTTACTTGTGCTCGGTCTTCTTCTTTTTTTTTTATGCCTAAAGGAGCTGAATGGTGGGCTCAGCAGTTGGGGCAGTCCATACCATTGTTTAGTTGGGTGCCATTTGTGAATGGTAAAAATATATTTCTCATTGTTATCCTCGAAACTTTCTTGCACAGTTGCTTTCTTGATTAATTTTTGAGTTCTCTGTTTCAGCGATCCAAACCTCTAGAGCAGTACTATACATGATGATCGCTTTTGCTGTTATACCAACCGTCGCATTCAAGTGAGTCTCCCAAACTTGAACAATCTCTGTGTTAATTTTCACTTGTGCAATAGGAAGCGAGATGACATTAATACTCAAATATAATGAAATTAGAGATAAAGATTTAAAGAAAGAAAAAGTTTCTCCTTCACTTGATTCAGTGTTTCTTTCTGAAAATGTTGAAAAAGAATACTCTTTAGTAATTATGTAGTGGCAGCTGAAAAGTTCCTATTTGCTAAGCTGGTTCATATGCGGTTGCATTTTTTTCAGTGTGTCAAATGTCTACAAAGTTGTTCAATCAAGAAAAGGGAGCATGGTGTTAGCATTAGCTATGGTAATCTCCTAACCATTTGCTTTATAATTACTTTCTGAATCTGTGTAGATTTAATGTTCTGTTTACATCTCGATGCAGCTGTATCCTTTTGTCGTTCTTCTTGGAGGAGTTTTGATATGGTAAATCTCGTCTTCAGCTATTTTCACCTTTTCAGAAGACTTCCGATCTTTCTCTCATTCGTAGTTGAAATTTATATGGATCCTATGGTTTACAGGGATTACTTGTCTCCAATCAATCTCATAGAAACATATCCTCACTTGGTTGTACTCGGAACTGGCCTCGCATTCGGATTTCTAGTGGTAAGTATTGATCCCAAACTCTCAAGTTAGATCAATGTTACATTCATTCCCAAAAAAAGTAGTAATATTTTTGTTATTCTGTTTTTCAGGGAAGAATGATTCTTGCTCACTTGTGTGATGAGCCAAAAGGACTGAAAACAAACATGTGCATGGTAGATCCCATAACTTTTGCTCTCGTCAATTCTTCTCCATCTTACTACTTTTGACAAAATGTAACCTTATGAAATCTTATTTTACTACAAAATGCAGTCTCTACTCTATCTTCCTTTTGCACTTGCAAACGCTCTAACCGCGAGGTTAAATGCCGGGTATGGTTTTCTTCATCTTTACATTTTCTCCACAAACTTCCATCGTTTTTGTGTGTGTTTTAAAACCCGAGAAAGCTCCATCTTTCAGGGTTCCACTAGTCGACGAGTTATGGGTTCTTCTTGGCTACTGTATATTCACAGGTCAGTTGTTTTTCCCGCTCTAAAAGCAAAAGAAAAAAAACTTATGTAGCTGTGGATCATTCTCTTCATCAGTCAGTTATTAACTAACTGTGTATTGATGCAAAAACAGTGTCATTATACTTGCACTTTGCGACATCGGTCATCCATGAGATCACTGCGGCTCTTGGAATCTACTGCTTCAGGTGACCATTTCGATCAACCCCAAAAGGTTAATCTTTTTTTAAAAACACAATAAATTAATGTTTTTTTTCTCTGGTATTTTCCACAGGATCACGCGTAAAGAAGCTTGAAAAGAAACCTTAAGGGTGACTTTTTCTTTTGATGTGGTTCGAATGATCAAATATGGGAGATCGATCGGTGATGTATTTCTTCTTAATCATCGTTGTCCTTTTGTAGAACTTTGTATGAATTTATAAATCTATTTAAAATGCACAAATCAGCCCCTTTTCTTATGGTCACAAGTTGCAATATTTCCTTGGCTCGTCCATTGGTTTTCGATTAGGATTTGCGGATTCCATGTTTGGAAAGTCTATTTTTTTTCTTTCCTTTATGATGTAAAAGAGTTGCAGAGCAAGGCACACAAATTCATTGGTTTCCATGTTTGAATCTTATTTCCTTCTTATGTAAAAGCATTGCGTGCAGAGCAAGGCACAAAATCATTGGTTTTCCATGATTAGGATCTGCGTTTTCGATGTTTGCAAAGTCTTTTTTTTTTTGTTTTTTTCCCCTTTATGATGGTATATAATATATATCCCTTTCCTCTTTTTATGAAAAAGCAAAAGCATTGCGTGCAGAGCAAATCTCAAAACCCTTGAAAAGCAGACTTGATTTGCCCCCAAAAACGATTAGCACACGGCTGAGAGACAGAAATGGGGCCCGATTCGGAAACTCTATCTCGGGAGTACTTTGCGTACGTGAGTAAAGGTGGATGCATGGAACAAATGGTGGGTGTAGCTTATTGCACGGACGAAGCCGAGGAGAAGAATGAAGACGCCTTCACTAAGTGTAAGGAAGCCAAAAAGAGGAGGGACGAGTGTTTTGATGCTCACTCTGATCACTATAGGGTGTTTGGGTCGGTCCTCGAACCTGTTTTAGACCTGGTAGGCAACAAGATCGACGACGACGTAATAGCTGAGCGGCGGTTCAACGAGTTCATGGAAGGAACGACTCTTGGAAAGCCTTGTCCTAAGCAAGATTAGGGAGAAGACTAAGAGCGACTAAGCCTGATTGATTAATTGAGTTTGTGACTGTAAGATGATTTCATTTGGTCATGTTTTTTTTATGCTTTCTTTGTTTCCTGGAATTATCAAATATTGGGGTTGTTGATGGTTGAGTTTCGATACTGAATAAGCCTGATTGGGATCACTTCGTCTTCGTCTTTTTTTCCTTAAATTATCAATATATAAGAAACCTCAAGGGTGAATTTATTTTTGGGTGTGGATCGTTGGATCGAGACGGCGAATGGTCAGTATAGACCTGTTGGATCGATAGGTGAATTTATGTAGAACTTTGTATAATGATGTTTTGGATTTATGCATTGTCAGAATACGAAAATTATTCTAGAAAATATTTAAGATTCGAAGATTTCTTATAATTTTTTTCTTTCCTGTTTTATATATAATATAAAGGCATATTGTGTGTTTTCACAATTTAAATAAAACCTACAGAAATTACCGGAAGACATCACCGGAAGACATTAGTTAGGAAGAAGAAGAAGACTCACCCGCTAACAAAAAGTCAACGAATAGTTTTGACCAGTCAAAAGTCAACATATTTAGTAACCTATAAAAATGTACATTGAACATGTACACTTTACACAATTCATTAAACAAACAACATGTATGTAACAAGGCCTTTATCGGAGTACCGGAAAAACCCGTCGGAACTCAAGAAGCCTCCACCGGAAGGTCCAAATTCCGGCGTGTTAGTGATTCAAGACGAAGAATCGTTGACCACTTGTTGCTTTGGTTTATGCTACGAAGTTTTCCTCAGAGGGTTACCGTTTCCACAGAACGCAGCGTTGACCGTTAGACGCGACGACGGTGGACAGAACAATACTGTTCATCGTGATCCGGCTGTGTTCATACCTGTTCTTGGTCTACCTCTATCTTCTAACCGCTATTACACATATGAACGGTGCGGACATTATTCAAGGTACGTATGACTAAAACTCTTTTCTTAAAAAGTTATACAAAACTAAGCTTTTATTTACTTAAAGGCTTGAATTTCGTATTACAGAGAATCATCAACTAGTGATGAAAAAGAGGTGGAGAGAGTCACATGCTGCTTCTGTATTAGATTCAACCATGTTCATATGTATAAGAAGCCACAACCAGATCCTTATGACATTCACCGACAAGTCGTGATCACAACCACCTCATCACCTTCTCGTTCTTACTATCACGCGAAGCCCATTGCTCCTAATGCTTTACTTCCTGCATTCCTTATGAGGCAAGGCTGGACAATTGAAAACTCGACTTCAACCCTACAAGACTTTGGTCTCATAGATGACGCAAAGGGTCTTAACGTAGAGCTTCGTTCTAAGCTCCCCGGTCTTGATATGAGCGCTGTTGTAGGGAAATGGTATGTCCCTTTCTTATTCGTGAAGGAAGGAGACATAATAGATCAAGTAAAGAGATCAATGTATTACAACATGACGCTTCATCAAAGATGGGAAGAGGTTTTCTACTACGAGAATGTTCACAATGAAGATTGTGTTGATGTTGTCGTTGATGTTGATATTGAAGTTGAAGTGATCAACGTTGAGGGACAAAAGGTAGATATCGAGACAACAAGGGTGGATGCTAAAGGGATTGTTTGGTTTCAAGTTTTAGATCAAGAAGGAAAAGACAAGAAAATAGGTTTAAGGTCTATGATCGTGGAGAGGATCCACAGCGACGAGGAGAGTTTTGGGTGGAAGAAGATTGACGGAAACCAAGTGAAGGTTAAGAGATTGGATCGGTTCCAAGTCGGTTCATGGCTTTGGAAGAGTTACAAATGCTATGTATTGGTAGAGAGATTTGAGTTGAAGAGAATGGATGAGAGTTTGGTGTTGACATTTGAGTTTAGACATGCTGATAAGCTGAGGACTATACAATATTGAATTTGGGTTTTCTTTATTCATTTTCTGCTAATGTTTTTGATCTTCTTCTGCCCTTGCATTGAAATGATTGTAGTAAACTTTGGGTAAATGAAAAAAAAAAATGATTGTTTTACTATCCAATGTTCCTTAAAGCAGATAATCTATGTATTAATTAAAACACATAAAGAACTTCAAAAAGGGCAAGTCCCCCTCGCCGATTTTTAGGGTTCTTGTTGCTCTTTCCACGGCAAGATTTTGCCAAATTTTGCTGTTCCTTGTAACTGTGCCATGTCAATTTCCTTAAGACAGAGGGAAAAAAAGGTTTGACTTTGAGATGGCTGAGTTACTTGATTTCTGGAGGGCGTTGATGCCTATTGCTTAGAATCATGTGAATTTCGTTTGAGTAGAGTGATTGAAGCGTTAAGTGTGGACAGAATCTTCATGATACAGAGTAGTGTCATGATACAGAGAGGCAAAGACTTTGTTTATACTATTTTAGAGACACTTGAGGAGGTGACGTTAGGATATGGCCAAGATCATTGTGGAGATTGGAGTAAGTTTCCTTGAAATTTCCTACAACGACCCATCCAAATAAGTCAAGCCACCTTGTCATGCTCATCTACAAACTTATTTAGTATATTATCAAGTTTTACGCCAAGTCCTGTCCCAACATTCATGCAAATTAGTGAGAATGTACATCACAAGGCGCTTGTCAGAGTACCAGAGGAAGCCATCAGAGCTAACACAGCCTCCTCCTGATGGTCCAAGCTCTGGAATTTTGGTAATCCATGACCAAGCACCGATACTGACTACGCGTTGCTTTGGCTCGTATGTGGTCGTGGACTCTTCTGTAAGTGGTTTGCCATTTCCGCAAAACTTTAAGCTAGCGGTCAGCTTCAATAGCGGAGGAGATGACAGTACTCGTGACCCAATTGTGTTCATTCCTGTTCTTGACAAGCCTCTATCTTCAAACTGTTACTACGCTATTAGACGACGCGGGAAGCATTCAGGGTATGACTTAATCTTTCTTCAGTTCTTCTTATATAACTTATGAAAGTTATCATTTTTTTTGGCTGCAGAGAAGCGTCTGCTAGTGCGAAAGAGGAGGATTTAGTCTCGTGGTGTTGTTGTATTACACAGGTTCGTGAAGCTAAACCAAGACAGCTAGATCCTTATGACACATACCAACAATTCGAGATCCATCAAAAGAAACCATCCTCGCGTTATTACCACGCAACATCTGTTGCTCCTGACGGGGTCCCACCAATGTTCCTTAAGAAAAAAGAGTGGTCGGTTGAATACTCGAGATCCCAAGAATTTGAACTGAGAGATGATGCAAAAGGACTCAACACAGAGCTTCGTTCCGAGCTTCCCGCACTTGGTACGAGAATTGTGGTTGGGAAGTGGTATGTCCCTTTCGTATTCGTGAAAGAAAGAGACCCCAAGGATCAGATCAAGACATCGATGTATTACAGCATGACTCTTGAACAAAGATGGGAAGAGGTTTTCTCTTGTGAGAATGATAAAAGCGAAGACTTTGATGTTGTAGTTGATGTAGAAGTAAAAGATGAAGCTGTTAAGCTTGAGGGACAAGAAATGGGAAGAGGTGTGGATGCAAATGGGTTTGTCTGGTTTGGGGTTGGAGACAAGAAGGTCGGTTTAGGATCACTGGTTGTTGAGAGGATGAAATGGGTTGAAGAGAGATTCGGCTGGACAGGCAAAGGCGACCAAAAGATGGCAGTTAAGAGATTGGAGAAACCAAAAGATGGTAGCTTTTGGAAGAGTTATCATTGTTATGTTCTGATAGAGAGCTTTGTATTGAAGAGAAGGGATGAGAGCTTGGTCATAACGTATGAGTTTAGACACGTCGATAAGGTCAAGAACAAATGGGATTAATCTTATTCGCGCAAGGATTCCGAAAAAGCTTTCTTAATCTCAATGATGTGAACTTCCATTGGTCAGTGTGATTTTATCTACAACCAATTTTAAATTTGGTTTTGCTGTTGATTGTCTTTTGATATTATCTTCAACCCTTTTCGGGTAAAAAAATAATAAAATATTGCGTTTTCTTTGTCTTCTTTAGAACTCATCCACAGGAGATTCTGACAAATGTTAAGTCAAACTTCAGAATGGGTCAAAGATTTCAGATTAAATTTATAAACAATATAGCTTGGTTAACTTCGTTGCACGTTCTTATGAACCTTTATTTATATAAACGATGACAGGTTAGATCTTGAGTGACAGAGAATCAAGGAGAGATGTATGTTACTAAGCGTTTGTCTGAATACCAGAGAAACCCGTCGGAGCTGACATTGGAAGCAGAAGGTCCAAACTCCGGCGTGTTGGTGATTCAGGACGAAGAATCACAGCCTGTATGCTGCTTTGGCAAATGCTTTGCCTGCGATCTCAATGGTTTGCCGTTTCCTCAGAACGCAAAGGTCACCGTCAAGTACCAAATCGGATGTTAGTTACTTTTCTGTTAACTCCTTGTATTCTCTCTCAAACTTCTTCCTTTACTCTGTTTTGTATTTTGAGCTTCTATTTCAATACAGCCGGAGATGACAGAATTGTTCTGCTTGACTCGGTCGCTTTCATTCCGGTTCTTCGTCAACCTCCTTCCTCCAATCTTTACTACGTTATAAGGCGAAGCGGGAAACACACAGGGTACGAGTCTATTGGATGATTATGCAAGTTTAAAGTTTAAGCCTTGACCTGTAGCAAAAAAAAGGCTTAGACTTTTGATTATGAAAGTTATGATTGGCAGATAAGTGTGACAAGTGATTCTATTGAATGAAATCTCAAATCTTTCTTGCGTGTTTATGTTACATAGCAAAGATTGTCACTCAAAAGGCATACTCTGCAGGAAATCTCAAAGCTTGTTTCTTTTTTTTTTTTAATATTCAGAGAAGCATGCGTTAGTGCGAAAGAAACGGACAGAGTTCCTTGTTGCCTTTGCTTTTCATATGTCTCCAACGCTAAGCCAAGGCCTCTAGATCCTTTCGACATATACCAACAGTTTGAGATCCACCAAAGAGGATCATCAACCCGTAAATTCTTCGCTACATCTGTTGCTTCAGACGGGATACCACCTCGGTTCCTGAGGAGAAAAGGTTGGACAGTTCCTTTCTCTGCTTCCCAAGATTTTGGTCTGGTTGATGATGCAAAGGGCGTAGTAGACGCAAAGCTTCGTCATGAGCTTCCTGATTTAGGTAAGAGCGTTGTAGCTGGGAAATGGTATGTTCCGTTCTTGTTTGTGAAAGAAGGAGATGCAAAAGATCAGATGAAGAGATCGATGTATTACAGCATGACCCTTCACCAGAGCTTTGAAGAGGTTTTCTGCTGCGAAAACGTTGATAGTAAACAGTTTGAGGCTGTAGTTGATGTGGAGGTAGAAACAGAAGTGGTTAAACTTGAAGGAGAGAAGGTTGCAAGGGAGACAAAAGGTGTGGATTCAGATGGAGTTATCTGGTTTAGTGGCTCAGGGACTGAGGAGAAGATAGGTCTTGGGTCTGTGGTCTTGGAGCGGATGAAATGGGAAGAGGAGAGGTTTGGGTGGTCGAAGAAAGACGACCAGATGAGGTATAGCATTAAGAGATCAGAGAGGTTCCAAGGCGGTTCATCAAATCGGAAGAGTTATAAATGTTATGTATTGGTGGAGAGATTTGAGTTGAAGAGAATGGATGAGAGTTTGGTGTTGACATTTGAGTTTAGACATGTTGATAAGTTGAAGAGCAAGTGGGATTGAGTTTATATCAGCATATTTGTGTGTCATGCATTTGGTTTGGTTTAATAATTTTGGGAAATATGTTTAAAGCAAGTTTCATGTAAACTACAAATGAAAGTCATTTTATGTATAAACATCATTTAATTAATCTGTAATTGGTTGCTTGATAATCTCCATGATGTTTCGTTTATATCTTAGCAAAGCAAAGGTCATTACTTTGAGAACTGAGAACGATTCGACTAAGACCGGTCCAATAGCTTGTCGATGAAGTATTGAAGTTAACATGTACATACTCTGTATTACAGCTTCTTCCATAAAGTCAAATAAAAAAGGCAAAGACTTTTGTGTTTTTAATGTTATTGTAGAGACAGTTGATGAAGTTTGTTACAACGTGAGTAGATTCCACCATCGAAAAAGTCAAATCTATTGTACAAAGAATTTGCTTAACTACAAGTGTCTATAAAGATGAAACACAGCTCCTTCTCCAAGAATCATCTTATCATCACAAGAACTAAGTTAAAAGATGTATGTTACAAGGCGTTTATCGGAATTACAGAAAAACCCATCAGAGCAGGAACAGCTTCCACCGGAAGGTCAAAACTCCGGCGTAATGGTGATTCAAGACGAAGAATCACAGCCCACATGCTGCTTCGGTTCTTGCTACGATGGTAGGCTTAAAGGCTTGCCGTTTCCACAAAACGTGAAGCTTACGGTAACGTATAGCAGCGGAGGAGAAAACAACTCAACAGAATCTACACCAGTTGTGTTCATCCCTGTTCTTGATCAGCCATTGTCTTCAAACCGTTACTATGTTATACAAAGGCGCGGGAAGCATACTGGGTATGTAATCTCAATATTTTCTACTTAAAATGAGTAGGTCGCAATAAGATGCTATACATGTTGATATTGACTTTTTGTTGCAAGAAAGATCTGAATTTCAAAGATCAAATAAAATAACTATGTAACTTTTTATATACTTGATGATACAATTATTTTAATTCATTTTAGTTTGACATATGAGTTAATTTCTTCCATCAAATGGTTTTTGAGCAAACGACTTGCAAAAAGTTTCTATAACTTACTGGTTTAGTTATATTGGGATTTGCATAAGATGGTAGGCCTAAACTTTTGAGTAACTCATGATAATGTTGTGATTACTATCCTAACTTTAGCCTAATTGTGACTGTAGGAAAGCATCTGCAAGTGCAAAAGAGGAAGAGAGAGTTTCAAGCTGCTTTTGCTTTACTTATGTTCCTGAAGCTAAGCCACAACAAGCTGATCCTTATGACATATACCAACAATTCGAGATCCAACCCCGATCGTCGTCTCTCTTTTACTCTGCCACTTCTGTTGCTACTAATGGAGTTCCACCATATTACCTTAAGAGAAAAGGTTGGTCGGTCGGCTACTCGACTTCTCAAGACTTTGGTCTAAAAGATGATGCAAAAGGGGTTAACACAAAGCTGCGCTTAGACTCAGACTCAGAGCTTGCTTGTGTGGGTAAGAGTGTTGTGGTAGGGAAATGGTATGTTCCTTTCATATTTGTCATGGAAGGAAATGTAAAAGATCAGATGAAGATGTCGACGTTTTATAGCATGACCCTTCAACAAAGATGGGAAGAGGTTTACTTCTGCGAAAGCGTTGACAGTGAACATTTTGAGGTTGTAGTTGATGTTGAAGTAGAAACAGAAGTGGTGAAGCTTGATGGACAAGTAACCAATTGCAGAGAAACAAGCAATGATGGAGTTGTTTGGTTCAGCGTCTTAAGGGATGAGAGACCAGACAAGAAGATAGGTCTTGGGTCAGTGGTCGTAGAGAGGATGAAATGGGAAGAGGAAAAGTTCGGGTGGTTAAGCAGAGGCGAACGGTCAAACGTTAAGAGATCAGAGAGATTCGAAGGCGGTTCATCGCATTGGAAGAGTTATCGGTGTTATGTATTTGTAGAGAGCTTTGAATTGAAAAGAATGGATGGGAGTTTGGTGTTGACGTACGAGTTTTTGCATGTCGATAAGTTAAAGAGCAAGTGGGATTGAGTTTTAATTCATCTTTCTGTAGCTTCTTTGGGTGTCATGTGTTGGTTTATGTTTTGGTGAAGAAGTTTTATGCAAGTTCCTGTAATAATAAACATAACGTATCATTTCATGTAAAAGTCAAATTTCAATGAATCTAAAGTTCAGAAACTTCATTATCAATATTTTGATCAAACCAATACCTAAACCCAGTTGATCATTCTTCTTGGATGCTTCCAACTCCAACTAGTTCTTAAATTTATCATTTTTATCTTGGAAGCAACACCTTTTCTAATCATCATTCCAACAACTTTTGTAAAGGATCTATTTTTATATCTGACTTAACTTTCAAAAAATGTAATAGAGTCTTGCTCGAAATTTGCTGGTAACGTGCATAGATTCAGCCATTTAAAAAAGACTTGACATTATATATTTTGACATGTTTACAAGTTGAAGAGAAAGTGGGATGGTTGATGATTTATTTAATTTAAAAGTCTCTTAAAATCTGCATTAAAGTTTGTCTATTTGGAGTTCTGTTTCATCACAGAGTTTGTTCTTACAATCTGCTTGTATTCGACAGATTCCTCAAGTGAATAGAATTAAAAGTCCCGGTCATAATTTAATTTCTGAATTCAAAGTGAATACAATAGGAATTGATTCGTTGAGTATATATAATGGATGTGATGTGACTTGAACTGCCTGAAAAAGACAGGTTCAAAAAAAAAAAGACTTCCATAAAATGTTACTATATTTTACAAGACTTTAAAAAGTCTTCGTGTTTTCTTATCCTACCCTCTAAATTATATATAGACCCAATCACAACTATATGAATACACAAATACCACTGAGATTTCTAAATAAATCATTTTTTTGTTAAAACCAAAAATGTATGTTACAAGGAGTTTATCGGAATACCAAAGAAACAGGAAGGCGCCGGACGGTCGAAACTCCGGCGTACTTATAATTCAAGACGAAGAGTCAACGTATAGCTTAGGATCTGTATTTTGTTCTTGTTGTTGCCTTGGATTATCTTGCTACGACATTCGACTCAAAAGCTTGCCGTTTCCACAGAACGTGAAGCTGACTGTAAATTACAGCATCACAGTTAACAACGTGACCACTGCTTATCGTGATCCGGTCGTTTTCATCCCCGTTCTTGATCAAAAGTTATCTTCTAACCGTTACTACGCCATTACTCGGAGCGGGAAACACTCAGGGTAATTACATCTTTCTTGAATTTTTATTTTCATTTTTAATAAATCACGTTTTTACAATCTCAAAGGGTATATGATATCTAAAGTCGAAAATCTTTTCAAATTTTTTTTCTTCTGTAAATATGTTTTTGTTTATCAAGATACCAATTTCTTCCTTAGAAACCCTAACTTGCGTAAAAGGTTAACCTAAAAACCTAATTTTTTAAAAAAAATTGGGTTGCAGAGAAGCTTCAGTTAATGCGAAAGAGGAAGGCAGGGTCCCCTGCTGCTTTTTCTTCAGCCATGGTCCTGAAGCTAAACCACAAGAAGCAGATCCTTATGAAATATACCAACAATTCGAGATCCATCAACGAAAACCATCCTCTCGAAGATACTTTGCAACATCCGTTGATCCTGACGGAGTACCACCAGAGTTCCTCAAGAGAAAGTATTGGACCGTTGAGTACTCGACGACATCCGGAGACTATGGCCTGAAAGATGATGCAAAAGGAATTGACACTAAGCGTTACGACCTTCCTACTATTCTCAACACAAACATTCCGGTGGGGCATTGGTATGTACCTTTCATATTCGTCAAGGAAGGAGACGCAAAGGATCACCTTAAGATCTCAAATTATTACCGCATGACTCTTTACCAAAGATGGGAAGAGGTTTACTCTTGCGAGAACGCACACAAAGACAACTGCGAGGTTGTAGTTAATGTCCAAGTGGAACCACAAGTTGTGAAGCTTGAGGGACAAGAAATTAAAGAAAAAAGAGGAAGTATGGATGAAACTGAGTTTGTTTGGTTTGAGGGCGGCGTAGACAAGAAGCTAGGTTTAAGATATGCTGTTATAGAGAGGATGAAATATGAAGAGCTGAGATTCGGGTGGAATAGCGATCCAGAAACAGCTGTGATTGAGACATCTGTTCGATTCAATGGAGGCGATTCGAGCTGGAAGAGCTATAAAGGTTATGTGTTGGTGGAGAGCTTTGTGTTGAGGAGAATGGATAAGAGTTTGGTCGTGACATTTGAGTTTAGACATGATAAATTGAAGAGCAAGTGGGTATCATGAGAGCTTGCTTCTTTTGTTTACTAGATTTCATTTGTAATAAGCTAATAAAAGGTTGGAGTTTCTTTCGTTTGAAAAATAATTAAAATCTTTACAAATAATCAGTTGAAAATTTCAGACCAATTATCCATATTTTTCTAACATAATTCAAGATCAGCACTTTTATTTTACAAAAAAGGGGGAAAAATGTACTCCGTTAACATTAACTAGTACAACTACCAAGTTCAAATGTTCAAATGACGTCTAGCATCACAGAGATTCGAAGGTGGTTCATCAGCTTCTCTGTGTTGTCATCTGTGCAACTTAAGGTGAGTTCATTTACTAAAAGCTTTGTGCAATTTCATATGTAATAACTTGAAGCTCTCATATATTAAAGTATAATATAAATAAAATCAAGAACTGATTGGATTGATTCTCCATGACAGTCACAGGTATGTGAAACTAAGTAAAGCCAGGTCAACTAACTCAGTCATGGTCATAACTTTTTTTTTGAATTGAATGTCAAATTATTATCTCATGGTCATAACATTGGGATTCAAAAGAGGATAAACGCCAAAATCTTTGAATAGTCTTTAAACAAAAACGTGTAGAATTAGCTTACCTCTCAAGTCATGGTGGTTTATATAAACAATCACGTCTCCTGAAATATCTCGTCAATCACAACTGAAAGATTGTGAATCCAAGATGTATGTAACTAGGCGTCTCTCGGAATGTCAGAGAAGCTTGTCCAAGGCGTTGCCGGAAGGTCCAAGTTCGGGGGTGCTTGTGATTCAAGACGAAGAGTCAAAGCCGACTTGTTGCTTTGGATCTTGCTACGACGGTGAACTCAGAGGCTTACCGTTCCCACAGAACGCCAAGGTGACTGTGACTTACAGAACCGGAACTGGTCAGAACAGGAGAAGTTACCATGACCCGGTTCTGTTCATTCCTGTTCTTGATCATCCTCTATCTTCCAACCGTTATTATGTTATTAAACGACGTGGCAAGCACTCAGGGTATGACCAAAAATCTTACAACTTTCTTGTTTTTTTTACCTTCTTTTTCTTCAGGTGAGTTGCAGCAATAATATTAATTTAGGTATCATTTAAATTTCGATTTGAGATTCTTAACAATTCCGTAATTATTCCAGAGAAGCTTCGGTTAGTGCAAAAGAGGAAGACAGAGTCCCCTGCTGCTTTTGCTTTACTTATGTTCCTGAAGCTAAGCCACAAAAAGCAGATCCTTATGACATATACCAACAATTCGAGATTCATCAAACGAAACCATCCTCTCGGAGATACTATGCAACCACGGTCGCTCCTGGCGGGATACCACCAGAGTTCCTTAAGAGAAAGTATTGGACCATTGGATACTCCAATTCCCAAGACTTTGGTCTGACAGATGATGCAAAGGGGATTAACACTAAGCTTCGTTCAGAGCTTCCCAATGATCTAAACACAAGCGTCGTGGTAGGGAAATGGTATGTCCCTTTCATATTCGTGAAGGAAAGAGATGCAAAATATCAGATCAAGAGCTCAACCTACTACATCATGACTCTTAAACAAAGATGGGAAGAGGTTTACTCATGTGAAAACGTTAATCAAAACGATGAAGAAGGAGAGGTTGCCGTTGATGTTGAAGTAGAAACAGAAGTGGTGAAGCTTGAGGGAGAAGAAACCAATCTGAGAGAGACAAGTGGTGATGGAGTTGTTTGGTTTAGTGTCTTAAGGGATGAGAGACAAGACAAGAAGGTAGGTCTTGGGTCCGTGGTCGTGGAGAGGATGAAATGGGAAGAGGAAAAGTTTGGGTGGTCAAACAATGGCGAAAGATCTAACATTAAGAGATCAGAGAGATTCAAAGGTGGTTCATCGCATTGGAAGAATTATAAATGTTATGTACTGGTAGAGAGCTTTGAGTTGAAGAGAATGGATGGGAGTTTGGTGTTGACATATGAGTTTAGACATGTTGATAAGTTGAAGAGCAAGTGGGATTGAATTTATTCATCTTTATGTGTTATGTGTGCAACTGTTGGTTTAACAATTTGGTGTCATGCAAGTTCTTGTAATAATACTTAAGGTTTCATGTCATGTAAAGATCAATTTTAATGAATCTAAATTTAACCTAACCATCAAGAATCTGTGAAGAAGCGGCTATTCGTGTCATTCAAATCGTTGACAAGTGATCAATCATAGTTGTAAAAATTAAGCTTCTTTCGCTTTTGGTTAAAACCATTACGTTAAACCCAATCGATCATTCTTCTTAGATGCTTCCTAAATTAAAATTTTTAATATCTTGGAAGCAACGCCTTTTCTGATCATCATTTCAACAATTTTTGTAAACATCTATTTTTATATCTAAACTTAACTTTTATAAAATAAAATAAAATCTTCCTCGAAATTTGCTGATAACGTGCTTAGATTCAGCCATTTAGAAGACTTGAAATTATATGTTAATACATACTACTTAAAAAAAATCTGCATGTTTGTAAGTTGTAGAGAAAGTAGAATTGACTTAATCAATCTTTGTTGTCATGTCTGCAATTTATGATTGATTGAATTCATGAAATTACTTAAAATCTGCATTAAAAGGTTGTCTTTTTGGAATTCTGTTTCATCACAGAAAGCTATGATCTTACAATCTGCACGTGTTTGACAGATTGCTCAAGTAGTCAGGTCATAACTTTTGAATTCAAACTGGATAAAACAATAATTAGTTCACATTTTAAAACGATTTGATGTGACTTCGAAAACTGCCAGAAAAAAAGACTTCCACAAAACCCAAGTCAAGATCTTGAAAAGTCTCTAAACAGTACCGCGTGAAACTTTCTTTATTACTTTATTTTTTTTGGTGTTTTAAATTTTTGTTTCTTCTTATCCTACCCTATATATTACGATCCAATCACAAACTTACACGGACCACAAAACCACTGAAAGTTTATCATTCACACAAATCCAAAAATGTATGTTACAAGGCGTTTGTCCGAATACCAAAGAAACAGATCGGAGTTGAAACAGCCGGCGCCGGAAGGTCCAAACTCCGGTGTACTTATAATTCAAGATGAAGAGTCAAAGCCAACTTGTTGCTTCGGATCTTGCTACGAGCCTGGACTCAAAGGCTTACCATTTCCACAGAACGCGAAGCTGACTGCGAATTACAGCATCACAGTTAATAACGTGACCATAGCTTATCGTGATCCAGTCGTTTTCATCCCGGTTCTTGACCAGCCGTTATCTTCTAATCGTTACTACGCCATTAAACGAAGCGGGAAACACTCAGGGTATGACTTCGAATAAGCAAAAATTTCAACGTGATTTTTTTTATATTTATCATGTGATTTACAATAGATAATTCCCTAATTTACAAATATATAAGAAATAAGTTATTATCACAAGTAACCCATTTACAATCTCAAATCTGGATAGAAGGGTATATATATTTTGTTTGTCAAGATACCAAATCATTTTCTCCCCTCAACATGATCATATGTCAAAGCATGAAAAGCCTAACTTGTACAGAAGGGTATGACTAAAACCTAACTTTTTGTTTGTCATTTTTTGGTCCAGAGAAGCTTCGGCTAATGCGAAAGAGGAAGACAGAGTCCCCTGCTGCTTTTGCTTCAGCCATGTCCCTGAAGCTAAACCACAACAAGCAGATCCTTATGACATATATCAACAATTCGAGATCCATCAACCGAAATCATTGTCTCGAAATTACTATGCAACATCCGTTGCTCCTGACGGTGTACCACCAGAGTTCCTCAAGAGAAAGTATTGGACCGTTGAGTACTCGACATCCGAAGACTTTGGTCTGAGAGATGATGCAAAAGGGATTTACACTAAACTTCGTTCCGAGCTTCCTAGTGATCTTAACACAAGCGTTGTGGTAGGGAATTGGTACGTACCTTTCATATTCGTGAACGAAGGTGAGGCAAAGGATCAGCTTAAGAGCTCAACATATTATAGCATGACTCTTTACCAAAAATGGGAGGAGGTTTACTCTTGCGAAAACACTTACAAGGAGAACCGCGAGGTTGTAGTTGATGTTGAAGTGGAGCCAGAAGTTGTGAAGCTTGCGGGACAAGAAATTGGAAAAAAGACAACAAGTGTGGATGAAAACGGGGTTGTTTGGTTTGAGGATTCAGACAAGAAGATAGGTTTGAGATCTGTGGTGACTGAGAGGATGAAATGGGAAGAGGAGAGATTCGGGTGGAAGAACGAACAGCAAAGAGCGGTGGTTAAGAGATCTGAGAGATTCAGTGAAGGCGGTTCGAGTTGGAAGATTTATCGATGTTATGTGTTGGTGGAGAGCTTCGTGTTGAGGAGAATGGATGAGAGTTTGGTGTTGACATTTGAGTTTAGACATGTTGATAAGTTGAAGAGCAAGCGGGAATTATGAGAGCTTCTTGTGTTTTAAGATTTCTTGTTTGTTGGCTTGTTGGTAATGTTTGTTGTTTTTCAATTTCATTTGTAATAAGCTGATAAAAAGTTTGGAGTGTTTCGATTGGACAATGTTGCGATCAAGAACCCACTAAGAAGCTTCAACAAACAAGAAGATCATAAATAAAGAAGAAAATAAAAATAAACAAGAAATGATCTTACATTTTTGCATCTCCTCATAGAAGATGAATCTGATATTTTTGTGTTCCGCGCAAACTAAACCATCCATCAGAGGCAGCGATAGAATTATTTACTACTATGAACAATAAAAGGTTTGACGGAATAACGACTATATAACACATATAAAAAAAAGTCACGTAATCATTGGTTATTTGGTTGAATGAAAATATTTATATATATGCTGGGATGAAAATACTTATACATAATAAACACATTAATATTACAGTTATTTTACTTTATACACTCCACGATTTTGTTAGTGGGTGAGTGACCGATTATATATGCTCTGAGAGTCCTGAGCTCTGACAAACAAATTTACTTGCAACAAGACAGTTTGGGATGCATCAGAAACATTAGGTGGTGAAGTAGTCAATTTATTTTTTAAGTGGCTTTTACGGCTTGGAAATATTCAATTTTGTTGGAGGATGACGAAGATTCATGAGTGCAAACTTTGTTCAAAATATTGTATTAATGAACTTATAAACCAAATCAAATAAAGTTGTGATTGATAATCTCAATTATTGAAATAAAATGGATAAGATACATGCTCAGAAGTTCATAGTTTCTTTGAAAAAAATATGATTACCGTCTTTAATGTTTAATGTTGATGATTAAGTTGAGTATGATAATATAGAAGATTTTATAGTAGTTTTACGTCATAAAGCACTTATGACTTAATATAATTTTTTATAATTTTTGGCTGCAAATCAAGAAAACAATATTAAAAATTATGAATGCAATAAAAAAGATTAGAAATAAATTCAAGCGAGAATCCACCAACTTTTAGAAAAAGGAACATAACAATAAAATCATATTTTCGCAATATATATATATATAATTATTAATTTATCTTATTATTAGGATCATTTATTTATGTAGAAATTTCAAAAAATTATCATTTTATTGTTTTATCAAAATGTGGGAGAACGAACAGCAAACAGCGGTGGTCAAGAGATCTGAGAGATTCAATAGAGTCGATTTGAGTTGAAAGACTTATCGGTGTTATGTGTGGGTAGAGAGTTTCATGTTGAGGAGAATAGATGAGAGTTTAGTGCTGACGTTTTGAGTTTAGACATGCTGATAAGTTGAAGAGCAAGTGGGAGCCATGAGAGCTTCTTCTTGTGTTTAAGCTTTTGTTGTTTGTTGGTAATGTTTTTATTCAATTTTCATTTGTAATAAGCTCTTACATCTTGATCCAAGGAAATTTCCAACTAGCTTTTTGGCAAACATTTCAATTATTTTTCAAACTCGATTCATATGAATCAGAGACGGTCCCAAGAATCGCGATCAAGAAGACAAGAACCCACTAACTAAGAAGCTTCAACAAACTAGAAAATCATAAATAAAGAAGAAAGTAAAAAACAAGAAAATGATCTTACATCTTTGCATCTCTTCATAGAAGATGAATCTGTTTTGTTCCCACTAAGTTTCTGGAGAGAATACCAAAACAAAAAAAAACCCCGAATTTCCAATGTAGTAAAACCGAAATTACAGAACAAAAACCTCTCTCTACAACTAAAAAAAAACCCATTACGATGACCTCTTTTGCTTTTGCATCCCAATCTCTTCCAAACGCTTCCATGTCGCCTCGCGTTTAGCTTCAGTTTCAGCTTCTTTCGATTCATTTTCTCTAAACTTGGCAAGACATTCCTTGTAGAACTCTGCATCAACGTCATTAAATATCTTCTGCACGTTCAGCGTCAAGCTATGAACAGCTTGGTTCCAATGCTTCTGAGTGTTTCTCTCCAATGCAGGGAATATGATAGGAAGTATAACTTTACGGTTCTGCATTATTAGATTCTCTATATGATCGTTGTTCCATAAGAACAAAGCTCTTTCTGCAACCTGCGAAAAAAAAACTTAAAGACTCAACCTTTTTGTAGTTTCTTATGCTTATCTAAAGGTTATGTCTTTAACAGAATCTATCGGATATCAACACATTTCAATCTTGTGTTAAGAATCATTCCCAAGACCAGCAAAACCTCAAATGCAACTGGAGAAATGTGAAACGGTATAAACAAATTACCTGAAAGTGAAGACTGTTCAAACACCGAGCAACTCGGCGAAACAACGGAACCATACACCGTTGAAACTCAGGTGGCTGAGTCGCCTCTAGTATCTCCTCTAGCTCGTTGAGAAACATGACTTCCTTGGAGCTATTCGTGACGGGCCAAGACTTCAACAGCCCTCTTATAACCGTATCAGCGAGTTTGCAATCTTTCTCCACAAACTGCGTGATGCAATACGACAACTGCTGGTGATACATCTGCAGGCACTTCGGTTTGTGTAGAGGCACAAGAGCTCGAACCAGAAACACTTTGTGCTCTTCTTTAAGCGGCAGAGCAAATCCGTTGATGATGCTCCCCAAGATCTCTAGAAACTCGGCGATCCCGTTGTGTTTCTCCGTCTCGAAAACAAACCGGTAGAAAATGTTGTTTATTGACTTCCTGATGAAAGGACGATGAACCATGAACTTGCCGTAGACGCGATGCAGGACGGTTTTAAGACAGTCTCGTTCCCTAGGATCCTCGGAATCAAACAGATCAAGCAACCGTGTGACGAAAGACTGGTCTATGTACTTCTTAGCCAGCTTGGTGTCGGTCTCTGGTGAAGCGATAAGCCTCAAGAGAAGCTCGTAGACGAGCTGCAAATGAGGCCAAGCAGGATCCATGGAAGGCTCTTCTTCCTCCAAGTCTAAAGCATCAACTACTTTGTTTTCTCGAGGCTGAGGATTCAAGGTTCTGAATATGTTAGCAGAAACCGTTCTTACCGCTTCTTGGATAACCGTTTCGCTGAACTTCCCGTTCGCAGAAGCCACATAATCCACAAGCTCAAGCAGCGCCTGCCGCTTAATCTCTTTTTCCTTGACGCTCTTCGTTGGATCACCGAAATCAAACGCAACGCAGCACAAGCTCAGCTTTTTCAGGAACAGGCTCTGCTTTTCTGCGTTTGGAACGTCTTTAAAGCTCGGCAACGCTTCGTACGGCGTGAAACCGTTCACGTTTCCTTTCAAGTTCCCATCTTTAAACCCTGAATCGGGAGGAGAAGCAGCAGATTTCGCAGCGGGGGGGTTCTTGGTGTGAGAGTTCGCTGATTTTCCGGCGCCATTGTCACTAGTTTTGGAAGTGGATGCAGTGGCGTTAGACGAAGAATGGTTCTTAGAAGAAGACTTCTTAGGAAGCTTACTTATAATCTGTTTCCACATAGTTTTTCAAACTCAGATTCTCTGATCATTCCAAAACAATACCTATGAAGAACAGATTCATCAACTCCAACTGAAGAAAACAACAAAGAGGCAAAATTTCAGGACACAAATCAAAACACACACAGATCGTTTATATGTGGAAGATACAATACATAAATCAGTTAAAACCACGAACCTGAAATGGAGAGAAGTCCCCAAATTTCTCAGATTTCCCAAATGATTACAGCAAAGTCCCTATTTTTCTTCTTCTTCCTTATTCACTCTCGAAACCCAGGAAAAAAACTATCGCCACACTGAACCAAATTACGAAACTTTCGGCGATTTCCGGATCTGATTCTGAAACAATCGCAATCAGAAAAACCACACAAAAAAAAAAAAAAACTCAAAGAGGAATCGTACATTTACAGCAACGAAACAAGATAAATCACAAAATTACGATTTTAGTGAAAAGTGACGAAAAAAAACAACAAGATCAAACAAAACTCGCCGATTCCAGTAAAAAAGGTCAACAGGAGAAATGACCCAGATGAGAAAAAGACGATTTACAACGACGACGATGATGATAAAAACAACAAACTTACCAAAATTTCACATTGAAGTTCTTCCAAAACCTCCTTCGTTGTTATCTGTTGACTTCAACGAACAAGGAAAAATCCCCTTTTTGGTTTGCCCTCAATACGAATTTTTCTTCTTAAGTTTCTTTCTTCTCCTTTGTAATTTGTCGCCTCTCGTGATCCAGTTATCTATCATTCTTTCTCTCCGATGGCTGATCAAAACTTTTTTTCTCAAATCTAATTTATTTTAAAATTAATTTTATTTTATTACACTTTAATATTGTTTTTTTGTGTTCGGTCTGGCCTGCCAGGTCTCCTCTCACTTGTATTTATTTTACAGATTTTTTCAAGCGGATAGACACTTTAAATTTTAAAAATGTTATTAAACCAAACTTTAACACCGACCGAAACTACTAATTTATACGACAAATCGGTTAAAAGACAAACTTAATTTCGGTTTATTGTTTTGGTTCAATTTGTCTTTAATTTTACGTTCCATTGTCTTTTGCTTCTACGTCTTCCTTTCCTTCTGTTTTGCTTCTTCTCGTTCCTGAGTGATTCGTTTTAACTCAACTCTCACACACACAAATTGTGGACTCTATTGATATTAGTCTTGTGTTTTTGGCAATTCAAATGCATGTGAGGGTCAGGCTAAGAGGAGAATACTTTTTGCCATAACATATTTGGTTTGTTGGTCTTTGATCTTTCAATGATTGAGAAGAAGAAAAAAAAAAACGGAATAGATTCGATTTCAGATATTTTTTTATGAATTTAAATAATTTTACGTGTTTTATAATATATTTAAATAATGTTTAGTACTTTTTAAAAAAATTGTACTTATCCAAACCCAAATTAACTAGTACAATAAGCAATGGAAGCCTTTTTGGCTGCAGTCGCCACATTTCTCTGTGCACGGGGCTTGTGTTGGTGGGAACAAATTGCCTCTCCGGTAAGACAACAGCAATGTTCGTTCCCGACAAGCCTCGTCCTGAAGATTTCTACAAAGACGACAATACCAATTCCTCCACCACCGCACGCGACATGATTATCGATGTCACTGCCGACGGAGCAGTAGATCTACAGCCTCACAATCACCACCACAGCCACCATCCTCATCATCAACTCCAGCCGCAACAGATTCTCCTCGGAGAAAGCAGCAGCGAGGATCACGAAGTTAAAGCTCCGAAGAAACGAGCGGAGACGTGGGTCCAAGACGAGACTCGTAGCCTAATCATGTTCCGTCGAGGCATGGACGGTCTCTTCAACACCTCCAAGTCCAACAAGCATCTCTGGGAACAGATTTCGGCGAAGATGAGGGAGAAAGGGTTCGATCGATCTCCGACTATGTGTACCGATAAGTGGAGGAATCTTTTGAAGGAGTTTAAGAAGGCGAAGCATCACGATAGAGGGAATGGATCGGCGAAGATGTCGTATTACAAGGAGATTGAAGACATTCTTAGGGAGAGGAGCAAGAAAGTGACGACGACGCAGTATAGCAAGAGCCCTAATACACCCACTGCCAAAGTTGATTCCTTTATGCAATTTGCTGATAAAGGTACAATGTTCTCAAATTGAGGGCTTCTCAATTTCTTGATTCGTTTCGAGGAAAGCCAAGCTGTGATTAGAGTTTATCTTGATAAGATAGTTGTTACAATCTGGGCAATCCTTTTAGGGATTTAAGCTGTAGCTCTTCTTAGGCTGAGAAGTTACTGTTGGAGTGCCATTTTAGAGTAGGTTTCTTAATATGGTCTCAGCAATCTTTTAAGAAGATAATGCCTTTGGTATTAAACTGTTTTGTGGCTTTGTTGTTTTTTTAGTTTCTTTTGTTTAAAGTGGTAACTTTTATCTTATCATCGTAGGTTTTGATGATACGAGCATTTCGTTTGGATCCGTTGAAGGTACTACTGATCTATCTATCAATTTTTGTGTGTTTATTATATATCATTGCTATATACAAGGAGGCAAGATTTTGTTCGTCCATATCCTCTTGAAGCTTGGCTTTTAAACTCGAGTTAAAATCCTTCTTGATGAGCAATACTAGAGATATTAACTTGCTTTTTGAGCATTTGGGAATTGGAACTGGTAAAACAAAGAGTTGCATTTTGAGAGAGGAAAGTTTGATTTGAATCTGATTTCTCTGTAATTGGATCATGACTGTCCCGTGAGAATCACAGATAGTTTCTCTGTTATATAGTTTAGTTTGGCTTTTTAGAGGATTCGTGTGTGTGTCTTGATAAGTGAGTTATAATCTATGTTCCAGCTAATGGTAGGCCAGCGTTAAACCTTGAAAGGCGACTCGATCACGATGGTCATCCTCTTGCAATCACTACAGTTGATGCTGTTGCAGCAAATGGAGTTCCTCCTTGGAATTGGAGAGAGACTCCTGGAAACGGTTAAGTTGCTTCACAGCCTCTCTTCCTCTGCTCCACTGGTTTTGTCTGTCTCTTATAACTGACTAGACCTTTGTGTGTTTGATTGATGGTTATAGAAGCAGGTGGTGATACTCATGGTCAGCCTTTTGGCGGGAGGATCATCACCGTGAAATTTGGCGACTATACAAGAAGAATCGGCGTTGATGGTAGCGCCGAAGCAATCAAGGAGACAATCAGATCGGCCTTTGGGCTAAGAACACGACGGGCTTTTTGGTTAGAAGATGAAGATCAGGTTGTTCGTTGTCTTGATCGAGACATGCCTTTAGGGAACTATCTACTCCATGTTGATAATGGTAAAGATCATCAAGTTTTCTTGCAATCTGTGTATATGTTGACTGAGAGTTTCTCAATATCCAAAAACTAATCTTGCAGGACTGGCCATTAGGGTTTGCCATTATGATGAATCCAACCAATTACCAGTTCACACAGAGGAGAAAGTCTTCTACACGGAAGAGGATTATCGAGAGTTTCTAGCTCGAAGGGGATGGACATGTCTGCAAGTCGATGGTTTTAGGAACATAGACAACATGGATGATCTTCAACCAGGTGCTGTGTACCGAGGAGTGAGATGAGAGAATGTGAAACGCTAAACACAAAACAGTTTCACTGTAAATATTTTTCTCATTCCCTTTGTACATTTCCTCCTCCCTTTTTTCTCCCTGGGAAGAACAAAGAATGTAGTACTTGCTCAATTATGAGATATCATTGCATGTATGATATCATATCAACTTACACATGAATAAGACCTCAAATAGTTGTTTTGGTATGTTACCATTTGGAAAGAACAGAACAGAAAAGAAGGAGAGGCATACGTTACTAAAGACATCTTCACATATCAAACAGTTACGTAATTCCACTGGTTAATAAAGCAAATAGAAGAGTATAGTATATGCTTAAGTGGGGAGTTATGTTGAGATAATTAGTGTATAGATGCATAAACCAACTTATTTTAGATCTAATCCATCACGTAACTGGACTTATATTGGTTCTTAGCTGATCTACATGGATAAGATGCCATTCGTTAAAGTTTGCATCAATCATTTTTACTCTGTCAAGAGGGTTTTGCATCAATAATTGCATCTATCTTTCTATCTTTTTTTTTTTTGTTCCTTAAGAATCGAATTTTGACATATTCTTTGATAATGATATATATTTGTTCCAAAACCCTTTAGCATAATATTTTTTTCTTCTTTTCTCTTTACGATTGCTTAGAACATTGTGAATATGACACTTTTAAGATAAAATGCATAAGACAATAATATGGAATTTTAGAAATAACTTGTGAAAATTCCACAAACCACTAAAAATAAATCGACAACTAAGGAGTTTTCACACCAACATTGAAAAAAACATATAAAATGGTTTCTTATCATAATAAATTTGATTTCTTACGAACCCTCGTATTGGATCTCAAATAATGCATGATATACTGTTGACCGCGGATAATTATTTTAGTTAAAGAATGTAAGGATCCATATGTATACTCACTTATGGAGTTTAATATGCCATTCACCTAACACAAATGAAATGAAAATAGGGAGAAAATAAGAGGAGGAGAAGAAGGAGACTTTTGGCAAAAGCCAAGAGTCATACCACATTGCATAAAGTGACTTATTTTTGGCCGTCACGTTCATCTGACCAACCAAAGCTCTCAAAGTGGAGCATGCATCTGTGTGTGTCGATATGAAGTCACGATTTGATTAATATAGAACACCATATGTGTTGTTGTATCAATTTTAAAAATATCTTGATACAGTAAGCAAAAATAATTTTGATAGAGACATCTAGAAGCTTCATATATATAATACACCTATTTTTTGTCAACCCATATAATATTTATAATTTTGTTTTGTTTTGTTTAATTCTATATGAATCATAATAATGTATATTCCAAATAGCAAAAAAAAAGAATTGAGCAGAAGATATTTTGATTATGAATATAATCTATGAACCTTGGAATTATATGTTTAATATGGTTTATGAATATGAATATGTTTTAAGTTCAAACAATAAAATCTTTAGAAACTTATTACTAGAGAAAAGAAGGATTGTGTTTTGGCCCGCGCTAGCCTATGTGGCACACGCTCATTGGCTGTCAATAGAAGATTTTCAAAACCTGCTGCGTTTCGGCCTTGTGTGTGTCGGCCCGGCCCATAGGATCTGAGTATAAACCTCGAATATTCCACGGCCGGCGCGTGAAATGGAAGTGCCGTTAGTTTCCCCTAATAAATTGTTAATCCTACCATAAACTGTTGGCTTAAACAGTGGCAGAAAGGGTAAATAATCTTGAAAGTAATGGACAATCTAGTAATAATAAATACTAAATCTGATCTGTAACCTTTTTTCCCAAGAAAAAATCTCAGCCACTCGATCAAATTTCGATACCCTTTCTCATCATCACGTTCGTCTTCTCTTTTAAATAGCCCAAAAGCCTCACCAAACCCTCACTCACTATTATCATCACCTTTGAGCTCCTCCCTCGATATCATCTACACATCTCTCTCTCTCGTATCTTTGATTTCGGAAATGGGTGAGTTTTCTCAGCTCTTGTTGATCTTCGATCTCTTCTTTCATCGTTTATGATTTTGTTAGTGGTTTTTTTTAACTCCGATCGTGTATTTCTTTTCTCTTTTTGTTTGTGTAGCTGACAAGAAGATTAAGATCGGAATCAACGGTGAGTGTTTCTCATCTTATTTCATTTGTTTTGCTGCTTTTGTTTGTAATTTGGATCTGTGGAGTCTGGAGATTTTGATCTTCGTGAAAAATCTTAAGGTTTCGGAAGAATCGGTCGTTTGGTCGCTAGAGTTATCCTTCAGAGGAACGATGTTGAGCTCGTCGCTGTTAACGATCCGTTCATCACCACCGAGTACATGGTTCGTTTTCGTCTTGGTTCGATATGGATTGGTTAATATCGGTTTGATCTGGATTGCTTTGAATTTTGTTATCGCCTCCCAATAGTATAGATCTGAGACCGGTTTGATGTATTCTTCTAAGATGATTGTCAGTGATCTGATCATTCCACGGGTTAAACGGTCTAATAGAATATCTGTTATGATAATCGAATCGTTGCAGACATACATGTTCAAGTATGACAGTGTTCACGGTCAGTGGAAGCACCATGAGCTTAAGGTCAAGGACGAGAAGACTCTTCTCTTTGGTGAGAAGCCAGTCACTGTTTTCGGCTTGAGGTAACGTATAATCTATGTTGATTGATTTGAATCTGTCTGTGTATCTCTCTCTTTATGTTATCAAGACTTGCGAAAGTTCTAAGTTTGTGATCTTTTACTTTTGAAGAAACCCTGAGGAAATCCCATGGGGTGCGGCTGGAGCTGACTTTGTTGTTGAGTCTACTGGTGTCTTCACTGACAAGGACAAGGCCGCTGCTCACTTGAAGGTTTGCGTTTGGGCTTTGTTTATCATATAGTATAAGAATTGTGTTTCGATACACATACACTTGTACATGAAGATCACTTGTGTATTAAGTTTTTTATAATTGGATCGTATGGTTTGTTTCTATCGCAGGGTGGTGCCAAGAAGGTTGTCATCTCTGCACCAAGCAAAGATGCTCCCATGTTTGTCGTTGGTGTCAACGAGCACGAGTACAAGTCTGACCTTGACATTGTCTCCAACGCTAGCTGCACCACTAACTGCCTTGCTCCTCTTGCCAAGGTCTCGTTTTAGTCCGTGAAAGTTGTGAAATATATGTTCTGTCATCTGAATTTCAAGTCGAATCTAGCTTCTCTGTATTTAATTTTTTTTGCAAAATCTGTTTATGCAGGTTATCAACGACAGGTTTGGAATTGTTGAGGGACTCATGACCACCGTCCACTCCATCACCGGTATATATCTCATTCTATTGATTCCTCAAGTTATAATGTGTAACTCTGTATCTGAAATTGTAATTGACTTTATGGTTTGTTTGTTTCTTTGTGTGATTCAGCTACTCAGAAGACCGTTGATGGTCCATCGATGAAGGACTGGAGAGGTGGAAGAGCCGCTTCGTTCAACATCATTCCCAGCAGCACCGGAGCCGCCAAGGCTGTTGGAAAGGTGCTTCCACAGCTCAACGGAAAGTTGACCGGAATGTCCTTCCGTGTTCCCACCGTTGATGTTTCAGTTGTTGACCTCACCGTTAGACTCGAGAAGGCTGCAACCTATGACGAAATCAAGAAGGCCATCAAGTAAGCTTTCGGTTTCTTAGTTACTTTTTATCAGTATGTTTCATCATAATCTTTGTAAGATAGCTAACAGATTCGGATTGTTACTAATCGCAGGGAGGAATCTGAAGGCAAGCTAAAGGGAATCCTTGGTTACACCGAGGATGATGTTGTTTCAACTGACTTCGTTGGCGACAGCAGGTAATGAAAACAATATCTGTTTACGTCTGTTTTGTGAATTTCTCTACGTCTGTTTTGTGAATTTTTAAACAATGTGTTGTGTTGGATTCAGGTCGAGCATTTTTGACGCAAAGGCTGGAATTGCATTGAGTGACAACTTCGTGAAACTGGTGTCGTGGTATGACAACGAATGGGGTTACAGTACCCGTGTGGTTGACTTGATCGTTCACATGTCCAAGGCCTAAATCTGAGAAGAAAATCCCTTTTTAATGGTGTTTTTAATCTGTCGCTTTCTCTAATAAAATTTTTCTTGGGATTTTAAACTCTTTATCTTTTGGCTTTGGCCAATCTCGTTCACGTGACGGGAGTTTGTAGACCGGTTTGTTTTTACTGAAGTCCCTTTATGTTTGGCCTTTGAATATTTGAGTTCTCTTCTCTTCTTAACCCTGAATCAAAATCAATGCCGAACTCTAAAATATTGTTCGTAAATCACAAATTATCCTATTATTACTAGATTCTGTATTCCCTTAAATGAAGATAAACTCTATTCAGAGATGTATTTATAATGATGTCTATGGTCTTCTCAAGACAAACACTGCTCTTGAGCATAGAATGGACCAGATCGTTGGACTCATCGTTTCTTCCTTTTTACATGATCGTGTGTGATCAAGAATTTATATAATCTAATGGTCGACCCACCAAGTTATACAAAAGTAGACTATACATTCAGTCTAAGATAACACTACTCTCATTTGAAAATCCAGATATTAATAGATTTGACAAGTTACAAAGAACATGTGATCGACATTATTAGTGACAATGAATCTGTAAACTGTTTTTTATAGAATGCCTAACACATACAAAACTCAAGACAATGAAGTTTCCTCTTCCAGATGTCAGAAAGCTCTTCACAGTGAGTCCCGTTAACGGAAATATCCAGTTTTGACAAAAGCTCCTTCATGACTAGACAAAATCCTTTTGAGGTTCTTCTTCTTCTTCTTCTTCTTCTTCTTCTTCTTCTTCTTCATCAAGCAGGATGTTCAAGTTCGTAAGCTCTCTCAAGATCCTCTGTAATTCCTCTGTTCGAGGATGCTTCTCTCCCGAAGAATAAAACTTCACTAAACCATCATCGGTCTCAATCCAGCTAACACCTGCTTCTTTCTTAAAACCGGTGTCTCTCATAGCAACTTTTAGCCTCGCTGCATCATCAAACCTCCCGAGATCTCCATATATGTTTGAGAGCATCACGAAATTAGCCGGGTTCCTTGGTTCAAGCTTGACCAGCTCCTCAAGAGCAAGCTCGCCAACCTCCACCTTCTTGTAAACCTTTGAAGCTCCAAGCAAAGTTGCCCATATAACAGCATCCGCCTTCACCGGCATTGTGTTTATAAACTCAACAGCTTGCGTTAAAAGTCCAGCACGAGATAGTAAATCCACCACACAACCGCAATGCTCGATCTGCGGCGTGATTGAGAAATCAGTAGACATTGAATTGTAATAAGCCAAGCCATCTTCAACCAAACCCATGTGTCTACATGCACATAAGACACCGACGAATGTTACCTTGTCCGGTCTAGTTCCGCAACTTTTCATCTCACGGAATAGTTCTATGGCCTCGTTACCATGTCCATGTGCAGCTAAGCCGTTGATTATGGTATTCCAACTTATCAAATCTCTTCTCTTTATGCCATTGAAGATTTCCATAGCTATATCTATAGCTCCGCATTTCGCATACATATCGATCAGAGCATTCTTAACGTTGACATTTACCTTATCATACCCAAGATCCTCTCCATGCTTATGTACCCGTTTCCCGAAATCGAGAGCTCCTATCTTCGCACAAGCTGATAAGACTAAAGTCAACGTTGCGTCGTTAGGAAGAACATTCCTTTCGTCTACCATTCTCTTGAAAGAATCCAACACTTCAGAAAGCTGACCTTTTTGAGCATACCCTTTGATCAAACCATTCCAAGAGAATACATTTCTCTCCCGCATTTCTTCAAAAACTCTTTCACAAGCTTCGATATCTCCAATATTCGCATAACCTTCCAAAACCGTGTTCCACGACATGACATCTTTACAAGGCATTTGATCGAAAAGACGCCTCGCCTCCATCATGTTCCCCGTTTCAATATAGCCAGAGACCATAGTGTTCCACAACACAATGTCTCTCTCAGGCGACAAATCAAAATAACGCCGAGCAGAGACTAAGTCTTTGTTCAAAATATACCCATTGATCATGGAAGTCCAAGTAACTACATTTTTCTCAACCATTTCACAGAAGACCTTGTTTGCAGATGCTATCACTCCTGCACATGAGTACATCTCGATCAACTTGGTTCCTAGATAAGAGTTTGATCTAAACCCTGTTTTTATCGAGAAGCACTGTATCTCCTCTCCCTGTCTTAGATCGTTAATCATCAGGCAAGCTTTTAAAACCACTGGGAGAGTGAAGCAATTGGGCGTCACATCGTTGCTTCTCATTCTCTTGAACAACAACAAAACTTCTTTGTGCAAGTCGCTTTGCGTATACCCATTGAACATGGCATTCCAAACAGAGACATTTGGCTGAGAGATTCTGTCGAACACTTGGCGTGCGTAATCAACTCTCGTGAATCGGAAACAAGCGGAGACGATTCTCGGACCGACGTAATCATTCTCTTCTAACCCATGACTAAAAATCTGGGCTTGGATTTGAAGAAGCTGTTTCGGGGTTTTACATGACTCCAAGAAAGAGATGAGCTTCTCTTCCAAAAGCCTCCTTGGTGATTTAGAAGCTAAGACTACAGAAACCTTCGCAATTTTCGATTAGGTTTCAGGAACAAACGTAACAGATTCTTTGTGCGAAGAAAACGATAAAGAATGAGTCTTTCTAGCGAGAATTCGATTATGAGAACGCTCCGGTTTAGCGCCACCGTCGTAATCAAATTGCGAAAGTATTCGAGGGCCTGAAGTCAAAAGTCAATACCTTCTCAACGATTTAGAAGGTTAGATAATAATCATAATATTGCTGCTTGAACAACAACAAAACTTCTTTGCGTTACCATTCGATTCCAACTTAATTTTGTTTTATACCAAATATGTTGCACTGAGACGGATACGGGAACGGAAACGAGAACGGGACCGGGACGGGAAACGGCAAAACTAAAAAATTGTAGATACGGGTACGGCATAGATACATTTATAAAAATATTCATAGATTTAAAATATAAAAAAGTTAAATCATAAATCTCAAAGATAAAAAAATACTTAGAAAAGATGAACAAAGCAAGTAATTGAATTGCTTGAAAGTGGAACCTAGAAAATGCTTAGGAAAGATCAGAGATGAACAAAGGAAGACAATTGTGAGACGTGAGAGGTGAGAAGAGATAATTGTCATTAAAAATTTAAGTTAAAATCTTAGTTTAATCTAATTTTTTTTTTTTTTTTTAATTTACTTTTTTAACTTATAAAAAAAAATATTACAGAAACGTCTCCAATTTTTAGGAAACGTTTAGGAAACGTTTTTAAACCGTCCCCGACAAGTCTCCGTCTCTAAAACGTTATGGGTATGAGAAATGGCACCTAAATGACGTCCCCGTGCATCCAACTCGTAATTTTTTTGAAAAAAATATGGAATTTTAAATAAATTTCTTCAACAAACAACCCCAACTACATCCTTATTAACCAACGATGACATTCATGATCTTTTACCAGGAACAAATGAATCATCAAAACATTCAGTCCAAGTTTCGAGTATATTTTAAATTTCTAATCACGACTTTTTTCCTTATCATTTATCAATATACATAACTAAGATAGGGGAAAAAAACTATACATTTTGTAAAACCTCAAATTACTCGAACTATTTATAATTTGCCCATATTATCTAAAAGGATCTAATGCTAAATCTAATTTGAATCTTATTACCTATACTTTGCGGTAATGATATTGTGTATTTTATACAGTTACACTAAACCCAAACTATCCAGCCTAGAATTAACGCTGAAAATACATTACTTAAAAGTTAAAACATACCCAAAATAAACAACCCTATATAAATCTATAAAAAAGGTGAAGTAATTAAAAGTATGGTTGTAGCGTGTAATAGAGACGGGCGGTGTCATTGTGTAGGAACAGCAGATGCAGCCTATTCTACTAAACTAATAGTAATATTATAGTAATCGGTAATTGAACCCTAAATTTTGTATGTGCTTAAATAGAAAAAGCTTCACTTTCCTGTTTCATCCTTTTGAAACACATCTAATTTTTAGCCCCTACTTACCCATTTCCCTATTAGTCATAGAAATAAAAGTCTCACGTTTTCTTCTCTCTTTTTTTTCCATAACTTTCATGAAAATCAGGGAAATTCTTATTTGAATTAGTAGTACTCTCTAGATAGACTCACACTTATCATGTAACTAGATAAATGTTTTTATTTGATTTATGTTTTATGTGATATATATATATATACGCATCTATTGAAAAGTTATTAGTGTACCACATTGTGACATTGATAGTACATTTTATAATTATACACAACCTTGCTATAGAATTATTTTTAGATAAGTGCATTATGTTATACATACAGAAGCCACATATATTCGAATGATCTTTTTTCTTTGACTAAATTTGAACAATCTTTTTCTTGCTGACAAGTATTCATCTATGATCTATCAAACGCATATATCATAGATGTGCTTTCACAAAAGTGTTTTACATGCGTATCTTGTTACATGGTATAATTAACTTTGATGTTGTAGTTCCTAAACCATTATAACATGCTTTTTTTTCTTATTAGCAATTAACATGTATATACATAGATATTATATAGGAGTAGGGTAGAGTTGAAATTGAGGAGCAGAACTATAAAATGGTAAAAGCTGATCTACGAGAATAGGGTTTGTAATCGACAGACTGAAACAAAAGAAACTTAACTGCATCAATGAGTCCTTCCACAGTTGTCTATGTCTCAGTCCAACTTCTATTTTTAATAAGCCTCAATTTATTCTCATACACATATCTATATTGATCCACTCAATCTCTCTCTTTCTCTCCTTTCGCTTTCTGATTATTCATTTATTTTTAAAATATACCTATGACTCTTGGGAAGACTGTAAATACATATCTAGGGTTAGCCTTCTTTCACAAAACCATGATTTATTTCTTCTTTTCATGCACAGCTCTTTTTTTCTCCTTTTATCACACAAACATGCTTCTGTTGAGATCATACACTCTCTTTTTAATCACTGCTTTTGACTGATTTAAATACAAGATACGAAATTTAGTTTTTTTTTTAGTTTAGATTTTGGATTTTCTTAGATTTGCAACGTAATTTGAATGGGTGTTTTTTTAAACCGTGTATTGCAATCTTTCTGTCAACACGTAATATAAGTATATAGGACATTTTCACCGTAGATAGTAGATGAAAAACAGTATTAGAGTTGAGGCTTTTACTGAGCCTATTTGGCCATTTCATTGCAAATTCAAAGACGAAATTTAAATATAAAAATTGTCTGAGAATATAGAACCATATAGGCAAATTCAAAGTGATTAGTCTCCAAAGCAAACAGAGTAGAGTTAGTTATGAGTTAGAGCTCAACTATATTGAAGTCCAGATCTAACTAATTACTTGTCTCTCCTCTTTCTCGCGCTCTAGTCACTCCAGTTCTATTTTAATTTTTTTTCTCTAAGAAAATATAATAATCAAAGGTCATAAATAAAACGACAAAACATCATCATACGTGGTCTCAGAAAACAGCTCCAAGACAAACAAAAAAACGTAGATGATAAGAAAAAAACAAAATAAAAATAGATAAAAGCTGCTCCTTCATACAAATACAAACTTCTTACATAACCCCAAAATACAACACTTCCTCTCCAATTTGCGTTTCACTTTTTGTCATTTTCAATTACTTTGTCATGTCTCTTTCAATATTCTCACAAAACTATAGATCAAATTTAAGCATTTAATGGATAAAAATTTAACATTAAATAAGAATCCAAAAGAAAAACATTTATTCCATTTGCTTAATTATATCCCATGATGTGGAGGAAGAGGATAAGCAACTCTAGAGCCATTAGTCACCGGTGCACCGATGAAGGTGTAACTCGAGTTAGGAGGTGCACGACTACCCCAACCGCTATGACTGCTAGTGGTTAGGGTTTGGTGAAGTGTACCATTGCTGTGCAAATAGTTGTCGTTGGTGTGACGGTGAGGAAACGATGAGGGCCGCGGAGGAGACGGTGGTGGATAAAGAAAGGGTTGCACAAGCGGTGGTGGCGGCGGCCCAAGGGGGGAGGTAGAGGCGGAGATAGGGTATAATCTTGGTGGATACATCATTGGTTTGAGTGGAGTTATTAGCTCTCCTATATGCACATCTCCTTGATGATAACTACTAAATTTATGGCATATTATTAATACGAATTATATTTATCGTAAGAATTAAAAAGAAAAGGAACTAAACTTGTTTTAGAAATTAAAAGCTAAAAGTACCTAAATGATGGAGGTCCTTGATGAGGAGGAAAGGTATCGTTGCGAAGAACAAGTTCACGAGCTTTGTTTAGTGACTCCGTCTCCCTCTCTAAAATCATCATACCGAAATCAATTAAAATACAAAATTTATGTTTATATAAATGCAAAGTCATAATACATAGTAATGTATAATGGGATCTTGCCTTGACGGTGGCGGTTCATGTGGCCACCGAGAGCTTGAGATTTGAAGAACTTGAGTGAACAGAATCTACATTCATACTCTTTTCCGTCTTTGCTTTGCTTCTCGCTAAACCCTCCTACTGAATCGTAAACAAATAATTAAATGTTCACCTAATGATTAGACCAAAACCTTTTTGGTTTCCAGCCCTTAATTAATTACTATTATGGTTTTGACTCTAGAATCATTAATTACAAAACAACCACCCAAAGCAGAAGGTAAAGATTAAATTCATTTTCATTATATTCAAAATCTTTTAGTTCAAATAAGTGAAGAAAAGTGAGAGTACACTAAGCTAGTGTAGTATGTACCAGAAGAAGTAGAGGAAGATGCGCCCTCTTCAAAGAACGGGAAAAAGTCACTAGAAGGATCATCAGGTAAGTTATTGAGATCTAAACTGTTATTATCTTCAGCTCTCCTGCAGAATTTTACATTCCAAAAGATTCAATATAGATTTAGCAAGAGAGATGGAGCTAGAGAGGATGTGAAAGAAAGGAGAGGAGAGAGAAACCTACATGAGTACCGAGAAGACAGAAGAGAAGGAGCTGAGAATAAAAGACTGAAGAGAGTGAAGAATAGAGATAAAGAGAAGCTTTGTGAGATCCCTTTTTTTATCAGTTCATCACTCTCTTTTTCTCTCTCTAGAAATGAGACAATTGAGCATGGAACTCAAAGTGGATTGCTTTGTGACTTTTGAGCAAGAGAACTATAGCTTGAGGGGACATTATGGGTCAAGGTATCCCCTTAGTATATATAATGGTCATACTCATGTATACATATAACAACAACAAGTCCAATGTAAATTCCATATTTTTAGTAATTTTGTGTGATATTATATCCAATTGATTATTTTCTTAAATATATATGCCAAAAAAGAAGTAACTAAGAAATGTAAGAAGAGCCCTAAGATTTAGAGGTGAGGCTGAGGCAGTATAGTCATTACACATTATAAGATTTCTGAGCTAAAATAGTATTCACATGGGTCCACTCAGAAATATTTAAGTTTACCTGAACTTTGTCGTGTTACATGCAACTGTAGCTTTTCAAATCTATTGCTTTATATAGACCGTGAAATTGTGGTTTTTTTATTTGTACTTTTATTTAGGGTCCGAAACCAGTAACAAAAAATTTCCAAATCATAGTATAAATTTTGAACTCGGAAGCAACAAAATGAACCAGTAAAACCAAATATACGTAACATAAATATCGTTTTTACTTGAGAAAAGTCCAGATCAGAAGTTGTCGAATACAAGTAGCCTTCCCTTTGGATGCTCAACCCTCGCGTGTGCTTTCTCAGATCAGAAGAGGTTCTGCTATAATCACAGGTCTCGCAACAACAGCTTCTTAACTTCGAGTTCATGAAACATCGAGCAGCTTTTACTACAACCCGTTTCTTTGCATTGCCCACGACATAAAGGGCATGTAAGCTTTGGTTTGGCTTTCTCTCTGTCTTCATTGGAAACTCTGTTTGTTATTAAAGAGTCTTCTTCCTCCCTACGATTTATTTCAGTTGACTCAGACAGAAACAATTCCATACAATCTGAAATTTGCAACAGCTTAAGTCATAGCAACTGCCAACAAATTACTCGGAAAAAGGTGGATATTTGCAAAATGCCATATCCTGATCACCTCTATCAACATGATTTTCGGATAGATGTCGTATTGCATTGAGACATTTGACATTCTCAATTAAACAGTTTGTGCTATCTGAGATAGTAATTTAGTAGTTGGCCAGGAACATCGTCATTCAATTATAAATGTATAAATTTTCATAATTAATGAATATGTAATATAACTAATGTGTATGTTTTGATGTCACAAGCTCAGTTTTTAGGATTTATTTCCCATATACATTAAACCAACTATTATGTTTTTTTTTTGTGTCCAATTATATATATATATATATATATATATATATATATATATATATATATATATATAATTTGTTCATTTCGCTCCGCCTTCGTTGATATCAATCTCAACAATATAATCATTGTTATTTTTGTAACTTTCTTCTAAATTTGCGTTACTTCATTTGTTTGGCTTCAATTTAATTAATCTCTAATTTTTGTTTGTTCTCCATTTCAAATGATGATTTTTTTTTGTTATTTCGCACTGCATTATTGTTACTTGAAAAACTTTGTCACTGTTTTCATATGATAAGCTCAACTATTATATAAACCTAACAAGATTGCACTGTTTCTATTATTGCAATATGTATTCAATGTGATCAGTTTACATAAAATGATATTTTTATGTTTCAAGTTAATGTGCTATAAAATAATTTTCTATTTATGTAATCGTCTAAAAAATAATTAATCTGATCATTCACGTTATTCTTATTTATGCGCTGTCTTTTTACATTATTGTATTTTATTTATGCGCCGTTTTTTTACGTTGTCGTATTTTATACCGTTGTCATTATTAACTAAATTGTTAATTTATATAAAACGATAAAAACTCATTATGAAACCTGACATATTTTTGGCACATTTTTAAAAATATATATTTGAGTTATACCTATAAAACATGCAAAAAAATAAAAAGTAAAAGAAAATAAATTAGATGAAGGTGAAAGATATCAAAATTTCTTTTTCTAGCCTATTTGTTGATTAAATGGTAAATTATTCTTTTAATAGTTTTGTTACAATTTTTATATATCTTAAGTAAAAAATTTAGAATTATTTGGTAAGATCAAAAGTTATTTTTTATATGAGTTATGAGAACTCTTTATTTTAGTAAAACTACTCAAAACAAAAAAAAAAGCTTGTGAATCAACTTATGAATCAAGTCCAATATTTTTAAAATCATATCATAAGATAAGTTTTGATAAAAAAAAAGGTATATCAATTTTTGTTAATTTTTGTTATAACATGTTTTTCAAATTTGCACTGAATAAAAAATTATACTAATATATATATATATATATATATATTTAGAAAAACAATATTTCTAATTTATATTTCAGTTTTATCTTAATTTTATTAACAAATGTTAGATACTGTTTTAAAACTACTAAAAAAAAATTTGGATTCTTTTGTTATTCATAGATATGTCATAAATAAGATAAGACACATGTATACATTTCATAAACTGAGAAAAATAATTCATCTTTTATAGTTACTAGCAATATATTGTTATTATATGTAGTTTTCCTTGAACAATGTAATGCATGTAAAGTATACAACCAATTTTTTTTTGTGGGACAAAAAGTATACAACCAATTAGCAGCTCTTAATCCATGTTTGTTATAATTTAAAGTACAATCATAGCAAACATAAAAACTATATTCTAGAAAATGGTCTAACAATTTACATTTAAGGAAAAGAACAAATCATATGAACAAATATATTGCTAGATGTCCATGAGCAAGACCACTAAACTAAAATACTCCAAAAGAAGATATTTGTGATTAGTGGTTACTGATAGGTAATGAGATTTCATTGTGAATTAAATATTTGTTATATCGTCGGTGACATTTAATTTGATAGATATTTACGAGAAGAGAGGTTAGGCACCGCCTTGTACCAAAAAAGGCAAAAACCGAAACAAATGAAACTGAAATCTAAGCACAACCCACAGAGTTTTCAAACGAATTTATGAAAATGCATGTGTTTAATTAAAGAAAATTAATTAGAGCTAAAACCAAAAAAAATTGAAGAAAATAAGCGTTTCGCTATTATGACGCCAAGAGAAATAATTAGAGGAATTTTATGAAAAATAAATAAATAAATACGGAATCCATTGCATTGTTGTCTGCAGGTTCTCTCTTTCTCTCTGCCTTAGCTGTTAACCTAAGAAGAGCCATTAGACTTTTCTTCAGATCTCTCTTTCTCGCTCTCTTCTTGTGCACACGCAGAGCTCGAAGCTGAACGATCTCTTCTCCTCCACCTTCAGGTATCTCTCTCGGGATTCATTTCAATTTCTGTTTCGGATCTAACTGGGTTAAGATTAATCTGGATCTGAATGATTCCTGCGTTTTTTTCCTTCTGGATTCGTTCGTCGTTCGTGTTTTTGATCATCGTAATTGGATCTGAAACAATCCTTTTTCGGATTCTTCGAGTCTCATTTCGAAGATCCTTTTGTCTTCATTTCCTCCTTTCTCTACCTTAGATCATCGAAGCATTGTTTCCCTTCTTCTCGATCTGTTTATTTCTTCTTAAAATTTCAAAATTCATCATCAGATGAATTTCTCTCACTGTTTGAGTTAGACTTTTTCTCATGATTTTTTTTTTTTTAATTTGTTGAGTTTATAAGAAAAAAAAAAAAATCCTGTCTCCACTATGATCTTGACAGCATCACTATATTATTTTATATATTTGAGGGAAACACAATTACTACTAATATAATAGATCTCCCAAAAAAAACAGTTCGTCGCATTGGTCAAGTGGTTAATTCCTTTTATCAATTCTTTGCCTTAATTAAAGTTTATTAATACTTTCAACCAAAAAAAAAAAAGTTAATTAATACTAATGAATAAATTGCCTAATTAGTTAAATACGCTATTGTGACCAGATCTCCATAAGAAACACGTTACCGTTTGACCACCTCTTCTCTCATCCCTTATCTTTATTATATATATAATCGCTATTTAACATGTTGGTCTCCTCCATCATCAAAATATCTCTTTCATTGAAATTTATTCGCTTTTGCGTTTGATTTGAGCAGGAAAGAATTAAGATGATGAACAGCTGTGGAATCCAACAAAGCTCGGAGATGAAGAGAAACTCCCTCGTTTCCGATCGCAGGGACGCCGTCGTTTGCCCTAAGCCGCGCCGTGTCGGTGTCATCAACCACCTTGCTCGATCTCTCCGATGGCAAGTCAGGTGAGACTTTCTCTCCATTTTCTTATAATTAGATCTAACGATTTCACAATTAAAGCAATCTAATTTATTGAAAAAGGATTGATTTTTTGTTTTTGATATCTCTCAGTCACCAGATGGAGTTATGTGATTCGAATTCAGGAAGCGAGATTTTGGATCTGATCCTCGCAAAGGTAATTTTCAATATCAATCCTTTTGCTCTTTGCTAGAATTGTGATGTATCTGTTTTGCGTTCTCTTATGTGAGATTTGATCTTGTGCATGTGTTTTTTTTCAGGGTGGTGGTTGTGAGCTAGATCCGACGAGGACGATGACGTCATCGCCGCCGCTATTCTTCACAGGGTCACCGCCGAGTAGAGTTTCTAACCCTCTAACAAAAGACTCACTCTTTAGGGACGAGCTTCTCGTGGTGGCAACTCCTCCGTCGACTCCACGAGCAACCAAGCCGCCCCCACCATCTTCTCCAAGGAACGGTGCTGGTGGCGGTTGCGTTAGGACGGCGACTAACTTCGGGAACAATCCTCCGGTTCGAGTTGTGGGATTCAATTGCATTGACAGGAACAGACGCAGCAGCGTTCCTACTCTTGCATAAGAGTTCCCCAAAAACAATGGACAGGAGTTAAATGCAAATATATAACAGAGAAAGGCTAAAAAAACTATTAAAAAGGTTTTAGGTAATTGATAATCATGTGGGTTTTTTTGGGTGAAAATGTGTATATATGTTGAAAAAGTGGGTAATTTAAAAAAGGGCTGTTATATAAATCTAGGGTTTTGGATGTCCAATTTGGGAATTTTTGTAAGTAAAAAGGGGGAGAGGAGAAGGGCTTGTGAGTGTTTTGGTGTCTGTAGTGAAAAAATAAGAGCGTTAGTGTTTCTTCCTTGTTGTAACAAAGGAAAGGCTCGAAAGAGTTTTGAAATGTGAAGATATCATTTCTACCCCTTTTATTTTTTGTCTCTTTTGTCCATATGTAATCTCTTTTTTTTGGTCCATATGTAATCTTCAAAGAGGAATTGAATGAAAATCTCCGACTCTCCTCTATTTGCTGTTGTTTTCTGACATGTATTAGTGATTAATCCAATACTATCATTTTTAAAAAAAGTTCATGTGTGTTCAGTGAAAAAATATGGTTTGGTTTCTCAATTTGAAAAATAAGAATTGTGAATGTTAATTTCAGTGAAAAAATATGGTTTGGTTTCTCAATTAACATTCACAATATTATATAAGTTTTTACAGATAATATAGAAGTTTAATATTATATTGAGGTTGACCTTTTATTTCTGTGATATACATTTCTCGTTGAACCTCTTCTCTTTTCGGTCCACAGAGACAGGAATGGTGCCAACAATTAATCACATAAGAAAAGATTTACTGCACCCGTGGAGATCGAATACTTTTGTCTTTCATCAATAATCCACATCATATTAGTAAACAAGTACATTGTCTGCACCAAGTACACAAACGTGAAAATATATGTAGAATAATTGATGTATTTTGTTATATGATTTGGTTGAAAGATTGGTTTTTAGAGGTTAATATCTACATGGACGTAAAAATATAATAAATATGTAATATAAATAACAAAAAATGTATATGATTTGGTTAAAAGTTTCGGTTTTAAAGTTTAATTGTATTTATTAATAATTTTATTACGTGATAGATTTTTTTTTTAAATTAGTTTTTAGGGTTTAGTTGCGTTTATTGTTATTTTCTATCTCGTGATATATTTCTGTTTAATACCATATATATAAACATAAAGAATATAAATATAAAATAAATATTCAAATATATAGTATATGATTTATGGATAAAAAATAATTTTTAGGGTTTTGTTGTGTTTATTAGTATTTTATAATATGATATACTTTTATTTAATACCATATATTTTAAAATGATCTATTATTTATCACTCGTATGTAATATATATATTTAACTCAAATGTATAATCGTTAATATGTCTTTTTATAATAATACAACATTAATAGATTAATAAATTTTTGAATTCTATAATTGTAAGTTAATATGTAGATGTGTTTTAAAATATATAATTTATGGTATAAAGTTTAGTTTTCAAGTTTTAATTGTATTTATTAAAAAAAATTATCACGTGATATGTTTTCGTTTGACACCATATATATAAACATGAAAAATGTAAAATATAAAAAAATATTTAAATATATCAATTAAATAGATATATTGTTTTATATGTAAATATTTAGTTTTTAGGGTTTAGTTGTCTTATTGATATTTTTTATCATGTGATATGTTATTATCTAACACCATAGATTCTAAAATAAGTCGAATATCCACAGAAAATGGATTACATACGATTAGATAATTAGTTTCAATATATAGGTGATATATCCACCACATATGCAACCGTAGTAAACCAATAAATATGTGTTGTTTCCATTATTATAAAATTTATTACAAATAACTAATGTAAACATCAGACCTACTTGTTTGTGCCAGGTTAGTTTCACATAGAGCAAATTTTCAGTTTTATGAAGCACAGTACATGATAACATGAATATGAAAATTTTGAGATTTTCTTGCTTATAACTTGACAGAAAACATGTTACCAGCACTAATGAAGACATGATTTCTACTGAGTTTTGACCGGGCCAGCTTCACACCTATTTGCGTGCCCAAGGTCAAGAACCTGACTAACCCACAAGTAACAACACTGCTATTGTTATTTTCAGCTATATGCCAGTTGGTTTATTTAATTTGCTTAAAATGATTTGCTCACTAAAAATTAATAAACATACGTATGGCCAATAGTTACAGACCAGGCAAGCGACATAGGACAATTCATTATTTCTTTGTCTCCGGATCTACAATTATTCTTTGCTTACAACTTGGAAACAATCAAACTACATATTGATTTCTTTTGTTACGCTTTTAAGGTGTCAATCAAGCCAAAATAAATAAGAATCGTCAAACTTTGTGGCCGGAAATTTCGCATGCTTTATTTCAATTTAATTGAATTATCCAAAGTATTAGGATTTAACTAAACTGGTGAAGGGGAAAAAAACAAACAAGCAACTAAAAACTCACTTTCTAATATCGATGACATGCAACTTTCAGCTGCTATGGACCCCAAAAAACATTAATTTTGTAGCAAGCATATTTGAAAAGTTTTGATTGACAAATATAAATTACATAAATCGAATGTGAGTGATTCATTTTTAAAAAGAGAAATGAGATAAGTATATATATTATCCTACCTTTAGTAAAAAAAAAAAAAAGTAACAATAAGAGTAATTTGTATTATTGTTACTATCGTGTGCGTGTGTGAATTATATAGGCCGAAAAAAACGCATTTCTCTCCTCATTTTCTTCCAACAGCGATGTACAATTTTGAACCTTGTATGAATCAATTAAATCTATTGGGCTTACCTTACCATAAAGGGAAACAATTGGGCCTTTACCTTATGAAGCCCAGCTTTATTAAAAAAACTACCTTTATTCAAAAATGTTTTCCACGCGCGTCACACTACGCGTGAAGCTTCTGTACAAACTGTGGCTTAACGTGGTAGACACACGCTGGTTCGCGCGTGTCCATCGTTTTGACGAGACTCGCTGTTCGTGTTTACACTTTACTTACTCTTTTCCAGCTCTCACACTCTCTTCGTCTTCTCTGCAAGAATCTCTCTTTCTCTTTCACTAGAAGAAATATGGGAGAAGGGAAAGGCTCGACTCTGGTTTTTATCCTCGTCGTCGCTCTCTGTTTAGTCGCTTTCGGCTTCTCCATCGCCGCCGAGCGCCGCCGGAGCATTGTAAATCACTCTTCTCTCTTTCTCTCCCACTTGTTTTTTTGTTTCTCTCCTCTAGGGTTTTTGTTCTCTAGTTCGATTTCTATAACGAAAAAATCTGGATTTCTAGAGATCGCTAAATAAGAATAATAGATAAGACGATGCTGCTGAATGGTTTCGCGCGAGGATTTCTGATTCTGGATTTGTTTCGTAGTTAGAGCTAGTTTTTGCAATTAAGCGAAATTGCTAATAGATAGCCTCTGGTTTTTTCAGCATCAAGAATATTTCTTTCCGATTTCTGTGGAATATTTGACACTATGGAAGAACCATTTGAGTCTTTGTTAAATGTTGTTGTAGCCAAGACTTAGAAAAGCATCTATGTAACTAAAAGCATAGACTAAGTTTCATTTGTGTGAGACTTTGAGGTTTTTTCTCTCTTCTCTATTTTTTTGTGACAGGGAAACTCAATCCAAGACCCAATAACTAACGCAACGTACTGCGTTTATAGCTCTGATGTAGCAACCGGCTATGGAGTTGGAGCTTTCCTTTTCCTCCTCTCGAGTGAGTCATTGCTCATGGGCGTGACCAAATGTATGTGCTTTGGTAGACCTTTAGCTCCAGGAAGTGACCGTGCTTGGTCTATTATCTACTTCATCTCTTCTTGGTGAGTGTCCCCCATAAGCTTAACTCATAGTCTCATGGAGTTAAAAAATGAAACTTTGAAGTTTAGCTTAGATTTTGATTGAAGCTTAGAACATGAGTGAATGATTCAGTAGCTTTATCTCTAGTGATCTCAACATCTGGTTTTTATGTCTGTATTTGACAAATGCAGGATGACATTTCTGGTAGCTGAAGCTTGCTTAATCGCAGGAGCGACGAAGAACGCATACCACACAAAGTACTTAAGCTCACAGACCTTCTCGTGCGAGTCATTGCGCAAAGGAATCTTCATAGCAGGAGCAGTGTTTACAGTTGCGACAATGATACTTAATGTCTACTACTACATTTACTTTACCAAGTCTATCTCTTCGCCGCCTGCTCACAAAGCAAACCGCTCTAGTTCTAATATCGGTATGGCGGGCTATGCATAGTTCTCAACAGATCAAAACAAAACTGGTTTTGGTCATTTGTAGGTGTAAGAAATGAGGTTGCTGCATTGTTACAGTATTTGGTTACTCTTAAATGTTTTGCTGGTTATTATATATGGTCTACGCATTTGATGAAAAGTCTTCATTATATATTTTTGTGTTTTTTTTCTAAATTCTTTAGGAATTTATCATTGTCCGTCCTAATACATCACCAAATATTCTATCGGCATTAATCCAATCATTCACACTAAATCTGCTTATTTAAACAAGCACAAACCTAAATACCCACATTTATATCAACAATTGTAGTTTTATTATTGTTGCTTCATAACTGATGGGCTTTATATATAAGGCTTGTAAAATATAGCCCATGTAGAAAAAGGTTGCATCGAATGGTCACAGAGGTGGGATGACACTTCTTTGATAAAGTTTCAAATTCTGGTAAATATTTGGTGATGTTTTTTTTTCATTAAAGGTATGGAACAAAAAATAGTATTTTCTTTGAAAAAGTTGTTCTTTTTTGTATCTAATTCATGGTTGCCTCCGCAAATTACATTATTGTACTATGGTCGATTCTTTGCACGACTATTATATTAAAAAAAAATCAACTTTCATCGTTAACCTAAAACTAGGAATGTAGAATTGTGATTTGCACGACTATCGCTAGTACGTCATCGTCGTTAGCGAAAGCTGGTAATTTTTTTTTAATTTCACGACTTAATTATCTAGATCATTAATAAATAAAAAGCTATATACTGAAAACGACATCTCATAAGGCAAATGGGACAAACAAAAACATAAAAAGTATAACAACGGGAAAAAAATAATGCTCAAATATTCAAATGACGTGGCTTTATATATTCCATAGAAACGTTTGATTGCTCTTATAAAATAGTTTCTTTTATTTATTTTTATTTTTGTTGAAGAATCAAAATATTTTATTTCCTACTAATCTGTCAATTTAAATTGCATCTTCTATTATCTTGAAAACTAAGATAAAATTTTGAGAGCATGTACTTTCTCGTCTTCCACGCCTCTTAATGTCTCTTTCTTGTGGGCAAACTAATTATCTATCAAAGAAAAAAATCCAACTGCCATTATTCAACTAATAAAGATGTGTTCAGTCTGAAATGATAATTTTTCTTTTTCGTTTATTAGTTGAATATAATGGCAGTTGATTTTTTCTTTGATAAATAATAGTAGTTGTGTGTATAGATGTCCACAAGTAAAAATATATTAAATTATTTTCGAAAATATTAGTACGAATTAGATCATTGCTATACTCTTAATAAATTGTCGTAAGTTGTAACAAATAAACATTTAAATACAATTGCGGAAGCTACCATGGGTTCGGTTATATTCTTAGTTTCTGAGTTTTGTTGAACCCTTACATAATTATTATTGTGGATTATATCGTCGTTTATAAATTTTACATCGTCTATGACCTTCATTAAACCATAGTTTCCATCCAAGTAAGGATTTTTGGTTCATTTGTAATTACCTAAGTCGCCTACAGTCATTTAATTACCTCATTATTTGAATGGAGCTTGATTTTCACCAAATCTACTTTTTCAAGCTTCCTAATAACATTGGTTTGGCCAAGAACTACACAACTTGATTAGTAACTAATTAACTATGGACGCTCCAAATAGTAACAATGGACGTTTTAAATGTAACTAAAAAAAAGAAATATCCAATTATAGAAATATCATGGTTAATTATAGTCAAACTTATGATGTTATATGTTACAATAAGTTCGAAATGTTATGATGGTATTATAAAAAATGGAAAATGATTTAAGGTTTTAGGCTGTTTAGCACAATTATTCATTGAAGAATTAAACATGACGTTTTAGGTTAAACCTGCACTAGAAAAAAAAAGCTAATTAAAGCATAGAAATAGGTTGATAGGTTTAGCTGTGAAAGCAACATAAGCCAATTTAAATAGACTTACGAAAACGTCGTGAAATCGAACAAAATACAGAAATAGCGTTGGCCTATTGGGTTAGGTGTTAGGTCATAACATTTCGTATGTCCTTCTGAATTTGTAGCCCCCTATATATTATTTCACCCAAAAGTATTACCCACTCAAACTTTTAACATAATATGCTTGCTTGGAAAATTCCTTATTTTTCAATAAATAATAAACAAAACAATCACGAAAGAAAGGGCTAAAACAATAAATAAAACTAAGATATGTATTTGGAAATTCGATCACGAAAGAAAAGGGCCAATGGGACCTCTGTGTAAATTGTTCTCTACTTTTCCAAATTGGATACAACTTCTTCTTTTTTTCCGTGAAAGCTAAAGCATCTATAAGACCCTTAAGTCAATATCGTATTTATCAAAAAAAAAAAAAAAAAAAAGAGAAGAATCTAGGACAAAGAACTGTGTGTAAATCTATTTAAGATTTCTCATCTTCTACCTTTTTTTTCCTTTACAAGATTGTCCACCTTAACCTTAATTATACATCACTTTTCTATCAACGAGTCATATGTAAGTAAACCAAGTACGTAAAGCACATAATCGACCATAGTACGTACAATATGTTTGTATGTACGTAATGGCTTTTATTTAAATGAAAACGAATATTTCGACCCCCAAAAAAAAAAATTTGACCATAGGACAATATGTAGATAAAGTACGTACAAAATGGTAATTGTATCAAACTATTTAAAATTTGAAAAGTAAAAAATATTTTAAAATATTACATGTACGTTATTTAAAACATTAAAAAAGAAATATGAACTAAATTTTTACAAGCTTGATAAGTTTAATATTTAATGTATATATTTTGTGGCGAAGATGGTGTTGTTTGTTTCACTTAAAAGCTAAAAATAAAACCGTATTATTCAATTAATTCGCCTAATAGTTTTTCTTATCCTGCGATAAAAACCTTTTTGTTGTTTCGCCCTATAATTTTGTTCAGTTATAACATTTGTCAATCAATTATCTGCTAAAATTTACCAAAATTAACCTTCCATTTAAGTCTGACGTTACGTTTGAATACATCAATTAGTTTGAATTTCTGGTCAAGATTTAAAATTGAACAAACAAACAAAAAGAAATGGGTCAAGATTTAAAAACAACGATTTCAGGTCAGACGTTCGATAAATAAAATGTTTAACCATCGAAGCAAATAATCAAATACAACTATTAACGTGAAGCCAACGGCGATTATGAAAGTGACGTGGATTGGTTAGGAAGGTGTGATACACGTGGCACGTTCTCTGTGCACGTCGTCTACCTCACGCTGTCGGCTTGAAATTTACTCAGTTTCAGTTGTTTTCCAATTTAAATTTATTTTTTCCTCTCCGTTTCATTTTTCGATTTAAGGTATAAATTTCAAACTATAAGTAAGTTGAGATTTTATTGTAAAAAATTATTTTAAATGCTTGTCTTATACTAGAATGTTATGTTAAGTTTTTAATTCTAGGGCAAACTTTTCTTCATCGGCTGAAAATAACTAGTCTGACTATTGTTTTGTTACTGTAATTTAACTAATGTTTAAAGATTACTAGTTGACCTGAAACCAGGTATTCTTTTGTTTTGAAAAAAAAATTGAGAAATGAAAGTTTTTCGTTACGTAATAAAATTATGTTATTTTATATGTATGTGAAAATGATATATTCGTAAAATTCACCTTCAGAAAAACATAATACACATTTATCTACTTACTAAAATGTTACTGCAAAAAAAGTTTTATAAACAATGATTATAGATTCATTATTATTTATAGACGAGTTTGTAATACAGTAAGGTTGAAGCAGAGGATCATTTCCTCAGAGACAATTATCGTGGCGCTGACCGAAGACGACAGGACGTGAAAGGGACGCGCACCTGAACCGTCCTTCTAAATTCTATTAGAAAATTCCATTTTAGATAGGAAACCTAATAAAAATTATTATTATTCTTTTCAATTTTTTCGATTTTGATCTATATTGGCATAGAATATCTGTTAATTGTTGACACTAACAAATACTACCAGTGCAATCTTGATAGAATTTTCGTATTTACTCTTCAAATAGTTCGAATTATTCTTCAAGTTTTTGTTTAGAAAAAGGGTTATTCTTGAAATTTTCAACTTCTCATTATAACAATAGTCGAAAGATTGGTAAATAATCTAGTACTAGTTTACGAGAGCACAAATTCAGTTAAATCTAACAATTAATCTAAAATATGCTACATAAATTACAGGCCATTGCGCTTGAATATTACTAGATAAAAAAAAAAAAATCAATTATATACCTCCATTGTATCGATGGTTCTTCAACACATGGTCCCTCGTTTAGCTAATTGTTCCCATCTTTTTATGTCGACGATATACAGATAAATACATATGTATATAACTTATATTATAAGCTAGAAATATATTTATTCTGTGTTGACACACACACACAAATCAGAATAGATCTAACGATAAGCTAGAGTAATACTAATTTGCACCCACAAAAAAGAAAACACCCTTTCAGTGGTAGCGATTTTTGTTTCAAATTTCAAATGCTATTTACAATTCTGTTTCTTTCTATATATGTATTTTTTTCTAAATTTAAAGTCATTATAATTTACCTTATGATCACTAAACAAGTGAAAATTTTCTAAGCAAAATTACAACTTCATATAGAGAATAGAAAGTGATTAGAACATGTAATTGAAGTCCATCCATGCTCTTGATCATTAATTTTCTATTTAAAAATGATTTCAGCTGATTTTTTTTTCATTATTCCAAATTTTTTAACGCGAAAATGTCCTATATATAGTGTCATAACTCTTAAATGGGTATATAAATTTAAAATTATGTCATTTTATATGGTTTTAAAATATCGAATCGTGCGATGTGTTGACAAATAGCCAAACAAAAAAAACACGTCTCATGTGTTGCCCTCTGTCCCCGATCTCCCACAACCACATAACTTTTTCGTTTTTGTTGAGTTGAGTTCGTACCATTATGTATAAAAGTTTCAAACCAATGGCCAAACAATTAAAAAGGTTTTTAGCAAATCAAAATTTAAAAATGAAAAGGATTGTAAAATTATCATCATCCTAAAAAATTATTTGCCCGCCTATGACCACACTACTAAAATATACAACTGATGGTAACTTTGTTTTACTCATGGATTCGACCACACTTACTCATGGATTCGACCGTGTGGTTTTTTATTAATAAGAAAAACTAATTAATTTGCGGATTTATGTGTGTGTGCGTGATAGTGGATAAAATGCATTTTGGACTTTATGGATGGAACATACTCAACTATTATGTATTTTTTCCGTTTTTTATTATATGATGTTTTAGAGAAATTCAAAGACAGATTAACAAATCATTTAATTCTTTATTTTTTTAAAACAAAACATAATTTTTTATTATTTCCAAAACAGATCAACTAATAAAAAATAGAATTCAGAATTCAAACAGCCAAAACAATAAAAATATAATTAATTTTTACATAAAAATGTAAAAATATTATATATTTTAGAACAAAAAATAAACTCTACAACATCATGTAATAAAAAACGGAAGGAGTAATTAATAATAATGACCATAGGTATGGATCGTGTAATTAACTGATTGCTTTTAATTATTTCTTCTAGGGAAAAAAAAGAAGAAAGAAATACCAAAGTGAAATATTTTTATAAAAAAAAAATACCAAAGTAAAATAATATAATAAGCTCGTTTTCATCAAAAAATACCTTCAAACATAAATTAGGTTTAGGTCATGCATTAACACGGAATTGTAGATGGTATACCTTTTGTTTGATATTTTTTTAGCTTATGTCGAAACCTAATATGTAATTAAACAAAAACGATGAATGAATATAACGCAATATTTTTAGCTGGAGTATAAAATATTTCGTGTAACTTCAACAGTTCAACTAACTTTTTTAGCATTTAGAGTACCAAAAAATCAGATCGATCATAATTAAATTACCTATCCAAGTTACAACGTTTTAGACGCAGCTAATACCGTACTAAATTCGGTGACCACGTGGAAATTTATCAACCACCGCTCTTTTTATTTGTAATTGCCTTTGAAGAGCGTGAGAAGAAGAAAAGAAAAAAAAACTACTACTAAAAAAAAACCTAAATGCGTTAAATGCTTAATTAAATCCAATTGAATAAGTGTGACCCTTAAAATCTGTCCAGCAGAGCGTTTAATCATCAACATAATATATAAAGCAAATACATGTCAGCCCAATTAGCTAAATGATACCCTCGGGAGAAAATAAGAAATGGTCAAATCATGCGTTTTTTTTTAATTGTCTAATGAAGAAGTTAATATGGAACGTTAGGTGGGGACCATGTAACTCATTTTGTGAAGTTGTGTACTTGATTGCTTTGTACTCACGTGATGCGTTGTTGATGGACTTTGTATATATATATATATTTCAAGTGCGTTTGATTTAATCATTTTAAAATGAAATCATAGTATTATGCTACGGTATATTGATATTAAAAACTTGCGATAGATTTGAATCTGTCCCCAGTCTGATTTTTTTTATATCCAACATGCGCATTACCACTCACAAAACACAATTATGCTCCACCCCCGCTTTAATTAATATATATATATATATATTTCCAGACATATTTTTTTCCTATTCAAATCACTTTATAAATTATAGGGAGACTTCTGATGAGGATCTATGCTGTGTTAAATAACTTTAATTTTTAACAAAAACAATTAGTTATAATTAATTGATTATAAATTTATCAAGCCGCTTTGTAATTCACATAACTCTAACTTAGAGGAATATAAGTGTCCTATATTTTTAGATACCAACATTAACGAGTCCCTATCTGTCTACGCAACTGAACAAAAAAATTACATTATACACGTCCATAAATTTGGAATGGAGGCTATGGAGCACGTCCATAATTTTCCATTTATAAGTTCATTCTGATTTAGTTACTTATAAATTGCAATAAATTAAATATAAAGAACACTTTGTGGTAGTACTAGTTGACATTCGGAGGTTTTCTAAGCTTGAGAGTTGAGAGAGGAAGTAAATAAATACGTGCAGAGAGTTTATCAGTGTGTCAATTTATTTGATTGTAGTCGACCTTTGTGATTCTTTTTATTTTTTGACAAAAAGACCTTTCGGTTTATTGAATTTTAATTTTTATACGTGTATGATTTGCACGACGAGACGAAAATTATATATATATATATATATATGTATGCGCCTACGCATACGCATACTGATGTGTAGATAATTTCTGAATAAATAACTAAAACCATCCAAATATCCGAAGAGGTACGTTTTGTCTTCTGTACCTACTTTTGTTGTCATCTAACTTGTTTATATCTCGAAATTAAAATTCAATTTCTGGAGTCCCACTTATGGATGATGTATACTTTTAGAACCCATATGTACGTTTCCTTTTAAACAAAATATATGCGTTTAAGTATGTATAATTCATAGAAAAACAACAAAATGAAAAATTAGGATAGATTCCATGCAGATATTTATTCTGTTAATGGAAATAGATGGGAATGCTTGATCTCGTAACTGAATAGAGTGATTTCGTAACTGAATAGAGTGATTGACACAGTTTTCTTTGCATAGTAGGTCAGTCTTAACAACATTTCAAACTACAGAAGGATCACTTGTAATTTTCTTAAGTCAAAAATAAATTTGACGTTTAAAAAAAATACTCACACAAGGTAATTTTTTATAAAAGGAAAACCATGTACAAGGTAATTTTTTATTCCTCATATTATCGTAATTGTTTTTTTAAAGATATATTATTGCAATTGTACATGCAAAATTTAAACGATATACGTACTTATGACTCTACTCTACGTATTCTTTTACTCTCTAAAGTGCTTGGAAGATGACAATCTTAAACATTTTTATCGTCGTCGACGGTAAAATAACAACCACTATACGTTAATTCTAGGCTGCAGAAACTCCATAGTTGATACGAAATTCGACGTATATGAATTCTGATTACTCCCTAATAATTTTTTTTTTAAAGTTTGGTGCGGTAGATATTGAATATGATGATATATGTTTATCGTTTATATATGATATATTTAACAAATAAATCGTAGGTCGCTCACCACCAAAAATCGTACTAATATGTTTGATTTCGACCGCTCTAAGTGTCCTACCAGAAAAAGGAGAAACGTGAATCTTTGATAATACAGTCATATTCTTTTTTTAAAGTAATGGTTCGATTAAAAAAGAAGAAGAAAGTAATGGATCGACAGATATATGTATAACCAAGAATCACAACTTTGCTTAAACCACGTATATTGGCAAAACTAAGATGCCTGTTGCCCACCAATTTTTAAAAATAGCCTTTTGTCTAAATTCACACCTTGTTCCAAAACTCAAAATTTCTCAAGTACTCAACTACTTTGTTCAACAGAGGTTCACAATAGTAATACACTAATACTGTAGAATGATACAAACATTTTTTAAAAAAATTTATGGAGAAAGATAGCAAAACCATATTAGGTTAAGAGTTTTTTTAACTTGATATTACAAAGCATAAAATAATGTTTTTCATTTTTTTTGCGGAACGCTAAGTTATAGACATATAAATATTAATTCCGCAAAAGTAGAAGAATTATAAAACTGTTGAACTATGATCTGTCTTTAAATTCGACCAATGGAAATTGTATTGAGACAAACAAAACTCGTAGTGAAAATGTTGTCTGCGTCCTATCATATCTAAATATGAACATGGGATAAACTAATGGACTTATGCCAATAAATGTTGTACATTTAACGTGTAAATCATCTTTTGATGATTTCAGATTAGTATAGATATGTAAAATGAATTATTTCATAAAAATGCATTCACATTGACATAGTTAGACATGGAGGCTGGAGCAATGGTTTAACAGTTGTATCACACTAATACGTATATGCTCTGCCAGTTTAAACTGTACAATGATAAATTAAGTAGAATCTAGGGGTGCTAAAGGACCAGCCAAAGTCTATGACTGCTGGATTCAATACTACGGCTACTTTTATAGTATGATCATTTTCATATTTGCACTATTTCTTTTCTGAACTACAGCTTCGCATAAAGTTATGGAAAATATGGTGGCATAATGGACCTAGCTCACTCAGAACAAGCATATAATATAAGCATGTAACAAACGTAATAAGAGTTAAACAAACAGTGACTACAAAAGAAAAACGGAGTACGTGTTATTTCTTTTTTAACGTTGTAGCGTTTTAGAATGTAACTCTTCCGCTAAAGATGTATCCGCGTTAGTACTTAACCCCATAATAATATAGCATTTGATTCCATGTACTAGCTAGTTTATTAAATAATTTATATATATATTTTGATGTTTTTAAAATCGTATCAATATAAATCCTGTATGTTAATTATTTTTTTAGTTAAATTGTTTTAACGACGTTTTTTATAATTTTTTTTTAAAAATAAATCAACTAACATCCATATTTATTGATATGATGAAAAATCTATAGTTTTTCTTTCTTTTTTTTTCAAGGAAAACATTATATATTGGTAAAGGTTAATTCGTATATAGAAAAAATAATGATAAAAATCTACAATCCACGTTTGAATCGCATGAGATATTTTTCTGGAGAAATCCATTTTCTAAAAAAGGGTTAAAGAAAATTATTTTGAAAATCCAAGAGGGCATGTTGTCAAAATGAGAAAAAAAAAAAAGAAATATCAAGAGGGCGTAATTGACTGGGCATGTGCACTGCAACGTGACCGGACTCCACGTCCAAATTCAAACCGATTCATTATGCTTTAAAAATTAGAAAGCGACATCTGGAAGTTTTCAAAAAAATATATTTAGAAATTATAAAAAGATAAAAACCAGAAAAAGGCTATTTAAAAAAGAAAAGAAAGAAATAACGAAAAAGAAAAAAAAGCGAGGGATCCGTGATTCCAAAGGATTCGCTCTCCCACGCGCCTAACAATCCGTCACATCTCACGCGTTCCTCTTTACATTTCCCCTCCTCACATTCTCTCTCTCTCTCTTTTCCCTTACTATAAAATCTCGTGTTCCCTTCTTCCCATTCTGCACCTCTATCTCTCACTAATTTCGATATTGCCACTGAGACAAAAAAGGTTTCACCGAACAAACAAAAAAAAAAGAAATTAAAGCGTAGCTGTTAAAGCCATGGCGGAGGAGTTGTTGGCCAACGAGGAGAGGCTAACTCGGTGTGACTCAGCTGAGTCGACCGAGAAAAAGCGAGCCAGGGACGATTCCGACGACGCGGTTCTTGACTCGCCGGAGGTGAAGAGGTTGAGAGATGATTTATTCGATGCTCTCGATGACTCGGATCCTGAACCGGTGAGTCAAGATCTCGACTCGGTTATGAAAAGTTTCGAAGACGAGTTATCAGCTGCGTCTTCGACGACGGTCACGACGGCGGCGCATGGCTCCGACGAAACTCAGCCGGATCTCGGTTATCTTCTAGAGGCTTCCGATGACGAGCTCGGTTTGCCACCGCCTCCAACGGTTTCTCCGGTTCCCGTCGTGAAGGAGGAAACGACGGAGACGTTAACGGATTTGGTACGAGCCTCCTCAGATTCGTCCGGAATCGACGAGCTATGGGGGTTCGAGGACCACGTGCCGAATTATGACTCTTTAGATTTTGGTTCCGGTATCGAAGACGGTGGAGATTACGTCGCTGTTGGAGGACTTTTCGAATTTTCCGACGATTGTTTTGATTCCGGTGATCTATTTTCGTGGCGGTCGGAGTCTTTACCGGCGGAATAGACAACAAACTTTTCGGGGTTTTTTTTCTTAGGTGGGAAATGAAAAACGATGGCGTTTTGTAAAGCGTTTGGCCTCCCTGCCGTTTTTTTTTTACCATACCATTTTATGGTAGATGGTTAATATCTATTAATGATAATGTTATTAGGATTTAGGAATGTTAAATATTTTGTTAGTGGGGGAAATTTGCTAGATTTAGTGTAAGCGAATTCGTTTGTTTGTTCTTCCCAGATCTATAATTATCTTTTCTCTCTTTCGCATAGCTTATGTGAATGTGCAAATTTTAGTATTAAAAATTCTCTCTGTCATATTTGGTTTATTTTTTAATTTTCTTTTAACACTTTCCTTTTTTTCGAATCGTATAAAAGTCTGATTACATTTTCAGACAGAGGCCAAAAGACATCCCATAAAACAAACGACTATTACAATCACAATTGATTGATACTAATGTTTTACCATATAACCCTTAGTAATTCGGAAAAGGAAAACATAACCAATTATGAAGAATGTTTTCCAAATCAAACCAGATATCAAGTTGGTCGAACCAACGAAAGTTCAAAATAGTTGCTAACCGATTATACCAGATTCAAGGACTGGTCAAGTTGATTTAATTTAGGGTTTGAATGGTATGCAGCTTCATCACCTTTTCATATTTTTTTATGTTTTTGAAACGTGATTCTGCTAGCATGTTAAAAATATAATTAAAAAAATAAAATGTGATTAATTTATTAAAAGTAGCTATTCAGCGTTTCATAATTATTCAGCTAAAATATTATTCAGTTCAGTTCATTCCGCTAGTAATTTTTCAATTATTATGCTATTCTGTTATTCATCTGACAGACCCCTAGTTTTTAACCAAATGTGTTTTGTTTTCTATGGGTTTTTTAGCTGATCAGTATGATCGGATCAGAACGGCCCGTCTCCATTTAAAAAGCATTGCGTTCTCGTTAAACATTACAAACTAATGAAATAAGGTGCCCATGGGCCATGGAAACAGGTTTTTGGACCCTTTGTGAACCATCCTTTAGATATCTGGTCAGTGTCACAGGCATTAGCTCACCCATTCATCACGGGCAAGTGAACACTATAATGCTCTTGTCCTATATACCTGTATATACATTACACATCTCTAATTTTAAGATCGTTCTCGTCTTTAGATTGTCTCTTATCTTCTTTCTGCTACATGTGAGCTTTAGTTACAATATCCCATATGGTGGATTCAGATAATATCGTTTTCATGTATAATCGAGTTTGAGGGAAGACTTGCGTCAGTACAAAAGATTGGGTAGCATTAGAAGTGTCTTCTGATAAATTTGGAATCACAAAAGATTTAGTAGAATGTGTTTGGTTTGCGTGAGTGTCTTGAGATGATTGTGACAAGTGGGATAACTAATGTCTAGAAGAAGATTTGTGAAAGATGAGGGAGTTTCCTTTGGAAATAAATATATCTTTAATTTTCCGTACCTTACACATTATGATCATGATTAATAAAATGTTTATGATGTGGAAAGTTACATGAAGATGGGCTGTGGCTGTATAAATCAAAAGAGCTTTTGATTTATTTTTGCTGATTAATTTGTTGTCAAACCTACTCCCACGGGCAAAAGCGTTAATAATTCCTTTAAACCTACCAGTCTTAAACAAATTGCAATATTAAGAGCCGTAACAATGACACTTCTCTTGTGTCTATTTCACAACTTTTGTAATGACGAATGAGTGTTCCCGTTTATAGTGTTCTCTTTAAAGAAGTCTAAGAAAAAAAGTAGGTTAAAAAAACCTTGAAAGTTGGAACTGTTGAAATGTGATGAACGAAGCCTAATATTGACCAGAATGGATTTAAGAGACTACATATATTAGTATTTAATACACGAACCTGAATCTTTCATATTTTGAGACTTGTACAAGTAATGGCAAGTTCAGATGTGGATACTGGCACCATTGACGATTTTTTAATTAATCAAAAGTGTACGAGTGCAACAACCGAGTAGAATAGCGTATTTGGATATGTTACCCCTATTTATTAATAAATTACCATTTGGTCTAAAGATCATCGCGCGCGATTTTCAATAGCGGTCCTTTTTGTTTTTATTATTTCGGACCCCAACTTTTTCTTCAATTCAATTGGGTCGTTTTTTTCAAACTAAGGAAAACTTCGCTGCTAAGAAGTCTTCGTACGACGTAACGCGTCTTCTCTTCTTTCCTCTTATAACTCCCTAATTCAAAACCGAAAACAACATAATACCTATTCTCTTCTCTCTCGCTTCTGCAAACTACTCGCTGCGAGCAGATGGGGAAGAAGCTTGACGCTTTGCTTGGTCGGAGTTTCAAAACCAACAAGTTCAAGTCTCTCCTCAACTTAGCTCTCACGAGGCTCTCTATTCTCAAGAACCAGCGTCAAGTTAGATGCTCTCAAGCCACCTCTGACGTCACCGAGCTTCTTAAGCTTGGCCACCACGAGAACGCTTACCACAGAGTCGACCAAGTCATAAAAGATCAAAACACCCTCGACGTTCTCTTCTTCATCCACGGCTACTTCACTCTTTTGCTCGACAGTATTCACCTCTTCGAACACAACAGAGATTGCCCTCAAGAGCTTCTAGAAGCTGTCTCCAGCTTGCTCTTCGCTTCTTCTAGAATCGGAGAGTTTCCTGAGCTTCAAGAGATTCGCAACGTTTTGATTTCGCGTTTTGGCAAAGATCTCGCGGCTCGGTCTATTGAGTTACGCAGTAATAGTGGTGTTAATCCCAAAGTACGCAACTTTGATTCATTCAAACCCAATAATATATTCAATACGTTATATATATCTCTAAATACAGAACAAAAATACTTACTGAGTTTCTTCTATTCATGTTTCGTTTTGGTGTTACTAATAGATAATTCAGAAGTTGTCGACAAGACATCCACCGAGAGAAGTTAGAATGAAGGTCTTGAAGGAGATTGCTGCAGAGAATAACATTGTTCTGAAACTAGAAGCTGCTTCTACTTCCACCGAGGTATATGAATCTGCAATTAACCACACAACCACAAAAACACAGAGAGAAAAATTATGTTCTAATCAAATTTATGATTTATGCAGGTAAAATCAGAAGATGTTTCTAATGCTAAGCTAACAAGTGAAGAGGGAAAAGATGAGATAATAGAAGATTATGAGTTATCAGATTCGGTTAAGAGAGGAAAGAAGAAGTACAAAGACGTGGCTGATGCTGCACAAGCAGCGTTTGAGTCAGCAGCTCATGCAGCAGAGGCTGCACGAGCTGCTGTGGAGCTTTATCAGTTTTCTCCCCGTGGAGGGGACAGTCAGGGTAATACTGGCGGAGGGAATTTATCCAGTGGTTCCGAGAACAAGAAATCAGATCAAAAACAAGAAGGTAATGATGAAGATTTGTCAGATGGTGAAGTAGATGCGAGGTCAGAATCTAAGAGGTCTATGTCGGATTCTGAAGAAATTATTGAGGATGTCCCAGTGATGTCATTTAGAGAAGACCCTGTGAAGCTGTTGGAGAAGGATGTTGTTATATACGATAGTGATGAAGAAACTCCATATGGTGTCAAGACTAATGATACCACTAAGATTGAAGATGAGCAACATGTTATGCATGGTTCGCATAGAGCGGATACAGGACATGTGGACGACATGGTTCGTTCTGTTGAAGATCCTATTATGCGTAAAGTGGGTTTAAAGGGTCCGATTTCAGTCAGGACCAGACAGGTTCGTGGATACTAAGAAGTATAATTTTTGTTTTTCAGGTGCATCTATGGTTTAATGACTGAGTTTTGAACAATCATTTTTCTGCGTTCTTTCTTTTTTTTTGGTCAAGGGTGTAAGGTTATTGTATGAATTCTTTATGGATATAAGCTTTCAATTATTTTGAATATGCGTGTAGTAATGAAAAGTTTCTAGAAAAAAATTGACCTGAGTGAGAAATTTCTAAGAACATACCTGGAAATTACTGCCCTCTGCCCCTCTTTTTACCATGTTGAATTAGATCAGAATATGCCTGCAGACTTAGGCCGACATCTTCATCATACTCAATCCCAAGCTCCTCCTACCAAGTCACAGCAGTCAAACATTACGGCTAAGTTAATGTAGTTTGAAAGAAGAAACTTCAAACTTGTGAAGATGTATGATTTTTGCACCTTAAATTCCTTAATGTCTCTTGGGAAATTCTCTGTTACGGTATCCCAAATGTCTCTGAACATCCTCTTACGCTTTCGCCACTGATTCAATTTGTCCGAGTACATGTCTTCAACAGCCTTTTTGTCTTCAGGCCTCACCAATGTAACTCCTTCACGTAGTTTGGTCAGTTTCTCTTCCATTTCCTTAGCCTGGTACAAAGTCGAAATCACTTTTTAAGCTATTTTCTATTACAAGATTACTCAAATAAAGAGAAAAACCCAAAGCTAAGAAATCATGTACCTCTTTCCTTAGTTTGGCATCTTTCTCTTGAATCTCTTCTAGTGTCAAGTTTGACTGCAAGCTCCGGATTTCTGTGAAGATAACATCACATAAGCTAAATACATATAAAGATCTATGTACTGTACTGAGAAAAGGTAAGTTTCATACCTGACTCTACTTCGCCGATTGTTTTCTTCTTCTCTTGAACTTGTTCTTGCAAAGTGGCATTATCTTCTTTCATTTGAGCAAGTTCCTCATTGTTTGGAATCTCGAACTGGTCCTGCCTAGCAATGTAGATCTTCTGCTTACCATACTCCTTGAATGTGATCTTCCCAGCATCAGCAAGGCTATCAAGTGCTTTCTGTACTGCAGTCTTCTTAAGGTTGAACTTCTGCAGAGCATCAGCTGCGTTTTGGGTGTTTATAGGTCGATTTTGCTGCAGCATAATGTAACAACAACCACATTCATCAAAAATAGATCGAAGAAGCTTGTATCTACCAAATTTTCAAACCCAGAATGATTTTAAAAGCTTCACACGACAAATTCGTGTGGTTATATATATAACTTCTCACATAACTAAGAGACGCGAAGATGAGTAACCAAAAAGACCTTGATTCCAGAATTCAAATTTCCACTGAACATCGATCTGTAGCGTAACCTAGCCTTAATTTCAATATCAAATTAAGGTTTCTCGACAAGCAAAATGGAATCGCAGAGAAGTGCTTACCTCATTCACAAAGTTGAGTACGATAGCTGCAGATCGAAGAAAATTTAGTAAGTAGGTAAGTAAGAGACATATCAAAAAAAAAAGTTTTAAACTAAATGGGGAAGAATAAGAGCAACAAAAACAAAACCCAGATCGGATAACGCTGAAGAACAAATAATCGAACATGATCAAAGAGCATAGAGGAATCCCTTCCGGAGATAATTTACCTTCTGTATTATCCGATTTAGGAGCCATTTTCTCCCGGAATAATGCGCGGGAAATTAAAAAAAAACCTGGAGGGAGAGCAACTTTTTCCTTTTCCGGGACTTTCTGAGGAAGAAGAGAAAATGGTGTTGGGTTACTCAGAAGTGTGAGAAGCTTGCTTTATACGAGATGAAGAGAGATCCTCGAAACGACGTCGCTAGTCATTAAAAGGTTGGAGTATGAAAAGAAAAACATATGGGCCACTGTTATGAATTATATTTAGGCCCATTTAGTTCTTAACTTTTACAGGACCAGTTTTATGGACAGCTTGTGAATTGTGATGGTTGCTCAGAAAGTAATTTGTTTTCTTCCTTCTCGTTCCCGTTCTCGTTCTTCTTTCAACCAGTAGATCGCTTGAGCTGGGAAAGCAGCGTAATCGGTAAGTCTCGATCATTTCTTCAACCTATCAAAGATTTTTCAAATGTATATGTGAATTTCAAATCGAATTCTTGCTTAGTTACTTCTCTCCTTATTAGTCAAAACTGGTGCTAGTAGTTTCTCTAGGTCTTTACGGGAAGATGTCGACGAAGTTTCTTCTTCTATCTTTTTAAGTAGCAAATGGTCAATTCTCAATTCCTTTTTCTGACTCTCTGTACATTTTTTTTTTTTGTTTATAATAGGATCATTCGTTTATAAAGGATGTCAATGGTTGATGAGCCTTTATACCCTATCGCCGTGCTCATAGACGAGCTAAAGAACGATGATATCCAGCTTAGGTTAAACTCCATTAGGCGGCTTTCTATCATCGCTCGTGCTCTTGGAGAGGAGAGAACCAGAAAGGAGCTGATTCCGTTTCTTAGCGAAAGCAATGACGACGACGACGAGGTGCTCCTGGCAATGGCGGAAGAGCTGGGGGTTTTCATTCCTTACGTCGGAGGGATCGACCACGCGAATGTTCTGCTTCCGCCTCTGGAGACTCTCTCGGCCGTTGAGGAAACCTGCGTCAGGGAGAAAGCTGTCGATTCGCTTTGCAGGATTGGTTCTCAGATGAAGGAGAAGGACTTGGTTGATCATTTCATTCCTCTAGCGAAGGTTAGAACTCATACTCGCTTGCCTCTTTGTTATAGTGATTCCCCTGCTAGATCCAAGATGATTGCTATGCTCTCAACACTACTGAACACCATCATTGTTTAACAGCGACTTTCAGCTGGTGAGTGGTTCACAGCTAGAGTATCAGCATGTGGGATTTTCCATATTGCTTACGCAAGCGCGCCAGATCTGGTGAAGACGGAGCTGAGGTCGATATATAGTCAGCTCTGTCAAGATGACATGCCAATGGTGCGCAGAGCTGCAGCAACCAATTTAGGGAAATTCGCTACTACAATTGAATCAGCTCATTTGAAGACGGACATTATGTCCATGTTTGAGGATCTTACGCAAGATGGTACGTTTTCCGATGCTGTATGGTTTCGTTTTGCCAGCATAGAGTCTTGTAATTTTCATCAAGCCTGTTTTTATGGGAGTGACTGATGTAAATAGAAAGCAAGTAATAGGGTTAATGCTTTGAACACTGAGAATTAGCTTAGCTGAAGCGAAGCCGCACCACATCTCTGTTTTATGTCTTTACTATTGAATGATTTTTAATAGCTTTTAACTTTCTTGTTGACGTTGATATCAGATCAAGATTCAGTTCGTTTATTGGCTGTCGAGAGTTGTGCTGCTCTTGGGAAGTTGTTGGAGCCCCAGGACTGTGTTGCACACATTCTTCCTGTGATTGTCAATTTCTCACAGGTGAATAAGATACGATTTTTAACTGATGAGCCTTAAAGGCATATATGTATGAGGTGCTTTATCTTCTTTTCTTCTTCTCTGAGCAGGATAAGTCCTGGCGTGTGCGCTATATGGTTGCAAATCAGCTCTATGAACTTTGTGAAGCTGTAGGGTCGGAGCCAACTAAGTAAGCAGTGCTTGTTGGAGTTCGTTATGGTTTATTGATGTCTTTATTGACCTTTGAATTTGTAATTTGAGTCATCTTGATAGGTTTCCTTAATTCTTGCTTATACTTTTGCCTTTTTATGTGCCTTTTGTGTTAAGGACGGATCTGGTGCCTGCATATGTTCGTCTACTTCGTGATAATGAGGCTGAAGTTCGGATAGCAGCTGCTGGAAAAGTCACTAAGTTCTGTCGGATCCTAAACCCTGAACTCGCTATCCAGCACGTTCTTCCCTGTGTAAAGGTACACACGCTCAAGAGTAGTGTTATTAATTTCATATCGTTCAAAGGACCAATGTACCATCAGTGTATGCTTATTACTAATAGCTTATATTAAAATCTACGCGTAGGAATTATCTTCGGACTCGTCTCAGCATGTCAGATCTGCTCTGGCCTCAGTTATAATGGGAATGGCTCCAGTCTTGGGTAAGGTAAGGGGAATTGAAAACCGATACCAATCCATTTGGCTATATGAAGTTCATATTATTTTACTCAGGTTTAGCATCTTATATACAACGGTTCTTTCTTTTGTTTGAAACTATATATCTTCTTCTTCCTGGTTGTTTAGGAGCTTGTGTAATATGTGTCTGGAAGGTGGCCGCAACCATAATCTATGTTAAAATAAACTATATATCTTTTTCTGCATCAGATATTGTGTTTGACTTTTGTATGTTGCAGCTTTCAACTTAGCATTGATATTTATTGCAGGATGCAACAATTGAACACCTTCTTCCAATTTTTCTTTCTTTATTGAAAGACGAGTTTCCTGATGTACGGTTAAACATTATCAGCAAACTTGACCAAGTGAACCAGGTTTGTTATTGACCAAAGTTACTTATTATCTTTTTGCACAACATTGAAACTCTATTTTGGATAAGGTTCTCCACATGTTCAAAGTGAAAGACTAATATATACCCCTCGGCAGCAACTTCCTTTTACCATCTAATTTTTATATATAAAAAAGTCATTGTTTTAAATATTGGCAGGTTATTGGGATTGATCTACTATCACAGTCTTTATTGCCAGCCATTGTTGAACTTGCTGAAGATAGGCACTGGAGAGTACGTCTTGCTATAATCGAGTATATTCCCTTGTTGGCTAGTCAGTTAGGTGTTGGCTTCTTTGACGATAAGCTTGGTGGTCTTTGCATGCAATGGTTACAAGACAAGGTCCCCCATCATTCTCTACCTTCATTTGATTCATCAGATAGATAAATCAGTCTTTTTCGACCGTTTAAACATTTGGGAAATTTTCTGTTGTCAGGTTCACTCAATCCGAGACGCTGCTGCAAACAATCTGAAGCGTCTTGCTGAAGAGTTTGGTCCTGAGTGGGCAATGCAGCATATAGTTCCTCAGGTTCGTCTAGAAACATCAAGTGTTTGGTAGACCTTTTTCCTTCTCTTTGATACAAAATGATTATTTTCAGTAACGGATGATTTGTATATTTATTTGTGCAGGTTCTAGAGATGATTAACAATCCACATTATCTCTATCGGATGACAGTTCTTCGTGCAGTATCACTTCTGGCTCCAGTAATGGGATCCGAGATCACATGCTCCAAACTCTTACCTGCTGTGATAACTGCATCTAAAGACAGGCAAGTCTCTCTCTCTCTTTTAGAAAATGAAATCTCACTGACTCAATTCATGATTCCCCAAATAGCAAAGTAAAAAACTATTCTCTCTTCTCTTATCAGAGTTCCAAACATCAAGTTTAACGTCGCCAAAATGATGCAATCTCTCATTTCAATAGTTGACCAATCGGTTAGTGTCACATTATTCATTCGCAATTCTCTTTTTTTTTGTTCTTATGATTGTCCTCATTAAGAATCTAAAACGTTCGTACAAAATTATTTTGTTGTTGGTTGGTTGTGAAAGGTTGTGGAGAAGATGATACGGCCATGCTTGGTGGAGCTAAGTGAAGACCCAGATGTTGATGTTCGGTTTTTCGCAAATCAAGCCCTCCAATCTATTGACAATGTGATGATGTCTAGCTAATTCTAAAGCAGACACAGTTTGAGTTTGTTAGAAAGAGTGCATTGAATTTTTGTAACGCTACTTAAAAACTTTTGTGTGTTTCTGTACTTTACACGTAAAGCGACCGTAAACGAGTGTCCATTTGTAGATGTCTGCTACTTATGTCAGCTTCATGTTTTTGTGATTTGTGGGAAGCTTTTTTCCTCTTTTGTCCTTCATTTTTGATCAGCTTAACATAGTTTTGGGACTGAAAACTGTTTGCTTTCGAAATTGACATATTTAAAATTGTAAATCTCGATGGAAGTATGTATGTATATATTTCGTTCTAGATTTTTTTTTGTAAATAAAAAGTTTACAAATGTGCAGTTTGAATCAGGTTTTTTATGAGCAAATTTTGAAACGATGACGTTATACAGAATTGTAATTAAGTTAGTAAAATAGTCCGAATAATATTTAAATTTGGTCAACTTATCGGTCTTACAGCTCAAAGTTCAAACCCATGGGCTTTTATACTCCAACCAGTTCTTAAAGCCAATCAAAAGTCAAAACCTTGTCCAAGAAGGAAACAGAACCAATTGCAGAGAAATTGTTGACCTAAGAAGCGATCGAAAGGCCCTCGAAAAGTTGAAAAATATCAAATAGATATATAATATGTTGATCAAAGGTCGTATTGAAGTTTTCAGTTCGAATATTACAATTTTGTGTTGTTGATGATTTCACTTGATGTCTTGTTGTTGCACACTTTGGCTTGCTGTTTCAAATTCTAAGAAATTTCCTTTTTTCAGCTTCTATTTGATATCCCACACTTTTGACTCTCAATAGGATTAGGAAAAACTATATCTGAATCTCCTGAAAAAAAAACAAAATTCCCCACACTCTCGGGAATTGCAATTTCTTCTGAGTGTTATTTAGAAAAACCAATCAATAGCAAATTTTAGAGTTTCGGAAAATTTGAGCTCCTCCTGTTGGGGGCTTTTGATTTATCTAGTTGCGTAAGAAGAAGAAGATGACGATGATGCAGTACCTAATTCCAGAACCGAAAACAAAAGAGGTAACCTAAAAAAAAAATCTCTCTGAAACGACTCGAAATCTACATTCTGATTTTTAGGTTTTTTTTGTGTGTTTGATCCTGAAATTTTTTTGTAAGTCATGGCCTTCTTCTCACTATTTGTAGAATTTTGTCATTATTTTTGTGTTTGCCTGAAAAAAATCAGATTTTGTTCGAGAAAGCGTTAGCATCTGATGGTCCAGCTACTCTAGTAGAAGTTAAAGAGCTAAGCTCTAAGCGTAAAGCGATAGAGGAATCTGTAAACAGAACCAGTAATGTCACTGATGCCATTGCAAGAGAGATGAACAGAGGACTAACTTCTTCCTCTGAGCAAGTATATTACTCTCTCTCTCTCTCTCTTTTTGATTAGCTTTCTGAATATTTCAGATTTGTGTTGAACTTAGCCTTTGTTATTATTATACAGGATCTGCATAAACTTGGACAATACCTTCCACTACTCTTCAACTTGGTGCATTACTCTGAAAAGATCACAAAGGTATCGGGACTCAAGATAAGATGGAGTAGTGGATTGATATCGCAGACACTGATTCAGCGTAGATGCCCTAAGTTCTTCCAAGTCGACAACATAATGTTCGAGCTTGGAATGGTACTTTTCGTTTACGCGATCAAGCTCCGCGAGAGAGCTATGGAGTTAGTATCAACAGATGTTAAGAAATCGGTAACGCTGTACCGAGAAGCATCAGGAGCTTTCCATCATCTGTCTCATGACCTTCTTCCTTCTTTACAACCTTCGTTGCCTCAAGGGAAGCTTCCCGAACTAACTCCTCCTCTTTGCTCCTCCTTGAGCCTCCTCTGTTTAGCTGAAGGTCAGGTCAGTTTTCTTAACTAACTTTCACAAAACTTCTCTTCACGTACCTCTCTCTCTCTCTTGGTGAGTTCTTGCCTCAAATGTATATTAGGCTGTAACTACAAAGAACGCTGAAGAAAGCGGGAAAAGCGCAAGCCTATTGTCGAAGCTGCATTACGGTATTACACAGATGCTTTCTGAAGCCTCTGCTTATTTGTCATCTACATCAAACGGTGAATGTAAAGACTTATCGTCCCGCTTTCTCGTAAGTCAACTAATCTTGAACTTGCTCTGATGAAACTATCTAAACACTGTTCTTGGTTTACATATGGATTCCCCTAACTTGATGATTGTAGGAATATGTATCGACAATGAGAGCTTTACACGAGCTAAAGAGCCAGAAACACTTGGCAGAGTTGCTTGAATCCGAAGAACGAGTAGGCGAAGCGGTTGGGATTCTCCGGCGAGCATTAGCAGCGGCGAGGAAGAGTGTGCCGTCGAAGGAAGACACGTGGCTATCGATATTCAAGAACGAGAGAGAGGAAGTAAGCAAAATTTTGGCCAAGTATGAGAAGCTAAACGATTCCATGATGTTACAGAAGATTCCGGTAGAAACAGATTTGCCTGTTCCAAAAGGTGAAAAGATTGTTAATCTTATTGCTTACACTCCCACAAGATGGGAACGAGAGCTTCGATTCAAGTAGAAGATTCTAATTGTGTGTAGTTAGTATTTTACTTTTTTTTCTTTTTCTTTTGGTCTTTTAAGGTATGAAGAAGAACAATTTAAGGTGTGTTGATATATACTATGGTACAATTCTTTGCCATCGGGTAAAAGTAAGCCCGAATGTGCAATAATATACACTTGCAACTATTTCGTTTTACCTTATGCAGATTTAATTAATACTTAGGAGGAGATGATGAACAAAATAGGTTTTAAATCTCTTTTAGTTGAGGTACTTTCATCTTCGAGAAAGAAAAAAATGCCGGATCTTTTCAAATTTATACTTGAAAAAATATGTAATGTATGAATGTGAAACTTCAGAGTAATTGGGTATCTACACTGGAACTAAAAGATTGGCTGAGCCCATTAAGTCCAAAATTTGGATTGCCTGATTTTTCCAAAATGTAATACTTTTTCAGAACTCAAAGTCCAACCAAGATAAATAACGTTTTTGATTTTATTTTTTGAGGGCATGTTTTTGATATCTTAAGATGATGAGTATGACCTCCAAATAATATACAGTTTGAATGAAACTATAAATCTATAAGTAACTTTTACTTATAAATGTGATGACAATGCATATCGTTTAATTTATATAACTATCTCGTTATTTTAAACATTAAAAGAAAAAGTTCGGTGTTTAACGAAGAATCTTCGAAAGGCTTCATATTACATATTCAAAATTAATACAATGTCAACCGTTTTGCTGTAGGATTGAAACAAGATTAATTTCACAATGTCAACCATTTTGCTGAGGATTAAAACAAAAATATTCACAATGTCAAACATTTTGCTAAGGATTAAAACAAGATTAGCACGTACTTGAGACATGTATAGTATATACATATGATGATAGAGTTGAGGTCGTATATCGAAATTGTACTCTTCTTACAAGTTTAATATAACGACTTAATTAGGTCAATTCGAATATTCCATGTCTATCATTTTTTAATGTTGGATATAGACCAATAAAAGCATTGAAGTTTGTTGATGAATTAAATATTTGTATTTTCCCCTTGTTCTAATCATAGTTAATGTTCTTTAAATAAGTATCAAGAGCCATTTTGTCCTTTAACTTGTGTGAAAGGTCACGCTAACTCATGCTTAAAGCTTAGCCATCCCTAATTGTTTTTAAACTTATACCTTTGGATCTTAATCCGATTCCTGATCATTTGGATCTGTCGTCAAGACACTACGTCTGTATACATAACTTTAATTTATATTTTTTAAGGGAAAATACTTATCTACTTTGTTTGTTTATTCTGCACATGGAATTTCTAGCCTGCTTGATCCGATCTTGAAAACGAACCTATTATATGCATGTATTAAAACTCTGTCTTAAAATGAAAAGAACACTTATTATATCAATGTTTAGTGTTTTAAAATTAGTAATGAACATATCAAACAAATTAATCAAAACTTAATATGTGTAAATTTATATATTTTAGAAAAGAAATATCTAAAGGAACGGATAAATTATTACAATATAAGATTTCAAAACCAAATCATCAATTCCCAATAGAGAATTGATCAGGTATTGTATTTAATTTGAAATAAATCAAATTACAAAGGCTTTCGTTAAACCATCTTTGTTTTGTTTTAGGACCTATATATTTTAAAAGGTTTCTTATTTTTTGGGACTAAATCTTATAAGGTTTTACTTTTTAATAATTTTCACACCAATTAAAATTTTGGTATAGACATAAGTTTTTTAAATGCCACATGGCACCTAAAGCCACCTGGAAAGGCAAACCTAATTATGGGACCAGTACGGCTGATAAACAATTAACTAAAAGAATCTGTAGATGAATTCAAGATTCTGAGAGATACTGTCCAAATAGCAAATATATTAAGTGACCTAACCATATCTATTTAATGAATAAAAGTCTTCTCTAAACCAGAGGCAGAGAATATACTATATGACAATGACATTGTAGCTAACGTGCATATTTGTAATAATATCCAAGCAACAGAAGAATCAAATTTAAATTTTGAAAGAAAAACAAATGTTGACAATACTATAGAATTATAATTATAGTAAGTTATGCTTTTCGGATTCGAGCATATTCGTCCCATGAATGGAACCAATTCAATAAGTCCTCTTCCGGGTCTTTTTGTTTAATAAGATCAATTTTGTTGTCATGTGGCTGTGTGCACTTAATTTATATAATATGGTCGATAAATATTTAGTATATAGTACTACTAAGAAGATCCTTCTGCTCTCGACTCTGCCGCCATGTTCATACGAGCTGTAAACATACATTATTATACACATATCAAATGCGATCTACTATCAGTCTATATTCTTCTGATTCATGTAAATGATTTTGCGTAAAAACAAAATGTTGTTCTAAACTGAACACAATATGAGTGATATTGGAATACAAGCAGTAATTCCCCACAACTTGTTTTACTTACTTTTTATCACACATGCGTACGCGTTGATGAAAATCAATTCATATATGTCATCAAAAATTGAAAATTAAACAGCAATAAGATGTAAATTATAAATGGCATTTTTACTGAGTAAATATATAGTATTGGGTTCGGTGCAAAACTCTATATATACACTCTTTTTTTTTTTATCACAGTATCAAATTCTAGTTACTTGTAGACAACAAAAACAAAATAATAGTATAATAAAATGAACCAAAAAACATTAGAGAGATCGAGTAAAAACAAGTTAATTTTTCTTGACATAATGATTACGAGTAGAAGAAGACATCGCTGGCGAGCTACACCTGACCACCATCTCTTCACTATGACTTCCTGATCCTTCTTCCACAATAATTGACGGCCTAAAATTGGGATGGCTCGACCACTGTGGCGGCGGTGGTGCGGCCATGGCTCCATAGATCCCGGTCGTGGTGGTTGTCGTGGTAGTGCCGCTGGTGGTGGCTCCTCCGGTGGTCTTGCCCGTAGAGTAGTCAGATTGTGGGACCCATAAACCTCCGACGACTACGAAATGTTGCGTTTGAGAGTTTCCGTTGTTAGGGACTGTTTGGCTTGGCCTTCTTGTATGAAGTCTATATTTCTATTGTTATATATCCCAAAAAAGAAATAAATTAATATCAGTTTTATGTATCATAGAGGTTTTCAAATAAAATTAATATATCAAATTATAGAGGTTTTCTATTTTCCGAAATATATATATATACATCGATCAATTTATAGAAAGAAAAAGAATTGCTGATTGCATGTGTTTGATAGGATTACCTGTAAATGACTTTTAACTTCATCATTGGTTAATCCATCAACCTTCATCAACTCCCTGATTTGCTTTGGCGTAGCTACTGCAAAATCCATTCACAAAAATCAATATACTAATTAAAATCTCATGAACCCTAGATAAAACATATTAATTTAAACCGTCAGAAAATTAATATTAAAACGCACCATGAGGTCCACCTAAGTGTTGAAGAGCGTTCAAGAAGCGTCTATGCAACTGCGACGACCAACACCTTCTTTGCTTTCTTCCTCCTCCGTCTATCTCCGCCTCTCTCTTCCTTCTTTCGCCACCGTCTTCCATCGGATCTTTTCTCACACTCTCATCTCTCTTCACCACTGCCTCCGTCATCTCCTGTTGCAAGCATTCCTAAAACGCAAAACGCAAATTTTAGAGCGTTTTCGTAAGATTTAAATATAGTTGAGCTAACGATCTGGATTCTTTGATATTTTATATTTTTTTGATAATTGGATTCTTTAATATAATTACTGTATAATTACCTCTTTTGGAAGAAGAGGATCGGGTTGGTTCCAGAGTTGAACAGACTTAAGCCAATCAGATTTCATGTTCTTGTCCTCGGATTCTTTGTCGGGATCGTGGTTTCCGTGCTCATCGTCGAACTCTTCATCTTCTTCTTCTTCGTTGGAGGTGGATGAGTCTTTAATGATTAGAAACTGCTCCAAAACGGGCCCACATTCTCCGGTTGTCTGCTCCGAGCACTCGGGTTGTCCGTACACATTCTCTATGGTGGTCTCTGGTATCTCTCTTTTACATGCCTCGATCGCTGAAGAAAAAAAAGAGTTTAGTTTTTTTGTATAGCTGCTACAATTTTCACATTTTTTTTTTCTTTTTCCATTCTATTCAAAAGTATATGTAGATCACAAATCTTGCATTTCATTGAAGTAAGCATATGTATAGATAGATATACTTCATCGTCTATGTACATTATTTTAACGTACCTTGAGTTACAAGGTCTAAGCAAAGAGGAAGTTCACGTTGGAAGACATGAATCTTGCGACGTTCTTCTTCGAGGGCTTCTATGTATTGCCCACATCTCTCCCGTTTCTGGTTGTAATCCATATTGCTTAGCTTCTTAATCATGATGCTTTATGGACTAATCAATGATCCACCTTTTAATTGAGATTTGGGTATTTGTATGGAGAAAAGGATCAATACATGTATATATATACGGCTCTATAAAGCCTCTCAAGGATCACTATCTTGAGAGGTGAAAAAAAATAAAAAGTCGGCCCGTCGCGTTACAACGAATCTTGCGTTTCGTATTTTTATTTGTTTATAAAAGAAACGTAACCAATTTGATTATATGTCTTGTTGTGCTCGTAGTAGATAGAGAGTGGTGAATATTCGGCAATGTGATTCCAAGTTTTTTGTTAGGTAATTTATTAATTTTGTCAAGAATGCACATAACAAGAGGATGCTTATTAATTAGACGACAAACAAACAAAAAAAGTTCGAGATGGATACTTATTTGTTTTATGTAGTCAAATATTGATCGAGAATCTAAGCCATATAATATGGGGGTGATAAGTTACGAACTTCTTAATGTTACACTATGACAATTAAATAAGCTTCTTAGAAGAAATGCAACACTATAATTGATTTCAGTGAAAGTCACTAATGATAAGTTAAAATATGGAGTATTTCTATATGAGTCTGATGAAAATCAACATTTAAATCGGTGTAGCAGAAAAGTTACGGTATATTATTTGATAATTTAAAATTCGAGGGATTAGTAAACAAAATTTGAATGCAACAAATATAATAAAAATCGATTTATCTTAATTTTGTTATGGATATAATTATTGGAGTGTCTATGTCGTCAAGTTTCCACGTTATGATATTTTTCATTTTTTTTGGCAATAATCACATGAAATCTATAATTCATCACAATTTCTTTGCTACTAGTAATTTTAAAAAGAAAATTCTGGCTTGGATTTGTGGTAAGTTAAGTCCAAATTATTTAGAGCTCGGGAAGAAAAGTGGTATGCATAAGCTATATAGTTGATACTTAATAGTACTATGTATTTTGCCCTTATTAAAAAAAATGTCCTGAGATGTGAAATTTGTCTAAGGAAAAAAACCTGTAATGACTAACAAGTGACTTTAAACTCAAAAGCCAAATGTCTCTTAACGAAGAAGCCAAAACACGGGAGAAGAAAAAAAGGCTCTAGAAGTAGATAACCTCATTTAAGTTTTTTTTTTAAAATATTTCTATTCTCTCAAAAAAAAAAAATTCCCCTTTATCCATTAGGATTTAATTTTTCTATGAAATTTGGAGTGTCACCGAATCTTGACTTTGTTGAATTCGTTATCTAATTATCCGTATTTAATATGTAGTTAGTGTGTATAATTGTATATATCTTATATGTGTCAATATCTTTGAATTTTGACCGGTAATACTAATTAGTTGTATTCTTATGTTATGCCAAGTAAAACATGAAAGAAAAAACATAACGTGTTGGACTGTATTATCAAAGATCCTCATGCTTCATTCCAACTTTCCAAGATAATGGTATGCCAATGCCTTTCACAATCAATAAATACTTTTAAAACTAACCTAATACTCCTATATAACTATTTCGGACACTAATTCATTTAAATTACACTCCTAATAAATGTGATCTTTAGCATCGTTAACATGAAAATGTACGGAAACTCTAATACTCTGTGGTTTAACCTTGATGCATGGAATGCACAATTATACGAGCAATGACTTCGTACTATATAGCAAATTAAGGTCTAATTAGTAATCTGTGTATGTTTTGGTAATAACTAATAAGTCCAATATATAATGACAATTAATATTTGGTTATTAACTAATGGTTGTAAGAAATTGATTACTATCACCAATAATGTTGTACATATCAAATACCAATGTATAATATGACTTGAAAAGAAACTAACTGTCATTTCTTATCCCCGTTAGTTCGAACATAGTTTAAATTTCATTTTTACTGTTTACAAGACTTATAAAAAATTTTAAAAAAAAATGAGGATGACCTAGCTGTGCCCTTTAAATGATATAAGTATATAACTATCGTGTTGATAAGCTCGAATTCGGTGATTATTGAGTCAATTTGTTTTTGATTAGATTGGAAGTTATGAAATGAGTTGGCACATCATATATGTTCGTACCGCTAATTGGCTTCTAATTGTTCCTAATTGGCTTCTAATTCGCTCTTAATTGTCCCTTCGTAGACTGAAGAGGTCATATTCACAGTCATATCAAACAGGCGAGCGCACTGTAAACGACAACGTCTCCACACCATCTTGGGACTACTTATCATTTTCAAGCCTAATGGGCCCATAAGTTTTTTCTTGTCAACTAGACCCACCAGTTGATAAGCCTTTTTTGGTCAAGTACATACACACTAAATTCTTTAAGTTTCAGGACATGTGACAAAATCACACACCCACAAAATCCAACAGATTGTCGTCAATATTGGCAGAGACGTCACCGAATTTGCAATTTATTTTAACATTCGAGTATCAAATAAAATTACATTATATACACTCATTTTTTTGTGACAAAATAAAGTGAAAGGAGTTATAAAATGTTGGGATTATGGAAAGAGGACTTGTAAGTTACAACTTAGTCTTACAACAAGACGAAGGAAAAGGAAATATTGACAAATAACTTTCATGTGCTCTCAATTTCACAACTTTGCATTAAATACAAAAAAAAAAACATATACTAAAAAATAACAATTAATAATAAACATAATGTGACAGAGCAGAGAGAGAGAGAGCATAGGAGATGAGGGAGCTACAGTTTTGTTTCAGTTCGTACTATTTTGTGCTTTTCTTCTTCGGATTCTTTGAAGTTTCCGAATCTAACTGCTTCAATCAACCAAAACTATGAAATAACTATGATCGGACCAAGATTTCATATAATATATGTTTGTGTGGTTCTTCGCTAGCTTCTTTTTCTCTCTCTACGACATTGTTTTAAGGTTTTTTCGACATGTCTAATCAACATAGAAAGTACCTCGGTTCGAAGCCTCGTGGACTATTTATAAAGCAATACCCAAGGCTTGAAGATTCTGTTTGAACAGTTACCAAAAGTCATATTAATCTTATTATAGTACTGATTCATGTGGGAAAAGCAAACAACATTGTATGATTAAGCATAAACCTTTAAAACAAGTTTTTTGGGGGTCTAAACGACGGTATAACATCTGGTAGTTTTCGTTCCATGTTTTCGTCACTATTCAAAATTAAAAAACCTAGCTAACATAAATGGAAAGAAAAAAATTAAAAAAAATTTCGAAAACACTATATTCTTTTAAGTTTCCTTATTTACATTTAGATTCAAAAACCGGAAACCTCTTTCAAAGAGAAAAACCTAATACCATATGTCTTTAGCATTAACTGTAGCATTGAAGCAAAGCAAAATGTTCACTTTTCTCGTCCAACTTTACATTCCAATCCCATTAACAAGCAAAGAAGAAAAAAAAATTCCACTTTCCTTAAATTTTAGACTAAAGCAAAAAGTCTGAGAATAGATTAGGGATAACTTTTGGCAGTAAAGATTTATTTAAAAAATGAGAACTTTAATAATATCATCATCACTGAGACTATCACTATCTCAGTAAGTTGGTTCAGAACTCAGATGATGAAAGTGGAGAGAGAGAGAAGCTTTCGCATCTACAGTTAACGCCACGTTTCTACATGTCTATTGCTTTTCTTTGTATCAGAGTGTACTCTCACCTTTTGGTTTGTGAATTGTGAGGAGAGTAAATGATCACTCAAATAAAACAAACTTATATTATAAATATATTTGAAGAAATTGAAAGAGAGAAGTCGTGAAACGAAGAATGGTTTTGGGATCCTAGAAAGGAGAGCGAGTTCCAAGTGAATAGTACATTCTTTGCTAATAATGACAGATACCCACATAAAATTTTCAATATATACAGTTTTTTTTTCTCGCAAGTTAAATATGTGGCCATACTGTCCGAGTCTTCTTTAACGTTTTATTTCAGCAAAGATATTTAGTTATATCTATGACAAGGAATTTTTTTTCTTTATAAAATGACATTCCAGAATGATTTTGGATTTCGACTCATAACTTCTCTAGACATCAGAAATATATATTTTTAAAAATTATAAGTTCATTATTAACATATATAATTATATATATATATATATTGAAATAACTAGGGAAGAAAAATATTTGAATTAGAATATTATATTGTAATAACAAATTTTGATCAACAATTTTTTTTTCTTAATAACAAATAAAAATATATACTTGTTTGCTAAAGAAACATTGATAAAGATGTACTAATATAATATTAATGTCTGCTCCATATTTCATATCCAAAGTTAAAAATGTAGAAGTTAAAGTAGCGCATTCAAACACTGCAATTAAACGCAATGTATGATTATAATTTGTTTCAAAAGTGAATAGATATATATATTTTGGAAAATGGAACCAAACATGGGTTTGTAAATCGTAACACGTAAATTTACGAGGAGAAAAAAGCGAAAGCAAAGTACAAAAATAAGAGAATCATTTATTAGTTACCAATCCGTCCAGTCTCCATTGTCTTTCACCACCATTTCCTCAAACCCCATCTCTCTCTCTCTCTCTCTCTCTCTCTCTTTTATCTCTCTCATCTCTCTTTCTCTCTCCTCAATGTATAATAATAGCCAATATTGCATCTCCGGCGACGAAGACTCCGTCGTCCTCCGCCTTGGACCTCCTGGCCAACACCCTAACCTTCACAAACCCACCAGCACTAAACCTTCTCCAAAGCATCAAATCGATCATCACGAGTTTCATAATCTCCCATTGACAAACCCTAATGACGTCACAGTTGCTCTTCATATCGGACCTCCGGTTTCCGACAAAGAAACCACTACCGGCGGGAACAACCAAGAGGGTTTGACGGCGAGGCAGGGACAGTATTGGATCCCTTCACTTTCTCAGATCCTTGTCGGTCCCACTCAGTTTTCTTGTTCCGTTTGTAACAAAACTTTCAACCGCTTCAACAACATGCAGGTTTCATATATCATTATTACAAAACTGATTAATTTAGCTATCATTAAAGGAAGTTTTCTTGATCCAACTCTCAAACTATATTCCTAATTCCCCCTAACTTCCACATTGATTATCATCTACACGAATACTATGAAAATAGTTATGTTGCAAGGTGGTTTAATATCATTACAACAAGTATTTTGAACTAAATTACGTTAAAAAAAAAAATTTGTTATAATATACCTTTAATTAAATCTATATTCCTCTGCGTTTCATGAGTATCGATCGATCGGAGTAAAAGAATCTTATTTATCTTCATAAATACTATGATAATATATATATACAGTAAGCAAAGTAAATTGCTCATCATAGATGAATTTAACGTGAAACATAAGAGAACCAAATTACTGTTCTATTTAATTACATCTTTCGTATATTGTTCTTTTTATTCGTTTGTAGATGCATATGTGGGGTCATGGCTCGCAATACCGAAAGGGTCCAGAGTCGCTGCGAGGGACGAAATCATCATCTTCGATACTAAGGCTGCCATGTTACTGTTGCGCCGAAGGTTGTAAGAACAACATAGACCATCCAAGATCAAAACCTCTCAAAGACTTTAGAACGCTTCAAACGCATTACAAGCGGAAGCACGGAGCCAAACCTTTCCGTTGCCGAAAAAAGTGCGAGAAAACGTTTGCCGTGAGAGGCGATTGGAGGACGCACGAGAAGAATTGTGGGAAGTTGTGGTTTTGCGTTTGTGGGTCAGATTTTAAGCATAAGAGGTCTCTTAAAGACCACGTGAGGGCCTTTGGTGAAGGTCATGCGGCTCACACTGTAGGTGATCGCGTTGTAGCTATTGGAGACGGAGAGGAAGATGATGACGATGATGATGATGTGGAGGAAGAAGATGAAGAAGATGAGCGAGATGATGGCGAAGAAGAAAAAGATGGTAATGGAGAAATTGGTCGTGGAGAGAATAACTATGGGCTTAGATATGATCATTTTCGTCGTTATGGTCAAATTTTCTAAGGCAAACACTAATTAATTTTTCATTTTTATGAACGATGGGCGTTATTAGGGTTTATTTAAGTGAGGTAAGCTTGATATTATTAAACTCTTCATTAGTGAATTTAAAAGTACCTTTTTATTACGAGTTCCGAAAATAAATGTAGTGGCTCTGGATTATGCAAGTGCTTGTAACCTTATCATAACTCCAAACAATTTCTACCTTTTTAGTTATTATAACTCTTACCAAAAAAAAAAAAAAAAAAAACATTTGGTTATACTTGTAAATAGTTTAACGGGTTTGCATTTTCTCTTTTTTTTAACCGAGAGATATCTCAGATCAACATGTCCGACTGTAATCCTCTGAAACTACAGCTGTTGTGAATTTAGAGAGCACTAGAATTTCAGTATGTGTATTTGTTGAGGGCGTTGTCCTAAATTGGAATTCCTATTGCAGAAGTAGTTAACGTTCGATGACACCAAAAAAAAAAAAGTGTTCTCGGACGAGAAATGTTGTAGTGGATATATTATTACATAGCGATTTCTTTGAAAAAGTATTAAAGAGCGTCTCTCTGGTGATAAATAATGGTGGTAAAATATAATGATAATTAAATCGTCGAAAGTGGCAGTTCGATTTATCCAAACACAGAAACTGTCTGTTGTCGCTTTATGTAGTGATGTCTAACGTTACACACATTTGTCTATGTCACACTTGGAGAGAGAAATTTCACGACTCTGAGGTTACTTCAGTTTCTCTGTCTTTCTCATTTTTATTTTATTTTATCTCATCTTTTTATCTATCGAATCAAATTACAAGCGATTATATTTTTCAAACACTGTTATAACAAAAAATCTACGTGAGCTAGTTAAATTGTCAGACTACTTGTCATATATATCTCGAATATAAATATAAAAAAATTGAGAATTTGTTTTGGTTTCAAACTTTGAATAAATTGGTCCTCAAAGGTACGGAATATTAAATGTCGTTTTGGAAATTGTAAACTGATAGATACTGAAGGAGTATTGGACCTGATACTCCCAATTTAATGTCTTCATAAGTGTGTAAGTTTATGACTACTGTGTCGATACGTATACACAGGAGTATATAATTATTTTTAAAAACTACAGAAGGACAAAGTGACAAACAACGTAGAAAGAAAAAGACCAATTCCTTAAAATGTTGCAAAATATATTTCATTATAGCATACAAAAACTATTTCTTCTGAAAAAAATGGGTGTATATCAGATATGTTATGCTATGTTTATAACCAATCCAGGCCAGATCGTGAAAAATAAAATTAAAAATAAAGCAAAAAATAAAAATATACTAGCATTCAGTGAAAGAAATTAACAAAAGTATTTCACTTTAAGAGTTTGAGCTCGAAAATGGCCACGCGCCTGACGAGCCAAACTTTCTAAATACAGAAAGTTTCCATGGTGTTATGATATACTATTAAAATAATTACGGAGGGTGGAGTACACGCGCGATCCAGCTTAGTCACATTGGGCTCTATAAAATAAATACCCATTAGGAAAAAAAACCCAACACTTAAGCCCACTAAATGTATCACAACGAAGCAGATCCACCAAGATCGTTACAACAAAAACACACACAAGAGCAACAGATACACTCTTCAAGTATTGTGTTTTAGATATGTTTTGATGATTGAAAAAAAAAAGTTATTGATGATTTTCGGAAATCCACTAAGAATCTTGCTCAAAACTAAAGCCTTTAAGGTGTTACAACTATTTCTTCTTCAAGGGTAAAGTTGAAGAGAAAAATCATATAAAAACTGAGATTCAAGAATCAACATTACAGTGAATAATATCATCAGCATTGGGTAAGAATCTCAGAACCAGTTCTAGTAATCAGAATAGTATGCTCAAACTGTGCGGCTACGCCACCATCAGCTGTTAGAGTAGTCCAGTTGTCTGGCCACGTCACACATTCCGTGGTTCCAATCGTCAGAATCGGTTCTGCCAACGAAATCAATTGTTATAATCTTATATAACAGTATCCCTCATAATAAGCAAATGAAAAACCATATGGACACATGGCAAAGACAGAAATGGCTAACCGATTGTGAAGGTTTGTCCCTCAACCATATGCCCAGGCTCATCATTTCCTGCAAGTTTGATAGAAAAAATGAACGAGACACCAAAAGACGAATTCGTTGATGCTTCAAGGTTACATGTTACTACGTTACAGAGGACAAAGCTAAAGCGTTTTTACTGAAGCAAACGAGCAAGAAAGATATTACTTACTGTAATGGTAAATAAGGGGTTCGGAGTGAAAGACAGGTCCAACACCATGCCCAACAAATCTCTCCACCACGTTGTAGCCGTACTTCTCGGCATGCTCGCTGTTTTAAAAAGTTTCAGCAGCATTGTTTAATAACATTACTCTAACTAAATACCTCTCTGCACACACCTATATTTGCATCAAGAATGGTGTTACTTACCTGATTCTCTTGCCGATTTTCTTGAAGCTTGCTCCATCTTTACATACGGCTATACCTTTCTCCAAACATTCTTCCGTAACCTTAACAGAACAATAAACCAAAGCAACGATAAGCACATATTGTGAATTTGCAGAGACACACACACACACAGTGAAACAAAAAGAGAATGAAATTACCTTCACAAGTCGTTTAAAACCTTCGTCGACATCTCCACAGAAGAAAGTTTTCGATGTATCTCCATGGTAACCCTGTTGAAGTTTTCAAACCCCCCACAAAAGGTGTTCATATGACTCTTAACGTTTTACAATCAAACATAGTTGGAAGTAAAAATGTCTGCAAAGACTTACATCCAAGTAAACCGTGACATCGATGTTTATTATATCCCCATTCTACAAATAAGAGGTAATATAGTTAGTGATAATAACATTCAGAACCTCCTCTTGGGGTTATAAACCAGTGCAAAAAGCACAAATTCAAGTACCTGTAGCTGGCGAGAATCTGGTATTCCGTGACACATACACTCGTTAACCGATGTACACACGCTTTTAGGAAACCCACCATACCCAAGAGGCGAAGGATAAGCACCAGCTTCGATAATCATATCGTGCACCGCCTTATCGATTTCATTAGTCGTTACAGAAGGCTGCACAACAACAACAAACTACTCAGTACATATAAGCATAGAAACAAGAGATCCTCATGGAGAGCCTATAAAGTAACATACTTTCACCAAAGTTCCTGCAAAGTTTAGAACCCGAGCAGCGAGCTCGCAAGCAGCTTTCATTTTGGGGATGCCCTCAGGGCCAGGAATCTGGAATTCACTCGATATATCCGGTAATAGTCCAGACTCTACATAAGGAGGCCTTGCTATGTGATCGGGAACGAGAAGACGAGGTGATACTCTTCCACGTCTCAATGGTGGGTTTCTCTTAACTTTTGAAGTAGCTTCAAGTTCTCTCATCCTAGAAAAATGTGTTGATACCAAAACAGAGAGATGAGTGCCACCTTCGAATGAATCTTGAATTCCAAATAAAAAAACGTTAGCAAATCAATCAAGATTCGCATTTTTCCTCTAATAATACCTTCTGATTCTAATGGCTTCCTCCAAGCCAGAAACTTTCTTGGCGGAAACGTGGAATTTTCTCGGAGGACATGAGTTCTTCTTACCTGCAGATGAGAGGTAGAAGATAAGCTTCATATACCGAATCTCTTCGATTATCAACATTGAAATTGGAACAAGTTTCATCGTTTTAAAGGGAAAACTTAAAAAATTCTAATCAGATAGCCCAACAATTTCTTTTATCTCCAAATTCCTCGGAGCTTAACACGAAAGCTATGACGAGAAACCAACAGAGTGAAACCAATAAACAGTGACAAAGCAAGTGACAAACCGGAGAGCGATAAAGACGAAGAAGAAGTGACCGGAGTTCCAAAGCACCTCGACGACGCATAATATTCGCCGTTAAAGGAAGAACATAGTTGCAAAGACGACGAAGACGAGAAACTGGATAAAAAAACCATAGACGCCATTTTCGCAACTTCACTGCTAAAACCCCCGAAAAACAAAAATTGCAAACGGATCGATAAATTTTTAATTTTTGTTGGAAAATATATAAAAACTTTTGATTTTATCAATCGGTGTAACTTTCTATTTGGACTAGGCCCATCAAGCCCATGATCGATCCCATATGGGCTACTTAGGCCCTTGGGGGTTTATATAACCTCTGTTAATATTAATTAGTCACTTTTTCATCTTTTACAAGATTAATTTTCACTCTTTAATAGCCAAAATCTTATAATTAATCATATATAGTTTATGAAGAGATATCAGTCCCTTTCTACTGAAAGTTTAGATTAAAGCTAATGAGTAATGGCGATTGGCGAACATATTCTATATCATATGATCGGTGATTTCACGACTGATCTTCTTGCACCTTAAGATGGCCCAGCTATTCCAGGCTTTAGGCCGATGTGTCTTCGGGTTCTATTGTGGCTCATTAACGATCGAAGACGATGCTGAAACATATCACAAGTCAGGCTATGGTCAAATTAACTTCCCTATCATTCAAGTGGAAAAGTCGAAAAGACATCTTCTTATCTATTTGATTCAGTTGTTGTTTTGAGTGTTTTAACATTATATAAGCTTTTCTGGGTAATATGTGTTTTATTTATGCTTGGCATGTACTGTACGTTGTTTTGTAAAAAATAATAGTTTCGTATAAAGAGACCATATATATGCCCCAATGCATTGCATGAAGATGAGCTGGACCTGGATGAGAATGTTATGTATGAATTGATCCTCTGTACGCAGCACAAGGTTTCTCATTATCAGTCATGTCTAATGTTTGAATGAACCCTTGTGATTCCGTTAAAATGCTCATCCGATCTCTACTACCTACATTCTATTTTGATTATCATACACACTAACAAAAGATCTGCAACTCATACTCTAAAACATTTTGTAAGGAACATTATTCAAGATTTTGAAATGTTTAACCTTTTAGCATTCATTTTTGTTCAAAATTAGCTATTAGGTTCGTAGTTATGTAATCGCAACTTAGGGAAACAAACTAAAAGATTTTCAGAAACAAGAAGATATATAAGAAATGCCAAAAAAGGATAGATTGATAAGTAGAGATATATGAATAGATAGACGAATAAATAAATAAAAAACATTATTCAATACCCTCCTAACAAAAAAATATTAATCAACATCAACAATAATTTAGGGGTGGGCACTTCGGTTTTTGGTTTGGTTTCGGTTTGATTTCTTCGGTTTTACGGTTTATCGGTTTTACAAAAATTCAAATCATATAAAAGTCATATATATTTCGGTTCAGTATGGTTTGGTTTTTTACAGTTCGGTTTGATATGATTTGGTTTCGGTTTTTCTGGAATTATACTATTACGAAATTTTTTAATTCAAACTAATAGAAATAATAATAATAATAAATATGAGTGAAATAAAACAATAAATTCAAAAAATAAAATCTAAATCATTAAAAATTCATCAATAAGGACAGATTTCAAAACAGAGAAACAAACTAATTTTCAAATCTTTCATAATCAATAATTATAAAACAATAAACAAATCTAAATTAAAATTTAATACTTATAATCTTGAAACTAGAACTAGAAGACTTGAATGTGAAGAAAAAGGAGTCATATTTTTTTATTGAGAAATTAAAGCTTACTTTATTATTTATATGTAGATATTTTTTATAAATATTATATTTTAAATTTATGAGTTAAATTAGTAAATTATAAAGATAACTAAGTTCAATAATAAAATATGCACCTAAACTAAATTAAGAAATTAGGAAAATAAAAATTATTTAAAATTTAGTTTAAAAACTGAAAAAACCTTTTGGTTTGACGGTTTTAACCAAACCAAACCTAAACCAAAATTATAAAAAAAATGATAACCAAATAGATTTTTAGGTTTAACTATAACCAAACCATATCATTTTTTCGGTTCGGTATAATTTGGTTTTTTCGGTTATAATCAACGGGAAGACTTTATTGACGGTGATATGTTGCAGTTATAAAAAAATATTAAAAATCGTTTGTTGGAAACTTTTTTTTTTTTTGAACAAAAGTTTATTTGTTGGAAACTTATGTTCTAACAACGCTTCAAATCTTGGCATATATATCAATAAGACAATATTTTCTTAATTACTACTTAACACTTGTTAGAACCGTGGGATATGTTATTATTGAGAGTATCCTTCGTACGATATCACCAAATACCATAAGCAGTAGCTAATCCATACATGTAATGATAACTTCTATACATACACATGAAATGAAAAGAAACAAGGTTAAATTTGGTAAAAACGTTCTCATGCTAGCTATCAAAACTCTTGAGACATCTAAATAACCTTTTTTATCCTATAAATAAAATATACAGTTCATCAATACAACAAAAAACAACTCATGAACCTTTGGTAATAAGAAGAAACTGATGCAACTGAAATAGGAATCAGAAGTGAAATAATAAGAAAGAAAAATTATTAAAGGGAAAAAGAAAGAAGAAGAGTTGTTACGAGGCGTGAAAGATGCGTTGCTTCTTACTACACACCAACGATAACATCTCAGTATCGTTCACTCTCTTGTTCCCCACGGCGTCGTTTCTCGAATTCTCCGGTGAAATGTTGACTCCGAACAATCTCAAAACCCGACCCGTTTCTGAATCCGATCCGGATCTAGATTTCCACCCAATGTATAACTGTTGATCCTGACCGTCGGATCTGCTGAAACTAACCACGTCACCAGCACGTAGATTCTTTTCCTTAACGAACCGGCTCCAACCTTTGGTCAACACATAGCTTTGACTACTGTTCCAATACGAGTAACGGAACCTCCACACTTTCCCCGACACGTCCTCGAAGTTCAACAGCACTCCCTTGACGGAAACGTTACTCGACGGTAACGGGAAATGTTTCTCCGCGTGGTGTTTCGGTATCACGAGCCGGTTCAGCTTCCCAACGTCGCTTGGCGTAACCGCTTTCTCAAACAGAGGCTCCGCCGATCTGAACTCCGTCGTCGAAACACCGTCGCTATTCAACGCCGTCATCGTCCTAACCGTATTTCCGTTACCGCTACGACGCCGTTTGCTCTGCTCGAGCTCCTCGTTGTACGTGTGCTTCCTCAGCATATCGACGATCTCAGATTTCGAATGCGAATTCAAAAAATCGATCTCTCCGTCGTCGAGCCTCGCGTCTTTGAAATTCGTGACGGCGTCTCGGCCGCGGAATCTGTGAACGGCCACGTCGTACGCACGCGCCGCCTCGTCTTCCTCGTTGAAAGTCCCGAGCCACACGCGCTGGTGCTTCTCGTAAATCTGAGCTCCCCACCGCCCGTTAGGCTGAGGAACGACGCCTTTGTACTTGGACGACGGTAACTTCCTCGATTCCGCCTCCACGCCGTTCTCCGAATCCAGCACCACGCTAGATCCGCTTCCCATCCTGTACAAATTTGCCGACGGCTTTCCCGACGTTATCGCCGGAGTTATCGCCGGAGCTTCACAAACCGAACCTGTACTCGTCGTACTCTCGTCTACGCTACTCACTTCCATCGATTTGAATTTATTTTTTTTATCTTTAAGAATTTTCTTTGTTTTGAATTATGAAGCAACGGAGAAATCAGAAATGTATTTCCAGAGAGAGTCTGTTGGTGTTGTGTGTGTATATGTATGCGTGTGTATATATATATAGAGAGAAAGAAGGAGTGAGTGAAGGGGGGGAAATAAGAAACAGCAAGTGTTACTTATGATATTATTATTTTATTCACTTTTTATTTGGGTAACACATAAAAAAAATAAAAATTATATTTGTAGAATGCGTGTTTCAGGGGAGTAATTATAGTATATGGGCAGGTGTATGGGAAGTAATATGGGTGTGTGTGTATGGCTGTGTGTATGATGTGTTTATGGGTCAACTCAAAAACCCAAAGGGAAGCTTCCTGGAAACATATTGAAAATAGCTAATTCTGAAAATAAATCTGAAATCCGCATTTAATTTGCTTACTATATTGGGTCAATTCGTAGCTCATGCATTGTTAGATATAAAAAACACATGACCAAAAATCCTAATACGTTATCTTTTTTATTTGTTGTATAACAAAAAAATATTATGAGTATATGAACAAATATAGAAATGAATATGTTGTGGGCTGTGTGCATGGGGAAGTGGGTCCCACGTGTGGACCAGGATTGGATAAAGGGTCCACGTGAGACATTGACATCATTTTACTCGAAATTCATCCCCCCTGAGTTTTGATGCTTATATTAAAAAAAAATAACGATAATAACTAGAAGAAGAAATAAGAAATTTTTAGAATTGATAAACATGTTGAGATTCTGTTGATGCTCCAAATCTGATTTTTTATTCTTCAATCTTCAGTAATCGTTTTTTAGAAAATACAAATAGCTAATTAGTAAGTATAAATAACGGATAAATATATCTTCTTACATTTTTAGATGTTTTTATTCTTGTATGGCTTTTTTTCTTCAGTCTTATCCTAGGTTTCTTTTTATAGAAAAAAATGTGTATTGCTATCGTGATTATCGTCTGTATATGCGCTCAATAAATTCCAAAATCAGAAAAACTATCGAGTTTTGTTCTCTGTTCTTGTTTTCATAATTATCCCATTTCATAATATTGTGTTTTTATAAAATAAGTGTATGGAAGACGATTTTAGTTGCAAATTTATATATCTGTATTAATCAACCCAACGACCGACAACATCACAAATAAATATATACTGGTAAAAATAAATCCAATTAAATTTGTTGCTTTCGATGTGTTTTTTACTCTTATTATGGAAAATAGATACTTGTGTGGTTTATCGGTGTAAATACGTATTTGGAAATAAATAACAAGTGATGTGGATAGCTTACGATCTTATCTGATATATTTGTTGCTTTACCAAAGTATTATTCTACCATTAGTTAGGTTTCGTTTTTATGCAAAGAACCAATTAGAGCACTGCGAAATATCGTGAGATCCAAATTTTTATTGGTTCTCCCTTCTCCAATAGAAAAATTTGTTGACATATTCTTTTTACCTATTTATTGATTTGCCTGTTTCTGTTTGATTTTTTTTTATGTTATCATAATACTATATTCAATTTGATCCACTAGGATGGGAAGTGGGCCAATGACAAATCACTAAGAGGTATGGTCGTACGTGTTTTGTGTGGATGAATAATAATATGGGCGTTTCTTGACAGCAGGACAATTACTTTTGTTTTTTTTTTCTTTCCCTTTTTAAGTTTTTGTGTTTTTTTAGTTCTTGAACATTTTTTTTTTTTTTTTGACGTTGTTCTTGAACATTTAAAGAGATATTTCTCAAAATTAAGTTGATGGTGCAACACCAACATAATAGGACCGTCCAACCGCAGTTTCGTATTCCGATGGCTTGTTGTTGGTATCAAATTTTGCTTACCAAACTTTTTGGATACCATCAAAACACTACTGGTTAATATTTGTTTATATTTTTATTTGAAAAAAGAAAATTAATTAGTATATAAAGCCGGCAATTAATTCTGTCTAGGCTATCATTTTTTTGCCAACTGATTTTTTAACCGATATAGTAAAAATCAGAGCGTCGAGATACTCTTGGCCGTATAGACCAATACAAGACTTTGGAAAATCACAATCAACCTATTTTCCAAATACGACCCAATATCTATGTCTACTATAAACAATAATGTTCCTAAATGGGTATGCGACCAAAATAATCAAAGGAAAAATATATGAGATGGTTGAATTTTCTATCAACAATTTTGAGTATGCTGTCACCGTGTCACGTGGCACTTGTTGCTCACTTACCTTTCTTTTCTCATAGAATTTGTCTCCGTTAGCGAGATTGGTCCATCTATATTTCTTGTTATGAACTTATGATTCTAAGTATTTGAAATCCAAATTGATTTTAAGAGTGATTAGATGATTTATTAAAAAATTACAACTCCGTGCTAGTTATCGAGGAGGTAGATTTTCACTAGAACGATTTCATTGTTAGCATATATTTTTCTAGTTTATTGTTTCATGGCAAAGATAGTTTTTCTAAATGTTCTGTAATTTTATATGATTGCATAGGTTTAGATATTAGGAAGATACTATAACTTGTTTCGTTATATGAAAAAAGAGTGAGAATGTAGAAAACTTTGGACATCTTAATAATTAGCGAAACAAACAGATAACAGTGCTAAAAGAGTAAAAGGTAAAGTATATATATGATTTATGATGCTAAAATAAACAAAAAAAAATGAAACACCAAACATAGGTATAAATAGATATTATTTGTACGGACGAGCTGTTATTGGTTCAAGGTGGACCCCATATTTCCGCAACTTGGTCCTTTTTCATTAGCTTGTCAATTTGTTAACCCTATATTCTTTTGTCGTTAAATAATTTTCCATCAGTCATATTTTCTCAAGTTTTAAACATACGATAATTTGATTGAAATGAAAAATAATATGCTCTTGGAAAATATCGGATTCGTCAATTTAAAGCTTGAGCCGTCTTACTTGTATAATTATAATTTTTTTAAAAAGACTTGTATAATTATAATTGCTTCATCGAACATGGATATTCTGAACTTCCTAACTTTTAACCCTAGCTTTCACATCGAATACGTATATGTTGAAGTAACTTTTGATGAACTCGAATTTACTAGTAGTAGTTATGGAAACTTTCTATAGTAAAATCCAAGTTACTATTTCACGTTACTTAAATTTTACTCTTGTTTGTTTTGGGCAAAAATTAACTTTTATGAATTACATGTAATATTTACGTTGCAAACTATTAGGCCAGTTTTTTTATGTATAAATCTATTAGGCCAATTGAAATTTGCATTTGATATACTCTTAAAACACTAAAAATAAAATGATAACGCTATATCCTAACTGAGAGTAATTTCTTTTTTCATTTTTCTTTAGCTGGATGAGTAATAATTCAGTTTACTATTATAATTTGTAAAGATATAAATAAATTCCATCTTGTTCATATATTCAGATTCCTATCTGTCTCCAACTCAGCAATTCCATTTCTTGTGCTGTCCTAACTTTTTTTTCCCTTCTTTTTTTGGCTTTGGTATGATGGATTGGGTATTCAATATTCCTGCTACTCCAGAAACAAGCGTCCTGGTTTAGTTAGTAACTTAGTAATAGTAAAAGATGGAGAGCCTCGAGAAAAACATGCTTTTTAATACTAATAATTTACTGTTTTTTGATAATGAGTATTGTCTTTATACCCACTAAAAGTCATGGAGATATATATATATATATATCATTGTTTAAGTTGAAAATTTCAGATTTGCATAGCACTAACTAATTGTGTAAATATATACTAGCTAGACAGCACGTTGCATATATCGTTTTTCAAAACGAAATTGATTATTCACCAGAAGAGCTAACAAAAATATTATTGTGATGGAAGATGGATCCAATTAATATAAATTGTGGTAATAATATCTTGTGGCTCACGACATATATTACAATTCTGCGTGTTGGAAACAAATCTATAAATATGTAGATCCTTTTAATTAAAAATACACAATCTTATAATAAACTATCGTTTAGAAGAAAATGAAAATACAGTACTGGGTGACAAATTGACAATGTAATAGATAACGTGAAAGTTCGATGATGAACATTCAATCTTTTATTATTCCACCAACCAAACTTTCGATGATGTCAAGCGGTTATCGCCTTATCAGTTTAACAATTATGGTTCTTTATATATCCTCATTAAGATTTCCACATCATAATCTTCCCGGAGTAGTCAACTAAGTGTGTAACTTTTCGTTGGTGATGTGTTTAGATACATCATACATTCTTTTTAGCTAAAGAAAGTAAATCGTTGAATCATCAAAACGTTCTTTTTTCATTTCGTGGAGTAAAAAAATTCGAAAAGTGAGTGTTTATCTACTTATAAATACTTTAAGATTAATTTATTGTAATCGCGATTATCGTTAGGGGATATATGATAATATTTAAAAATGATAATATATGTTTGATGCCACATAGAACGCTTTCGGTTAGAGATTGACTAATATAATAATACTAACAATTACTTTAACTAGAAATGACTTAATGGCTTAAGGCTGCGCCATCTCAATATCTACCAACGACATGCCACGTAATATATCACATAATTAATTCATTGTTGGTCCAATAAGAATTATTTGGCCGACACCGTTGGAAATTGGAACCGATGAATAAAACTGAGACCTCATAGAAATATTGACACACATTGCTAAATATTGTTATACAGAAGACATTGTAACACTATCATAAATCTGAAAATCCAAACGTTTTGAATATGCACGTGACCATTTCGATATATAAATGCAAGAAGCCAAGAACTTGTGATAAACTTACAAGAAATTGTGATTACTCGCAAATGCGATTAGCTATATAGTAGTTAGGGCGATATTGTGTGAAGGATGCAATGTTTTAAGTGCGTGAATAATGTTTGTGATTCATTCCGATTTACCAACCTAAGATAGTAAGGTGGCCACATTTTTGTTGCTTTAAACAAATTAGTTACGACAGTTGCTATTACAGTTTTTCAGCCTGTGTTTTCTGTTCCTCAGTTCAATATATATGGATATGACTTCAAAATTTAATATATATATTTAAAGTGGGAGTTAATGGCATTAATTTCTATAGATAAAATTATTAAAATAATTGTATATCGCTGAAAGACAATTGCAGACAGATAAGGATTCGTGACAAAACCGAATCTCACGTTCTTATAAGGGTCGATCTCGCCACATGAACGAGTTTAATTAATCAAGTAAAATATACACATATATGCCCATGGATAATGTCTTTTATATATAATGTGTGTTATATGTTCTTTGTCCTTTTCTTTCGTGACGTTGGAGATAGCTCGATAAATTCTCGGGGTTAGAAAATGCATAAAAGTTTATTTTATTTAATTCAAATCAATTAGCGATGATGATGACTACCATATACGCAATAAGCCATAATACTTTCAAAGGTAAAATGAGCTCTCTTTTTTTTTACTGTGCAACAGGTAAAATGAGCTTATGTAATGAAAATGTGTCATTTCCATTACATAGTAAATATATACATTGATTATTACAAAAAAAAGAAAAGAAATAGAAGTAGCGATTGTAATTTGTTAGTTTTTGTCTTATGATCGAGACTAATAGATGTAATGTTTTTTGTTGGTTAGTTAATATTAGAAAACCAAAAGAGAAAAAAAAAAGATTATAAAGTAGTACATTTAATCGTAGTCTACCAGATTTTTCGATGGTTTTAATATTTAAGAACTGGATCACTGTTTGCTTAGAGCGTTCTTGAACATTGATCACAATTTTTTTTATATCTGTTGGTCTCGTCAATAAGAAATAGCTAGATATATACGTTTGACTAAACAATTCACAGACTATTAAGACCATTTGTATTGCAGATTTCTTAGATGAGTTTCTTAACAATTATAAACAAATAAATATTATTATTTTATAATGAGAGTCTCTCAAAAAAGTGAGAGACTCATTTTATAATTTCTCAAATGAGATATTTTAGATTAAGTCTCTCAAATGAGAGATTTTAGACTAAATCTCTCATTTTTTTTTAGAGATTTTCGTTATAAATATTAATATTTTTTATCTGTTAATATTAAAATATTGTTGAGAAACTCAAGTGAGAAACCTGTAATACAGATGCTCTTAGGTATTTACAATATAAACTAATACTATTAAAATATAACACATGAAATACTTTAACTTTAATAGAGTGTAACACAGTACCAAAGTTCCCAAATAATAAATTTTTAATTTTTTAATTTTAAAGATAGGTTCAAAGCTTAAATTACACACAAAAGACCAAAATAAATGGTATAAATATAAAAACAAATACATTAAAAATATCATATATTTGAATTAAACAAAATTATTCATTTTAAAAAAATCAAAAAATCAAATCATTAATGAGAATTAAACAAAAGTAATCACTCAATCCATCACAAACAACATATGTAAATTTGTAGTGTATTTTTGCATTTCAAACTTAACAAATTTAATCATATATAGTTAATTTTGTTGAAAAACTACACCAGAACAAAAACTGTATTTTCGGTGATTAATGATCTTGTTGATATCTAGTACCCATACACTGCCTAAACTATTGCATAAATTGCTTTTTAGAATAGTAGTTTCAATTAAGATTGTAATTAAACTTAACCATAACAAAAGATTACAAAGATATGCCTCAAGAGATTGTTTTTTTCTTACAACAGTAGTATAAAAAGCTTGTTAGAAAAGAAAAAAACAGTAGTATAAAAAGCAAAACTCTGAAATTGACCATGACGTTCAATATAGAACAAAGACAAATAAACCCATAAATTTATTTTTGGAGTTTAGCTGCACCACAAATATTTCTCTTGGTTTCAACATCTCGGGTACAAGTGGCGTCCCGAAACGCATTATTATTATTCGATATTTTTTAGAATATGAAAATTATTAGATATTTTGGATAGTTGAAAAAGATGACTCTCGTGATAAGAGTGGCAGATGGACTGTATGCATTTTATCAGTAATCAAATAAAATATAAAATTTCAAATATTTTTCTGTTATTCTATAGAAAAAGATAAGAAATTTATCTTTTTGTTCACAAATCAAATAAAGAAGGAAATATCAAATTTTATTTCTTTATTAAGAGAATAAAAAGGTATTTTTGGAGCAATTAGAACTTTCTGCCACGTAGATGGCACGCATATTTTGCGTTTTGATTCGTCAAGTTGTCTGTTTATGTTCACACGAGAACCACGCCAATTTTAGAGCCAAACATGATCGACTTAAATAATGGAATCTCCTACGACTAAATCACCAAATTATTTGATCGTGATTAGCAAATACTAGCAATCAACAGCGTTTATGAATTCCACATGTAATTTTATTGTTTTCATTAGTTGATGATTTAATTTTCCAAATTCCACAGTAATAAAATAACAAATGCAGGCCCACACCACGCACTAGAAGTGACAGGTAAAACTCGTAAACATGCAATTACTTTTTTCAAGTTGTAAATATAATTTTCAGAGGTTTGGAAAATGAAATTGAATATATCTATTGTTTTTTTGTTCATCTATAGTTAAATTATTCTACTGTAGATATATAAGTTTTTATGTGTGATATGTTAAAATACAATGATGTAAATTATTTGATTAAAACTTATAATAAATGAATAATATTCAAAAATATAATTTCATACGAATTTTACATAAAATTATTATACTATTTTCTCATATTAGTTATTTTGTGTTTTACAATAATTATTATATTTTGCGCTTGATTTTAAGAGTGTATTTTGTATTTTCTGTATATAAACATATTTTATTAGTCAAAAAGACTCAAAATCATGGTTGATAAAATTAAGTATTTCATAAATCAAAATCAGATAACTAGTTTTGACCCCCCCAAAAACATATAACTAGTTGAAATGGTAATAGATTTTAGATCCATGAATATTTGGTAAATAGGCAATTTGATAGTTAAATTTATCCTAAAATATAGTCAGGGTTTGATCTAAATTAATTCTAGTTATAAAAAAATATTATTTGAAATTTTATAATCATAAAATATTAAGAAAAATTTGTAAATTGTCTAACTGTATGTATATATAAATTAGTTTGTACAAAATATATTAAATTACTTGAAATTTTATAATCATAAAAATATTAAGAATAATTTGTAAACTGTCTAATTGTATGTATGTGTAAATTAGTTTGTACAAAATATATTTTTTGCGAATCAAACATATAACGATCTCACAAATAAAATCATATAGATAAAAACAAGCAATAACGTATTCCCTCCGTTTTTTAATATAAGATGTTTTAAAACTCTTTTTTGTTTAAAAATATATAATGTTTCATAAATTAATGCAAAAATTACTAATAAATGACTTCTTTCTTTAAATTAATTGGTAATCAAATAAACAAATAATAATAAATAGAGTTATCATAGATATTTTATAAATTTTTTTAATCCATGTACTCAACTCTAAAACATCTTACGGAGGGAGTAGTAGATTTAATAGTAACATGAAAAATTAGCCAATAAAGTTAAGTTCACGAGCTAGTTTCATTTTTCTCATTAACTCGAACTCGAAGTAGCTTTTGTTGACTATTAAAGGTTTTAAATCAAAACGAAATATGGGGGCCCCATCTTTTTCCGGTGTGCTAACTCGTCCCATTGATTGAGAATATCAGATGATAGAACGATAAAGCGTTATTATTCTCTTTAGAAAAAAACCGGGTATGTCATCTGGATTCGTCAGATTAAACCGGCTACTCTATAATTTGTTAATTTTGTTTTTATTTTATTTTCAATATAAAAATACGATAAATTAAGAAAACACACAAAAATCAACCTTATTTGAGAAACTATTATTATGTTAAATATGAAAAGTATCTGAGATGCGAAATGAGCATGTTGTATTGTGTAATTTATAAAACTGGCTTAATAAAACTTATGGTTGATACCAACATGAAAACCCATGAAATGATGCGACCAAGTCAATAAAAGAAAAGGATAAAATAAAATATATTGACTTTGACAAGAATAAAACTGTAAGTCGTCAATGGTGTAGCTAGCGACTCGCAATATTTGCTTAGTTATTAAAAGAGTAGCTCTTAATATTATAAATCATATTTATAATATTGTATGTGATTTCGTTAATATCGATATTTTATTTTCGATACTGTACTCTCTCTTTTTTGGTCGAACGTATACTGCAAAATTCCTCCATTTTATTTTACCGTGAAATGAAGTTGGGGTTTCTTTCTCCTTTTCTTTTCTTTTGGCAACAGAAAAGCCAATTATTGCATGGATCATATTAACAAAAGTCAAACATTATATGGTCAGTATTACTTGTTGACGCATACCATTATAACAACACAAATGTTGATTTATATGTGTTCACTACATATAAATATATAATATTATGTATATGTATCATTCTAAGACACTTAGACACACACACATATATATATATATATATATTACCTATCTACGGATATATCACCGGACCGACTATCTACACGTTCCGCCGATGACTTTGACGAAGTCCAACATTACAAATCGCTGTTAAAATGACAATTAAGCTTTAATTATATATAACACATCTGGGGTCTGGGTTTTCAAGTATATAGTTTATAAGTGAAAATATATTAAACTAATTTATAAAACATAAGCAAAATAATTCACTTTACGAAGTGGAAGTGGCCGTGAGCAAAGTAAATAAATAACCATTTTCAATGTTTTTTCTCCCCGAGCTAAATTAACCTTATATTTCCCGAATAGTCAAACATAGAAGAGGTCGGAGACGTCAAAAGCAAAGTCGCTGTTTTTTGTATTTATATGCCCATGAAAAATAACGTCAAATAAAGAATAAGTATTTAAGATAAAGAAAATAACCAAGAGTTGACTATCCCAAATTGCGAAGACTCAATAACTCGATAAAGATTATATATAATAAAAGCTTGCAATATGTTCAACGACGTTTCAGAGATCAGGAATAATATTCTGTATATAAAATTCAATTTACGCTTCTCTGAAAATCAAGTTATACGTTGATACTGATACACATTACATATAAAAAGTACGTATAATCAAGCTCACTCATTAGACTTTGATGGATCAAAATAATTGATTACTCAAGAACATCAGAGATTTGCAGCTCTGCTTATAATTGTACGTTTACTATTTTAAATATTTGGTACATAATATAAGTCTTGATTACAACACAGAGTTTGGACATAGATAATCGACATAGATAATCTAAAGACTATGTTTTATATATGATTTCACTTTGTTTATAACCACAACTTAGAAACAAAACAAGAGATGGGTCATTGGTCTTAAAAGAAAGTACCCACTTGCTCTCTTCTTTATAATTCTCACATAACACCAATCTCCATAAAAGTCTTCTCCTTCTAATCCATCAAAGTCTATCTGCCAGCTTCGCAAATAATTTTTTTTGACTTTTTTTGCCGCTTCCATGAATTATCGATGATAATTCAGTCGTATACAAATGTATATATATAAAGCTTATATGCATGTGTAGCCTTAGAAAGGTATACATATAAATACGTATATATGGAAAAATATCATAGGGTGATGAGTTGCTTTTAACGTCTGTAAAGGGAAGTTATGGATAATTTATTCTCAAGAATAAAGAACAAAAGTTTATGTCTAACGTTCTATATTATTATGTATTATGTTAGTATGTTACCAATTTCATATTTAAATTTAGTAATCTACAAGTTTTCTTTTAAAAGACAAAAATGCTAAGAACGAATTATCGAGCAAATCCATTTTCTAATAAAAACCGTTAACGAAAATTTCGTAAGGTGTTGATTCGTTATTTAAAAAACCCCATGCACATAAAAAATTAACATATTGTTTTTTTTTTTATAAAAAGGGCAAAATTTTCATATTGTTAAAGATTGCTAGGTTCGTTAGGACAGTAGCATATAATACGGATGCTCGAATCAATGTGTTGTAAGAGTTATCAGTTATATGATAATTAAATTGATTTTAATTAAACATCAATAGAATGAACATGTACGAAAGATTTTGTTCATATAAAAACTAAAAGGGAACCCCCTAATACACGCAAGAAAGAGTTGTACCTACTTGTACGTCCCCGGGAACTTCACGGTCGACCTAAAATAAATTCTCATTCTCTTACGTACCTCTTAAATTCCCAAGTCTCTATGCACATGTCGATTTTGACTTTTCAAATTTCGTCAAACTTTTATTTTTCTTTTTCCCCGATAGCAGAGAGTCATCAAAATGTTTGTTCCCTCCAGTAACGTAAAAATATCTCATACAAAAGAGCTTCATTCTTATATTTCTCTTTCGCGTAATAAATGTTTGTTCCCTCCAGTAACGTAAATTGTTATGACTACGTTTTGTTATTCTATGGGTTTCTTTCGTCTTAGAAATTTGTAGATAACTAATGGGCCTATATATAATTGGACTCAACAGACACAACAATGTTAGGCCTGGATTTACGTTCTAGGCCAGATAACATAGATGATTAAGGATAAACATTCGTTACAACACGAATTATATTGCAAATACAAAACCTTTTCAGTTGTTATGCGGTATGTGAAGTGTGAACCAAATGATAAAACTAGACAAACATTCAATTTCGTTTCCCTTTCGTAATGGTTGGAACAAATATCGCTGAACACTACTTTTGTGTTCTAACTTCTAAGTTCAAATATTGTTTATTACAATTTAAACATTAAATAACTTACTGAACAAAAATATAGCTTATTCCATTTCCAGCCAATGAAATATACACATTAATCACATTAGAAGATATTTGTTTCGTCATATTTTTATAATTGTCGTTTTCCTCTCTTCTTTATTCTATCTCTCTATGAATTGAATTCCTCTAAATACTGACTGTATGGACCCTTTTGTGTAAGTTCGAGTTGGTAAGCAGACTAAGCCAAAGGGATATTATTAAAATTTGAATATGGTGTAAACGCTAATGAGACAGAAAATTGATAGGGCATCATCATCCACTTTTGTCTGTCCCTAGTTTTATATGAATAATAAATGAAAAGAGATTTGTGTTTTTGTGTCGGTGGGATCTGACTTTGCCACAGCATTTGATTGCGGGAATTTGAAAATTTTATATATAATAATGGGCAGTATGGATCAATGGGTAAGAAAGTTTTCATATAACTTGGAGGATCGATGGACCATTCTACCGAATTTATCAAACTTTAGCCGATCTGAATTAAAGTTTGACGTCTCGTGATTTAAAAAGACATGTGAGTTTCTAAATCGCAGAAGTTAATACTGTAGTAACTATAGACTCCATCACCAAACAGACGACACTTCCATCAGATAATAGTCTATGTTCGAGTATCGATTAGAAGCTGGTAAGAAAACTCAAGAATATGTATTATACTGTAGATATATATATATATATAGGGATGACAATCTATTTCCTCCTCGTAACTTTCATATAGCACCGTGTCTACACGGACTTTGAGCCTTATTCTAATTGCACCTGATTTTAAAGTTAAAGATCCAATTCCACACGATATTAAAGTTGAAAACTAATTTTCCCATACGTCTTCAATTGTTTTGAAATTGTCGGTTTACTATTTACCAATCACTTGTAAACCATGGTTGAGATAAGTTAACCTAAAACTAAACCAATAACACCCGATTAGAAAATGCCATTAACCCGATTTGAAACATAAAACCCAGAAACCAGAAAAATCGATTCCCCAATTCACGAACCCTAGAATCGATTGTAAAATTTCCTTTAATCTGCAAAATAGAAAAGCTTTACTGAAGTTATGTGGTCAATTCATCTTGTCGGGTATGCAATCAATGGCTATGGAGGAGTTTCATGACGTTCCTATATTTAACGGCGATTCCAACTCTGATGATGAAGAGGCGATGGAGCGAAATGCTTTCCACATTGAGGAAGATGTCGCTGCATTCATTGATGAACAACCTATCTGTCATAACGTGTATCCGGAGAGTGAGAGCAACAATGATAGTGATAACAACGATGATGCTGATAATGGTTCAAAATCGAAGAAACAAAGAACACGACAGCGTGATCGAGTCAGAAGAGGCAACGAGGAGCTATACATGGGGCAAATATTCTTTAATGGAGTGGCATTCAAGGAATCTGTGCTTGATTACGTTTTGCAGACAGGGCACAATCTCAAACAAACAAGGTACGACAAAACCAAGATTCTATATGCTTGTGTAGGCTGAAATGTAGATGGACATTGTGAGTGGCGTATCTATTGTTCGAGTAGTGGAGTACCCGAGAGATGGCAGGTTAAGGCGTTCAATAATAAACATAGCTGTGTTCGTAATGGCCATTGCGAGATGATTAAGGTCCCGGTTATAGCTAGATTGTTTGTAGACAAGATAAGAGAAGAGCCATTATATTACATGCCTATGAAGATAGAAGAAATATTCATGGAAAGATGGAAGATCACTGTCTCAAGACCTTAATGCCAAGCTGCTAGAAATAAAGCATTGAGGTGGATTAACAAGGAATATGAAGAGCAGTTTGCTCGTCTCCGAGATTATGGTGCTGAGATAATGGAGTCGAATCCAAATTCTACTGTAGAAGTTGAGACTGAGAGAAACGAGCAAGATCAAGAGGTTTTCAGCCGTTTTTATGTATGCTTTGATATTCTTAGGAGATCATGGAAATCTACTTGTAGGCCACTAGTAGGATTTGATGGCTGCTTTTTAAGAGGAAAAATGAAAGGGCAGTTGTTGGTTGCTCTAGGCCGAGATGCTGATAATGCCATATATCCTGTAGCATGGGCTGTTGTGAAAGTGGAAAACATACCTAATTGGGTGTGGTTTATGAAGAAGATTAAGATTGATTTAGGCTTAGAAGATGGTGAAGAATATATCTTAATATCGGATCGTCAAAAGGTTAGTGTTTTTTTATTTGTGTCTTGTGATATTTGTATTTGCTTACATCTTCTAAGTTATATTTATCACTGTATATCTCAGGGACTGATAAGTGACGTTCAGATGGAATTGCCAAAGATGGAGCATCAAATGTGTGTTAGACACATATATGCGAATGTGAAGAGGAGACATGCGAAGAAAGATATGCTGAAGCCATTAATTTGGAATCTAGCGTGGAGCTACAATGAAGCAGATTATAAGGAAAACCTTGATAGGTTGTTGAAGTATGACTTACAAGTTTATGCGGATGTTATGAAAACAAACCCGAAGACATGGTGTAGAGCTTTCTTCAAGTTACGAAACTACTGTGAGGATGTTGAGAACAACTCCACAGAATCCTTCAACAGGACCATAGTTGGTGCCAGAGAGAAGCCATTAGTCCCAATGCTAGAGACCATTGCTCGACTTGCAATGGTGCGTATTGCTAAAAGAGACGTCAAAGCTCGAGCGCACAAAGGTATTTATACACCCTATGTGACTGAATTTCTCGCCGAAGAGCATACAAAGGCTTCTGAGTGCACGGTTTATAGAAGCACAAATGGTAAGTGGTTAGTCTATCTTGAAGGATGTTCTTACCGTGTTGTCTTAGAGAAGAGGACTTGTACTTGTATGAAATGGCAACTCACGGGAATCCCTTGTGCGCATGCATATGGCGAGATAATGCATAAGAAGCTGGAGGCTGAGGACTTTGTGTGTGAATGGTTTCATACAACCATGTGGAGGAGGACATATCAAGAGGGAATAACTCCAATTAGAGGAGCAAGGTTTTGGCCATGTGTATTAGATGCTTTTGTGCATCAAGCTCCTGAACCAGATCTTCCTGGTCGCAAAAAGAAGAACAAAAGGAAGAAAGGGAAAAATGAGTCTCCCGTGAAGAAAAAATCGAAGGCTTTAAAACGTGTAATGCATTGTGGGATTTGTGGTGCAGCTAATCATAACTGTCGCTTTCATAAGAAAAAGGTAATTTGGTTTGATTTGGTCTCATTTGAATCTCTGATTTTATGTCAATGTTGTTCTGATTTTTGCTTCTTTCTTAAAGCCTAAAGAAGGTGAAGCTTCGCAAGTCTCTCTCACTCAAGGCGAACCTTCACAAGGCATTCTCACACAGGAATTAGTCTCACTTTCACAAATGTTAGATTTTTCTTGACTTGATATCTTGGTTTTATGTTTTTTTGTTGTCTTAAGATGGTTAATATGATGTCTTGGTTTGATGTTTTTTGTTGTCTTAAGATGGTTGATATGATGTCTTATGCTGTGTCTTATGACAGGGATTAGGAATAACATTGCAGGAGGTGACTTAGAATAGAAGAGGAAGACTGCATGAGCTGGTTTTTGTGTTGTGTCTTTCTCTCATTTTCTTTTGGTTTTCGGTACTTGTATTGTGAACATGAATTTAGTTTGTTATCTATGTATGAACATGAATCGGTTTGTTGAATCAGTTTGTTTGAACCTTTGGGTTAAATGAGCATGAGTTTTTCAGTTTTTTGTTTACTTCTTACATTTCTTTACCTTGCCTTGCACAAAGAATAGGACACAAGAACAATATCATTCAATATAATAAAGCGACAACAAGTTTAAACAATAGAAAACATAAGAAAGAAGAATTTGATTGATCCAACAAACAACAAGACACTAGAAGTTCTACAAGACACTACATGTTCTACAAAAGACTCAACCTGCTATTTTCAAGAAAGCAAACAAAATCATGCAACTAATCACTACAAGAACACTTATTTTCTTTAAACTTTCTTTTGATTGCACCAACATTTCCTCCACTCTCTCAAAAATCTCTTTCTCCATTTCTCTCATGCTCTCTTTCGATTCCACCAACACCTTCTTCTCAACCTCTACACCTTCTGCCATGATCTTCTGCACCAGTTCTTCAAGTCTCATTGTTTTGTCCTGCAATGCCTCAATTTCTTCTAACAAAGCCTCATCGATCCACTTAAAGGCGTGGTTATCATTCATCAGCTACAAAATAACAGGGAGAATGTTGAATTTTCATTCACTAGCTTCAATAGATTAACTTTTGAATTTACCTTCTTTGATACAGCATAAGCACAACGGTAATAGCGACGGTAAGGATTGTTGTCCGATTTTGACATCAACGCTCTGATTTGCTCTCCACACCAACACTTTTTTGGCACACCAACGACTCTTCCACTAGGCCGCACGCTCGACGATCCACTCGAAGCTCCAGAGACATTGCTCATCCTTACGGAACCTACAAACACAAAATCGAAAATCAATCTTCATCTTCTTCAAAACGACATTCTGATTATCCACATTCTCAGTTAACCAATCAACAAATTATAACCCCAAAAACACAATAATATACTTACCGTCGATTTCCCCCAAATCAATTTCTGAAAATGTTTACATAAGTTGATTTCCCCAATTCGATTTCTCGTTTTAGGGTTCTTCACTTCTCTTTTTTAGATTTTGGATGTTTAGAGTCGGGTATAAATGATGATAGGTTACGGGTCAGATCAGGTTCATATTGGGTCATGGTTAAATCCATTAGCTCGGGTTTTCAGTGGTTTGGTTTCGACTATAATTGGGTTTACATTGGTTCGGTCATAATAAAAGACAATTTCAAAACAATTTAAGACGTATGGGGAAATTAGTTTTCAACTTTTATATCATGTGGAATTGGATCTTTAACTTTAAAATCAGGTGCAATTAGAATGAGGCCTAAAGTCTGTGTGGACACGGTGCTATATGAAAATTACGGGGAGAAATAGATCGTCATCCCATATATATATGACATCTCAAATCATGAATAACATTAGAAAAATGTAAGTAAATATGAAAATTGGGAAAAACGAGAAAAATAATCCGTGAAGAATAAGATTCCTTTTACAAAGCAAAAACATCCAAAGATTTGCGTTGCAACTTTCATCTTTATTTTTGCATCATATTCATCATGGACCAATGTTTTCTTGTGTTTTCTTCAAAAGACCACAAAAAGTTTCTAAAGATATTTTACACTTTTTTGTGTGGCTTTAGGATATTTACTACTTACAAAAAACCAAAAATTCTTATATATCGAAGAATAGTTATAATTTTCTTTGGTTGACTCTTAAAAAATATCCAAGAATGTTATCATTTTTGGTTTTACAAAGTTTTCCTTATATACATAAAAAGGCTACAGCTTTAAAAGACAATTTTCATTGACAATAAAAAAATGTAGATGTGAGAAAAGCGATTATAGGGTTTTTGATTAGCAAGACCTGCATGATCCATCTATTTGTTTTAATAGCTCACTTCATATAGTAATTATAGATACATGGTTTCTCTCTATCCAACCCGTATTACCCAACTCTTTACCGAAATGGATAGTCATACGACGTCTACGTAATGCAGACACATACGCACAATTTACTTATGATATTTGAAAATGGCGTTACCATTGTGCAATATCCAAATTGGATTTGGCGTCATTTATGGCAAATAAGTAGTTGAGACAAGATTGCATTAATGACATAACGTAGGTCTAAAGGCTGTTTTCATTTGTCTTTAATCAGTCACTCTCTATACCTGATATTTTTGCCCTCTTTCAAAAATACTCTTGTCGTATCTAGCGAGAAGAAAAAGAAATGAACAGAACCGTTTATATTACATTTTCTCTCAATCTCATTTTGATAATAGTTAACAAATTAATATTTCAAGGTATGTTGACCAAAGGAGAAAACAAATCACATGATCTAAAAGTCTAACACAAAGATTCAAAATCGATATGTAAAGAAACACAAATTCTACTTAGGGTTTCTGCTTTCTTTTTTCATCCTCGTTTGCTTTTCGTTTTTTGATGTTCACCGACACCGACGCAAGTCTCGAATCAAGTGGTGAAATTCCCATAACTGTCACTGGTGCGTGATTTACACGCGCTTTCATATTAAACTTTTCTCGTTTAATTGCGCTTATGATTATGCTTAATGGCCGTCCGATGATAAGAAATCTAGTCAACATAGTCAAAATGATCAACACGTGGACAATAGTATCTAGTCTGCGAAACATATTTCGTACGCGTCTCTTCGTTGCCAAGCTGGCTCTCTAGCCCAAATCTGGCCCATAATTATTTGTACATCTCCCAAAATTACTAACTTTAATACCCCCCAAAAAATCATTTTATAAGAAAGTGACGACTAATTAACAGTTAGCACTTACCATTAACGAAACTTTCTTAAAATGTCGAAACTACCCCTAATCCGCCATTAACATTAGAGACAAAAAGCCGCTTCTCTCCCTCTCTCACTCACTCAAGTTGACATTAAGACATTCTCAAACACTCTCTTGTCTTCACTCACAACAGAGTAACCTAAAATGTCGTCACTGCGTTTACGTCTGTGTCTATGCCTGTTTCTGCTATTTCCAATCGCGATTAGCAGCGTCACTGACCTCCCCGCGTTCCGAGAAGCTCCGGCGTTTCGAAACGGCCGAGAATGCTTCAAAACGACCTGGTCGCCGGAGGATCGTGCACACAACCCTTCAGCCATCCATATCGCAATGACTCTCGACGCCATTTACCTCCGCGGCTCAGTCGCCGGAGTTTTCTCCGTTCTCCAGCACGCCTCTTGCCCTGAAAACGTCGTTTTCCACTTCATCGCCACTCACCGCCACAGCGCCGATCTCCGCCGCACAATATCCTCCACATTCCCATACCTCACTTTCCAGATTTACCATTTTGACCCTAACCTCGTCCGCAGCAAAATCTCTTCCTCCATTCGCCGTGCCTTAGACCAGCCGCTAAACTACGCGCGGATCTACCTCGCCGATCTCCTCCCATCCGCCGTACGCCGCGTGATCTACTTCGATTCCGATCTCGTCGTAGTCGACGACGTCGCTAAGCTCTGGGGAATCGATCTAGGTCATCACGTCGTCGGAGCTCCGGAGTATTGCCACGCCAATTTCACGAATTACTTCACATCGAGATTCTGGTCGAGCCAAGGTTTCAAATCGGCGTTGAAAGGAAGGAAGGCTTGCTATTTCAACACCGGCGTGATGGTGATCGATCTCGGGAGATGGAGGAAAGGGAGATTCACGGTGAAGCTCGAGACGTGGATGAGGATCCAGAAACGACACCGTATCTACGAGTTGGGATCTTTGCCGCCGTTTTTGCTGGTTTTCGCCGGGGACGTTGAGCCGGTGGAGCACAGGTGGAATCAGCATGGTCTCGGCGGGGATAACCTCGAGGGACTTTGCCGGAATCTGCATCCAGGCCCGGTGAGTCTGTTGCATTGGAGTGGGAAAGGGAAGCCATGGCTAAGGCTTGACTCGAGAAGGCCGTGTCCGTTGGATTCGCTTTGGGCTCCTTACGATCTGTTCCGTTACTCACCGTTGATCTCTGACAGCTGATTGATAGCATCGGACGGTGGAGGAAGACAACCGCGTTTTGCTGACGTGGAAGAAAGCTAAAACGACTTACGGAGCTGTTAAAAGGCTTTGGAGGTTTTACCGATTATCATTTGACAGCCGTAAATAATTCCATGGGTGAAGCCACGTGGCAGATGATCGAAGAGGTGGGGTTTTGATCCGAAGGTGTGCCTGTGCCACGTGACGTGATAAATTCATCTGCCAAGTGGAATATGCAACTCTTTGCTATGTAATGTGAGATACTACTTCGTACTTACGTACGGTACAGATCGATTGTACTGTAAAAAATTGTTACCCAACTCATCGTCACAATAAGCTGTGTCTTTTTCTCCATTCTACTTTAATAATTTGTTGTGCGTTCTTTTTTTTACAATTAACAAATCAAACATGCATAACCCGCATTGACTAGATTTTTTTTTGTAAAACATCTCTTCCCCCCCAAATTAATTGACTTCACCAATCCTACTTTCTGTTCTTAATGTCAATATAAGATAATATGTTGAATTTATTTATTTATATATGTTACAACGAGCCAAATCAAATGTATATACTGTAAGTTGTTGATTTTTTTTGTTCAAAGTTGTTGATTTTATATGTATGACGAAAAGAAAAGAACAACTAAATGTATATGGGCCAATATTATAGGCTTGTACAACATTGGGTTGGATTTTTTTAATTTCAACGGTTGTGAAAGAAGGCTAAGAAATAAGAACGAACCCATGTAAATGCTTTTGTTTTATCTAAGAAGCCCACACTACTCAGCCCACAAATTGTTCGTCTACTTACGTGCTTGTGGGCTTGTTTAATAATTTATTTGTTTGATGTTCTTTATTATATGCAGAGGGTTTCATATAAGATTTGTTTTATTTATCTAAGTTTTTTTTTGACATTTCGAATATTTTATCAAAAATAAGTTCTCTTGCCAATTGCTATACATTTGTCCTCCAACTTTTTCCAAATTGAGGGATAGTAGACCCGAAGAAGATTCTTTTTTGAACTAGAAACGCTTGAAATATAAATTCATTTTTAAGCAAAAAAAAAAATATATATATAAATTCATTCATTCATTTTTTGGAAGATTCTTATTTTATGCATATCAAGAATTTACTTAAAATATAGTATATTTTTTTTTGTTTGATTACCTATTTATTATACTCGAAAAATACATCCTCTCATTTTGTTTAATAATTCGTGCGCCAACCGTAGACCAATCAGTTAGAAATTATTATAGTAATCATCACCTAACGTATTCTTTGATATTAATGAATCATGATACATTCTCACTAAACGAATCTCAACATGCGTGCCACGTCATAGACACTTACAAGAGTCAAAGACATCAACGTTGTTTGTTTTTAATTAGAAGTTTACCAAAACTGAAATGCATAATTAATATTTCTAGAATGTAACGAGTTCTACTTTAAAACTTCGCTTTTAGTCAAATAGGTACGTACCGTGTGCATCCTATTCAAAGAAAAATCGATTATTGATATTAATCAACGAGATAAATCTACTAACTTTTTTATCCGTCTAATCATACGATAATGAAAACTAATAGAATTCTAGAATGAAAAAGCATGTTTTCTTACAAAATCCAAATATTCTTACATCATCACAGCACACCATAAAATTTCAAATTGTGCGTGGAAGGTCTAATGGATTGGCACACTGACGTGGATCCAACATGTATAAATACTACATATTTAAAGAAAAAATTCTGACAAACCCAACTATTCATATCATCCACAAAATTTGACTGTGGTCACAACTAATTAATATAATATCCTTCACTCACTCGTGTTTTGGATATTTACTGATTTAATTTTTATTTTTCTTTTAATGTGAATTTGTAAACCCTATTAATCGAATATTGTTAGACGAGAACCACATAAAAAAATATCAGGTACAAGACTTTTATTCTGAGTGCATCAACTATGAGTTTGAAAACTCTTCTCGGAGTCTCTTATATTTGAAGAATACAATCATTTTTTTTCCAGCCACGCTGAAGTGGCTATCTTAGTTTTCGAAGCTTCTATTCTGAAAAAAAATCACAATTATTAAAACATGTAATTTTTTCTGTTATAACAATTTTCTTTATTCAGAAATAAAAATATCAATTGACGAAATATTAAGAACATCGTTATATTCAAAATAAGAATAAACCATCATTTTTAGTTTCGCTATAACATTGCTTTAATTGTGATAAATGCTACCTCATTAAATCTTTTTATTAAGTATAATTGTTCAATCTGTTACTGGTCAACATCTTTTTCCAAAAATACATACGTCTTCAGACAGTTTTAGTTACAGAAGCAAGAAGTATGGTAGATGCAAAACCAAAATTTGTCTTCTCATTTCTTTGTTTTAAATTAAAAAGTTTTCATTAAAATAAAAGAAAATGTTCGGCCAATTAATTTGCATCTGCCAAAATGGCTTTGTATTTTTTTTGTTTTCCTTTTTCCTCTCGAAAAACGGCCAGGATATATTTATAGATAAATAAATGAAAGGCATCACTGAAAAACTGTATTTATATATCGACAAACATGTGCATAACTATATCTATGTACTAATCAATTTTTTTTTTAATCAAAGCACTAGGATTGTTGTGAGCGTTTGTAAATGAAACCTCGTTTAATGGCTTTAAGCTATGGGTTGTCTGCAAATTACCACCTTAACATCTAGAAGCAATATTTACTATTTAGCACCTCCCAAAAGAAAATTATCTACCATCAATATAACTAATTATATATATACTGAGGTGGAAGGAGACGGCTATTTTCCTCTGTTTAGAAAAATCGGCAAACTAATTAACCAACAAAATAAAACCGGCCACGTGGCATGCATGTGTGCCTTGATACATACCAACAACGGGGACATATAGGGCATATATGTTTTGGGGGGTTTTGTGAAATTGTGGCCATATAAACCATTCAAAATTCAATGATAATAAATTGCAATAACGCAAAAAATACACAAGTGGGTAGTGAAAGAGAAGTGTGTAGGGTCACATTTCTATCTCTCTATTCTTCTATAAAAAGACTCTCTTTCTTTTGTATCATCATCATTTATATTAATTCTCTTACACATATCTCTCAAACCCTAAAGAAAATTTTCGTTTTAGCAAAAGTCTTTAAATCGATATCGAATATGAAGATGGGATCAAGTCAAAGCATGGGAGGTTCAAAGAGAAGGGTATCGAGTAGGGGACTTGGAGCTGTTCTTAAAGAACAAAGAGCTAAGCTTTACATCATTCGAAGATGTGTCGTCATGCTTCTTTGTTGGAACGATTGATTTCTCTTCAGATTCATTCTCTCCATCATTTCTGTCAAGATCATTATGTATAAAGGGTTTTGTGGGTTGGAGTGAGACGCCTCGTGATGTTTAGAGCTTCACCGGATCGGTTTGGATCCGAGTTTGATGCCAGATTGTGGAGGAATCCGTTAACTTGTTTCGATTAGGCCTCTCTATTGGTTAGCAGATTCTTGTTCTTTGGAGCAGACGTGGAAATGCCGATTACTTAGCGGAGTGGAAGGGTAATATTGTAAATATTGACGGTATGAGTTGACAAAATTTTGTAATAGTTTTTGGCTTTGTTCTATGACATTCGAATAGAAATGATTTCGGTTAATGTAAAAAAAAATGGTCGTTCCCGTATTCCTTTAGTCTTTAAAAAAGATATTATACGAATCACACAATATTTTCCTTTGTAAAGATACCATGATGTGTAATCATATGTTCCTCCGGGATGAATTATGACAACTAAGGATATCATATAAAGCAATTATTTTCTCATAAACAAGTTCTCGATAACCAAATCCCTGATTTTTGTCAAACCAACAACTCTCCCTTCCTACGACTCAAAGGCGGCAATAATAATAATTCTTTAAAAAAAATCACAATTTAAAGTTTCTTTATTGCTGTCCCACGCATGGGGATTGGTTAAACTAATCTAATTAATTCCGACACAACAATTTCTATTTTTAATCTAGTTCTTGAGGAACTTTCATAATTTTCAACATGTTCTATGGTGTCCCTCATACTTTTACGCTTTGTGTTGAATCAATACTAGTATCTTGTTAAACTATTGAAGTAAATTAGATACTAGTAATAAGTTAGCATTACTCATAATACATTGGTACTGACTAATGACTACTGAGAGGGATGAGGTTATATATAATTAACTAATTTAAACCCTTGTTACAAGAAAAAGGTATATCTAATTTGCGTGACTATATATATAATCCAAGGGACACACTATTCATTAGTTTGTTTGGCCCCCTATTATTTATCTGACGTTATCATTAGGTGCTAAATTAATGATGATGGAAGAAGACCTGTCACGTCTAAATGTATTATATTATAGAAATAAACTTGATGTCTTCTGTAATCAGCGGTTTAGCGAATTATAAAGGAATTAATGATTTAGTATAACTAACGGTTAGTAGAAAATTAATCTTTCGTTCGTAATATGAAATAATTCTCATTTCACCGCATATGCAAAAATCCACATAAAAGTTCAGCTGCACCAATTTATTTTAGGATCAAGCTTGAAACAGAAATTATATCTTGATTCAGATTATATAAGAGATATCGAAACTCAATATCATATCAGACTAAACCGATGTCATGTCACACATGTCTACTCTAGTCTTTTTCGTAAACCAAATTTAGACCAATTCACAAAACTTCATAAGCTATCAGAACTGAACCAAATTAGCTCATCGTAACTTCTTTTTGACATGCATATGGGGAAAAAAGACTGAGTGATTATATTCGAAATTTAACTGAACTTCATAAACCTTTTAGTCCTTTAGAAATGTACTAAGGGATCAAATTATTAAAGAAGATCAGTACGTTGACTGGTCAAATGAAGACACGGGTAAGACAGGCCACGTGCGGCGGTCCTACCATCGTCGCCGTCGTGACCATCACCACCGGTCTCATCTCTCTTGTCTCTTTCATTTCTTCTCGGGCTACGAATTTTGTGCTACGCCCTCATAAATAAAGATGTAATAATTGAGCCACTCACCTTTCGACCTTATTATGGTTTCCTTTTGTACTTCTTTGTGTTCTTTTTTTCCGGAACTTATTTCTTTTTGTACTTCTTATCAGTTCCTTTTTTTAATACCACATTAAGCTAAACATTATTTCCTAATTGTTTAAAGTCGTTCTCTATTGGTTTAGGGTGAGCAAACAAAAAGCCTGATCTTGTAACTCATTTAGTTAGAGGGCTAAGCTCCACTTCATGGGTTCGATTAAGGCAGATAAAGAAGAATTCATTAGTGTACTCGGAAGAGAGAGAGTGACAAACAATCAAATCTTGTTTATTTTTTCTTTTGATTAAGTTTGTGATGGAAATGAGAAAGGACGAGACAGCTAAAAACCAAAAATCATGGTTGAAACTGAAATCCTTTCCCGATGCCATAAAAAACGAGAACATATATAAAGCTATATTTTATGAGTCTATGGTGGTTGTTGTAATACTTATTATTGACACTGAATAATAAAAGCACAAATAGTATTATTAAGTGAAACAATATGATTATCTTATATATTAGGAGTTTATGTCATCTTATTTCCAATTTGGACTTTCTAAAATGACCATTTAGGTTTGTGCTGGTGTTATTGTTTTGTCACCATCGGAATTCAAATACAAAAAATACATGACTAAGGGAGGATTATTAGCCCAATTCAAATTGTAGGGTTTAATCTTTAAACAAATTCATTGTACCGAAAAATGAACAAGAGATGGCCTACGATGTCTCTCAAATAACAAATCAAACTAGATTTGATTTATAGTGTGTTTGTGTTTGGACTCTTCGTAACGTTTGAGAACTTTCTTGCGACTTTTTAGCTGTTGACATTATTATTTCTTTGCAAGAAAAACTATTCAGACACTGTTCCTCCGGCCAACACACTTATTTTAATTGCGTGTTATTTAGTTGTTACTTTTGTCTTTGTCCACGATTCTAGAACATTTTGGGCTACTTTCAAAGGTGCCTACCCATATTATGTTCTTCTTTCCCATGACATTGCATATGCTTATCTTATCTCAAGTATGCGTATTTATATAATATATGAACGTCTTGTCTATGAGACAAGGAGAGAGCTAGAAAGTACTTGGACAAGTCTAAGTCTAGATGTTGGCATGTTTCTCGTACTTTACTCCGTAGATTGGTATTAATATAATTTCCAACGGTTGCTTCGTGCCACATAATAATTTCATGATGTTTCCTTCTATATAACGTTAATTTTAAAAGAGAGTATATTTAATCAAAATGGCCCATTAGCTCAGTTGGTTAGAGCGTCGTGCTAATAACGCGAAGGTCGCAGGTTCGAAACCTGCATGGGCCAATTATTTTTTTGAAAACTCTTTAATTTGTAATTTAACCACAAAATCGGCCCAACAAGATTTTCCTTTTTTAATCGTCTACATATTCTCTCATTCATGGGCCATTTTTCATACAATGATAGATCGATGAGACTACATAATATTCTTACATATCTCTTCTACCCAAATACAAGAAAGAAAATAAAGAGATATGTTGATGAGCTCACAAAGTCACAGACTCACAATTGATGATGACTTCTTCAACTACTTCTGGTTTCACGTTTGTTGAATTACCAAATTACCCTTTTATTTTTCTTACCTTCTGTTAAGTGCATGGCTTCACCCCAAGAGGAGCTACATGCCTATGAGATTCTGACATTACCATCTCAAATGGTTGACAAAGATTTGGATTCTTCGAAGCTTTAAATCTTCTTCCCATCTTCTCGTAGAACTTTCTAGAGAATCTAAGCTCGCCTGTTAGGTTGTTTCCATTGATGTATAGTGAACCAAGACAAGGTAGAGCCTCAAGCTTTTCTGATGGAACAAAACCGGTTAGATTGTTGTTGTTCAGACCAAGAAACCTTAACCTTTTCAGATTGGTTAGACCAATGGGAATCTCACCTCTCAAGCCTATTTTGGATACATCCAAAATAACCAAACTGCCCATCTTTCCCCACTTTATTCCCATCATGTCTTCATCACTCATTGGATTGTTCGATAACACCAATTCCGTTAAAGATTGGATCTTTTCAATGTTGTTGGACAACCCACCAGAGAATCTGTTGTTCCTCAGATCCAAAAGTGTCAAGTTCTTCAAAAACCCAATTTCTTGAGGTAGATTTCCTTCTATTAGGTTATTGCTTAGATCGAGCTTGAGCAATGAAAACAAATCTCCAACAGATGAAGGCAATGTCCCTGAGAATGAGTTGCGGCTCAAATCCAAGATCAAGAGCTCTTTCAACCCTTTGAAACAATTTGGGATCATTCCCTTGAACGCGTTCCCTGATAAAACCATCCGCTTTAGACTCTTTAAGTTGCAGATACTAGCTGGTAATTCTCCGTTGAACCCATTTTCAAGAACCACTAAAGACTTCAGATTTGTGAGATTGCCAACTGTCTCAGGAAGTTTCCCAATGAGACCGGGATTGGATCTGAACTCGAGCGATTCTAAGCTAGAAGCAAAGTTTATCCAGTCTTCTTTAGCTATCACCATAGGAGAGATAAAGCAGTTGAAGAAGGAGAGAGATTTTAAGTGCTTCAGCTCAAATAACTCTGGCCTTAACTCAAGACTTGAGGAGCAAGCAAGCGAGTTTTCATGAATAAGCCCTAAACTCAAATCCGTGACATACCACAAGTCATTGTAGATATCACAGGAAACACCCTGAAACCAAAACAAACAAAAACGTTTTTTTTTTTAAATTCTTCAAAGTTTGGATTTTTTGAAGAGCACTTAGCTACAAAATAAAGGAATGATTGGTGGGGCCAATGTGCATGTAACTGAAACATTTTAAGAAACCCAAACAAACAGATGTTATATGAAAATAGGATTCACTTTGATGCTTTGAGCTTTAAAATTCACTTTCCGATTATAGAATGTTTTCAAAGGGGACAAAGCATTTTAAAGAATTATTCAGACAGCTAGAAAACAAAAAAATCTTTACACATCATTTCAAAAGCTTTTTAGAAGTTAAAGTTTGATCAACAACATCTAATAAAGTTCAAACGTTTCTACATCATAAGCTCAAGCTCTTCACAATCTTCAAGAGTCTATGTTTTTCTGACAATATTAAGGACTTGGCCGTACATAACAAGGTTTTAATGAGACAGAGAGTTGAAATAAAATTAAAAACCTGAATTGGAGTCCAACCACAAGGATCAGGATAGAGATCAGATCCATTCCAAGAATCACCAACAAATCCTTGAACCGCAGAGTATAAAGCTTCTCGTTCTCTTTTGTCCATTGGAGCTTCTTCATAATCGGTTACTTCAGGCAAAGATTCATCTCCGGTACACCTAGAAAGTAGAGATAGTAAGAGAAGAGAGTAAACCATATGCCACAACATTGTTCCCTTACAGAACAAGAGCAGATGATAACAGGAGAAAGAGAAACAAAGCGTGTGATGTGTTTTGTCCCTTTTCAATTTGGGTTTTGGGTTGGTTCTTGCTATTATTTATTGAGAAGAGAGTGAGAGGTTCGTTTGGAATCAAATTAGCTTTTCCCATTACAATTCAAATGGTTAAAAAGTAAAAGAAGAGAATTTAGAGACATTTTTGGTTACATGTTCCTCTTTTGTCACATAAAGTAAAGGTTTCATTTGTTCCCATAACCACACATATAGAACTCCGAAACATAGATCATATAGACATTTTCGTGTATGTAAATGAGCATGCAGAGAAGCACACAAACCAAAGCGTAATTGCATTTAATGGTCTCTATTGTTGACAAAGATTTTTCATTAATGCTTCTACTTTTCTGAAATGATCCTTTGACATTTATTGGTAATCAATAATATCCTTCTGGATTCTGGCTTTTTATGTTCTGTCAATTCAAAGTACATCATATCATTAAACATATGCCTTCGCTTCTAATTCTCTAACTTCATCCTCCATCGAAAGGGTACTCTATGGATACAAGAAGCTATAAATGGGTTCACCATATAAATGTGAAAGTAACATCTCCTAGATCGTCCACGTGAGGTGGTTACGTCGTGAGAAAAGTCCACAGCTTCTTTCTTATGGATCCTTCACCCGGTCTTGGTGATCCATCATCATCATCATCATCATCATCATCATCATCATCATCATCATCATCACCATCACCATCCTCATCATCATCTTGAACCTCACCTAGTTGTTCATATCCATCCTCATATTCTTCATTCTTATCCTCATTTACTGTTCCCTGCTTCTGATCATCTTCAACAGAGGGACCCCTCGCGATATTAGCTGCTAGTTGCGCATTTTCAACCGAAACACCCACATTGTTATTAGCAGCATCAGCATCTGTAATTGTTTCCACCTGCCATGGAAACAATCAACTTATTAGCATGTTAATTTATGAGAAGGATTTTATTCAATCAAAAGTTATAGATCTTTAAAACATAGAGCATTCATAAAGATAGAGAAAGAGGATATTTTTTTTTACCGTTACAACTCTCTCGACCCTAACTTCCGAACTTTCTAATCTTCTAGCTCGAAGAGATCCCACCACCGATTCACTAGTTTCTTCGACATTGTCCTTCGATGGCGCAAAGGCAGCAATGTCTGCATCATCTTCACCACCAGCTGCTTTATCTTCAACATCCGCTGGAACTTGGTCTACGCTGTTAACTCATAAGATTTTGGGCAGTCCATGAGCAGAATTAAGACACAACAGTGATAGGGAATGTGAATAATAAAGACTACTTCACATAAATTAATACAGGGCCTTATTCTATTCTACGAAAAATCATGTGAAGCCATATAAAGGCCTAAAAACACACTGTCACAAGGTTAAGAAACTTACGTTCTGTTCCCCCTAAGATTGTAGTGTTTTCGGCCAGGGGTCTGCGGCAAGACAGCAACTGTCTGTTGTCTCTTACGACGCCCACCAGTAGCAGTTGTATCCTCAGTATGCTGTCTTTTCCTTCCACCTCTGCCTGTTGTCTTCTCGCTAGTAACGGAAACGTGACCACTCACTTCAGGGCTGGCATACTGGACCGAACTTGTAGGATTCAAAGCAGGCTTGGGCTTTCTAGGCCTGCCACGTCCACGTCCACGTCCACGCCTGGCACTTTGAAGCTCAGATAGCTGAGAACCTTCAGAAGTTTCTTGTACTCGACTGTCTGTATATTCCTCCTCATCCTCCACCGGAATTGAGCTACTAGATGGACGAGGTCGGAGATCAACTGGCAGAGGTTTTTCACCTCTTGTTTCCATAGTAACTGCCACTGAGGAGGATGGATGCTGCTCAGACTTGCCTGTGTCAATCCCATGCTCAGCTCTTTTACTTGGTGAGAAAAGTATTGAAGTGCACTTCTGTAATATCGACATGTTAGGCCTTCTAGATCCCCCGCTCCCAGAGGCATCTCTGTCTAGAGATTTCTTGATATTACATGAGTCAGACGCATCAGAGCTTTCTGGAAGGTCACTCAAAACTCCGTTAGGTGGTAGAATAGCTTCTTCTTCGTTAAATTGTAGTTGGAGATCAGAGAGCACAAACTCATTCGCCAGCTGCCCACAACTCTCACAATCCTTGAGCTTTTGAACAAATGCCAGAAACCGAGCTCTTTCACGGGCAAACTCTTCCCTACGTTTCTTGAGGTTGGTGCTAAGTGTACTAAGTTCACTGATGTCATTATGCATCTCTACTTGCTGATCTTTCAGTTTCTCCTTGTGCTTCGCAATTTCTTCTCTTTCCTTTTGGAGAGCACTCCTTTTGGACACCATTTCTTCCATCTCCCTATTCAAAACCTGCTTCTGGTGATTGATATCACTAAGCTCTTTCCTTCTTTTATCCTCAAACTGAGCCAGTCTGTCTAGTAGATCTTTCTCATCTTGTTCTTTTTTTTTCTGTAGTTCAATTTCAATATTCCTTCTCATCATTTCAAGATCTTCAAGCACCTTAGAATGCTCAAGTTTGGCTTTTTCATGTAAAGCTGAACGCTCATGTTCCGTATTGGCTTCAAATGATTCTCTCTGCTGTCTTATATCATCCAGTTCCTGCTTTACCTGAACCCTCAAAGCACTCTCTTCTTTCTTCAATCGTTCTCCTTCCAGCAGTTGAAACCTCTCAAACTTTGCTTTTTCTTCAGAAATTCTCATTCGCTCTTTATTATATTCTGCCTGCTTCTCATCCAATATTTCCCACTCCTTTTCAAACCTTTCTTTCTCTTGCTTCAGATTTTCAACTTCCTTAGAAAGATACTCCTCGTGGAGTCTCGATTTCTCTAGTTGTGACTTGAGTTCAGATTGCAGTCTCAGGTACTCTTTCCTCTCTTCTTTCTTGATTTCAAGACTTTTGTGTTCTTCTTGAATGACTTCCTCCTTTTTCATCATCTCAGCTCGAATGTTTTCAATCTCTTGTTGTAAATCCTGAAGGCTCTCCTTATCAGAAAGTAACTGTTGCTTTTCCAAACTTAACCTTTTCTCCTCAGCTTGAATGAGTTTTTCTTTTTCTTTAACAGTTTTAACCTTTGCTTCAAGCTCCATCTCCTTTTCATTCACTCGGTCAAACTTCTTATTCAATGCTTGATTTCTTTTCTGCAACTTCTCCTCGCTATGATCAACTTCAATTTTCTGTCGTTCAACTTCTTCTATTTCTCTCTGAAGTTCCTTGTCCAGAGATTTTCTTCTCTCTTCACATTCCAGTTCAAATTCCAGCATCTTAGCAGCTAATGCCTCCTTTTGATCATCAATAAGCTTCTGAATTTCTGTCTGGTAAACAAAATCAAAGTAATGATTTAATAACTGCAATCAGAATCGACGAAATCTATTTATATAATATGAAGGGATAAACGAAACAGGTGTAGCAAGCATATATAGAGAGACTACCAACCCACCCACAAGACTTATGACTATTCAAAACTTCGGAGTTAATTAGATATTGCGGATCCTATGCGAAAGCATTGAGTTATACAGTGTTCCTACAATACGCACTAAATAGAGACTTGATATCACCTATATTATTTATCTATACTGCACAACAATATCCAATAAAGCCTAAGAGGAACTACAGAGGCGAGACCCTTAAAACTTACCCCTTCTCTAGCAATAAGCTTCTCTTCAAGTGCTTGTAACTCCCTCTCCTTTGCCACTAGCATGCTCTGGAGTGTGCAAGATTCCTGGATAAATCCACCACAACAAATTCATATGAGAAAAAAACACGGGTCAAGAGAAGCAATTTTCAATAGGATATATAAACTCACTTTCTCTTTCGCAGTCAATTCTTGTAGTCGCTGATTCATATCCTCTTCCGATTCCTTAAGCTTTGACATAGACAAACTAACCTTTCTATCCAATTCTTCAAGTTCTTTCGCTTTCAGCTTCAGATTTTTTTCTTTTTCATTAAGCTTCTCCTCTCTTTGATTCAGGCCTCTCTTCTGTTCAGGCATCGACTCTTCCTTTTCTTGAAGCTTTTTCTCCCATTCACGAAGGTACTCTCTTTGCTTGTGGAAAATGTCTTCATATGATTCTCGCCTGTGGTGCAATAACATACACGTAAGACTAACAAAAAAAAAATTGAATTTTGCAGTCGTATAGCAAATATCTATATTTACTTACTCTTTAGCAAATGAAAGCCGCTCTTGTTGCAAGACACTTTCACGAGTCTCCACTTCCTTCAATCTCATTTCCAGCTCGGAGCTCTTTCTAGTTGCCTCTGCGAGTTTGCTTTCTGCAGAATAAATCTTGTTTTCCACATCTGAAGATCTCCCGTTAACACTAGCAACCAGAGCATTTGCTTCAGCTAATTTAGCTTCAGAAGTGAGCCTTATCTTGCTATTCTCTTCCTGAATTTCACGAAGAGCCTTTTCAAGCTGCAAACAAAAATAAAATATAAGTATATCTCTAACAAAATCTAGAAGACAAAGGAAGTAAAACGTCTAAGTAATGTAGAAAAAAAAAAAGAATCTAATGTCTGTGGCAGCTTAATAGAAAAGAGGATACCCAAAAATCAATGCAATGATAAATTCTTATATTATAAAGAGCAAACATACAGAAACGAAGACATATATTTGAAGACATCCATGATGTTAAAGGGAAAAGAATGTTACCACTTCCACACATTGCTTTTCCACGTTCAAGGCCTTTCGCAAGTTTTCTTCGCGTTGTTCGACAGTCGTCAACGCGTACAAATGTGACGACTGTTCCCTTTTGAGGATTTCTTGAGCTTCTTGGAATGCCTGATTTAGTTGCTCATGCTTCGAAACCCACTCTTTGTTTTCCATAAGAAGAAGTCCCATATTGTGTTGGTAGCCATATAACTGCACAAGAGGAGATAAAAGAGTCAAAAAACTCATGAGAGCTTCCTCTCTAATTACATATATGGGAGCTTTCTCGCTAATTACATATTTACATTAACAGTTTCCACCCGAATGATCTTCTTGCAACTATAAAATCTCAAAAGCAACAAAAGCAACCCAAACCCATCAAGCAAAGCAATCAATTTACACAGAAAGTTTATAAATTTTTACCTCCTTTTCGAGTGTTGAGATCTTTTCAAGAAGCGCTTCTCGATCTTTCCTATCCATTGACGCCTCGTTCAACAAACCCACTTCCCTAAACCTCCTCCAATCACCCATATCCAATTCATCAGCCTGGCCTCTGGAAAGGCCTTCTCCGGCCAGAGTTCCAATCGGAGGCGGCGGAAGAGACGAAATTACTGGGTCCTCGCTGAACGCAATCGCCTTTCCCTTCCTGTCATTGTTCCTAGGGTTAGAAACACCGCGCGTCTCGCTTCTCGGCGTTATCGCCGGAGGCATCCGCAGTTTTCCCTGTGGCGTGAACATAGTTTCCGAAAAGAATCCACTGAAAGTAAAAAAAAAAAAATTGGAACCCTAATTTCACAGATTGAAGAATCTCTCTCTCTCTTCGATACAACGGGTTTATCGATTTAAAGGTCCGCCCGATTAAAAAATAAAATCAAGTGGAGAAATTGGCAGTCACGGTCGGTGAAGGGATAGAAATGTAAATAACCGCGACGAAGAAGACGGACTAATAAACCGAATCGGTTTAAACTACATACCGGTTTAACCAGCACGGATTAATTCCCTCTAAAACTAATCATAAGTTCTATCGGGCCTTAAACATAAGTACGTAAGTATAATGACCCAAAAAGCCCAATATGATAGTCTCGCCCGTAGTCCCTTTATAATTCAAAGAGTATGAAAATGTCAAAGTGTTTCGAAAGATACTTAGACGACTTGACCGCTGATGTAGGGAGTTGACCGCTGAAAGAAATAAGACTGTAGTAAAGTATTTCGTTAAAACAAAATTACAAATCTAAAACTAAACCGATAGGAATTAAAAAATGAATGATTTGAGTGAAGAAGAACAGATATTAATAAAAAAAAGTTATTGATTCGAAAATAATAAAACAGATTACGAGTATCTAAAAATTTATGAGATGCGTTCCGCTAATAATCTTATGTTAGCGTACTTTAACGGATTAAAACCACTAACCCTTATGTCCCCATATGCATTATTGTCAAAGCGATAGTGACTATTATTAAATATATACGTATGCTCACACATGAGGTGGTGTTTGAATCAAATAATGAGATTAATACTCTAGTAGGTCAGGCGTATGTGCTGTGAATATGCAACTGTATTATTATAAGTGACTACTCACAATCACATGAACATATCGAGATAACTTTTTTTTAACGACTAGTAAAATTTATTAAAAAAGTGTAACATGAAGTTGACCCTAAAGATAGTCCAAACAAAAGTCAAAACAGAGCATATTAAGCGCAAAGTCTTGAAAAACACGATCAAGTTGCAAAATGATTAACGGTAAGTGTATAATTTCTTAATTTTCTAAAAATTACTACCAACTTGTATGCAAAATAACCTAATTATATTTGTCGTCTAGCTCAAGTTCGGCGGCAATGGAGCAAATTCTTTTTTTTGCCAAACTTTTTTATATTCTCAATTGGATTAATCCCCTTTACTGATGATGAACTGGCAATAAAATATTCGGTGGAAATTAATTTTCACATGTGTTGTTGCTAAGAGTGCCAGAAGATAATTTAATCAGGAAATCGAGCCAGATAATCTTCTTCTGTCCCGGGGATCACTGGAAATAAATTATTTGGTTTAATACTAATATACATTAACAATCCCTAACATTAGAATCAATCAATTAAAAACATAATTCATTTTACTGACCACTCTCCAATATATAATTACTTCGCCTCTTCCTCTTTTCCAAGAAGTTCTCAAAAGAACAAATAGTAGTAATCATCCAATCCAACGACTTCGTCTACGGCTCATTCTCATTCGTTCCTCTATTATTATTTGTTCTTCATTATTTTTGACATCATTTTTATTTATTTATGACATCATATTATCTTAATTCTTCTAGGACGTATTGAGTACTTTTCATTTCAGCCAACTATACGGATTTTGTTACAAGGGACAAAGTGACTTTGATTTAGTTTCATCGAAATAAAAAAATCAGATATTTTGCGAATCTCCTTCTTCTTCTTCCTAGGATTTTTAATTTTCCTAGAAAATTACTCAATTTTCTTCTCTTCCATACCAAACAATTTTTCTTTTTCTTTTTGTTGTAATACATAAAATTCGGTCAAGAAATGATACTAGTACGCTGAAAGTCGTCGTTCAAAGTTGGGTTTTTCATAATAAAAAAAAAAAACACTCGTTCCTCCTCCTTGCCGAGTTGCTAAATCAAATGATATAACTACTTCTGAAAATTCGGCATTTCTCTCTCGAATTCTTCATTCAATAGTAGTTCTTAGCACACACAAAGAAAATCTTCATTCTTTCATTATTTTCATTCTTGACCCACCCAATTTTTTTTTTCCTGGGTTTTACGCCATTGTCGAGAGTTTTACAGAGATATTTCAGACTGTGAGAAAAAAAGACAAGAGATATGGCAAGGTGTCGGAGAAGAAGATTACATCTGAGCAATATTTACGCCTTCAAGGGTCGTAAATCGACTTTTCAAGAAGATCATTCACATATAGGAGGACCAGGTTTCTCTCGAGTTGTTTACTGCAACGAGCCTAATTCTCCGGCGGCGGAACGGCGTAACTACGCCGGCAACTATGTCCGGTCAACGAAATACACGCCGGCTTCTTTCATACCCAAATCTCTCTTCGAACAGTTCCGTCGTGTCGCCAATTTCTACTTCCTCGTCACCGGAATGTTGTCGTTGACTTCTCTCTCCCCGTACAGCCCCGTTAGTGCTCTGTTACCTCTCGCCTTCGTCATCGCCGCCAGTATGGTTAAAGAAGCAATCGAGGATTGGGGACGAAAACGACAGGTCTTTGATTTTTCTTTTCTTTTCCAAACTTGTCAAATTTCAGATTCGTCGAATCAAATCCTTAAAATTGTGTGTTTTAATTACTTATATAGGATATAGAAGTGAATAACAGGAAAGTGAAGGTTCATGACGGAAATGGAATATTCCGGTTTGATGAATGGAGGAATCTTAAAGTCGGAGATATAGTGAGAGTCGAAAAAGACGAGTTTTTTCCGGCGGATCTTTTGCTTCTGTCGTCGAGCTACGAAGACTCGATTTGCTACGTAGAGACGATGAATCTCGACGGAGAGACGAATCTGAAAGTGAAACAAGGTTTAGAGGCGACGTCGTCGGCTTTACACGAGGATTCCGATTTCAAGGATTTAAAAGCCGCCGTGAGATGCGAAGACCCAAACGCGGATCTCTATACGTTCGTCGGGACATTACATTTGGAAGAACAGAGACTTCCATTGTCGATTCAACAGCTTCTTCTTCGAGATTCCAAGCTTCGAAACACAGAGTATGTTTACGGAGCTGTTGTCTTCACTGGACACGACACAAAGGTACAAACTTTAACATCTGTTTTCTCACTTTTAAAAATAAACGATCATCTCAAAAGTGTTGAATTTCATTCTGACAAAATTTGAAACAGGTGATTCAAAATTCAACCGACCCTCCGTCGAAGAGAAGTAGAATCGAGAGGAAAATGGACAAAATCATCTACATGATGTTCGGTGTTGTGTTTCTGATGTCGTTCGTTGGCTCCATCGTCTTCGGTATCGAGACAGGAGAAGATATGGAGAGAAACGGACGATGGTACTTAAAACCAGAAGATGCAGAGATCTTCTTCGATCCAGAAAGAGCTCCAATGGCTGCCATTTACCATTTCTTCACAGCGGTCATGCTCTACAGTTACTTCATCCCTATCTCGCTTTACGTTTCCATCGAAATCGTGAAAGTTCTTCAGAGCGTTTTCATCAACAACGACATTAATATGTACTACGAGGAAACGGATAAACCGGCGCACGCAAGAACGTCTAATCTCAACGAAGAGCTCGGGATGGTCGACACGATTCTATCCGATAAAACCGGAACCTTGACCTGCAACTCCATGGAGTTTATCAAGTGTTCGATCGCCGGAACTGCTTACGGACGCGGTATAACCGAAGTTGAAAGATCTATGGCTATGAGAAGCGGCGGTTCGGCTTTGGTTGATGATGATCTAGATGTTGTGGTCGACCGGTCTGGTCCTAAGATCAAAGGGTTTAACTTCGTGGACGAGAGAGTTATGAAAGGGAATTGGGTTAAGCAACGAGAAGCAGCTGTCCTGCAGAAGTTCTTCAGGTTGTTGGCCGTGTGTCACACGGCTATACCCGAAACAGATGAAGCCACCGGGACCGTCTCTTACGAAGCTGAGTCTCCTGACGAAGCTGCGTTTGTCGTCGCGGCACGAGAGCTCGGGTTTGAGTTCTTTAGCCGGACGCAAAACGGGATTTCGTTCCGTGAGTTGGATCTTGCAACAGGGCAGAAAGTTGAAAGGTTCGTTTGAAAACGGACCTCTCTGTTTTAAGATATTAAACAACTCTGTTTTTTTTTTGAGGTCAGGAACTAAAATTCCTCTGTTTTGTTACAGGATGTATCAGTTATTAAACGTTATTGAGTTTAACAGCGCGAGGAAGAGGATGTCTGTGATTGTGCGCGATGACGATGGGAAACTTCTGTTACTGTCCAAAGGAGCTGACAAGTAAGTTCATGGGAGCTTTACATTTTGAGTCTTTCTTTCTTGCTGATATATATTGAACTTTTGGAATCTTGTTTCTGTGCAGTGTGATGTTTGAAAGACTTGCGAAAAACGGGCGTAAATTCGAAGAGAAGACACGAGAACACGTCAACGAATATGCAGATGCAGGGCTAAGGACATTGATACTTGCTTACCGCGAGGTTGATGAGAATGAGTATATAGAATTCACCAAGAAATTCAACGAAGCTAAGAACTCGGTGACAGCGGATCGTGAGAGCTTAATCGATGAAGTCACTGATAAGATGGAACGCGATTTGATTCTCCTTGGTGCTACTGCTGTTGAGGACAAGCTTCAAAATGGGGTATGTCTCTTTAAAAGACTCAAATTTCTTAATGTAGGGTTCGACTTTGGATCGAGTAGGACTAAAAATGGAGTTTTATATGATTTTGTTTTTAGGTTCCAGAATGTATCGACAAGCTTGCTCAAGCTGGAATAAAGATTTGGGTTCTAACAGGAGACAAAATGGAGACTGCAATCAATATCGGGTAAGGAGCTTTTGTTGTTCTCTCATGTTTGGATCTAAACATTGTTCATAGTTTCTGACATTTTTCAGAATCTCTGCAGATTTGCTTGTAGTTTACTTAGACAAGAGATGAAGCAGATCGTTATAAATCTTGAGACACCACATATCAAAGCATTGGAGAAAGCTGGAGAGAAAGATGTGATTGAACAGGTAACAACTTTCTAAATATGTATTTTCAAACAATTTAAACATTATCGTTAAAAAGTTTACTCAGTGAGATTTATAAATATATAGGCATCGAGAGAGAGCGTCGTGAAGCAAATGGAAGAAGGTAAAGCTCTAATCACAGGATCAAGCGGCACAGGCTCTCACGAGGCATTTGCGTTGATCATTGACGGGAAGTCGCTAACGTACGCTCTTGAAGATGACTTCAAGAAAAAGTTTCTTGATTTAGCCACAGCATGTGCCTCTGTTATCTGCTGCAGATCATCACCTAAACAAAAGGCATTGGTAAGGTTTTTTTTTTTTTTTCTTCTTTCTTCTGTGGAAATGGCGGTTGCGGTTTGATTAATAGACTTGTCTTCTTTTTACAGGTTACGCGGTTGGTCAAAACTGGAACAGGGAAGACAACTTTGGGGATTGGAGATGGAGCAAATGATGTTGGAATGCTACAAGAAGCAGATATCGGTGTCGGAATCAGCGGCGTTGAGGGAATGCAAGCGGTTATGTCAAGCGATATAGCCATTGCTCAGTTCCGATACTTAGAGCGTCTCTTGCTCGTCCATGGCCACTGGTGTTACAGTAGAATCTCATCTATGGTGAAGACTTTTTTCCTCCTCTCTTCAATAAACATTTTCCAAATAATTAAACTCTATGCTTCGTCGCATTTTCATTAACCAGGTTCTTTGTTTTGTTTTGGCTCTGGCAGATATGTTACTTCTTCTACAAGAATATCACATTTGGTGTCACCGTGTTCTTATACGAAGCCTACACGTCCTTCTCTGCTCAACCAGCATATAACGACTGGTTTCTATCGCTTTTTAACGTCTTCTTCTCTTCCCTTCCCGTCATTGCTCTTGGAGTTTTCGATCAAGACGTCTCAGCTCGCTTTTGTTACAAGGTATGCAAATATTAACCTCTCATAAACCCTATAGAAAACCCTAAAGTTCCTCTGTATCGCCGATTAAACTTCGTTTATTTTTTCTTGCAGTTCCCATTGCTATACCAAGAAGGAGTTCAGAACCTTCTCTTCAGCTGGAAGAGAATCATCGGATGGATGTTCAACGGACTCATCACGGCGCTCGCCATTTTCTTCTTCTGCAAGGAATCTCTCAAGCACCAACTCTACAACCCTAACGGCAAAACCGCCGGCCGGGAAATATTCGGCGGGACAATGTACACTTGCGTGGTCTGGGTCGTAAATCTCCAGATGGGTTTGGCCATAAGCTATTTCACTTGGGTTCAACACATTGTGATATGGGGCTCAGTCGCTTTCTGGTACATTTTCCTTATGATCTATGGTGCCATCGCTCCTAGCTTCTCCACAGATGCTTACAAAGTCTTCCTGGAAACCCTAGCTCCGGCTCCGTCTTACTGGCTAACCACTCTCTTTGTGATGATCTTCGCTTTGATCCCTTACTTCGTCTTCAAATCGATTCAGATGAGATTCTTCCCCGGTTACCATCAAATGATTCAGTGGATCCGGTACGAGGGTCATTCTAATGATCCTGAATTTGTGGAAATGGTTAGGCAAAGATCCATTCGACCTACAACGGTTGGTTTCACGGCGAGAAGAGCCGCTAGCGTACGGCGATCCGGTAGGTTTCATGATCAGCTCAAGAAGAATTTCATTGCTTTCTGAAGAGAAGAGAAATAGAAGTGTGTCAGTGTTTGTGCATATGTACTTGTGTATAGTCCTTATAGATTTTTTGATTCCTTGATTGAGGAGTCATAAAACGGGGATCGCTTCACTTGTATATGTATGTATATATTTGGTTTGGCTGAATTATTATCATCGATTACTAGTTTTATGTATATAATTTAAACCTATATTTCGACTTTTCATTGGAGAAGTCCACATAATATTAAATATTTTAATGTCACAAGAGAAGTTATATAGTTTGGCAATGATATCTTCACAGAGAGAAATAGAGCAAACCTGTAAATTTAGGTGTGTATAAAGCTATATCTACTTTGCTAACATCCAAAACTTTGTTATAAATGATTTCATATCTACGCGTCTTGATCATCACCAAATAGAAAAAAAGAGAGCAAGAACAAATGACGATTTGTTGCTATTACAGGGTCCTTTTATATCTTGTGATTCGTTTGCTTATGAAGGCATACAAAACGATTCACTTCACTTATAAATATAGGGTAAAATATATCTATATTTTGTATGTATAGAATTGATTTGGTTGATTTTTATTCTTTTTTTTTATTGGATCAAACTGTTGATTTATATTCTTTTTCCGTTTTTTGTAATTCTATACAGGCTTTTATTGAAATTTTGTCCATTTCACATAGTCACCAAGACAATAGGCAGATACCAACATTATAGTATCATTTACTATAAACTAATACATTGAACTACAACATTTGAAATGTACATATTCTAATATTTGCGATAGAATGTCATCAAAACTTTTTTATTTTTGCTCAAGAACTGTCTTCAAAACACTTATATATGTCATTACTATGTTTGGAACTATTCTTCCTTTTTTCCTTTTTTTCGTTCAACATTCTTCCTTTATTTTATCTTAAAAATATTCACAAGACAGTCAAAGTCATTCGCTCAATACAATATTCGACTAAAAACTAGACAGTTAAACCGACCAATATTCGAAAATATATTGGAAGAAAACTGACATAAAGTTTTCATTGGTTACTCATAGTTTGTTTTTACATATTAAAGTTTATGTTTGGTCTCTCCTTCATTCTTATGTAGTTCGAAGTTGACATGCATGTTTTTGTTGCAGACTGACAGTGGCATACTGGCACATGCATTATAGAACTAACGTCGGTTAATTAACTCTGAATTCTTGATTTCATTTTTCATTTTTTGTTGTAATTTTTTTTATAAATTAAACTTGTAACGAATATATGATGACATCATGTGACCCTCTTTTATCTTTTGTAATTTTTAATCTTCTAGTTATCCTAGTAAAATATGAAATATGTGATAGCAATATCGTTATTCCCCGCTGAGATTAAATAAACGGTATTTGATATACATAATTTCGTTGGTTCCAACCTTAGACTATTTATACATTTGATATCAATTTAAAGTCACTCCGTTTACTATCGTTAACAAAAATTTCACTATTTACAATAATTGTCATGTTCAAAAACTATATTTTCACTATTTGCAGTTCTATATCTGAAAATTTAAATTACATTTTTGATTTCACTTTTTCTTTAAAACCATTCATCAAATTTAAAATATTCAATATATATTAAAATATATATATAAAAATGTGGAAAATGCGACTTTGTTTACCTTAGCCATTATTGTATAAGCTTTAAAATCACAATTGCGCAAACATTGTTCATTTTACATCTCTTCAACAGTCTCTTTCTTACATTTGCCTTTCATTGTTTACCTTCTCTCTATACATCATATCTTTCTTTTTTTAGAGATCACAAAGAGAAAAAAAAACTGACTACATGGAATGATGAGATGATCCAGAAATACCAGCACGCTGCGCTAAAGTAAGGAGGTGAACACATGGTCAAGCTGATTGCAGAAGAGCCGTTGGAGAGGTTGAAGTTCAACGTGAAGTTAAAGAAGTTAAGAAACTGAAGAACTCCACAAAGAGGAAGAAGGAGTGGAGCAAAGCCAAAGGGAAGATCAAGAAATGAGCAGAGTGGAAGAAGGTGGGTTTTCTTAAAAAAAAATTAATATGTTATTTCATTATGGTCGTATGTAAGAAAGATTCAAAAAGTGAAAGTGGTTTATGATTTCTAATTCTATGGTGTGTAATATGCTTGAAGAACTTTAACAATCATATTCTATGGTGTGTAATATGGCTTGAAGAACATATTTTAAAAATCATATATACTGTTATATAAACAGAGTAAAGAACAGAGGAACAAGGAGTCACCACCAGTTCACCACTGCCAAAGATCGAAACAAAATGACAACTGCAAATACCCAAATTATACTCAACTATACATTTTTCTTGGAATCGGCTTCTCTTCTATCCTTTGCTATTCAAAATTTCCCTCTAGGGTTCTCCCACTGGATCTACGTTTCCCAAAGTTGCGATGGCCTTTTCTGCGTCCATTCTGCGAAAACACCATGTATGTAGTCAATCCGGCTACACGGTGGCTCCGACAATTCTCTCCGGCTAGATTTCAGATTTTGATGCACAAGTCTGTCTACACGTCCAAACCCAAATATTTAAATTTAAGAAAACGAAATCTACACACAACAAAATGTTACACACTAAATATTTATGGATATATTTACGAGTGAAGCGAACGCTTTTTGGTGCCTTCTCAAGCAAGGAATCACCATTTATATATTTCGCTTTACGTCTCTATCGAAATCGTTAAAGATTCTTCAGAGCATTTTCATCAACAACGACACTAATGTGTACTACGAGGAAACAGAATCAATACACTCCCAACGGATTTCCCATTTCCCAACACCATGCATGATTCCTACGAATTCTCACCGATTCAAATTATAAATTTACAGTTATAAAAATTAAACAGATTGAATAGCAGAAAATTATAGTATTAAAATGAAATACTCTTAGGCTCACTCACATCAAATTTTCCTCATTCACACGCAACTGCATGAGATCATGAAACACATCAAATTCTGATTTAGAGCCACACAATAGTTAACTTCTATATTAGAATTGTATCTATGAAAAAGCAGCCAAGAACGACATCGACACTTCGCAGGTATCAAGAGTAAAAAGAAATATCAACATACATGAACACAGTGACAAGATTCTGTTGTAAGCAAAAAAAAACTAAAAGAGTTCCTTTTTTTTTTTTTTTTTTTTATGTTTTTGTGAGAACGGGCCTTCATATTTGAAAGCAGAATAAAGAAAAGTTTTACAAGCCTGCTAAAGTTTTGTGGGCTTCAGCCAGTATAAAAGCAACAATTATATTAAGGCCCAAGCCCAACCAAAATGGTATTGCCTAATTGCTGCCACTCTATGTGCATCAAATGCTACCCAAGTCAAATAATTCTTTGTCAAATAAAGAAAAAAGTAACTTTATTTTTGTTTTGATTATCAAGTAGTCTTGCATACAATTTTAAGTTTAGTTTCGATTCAAATAGTTTCATAATATTTCCAATCGGTTTTTGTTTTCCACCTCTACTTTTTCCAACCATAGAATAAATTTGGGGTTTATTCTTGGTTTACTTGAGCAAAACATGTTTTATTAGTGAGGCAAAGTACACGCGTTCTTCCACTTTGGTCTTTTTGTCTATATTCGCTTCAAGTATTTATTCCAAAAGCTGTTACAATTAGATGAAACTGGTTCATAGTAACTTTGCTTCACTATTACTGATCTTGCTTCGGTGGATTGATCTTTCTTGCTCATGTCTGGTTCCTCGCTACTTCAACCTCTTTCATGTTCTTGTCTACAAGGTTAGTTCTCAAAGTGTCTTCCTTTATTAGCGCTTACAATGTTCTGACCAGAAGCTTTATAGTTTTCTGAAATTTCTCATTTTTGTTGCCATTTGTTGTCATATTTGCTTGTACAGGTTCATTCTGATGGACAACCTAAGCTTACCACGCACGGAAGGAAAGCAACTATCAGTGAGTTCTATGGTAAGCAAACCCATAACCTTTGCTTGGTAAATGTTATAATGTTCATGTCTTTAACTGAAGCTTGTTGTGGAGATAGCCATTCTCTTTAAAAGGTTTCTTTGTGTTTACAACTTTGGTCTTAACGTCTTGTGTTTTGAAGGTGTGATACTACCATCGCTTCAGCTACTACGCAGCAACATAGACGAGCTGGAAACAGCAGACATCGGGTTCGACCTTAAAAGATTCAGCAAGAAGATAACAAAAGAGGCTCGCAGTAGCAGATTCAGCAATGCAGGGTTAGAGCGCGAGGAAGAATGCGGAATCTGTTTAGAAACTTGCACCAAAATGGTGTTGCCGAATTGCTGCCACTCTATGTGCATCAAATGCTACCGCAATTGGTAAAAACACGCACACACATAGAAACACAACAGTTTCTTGAAGACGTTTTAAGTGATGTAAGATTTTACTAAAATCTCTCACACATGTGCAGGAACTTGAAGTCTCAGTCTTGCCCGTTTTATCGAGGAAGCATGAAGAGAGTGAACTGAGAGGAAGCACCAACTATTTGAAACCAAATGAAGACTAAATATGTAAGTGGATTCAAATAGTTGGTAAATGCATTTGGTTTTGTGTACGTAGACAAACTAGCACAAGGCCGGCCCTGACGTAAAGCCCATGAAACTGGTACTTTAGAGGCCTAAATATATAGGAAACATTAGGACTCATATTTCCAAAATTATTTGTAGTCTGGTGGTTGTATCACAGCTTATTTGTGTGAAGGTAAGAAGTTCGAATCCCAAATTCTCACAAAAATTGTTACATTACAATTAAACTAAAATTTTAAATGAGCTCAATTTTTTTTTTCTTTTGCTTTAGGCAGCAAAATTGGTTTGGGCCGGCACTGCTTTTATGTTATTAATTCTTTGTTCATTTCGTAAGTTAACATTGTTCCATTTCGAATTTTCATACACACAAACTGCTCTTCCTTTTGCTACTGTTCTTCTAATTATAATCATAATCACAACATATCTCTCTACAGATGAAAAGCTGTGATTTCGTATACACAAATAATAATGGTTAAATCATATAAAAAATACAAGTATCTTTAAGGTTCGATGGATAATGATAAGTTATAACCAATTACAAAAATCAAAGAAACTCCAATGGAAGAATTTCTCAGTTTCTTGCATGCTTCCAAGCACATCAAAGATAAGTAAGCTTTTAGACACAAGAGATCAAACTTTGAAAATAAGTAACTTTTCTCTTACAAAGATGCAGGAAAACGGATTCTAGAGATTTTGTTAGGGGATCGTATTTTACCAGACCTCGGGAACAGCGATGTGAGAGCAAAAACTTCTTGTCCTTGCATACCGCCACCGGTGTCGATGGCTCAACCAAACCCTTCTCGCTCCAGTCAAATCCATCGCGAAACACAGTCCGGGAAGAAGAACAAGAAAGCAAATCTATGGTCAAAATCTTTTCCCATGTCTTCTGACGGTTCCAACCTCCAAATATATTGGATCACCGTATCGTGCTCCCTTCTCGACATACACAAACTATCATCCAGGGTGCACATGTCAATATGGCGAGGATCTGAACCAGCAATAGCCGGATTAATCTTAGGCAGCAATCGGAATGTTTCGGCCTGAATATCAAAAGCCACAACTTGGATTCTGGCATCATATGGTTCGGTGAACCAATAAACCGACCCGTTTGCATAGGCTGGCTTCTGGTCATGAAAGATACGGTAACTTGGAGTGCAAGCCAAGTACCTCCAAGCGTTTGCCCTAAAGTCAAAAACCTCGCACTTGGTAACTCCCTCGTTTGGACTCGAGTCATCCGCGTTGTACTTATCAGAGTTATACAACCACACTAATTTGTAATCAGTGGCCTTCACGAATGCGAGATGAAAGACTGAGTTCATTTCTCCCCAATCTGTATCAGTGGGTCCAAACTTGCGCATCAAAATCTGAAACCTAGCCGGAGGGAGTTGTCGGAGCCACCGTATAGCCGGATTCACTACATATATGGACTGTGTTACCGCAGAATGGATGCAGAAAAGGCCATCGCAGCTTTCAGAAACGTGAGTCCAGTAGTAGAACCCTTGAGGGAAATTTAGAAGAGTAAAGGATACAAGAGAAGCCGATTCCAAGCCAAATGTCCTAAAACTAATAAGAATACATACACTTAATAACATTTATTATTTTGATTAATGAAATCTAAAGGGTTCTTTTCATAAAAGATTTGTTGTATATGTTTTATGATTCTTTAGTAATTAAGTTGAATTAAGATTAGTTCTGTATATAAGTGTATGTATCTTATTAATAACATGTAATTATTATTTTGATTAATGAAATCTAATGGGTCCTTTTCATATAAAAAAAAAACTCTCGAAATCAATGCTCACGGCAGTAAATATCATTCGAAACAGATTTATATTGAAAATAAAAGGAATTAAATCAATTTCTATAACCTACATTATTTTTTTCCAAAATAATATATGCTCACCGTGGTAAATTTGTATTTGTGCATGTATCTTTAGAGTAATAACTCAATCAACCGACGTAATGATTCACAGATCCAAACTGTGCAAAAGGCTCTCCAAGAAGATTATGCTCGCCACTAGTCAATGTGAAAGTAGAGTTTCATATCTTTCTTAAAAAAGTTTCAAAAAATCATTCTAGATGCCTCTCTATTCAAAAGATCGAAAGCTAATCCAGAGCTCAATTTGGAACATATTAGGTTTCTTGCAGTTTGGTTAGTTATTCATCATCCCAAAATACAATGTTGTTAATTTTGGCATTTCATAAGTTTAGATTGTTCCATTTCAAATTTTCATACACACAAACTGCTAGTCACCATCTTCTTCTTTTTGCTACTGTTCTTCTCTAATTATAATCATAATCACAACATATCTCTCTACAGATGGAAAGTAGTGATTTCGTATAGACAACTAATGGTTTTTTTTTTTTTTTTTTTTTTTGGTCAAAGACAACTAATGGTTAACCATATAAAATACATACAATCTTTAAGTTTTTTTTTTACAATCTTTAGGTTCGATGGATAATAAGTTATAACCAATTATTTACAAAACAAAAATAAAAGAAACCCAAACGGAAGAATTGCTCTGTTTCTTGCATGCACACATCAAAGGTTGTGGGTAAGTAAGCTTTTATTAGACACAAGAGATCAAACTTTGAAAATAAACAACTTTTCTCTTAGAAAATGGATTCCGGAAAAAGAATTCTAGAGACTTTGTTAGGGGATCGTATTTTACCAGACCCCGGGAATAGCGATGTGAGAGCAGGATCTTCTTGTTCTTGCATATCGCCACCGGTGTCGATGGCTCAACCAAATCTTTGGCGCTCCAGTTGAACATATCACGAATCTCGGTCCGAGAAGAAGAACAAGAAAGCAAATCTATGGTCAAAATCTTCTCCCATGTGTCTTCTGATGGTTTCAACCTCCAAATATCTTGGATCATCGTATCGTGTTCCCTTCTCGACATACATAAACGATTATCCAGAGCGCACATGTCAATATGGTGAGGATCTGAACCAGCAATAGCCGGGATAATCTTAGGCAGCAATCGGAATGTCTCGGCCTGAATATCAAAAGCCACTACTTCGATTCTGCCATCATAGGGTTCCGTGAACCAATAAACTGACCCGTTTGCATAGGCTGGCTTCTGGTCATGAAAGATACGGTAACTTGGATTGCAAGCCAAGTACCTCCAAGCGTTTGCCCTAAAGTCAAAAACCTCGCACTTGGTAACTCCCTCGTTTGGACTCGAGTCATCCGCGTTGTACTTATCAGAGTTATACAACCACACTAATTTGTAATCAGTGGCCTTCACGAATGCGAGATGAAAGACTGAGTTCATTTCTCCCCAATCTGTATCAGTGGGTCCAAACTTGTGCATCAAAATCTGAAACCTAGCCGGAGGGAGTTGTCGGAGCCACCGTGTAGCCGGATTGACTACATACATGGACTGTGTCATCGCAGAATGGATGCAGAAAAGGCCATCACAGCTTTCAGAAACGTGAGTCCAATAGGAGAATCCTATAGGGAAATTGATAAGAGTAAAGGATACAAGAGAAGCCGATTCCAAGCAAAATGTCCTAAAACCAATGTTGGTATCTGGACGAGGAATCCCAGCCCCAGGCACAATCCCTTTGAGGGGATCTTCTGCGCTGACAACCATGACTTTGGGATGATCCATGCGGGACCGCTCAGCGATCTTCAAGTGCCTCTCTGTGAAAGAGCGAGACTCGATCGTCGATCTCCATTGTCTTGAGAGAGACTTCAGTCGGATTAAGGCTTTCACGGGAAGTCGCAAGAAGATTTCCTCCACGACGTCCTTCGGTAGTGATGATGGTGCAATCACTCGCTTCTCGTTTCTTCTTATTCTTCTTCTTATTCTTCTTCTCTCCCTCTTTCTTTGTGATGATGAAGCAATCACCACCCGTTTCTCTGCCTCCATCGTTGATGATAACTGTGCTCAGCCCTGCTGCTAATTATTTTTGTAAAAATCGTTTATCTAAATCACCATATATCATATAGCTCATAATCTTTCAAAAATAATGTTAAGATTTATGAAATAAAAGTTAACATTTATGAATATTTACAAAGATGCAGAGATATTATGGAAAGATATTCTAGAGATTTGTATATCTTTTATGATTCTTTCGTAATTAAGTTAAATTAACATGTTGTCAAAAAAAAAGTTAAATTAACATTATTAGTTCTGTACGTATACGTATCTTAACATTTTATTATTATTTTGATAAATGAAATACTGTATAAAAGGTTCTTTTAATAAATAAAAAATCTCTCATAATTAATGTAAATATCATTCAAAATAGAGATTTATATTTCCAAAAACAAAATCAATTTCTATAACATACATTAAACTTTTTAAAATAATATATGCTCACCGTGGTAAATTTGTATTTGTGCATGTATCTGTCGGAAGCTATAATTTCCTTTTTTTGGGAGGTCTCTTAATGTTAAATGAAAGCGGTAAATTATTAAATTCGGTTTGGCCGTTTTGTGAAACGGCTAAAAGTAACCGAATGAAACTACGGTTCGGGTAGGTTCTCGGATATTCGGGTAGTATATTATTGGGTCGAAAGTAACCGAATTTATGAACATGTGTTTGAAATATCCAAAATTTTCATACAAATTCGGCGGATAGCTCCGGATAAATTGGGTTCTTCGGGTAAATCGGTTACTTTGGTTTATTTGGTTATGTTATGTTAAAAAAAAATTGAATTAAAGAACATCAACTACGTACCGAACTGAAGCAAACGACAATATCCATAAGAAAATTGATACAAATCCATGTCATCAAGACAAGAACATACAGAATCGGCCAATCACTCGAATCTAAATCTATTTTCACTTGGCCAATTTCAGGTTTCAAAATCACATCTAACAAACCCCAATCAATAAACACAACACAAATGCAAAACTCAGGATCTAAGTTCATCAATATGACAAAACATGTATGAATCTAGTATCTACGGTCAACTGTTGAAGAACAAATAAGGCTTTAGCATCGAAACTAACCGTTCCTTTTGCGATCGGAGAAGACTAGGTCGAGCTTCAGAGACAACGTATAGCTTTGAGAGGAGGAGATTCACAGTGGGCACGAGCTGAATGAGCTTTGAGAGAAGAAGATTTGGGTCGGAATGAATTCGAATTAATAATAAAAAGACTAAAAAATATATATATCTCACTTTCTGAAAAAGAAAAGGAAACAGATATATTTACGACTAGCAACTTTATTCATATGAACAAGGTATAGCACAAGTTTATTTCTTGATTGCATTTTGATAACTCCTCAAGGCGTACCGATATGACCATTTCATATCACTAGCCTTGTGGTACTCTCTTTTAATTTATACAATAATATGCATGATAAAGAATTTAACATGAGATGAAGCAGATCGTTATAAATCTTGAGACACCACATATCAAAGCATTGGAGAAAGCTGGAGAGAAAGATGTGATTGAACAGGTAAGAACTTTCTACATATGTATTTTCAAACAGTTTAAACATTTTCTAAACAGTTTACTCAATGAGATTTTATGTAATCTAGTCACCATCCCTGCGATCACAGTAGCCTCTAGCAAAATCTCCAAACTTATACCCAATTATCAACATTTGAGACTAGAGTTTTTTTTTACCAACTTTGCATGGTCCAATACTCGTCCAGCATCACATATTCTGCTCAACTGTATATCGAACAAAACCATTTTAGTATGATATTAACACTATAATCATCTAGGAGAAACTAATACATTGAACTACAACATTTGAAACGTATATACTCCAATATTTGCTATAGAATGTCTTCAAAACTTTTTTTACTTTTGCTCAAGAACTGTCTTCAAAACACTTATATATATCATTACTTTGTTTGAAACTATTCTTCCTTTTATCTGTTCGAACATTTTTTCTTTATTTTCTCTTAAAAAAATTTATAAAACAGTTAAAATCGTTCGCTCAACACAATGTTCGACTAGAAATTAGACAGTTAAACCGACCAATATTCAAAAATCTATTGGAAGAAATCCGACATAAAGTTTTTATTGACTCCTCATAGTTTTTCTTACATATTAAAGTTTATGTTTGGCTGTTCTTTAATCTTATATTTTATTAATTACTCTATGTTTGATTTTACGGATTAGAGCTTCTGTTTGGGTTCTCTTTTGTTTTTGAAGAACCTTATATTATAGTGGATGCATAAAGTTTATGTTTAGTATTTCCTTCGTTCTAGCAATTTTACTTCAATTCATTTAGAAATTCAAGATAAGGAAAGAAAAATGTATGGTTGGAAATGAATAAGACATTACACCATGGTAGAAAAGATGTTTATATGGTTTAGGAAAGTGTTACGACTGATCAAAATTTAACGAGTAAAAGTTGGGCAAATTCTATCTTAAAAACATCTTCTTTTTTTTTTTGGTTTAAGTGGACCAATTAACTTGAACTTGTTTATGAGTAAGGAAGAACTCACTTGGACTTGCTGGTCTTTCCCTTTGCGTTAGTCCAGTTCAATTTTCTATAAGTTTTTTTCATGGTATTTCATTGGGAATTATATTATGTAATAAACATGGCATGGAGAAGAAGGAAGGTTTGGGTTAGCAAAGATGGATTTGGCCAACAACGGTGGTTTGAACACATGGTCAAGCTGATTGCAGAGCAATTTGGCGTTGGAGAGGCTGAAGTTTAGCGTGAGGCCAGAAAGCTGAAGAACTCCACCAAAAGGAAGGAGTGGGGGAAAGCCAAGAGCAAGTGCTCCTGGACTAACTTAATCATATGGAACTGGAGCAGGACCACCATTAATTCTCTGTACCAAATCATAATTTGATATATTGATAACATACGATTGTAATTAAATACAAAAATATCTTAAGTTAGATGGATTATTTACAACCAATTCTTTGGAGAAAAACAGTAATAGAAATGCTCTGTTTCTTTCGCGCTTCCAAACACATTAATTAGTGATCGTATTTGTAAATATTACTTTTCTTATGTGTTACCATGTGCATATGCAATGAATAAGTTTCCTTTTATGAGGTAATAACACAATGAATTCGTTGTATTAATCAATTTTTGTGAGAACGGGCCTTCATATTTAAAAGCAGAAGAAAGAAAAGTTTTCAAGCCTGCTAGAGTTTTGTGGGCTTCAGCCAGTATAAAAGCAACAATTAAATGAAGGCCCAAGCCCAACCAAAATGGTGTTGTCATCAAATGCTACCCAAGTTCACTCAAGTAATGTATTTGCACGACCCAAGTTCGAATTTAAGTCAAATAATTCTTTGTCAAATAAAGAAAAAAGTAACTTTATTTTTGTTTTGATTATCAAGTAGGCTTGCATACAATTTTAAGTTTAGTTTCGATTCAAATAGTTTCATTTTACTTCCAATTGGTTTCGATTCAAAAAGAAGAATAAATTTGGGGTTATTCTTGGTTTACTTGAGCAAAACATGTTTTATTAGTGAGGCAAAGTACACGCGTTCTTCCACTTTGGTCTTTTTGTCTATATTCGCTTTAAGTATTTATTCCAAAAGCTGTTACAATTAGATGAAAGGGACCTATTTAATTATATTCAGATACATAAAACCATCTCAGCTCAAAGTTTAATAACTAAGCTTATTTAACAAGAAACACACTTAATTAACTTTCTTATTTAAGAAACGAATTTTTCTTCAACATGATTATTAAAATACAGTAAAGCAGCTAACCGTGAACAAAAGAATCAAAAAGGCAAAAGAAAAAGCAGAGAGAGAGAGAAAGAAGAAGTGAGACTTGTGTTCTTCCGGTGTTTAGCTTCTTTCTTTGGCTTTTTGTCTTTTAGGTTCTTGCCTTTTTCCGATCAATCAGACCAATCCCTCACTTTTGGCATCTTCGTCTTTCATCTTATTCTCTCTTTCGTTGTCGAATTTTTCGTTCTTTATATTTCTGGGCAATTTTTCAATCAATTCCTTGTTGCGATCAAAGAGAGAGAGGGAGAGAGATGTATAATCAGTTGGCAATATCTTCTTCATCATCATCATCTTCTTCTTCTTCTTACTATGAATCTTTGAAGATTTTGGAAGCTGATGTTCAACACGCAAATACTTTGTAAGTCCTTTTCTGGGTTTTGTCTCCTTTCTCCTAAAGTTTAAGACTTTAGTCGTTATTAGTTTTGATTAGTTGAGCTATAAAGTAGGTGAATATCGAAAACCCAGCTGATAATTTTGGGTCATTTTCTGGGATTTAAGTCATCTCTTCTCGTCAAAATTGGGTTATTATAGGAAACCAATTATACTATAGCTATTTGAAGATTAGAGCATTCACGATTGGAAATTTCTTTAAAGTTGTTGTCGGCTTAATATTCTAATTTCAGCAAAGTTACAAGCTTTTTATGGCTCAGGGTTCGTTGATTTACTGTTTTTTCGTTATTGCACATGTTATGTTCGCCGAATTGTCTATCAGAAACTTGAGCTTATCTCTTCAGGGCAGAAGCAATTCCAATGGGAAAGAACAATGTGCGGCTTCAGATGAAACTGGTTCATAGTAACTTTGCTTCTCTGTTACTGATCTTGCTTCGGTGGATTGATCTTTCTTGCTCATGTCTGGTTCCTCGCTACTTCAACCTCTTTCATGTTCTTGTCTACAAGGTTAGTTCTCAAAGTGTCTTCCTTTATTAGCGCTTACAATGTTCTGACCAGAAGCTTTATAGTTTTCTGAAATTTCTCATTTTTTGTTGCCATTTGTTGTCATATTTGCTTCTACAGGTGCATTCTGATGGACAACCTAAGCTTACCACGCACGGAAGGAAAGCAACTATCAGTGAGTTCTATGGTAAGCAAACCCATAACCTTTGCTTGGTAAATGTTATAATGTTCATGTCTTTAACTTAAGCTTGCTGTGGAAATAGCCATTCTCTTTAATAGGTCTCTTTGTGTTTTACAACTTTGGTCTTAACGTCTTGTGTTTTGAAGGCGTGATACTACCATCGCTTCAGCTACTACACAGCAACATAGACGAGCTGGAAACAGCAGACATGGGGTTCGACCTTAAAAGACTCAGCAAGAAGATAACAAAAGAGGCTCGCAGTAGCAGCAGATTCAGCAATGCAGGGTTAGAGCGTGAGGAAGAATGCGGAATCTGTTTAGAAACTTGCACCAAAATGGTGTTGCCGAATTGCTGCCACTCTATGTGCATCAAATGCTACCGTAATTGGTAAACAACACACACACACATAGAAACACAACAGTTTCTTGAAGACGTTTTAAGTGATGTAAAGATTTTACTAAAATCTCTCACATGTGCAGGAACTTGAAGTCTCAGTCTTGCCCGTTTTGTCGGGGAAGCATGAAGAGAGTGAACTCAGAGGATTTGTGGGTGCTTGCCGGTGATAGCGACGTGGTGGATGCAAAGACGGCTTCAAGGGAAGATCTGTTCAGATTCTACCTCTACATCAATAGCCTTCCCAAGGATTATCCAGAAGCTCTCTTCTTGGTTTACTACGAGTACTCAAATCTTATTTAGAAGAAGAATCTGGACAAACAACAACTTTGTACAGATTTTTAGAAGGCAAAAAAAAAAAAATATGTATTTGTATAGAATGTAATAACTGTGTTTATGCTTTTGGGATGCTTTGATGCAGAAATGCCAAAGCTCTCAGCTTTTACATGCTTTTATAACTGTGAAATGCTACAAAAAAAAGCTTGTTTACAGCAAATAAGAAATATCTCTTTCATCTTCTTCCTCTTACACATAATTACAATCGACCACTTCCGCTTTTCACCACCATCAGTCTTCTAGGTTGTAATGGGCCTATCGATATATCAACTGTTATAGTGGGCTTTATTTTAGATGGGCCCACAAATGAGATGTTGCGTCTTAATCGATTGAGGCGAAATTGGACGAATCTTCTCTTGTTCTTCTTCTCTCCGCCACTTTTCTCTGAATCGGAGCTTGTTCTTCAGTTCCGTCACCTAGAGTTTTCGTATTTGTTCTTGAAGCTTATCTTGATCAGAAACAGAAGGAAGAGAGAAACTTTGAAATCTAATTTTGGCTTTTAAGATTGAGACAAGAGAGAGAGATGGATGATGAATCGGTGAAGCTCAGTAAAGAAGATGACGAATATGTTCTCATTGATCTTGACGACGTTGCGAGGCACATTGACATTCCATCCGACGCTCCATATAAATTATCAGTTAATCCAATCCTCTAATTTATTTTTTCTTTTGTGTGATTGGATTTTACGCTCTTGTATTTATTATGTTCTATGTTTGGCTTTGTTTCTTTCTCAGGGTTTGGATACTTTGAATCCAATATTGACCATTGATGGGAAGATCAAGCTGGTAAGTCTAAGTTGCAACCAAAGTTCAGTTACTACTGAACATTATTAAATCGTTTGAGATTTGATCTCTCTTTTGTTTTGTGAAGACTGGAGAATATATAGAGACAATTGGTACATGCCTTGCTTTCTCTGAAAAGGGTTAGTTTCACTTTTCACTGCTTTTGATCCCAAACACGAAACATCTTATTGTTACAACCTCGTTGCTCGGAAGAAACATGTATTGATAATTCGATCCAAATTTCTGTTTTTGCAGAAGTTTCAGCGGGTGAAAACCAGACGCCGCAGAAGATAGTCGAACCTGTTGCCAAACTCCACAAGATTCTTAAGTTTAGGTTAGCAGCATTCGACAACGACGATGGAGAAACAAAGACAACAACAACTTCATAGAAAAAGATTGTAGATAAGCAAGCCGGTCTCGTTTTCCATCAAGAAGAATTAATATGGCCCGAGCATATGTCATCTGGTGTTTTTTCAGACAAATGTTACAGACAGCAAATTTATGTTCTAGAAGCTTATGATTACACAAAAACCTCTGTGTCAGGGTGTATGCAGTAACAAATGGAAGAAGAACCCTTTAATAAAAACAAAAACATAGTTTACAAATATATATGCGCGTCTCCAAAAGACAAATTATCAGCAAACAAGGTATATAGATAAAAACAGTGTATCAAATCTTTGATGATATAAAGTAGAATTAAAGTAGCAGGGATCGTAACTTAAAGCAGTATAGTTTAGATGCAGCAAGAGAAGACACGAAGAACATGAGAGAGGTTCTTTCTCAGTCTCCTCGTCTTCTCTTCCCATAGTCAGCATCTCTTGACCTTGACCTATAATCATCTTCTCCCATTCTTGATCTGCTCCGAGACTTCATAGAAGACTGGCCTCTATCAAAGTCATCAGAATCACGGTCTCTCTGCTGCTTATACTCGCGATGACTATCCTTCTCTTCACGGTGGCTCTTGTGTCTTCTATCACCACTGCTCTCAGACCAGTCCCGTTCCGTGGTAGCTCGTTCTTTATCTCTCGGCGGCTTTTCTTCTTTCTCTTGAGTCTCATCTTCATAGCCGCCATATTCAGAACCACCTTCTTCACCGCCACCTCCTCCATTAGCCTCGCTCCACATCGCTGCTGCATGAGCTCCATTCATCCCGGAGCTAGCCATCGGTCCCATCCCCGCGCTAAAGAAGGCGGGATTAACATGAGGGGCAATCCCAACCATGCTCATTGCATTGACACCGGGATAAGAATGAGGCATCCCTGGGTAAGCAAGACCTGGAAAGCCTGGGTAGCCACCACCACGACCCATGAATGTAGGATCAAACCCACCATTTGCCATCATACCCTGTGGATGCATCATACCGTTAAATGATGGACCAGCAAGTCCAGGCCCATACGGTCCAGCACCGGAACCGTTAGCCATGTTGTTTATCCCTCTAGCTCTCATTCCACCACCCCAAGGGCCTCCACGGTTGCCCATTCCTTGGCCACCACCACCACCACGCGCAAATCCACCTCTCCCGTAGTTTCTTCCACCGTCTCCATTTTGCGTATTCATGTTGCTGTTGTTGTTGTTGTTATTGTTGTTGTTACCTCTTCCCATTCCCTCATTCAGTGGCCTCCTGTTTTGGATTTGGTTCTGTCCTTGGTTCCTCCCAGTGAAATTAGCTCCCATCTGCTTCAGTGTCTCAGGAGAAGCAAAGGCCACAACGCAGGCTTTACCATTGAACACAAAACCATTCATTCCTTCTTTGCAAGCGGCTGCAGCAGCCGACTCATAAAACTCAACCTGGCAATACCCTTTGGATTTGCCGCTGACCCTCTCGTCGAAAAACTTGATCTCTTTGACTCGTCCATACTGAGAAAGCACACTCTCAATCTCCGCATCTGTCGTCCACCAGTGTAGCTCCCCAACAAAAAGCATGGTGTTCCCATTGTCCACAACAAACGACGCCTGCGTCGGGCTTCTGTTCACCATCGCATTTGAATTCACATTCATCTGGCTAACCGGAATCTGCTGAGCACCTTGAGGAGGAGCACCGTATGGGTTATGCACAGGAGGAGGCTCAGGGACATTGACCGCGTTCCCTGAATAGCCATGTGTGTTTAACACAATAGATGTTGACCCTTGTTGTGGCACGGCTTTGTTGGATTGGACATCAGTTTTTGCGCCAAAAGAAGATGCTTGTGGATAAACATCTGGTCTTGTCTCTGGTCCACTGATTCCATTATGCCCTGCATCATTCCGATACTTCCCTTCAACTGTACCTCCAGATGCAACTGCCATTCTCGGTTCAGCAACGTTACTATTCTGAGCTTGAGCCCCTGTACCACCGACTTGAGCTGGTGTTTGAGGCTGATGATGAGCTTGAAAGAAACTCTCGCCGACATTGACATCGCTATACAGATCATCGTAGTCATCATCTTCTCCCATCAGCTCTTCATCAGCTAGAGCAGGAATAGTTCCGCTACCTTGATGTTGTAGCTTCTGATAACCCATGTTTTCTTCACTCATTGGATTCATACAAACTGGCCAGAAAATACAAGAAGAATTAAAAAAAATAGCATGAATTACATTAAACAATCCTACTAAATAACCTCTCCTTTAACATGAAGAGATTTATAAACAACAGGGCCTTTCACAGAAATTACAAATCTGCATACTCAATTTGGCTGAGACTCTTTACAAGCAATTGATGAACATCAAAGCAGATATGTTCAACCCAAAAAGAGAAAAAAAAAACAGGACTTTTAGATTACGGATCTGAAATTTGGGATCTAGCTCGACAAAAACTTCTTCTTTATTTATCGATTTAAACAAGGATGTTACAAGATTCATATATACAGAGATCAAATTACATACATAGTAGGATTTACAATGAAAGGGGGAAAACAACAAATAGATAAAGCTCTGACATTAGGGTTCTTACAAAACCGAGAAGAAATAAACAGATCTGGTAGGAAAATTACAATTCAAGAACATCGATTAAATCCTATAAAGCCTCTAAATCGATTAGCCTCGCGAATCGAGGATCGAAAGGAAAAAAGAAAAACCTACGCTTGCTTACTTTTACTCTTAGCTGCTGTACCTCTTCCGTCTACTGAAATTGGGATTCCGACGAGCTCCGGAATATGTTCCCCGCGAGAATCAGAGCTTCTCCGTGAAACTCAAGGAAAGTTTAGTTGAGATCGGAGGGAGAGTCGTCTTCGTCGAGACTCGGGATGCTCTTTCTTATCCGATACGAACAAATGAAAGTATGATGAAACTATGGATGGCTTCGCCTTGGTCTTTTTGTTTTTGGCTTTTTATTTTGTCAACAGTATTAACAAACTATTTATTATCATCTTTTTTTAGGAGTTCAACTGTCAATGGTTCAGAAGAAAAAAATAGAAATTAGAAAATACTTTTTGAGATTATGGTATTCGTAAAAAAACTCTGGGTCTGGAATGTCAGATGAATAACAGAATAGCAAAATAACTAAAAAATTATTAGCGGAATGAATTAAACTGAATAATATTTTAGCTGAATAATTGTGAAATGCTAAAAAGCTATTTTTAGTAGATTAATCACGTTTTGTTTTTTAGTTATATTTTTAACACGTTAGCGGAATCACATTTCAAAAACATAAAAAACGTGAAAACGTGATGTATAACGTGAATGATAAAAAATAACAAAATTAAGTTTCCAAAACGTGAAAAAACTGCATACCATTTAAATCTTCTATAAAGCTACAAAATTCTCACGTCTATTATTCGTAAGTATTTCGACATTTTGAATGTATTTATACAAAATATTAAAAAGAAATTACTAGTAATATATAGTATATGTAAATATTTCTACAAACTTTTGTTGGAGAAAAAATTGGGTGGATGGTCAACGGTAATTCTATGAAAACTGTGATACGTGTGTAAATAACAAACCTGACTTCTACATACTTTTTGTTCTTTTGTTTTGTCTGAAAATAGTACGACTAACGTCAAGGCTAGCTTACAATGTGTGCTCATGAGCCCTAAAGCCAAATAGCTTGAGTTACAAGTAACTAAAATGAAGTATTTCAGACAAACAATCACAGGATATAAGACGATGCTGGTGAATTATTTATGAAGCAGCTTTCAGTTTATATTAATACATTCCCTTGAACACTGGATTCGTACGGCATATGCTTGCTCCACATTCCTCATACTCCTCTTTCGTTCTGCAACTCTGTCAAACAAAAGAAACGCATCGATTGTTTCAATCTAAATGAAGCCGGGTGTTGAATCTAGCACTAGTTTCTAGTCATTTCATAACCCATTTCAACTCAACAAGAACAGCAGAAACAAGTAATTTTACTTACCGCGAAAAACTCAGGAGTTGACGAAAGCACAGAGCCTCCAAACCAAACTGCAAACCTCTGGACAGGATGGCTCACGACATTAACCTCCACCGGTTGAGACTGTACTTATAAACATTGACACAGGTGAAATGGAAATAAAATAAATATCTGTTTACTTTCAACTGCGAAACATTATACACGTTTTTTTACCGTGATTTCTCCACCCGTACGAGCGTTATTAGCAAGAACACGAGCATCAACAATCTTCTTGAGATCTCTCTGTAACCTTCTTCCGAAATCTTTGAACATAGTTGAACCTCCGGACAACACTATATTCTGAAATATTATCATCACAAATTCATCAGTACCACGAAAAAATTATCCCCGGATTGGAAATTATCTTAAAACTATGACCTGTCTTTGTATATCATACCTTATATAAAGCTCTTCGTGTGTCAATTGGTGCAGACTGAATACATTTATCTATTACAGCTGGTAAAGTAGTTGTGAAGTCATTGCTGTATATCTCTGGATTAAAGAAGACCTGTAACACAAAATCTCAACATTATCACCATAATAGCAGAAAATGAGCGCAAGAACTTCCATATTGTGCTCTGCTGGTTCCAGTTACTCTCTTGTTTCTCATACAAAGGACATCAGATTTCATTCTCAGAACAAAATTTTGAATCAGAAACAACAGAAGAACACTTAAAACTAAATAAGAATCAGTCCCAGCTAGTATACTTTTAAGCATATTAGAATGAGTAATATACCTACTTTTAGGTTCCAATAGAGTACCATTTATGTCAACACTGTTTAGTATTCAGAACAGAGTGATAATCAATAACAAATCATGAACATCTCACAGACATACCACGAACCCATCTTAATGAAATTGCCTTAGTTATAATGAACCAATAAAGAACAGAGAAACGGTGACAAACCTCGGGTCCAAGGAATCGTTCATATCCCACGTCACATGTGTATGGTGCACCAGTCTTTGGCTTAACACCTTTCCATTGTTTAATAAACTTTCCTGGTTCTTTGTCGTGTTTATTAAACTCCTGCAACCATATGAAAGTTCAGTGATCTTTATCAAATTTCCCGTGTTTCAGTATCAAGCGTTTTCAGCATACAGGAGAGTAATCAATCAGTAAGAACATAGTATTATTTGAGTTAAACAATAACCACTAAGCATTACCTTTACTATGTCTGAACAAGTGTAGCAGTACATTTCCTTTACTTTACGGGCTACATCGAATGAATCTTCTGGTGGTATATTCTCACCTCTTTCCTACAGTAAATATTGAAATGACAAGTTCCATCAACGTAATCCATTGACAAAAACCAGTAAACACCCTCTCTTAAGTATATGAGCACAGAATCTAACATAACTAAACAGGACGACAAAGCTACCATACAACGCAAAACTTGAAATTCACTCATGTAACCAAAGTAAGTACTTAACATCTCACAGAGAAGGATAAGAGCAGAGATAAGTTAGTACATACCCGCATGAGTTGCTGGATAAAGAGGGTAACATCTTTGCCAGCAATTGGAATTGACTTGATAGAGCTCCCAATAACATAACCTTCTGCGACAGGTACAACATGAGTTGCTCCATCTCCAACATCTACTACAACCCCTGTCATCTCACACTAAGAAGAACTGTAAGTCAAATTAAGAGGCGAGCATAAAAATACAGAACAAAAAAAAAGGCAAGAGAACAACACAGATACTTGGAGAAAAGGAAACGTGCGACCTACCTTTGATGTTGTGTAGCCAGCTGCAAGCGCAAGCACCGAGTTCACAGCAATGTAAAGCCCGGGGACATTGAAAGTCTCGAACAGAATCTCTCCCGTGTACTCTCGACTTTCAGGAGGAGTAAGAGGGCTTTCAGTGAGAAGAAAGTAATGATCTTCAGGATCACATCTCAAGTAGTTGAATATACACTGCTGCCAATATCTCTCCATAGCATCCCAATCCTCAACTTGACCATGCTCGATCGGATAATGAAGGTTATAGGTGCTACTAGAGCGCGACTTCGTAAGAGCTTCGTCTCCGATAAAGAAATCCATGTCCGCCGCAACTCCGGCGTTGTGCTGGGCTGCCCAAGTTCCCTTTAACGAACTCTTGGGTTGACTCAGAAACGACTCGTTAGCTGCAACTACTGTTGGGAGAATAAAACATGGCTCCACGTTACCCGCAAATCCCATTTTTGTATACCTGCAATTTTGCAAGCAAACACCACAAGTCACAGAAAGAATCGCGAAATGGAAGAAGATCTAGTTGCGGCTTTTCCTCAAACACGTTGAACGCATTATCCTTATCAAACCAATAACAACGTACCCGGTTCCATTGTCGATTACAACAGCGGGTCGAGAAGTCGGATCCATTGCAGAAACTACGCCGGCGATATCTAATTTCAAAGAACGGCTCGCCGGACTGTGACGGTGAAGGATCTGCGAACTGAGATCCGAAAACAGGTTCAATTTTGAAGAATTTCGATCAGCCTTGTACAATCAAGGATCAAAAGAGAACCTACGCTTACTTCTTCTCGCCTCCTCCGTTTCCGATAAGCTACCAGGTAATTCTCAGTCGTGAGCTTCTGCTAAACAATGTACGGGAGAGAATATATAAAACAATGTTCCCGGGAAAACCAGAGATTCCCGTGAAATTCAGCGACTCCTTCAGATCATAGGGAAAGTCGCCGTCGTCGATTTGTACTTGATTGTGTGGAAATAAATGGACTACTTGTTTTCTTAATTAAACTTCATACTTTGGCTTCGTCTTGATGTTAGTTCGGTTTAATCGATAACCAAGAAATGTTTTAAAAAACCAATCAAATTTCACCAAAATTGAAACAAAAAAAAAGACTATAAAAGTAAAAACCTTTTTTCCCTTTTTATTCGTATTACAGTTAACTTAATCATTCCTATGATCCTATTGATTACGATGTGTAGACGAAGACAAGACGAGACCAATCTTAGATCTCAATTCTCAACTGATAACTACATTTCAACTACCGGCAAAAACCAGCACCTATGAGTGTTTTGGATTTTGATTTGGCTCACTTTATGTAGTTTTTTTGTTTCTTCTTCTTAATCCTGTTTGAGATAATTTTTACTACAATATAAACTAATATCATTTCGTTTGTTAAGTCAAAAGGCTAAATCATGCTATCTAGTTTTGATTTGTTTAATTATAGAAAAACTTAAACCAAAGTACACATCAAGACAAATTTATTAGCAGGCAGGCAAAAATTAACATTTTAATCCTTCATGGATCTACACAAATCTTTGAAATGTTCACTAAGATCTATTTTTATCGTTCAGAAACACTTATAGTTCTATTCCACAACATTTGTTTTGCAGTCGATGAAAAACTTATATACGGTTCGTGTAAATACATTCCACGTAAATCCTTCTTCTATTCTCCCAAAAATACCTACAACATGGCCCATATAGGCCCTTTATATGCCGATAAAAACTGCTATACTATCCTTTTTTTTTTTTGACATCAACTGCTATACTATTCAAATTCACTTGTTTATAACTTTATACGAACTATGGAAGTCATTCTATGGTCCATATATTCTGATCATTATACAAAACCATTTAAATAAGAATTTGTATCAATATGTAATGCATAAATATCCACATGTGGCTTCGTTGTCACAAAAAGATTGGGTTGACCCAAAAAAGTTTGTAACATTTTCATCACCGGAATTTAGCAACAAAACATTTCAGAACCGGTGTGTCAACCGGTTGAATCAAGGAAACTGTCGGGAAAGAAATAAAAACACGTCATGAATTTCAAGCCACATTAGTGTAAAATGAACTATATTTATCCTGGTTTAATACCCGATCTTATTAATTAGACTATGAACCGTATATATCTTTTTGTTTTAGACTATTAATGAATACATACAAACTACTTTTTTTTCTTTTTCTACAAACTACTATTTTAGTGTCAAAAATAAAAGGTTAACATCCAAAAAGGTTTTTTTATTTGAAATACTCTTACGATTCCTAAGAACTCATTATCGGAAATAAAAGAAGAACTCGCTAGCTATTAATGGTCTGTGTGAATTGTGATCTTTTTTTTTTTAATCCATGAGAACCTTTTTTTACGTCAATTAATGTCTGCAGAAAATCAGAAATCTTTCTACAGTCCCTAATAAATTAATACTACTAATTGATTAACGGTCTACAAATAGCCACAATAAAGTATAATATGATCCATAAAATCATTTCCTTGTACTTATTATTTATTAAAAGTTCTCTATATTCAATAAAAAATATACTCGTAATATCGTACTGAAATGATGAAATGTCTCTGTTTGTATAGAGAACTTTTAATTACTCGTACTACACACCATTGATTATTCGTAGTATTTCGTACCAGTGTGATGAAATGGCTGTATTTCTGATATATCGAATATTTTGGTTAATGAGACCAATAATATTTTAAGACAAAAATACAATGGTAATTTTTGTTTCCGACAAATTTGATATATAAATACTACATTGCTTCTGTGTAAAATATAAATAACTACCTATCCTCTAGTAGGATTGGTCGATAGAAAACATAATTATGTTGACTCAGGGAATTAATAGTAATTTAATAATTACCTTATTTTACTTTTTAATTTATATTTATCTATTTGTTTCATGAATTTAAACGATTCTGAGATGCTCCCTCTCTCTCTGCACTCTGCACACTGCACAAACACAAATTTTTACTGACCACTGCCTTAATTGGATCTGTGAGCCCTCTCTGACATCTCCATTATCTCTCTTCTCCTTCCTTCTCTCTGCTCTTTTCTCAGTTTCCTTGTTGAAACCTTCTCTTTTATTTCCTCCTCAAGATTCTCCGATCCGCACCCGGATCTCGATTCCTCAACTGGAGCTCGATCGTTTACGTTCTGTAATCGCTGTTTCGAGTTTGCCCGTTTGGATTTTCCGGGATTCGTAGGTCCTTTTGTTAAAATCAATGTTGTTGTTGATTCGATTGTGAAAATATGAATCCTCTTTGCTGCATTGCTCCGGTTTCAATCGATGACCGGACTAACCCCGTGGTGGCGAAATCGGCGGCGAATCAACAGTCTCAGTTAGGTTTCGAAGCTCTTTCAGTCGCGAAATCGGGTAGCAACCACGCCTCTAAGCCGTCGTTCTCAACTCAAGCCTCGTGGATCAGCCAAGATCAGCTTGAGCGGCTCTCTTCCGATGTCGCAGCTTCCGACGACGTGAATCTCGAGGCGAAGGATTCTTCTTCCAAGGGAGGTTTCTTCTTCGGAAATGGCGTCGGTGCTGGAGGTGGAATCGCCGGGATCATGTACAAGTGGGTGAACTATGGGAAAGGGTGGAGAGCCCGATGGTTCGAGCTGGAGGACGGTGTTTTGTCGTATTACAAGATCCACGGACCTGATAAGATCGTGATGAACCCTTCCTCCAGAGAGAAGGGCGTTAGGGTGATCGGAGAGGAGTCTGTGAGGTACATTAGGAAGGCTAGCTGCGGCAGCAGCAACCGTCTTGGAGCTTCTGCAGCAGCTCCAAGGCCTCCTTGTAAACCATTCGGAGAAGTTCATTTGAAGGTTCCATAAGCACTTCCTTTTTTCTTGATATTCGTTTTTGTTTTGGTTATGGAAGAAGGGAAAGACACTCATTTTTTTGAAATGTTTGAGATGATTTCAATCCAACCCATTGCATACTGTTTGTTTGTGCTTTGATGTTGCATGATCATTATCTTGGGATTATCGTTTACACGTTTCCAGACTCACTCTTGCATTCCCTTGACGTGTATGCTGAAGTTGTACTTGCTTTATTGTAGGTTTCTTCAATTCGTGCGAGCAAGTCTGATGACAAAAGGCTTGCTATATTCACGGGTACAAAGACTCTTCATTTGCGTTGTGTATCGAGAGAGACTAGAGCAACCTGGGTAGAGGCTTTGCAGGTGGCCAAGGATCTTTTTCCGAGAGTGCCCAGCGGCGACATCCTGCCTTCAGAAGATGCGGTTGTTTCGACTGAGAAGTTGCGTGAAAGGCTACTGCAGGAAGGCATTAGTGACACAGTTGTAAAAGATTGTGAAACCATTATGCTTTCGGAAGTCTCTATGCTGCAGAACCGGTTGAACGTTCTCACACATAAACACATTATACTACTAGATACACTGAGACAGCTAGAGGTATGCTTTAGTTTTTCCCTATGCAAACATTGTGATATGGACCTATATATCTCAAACTCTTCCAATTCGTTGGATGTGAGTTATATGCTTCTTGCGTCCATAGACTAACCATATTACTGCAATTTTATACTGTAAATCATCTTGCAGACTGAGAAAATAGAACTGGAAACTACTGTCGTTGATGAAACAAAGGAGCATGACTCTTGCTGTGGACAGGGAAGACGATTTAGTGGTTAGTGGATTTATGACGTGCACATTCTCTCACAAAAATTATAAGATTTTGTACGTTTTTAACATTATTGTTCTCCAACAGATTTCTATTCAGTCATGTCAGAGGTATCTGCAAGCGATTCCGAGGCAGATAATGAGAGTCAAGATGGAGCAGATGTTGAATCTGATGAAGATGATGTAGCATTCTTTGATACAAATGATATCCTATCAGCTGACGCACTGAGAAGTGCTTCTTACCGTAGCAGAGAAGCTGAAGGAAATGGGTCTATTTATGACAAAGACCCCTTCTTTTCTGACCGCTTGCAAGTTCCCGTTAGGATTCCGCAGTATCCATATGTCAGAAGAAGGGATAACTTACCGGAGCCAAAGGAGAAGGAAAAGCCAGTTGGGCTGTGGTCAATCATCAAAGAAAACATTGGCAAAGACTTGTCTGGAGTTTGCCTCCCCGTATATTTTAATGAGCCACTCTCTTCTCTTCAGAAGTGCTTTGAGGATTTGGAGTACTCATACTTGATAGACAGAGCACTTGAGTGGGGGAAACAGGTCAGGTCTCTCAGCCCATGTTTTATTTGAGCAAAATCAGGAAAGAGTGGTCTATTCTTCACGTAGGCGATTTGTTCTGATATGATATATTTTTCCTGTCTTGCCTATATACACAATTACGGCGTCTGCATCTGTTGGGTCAATTAGAATTTTATTTCGCTACTGTTTGGGGTCAAAAAAGAATGGTGGAAACTATGTTAGTTCAATATCTATAATTGTGCTTGTTTTTCATTGCTACCAGCATCTATATTGTTGTCCACAAGTTCACTGGAACTCTAAATAGTCGTCATCAAAAGCTTGATAGTAATCTTAAAAATCAAGATAGTCATATCATCTTGCGTGTTTCACTCCCAAAGCTGAAACCATTTATTTATTTATTAACATTATAGTCTTTTCTCATTTCAGGGCAATGAGTTAATGAGGCTTCTAAACATTGCAGCTTTCGCTGTATCTGGCTATGCGTCCACGGAAGGCAGGCAATGCAAGCCTTTTAACCCTCTACTTGGTGAGACCTATGAAGCTGATTACCCAGATAAAGGACTTCGTTTCTTTTCTGAGAAGGCAAGTCAACTCTCACAACAATCTCTTTTGTATTGACAAATCATGCATAAAATGTAGAATAAAATGTTACGTATAATTCTTTCGAAAATCTGTCGGACATATATAAGAATAAGAGCAGCCCCTCACCTTTCTGGCAACATGATTCTCTTGTTCAGGTGAGTCATCATCCGATGATTGTTGCTTGCCATTGTGAGGGACAAGGTTGGAATTTCTGGGGAGACTCAAATATCAAAGGAAAATTTTGGGGAAGGTCAATCCAGCTTGACCCAGTGGGTGTCTTGACGTTAAAATTTGATGATGGTGAGACATATCAATGGAGCAAGGTTACCACTTCCATTTACAACATCATCCTCGGCAAGCTTTACTGTGATCATTATGGAACCATGCGCATCAAAGGCGGAGGCAATTACTCCTGCAGGTTGAAGTTCAAGGAGCAGTCAGTCATAGATCGAAACCCTCGTCAGGTAACAGAATGATTTTTATTTTTCTCTTTTCTGCTCTCTATGTATATGAACATGTGCGTTTTCGTAAAAACCGGCCTTTCATGCTTATACTAGCTAGTATCATAAACAACAAAGAAAACATCATCAGTGGTTTTAGTAAATCATGTGTGCAGGTTCACGGTTTTGTGCAAGACAATAGAACCGGGGAGAAAGTAGCTATATTGATAGGCAAGTGGGATGAAGCAATGTACTATGTATTGGGAGATCCGACAACAAAGCCAAAGGGATATGATCCAATGACAGAAGCTGTATTACTGTGGGAAAGAGACAAATCTCCTACAAAAACAAGATACAACCTCTCCCCTTTTGCGATCTCTCTTAATGAGATAACTCCAGGGATGGTGGACGACAAACTGCCTCCAACAGATTCAAGATTGAGACCAGACCAAAGACACCTAGAAAACGGGGAATATGAATCAGCAAATGCCGAGAAACTGAGACTTGAACAGTTGCAGAGACAGGTACAAATCTGTGTGTCCAAGTATTAGGAAAGTATTTCAATGATGATTGTTATAGGCTATGTTGTTAGTATAGTTGGTGATGATCATGGTTTTTTGTTGTGTGTTGAAGGCAAGGAGGCTGCAGGAGAAAGGATGGAAACCGAGATGGTTCGAAAAGGATGAAGAAGGGAATTATCGGTATGTAGGAGGTTACTGGGAAGCAAGAGAGAAGAAAGACTGGAATACAATCACAGACATTTTCAAGAAGCAGCAACAGCGTAACACGGTTTCATCTTCATCTACGTTTCTTTAATCCATCATCTCAGGTTTTTTTTTTTATGAAATTAAGGATATAGAAAGATGTTCCCTCATTGTGCTTCTGTGAAAATTTGGCCAGAACCTTTGTTGGTGTGTGTTATTATGTAGATGTGAAACAGACTTATTGGAGATGATGAAATTATTCGAATAGGATTTGCGGTTTCCATGTTTGAAAAGTCTTTTTTTTTTTTTGGCTCGCTAATGTAAAAGAATTGTATAGCAAGGCAGACAAATTCGTAAATTACCATGACAAAGACACGGCGAGATTGAAACGCAACTTCCGTAAATATGAATCTAACGAATTTCTGTTTGACTCTGTTTTTCTGAATATCATATTATCATACATGGAGGGAGCGAGCAAGTCTGATTGATTGAGTTTGAGACATGTTTTGCATCTGCATACTATTGATAAGAGATCATCATCATTCAAGTAAAATAACTTTTAGCTGACGCGATATTTACTAAAAATCTCATTATGGTTTTTTTTAAGTAGTCTTAATAATTTTATTAAGGGTAATTTCGACCAGACATTATACTTATAAAAAAATACAACTCTAGTTAAAAATATTAAAAAGGAAAATGTAATAAAAAAAAAAAGGAAACGACAACGCCTTCAGTTTTGGGATGTGTTTTGCTCAGTTTCATCTCACTTCCAAGCTTTCCTTCCTCTGAACTGGCTTCCGCTGAGGCTATTCTTCATTTTCTTGGCTCGCTTTGATTTCCCAGCCTTTGTTCTTATCGCAGCCAGAGGCATATTCTTCTTGTGCTCCTTCTGTCTATTGCTCGATCCTCCCGACTGCGTTTTCATTTCACACAGTCATATTAGATCATCAAAACAAACATTCTACGCTTTTCTAGATAAGATAAACCATTTCTTGTATATACAAAAATAACGGATACCTTCTTCTGCTTGATGGCAGTCTTGGATCGGTATTTCCCTCGGTCTTCCCTGCCCGCTTTAACTAATTCCAGTCTTTGCTCTTTTGTTAGCTTATGCCTTATGTGAGCCTGTGCAAATAGTGGAATATCAGTTCACATCGAATCACATTCTCACCCCGATTGTGACTAAAATTGAGCTTCTTATAGTTACAAGCTTACTTCAAGTTTGGCTGGATTGACTCGCTTCTTGCTTAGCTGATCAGAATCCGGAACCTTGAATCCTTTTCGAGCCAATGCAAGTTTTGCTTCCTTCTTTGCCTGTATGCGAAACACAAGATATCAATAACGTTGGACTTGTTTACCAAACTGAATGAAGAACAGAGGAAAATAGCTTTTTCTCTTTCGCATATATATACCTGAAGTTCTTTGATTTTTCGGAAGTCCTCGTTAGAAAGTATGCCATCACTTTCATCAAAAGATGGTTGTTCGCTCTTTGCTTCTGCGAATCTCTTTAGTGCTCGTAGGCTTGTATCAGCAGAGACAAGACTCGCATCAAAATCTAACATCTTCCTTTTCTTCCCCTTTGCCTTCTCTTTGCTTCCACTATCCTCTACAGAAGAATCAGAATCTTCTCCGTCATCTTCTTCGCTTTCGACCTCCTCGTTTTCCGAATCTGTCTCGGCTTCATCACTGTCATTCTCCTCTTCCTCTTCATCACCACCGATTGAAGTATCAATATCGCTATCATCTTCAGTGTCATTCATTTCATCATCATCTTCACCATCGTCAGAGTCTTCTTCAGCTTCGTCCTCGGTTCCACAATCATCAGGTACCAGCTCCTGTTCGGTATCATCACTGCCAGGTAACTCCACGTCATCATCGTCTTGCTCACCATCAGAGTCACTCTCATGATCGCTTTCTTGCAATAACTCAACATTGGGAACATCGCTGAAGACATTGGCTTCTCCATATTGTTTAGGTCTGGCAACAGCACCTCCAGGACGGCCACGGTCTTTTTTCACTAGAAGCGAAGGGTTGATCTGAAATTACAGAACGCAATTATTGGTTAACCACAAACATCGATTATTTTGTTCAAACCAACAAATAAATTGCTTTTGTTACCTCTCTGAACAATGCTATGAGGGAACGAGCTGCTGCTGAGATGGCTTTGTCATTGGGCTTTTTCTTATACAGAGCAAGATCTTGCAGCAATACGTCTGTCATCAACTGAAAAACAAGAGACATAAAAAAAAAGAAGCAGTAAAAACACAATTCAGAAAAAAAACGAAAGTGTGCATACATTTACATGAGAATATTAAACCAGGGATAAGAATTAGGTACCTCATGAATCCTCAGGCACATTTCTCGTATCACATTGAGTCCGACAGCAATAGCCTGGTTACATAAATGAAAACAATGAATTGAAAAGGAAAATATAAATGGAGAATAGGCTTTCTGCGTAAGTCCCTTGACGCGAGAAAGGTTAAAATCACACCTCAGGACGTGAACGGTCGTGCACAAACTCATTCACTATTTGCATGAACAGTGGCTTCACGGCATCAGAAGGTACCTGCCCAAGAAAAAAAATATTGGAAAATTTGAAGAATGATAAAAGCAATAATACTTGAAAGTGGAAATGTTTCTATACCCCATCATGGCAAGCCTGAACTGCTGCTGCGAGTATTTGCGTAATGTCCTTTTCATGTGGCTGCATTTATGAAATTTTAATCAAATTTCAAAGCAAAAGATTAAAATTTCAGTTAGCAAAAGCAATTGTAAAAGGACGGTTACCAAATCTTACCTTAGCATAGTTTCGAAGATAAGTATAAAAGCTTAATAAATGCAACTTGTGAAGACCAATTGTCCGTGCAATAACTTTAATCATCATCAACCTCGTCTGCAAGTTTATTGGAAAAAATCAAATGAGATTATCAGAGACGTGGAACCTTATGCAAAGTTGATAAAAAGTTACTTATCTCATCCTGACTAGTTAGCTCATAAGTTTCTATTAGAATGGATGAAATGAGTTAAAATCTAAGATTTTAGGGGATAACTATCAGTTAATTAGGCAAAGTCAAATACACTTGGCGAAAGGAGACGAATTTCAATTATGAATAATTACCTCAGGCCGTTCACTAGTTTTGCCAATGTTCTTGCCAGCCTGAAGACGAGAAAGAAGTCTCTCTGCAAATTTCTGTAAAAGAAGCAAACATTCAATTATAGCCAATCCCTACTATCGTGGTTACCTTCTCTGCGTATTGGCACACTACAAATAGCTAAGAAACGTACCTGCGGATCATTTAGATGATTAAGAGGTGAATAAGTTGAAGTGGTGTTTTCACACGACGCACGCTGCTTTTTTTTAATACTCCGCATCGCACGTTGCAGTTTCGCTTGCTTTTTCTTCTTGCTAGAAGATGTACCTTTGTTGGTTGCCTATGCAGCGGAAAGGGAAATAGATTAAACAAACTAACCCAAAAAGATATAAATGCTTTATAACATAATGTAAACATGACCTAATTTCATACTGCCATGATCAAAATGATAAAGAAAACTATAACGGTGGAAACTTCCAACAAGAGCTAGTAAGTCTCTTCTTCATAATTACTGGCAAAATTCATGTATAATGTTGTTTACCTTGTAAATAGCCTCTCTGTTGACCACAACCTGGGATGCTTGCTTTGAGTCCTCGTCATCGCTGCCTGAAGCATCACTATCATCATCATCGTCAAGGTTCTCATAGTCAAGAAGAAACCGCAAGGAAGAAATCATGATCCTGAACATGTTAAAAAGAGAAGTTAGTAATTCGACAAGCCATATCATATCAACATACTCCCAGAGTTAGAGAGAAAAAAAAAGATATACCTAGGTGAGGAATGAAAGCACCCTTCACAAATCGCAATTGCAACTCTGTCATGTCTATCACCAAGCCAGACTTTTCTCTTGTGAAGCTCACAAAGGGTAACAAGAGCTCTCTTAGCCTTTGTTTCATCTTCTTGCTACAAAAAAAAAGAGACACAAAGCTAAATTATCATCTACTACCATATCGCATCATAAACTCAGTTACACAATCCCATGAAAAAGGAGAAAGAAAAAGAAGTTACCTCCAATACAGAGATCACAATCTTCTGAAGTGATTTGTGCCTTGGTTCAGTGATGCTCATCTTACGAATTGTTTGAACAATGTGAGAGAAAGCAAGCTTTCGCAGGTTTCTGTCACCAAGAGTCTGAACATCCAGAAATAGAGCCAGCAAATCCTCGATGACGAGACTCTAACACACCAAAAACACAGTAAAATCAATCTCCGAAACAGAGCAAAACAAAACAAAATGGATTGAGCTCAGATTCCAATCAATCAGATTAAAACAAAAACCTTTCTGTTCATAAGAAGAATCAGTGCTTGCGCAACATGGTTCCGAAGCCCCGACGGCATTGCCAGGCACGAGGTACGGAGTAAATCAGTCAATTCAGCTGGAAATGTCGCGAGCTGCTTCGGGTAAAACGGAGTAACGTGAGCCAGAAACATGGAGCGGTCTCCGAGGTCCTTGGCAACGGAAAGGTCGGAGCCGACGCCCCCGACGGAGGAGAAACTGAGAGCCGCCTGTTGCTGAAAGAGGTCGACGGAGGCTTTGAACTGTTTGTAAATCAATTGGAGCTCCGTTACGTAACCCTCTGGATCACGCTTGATTTTGCCCTGAAGGATAGGAAGGCTGACCTTCTCGGAGCTCCGGCCAGATGCCTTGAAGGACTCCGGCGTATGACCTAGACATCCGGCCATAATCGGAGGTTTTGGGAGAGAGAGAGAGAGAGAGAGAAACCCTAGAACAAAAAAGAGAGACTTTTAATTTATACTTCCTTTTATTTTCCCTTTAGGTTTAGTTCTTAATTGTACCAGGTCGGCTTACGATTTGATCGTTTCCCCGGTTCTATCGGTTTAGTAGTTGATAGTCCCTGGTTTTTTCGGTTTGGACTTTGAATCTGAATTTGAACTGTCTCAATTTTCTGAATCCTCTGTTAATCATCACTATCCTCTGGCTTATTGAGATCACATTCTCATCTTACATCAGGCAGCAAGTGATTGTAAGTTTCTTTATTTTATATTTTTGTAACAATTTCGTTTGTTTTTTTAAACTCAAATTAGTACTCCATAATGTTTTTGTGGCTATTCATTATACTGAAGAAAGGATTGAAACTCTCAAAGCGTTAACACACTCCCTTATTTTTATACACTTATGTCACACAGACTAACACTCTCACAAAAGACATGACAAACAAAATTTGCATTATTTTGGGAATCATTTGTTTGATTTTTTTAAAACGTTTTTTTTTTCCTCTTTCGTTTTGCAATAAACACACAATTCGCATTTGTTGTCATCCCAAAACTTTTACGTTCCGTCTCTGACAAGAAACCTCATCTTCTTGAAATAGACCAATTCTGCACGCGAAGACAGCAAATGTAATTCCTAAACCAAAATATGAAATGCATGACACATGTTTCCTCCAACAAAGTTTGAAATTCTCAAATAACTCTAGAAACAATGAGATCACCACAAAGAGAGAGATTTCAGTGAGAGAAACTTAATCATGTCTTTAACAGAGCGAGTTTACAGTCATCTTTCTCTCTTCGATATAGCTCTTGCATTGTTGGGGCTGTTTGTTTTCTGTTGTTTGCGTGAGAAGTTAAGCAACAAGCATGGGCCAATGCTATGGCCAGTGTTTGGAATCACTCCAGAGTTTTTCTTTCATATAAATGATGTCTATGGATGGGTCACAAAGACTTTGAAAAATTGCCGAGGTACCTTTCTTTACCGCGGAGTCTGGCTCGATGGATCTTACGGAGCCGTGACTTGTGTTCCCGCGAATGTGGAGTACATGCTCAAGACTAACTTCAAGAACTTCCCCAAAGGTACATTCTTCAAAGACCGGTTCAGCGATCTGCTCGAGGATGGTATCTTCAATGCTGACGATGCATCTTGGAAGGAGCAACGACGGATCATCGTTACCGAAATGCATTCAACCAAGTTCATGGAGCATTCCTTTGAGACAACGCAGCATTTGGTAAAGAAGAAGCTGCTAAAAGTGATGGAGAGTTTCGCGAGGTCACAAGAACCTTTCGATCTACAAGACGTGCTCCTGCGCTTGACATTTGACATCATCTGCATCGCGGGTCTAGGGGATGACCCGGAAACTCTAGCTTCTGATCTTCCTCAAGTTCCATTTGCCAAAGCTTTTGAAGAAGCAACAGAGTCTACACTGTTTAGATTCATGATCCCTCCATATATATGGAAACCCATGAAGTTCCTCGACATCGGGTATGAGAAAAGTCTGAGGAAAGCTGTTGAGGTCGTGCATGGATTCGTCAACAAGATGATCGTGGATCGTATCCGCAAGCTCAAGGACGAAGAGACGCTAGATAATAGATCCGATGTCCTTACAAGGATTATTCAGATAGAGAGCCGTAGAAAAGGTAACGAGATTGATCCTTCCACCGTTAGGTTTTTTAGACAATTTTGCACAAGTTTCATCTTAGCTGGACGAGACACAAGCTCTGTTGCGCTTTCATGGTTCTGCTGGGTGATACAGAAACACCCAGAAGTTGAAAACAAAATCATCTCCGAGATCAGAGAGATCTTGAGACGGCGAGGGGACTCTCCAGCCAGCAAAACCGACGGTAGCCTCTTCACGGTCAGGGAACTAAACAGCATGGTCTATCTACAAGCAGCACTTTCAGAGACTCTGAGACTTTACCCTCCGATCCCAATGGAGATGAAACAAGCCATTGAAGACGATGTGTTTCCAGATGGGACATTCATAAGGAAAGGTTCACGGGTTTACTTCTCGATCTACGCCATGGGGAGGATGGAATCTATTTGGGGGAAAGACAGTGAGATGTTCAGACCAGAGAGATGGATCCAAGCAGGGCGTTTTGTCAGTGAAGGCCAGTTCAAATACGTTGTGTTCAATGCTGGGCCAAGGCTGTGTATAGGGAAAACATTTGCTTACCTGCAGATGAAGATGATAGCTGCTTCAGTCTTGCTGAGGTACTCAATCAAGGTAGCACAAGATCACGTGGTTGTACCGAGAGTTACGACTAACTTGTACATGAAGTACGGTCTCAAGGTGACCATCACGCCAAGGCCACTGGAAAGAGAAGAAAAAGTAGAGTCATGTTCAATGTAGAAAGCATTGTGTAGACTTATTATAATACCTTAAGAGGAAACTCAATTTTCATTGCTTAATACTAAACTCACAATGTAAGCATCTTTTGACATTTTACTATCAGAGGGTTCTAAGGTTTTGCAGCAATCCTTCACTGTGTAATCCAAGCTCCGATCATCCCAAATCCAATTTTCAATTAACCTAAGAACTCGAAGTTGGGAAGAAAATTTCTATACTTTCTGCACTACTTACAGTACAAAGCCAACGATGAAAATTGAAAGGTATCATTTTTGCAAGGTAAAATTAACCATTGGAGTGGTAATTGATCTGAAAATCTTAATCGGTTTCAAAGAAAGAAGCCCAAATTGAAGTAGAGAATGTATCAGAGAGTCATACCATCGAACGACTCATGGGTGGCTAAAGATGGAGGCGAAGTGAGTGAACTCGACGCAATAGAAACCAATTGAAACGATTTCCTCGCCGATAAAAGTTTGCATCCGTAAGGCTGCTTTCCATTTGATGCGCGTCCAATTAACGCGCCGCGAGTTGACTCAATGTAGCTCTAATCGACGGCCGGGAGACACGGTGGTGGTGATGAAATGGTGATCGGGAAGACGACGAGTAATTCTAAGTTTACTCCTCTTTAGTTTCGCTATTTACGTTTTTACCCTTATTGTGGTGATTTTATGTCAATTTTACTCCTCATTAATTTTGCCATTTACACATCATTTTTTTTTTGTTTTACAATTTGAATGCGTAACTTTAAAATTTGTATCTTTGGTATTCAATTTAGTCAGCTTAAGATGAACAAATTTACTTGATCTATTAAGGAATTGAATAATAGATATATTCTACACCATGCAATCAATTGTTTTAGCGAGTGTAGAGCTTTTACAACAAATCCGACTTGGGTGACAAATTCTGTAAGGATGAGATCTGTTTGTACAATGTGGAGCTCTTCAATGGCCTTGTGGCATTAATGATCTTGAACCATTGGCTCATTGGCTCACACGAACTGTCCTTACTCAGACACTTGCAGGCATCAGCCACGACATTATTGGTTGCGTCCACGTCAAGGCAAAGAGAAGTTTTGTTACCTGTTGTCGTAGCTAAGTGCATCCTAGAGGCCGAGATTGTCTGCCATATGGAACCGGGTTTCGAGCAACTCGTCCCAGTCATCGTAACCCGGTTTTTTGGTCCGTTGCTCTGTAAACACAGAAGCTGGTCTTTGATTCTTAGGGTTTTCTTAGTGTAGCTCCATGGTTCGGAGCTATTGCACGGACCAAGAGTAAGCATTGTAGTGTCATTGAGAGATCGTACTAAGCAGAGTCCGGTTAACGGATGTAAAACCAGATTGTAAGCATCGGTTCGAGGGCCTGGTCCTAGTAAACCAAATCAATCCAAAAGTTAATAAAAATTATAACTCTTGTAGCAAATCTTGTAATCTTGTTTATTAAGTTTTAGTAATTTTCGAGATATATGCACCTTGGAGCGGAGATTGAAGAAGAGAGATCTTTTGCAAGAAACTCGAATTTCGAACACTAGACCAATCCGAATCCAACGCACCATAATATTCATTCAACCCGACCACACCTTCTCTTAAATAATAGCTTCCAGTAATCGCCCAGAGTGACCAATCGACGTCATTTTCAGCTGCCCAACCGCTTAAGCAACCGAAATAGCGTTCGTCATTCGCGTTTTGTCCTCTTTCGTCTATACCGAACTCGCTGAGGAACAAGGGAAAGCCTTTGTTAAGGAGAAAACCGCCAGCGTTTCCTACCCGGTTTAGAACTCGACCGCAGATGTCGTTAGGGTTATTGGTCGCCCACGAGTTTCCGTCGGTGAAAGAATACCAATGAAGCTCGAAGACGAGTTTTTCGGTGAAGGATAGTTTTACGGGTCGCGACCTAACGAAGGAGAGATCGGTGTCAAAGCTGAGACCGGAGAGGATTACAAGTACGTTCTTGTTTGCTGAGTGAACTGCTTCAGCTCCTTGTTGCATATACCTAATTCAATTTATTGTAATTAATATTTTATAACGAAGAACTTTAAAGTTAAAAGTTATACGTATATAACTTATCCAAAGGCTAAATATATTAGTTACCGTACTTGAACCAATCGTTGACGTTTTGTTTAGGCCCTCTAAGTTCATTTCTTAGACCCATGCCAACGACATTAGAGACGCCGTCGAAGGTGGCCGCCATTTTACTCAAAGCGGCGGTCCACACGGTGGGATCGAAGAATTGGTCACCGAAGAAACCGTTACCGTCGTTGTTGTCGCAGCACCACCCTGGTTTGGTTAGGTGGTTGTCTAATATAACCATCACATCGTTGTTTCCTAATGTGGTAACCACCGTCTGCATAGAAAGAAAAAGAAGTTTTATATCATCGTTGATATTTCATTTTCACTTTTTTCTATTATAAGATTACGGTTTCGGTTAACATTGGTGATTTTAGATTTATCACGTAGTGTTTTAATCTTATTCATGGCATGTGAACCTTTGTGATTTAGATGACTTTCCGTGTTGCACCGGAATTTTTCGACTATTTTTAAAAAACCTTTGTGATTTAGATAATTTTTCGACTGAAAAAAGGAAAAACGCCAAACAAACGTCACGAGTGTTATGTGTTCTGGAGTTACATATTAACGTCATTTACCCACTACCAAACAATTTTTAATTAAGAAATTGACTATTGACATAATTCAGCATAGACCTGATTCCTGAATTTTATGTTTCTTTTTTGCGAAAAAAGGAAAATTTAACTAAGACAATTTATAAACAATTCTCAACCAAATCCCAACTAAACATTTTTTTTATGGATATTGTATATGTAAAGTTTCTTCTATTGTTGACGCGTTCTTTCGACAGATCGGTTCTTCTACAATTTCAATACGTGTAGTAGTTTGATAAGCAACATTGAAACTCATACTTCTATCAATATATTTTTATTAAATTAATTGAACTCTGAAAAGTAGTTTAACAGACTCATTTTAATGTTTAATGATACATTTCCCTAATGCCTTGCTGTTTAAACATTAGTAAGAATAATTATCAAGAAACAAATTAAAATCAGCTGAAACACAAAAGCTATATAGATATAAATTTGGAAATCACCTATCCTCAAAAAACTAATAATTTTCTTATATGATTAAATGTTTGATTTTTAGGATTTGGATGCACCCAAAAAAAAAGGATGCACCCATGCATCTTATTTAATCATACCTCTTTTTCATTTTCATGGAAACGTCTACTTTATATATATATTCAAACTATTACAACTTTTTCTTCTAATTAGCAAAATATGTTCACATGACACATGAAAAAGGATGCACTGACGTACACGTGTATACATATGCATATAATATATACACGATCTATCTAACATTTGCGCAAAAAAATCTTCAAATCATCTTACTAAAACAGAAAGCGCTTTTCGATATTTGCATTAGAATTTCCTTGTTGGTCAAATTCAAATGCCAATGTGACAAGAACAAATAGTAAAACCTCATATATTTTTTTATAAATAAATATATAATCGACGCAATATATAGAATCAAAAGATCGGAGATGTTATTATAAGAGTACCTTGAAAGCTTCGATGAGGGAGAGATCAATAATGGAGGGGTTGTTAGTTTGGAAGCCAACAATGTCATCTTTAAGACCAAAGCTTTGAAAAGATTGTCTCACTGTGACATTATTGGCCAATGTCTCATTAGTCATCAAATCCAACGGCCAAGTTAACCTAACACAATTGAAACCCATTTCCACTATCTTCTTGGCCACTGCGTCCACCGGTTGCTTGCTCAGCCCTTCCGCCACCACGGGCTGTAGGTGGGATGGCCAGTTCGCACACGTTAGCTTCACTCGTTGACCGTTCTCGTTGACGATCCAACGGGAGCTTGTGGAGAGAGGATAAGCCATGTTTGGGACGGTGTGTTGTGCAATGAATGAGAAGAAGAAACAGAAGAATGGGAAAATGCAAAATATGTGTTTTGGCTCTTTTGTTGTCATTTTTTTCTATGAAGTTGTGTTTTCTTGTTTCTTTTGTGTTTTGGAGAATCATTTCGACGATAGTCATATTTATAGATATAGCGAGAGAAGGTTGAGAAGTAAATGTCCCCGTCATCAAAAAATTTGTTCTTCCTTTACTATTCATATATCATAAATGATAAGGTTTGTATATAACAGTTACTTTAATATTAGTACTTGGCTTCCTTTCCCTGTTAATAATATACTTATGATATAAATAGTATAAGTTTTTTTAACATGAGTTTTCTTAGAAGACCCAAAAGGTCTATTTTTAGTGTCTGTGTCTAAACTAGGAGAAGTCTCATAAAACTTACAACTCAACACATTACCGGATTCTAAATAGACATATACAACTGGCTATAATATCTACATACTCATAACTCACACCAAATATCCTAAACCTAAATAAGAAATTGTCGCTAACTGTCAAAATACTAACATGCGTGTAACGGTTCTGTCTAATATCGTTGTAAGTATCTAAAGATGAATTAGCCGTTTCCCATGCAAAAATAGGTCTCGAACCGGCTTCAACTTGAGCAGTATTTTCACCATTCAAACAACAAAATCAAAGTTCAAGTTGTTAAGCCATGTTAGTACTTTTGTTAATTCAAAGATTTAGACCATATTTTCAATTGTACATATCATTCTTTATGATAACTTTCCTGAATAATGTATATATTTTGAAGGATGATGTTTTTTTTTTGGTCAACATGGATGATGTTTGTTTTGGCTGTAAATTCATGATATTAGTTGTATATATATATATATGAAATGAGTTCAGATAATTTTTTTAAACTAATTTCGATTTTGTTTTGTTTGCATTGAGGAGTACTATTTTTTGATTCAGAAAGACTAACAAACATCTAGAATGCTTGCGTCAACAATTTTTTTTTCCATTTTCAATATACAATGTAGTATGTTGGTACATAGTTGATAAATGTTTTTAATGTCAACGTACACAAAACCAAATGCATTTACCAACTATTTGAATCCATTTACTTATTTAGTCTATTTCTATCAAGAATTTATTGCCATTTATTACTTTAGCATTGTACTTCACTACTTGGTAAAACCCTTCTCACTATTTGTAATGGTTTACTTGAGCTGTGTTTCTATCTAAATTACTCCAAAAAAAGACTAATGTACAAAGTCGAAAATGTATCACTTTGAATGTAACTTGATTTGTAAGAGAAAATTACTCGCAAGTAAATATATGTAGATTCCACAACGCTTTTTGACAAGTTAAGAGAGACTTAAAAGCGTCGGAATCAACGCCCGTTAAAGTTTAACCTACGTCCAAGTAAATACTGCTTTTGGTGTTTTGTCATATAAACACAAAGGCTCAAAGCTTTCCTAAACTAGTATATTTTGTTGTAAAAATTTGATTTACCTCAAAGAAAAAACTAAACTAATACTTTTTGTTGTAAAAATTCGATTCTCATTTTCAGAATCACACATATACGTACATAATTCTTCAACCGTTGTATAATAATTTGTGATTTTGTTGTTCTTTTAGTTCTGATTTAAACCGACCGGTTCTTTGTAACCGCCGGTTTTTTTTTCTTTCCCTGACTTTGCGAACTTGTTAAACGACATCGTTTTACGCATAGGCGTTGAATGACGCTAATAAGCTTCTCGAGCTCCCTTCGTCGTCCTTGGGCTAAAACCTCGCATTCGAAATCAAGTCGAGTAGAAGAAGAAGCCTAGAGATTGTGCGTTGAAGGAACTCTTCGATTCGGAGAGTAGAACCAAGGCTTTATGGGAAATTGAAACCACAAGGCAAGAGTCCGTCTTTATCGCTCCCAGTGTAGAAGCCAAACGATCCATTTTTCTCTGTTAATCACTGAACCAGCGATTGTGTAATGTAAGTCCTCGTCTTTGATTTTGTGGATTCTTCTTGTTCAGATCATCAGTGAATAGATTCCTTTGAATTTCCAGAATCCGATAGCTAATTTTGTTTTTGGTTAAGATTTCACTGATGTCTGTATTTTCGATTTTCGCGAATTTTTTCTTTTGCAGGGGGATTGTTTTAGAGCCTCGTTGTCCCAGAAGCGTCGATGGGATTAGCATTGACCCTGAGCCTAACTGGAATTTCGATAGCTTAGTCTCTGAGATCGAGTCTGTTGAGAAGAAGCTCAATGCCTTTTCGAAGTTTCCCCAACCATTCATTAAGAAAACCTTACGGTACACTTTTCTCTCTTTTGATTTATGTTTACCTTATTCTGGAGTTTTTGAATTGATTTAGAGGATCGATAATAATGTACTTTGGTTGATTAATTTCAGCTGAAATTAGTATATAACGTTTCTGATGTTCATTGGCGTGTTAAAAGGATGGGAAGGAGTGGTAGAGGGGGATTTGTGATGCGTATATCAGAAGATGAGATGGAGAGTGATGAAGATGAAGAGAGTGGTGAAGAAGAAGAAGAAGAAAACCATAGTCAAATTTGTACAAAAGGGAAACGTTTTGCCTGTGATGAGCTATACTTGAGGTGATTGCCACCAACCCTTTCTTTGCCATCTTGTTTCAAAACTAAGAGAAGACTGCTTGAGCGTTGTTTGATGGGTTTCTATCGGTTATTTCATTGTTCTTCCAGTGATGAATCTGACGATGAGTTTGACTGTGAACCTGAGCCCCTTTTGATGAGTAAGATGGGTGTGGCTGAGAATGTCCTATATGAGGTGATCAACGACCAACAAATCGAAGTTAAGGTGGGTGGAGTTTCGTTTCTTTTGATTGATAAATAGGTTCATATTGTTGAGTGTGTTCATTTCGATTGGTATAATATAAGTGATTGAGAATTTGGATCTCCTGTGATTACAGGAAGATATTAGGAGTCAAGTGTCGGTTGTTGAAGCAGAAATAATGAACGAGATTGAAACATCTCGCTCTGCAATAGCTAGGGTCGAAAAGTATAGTGAAACTAGAAAAGAAGTTGAACGGAAACTGGATCTTCAATATCAACGAAAAGTGTAAGCTTTTGTTCCTGGGATTCTACTTTCAGTATTACATTTCTTACCAAGTTAGTTCATATGCTGTGATTTTTTGTTTCCCCTGTCTCCAATTTTTTGGGAAATAATGAGTTTTTCATGTTGCTGATTTCTAGTGCTGAAGCACTTGATACCCATCTGACTGCAGTCCAACGTGATCATGAAATTAAATCGCAAATAGAAGAAAGAAAATTAAGGAGCGAGGAAGCTCAGGAGGAGGCCAGGAGGCGAGAAAGGGCACATCAAGAAGAGAAAATACGTCAAGAAAAAGCTCGTGCAGAGGCTGAAGTATGTTTTTTTTTTTTCGATAGAACTTTATGTTTGTTATCTTCATCTTACTCAACTTTCTTATAGTCTTTTCTTTTGGTTCTACTAAAAGCTAGCAAAAATCAGAGCTGAAGAAGCAAAGAAAGAAGTTGAGAGAAAGGTAGCCAAAGAAGCAGCTGAAAAGGAAGTAGCAGATCACAAAGCTGCTGAACAAAAACTTGCGGAAGAGAAGGCTGTGAAAGATAGAGTTAGTGTTGCTAGTAGTTCAGCTACAACGAATGCTCAACCTGGGGGTGAGTTATATTTCTATTGAATTACATATTGTTGTTCTTCTACGTTGTTGCCGTAATTGATCTTTCTTTTTCGTATGAAGATTGTGTTCTCATTTCTGATTTTTTTTTTTATTAATCATGTTAGGTAAATCAATCCAAGCTGCAGAAAGTGCTTTGACATTGGAGAAGCTCAGATTGAAGAAGCTCGAAGAGTTAGAAGCAATGAACCAATCGCTAAAATCACGTTCAAATGAGGTATCTATCCTTTTCTTACGTTAGTATATGTCGTGTCATCCACATTTGATCACATTTCAGTGGGTTTTTCACTATATGTAGGACTTTAGCAGCTTTGAAAAGCATATTGCAAGGGCGATAAAGCAAATAAGGGGGACAAAGGAGAATGTAAGGTATGGTTCATGGATTCTTCCCGTTATCTGTCAATTTTGTTAAACTTTTGAAAATGTCAGTTATAAGCATTTGATAAGAAAGATTCAGATAGATTTGAATTGGGGTTTTGTTAGTTCTTCTTTCTTTTAAACCTTAATTATTTCTGCTTTGGGGGGCTTTTGCAGTACGAAAAGCAGCGAAATTGTCAAAATATTGAAAGACCCTCGTTGTCCGGTGTCCATCAGTATTGCAACTTTTGCGAAGAAGGTAACTTGTATGCCTAGTCAGTTAAACAGTCACCCGTTGATGTTGTATTGTTGGATGTTGAAATTGACTCAGAATGTTGAGCTCTGGTCAAATTTGCGAACATTAATATGCTCATATGCTGGGTTATCTTCTGCTGGCCTCTTGTCATTAATCTGAGACTGATGGCATTAATGTTTGATGATTTTTTCAGATCGTCTCCGCTAAAGATCCTTTTGCAGGCAGCTACGTCATTGTTTACGTCACCTCACAGGTACACAAATCTTTTTATGGTGGATTATTTGTCGGTTCTGTAGTTATAAAAACTCTTCTTGCTGTTACTGACTATCACCTACCATTGCACACAGTTTCCACAAGCTATGGATATTCTTCTTGCTGAATTCCACAAAGCTTGCATTTACACTGTCCCGAAGCATATTGTTAACTCACAGGTAACTTACTATAATCTCCTTCTAAACTTACTTTGACAAAATTGTGAAAACCGTTACTTTTCCTAATAATTTCTCTGTAATAATTTCAGTCAGCTTGGGACACAGACGCATATCAACGCCTAGATTCCATAATGAGACTCTACGGTGCACTTGTCCAGGTTTTTTTGCCTGTCTTTTTATTCATCTATATCTCTTATGCATTGCTAATTCCATAGTCCCATTCTTAGCAATGCGAGTCTTCTTCTAATGGTAATGACAGACCGATGTTCGTGGCGGCAATGTCACTAACATTCATGGGATTGAACATGGATGGGCTTGGTTTGCCCGGTTCCTTAACAAAATCTCAGCCAACAACAGAGTTACCGCAACTGCCTTAAATGCATTTCTCCAGGTACCGAGAATGCTTCGATTACAATTACCAATTCCGAATTGAAAAAAAAAAAAATGGTCTTTGGATCATAACTGTGGTATCTATTTCTGTGTATAGACGGCAGGGTTTGGTCTTCATCAGAGGTACAAATCTCAGTTCTTGAAAATTCTGAGCATTGTCAGAGATCATTTCTTGCCGAAACTGCGTGCGAAAAAGGACACGTCGGATCTACAAGCGATCATACTCGATATCGCGACGTACATAGAGGACCGGATGTATCTTAAGGAACCTGAAGGAAGAACTCTGAAGGCGAATACTTTGTCGGCGGAGTTTACTGCTGAAGTAGATCAGCAGAGCAACAACAATCAGCATTACCAGAGGAATTATTACGGAGGCTATTATTGATTGATGTATCTCTTTCGTCATATAGAAGAAACCTATCTCAATTTTCCTTTACACTGTTGTAACAAATGATAACAGTATCACATCAATATTTGAAAAATCAAACATGCTATCTCTTTATTGAGTATTTTTGTTTCATTTTAAGACTCAGTGGTGAAGAACTGGAACGAGTTCAAGAGCTGCTTTCTTGCTGAGAGTGATCACTCCGGTTTCTTCCAAGACGATCGTTTTTCCCACTGGCAATCCCCAGTCGAAGAAGTAGAGCAGATTCATCAGTCCCAATTCCACTGTGGCCTTCCTCATCTCCGGACAGATTTTCTGGCCAGAACCAAACGGTAAAAGCTCAAAGTCTAGTCCCCTGTAATCTCTCGAACTGTCGAGAAACCTGTCGGGATTAAACTCATCTGGGTTTGTCCAGAGGTTTGGATCGCGTGCCATCGCGTAGACGTTGATGATGATCATGGCTTCCTCGGGGATATCATAGCCTTGGATCTTCGCGACTCCAGACAATGTCTCTCTATGTGGCAAAATTGGAACTGGTGGGTGTAACCTGAATGTCTCTTTGACCACGAGCTTCAAGTAGTGAATCTTGTTTAGATCATCTTCTGTGATCCTCTCCTTCTTTTCCCCGAGTGTTGTCCTAATCTCTTCTTGCACTTTCTTCATAACTCTCGGGTTTTTCATCAGCTCTGTCATCGCCCAGACCAACGCGATGACACTTGTGTTTACTTCCGCAAGAAATATGTCCTGACACAAACACATACGCGTAACATTTAGAAGATGTTATTACTACTGCGCAATTTCAGATATAAGTTAACATGTACCGTGATGATTCCTCTGAGATATTCCGTAGTGAGTTTGAAAGAATCTTCATCTTTCTCTTCCTTTTTCATCACATTGATCATCGCGTCCATGATATCTGGGTTCTCTAGTACTGTTCTTCCAGGCTTGAGATGATCATCAAGAACGTTCTGAAAGAAAGTGTCGAGTTCCGAGAAAACCTTTTTCGATTTCTTTTTCAGACCGAAAATCCGGTCAATGAGCCAAACGAATCCTCTAGGGAGTAATTTAGAGAAGGAATCAAACTCAGTGACCAGATCAAACTTGTGCACAAGATCCGCGATGCTATCTTCATCTATGAACTTACACTCTTGGAGATTTTTCCCGGACATGACTCTACACACCATACAAGAGACGAAAGTGAAAAGGGTCTTTGTAAGATTCACCGGAGATCGCCTCGAAGCAGAGTCAGACACTTTCTTGACCAGCAAGTCATTCTCTTCCTCTCTGATATACCTGAAAGACTGAGTTTTCGTGGTAAAGAGTTTGAGCAGGGTGAGGTTCCTGGACGTTTCCCAGGCTTCACCGTCAGGAGCGAATCCGGCGTCTTTGAAGTCGTAAGCGAAGATTCGTGACCCGGCTGACTCTGGTCCGCTGCTGCAACCTTCAGGATCTTCCTCTGCTGCTTCTTTCGATGAGATGACGATCAGGGAGAAGGGTCCAAAAGGGATAAGCATCACTGGCCCGTACTTTTTGGAAAGATTCCAAAGCCATAAATGAACCAGTCCGTTAAAGTTGCGTAAGATTCCGGTGATCGAAAACTTCTTTGGTCCCGGAGGAAGATTTTCTAGTCCCGGTGGAAGATTTTCTGGTCCCAGTGGAAGCTCCCATTTTGAAGGTTTGAGATAGTCTAAAAAGATCAACGAAACTATGAAAATGAGTAAGAGACAGAGGAAACAGAGGAAGATTGTCATTGTTCGATGCTCTGTTTATCTTTTTTTTTGTTTGTGAGCGAGAAGTATTGTTTGGAAAATGCGAAATACGAAGACTTAAAAATGAAAAAAAAAAAAAGTCTTAGACGAATATAATAGAATCAAATACGTATTAGCAGATAGACTATTTCTTGGATGATGACAAAATTTCGTGATGAATATAATATGATTCACAAAGAGAGTCGTTTCCGAATTCGAATTCCAAAGAAAGACTTTTTTTCGAAGTCGTCGCGTTTGTTTCTTTGATTGTTGTTTAGGTAAGATAGCTTGTAATGTGATAGGCCGGTCTACAGAACTCCAGCTAGCCACAACATGTAATTAACTTAAATCGCTGAGATTAAGGCTGGATATTCTATTAAAATGCAACGTAAGAATTATAGGATTATGACTTTGTGGGTCTTATATAGTTTGAGACAAATAGGATTAAACATCCAGTCAAATATATATATAAAAAAAAAAGTTTCTCCGAATATGAATGTTTATTTGATTTTGGACTGCGTTATCTAGATCTTCTAGCCTTCTAGGTGAAATTCAACATTTGCCTCAGCTTCAACATTAGTTCTTCTTTTTAAACGATCTGGACACAAACAAAAAAAAGCTTTTATATTTTTAGTTTATTCAATCTTTGTTAAATCAATTTTTAACTCACGCTATATTTATTAAAGACTAGGGAGCAGTCCCTCCATATGCAATGCATCTACTCTCAGATATAAATCCAAAATAGAAACAAGTGTTGTAAAAGTCTTTCTGTTAATATTTTAATTTCTATCCAGGTAACGTGTGGACGGATGACCTACAGACATAATAGTAACGCGTCTCAGGGATCTCATGGTTTTTGTTTTGTTATAAACAAACTATTTTGTCTTTATCCTTTATAATTTATAATAACTGTTGTATCCACTCCCTGTATGATTATAGGATAAACAATTACTTTATGTCGGTGCAAATAAAGCCATTGTTGCTCACCAAAGTGTTTGTGAAAATTCCATTATGGAGATCAAAAGAGTGTTCTGATTGTTGAACTATAATCAAAATCTCGTATAAGTTAGTTATATTCACATTAGTTAGTTACTTGATCAAGAGACACAAATACTCTGTTTCAGGTTGTGTCTTTTCTATTAAGAGTCATGTCTCTTCAACACAATGTTTCGTTTAGTATAAATATAGGTCGAGACTCACATTTGTAAAATAATAACAAGTAACTAAAGTTGTAATACTTTTTCAAGTTATTGAGAAAGACAAAGTTACAACCATTTGTTCTTACTCTGTTTTCTTATTCAAAAGTCGAAACAATATACACTTCAACATGGTATCAGAGCTATTCGATTGAGTGAGGACAAGAAAAAAAGCACAAAGGAGAGAAAGGCGAAGAAACAACCGCAACAGATCGCATCTGTCAAAGGAAATAAGCCGAGACAATGCAAAGCTCCTCACACCAAGTGATCCCGATCTTCAACGGGGAGAAGTATGGCTTCTGGAGCATCAAGATATCGACCATCCTTAGGACAAGGAAACTTTGGTCAGTGGTCGAGGAAGGCGTACCGCCGGAACCGGTACAAGGAGAAGAAACCCCTGCATCATTAAGAGCAGTAACCGTTAGAGAAGAAGCGGTTACAAACGACACGATGGCGTTGCAAATTTTGCAAACCGCCGTCACTGATCAGATATTCTCACGCATATCCGGAGCAACATCATCAAAGAAGGCTTGGGAAGCGTTGAAAGACGAATATGAAGGATCTCCCCAAGTTCGATTGGTGAAACTTCAAACGTTGCGACGAGAATACGAAAACCTTAAGATGAATGATGGAGAGGATGTTAAATCATTCACCGATAAGTTAGTTGATTTGGAGAGTCAATTAACATATCATGGAGAGAGGAAAACGAGCGCACAACTCGTTCAGAAGATACTCATCTCTATGCCTGAAAAATTCGATAGCATCGTTAGTGTTGTGGAGCAAACTCGCGACTTGTCTCTACTTACAATGACAGAGCTTATCGGAATCCTCAAGGCACATGAAGCAAGATTGGCTGTAAGAGATGGTAACAGCAATGAAGGAGCATTCTACACGCGCTCAAAAGACAAGGAAGCCGGTTTCAAACGCCGTGGCACACAAGGCAAGAAGTGGTGTGAATTCTGCAAGAGAAGCAATCACACTGACATTGAATGCAGGAAGAAACCGAAGAAGAATGATCAATGGAAAGATCAGAAGAGTAACAAAGAATGTTACAATTGTGGTAAGATTGGCCACTTCGCAAACGTGTGTCGATCAAAGAAGAAGGAGAAAGCACACGTGAGTCAAGAGGAAAGTGAATCGGAAGAAGATCACATGTTGTTTACTGCAAGTGAGGAAGTAACAATAATACCAAGAGAAGACTCATGGTTGATAGATAGCGGATGTACCAACCATATGACAAAGGAGGAGAGATATTTTTCAAATATCAACAAGAGCATCAAGGTTCCGATCAAAGTCGGAAATGGAGAGATAGTTATGACGGCTGGAAAGGGAGACATCACGATCATGACTAAGTATGGGAAGAGAATCATCAGAAACGTCTATTTGGTTCCTGGTTTGGAGAAGAACCTGTTGAGTGTACCACAAATAATCTCTAGTGGTTATCAAGTATGTTTCCAAGAGAAGAAATGCATCATTCTGGATGAAAGAGAGAAGAAGATCTTGGAGATTCCAATGATAAATAAAAGCTTTAGGATAAAGCTAAGCACGGTTCAAGAAGAAGCAATGCTAGCTAATGAACCAGGAGAGATGAAGATATGGCACAAAAGACTTGGCCATGTGGGAAACACTCGGCTCCATCAAATGCAGCAGAAGGATTTGGTAAAAGGATTACCAAATTTCATGGTTCACAAGGAATCATGTGGAGCGTGCAACCTTGGAAAGCAGTCTCGTAAAAGCTTTCCAAAGGAGTCTCAAACCAAGACAAAGGAGAGATTGGAGATCGTACACACAGACGTATGCGGACCAATGCAACATGAATCACTTGGTGGAAGTCGATATTTCTTAGTGTTTTTGGATGACTATACCCATATGTGTTGGATATACTTCCTCAAACAAAAATCAGAGACTTTCTCCATTTTCAAGAAGGCCAAAGCAATGATTGAGAAGCAATCAGGGTGTTCTATCAAGATACTAAGGTCCGATGGCGGTGGAGAATTCACATCAAAAGAATTCACCAAGTTTTGTGAAGAAGAAGGCATTGAAAGGCAAGTCACTTTGCCTTACTCACCGCAACAGAACGGATCAGCCGAGAGGAAAAACAGATCATTGGTGGAAATGGCAAGAACGATGTTTGTAGAACAAGACTTGCCATTCAAGTTTTGGGCCGAAGCCGTCCACACGTCGGCTTACTTGCAAAACCGTCTACCAACAAGAGCGGTCGAAGGTGATCTAACCCCGATGGAGAAGTGGTGTGGACACAAACCTAATGTGTCACACTTAAAAGTCTTTGGAGCGTATGTTTCGTTCACATACCAGATCAAAGAAGGAAGAAACTTGAAGCGAAAGCTAAGCGGTGCATCTTCATCGGCTATAGCGATCAAACGAAGGGCTATAGAGTTTTCAACCTTGAAAACGAGAAGATCGAATTCTCAAGAGATGTTGAATTCGAAGAAGAGAAGAAATGGAGTTGGGAAGAACAAAAAGAAGTCGACAAAACCTTTGTCTTACCCATAACCGACGTCAATGCACCAAAAGATCAAGTGGAAATCAATGGAGAAGGAGTAAGCAACGATCTAAGTGATCAGATAGATCAAGTGAGTATTGAAGTTAAACTTGATTTTCGGTTAAGCTTAATTTTGGGTTTATAAAATAATTATTAATTATTAGATTAGACCCAAAATTAAGCTCAAGTTCTAGAATCTCTAGAAACATCACTAAAAATCATCATCTTTCTTAAATGTTCTAGAGAATTCTATTAGTTAAATATATAGATAATTCTATAGATAATTCTAGATGTTGTAGTTAAAATTCTAGATATTATTGTAGAAAATTCTAGAGATTAGGAGAATGTTTGTAAGATATTTTGTAATAAGTGGAGCCTATAAATAGCCCACTACTCCATCATTTGTAAACAAGAGAAGTTGAACAAATAAAGAAAGAGTGTTCTTCATAAGTTCTCTTATTCTCTCTAAAGTTTCTTCAAGTTTTCTCTAAGTATTCTTTCATCTTATTATTCATACTTAGAGGGTCTTTGTTTCTTTCGGATCTCTCGGGTATTACGGTCTTGGGCTAGTGCTTGGCACTATCGGTGTTTTCTTTACATGGTATCAGAGCCATTCTGATCTGGTTCTTTTTCAAGATCGGATTAATTGAGATCTCAGATTTACTCTAAGTATGGAGTCAATGGGTCGCGTTGTTGGGTTGGGAATGGAGATTCTAAACCAATCCAATGCATGGAGTCATACTTGGTGAGTGAGGACTTATGGGATGTCGTCGGCGGCAGTAGCACAACACCACCAAGGGGAGCTGCTGCGACAGCGAAAGCGACAAAGGAGTGGACACGGAAGAATGCCAAGGCGGAGTTTGCATTGAAGAGGTCAATATCCTCGGGAGTCTTTGAGCATGTCTCAAGTTGCACATCCGCTAGTTCCATTTGGCAGGCGTTAGATCAGTTGTTCAACAAGAAGAATGAAGCTCGGCTACAACTGTTAGAGAACGAGTTGGCGAATGCAAAGCAGGGGGAGTCTTCAATCTCAGAGTTTTTCATCAAGGTAAAGAATCTTCGCTCAGAGATTAATACTCTAAATCCGGAGGAGTCAATTTCTGAAGCACGTTTAAAACGGTATATTATTCGAGGTCTACGACCTGAGTATACACCGTTTGTGACTTCGGTTCAAGGATGGGCTACACAACCTTCCTTGGAGGAGTTCGAGAACCTGCTAGCTTCGCAAGAGTCATTAGCTACGCAAATGGCAGGAGTCAAAATCCATGATGACTCGGGGAGCGCCTTTGTAGCTCGGAAGCAACACAACTTCAAAGCCAAATCCAAATACGATGGTGCAAAGAACATCGATGGACCGGAAGGATCTTCTACTGGAGATAAGAAGCGATTCAAGTGCTACCGGTGTGGAAAGCTTGGGCACTTCAAAAAGGATTGTCGAGTCAAGCTGAAGGAGACAAATATGGCATAATCAAAAGGTCATATTGAAGACGAAGAATGGGGGAAATGCTTCACGGTGGAGGCTGCATCTTCAGGTATATCCACAACTAAAAATCTTGAAAATGATTGGATTGTGGATTCGGGTTGTAGCCACCATATTACCGGAGACGAGAAGCTATTTTCTAGTCTTCAGCGCCATGATGGAAAAGAAGCCATAATTACCGCGGATAATTCAGTTCACCGGGTCGAGAAGGAAGGGACTGTTGTCATTGAAGGAGAAGATGGAAGCCCTATCACCCTCAAGAATGTATACCATGTCCCTGGAGTAAGGAAGAATCTTCTCTCTGTGGTGAATGCAGTAGACTAAGGTAACTACGTTTTATTTGGCCCAAGAGACGTCAAATTCTTGAAGAATATTAAAGAGTTAAAGGCGGATGTGGTTCACACCGGATCGCGGGTTAAGGATCTATATGTCTTATCTGCGTCCAACTCATACGTGGAGAAGATGAGTACAAACGACAATGCCTCTATATGGCATGCTCGGCTTGGTCATATAAACATGACTAAACTAAAGGTTATGGTGAATAAGGAGTTGGTAAATGGGCTTCCGAAGCTGAAGATCCAAGATGAAGGAAAGCTTTGTGAAGGTTGTCAATATGGAAAATCACATAGACTTCCATTTGACAATTCTACTTCACGGTGCAGTGCTCTGTTGGAGAGGATCCATAGTGATTTGATGAGTCCTACAAGAACACCCTCATATTCCGGGTTTCGGTACATGTTGCTGTTCATTGATGACTTCTCACGGCACACTTGGGTATACTTTGTGAAGGAAAAATCAGAAGTATTCTCCAAATTTCAAGAATTCAAGGTTACCGTGGAAGGGGAGCTGGGTCGGAGAATCAAGACCTTAAGGACAGATAATGGAGGGGAGTTCATGTCCAAGGAGTTTCTCTCTTTTTGTCAAAAGCATGGAATAAAGAGAGAGTTTACTTGTCCGTATACACCTCAACAAAATGGAGTAGCGGAAAGGAAGATTCGACATCTAACTGAGACGTGCAGAAGCTGGCTATATGGGAAGGATCTGCCTAAAGCCTTGTGGGCGGAAGGCATGAGATGCGCAGTGTACGTCATAAATCGGATGCCACTCAGCCCAAATAACATGAAGTCTCCGTATGAGATGATTCATGGGAAGAAGCCGTCAGTGAAACATCTCAGGATATTTGGATCAGTCTGCTACGTCCATGTGTTTGATTCTCAAAGAACCAAGTTGGAGGCAAAGGCGAAGAAGTGCATCTTCGTTGGCTATGACGAACAAAGAAAAGGGTGGAGGTGTATGGATCCAGAGACACACAGGTACGTAGTGTCTCGAGATGTTGTTTTTGATGAAGTTTCCTCATTCTATGGGCCACCTCAAGTTTTAGTTGAGCAAGAAGGTGGGAGTTCCTCCAAGAGTGATAAACCAGCTCTGAGTAAGGAAAAAGGTCCTGAAGAAGAGATGCAAGGTGAAAGGGGGAGCACTGATCAAGAGGAGGATGAGGAGGAACATCATGGTTCCACGGCTAGTCAAAGGCCTAAAAGGGACATCATTAAACCTGCTCGGTTCAGAGATCCAAAGTTTGCTACTACCTTCTCGTGCTACTTTGCAGCTCCATTAGATGAAGATGAGCCAACATCTTATGATGAAGCAAAAGGTGTTGACGAGTGGGAAAACGCAATGAAGGAGGAGATGAATGCTCTCATGAAGAACGAAACTTGGGATTTGGTTCCAAAACCCAAGAATGCCCAACCTGTTTCTTGTAAATGGGTGTACCGGATCAAGCGCAAAACAGATGGAAGCGTTGATAGATTCAAAGCAAGGTTGGTTGCTCGGGGATTCTCTCAAAAGTATGGAGAAGACTATGATGAGACCTTCAGCCCTGTAGCCAAGATGACTACGGTACGTTCTCTCTTATCTTTGGCTGCAAGTTTTGGTTGGAAGTTATGGCAATTAGACGTGAAGAATGCTTTTCTATATGGAGAGCTTGACAAGGAAATCCTGATGGAGCAGCCACTTGGTTTTATATCACGAGAGCATCCTGATTATGTGTGTAAGCTGAAGAAGGCCTTGTATGGGTTAAAACAAGCTCCACGAGCCTGGTATGGAAAGCTTGCTCAGTTTCTTCAGTTCTGCGGTTATGTGGCATCAAACTCTGATCCGAGTCTATTCTTCAAGAAGAATGGAGGAGTCCACGTGGTAGTTCTCCTTTACGTGGATGATATGATAATTACCGGGAATGATGATGCAGAAATTACTCGTTTACAAGAGGATATGTCGATAAGGTTTGAGATGAAGAAGTTGGGAGAGCTCAACAACTTTCTCGGTTTGGAGGTGGAAAGGGTAAAGGGTGGAATATTCATCGGCCAACAAAGCTATGCAAGAAGAATCGTTGAGAAGTTTGGAGTACACGAAGGAAAGACACGCTCTACTCCAATGGATGTCAACATAAAGCTTAAACGCGATGAAGGGTCCTTACTACCTGATCCTCGGCCTTATCGCTCTCTTGTAGGAAGTCTTTTATACTTAACCATTACAAGACCTGACATTGCCTTCGCGGTAGGTCTTGTAAGTCGGTTTATGCAGGCACCAAGGAAGCCACATCTAGAAGCGGCAAAGAAGATATTGAAGTATGTGAAGACAACTCTTGGCATGGGTCTGGTGTACAAGTATAATGCCAAGGTCTCTCTTTATGGCTTCACGGATGCTGACTTTGGTGGAGATCTTGATGATCGGAAATCAACTTCAGGCTATGTTTTCCTATGTGGGAACACAAGTGTCTCATGGTGCAGTAAGAAGCAAGCAACGGTGTCGTTATCTACAACTGAAGCAGAGTATAAAGCGTCAACTCTAGCAGCTCAAGAGTGTATTTGGCTTCAGAGACTCCTTGAAGATCTGTTCGAGCCAATCAATAAGCCAATTGCAATTTATGGAGATAATCAAAGTGCGATCAAGCTGGCTAATAATCCGGTGTTCCATGGGAGGACTAAACACATTGAGTTAGAGCATCACTTCATAAAAGAGAAGGTGCTTGATGGGACAATTGAAGCTTTGGAAGTTCGAAGCGAGGACAACGTTGCGGATATCTTCACCAAGTCATTACCAAAAGGTCAGTTCGAGTTACTTCGCTCGAAGCTCGGGATGACTGACAAAATCAAGTTTAAAGGGGAGTATTGAAGTTAAACTTGATTTTAGGTTAAGCTTAATTTTGGGTTTATAAAATAATTATTAGTTATTAGATTAGGCCCAAAATTAAGCTCAAGTTCTAGAATCTCTAGAAACATCACTAAAAATCATCATCTTTCTTAAATATTCTAGAGAATTCTATTAGTTAAATATCTAGATAATTCTATAGATAATTCTAGATGTTGTAGTTAAAATTCTAGATATTATTGTAGAAAATTCTAGAGATTAGGAGAATGTTTGTAAGATATTTTGTAATAAGTGGAGCCTATAAATAGCCCACTACTCCATCATTTGTAAACAAGAGAAGTTGAACAAATAAAGAAAGAGTGTTCTTCATAAGTTCTCTTATTCTCTCTAAAGTTCCTTCAAGTTTTCTCTAAGTATTCTTTCATCTTATTATTCATACTTAGAGGGTCTTTGTTTCTTTCGGATCTCTCGGGTATTACGGTCTTGGGCTAGTGCTTGGCACTATCGGTGTTTTCTTTACAGTGAGTAATGCTTTCAACAATCTGCAAATCTCACCCGAAAGGTCTCAAAATACCAGAGAAGAAGATGGAGGAGACTTCATCACTCCAAAGAAATTAAGATCGATGACTGAAATCATGGAAATCGCACCGAGGGTGAATCTAGAGGAAGCGGCTCAAGTCATAGAAGCCTGTCTTCTTGCACAAAAAGAACCGCAAAACTATCATCAAGCAGTTGAGATCGAGGAATGGAGGAGAGCCATGATCGAAGAGATATCGATGATCGAGAGAAACAACACTTGGAAACTTGTAGATAAACCAGAGAAGAAGAACGTAATCAGTGTGAAGTGGAACTACAAGATAAAGACGGGTGCAAATGGAGAGCCAATCAAATACAAGGCAAGATTGGTTACTCGTGGTTTCTCTCAAGAACATGGAGTTGACTACCAAGAGACTTTTGCTCCAGTCTCAAGGCACGACACCATAAGAGCTATATTTGCATACGCGGCTCAAAGGAAGTGGAAGCTATACCAAATGGATATCAAGTCAGCCTTTCTAAATGGAGAATTAAAAGAAGAGGTCTATGTCACACAACCACCTGGGTTCGTGATTGAAGGAAAGGAAGAGAAGGTGTTAAGGCTTCACAAAGCCTTATACGGTCTCAAGCAAGCTCCTCGGGCTTAGTATGGAAGAATCGATTCATACCTTCTTCAAAACGGTTTTAAGAGAAGTATGAACGATGCAGCGCTGTATACTATGAAGCAAGGAAGAGATTTTTTGATCGTAAGCCTTTACGTAGACGACATCATCATCACAGGAAGCAACATTCATCTCGTTAATACATTCAAGGAAAACATGAAGAGAGAGTTCGAGATGACGGATCTTGGATTGCTAAGTTACTTTCTCGGTTTTGAAGTAATCCAAGATGATCACGGCATATTTCTTTCTCAAGAAAAGTATGCTAACAAACTTATAGACAAGTTTGGGATGAGATCAAGCAAGGTGGTAAGCACTCCACTTACACCTCAAGGCAAGAAGGAAGGAGATGACAGAGAATATGGCGATCAAACAAAGTACAGAAGCATTATCGGAGGCCTTCTATACTTATGTGCATCACGACCTGATGTGATGTATGCAAGCTCTTACCTCGCAAGATACATGTCAGCGCCAAAGATGAAGCACTACCAGGAAGCAAATTGAGTATTACGTTATGTCAAAGGTACATCAAGTCTTGGGGTTCAGTTCACAAGTGTGGAAGAACCAAGGTTAATTGGCTACTCGGACAGCGATTGGGGTGGTTCCATTGAAGACAAAAAGAGCACATCAGGATATGTCTTTACCCTTGGATCAGCCGTGTTCTGTTGGCAATCAAGCAAGCAACAAACCGTTGCTCAATCAACAGCTGAAGCAGAGTATGTGGCCGTATGTGCAGCAACGAATCAAGCAGTCTGGCTTCAAAGACTTCTCAAGGATTTTGGAGAAGAGATCAAGGAAGGAATCACAATCTTTTGTGACAACAAGTCCGCCATAGCAATCGGGAAGAATCCAGTGCAGCATAGGAGAACAAAACATATAGAGATCAAGTATCATTATGTTCGTGAGGCAGAGAGCAAGGGACTTATTCAACTGGAATACTGCAAAGGAGAAGATCAACTCGCGGACATACTCACAAAGGCGTTAAGTGGCTCAAGATTTGAAGAACTTCGAAGACAGCTTGGAATGCAACAGAGATTTGATTAAGGAGGAGTGTTGAACTATAATCAAAATCTCGTATAAGTTAGTTATATTCACATTAGTTAGTTACTTGATCAAGAGACACAAATACTCTGTTTCAGGTTGTGTCTTTTCTATTAAGAGTCATGTCTCTTCAACACAATGTTTCGTTTAGTATAAATATAGGTCGAGACTCACATTTGTAAAATAATAACAAGTAACTAAAGTTGTAATACTTTTTTAAGTTATTGAGAAAGACAAAGTTACAACCATTTGTTCTTACTCTGTTTTCTTATTCAAAAGTCGAAACAATATACACTTCAACACTGTTCACATGGAATTAGGGCTTGTAACAGATCGTAAGAAGAAGAAAAAAAAACTTGTGTTTCCGCCACTCTATGTTTTACAGATACATGATCTTAATATGATACAAATATTGCAAAATCAAAATTAAGAAGCTGAGATTATCTTTAATGATCGTCATTTTCAGTTATGAAGAATTGGAACAAGCTCAAGAGTTGCTTTCTTGCTGATAATGATCGATCCAGTTTCTTCCAGGTCGATGTCTTTCACAGTCTTCCCTTCAGGCAGCCCCCAATCAAAGAAGTAGAGCAAGTTCAACAGTCCCAACTCCACGGTGGCGATTCCCATATTCATCCCGGGACAGATTCTCCGGCCAGAACCAAACGGCAAAAGCTCAAAGTTGAGTCCCCTGTAATCTACAGAGCTGTCTAGAAACCTCTCAGGGTTAAACTCGTCTGGGTTTGTCCATAGCTTTGGATCGCGTGCGATGGAGTAAATGTTGATCATCATCTGAGATTTTGCAGGGATATCGTAGCCCTGGATCTTGACGTCAGACATGGTCTCTCTTGGGAGCAATAGTGGAGCTGCTGGGTGTAACCTGAACGTCTCCTTAACCACGAGCTTGAAGTAGTGAAGCTTGTTTAGATCATCTTCTGTGATTCTCTCCTTCTTGTCACCGAGCGCTGTCCTGATCTCGTCTTGCACTTTCTCCATCACCCTCGGGTTTCGTGTTAGCTCTGTCATCGCCCAGATCAATGTCACCACGCTTGTGTTCACTCCCGCAAGAAATATGTCCTGAATACAAAAAACGCAGACGAGAGTAAGTTTCAAGATGTTTAGACTCTGTGGGATTCAAATGAAGAAGATTTTTATTATACCGAGATGATTCCTTTGAAATGATCTGTGGTAAGCTTGAAAGAGTCTCCGTCATTCTCTTGCTTCTTCATCAGGTTAACCATCACATCAACCACATCAGGGTTCTCTGATACGATCCTTCCAGGCTTGAGATGATCATCGAGAATGTTCTGGAAGAATGTGTCGAGTTCCGAGAAAACATTGTTCAGTGTCTTGTTCTGACCCGAAACTCGGTCGATAAGCCAACCTATCCCAGGGAAGAAATCAGAGAAGGCGATACTAGCGACGAGCAACTCAAACTTGTTAACTAGATCCGCAACGTTGTGCTCGTCGATGAACTCGCACTTGTGGATATTCACACCAAAGGCAAGCCTACAGACAATACTAGCGACGAGGGTGAAAAGGGTCTTCTTCAGATTCACCGGGGATTGCGTCAGAGCGGATTCGGTTAGTTTCTTGACCAACAAGTCATTCTCCTCCTCTCTGATATACCTAAAAGACTGAAACTTTTTCGTGTTCAAGAGCTCCATAACCACGAGCTTCCTCAACGCTTTCCATTCCTCGCCGTAAGGCGCGAATCCGATGTCTTTGAAGTTGTAAGAGATCATTCTTGTCGCGACCGTCTCTGGTCTGCTGCAGCATTCAAGATCTTGGGTCTTGAGAGCTTCTTCTGCACCTTCTCTTGATGAGATCACGACCACGGGGACGAATCCGAAACGGAGAAGCATCACTGGTCCGTACTTTTGGGAGAGGTTTCGGAAACATGCGTGAGGCAATCCGGTGAGGTTGTGCAAGTTTCCGATGATCGGAAGCGTCCTGGGACCCGGAGGAAGCTTCCATTTTGAGGGTTTGAGCTTTTTTGATAAGATTGATAAGGAAACTAAAAAAATTGGTAGAAAACAGACGAAGCAGAGCAAGATTGACATTGTTTTTTTCCTTTCTTTGTTTATGGGATGAATCGGTGAGCTTAGAAAATGCGAAATATATAGATAGTTATTTTATTTAGTTTATCTTTAGTTGCGTATTTACTATCCCTCTAGTTGCGTTGGAAAACGTGTTGTTGGTAATAAAATATTCATTTTCATTTTGATAATTCTAGACGGCAACTCTTGCATAAATCAAGGGTTGTTAATGATCCTACTAATCTAAATGAGTCAATCAATGATTAAGAGAGATGATATAGTCTAAAGTTTTCTAATCCTGTTATCTATTTATTGGAGACATGTGAATAATAAATTTTAAAATACCTTTTTTTTGGTACTTGATAACAGAGTACTATTGTGATTGTGATATGATTTGCTACCGAGAAGGTATATAATACATTCCCTACTGACCTACTATGGATTATTTCTATACCTTGGATACCTTTTAAAATAACCTAATCATTTCAAATTTGTTTTAATCTTGCTTCTAATCTTATCACCGATGCCAAAACTAGTAGTATAATTTTGCTTATAATCATCAAATCTTATCACCGATGCCGCAACTAGTATAACGTAAACATTGACTTCAATGCCGCAACTAGTATAATGTATATCATTTAAATTTTCTAACAATAAGATATTAGCTAGCTATTTTTTTATTACAAGTGTCAATTAATATTATTACTTTTGTCAACCGAAGTGTCAATTCTCTTTAACCTCAATCCAATGTATAAGTTACTTCATAAAATTTAATCAAATTTTCTTTTTTGCTAAAATATAAAGTTAGAAACTTGTATAGATAGCATATTTTGTATAGAAACAAAATGACATATTTTGTGTTATTTTTTATATAACTTAGTGATGATAGATTTTAGGAAAAATTAAAATTAGACTAATCAAAGATCAAGCTTTATGTAGCAACAAAACATTCAGTAACCAAAGCTAAGAAGATGTTACAAAACAAAAATATACAACAATCAGATTTTCAGTGGCGACGAACTTGAACGAGGTCAAGAGCAACTTCATCGTCGTTGATGCTCTTATCGGCTCCTACGTTTTCTAGCAATCCCCAATCGAAGAAGTAAAGTAAGTTCAACAGTCCTAATTCAACAAGTGTGATTCCCATCGTCATCCCTGGACAGATTCTCCGACCAGAACCAAACGGTAAAAGCTCAAAGTTGAGTCCCCTGTAATCAACGGAACTGTCCACAAACCTTTCAGGATTAAACTCGTCCGGGTTTTCCCACAGTTTTGGATCGCGTGCGATCGCGTAAGCGTTGATCAAGATCTGAGTTTTGCGCGGGATATCGTAGCCTTGGATCTTGATGTGAGACATCGTCTCTCTTGGGAGCAAAAGTGGAGCCGCAGGGTGTAACCTGAATATCTCCTTGACCATGAGCTTGAAATAGTGAAGGTTGTTTAGGTCTTGTTCCGAGATTCTCTCCTTCTTGTCCTCAAGTGTTGTCCGAATCTCGTCTTGCACTTTCTTCATCACTCTCGGGCTTCTGATCAGTTCGGTCATCGCCCATATCATTGTGGTGGCGCTTGTGCTAACCCCTGCTAGAAAAATATCCTGACAAAAATCACAACTTTTTGTGTTAGAAGAATATCTCAAGATCCTCACTGTAAAGAACAAAAAAGATTTACCGAGATCATTCCTTTGAGATGATCCGTGGTGATCTTGAAAGAGTTTCCATCTTTGTCTCTGTCTTGCTTACTCATCATATCGATCATCACGTCAATAATATCAGAGCTCTCTTTCACTCTTCCTCCAGGCTTAAGATGATCATCGAGAATATTCTGAAAGAAAGTGTCGAGTTCCAAGAAAGCATTCTTCAGTCTCTTGTTCTGACCGGAGATCCAATCGATGAGTTCACCGATTCTTCCCGGGAATAGATCAGAGAACATAGAATTCCTCGTGAGCAGTTCAGACTTGTGCACAAGATCCGCGATGCTGTCTTCACCGATGAACTCGCACGTGTGGAGATCCTGCCCGAGCCCGACCCTACAGACAATACTCCCGATTAATGTGTAAAGGGCTTTCTTCAGACTCACCGGAGATGATCTCGAAGCAGACTCTGTAAGTTTCTTGACCAACAAGTCATTCTCTTTCTCTCTGATATACCTGAAAGACTGAAGCTTTTTCGTGCTGAAGAGCTCGACCACCGAGAGCTTTCGCATCGCCCTCCATTCCTCACCGTAAGGCGCGAATCCGATGTCTTTAGAGTTGTAGGAGATCATTCGGATCCCGGCTGTCTCTGGTCGGCTACAACACTCAAGGTCGTGGATCTTGAGCACTTCCTCTGCTGCTTCTTTCGAAGAGATCACGACCACGGGGACGAATCCGAAGCGGAGATGCACCACTGGTCCGTACTTTTGGGAGAGATTCCGGCGGTTCCTAGGATTAAGTTCTCGGCGTTGGTGTAGATTTCCGATGACCGGAAGCCTCGGCGGGCCCGGAGGAAGATTCCATTTCGAGGGTTGGAGTTTTTTCAAGAGGATTAAGATAAGGGGTAAGAGGAAGAGAAAACAGAGGAAAACTGACATTTTCTGGCTCTGTTTTATTCTCCTACGGTGGATTCGTATTTTAATTGAACGGAAAAACTTTCTTTTTATTTAAGAGTTGAAGAATCTAACAACTGAATATATATATGATTTCTGGCGAAATTAGTTTTTTTTTTTTTTTTTTCTTGTTCTACTACAGATCTTTTCTAAAAGGGAAATTATTGATTCAACTCATGAGCGCTATCGATAATAAATCAAAGTAATCGATTGTAATTTATAAATAGTAGACAATTTCAATTTTCGCTCTTTTAATAAAGCTATCAACCAATTTTAACCAGTTAACCGAAGTCTATTTTATTACTAGATAATGCAAATAGGACTTTCATACAGACCGAAGAACCTCAGAATTTTAGTGAATAATAATTTTAAAATGTTAATAGTTGAATGAGATTAATCCTAGGGTCTACAAGATGCTTTTTCTATGCTGTCTGGAATTAAAAATTCGTATTTGCTATTTTGCTGTCTAAGATTTCAAAATTTTATTTCTGAACAGCAGCATTAGTGATCTTTTCAAAGGTTTTAAAGAAAAAAATTATTAAAAAAAAATTAAAAAATGATAATATTGGATGCATAGAATTGAGCAAACCCCAAGACGTCGAATCAGCTTTAAAATGCTTAAGTTAGAATGATGAATGCAAATATTTACTAACGATTTTTAGTGGGAGCTCCCGTAGATCTCAGTGCGGCTTTGTAGAGTATTTTTCATAGATCCCACCTGAAATCTCATCATTGATAAACAAGCCGAAGACATAGTTTACAACATTGGACAGCTCAACCTAATAAGGTATTTGCTCGAGTAAATTTACAGTAGTTTATTTTTGACAATTTTGAAATGTTATTCTCTTTCTATATGCTACAGTATTGTAGAATTTGTGGCCGAGATGACAATTGAGAAGAGAATTATAGAATTGCTAGAACAAAACAAAGAATCGTTGGCAGGTAAACCGCTGAGATGACCATTGAGGAGAGAATTATAGAATTACTAGAACAAAACGAAGAATTGTTAGACAGGTAAACCCCAAACTTTTCTTTTTATTTTGTTCAACGTTTGCTCATTTGAATTGATGATTGGTGATTGATAATGTAGGTTACCAGACTACTTTCACACTACTTTCACAGTGAAGTGGTTGAGAAGTTAATTTTTTTTTGTTCTTTCTTTCTTATGTGTTTCGTATTTTGTTTGATTGAAGAACTTATCAGCTCATTTATTTATGATTTCTTGCGAATTTATTTTATTTTTTTAATCTTTTCTGAAAGGGCAATTATTGATTCAACTCAGGGCTCTCTCTCATCAAGTTATCAACTCGATAATAATCCAAAGTAATCGATTATAAATAGTCGTCAATTTCAATTATGGCTCTCTCATAAAGTTATCAACCATTTAAACAGTTACTTTCATATAGACCAAAGAAACTCAGATTTTTAGTGTCACTAGCTGAATGAGAGATTAATCCTAGAGTCTACTATTACTAATTACTAGTAAAAATGCTAGTTTTCGTATTTGCTGTCTCAAATTCAAAAAAAATTATCTCGAAGTTGGTGAGGCGTGTCATGCTTTCGCATTAGTACAAGACGTGGACGACACATGAAAGCCTAGTCAGCAAGTTGACGTGGCAGACTCTCTCCCATAAATAAAAAAACCGAGGGTGGCCCACATTACACTTGACCTTCCAAAAGGCCGAAAAAGTATGACTTGAGAGAGAAAATCAATGATTGTTTTTATATGGGTCGTGCAATTAATAGCGAATCTTTGAAATCGGGGCCCAATTTCATTTTGAGAATTATACTCGAATACGTATTCGTTTTTTAGGTTTTTCTAATACTTCAACAACTTCTGAATAGCACAAACGTTGAATAACCAAACTAATAAGTCGGATAAGTAGACTGTAGACTCCATGAGTCTTAATTCTTACCAACCAGAAGTTGTAACAAAGAAATCAGATTTCTAGTGGTGAAAAACTTGAAAGAGGTCAAGAGCAACTTCATTTCCGATGATGATCTTGTCGGCTTCTTCCTTCTCCGGCAATCCCCAATCAAAGAAGTAAAGCAAATTCAACAATCCTAATTCAACAATGGCAATCCCTAATGGCATTCCTGGGCAAATTCTCCTACCAGACCCAAACGGTAAAAGCTCGAAGTTCAGTCCCTTGTAATCTACGGAACTGTCAAGAAACCTGTCAGGGTTAAACTCATCCGAGTTTGTCCATAGCTCTGGGTCACGTGCAATCGCGTAAGCGTTGATCAAGATCTTAGTTTTTGCGGGAATATCGTAGCCTTGGATCTTGATGTGAGACGAAGTCTCTCTTGGGAGCAAAAGTGGAGCTGGAGGGTGTAACCTTAATGTCTCCTTAACCATTAGCTTGAAGTAATGAAGTTTTGTGAGATCTTGTTCTGTGATTCTCTGTTTCTTGTTCCCAAGTGTTGTTCGGATCTCGTCTTGCACTTTCTTCATCACTCTCGGGTTTCTTATCAGTTCGGTCATTGCCCATATCATTGTGTATGCGCTTGTGTTAACTCCTGCTATAAATATGTCCTGGTATAACATATATATATATATATATATTGTGTTACAATATTTTCTCTATTTAATATTTATAACATGAATTCAATAGAGAAAATGGATCCAAGAACACTTAAAAAATCATAACCTATTTTCAAGGGTTTTAAATCATGAGCTTTTGATCATAGAAGACAAAAAAACCCTAAAATCAACTAACAAAAAGGGTCAAAAACATTACCGAGATCATTCCTTTGAGATTATCAGTGGTGGGCTTGAACGCGTCTTCATCGTTGTCTTGCTTCCTCATCATTTCGATCATCACGTCAATAATATCTGAGCTCTCTTGTGCTCTTCTCCCAGGTTTAAGATGATCATCGAGAATATTCTGAAGGAAAATGTCAACTTCCGAGAAAATATTCTCTAATCTCTTGTTCTGACCAGAGATATAATCGATGAGCCTGCCGATTCTTCCGGGAAAGAAATCAGAGAACATAGAAGTCCTCGTGACCGATTCAGACTTATGCACAAAATCGGCGATGCTATCTTCATCGATGAACTCGCACTTGTGGAGATTCTGCCCGAACCCTATCCTACACACAATACTTGCGACTAAGGTGAAAAGGGTTTTCTCCAGATTCACCGGAGATCTTCTCGAAGCAGATTTCAGACAGTTTCTTGACCAACAAGTCACTCTCTTCCTCTCTGATATACTTGAAAGACTGAAGCTTTTTCATGCTGAAGAGCTCGACCACCGAGAGCTTTCGCATCGCCTTCCATTCCTCACCGTAAGGCGCGAACCCTATGCCTTTGCCGTTGTAAGAGATCTTTCTGGTCCCGACTGTCCCTGGTCGGCTACAACACTCAAGATCGTGGATCTTGAGCACTTCCTCTGCCGCTTCCTTCGATGAGATCACGACCACGGGGACGAATCCGAAGCGGAGAAGCACCACCGGTCCGTACTCTGGGAGAGATTCCGACGATTCCTGGGATGTAGTTCTCGGCGTTGGTGTAAGTTTCCGATGATGGGAAGCTTCGGTGGGCCCGGTGGAAGACTCCACCTCGAAGGCTGGAGTTTTTTCAAGAGTATTAAGACAGGGAGTAAGAGGAAGACGAAACAGAAGAAGATTGACATTTTCGTGGCTCTGTTCTTGGTTCCCACCACCTCTGCTAAGCTTCTGTAGCTAAATTAAGTCTTTGTCCCAGGCCAAAAAAAAAAGATTAATTAATACAAAACAAAGCTTGTTATCTTTTTCGATACTCATCAGATAATTTTTTTCCAAAGGGAAATTATTGGATTCATTCAACTCATGATGGATGATGATGGGTCGCTATCGAAGTGAGCGATTAGAATACATAACCTACACCCTTACTTGTTTTTTTTTTTTTTTTTTTTTGGATAAAACACTCTAACTTGTTGTAGTGGAGACATCCCCACAAGCAAGTAACTGGATTATTTCTTGAAAATGAAAGTTATTGCATTATTATTGTATAAACTATGTATGAGCCACCGGAACAAGCATGAGAGGTACCTGCATGAGTGTCTGAGTCGCTATCGATAATAATCCAAAGCAATCGATTATAAATAAAATAATCCCAAGTCTATTTTATTACTAGACTGCAAACAGGTACTTTCATATAGACCGAACCTCAGATTTGTAGTTAATGATTTTAAATATGACTAATTGATTGTATTAGCTGTTTAATGTTCCTAATACTTAAAAGATGATAATATTAGCTGTAGCTCTGGTTACCTCTTGGCTCTTTCTTTGCTGTAGTTAAAAATTCGTATTATTAACTCACATTGAAAGTTGAAAAAAATCTTAAGACGTGGACGACACATGAAAGCCTAATCAGCAAGCTGACGTGGCGGACTCTCTCCCATGTGAAACCGAGGATGGCCCACATCAACTGATAAAAACAGATAGTACACATGAAAAGAAAAAAAAATTTGAAAAGCACAAGAGAGTCAAAAAAGCTTTGGAATCGTTGTAAACTTGTAATCATCATTGTCACTGAGCCACCGGAACAAGCACGAGAGGTAGTTTCTTGACTACGGAGAGAGTCCCAGCTTCCTCCATATCAATGTCTCCAATATTCACCCCATCAGGCAATCTCCACTCGAAGAAGTAAAGAAAGTTCAACAGTGCCAATTCTATACCAGCAACCGACATTGGAATCGCCGGACATATCCTTCGACCAGAGCCAAACGGTAATAGGTTAAAGTTCTGCCCTCTAAAATCTACAGAAGAATCGATAAACCGTTCAGGGATGAAATCTTCAGGGTCGGTCCAACGCTTCGGGTCACGCCCTATCGTCCATACGTTAACTTGGATTGATGTTTTCGGGGGAAGATCGTAGCCTTGGATCTTGACGTGGGACATTGTTTGTCTAGGCACAAGTGGAACTGGTGGGTGCAATCTCAATGTTTCTTTGATTACGTGTTGTAAGTAATCAACTTTTCTTAGGTCATCTTCGGTGATTATCTTCTTTTCGTTTCCGAGTGTGGCTCGGATCTCTTCTTGTACTTTCTTCATCACTCTAGGGTTTCTAACGAGTTCTGTCATAGCCCAGATCATCGTTATGGCACTTGTATCTATTCCCGCAAGAAATATATCCTAAAACACATTCAAAAAAGTTTGAAAAACAAAAAAAGTCTTTTACTGAAAAAAAACCATGGATGAGATAGCTCAGCAAGTGAAAACAGGTCGTGATTGATAGATAATAAATTATAATAAAAAGAAAACAATAGGGGGACCCGAAATTGACAAAAAGAAGACCAATAATAGAGTTTTACCATGAGTACTCCCTTGATATTTTCGTTGTTGAGCTTGAAAAAATCATCCTTTCCTTGTTTCTTGATGATATCGAGCATCACGGCGACGATATCCGTTGGAGGATCCGAAGTCTCACGCTCGGATGATTCCTTCAAGTGATCATCAATCACATGCTGATAAAGAGCATCAAGCTCCATAAAGACTCTGTTTAAACTCTTGTGTTTACCAAACAGCCAATCTATGGATCTTCCGAGTCCACCGGGGAACAAGTCAGTGAACGTGAGACTCCCTAGAGCATCCGCTGCTTCGGTAACAAGATCTTCTATCTTCTCCTGATCGATGAACTCACAGTCATGGAAGTTCTGTCCCAAGGCCACTCTACAAACGATGCTCGCGGTAAGAGAGAAAAAGGTTTTGCTTAGATCCACGGGAGACTGTGTCTGAGTCGAATCCGACACTTTCTTCACCACAAGTTGGACCTCTTGCTCTCTTACAGGCCTAAAAGATTGTACCTTTTTAAGGCTGAAAAGCTCGATGACCGCGACTTTCCTCATCTCTCTCCAGTACTCACCGTACTGCCCAAAAGTGATGTCTTTGAAACCGTAAGAGAGTTTTTCGGTCCCGACCATATTCGATCGAGTGGCGCATTCCAAGTCGTGGGTTTTGAGCACTTCCTCAGCTGCTTCGCTTGAGGAGATCACAACCACTGGAACAAACCCGAGACGAAGAAGCATCACTGGTCCGTATTTGAGGCAGAGCTTGTGGATGCTTCTGTGAGGCAAATCACCGATATGGTGCAAGTTTCCTATGATTGGGAAACTTGATGGGCTCGGAGGAAGTTTCCATTTTGAGGGTTGTAGCTTTTTTGAGAAGATGAAAGAGGAAACTATGAAAATGGTCAAGAAGCAGAGGAAACAGATAAATATTGACATTATTTCTGCCTTTTCACGGTATTTTTCGAGTAAAGAACTAAGTTTTGGAGAAAGCAAAATATATAGACAAATCAACAAGCACGCTGAGGTAAATAATTGTTAAAAAAACTATATTTATTGAAGTTGAGAGTTGAAAAATGTCACGTAAATATTTGATTTTTATTGTCGTGGTTCTCGTGGTTTCATATTTGGAATTTAGCAACAAAATGTAATTATTCGACAAATTAATCAAATACAGATGTTCAAAAATTATTCGACAACAGGCTCCGATCTGAAATTATCTAAAAGTGAGCGATTAAAATAAATAACCTACACCTTCACATGTACTTGTTTTTTTTTCATTCTTTGGATAAGACTCTTTGTTGTGGTAGTGGTTAGAATTAGGGGTGGGCACAAAAACCATAACCGAAAAAACCAAACTATATCGAACCGAAAAAAGTGATATGGTTTGGTTATGGTTAAACCTAAAAATCCATTTGGCCATCATTTTTTTATAGCTTTGGTTAAGATTAAAAACCGTCAAACAAAAATGTTTTTTCGGTTTTTAAAATATAATATTTATAAAAGAATTTTATATAAAAATAATAAAGTAAATCTTAATTTTTCAATAAAAAATAACGTGATTAACTATTTTTTCTTCACATTCAAGTTTTCTAGTTCTAGTTTCAAGGTTATAGCCTTATAGGTATTAAATTTTAATATAAATTTGTTTATTATTTTATAATTATTGATTATGAAAAATTTAATAATTTATTTATTTTTCTGTTTTGAAATATGTCGTTATTGATGATTTTTTTATGATTTAGATTCTATTTTTTGAATTTATTATTTTATTTTACTCATATCTATTATTATTATTTTTCTATTAGTTTGAAACAAAAAATTTCGTAAAAATTTAATTCTAAAAAAACCGAAACCAAACCATAATAAACCGAACCGTAAAAAACCAAACCATACCGAACCGAAATATATATGACTTTTATATGGTTTGAATTTTCGTAAAACCGATAAACCGTAAAACCGAAGAAACCGAACCGAAACCAAACCAAAAACCGAAATGCCCACCCCTAGTTAGAATGATATAAGAATTAAATTACTTCTGGAAACAAATATTGCATTATTGTCTAATATCTTCACGGCTAGTGGATATATCCTATACAAGGAACTGTATTGTTTATTGAAAGTGAAAGCAATTATTGCATTATTATTGTACTAGTATTTTGGCCCGTGCTATGCACGAGCATTGGCATTTCAGTAATAAAATTATTTATTAAAATTATTCATAAAATTCAAGTAACCTAAAATTTCTTCGGTTCTTTGTTATGCTTGATTTTTTTTTAGGAAATTTCTCATCTTAAAAAGATTTGATTTATTTGAAATCTTAGGTTTTTTATCAGAATTTTCACTGTTTTCAAATTTAAAGACTCTGAAGAATTTTTAGCTTTCCAATTTTGGAGATATCTGTGTCATGTCCGGCTAAACAATCGAAACAAAGAGAAAGCCGAAGCGTTGCTGTCGGAGTTCGCCGATGAAGACGACGAAGCGGCAATTTACACCACGTGGTCCAGCTTCTCAATTTGTCAACATGTGTTAAGTATCATGTTTCATTTGTATTCCTCTCAAATTGTGTTGATTGTCTTGGGCTTTGTATTGGGTTTTATGTCTTTTTCTATCCTTATGGGTTTTAATAATATACATTGTCGACAAAAAAAAGTAACCCAAAATTTTATTAATCTTTTCTCTTTCTCTATGATCTTCATCCTCCTCCGCAATCGTCTACTCTCTTTACCTTCTTTTTCATCTCCTATCTTTATCTTCTTAATCATCTTCTCTCTATCATAATCATTTTCTATTTCATAATTCCAGCTGCAATTTCCTTTAAATTGGAAATCTACTATCTAAATCGTGATTTGTGGCGCATGTATCTTCTGTCCATGGCGCATCGGAGAAGCAAATTGCAGGTAGGATTTCCTTCAAATTGATTGGTCAAAATCTGAAAATTCTGCTTCTGCTTTGCTTGTGCTTATTGACAATCACTATGGCATCTCTAATTGCTTTCTATTTCATAATCGTCTTCTCTTATCTTTATCTTCTTAATCATTTTCTCTCTATCATAGTCATTTTCTATTTCATAATTCCAGCTGAAATTTTCTTTAAATTGGAAATCTACTATCTAAATCGCGATTTGTGGCGCATGTATCTTCTGTCCATGGCGCATCAGAGAAGCAAATTGCAGCTGGGATTTCCTTCAAATTGATCGGTCAAAATCTGAAAACTCTGCTTCTGCTTTGCTTGTGCTTATTGACAATCACTGGCATCTCTAATTGCTTTGCTCATTGTTTCATCTGCAGAGAAGACAGATTATTAAAAAAAAATTGGTTCCTTACCGACCAGATAGTCCAAAGGATCTAGGGCGCTAGCAGACCATTCCCCGTTCCAGAAGGAGGTAACCACACAACATCATTTGTTTCTCTTAGTCCTTGAACTGGGGATAGGAGATTTATTGAGAAAATAGGTTGCTGGATAGTTGATTTTTCCCACACTTGTCTTGCAAAATGGCATTGATATAGCATATGTGTTGTAACATTGATCTTCTTTACTTTTATAAGTTTCTGTTTCTGTGTTTTCTGTTTTGTAAATTATAGAATAAACTTATAAATAAAAACCAAGTTAGAAAAACTCTCTAAAATATCATATGAATTGTAGACAACCTAATTAACTGCATATAAAGCAAACTCAAACCTAAAAACACAGTTGCAAAGTTAAACATATAGAATCCTATATATACATATCGAGATAAATAAAAAAAATCCATTCTGATTGATGTGTTTATCTGTTGATGCCTATATCTGAAGAGGTCTTTGACACATGTACCTGAAATAATATTCTTGAACTGTTAAGAACAGGATCGAACTTGGAAAGAAAATCCATGACTATTTCAATATAGTTACTACAGTAGAACCTCTATAAATTAATACTCGATAAATTAATAATCATTATAAATTAATAATTTTTGCCGGTCCCAAGTCGGGTCAGTGTAAAAATTAGCAAATTTCGAGAAGATAATAAGATAATAATTTTTTTTGAAACTCCTATGTAAAAATATAGTTCCAATAATTAGATAAATTAATAATTATATATTTAAAAATATATGAATAATATAATATAGTAAAATATAATTATATTATTGTTTCAAGTTTATAAAAATTGTTTGACTTATTTTTCAAATTTACTGATATGATATTTTCTGAACAAATTTTACATTATTGATTTTTTTTTTTGTTTTTTGACAAATATTTTGAATTGGAACTCAAATATCTCTCTATAAATTAATAAAATATTAATTTCTCGATAAATTAATAATTATTAATTTATCGATTAATTAATAACTCTATAAATTAATAAATTTTTGAGGTTCCAACATTATTAATTTATAGAGGTTTTACTGTACCTTAACATTCATCAAACTTGACTGAAATTCTGAAATATTTCTTTATAAACAATATTTCGTGGGTTTTGAGCACTTCTTCAGCTGCTTCGCTTGAGGAGATCACAACCACTGGAACAAACCCGAGACGAAGAAGCATCACTGGTCCGTATTTGAGGCAGAGCTTGTGGATGCTTCTGTGAGGCAAATCACCGATATGGTGCAAGTTTCCTATGATTGGGAAACTTGATGGGCTAGGAGGAAGTTTCCATTTTGAAGGTTGTAGCTTTTTTGAGAAGATGAAAGAGGAAACTATGAAAATGGTCAAGAAGCAGAGGAAACAGATAAATATTGACATTATTTCTGCCTTTTCACGGTATTTTTCGAGTAAAGAACTAAGTTTTGGAGAAAGCAAAATATATAGACAAATCAACAAGCACGCTGAGGTAAATAATTGTTAAAAAAACTATATTTATTGAAGTTGAGAGTTGAAAAATGTCACGTAAATATTTGATTTTTATTGTCGTGGTTCTCGTGGTTTCATATTTGGAATTTAGCAACAAAATGTAATTATTCGACAAATTAATCAAATACAGATGTTCAAAAATTATTCGACAACAGGCTCCGATCTGAAATTATCTAAAAGTGAGCGATTAAAATAAATAACCTACACCTTCACATGTACATACTTGTTTTTTTTTCATTCTTTGGATAAGACTCTTTGTTGTGGTAGTGGTTAGATTGATATAAGAATTAAATTACTTCTGGAAACAAATATTGCATTATTGTCTAATATCTTCACGGCTAGTGGATATATCCTATACAAGGAACTGTATTGTTTATTGAAAGTGAAAGCAATTATTGCATTATTATTGTATTATATATTACACACTAAATGGTTGTCATCATTGCCGTTGAGCCACCGGAACAAGCATGAGAGGTACTTTCTTGACTACGGAGAGAGTACCAACTTCCTCCATATCAAAGTCTTCAGTTTTCATCCCATCAGGCAATCTCCAGTCGAAGAAGTAAAGCAAATTCAACAGTGCCAGTTCCATAGCAGCAACCGCCATTGGAAGCGCCGGGCAAATCCTTCGACCAGAACCAAACGGTAATAGGTTAAAGTTCTGCCCTCTAAAATCTATAGAAGAATCGATAAACCGTTCGGGGATGAAATCTTCAGGGTCGGTCCAGCGCTTCGGGTCACGCCCTATCGTCCACAGGTTGATTTGAAGGGCTGTACTTGCGGGAATGTCGTAGCCTTGGATCTTGATGTGAGCGCTTGTTTGTCTGGTCACAAGTGGGATTGGTGGGTGCAGCCTGAATGTTTCTTTGATTATGTGTTGTAAATAATCAACTTTGTTGAGGTCTTCTTCGGTGATTCTCTTCTTTCCGGTTCCGAGTGTGGTTCGGATCTCTTCTTGTACTTTCTTCATCACTCTCGGGCTCCTAAAGAGCTCTGTCATCGTCCAGATCAATGTTACGGCACTTGTATCTATCCCCGCGAGAAATATATCCTAAAACACAAACACATTCAAAAATGTTTGAAGAAGGCGCCAAAATTAAAAACGATATGTATGATTATTGATAGAGCTTTATTATACCGTGAGCACTGCCTTGATGTTAACGTTACTGAGCTTGAAATAATCATCATTTCCTTGTTTCTTGATTATATCCAGCATTACGGCGACAATATCCGTTGGATGATCCGAAGTTTTACCTTCCGATGACTCCTTCAAGTGATCATCAATCACATGCTGATAGAAACCATCAAGCTCCTTGAAGACTTTGTTCAACTTCTTGTGTTTACAAAACAACCAATCCATGGATCTTCCGAATACACTGGGGAACAAGTCAGTGAAAGTGAAATCCCCTAGAGCATCCGCTGCTTCTGTAACCAGCTCTTCGATCCTCTCCTGATCGATGAACTCACTATCGTGGAAGTTCTGTCCCATGGCTACTCTACAGATGATGCTCGCGGTAAGAGAGAAAAAGGTTTTGCTTAGATCCACGGGAGTTTGTGTCAGAGCCGAATCCGACACTTTCTTCACCATGAGTTGGATCTCTTGCTCTCTTACAGGCTTGAAAGATTGTACCTTTTTAAGGCTGAAAAGCTCGATGACCGCGACTTTCCTCATCTCTCTCCAGTACTCACCGTACTGACCAAAAGTGATGTCTTTAAAACCATAAGAGATGGTTTCGCTCCCGACCGTACGCATATGATTGGAGCATTCAATGTCATGGGTTTTGAGCACTTCTTCAGCTGCTTCGCTTGAGGAGATCACAACCACTGGAATATACCCGAGACGAATAAGCATCACTGGTCCGTATTTGGCGCAGAGCTTGTGGATGCTTCTATGAGGCAAATCACCGATATGGTGCAAGTTTCCAATGATTGGGAAAGTTGATGGGCTCGGAGGAAGTTTCCACTTTGAGGGCTTTTTTGAGATGATGATAGAGGAAACTATGAAAATGGTCAAGAAGCTGAGGAACCAGAGAAAGATTGACATTATTTCTGTCATTTTACGGTATCTTTCGAGTGAAGAACTAACTTTGAAGAAAGCAATATATATTGGCAAATCAATAAGCGTGTTGACGTACATATTTGACCTTTTTGTTGTTTATTGAAAGTTGAGACTTAATAAATGTGACAATATGCATTCGTGGGTCGTTTTTGACTACTGTGACAATAATGAAATAAATCAACTATTCATTCCGTTATATATATATATAATATTTTAAAAATCATTTTTTATTTAAAAATAGTTATATTCTCATATATTTATGTAAAAATTAATTATATTTTTATTATTTTAAATATTTAAATTTTATATATTATTTTTTTATTGATTTAATTGTTTTGGAATTGATGATAAAATATATTTTGTTTTGGAAAAATATAAAATTAAATAATTTTTTAATTTATGTATAAATTTTTTAAACATTATATATAAAAATAAAATAAAACTGGAGGAAATATATAAGTTTAGCCATGCAAATGTATACACGTGTATTGCATTCGTGGGTGGTTTTCGATAAGGCCTTATCGTTAGCAACAAAACCTAATTAGCTCAGTCTTCGAATCTTGTATATTTTACAAATTAGTCAGATAAGTACAGCGGTTTAAAAATTATTTTACACCATGTTATATTCATTCGTACGTAGTAGTACTATCTATTTTCTTTTTTTTACGATTTTTAATCAACGGGTTCTTGCCGTAATTAATGAATACTATTTTAGCAATGAACTTTGAATCTTTTATAGAAATATAGATACTTAATTTGCCATGTAGTATGAATACTATTTTGAATTGACGCAAAATAAATTTGATAAACAATAATAAAATAGATTTGACTCGATTGAAAATCCTTTTTTGACACGTTGTTTTTTTCTTTCTTATATTTATAGTTCGGTAATTTAACTTTTCAAGAAATAAATTACATCGGAGCAGTTTTCGGAGGTGGCTCCCATCTCTTTTTTTTTTTTTTTTAAATTATAACTTTTATTGAATATAATAAGTTATTAATGGGTGATTACAATGAGAAATGGCTAAAAAGCTATCATGATTATAAGATTTCTTACAAATCCAATCAACAAAAATTTCTAAAGAATTTGAAAAAATATTTAGAATAGATTTTCAAATCTTCTTGTCCTCACTTGGTAATGAGTAGATTTCGGCAATTATGAAATATGCTTTTTAAATTGACATGACGGAGCTTCTATTGAAATGGTTTAAAACCGTCTAAAGATGTCGTAACCGATATTGTCGACAAAAAACGACATAGATCCGGTACTGCGGAGACAAAAGCAAATACAGATCTCAACCAGATCTGATTGTAATTTCTAGTGGAGAACACTAACATGAGTCGTCCAAACTCAACACCAAACCAAACACATACGTTATGGAAGGCAGCAGATAGAACCGACAAAAGCCAAGGAAAACACCGATGAAAAAAAAGGAGAAACCAAGAATCAATCAAAAAAATATCTTTCAGATTCAAAAAGAAAAAGAAAAACCAACCAAAACAAAGAAGAATAATGTAGAGAACTAACAAAATAAATCATCTCACCGATGGTAGAGCTAAAGAAGCATTCAGCCATCGGTCACGAACCCTAAAAAAAAATTTCTCTCTCTAGACGGTTAGGGCGAGCTGTTTTCCCTTATACATTTATGATTCATATGTATAATATCATATCTCTCTCTCTTTTGAATGGCTAATTGCATTAGACATGTAATTAACTTTACAGAGACTGATTTTCTAAAATATTGACTTTTCTTAAGGGAACAACGAGTATGAAAAGGCAATAAGCGATTTTTAATGCTAAGATAGACAAATAGGACTGGAAAATGCAATCACTTGCGATGACGGCTGGAAAATTCTAAACCAAATTGTGAAGAGAGGTAGGTGTAACGTCCATCTTGTTTCACGTTTCTCTGTCGTTACTTGAGTTAGACTTTCGCTCTTCAGTGTTAAAATGTAATCGAGCTTTACGTTTTTAAATAGTAAATCATGAAAGATGTGTATTACCGATATGATACACGTGAGAAAGTAAAGGGAGGTAAACAATTTGCATTAGCCAATCCTAAGAGAAGTAAGGGTCATTCAAAACATGTATTTTAACTTCTGTTTAATAATTTTATTTAGATAGAATAGAAAGCTTTTGAAACCTTTTATAGATCCAACGATTATTGAAAAGACTATATTTTTCTTTGTTTCATAAAAAAGATTTGATATAGATTTCAATTATTTTGATATCGGTCATAACTAATCACGTAGGATCATATACAGTTTTTTTTTTTTTTTTTTTTTTTTGTAGCAATAGTTTCTCAATAATCATATTTTTAGATATCTTGATACTGTAATCTACATAAATTTCGATTTTAAATTTTATGAGTTATGATATAGAAGAGGGAAAGAAGTAGGAAAAGAAAAAGAAAAAAAAGATAGTAATCGGGCTTTTGTCTTTTATGACAAATGATGTAAAATGCTAAAAGAAATATAAATTATGATCGTAATTACTCATTCGTTCAGTGGTTATGGAAAAATCAAACTCGTTGTAAGTAATTGAAAATTTTCAGTCCTATTTTTCAAAGAATTTGTTTTGGGCTCAAACAATATCTTTGGATCCAGATCGGTCTTTCTTTTTCTACAGTACGGAATCCAGACATCTCAATTAGACCTTAATTCCTTCTTATAAAAAAAAAAAGATTTTTTCTGTACGTTAAGCTGGGATAGAACCCCTAATGAGCAGCTACATGAGATAAGAAATGCATTCCTACTAAATTAAGAGTATCAATAATGTCTATTGTTAAAACATTACTCAACTAATAAAAGGAATCTTGTAAAAATGACTCAAAAATTTAAGTCAATTGCTAAACTAACCTCTCATTTTACCACTTTTGAAATTAACCACTTTATCTCACTTATATCCTTATCAGTTCTATTTATTCACGAAAATGCCATTAGATTATTGTTTTTTATTATTATTTCGGAAATCTATTTTACCAAACAATCCTCATATTCCTCACTTATTACAAAAATACCATCACCATCAATTCATTCAACCACAATTTTCAACCAATTTGAAGCTTTTATTGCTTCAAATACCCATTTTTTAGCTTTGTAACCTCATTTCCTCTTCTCTTAACCTTCTATTCTTCCATTTTTTCACCATTTTCAGCACAAAAACTCTATAATCTTAATTTTTGAAACTTAATATTTTAATATATTGCCATATTTGGTGATTTGGTCTGGCAAATCGTTTAGGCTTGTTTGGAGGTGGCTGGAATCAAAGAAATCGGTGGTTGAATAAGTTAAATACCACTGGTAGGTGATTTTTCAGTCAATTTTCGTGAGTTTTCAGATCTGTGCCGCGAAAGTAGACTTCTTAAGAGGGGTTAGTAGACTTCAAAAGAAGTCTGCTCGTCAACACACAGGTTAGTTTTGCAATTGACCGGGTGTACCAATTTCTCACAGTAGACTTCAGTTGAAGTATGCGCCATTTCCTTTGACAAAAAAAAAAATAGTGTAAACTTCAAAAGAAGTCTACGTAAAAAGAGGTTAGTTTTGCAATTGACCAACGTTTGACTTTTACGTAAGAAGTCTACTCGCAAAAGTAGACTTCTTCGGAGAAGTCTACTTTGAAAGTAGACTTCTTAGAGGTTAGTTTTGCAATTGACCAATGTTGACTTTTTCGAATAGACTTCGCTTGAAGTCTATTTTTCCGAGTAGACTTCGTTTAAAGTCTACTTTCTGAGTAGACTTCAAAAAAAGTCTACTCGAAAATAAATTCAATGTTTGGTCAACCCCAAAACTAACCCAAGTAGACTTCGTTTGAAGTCTACTTTTGAAGTAGACTTCAAACGAAGTCTACTTTGAAAAGTCAACATTGATCAATTGCAAAACTAACCTCTAAAAAGTTTACTTTAAAAGTAGACTTCTCCGAAGAAGTCTACTTTTGCAAGTAGACTTCTTACGAAAAAAGTCAAAGTTTGGTCAATTGCAAAACTAACCTTTTTTTACGTAGACTTCTCGAGTAGACTTCTCAGAGTGAGTAGACTTCTTTGAAGAAGTCTACTCATCTTTTGGCAATTGCAAAAGTAACCTAAAATATAGACTTCATACGAAGTCTATATTTTAGGTTTACTATTTCACTTTTTTAGACTTCATTACAAGTCTACTTTTGTAAACTTCGTTGTTAGTCTACTATTTCACTTTTTTATAAATGCGTTTTTATCAAATTTACAACGAATTATTAAGATTTTTTTGGTCTTACGATTGTTTTAGTAAGTGTACTTACATTTGTATCAGTTTTACATGTTTATATTATATATATTTGGTAAAATCAAGTTTCTTGTTTTATTTGGTATTTAGCTTATTAGTCCGTAGACTTCATTTGCAGTCTGCGACATTAATTTTTTATAAATTTAATTGATCAGATATATGTAACAAATAAAATTTATCATTTAACTCTTAAGTGTGTGATATATTGTTCTTGCTTATGTATAAGTTTGAATTTTTTTTTTGTTACAGTTGAGCTTTAATTAATTTTCTTCTTTTATTTGGTATTTAGCTTAATAGTCCACAGACTTCATTTTAAGTCTACATAGTAGACTACGTTTGCAGTCTACTTTTTCGACAATGATTTCTAATGTGGTATGAATTTTGTTTTCTTACAGAGAATGGTTCACATACCCATTGTTTATTGAGAATGTGTGAAGAAAGACTAGTTGTGATATTTCTAAGTAGTTTTACATGTTATTTTGTTATGAGTTTTACATGTTTTTGTATAGTTAAATTGAATTAATTTTCTTGTGTTATTAGAGGTTCAAAAATGGTGATGACTAAATCTGACAAAGAAGTCTGCATATGAAATCTGAATATGATAAAACATACATAATTTAAGAATATATAAAAATAACATTAATTACAATCCAACTTTACATAGAAAGTAGATCTTCTAATCAAACAAACATTTAAGGATCACTAATTATAAATCTTAAAATTAGCATATAAAAACAAAATGTCTGAAATAGATGTATGTGACTGAAGTCTGCTCGAGAAGTCTGCTCGAGAAGTCTACTCAAGACATCTGCAGCTGAAGTCTGCTTCCAACAAAAACAAAAGAGAAATAAATAAGCTCAGGCCTGCACAATAAGAAAAAAAATATGTTAAAATTCATAATTCAACAAAATCTGCTATATTTACAAACATCATATCTACAAGAAAAAAGAAAAAAAGAAATCAGCTATGCAAAAAAAAAAATTATAGATCTGCAACAAAATAAACAAAATTCAGATCTGCAACAAAATAAACAAAATCAGATCTGCAACAACTAAAAATTCAGATCTACAAAAAAAAAAAAAAACAGATCTGCAACAACAAAAAATTCAGATCTACAACAAATTTTACAAAATTTATACCATAAGAAGCGCATATTTGCAAGAGTAAACTCAAATCTACAACAAGAAGCTCAAATATGCACTAATAAACCCAGATTTACAATATGAACACAAAACAAACAACAAAAGAAACACAAAACATCAGATTTGCTTACCATCGCCATAATTGAGATAGAGAGGATAGAGGATAGAGATGGGTTTGATGGCAAGAGAGGAAGGAGAAGAGATTCATGGCGAGAGAGGAGGTAGAGGAGAGAGAGGCGTTTTTTAGAGGGAGAGAAAAACTTTATTTTTAACCTAATTAGGTTAATCTCCTTATATATGTAGGAAAATTTTTGGTTAAGTAGGAGAAGTCTACTCGAAAAGTCTACTTCAATATATTTTTTCGATTTCGATTCCCGCCTAATTTGTTCCGATTCCCGCCCAATTTGTTAAATAATTTTGATTTCCCGCTATGTTTTTTTTAAGTCTACTAGAGAAGTCTACTCGAGAAGTCTACTGCATACGTATGTTTTCTAAAGGGTTGTATGTTTTCTAGTTAATTTTCTTTCTGCATTTAAGTTGATTCATTTGTATGAAATTTTGTATTCTATACATGTCAAATATATATGTCTTACTTATGTTTACCATTTTTTTAGAAATTTATTTATTTTATATTTTCTAATTAATTTTTAAAAAACGAATTATGTAGTAGACTTCTTTTGAAGTCTACATACAACGATTGTAGACTTCTTACGTAGACTTCTCGAAGGATAAAATCATAACTGTGGCAGACGTTTTTTGTTTAGTCACAAAGGACTGAGCTGTAATTTCACTATCCCTTTGAGTTAGTTTTGCTAAACATTCAATAAGTAGTCTACATATTGAGAAAAAATCAAATTTTAGGTTATAAAGATGAATTCCCCCACTAATAAATTCTCCACAATATTTTGAAAATCTATCGGAAAAAGAATTAATGTTAGCAAGTTTTGGATTTCAGCCATGACTTAAAACTCTTTTTTAAGCAAATGAACAAACTTTATGGTTTCTTGATAGATTATTGTTGAAACATTTCTTCTTATACAAGGCAACAATATGTAAAGAATATTGCTCGCTTCACAATCTTTCCATGTTATAAAACTTATGTTTAATGCTCATATTGAACGGGCACAAGTTGAAGAGGTAGTTTCTTGACAACGGAGATGTTACCAGCTTCTTCCATATCAATGTCTTCAACTTTCATCCCATCAGGCAATCTCCAATCGAAAAAGTAAAGCAAATTCATCAGCGTGAGCTCCACGGTAGCAACCCCCATTGGCATCGCGGGACACATCCTTCGACCTGAACCAAACGGTAGCAGATCAAAGTGCTGTCCTCTAAAGTCTAAAGAGCTATTTGTAAACCGCTCAGGGATGAATTCTTCAGGGTCGGTCCAACGCTTGGGGTCACGTCCGATGGTCCACACGTTAACTTGGATTTGCGTTTTCGGGGGAATATCGTAGCCTTGGATCTTGACGTGAGACATTGTTTCTCTTGGGATTATAAATGGAAGTGCCGGATGTAGTCTGAATGTTTCCTTGATTATGAGCTTCAAGTAATCAACTTTGTCTAGGTCATCTTCAGTGATTCTTTCTCTTTTGAGACCGAGGGTGGTTCGGATCTGTTCCTGAGCTTTCTTCATCACTCTAGGGTTTCTAACGAGTTCCGCCATCGCCCAAATCATTGTCACAGAGCTTGTATCTATTCCGGCAATAAACACATCCTGAAGATCACATAACAAACATATGAAACACAGTTTGTTAACCAAATCAAGTGGTTTTATATACAAGAGCTATGAAGAAAACCAAGATTTGAGGTTTTACCATGACGACTGCCTTGAGATTATCCATATTGAGCTTGAAAGAATCTGCATTGTTGTGTTCATCGATCATATCCAACAACAAGGAAACAATATCCGGATTTTTCCTTCCTCCTGGCTTCATGTGATCATCAATCACATGCTGGTAAAAAGCATCAAGCTCTTCAAAGACTTTGTTGATCCTCTTGTGTCGCTGAAACAGCCAGTCTGCGAATCTTCCAAGTCCACCGGGGAAGAAGTCAGAGAAAGTGAAAGTCCCAAGAGCTTCCGTAGTTTCGGTAACAAGTTCTTCGATCCTTTCTTGATCGATAACGAAACCGCTCTCGTGGAAGTTCTGTCCTAACGCCACTCTACAAATGATGCTTGCGGTGAGTGAAAAGAAGGTTTTGCTTAAATCCACAGAAGATTGTTTCAAAGCCGATTCCGAGAACTTCTTCACCACGAACTCGACCTCTTCCTCTCTGATATGCCTAAAAGATTGAACCTTTTTAAGGCTAAAAAGCTCGATAACAGCGAGTTTTCGCATATCCCGCCAATACGCACCGTATGGCGAAAAGGTGATGTCTTTGAAGCCGTAAGAGAGTTTCCCGGTCCCGACCGTCTTTGGTCGGCTGCAACATTCCAGGTCATGGGTTCTGAGAACTGCTTCAGCTGCTTCGCTCGATGAGATCACAACCACTGGAACAAACCCGAGCCGAAGAAGCACCACTGGTCCGTATTTGATGGAGAGATTGTGAAAACATCTGTGAGGCAATCCCGCAAGATGATGTAAGTTTCCGATGATCGGAAGACTTGAAGGGCTCGGAGGAAGATTGAATTTTGAGTTTTTAATCCTTTTAAGAAATATCGACGAGACAAGAGTAAGAAACAGAACCAAGAAGAAACAGAGCAAGATCGCCATTTTGTGTTTCACTTCGTCTGTTTTTTTTTTCTTGTTTTTCTATAGCTCTGTGTTCTTGGAGGGGTGAGAGTACAAATTCCGAAGAGTCTTGTATATAAATAAGGTTAGAGGATTTCACTAGATGATCTGTTCGGTACGTCACCTAACAAAAAACTGTACTAACAAAGTTGCTAGATTTGTGGAGATTATCTTCATTGGAATCATAAAGGTGACAAAATCATAAATCAAGTCATGTGGTCCAGCACTCACGTGACGTGTCTGTTAGACTCTGTTTTGATTGTGACGTGTCACTTATTGATTGGATCACTGAAGACAAGTCATGGCTTCTTCTGTTGTTTGTAGGGACACGTTCGATTCAAAAACAAAACTATGCCATTTTTATCGACCATCGACACTCTTCCACGTCAACTTAACGTGCATATCTCGATTTGTTTAATTTTATATGATGTTTTTGTTAAAAACGCATAGATTTAAAAACTGCTAAATAATTGAACTACCACCTGATTTAATAATAATCATCAATGCTATAATAACAAGAAACCGTCTAGATAAATTTTAAAACAAGATTTCTATTCTGACATGGAACACATCAAATAATATAAAACAAAACAAAAAATTAGTAAAATGAATACAAAACAGTTGACTTTTTGGGATAAATAATACTTACAAGCAATGATAAATATATACATTTTTGGCATAATCTATTCTATTATATATAAACACAGTCGGTGGGGACATGAAATCGTTACCTGGAATGGATAAGGTTATGTTGTTTTCAAGATCTAGCTAGTGAAGCCTTCAACAAAAAGAAGGGCCGCTCCAGAGATAGATAACTTTTTGAATGCAAGCATATGCTACATTGCCATTTATATATTATGATATTTCATGATTCCACTATGATTTACAATTTAATTACTCACCTAAATATTTAGTTTATAAACATTTGGGATTATAGTTTTATAACTCTAAAGATTAAAATAAGTACACACTGTGAAAAAGAATAAAAATAAATAATAGAAGAAATATTACATTCTCAAAATTATTACCATTAAAATTTGTATATGCTACAATGGTTGGATCGGGCACAAAATGGGTTCGTAAAAGATAGTTAAAACAATAATATAGAAGTAAAAATAAATCATGTATACTATGAAATCACGAGATAATGGAATTCTCTCGAGATGCATGCATGGTTAACAGAGTCATATATAAATCTAAACTCATATAGTTGCCATTGGTTTAAAATTTGAAAATTATGTAGCTTAATGTAGCTTATCAAACTTCATTACTTTTCTGATAAAATGTTCATCATATATTAACTGATGCTTATACCTTGAAATTATTTCTAGATAATTATATATTTTCTGCTCGTGCTGCATTCATGTTATGGAGTTTTTTCGTATGCTCAATAATGGCGTTGAAGGGGCACAAGTTGAAGAGGTAGCTTCTTGACAATGGAGAGAGTGCCAGTTTCTTCCATATCAACGTCTCCAACTTCCATCCCATCAGGCAATCTCCAATCGAAAAAGTAAAGCAAATTCAACAGTGCAAGCTCCACGGTAGCAATCCCCATTGTCACTGCGGGACACATTCTTCGACCAGAGCCGAACGGTAACAGCTCAAAGTGTTGTCCTCTAAAGTCTACAGAGCTATTTGTAAACCTCTCAGGGATGAATTCTTCAGGGTCGGTCCAACGTTCGGGGTCACGTCCAATCGTCCACACGTTAACTTGGATTTGCGTTTTCGGAGGAATATCGTAGCCTTGAATCTTGATGTGAGACGTTGTTTCTCTTGGTAGCAAAAATGGAACTGGTGGGTGTAATCTGAATGTTTCCTTGATTATAAGCATCAAGTAATCGACTCTTCCTAGGTCTTCTTCAGTGATTCTCTCCCTTTTGAGCCCGAGGGTGGCTCGAATGTTTTCTTGAGCTTTCTTCATCACTCTAGGGTTTCTAACGAGTTCTGTCATCTCCCAAATCATAGTTAGGGCACCTGTATCTATCCCCGCGAGAAATATATCCTGAACAACATCACATGATATAACATATAAACTCTGTTAAACTAATCAAGTGGGTTTAGTATGAGATATGAAGAAAAACCAAGATTTGAGCTTTTACCATGACGATTGCCTTGAGATTATCCATACTGAGTTTAAAAGAATCTGCGCTATTGTGTTTGTCGATCATATCCAACAACAAGGATACAATATCCTTATTTTTCCTTCCTTCTGGCTTCAAGTGATCATCGATCACATGCTGGTAAAAAGCATCAAGCTCTTCAAAGACTTTGTTGACACTCTTGTGTCGCTTAAACAACCAGTCTGCGAATCTTCCAAGCCTACCAGGGAAGAAGTCAGAGAAAGTGAAAGTCCCCAGAGCTTCCATAGTTTCGGTAACAAGTTCTTCGATCCTTTCTTGATCGATAACGAAACCGCTCTCGTGGAAGTTCTGTCCTAACGCTACTCTACAAATGATGTTTGCGGTGAGTGAGAAAAAGGTTTTGCTTAAATCCACAGAAGATTGTTTCAAAGCTGATTCCGAGAATTTCTTCACCACGAACTCGATCTCTTCTTCCCTTATATACCTGAAAGATTGAACCTTTTTAAGGCTAAAAAGCTCGATGACAGCGAGTTTTCGCATTTCCCGCCAATACTCACCATACGGCGCATAACTGATGTCTTTAAAACCGTAGGAGAGTTTTTCGGCCGCGAGCATCTTTGGTCGGCTGCAACATTCCAGGTCATGGGTTTTGAGAACTGCTTCGGCTGCTTCGCTCGATGAGACCACAACCACTGGAACAAACCCGAGACGGAGAAGCATCACTGGTCCGTATTTGATGGAGAGCTTATGAAAACATCTGTGAGGCAATCCTGCAAGATGATGTATGTTTCCAATGATCGGAAGACTTGAAGGGCTCGGAGGAAGATTGAATTTTGAGTATTTAATCTTTTTAAGATAGATTGATGATACGAGAGTAAGAAGCGAAACCAAGAAGAAACAGAGCAAGATCGCCATTTTTCACTTTCCTGTCTTTTATTCTTTCTCTGTGTTCTTAAAGAGATGAACTTTAGTATTCGAAGATTCTGGTCTATATGATGAGTGAAAGGACGTTATGACGTCATGTTGTTGTAAGTCGTGACAGAAATTACCACATTAGACTGAAAACGGTCCAAACATGACCTGCTGTTATAATTAGGTTATATTTAATTTGTATCGTAAGAGACGACAAACGACGAGTCATGCATTTTGTTGCTGATAAAGGGGTGCGTTCGCTAAAAGGTGAATTATGTAAGACAAGAGTCCAGGACTTGTGTCATTGTCGATCATAGAGACGCTTACACGTCGACGATGACTCATAGTCAAAACGGGATAAGTTTTAGTTAGCATCCCAAGGATTATTGAATTCGTTCTTTCGTATAAACCTAGTTTCAGTTTGGTTTTAAGTTGTGGATTTACGGATATATAACGTGTCACGGATTGATTGGATCACTGGAGACAAGTCATGGCTTTATATGTTGCCTGTAGGGACACGTTCGATTTAAAAAATTCGAACTATTTAAGACAAAACTATGCCATTTTATCGACCATCGACACTCTTCCACGTCGACTTAACATGCATGTCTCGATTTTGTGTGTGTTAAATAAGCTTATATTAAAAATAACTGCAAAATAATTGAATCGTCCTTGATTATATAATCATCAATGCTAAAATTAGAAGAAACCGTCTACATAAATTGGAAAATGGTTTGAATTTTGGCATGGAACAGATCAAATAATATAAAAAATTATTAAATAATAGAATTCTCCCGAGATGCATGCATGCATATATAATTTAAATTCATATATAGTGGCCATTGGTTTTAAATTTGAAAATTATGTAACTTATCATCAAACTTCATTACTTTTCTGATAAAATGTTCATCATTACATTAACTAATGCGTATACCTTGCAATTATTTCTAGATAATTATATGTTTTATGCTCGTACTGCATTCATGTTGTGGAGCTTTATCGAATGCTCAGTAATGGCGTTGAAGGGGCACAAGTCGAAGAGGTAGCTTCTTGACGATGGTGAGAGTGCCGGTTTCTTCCATGTCAACGTCTCCAATGTTCATCCCATCAGGCAACCTCCAATCGAAGAAGTAAAGCAAATTCAACAGTCCAAGCTCCATGGCAGCAATCGCCATGGGGATTGCAGGACACATCCTTCGACCAGAGCCGAACGGTGACAGCTCAAAGTGTTGTCCTCTAAAATCTACAGAGCTATTTGTAAACCGCTCAGGGATGAATTCTTCAGGGTCGGTCCAACGCTCGGGGTCACGTCCGATCGTCCACACGTTAACTCGGATTTGCGTTTTCGGAGGAATATCGTAGCCTTGAATCTTGACGTGAGACATTGTTTCTCTTGGTAGCAAAAGTGGAGTGGACGGGTGTAATCTGAATGTTTCCTTGATTATAAGCATCAAGTAATCAACTCTTCCTAGGTCTTCTTCAGTGATCTTCTCCCTGTTGAGTCCGAGGGTGGCTCGAATGACTTCTTGAGCTTTCTTCATCACTCTAGGGTTCTTAATTAGCTCGGTCATCACCCAAATCATAGTTATGGCGCTTGTATCTATCCCTGCCAGGAATATATCCTGAACATCCCATAATAAACACATATATGAAGGTTAATTAACGTTAGTTGTCAAACAAATTCAACATGAGAAATCAACTCCAAGTTTTGAGGTTTACCATGAGCATTGCCTTGACATTATCCGTGTTGAGTTTGAATGAATCTGCGTTTCCGTGTTCATCAATCATATCCAACATCAAAGAAACAATATCCGGATTTTTCCTTCCTCCTGGCTTCAGGTGATCATCAATCACATGCTGGTAAAAAGCATCAAGCTCTTCAAAGACTTTGTTGATCCTCTTGTGTCGTTGAAACAGCCAGTCTACGAATCTTCCAAGTCCACCAGGGAAGAAGTCGGAGAAAGTGAAAGTCCCAAGAGCTTCCGCTGATTCAGTAACAAGTTCTTTGATCCTTTCTTGATCGATAACGAAGCCGCTCTCGTGAAAGTCCTGTCCTAAAGCCACTCTACAAATGATGCTTGCGGTGAGTGAGAAGAAGGTTTTGCTCAAATCCACAGGAGACTGTTTCAGAGCCGATTCCGACACTTTCTTCACCACAAACTCGACCTCTTCCTCTCTGATATACCTAAAAGATTGAACTTTTTTAAGGCTAAAAAGCTCGATAACAGAGATTTTTTTCATTTCGCGCCAATATGCACCGTATGGCGCAAAGGTGATGTCTTTAAAGCCGTAAGAGAGTTTTCCGGTCCCCACCGTCTTTGGTCGGCTGCAACATTCCAAGTCATGGGTTCTAAGAACTGCTTCAGCTGCTTCACTCGATGAGATTACGACAACTGGAACAAACCCGAGTCGAAGAAGCACCACTGGTCCGTATTTGATTGAGAGCTTGTGAAAACATCTGTGAGGCAATCCTGCAAGATGATGTAAGTTTCCGATGATCGGAAGACTTGAAGGGCTCGGAGGAAAATTGAATTTTGAGGTTTTAATCTTGTTAAGAAACATCGATGAGACAAGAGTAAGAAGCAAAACCAAGAATAAACAGAGCAAGATCGCCATTTTTCTCTTCCTCTGTCTCTTCTTTTCTTTCTCTGTTTCTTGAAGAGACGAGATACTGAGGTATTTCATTAATATAGAGAGTAAAAACATAGAAAAGGTAGAAGAGGAAGAGACGTCTCTTAAATGAGAATTTCTCTGTTGCTTGAAGAGACGAGAGATATTTTGTCTATAAGATGATTATTGAAAGGCTGTAGGCAAAAACATAGTCATGTCTTGTCGTCCCAGGGGGTGACTTGAGACTTTGTTCAGATATCATTAGAGAGACGACAAACGAATCTTGGATTCCGTTGATACTAGGGATACGTTCGATGAAAAGTGAATCATATAAGACCAAGAGTCTCCAGGACTTATGTCCATTGTGGTGGAACATCCGACATTGACTTAGTCAATCTAGATAAGTTTTGAAACTTCTTACGAAAGGGTTGTTGATTTGAAAGGTTCTGTCTATTCGGATTGCACATGATTCATTTGGGATGTGAAGAATAGATTGTATCTAGACGCGAAGTTAGGTTCATGACTTGATATCTTCAACCTAACGATTTATTTTAATTTTCACCATATAGTTAGTTAATTATTAATGTAAAACTATCACAGAATCCTTGAAACACAGGATCAAAGAGTTAAAAAAGAGATGACTGAACAAAGTAAATGAGAACATGTATTTGCAGGAAAAAAAGGAGAATCTTATAGAGTGAATACCAAAGGTTAAGCTAGAGATAACTCAGTATTTACTAAAAAAAAAAAAAAAAAAAAAAACAGAAAAGAGAGTGAATGATCTGAGAGCAATAAAAGGGACTCCTTACTCGGCGGCTGCTTCCTCCATGACTTGTTCCGCGGTGGCTGGTGCCACGGGGTAGTAGTGATAGTGTAGCTCCCCAACATCATCTCCTGACAGTTTCTTCCATCCATTAGGACCGACGTGGTACACTGGATCATATGAAGAAGAGACAGATCTTAGTAAAATGAGCTAAAAATTTCACAATCTTATAAGTTAAGTATCAAATTTGAAGACTACAAATCCAGTTGGACTACTAACCGCTGGCAACTCCACCACTCGCTCCATCACGGAATGTTGCATGGTATATTGATCTCCTTGCTAACTCAGAAGCTTCTTCAACGGACATTTCAAATTTGTATCTGATATAGAGAAAGCAAGATGAGATTACGGTTTTCGGTTTTGGGACTGGGAGAAAAAAAAAAGAGAGAGAACATTGTTTAAGGGGAGATGATTTACCCGCTGTCTAGTACACCATAGGCGTATGGTGAACCAGATCCGACTGAGAACCTGTCTCCCTTGAGCCTCCCTCCTTCGTTGTCAACATAGTATAGTCCAGGACCCTGTATACAAAGGAGGAGTTAGAATCTAAACGTTTTTCATTTGGGTGAGAGAAAGAAAAAAAGAGAGTTCATTTCACTTACCGTTTCGTCCCATCCAGCAATCATCGTGCCGACGGAAAGTCCCATTCCACGGTATGAATAGAGCATGTTCGCCAGAAGTTTTGAAGCTCCGGAAACAGAGATTCTCCTCTTGTTTTCCAGCTCATGTAGACGGCACTTGTACAGACAAACAAATCCACAGATCAACCACAGTTTCTTTCAGTAAATGCAAATTTGGCAGAGAGTTGAAGAAAATCAAGGTGTACACAAACGATATTAATAACGCTACAAGATTCCCGATAGCCACACGAATGAAGATAAATCACAAGATCTAAGCATCAGTTCATATAGAAACAGTCGAGCTAGGTACCTTAATTCCGAGATTTCTGTGCCAGAACTGGCAATCAGCAGCTCCTCCAGCCATTGTACCAAGCATGTAAGGATTGATTTCAATAATCTTCTTCACAGACTGTGAGGCTGAATGAAGAGAAAACCGATATAAAAAACATCAGCAGGATTCACATAAATGGTTCTTTTCCTCTCTACTGGTTCACAATCATTGGCCACCACTAAGCTAACATAATCTCTATCCTAATTGTGTTTCTTTATGATGAATTCACAGCTAAATACCACCAAATTCTGCCACTATAAAGCAAATAAAAAAAAGTAAAATTGTGAAAGAGAACATACAGATATAGCCTCCCATGCTAGCCCGAGAATCAGCAGCGACCATAACACCTTCTTTGAAGATGAAAGCGAGTGTGGTTGTTCCTTTTGCAGGCTTCACCATCTGAACAGCTTCTTTCTGAAATCCATCAAACTGAAACCACCCACAGAAAAAAATCAGTTGACATCAACATCGAAAATTCACCCACACCACTTCGAATCAACAAAACAAGCAAAAAAAAAAAAAAAAAAAAAACTCACATCTGTTGTCCTGGGAAGATCAAACGAGGGCACAGTAGAAAACCCATCAAGCATATCGCTGCTCGAGCCGAAGCCAATCAGAGGCATGGTATTCTCGAACCCACTAGTATCAAGCTTCATTGTAAAACCCTACAGAATCGAAAATTCCTCAATTGAGATATATACAAGTATCCGCTCGAATATCGAATAATCTGTAAGAAATTAAAGCTATATCTAGCAAGAGGTAAACCAAAACCAGATGTCAAGCAAAGAGCTTTTCTCTAAAAAGTTCAAATCAGATCTAGCACGGGAAACAAGTGTGTATGTACAACCCTTAAACACTCATCGTTATTTTCAAGCCAAATCAACGATACTAGAGCTCGATTAAGGATCGGAAACGTACCTTACTGAAGAAAAGTAATCAAATCGAGAGAGGTTGAGAGAGAAGAAGACGAAGAAGTAGCTCTAACTGAGAAACGAGGACGAGAAAAAGGAATAGATCGTTTCTTGAGCTCCGGGCAAACCACAGGGGAGCAAATATGGGCCAGACTGGGCCATCAGATAATTGGGCTGATCACTTTTTTCTTTTGCTCGTCCTTTGATAATTCTCGTTTCGTAGATTCTTTTCTTCTCGTGTGACATCTATAAAGTTAAGACTTTATAATCACTTTGGGTTTATTGGGTTAATTAATAAGTACAGCTAGCTGATCATTTAAATGCAAAGTGAGTGATATATTATCAAATTAAATACAATTTTGGATCAATCCTATTATTCAAAGTACAAAATCAAATGCATATCCTGCCATTTCGTTTATTTCTAAGTGTAGCAGAAAAATATGAGAACATACAACAACAAAAATTACAAATTTATCAAATCTATTGGCCTATATAATCATCAAATGCATCAAAAAAATAAAGTAATATAATCAGTCGCAGAGAACGCTGCAAATCGCTAGCGTTTCGTACTGCATCGCCTTGCTCGCATTGACCCCGAAGGAGGGCTATTCAACGAGATGCTGCAACGCGTGTGCAACCAATAAGAGTATCTCATTAACGACCCGAGGTTCGAGCGAGCGTGAAACGTTCCTCTCAGGTTCAACAACACAGGACCAGTGCCGAGCTGAAGCTGCAACTCCTGACTCTGAATCATCTGAATCGGTACCTGACTGCTCACGAGATGGAAGCTCGTGAACATCGACATTCCCTTTGGAACAATAAACGGCTCAATGCGCTCGGTTGCTATGAGTGTGTTGTAGAAGTAGAGCTCGAACATCACGTAGCTGAAGTCGACACTCCTTTTCTTGCTTGGGTTTGTGAAGTTTACCACAACGGTGAGATCTCCGTTTAGAACGTAACCCATCTCGAGATTCGCCGTGTTTAGGTTTGCTGCTGAGATGTCAAAGTATGGTGAGCTTGGACGGTTGCTGATGTAGACGAGGAGGAGGATGAGGCCGGAGAGAATCAGGATGATAAAGAGAATCGCACAGCAGACTGTAGCCGACAGTTTCATGGGTTTGGTCCTCTTTGGACCTGGCTGATACGCTGGTCGTGTTGGAGCGGTCCTCCATGGAGTTGATTCAGATCCATAGCCACCATGGTGTGGAGGTCGTTGTTGATCTTCAGGGCTCAATAGCAATGGCCTGGCGGATTTTGGATTATGGCGTGGTGGTAACGGTTCTTCTGGCCTCAGTGGCATGGGTCTTGAGGAAGGCGGTTCATGGATTTGTTCAGGTGGCCCGGTCTGGTTGCGTCCTCGAGTCTTTATTTTCGGCCCAGGTGGAGCAACTGAGTGAGTCTGGGGGATCTGGTGGTGGTGCGGAGGGGACCATGAGCTAGAGGGACCACCGGGATGTTGATCCTGCGAGGAAAACTGAACGAAGTGAGGGTTGGTTTCATAGTGGTGGTGGTGAGACATTGAAGCATCAAGAAGATGAGAAGAGAGTTTAGGTGATAGCAAGAAAAGAGAAATCTCGAGTGTTTCTAAATGAGAGAGATATGATAACTTGATGAGAAGTTCAAGTAGGATTCTTGTGTTAAAGGAAACTGATACAAGGAAGCAAGTAATCTTTCTTTTTTTCAATATATTTTGCTCAGATAAAAAATCAATCAAACGAAACTATAAACATCATCTTAAACTTTTGAAAAAGAAATTAAAAGTCTAGGTTCGATTCACTTTTGTTGTGTTACAGTGCCAAGATTCAGTTGGGTTCTTGGAGGGAGAGAGGTAAGAGCTTACAGATTCCCGATTACGGTAAAAAGATCAATCGCCTGTCTGTTTTAGTATGTTTACGCATCCTTCCTCTTCCTGTTCCGTGCTTATAACAGGCTTAGTTCTGCATCAATACACATGAGAAAACATAGTAAATGATATGACTGAAGTATAGAGTTAGGATTCGCTGATAAAACTGTCACACAGATACAATAAAATTGAGAATTTTGTGTCGTCAATAGGTTCCAGAAAAAGCTTGATTTTGTTATAGAATATGTAAGTGTATGAAAATATGTAGAAGTATGATAAGAAAAAGATTAAGATTTGACCCCCTTTGAAACAAAGTCCTAAGAAAACTAATGAGAAAAAGTTTTTGGCTTTCAGCCTTTACGACGCAGCTTCTCGAGGCAGAATAGATCGATTGTGTCCAAGGCTCTTAACATATCAAGATCCAAAACCGCATTGACAACGCAGCTAATAGAGGCTGCAGTTGACCATGGAAGTATGTTCAAAAAGCGTGTTAACAAAAAAAGTTCTACATGCGTACCATTGAAGGATGAATTTCATGCTTCTCCAACCAAGAAACAACAAGCTTGATGTGCCGATAAATAAAAAAGGTAACTCCTTTTCTCAGTCCAATATGCTCAGTCCTCAGTGTTATATTCCCGAGGAATGGGTTAGCCTGAGTTCAGAGATTTTGTTTCATCTCTAACGCTAGAGAGCTGCTGTCTTGTTTCATATCTGACCACAAATGATGATCCTTCAGGAGTATTAATGTCAAGTCAGCTGCAAAAAAAGGGTAAAATATTTAGTTGGCCAATGTAAAACTCAACCACGGAATCACTAATGTAGAAAAGGAATGAAACTAGCTCAAACCTGATAAGTTTCTCTCCAAGCAGTAGCAGGCATCAGTAGAGGCTTAAAAGGCTCTGTATCAGCAATCTCCATGCCGCCAGACTTTGACTAAGATGGCATTTTTGCACAGGAGACGACAATTGTTGACAATTTTAAAGGTGTATAATGTATACCCTTATTCTGCCTACGCATCAGCACTCATTGAACAGCTAGCCTTGATGAGTGTATCAGACACATCTCTATCAAGGGTGAATCCTTTATCCATCATCTGATCCCAAACCTTGTAGGCTGCTGATAGTTTATTTTCCCGTATGAGTCCTCCAATAATGAACTTGAAAGTCAACTCATCAGGACAACACTCTTTACTCTGCATGTCCTCAAACAACTTCATTGCTTCAGCTACTCTACATGACCTGCAGAGGCCACTTATAAGGGCGTTGTATGAAACCGCGTCCGGTGTAATTCCGTGCTCTATCATGTCATTGAAAACACCATAAGCCTTGTCGAGATTTCCGGATTTACACAAATGGTCCAGAATTGTTGTGTAGAATATGCGATCTGGTGACAGACCTAACTCTGTCATCTGATCGAGAAGCTTTTTTGCAACACTAGAGTTACCTTCCCTAAGAAAAGCCTTGATAAGACTCGTGAACATGACCACATTCGTTACTATCCCCTTCTGTCTCATTTCCTCAAAGAGCTTGTAAGCCTTCCTAGTATCTGACGCCCTACAAAATGTTTCAATCAGAGTACTGTAGGAGACAACATCGCAGAAACCTCTAGGCTCCATCTCCTTTACCATGAACGAATAGCATTTATCAGGGTGCCCAACCTTGCAATGTCGCTTAAGCAACTGGTTATAACTATAAGCATCAGGCTGTATCCCACTTCTGACCATCTCGCTCATCACCCCTTCCGCTTTCTTCAGCATATTGTTATCGTAGTAATAATTCAACAACACATTGTATGTAACAAGATCCGGGCTACACCCACTCTTACTCATAAATGATTTCAAAGCTTCTGCCTTCTCTATTCTACCCGCTCTACAAAACCCGCTAATCAACGCATTATAAACCACTGTACTAAGCTTGACTCTTGCACTCTTGATCTCTTCAGCCACCATCTCATAAGCCAAATCAACTTTCCGAGCGTGACATAACCCAACAACAAGTGCTGCACATGCTTTATTATCCGGATGAATCCCACTACGAATCATCTCACTCCAAATCTCAACAGCGTCAGTGACCTTACCAGCTCTAAGCAACCCATTAATTAGTATAGTATAAGATACAACATCTGGTTTTCTACCTCTCCGAACCATACAAAAGAACGTTTGAACAGCAAAACCAACCTCTCTCTCTCGACACAACAGATCCAAGTAAATGTTGAACGCCCAGATATCTGGTATGTATCCGAGGGTTTCCATGTCCCTCAGAAGAGCGTCGATGAGATCAAATTTTTTAACTTTACATAAACCCGAGATAAACCTCGAGTAAGTGAAGGGGATGAGGGAGAAACCCATTGGAGTCATATCCCGATATATTGCCTCAGCAAGCTCAAATCTCGACTCTTTGACCAGAACCCCGATGAAGCGGTTGTAATCGGAAGAGAAAACTCGGTAGCTTGAGTGGCGCATTTCATCGAACACCTGAACAGCGTTGTCGATCATACCTGACTTTACGAGGTGAGCGATACGCGAGCGGTATGCAAGGCGTACTGCGCCCAGCGTCTGATGCATATCAGAGCTCGACGCATATGATCATATCAGGTTCCACTTCTTGGTTTCAACGCGGCGACATCAGATCGACGACGACGGCTGGTGTTAAGCTTAAGCGAGAGGGAAAAACGGGAAGACGAAGGCTTCACAACTCTAGTCTCAGGCTTCACAACTCTAGTCTCAGGCTTCACTTAAAATTGGGCTTAATCGGTCTTTCAGGCCCATTATTAAAACCAATAACCTTTAATCGAAACCTCTCTGTGAGCTAGAGTGTTATTGGTTTCGCTTGATCTTTTCTTTTCTCACTTTCTCCTTCTTCTTCACCGTCTTGGAAGGGTTTAAGGATTCCGAAAAGCTCAAAACTTCAGCGAAAATCTCATTTCTACTTTTGGGTCATCCTATTCCTCTCTGAGGTTCGCCTACGATGGCGGAAGAGAATGTGAGGATTCGTCTGGTGTTTGAGGATCAACGGATTCTGAGTAAGTACCAGAAGAAGCAAGGTCTAAAGCGGAGCTGGGTTGTTCTGAATCCTAAATGTCATCGAACTGTTTCAGAGTTTTCTAATCACCTCCTTTGCACATTCCGCCTCTTTGAAGCTTGTCCTCATGGCCTCACTCTATCAGTACGCCTACTTCAACTTTGCCCTAATTTCAATGTGGACACCATTAATGGTTATATTCACTTTTGTCGGGTCTTTCTGTGTTTGGAAAATAAACTTATGGGATGTTAATCTTTGATTCCAGATGGACGGGTTCGTTTTACCGCCGTTCGAGTCGAGCTGTGTATTGAAGGATAAAGAAATCGTTTTGTTAGTTTCTCATTTGCTACTTCATCTTCTCTTATTTTTTTTCACATAATGTCTTGTAAAGCATATTCATTTGGGTTCTATCAAGTACTAATGTTAAAGTTTTCGTTTTGTTTTGTTTTTTAGTGTTAAGAAGACGAAGGAACCTTTGTTGGAGATTCTGGAGGAAGACAGCGAGGAGAATGTTTGTGCTGTGACTGAGGTTGAGGAGAGGGCTCGGATTCTTCCTGGTGCAATGCCTCTTGCTAATGAGGAATTCCAGAAGGAAACTGGAGGATATGAAAGTGAGTCTGAGGAAGATGAGCTTGAAGAGAAAGTGGAAGAGATTGTCCCGGAGAAGAAGACTTCAAAGAAACGTAAAGCTTCGAGCAAAAGCCTAAGCTCCAAGTAGGATCTCTACCAGAAGGTTTTTTGCTCACTTATATCTGTATTCGTTGTTATTCACTTTTACTGATGATGTAGGAGGAAGAAGTGTAAGTTAGCTGCTACTGAAGAAAGCCCAGTGGAAAGAGAAAACGCAGCTGTTACAAGCAAAATCAATGTTGTAAAGAAGAAGAAACCATTGGATGTACAGACGACTGAAAATGATGAACAGGATGATGCTAATGCCAAGTCTATGACCAACTCAAAGAGGTAGGTGTATGTTTTCTGTGCCAAAACTCGCTAGCAAGAGCAACTCTTGAATTATCTCTCACTGCTCGTTTCTCCATTGGCTTACTTTCGAGTTGCAGGTCCTCGCGACAAGAAGAGAGCAAAGAGCCTAACGAACTGTCTGCTGAAACTAAAAAGGTTCGAGTTTACTTCATTGTCTCAAGGAACAATGTGTATATGCTGAATTAGTATTGGTAAATTCCCTGATGTATATGCAGGGATATGCTTGTTGTTTCATATGCTCCATTAGCTTCCTATCTGATCCTTCTTTGCGACAAGGAATGTGAGGCTAACTCTTCCTTATATATATTTCAGACACCTAGCAGAAGTGCTCGGCGTAAAAAAGCTAAACGGCAATGGTTGAGAGAAAAGACAAAACTAGAGAAGGAAGAGGTTCCTATTCAAATACTATAAAACTTTAAAACTTTAAATTATAAGACTAATGTATCCATCACGTGTTTCAGTGATGTACAGCCTGCGCTTCAACACTTATATCTTCTTTCTTGTCACATGATTTGCAGCTTCTGCAGAAGCAGTTAGCTGTAGCACCCAGCCAAAAACCAGCTATCACTATAGATTACCAAGTAACGGAGGCAAATCATTGTGAAGCTCTTGAAAATGAAGAGTCAGATGAAGATGGTGATGGTGTCGGGGATGAAGTGGTCCCTGTGGAAGTGAGGCCAGGCCATATTCGCTTCAAGCCGCTCGGTACATTATTGCGTAAATTTCTCTCTGTATGGCTTTTTTTGCGTTTGTAAGGCGGCTCCTCACAGTTTCTTTTATACTCCTACTTTTCAGCTGAAACAGAGCAATCTTCCCCTGAAAGTGAACCTCCTGCGGTATGACTTGTCACTATCTTTGTATCCTTAAAGCTTTGCCTGATCTGAATCTATAATGATCATGAATTCATAATGTTAGGAAAACTTCTTGTGGAATGGAAACATGACGAAGAAGAAGGGCCAAAAATGGGGCTCAGAGAAGACAGGATTTTCCAAACGATATGCTCAGGATTTAGATGAAGATACTTATCAGACACAGCCTCCTGAAGCAGAGACACTTGCTAGGGGTCAGATCGACTATGAAAAGCTCGTGGCTTACACTGGCTCAGTAAAGGTTTGTTTATAGTATTCACTGCCTGCAGTATGTTTAAAGATATTTAGCATTTTGAAACTCCTCACTCCTGATTTGTTGATGTTTCAGAAAGGAGATATAATTGCGTACCGCCTCATTGAGCTTACATCATCTTGGACGCCCGAAGTTTCTTCCTTTCGAGTAAAATTTCTAATTCTCCTTCTTTTGAGCGAATTAATCAATCAACACTTTTCTTCAAGGAACCTAAGGCCTTCACAATATATATATCTCCTGGTAGGTTGGAAAGATAAGCTACTATGATCCGGACTCCAAGAAGGTGACTCTGATGCCTGTTCAAGAATATCCAATTGAAAACAAGACAGAAGAGGACGAAGATTCCTCTATGCAACCTGATACATCTCTTTACAAAGAAGACGGATCCTTGGAGGTATGTTTCATCGGTTACACTATGTCATTGTAATCTAACTACTACAAGAACACAGATCTGGTTCTTGTACTAGTTTGCTTGCTAAGCATCATGATGTCTGATATAAGAAAGACTTTGCTTCTGCAGATAGAATTTTCTGGTCTGATCGATGTCCGCTGCATCAAAACTAGCAGCTCAAATGCCGCCGAAGTCGCTAAGTCAGCACCGCCAAAATCTGACCAAACAGCTACAAATCTAAAGCTGGGCACAAACAACGCTTTGCAAACCCCTGTAAAAGGTTTTTCTCCAACAATTCTTGCGCGATATTGTATTGGCATGGAAACTTATTGGACCTTTGTAAATTGCAGAAAATGGAAAAGTGAATCCTTGGGAAGAGCTAAGTGAGGCTTTAAGTGCCAAGAAAGCAGAGTTAACTCAGACCAACAATGGATGGAACAAGAAAGGGAGTTCAAGTGGAGGCTCATGGTCGTACAAGGCACTGCGAGGCAGCGCAATGGGTCCGGTAATGAATTATCTAAGATCTGAGAAAGAGATCTGAGAAAGTAGGACCACCATCTTTGGAATGTTTTTTCATTTTGTTTATTTTGGATATGAAAACTCAAACAAAAGAAGAGAAATCATTTTGTTTTGAATGCTGTGAAGGCATTGCTGAGTTTTTGTTCGGGTAAAAGGTCTCTATGTATAGAGGAAAACGATGGATGGATGTGTACTACTCCCAAGATCTTTTTTTTAATTTTAAGTTGAAAATCCATTCAAAACTCAAAAGGCTGAAACATAACTTGTTCTGAAAGTTCCATGCTTGCTTCTGAGTTACTCTCTTAAGTCGTAACACTCTGCCATTAACAAAAATGAGAAAACCCGTTAAAGAATGTGGTAAAAAAACATCCGCAAGTAAGATCCAATCATAAATTATAAGTTATAAAGATTAAAAAGAAGATTTCGATCATACTAACGGAAATTTGTATTGATAAATATTTGAGAAATTTTGATGTCACAACGAAAGTTCTTTCTTTTGAAAAAAAAAAAAAAATTTCTTCTAAAACATCGATGTTTTTTTTTGTAGTATACTAGATGTTGGACCTGCGCGCCCACAGGTATATGATTTTTGAAGTAAATTTTATAAATGTTTAAATTATATAGTATAAGAAAATTTATTATATATTATGTTATAAGATATTCTGTTTTCTAGTACATATGTATCATGGCTTTATTTCGAGAGAATGAATAGTCTGTTTTTCATATGTATATATAAAAGCTAATTGTCTTTTTTCTTGCTAACAAAAAAGCTAATTGTCTTGTTGATGGATTAGCTAACTCTGTTTTTTCCCTTCCTCTAGGTGTCCAGTTTTTAGATTCGGTTTCACCTACTTTAGTTTTAATTTTCAGTTACGATGTCTCCCCCACCCCCTCTTACAAAAAAAACTATAGTTAAATTAATAATAAATTATTTATTTATGTGTTATGAGGATTAAAATTAAATTTTGTAAATACAAAAATATAAATTTGAAAATAAGATAATATAAGTTACGTGCAACTAAATTAATATAGTAGACACACAAGTTGTTATTGTAAAATATGATAATATGTTATTGGTTTTATATGAAATTTATGTTTTTTAATATTGTATTTAGTTTTTTTTCTTCTCCTTCTCCCTTCCTATTCTTTCTTCTTCATTTCTATTATCTGTATCTTTTTAAACAGAAAGAGAAGAAAGAATTGTTGGGGTCGGTCTCCGCTTATTGTTGTTTTCTAAACCCAACATTTATATTTAAAGATATAATATATTACTGATTTTATATATAACTTGTGTTCTTATGTTGTAGTCGATTTTTTACAGGTTTGAATATCTAGTTGTAATTTTGTTAACCACGCTATTATTTTTATTTAAAAATATTTATCTCGAATCATCGGTTTGGTATATCTTGTTGGTTTGGTCCACCTATCTGGGACATGAATTGTTTAATCTGTCTTTATCGATCCAACTCGTTGTTTCTCCTCTGCGGTTCGCCAGTTCGGCTCGGTAGTTTGCCAGCTCAGCTTGTCAGTCTGGCTTATCACCTCTTCGATTTGGCTAGGCTCATTTCCATTACAACTTTTTTTTTGTTGATTTCGTCATAGTGGAGACCAACCCCAACAATTCTTTCTTCTCTTTATGTTTCTCCTGCTTCTTCTTCTTAATCACTTCTTTTTCATCTTTTTTTCTTCTCTCCCTTCATTTGTTTTTGTTCTTCTCCTTCTCATTTTTATCCTTTATTTTTCTTTTTTTTTTTATTTTTCTTCGTTTTTCTCCTTTTTCCTTTTTTTAGATTACCATGAAGTTCTGGTCCGAAGTCTGCAATCTCTGCAGGCCCGAAACCACATCATGTAATATTAGTTTAATACCAAGAGTCACTCGATCATACGATCTCTAAGCTTTGCCTAGATCCTTTACCAGTCGAGCTAACGACTCTTGGTTACTCCTTCGTCTTCTTCTTCTTTTTCATCTTTTCTTCTCATTCTTCTCCTTCGTTGTTCTTCCTCTCTCTCCTTCTTTTTCTTCTTCTCTGTATCTATATTCTTCTTCATCCAGTCTTCTCCTTATTATCCTTCGTCTTCTTCTTCTCTTCCTCCTTCATGTATTCTTCTTCTTCATCCATTCTCTTTCTTCTCCGTTCTCCTTTTCCATTTTTTCATCTTCTCTATTGGTCTTATTCGTCATCACTTCTCCTTTTTCTTATTCGTTTTTCTTCTTTTTCATCCCTTCTTATTATCCTTTCTTTTCCTTCTTCTTTTTTATCACTTATTCACCTTCTGCTCATGTTCTTCTATTTTTTTTTTTCTCTTTTCTTCTTCTTTTTCATCTACTCTTCTTCTCATCCATCACTTCTTTTTATTCTCCTCTTTCTTCTTCGCCTTCTTATTTGTTCTTCTTCTTCTTTGTCAAACAAAAAATGATAAATTAAAAACTAAAAAAATTAAAATAACAACTATATACATAAGAAAACAAACTGAAACAAAATTTTTAACATATAAAAAATATATGTCGACTAAAAAATAATGATGTTTGCAAAAAAATTTTTTTTTTAAAAAAATCTAAATAGAGAAAACAATTAGCTAAAATAAATTAGAGAAAATGAGATAATGTGAGATTTATTTCTCTTATAGTTTATTGAAATAATATTATAATAAATAGTTTTATTTTGTTAATTGTAAATTATGAAAATCTTTTATTAATTTACTAACTTATTATTAATATGTTGTTACATCTACAATAAAAATTTATCAATATTTTTTGTAATATTTTTAAAAATATGCTAGAATACATATTTTTTAGAATATGCTTTAAATTTATGCAGTTACTGTTTCTTAATTCAAAAATATTTTGATTTTCTTTGAAAAGCTTGCTCGATAATTTTAGTAATTGAATATTAATAAAATATTACAAAATCGATTCATTAGATATTTTATGGAACTAAATATAATTTAAATAAACTTATATGGTTATTATCTTTTACTGTTAATTAACCATGGTTTTTTTAAAAATTTGATCATATTGCTTTTAAATTTGAAATTAATCTCATCAAAATTTAATTTAATATTAGATTGTACTAAACATATAATAAATAATATATAATTAGTCATAAAAATTAGATTTTAGTTTATTTTCCTACAAACATATGTGTTTGGTTATATTATTGCATAATAATAAGAATATGATTTTTTTGTAATAATTCTTTTACAAAATATTTTATATTATGTAAATGTATAATTTAAGTATATATATATATTAATTATAATTGTTATTTTCTTATATTGTTACATAATAATAAATATTTGAAAAATATTATTTGTTATTTTTGTAAAATGTTCTAAATTGTATAAATATTTACAATTTAATCTCATATATATGGTAATTATAATTGTCATTTTTATATAAATTTGGTTGTAATTAATTCTATGATTAATTAAAATTTTCGAAATAACTATTTATGGGAAATTTGAAATTAATTAAATGTGTTTGGTAATTGGAGTTAAACTAATCTAAAAAATATTTAAAAATTAATGTGTTTGGTAATAGGAATATAAGAATTAAATAGTAAAAAAATAAAATAAATATTAATTGATTGAATTAACAAATGACTAAACTATTATTAATAAAATTTTAAGGAAAATGTTAAAATGTAATAGCATTTCATGTAATATAACACATGAAATGTGTTTATGGATTAAATTATCAGGTTTATTATTTGTGTCTTATTACAACGTGGAATAATATGAGCACATAAAGATGTCACCATAAACATAAAGTTGGTGGGAAAAAAAAAAGATTAGTTTTATATAAAAAACAATGACTCATGACCGTTCGTTTTCTCTTTCAAGTCAACCGTCTTGCTTTCACGTCGCGTGAACCACAACGTTCACGCCATTACCTTTCTCTTTATCGATTGGTTCGTGAGCTACACGTTCTGATCTGGCGCGTTCGCTTATCTCTTTCTCCGTCCATTGCTCCTCCGTTCCGAAACCTACAAACAGCTTCAAATGGAATAAATTTCCCAACTTTTTTAATCGACTTTTCATCTTTAGGCGAAAATAGCGACGACGAGAGAATCTGAGATTGATTCGCTTTCCGGCAGTAATCTCCTCCCGATTTCTCACTCGGAGCTCCGGATTACTTTGATCGGGTTCATTACACTCCGTTTGTGTTCTTCTCCACTTTTTTCAGATCTGGGAAATCTCCCATTTCGGAATTGAAATCACAGATGTCGAAACCTTGGGGTGGAATCGGCGCGTGGGCCGATGAGGCGGAGCGTGCCGATGAAGAGCAGGCTGCTGAAGCTACAGCCACGGCGGCGGATGCGCAGAGTTTCCCGAGTCTGAAGGAAGCTGCGACTACCAAGTCTAAGAAGAAGAAGAAGATGACTTTGTCGGAGTTCACCAAGGGAGCTTACGCCGCACCCGGTGCTGGGAGCTCTGTTGGATTGACGAGGGAACAGATACTTCAGCTTCCTACTGGTCCAAGACAGCGCTCTGAGGACGAAATGCAAACTGGCCGTCTCGGCGGTGGATTCTCTTCTTACGGAAGGTCTAGTGGCCCTCCCGGACGAATGTCGAGGGATCGGGATGATTCTGATGGGTCATGGGGCGGTGGAGGTGGTGGTGCTGGTAGGAGAGGTTATGGCGGATTCGACGATGATCAGAGGGGTTCCTCTAGGGTTTCCGATTTCCCACAAGTGTCTAGGGCTGACGAGGTTGATGATTGGGGAAAAGGAAAGAAATCGCTTCCATCTTTCGATCAAGGACGCCAAGGTCGTTACGGAGCGCCTGGAGGCGGTGGCAGTTTTGGTGGCGGTGGTGGTGGAAGTTATGGCGGCGGAGAAGGAGGTGGTGGGGGCTTCTCTAAAGCTGACGGGGTTGATAATTGGGCAGCGGGTAAAAGCCAATCGTCTCTCGCAAAATCATCTACATTTGGGTCCGGTTACCGTGATTCCGGACCGGAGACTGACCGGTGGGCAAGAGGAGTCTCTTCCGGTGGTGCTCATGAGGAGCGTCGTCGCTTGGTGTTGGAACCACGAAAGGCTGAGACTGGAGCGAGTGATACTCCAACTGCTGTGAAGACGAGTAAGCCGAGTCCATTTGGAGCAGCTAGACCAAGAGAGCAAGTTTTGGCGGAGAAAGGTTTGGACTGGAAGAAACTCGATTCGGAGATCGAGGCCAAGAAGGGAAGCTCTCAAACGAGCAGACCATCGAGCGCACATTCGAGCAGGCCGTCAAGTGCTCAGTCTAGTAGGTCTGAGAGCTTAGCATTGAACAATGCTGAGAATGTGGCGAAACCGAGGCCAAAGGTGAATCCTTTCGGCGATGCAAAACCTCGGGAAGTGTTGCTGGAGGAACAAGGGAAAGATTGGCGCAAGATGGATTCTGAACTCGAGCATCGCAGGGTTGACAGGTCCTTATTCATCTGGATTTTTTATCTATTTTTCTCTGGAAAATGTGGATTTGCTCGAAATATATGTTGTCGCGGTGGTTTGAATGTTATTTGATTCTTAAAGAATCCGTTTTTCGGCACACTGAATCGAGATTAGGATTTCGAAGTGAGATTTTAACTGGCTAACCAAATATAGGAATGGAAACGTATTTAGATAGTTTTACCACTTCTGCTTCGTGTTTCAAATTCAAAATGGAAACGAATTAAATCACTAATGCTTAAGTTATAGTGTGGTCGTGGTTTTCTCTTGATGACATGTTGACTGTATGTCCTTTTAAGCATCTCTTAAGCACAAGACTTAAGACTCTTATTCAAATTTTTGTTTTATTACCCAGTCCAAAATTTTGGCACATCATGCGAAGTACAGAATATGAGTATTGCCCACTCCATTTCTTTGTCAGATTCATTGATCTTTGTTCTTGCAACTGAGGGCGTTGATATATAGAATTGCATTACCTGTTTTGTTTGGCATCTCATCTCTAAGCTGTTGTTTTTCATTTGTTAATGCATGCTCTAATATTCTTCTGAGTTTTTGTGTTAATGCGTTTTTTCTGTTCTGGACTCTTATGACGTCTTGTGTTGATATATGGATTTTCTCTGTGATTTATGTTGACTTTCTATATCATCTGCCTATTAGCTATTGGTCTCACTTTGTATGTCTGTCTTGTGAATCAATTTTTTCCCAGGCCTGAAACAGAGGAAGAGAGAATGTTGAAGGAAGAGATCGAGGAATTACGGAAGAAACTCGAGAAAGAAGCAACCATGGCACCTGAGGGCAAGGAACCTCAACAAGAACCCGACAGTAATAACCATAACCTCCCGGATCTTATACGCGAGAAAGAAAAAGACCTGGACTTACTAATCCGTGAGCTGGACGACAAAATAAGGTTCAGGCCAAAACCAGTCGAGAGGCCTGGATCAAGTGCAGGCAGAAGCGGTAACTATTCTGAAAGACCAAATTCCCGAGCTGGATCGATAGACGAGTCTAGGAATGTGGAATCCATGGAAAGACCTACATCACGTGGCACGGGTGATCCTTGGTCAAGACCAGTAGATGATCGAAGAAACTTTCAAGGAAGCAAGGAACGTGGATTCTTCAGCAACAGGAACTTCGACAGGTTAGTTAGTCTTTTAACATCTCTGATACAATCCCCTGAATCCAAGAGATGGTCTTGATGAAAGCTATAGAAACTGCTGACTTTAGTATGAATATCCAAACTTGAGTCTTTCCTAATGTTTGCAATTGTGTGTCAAGATCTTTACCGCATCTAGCATTTATTTATATATTTTCGATGCGATTTTACTGACTTTTGGGGTTTCACAGGTCATCTTCGTCGACGAGGAATGGATGGTAAAAGAAGGAAACGAAGAATGAATGTGTTGTGGAATGAGATTGGAGTTTGGTTTACACACCATTCCCAGATTTTGAAGAAGAGAAGAAGCATCAATAATATATTAATAAATGAAAAAAATTTATCTCCTTTAAAAACCTAAGTTAGGAGATTTTTTTGATATCTTTATTGGTTCATCTTCGGAAATCGAAGCCTAATGGTTTCTTCTACTTTTGTTTTTGTATTTGCTTTGGTCTTTTGCTCGTGAAACGGCAGAGCACAAGACTTGTGACAATCAATGTGTCTTCAGAATTCTGGAGACAGACTCTGTTATGTTCTTCTTCTTCCGCGTTTAAAATTTCTACTGCTTCATTTGTTTTATTATTCTTCCAAATTTTGATAGCTTTCTCTGTTCTTTTCTATTTTTAGTTTTTGTAGCTTTGTCTTTTCTATTAAAGATTTCAAGTCCGTGAACTGAAATCGAAAAATCGTTTGTACCTTGCTTTTCTCAGCAGCTTTTTTGGTTCAACATAACCAAAACACAAGAGCATGTGGGTCTTTCGTGTAATATTTAAAATATTATGAACTAAATATATACTACGAAATACAGAAAATGCCACGAAATTTGTTACGAAAAAATAAATGCGACTCCACTGGGGATCGAACCCAGAGTCTCTGGTTTCGTAGACCAGCGCCTTATCCATTGGGCCATGGAGTCTTGTTGTTGTACTATTGTTACAATAACAAGTTAGATTAATAGTGCTCATACAAATGCAGACGAAATTCTCTCTTTTGGATCATGAGCCCAGGAATCGTTCTCTTACGACACTTATCTATTGGCCCAATTCACTAACCACATGGGAAGATCCACTGACTTTCAGTGAGTCAAGGTTACGTATCTTCTTCAAAAGTCAACTTTCTGTTCACCTATATTCCCGTAGGTCGTATCACATGGGATCAATTCAAAAACACTTCTGTTCTTTCTCTCTTTCACAATCCAAATCATATTTACTCCTCCTTTTTTCTTTTTCACTTATTTAACCTTTGTAATCTCCTCTCTGTATTCTTTAACCCACCAGGCTTAAAATAAAATAAAATTCTCAGTCAAGTTCATCAGAATTTTTCAAAGACGACGGCTTTTTTTGTAGATTTAATTCGTTTCACTCTCCTTGGTATAATATTGATTCTATTGCTTCCAGTTACATCGTTTTACGTTCTCCACCGATCTTGCTCCGTTACTGAATATTTTTGTTCTCCGACTAAAAAAAAACTTCCGTTGCTTCCTCTTTCGTCTCATTGATTCTTCGTCTCGAAATAGTAACGTAGTCTTTCTACTTCTGTTACTCTCATCTACATCTACAGAGAGAGCTTTGACCCTTTTTTATGTCCAAATTCTGATTCGTCGTCCTTAGGTTTCCTCTTTCCTCAAAAAATAGCTTCAAATTTCTGATTTTGTTCACTTGCTGGTAAGTAACAACGTTTTTCTATTGAAGCATAATAACTTATTTCCCGATATGGATCTGATTTTTGTTTTGTTATCTTTTGGATTCTGGGTTTTTGATCGTTCATTAACAGATTGAATTTGCTAACACATCACATTTATTGTAACTAAACTCATGTTGTTTATTGGTGTCTAAATTAAAGATTTAGGAAGCAATTATTACAGAGCTTTCTCAAAATTTCCATTTTTGGGGTTAGGAGGTGATTGTGTCTGCTCTTTTTTAGCTTCAAGCTTAATACTGTATTACCCAATCTCACAAGTATTTCTTTTTTTTTAAAACTATTCAACTTGGCTTACTCTAACTTGCATTCATTTGTGGATTAGATCTAAATCAAAAGATCACATTTTTTATTCTTCTCTCAATCTCATTGTGATGTGATGCAGATAACAAATTTCCGGAGACTGAGGTTTCCATTGAGTGATATTGTTCCTGGTGACCTTAACCAGTTTCAGGACATGGCTAACCGAACAGACAACTCGAACCGCTGGTTAGTTTCACCTCAAATCCTCAGCTCATTGCTTGAGATTCATGTTTAAATTTGATCACAAAATATGAATGGATTTGTATGTTACTTTGCAGTTCGAATGGTAAAAAGCTGAATGAGGGAATGAAACTCATTATAGCAACATTCGTAGGAATAGTAATCGGTTTCTTCTTGGGGATATCTTTCCCAACATTGTCACTAACAAAAGTGAGCTACTCTACATCTTTAGCTTTGTGTTCATATCTTTCTCTCAGGGATCTTATGCTTACTGTGTGCTTACATGCTCCAACTTGAAACTTTTTTCAGCTAAATTTCCCCTCTAGCATTCTTCCTTCTGTTGATATTGCTTACGTAGAAGATGAAACACCAGACACATCGAGTGAAACGCTTTTGCACACATGGTCATCTAGGACTCCTTTACGTGGGGCTAACTCTAGTGATGCACCGAATTGGAAGGTAAAGTTTCTTCTCCTTGATCTTTCAGTGGTAGGTGGAAAGATCTTGTAAACTAAATCTTGATGAGGATTCTGCAGATTTGGGTTCCATCGAATCCTCGAGGTGCAGAGATGTTGACTCCTGGAATCATTGCACCTGAATCAGATTACTACATACGCAGACTTTGGGGATTACCTGAGGAGGTAACATAATGTTTTGAACCTTTTGAGTGTCTCCTCATTTGAATCTTTCATCTTTTAGATAATAAAAAAAAAAAATCATAACTTTATGCTTAATGTGTTTCTTTAGGATTTGCCTGTGAAGCCAAAGTATCTCATTGCTTTTACGGTCGGTTTTGGTCAGAAAGTAAACGTTGATGCTTGTGTCAAGAAGGTAAAATCTTATGCCGGCTCTGCTTTCTTTCTGCAAAAAGCTTAAAGAGGCTTTTCTTCTTATGTTTCGGCAGTTTTCAGAAGAAAGCTTCACCCTTGTTCTGTTTCATTACGATGGACGAACCACAGAATGGGACGAATATGAATGGTCCAAGCGCGCAATACACATTAGCGTGCCAAAGCAAACCAAATGGTAACCATCATAATACTCTGCTCTAGCCACTCCAATCTCCCTTGAAGTTAGATTTCTTAACTATTGAATCTCTCTGGTTATGATTTCATCACAAGGTGGTATGCTAAAAGGTTTCTGCATCCTGACATTGTGGCACCGTATGACTACATATTCATCTGGGATGAAGATCTCGGCCTTGAAAACTTCAGTGTAGAAGAGTGCGTCTTCTTCTTGCTCATTTTTCTCGAAATGTTTTAAAATGGCCGCGCAAATCCTAGTTCAAGAAAATGTAATTCTGTGCTTATCTCTCTTCTGCAGGTACATCAGGCTTATAAAGAAACACGGTCTAGAGATATCGCAGCCTGCTGTGGAGTCTAAGAAAAAGATCACATGGGAGATAACAAAGAGAAAAACCAAAGGAGAAGTTCACAAGTAAGCAACTTTTTCAAGTTCCGAGCATTTAAAAGACGCAAAAAAATTTTAACTAATTATTTCGTTTCTGCAAAAAATCTTATCATCAGAGAAGTCAAGGAGAAACCGGGTCGATGCAACGACCCTCACTTGCCTCCCTGTGCAGCGTACGTATTATTAGTGTTCACTGTTCATTACGAACAACATAGATCTATTCAATACTCTGATTCCATGTGAGTTTTTTTTACAGGTTTATAGAGATTATGGCGCCAGTGTTCTCAAGAGATGCCTGGCGTTGCGTGTGGCATATGCTTCAGAACGACTTGGTTCACGGTTGGGGTCTTGATTTTGCTCTGCGTAAATGCGTCGAGGTTAATCATTCTCCTACACACACTCTATTCTTAACACATTGGATATATGTGTTTGGTCAAGATTGGTTGCTAAAAAGTTCCATACTTATAATACAAACAGCCTGCACATGAGAAGATTGGAGTTGTGGATTCTCAATGGATCATTCATCAAACTGTTCCTTCTTTAGGGAGCCAGGTTCTTCTTGATGGATAAACTCTTAAAACGCAATTTCACATATTTCCTGTTTTGTTCATCTTTTGATTCATTTTTTTTGTTGCTTCACTTTTTATTCAGGGAGAGTCACATGACGGTAAAGCAGCGTGGCAAGGGGTAAGAACTTTCAAAACTCTGCTTCTATTAGATGAAACATCTCAGTTTCTAACCAAAGTAGTTGTGGTTTCTTGTTAGCTAATTGATGAAATGATAAATGGTTTTGGTGCAAAGGTGAGAGACAGATGTAAACGGGAATGGACAATGTTCCAAAGCCGAATGGCGAGTTCCGAGAAGAAGTATCTGAAGGAGATTGCAGCCGCCTCTTCAAACTCAACGATTCATTAGCACAAGAAACTAACCACAGAGAAAGACAAGTGAGAAGGATTGAACAAAGACTATATTGTAAAGTCCAGAAATGATTTTTGAGTGTTCATATGATGATTAAAGCAACCGTATACACACAACACATTTTTTTTTTTTTTTGAAGTCCTATTAGAGATCAGTCCTGATTTTACTTTTCCTTTTCCTCGACTGCTGATACTTGATTTCTTAAAACCAACCAGACGATATGGGTGTTGGGTCAAATATGCGTATAAAATTTTGGAACTAATAGTATTACTTATCTTGTTGATAGATGATTAATTATATTGATAGATGATGTGTCCTTTGTTGAGTTATGTCATTAATGGTGAAGACATGCAAAACACCAATCCTCATATACATAACAAACCCAATGAAATCGAGAGAGAAAGAGAGAGATGTACAAAAAAGGTAAGCAAAGAGTGTCTTGATGCAAAACTTCCCAAAAGGGGAAACTCAGAAGAAGAATACAAACTCATGTTTGAAGGATTCACAGTCACTCGCATAGAATGAAGGTTTTCGAAACCAGAATCCGTAAGAAACAAAGAGATCTATCTATATACAAAAAAATCTTCACCCTTTAATAATCCTCTCGGAAGTGCATAACTCTGCAGCAATCACCGTCACCAATACGCCTCAGACAAAATCGCAGAGATTATATATATCAGTTGTATAATTGTTATTCGTCTGGAGGAGGATTCAAGCCAACCTTTGTCTCCTCTCAAAGTAGAGATCTTAAGATGAACGAGAAGCAAGACTCTGTGTGGTGAAGATTCAGTCGATCATTCGCTTTCTCTTATGCAATTCCCTGGCAAGAGGAATCTGTACTTATCCGCGTTTTCCAGGAGATACGAAGGAAGATGAACGGCTGAGAAAGAATGTGGGATTGGACCCATCTTCCCTATAATGTCCTTGAAGGTATACTCTTCCGGGAGCATATCGAAAAGATCAGCTCCTTTGCATATAACTCTCTGAACTCTTTTCGGATTCAAGAAATGGCTAAACCTCACTCTATCGTTATGGCTATAAGCTTTCATCTTGAATATAAACTCGCTGATCCGTCGAAAGCAGAAGCTGCAATGCCACCCTGCATCTGCCAAAATCTCATCAGACTGTCGATAATGAGCATACCGTGTTTTACCCGCCTCGTATCTATGCACGGAAGCTCTCCAGCTCTTGCTATCAACAAGGAACTCGAACGAGTAGAGATAGTTCTTGAGCCGCAGGTGAAGGATCCGAGGGATCTCATCGCACCATCGCAAAAGGTTTATGGTGTGTCTACTTGGAATCTCATCGACGTCAGACATTAGCAACAAGTCATCATCAGTAATCCCTGCGATCCTCAGAAGCTGATCTAGAGCTACACGCTGATACGCCTCCTCGTAAAACGGATTCTGCCCTTTGACAAATCTTCCACCAAGAGTACCGTAAGTAAGTCGTGGCTCGATAAACTTGAACTCATCACGGTGGGCAGCAAACACAAGAGGCTTTGGTAATCCGGTGAAGGTCGAGTTTGATTCGAGGAGGACAAACTGAGTGATGTAAGGATACAGTTCTCTCCACCGTACGGCGAGGATGTCGAGCTCGTTACTGAACAGAACCGCATCATAAACTCGTCTAGGGTACTCTCGTACACCCCAGCCATGGAGTTTACAAAGTGTCTCCATCGAAGCGTTCTCGTGGTAGTAGTGAGGGATGTCATGGAAAGGTTTAGGTGGCGATTCCCATAGAGGTCGGAGAAAGTAGGAAATCTTCTGACCGTGGATATAACCAGCGAGTACACATGTCGGGACAATCACTAATAGGAAGATATATGTCTTCATATCCACACCACGAAGAGCACAACAAAGTCTAGAAAAGCTGAAGAATTTGCCAGTTTCCTGCAATACAGAGAAAGAAACATGAGAAACATAGCACAACAGATGCAGAGCACAGAGAGATAGAAGAAAGTAGACGTTTTGAAGTATTTGAATGAGAACTCAAAAACAGACATTCATGGAGATCCTAGAGAAACAAGAAAAACATTTTTAAATCTGATTTATAATCTCTAATTGACCCCCAACAACAACAAAAACTCAAGAACAACCATCAAACTAAACTCAGATCCAAGTTGATTTCTCAAATACTAAAAGAAAAAAGAGAGATGAAAGCTACAGAGTTAGGGAATTAAGAATTGCTTAACACTCACGAGACATCAAATGCAAGTCCATGCGTAAAATCAAATAGATGGGTCGACTCAAGTAGATCTTAAAACATCAAATTCAAGTGAAAAGTTTGCAGCTTCCAAAAAAAAAAGGTTAAGTGAGATCTCGTTTTCTCCACATCAATGTGGTTTCTCCGGTTCTCAGAAACAGAACAAACACACAAATCTTCAGAAACTCGGAAAAAGGAAGAAGAAAAGAAGAAGATGCAGATCCGAGATCAAACCTGACTACAAACACCGCCACAGATATCATCAGTCTTCTTAGAACAGTAATGTCCACCAGCTTCTCCCATCATCCACCACATCCCAATCAGATCCACCGAATACCAAATATTTACCAAAATGCCAACCACCGTTTAAATCCAAAACTCGCCTCCTTGGCGATGATACGCCCGGAAAAACAAAAATCTTCCGACGATCTCCGGAGAAATCACTCGACGCACTTCTCTCCCGGAAGTCAAAATTCAAATCTCTCCAATCTCAGCTTGACGACAGTTACTCCCAAAAGAAGAAGGTAGATCAAGAAATTCAGGAGGAAACCAAAACCCTTAATCCCTAGTTTCAGAGAGAAACAAAACAATCAGAAATTTGAATCAGAACAAAAATAAATGAATTTAAAATCGCGAATGAGTAGAGAGAAGGGGGTGAAAAAGGCTGTGTCCTCTCTGGAAATGGGTGGCACTACGCGATTAAGAAAGAGAAGGGGCAAAATCATAATTTTAAATAAATAGAGAATAATCATCAAATTCTCTGCATATTCTCGTGTTTACGAATTTACCCTTCTCTACCTTAACTTTTGGGACCATTAGCGTATGGGTAATATGGTCATTTAAGCAGCAGCATAACGGTTTACTCGGGCCCCACCACGAGTCTCTCGACCTGACTCAACGCCTCTGTTTTATTTATGTCGTGTAAATGACTTCTTGTGTAAGGTTCAGACACGTGGCGTGCTAAAATATCTATCTCCTTTAGATATGTGCCAGGCTTTTTAATCTGGGCTACTTTAATCGTGGCCCATTTAGGGACATTTTAAAAGGTCAATGGATGATTATTAGTATATTCTTTTTCTTACAGTTTCGCTATGATTTATATAATTTAAAAAATCATGGATACAGTATCATTTCATGTGTAACAAGAAACAACAATCCTTGAAAAATTATTTAATTTTATTGACGGAATATGATTCAATGATTGTAAGACTTTAACAAAGCCAGTGGAATAAGGATCATCGTGACTTTTGTTGGATGGGTCGGCGATACATTGACTTAGAAAATTATAAGTCCGTTTACTTATGATTGAGAAATAATTTATGACTTTCTAATAATCTATATCACATCGATCTAAATATTTCTTGGGAAATAAAAGAGAAGGTGTACTTGGACGAGATTTTCCACTCTTTACATCTTAATTGAGTATAAAAGTATGGATAAAATCTGATAAAAAAAAAAAAAAAAAACTAATGAGAGTGAGTGGAAATATATGTGAGTAATACAAATGAAAACGAAATGGAGGCTTTTGGAGTAAAAACAAGAAAGAGAGAAGACATTACACGTTTGTTATCATATATTCATATATATACGATAAAGAAAACAGTGACGCGTGATAAGATTAAGATCATATATAGTTGCATTGCATATTTTGCATACGTTTACGTGTTTCGCAATGTTGGATTGGTCGGCGTTGACTTAAAACTTTTCAAGTCTCCCACTAATAAACTTTAAGGTTTTCAATGGCTTAGACGTCCTAAGCCCGCTTTTTCATTAAGTGGTGTAAAAAAATTCTATCGATCTCATCATTCACAAAAGTATATATATATATATATATTCAGGGTAATAAAATGTGAATTAAAGGGAAGAACCAAGATAGGCTTATTTTCAATTATAACAAATTATGAATGAAGTATCTGTTAACAAAAACAAACAAAACATAGCGTAACTTCAACTATATCTATCTCTAGAGTCTAGATGAAGATGATTATAAACTATTATCATCTGAAGTTACGTTATTGTACTATCATCTGAAGTTATGATCACACTGCCGCTAACTATAGATAATCATCTAACTATACAGAATCATAGATGATAATAAATTAATAATGATATATCACAGCAATTAGCCAGCGTAAATAATAAGAGGTCCTGTATAATACGAATATACGTGGAGTTGCGGAAAACAGCAATTCCCATCCGGGCTTTGGAGACGAACGACGAATGCCATTTTTCAGATGTTTGGGCTAGAAATGGGCTTAACGTTTGCGCCCATTTCACCATCGTTTTTGTTTTGCAGATAAATTTTTTGTTGTTTCTGCTGAGCTTGGAGTTTACAAGAGAGATCACTGTGTTTAGTGGTTTAATGAGCTCAGTTGAACAATTGTAGTTTAACGGTTTCACTGCGTTTAAATTGTTAGACAGAGTTTAACTGATGTAGAATTCATTCGGTGACTAAAAATAACGTAATTAGTTTCGATCTCTGGACAACTAATAGTAGTAATCTAAACAAAAATATAGAAATAAAGTTATGCTCGTTTTATTGCCGTTATCCACAGACAATACATTTCGGTTTCCAAAACGTTTTCATTTTATTATTGTTAGTTCAATGATACTGTTCCGCTCCACGGCGTTTGTCAACTATCTTTCAAAGTTTTGGTTTTGTAGTCTTGTTTCCTTCTTAACTTTTGTTACTAGTCATTTTCAAAATGTATATTATTACTTTTTTGATGTTGCTAACGATATCAGACATCATTCGTCGTTATTGGTTATCGATAACATCAGCAATAATAAAACGAACACGGCCATCATTAGCATGGTCGTTTGATGCTTGACTACACACGATCAGACCAAAAAAGTACAGTTGATTCTTGTTATGTGGCATCTATGTAACTATGTATAATGTATATGAACAAAAATAGGTAAAAATGGTGTTCGAAGATTGCCTAACGAATATTAACTTAAGTGTTACTGTTCTCCAATTAATACCCCTAAGCCATAGCCTGCTCCTTTTCCTTGAGACAATTTGACATTCACACTTTAATACATAATAGTATTACTATATACTCTAATGTAATTTGACTTTAATTCGTTGAGATTTTGTAAAGTTTACACCCAACAATGATATCTAGGTTGTCTAGTTCTATGAGACATTTAAATAAAGTACAAATCTATTAGTATTAGTGTATCAATTATCAAGAGATTATGATAATGTATTGTAAAGTGAAAAGACGTAGCATGTTGTTGCTTTTTTATATCCTACATATATATTAAGTATTTTTCGTTGTATTGTATATTATTAAAAAGACAATTTTCGGATTTTTTTTTTTGGGGGTTTTAATGCTAAGACGTTTCGGATTTTTTCATTCATGCGTAGAAAATTTCTAATATTACTGATTTCGCTTAAATAATATGGTTAAATTTTACAAGTACATTATCGTTTTTCTAAAAAAGCTGTTATCTGAAGTTTTCATTCACATCAATTTGCAAATTTGCGTGAGGATACACGTACATTAACGCAACTACGAAACGAAAAGAAAAAAAAAATATTAGTAAGATTTAATTTTTGGATAGTACTTTAGCTTTTCCTTTGGTGGTATTATAGAATCAGAGCGCAGGAAAGGCTGGAGAAGACAGAGACAAACTCTGCCTTTTGTACGAACAAACTCCATTTTTCAGCCTACAAAAAGATTAATTAAAACAATTGAACACTTTCTCTTAAATCACTTTATCGTCTGCACATTCACTTTTAAATAGGTCGATACCATTGCTAAACAAATGAAAACTTTCTGTTATAGTATTAGTTTCTCGCCATTTTTGTTATTGAGATGAAAAGAAAAAAAAAATTAGAGCTGTATCTTGTAGATATTAATGTTTTGTTTTCCTACAGATTTTACAGTTTTAGAAGGAACAATTTATCTATTTACGACTAAAACCTCATAAAATTGATGAATTTCCATTATCTGTAGTTTTGGTAATTTAATCTTTCTGAAACTTCAGTTTTAGTGTTATTTGCAATCTCTATAACTGTATATAGAGTGTTCCACATGTTTCAGAATACGAAATGCATATACACGAAGACCAAAAGAATATACAAAACTGAATATCCAAAATAAGTTTTCATAAAATTATTAAAGTACGTGGATATAGCTTACAAAAAGCTACGGAAATACATTAATCCCTAAACCCAAACTTCAAATCGAAACCTTCTTAAAATCTACAGCTAGTTAACTAGTTTATCTTAGTTAATATCCAGCATAATAATAAAAAGTTCAAAATTATAAACTATAGATAAGATAATAACCCAAAACATAATCATGGTGTATTTCAAGCTAGGCCCACGATTTTCGGCAAGTACATCCCAACTGACCACCGTACATCAACATGTCCTGATAGCCCCACTCGTCTGATCCGTACGTGAAACTACTATCTGCGGCGGCGCTCACGCCGTCGAAATAACCAGAGGCACCGGCTTGAAAATTTCCGTAGAGATCTAATTTCGACGTTACAGGCTCCGCCGCCTGTTGGAAGATATTTTCAGGGACAATGGAAAGCGCAGAGAAGTCTCCGGAGAACGGTGATGTCAGAGACTGTGGTGGTGGTGATGGCGGCGGCTTCGGAGGACGGCTACGATTTTTCTTCAAGAACTCTTGAACGACCTCTTGCAAGAGACCAGTATCAGAAGATTCTTGCGGGAAAAACTCCGTGTAGTTTTCGTCAGCGGAAGAGGAAATGCAAGCCGTTGTAGGTTGGGTGTACGAAGAAGATGAACCGTTGAAAGAGTTGAACGGCACCGTTTTGCGAGAGGAGCACGGGGCGTCGCGTAAGAAGAGAGGCTGTGTATTACTCCTCTGCGGTGCCGGTGTACCGTAAAACTCCTGAGTAGTGTGATCCAACGGAACAGCAAGAGGGCTAGGAGAACGAACGGACGGCGAAGATTTCTTTGAGAAAAAGGAGTATCTAGGCTCGTGAACCGTAACATCCGTCGGGTAAGTAAAGTTTGTACGAGCCTTAGACCCACGAAAGGCACGAGCTGCACAATCGTAAGCACAAGCTGCTTGCTCCGCCGTGTCGAATGTTCCGAGCCACCGTCTCTCCTTCGACGTCGGATCACGTATCTCTGCCGCATATCGTCCCCACGGCCTCCGGCGAACCCCGCGGTACCTAGTCGTGCCGCTTCCAACTCCGGCGACGGTGACTGTGGTCTCTTTTGAAGTCGGTTTGCGGTTAACCGGTGAGGGTTTTGTGTTAGTGAAGTTTTTCTCGAAAGGATTCGGGTCGGTTTCGTAATCGGCTGTGGATGAGTGTGTAGATCCGATGAACTTTCTTAGAGCTTCTTCCATTTTTTTGTTTTTTGTTTTAGGGTTTTTTTTGTTTTGTGTGTGGAAGTACAAAAGTAATTGGAGAGATGTGAAAGATTGGTTGTTGGTACTTTGACAGAGATAGAGCTTCTTCTGTGTATTTATAGGTCCAAAAATTTGTTCAGTTTTGTAAAGAGTATACAAGCATCATCTATTGCATGTAACACAATGTAATCAAATAAATAGTGTGATAGAGTTGAACTTAAAATTAATTTGATTAACTATACTGATGTATTGAATATTGATAATGCATGCTTCCTTTATATTGACGGGTACTTTAGAAATGTTTTAGGCATTCTTATGTAAACCGAGATTTGTTTAAATAAAATTACTCCTAGTGTTTAGACTTTTAGTATCTATTTCGTATGTGTTTAAAAAAAAAAGAGAGATAGAAATGATGGAGGAAGATGTTTAAATATTTTTTGTCTAAAACATTAGTGTATTTTTTTTATTTCCAATTAGTGGTGTTGTTAGGTGATACTTGATGCAAATGGACAGATTAAATCCACATTGTTATTGATTTTTTAAATGATTTTAACAGACCAACAACGTTTTCACTTTTCACACATGCATGCTAAACACATTTACATTATTTTTGACATGATTATAGTACTCTTTTAAACGGTAAATCCGTTATTTTAAGACTACCAATTGTTTGACAAAAAAAAAAAAAAAGACTACCAATTAAAATAGTTATCAAAAAGTAGGAGTATGCTTTTGTTTAATGTTATTATATCCTTGAACATGTAAAATCGTCAATATCGAGAACAAAATTAATGATTTTTGAAAGTAGAGAAAAAGTATAGAACAAAAGATATGCGAAGCAACACTGCAGTGTATATCTGACACGTGTCTGTATTATTGTATTTGTACGAAGAGAGGACTTTTCAGGTTTGTCTACACGTATGTTATGGCAGATGTATTTCATGAATCAGAAACTTGCTTTTTATTTACTTATTGCTTCTGACGTGATATAAGCATACCATATATAAATTCCGTTACTTCACGTTCCAATGATACAATCCATTAGAACCATGCAAAATTACAAGTGTATATGCAATCTTTAAAAGCTTTAGCCAAAACGTCTGTTAATTGTTTTATCGAAGTTTTGAAATGGCGTCGTAGTTGCTGCGTCTGCGTTTACGGAAAATGTGGTAATTGCAATTCCTGTGATCATTCAACTAGCCTATAGTGATGTTAACAGATCGACCGTCTCATAAAGCATTTTGCATCATCTTCGGGTTTCGATTTTATAAAAAAAAACAAAAAATTAATCTCGAAATGCGTTTATCATCCACAAAACGTTAATGAATATAGCCCTTTTTATTAAAAAAAAAAAAACGTTAATGAAGTATACGATAAGATTGTGACTGTTGAAGGTTTGGATTAATAAATATAACAATAACTGTTGTATTCATTATTTCACAATTTTAACAAAAAACAAATACTACTATTTCACTATGGTAAGTCGAGACCATCAGGGAAGTTAGTTGGAATTGAAAAAACTGATCATTGAGACATTCTTCAAATTTTGGGGAACCAAAGACTTTGGGTTTCGAGTTCACTCATACGCATATGTCTTTTGTGATTTCCAATGTCACGAAATCAATTATACTACTACATTGGCTAGTGTTCGGAGTTAATTTCCTTTATATGTATATGACCTATTTTCTTTTCTCTAACAATATTTATATTTTTAGAACACAGTGTCAACCTCTAATTCGCATAGGAGTAGACATATATGTGAAAAAACCAAATGTTTATAATCAAACTGTGACCAACTATCTTACTCTCTCTATTCCATATTGTATGATGTTTTGAGTTTTTTATTTTATTCCATAAAGATTAATTTTCTATATTATATTTAATATATTTTTGTTTCAAAGACAATTTTTTAGGTAAAAAAATATAAAAAATTAGTATTAAATTAATAAACACACAAAAAGTATTTTAAAAAAGTAAATAATCATTATTTTTTAATATATGTAAAACATCTAAAATATCATACATTCTGGAACGGAGAGAGTATAAGTTAGTATAATTTTGTGTGGTTAAAATGGAGTTAGTTTTGCAAAACACACTAAACCCATCACAGTAGGTATGAAAATGTAACTGTTGGATATTTTATTACTCCATTAAAAAATTTAGGTATAAATGACAAGAGTATAGTGTAACCAATCAAAACGTGATTCGATAGATTTTGAAAGAGGGAGTTTAATGGTGAGTCGACAAAAAGGAGATTTTGTAACGACAAAGAAAGAGAGAGTGTGTTGAAATACCAAAACTCCAATTTCAATCAATCAATTGTTTTTCCTTGAAAAACGGATCCTTCATTAACCTATTTTCAATACATAAGAGAAAACTTACTAATTCTGCATACTATATTTTTTATTCAGTTAAGAATCGTTTATCAACGCTAAAAAGAATTCTAAACCAAATTATGAGTTCTACTAATCATCAATCTTCCACGTTTGTAAAAGAAAAAAAGAGAAATTAAATTCCTTTATATTTAATATATATATACTCCTGTATATGTATATAAGAAATGTCATACTCCGATAGAGGTTAGAAAACAAATCCCGTTAAAAGTGAGTGACCTTTTGGGACATGAGAAAAGATCATTCTCATCATTTTGCCCCCTATGATGTGGACCTGCGCACCCATGCGGTACATACTTATTACTCTCTGATTTGACTATCTACATTTATAAATAAAACTTTTTCTTTATATTATTGCTTTATTTTAGCTTCTTATAAAAATATAGCCAAACATCATTAAATGCATCCACACGCTGAGTAATACTACTCGCAAAATATCAAAATGGGAAAGAAATGTAAATATAAATGATAATTTGACAAATGTAAAGCCAAAACTCCGATTTAAACGAAGAGAAATTTGTGTTCATCTAAGTGAATTGTAACTTAAGGGAGTTCAAGTTTACGTTCGAGTGATTTGGGATTAAAAATAACACATTTGAATTACGAAGAGCAATGACTACCAATCCGGAACACTACTTATTCCTCTGATTATGTGCGGTTTATATAATATAAAACTTGTCAAACCACATCTACATATACGGGCTTGTAATTTAGAACTTATTAAAACATTTGCAACTAATACCTCACATCTGACGAAAAACATGATATGTTATTGAAAGTGTAAGCAATTGAAAGAGATTCAACTGATTTCACCCATAAGAGTTACATGATTTTGTGATTTCCGATTAAAGTTGAAACTTTTGAATTATTGGAATATATTGGTATCATTTCGGATTCGACATTATTTTCTAATACACGGTTAAAATTTTATATACTTAAGAGAATTGTCACAAGAGTCCTCACACAACACGTCTACATATGGGATTAAGATTTTAAACTAATCGGAGGCATTTTTAATTAAACTTCTCATTGTTAAACGTTTGAGAGAAGTCACTTAACTAATTTTCCATTCCACCATTTGTCAGTTAGTGTGAAATATGTAAATATCATTGTTATCAAACAGAGGTGGCACGTTTTGCATAGACTATTGAGAAGATGGCCCAAGCTTACTGTTTGAGAGTAATTACACTAGAGATGGGTCCTAATCTATACATACTAACACATTGATTATGGTGCTGATTACAACTCATTATTATAATATTATTTGTACTAAGAGTTTGAATGTAAAGATTGTCGTCTTAGAACGAAATTATTTATCAGTATTAATTAAGATTGTGGTTAGAATATTTAACTGTATCTTAACTATTTTTTTTAATATATTTATTGGACTGTCCATTGGCTATTGTATTTTTTTATATGAATGAATCGAAATAGTATTGATCTGTTATAATTTCGTAATTGATCTGCTGTGACAATTCAAAGTTGCAGTTATCTTTTAAAATAAAAACATCATATAAAAGTGGAAAATAATACTCAGAGGAGCATAATGATCTGCCAAACTCAGAGAGTAAGATCAGTACTTATTTGTTCTGATCAGATTGTCTCCTAATCTCTTTACCTCTAAAATCTTAGGGTCAGATTCATATGTATGCATATAGTACGCACCATTAAACCATTGGCAAACAAGAAACTGGCAGATAATAAATGAATACTATTATTATTAATCTTAATTGATTTTATATTAGTATTGGTGTATTAATGTAAAAACCCTAGTCCCAAGATCCATCATTCCTTTTTTCTGTAACTAGATGTTGTTCAACAGCTTTTGTCCCACGAGTGTCTTTGGAACAATGGGATTTATTAATTTTTAACTCACATGCTTTTATTATCTTTCTGAAAGTTATACACAAGTATCCAAATTGGTTAGTTGGCATATAAAAACGGGGAAAACAAAAGTTTTAAGTAGATAACTTGTAGAGAGCTTAGACAACATATGGCTCAACAACATGGATGGATTTGGTGTAATGAGAACATTCAATGATTTAGTTATATACTCCTTCCGTTTCATAAAGAGTGTTGTTTTAGTGTATTATTTTTGTTTCACAAAAAATGTCGTTTTGTATTTCCAATGCAAATTTTTAATTAAAAATCTAATTCTAACCTTGTTATTTTAGTGTATTAATTAGAAAAAGAAAATTGTTTAGTGTATTTATGAAGAACAGAAAAGATTTTTTTTTAAGTTTCTTAATATATGTGAAAAATGTCAAAATGACACTCTTTCTGAAACAGAGAGAGTAAATAATTTAGTTATATAACTTGCGAGTGTATAAAAATAATTCTATTTCGTAACAAATCTCAAAATAAGAAATTTCAGATTATTTAGCCATTGTGATTTTTTGTTCAAATTTTTATTTTGTGAAGATTATTTCTGTAACAAGTTAATCCAAAAGTTGACTGGACTACACACATTACTTTGATACCTTTTTACAAGAACAAAGAGAACTTTATACAACCGATTTTTTTTTTTTTTTTGTAACAATTTTAACGTTAAATGCTTATTATTAGATTATGAAATCTCCTAGATATCGAAATACTTCCTCCGTTCCTAAATGTATAATGTTTTAGATTTTTTACTTGTTCCATTAAGATTGATGTTTTAGAGTATTAAATATATATTTTTGCAAATTTCAAAAAAAATAATTAAAACTATTCAAATCCTTAAATCATTATTGGTTAATAAGTAATGATTGTAAAAAAGTAATGCGCTAATAACTAAAAAGTAATTCTTCCTTAATTTATGTAAACAAGCTAAAACATCATATTTTCTAGAATGGAGGGAGTATTTAGTATTTACCACATGTTTGATGTTTTTCTTTCTAATTTATTAATCAACTTTTGCTGTGCGTGAAAAAGCCCTTTCGTAATGTAATAAGCACTTAAAGTGTTCAAGTTGGCAAAAAGTTAAAAAAGGCACAAAACTCATTGACCAGAAGAGTTGGGCCTGAAAAAAGACTATTTAGACACATTAAAAGACAAAAAAAAAAATCTCATACGTCTCTAAACTACGAAACCTTTCTACAATTTTTTTGTTTCGAAAAAAACTAAAACCAGAAACTGTATAGTCAGCAAAGAAACCCGAAGCCAACAAAGAGAAATTTCAGAGTAGTTGATCCAGAAACGAGTCTTTAGGCTTATTAGCTCCACCACCATGATTACTTCCAGAGATAAAATTAGTAATGATGGAGCTTCCCCATGAGAGCCAACCTGTTGCTCCTCCTTGTTGCTTCTCAGCTTCAATCACACTCCTCACTTGCTCTTCCTCAACCATCTCTTCCCACCTCTTCCTCATGAACTCTCGAACCTCTTCAGCGCTTTGGCTAGCAATCTCTTGTGGAGGGAACTCTAATGGGTTCTGGTCCAAGTTTAGTTTCTCCAGCTTCTCCAGCCTGAAAAACGAGTCGGGCAACACTCTGATCTGGTTGTTGCTGAGATCTAGCTCTCTGAGGTTAGCCAAATCAGAGATGGTGTCAGGGAGTTCGGTCAAGTCGCTGAAGTTGCTGCTCAAGTTCAGGACTTCAAGGCTCGTGAGCCTCCCTATAGCGATGGGAAGCCCGTGGATTTCGTTCATATGTGCATCTAGATACCTCAGAGAACGCATCTCGCATATGGAGTTGGGGAAGAAACGGATCTTGTTCAGCTGGACTGATAGCCTTTCGAGGTTGAGTAATCCGTATCCGATGTTTGCAGGCAAAGAAGTCAAGTTGTTGAAGCTCGCATCTAACTCGACTAGTGACCTGATTACAAGAACATAACTCTCTTCAGAACCGGGAAATAAGCAAAATGAAACGAAACATGGACAAAACGTATAAGTATGGAACCTGCACTGAGTTATGCTTTCTGGGAGTGAAGTTAGCTTGTTCCCAGTCACATTTAAGATCCTCAGGTTAAGTAACAGTCCTATAGAGTCAGGAAGAGACCCAAGAAGGTTTGAAGATAGATCGAGCTCCTCTAGTTTCTCAAGTCCTGAGATTGTATCAGGTAGGAACTGCAAAATGTAAATAGCTCAAGTTACTACAAGAGACTAACACCAAAGAAAGAAAAAAAATGATTCCAATCAAGATCTTGTCATGTTTAGCTCATTGTTCACTATAATCGCTAAAATTAAAAATTCTTGAACCACACTTGATCATCACTACTATAAGTTGCTCACATTCAATTCTTTAGGTGAGCGCTGATTCAGTGACGAGTATATAATAAATACGACGATCAAGCTTCACACAAACACCAAGATTCATAAGCTAATATCAGACCAATTCCAAATTCCAAAACTTAGGTCTCGAAAGTTTTGTGCTTTGATTTTTCTATACAGAACATATTATCCTCTACGAATCAGAGAACTCGTTGAAATTCTAGCTCTAATGAACCTGGGATCTCACGAACAAACCTAAGCAACATTGTTCTAACAAACAGTATCCACGGAAACTACACACGACCATATATGTGGAGATGATTCAAATTCTCGGGCATTTACCTTAAGATCGTTGCGCGAGAGATTCAGGGAAACCAAACCAGCGATTTTGCCTAAAGCTTCAGGAAGAAGCTTAAGCTGACGATCAGAGAGATCGATCCTCTCAACGACGCCACCATCTTCTGCTTCCTTGAGGATTTCATTAACCTCCTCGTTCACTTCATCGCTACCGTTTAGTGAATCAACCGCCGAAGCATAAACCTTAGCGAGCTCATCGTCCAATTCCCTCAGCTGCTTCTCGTAACCATCGTGAACTTCCTCTAACCGAATAACCGTAGCGTAAACCTGCTCTTCCTTGGCCGCATCCTCCGGCGACAAAGAATCCGTCTCGCGGATCTGAGCGATCTTAGACCGAGCAGAAGAGACAGATAAAGGATCGGGTCGGGGCCCAAGAGAGCCGAAGACGGAAAGCGTCTGCGTGATTGTACTGGGAATCGATTCAATCAGCGAGGAGATGACATGCGGGTTGGTGAGAAGGGGATAACGATTCGCTAGGGATTGCTGAATCGGCAGAGACGGTGGCGCGTGAGAAGCGGGATCGGAATGGTGAATAACGTAGGAGAGCAACGGGAAAATCTCGAGATCATGATCCATTTTCTTGGAAAGATCGAAGAAGGAAAATAGTTTTGATTGTATTTTTGATTCACAAAGTAGATAGTGTTTTTATACAAGAACTGTAAAACCTTAACCAAACAAAGATAAAGCTAAATCAAGATAGATTAGATTAAAGAACCCACTGATTTGTTTTAGATTTGGGCTTTCTTAAGACCCAATAAAAAGAAACTGGGCTTTAAGCCCATTATTACTTACCGCGTAAAAACCCTTTATAAGGTATATAATAGGGAGGTTTTGGGTAAAGGTTTCTTGCCTGAGAATCAACCTGTTGTCGTCAAGCCTAAGCTGTTGTCCTCACTGCTTAAGTTTTTTGTTTATTTGAAATTTTGAATCGCATCTTATGTTAAACTAGACGGGATTTAGTGATGAGTTTACAGTTGTCATCCCTTAATTAGGTTTTGTCAACAAGTTAAAATGTTTGTAGATAAAGAAAAAAAGATTCTTACGATATTGTCAATGTTTAGTGACATAATAATTAACAAGTTAAAAAAGCTTTTGAAAAATAAGAGAGAATCAAAACTCCTTTTGGTTCGGAGACAAAAATGTGATTTGCAGATCTTCTTAATTAAAAAAAACTCTTATTAGTTCAAAAGATTCTCTTTCTCAGCTGTTCCTCCCCATTCTCTTATCCTCTCTTCGGCCATTGCAGCCTGCAAATATATCATCAGTCAATGTACACATTAGAATAACAACTCTCGGTCAGTGAGTTGTTTGTTTATTAAGTAGGTACGGTTAATGTTTTGGTTCCTTTACCTCTTTGTCCCAATTGGTTTTGCAGATCATCCATGTCAGGACTATCGATTGAACAAATGTTCCCGTCATCATCCCCCACCAGATTCCCTGATCAATATATAAGTTTCCATAACATCAAAAACTCCGGTCTTGATAAGGGTTTTAGATTTTTTTTTTTTTTAAAAAAAGACTTAAAATTTTCATTACCATTACTCCATATTCAAGCTTGAATCCTAACAATAGACCAAAAGGGACTCCGAATAAGTAATAACAAGCTATGTTCACATACGCAACAACCGCTTGCCATCCTGCTCCCACGGCCACTCCTGCATAACCATATTGCCACATCCAATAAAACTCCATGCACCAAGAGCTCAGTAAAAAAATGTGTATAGCCTATCTATAGAAAAAATGTGACTAGGGCTTTTTTTAAGAGAGAGATACCGGACAAAACTGGTTGAACATTGTTGATGACAATGCAAAAGGCAAGCATTGGTGTGAGTTCTCTAACCACGTTCCTAACTACTTCATCTTCCACAAACAAGATCGGGTACTCGTTTCGGAAGAGGAGTAGGATGGCCGCTATAACCATCCCTATCGCTGTCGATAATATCACAGCCACGACTAGAGAGAACTTGGCCGTTCTTGGGTGGCTAGCTCCTAGCTCGTTTGACACTCTCACACTGCCAAAACATAACAAAAACCGTATTATCATTTATTAGCTTGGCACGTGTGATATGTGTTGAATTTAGAAAGAGTTGATATTTTCGAACGTGTTGGTGTGGCTTGAACGTGAGAATTTACCTTACTGCTGCGTTTATCCCAAATGAAACCATAGCTGCCCATCCCAAAATGTTCATGCTTCATTTTACACACCGTTAAGGTAAACAAATAATTAGAGAAAAAAAAATGTAGTGAAGAGACTGAAAATTTGAATTCTCTTATTCATTATTTTTATATATCCTAATGAATATACATGTATGCAATCCAGCAAAAGTAGATTTAACAAATGTGTGAAATATTTAAATAGAGTATTAGACTAGGCCACAAAAGACGGAACAAAGAGACTACTACGCACGTTGGCTCTACTCTTTTTTTTTTTTTTAATAGAATCTCTATGATAATTTAATTAAATATTTAGAATAACAAATCATGTGAAGAAGTGTTATTTTGTAGAAATGTAAGTAATTTTTTTACCATATGGAGAGTGCAGCTACGGAGACTTCAGCATTCTTCAAATATCCAGCAAATAATACGAGTGCCATGAAATACCAAACCTCCAAACTACAAAAGTTAATAAATCATGAGTATCGTTTTAAAAGTATGAACTAATGGGTAGTAATCAAGTCGGAGAAAAATATAAACTCACCAAATCATGACAGCAGAAGCCAAAGACAATTTGACAAAACCCCACAAATTGTGAAAAGCTTCCCACGTGAATCCAGACCAAGCTTCTCCACACGAACCACCAAAAATATATAGGAGTTGTGCCACAACGATGAACAACCACGACGTGTTAAGCACGAAAGCTAAACCGGGAAGCCCCCAATGGAACCTGGACATGACTAGCCACGTGAGTAACGTGTGGATCACAAGAGCCACACCAGAGATTGCTGCCATGGCCATGATCTTGCTTTGCGACTGCAAAAACTTTGCGGTCGGAAAATTGATGGCGTAGGCGAAGATTTGTGGGATCATGTAGATGGAGAAAGTCCCGGCCATGGCCGATATTGCAGCGGTTTGGCCTATGAAGGTTAGGATTGGAGCCGCGAAAATATAGAGTAGAGAAAGGAAGAGAGCGGTTGCGCTTAGAATCACCCACGAGCGTTGTAAGTAAACGCCGAGCAGTGATACTTTTCCAGCTCCAAACGCTTGCCCGCATAACGTTTCCAACGCACTCCCCATTCCAAGCTAATCGTTCGCATTCCCACCATACATAATGTTAATAGCCGTAATTAATTTTTTTTTATATATTTTTGATTACAAACTACTAATATAGTCAATACGTAATGTAACAAAATAAACTTGTTTTATTTTGATCCACACGTTTGTCATCGTAAATTTGTAAGATTGTGTAGTTTTTTAATATTTATATTTTGTTTTTGAATATGCAAAAGATTTACATGCATACCATGATACCGAAGGAGAAACCGGCGATGACGGAGTTCTCGATGGATACGGCGGCGAGAGCGATGGTGCTAATATGTCCGGCGAAAACCTGCGTGACGGCTCCGAGAGAGAATTGGGCCATCGAAGTGAAAATGGCCGGGCCGGCTAGTTTCCATAGCTTCTTAGACTCGATTCTAAACTCTCTGACGAAGTCTCCGACGCCGGAGATTGGTGGGATATCTACGGCGGTAGAGGAGAAAGAGACAAGAGAAGATGCTCTGCTTCCCACTCCAAGATAATCCATCAATGCTTTTTGGGTCGTCGGGTCGAGTTCCTCCGTCGACGAGAGAAACGGATCCATGAAGTCATTATCTTTCTCCATTATTCGTCCAAGAGATAGATAGAGAGAGTGCTTAGAGGTAAGGCGAAGATCGAGGATCTTTTGAACTTAAGGTATCAATAATTCATGAATTTAGATTCTTTTCTGTTTTTCTATGGGTCTACTTTTTTTTTTTGGTGTTGTGGCATCTATCATCTATGGGGGTCTATTAATATAGAACTAAACTTTGTATGTAGGCATTTTTGGAAGAGGAGTAAAAGACAGCTTCATACTTAAGTATTTTTTTTATCAGACAGCTTACACCAGTTAATACTTTGACTTAGTGTTCCACAGTGGAGATTTCATATATGTTATGTGTGATGTGTCTGTCATACAAATTCAAAGTTTAATGATTGTGATATTTCATCGCACGACTATGCTAAACAAATAAAATAAACACAAAATGCGAAAAGCAAAACGCAATTATAATTCATAAATGGTTATAAAAATATATTCAAAAAAATGTTGTTTTGTTTATATGAACTGATTGACCATTAAGATCTTTGTTTCGTGGACTCCATATGCCTTCTTGCTACGTGCATAGCAATCAATGTGGTAGATTTTGTTTGATATCTAGAAATTGGGAAACAGTCATATACGGATATCAAGATTTTTGGCTAATTAGAGAGACACAATGAAAATGGTAGTATAGACTAACAAGAGAAACAATGAATAGTGTATATATGCCCATATAAATTTATAATGGGCGTTTTAGTCCAATAGAGGAAAGGGAAACTTGCGAAAAAAAAAAATTCTTCTTTGTCACTCACTCATTCAACATTCCAAGGTTTCGTGATGAATTTTTGTTATTGGTGCTGTGTTAGTAAAAGGCCAACGTAATTATAATTGTTCATGGGTAACAAGATGAAATTAATTATGATTATGCTTATGGAAGACAATTTCATGCTCACGATAGGTTGATTATCAGCTGCTCTAAACTTATATTCCATTAGGCGAGCATAAGTCATTTGGGCAAAAAAGATAACAGAGTTTCTGATGTGAAAGGGCATATTAGTATCTCTCTACACTTCCAGCCAAAATTTACAATGATACATGTGTATGAACAATCGACTTTTTCTCAATACAAATTAAATTTTGTAACTGATAGTTTGTATTTTGTGGGACTGATTAACGAAAATAAATGTATAAGAGAAAAAAAATATGGATATCAAATGAAAAAACGTTGGTTCGTTTTCATGATGAACAAACTTTTACAATTGTACCTCATACAGAGAAAGCAGTAACCGGTAGGCTTTACATTACATACAAATGAACTTAACAACTTATCACACTATTATAAGGAAAATAAAGAAATAGAGTTCCTGAAAACTCTTTAAGTAAAAAGCAAAAAAGAAGAAGACAAAAAGCATAATCAATAGTCAATACACACAACAACAACAACATAAAGCCATGAACTCATCAAGTTTGGGGGTGAGTTGTGGCTCGGCCTCTTTCGCTCTTGCTATTTTCTGCAAATTTTTTGCTTGCAAGATGTAAGTTTTTAGCTTTCTCTTTAGAGTTCCACTCAGAGAGATAATAATCTTCTTCGGTTACATTCTTGGAGGAAGGTCCACAAAACATACCTCCCCATTGCGGAAAGTATATGAAGCATATTGGTAAGGAACACGCGATTGACATTATCCCCATTAGAGTTATACCAGTCTCTCTCGAGTACGTTGACCCTTTGAAGAATATCAATTGTGTTAAGACCGCACCTACATTGCCTCCAGCACCAGTCATTCCCGAAATCACCCCAAGAGATCTGCATAACCAAAACATTTGTTAGCAAAAACATTGGTTAAAGTGGTTGAGATTATCAAAAACTAAACTTTACCTTCTAGAGATAAAGGGAACAACGCCAAAGGTAAGCCCACAAGAGGCTTGGACGAATACAGAGAAGATGAGCATAACAACTATAGACAATGTCAAGGAAGAGATTTGGCCAAGAACTGCGCACAACACACCTCCTAGTGTTTGTATGATCCACCAAGACCACAACCTTCCTCTCATCCCAAACCGTCTGGCCATTAGATCGGAGAGGATTCCTCCTCCGGGTCTAGCGAAAAAGTTGGCCAGACCAAAACTCGCCGCTATAATCCCGGCTGTGTTGAGATTCAAGTGAAATCTGTCGAAGAAATATTCTGCGATGATGTTGTCTATAGTGAGCTCTACACCAAAACAGTAGCCATATGCTAATGCTGTTATCCATCCCCTATAGTTGGTGATGCCATGAGTGATCACTTTCCCCACCTCATCTTTCTCCTTCTCTCCGGATTTGTGCATTGCCCAATAATCTCCATCAGGAAGATCCTTTAATTTTTTTATAAAATATAAAACACAAAACATGAGTTACTCAAAATGCACAACCTGCATGCTTGTTAACAACACACTATTAAAATTTGATTTACTTAGGATTCATCATTCGTTTCGGTTTTTTGGTTCAGTTTATCTTTTTTTGGTTTGGATAAGAATTATTATGGTTTTGAACAAAAAAAGTTTAACAAAATGAAAGAGAAATTAATTTAAATATTTTAAAGTTTATATAAATATATATAGGAGTGTTCAACCAAATATTAAATTTTATTGAATTTTAGTTAATACGATTTAATTAAATTTAGTAATAATTTTCATACTATTCGACCTTATTATAAATTTTGGTCTCGGATTGGATTGATGATTTTCGGTTTAAATAGGGTCGGTTCGATCTAGTTTGGTTTATATTAGAAAGTAACGTTGATGTCTTCTTTATTTTTGAAGTGTATATATAACGGAAACCGATAAGAAATTCTCAAAACCGGACATAATGAATAAACCGGTACCTGGCCGAACAAGAGGACAGCGAAAGCAGAGAAAGTCTGAAAGAGGCCAGGGATGAAGAAAGCGATCCTCCACGCCGTGAATTTGGTGGCTCCCATTTGCCGGATCAGCGAGAACACGAGCGGCATGATCAGCTGCGTCGCGCCTCCTCCGAGGTTTCCCCAACCGGCGGCGATTCCGTTGGCCGATCCCACGACAGGTCCGGAGAACATAGAGCTCATCCAGAACTGCGTCGATACGAAAGTGGCGAGCGAGAACCCGGCGAAGAATCGTACGAGGATGAACCCTATCGGCGACTTGATCCCGGAGGTGAAATAGACGGCGGGAGCGGTGGAGAGGGTTAACGCGGCCGAGGCTAAACGTGGGCCGAAAAGGTCGCAGGCAGTGCCCATGACGAGACGAGCGAAGACGGAGCCGGAGACAGAAGCGATTCCAGCGTTTCCGATGTCAGTGGCGGTGAGATTGAGATTTTCTCGGATGACTGGAAGGAGGGGAGGAGCTGCAAAAGTGGAGACAAAACAGCAAAAGAATTGAAACCATGAGAGATGGAAAGCTCTCATGTGAGGTTTAGCTATGGAGAATAGCCGGAAAGTTATCGATTTATTCTCCGTATCTACGGGAAGTGCAAATTTCCGAGTTGTGGTAGTTCCGGTTTCTCCTCCTTTGCCTTCGACCTCCATTTTTGTGAATTTGGAGAGTTTAGGGTTGGTGGGTTTTAGTAGGGTTTAAGGAATGAGAAGATTTATGAGGAATCTAAGGTTTGAGGTTATGAGTATATATAATAGAGAAGGCTCTGACATTTTCATGGATGTTCTTGTGAAGCGTGATGTAATCATTTTTATGTTTTCATATTTAAGTTAAGGTTTTTATTTTAATTCTGGTTTTGATTGGATTAGTTCGGTTTAGGAAGAGTAATGATCAAAACAAAAAAAAGAACCAAACATTGTTCGGTTTTAAACAGCTTATTTTTCGATTTTGAAATCATTTTTAACATCTGATCCAGTGAAATAAAGATTTGGTTGATGTGTGAGAAATATAAGAACAATTTTAACTAAAGTAAGATTTAATGCTGACATTTATTTGCTCTATGTATATCAAACACTCTAAAAAGATTTCTAAAATGAAAATAATAAAGTTTGAAATTTTGATTTCCCTTTAAAATCCAAGTGGTGGTTTAACACGTTTAGTTTTTCTACAATTTGTATGAGTTTCTATTCCAAAATAATGTAGTTTGAAATTAAGTTTAGTATGCAATGTTTTTGTAGGGATGCGATTCCAAGATGATGTAGATAATAAATCGTATGTTGTCTTATGTGTTACATACAAAATTATCCGATGTAAGTAAAACAACTCATCGTTATGTGTCTTGCATAAATTGATGTATATCTTGAAATCGTCAATAAATCCATTGATCATGATCAAATGTATGCTGCAAATAGTTAGTTCTATGATCAGATGTAAATGACATATCAGCATTTATAAAATCCCAATAAATGAGATAAAAGACGACAAAACATTTGAAATAAACTGTTGTCATATAATTTATATTTTGGGATGTGTATGAATACAAAACTTGTATAGATCATAAATTTACAATCGGTTATTCCGATTTGTAGATATGTAACAACGTAAATCGTATTTCATCTATTTTGATATGAATATCGTTTTGACATTTTAACGTAAAAATTTGATATGATTTCAATGTACTACTAATAAACTTATACTACAAAACAATTGACTTTTGAACTTATGTAATCTATACAAATCAATAAATGTCTGGAGTCAAATACTTGAGAGTTGAGACTCGGGGAATAGTAGCTTTTTTTGGGCTCTTTAACCATGGGAAAGGTAAAGTCTTCGACGCGTTAACTTTGGCAAAGTCTTAACTACAACCAAGTGTTACAAAACTTCTCAACTTGTTTCTTTCTTAAATTCTTTGTCTACATCTCTCGTTTGTAAATTGTACTGTAATGTTTTTTTTTTCATCCTAACAAATCTGATTTAAGAGGTTTGTTAAACAATCTCAGTATGAAGAAAATTTTGTGTATATATAGAAAGAGGGACTAGTTTGAAGATTTGAAAGTTGGAAATATGCAAAACAAAGTATCTTTTTTTTTCGAGATTATCTTTTCCGCCGAGCTCGATAACTTTTCAACTTAAATGTTATGTCTTTATCTACTACACAATGACATTTGCAAAGAAAAAAAATACAAAACCTATGCGATCATTAAAAAAAAAATGGTTGTATATTAAATATTTAGTAAAAATAAAATCTGTAGATATTTTTGTTAAAAACTTTTGTTCTTATTTAATTTTCAACTATTTTACTATTTTAAAATTTTGCTACGAATTATGTACTGTGTTTATTTTTCCTTACAATAAATTATTCATAATGATTGAAAAATGATTATAGTGTTAATACATTTCGCCTTGATTTGCTATCATTTAAAGGGCCTACCACCCAATCTCTATGGAAATTTGTGTGTATTGATGTTTGATAAGCATAAGCTAACTATAAATTTTTAATTTTTAGCTTAGAAAATAGCTGATAGGATTAAAGAAGAAAACAGATGATATTATTTACAAAAAAAAAAAAGCAAAGTTAATATACTTACTTGAAATGTATCTTACTTTTTAGAGATCTTAACATATTAATGGTTTTATTTGCTTGTGTGTAAACTTATTCATAAGGTTCATGGCCACAATGTCTTCGAAGATAACCTAACCATCTGAATGTATTTATTTTACAAAGCAAGCCGTTTAATTGGACTAGTTATACAAAAATCAAACTGGAATCGTTACTAATTGGATAATTTGTGAATATTCTGTGGGTCCCAAAAATTGTGGACTTTTAAATGTTTGGAATCTTGGGAGCGAAGACTCGGCATCTCCTTCACCTCTGGACCTCGTTTGAATCCTATGAACTTAAATCTACTCTCTTTTCTTTTGACATTTCAACTTATTTAAAGACCAATTTACCCTTGCATGATAATTCTGACATCAGAGAAACCTCAGCAAAATGATGATGAACCTCGATTTTTTCTTCTTATTAACACTTGAGAGAATAGACAGTAAATTTTAATGATCTAAACGTACTTCTGATCTCAACTGTTCTGCTGTCAAGAAAAATATTTTCAGATAGTGCAGTATTTATTTGGGATGAAAGAACTTTTTTTTTTTTTACTATCGAGGATACCAACCCGAACAACATACTAATCTTTTGGAATGTGTAATAGACTGAGTATTATTATCGCCATCTAAAAAATCTCGACAGTGGTTGCTTGAATTTAAAATCAAGGTAAGTAGGAGTATTTTTTTCAAACATTACACTTACAAAAATTATTGGTTTCTTTATAAATTAGCTCCGTACCTAAATGTTACGGCACTTTTCAGTGGGGCTGGGGATGTTGAAAAGAGTTTACTCTTTTTTTTAAAAAGTTTTAATATGATTTAAGTATTACATCTTGCATGATTAATGATGCTTGGAATCAATTATATTATTATAAGTTACAAAAAAAAATTATATTATTATTCCAAAAGTCGTCTAAATTAATTTTCATATCGACCATCTGAATCTCTCTAAAGTGGACTACAAACAAGTTATCCAAAAAATATATATTGAATGTTATTAAAGTCAAAAACAAAAACCTGGCTGCACGATAGATCCAAGGTGATGAATAAAAGTTTCTTATAAAAAAATCTGTAATCTCGTATTACAATTAGATTGACAGTGAAGTGACAGAGACACAAATCAAACCATGGAATCCTATTGGTCAAATAAAAAGCTTGACTAATTCTTATTCGACATGGACTGGTCCTTTACCAGGTTACCACTGGTTTTAGATACTTTCTTCAAGACATGTTCTCACACAATGAGTAATAATATGGATGGAGCCCGCAAGGCCGGTTTAGTTGTGCATTGAGGAATTTTAAAACCGACTTTCTTTGGTTATAAAATTATTGCACGTTATATATCATACAGCAAACAGCGATCTAGACATACCATTATACCAACTATACATAAACTGGAAAACTACATCTGGTCACTCACTCATCTCTTAGCTTTGTGAAATATTTTCTATAGCCTACTACTAATTCATCTTAACGTTTCAGTTCACATTAGATTTTTTGCATTACATGAAATTTACGAAGTAGACAATTTGAAATGTTAGCAAAAAAAAAAGAAGACAATTTGAATTATATAGAGTTAAATATAAACTTAGGTTAGCAGTGTAAATGTTTAATTAAAACTTGAAAAGGTTGATGGTGACAATAAAGTTTTCGTTGAAACAAATACGGTAAGAATGCATGTTAGTATTTCATTTGAATAATGTGTTACGTAGCAAGAGATTTGCATATATTTCATGATAGTGTTGGTTTCAAATTATATATAAAAATTCGGTATATTGGGTTTTCAAATTATATATTGGGCTATAAGGGCCCAAATTTTGATACAGAAAGTTGACAATTCGTGGAAAATCAAATACCAATCTGCATCCCATATTGTAATTTGTAACCATACTGAAACAATAAAATTGTTGCTAAAGTCACAAGAATCTCTAACTTAATGATGTTTTGATGACAACACATTTTTAAAGCATTATACGTGAGAAATATTTTACTCTCATACAATTTTGTATTGGCACAATAGCCATTTAACCTTTCAGTTTACTTTGAGTTTGAAACATAGACCAAAGGTTACACCTCTTTGGGTTTTCAGATGTGGGCACTTCGGAGCAAGTATCCGAAGCAAGGAGAAGCAAAGAACATAGTCAGAATTTACAGTTGACAAAAAAAAGAAAAGGTTCAAGTGCTTAAGATATTTTATAGTAGATTAAACTACATACTTATTTAACTTTGGCTGCAACTGGTAATAAGAAATTAAAATATAAAGAATAAATTTATATAGAATAAGAAAATATGGAATGAAATGATTTCCATTCATTCTTTAGCATTATCGAAGTGAATTTTTTCAGTCAAAACGGAATGGTTTGTTTTGCATTTTTTCAATCAAAAAGTTATAAATATGAAACATGTAGTTGAGGGAAAGAAACTGATCAATTTCTTACCATTTTGACAATCACCATGATCTGAAAAATGAAATGATTTCCAAACTTAGCTAACCCATGCTCAATATATAGAGCATGAGGCGATTCATAAAAGAGAAAATGTACAATAACTATACAATAGTTTATTGCGGTAAATAAATAGAGCATGAGGCAGTCTATATTGAGATAAATATACTAAACTAAGCCGCCTCATGCTCAATATATTTGTAATCATCGTTGCTACTTATGAAGCTAATCACTATCGGAGTGGTAGAACTTAATAAGCAAAGAGTAATCTTTTCCTTGAGCTTATCATCGCTGGCTTGAAATCCAACATGGTTTGCTAGAATGAATTTAATCCCACATTCAGCAAGATGCTCAATCATCAGGTGATTATTAGAACGTTCATTCACTCCTACCATCTCTATTTGCCATCTGTATGAGAGATGTTTAATTGTGTGTGCAAACTATTTCCATGTTGGCGTGTTCAAAAACTATCACCACTGTACTTTTTCTTTTACTCATCTCCTAATCTTATTTGTAGGGAAAGCTGGAGAATGCTTTAGCTTTGTATAAGAGAACTTTTGCTCCAGCTCACGAGCTAACCAAAATTCATACCGACAATAACTTGAACACTTTTTTTTTACTAAGAGGCTTTTCATGTTCTTGGTATATACTGGCCAAATAATCACGCGCCCGTTTGCAGCAACCTACTCATTTCTAAATAAACTTATAAGTTTTCCAATACTAAACCAAGCAGCACTTATACAATGGAGAAAGAAAATTGGGTAATTAAATATTTTTTTGGGTAATTGATTTAAATCAGATATAACGCCCGGTTTAACATTCGGTTTAATGATTCTCTACCCGAAAAGATTAGCTTTTTGTCGATAAAAGAAACAAAATAAAAATGTATTGAAAAGGACGCTATTGAAAAGAAAGCCTCTCTCACATTCATCAAGTCGAAAAGGTTTAAGATCATAAACCGGGTTTCTCATGACCGATATTGTGCCGGTCAGGTGATACTATATATAGCTATAAATCACACAATCGCGTTATATCTTCTTAACGAAGATCTGCTGCATGATTCAGGCTCAGCTTTTTTTTCCCCCAAATATCGCTTCGTCGAGATTGCTAGGGTTTCTTATGAAGCATGATGTAATCATCTTTATGTTTTCAAATGGATGTAACTTGTAAGAGATATTTAAGTTAAGGTTGTTATTTAAGTTTGGTTTAGGAAGAGTAATGATCAAAACAAAAAAGAATCTAATACAGTATTGTTCGGGTTTAAAAGTTTTGAAATGACTAGTTTTTATAACATCTGATCTAGTGAAATACAGATTTGGATGATTTCATTTTAACTAGAGTAAGATTTCATTTAATTCTAAGACCGAGTGTTTTCGATTCAGTTCGGACCAAACCGGTTTGGATGACATTTACTTGCTCTATGTACAATATCAAACACTCTAAAAAGATTCCTAAAATGAAAATAATAAAGTCTGGCATTTTAAAATCCATGTTTAGTTTTTTTCTACATTTTGTATGAGTTTCTATTCCATAATAATGTAGTTTTAAAAAAAAAATTAAGTTCAGTATGCAATCTTTTGTAGGGATGTAAGTTTATCAAAGATTCCAACATGATATATATGATAAATCGTATGTTGTCTTATGTGTTACATACACAATTATCCGATGTAAGTATGGTAATGATAAAACAACTCATTTTTATGTTTATGTTGTAGTCTGTAGATGATAAATCGTATCTTGTCTTATGTGTTACTAAATTTTGATACAGAAAGGTCAATTCGTGGAAAACCAAATACCAATCTGCATTCCATGCATATTATAATTTGTAACCATGCTAAATCAATTAAACTGTAGTCGAAGTCTTTGGAATCTCTAACTTAAATGATGTATCTGTGTTTCACATGAACTTTGATTCTTATTTATAAGTGATGACAACACATTTTCAAATATTATACTTGAGTTATAAATAAAAATACTCTAGTTGCATCCAATTTTGTATTGGCACAACGGCCATTGTACCTATCAGTGCTCTAAAAGAGACCCGAGTTCGAAGATTGATATTTTAATATCTTTTTTAAGCTCTAGTCTTTTTTGCATTCATATTTTTCCCTTTCTATTAGTGATATCGAATCGAATCCAATCCGGGGAGAAAAAGAGCAGAAACTGATTGGATTCTCGAAAAAATATTGAATTAAAATTGTTTTATTTTTGTCTCTCAAAGCATTTTCTTTTTAAAAAACGTCGAAGAAGAAGAAAGTAGGAACAGAGTGGAAGAAGAGGGAAGAGGAGGAGAGTGGAATGCAATTTGAGTGAATGGAGTTGCAGAGGAAAGTAGCAGAAGCAATCCATGTCTTGAATCACGATCCTGAATCTTCCAACAGAGTTGCCGCCAATCAATGGCTTGTTCAATTCCAGCAGACTCCGGCCGCTTGGGACGTCTCTACTTCTCTCCTCACTTCTCCGATTGTCTCTCTATTCGACCTCCAATTCTTCGCCGCCCAGATTCTCCGTCGAAAGGTCTCTCCTTTCACCTCTCTATCTTTCGTGATTCTCGATTTCGACCATCCCAGAAACCCTTTTTACCCCCTTTTGGTGTTGGTTTCAGATTCAGAACGAAGCCTCGAATCTCCAGTCAACAGCTAAAGACGCTCTTCTCAACGCCCTTCTTCTCGCCGCCAAGAGATACAGCTCCGGTGTTCCTCAGGTATGGTACCCTTTTTTTGTTTTTCCGGCGAGATGAATGATTTTGGGTTGTGTTTGTGATGGAAATCGGGAATTGCAGCTCTTGACGCAGATATGCCTTGCTCTCTCGGCGCTTCTTCTCCACGCGGATCCTTATTCAAAGCCTTTTGACAAGCTCATGTTCGCACTCCAGAATCTCCAGGCCCACGATGATGGCAATGTCGTCTTGCTCGAGCTTCTCACTGTTCTTCCTGAAGAAATATCTGACACTCGCCATTCTTCTCATCACTCTGATCTTCGTCAAGAGGTTTCTCCTTCTCTTTCCCCCCTTTCTCATTTCCTTTTAAAGTTTGTGTTTTTCTTTTTCTTTGTTCCTCACTGCTTACCTCGTTTTGTAGCAGCTGCTCTCGCATACTTCCATGGTTCTTGATTTCTTACTCCAGCAGTCTGAGAAGCAATTCGCCTCCCCTCTCTATCCGCATGACAACAACCGCAAAATACTCCGTTGCTTACTGAGTTGGGTATGTTGCTTTGTATTTCATGTAGAATTGTATTGTAGTGGCCTTTTAATCGGATTTTCATTTTGATGTCTTTCCTCATAATCATTAGGTCCGTGCTGGATGTTTCTCTGAGATTCCACAAGGCGCAGTGCCTTCACATCCCCTTCTTAGCTATGTATTTAATGCTCTGCAGGTGATTTTCCTTAGTGCTGTGGTTTAATCTACTGCCTTTTCTTTTACAAGGTGCTTTTCGATTTCTTTCTTAGGTTTCAATTTCTTTGCGTTCCATAGGGTACTACTTTTGATCTCGCCATTGAGGTGCTTGTTGAACTTGTGACTCGACATGAGGTATGTTTGAACTACATTGTATTGGCATCTTTTTCTTTGTATACTTTTCTCTAACTGGTTCATACGTAATGGCGATCTCGTTATATCATCCTATTGTGTTATAGCCATGCTTCTGGATTTCAGTCGCTTTGACTTGTTTTCTTCTTCCAGGATCTTCCTCAGGTTTTATTGTACAAAGTACAGTTGCTCAGAGATACACTTCTAAAACCAGCTCTTATAAATGCTGATCCAAAAGTTGTCTCTGGCCTGGCATGCTTGATGTCTGAGATCGGACAGGCTGTGAGTACTAATTCCAATTTTTCTCTCTCATGACTGTGCAACCAATGTTGTTACGTTATTACTCTTCACTCTACTTTATTTCTTGCTTTCTGTGAGGCTCATGTCGGTTTGCAATATGTTCCAGGCACCATGCTTGATTGTTGAAGCAAGTTCCGAAGCACTTATTCTGACTGATGCCCTTCTGAGGTGAATAGTAAGCCGTGATTGTTTGCGTTTACTTTTCAATCTAGTCTGTATTTTTCCAGTAACCTCACAACCTTTAGCATTTTAATCAAAATTCCTTTGTTAGTTGCAAACACCAAACTAAAATGGGAGATTCTTTTTCGGTTTGCGCTTGCTCTTTGTAATAATATTTTATGAAAAACTGAATGATTTATTGTTTTTTCAAGTTTTTTATTTTGTTTCACATGAAGACACAAACGCCAACGCAAAAACTGACTTTAAATCAATCCAGGCCTTAATTGTTTCACAATCTAAATATTCACACAGTTGGTGCAACTTTAAGCTGATTTACTCTTGTTATTTTGGTTGGTATGAATATCTAACATGTTACTCTTGTTCACTGTCCATCAATTACCTTTCCAGCTGTGTGGCATTTCCAAGTGATGACTGGGAGATTGCGGACTCGACTGTACAGTTTTGGTATTAATTTTTTCCATCTTCATTATGTTCCTCAACCATATCGACTTAAACTTTCTTCTTTCAGAAAGATTTCTGCTGGCTATTCTTTGAGCTCAGTCTTGTTTTTTTTTTCCCTTTCTTATCTTAGGTCATCTTTTGCGACATATATACTTAGCCTAGGTGGAAGTAGACAGAATGACAGAAATCGTGTGAAAGATATATTTCTACCAGTTTTGTCAGCTTTAGTTGATGCTCTTGTGCTGCGCGCTCAGGTTACATCTTGGAAGCTTTCGTATATTTAATGTCTCTTTCAGTTTATATATATAGAAGCTGTCATATCAGTTGCACCACCAGCAATTCCTTTGAAAAAATTCTGTTAACCTTGGAGATCTCTCCTTCATATTGATATAGTACTTATTTTAAGGATTGGTCAGTTATTCCATTGCATATTCTTGAATTTCTTAGGCTTGTCATTCACAGTTTCTTGCATCTTAGTCTAACCTTTCTTCTTTTATCACATTCCACCATGTATCGACACAATATTGGATGTTTAGTTTGTCATTTCCTGAATATTCATAAGCCCATATTGAACAGCTGTTTCATTTATTGTACCAATCAATGGTGTTTTTTTTTGTGCTTCTAAAATTCCTTAGAAATTTATCTTCAGGTTGATGAGTTTACCTCCAGTGATGACAGTCCAGGGCTTGACCTTCCTGATGGTCTGTTGCATTTTAGAAATAATCTTCTTGAGCTCTTGGTAGATATTTGCCAGCTACTTCATCCTACAACATTTGTGAGTAAGGTGTGCCCTCACTTTATACTAAAAAAACATTAATCGAATCAGTCTTTGTGGTACAACTAATTTTTATCATGAATCAGGCAAGATTTCCCTAAATATAACACTTTCTGAACTGTGTCATGTTGAAAACAGCTTCTTCGTTATTTTTCCGTATCTAGTTAGATCTCATGAGATCGTTTCACTTTCTTAGTGAGACATGCTCTGTATAACGTTGAGTCTTTTAGATTATTACTTTAATTGGCTCAAACAGAACAACATTGCTCTGGTGTCTTGGATTACTTTAGTTAGATGGTTGCTTGATAAGTAGTTTTTGCTCTTTCATGTTCTGTGACAAAGTCTTCAGTTTTGTTTGTTATGTTATTTTAAACTTTGTCTTGCTGATATACCTGTAGTTATTTTTTGGTGGCCTGCCTTCTTCAAATGTTTCGATGCCCTTGAGGGAGATCGAGGCGAAGTTGTTTGCTCTTAATGCGGTGAGCACACTTGACCTCTTTACTTCCAGTCAAGTTGCTTCATTTTAAGTGCTTCAGAACAACCCCGAGAGGGGTAGGATCACATTGTACGGATTCTCTACTGTCAGTAGTTTTTGTCTCTATTACTTATCCATCCGTCGTCAAGTTCTGTTATCTTTAAGCTTGGCAGTTTTCATAAGTTGCAATTTCTCTTGTTTATCCCTGTTTTTACTAAAGGATTCAACCGTGTCAGGTTTCTGAAATTATCTTGCAAGAGGGAGAGGCTTTTGATTTTTCATTGATCATGCAATTGGTTTCTGCATTCTCCGTTAGGCCATCCAGCGAGCTCAAGGGGTTTATATGTGTTGTATGTCAGTTCATACCTTTGCCTTGTCTTCTGGCTTACCATTAATTTCTTGTACTGTAAATGCAATCAACATTTAACAGTAATCAACTTTTAGGTATACAGATCACTGGCAGATGTTGTTGGCTCCTATTCAAGATGGATCTCTGTTTTTCCAAGCAATGCCAGACCGTTGCTGTGAGTCTACTTTCTTCAGTGACCGTACACCATAATATAGCACAATTTTAACAAGGATTGGTATTTTTCATTTGGTCTGATAATCTAGATGGTGCATGGTTTTTCTGCTTTCAGGTTATTTCTTGCAGGAGGGATTTCTGAACCTATTTGCTCACATGCTTGTGCCTCTGCTCTGCGTAAAATTTGTGAAGATGCTCCAGCTGTAATCCAGGAATCATCAAATTTAGACATCTTAATGTGGATAGGAGAGGTATCAGCTTCATGCTCCCCTTTTGTTAACTGTTAAAACAAGCTTCAAGGTACACTGATACATTCAGTTTGACTCCTGAATCAATGTTCTTTTACCATTCGTAGTGTTTGGAGCAGTGGAATTTGGCGTTGGAAGATGAAGAAGAAGTCATTAGCGCTATCACTGTGATCCTTGGCTCTGTTGCTAACAAAGAGCTACAAAATAAATTATTAACTCAATTGCTTTCGGCAAGTTACGGAGTTCTCTCAAAACTTGTAAGTATTTATATTGCTCAGTTATAAAGAATTAATCTTCAGGGTTCTTCATCATCCTTTTTCCTGTACAAATAACTGTTTGTTCGTTCTCTGCATTAATGGGAAAAGAATCAGCTATTCGTCCACAGACGATGCCCTCTGAGATGGAATTTGGACTAATAACTTTTATGGTTTTAGGTAGATGATGACGCTGAGTCTTCTGGTAGACAGAGTCCAGCCACTTACACACGAATGTTGAGCTCTGTTACAAGAGGTCTTTACAGGTCTGCTTCTGTGACTGCTGTATCTACTATTTTGCTTAATCGCGTTTTAACCTAGGAGCTTTTCCTGAATTGGTCGACGGCGTTGAGACTTCAATTCATCTATGAAAACATTGCCATAATCCATTACATATATATTTTTATTCTGATAACCTGCAGTTAAATAGATTAGATAACTGCGAACCATAATCTTAAGTAGCTTGCACTCTCTGGTAGTTTTCTTACAAGGTGAACAAAACTTGTTATCATATTGATGACTTTGCCCTTCACTTGTTCCATGATTCAGGATTGGAACTGTATTCAGTCACCTTGCAACATCTCTGTCATCTGCATCCGTGGCAGATGGTCCAATCCTATCTTTGTTGACTGTTTTCTGGCCCATTTTGGAGAAGCTATTTAGGTCTGAACACATGGAGAGTGGCAGTTTAGCTGCAGCAGCATGCCGTGCTCTTTCAGAGGCAGTTCGGTCGTCAGGTTTCAAACTTCATATCTCCGTATTCTATTCAGCTGCACTCGTCTTGTTATGCTTTTAAGAGTCTGGAACATTTCTCTACGCCTAAGCATCCTTTTACACTGATAGATGATTTCTCAGAGTATCTACCAATTATATCTTGCTTTCGTACCATACTGACTATGGCATATATGATTTTGGACTGTTATGGATAGTAGGATTTTCTGACATTTGCCTTCTTATAGGTGAGCACTTTATGCTGCTACTACCCAGTGTACTGGAGTGTCTATCGAGAAATTTTCTGTCATTTCAGAGCCAAGAATGTTACATTAGAACAGGTGAGATTTCTTAATTTCAGGTACAGGCTCCACTGCTGGAGAAAAATCTCTTGAGATAATTCATTAGCCACGATTTTTATTGCCTAGCCTAAATATACTCAGTTCTCTGAAAGATTGACTTTCCACACGCTTGTTATCACAGCCTGTGTAATCGCTGAAGAATTTTGTCACAAGGAGGAATACGGGTCCTTGTTTATCACTACGTTTGAGAGATTTACTCAAGCATCGTCTCTGATGGGAATAAATTCGTCGTACATTTGCGACCAAGAACCCGATTTAGTGGAAGCATATGTGAATTTCGCATCAGCATTAATCCGCGGTTGTCATAAGGTTTTGTAACCACCACTCCTTTGCTCGTTAAAGTATAACTTTCTATTCATCTTGTGGTGAAGGTTTGGTTGTGTTTTCTTTTGATGAAACAGGAATTGTTGGGTACTTCTGGAACGCTTCTTGAAATTTCTTTCCACAAAGCGGCTATTTGTTGTACAGCTATGCACCGAGGTGCTGCTTTAGCTGCAATGTCATACTTGTCAGGTACGTGTGCAAGTGGTTTACTGTCGCAAAACATGGCCTCAATGCATACAAGATTCATTACACAAGGTTTATGACATGCACAGGTTTCTTGGAGGTTTCGCTTTCTTCCATGATCGAAACGGTGAACTGCATATCAGAAGGATCATTCAGTGTGGTCTCCGTCCAGGTTGTATCTCACTGTGGAGAGGGACTTTTGTCTAATCTAATCTACGCTCTACTTGGAGTTGCAGCTATGTCAAGGGTAAAAGAATTCTAGTAAAATCTCTCAGAAAGTAGTTGTGGATTGGGATCTCTGATTCACCTATTCGGTTCTGTATTTTGATTTAGGTCCATAAGTGTTCCACAATACTTCAGCAGTTAGCTGCGATCTGCAGTTTATGTGAGAGGACTTCATGGAAAGGAATGTTGTGTTGGGAATCTCTCCAAGGATGGCTAAACTCAGCGGTTACTCTCTTCGTGATCACATTATAGCCGAGCTCCTCCTCTGTTTTTGGCTCGTTCTAATGGCTTTTTCTTGTTTTGGGTTTTCAGGTGTGGGCACTTCCAAGCGAGTATCTGAAGCAAGGAGAAGCAGAGAGCATAGTGAGGGAATGGTCAGAAGCTCTGGGAGGTGCAGGGATCGATTACCTTGAGAACAAAAGCTGCAATTTTGGAAACGATAACACTTCAGTAGGAGGAGGAGGAGGAGGAGGAGGAGGAGGAGGAGGACATATGCAAGGGAGACACGGTCGAGCACTGAAGCGATTAGTGAGAGATTTTGCTGATTCTCATCGAAACGATCCCAATCTAAATATCAAGTTGATTTAGAATAAAACATTGAAAACCTATTTTGTAAGTTGCGAAATATGAGAGATGAAAAGTTTATTTTTCCAAGCTTAAAATAATGTTTGAAAATGATTTAGATTACTTTTTCTTAAAACATTTAATTGCATAAATTTAAAGGAAGCAAAAGTGCCTATTGTAATCTTAAAGAACCTGAAATGAATCAATAAGAATTACAGCCGAACATAAAAATCTCCATGTTTTGAGACTGAGAAGCAAGAGAGAAAGAATCTTCTCTTGATAAAAAAAGTCGATAAAGTCAACCGAAGAAACTCCGATCTTGTCCTTGTTCAGTTTCAACAGAGTCAATTCCGCAAAACGGCAATCAGTAGGCCGAGTTTGGTTATTGGGCCTTTTTAGTCAAGATAATGTTATTTACGTATTTTGCCGGTTTTCTGGGAAATAAATAAAGTCTCGCACGTTAAAAGAACGAAATTAATTCGGTTGCTTGGTTTTGTGGTAGGAATTTTGGAAAACCCTAGCCGAATCACTTCTGGGAAGAGACGCCGCCGGAGTCGCTGATAGAGAGAGAGAGAGAGAGAGAGAGAGAAAAGGTACGTTTGCGTGATTTCAATTTCTCTCCACGCCGAATAATTCTGTTCATCGTGTAAACTTTTGATGAAATTTATTGAAAAGCTTCGATCTTCACTTCAGTAGAATCCCCTTTTCTTTTTCTTTTTCATCTCAATTCGATTTCGTCGTGTTGTATCCGAATTTCACGCTGTTCAAAGACGACGAGAAGCTTAAAACTTTAATTCTCAGTATTTCAAACTCCGACTGACTTTGCTGTTTTTTGTGTCCTTAGGTCGGTTTTGATCTCCTGTTCTCCATCTTCGACCCCGAGAGACGAAAATGGCGGATCAGGAGTCAGATACGAACATCGAGATTTGGAAGATTAAGAAACTGATCAAGGGTCTCGAATCCGCAAGAGGTAATGGAACGAGTATGATCTCTCTTATCATGCCTCCTCGTGATCAGGTCTCTCGTGTCACCAAGATGCTTGGTGATGAATACGGAACCGCTTCGAACATCAAGAGTCGAGTCAATCGTCAGTCCGTCTTGTCTGCCATCACTTCCGCTCAACAGAGGCTGAAGCTCTACAACAAGGTCCCTACCAATGGGCTTGTTCTCTACACCGGCACAATCGTTAATGATGATGGCAAGGAGAAGAAAGTCACGTTTGATTTCGAGCCCTTTAGGCCGATCAACGCTTCCTTGTACCTCTGTGACAACAAGTTCCACACGGAGGCACTGAACGAGCTTCTAGAGTCTGATGACAAGTTTGGTTTCATCGTCATGGATGGAAACGGGACGCTGTTTGGAACTCTGAGTGGGAACACCAGAGAGGTTCTTCACAAGTTCACCGTTGATCTCCCCAAGAAGCACGGAAGAGGAGGACAATCTGCGCTTCGTTTTGCTCGTCTTAGGATGGAGAAGAGACACAACTACGTCAGGAAAACCGCAGAGCTTGCTACACAGTTTTACATCAATCCAGCCACAAGTCAGCCTAATGTCGCTGGTCTGATCCTCGCTGGTTCAGCTGATTTCAAGACCGAGCTGAGCCAGTCTGAGTTGTTTGATCCTCGTCTTCAAGCCAAGATATTGAACGTGGTGGATGTCTCTTACGGAGGTGAAAACGGTTTCAACCAGGCGATTGAGCTGTCTGCTGAGATTCTGTCTAACGTCAAGTTCATACAGGAGAAGAAACTGATTGGGAAGTACTTTGAGGAGATAAGTCAAGATACTGGGAAGTATGTTTTCGGTGTGGAAGATACTCTAAAGGCTCTAGAGATGGGTGCTATCGAGACCCTGATTGTGTGGGAGAATCTGGATATAAACAGGTACGAGCTGAAGAACAGCACGAGCGGAGAAATGGTGGTGAAACACTTTGGGAAAGATCAAGAGACTGATCAAAGCAACTTCCATGACGTAGAGACTAACGCGGAGCTAGAAGTCCAGGAGAAGATGCCTCTGCTCGAGTGGTTTGCGAATGAGTACAAACGTTTTGGCTGTACTCTCGAATTTGTGACTAACAAGTCCCAAGAAGGGTCACAGTTTTGCAGAGGTTTTGGTGGGATTGGTGGTATGCTTCGTTACCAGCTTGACATGAGGACATTTGATGAGTTATCGGATGGTGAACTCTATGAGGATTCTGATTAAAGTGGAAAACTTTTGGTGCTGCTTTCAGATCGATACAGCGAGGGAAATGTGGCATAAGATGGATCTTTTATCAAGAAAGGGTTTGAAGTTTTGAGAAAAAGAACCGAGAAATTTAAGTTTTTTTGTTTCCTATAGAACATTGAAAAGCTTGTCTCTTTCTTCTCCAACATTTTTTCCTGTGTTTTTGCTAGACAATTTTTGTTGTAATTGGTCCCGTTTTGAGGATTCTGAACATCTTTTTTGTTGCTCTAGTTTCTAATTCTGAAAATCGATGGTGAAGAACACGGAGATGTCGATTTCTGCGAACCTAAACGGCACCGTTGGGCATTTTTGATTTATAATATAATCTGAATTAAATAATAATTTAAGAAATTAGGATTATCCATCTTCGTTCACTCTGCGAGTGATAGAAGCCGAATGTAGGGGAGTCGCTTCTCTAGGGCTTCTTCTGATCGGAATCGATGAGATTTTGAAGCACGATGGGTACGAGCAGCGACCCGGTCCAAGACGGTTCCGATGAGCAGCAGAAGCGATCGGAGATCTACACATACGAAGCGCCATGGCACATCTACGCAATGAACTGGAGCGTTCGTCGCGATAAGAAGTACAGGCTCGCCATCACCAGCCTCCTCGAGCAGTACCCGAACCGTGTCGAGATTGTGCAGCTCGATGAATCCAATGGCGAGATCCGATCCGATCCTAATCTCTCCTTCGAGCATCCTTACCCACCCACGAAGACCATTTTCATCCCGGATAAGGAGTGCCAGCGACCCGATCTTCTCGCTACCTCAAGCGACTTCCTCCGTCTATGGCGTATCGCCGACGATCACTCCCGCGTAGAGCTCAAATCGTGTCTCAACAGCAACAAGAACAGCGAGTTCTGTGGCCCTCTCACTTCCTTCGACTGGAACGAAGCTGAGCCACGCCGGATCGGAACATCAAGCACCGATACGACTTGCACAATCTGGGACATCGAGCGTGAAGTTGTTGATACTCAGCTTATTGCGCACGACAAGGAAGTCTTCGACATTGCTTGGGGTGGAGTCGGCGTCTTCGCTTCCGTCTCAGCTGATGGATCAGTGAGAGTCTTCGATCTCCGTGACAAGGAACATTCCACGATTATCTACGAGAGCTCTGAGCCAGACACTCCTTTGGTGCGTCTCGGGTGGAACAAGCAGGATCCAAGGTATATGGCCACCATTATCATGGACAGTGCTAAAGTCGTGGTGCTCGACATTCGTTTTCCAGCTCTTCCTGTGGTGGAGCTTCAGCGACATCAGTCTAGCGTCAATGCCATAGCTTGGGCTCCTCATAGCTCTTGCCACATCTGTACCGCGGGAGACGATTCACAAGCTTTGATTTGGGATATTTCATCCATGGGACAGCACGTCGAAGGTGGTCTTGACCCCATTCTCGCTTACACAGCTGGTGCTGAGATTGAGCAGCTGCAATGGTCTTCTTCTCAGCCTGATTGGGTCGCTATTGCATTCTCCACGAAGCTGCAAATCCTCAGGGTTTGATCCTTTTTTTCTTCATTTAGCTTCTGATCTCTTGTGACAACAGGGTACCTCGTTTTCAATCGTGTTAAAGAGGTCTGCTTTCTCTTGTTACTATCCTCAAGATGTAAAGCTAAAAGTTTCCACTGACTGTTCTTCAACGTATTAATGAATCTGCTTGATCTCGTTAGTCGTTACTATCCTCAATACGCAAAGCTTGCACTCACTCTTATTGATGTGTGATTGATAAGAAAGGATGATCCTTTGCTTCATCACTTCTTCTCTCTTGGCACAATCTTTTCAGTCTGATCCATGGTTTAGTTAAAGTTCTCCTGCATGTCTTGGAATGTGTTTCTTATGAGGTCAATACCCAAAAAATTCACAGAAAACAAATCTCACATTAGCCCTGCAAGTAGGCTCTTATCAAAACCTTAACCCAAAGTGTTTAAATTTCACCGTTTTGATTTCCGCGGCTTAAACTGAGTTTATGTTATGGGATAAATCATCATCGCCTTGGCCAAAGGCTTAGTAAAGTTGGTACTTTGTGATATTATATGTAAAATTATAAATTGCTTCAGATTATATGAAAGGTATCTGAGATTTTATCTGCAGCAAAGAGTGTCAGAGAAAGGAAATGTCGTTTTCAGTGGTCCTTAAGAACGTATGTCGCAAGATGAGTAGAAGCCATCTGCTGTGCAAATGTGACCACATGATGGGGAAGCCCACTTGTGAAGCCCAAGTGAGAAGAAAAGATCAGTGAATCATACAAAACGTGAAGAGGGAAGAGAGTGAGAAACCACAACCATACAAACCAATGACAAAGCTATCCAGAATCTCATCTTCTTGCCTCCAACTCAGCAATTCTATTATCCTATATTACCACATTCTGCTTCAACATTGCTTTCTGTCCTCTTTTTCTTCTGCTGCTACAATATACACAGATTCTCTCTGGTAGCCATGGCTTCGGCTACCTTCTCTGTGACCAAACCATCTCTTCAGGTTTTTGTTTCATCTCGCCTTCCTCATTATCTTTACTGCCCTTTCAAAAGTGTTTATCATCATCATCTAAACACTCTAATGTCTTTGCTTTTCAGGGTTTCTCTGAGTTCTCAGGACTTCGAAACTCCTCTGCTCTTCCCTTCGCCAGGAAATCTTCTTCCGATGAGTTTGTTTCCTTCGTCACTTTCCAGACTTCTGCTGTGAGTTCCTTTCCTCTCTATGGCTTCTGTTTAAGATCGTATGGTACAATCTTGTAAAATCAAGTGATGTCTCTTGTGTCTAATGCATCCACCATTGTAAATCTATCCCATCGTGAACAAGCCTGCATGTCATGATCAGCCATGACTTCGTCTTTTTTGTTTTTGTTTTGTGATTCAAATACGTTGCTCTCTATGTGTTGCAGATGGGAAGCAATGGTGGATACAGGAAAGGAGTGACCGAGGCCAAGCTAAAGGTAGCCATCAATGGTTTCGGTAGGATCGGTAGGAACTTCTTGAGGTGTTGGCATGGTCGTAAAGACTCTCCTCTCGATGTCATTGCCATCAACGACACTGGTGGCGTCAAACAAGCATCGCATCTCCTCAAGTACGACTCAACTCTTGGAATCTTCGACGCTGATGTCAAACCTTCAGGAGACTCTGCTCTCTCTGTTGATGGAAAGATCATCAAGATTGTATCTGATCGTAACCCATCTAATCTCCCTTGGGGGTAAGTTAATAACAATTCCCATTTTCTTTCACATTGGTCAACTTGGCTTAGATCTAAGTCGAACGTTTTTTGGAAAATTGGTGAATGATGTTGTAGGGAACTAGGCATTGACTTGGTCATCGAAGGAACCGGAGTGTTTGTGGACAGAGAAGGTGCTGGAAAACACATTCAGGCTGGAGCCAAGAAGGTTCTTATTACTGCGCCTGGCAAAGGCGATATCCCAACTTATGTCGTTGGTGTCAATGCTGATCTTTACACCCATGAAGATACAATCATCAGCAATGCTTCTTGTACTACTAACTGTCTCGCTCCATTCGTCAAGGTTCTTGACCAGAAATTCGGTAAGCATCTCTTACAATCTCGCAAAAAGATGAAATCAGTTTGTTTTAACATGTCAAAATGCTTAACAGTATTGTCTTGTGTTATAAACATGGTAGGGATCATAAAGGGTACAATGACAACTACTCACTCATACACTGGTGACCAAAGGCTGTTGGATGCGAGCCACCGTGATCTAAGGAGAGCAAGAGCAGCAGCTTTAAACATCGTTCCAACATCCACAGGAGCAGCCAAAGCCGTGGCTCTCGTGCTCCCTAACCTCAAAGGAAAACTCAATGGAATCGCATTGCGTGTGCCAACACCAAACGTCTCTGTGGTCGACTTGGTCGTGCAGGTCTCCAAGAAGACATTTGCTGAGGAAGTCAACGCTGCTTTCAGAGATGCAGCTGAGAAAGAGCTCAAAGGTATACTCGATGTCTGCGATGAGCCTCTTGTCTCTGTCGACTTCAGGTGCTCTGATGTGTCCTCCACCATTGATTCTTCCCTCACAATGGTTATGGGAGATGATATGGTTAAAGTGATTGCTTGGTATGATAACGAATGGGGTTACTCTCAGAGAGTCGTTGATTTGGCTGACATTGTTGCCAATAACTGGAAGTGATGACTCAACTTTTGTTGTCTGCTCCATTTTTTTTTCTTACTGTTATATGATCCGGAATGTATAATTGTAGTTCCCGAGTTTATATATTTGGCTCTACAATTTTATAGTAATAAACTTGATTCAAACATGTTACATCCTCTGCTTAGTTTTAACTCTGGTTTTGGGGGTGTCTTTGAGAAAGATACAATAATTTTTTTATAACATAAGAGAAAGATTTGGTATTGAAAACTGCTTATACAGCAAAAGAGCAAACAATGCAAAATATTAAAAGGGGTTAATAGGCGATTCGAATCAGATGAAAGATGACAAAGAAGTAGACTCAATAACCTGAGGAGGATCTCCATTAACATCATTGAGAAGAGAAGTGGGCATGTTGCTTAAAAGGAAGTCATACTCAGAGTCAGAGCAATGAGGTTCATCGCTGAGAACCGAACCAATCTTCATCTGGTCTGCATCGCCATGTTCACCGGTGTTGTCCTGATGAGCAAAGAAACTGCTTGACATATCATTGGGCAAAGAAGGTAATGAAACCTCACTGCTTCTACCAACATGATCATCATAATCATAACAATTAGTGAGATTAACAGGAAACTGTTGTTCTTGCAAAGAAGAAGAAGAGATAGGACCAACAAGAAAATGGCTGTTTTCCGGTGGCTGGTCATGATGAAAACAGAAACTAGAAGATCCCCAAGTCATATCAGGTCCCAAAGAGGCAATAGGGTTAACAAAATCTTTGTCTGATGAAGACTGTAGCGACGGTTGTGGTTGTCTTTGTAGAGAAGAGATGTTTTCAGTATAGAAGAAGTTGGTTTTAGCTAGAGATCCACTGATGGATCGGGCAGCTGCATCATAAGCTAGAGCAGCTTCTTCGGCTGTATCAAATGTTCCAAGCCAGTGTCTTTCTTTTGTGAAAGGGTTTCTGATTTCAGCTGCATATCTTCCCCATGGACGCCTCCTAACTCCAAGGAACTTCACTTCTTGTGACTTGTTCTCTTGTTTGCTTTTGCTCTTGTTTCTTGATTTCAACATGTTTCACAATACTCAGAGATCAATGCTTGTCTCTCGAAGTGTCTAGGAGGATCTTTAGTCTTTGCTATTATCTATATATAGAGAGAGAGAAGAGCAAAAGACTGTGTGAACTTGATTGATGCCTTTCTGGCTTTGGCATTAAATTAAAGTAATTAGTTGGGAGTTACTAGAATTTAACTCCAAAGTCTTACATCTCCTTCGTAAACCGTGTCAGTGGGAACAAGAAACCTTTTGTCCTTTTGCTTAGTGCTTTCCACACTTTAGCTACATGGTCTGTGAGTTTATCCATCTTGTGTCATTTACATACAAGCAAAGAGAAAACCAAGGCTTTGAAAGAATGTATGGAGCCAAGCCAAGTGGTGACAAGGACATTGTCATTTTAGGTTCAGACAAAAAGCTGTACAAATAACAAGAAACCTAACTAAACACTCAATGGGAGAACATGTGACACATATGCTTAGGGATTTGGATATTGAGGGTAACTCAGTTGATTTAAAGTCAATCATTAAGCATTGAACTGTGTGTGATTAGTTCATTTATTTTTGTCTTCTTCCATTTGGTGTCCAAATTGCATATCTAGAGATAGAACAGACAATGATATCAGGATTATATCACATGTGTCTGAAGTCGTTATGCTTCTCATTTTTTAATAGAATCCAAAAGCTAATAGAAAAACTAATTAACTACAAAACAGTGCCAAGGATCTATTTGACACTCCTCTAGCTTATTTGAAGAATCCTGCACCGTCTCTTCCTCCTCTGTTCTCAGTTTTCCTTCTTCTTCTTCTTCCATTACCCTCAAAAACTCTTCAAGTGCTCTCTGCATCCACTCATACCGACACAGCTCCAATGCTTCTTTAACATTCAACTGCACGTTTTGTTCATGTAAAATCAAATCATTCGTTAATATGATCGTATACTGATGATGTTTTGAGCTTTTTTTACCCATTTCCTCTCGCGATTCTCTCGTTCTGGCCAATCCTCAAGTTCTTCGGTTACATCTAATGCAAACATATATCCTTTGCATCCACCAAAACATTCATCTTCCAAGCTGCTACTTTTGCTTCTAAATTCCCAAACTCCTAAAGGGACTTCCTGAAACAAAATGACCAACAACACATCAAAAACTTTATAAATGTTCTGTTTTAAACATTGGGAAAACTTACTCTAAGTATTCCTTTAACTCCTGCTTCTTCCATGGCTTCACGAGAAGCAGCTTCAAGAACAGTCTCATCATCTTCCCATCCTCCCTGTTAATAACATACACACACACAAAATAAGAGTTTTCAAAAATGGGCAATTGCAAAAAGCCAGTAAATAGGGAGATTTTCAAGAGAAGTCACAAAAAAAAGAACCTTTGGGAAGACAAGATCATGACGATTAGGAGATGAAACCATAAGAACTTCAAGTTTGTTGACAAAGTCAACACTTGTTGTGTCTTCTTCAGTTTCCTCATCTTTAATCAGCCTATACGGAATGCATCTGTTCATATGTGTAGCGAACACTAAGAAATCAACAATTTTATTTTTCTGATTTGGTTTTTTTTCTTCTTGTGTGTTGAAATTTCGACATTTGCAAAATTGGTAATCATAGAGCATAAAAAAAAAGGATTTTTTTTTTTCTTTTTTGGTTACCCAGAAACGAGACGGAAATTGTTGTCGTAACGTTGACGATCTCTTCCTGTCCGAGATGAAAGAACCGACATTGATGAATCTACGCGAAAAGATTTCGTCACAAAATCAAAAGAATCAGAGGATCGAGAGAATGCGTCTGCTACGTTCTTGAAAAGCCCTCTTCTCGTTTATTGGGGGTTAGTAAGAAACATGCTCATGGCGTATCATCTTCATCTTTGAAACACACATTTTACCGAATTAACAAATCCACGAGAGAGAACAGAATCTCAAACTCACAAAAGAATGGGAAAAATGTTGATTTTTTCTAACTTTTAATTTCTTCCTATTTTTGCGGAGAAGAATGAGGAACATAATCCACGAGCATTCATTGCTTTATAATCAATTTTAAAATTTATGAAAAAAAAAAAAAAAAAAAAAAAAAAACAGATGAAGATGAAGAAGAACCATCATAACACAATTTCGAAGCAAGTCACTGACGTATCTGATTCCGTATTTGACTTATTACAGTTTATCTCGCGTGTATTCTCCACTGAAGATAATAATTCGATAATAGATTCTTCAAAAACTTATCTTGAGAGTTGAGATGTGTTTTAAAGAAGACCACTGAAACCGAATTGGTATAAGTTCCAATCCCTGATTTCTAGCTTAATTTGCTTTTTTTTTTCTTTATATTTTTTTTGTCAATATATATATATATATATTTATTTATATCACTAAACTTTTAAAAAGTTTTTTTTATGTGTTTTTTGGTTTTTTTTTTGTAAAATATATAGTAAAATCTGTTAATAATATTATTTTTAATGAGCTTTAAATGATTTTAAATGAATTTAAGGAAGTTGTTATAAACTTATTTTTTTGTTTTGGATCTTTGTAAAATTGTGAAAATGGTAAAATATTTGCTACGGTTTTGAATATTTTTATATCTTAAACTAGGGATGTTACCGCGCTACGCGCGGACTGTTTTTATATAGATATTTAATTATTATTTAAGTTTTATTATTTTTACTTTAAGTTAATATTTTAAATATAATATTTAATTTTTAAAATTGTTTTGATATGATTATACATCAAAAATATTTTAACGTATTCAAAAAATATATCATGATATAATTTTAAGAATTACCTACTTGATATATGCTAAAATTAACTGTTAATCTAAAACTTAATATTTGTATATAAACTCACTGTTATTCACTATTAACTTTTAAAATATTATTAAAATTATTTTTGTTTTGACTAAATTTGATTATTATTGTTCCAATTAATTTAGATTTTTATTTTTATTTCAACTGTGTTTGTGTAGTGTTTTTATTTAATTAGCAATCTCAAATACAAACAACACTCAATGTTCTAATCTCTTATAAATCTATAAAATAACTATGATTCATATAAATAAAAACAATATTTACATAGTATAAAAAATCACAATCATATTGATAAAATGCAATTTTGATTTGGTCTATGAAGTATACGTAAACTATAAAAAATATAGATGAATAAGGTAAGTAATACATATACAAATACAATTTCATACTAACTCATTATGTTAAATAAAGTATGTTGAGTTTCTCAAAACTCAAAAGATGTAAAAATTTTTGCTTGTAATTCAACTTAAACATTTTTTTCTTAAACTACACATATATATTTTGATGAGCCTTTATAATTAAACTAATAATATATATTATATTATTTTTAAAGGAGTTTCTTAACCCAGTAAAAAAAACCATATTAGTTTTTCATTCAAGTTGGGTTTATAAGGAATTTTGTTGATGTGGATAATTAAAGATTTTTTAGACATTTTTTTCTACATAAAAATGTGTATATTATTTTTTTCAAAAATGCATTATTATTTAATTTAAGAATTTACTAACTTGATATATATAAAAATTAACTGTCATCTAAAACTTAATTTTTTTTGTTTATAAACTGTTTAACTCATGTGTTGACATGTATCGCTTGTAGTAACTTGACTACCTTAAGCCAACTAAGACACGCATTGAATAAATATCAGTGCATGAAATTCTTCTTTTGTCTATCATTTTCTACAATGTAAATAGTAACAATGATCGAAATCTTCATATAGATAGATGCTTTGAAAAGCTTCCTATAATTTATGTTGTCTTGTTGGTTGCCATAATCTAACGTACTATGATGTTTAATCTGTATGTTTCTAAAAGGTGAATGTTTTAGATTTTTATAATTTGTAACTGTTTTAAATTTTATTTTAGAAATTATTATTTTGTAATCTTGGTTCTATTAACTATTATTTAAGTTTTTTAGCGCAATTTGTTGTCTAATATATTCACTATATTACAAAAAGGAGTATATATTAATGCTACAGATTTAAATGATATTTATTTTACTGATTTAGAAAATGATATTTAGTTTTATTTACTTATTCCTAATAATTATATTAACTTAGTGGTTCTATTTATTTATTTTATGTGTATTTCAAAATATATAAAGTAAAATTTTTTATTATTGTTATATTACAAACAAAAGAAGTATATATTGATGCTATAAATTTAAATGATGTTTATTTTACTGATTCAAAAAATAATATTTTAATTTTATTTATTTTTGTTGGTAACTATATTAATTTTAGTGACAAAAATGAGTATATATTAATGCTACAGATTTAAATAATATTTATTTTACTGATTAAAATGATATATAATTTTATTTAGTTTTTACTAATAACTATATTAATTTAATGGTTCTATTTATTTATTTTATGTGTATTTTAAAAAAATCTAAAGTAAGAATTTTCATTATTGTTAATTTGTTATATTACAAACAAAAGAGTATATATTGATGCTATAGATTTAAATAATATTTATTTTACTGATTTAAAAAATAATAATTTATTTTTATTTACTTTTGTATTTAACTATATTAATTTTGGTTCTATTTATTTACTTTATGTGTATTTCAAAAAAATCTAAAGTGAGAATTGATATTATTATTTTTTGCTGATATATCATATTTTTAGAGTAGTTTGAAAAGCTGAGGTGGATAGCTTAAGGAGCCCCAAATAGTTCCTTTTATTTAGTATAGATCACAAGTTCATTTACGATGGATTTTGGATATATACAAATTTCATAACCAACAATACAAAATAATTTTGAAAATTCATGATTAAATAAGACACGATTTGTTATTTTAACACAAATCCAAGATAGAAATGAATATTCCATTTAGAGATATTCTCCTAAAACTAAGAGATACCTCTATGACATTTGGGATAATTAAGAGCTATCTCTATGACTCTAACAAATAATACGTTTCCTATTCATAAGCCCTTAAGCATAATTACCAATGCCCTAGTCTCTCTTTCGTATGTGTCACATACATTTACACTTGGTTAGAATTTGCAGCGTAAGTGTATAAAAAAGATATGCAGAGTAAATGCAACTCATTCATATATCAGTGGAGAAGTCAACGATGGAAGAGAATGCACCATCACCACAAAGAAGAAGAAACAACGTGGAGCGAGGTATCGCTATATCATCATTACCAAACGACCTCTTAGAGGAAATCTTGTTGCGACTTCCCATGGAAGCCATAATGCGATTCAAGTCTCTCTCAAACCAATGGAGACGGACGATCGGGTCTAGCAGTTTCTCACAGAGACACTTGAAGATTGCCAAGCGATACCACGTGGATCATCCCACACTCATGGGCGTAGAGGTTAAATCCAGCCAATGTAAATGGCATCATCCACGCGTAGAGATTGGTTTTCAGAGAACCTGCTCAGAGTCGGGTTCTCCTCTATCTTTTACTCGTTTCTATTTCTCCAACGGATCGGTTCCGGGAACTACTACGTTTCTGAAAGCTGCGACGGCCTTTTCTGCATCTATTCCCTAAACTCTACATATGTAGTTAATCCGGCCACTCGGTGGCTCAGACAACTTCCTCTGACTAGGTTTCAGATTTTGATGCGCAAGTCTATCCAAAGCGCCCGCGATATTGGTCCAGCATTCGTTAAGGCCAATGATTATAAAATGGTGTGGTTGTATAATTCTGATGATCACAATTCTGATGCCTCGAGTCCAAACGAGGGAGTTACCAAGTGCGAGGTTTTAGACTTTAGGGCAAACGATTGTAGGTACTTGGCTTGCACTCCAAGTTATCGCATATATCATGACCAGAGGCCAGCATCCGCAAACGGGTCGCTCCACTGGTTCACGGAAGCATATGATGGTGAAGTCAAAGTAGTAGCTTTCGATATTCATACCGAGAAATTTCGGTTGCTCTCTAAGGTTAGCCCGGCTATTGCTAGTTCGAATCCGATCGATATTGACATGTGCACTCTACACGATCGTCTCTGCATGTCAACAAGGGAGCGATGTACAAACAAAGACATTTGGAGACTGAATTCAACACAAGACACGTGGGAGAAGATTTGTGCCATAGATTTGCTTTCTTCTTGTTCTAATTACGATCCCTCTCGGATTCTCAGTGGGTTTTCTTTGACACCTTTGGCGATGATATGCAAGAACAAGAAGATACTCTTCTCTTATTGGAATGCCACCCATCTGCTAGCATATGATCTCCAAACAAAATCGTTCCGTTTATTTTTAGAGCGTTCGTCTATGAAATATGTTCCTTATTTTCAAAGTTTGATATATCACTGATAGTATATGCTTACTTGCTTCCTTTGATCGATGCATGTACCAAACCTAGCATTTATATATATCTTTTATCGATGATAAGTTTTTTTTTTCTTCTTCTGATTCCATTATTATTATTTTTTTAATCTATAAGACCAGGCTTAAACATTTACAGAGAAAATGATGAATTCATAAGAAAGAAAAACAGAGCTTTTGCCTAAAGAATTGCAGTTTTTGTTTGTTAAAAAAATATCTGGAGCACAAAAAGGATATTTGGTATTTTGCTATAGGGTGGAAGACTAGCTAAGTTATCTTGTACCCAAACTTATGTTACTCAAAGCTAAAATAACACAATAATCATCTGAAATTTATGATTTAAATCGTTGGAACTAGCTAGTAGTACTGATTAATGATATTTTTCAAAAAAATAAATAAACATCATAAATGATAAATATGTGACTTGTAGTGATTTTATTAGACTAAACACAAACATCACAGATTTTTTTTAGTCTACCAATATCTTTATCTTTACTAGAAGAAAACTCATCTTACCAAGAAAGAAAAAAAAGATCATAACTGATAACGCTATTAAATTGAATCCAATCAAATGATCATACTCAGAATCTTGATAAGCGTATGAACATGTTTTGTCTTATGTAAAAAATGTATTAATATGAAAACTTAGCGATAAAAAGAATTTTTGATGGTAATTGCGACACTTACTATTTACATGATAAAAGAAATCAGCGTTACAGCGGTGTGAAAACTTGTTGTCTTGTGGATAAATGTTTTCTTTGAAATGGAAAAATACTTTATTTCTTTTGAATTGAGTGAAAGATGAAAAAGAGGGACCATGGCCTCGTTGTTATAAAAAAAAAGGGACCATTGTGTCCGACATCTTTTATCCACATTAATCTTCAAATATTGATTGGTTCTCTCTTCTCTTTTTTTCCTTTTGTCAAAATTGATTCAAAATACTTTCTTATTCATGTCAAATTGTAATATCCAAAAGGCAAAATACAAGATGAATTAGTAGTAATAATAATAGCAGATAAATATCGAAATTTGACTATTTTCTATGACCATTTTCGTAGCTATATACTTTTCAGAGCTATTTGCAAACTCAATTTATAGTTTGTCAACCAAATTTAGTATTATAATTTTTTTTTGTTTGTCAACCAACTGAATTATTATTACACTTAATTTTGAAATAGTCGCAACTTTATCTCGGGTAAAATCAATGTAATAAGTAATCCAATAAAAGTTAAACATACAAAAAGGTTAAAAAATTAATAAACTAACGGTCGGGTTTAGCCTTTGCTAATCATCTTCCTTGATAAGTTTGACACTCTTCTTCACTGAACCAATTCCGCAGAAAAAGAAAGAAAGAAAAAATGAGGGAGAGAGGTGGCAAAGATGAAGTGGAGGTGAGAGACGGAAAGCAAAGATAGTCACGAGAATCAATGGTCAGTCTTAAAAAAGAAGAAGAAAAAGTAAATGGTGGCGTTCGAAATTGAATCCCCAAAAACCTTAACTTTTAGGGTTCGAGCTCTGAATTTTCTCTCTCTCTCTCTCTCTTTTTGTATATCTCTATCTTTCTTCTTAGATTTGGCTTTTTCTTGATTAGCCCTCCTCATAAGATCCTCGTGATTCCACTTTAACGCCTCCTTTTTGAAGAAAATCTCTGAAAATATTCAAAGTATTATATCTGCGTTTCTCTCGCCTTGTCTCCTTTTGAGGTTTCATTTTTCCAACTTCTCCAAAGTTCGGACCTTTTCAGTGAAAGAGCTATGAACGGCGACGGAGTTTGGCTCGACGGCGCCGGAGAACGCTCTCAGGCTGCGAACGACGGCGGCGTTAACGATGAGTCTGCGACGTGGGTCAGAAACCCAGAAGAAAACTGGTTCAATAACCCACAAACACCAAATCCACACGATTCTCAAATCCTCCACAGCAACCAGAATGACTTCAGATTCAATGGTGGGTTTCCCTTGAATCCTTCGGAGAATCTGCTTCTCTTTCTTCAGCAGTCGATCGATTCGTCTTCCCCGTTTCACCCTTTCACACTCGACGCTGCTTCACATCATCATCATCAACAACAGTCTATCTTAGCTACAAAAGCTTGCATAGCTTCTCTCCTCAGCGTCCCCACGAGCAACAACAACAACCTTTTTGATGAATTCGGCTTCGACTCTGGTTTCCTGGGACAAATCCACCAGACTCCAAACTCGATGAATTTCGCTGGATCGAGCCAAGGAATGAGTTCACCGCCGGATTTTCTCTCCTCCCGGCCAAATCCGCCGCTGGAAAACAACTCCGGAGGAGGCAATGGATTTAGTCCTCTGGAATTCGAGGGAATCGCGAGTGGAGTTTTCGAGAACAGAGCAAAGGTTCTGAAACCATTAGAGGTGTTGGCTTCATCTGGCTCGCAGCCGACACTGTTCCAGAAACGAGCTGCAATGCGTCAGAGTTCGAGCAGCAAAATGTGCAACTCAGAGTCTTCTTCTGAGATGAGGAGATCGAGCTACGAGAGAGAGATTGACGAGACTAGTACTGGAATCATCGACATCTCTGGGTTGAATTACGAATCTGATGAGCACAACAAAGGCAAGAAGAAAGGAATGCCTGCTAAGAACCTGATGGCTGAGAGAAGAAGAAGGAAGAAGCTTAATGATAGGCTTTACATGCTTAGATCAGTTGTTCCCAAAATCAGCAAAGTAAGAAAAAAAAACAAAAAATTGCTTCTTTCTTCTCCTTGAGATCTTGTGCATGTTCTTGTTTCTTAGTTTTGGGTTTTCTTTTGTGTGCGGCTTTGAAATGCAGATGGATAGAGCATCGATACTTGGTGATGCCATTGACTATCTTAAAGAGCTCTTACAGAGAATCAATGATCTTCATACCGAACTCGAATCTACTCCACCGACTTCTTCGGGCTTGAACCCGTTAACACCGACCCCACAGACGCTATCTTACCGTGTTAAGGAAGAGTTGTGTCCATCTTCCTCATTGCCAAGTCCCAAAGGCCAGCAAGCAAGAGTAAGGAGAATATAAGCTCATTTGTTTTCTCGAGGACAGAACCGGATTCTGTAATTTGCTTTAAGTAGTAAGGCTTCTTATGTCTGAGATACTTTGGTTTCTTTGTGTTTCTGGGAGGTTGAGGTTAGATCAAGGGAAGGAAAAGCAGTGAACATTCACATGTTCTGTGGACGTAGACCAGGTCTTTTACTTTCCACCATGAGAGCTTTGGACAACTTAGGACTGGATGTTCAACAAGCCGTGATCAGCTGTTTCAACGGTTTTGCTTTGGATGTTTTCCGCGCTGAGGTAATCTAGTAGCTCTAGAGATGCTCTATTGCTGCTAATTACTCAAAACTAAGCAATCAAAGAATGTGTTGTTATTGGGAGAAATGATTCGTAGTGGGTAATAACACATGGTTTTTGTTTTCTAATCAGCAATGCCAAGAAGGGCACGACGTGATGCCTGAAGAAATCAAAGCAGTGCTTTTAGACACAGCTGGTTACGCGGGTTTGATTTGAAGGAAGCATCTGTGTGAAACAGAGCTTATATCTAAGCCTCGTCAGCAATCTCCTTGCTTAGTTAGTTTTATCGGTTTAAGTCATGTATTCCAGATGATAAATGTGTTTAATTTTAGCTTTTGAGTAACATGTGTTTGGGTGCTTAACTTCAACCCTTTAATGTCTTCATTGTTTGTTTAAACTGTGTTCAAGAATTGCATAAACAAGCAAAGATGAACTCCTCACAAACCAATGCTCTGTTTCTTAGATTGTGAACATACTGTTAACGTGTTTAGACCAACTTATATTATTATTAACTCAATTTAGCAATCTAAACAAGTTTTCTTATGATTATCTACAGCCCTCTCATAAGAGGGTTTTGCCACGTCGAGAAAGTACCAAAAAAATACTAGTTCAAAAAGAAAAAAAAAAAAAGAATTAGCAACAAACGAAAAAAAACTAAATTGAAATATTTTTGGTGCTTTTACATTGAGCCCAGACCCAACATTTGTGGCAAAGTTTTAATAAGTTTCAAAAAGGGTTTGGGCCGTGTCATTGAGATTCGAAACCTTCTAAATCACACAAAAGGTTTCCCACTCCATCAACAGATCTGAAAATACTTCTCGCTGGAAGCCATGTTAGTCTATCGGGTTAAGCTCGCCAGTCGCCACTGCATTTTCCGAGCATTTTAAACAAAGAGACGATGGGTTCATCACAGTCACAAGTACTCGATGAAGAAGATGCAGAAAGCGAAGTTATCGAAGAAGAAGAAGAAGAAGAGGAAGGTGCTAATGGCGGATCGATCAGAAGAACAGAGCTGGATAATCTCTTGGTCAAGAAGGTTCTCGAGCAGGAGCCTGAGATGCTTCCTTGTCACGCCTCCGCTTCTCCACTCTCTCCTCAGCTTTCTTCCCTCGGAACGCCTCGAATCGGACCGTCAATCAAAGTCTGGGACCCTTACAACGTCCTCGCGCCACCTCCTCCGCCTCTCTTATCCCGTATCTCCTCCGCCGGGGAACACGATCGCGCAGCCGTGACGGATGTCTATTTCATCAGCCACGGAGAGTGCGATCTCAATCTCAGGCCTGATCTGATTGGAGGGAGGTGCCACGTCGCCGCTCTCACCTCCAACGGAAAACGCCAGGCGAGAGCGCTCGCCGTGTTCTTAAACTCCGAAGGGGTTCGATTCACCTCCGTCTTCTCTTCGCCACTGGATCGAGCTAGATCCATGGCGGTTTCCGTTTGCCAGGTATTATCCTCCACAGTCTTTACTCTTTGGATTTCTCAATTACATGTGTGCATCGACTTGAATTAGAAACCAATTCTACAACATTGGGTACTACTGTAGCATGAAGCTCATGAGATGAATCATCATTCTATAATCTTGTAAGATCGAATGAACTTGATTCTTAGGAAACTGCCCTGAAAAACCAATTTGCTCCTTGTGATATCTTGTTCAATGGAGTCTCTTCAGGCGCAAACACTTGAGAAGTTTGAGAGACTCTGTTGTATTTTCTTAGCATCATAAAAACAAAATCTTTCAGCTTCATCAACCTTAATACTGCTATGGAACTACTGTAGTTAAGATCATCCTTGTAAGAAGAAAATGTGGTTTCTGTAAAAATGGTTTCTTGGATCGGATAAATAATCTGCCTTGATACGTGATGCAGGAAATGAATTTTCCAGAGGAGCATGTACAGTCCTCAGATGCCATTGTTGAGATGAGTCTAGGAGACTGGGAAGGCTTCCATAGATCAGAGATTTACACGCCTGAAACTCTAAGCTTGATAGAAAGATGTCAACCTGATTTCTCAGCTCCGTCCGGCGAATCACTCAGACAAGTAGAGTTTCGGATGGTTCAGTTTTTGAACGGGACAATCTCAGGACTTGCAGAGAAGCTCAGGTCAGAGCTTCTTCCGTCTACGCATCACAGCAACGCGAGAGGAGTGTTCTCACAAAGCCCGCACTCGGTAGCAACCTCTATTCATCGCCCAAGCCTTACAAGGAAGAAATCAGGGAAGAGCCGGTTTCAGGTGATGAACACAACCGGTGACCACGAGGCTAACGAAGAGATGTTTCATCATCAGAGTGAGGAACAACACTTGGGTGATATAAACGTCAAGAGCTCCTCTTCTCAACTATCAACCTGCATTGGAGTTTTCACACACTCTTTACCTATAAAGTGTCTTTTAACCGGTGTCCTCGGATGCAGCTCGGTTATGACACAAAAGATCTGTGTGGAGGATTCCTCTGTGACAGTGTTACAGCACTCTTGGAGAACTGGTTGGCAGGTAAAGCGGTTAAATGACACCGCTCATCTTAGACTGTTGTAGCATCATCAGATTCTTTTACTCTCTCTCTCTCTCTAAAAGCTCAGAGCAACAACGAGCTGATAAATTATTCCAAGACCTTCGCAAGGCATTTGATTGAGTCTGCAGAAGAAGAACAACAAGGTTGCAGATTACACATTCTACTCCCCACGAGCCTCTTGTATGTTTGTTTTGAGAAAGAAAAATAGAGAAGCTAAAGGATTCGTTAATTTTCATCTTTTGCCAATTGCAAGCTTTCTAGAAAGAATCTTTTGTAATTCTTTATACTAATAAACCCAAAAAGAAAATCTTATATTATGAATCATTTGCCTTATCGTAGATCTCTGCAAGTTCCCCCAAGTCTCCACCGCTTTTCATTTACTTTTGGTTAGCTTTTCTGACAGAACATGAAACTCAGAAAGATTATTACCCTTCTTAGGTGGTGGAAGTAAAAGAGGTAAATGCAATCACATGAATTAAGAGGAAGAAACCGAAAAAAACGCATGTGAAACAGTTAAAGGACCCATACTTTGGTCCGTGAACACATTCATTCAATTATTTGTTTCTTAGTAAGACACGCACACACACACATGGGAACAAAAGAATCTGTCTTCTTCTCTGTTCTATTATTTATACTCGCTTGGAAAAAAGTATCTTTGTTTTGCAGAACAGTAAGAAAGAAGAAGAAACACCCATGGCTCTGTCTTCTAGCTTCTCGCTTTCCGTGTTTCTCTTGATCCTTGTATCGATTCAATGGACTCAGGTTTACAGTGAATCCACAATCTCAGCTTCTCCTGCTGTTTTACCATATATCAATGCACCAGATATGTCTTCGTTTTTCCCTTCCCCGACCAAAAACCGGACTGGCGATACAGCGGCTTCCCCTGTTCCAGATGAAGATGCACCTGGTCCAAGCTCAAGCCAGGTTAACGGGAAGATTGCAGGCAGCTCCATGCGGCTCCGTCCTGATGTTTCCTTGGTTCTCGTCATTGTTGGGATCTGTGGCTTTCTATCTGTACTTTATTGATGTTTGTAATCTTTGGGTTCGCTTTTACAGTATCATCTCTCCTCCTCCTTTAAGTCTTTTTGTGTTCTTAATCTCACCAACTTCAACATTTGATACCGTTATACTTATGTCTGTATGCGTATAATACCTATATAAATAAAATATGTTACAAAGTTATGATTTCCTTTAAATGTAGTCTAATAAAAGTATGGGATACGTTCTACAGATGTAATATGTGTTGCACAGTTTAGGAAATTAAAAAAAAAATGTTTTAAGGAAAATATTATTTTGGTTCCAAATTAATCGTTTTAGTATCGTTACGCAGCTACAAAATGTTACCAGTTTGCATCATTGCTAACTTCCAGAACATTTCTGACATGAAATCGCTAGTTTCGAAAATACCAAGAAAACTTAGAAAAGCCAATAATATGATTCAGACAAAAACGAAACAGTGTCATTTAAATAAAGCAACCAAGTAACAAAACGACAAAAGGCTTTAACAACTGTATAACCTCTTCTCCTCCACAAGTATCAGAAACTCACGAGAATCGGCCAAAATAAAATTACAGCAACATCTCTCTTGAGTGCCACCTCCATATTTCCTTCTTTTATTTTGAAAAATCAAAATATATTACGAAAAATAAAAATGAAATATATAGAACACAAACAAATATAACAGATGGGGGCTGAGATGGAGAAGAAGCCATCATGCATCTCTCATCAACTTTAAGCAAGGTTGATCGTGAAGGAGACATAAGGATGTGTCTCGGAGTCACCGGCTAAACCTGCCATGGCTCCTCCAGCTCCTGCATCCTCCTCGCTTTTCCAGTATAAACTGCATTTTTTTTTACAATAAGAGAGACTCAAAAACTTGTATCGGAATCTCGTCAAGCTACTTATAGAGATGAATCCACCGTTACATTTTGAGGGCAAATGGTCTTTCAACTAAAGCGACTTAGATCTGACTAAATACATTTGACCGTAAAAACTCAAACTAAGTTGGGTGGAATCAGTAAGGTTTTGATTTCATACCGACCAAATACAAGCTTGGTTTCACTTGGTTCTTGGCTATTCTACTCAAAGTTCTGAAATTTCTTTGTTACAAAGGTCATAACTATCGTATACCTATGCCTAGAAAGATAAATATGCAGAGCGTTTTTTGTCATACCTGTTGGTAGAATCACACAAGCGTTCAAGAATGGAGCGTACTTTCTTCTCACTTTTTACAGCCGGAGATAAGACACATGCCTGGAAATTAGCTCATGACAAGAGAAAGCAATTTGGTCAGGGAGTTAACAGGGTTGAAGGATTCTCTAGGTAAAACATAGCTTGGAGTCTTAATTTACCAAAAATGCCGGAGGTAAACCATATCTCATTATGCTCTCAGCGAATATACGCACAGCACAGAAATGCATCCATGAGCTGAAAACCTACGGTACAGATATAGATTGATGATCAAAACAGATTCGGGTTTTGTTTTCTAAGATGATATTACAATGGTATAGCTATACAGTGTACTGTGTACCTCTCCGTAACTGGTGTAGCACCACTGCAAAAGAGAGCTTCTCAAGCTTTCCTGATCCTGAACCAACTTTTCTAGCTCTTGTTTACGAGTCTCTTGTGCTTCGACGCTGTGTTCAAAATCACGAACCTAAAAGAGAACGGTATACAACATATGATCAATAAAGTTTAAAGAAATCAACCAAATGAATATTAAGGATGTATCACTAATGCTCACTTGGAACCCTTTCTCACGGGCACTTGTCCTGAAGTTGTCTGCAACACGGGTAAAGAGAGTGACGGTGTAAAGAGCATACTCATTATCCTCAAACAATTTCTTCGAGGACCTAGGAACCTGAAAAAACAGTTTGGACAAACTCTTACATATCACTGTCACACGGAGAGACAATAATATAGTGTTACCATTGATTTTCCATAAACTCAACAACTTACCACATAATCGGTCAATGTCTCATAACATGCTAGCCAGTCTTTTTGGGAATACTTTGGAACAACAGCAAGGAGAGTCACGAGATGTTCTGACGCGACAATATCTTCAGGCTTAACCAAGTTTGAGAGGTCACGAACAGCTAAGCTGTAACAAATGCCACAAAAAAAAAAAAAAAAAAAAATAAGCCAAGTAGAGAGAAACGGATAAAAAGACCAACAGCATAATTCTGCAAAATCAGTTAGTATTATTCTAAAACCTTCACATAGTTAGAACATGTATTCAAACAAACTCAGATCGATGAGAAAACAAAGTATGAATAAGAGAAAGAAAAACAAAAAGTTTTACCTTCCACTTTGCTTTCGGTTAATGGCATTGAGTTGACCGCGGATATTGCTATATTCAGCGACACGAACCTAAATAATATTGTGCAATCAGAGTCGTTAACACCACCATTTCATTTTATCATGAACATGAAACGAGATATACCAACTAATCTTCACAGAAAAACATGCATTGTGCAGACTTGTATACCAACGAACTCATTCAGCTAAAGGTTAAGAAGTGTAATACCTTGAGATCATCCTCAATCTTAGCAACCTGAGACTGAATACTGTCCACAACCTCCTTCAGAGGTGACATTGTTGGATACTTAGCTTCATCCCAGACAAACCTTGAGGCCAATCCAAAAAAGTTTGGTTAACGGATTCGATCACCAACAAATCAGTAGTAATTCACTCTAGTGAGAAAGAGAGAGAGCAAAAATCAGATACCTGGTAAGATAAGAATCAACAGGAACTCCATCAACTGTAAGGGCGTTGCTCTCCACACCAGAAATCCTCTCTAGTTCTTCGATCTGTCTCCTGATCTTTTGCGAAACTCCTTCCACAAAGCTGTTTGACTGCACATCTCAAAGATTATAATTCATCAACAATTATAAAATATGATCCAAACGGGACAGGAAGGTAAAATTCAAAACGCAATCTATGATCAGACGAATTTACCTTTAGCAGATCATCGCCGAGGGCGAGTAGAGAATCTAAGGTTCCAACGCGAAGATTAGGAATGTTGAACTGAGAAAATCGAAATCAAACCCAGGAAATTAGACCATGATCACATCGTAAAACTAGATGAACACGATAATCGTGCAAGATCTCTGCCGATTTCAATCGAATGGACCAAATCGAGCAAAATCTGAGTACCCGATAGACTGGAGTATCAAAGGAATGCTTGGAGATCTGCTCTTGTAAACGATTCCACAACGAAGAAGCAGAGTCCTTCACTGGTAGAGACACCACCCAGTACCTCGAAGTCATTGATTCTCAATTCTCTTTCTCTCCTCTCTGTCTTCTTCTCCGATGGATCTGTTCTTCAATCAATCCTCTCTCTCTCTCTCTGCCTGTCCAAATGGATAACCGGTTCGAAATATATACTTTAAAACTAGTAAACCAAACCGGTAAGATAGTACCATTAAGCCGGTTTAGTATCCCCCGGCACGTTCTCCTCGCGCCAGAAGTAAATTACTAATGGGTAAGGCCCAGTGGGCTTAGGTCCAAATAATAAAATAAATAGAAAAATTAAGGCAAAAGAGAGAGGGGGAGAAGAAGAGAAGTAGCAATTGAGAGAAACCCTACAAAAGCTTCTAGGGTTACCGCGAAATTGACTGGAGTTTGTTTTCAGTGATTTGCGTCTGAATCATCCTCGAGCCCTCACTGAAGTTCTCTGTAGCGCGACGAAGACGAGTCATCTATGGCGGACGTTGAAAACCAACAGGAGTCCTCGTTTCCAGTGAAGCGGAAATCGGATCTCTATAGCCAAGACCAGGATAATGCGGCAAACAAGGCTCCGAAGCTTAATCCCCCGTCGAATTCTGCTGATACTGAGTCCAAAGACGGAGAAACTAATGGAAGCGGCGTCGAGAATCTGAATTCTTCCGCCGAGGAAAAGATTGTGACAGAGTCGTCGATTTCGCCGGAGAAGGCAGATGGTTCTGTGTCGGAAAAGGATGAAAATGGCGTGGCTGACGATCTGGGAGCTGAAGAGGAAGAGGAAGAAGAGGAGGAGGAGGAGGAGGAAGATTATTCGGTTAGAGCCGAGATTGACAGGAAAGGTAAAGGCATCTCGAGAGAGGACAAGGGAAAAGGGAAAATGATCGAAGTGGATGAAAGCGACGACAGTGATGATGATGATGACGACGACGACGAAGACGGTGATGAATTCGACGAAAGCGATTTGTCCGACGATCCTTTGGCGGAGGTGGATTTGGATAATATCCTCCCGTCGAGGACCAGGAGACGATCCTTCCAGCCTGGAGTCTACATCTCCAATGACCGTGGCGGCAACAACAACGAGGATGATGATAACAGCGACGACAGTGAGGCTTAAACCTAGCGATAACCGATGTTAGTGGTAAGAGTTCAAGATTTTAGTTCCTTTTGGGTTTTAAACAGAGTGTCTGTCTCTGGTCAGTGATTATTGGTCATATTCTAATGTTTCGAACGCCTGGACCAAAGTGAGCTATATATATATCTACGATGTTATTGCAAATTCAACTCAATGTGCCTCTTGGGTTTTCCGATCTAACTCGTTTGTTTCATAAATTTATCATCTTTTCCTGATTCTGTGTGAGCTTAAAAATCCCTCCTTGTGACTTTGCATTAGAAAAGATTAGTCTTTGAACTGGTAATTGTTTAAGTAAGAGTTTGAGATGTGTGAGATAGTAACACAAGGATTTACTCTAATGGAGGCAATGGATGATCCTTAAAAATCTTAAGATGCGTAGATTAACCTTTTGTGAGAAATGAGGATAGAATTCAGGATCTGTGATATCATGCCTTTAGTAATTGTACTAAATAAAAGTAGTTCGTGTTCTCGTGTTCCTTTTGGTTGAATGCAATGCAGCTCAAGTCGTAGACTTGTAGTAGGGGTTAGTGAGATGTGATTGGGCTAAGCTAAACTAGTTAGAGAGAATATTAGAGTACTAAAGATGATCAAGATCACTTTACTGGCAATGCTCTTTACTTTTGATGTCTATGGTCTGTAAAGATTCAAACTTTGAGGTCTGAGCCTAGTTGTTCCGTCTTCAAATGTAGACAATAGACTGATACAACTCATAAGGATTATAACGCGATGATAAAGTAGTTATTTCCTTTGTTATGTTCAAGAGGTCGTTTTTAGATGTGATTCTATGCAAGCTCAGAGAGAGTCTTGTGACTGCTTCTCAAAAACTTTTTAAGTTTTGTAGGCTAAATATTCTCAACTCAATCTGTGTTGTTGCAGCGAATAACTCTTGAGGGGTTAATATGTTCTTCATAGATTCGTCTAGTTCAATTATAGAAGTTACAGATATTTGTCAGGAGAATATCATCATATCCCTTATGTTTTTAATGCATCAAAAAAACTGGACCACCAGGGAGTGACAATGAGAACTGAAAAAGGGTTCCTTTCCGAATCTAATATTGGGTATATATGTATTAATATATGCAAATGTAGATTCAATCAATGTGTATATTTATGATATGGATGTGTGTGGTTGGTATGGTGATATGTGTAATGGTGTTTGTATTAATAATTGGGACATGCGTCATCATGAGTCTCTGCTTTTTGGGCCTTTGAATTTGGCCTTCGGCTTCATAGGATAAAAGGAAAAGGAATCTCATGAACCAACAAAAAGCTGGGAAAAAAGTAAATTAAGATAAGAGTTCTAGAAGGAAAAAACAAAAACTTTTACCGAGGATAGAGACCAGGTGATTATATTTCGAATATTCTTCTAAATTCTGATATTCGGAATATGTTTTTTTTTTTGGACAAATTTCTAGATATCCTTTAACGGGGATTTACCGTTACGTTTTCTCTATACGAATTCGATAGATAGTCTGTAAAATGTAATCGTACGAACAAAAATAACTAAAAAATACTTAAAATATTGACTGTGTGTATATTTGTCTAATCTAATTAATTCATAATGAATAAATAATAAGTCATGGATTTGAAAACAAGGAGGAGTCCCATCCTCATCAGAATTTTACCAGATAATTTTACCCGCATTAACTAATGTGACATGGAGGTTGGTTGAACAGTAAAATCCAATAATTCAGGCATTATCTGCGTCAACTAAACCACTATAGGTAGCTGTGAATTTTTGGGTCGATGGTGAAAATGGAGATGATTACCTAAAAGTGATGAGATAAAGAGAGAGAGGTGGCCTTCACATGGCAGCCATTGTAGCATATGATGGGTCAAGAGAGAGGTGAAATCATCACTCGTCCCCTTTTTACACAGTAAATATAACATTTCGGATAAATATACATTGCATCCTCAAAGTTTGTGAATCGCATGATAATTCCTTAAAAAATCATCTATGATGTGAAGCAATCCAGAATGTCAAGTGTAGAGAAGGAATTCTAACTAGATGATGTACAGGAGTGGTTTATATACAATTGGTGTAATTAGCTTAACGGAACAACAAACTGTTTTAACTAGCTAATCAACTCACCTATTGTGATTAACATTCATAGTAACATCTATCAGTGAGATGATTTTTTTTTGTTCGAGGAATAATAGACTAAGCTCTGATATATTTGAATGAAACTTGCTTCCACGTAAGACAGCCAATGAGGATCTTCTCGAAGGATTATGATGGTTAATTAGTTGATATTATGTGATTATATATGTTCCTAATTACTTGCCAATAACTTATGCTTATATTTTTCATCATTTCGAACATTAGTGTGAACTGTTAAGCAAGGGAAATGGCTCTTATCTTTCAACCAGTAATTAATAAATAATGATTTGGTTTGTGTACTCTTTGATTCCTACCCCTCTCTGGATGTAATAATTTGCAAGTGGGTCTATTATTGAGTTTGATTATGAAGCCTATGCCACTTTTTGTTCCTTTGATTTGTTTCTTAATGGTTTTTGTCTAGTTCTTGTGGATTTATAACTTTTTGGTCGTTAAAGAAGAGCATATAATCTACAAAGTAGAAACTAATACAAATATTATACAAGTGTTAATTCATAAATCTAGTATAGATACCAACTCGAAACAAAACGTAGTTAGTATCAACTCAGTTTCAGTTGAGATTTTAAGTAATATACTACTACTAGTTAAGTATGCTTATTGTTTTGAACATGATGATATTACGACTTTTTTTTAAAAAAAGAGTTGCGAGTTTATCGAGATTGAACCCTACCTATAACCACCTTCTTTTGAAAAAGATGGGAGTTTGATAAGCTTTTGGAGGACTTGTTTGGTTAGAACAAAAAAACAGTATTAATTTTTTTTAAAAGATATATTGAAAGAGAGAAAAAAACAAATTTCATGACCTTCTAATTCCGTAAATCCATCAACGATGTCCTCGTCTCAAGACAAATTCAGCCAGCCTTGCTTCTCACAATTAACTAATGAATTTATTTGGTATATATATATATATATATTGAGTTCCATTTACATAAATACGTGTCTAACCGATATTCGATGCAGTACGACAGTACGATGGGTTTTATTTATGCTAATTGTTGCGCTTTCTAACAACCGTGAAAGATTATCTAACAAATCAAAACGATTGAATCTTTTTTATTTATCACCAATTAATTAACCCACAACGAATATAGTATGATTTTCGCGAGTATGGAATATATAATATATCTTATTCGCCATGAAACTTTCCATGGCAATTTTTCGTAATAATGTTAAAAAGGCTGGGCTTTCTATAATGTCCCTTGCTCTGACACTAACACATCACTTCACCCTTTCTCTTTGGCGAAAGGCCTCGTAACCAGTGGTCGCAACACATGCACACCATACCACTCTTCAACGGTCAAGATTCCTTTCGTGGCTATCCTTCGAACCAATCTCCACCGTTGGATCATCCACACCAAAGCTTAAAACCTAACCATGGTTAAGTTTTTGGTCAGCTAGGTTTGGCTTTTCCTCTTGTTATATGTTTTTATCACCAAAGAGCGCTTCTTGATTTTGCTTTGCTTGCGTGATCTCTCTCTCTCTCTCTCTCTCTCTCACATCCTAATCTTTTGATCATCTCATCATCATTGGAGTTGAAGCAGTCCAGAGTTTTATCTAGATTCATAATTCTCTCCTTCATTTTTCAACGTTTTCCTCGTTGAGCCTTTGCCAATTCGTTCTTCTTCTTCTTCTTCTTCTTTTATAAACATCAGCGAGTTTGGTTCCGACGACGATTTTTAGAAGCTTCATTGGCTCGAGGTTTTCAAATCCTTCTTCGTAGATCTAATTGATTGATTATCCTTTAGATCTGAATCTTAAACTTCAGTATCCAGCTGATAGAATTCAGGATCTTGTGGGCTCGTTTATCTAATATTTCTTTAATAATCGAGCTCGAGGTTTTCAAAAATTCTTGTTGAATTCGAATCTCGCTCTCTTGCAGCGAATTCAAATCCACTAGTGCTTGCTTGAGGTTCCGGTGAATTTTTTTCGAGCCTAGCTTCTCTGTTTTTTGTGAGCTGTCGATTTCAAAATCCTGTTCGTGTGTGGATCTCGCTGAAGCCAATTCATCATCCTCCCGGTGAGCTATTAGGGGTCCATTAATCGAAAGAGGAGATGAATTATTTCCCGGACGAGGTCATCGAGCACATTTTCGACTCCATAGCTTCTCACAGAGACAGGAACTCGATATCTCTGGTCTCCAAGTCGTGGCACAAGATCGAGAGGTGCTGCAGGCGGAGAGTCTTCATCGGGAACTGCTACGCCATCAGCCCGGAGAGGCTAATCGGGAGGTTCCCGTGCCTGAAGTCGCTGACCCTGAAAGGCAAACCTCATTTCGCCGACTTCAACTTGGTTCCTCACGAGTGGGGAGGTTTCGTTCACCCTTGGATCGATGCTTTAGCCAGAGCACGTGTCGGGCTCGAGGAGCTCAGGCTTAAGCGGATGGTCGTCTCTGACGAAAGCCTTGAGCTGCTCTCGCGTTCCTTTGCGAATTTCAAGTCGCTGGTGCTTGTTAGCTGCGAAGGGTTCACCACCGATGGCCTTGCCTCCATTGCCGCCAATTGCAGGTAAAGTTTACACCTTTAGCTTTTTTTTTTTGTCTGGACATTGTTTCCCTAAAGGCCTTACCTTTACTAGCATTTAACGAATGTTAACAAAAATGTGCTGATTTTTTTATTAGGCATCTTCGTGAGCTGGACCTGCAAGAGAATGAAATTGATGATCACAGAGGTCAATGGCTCAACTGTTTTCCGGACAGCTGCACCACTCTTACCTCGTTGAACTTCGCCTGTCTTAAAGGAGAAACCAACCTCTCTGCTCTAGAGAGGCTCGTCGCGAGGTCACCAAGCCTCAAGAGCTTGAAAGTGAACCGTGCGGTGCCGCTCGATGCGCTCACGAGGTTGATGAGCTGCGCGCCTCAGCTTGTGGACTTGGGAGTAGGGTCCTATGAGAACGAGCCAGACACTGAATCTTTCGCGAAGCTATTGGCTGCCATTAAGAAATGCACATCGTTAAGGAGCTTGTCGGGCTTTTCTGAGGTTGCTCCACTCTGCCTCACTGCGTTTTACCCGATATGCCAAAACCTTACCTACTTGAATCTCAGCTACGCAGCCGAGATCCATGGCAACCACCTCGTTAAGTTTATTCAGTTTTGCAAGAGACTTCAACGGTTATGGGTAAGTCTGATCTCTGTTTTTTTTTGTCTCTTTTCATTTCCTAACTTGCGGTTTACTATATAACGGTTTTTCATGTTTCCTACAGATATTGGATAGTATTGGTGACAAAGGACTTGAGGTCGTCGCTTCAGCATGTAAGGAGTTGCAAGAGCTGAGAGTTTTCCCCTCTGATTTACACGACGAAGAAGACAACAACGCAGCTGTGACTGAGGTCGGGCTAGTCGCGATATCCGCGGGCTGCCGTAAACTTCATTCGATTCTCTACTTCTGCAAACAAATGACAAACGCGGCGCTCATAACCGTCGCTAAAAACTGCCCAAACTTCATCCGGTTCAGGCTATGCATCCTCGAGCCGAACAAACCGGACCACGTCACGTCTCAGTCACTAGACGAAGGCTTTGGTGCGGTCGTGCAAGCCTGCAAGGGTCTAAGACGGCTCTCTGTCTCGGGTCTCTTAACCGACAAAGTCTTCCTCTACATCGGTATGTACGCGGAGCAGCTCGAGATGCTTTCGATAGCTTTTGCCGGGGACACGGACAAAGGGATGCTCTATGTGCTGAATGGATGCAAAAAGCTGAGGAAGCTGGAGATTAGGGACAGTCCGTTTGGGAACGCGGCGCTTCTTGCTGACGTGGACAAGTACGAAACAATGCGATCCCTTTGGATGTCGTCTTGTGACGTAACGCTCGGTGGCTGCAAGAGGCTCGCGCGGGATGCGCCGTGGCTCAACGTGGAGATCATCAACGAGAATGAGGATAATGGGATGGAGCGGAATGAAGAAGATGAAAGAGAGAAGGTTGATAGACTTTACCTCTACCGAACTGTGGTTGGGACTAGAAACGACGCGCCGTCATGTGTTACGATTCTTTAGCCTCTCCCCATTTTCAACTCCGCTCCGACCGAACCATTTCTCTACGGTTGTTTTTGTCTTAGGCTTTTGATGTCGTGAGCATTTGTTCAAGTTTAGGTGTGTACTTTGTTTCTGACAAGAACACTGTGAAGCTTTATGTGTTTTGAACCTTCTCGTTTTTGACGGCGATTCTTAGTTTAATGCGACTTGCTTGTTGTCTTAGAATTTGTGAATTTAACGGAAAAAAAAAAAGAATATATGAATGTTACTTTTCATTTACCATAATTTGGGGGAAATACAAACATGTTGTTTTCAAATAAATGCATAGAAATTACAAAGAACATCCACAAGACGCCTCCTTTTGTAATCCATGTCCTTGATAAGTCCCACTCTCAAGCAAAAAGGTACAACATTAACAGACAATGAAACACATAACAGTACTGCAGTACATGAGACATAGAGAGTTGATGTCATATGTCTTGGACTGATAAATGACAAGAGATCCACCGAAACGAGCATTTTTAGAAGCAGCATTCCTCCAACACACAGCAACAGCAGAGAGCAGCAAGACTGAAAATTTGCAAAGCCACAGAAAAAGAAAAGACTCGGTTATTCGTAACACAAGAAAATTAGTATGCAGTAGGAACAAAAAAAGCTTATATGTATTTTAAAACAACATATAGCAACAGCATGAGCATCCCAAAACAAGATTTAGGCTCCTTTAGTTCCAAACACAGCTCTTTTACTATAGACCCTAGATTTTCAAAAAATTCTAATCCTTACAAAAATATTCTAGACAGAAACTCTAAAATATAGGCAATAGGCAGTTCTTAAGAGAGCCAGTATAATCCCTGAACAGCAAAACCCAAATTACCGAGTGTCACAAGTTATACATAAAAAGCATCTTTGATTCTTTATTATGAATGGCTTCAAACTCATAGCAAACCTTCCTTAGAGAATCACCAAAGTAATTAGAGAACCAAAAAATCTAAGGATTAATACGAATCTCTTGCGGCACACAAACTCCGATCTATGGCCAAACACACACACAAAAAAAGGAAAACGAAGTCAACTCTGGGTTTCACAGTAGATGTCCAAATTTTATCCATACATCAACTCAAGGGATCTGGTTCTGATCAGATCAGGATCATTTGATCGAATATTCCCAAATTTCCAAAAATCAAAACACTCGTTCAATGAACCCAAAACATTAAGTTAGTGATCCTTTAGACCCACACGTTGCTCACGGATCGTCAGAAGAGAATCGAAAGAAAAGAAACAACCTAAAGCTCGAATTCTCAATCATAGCTTTAAACCAACACAATGAGTTTGACCAACAAAAGGCAAGAATCGAATAACGGCACTGTGCTTTGATAATAACTGGAAATTAAAGGCGGGAATGAGAGAGAGAGGAGACGAACCAGCCGCGAAGGAAAGAGGAGCAACCAGAGTCAGAATCCTGGTAATGGTGATGATCGTGCTGGTAGTGGTTGTAATGCTGCGGCGGAGGGGGAGGAGGCGGTCCCTGATGAGGATAACCTCCGGCTCCGGCGAAGTAACCTTGATAACCGCCTTCGTAAGGACGTGAAGACGGTGGTGGGTACGGTTGATATCCGTGTGGCTGAGGTGGAGGATATCCTTCGTGAGGATATCCCGGCGGCGGCGGCGCCGATGGGTAACCAGGAGGCGGATAGTGGGATTGGTATCCTATTCGTCCGATTTTGTCAAAACAGATTTTATCATCGATCAAAATCAAGCTGGATCGAAAACTAGGAATATTCCAAGGGATCGAAACGAAGTCGAATCATTAGAAATTTAGAACGAAAATAGATTATATAAACCTGGAGGAGGATACGATTCCGGCGGAACTTTATCGTAGTCGTAGCTCATTTCTTCGTCTAATCAATTTCGCTTTCCGACTGAGGAGAGAAGCAGAGAGAGACTTTTGGAATTCGGATTTTATCGCAAAAACAAACCAAAAAAAGAAAATAAAACGTAATTTCAGTATCTGTCTAGCTGTCTTTTTCCATTTTTGATTACAGTCACGTGTCGTTAGATCGTCTTGCTCACGTTCGTACTGGACTTGGGCCGAAATCAATCAGTTACATCGTTTCTATAAAGCCCTTTAAGTTTTGTTATTAGGCCCCCAATACATAAAATTACAAAAGTATAACGCAAATACAATTTTTCATAACGCCCCCACAAACAATACGCTAAACAATTTAGATACAACGCAAAAACACACGTTCATAGTTTTTCACTGTAGTTCTCTCTATCGTTTCAAGACTAAATTCCTTGTCAACTTTTCACTTGAAACCAATATTTTGGACGAGCTTTCTCGAACACAATACTAAAGAAATAAAGTAATCCACTTTATGTGTCAAACAATGCAAAAATTTTACTAACCCGGATACTGAAGTTCAGAAGAACACGTCAGCTCCACCCTGAAGAAAAAAACCAAAATATACATTATATCAACGTGAGTCAATTTCGTTAGATATCATGTCTGTTTGTTTGATCTCTATTGCTTGATTAAAGTGAGAGGAAAAAAAAAAGTTGCATAAACTTGATTGCAAACCAGAAAAAGAAACCAAACTGTGGATTACATATTTACATGCATGCACCGGTACGTGGAAATATTACCCCAAGTTGTGGACCACATTGACCGTCTTCTTTTGGGACCAGGGATTAGAAAAATTAGATAAATCTGTTTGATTCCCAAAATGAAATAAAAATAAAAAGTCCTAATATGATCTGTATTTATTTTAAAATATATATTGATTAAAAATCTGTTAATAAACAAAATTTTAAATTATATTTGCACTGAAATAAAAACGTGAATCCCAAAAACAAAATTTTGATTGAAATTTTCGAAATGAATACTCACAATAAACTTCTACAAAACTTACATGGAAATGAATTAGTGCTAAAATAAAAACGTGACACTAATTTAAACAATGAATTTTGATATACTTCACAAAGAAAAAAAAAATTAGAACATGAATGAAAAGAGTATATTAAGTTAGCCAAGGAGACTGCCTGAAACATAAACCCACAAGATTCAGTCGACTTTTAAAAAAAAATGTTAGTTACTGATTAAAAACCCAATAAAGTTGAATCATTGAGAAGAATTATGTGCAGGCAAGTCATCCTTGGCTACTAAATATTAACTCTCTTCTTCGTATAAACCTATCTTCTCTCTTATTTTTCTTTTCATCTACTCTCTCACAGTTTGCTCTCTCTCTCACGTTTGCTCCGGCCCCTTTTATAGCATTTCAGGGAATATGCATATTTATAGAGTCAGTTCTTCTTTCATCTATTTATTTATTTAAGTTTTTTTTCAACACTTTGATATGGCTAAATGTACAACGTGTATGCACCATGATCGGAATATATTCATTTTGAAAAAGTATTTGGTTATCTTTTAGCAGTATTTTATTAGTTTTAGTAACAAATTTTTCGTGTCTCGAGGATGGAGATAAGAGTTTTGTTGTTTGGTGACGAATCATACATGAGAGGAAATGTTAAACATAGATTATCTTTACTAATTATTGTATAGAAAGGAAAATGTACTCAATATGATATGTATACTATAGATATATAGTTTATCAATTCTCATTATCTAATTAAATACATCCACCTCTTGTTTTTCTTTCATGATATATGGTTTACATCATATATTACCTTCTTTTAGCTATGAACAAAAAAATTGACCATCAAAACAAAGAAGGAACAACAAAAACTTTTGAATATATTGAATGTTGGCGAATCTGTCCACCCACTCATAAAGAATAAAATAAGATATAGCAAATGAAATAAAATGAAATTTGTATCTCATTTTACTCAAGCATTGTGATTCTTTTATCTCCTAACATTTATATTCAATCCGACCGACTCTATTCTCGTTTCCATTTAACTTTGCGAGTTTCAATGCTCCTGATCTCTCTTGCTATCTTATTTTTTTTATTGCAGAATATACAAATATTTAACAGCATATATATAATACTGTATATTTTTAATTCCAAAAATTTGTCAATTTATTAGTTTACCGCAATTCAAATTAGATATTAATTAGTTTGATTGGCCAGATGATATGTGTTTTATTATGTAAATTTATATTTATAATCGTTCAATAATCTTACCACTATTTTGACATGATTCAGATTTTCCTTTTACCAAATATAGTTGTAGTTTGTGAATAACAACACATTGTTAAGAAAAACACCACTAATACTAGCAACAATAAACACCAAGAGATACAATACAAGAGCTACAACTAATAACCGCCCATGCATATGCAACGTCTGCGTTTGAATCACTAAACGCGAGCGCTCTGGTTATTACGGCGAGAAGCAGTGGAACACAAAACTCTCGAAAACACCACCGCCTGTGAGCAGAAACTCATTCTCCGGTCGAGATTCCGACATCCGAGGATTGGTTTTTCTCTTTTCCGGTTTATTGCTTGTACAAAAGCCTAGTCTCAGATTTTTTCCAGCAACTGCGGCAGCTTTTTTCTCCATTCTCCGGCGGTTGACATACTCTTCCGATATGAAGACATCCATTGGAAGAACTTTTTAAATCAGTAAATACACTTCGACAAGATTGTAGAGAGGGAATCAAGAAGTGAAAACCTTTGTTGGGTGTGTTAAGAATTGTTTTGATACACAGGTTTATAGAAGTGGTGAAACTGTGGGCGTTAGATCCCATGTTTTGGCACAAATATTAATTATAAATACATATACGTATAATTTTATTTTATTTTTAACCATTTTGCATAAAAGGTGTTTTTTCCTATTATAGATTTGTACTTCTGTTGAATGCTGGTGAATATGTGAAATACTCTGATGGACACTGAATTCGTGAAACCTAGTTCTAATGGATTTGATGGATTATGATACTATATGGTTTCTTTTGTTAAAGTCACTACACTTTTTTTTTTTCAAAGGTGATATAATAGAACCAATTACTCCGGTTCATCTGAATTTTTGTTGGCTTATTAAATCGAAAAAAATATAAACATACATATGCATATAATGAAATGCTACAGTAGGTTACAAGAGAAATTCCTATAACGATTTTTGTTACAACAATGGTCAAATCAAAACAAACAAAAATACTTTTGTTTCTTCAAACATTATTAGAAACACAATTACATCATTTGACATGATTGAAAGCTTCTTCATTTACCAAAACATGTGAAAAACACGCTTTTATTAGTAAATATTAGTAAAAAAATCCTAAAAACTGGATACAAGGAGCCATAAAACATGAGGCCACAGATTTAGAACGACAAGTGTACACTGTTTCATAATGAAAACCGTGGTTGAATGTAACGCCCTCCTTTTTTTCATCTTTCAGCTCTCTGTCTTTTTTCACGTGTCACTATGTAATTATACGTTCCTAAATTACACATTTTCCCCATATTCTAAACATCCAGTATGGGCCGATTCTAGGCCCATGAACCAAAGTTCACGTCGTCTTATGTGAAAAAGAGAATCAGTGGTTGACGTTCAAGCAAAGCTAAAACGACGTGATGTTTATCTCTAAAACAAAACAACGGAAAGACGTTAACGCAATCGCTTATGTTGCTCCTTCATCAACCACGTGTCGTTCTCTTACTGGTAGAATCAGGAAGCGAAAATATGCATAGCTAAACTGATAAAGCTCCTCCTTCCGCCATAGCCATTTCTTCTCTGTAGTCCACATAGAGCGAGAGTGAGAGCTCGAGCTACAGTCACTTAAGGTAAACGAAATACGTGATTTTGATCGGACCCATGATTCTAATTTGGCGAAACAATCATAATTTCTGGGCTTAATCGGAAAATGGACGTTATCGCCTTATCCTCTTCCGCTTCCGCCCCAGCGTCCGCCGCACTCACCGGTTCTATCGCCGGAAGTTTCCCGTTGCTGCCTTCTAGTGTTAGAGTGAGAAGAAACCGGGGGAATTTATTAGCTAAACAAAAGAAGTTTTTAGTTTCTGCTTCGAAAAGGGAAGAGCCCAAGCTCAACGAATGGGATCAAATGGAGCTTAAGTTTGGCCGTTTACTCGGAGAAGACCCGAAATTGACTTTGGCTAAGGTGAGATTTTGATTTTTTTTTTTTGTCTTCTATGGAATTTTTTGATAGGAAATTCGAATTTGTAAGCGATTCTCTTCGCTGATGATGTTTTATGGTGAAATCATACAGATAGTGGCTAGAAAAGTGAATCCAGATGCTTCTTTCATTGAGGTTGAGAAATCTTTCTACAAGAACAAGGGTAAGATTCCAGACATTAAAACGATTCCATTGGATTGGTCAAAGGAAGAGAAGAAGAAACCTACTTCACTGGGTGGCTTGAATTTGGTAAAGCCAGTTCCGAAAAACGGAGTCAAGTTCGAAACTTCGGAAAAGCCAGTGATGAAGCCAAACCCTGCACTGAAGAAGCCGTCGGAGTCTGCTCCGATTGCGTCTCCTCCGAAAAGGACATTGCCTAATGTTATACTGAGAAAGCCGAGTTCGTACTATGTGAACAATGACGACGATGAGGAGTCTAAGTTGCGGTTGAAACCGAATCTGACACTGAAAATGAGGAATGAGAGGGACAACGAGAGGTTTAGTGACATGACATTGTTGAGGAAACCGGAACCACTGAACGTTGATGCCGGAGAGGAAAATTCTGCAGATAAGCTTCTCAGTGATGGATTAACTATGGAGGAAGGAGAACAAGAAGATGTAGTATATTCAGAGTATACTCTTTTGGAGAAGCCAGAACCGAGGCCCGAGCCTGAGAACATTGAAGAGGAAGTTGGAGATAGTGGAGCTGTGGAATTGCCGGAGATAGCAAATACATCAATTCCAACTGGTAATAGATAGAGACAAGGCTTAAGACATTTCACAAATATTCTAACATGGAGCTGATTTCAAATGCTTGTTGTTTTATCAAGAAACGCAGCTTAATAGCGAGATGTCCTCGGGATCCTCTGAGGAGAAAACCATTGATAGTGATCCAATCGAGAGAATGCCTTCGAATCCAGTTTCTCAACCCATCGAAGAAGCTTCTTTACTAGGGAAACCACAAAGGTTATTTCCGGTTTAGTATCTTGATTAGTTATGTTGTGGAACTTTGCTTTCTTTCTCATTTCTTCTCGTTTTGACTGACTGGTTAAATTTTGTTATAGATTAGACCCGTCTTCCGCAGAGCCATTAGTTTCTAACAGAGGACAACCATTAATCGTGAACAATGAAAGTCGTCAGGTCTCTGTTGAGCTCAAGGGCCCTCCTTCTAGATCGTCCTTGGAGGTTTAGAACTATCACTCTTTTACTATTTATTCGTTCTTAAGATAAGAGGCATATCATAAACTCGTCTTGTGTAAATTTGATAGGAAAGTGATTGGAATAAGGCAGAGTCTCTAGTTAAGACAGAATTACGAGCGGATGTTGAGCTAATAAGCTCGAGCACTAGGGGATTTGCTGTAAGTAACATCTGTACTCGTTTTTGGCTTCATGATTTCATTCATCTCAATTTGGTTTAATCATTTGTATATTTTTTTGCATTCGTAAATGCTTTTTAACAGGTTTCCTATGGATCTTTGATCGGATTTTTGCCCTACCGGAACCTTGCAGCAAAATGGAAATTTCTCGCGTTTGAATCATGGCTGAGAAGAAAAGGTGTAGATCCATCATTGTATCGACAAAACCTTGGAGTAATTGGAGGTCAAGATATCACGAGTAAAGCTCCATCTCCAGATTCAAGCCTAGTAGATTCTGAAGTTGAGAACACAGTCAATGGAGAAGTTTCTTCTGATATGAAGCTGGAAGATCTTCTTATGGTATATGACAGAGAGAAGCAGAAGTTCCTGTCGTCTTTTGTTGGCCAGGTTTGACCAAAAATAATCTAAAAAGTTTTTGTTATCATACATGGAGATGGTTATTTGTTCCCTCTCTCTAAACATTTTACTCAATGCAGAAAATCAAAGTGAATGTGGTTATGGCTAATAGAAACTCAAGGAAGCTTATATTTTCGATGAGGCCAAGAGAAAACGAAGAGGAAGTTGAGAAAAAACGAAACCTTATGGCTAAGCTTCGTGTAGGCGATGTTGTGAAATGCTGCATCAAGAAAATCACCTATTTTGGTATATTCTGTGAGGTAACACACCAGAGTTTATCATATTTTTTTTAGTACACCTTCTTTGCTAATAGAACCGCAAGAACGAAATCCAGATTGTTGTTGAAACTAAAAAGTTTGGTTGAAACAGCTAGAAGGTGTCCCTGCATTGATTCACCAGTCAGAAGTTTCATGGGATGCAACTTTAGACCCTGCTTCATATTTCAAGATCGGTCAGGTAATATCATGAACTATCGTAAACGCTGCTAAGAAATAAAACTGTTTTGACAAACGTTTTTTGTTGGTGTCATCAGATCGTGGAGGCGAAAGTGCACCAGCTAGATTTTGCTCTTGAACGTATCTTCTTGTCACTAAAAGAAATCACGGTGAGAAAGATCTCTATGAAGTTTCTCTTGTATAAAATCGCATCTCATTTGATGTATAGTATGTAAACCCTTATGATATCTTTACGCAGCCTGATCCTTTAACCGAAGCCTTAGAATCTGTAGTTGGTGATAATGACCAGTTGGGAAAGTTACAAGCAGCAGAGCTCGACGCTGAGGTATTATCAATCTTCTGCGACTATGTGATCATTGATCAAACCATTATTATTTTAGTGGTTTCTGAAAAACTTTCTTCAGCAGTGGCCTGATGTGGAATCTCTGATCAAAGAGCTGGAAATGGTTGAAGGAATCCAATCAGTTTCAAAAAGTCGTTTCTTCTTGAGCCCAGGTCTTGCTCCAACGTTTCAGGTACACAGTTTGTCGCATTTTAAAGACAAAATCCTTTAAAAAAAAATGTTAACTTCTTAAAGTAGTAAGTTTCTTGAACAATGTTTCTGTGTAGGTTTACATGGCGCCAATGTTTGAGAACCAATACAAACTGCTTGCTCGAGCAGGAAACAGAGTGCAAGAGGTAAAGAAAGAAAGAGAACGATCTAAATCTTATTTTCCTGTTTTTCTTTTCGAATCTTGGATAATGATTCAGTTTTATTTATTTATTGGGACTGTTTATTGATTGCAGCTAATTGTGGAAGCGTCGTTGAGCAAAGAAGAGATGAAATCTACAATCATGTCTTGCACCAACAGAGTAGAATGAGTGAATATTGAGGAAGGAATGATTTCACTGTTTTGTTTGATTCGACCCCAAGAGTTATGCAGTAAAGTGTACAACAATAATATATGATTTCTTAGTGTAAAATTTTCTCAGAAAAAAACATAAAAATCATAGAAGCAGAGAGTTATGAACATTGCTGAAAAAACTTTACAGCTCCACAATAAACTTACATCGTTACGTTTTCCCAAGATTTAATCATGTTCCAAACCGATCACATTATAATTCTAGAAAATTTGGTTTAACTCGGTTCGATTCAGCTCATTATTTAATTAATATTCAAATTTTGTTTTCTTCATCATCCGCCAAAAAACTTTCCGTCTTCAAAACTCTCAGAGGTTCGTCGATGGCGGCTGCGCGATCAAGCTACAGTGCCTCCACAGATCAAGTTCCGTCATCTCTCGTCAACCTAGGTACTCTTTTCCCTCATCGGAAACTTCGATTTACTCAGAATTAGAGTCTAGATTTTGCTAATTCGGCGTCGATTTGTCAGAGAAGACACAGACACTTCGCCTTCTATATTTGCGATTCAACTCCGATTTGAAAAGCTCTTTTCGTTCTCTTCGAAATGAAACTTGAATTAGACTCTGTATCTGCTCTTTTCTCGATAAATGCTATTGTAGATTGATGATGTGTGCAAATTCCGCTGATGAATCTAGGGTTTTGCTGTATTCATTTTCGCTTCAGAACTCCGAGACACTTAGATTGTGATTTTCTGCTTCACAGACACGAGAATTGGCGTTCTACATTTACGTTTATACTCCGATTATAAGCTTTCATTTTGGATTAGTTTACGATATCTGCAAATTCTGATGTAAATTCGCTGGGCAAAGTACCGTTGAATTTGATTTTCTGCTTTATATAACTGTCAGGAAATAGTGCCGGTGTTTGTATAATGAGCAATGCATGGAAACATGAACAAGACCCTTCACTGATCAGTTTCATTTCCGCGTTTCTTAGCTCAAACTCTTTCCGTCTTAACTTCGTCTCGATTTCCCCTGTATGTGCCTTCCTCTGCTAAGATTATTTTGGAGAGTTTGATCTAAAAACCAGCTAAAGAATCGCTTCTTTGCTGTGATAGGATCTGATCTTCAACTGTGGAGGCGTGTCTGTTGCTTTTGTTTTTGTGACAAAATGGGATTGTTGCAATGTTTCCTCCATCTTCAGCAGGTCCTCCATCCATTTATACTTTCGACCTCTCTAGATACTGTCTGTGTGTTTCTCCTTCTGATTGCTTTGACTTCTTAACCTTTGCAGAGTAAAGAGGCTGAAGGGGCAATTTGCGCGACTATACGTTGTTGCCACACTTTCAACTAAAGATCAGAGTGATTCTTTCGTGAGATCTTACTTCCAGTGAGTGGTTCACACATCTTTTCACCATATGCACCATCTCTTTGCCTGTTTATCATGCCAAAAATGAGACTCAGCTATTCTTTTCGATTAGATTTGAGATGGAGTTTGGGAAACCTGCATTTGTACCAGTCACTGATGCCGAGATGGGATTCGAGAAGATTGTTAAGATTGCTCACTCTCGTGGTGGTAAGACTCATTTGTTTAGTGTTAGCTAAGATACTTTACGCGTTTCTGAGTTACTGAAATAGATCGAAACTTGAGCTGCAGTGTGCAAACAACAGAAAGTGGCCTCTAAACTCAAGGCTGAGGTAGGTTTTTTCAAAGATCACTCGCTATAAGGATCTGTTTCAACAGTTGTTCTGGCGACCTCTAAAGCTTCCTTCTTTTTTCTTTTCATGTGAAGAGAAAGCGAACTGTGCAGGATACAAACATGTTCATCAGAGCTGTCACATCCATACCCAACATCAACAAACATGATGCAAACACGGTAACTTTCAAACTTTTACCTTGTACTTTTATTGCATTGTGTGTTTGATCCATGCCCGCTTCACGATGAATTCTGCTTACGTGTATATGTTCCCTTTGGTTACAGCTATACCAAGCTATTGGTTCAATCGACGCAATCGCCAAAACATCCAAAGAAGATATATTAGCAAATACAGATCTCTCTTCCGACAAGGCTGAGATGCTCACCAGGTTTTTCCAAGATCCCGAGTTCTACCTCAGTCCCAAATTCAACTGATGACTGCGGAAACAATGTTGAGATCACAAGTCTTGGCTGGATAACGTCTTAGACTTGAGCATCTAGTTCTTGGCCATAACAGTTTCTGAAGGTACCACTCAAGGACTCTCCGTAGTACTCTGCTACATACACCTATAGGAGCCAATACCTGGTATGTAAATGACTCACTTCTTCACTTTGGTAACTCTGCTTGAACATCAGTACTTTCTCACTTTCTATCCGGTTTAGGAAATTAATCAATAAAAGATCTGAACCGAAACTTCTGATGTTTGAAGCAATCACTAAAAGTAACACCAAATCGAATGATGAAAAAAAGTTTGGTAGATTGATTGATAAGTATGATAGTTAAGCACAATAAATGACCACCGCACTTGTTTTCGTTTTGTAGATGTTTAGGGTTTGGGATTTCTTTGATCTTATAGCAAAAACAACAAGCTAACAAAACAAATGTGGAATGGCTTTGCATTTAGAAATCTTAGCTGTGGTATTTGTGTTTTTAGTATATTTTTCCCACACTCCCAAATTGTCTTAATTTAGGTACATGATAGCTTACTAGTACCTGATTTTGTTCTGTTTTCAGAATATAGGATATTTTGTCTACGAAAATTAAAATACTCGGAAAACCAAAAATCTGCATATGTACCTCTGAATTGGGTACCTAATATATAGTTCTAGAAATTACTATACGGATCATCAATTTGATCATAAAGTTACTATCGATCTATCAAGATAATGATGAAAAAACAACCAGTTAAAAACAAAATGTTGATTTGACAACTCTGACAAGAAAATGGTGACTGGAGAACGTTACTATCCAAATTTTCAGCTTTATCGTTATGAAGGACAGTAAGATTATCTTAATCCTATGTTCAAAAAAAGATTATCTTCATCCTTAATAACGACAAAAAAAAAATCTTAATCCTTAATAGTAAGAGATTGCTGGATAAAAAAACATATAACGCGTATCAAATTACCCTAAGTTACTCTGGGATCCTGGTAGGTTTGGTCAAGCTATCCAAGCTTTCACATTTTCAAAAATAGATTAAAAAATACAACTGCAACGAAAAAGACTACCTTTTTATATTCCCTTTAATTTATCTAAATTCCCCCGAGAAAAGAGACAAAAAAATTCACGATGGATACGTAACTGAAAGCCGAGGAATCAAAGCCATCATATCTCAACACGGATCATCATCGTTGTCATCATCATCACTGCCGTTCATAAATAGAAAGCAACAAAGACATCCTTGAGCCCACTCCTTTCCTATTTTTCGCTTTGCGTGCGTTCTTATCAACTTGTAAAGAAAGCTACAAAAATCATTAAATAAAGACCCCAACTTTCTCGTGTCTTCTCTCTATCTCCTTCATCTACTCTGTTCGCTCTAATCTCTCTCTCTCTCTCTCTCTCTCTCTCTCTCTCTCTTTTATCCAGAAGGGTAGTTTAAAAAGTGCAGAAAGAATCGATCTTGCGAAGTGGGTTCTTTGATAATTGTGCTCTCGATTCCTTCGAAATGGGTTCTTCCGTGGAGCAGAACATTCTTGTTACTGGTGGTGCTGGATTCATCGGGACACATACTGTTGTTCAACTACTGAAAGAAGGTTTTAAGGTTTCGATCATCGATAACCTTGATAACTCTGTCATCGAAGCTGTTGATAGGGTTAGGGAGCTCGTTGGTCCCGATCTCTCCAAGAAGCTCGAGTTCAATCTCGTAAGTACTACTTCTCTATCTAGTCGGTGCTTTTTTTTCCCGAGAAAATCTGATGAAGGTGTTGTTATGTGAGGTGAAGTTGTTGCTCTGTGATTGTAATTGTGTATAAATTGGATTCTTCTGTAAGTTTCTGGATCTCTGGAAATGGAGATGAGGATTCTTGAAAAAGTTTCTTGGCTTAAAAAAATTATTCTTTTACATGTCCTTTTCTGGGTTTGGATTGTTTTAGTCGTCCATCTTTTTTATTAAAGTTTCGCCCAAACTTGCTTGCGTGATTGATTTGACGAGGCTTTGATTAGAGCCCAGTTTGAGTGTGAAACAGAGAACTCATATCTCTTTACTGTGTAATCGTATGAAAACAGTCAAAGAATCTGAATTTAATGCATTTTCTCTGTTTGGTTCACAAGAGCAAGTGGACGAACTTTAGCCTTTCTCTATGACCTGTAGACTTGTAGCTGTAGTTGTTTGGTTTTATAACATTGCTTGTGGGATTGCGTTTCTCGGAGATTTATAAAAAAATCGGTGTTGATTGATTACAGGGTGATCTAAGAAACAAAGGGGATATTGAGAAAGTCTTTTCCAAACAGAGGTATATTATTGTTAGATTCTTACCTTCAAAGCTTGCAAATATCTTTCGGTGAACTGTAGAGTTTATAACTTTTCTGAATCTTTGTTTTCTGGTGATATAACAGGTTTGATGCTGTGATCCATTTTGCGGGTCTTAAAGCTGTGGGTGAGAGTGTTGGAAATCCTCGACGCTACTTTGACAATAACTTGGTTGGAACAATCAATCTATATGAGACCATGGCAAAGTACAACTGCAAAATGGTTAGATAGGAGTATTCTACAGCTTTCAGTAATGTCTTTTTATTCTTTTTCTTCGATGGTTCTAATTTTACATTGGTGTGTTGTTGGAATATACAGATGGTGTTTTCATCATCTGCAACTGTTTATGGACAACCTGAAAAAATTCCATGCGTGGAGGACTTTGAATTAAAGGCTATGAATCCATATGGTCGTACTAAGGTAAATTTTACACACTTCTGAATTTCGAGTGACTTCAGAAACTCTTTGTTGTGGTTCCATAATCTTGAAAGTTGGCTCATTTGTAATTTGATAACATTGAAAATTTTCAAAACCTTGCCTGAGTCGAGAGGACTTTCTCTTGTGCAGCTCTTTCTTGAAGAAATAGCAAGAGACATCCACGTAGCGGAACCAGAATGGAGAATTGTTCTGCTGAGGTACTTCAATCCTGTGGGAGCACACGAGAGTGGCAGAATCGGTGAGGATCCAAAGGGAATCCCCAATAACCTCATGCCTTACATCCAACAAGTTGCTGTGGGACGTCTACCTGAACTCAATGTCTATGGACATGACTATCCTACCGATGATGGTAGTGCGGTAAAATCCTAATCACATCTCAAAACCTCTCATTTAATTTGGTTCAGAGTTCTGATGGTTGATCGAAAAAGCTAGTCTTGGATGCCCTTTTTAAGAATAAGTGAAACTGTGAAAAGGGGTTATATCATTGTTAGAAAGTTAAAAGTGATGTTTGAAAACAGGTGAGAGACTACATCCATGTGATGGATTTGGCAGATGGACATATCGCTGCGCTAAGGAAGCTATTTGCTGATCCAGAGATTGGTAAAATTTCTCAGAAAATTAAATGTCAAAGAGAGTTGAGTTTTTGATTTGATGGATTCTTCTCAGGCTTGCGTTGTTGTGATATCAGGATGTACTGCTTACAATCTAGGGACTGGAAGAGGAACGTCTGTGTTAGAAATGGTTGCGGCTTTTGAAAAGGCTTCTGGCAAGGTAAACAACAGCGCAATGATATCAGGATGATTAGAAATTTATCTTTTGGAATGTTTCTGTTTTTACAATGGTTGAAACAAAAACTACATTTGCAGAAAATACCGATCAAGCTCTGTCCGAGAAGGTCAGGAGATGCAACTGCAGTTTATGCTTCAACGGAGAGGGCTGAGAAAGAACTTGGCTGGAAGTAAGTTAAAACTCTTTCACCATTAACGATTGGTTTTATAGCCTTCAGTGGTTAAATTGTTACTAAGTGAATTATTGATTTGGTTTGAATTGTGTAATTAGGGCAAAATATGGAGTGGATGAGATGTGCAGAGATCAGTGGAATTGGGCAAACAACAATCCATGGGGTTACCAGAAGAAGCTTTGAGTTCACTCTCTCTGTTTTTGTTTTAGTTGCTATTTCTAATCACTCAATATAAAAGAAAAGTGTTCATACACATTATATAGCTGTGCTTTTATCTTCCATGTAACGAACGGATCTCTTTACTTCGATTAATAAATCAAACAATTTATACAAATCATATAACAACACAGGAAGATCCATTTCAATGCAACTATGGCTTGTTTCGAAAAGAACCACCAAATCTAAGAAAGCTTTTGTCCAATTCACCACTCGATAGCTTTTATCCATAACCATCTTTTATGGTAAACGCATCTGCACAGAAGCCACAACTCTTCATTTCTTCAATGAGTTTAGCTGATGTGACTACGTCACTGCCTCGTAGATGTGCTCTGATCAGTGTGTTGTACGTACGACTATCTGGTGCGTACCCTTCCTCCTTCATTTCTCTAAGCAACGTATCTGCTTCAGACATTAAGCCTTTTCTGCATAATCCTGAAATCATTATGTTGTATGCTTTAGCATCAGGCTTCACTCCTCTAAGAGGTAGACTATAGAATAGATCCAAAGCATCATCGACCTGACTAGCATTGAACATCCCGTGAATGATGATGCTAAAGATACATATACCAAGATCCATCTTACTCTCCTCCATTTTTCCAAGTATTTCAATTGCTAACTCAAGTTCTCCATTGTCACACAAACCATCAAGCAGAACACCAAAAGTTACAATACTAGGTGGCACACGACGAGAAACCATCTCCTGGAAGATTTGTTTGGCAGCATTGAGTTTCCCCGATTGACAAAACCCTTGGACAAGAGTGTTGTAAGTGACTGTGTCAGCAACCACTCCTCTTGCAGACATTTTGCGGAAGATTTCAAAACCATCATCAACACGTTTGGCCTTACAGTATCCGTTTATGAGGATGCTAAAGGTAACGGTATTAGGATCACATCCGTTGCTAACCATCAGTTCCAACATCTGGTTTGCCTCATCTATGCGGTTCTCTTTGCAAAACCCATCTATCAGAGAATTATACGTGATCGTATTAGGAGCTACGCCATTTGTGATCATTTCATTGAAATACTCTTTAGCCTCTGCAAGCTTTCCTTCTTTCACAAAAACATCAATCAAAGCACTGAAAGTGACAACGTTGGGAGTGATTTGCCTTGTGATCATGTCACTGAACAACCTTGCACCATCGTTCCATCTACCGACACTACAAAGGCCTCCTATGAGAGTGGTGTAGGAGATAACATCTGCTTTGATCCCTTTCGTTTCCATCTCAATGAAAAGGTTGAGTGCATCATCATTGTTCCCGTCTTTGCAAAACCCATCAATGATGATATTGTAACTGGTTGCACCCAGCTTCATCTTTCTTCCTTCCATCTCTCTGAGCAAACCCAATGCCATGGAAGTTTTGCCGGACTTGCACATTCTATGTAGAACTGGTCCGTATGTAACTTCATTGGGTTGATAGTCGTTTTCCACCATCCGATCTATCAAATCCATTGCTTCAGACACTTTACCTTTGAGACAAAGTCCATTGATCAGAGTGCTAAGCGTTATGAGATTGGGACTAAGCTCCATTTCCACCATTCTATCAACTAGCTCCACAGCTTCTGCGACTCTACCTTCGAGACATAGTCCGTTTATCAAAGTCGAAAATGTGATTACGCTAGGCTCAAACCCAAGTTTCAAGATCTTTCCCACAACAGAGAAAGCAAAACCGAGTTTCCTGCGCCGACAGAGACAATTGATTATGATATTCAGAGTGTAGAGACCACACGCAACCCCTTGCAATTCCATCTGCTTACAGAGACCTAACACGAGGTCATACTGTTTGGTTTTGGCCACACCACTAAACAGTCTATTGAATTCTATGACAGTAGGGACGGGACGAGACCAAATCATGGATTGGAACAGTTCAACAGCATCATCAGCCTTTATATCAACAAGCCCACTTCTCAATCTATCTTTGTAAGAGAGGTTACTATCGCTGCTGAGACCAGAAAAGGCTCGTTCGCAGCAAGACAAGAACACGTATGGGCTATAGAATAAAGTACTTCCCAGAGTACCTGTCTCAAGGAAACGATGCTGTACAAATTTCAAAGCTTTAGCATTCCTCCATCTCCGCATCATCTCCAGCTGAGTCACTGTGTGTGATAAACCATGGCAGGAGCACGAGCTTTCTGGACAAAAGAATACCCAAAAACATATAGACCTAACCAGTTCAATTTCGGTCGGTGTAAATAAATACCGGAGTTGGTTTAGCCGAATGTTCCGGTCACGCAAGTAAATTGGTCAAATAAAATATCGTTGATACTGATACCAAAATATACAATTTAACGATATTAGTAGAGAGACAAAATTCTGAATTATAAAAGTATCTGAAAAGTGAAAACTAGAGGAACAAAAGAAAAAAGTACATTCTTTTAAGTTCTTCTAACTTATAATAGCTTTATCTTCATCAGTGACAACAAGCTCTCCATCAACAAACTCACAATACAAGAAAGGCAAACCAAGCTGCTTCTCCATCTTCTTCACTATAAACACTTGTGATTCCTCGCACACCGTAACCACCGTCCCTTTCCTTCCCAGCCTCCCCGTCCTCCCAGCTCTATGAGCATAGTGAACCGCGTCCGTTGGAAGTTCAAGGTTCACCACTAGATCACATTCCGCAACATCAAGACCCCGAGCCGAGAGCTCGTTAGTCACCAGTACCCGAACTTCCCCGTTCTTGAACTTCTTTAGAACCGTTGATCTCCCTAGCTTCCCGAGATCTCCGTGCAGCTCAGCGGAACTCATACCACGAGCTTCGAGTTTGTAGACCACGTCTTTGAGCTGCTTCGAGTGGTTCATGAAAGCTATAACCGATTGGGCCTCGAGAGCGTGAACGCACCTCCTTAACGCGTCGACCTTGTGTTGATGCTTTGAGATGCAGTAGTAGTGCTTTAATGCTGGAGGTAAGCTCTGAATAGTAGTCTGAATCTGGACGTTAGCCTCAGAAGTTGTGGGAGTCAAGCTAATCGCCGGTGCAGATGCTTGAACGGTATCAAGAGGAGTGACTTTGTTGGCTTGGACTAGAACCGGCTCGTAGCTCCAGCTCTTAGCTGCTCGAATCACCGAGAATGGCACAGTTGCAGAGACTAGAATTGTCTGCCGGTTCGCACGTTCATCGGCTTCTCCTTTAGGACCAGCTCCAGATCTCCTTCCTACATGTTCGATTATCCGGTGGATATCTTCACGGAAATTAAACGACAAAAGCTCATCGACTTCGTCTAGCACCAAGAATCTACACCCATGGGTGTGCAACTTCCCACCTTTGCTTATCTCTGCGATTCTCCCTGGAGTGCCAACGACGATCGCTGGTTTATTTTTCTTAAGCGCCTCTTCTTGCCTCATTCGATTCGCACCTCCTACCAACTGCTGAACCATTCTACGGTGATTAGGTCCGAGCAGTTTCTCTACCTCTCTTACTATCTGCATACCGAGTTCTCTCGACGGAGCCACGATCATTGCTTGAATCTCTGCCCTCTTGTCGCTTTCACCGTTGGAGCTTTTAGATTTTCCTGCTAGCGGACCGATCTCAGATAGTATCGGAAGCAGATAAGCTAGTGTTTTGCCAGATCCTGTGTAGGACTGAATCACTGCATCGTGGCCTTTGATTATTGCTGGGACAGCTGCAGATTGGACATCAGTTGGGACATTGAAGCCTTCTCTCTCCAAGCTGTCTAACAAAGAATCTGGAAGGCCAAGCTCCTCAAAGGACTTTGCAGAAAACAAATGCGAAACTATCTCAGCTGGTTTCTTCTCCTTCACTAGTTTCGTTTTATAGTTCGTTGCTGCTCTTACCTTGCCTTCTCCCATTTCAGTAACAAAACTTCCCTCGAGCTTTATCGCCTTACTCTTCCCTGATCTCCTTGGTTTGTTCCCTAACTCAAGGCTTGCAAGAGTAAGAGGCCCATCTTCTTTCGCAGCATGGCATAGAAAACGAGATTGTCGATGGTAGGTAGTTGCAGCAGAAGGCCATGATATCTTTCTGAAGGATGAAAACTCTTTGAGCAGAACAAGGAACCGGGATGAAACTGATGCCGCCATGTCACTCGCGTCGTGTGTGCTTGATAACAAGAAAGAAAGATTCTTTATCACAGCGTTTGCTCAGGACAGCCTGCAAAGTACATGGAGTCCGCATCAGAATGGATAAAATCATTCGTGAAATTCAGATTAGTCATAAATAGTAAAATACAAATTCGGACTTTCGCAGTTACATCAAAATTCTGAAGTAAAAGACTTATGCTCTGACAGCTCTGTGGATTTGGGAGACAAACTACTAAGGAATTTATAAATCAGTGTTTAAAAGGAAAAGCAAGCCAACAATGGGGCAATTCGTCGAACACCTAGCGGGCGTGAAAAGCGTCATCACCCAATAAGCAAAAAATTTAGCAGCTTCTAACATAAACCACGCGATTTCGGCCAAAGCTACCTAAAACTCGATCCGAGACTCATAGCTTCGCAACCCAGCAAAAAAAGAAAAAATAAAAAACTCTGAAGTAATGTTAAATGGCTAACAAAAACTTTCCAGCATGAGAGATAAGATAGTGTCCGGGTCCACGGCTGAGAAGGATTGTAGCTTAGCAACAGGAGAGTAGGAAGATTAAAAGTGACGTATCGAAGACAGAGATGAGGAGATAAAAGAAAGGCACCTGATAGTAATCTCCATTAGAGACGCAAAGGCCAGTGTTCGTTCGAGGCAATGAGAGGAGAACAAAACTTACCAAAGTCTCTCCACTCTCCCCCAGTTTCTAGATAATAAGGTTCTGCTCTACATCATACCGGTTTGAAACAAACCGGATTATACCAGATGTAATTATCCTCGAATTATGTATGAATTTTTGAATCGCCTGTGTTGTTACATTTTAGAATTTTTTTTTTTGGTCAATGTTACATTTTAGAATTTATAAAATGATTTGGTTTGATTAAAAAAAAAAAGCTACCGTCTAAATTTGGGTTTTCTGGTTGGATCAATTTCAATTTACAGGTAGAAACATTTCATCCAAACTTAAATTCAAGAGCTGAGGTGATGATATTATCAGAATTAATCAAATACCAATTCTCAAGTTTGAGAACCATAGACCAAACCTGGATTTGATCATTATTTCCATTGACCAATCTACAGATAGCGAAAGATCTAATGATTATGAAAATCTCTAACCATTCGAGGTTGACAGAGAGACACAGGTAATACAACAGAGTGTTGCAAGTGAAAGAAGATACATATTAGATAGATGTACAGACCTGATTTCTTTCCAAACCAAAAAAAACAAAACATAAGTATAATAATTTGTATATCATAAGATCACAAACAATGCATTCATATCTAAAAACACCAGTCGTGATTTACCTTGGACCCCCAAGTTTCCTGATCAAATGTTGTGTGGGGTCATGAACATTTGATCAGATGTTGTGTGGGGTCATGAACAAGTAAGCCGTTTCTTCTAGACTTCCTCTCGGTCCAAGTTGCTACTTTTGAGGATGTTGTATTTGCAGAGTGGGCAAGTCGCATTTATGTACAGCCATTTGTCTACGCATGAGCAGTGGAAATGGTGGCCACAGGGAAGTTCCCTTAGCTCTGTTCCGTCTTCATAAGCAGAGAGACAGATGCAACACTCCTACAATGCAGAATCATAAGAATCAGTAAGCATAATCTATCTAGGGTTTGATCTTCAAAGGTGTGGGTAGTATATATACTTACTGCATCCTCCTGCAGGAGAGTATGTTCAACCGGTGAATCCGTACCACACTCGGTCATTATTCCTTCGGCACCTTCTTGGGCTTCATCAACAGCGTGTTTGTTGACATCACCAACTTTTCGAAACTTGAATTTGGTCAGCTGCTCAATGTCTTCTTTTGAAGCCCCTTCCTGTTTTATTTTTTCATCATGTCATGTTAAGACAAATAGCACAATGATAGCGACTTAGATTATAAGATGAGTTGGTTATGAGAAGTACCTGATCTGCCACGGCGTATAAAACTGCAATGATGCATGGCAGGCAACAGCAAACAGCAATCCCAATAACACAGGCCAACGCAACACAGAAGACAACAAAGAACACATCGAAACCAAGAAAAACGATAGACAACCTGAAATAAGCAAAGACAATTCAGATAATCTTAAGGCGGAATCATAGTTTTACAGTTATGAAATTAGAGATGGAGGAAGAACAAACCAGTAAATCCGCGGAGATTCTTGTGCCAACTCTTGGCCACCAGCAGATACCCAGTAGAATCCAATGATCCACCATATAAATGAAAACATTGTGTTGGCAGATTCCAGATGCTTTGCAACACTGCCTCGGACACGGTAAGTGAAATAAGAAAACACAACCCGAAACATGTATTACCCTTGTGGATTTGTTAATGCTAAGGACACACGCAAAACTAAAGGGAGCATGTAGAACGGGCAGCTGAGTCAGTGTGTGATTGTGTTATGAAAAAGAGTGAATCTATTGTAACAAACTAATCAATCCCTGACAGAGTTGGAAAATAATTGATGGGTAACATCACATTTTCTCCACAAAGTTGCATTTAATCTCAACTACATTGTAAAATGAATCAAAGAACAGAAAAGATAGACGCTTTGTGTAAAAGGTAAAGACCAAAGCTTTAGCTAAGAAACCACTACAATTTGGGGGAAAATCATAGAATAAACAAATCCAAACCAAAACTCCATCTTCAAAAATGATAAGTATCAAAATTCAATATTTTCTTCATCAGCTGATAGAAACCGCAAACTAAGTGTAAAGAGCCTGAGTTTTAAATGCTACCAAGTACTAAGTCATGCAAGTATCAACTTATCTGTAATTTGAAATCTAGACAAGCTTGAGTCAAAATACACATAAAAATTTCCTCAGGTAAACATCTGATCTGCTTAAGAGCAGAAGAAATTTAGCTACATACCTGCTGCTTTCGTTTTCCAACTGCCCGAGAGACAAGTCCTGCTCATCTGAATTCCTCCTCGAACCCAAAGCATCTTCCTCCAAGGACGAAGAAGATGAAGAGGAGGAAGAAGAACGTGACCGTGGAGTCCTGTTTGTTCTCATCCTGTTCCTCCTCCGATACTCAACGCACACACAAACCATATGCAGCACGCATTGCAAAGCATACCCTAAGAGCCAGACTCTGAGCGGCATGATTGGATGTTCATTTCGGCTCATCACCAGAACAGCCGTAGCGACAGAGACGAAGGCCAGGTTCCAAACGATGTCGAGCACCACCACAGGCTTCGAGTAGGCCCAATCGCTCTGCCTCTCCTCGAGCTGCTCCGCGGCGGCCTCCCTCACAAGCATCGAAGGCTCCCGCATCGCTCGCCCGCTGCTAGCACGGCTTAGAAACCTGGCCGCTTCCCTCAGCCCTTGTCTCCTCACAAATCGCCGTTCCCCGCCGGTCGTTTGACCGTTCCGGGAACCTCCTCCGTTGCTGCTTCCCTCATTTTCATCGCCGCTCAGAAGCAGCGGTGCCGGATCGATGGCGTCAGAGGAAAGATGGCGAGATGGTGATGATATTGGCAGCGATGAGGAATTCCCCGTAGTCTCCGTTGACATTATTTTCCTCCTGTGTTTATTTTATTCCTAGAGTCTTCTTCTTCCTAATAAAACCTGAATCGTTGAAATTCGTGTAGCTTTACGCCATAAAAAGGTAAGGATTCGATCTCAGAGAACGAAATTGGAATCGCTAGGGTTTCGATTGTGCACAGAGAGAGAGAGGACGAGAGGAGAGAGAGAGAGAGATGATGACGATGATGATTGAGGAAATTAACAGAAAATCTCTTTGACGAATACGAATGGGTAAATAATACATTTGTGATATTTGAATCTCTATCATTTAATAGTCTCGTGTGGTCCCATATGGTCAACAGTCAGCCACCGGACAATATACTAATATTATAACTTCACAGTAAATGTGTCTTAAAATTCATATTATAATCTTTTAAACTCCCTTGAAAACCAATATAATCGTGAAAGATTTGAGAATTTATTTGTGAAATTGTATCTCTTCATTGTCTGATTGATATCTTATGGGTTTTGAAGAATCTGACTTCTTTCTATAGCATCGATGGAAGTATGCGTGATTGATTTGTTCATAGAGTAATTTGCATCTATCTGATGAAGTTATGTCATAATGTGTCTCACATCTTATTTGATGTAATAGGTGAAAAGCTCAAACAAACTGACATTTGTGATGAACCGTGATTATCCGGTATGGTTAACCGGACTTGTAAACATCAAAAAATCAATTTTGACTGTATCATTATTGTTGTTACTTGTTAGGTAACAAAATGGAATAGTGCCAGGCACATTATACAGAGTCTATTTTAGTAAAGCTTTATTAAAACTGCCTTATTGACATTGCTCGTAGACTTTTTCTCTTTCACATATATTAATAATATACTCAACAAACTACCAAAAAAGATAACAGAATATGTTTTAAGAAAAGAGAGAACAAAATCTATATATTAATACCCAATTCGTTTCACGTCTGATTTACTTTCTCTCTGGTCTGAGATTTTTGATCAGAAAGAGAGAAAAAAAAAGGTAAAATATCTTGAAGGAGCTGCCACCACCAAAGCCCTTGACGTTATTGCTCCCAGAGATAATAACTTTGTGGATACTCGGGGAAATTTTTTGTTTTCCGTTACGGAAAAATCGATTCAACGGTTGAGTTTTTCCAAATTCAGAAAACGGATAAATCTTGAAGGTAGAATAATTCTGCCTGAATCTCTGATCATAGATGCTCTGTTTCATGTTTCCTGTCTCAATCTATTCTTCCTCTAATTCATTGTTTTTGATCTGTTGATTCGAATCTGTGTGTGTGTGTGTTCATATATATATAAATATCAGTTTTTTTGTTTTCTTAATACGAAGGAGAGAAGAGAGAAGAGGGAATGATGTCGAGAAGAGATGTGGAGAGAAGTAGGAAGAACAGAGGGAACACCCAGTGGACGGCGTGGCTGACTCCGTTGATCGTCATTGCTAGCGTCGCCGTCTTCATCGTTGCCATGTTCATCAACGACTGCCCCAAGACCGCCGCTGGCGCCAACGGAGATTGCGTGGCGAAGTTTCTCCGCAGGTTCTCCTTCCAGCCACTAAGAGAGAACCCTCTCTTGGGTCCATCTTCTTCAACGTAAGTTTATGAAAAACCTTGAAAACCAATAGTTTTGTTGAAAGTGTTTTTTGTCCGTTTCAACTCCAAAAGTCTCTCTCTGTTTTTCCCCATGTTTCAAGACTGTGATCAGTCTGATCCATTTACAGCCTTACGTAATTCAAATCAGGTTCAGGCTTGTGGGGTATTTCAAAAAGTATCATCTGTTCATCATTGGTCTGTTTAACGCTTTGATATTCAAGTCTAAACTTGTGGGTATCTAAAAAAATGTCATTTTTCTTCTGTTCATGCCATGTTGATTTCAGGACAAACTCTGTTCTTGAGATAAACCTCATCGATTTAGTGATTGAGCCTCATGTTCTGTTGTCTAAACCACAAGATTTATCTTTGGGGACATGGTTGGATTAAAAACTGTGAACTTCATTAGCAATGGGGGTTCTGTAACTTTCGGAATTTGTAGTGGTTTCATGCAATTTCTGATCCCATTTATGGTTTCAGATTGGAGAAAATGGGAGCTTTGGAATGGAGTAAAGTCGTGAAAGGCCATGAAAAATGGAGGCTCGTCACATCAATGTGGCTCCACGCCGGTATCGTTCACCTTCTTGTTAATATGTTCAACGTGATCGTCATCGGTATCCGCCTTGAGCAGCAGTTTGGATTCAGTAAGTCTTTATCTCTTACCTCTCATCCTCATGTTCTTATTCATATATTCAAAAAATAATGTCTTGTAAAATGATTTATGCAGTAAAAGTTGGGCTCATCTACTTGATATCTGGATTCGGCGGGAGCATTCTCTCGGCACTCTTCCTTCAAAATAGCATTTCCGTTGGTGCCTCAGGCGCTCTCCTTGGACTCCTTGGAGCTATGTTATCAGAGCTTCTCATCAACTGGACTATCTACACCAACAAGGTATGTTCTGGTCTGTCTCAAGAAGCAAGCATTAACCTGAATGTAACATCATTGTATTGTCTTGACGAGTTTTCTGTGTGTTTTACTCCAGCTGGCAGCTTTGTTCACGGTCTTGTTCATCGTCGCAGTCGATTTGGCAATAGGACTGCTTCCTTGGGTTGACAACTTTGCTCACATTGGTGGGTTCTTGACCGGATTTTTCCTCGGGTTCGTACTACTGATCCGGCCTCAGTTCGGGTGGGAAGAGTCACGCAACTCTGCTCAGTACGGTCTCCGTGACAGATCAAAGTATAACCAGTGTCAGTACTTGTTGCTGTTTGTTGCTGCTGTCTGTGTCGTGGCCGGTTTAACAGTTGGGGTTGTGATGCTATTCAAAGGAGAGAATGGGAACAAACTTTGCAAATGGTGCCATCACCTAGACTGTTACCCTACTTCCAAGTGGTCTTGTTGATTTTTTTATTTCAATCATCGTTCTTTTTCTTTTGTTTTTATTAACTGTTTCTTATTGTGTCTCTCTTTCTCCTTTCTCCTTTCTCCTTTTGTTTTCTAACTGTAACTTCTAATGCAAGTGGATTGTCGAAAAAGACCCTTAAGAAATGAGGCTATAGTCACACAAGTTGTGAGAGATATGTTGGGCTATAGTATATTGGGCTTGAACCGATTTTAAATTTCTAAAAGTAAACCGGTGACGTCATTAATGTATAAACAGCTTGGGGTAACCGGTGAAAAGAGCGGACACGTCAGCAAAGAATCAGGCCGCACGAGGAGAGGTGAAAGGAGGTTGGTGGCTTCCTCTGGCGGCGATCGTCAGCCATCTCCGTCGTAACGCCGGTTGCTAAAACGCACACCTTTACGCGGCGCCGGCGAGGATTCTTATTCGCATTTGAATTTCACCCATGTACGCCTTTCCTTTTGTATTATCCCGCTTTTGAAATACAGTGTATACTTCATATTGAAACCAGAGTGTCGTTGTCGATAAATCAGAGAAACTTTGATGATGATTCATTAGAAATAGATGATGCATTGAAACACCGTTTGTAGCGAAATTCGTATACAGGATTCGGTATCAACAATCATCGAAAAATCTTCTATCTCAAGAGAGTTGTAGCACATTCACTTGATTTCTCTTACATGCCTGTGATCAATACTATACATTTAACAGTTTCTGAACCAGACACACATAAGCTACACACAGAAGCTCCTGCTTGAAATCAAAATTGTGTATTCACCTTATAGCTGATTCTCAGCCTTAACCCAAGACAAATGGATTCAAGGTCGTTTAACTTAGGAAAAATGTATAACAACAGCTTATTATCCTACCAACTTCATTTACTTATAACATTCTCTAGCCTATTTCTTATGCAGTCTGACATGGTAACCATTTGGAAACTGTAATCCTGGAGTTCGAAGTATGTTCCCTCCTTTAATTTCCTCCCACCTGATAAATTTCAAAGGAAGGAAATCAAACTCAGCTTTAGAAAAGAGCTACTCGAGAGAGACTGTCACATGATTTGCTTTCTCGAACCTGTATTTGGTGACAAGGCTGTGAAGAAACACAGCCATCTGCAACTTGGTGAAGTCGGTTCCAACACAGAACCTCATTCCTCCACCAAACGCCATGAAGTGCTTCGATGCGTTGTTACCGTTTGATTCCTGTGTATGGAATCCAATTTTAGTTTTGCAGTTTTACTTGGAGTAGAAGTTACCATATTGAAGTTTGACCTCACCTCCCATCTCGAAGGGTTAAAGACTAAAGGATCCTCATACTTGTCTGGATTCAAATGTACAGCTGGAGGACAGACCATCACCGCCCAGCCGGCTGGAATGGTATAATCTGCATCGTTGAATAAGTCTTTTAATCATTTACTTATATAAGAATTAATCATTCACAAATATGTTTATCGTTATTTTTTATTTTTATTTTTTATATCATACCTTTATATTTTATATCTATCAACGCCTTTCTGAAGATTGCAGGAACTATGTTTGCTAGTCTTGCTGTTTCGTTTATGAACTGCTTTCAGAATTTTTCAAGGCTTGGTCAGCTGAATTTAAAAAAACTTAGGGAAATAATCATATTATTACTTTTTATGAAACTCTTAAGCAACCTGAAATGTGTAAGTCATTGACTTGTATTCTTCCCATGTAAGTCCGGACTCTGCATCTTCCCTGTTTCTCAGAATCGTCTCATGTTCTTCCTGATGAAAAATGAACACAGTCTTAGCTTTTTAATTTGATAGTAATTATAAACTGGTCACTTTCTTGCTAAAGAGATTTTAATGGTTTTTGTATCCCTTCACTGACCGTTAAACGCTTTAGAACTGCAGGGTCGTCTGAAAGAAACTTGATGGCTAATGTTAGAGCGAGAGAAGTTGTTTCGAAGCTGGCGAATAGCAAGACGAACATTAAATCCAGTGCAATCTCTTCCGTCAGAATTGTCCCCTCTTTCTGAATCTCTTCAATGACATAATCAAAGAAATCACTTGGGTTCTTCCGAGGTTTCTTGCGTCTCTCTTGAAGCATATTCCTCAGCATTCTCATTGCACTTTCCCTACCCTGCAAGGATCATTTCTAGGATTAGTACCATACCAGATACAGGTAATGCTTAAAAAAGACGACTCTTGGTATGATGCTTCACCTTAAGACATTTGTGATAAGCTGTGCCTGGAATGTTAAAAGGGAAAGAGATGAGTCCTTGAATAAAAGCAACGAAGTTGGCCCTTAGATTCTCTGATGACTTGTCTGGATCATGGCTGATCAGCTTCTTCGCCGTGAGATCAAATATCATCTGAGAAGATGTTTGATACCAACATGTTAATTAGCGGCAGGGAATAAAGCATTTATATATAGGATATATCTGAAACAGAAAAACTCACGCTTGCGGTTGCGTCCTTGAGCTCTACTGATTCCTGGTTTGACCAAAGCTCTAATCTCTTATTTGCAGTCAGCTCTACTTGAGGAAGCATCTTCTTGAGACCATCGTAGCCAAAGAGAGTCAAGACCATGCTTTTAAGGTACTTGTACATAAACCCATGTAGTGATCCCACATTCTTTCTCCCAAAGATGTTGGTGAAAGTGTCTGGGTACCAACTCTGGAAACAACGACCCTCTTGTTGAAACACAAAGTAACTCAAATCAGGGTCTGTTGATACAATAACTGGTCTCCCAACGAGATTGGTCTTGAAAATTGAGCCATACCTGCAAGTAATAACAACAGTTTTTTTAACCTCTGTGTACACACAGAAGCAATGATCACATTGGTTTTGAATGAAGGAAGAGACACACTCACTTTTTAACCCTTTCTTTGACAAAAGGAGGGGTGTCTGAAGTTGTGTTTGGCTTGAAGAATTGGATAGTCTCACCGAGCAGCGGGAAACCCATTGAACCAGGTGGAAGCTTTCCTTTGCATTTGGGATTCCTCCAACTGTAAACCCAATGTGTGATGCTCAAGAGAAGCAGAGAACCCCAAATGAGCAATGCCCACATCGTAGTAAGACAATTTATGAGAGTATAGATGATTTGAACTACAAATGAAACTCTCTGACTTCTTCCTCTTGTGTTTGTGTTCTTTAGACAGAAACTGAAAACGTGCAGAGGAAAGAGACAAAGAGAATAAGAGGAAGGAGAAGGAGAAGACAGAGGAGTTGAGTGCTGGCGCATCTTCGTTCAACTATTATGATGAGTGCTTAAATAGGCAAGGCAAGTCTCTACACATAACTCTCATAAGATAATAATAAATAATGCTCTCTATAAAGTAGTTGTAGAATGAAAAAGGTTTAACTTATTAAAAAAAACTTAAAATCTGTTTATGGAAACCATACACATAATTCATTATTCGTGTGAAAGGGCAGCTTTTTTTTTGTGAAGTAATAAAAAAATGACGAATCATGAAATGAAGCTTCCTCTTTCCTCATAGTTTATTGTGTCTCATGGAGCATTAAAACACCAGTCTGAACATTAGACAAGTTTACAGCTTTATTTTAGGAGATCATTTGTGGGCTCTTCCCCTCCATTCGATTTGATAATAAACTAACAATAATAATAATAAATTGATCCTGTAACTTCAAATTTGAGAGACTCTCATATGGGGAAAAGAAAAGAGTTTTCAGATCAGCTTAACATTATTTGACTTCATTATTGTAATTTTCTACTTCTTTCATATCATATCTATGCTAAAATTCCTGTATATCTAATACAATCTTTGACAACAGGGTAGCAAAAATAAACTAAACATAAATAAGTACTTTTCAGTTTGTTCTTGTTCATGCTCAGGATCTCCTCTTTAGATCTGCTTGTCATGTGTTTTTTAATCATTGTCATTATTTGCTTCATCTACTCTTAAAAACTCCCACTCGTCAAACCCCAAGGATCAATCTTATTGCATAATAATGTAAACATCAGGTTTAAGATCTTGTTATCAACCACTGCATCTGCTAATTCTCTGATAATAATTAACCTGAGAGTTGTATCATATTATCATTATCATTTTTTTTTATTCAGGTGAACGTACAAAACCACAGATACGGCTCTTGGGACAATGGGACCCATCAGGTTAAACCAAACGCAGGACAGTAAAACTTTTCGCCATTGAGCCACGGGCTCAGGATTTATGCAACAAACCATGCAATTATACTTTCCACCCACAATGAAAAATCTAACTCTAGGTAGGTTACTGTAAATTACTCTACATTATTTTTCATCTTTCTGTCATTTCATTAGCTAATACAATTTTGAGTGTTGCATAATTGGTGACAAAAAGTGGTTTCTTCATCAGTAATCCTGGGTCAAAAAAAGACAACTTTAAAGTTTAGACCTAAGCTACTATATACACACAAAGCCTAAGAGCTTAGAATCTGCTTTTGTAGGGAACGAAAGAAACAAGAAGAGTAACATTATTGTCATTGATTTGCTTAACGACAATTCTTCAAGCAAAACCCAACATTGTGTTTATGATTAGGGTTGGATTGGTATGTGTATATGTTTGTCAGTCTGTGTGTAGTGTGATTAGGCAGGTTTCATGTTGGGAGGAGAAAATCCAAAATAGTAAACCCCACCATTAGGGTTTTAGTGAAATTAATAAACAAATAATAATAGTCATTAGGAGCAAGGATGTGATTGTTAGGGGGATGTACCGAGATAGAGAAGCTATTGTTTTTTAATCTTCTTGTTCTGTGCTTAATAGTAACAACAGTAACAATTTCATCAACCCAATATAAGTTTTGAAAATATCTTCATTTGGATGTAGTCATGTAGATAATCATATCGAAGATTTGTATCGTTATCTTTATTTGGATGTAGATAATCATATCTAAGATTTGTATAGTTGCACTAAAATATTTATATTATCTAGTAGCTCAAATCGATTCAAATTAGCTTGGTTTGCAAACAATTTGCATTTTTTGTTATTTCTAAATTATGGTTTTAAATATTCGAACTTGGTGGCATTGAAATTTTGACGATTGAGTTTGTAAAATACTTGCAATTATATAGTGTTTTTTGTTTTTACAATTAAACTTAAATAAAGGAGAATAAAAATACGACTTATTGTTGGACGGAGCTGGACCCCACTTAAAGCTATGGGTCCTACATGTTCCGTTGGCTCAAATCCATTGGCTATGTTTTTTACACAGAAAGTTGGCCACGTGATACATATCATCCTTCTTGTATTTTTGCTATATTTACGTTTTAAAAATTTAAAGTATATTGTACTAATATTCATTTGATGAGTAAACTATAGCAAATATATAAGAAGAATGATTTTACATACCTAACTAATGAAGTAAGAAAAAAAACTAAGCGACAAAAATATAGAATTTTGTTTATAAGTTTATTTTGGTCAGTCAGCTGTTGATATACAGTATATATAATATATGTTTTTTACCAAAAAAATATAATATATGTGTATTAATTAATAGTTTTTTTTCTAATTCTTAATCAATTAATATTACGACTTCATAATCAGCGATTTTTGAAGCTACACAACACGAACACGAGGATTTGAGAGAATTGTGGAGTAAGTTCGTTAATGTTGTCTGTTCCGTACGCATGCGGCAATCCCCTGATATTTTTATTTTCTTTACTTCAACAAAAAACATAGAAAAGTAAATAAAAAGAAAATAACAAAAATCAAATTATTGATATTTTGACTCGGATACAGATGAAATGTGTAGGGGAAAAAAATAAAATCTGTAGAAAACTTTTAATTAATTTAAATAAAACCTTTTAATATTAATGTAAGAAAACAAAGGACTTCTAATTTTATATGGATAATCTTATAGAGAGAATTTGATAGCAGTATAGCAACGAAACTAAAAAATATTCTTGGAAAGACTAGTTCACTCAACAAGTAAAAGTAATCTTTTTTTATAAGTAAAAGTAATCTTAAAGTGTATTGATGTGGTTATATTAATCAAAAAGGTAATTAAATGTGGAAGGGCCAAAGATATATGTTTTCTGAATTGAAAATTGACAAAAACATTAAGGTTAAAAATAAAAATTAAAGGACAGATTTGGTCGTACGTGTCTGTTTGTCCCCATGGCCATAGGGTTTGACCTTTCACAAAAGTAAAACGCCAGTCGTGGGGAGGAGTCACATATCGAACCATATATATAGGTTTACTTCTAGTTTCTAGTTTTTCTTCTCACATAAGTGAAAGTGATTTTAGTCTTTTGTTGTATTAAATCATTTTAAGCCACGTTACTTAACAGTTAACACGAGTGGTCTAGTGGATTTGTCGGGTTTCAGCTAACTTAATCAGAATATTTTTTAGCCAACTAATTAAAAATTATATGTTTTACACTACTGATGCATATTAACTAAGCTAATCACTGTAATTACCGACAAAACAAAAGTCAAGTTAATTTATCTTCAACAATAATATGTTAAATAAGGATTAGGTTGACACTTTTATTTTGTTATATGAAGAAAAGAAGAAAAAAGACACTGGATTTGTTTAATTATACAAGGTGAATTTGGTTGTTAATTTTTCTTTTTTTATTAGCTCAAAATCTTACGAAATCTAAACTAATTTTTGGAAGAGGTAAAGCATTGGGTATTATTATCATTTAAAGTTTTTTAAAGCAGCTAACTATTAGTGAAATTATAATGAAAAATATCCAAACTCTAGTCTTTCTATCTAGGTTGGGACGTTTAGTCAGATATGTATGATTGTTGTTATTGACATCTTCGTAAGTAACTTGGTTGTTACTTGATACAAGTCAAAGAAGATTCTATGATATTTTAATACGCTTTAAGTAGATAACCCATTATATAATAAGAAAAGTAAAAAGCTTTGCCATGGAATGTGCATTATATAAATATTGTATACTTCCAAAAAACTACAGAGCTGTATTCAAAGTTGGTTATATTATATCAGAAGATAATTTCTACGTATATGGCCATCGCGCTCTATAGTTCTAGAACACTCGTAACAAAAGAAAATATAGAACACTTGCGACATCAATTGGTGTTAATTTCCTAAGAAGACAAATAAATAAAAATATAAGCAACTCGAGAAGAAAATTGTGGGAGAAGCAAAATAATTGGCAATGCGGTAAGCAATGACTAAAAGCCTTCGTCATAATTAGGAGCCTTGGGGAAACATATCTTTTTTTTTAATATGCAACTTACATACATAACGTATACGTATATAGTTGCATGGTATCGTTTTCTTCATTTAAACATAAGTGATTTAAATTTTACGATGAGATTTGTTTAATTGAAATGCATAATAGAATTGATGCTCACAGCAAATCCAAAAGTGCTAATTTGTTTTGTTAAAACTTCGAAACCACGTGATTTTGCACTTGTCATAAGTCCACCCAAATTTAATGGATTACCAATATATAATAATGAATTATATATGCTCTGTGAGATATTGTCTTCTAGAGCTACATTTAATTTCCTGTAAATTTTAGTTTTAGAATTTCAAGATGTAAACACAATTTCCAATAAAATGTCCATTTGATCTTTTCCTCAGAGCCGGAAAATTTTCAGCTCAAAGTCTAAAACTCAAACTAATCTCAAACATCTAAAATTGCTTATTTATTTCTATATCTGCTTAATCTTCATTAATCGTGATAAAAAATAGATAATTGTAGCGATAGAGTGTTAATAAACAAATAAAATAATATTTTAAACAAAAAATGTAAAAATGAAGACGATGGAAAAAAGAACAATATTTAAAGATATTGCAAAGATATCTAACCAAGAGATAGAAATTAAGTTGTAGTCGACGTTCAAAATCTTTTCGTCTTATTGGTTTTTGATTGATTAAGGTGTTGAAACTTGCAAGAATTAAGGTGACTTTTAGATGGAAAAAAACAATGTGCTATTACGACATGGAATCGGAAAATTAAACAGAAATTTATAGAATGGTTACAAATCTAAACTAAGAACTCGATTTAAACTAACGGTCTGTTAGTCGTTAGCTCGATCCTGATTTTGCAGAAATTTGATGACATATTTTCTTGACGTGCAACACTTGTTGGGCCTTTCGTTGGTCATTAAACGAGTTAGGCTTTCGGTGTCTTCATGTCCGGTTCTAAATGTTAGATGTTTGCAGGGACATCCATTTTTGTTACAAATGCTATTGAACAGTTTATAAAACTTGAATAAGTATTATAGTATTGGGCTGATTTAATGGCCCATAGTAGTAGAAGATAATATAAGGCTAACGAGGGTCATATAGTAGCATGGATGGTAAAGCACTTGACTAGATTTTGTATAGAGCAACCTCAATGGTAACATTATTAGTATAGGGGTTTTAATAATTAAATATTAATATTTGGTAGATTTTGTTTTTTTCTTTTCATTTTATGTATTAATTTTTTTTTTCCATTCATATATTGCCAGCTGTGTGTTCTTAAATAATAAAAAAATTTTATTTTAGATTCTTGTCTAAAATATTAGACATTCTACATAATATTTTAATGCAATTATATTACTAAGATCTTGTTATTAGACTCTTGCAAATCTGCATTAGGGTTGGTCTTAGAAAGTAGATTAAAAAGAAAAAACAGATGTACAAAAAGTATGTTTCCTATGTACTTCATGTCTCTCGGGTAAAATGTCTTTATCATTCGGATAGATATCTCTTCTAACCAATCAATTTAACATCTTCCTCCTCCTTTTAGATATTTATTTGATATTATCGTCGACTTATATCGTTCGTCGTTTTCTCAGTTCTATGTCATAATCGAATTAGAAGGAAATTTGAGTTTTTTTTTGCATCGTCATCAATTATATCTCTATAACTTATATAAGATACTCCAAAAATAAATGCCGACAAACATATATCTCAAAACATTCTAGATACTCTTCAAATTCTATCAAGAATATAACCAAATAGTCTTCTTGAATAAAAACAATTAATGTCATCAAAATATCTCAGCATATTCGACAGTCGACACCTCCTTTTTTTTTCTTTCTTTTTTTGGTGCGTCACGAGCTAGACTCAAGATAACTCAAATTCAACAGCAATCTAATAGAAATAAGGTTTTATTAAAAACGATGTTTTTTTTGGTTGGATAAATATTGAATTGTAAGCAGCTTTATAACGAGGCTAGCTTTTTAGGCAAGGCAAAGCAGCAACAATAACAAGGGCTAATTACCAAATACAGACTTATTACAAATATATGTGATCTACATATCGATAGAAATAAACAGATTCCCGTTGACATTGTGGATTATATAGGTGTAACAGAAAATAATAACTAACCCTTTTTCAAAAAAAACAGAAAATAATAACTGAAAACTCAAATGGCTAAAAGGAATATGGATATCTATCTATTTATTTATTACATTGTTTTGCAATATACAGTATGGTTACTAATGGGATTGCGCGGATAATAAAATTTAGTAAAATAAAACGGCCAAAAAATAAAAACAAAATACGACAGCTTTTAATTGTTTTTAATTAATCTTATGGTTTCAAACTAATTAATACTATTATCTTCGGAATCTAAATATATTTTTTATTACACGATCCACATGCCATTTGCGTCACCCTACAAATCCTTAAATTCATAATCACTTTCCACCATTTGTCTGTCACCACCAAACAAACCTCTTTATTATATTTGCTCTGTTCTTAAGTAAACCTTTGATTTTCGCGTGCGAAGAAGAAACCCCACGACGAAAGTTTACATTTTTTTCAGTATTTTCTCCACGATTCTCAAGAAGATCCTCTTTTTTTTTTTTTTTTGGTTAAAACCACTTTGAGATTTTTGGATCTCGTGGAAGAGGGTTTCCAAATTCCAAGGTTTTTTTGCTCCTCGTGCTTTTTTTTTTTTTGATGGGTGCGAGTTACTCTGGTCTTGACAATGATTCGTCTTCGTCGTCTTGTCTGTCAAAGCTTGCTTTAGGGGATTTGCCAGAGGCCTGTGTGGCTCTGATTATCGAGAATTTGGATCCGGTCGAGATCTGCGGATCCTCGAAGCTCAATAGGGCTTTTCGAGGCGCTTCCTGGGCTGATTTCGTGTGGGAATCAAAGCTTCCTCCGAACTACAGGGCTTTGCTCGAGAAAATCCTTGGTGGGTTCCCGGAAAATCTGCAGAAAAGAGACATCTACGCTTGTCTCTCCAGGATTAACTCATTCGATGAAGGCACCAAGGTTCGTCTCTTCACACACACACACACACACATACCTCTCTCTGTATTTTTCTCATTTCAGGTTTCATTCACATCCCTTGAACAATTTTTAGGATATATTTTAGGGGATTTGTTTCTTAAATTGGAAACTTTCTTCAATCGAGGATTTACATAAACGGGTTTTGAGAATATGTATTCTAGTATCAATTTTCCATCATAGAAAACGAGTAGATAAGATTCTAAAGTTTTGGTATTGAATATACAGAAGGTATGGATAGATAAACGAAGCGCTGGTGTTTGTCTAAGCATCTCAGCGAAAGGATTATCCATCACAGGCATCGATGATCGTAGATATTGGAGTCATATCCCCACTGATGAATCTCGGTGAGATTTTTCTCACTTTTTTCCATTTCCTTCTTTCTCATTTTAGTTCCATTCACAATTGATGTTCGTTAGATCCAGTGATCACTTGCTTAATTTGATTGCCTAACGCTCACTCAAGTTCTTCAAAAGTATGCTTCTTTTTCCCCGAATCTGTGTGTTGATAAAGTGATTGGTTTTGATTGCCTAACACAAGCTCTTTATATACAAACTTGTCCTACTTTCTCTTTCTACAATCAGAGTCGGTCGTTTTCTGATCAAAGTTTGTAAATTTATCTTGTTCAGTCCATCAAAGTTCACATTTTTCTTTGGTTCGATCGAGTCTCATTTCACTCCCTATCAGTGGAACTTTTACAAGACCTGACAAATCGATTCATTTTGATTGGTAATTGAGTATTCAAGTAAACTAATCGTGTGTTGTTATCATCTGTGTGTTTATGCGATTTTAAAGGTTTAACCATGTTTTCTTATTGATTCTTGCAGGTTTTCTTCTGTAGCTTATCTTCAACAAACCTGGTGGTTTGAAGTTAATGGTGAAATCGATTTCCCTTTCCCGGTCGGAACCTACAGCATCTTCTTCAGGCTTCAACTAGGTCAATCCGGCAAGTGGTTTGGTAGACGGATCTGTAATACCGAACAAGTCCATGGCTGGGACATTAAACCGGTTCGGTTCCAACTCTGGACCGAAGATGGTCAACATTCCTCATCTCAGTGCATGTTGACCGATCGGGGTAACTGGAATCACTACCACGCTGGAGATTTTGTAGTCCGGGAATCGAAAAGCTCATCGACCAAGATAAAGTTCTCCATGACTCAGATCGACTGTACTCATACCAAAGGCGGGTTGTCTCTAGACTCTGTAATTATATACCCGAGCTCCTGTAAAGACCGGTTGAAGCGGTTTTAATGTTTCAACCGGAATTGGTTTAGTGAGAGGCTAAAGCTGGTTTTTTATGCAGCTCTTTAGCCTTTTCTTATAGATGTTGGCTATTTTTAGAGTGAACTCTTGTTATGAACTTTGTTATGTTAACTGAGTTTTGAAGTTGCAAACTGTTTTATTAGTGGTTCTGAAACTAAATCATCTGTTATATGATAAGTTACACTTAAAACAGATCAAACCAAATCATCTGTTATAATATTTAGCTGTTTAATTGACTTCAAACCAAAATGGTCAATCAAACTGTTTAATTGTTAGAGAATGGACTTAAAAAAAAAACAATTACTAGAGCCATTCCGGTATATGGTGTATACCGTATAAAATCGAACCGGTAAATAAAATTTGAACCGGGTTTTCTTTTCTTCTTCGTCTCTCCATTGATGTTTGTAGGGTTTTTTTTTTCAACTGTTGCAGAAAATCAAACGAATAACTCAGCTGAAGAAATGATGACGTTGATGGTGTTAAGCCGACCAATTACACTTAATTCAAAAATAGCTTTGAGATTGGTTCAGCCTCATGTCTTGGAGACAGGTACGCTTAGAACTGATTTGCTCTGTAGCTTTTTCGGCTTCTTGTCTTGCTGCGAACGAGAATTTTCTGGTATTATCGATAGTAAACTCTGTTTTAGAGAGAGATTGAGAAATGGGATTGTTGACATTAAGGAAGGTGATGCGATTGCTCTGTTTCAAGAAATGATTGGGTCTCGTCCTCTACCTACGCTCATTGATTTCAGTAAATTGTTTAGTGGTATCGCTAGAACAAGACAATACGATCTGGTGTTAGATCTCTGCAAGAAGATGGAATCCAGTGGGATTGCACATAACATCTACACACTAAACATTATGATCAATTGCTTTTGTAGGAGTCGTAGAACTTGTTACGCTTATTCGATTCTGGGAAAAATCGTGAAACTTGGGTATGAGCCTGACACAACCACATTCAACACTCTCATCAATGGACTCTGTCTTGAAGGTAAAGTCTCTGAAGGAGTGGTTTTAATCGATCGAATGGTGATAAATGGATGTGAACCCGATCTTGTTACATTTGGTTCGATTGTAAACGGAATATGCAAATCAGGAGATACTTCTTTGGCCTTGGATTTGCTCAGGAAGATGGAAGAAAGAGATATGAAGGGTGATGTCGTTACATACAGTACAATCATCGATAGTCTTTGTAGAGATGGATGTATGGATGCTGCGATCGATCTTTTCAATGAAATGGAAACGAAAGGGATCAAGTCTAGTGTTGTCACCTACAATTCTCTCATAGGAGGTTTCTGTAAAGCCGGAAAATGGAACGATGGTGCTCAGATGTTGAAGGACATGATCAGTAGGAGAATCATCCCTAACGTCGTCACTTTCAATGTATTGATTGATGCATATGTCAAAGAAGGGAAGGTTCACAAGGCTAAAGAGTTTTACGAGGAGATGATCACAAGAGGTGTGTCTCCTGATACTATTACTTACAACTCTTTGATAGATGGGTTTTGCATGCAGAACCGCCTTGTCGAAGCCAACAAGATGTGGGATCTTATGGTTAGGAATGATTGCAATCCTGATATCATTACTTTCAACAGTCTCTTGAAAGGATATTGTATGGTGAAAAAAGTTGACGATGCTATGAAACTCTTCCGAGAGATTTCTGAGAGAGGTTTGGTTGCTAACACGGTTACTTACAGCATTCTTGTCCAAGGGTTTTGTCAATCCGGGAAACTCAAGATCGCCGAGGAACTTTTCCAAGAGATGGTTTCACGCGGTGTTCTTCCTGATCTTATGACGTATGGTATCTTGCTTGATGGTTTGTGTGACAATGGGAAGCTTGAAAAGGCGTTGGAGATATTCGAGGATTTGCAGAAGAGGAAGATGGTTCTTGATATCGTTATGTATACGATCATCATTGAAGGGATGTGCAAGAGTGGAAAGGTGGACGATGCGTGGAGTTTATTCTGTACCCTACCTTCGAAAGGAGTGAAGCCTAACGTTAAGACATACACCGTGATGATTTCAGGGTTGTGTAAGAAAGGGTCGCTGTCTGAAGCAGATGCAATGCTTAGAAGAATGGAGGAAGATGGGAATGCGCCAAATGATTGCACATACAACACAATGATCCGGGCACATCTTCGAGATGGTGACTTAGCCGCAACAGCTAAACTTATTGAAGAGATGAAGAGTCGTGGGTTCTCAGCAGATGTTTCTAGTATTAAGATGGTTGTGGATTTGTTGTCGAGTGGTGTATTGGACAAAAGCTTTCTCGATATGCTTTCTTAGCGGTTTTGTGTGTGTGTCAAATATTTGATTGTCTCAAAGCGTTACAAAAGGTTTTTATTTTTTTGGCTTGGGTGATAATAATACTCAATAATTATTTTAATTCAAGAGTATTTTATATTTTCCTTTTCGTTTGTTTACTCTATTTTCCTTTTTGATTTAGGGTAATACTCAATAGTTATCTTAATCTAAGAGTATTTTATATCTTCCTTTTTTGTTTATTTACTATTTTCCTTTTTTTTTGTGCTATAGCCCTAGCAACAATCTTCTTTATAACAACATTCCCAAGGGGAATTAGGAAATAGAAACCACAGAGAAATTAGTGTATAAATACATACAAACACTACATCGGGAAAAAAATAGGTTAAACCTTCGTTTATTGCTCTTTAAAAAGATTGATTAGCTTAAGTTAGTTTGCTCCCGTTCTATTGTGTTTGATTTCTGAGAGTTGAAGATCTTGATTCGAGTCTCCGGCAAAATCAACGAGTAGGACGTTTTATGATCACTCGAATGATCGGTGGTTCACGAACCAATACACCGAATCCACAGGTGCCACCGTAGAACCAGTACCCTATTACTTGAAGCAGCGGCAAGGTGCGTTCCCTGAATCAAACTACGCCAAGTATGATAATAAGCCATCATCATCATCATCATGTAAGCAGAAATCTGGAGCGGAGGCTAAAGAGAGAACCAAAAGGACGTTGGTGATGTCTTTAGATCCACTTGATCCAGCGAACTCGTTGAAGCACAAGCGAGGTCCAAAGGCTTCTGGTTCTCCGCCTGTTCCTGTCGTGTATTTGCCGCCTAGGGCAGATGATACCGTCAAGAAGCAGGAACAAGACTGGAGAATCCCTCCTCATGAAATACGCATTGAGTCGTATACAAGAGGCATATATACACTTGATGGGTTCAGTGATAACTTTGCCAAGGTATCGGAAGTGCTCCGTGTAGCTGCGCAGAGAGCTAGAGAGGCTAACTCAATGCGGTCAGAGGCGCAGAAGGAGATGGAGAAGGAAAGAGGAGAGCAGGAGTTGAGGGCGAGTGGGGATGCAAGAGGAGATTGTGAAAGTGATGCTGAGGATGCAAGAGGAGATTATGAGAGTGAAAGTGATGCGGACACAGAACCGACCGGTCAAACCGAGGCGTGAGGATCCGACCGACGCAAGAAACTAAGCCATGACTAAAAGTCTTGGTCTGAATTTTTTTTTTTTAATTTTGCAAATAAGTCATCACTCCTCTGTTTATGTGGAGCAGGGGATGTATTCTATTTTGCCACTGATGAGACCAATACCATGCAATATGACAAAGGATGTAATCCACATGAGAGAAATCATTTATAAAAAAAAACTACAAACAGCCTTCTTTGCATTATTTTTTTGTTTGATAGAATAATGTTCCACCCTTCTTGTTGTTAATTGTGTTAAAATATTTATTCTGTCTTCAAAAACGGCTGATTAAAAAGAGAAGAAAAAGGTTTGACCAAAAAAAAAGAGAAGAAAAAGATGTGAATTGAAAAGCATGATTAATTCAATTGGGTGAAAGTAGCACTCAATGTTAGAAACAAAATTAGGTGATTTGACTTAAATCAGGTTTAACCGGCGAAATCACCCGGTTTAACATTCGGTTAAATGTCTTTTTCTTAATTATTATACTTCCAATAAACTTAAAACGGTGAAAATCTAATTAAAGAAACAAAACAAAATTATATTGAAAAGAGACGCTATCGAAAAACTCATAATAATACCCGAAGGAACGAAAGAAAGCCTCTCAACATTCATCATCAAGACGAAAAGGTTTAAGATCCTAAACCGGTTTTCTCATGACCGACATTGTGCCGGTCTGGTGATACTATATATAGCTACAAATCACACAATCGCGTTATATCTTCTTAACGAAGATCTGCTGCATGATTCAGGCTTAACTTTTTTTCCCCAAATATCGCTTCGTCTCGAGATTGCTAGGGTTTCTTCGCTTCGATCTTCGCTGCTATTGGTATCTCGGGATTCGATTCTGTGCCAGTATATCCTCTCTGATTTATCGGCAATTTCGCCTCGATTCGCTCCATTGGGTCCCATCAGTCTTTCTGATCGGCTTCGTCTCGGTTGAAGGACGATTTGGTGATTCTCGAGGTTCGCTATCTGCCCTAATTTCTGAGCTTGATCCTATTTCTGTACTTTGATCAAGGGATTGAGTATAGTTTTTTTGCTTTTTTCGATCTACCAATTCGCTTCTTTATTCCGGGAAAGTTATGGGTTTCGCGGGAAAATCTGTGGGGGAGTTTCTGAGTCATTGAAGATGCGTCTTTTCCTATATCACTCTTCTCTGCTTCGCTTTCTAGATTGTACTTGTAAAGTTATGTACACATCTATGCTATTGGTATGGTAAAAGTTGTGGTTTTGCTCCTTTTTACGTTTTGGAAACTGGATTATAGCTACATTTTATGCAGTATATGCCGTTGTATCTCTGCAGTTGCTTTGATGACTAATTGGTTTGTTCTACTTTCGCAGGAGAAAGTCTCATCATTTTCTTGTGTATGTGATTCTGATGCTCGTTATATGTGGTGAGATTGGTTGCTGGCTGATTTGATGAGGAAGAAGCGGAAAGGTAGTGAGACTGAGGGTGCAGAGAACTTACCAGAGGATTTATCCTGCAAAACTGCATCACGATCATCCAACTTCAGGTCGCACTTTTCGCTAGAGGGTTATGCTAGACTGAAGAAGCGGTGCAAGGAGAATGATGCTGTCGAGTCTGTTGGTTCCTTTAAGAGACGGCTTGCTGGCGTTGCTACTGCGCCTCCTTGTGGTGCATCTTCTTTGGTTTCATCTGGAAGAGGTTTGAAGAGGAAGATAGGGTGCATAGATGTTTCCACACAGACTGGTAGGAAGAATAAGATACATGATGACTATGTTTTTGGTCCAAACATCGGGAAAGGGAAATTCGGGTCAGTCAGGATCTGCAGGTCAAAGAACAGTGGGATCGACTTTGCTTGTAAAACTCTGAAGAAGGGGGAGGAGACTGTTCACCGGGAAGTTGAGATTATGCAACATTTATCTGGTCACCCTCGGGTTGTCACATTGCATGCTGTATATGAAGAGTCAGATTGTTTCCATCTTGTGATGGAGCTGTGTTCAGGGGGACGTTTGATTGATCAGATGGTCACGGAGGGGAAGTATTCTGAGCAGCGAGCAGCTAATATATTCAAGGACCTCATGCTAGTCATCAATTATTGCCACGAGATGGGAGTTGTGCACAGAGATATAAAACCTGAGAATATTCTCCTAACAGCTGCTGGGAAGATACAGCTGGCTGATTTTGGTCTCGCCATGAGAATTGCGAAAGGTAATTGTATTCAGGCATTAAGGATTTCTTAGTATTTTGTGTATGCAATATAAATGATCTGTAGTGTCTTTATTAAATTGTCAAGTGCAGTGACTTTCATATACACTTTGTTTAGGGAACATAGCGGCTTGATTCTTTCAAGTTAGAAAGTTGGCATCGCATCAGTGTCTATACTGGTGAAAAAGGCTTATGAGACCCAACATTTGATATTTCTGTATGAAACTAGCTGTCCTGTGCCTGTCTTCTCCTCTTGAAGTCTAATTTGGATTTCCCTTGGTAATGAGTGTTTTTTCTTGTTATAAAATAGATGAAAAAGGCTAGTCTTCCATGGCTATAGTAGATACTAGATAGTTGTTTTACATGCTTTAGTGATCGTAATTAAAGTATTGGTTATGTTGATATTACTTGACAAGTTATGGTTCATCTTCTTTAACGAGAGCTACGCGTTTGACATATTCAACTGGCCGAGATCAGATTTTGACTGTTTCTCTGTAGCGTTATTGAGCTGTCAAAGTTTGACTTAACTATTGGTTCATTGGTTTGTACAGGTCAAACATTGAATGGATTAGCAGGAAGTCCTGCTTATGTTGCACCTGAAGTTCTTTCTGAAAATTATTCAGAGAAAGTCGACATTTGGAGTGCAGGAGTCCTCTTATACGCTCTCTTGTCTGGTGTACTCCCGTTTAAGGGAGACTCTTTGGATGCCATTTTCGAAGCAATAAAAAAAGTGAAGCTTGATTTCAACTCTGGATTGTGGGAGTCCGTGTCCAAACCAGCCCGTGATCTCTTGGCAAGAATGCTAACAAGGGAAGAATCTGCCAGAATCACAGCGGATGAAGTGCTAAGTACGCCTTTTAATCTCTTCCAGCTCCTTATAATCGCAGCATTGACTTTTATATCCCATTTAGCGTCTAGATCTTTTGTTTGTGGTTGTTTAACGTATCTTCCTTCACTTGTGTGTTTCAGGGCATCCATGGATACTATTTTACACAGACCGGACACTCAAGACGATGTGTATCAAGTCGAAGCACAAGAGTCAAGCAGGAGCTCCTCCATGCCTCCAGATTCGCAGCAGTCCGATAGAGAAAACTGACACAAAAAGAGCTAACAGAGAGAAGAAGACAACATCTGATTCACCGACTGATTCATTCTCCAACACAGAGGAGGAGGAAGAAGATGAGAGCGGTGTGGTGGATGTGCTTGTGGTTGCAATCTCCAACGTGAGGATCTCAGAACCAAAGAGAAGCAGACTCTGTAGTCCGACGAACAGCCCCATTGAACAGCAACACTCGTCTAACTTGACCACGACTAATACACTCTGTCGAGCCTTCTGACAAAACCAGCCTCACAAGACAAGTCTCCCAAGTCCATGATATAATCTCAGCGATTCTTGATTATGTCATAAATCATAATAGCTCTCCCTCTCTAATAGTTGGATTTGATATGATTCTGGTTTTTTCTTCTACATTTCTTTGACTATGTGTTGTACAGATCATGTAAATAGGATATGCTAAAAATGTTTGGTAATACTTTAAATATTTAATGCAACAAAAACTAAAACAAAACATAAAACCATATCTTATAATTAAGTCATTATCTTATATTAAAATTATATGTAAAACAAAATCACCATTCAAGTTTCTTTTGTAAAACTAAAGCCACCAAAAATTCAAATCTAAAATCAAAAATCAAAATAATATATTATTATTGATAAATCTCACACATTTGTTTTTTTATTATTTAAAACACATAAAACAAATTTTATCTCCATCTTTTATAAACATCTCTAAAAACTGTGCAATAATAAGCTTATTTTATTTTAATTTTGTGACACAATCTTCTGTACATTTTATTGATAATTTTATCATTATTTATATTTTTGTGAATTTTTAACATTAAATATGTTAAAAACTAAAACTTATAAGCATAACAACATATTAAAAATAAAATAAAAAATGTAGGTTAAAACTAAAAACTAAAGAAATTACCATTCAAGTTTTTTAAAATCCAAAATCTACTGCAAAAACAAAAACTTAAAACTGAGAACCAAAACTCCAAAAACCAAAAACCAAAAACCAAAATCTAAAAACTTTCATCAAAAAAGGAAAAACTTATCGGATGAAATAAAGAAAGGGTATAATAAGTAACAACCAAGAAGAAAAAAGAAAGACGAAGAAGAAGACGACGACGACGACGACGACGACGACGACGAATCGCAACGATGTGGAGATCTACATTTCCTTCATCAAAGAGCTTTTCTTCGGAGTCTTTTAGAGAGACCCTGAGAAAAGGTTTTGATTTACGTGAAGCTTTGGGACTGTTTGAGAAGATGATAAATTTTCGTCCGCTCCCAACGATCATGGATTTCACACAACTTCTGAGTGGGATTTGCAAAATCAAGCGCTATGACCATGCAATCCGCTTAATCAAGCGGATGGAAATCGCTGGAATCGAACATGACGTCTACTCCCTCAACGTGTTGATAAACTGTTTCTGCCACTGCTCGCAGCAGCCTTATGCTTTGTCTACACTTGCGAGAATGATGAAAGCTGGCCATGAGCCCGATATGTTTACATTCACCATGTTGCTCAGAGGTATTTTTCAGCAGGGAAGAAACATGGAGGCTCTACGTTTCTTTGAGCAGATGGTGGATATGGGTTACAGACCCAATCTTGTGGCATACAACACTGCAATTCATGGTTGTATTTCCAGTGATCTGTTTGCTCAAGCTGCTGGTTTCTTGTTGGATATGGGTAACAATGGATTTGAAGTGAATGCAGTCACTATTGCTACAGTTATCAGCGGACAGTGCAAGCGAGGTTTAACTGCTGAGGCCATAGGGTTTCTTAGAGAAATGGAGAAAGACAACTTAGAGCCCAACGTTGTAGTCTACAGTGCCATAATTGACTCTCTCGCCAAGAACAAGTTGCTGGATGCGGCAATGCAATTTTTCAACTGAAATGGAATCAAAAGGTGTTAGAGCTAACGTTGTTACCTATAACTCTATCATAGGCTCCCTCTGCAGGTTTGGGAAATGGGATGATGCGACTAGAATGTTGACTCAAATGCTCCAAAGGAACATCAAACCTTCTCTAGCCACTTACAACATGATGATGGATGCACTCAGAGAAGGGGGAAGGTTTCAGGATGCTGAGAAGCTGTACAGGCTGATGATTAAGGAAGGTTTCGCTCCAGATACTGCTAACTACACATCTATCATCAGACACTAGTGTCTAAATAACAAGATAGCTAAGGCCCGAAAAATCTTAGATAAGATGATTGAAAAGGGGTGTCAACCAACTGTGGTGACTTATAACACTCTGTTGGAGAAGAGTATTGCAGGAAAAGGAATTTGGATGAGGCTATGGAACTGTTCAAACTCATGTCTCAGAGAGGGGTTTCTGCCAACACAATCACTTATACTACTCTGATCCAAGGTTACTGCCTACTGAAACAAGTCGATAGAGCCACAGAAATGTTTGATCAAATGGTTTCACGTGGGGTGCGTCAAGATTATGTTGTCCGCAATGTCTTGCTAAATGGGCCTGTGCAATGCTGGAGAAGTCGACAAGGCTCTGAAGGTATTTGGGGATTGGGAAAGGAGCGCACTGGATCACACTGATGTTTATACTACACTGATCCACGGGCTGTACATGGCTGGTAGACAGGATGAGGCGTGGGATTTATTTTGCAGCCTCCCGCTCAAAGGAGTGAAGCCCGACGTTCAAATGTATAACTGCGTCATTTCAGGGTTGCTGAGGGACAAAGATGGAGTGCCTCAACTGGAAAAAGTGGCACAGAAAATGAAGGATGATGGGGTTGCGCCTAACGCGGACACATACAACATCCAGATCCGAAGACTCGTTAAACTTAACGAAAATAGCAGAGCAGCTGACGTCGTCATCCGCATGAGAGCAGATGGTTTTCACGGAGATTATGCCACCATAATGACGATTTTCCATACCGATACGCTAGATAAAAAGACGCTTGACGAAAGCTTTCGGAATATGGTCCTAGATAGCTTCAGTGGTAACTTTCGGAAATTGTTTCCATCTGGTGAAAAGACGTTTGACGAAAGCTTTCGGAATCGGGTCCTAGAGAGAGAGCCTCGGTGGTAACTTTCGGTCTGGTGAAAAGACAGAGACCAAATTGTGACCACTACCGTATGACATCTGACAGTCTTGTGCATGCCTTTACCCTGGTTTCCTTCATGTACTACAGTTTCAATTCCGAGTCCCTGAATACGAGTATGTTTTCTCGACCATGAACCAGAGCTATAGAGTTGCTCTTAACAGTGATTTGCTTTCTTCTGTTAAACTAGTATTTTGTTTTGCAAGTTGGTGATTTGAAATAAACCCGTGTTTGATTGAGCTGTCAAGTTATAAATCTTGTTTATATCACTACAGCTGAAGTGGGGTTCTTTATAAAATATGCTAATCCCATTAAAAAAGGAAGCAAATTTAACACTTAAGATTTTTTGGGTTTTTCCCCTCTGTTCCTCCTTTACGAAAACACGCTCCCTTTGCCCAAAAAAAAAACATTCCTCTCCCCCTCGTTTGTTGACTCTTAATTTCTTCGCTCCTCCTTTCACGGAGATCGAAGTTGAGATTGATGGATTCAATTTCATAGCAATCCCATAAAAAATGCTTCATAGCCTAATGTTCATCTTCTCACCAATCAGTCATCAGACACATTTTGTAGAACCGGAGAGAAAATTGCAGTTGAACTCTGACAAATTTGCATCTGAAATTCATCTGGAGCCTATTGTTGTCTTGACCGATGAAAAAACCCAGAAAACATAAGAAGACTGTTCGATCTAAGAAAGGGTAACACACTTCGGTTCCTCCGTCACCTTCTCCTTGTCCATCTTCAGATTTAAGTAGGTCCTCTAGTTACCTGCTCATGCTCACTTTCCTTGTTCTACTATGATATTTGCTCAATAATTGTGTACAGTTTATGTAATCAGGAGAAGATGTTTGCCAAGGTGATTTGGAGAGAATATCAGCGATTTAATCATATGAAGAGATACTGCGAAATCGACTCTTTGGTTCTGTTTTGGATGTATATGTTTCCTATCTTCTTGCTTTGCTAAAGGATTTAACTTTAGGTACACTGAAGAGATCTCTTTTACTGTTTCTTCTCTCAGTTTCGGAAGATACTTGATGTGGTTGCTTTAAAGACTCCAAAGCTCCGGGGACAAGCTTGGGTTGCGTTTACTGAAGTTACTGCTGCTAGTAATGCTGTTCCTCATATGCAGAATTTCCCCTTCCATGATAAAGCAATGGTCAGTATCTAACCACCTTCTTCAACTCGTCTCTCTATAGTCTCCCTGAAATTGATCTTTCTGTTTGTTAACTTGTATAAATCTATTTGGATCGCTAAAAAGCATCAATCTTGCGTTCCCAAATTTTTCTTCAGTTATGTATGAATGTGTTTTGATTTTGTTGTGTTTTGATGTTTGTAGTCCCTTCTTCATCACACTCTCTTGTGTTGTCTGCTATCATAATCTTTGAGCTGTTTGTTATATGCAATGTATAACTAAAATCTTGCCTCTTTCGGGTGTATGAACTAGTTCAACTGCTTTCAATCAGGTTGATATATGTGTAAAAAAAGTTTCAATGTGTGGTCTTTTATGTGCACCACATACAATACGCAAAAGCAAAGTCAGATTGTATAACTAAAGCTGAAGGAACTTTCGTTCAATAAGAGAAAAATAACATTTTTTAAATTCTTTCTGCATTTTTTCTTTGAGAATGCTTGATTCAGTGATAAACCACAAAGAGATTCAATGGAGAGGTCTTCCTCGGACAAGCTTAAGCGACATTGAAGAATTAAAGGTTTTCAACCCAACTTTCTGGGTTCCAAAGCTCGTTTGAAAATTGTAGATCACACACACAACCAAAAAATTAAAGTTTCAAAGTACTTTGAAACTACGTTAGAAACACTAAATTAAAATTGTTTAATTGCTAATTATGAGATAGCCACTAAGAGATTAAGTGTTTCTAATGTAGTGTTTCTACATTAGAAAGCTCGTTTGCAGGATACTTTGAAAGTATCCTACATTTAGTGTTTCGAATGTAGTTTCAAAGTATTCTGCAATGTATCTTTCAAAGTATCCTGCATTGCAAAATGCTTTGAAACTACATTAGAAACACTAAATTAAAATTGTTTAATTGCTAATTATGAGATAGCCACTAAGAGATTAAAAATTTGATAGAATTATCAGTCTCTGCATTAGAGTCAGAATAAAGTTTTTAATCTAGTGAAGCCAAGAAAACATAGATCTATTCAATCCATATGAAAATCGCTCTAACCCATGACTGGATTTCGGAAATTGGCTGCAAGAAAGACAACACACACATACAAACAACCAAACTAGAGATATTTAAAACAAAAAGCAGAGAGACAAAACCGACAAACTACAAAGGACCAACACACGAAAGCTCACAAAGCTCTCAAAAGCAGAGATCTAAAGAATCAAAACCCCCAAAATCGGAAGAACAGATTCTCGTTCTGCTCCAAATTTCAAAAAATTAAAACCTCCAAAACCAGAAACATGAATAGAAAACAAGAGTAGGAAACTAGAAACAAAAACTAAAAGACCAATCCAACTCGGGTGCTAAAGAAGCCAGTGGAGTTGAAAGAAAGAGATGCAAAGTTAATTGCTGTCTGCTTATTAGGCACCATTGAATTAGAGAAATCAAGAAAAAAAAAATGAAACACATTATTGCGCTAATCATAAACTAGCGAAAGTTGCAACAACACCATTACTAGCCACCAAGGAGTTTATTGCACAAGTGTTGGAACAGTCTTCCTGCGAAGGCCCCTGATAAGCGCTAGACGTGTTTGAGGGCTCAAGTGAGACCCACTCTTTCGCATTGCTTGGAACAGTTGAGAAAATGCACCAGCAAGGCCGTGCTTCCTAAGCACACCACGAATGAGGATTGTCCAAGCTATCTCATCATCGTAGTAGCAATCACACTGAAGCAGCTTATAGAAAACTTGTATCGCTCTCTCTTTTTTGCCATGTTCAAACAGCCCGCAGATCAATGTTTTGCAATCTTTCAAGTCCACTACATGACGACTGCAAATCATATCTTCCACAATGTTTGCAGCTTCCTCATACTCGTGCTGAGTAAGAAGCTGCTCAAAAACCATCCTCCTACGTGGTCCTTGCATCTCATCCATCTGATCCAATCCTTGAATCTGATCCAACAACCTCTGTGCTATTCCCAGCTTATCAGCAGCACAAAGACCCATGGTGAGCTGTTGGTAGCATTTCAAATCAGGATGTTGTACCATGTTGGTATGAAAAACCCCAAGAGCAGCATCCACCTCATTGATTCTAGAGTAACCCATAATCAAAGATTTAAATGTGGAGAGATCAGGGGTGAAGCCAGAGTGAATCATCTTGCACAGATACTGATTCGACTCCACCACATATCCATGCCTACAATACGCACTGATCATGATGTTAGAGGTGCCAACGCTTGGTGAGGACACATCCGCATAGACTCTCTTCATCTCACAGAGCAGATTAGATGACGTAGCCAGTGATTGCAACAGCTGATTGTAGCAGACGGGGGTGAGCCTAGGTTTGAGTTTCCTATACAAGGCAATGACAACCCTAAAATCTCCGTCTGTGACGCAAGCGAGTGTCATGAAGAGGAAGATCACAGGCACGTGGCATGCAACCCCATGCTTGGTTAAAACATCGAGGAAGGATGCATGGCAACGTACACTCCGGTGGAAATTGGGATCGAGGTCGAGGACGAGGTGAAGCGAGGAGGCATCGGAAAAGGTTACAGTCCGGACGAGGGATTTGAGGGAGGGGTTGTTGCGCCAGTCAGGGTGAGGCGGGAATCGCGCAATATCTTTGTAAGCTAGGTCAAGGATAGACGGCGGCCGTTTCGAGGAGAGAACCTTGTGCGATGACGTGGATTTCAAGGCACCCAGTAAGGACTCGATACAGAGGTTGTTCCCAGATAACACCCTCTTGCCCGCCGCCATGCCTATCATCCGCGATTTGGGAAGTGTTATTGGTTCTTGTATTTTAATGGATTTGAGAATCCAAACCAAATTCAGTGTTATTAGTTCTTGTATTTTAAAATTTATAATGAAATACAGTGTTATTGGTTCTATGATTTTAAAATCCATAATAAAATACAGTATTATTGGTTCTATCATTTTAGAATCTAAGTATTATAAGGATTTGAGTTTTAATTGAATTTGAATAGATTTGAAAGGATTTTCATGACTAAAATACAAAGACCCAAATACAAGGTCTAATCTTGGTATTTTAGTGGATTTGATTTTTTTCTATTTTGCTGATTTTGAAATCAATAAATTTATCAAATCCAAAGAAGATTTATAAATCCACCAAAATATAAGAACCCCTACTTGATCTGATTTTGGGTTTCTATGCATTGTACTCTTTTTTTTAACCAAATTTATGCACTATTATTAATAATAATAATAATGAAATAACTGAATAATAATATTACTGGTGCCGAGTTATAGAAATTGATCGATATTAACCAAAAAAAAACAATAAAGTTAGAGAAAAGTTGACCTTTTTTTTTTCTTCTTAAAGACAAAAGTGTCCTCGTCGGTTTTGTCGATTAATCTGTACGGCTGCCGCAGAAAAAATTAATGAGGAGGTTTGTGCCGATTTCATTATCCTCACACAGCGTGAGAGGACTGATTCGAAGAGCACCCTCCTCCTCGCGGCGATTGTACGCGCATGACCCTACAGCAATCTCACACTCTGAGCAAGTCGAGAAAGAAGGTAAGTTTAATTGCAAGGAAAATGAAATTGGGGATGATCCTTATCTTGCTTTGTCGTTTCTGAGACGAATTCAAGGAAACGGGGCATCCCCTAGTGTCCAAGCGTACGCAGCCGTAATCAGAATCGTATGTAGTTGTGGTTTGGACCAGGAACTGGATCGGTTATTCGTGGAGCTCATTAGGAAAGGAGACGAGGGACGAGGTTTCACTGTCGGGGATTTGTTAGAGACCATTACAGAAGCCGAAGAGGAGTTGCTGAGAAGGCTCTCTGGTTCCTTGGTGAAAGCCTTTGCTACTCTGAGAATGTTCGACGAAGCCATCGACACTTATTACTCCCTGCCATGTACTCCCGATGTAAAGGCACTAAATTTCCTGATGAGTCGCATGATTGCTTCCGGAGAAAACGAGATGGCCGTCTCTGTTTTCCGCCAGTTTCGGTTGGATTTGGACGAGGACACTCACGCGCTTTTGGTCCTGGCGTATCGCAAAGTTGTCCGTGGTCTGTGCAACGAGATGAAGGTGGACGCTGCTGAAAGACTTGTTCTTGAGATGGAGAAACACGGGATCGGTCATGATGTCTGTGTCTACTCGGCGATAATCCAAGGGCATCGCAAGGGCATGAACTTCCATCAGGCTCTGCGTTTTTTCTCTGAGAAAGTGGCGCCGAAGAGAGGACAAACAAACTGTGTGATTGCAAGCTCGATCCTCCAGTGCTTTGTTGAGATGGAGATGTTCTCGGAAGCTTATCATCTGTTTATAGAGTTTAGAGAGAAGGAGGTTTCTCTTGATGAGGTTTGCTACAACGTCGCGTTTGATGCTTTGGTGAAGCTTGGCAAAGTAGAAGAAGCGATCAAGCTGTTCCGAGAGATGACGACTCGTGAAGGTATAGCTCCTGACGTGGTCAACTACACGACCTTGATAGGCGGTTGCTGTCTACACGGCAAAATCGAGGAAGCCCATGATCTGATGGCTGAGATGGAAGGAAGATGTAAAACGCCTGACACTGTTATATACAACGTACTCGCCGGTGGGTTAGCTAGGAACCGTCGTGTGCAAGAGGCACTCGGGACGCTAAAAGCAATGGAAGCTCGAGGCGTGAAGCCCACTTCCGTTACACACAACGTTGTCATCGAAGGCCTGTTTGCTGCAGGTGAAACAGAGGAGGCGGAGGATTTCTACAAGCGTTTGGGACATGAGGAGAATGAGTTGAGCATGATAAAAGGTTACTGCGAAGCTGGTCTTGTTGATGAGGCCTTTGAACGATTCACTAGAGCGGGCTTTCCTCTGACCAAGAATGTGTATTTCACACTCTTCTCTAGTCTTTGCGCCGCCGATAAAGATGGCGTCGGCAAAGCTGAGTACTTGCTGTATAGAATGCCGGAACTCGTTGGAGTTGAACCTGGCAAGTGCATGTTTGGGAAATTGATCAACGCTTGGTGTAGAGTTGGGGAGGTGAGAAACGCCAGCAAGTGTTTCAAAGCTTTGGAGTCTAGTAAAGGGATAATCCCTGATTTGTACACTTACACAAGCATGATCGACGCGCATTGCCGGGAAGGCGAGCTCGATGAAGCGTATGCTCTTTTCCAAGATATGAAGCAGAGAAGAATCGTGCCTGATGTGGTGACGTACACAGTTTTGCTCCATGGGAATCCAGAGTGGGATATGAAGAGGGAGATGAATGCTCTCGGCGTCAAACGAGACCTTCACTACTACACGGTTATGATGGATGAGCAGTGCAAGAATGGGGAACTTGAAGACGCGGAGAGGATCTTTGGTGAAATGATCGAAAGTGGGATTGAGCCTGACGCTGCGCCTTACACATCACTAATAGCTCGTTGTTGTAGGGATGGATCCTTCGGTGTGGCCGACATACTTGTGCAAGAGATGTTGGCAAAGGGGATTGAGCCAAGTCAAGATATTATCAATTTACTCGAGAATACTAGATCAAAGGCCAGGGGGCTTCGACGTCCCAAATGATCAAACAAGAGCTTGTATATCTATTTAAAAACTTGTTTCATTCAACCTTTGTTAGGAATTGCTATCTATATAGTAAAACTAGATTCCAGCTCAATTCAAGGCCTCCAAAACACAAGAGGATAACTCCCTTACAAACTTTCACTCAAAATCCGAGATAACTCTCTTCAAAATAACGTTCCCGATATAAGTGAGCTTTGGCTTGATCTCCTAGGGTAACAGGATCAAAGGTAAAAACAAATAAAGATCAAGCCAAAGCTCACTTCACTGGCCCACCACACTACCCAGCGACGTGTCTTCCCTTGATGATGCGTTTAGGCCTTCTTCCTAGCCACTTTGCTTGTGAATCAACCGTCAGGATATGGAGCATGCAGTTTTTGTAATGGAAGGACATGATCTGGTCTTTGATAGCCTGCAAGCAAGATTAAAACAAGTCTTAAAATCAACCAATAGCATTTTGAAAACGAACATTTCGATGTAAGAATGAAAACTGTAGCTTACTTCTAAGGATGTAACAGATACCATCTCTCCATCACTACCCAGGCGACTTTGAACAAACTCATAGGTCACAGTGTGTGGATTATTTGATTTGACTACTTTGAGGAATTTTCTCGTTTAGTAGATGGAACGCCAGTAGTTTAATGAGACAAATGTTTATAATGTGTGCAAAATGATGATTGATATATGTATAGATTTACACACAACAATTGGCTGAGGAAAAGCTATAGTTTTGTATAATTTATGTAAAAATCTTTAATTAAAATAAATAATTTGAATACAATGAAAACAATTCCTATTATCATAACTATCAATATTGTCACTCTTTTACTCTTCATTTTTCTGAATAAAATGATAATAAAATTTGATGAAATTATTTGTTATTGTAAATATTACTAATTATGCCTACAAGAATTCACAATTTTCTGTTTGAGTAGCATTTTCAAAGTCCACAACAAATCAAGGTGTGGTAATACGATCATTGATGGGGTACTATATATTCGTTTTGAGATTGGAAATTATGATACTGTTGGATTCTTTCGGTATTTCTTAATCTTAACATGTATGTATATTCAGCTCATGAACGTATTAAAAACTCAAACTAAGTTAAGCTGTTTTAAGACGACATCCATATATATATTAATGACTAAAATTTTCTGAAGAAAGTCCATGTAATCCCAAGTTTTAACAGAAGATTTATTCAATAATCAGAGAATAGTTTCTCAACAACGATTTTGCTAGAGAATCTGCCATCGAATTGGCATTTCATAAGGAAATCAAATCAAACAGAGAAGAAAAGCAAGAAACCCCATATGTTTCTTTTAGTTTCTGTTGGAACATTTGTCTGAACATGAATCCACACAGTCTGCAATTTTGTCTAAATCTGTTCATGCCACAAATAACAAAACAACAAAAAATAGAATTTAGTATTTGTCAACTGAAATCTGTAGTATTAGATATTATGTGATCACAAAAGATAAGATACAAAATATATTTATATTATTATGGATTAATAATTGAAAAAATTATCGATTGATAAGATGTGTATTCATTTTTTTATACATATACAACTAAGAGATCAAAGTGTCTTTATGTCAATGAAAACTATTGATTAGGGAAAAAAATACTTACTTGGATTTGGATTTTGGAGAGAAAAAATAGAAACACAATGATGAGTAGCACAATCAAGTTTGCAGAAATAATCAGTTTGATAGATTTCGTTTGTCAAAATCATTTGAGAAGGAGGAGAAGGAATTGGTGTGGAAGGAGCAAGACAAGTCTGGACACAAGTCAATGGACACATAAAAGCACTTGGAAACTTCTTCTCAATGGCACAACTCACAATACAACCGGGGTAACAACTTCTAAATGGAGAAGCTTGAGCTTCTGTCTGAATCACGAGGTTTCCCATTGCCACCATTATCATCATTGTTGCCACCATCACTATTCTTTTGTTTTCCATTTTTTTTTGTGTTTGTAGAGAGTATTATTAAAATTGAGGTAAATTGTTTGTTAATTGTGAATGTTGTTAATCTGTGTTGTTATTGTTTGTTTATATAAGGTTTTTGAATTTTCTGTATTGATTGTTGACAACAAAAAAAAGAAAGAAAATAATTTGCTGTATTAGTTAACATTTCTATAATCAACAACATTATAAAATGGAATTATGGTGTGATTAATACACGATTACGAATAATTATTTTATTTTATTTATTATCGATTTTCTGTTTATATTATTTCCTGTTTATGCTCATAAAAAGTTTGCATAAATAAAAATATGTACATGCTGTTTTTAGATGTATATACTTATATACATGAATCTGTTTTTCGTGTGTTTATATCCCATAAAGTTGTTTGATATGCGTTGAATTCATATATTAATGTGTATTAAAAAAGTTATTAGGTCTGTTATTTTGTTTATTTTCTTCACATAAATTTTATTTTGTATTTTTGCTTATAACTGTCTAATTTTTTACCAGAACAATGTGTAAATATATTTTGTGACATTTGAATACAGACTTCCCAAAATTCGAATTATATTTACGTGCATGCATTTTCATATTATGTCATAAAAAATTAAGTTAAGATTTTGAATTTATAACAGAATAAAATTTATTTATTTATTACTTTATATACATATTTCATTTCTATTCATTTATTATTTTGTTCTTTCAGTTTTTTTTTATTTTTATTCATTTTTATTGGTTGCCAATTATTGAATAAAATTATATACTTTCTTGAAATTTAATATGGCTGCTAACCATTTACATACTTATAGTTGATTATAAATGTTGATATATGTACATGTATTTAAAGAGTCATCAATAATAATAATATCTATGTAATTCTATAAGCTGCTTGGATCATGCCTATATATACAAACCAGATCACTATCTAGACCACTAAATACATACATATAGAATCATTTTTTCGGTTGATTATGAGCTCTAACCAAATCAATATTCATGCATGTAAAATGTTGGTCATAGATAAACGACCAAATGTTATAACCGAATAATTTTTTTGGGTTCACAGAATTTTATTGACTATAATTATGCTTGTCACAAACAAAATATATTAAATCAAGAATGATTTTCAACTGATTTGGTTTGGATATCACATCAATACAGATTAATCATTATAGTTTGTTTTTTTCGATAAGATGTCGATTTTTCTGAAATAAAAACAATATCGCTTTTCTTCTCCTAAGGGCACTTGTCCGAGCATATATCCACACAGTTTGCAACTTTCTCCACATCTGTTCCAAACAAAACAACAACAACACCAAAAACCATAAATACCAAAGCTTTTATTGAAATGTATTAGGGTTAATATATATATTATAGAGTTATCGATTTGAAGGAAAAGTCAAATGTATGTTTGCTTAATGTATATGTGTCTTGTGAGATTGACAACCGCTTTATAAATTTACATCAAATCAGGTTTTTTTCTTTTTTTTACTGTAAAAACACCATATACTAAACTTAGGATCCAACACTGCTTGACTTGAAAACCCAACCACTCGGAAGTTTCATAGTCCCATCAAATTAGGTAAGTGCGATTGAAATGTAAACTAGTGGATCCTATATAAACATCAAAATCAGCGGCCGTACAGGCTACAGCAAATATTTAATGACGCCTTATTTGTTTCTTTTAAGCCAAGAATCGATTAAAATCGAAACTCAGATTAATCATAAAAATCTGCAGCGGCGATCATATTGATTCTGTACCGACCAAAGATGCATGCGATTACCACTAGACATAAGAGTATAAGACATACCTTACGTTCTTACTATAGGCATTAATTATTCTTACAATCAGCACATACACATGATTAACTTGTTTACTTTTACAGGAAAATGTGAATGCAAAAAGGGACAACTTACTCAGAATTTGGAGAGAAACACAATGATGAGTAGCACAACCGAGTTTGCAGAAGTAACGAGTATTGTCGATTTCATTTGTTAAATCCGTATCAGGAGACGAGGAAGGAGAAGGAGTCGGTAGAGTAGGAACAAGACAAGTCCTGAGACATGTAAATGGGCATAATAGAGATTTTGGAAATGTCGTATGTGATCTACACACGACAAGACAATCTGAGTAACAACCTTTAAAATGGTTAGACTTAGCCTCTGTCTGAACCATAAGGTTTCCCATTACCATCACTATCATCATTGTCATCAACAACATCGTCACTTTTTTGTCTTCCATTCTCTAATAGAAAAATATTACAATATTGATCAACTATATATATTCTTTTCTGGATGTTGTTTGTGATAGAATTCGTTTATAAAGGGGTTACAAATTTTTCTGAATTAGTCTAACATTTTTATAGTCAATAAGTAATCAAGGAATAATATTAGTGTGGTGATACGATAATTAATGGATAATAGTTTTTTCTATTTATTTATGATTTGCAAATTATATATTTTTATTATAAATATGAGTGTATTCCGATATCATAAAAATCCATCTAATATTGAGGATAGCATATATGACTATTAAGAGATGCATGTAACATATACACATGCTTAAATGTTTAACGGTTTATTCTTAGGAAAATGTGTATGCAAGTGAAACTTACTCACATTTTAGAGGAAGAAAATGAAACGCAAACGAATGGAGAGTTTAGTTCTATTAATTGATGAAATAGAATTGGAATCATCAGATTTTATAATCAAATCATCAAAATCATTTATGGTTTAGGACTAAAAAGATTGAATTTTGCATTCAATATTCCATTCAAGAAAGATTATTTATTTGTGACAAAAAAAAAACAACAACTAATTCTCATAGTTTCTACACGTACTGATTTATATATTTTTATTTAGATATGACTTAATTTCATCTAACAAAATCAATCTATGTAGGCTTTAACTCTTGTGGGAGCACATATCTGAACATGAATCCACACATGCTGAAACTTTCTCTGCATGATCTAACCATAAAACAAAAACACAAAAAAAGTTGATAAGAATCCACATGATCAAATTAATTTAACGATAGAAAACTTCATCAAACATTCTTACTTTTTTCTTAGAGCCACATGATCAAACTGTATAGTTATATATGAAAATAACTTATATAAGAGGTAAGAGCTTAATTACCTTTATCTTCGATTGAGGATGAAATACAACGATCGGTAGCGCATCCGAGTGTGCAAAAATAATCAGTGGGAACAGTTTCTTTCAGATTTTCCTCAGGACGAGGATCCATACAGGTCTTGATACACGTTACAGGACATAATACTTTTTTAATCCCGTGCTCAGTTGTACCACACATTAGAATACAACCTGTGTAACAAGCTTTAAAAGGTATAGCCTCTGTGTCAGTCAGAAGGTTCCCCATCACCAACATCGTTACCACCACTATCATCATCGCCATTCTTTTGTTCTCCATTTTCTTTGAAGATACAAAGATCTTTTTTTTTCAGGAGAGAATATTAGAATAGTTGATCAAAGTGTTCTGTGAGTTATGAATGTTGGTTTGTTTATATAGAGATTGTGTAATTTTGTGTTTTAGTTAACATATAGATTATCAATAACAAATTAGTTGTGATGTTGATGTGATATTTGACATAGTAAGTAGCTAATCCAGTTCCACTCATTTAGAATCTAGAGATTTTGTTTTTTTTTACATGTTGAATCCTAGATATTACATTCTATGTTTATATATAGCACAAAACTGAGAATTATGCATTAACCTTAACACATCAATGAACCTGAATTATATGGTCATTTTGAATTCAGAGTATATGTTTTTTAGACTATACATTGATCAAATTTGAGAATTATTTGGCCAATTTTATATTTTAAAAAATACTATTTCGGTAGAAGCAAGCAACATCGAACATCTAAAAGTAGTAAATCAGTAAACCAATACAACTGAACTAAGAGAGATACGTAAGTAGATCGGAACCCTCAAAAAGTTGTGGATAATTCATTTTTTAGCATAAACTGTAGTACAACATCACAAAGACTGCCACAAAACCAGTCATAGACCGATGTAAACGATCGGCCTGAAAGCAAAACTGTCTCTCTCTATTGCTCTGAGGCGTCGGCTCGACGGTAGGGCATGTACCTGTGATCTTTTGTTGCATTCTTCTTCCTACGTTTGTCAAGAAACGCTGAAAGCTTCCCAGATTCCTGGATTACACAAGGAAAAAAAATAGGCAATTCAGCGATTTTTTTTGGATACAAACTCTTGAACATTGGAGTCAAAACTGGTTTACATACCTTGAGACTGTTGTACTTTTCGATGAGTGTTTGCTTCCGGATTTCCGCTGCATAAGAAGAGAAAACGATTCAGCAAAATGTCGGCAAATAAAAAAAAAACTCAAAACTGTTATGTTCAACACAAACCCAGGACTTTTGAAAGAAAGAAAAAAAAAAAAACAAGAACATACATTTTTTGAGATAGTAAGGCTTTTTCCCCTCCTTAGCGGCTTCTCGTTCTTTCTTTTTGTGTTCTGTTAGAATTGCTTTTCCTTTGTTATTTGTTGATGGCTCATATTTCATCCATTTCTCCTGAGGTATTATTATAACAGAGGCAAAGGCAAAGAAAACAGATGATCAGAGACTTGTAGCAGAAGTAGAGTGAAACACAACAGGAGAGCAAAAGAAAGGACCACTTACAACATAACTTAACCGGTCCTTCAATTGGTCGACCTCCTCTGGATTCTTTGTTTCCTTTAGCTTCTTTCTCAGTTCCTGTTTTACGAACCACGAAAAACAAAAACAAAATTAAAAAGCTATGCGACAAACCGGAAACTTGCAAATTCAGCATTTTAGCATCAATCAATACCACTCTTTCTGTAGGAAGTTTCTCTTCGAAAAAGAAATTGTATCGCTTCCTAAACCTACAGAAAAAGATACAAAATTTTATGTTGATTCAAAATAAGAACAATGAACGAAATCTAACTACTTCATGTTCACAAAGAGAAAAAAGATATAGATACCCCTCATGGTCAACAGTTCCACTCAATGAGTCAAAACGAGGATCGCGAACCACCTGAGTGCAAACCAAAGAGACTCTTAACAATTACACACACCCTCCCAAGATCAAACACTTGTGGAGAAGAAATAAGACAAGCATATCATTTAAAACTTTTTTCTCAATGCTCAAACTTAATATTTACCTTCTTTGGAATTTGAACCACCTCTCTATATCGACTCACGGGTCTTTTAGAACTTAACTCCATTGGTCTTTTTTCATCATCACAAACGAAACCAGGATTAGATCAACAAACAACCAAGACAACTGAAAGAACACAGGAAAAATCAATAAGAGGAACAATGTGTATTACCTGTTTTTGTTTGCACGAGCCTTTTTCTTCACTACTTGATTCGTTGTTGGTTTCAAGGGAGCTGCACGAGACCCATCAGCTCGCAATTTATGTATTTCCTCCAATGTTAACTCTTGTTCTGCTTCTTCTTCCTAATCCCCAATTAAAAAAAAAAAGACAGGTTTTTTTTTCATTTCAGAAACTGAATCCCTCTGCATAACAAGCAAAAATGTCTCAAATTTCATAAGAATATTGAAAGCTACTGACCTCATCAGAAGAAGACTCAGGCGAACTTGAGTCATCTTCTTCATCTTCTTCACTGTCTTCAAAAACTATCTTGCTCCCACTCGGTTCAAACTTACTAGCTCCCTTCATCACAACACGCGAAACCTCTATACAATACAGAGCATCTCATATTAGCATTCCAACAACAAACAAAAAAAATCGTAGCTATAATACACAGAAACATAATCAGCTTCAAGTGCCAATGTAATCAAAAATTTGGAAGTATGGCAAAATCGAAACCAAACCCTAACAGAGTAACAACACCAAAACGAAGAAAAAAACTTACTTGAACAGAGAATCTGTAGACGTATCGACGGCGAAAAACAGAGAACTCGAGAAAGTAAGAAGAACTAATGATACAACTGGGAATTGGGATTGTGAGATTGGAGAAAAGGAAATTAGGGTTTTGTTTGGATATAATCGAACCGAACCGAATTTTATGGGGTTTTGAGAAAGTGTACCGATCGGTTTATTATTACAGGTAAAAAAAATTGATGCTTTCGTCTCGTGTGAGCAAAGAAGCGAACAACCACACGACACGAACCACGATCCATAGTGTTGGTCTCTGAAGAAGCTTCCCCATCCCCTGCCGGAGCGACTCGGTCGTGACTCAGTCCGAGTTTAAACCGGGATTCGGTTCTTCGTTTCGACACCATGGAGTTGATTGACATGAATTCAATGGCTTCTTCGATCGGCGTATCGGTCGCCGTCCTCCGTTTCCTCCTCTGCTTCGTGGCCACGATCCCCGTCTCTTTCGCTTGGCGGATCGTCCCGAGTGGACTCGGTAAACACGTGTATTCCGCCTCTTCAGGTGTTTTACTCTCTTACCTATCCTTCGGCTTCTCCTCCAATCTTCACTTCCTCGTTCCGATGATGATCGGCTATGCTTCCATGGCGATTTGTCGACCCAAGTGCGGAATCATCACTTTCTTCCTGGGTTTCGCTTATCTCATTGGCTGGTACTTAAAGGAACTTAATTTTCCCCCTTTTGAAAATCTGAGCTTTTTTTTTATGCTCTGCCTCTGAATCAGTGAACGAAATCTCGTTCCTTTAGCATGATCCTGATTTAATTATGGTGAGGTTTTTATGTAGTCATGTGTTTTACATGAGTGGAGATGCGTGGAAAGAAGGAGGAATCGACGCTACAGGTAACTATTTGATCTCATCATCTTAATTCACTGATTAAATTGTTAGTGAAGTTCGAGTAGTCTCTTGTGTTACATTCTCGTAATGGCTGGAATTGAGTTTAGAAATCTTAAAACAAAACAAGAGAAAGATCTTTCCTTTGCTTTGTATTACCTTGTTCTTGTGAGTTTGTGATGAAAACAAATTGGTTAAAGTAGTGATTGTGATTTGCTTCTATGATTGTGTTAGGAGCGTTAATGGTGTTAACACTGAAAGTTATCTCGTGTGCTATAAATTACAACGATGGGATGTTGAAGGAGGAAGGTCTACGCGAAGCTCAGAAGAAGAACCGATTGATTGGGATGCCGTCTTTGATCGAATACTTTGGTTACTGCCTCTGTTGCGGTAGCCACTTTGCTGGTCCTGTTTATGAAATGAAAGATTATCTCGAATGGTCCGAAGGAAAAGGAGTAAGCTTTCTTCTTCTTCTTCTTCTTCTTGTCTACTCTCTCTGTCCTTTATCTTTTTATAGGCTAGTTTGTAAAACTGTAAACTTTTTGTGCTTTCTAGATTTGGGAAACTTCCGAGAAAAGAAAGCGGCCATCGCCATATGGAGCAACAGTGCGAGCTATATTGCAAGCTGCGATTTGCATGGCTCTGTATCTCTATCTAGTGCCTCAATATCCGTTAACCCGGTTTACTGAACCCGTATACCAAGAATGGGGTTTCTGGAGGAAATTTGGCTACCAATACATGGCGGGATTAACGGCTCGATGGAAGTATTACTTCATCTGGTCAATCTCAGAGGCTTCGATTATCATCTCTGGTTTGGGTTTCAGTGGTTGGACCGAAGATGCTTCACCAAAGCCGAAATGGGACCGTGCTAAGAACGTAGACATTCTCGGTGTCGAGCTTGCTAAGAGCGCGGTTCAGATTCCGCTTGTGTGGAACATACAAGTCAGCACCTGGCTCCGTCACTGTAAGTACATAATGAATTTGTCATCTGATAATTTAACCATCGTGAGAGACTATCCTCTTACTGAACATTGTTTTGAAAACACAGACGTGTATGAGAGACTTGTGAAGAACGGGAAGAAAGCTGGTTTCTTTCAGTTACTAGCTACACAAACCGTCAGTGCGGTTTGGCATGTGAGTTCCTTATACAAACTTTGCAAATCTTGTAAACTGGTTGTTTCCAATTGCTGTCAGTGATGGAGGAACTTGCATTTATATATAAAAATCTGATCTTTTTTCCCCTCATCTAATCTGATTTTCAGGGATTGTATCCTGGTTACATGATGTTCTTTGTTCAGTCAGCTCTGATGATCGCCGGCTCACGGGGTAAATTTCACTCTTTTGGCTAATGATGGCATCTCTCTTCTGGATAATCTAAAATCTGTTCTCTTTTGCAGTTATTTACCGGTGGCAACAAGCGATCACTCCGAGATTAGCAATGCTGAGAAAAATCATGGTGTTCATCAACTTCCTCTACACCGTTTTGGTTCTCAACTATTCAGCCGTTGGTTTCATGGTAATAACTTACTTTTTTTTCTTCTCTTCCGTTATCGATCACTCTTACCGACTTCGTTTAACCGGATTGATTGTTTGCTTGTCGCAATCTCTCAGGTGTTAAGCTTGCACGAAACACTCACTGCGTATGGGAGCGTGTATTACATTGGAACAATCATACCTGTTGTATTGATTCTCCTCAGCTACGTTGTTCCTGCGAAGCCCTCTCGTTCAAAACCGCGTAAGGAAGAATAAACAGTTCTCTTCTTCTCTTAACGGTAAGTTCCGTTCCCGCGCTTCTTCTTATTCTGTAACATTGAAAACAAACCAATCCGGTCCTTGTTTCTCTCTGATTTTTGGTACAGATTATTTTTTGTATTTGTGTTGCTTATAAGTCTCTTACTTTTTCATAGGGTTTTTTTTTAATTGATATGGGATCTTCAATTTTATCTGCAATAAGTATACGTTAACTGCAATTGTGAGAATTATTATTGTTTACGTTTGATGTTTTTTTTTCTATTTAAGTTGTAAGAGTATTCTACTTATTATTTCATCATGTACCCCACTAACAAATCCAATAGTTCGCAAAATATTTTTTTCTCAATTGGCGGCAGCTTTTTCCCAAAAAGACAGAAAAGAAGAAAAAAACAATATAAGAGAGTTAAAAAAAAAAAAGGTATACATTTATCTTTAGTTTGCGTTTAATTTTACAAAGAATAAATACAAGTAAAATCAAACACCGTCGTGAACAACAACCACTCTAAAAGATGTCCACTAGACTAGTAGCACCAAAATGTTACCGAGAGAATAAAATCGGAACATAAAGTTACGCCTTCTTCGTTGATTTTTTTCTTTTCTTTTCTTCTGAATATCAATAAATTTTAGGAAAAGAAAAAATGTTTCCTACAAACGCACTAGTTCAAGCAAAAAGACTTCTTTAATTTTACGAAAATAAAATTTCGAATATAAAAGCATTGGCTAAATATTTGGTCTCTCAAGAGCAAATTCTATTTTAACTTTCAGAATTTAGCTAAATTAATATATTTTGTTTAAATTAGTTAAAGAGAGTTGGTATAGATCCAAACTCCTTGTTATACTAGCGTAATTATTTCTACTTTGTCGGCAAAATGTATTTCTAATATGTTTTGGAACAAGTACTCAATTAGGATTACACTAAACTAATATTTTGGGTGGTTTATGTAAGAATAATAATGTTTTGTGTAAAGTACTAAAAATTAATAATGGAAGTTCCAAAAAAATTGATCAAACTTTGTATAATGCACTTTCCTAATATCTATTTAATAGTGTTGAAGATATAGGTCGACTTATTAACCAAAACAATAATATATATATATATATAAATACGAGAGACTTTAGTCCAATGTTCTCCACATGGATCAGCTGTCCAGTCACTCTTAGGTTCGATTCAGACTTAATTTACTAATTGTGAGTTTTAAAAAGTTAGTGAAACCCATAACGAAAAAAAAACCCAAAAGAATAATAGGACAAAAACAAAGATGGCATCTTAACAAAAATAAATCACAACTTCACTCCAAGTCTCCATTAATAGGAATAAGTGGTTCCTAATAATAGTGATAAGTGGTCAAGAACAAGTGGACTAAATAATAATGCGACCATGCATAAATGCGCTGCCCTTAGAATAATCATCAAATTTCGATTTATGTTTAAAATATTCAAATGGCCAAAGCAATTATTAATTGTAAGAAACTCGAACTTTTTTCTACAAAAAAAAAAAAAAATGTTTACTACTTCTTGGTGGTTATAGTGTGTGGTTCACAAACATGGTTGAAAACAGAAATTAACCATATTATATATGAAAATTCTCATGCCATATAGTCTTCAGCTCCTCGACCTCAGCCACAGATACAACGCCTTTACACTTTTTGTTATAATTTGGTTAATTTTATAGAATAGGAAAATAAAACAAAGTTTAAAAAAAAAGATTAGAACTCTTAGAAATGATTTTTTAGGAGTAACAAATGTTTACTCGTATGGCCAATACATTTATATACATTCTATTTAATATTACGGAAAAAAGGAAGCACAACATTATAAAAACAAAGGATTTATTAAATGACAGTTAAGATTAGTTTGTAATAGCAGTATTATATGTTATTAATCACGTTCAATTATCAATCAACCCCAATAATCAAATTTCTACAACAAAATAAAAGTATTCATGTTAAAAGAGAGTGTCTGTTGTATAATCGTAACAAACAGCCATTAATGGGAATTAATTAAGATTAAAAGAATGATTAATCATTGTGTGAGTGTGAGTAAACATGCCAAAAAGGGAAGGGTATCATTAAAAACACGTAGGGGGACAAATCTGCAGTGGACCACTATCACATCAAATCGAGTATAAAGATTTGTTCCAAACCAATCTAGTATAATATTGTACTATATAAATCAACAGCTGGTTGTAAAACAAAACAGACATCAAACTCATTTCATAACGAACATTTCGTGGTGATTAGTAATATCGATCCCCCAAACTTGGTCCTTAATTTTCAGCTTAGCAATATAGTTCAATCGATTCGCATCCATAAACTGTGTGATGTGGGACTTTAAAATTCTGAGGACTGAAGATTCACACTGATGGTTATTACATTTTTGGTAAAGAATAAAGATCTAAAATTCTGTAACGAATTGCCAATACACCTTTATTAACATTTTTCCATATACATTTTTGAAATTCGGAATCTTTTTTACCATAATTTTCTCTAGTGTTCAAATTTGCCAATGTTGTGTCGAATGTGTAAATCATCACTCTGATATAGAATTTTTGTTGGGTGCAAGTCCCTGAAATACAATTGAACGTAGTGATTTATAAAAAAACAACAATACAGATTTTTTTAAAAAACACATTTTGGAAAAGCTGTCTTTCATTCACTATGAACGTAAAACCTCAAATATACAAAAAAAAAAAACATTATACCGGTCGCAGTGCCTTGATAATATATACTATATATGTACAAGTTATATATTTTATCGTATCCAAAACTACACTCATGCAGTTTGGTAAATTGCAGGATTAGATTACTTGATTTCATACAATGTAACGGTTTCTTTACAATACAACAATATACTAACGAACAAAATTGTCGGACATATATGGAATCACAATTTGGTAGTGGATTAATAAACCACTAAGGCACTAACTAACACGAGCAGTGGAACGTTATGTCCTAAGAAACATATTCTACGCACACGATCGTCGAACCATGTGAAAATCTGAATCCAGGTCTTAGAATTTTTACTACAGCTGTAGAACCACAACTTCATTGGATTTTTGGGTTTTAGATATCTCGTATATGAATTTTGTAGGTGTTTATTTTAGCATTAAAAAACTGTAGGTGTTTTTTTTTTTGATAAAAAAAATTGTAGGTGTTTATGGAGAACCTTATAGATATATTGCTTCACAAAAACAAAAAAAAAAGCCTTATAGATATATTTGTGACTTTATAAAATATCTGTGGCTAGATCTTTCTATTTTTTTCCTGTCCTAGTAGATATTTTTTATTGCATGGTGATTAAAATACTAATCACAGACTCACAAATATTTTATTTAGGGGTCAAACATTTTTTTAGAACATTAAAGAAAGTTTAGGATTTAGGTTTAGGTTATAAAAAAAAGGATTTAGGTTAAGAAACCGAGCAGATAGTGACGCGTGGCAATGCCGCAAAAATGAAAGAAAACGAGTGCGGAAGAGACCAAGGCGAGTCAATTTCAGTAATTAATTACCAAATGTCTTTAAGAACTATAAACATGAAAATGTTTTCCTTACTAATGATTATTCTTTAAAACAAAAGGCAAATTTCTTTGGACTGACCATACCTATACCATTTCTAAAGAAAATCCATTAAATTGTCACAATAATATGATTTTAAAATATAATATTAAAAAGTTGTAAAGCTAATGCTCTATAGAACTTAGTGACGGATATGATTAAAGAAAATCCACATGGTCACCTCTCTAATTAACCTCTCTTTGTCCGTTTCAGGTAAAATTAGCGTTAATTTTTTTTGTCAAATCTTTTGCCCCATTTTTGGCGTTAAATTATGGATTAGCATTTTAATGCAATTAGTAGTATAATTCGTATTGTCAATCAGATTTAGTATTTAATATATAAATTGTATATAAGTTTATAGCTTAATTTGTATATGATGGTATTCCTCCTCTTTTATATTAAATGTCGTTTTATAGCTGTTTTCTATTTCACAATAAAAAAAAGTTTTTAATTTGATTTTTAGCATTAGATACATAAAACAACATAAATTAGAAAGTTAGAACATAACTACAAGAGTCACATTCTAAATTCCTGTGAAATATATTAAAAGTGAAAGTGATTCTACAACAAACGCAGTATATTTACAGATTAAAGACTTTCATTAAAACGTTAACTCAAGTATGAAAAAAAAAATATTAAAGGAACCCAAGAAAGAAAACGACAAAAAAGGCCAGGAAAGAAAACGACAAGAAAGAACCAAGTAAGAAAACACTGCTCATGAGTCATGTCCATACATATATGGCACAACCTTTATAACAAAAAACATATCCAAAAAAGGAAACTCGGGACATCAAAACTTTTTAAAAGGAACACTAGGCGAATATAATATATATCTCGTTGTGTAAACAAGCATCAATCAATCAATTGATACATATGATGCTATGAAAACATATCACTACAAGACGAATTCAGTGGAATATAGATCGCTGAATGGATTTCCGAATCATGTAAAATATATCTTTAGTTAGCAGCGAAATAGTGTATGTTGTGTATGTAGAAAACAGTGCTTTATGAATAGTGAGTTAAAACAAATAATTATGATTCTTATCAAGATCGAAGAAGAGAAGATATAATTCAACAAAGATCATTGTACTCGACACATTTGAATTGACAAACATGAACTGAAAATAAAAATACGGCGTTAAATTTGGGGAGAATCTCATATGTTGACGAAAACCCGTTTTTATATGTTTTGTCCAAAATAGTTTGCCCAAAAAAAAAAAAAAATTTGCCAGAAGAGATATATGTGTCGAAGACTAAGACTTTTGTGGTTAAGCAAGAAGAATCATGTTCATCGAGTGGCTGACTATTGTTCACGATCTCATCTTAATATATTGAACAAAAACAAACTCATTGACATGAACTATATATAACTAAGGTGTTCTTAATACATAGAGTCATACAAATTAAGACTAAAAAAGGAGTGATACAAAGACCAATAATAATCAAATACATGAAATCGCGAAATCAAAAGGAAATCACTAATTAACTCCTAGAAATCCCCAAACCCTAATTAATAATTCCACGATACAGGAACACAATTTTTTTCAAACATATGATCTGATATATCATATAAGTGACAAACAAACAAAGAGAAAACAGCAGAAGCAAGAAGATTACATGGAGCGAACACAAAACCGATCAATAGCCCCATAAGTCCTCATCTTTGGAATTCTCCGGGGAGTCATCCGGCGGCCGAGAATCCATCCAGGATGGCGGCGGCGCAACCATCATCCCTTCCGCCATATTAGCCAACAGATTAGGCATATTCAAGAGTTCTTCTTCGTCCATAAACTCTGTCCCACACCACGAAGAAGACGCCATATCGTCATATACGTGGCAATCACGAGCTCTTGACGACAAACTCTTTTTCTTTGCTTTCTCCTCCTCCTCCTCTTCCTCGCACCCCTTCATCGCAGCAGCCGCGGACGCAGCGCTTCGGATATCCGCCGCGGATGTTGATCCGGGAACCGGGTATGACCGGGCGGATCCCGGGAAGTTCAAAACGGCTTCTCTGCCTTTAAGAGCCATAGCAGCCACGTCGTAGGCAGCGGCAGCCATCTCCGCCGTGGGGTAAGTTCCGAGCCAGATTCGAGTAGTCTTTTTCGGCTCACGGATCTCCGAGACCCATTTTCCACTCCGGCACCGGATACCTCGGAACACTGAATCCTTCTTCTGGCTAGCTAAGCCGGTAGTAGCCATTAGTACTAGTAGTAGATGGAGAAGAGTTTTTCACACACGTGACTAAGCTAGATGGATTTATCACACGTGTGAGGTGGCAAATTATTTAAAGAAAATGAAGAAGTTTTGGGTTAAGAGGGCCATTTGGTAGGATTTATATGGTGACCATCAGCCACATATATATAGATGATAATTAAAACACTGTGCATATGTGTGTTATGTATATATTAATATGTATTATAAATTGAATTATCTAGGGTTTAGTAAGAGATTAGTGTTTAAATATAAAAGGGTAATTTCGCTAAGCTTTTGTCAACACTCAATGCACAAATGTTATTCTCTTTCACTTTCTCACTGGGGGTTGTCGAGAGTGTGTTGGCTTTTGTTGGACTTATTCTTGAAACAATAATTGAGAAAAAAAACTAGTTTGTATTCTGTATACATCGTGTTTAGTTACTATTTGATAGTTTATAATCAACGAAGTGTCTTAAATAACCAATCTGAAAAACTAAACTCCTAAAACCTAAAATTTTAACCTTTAAATCTAAACAAAATAAAATCTATATTTTTAAAAGGATTCAATCTATTTTTCCAATTTACATTGTTCTCACCAATTATATCATTATTTTTTTACTTTCATTGTTTATATTTATAATTGTAAGTGAATATTTATTTGGTTTCAACTTCCAACTAAAAAAGAAAACAAAAATAAGTCAAACAGTTGTACTGTATCAAACAAAAATGGATTCAGCTCTGAGACTAATAATTGAATTAATTAATAATATAACAGACGGATATTTTGATACCGAAAAGGAAGAGAAAAACAAAAAAAACTATATTTATCAACAATCCTGTGAAACATTGCCTGGACCGGTGCATTAAACGGTTCTAGAAGCATATTAAGCATCGTATTAGCATCATCATCTGAAGATTTAAAGGTTTCCACTACGTTCTTTCGTATGTGTTTGCCTCTTTTGAGTTTGATTTTCTGTACCATTTGGTAACAGATAGTTTCCCACGATATATCAAAGTAGTCCAATACAATTTTTTAAAAAATTATACTGTACACATAAGGGCCCGTTTTAGACCTAATTTTTGATAAAATAAAAAAAAAAATCCAAATAGTTATATTTTTAAATTTAAATCGGTGCTGAAAAAAATCAATGAGCTAGGCCGAATTTTTATACTTTTATAGTGTAAGTGTAAATTCTTATATTAAAAGGGCCAAATATAAATTTTTCCATAGAGCTCTTAATATTATTGGGCCGTGCTTGACTATGATTTCTCGGCCTTTTTGCTGGGTGTGAAGTGGGTGTAATGTGCAGACATTGGTGAGCTGTGAAAGGCGAACAATCAAATTAAAGCAGTACACAAACACTTGTTTACATAGCTTCTCCTCCATTCATATCGCTTATTTCTTCTTTGAACTCAAGTTGATGTAATGAGTTCAGCGCGTATTCACGAGTTCCGAAACTTGATGTACGGTAACATTTTTGACTCATTGTCGAATTCTCGTTTTCTGTGATATTCCTCTAATTTTGATATATAAAATGTACTATCTCTTCTATAAGACTATATAAGAGATGCAACATGGAAGTTTAGACATATTCACAACTGTATTAACTTGTTGTTTACTACTTAAAGAGTTTATTTATATCGTTAATGGAACTGTTGTAACCGCGCGCATCAAAACGATCTAGACTGCTTAATTGCATTGCCTATATATATAACGTTTATCGTTTGATATCTTATACTCCAGTGAAGTAATAATCCAGAAAACAAGTTTAATTTGTAAGATCGGTAGATTACTATCACACGGGATATACATATAAGAACAATCGGCTATAATCGCACATTAAAAGTGTTCACCTAAAATATAAGACAAAACTTAAGAGAGTGATGATGTTCAAAAAGAGAGAGAGAGAGAGATAGAGAAAGAAAGAAATAAACGATGAATGAAGGACACGCGCATGTGACACTCACGAGACAGCATGAAGCCATAATTGTGTATGGCCGACATGTCTTCCTGTCCGTAAGGCTTACACTTTAATTATGTCTATTGTTTATATATTTATTTCAATATTTCTTTGTGTATCCTCCTATCATTATCCATCATTCAACGTCGTCGTCACTCTCAATCGTCACTATCGTCTATTAATTCGCAACAAGTTTTGACTCACCTCTAATTTAATTAGAATACATTAGAACGCAAATTTTCCATACCATATGCTACTTTTTTTGAGTTAATATTAATTAAAAATCTGGAGGTTATATTTAATAAACAGAAAATAGAAAAGAAATCACATACTAGTTTAAGAAAAGTAGGTGAATGTTTTCAAGATTTCCAAGAGGGATGTGAGCTTGAAGTTGTTGGAAAGTTCTAAACCTAGTGGTGAGGTATGTCTCTTTGGTGGGTTGGAAGTTGGAAGTTGGAAGCCTGCGAAATCACCAATTTTAGTTTATATTAGGAAAAAAAATTAGTGAAACTATAAAATCGATTATTTTTGATAAAAGAAATTATATAAAAATATGATGTCATTATCATAAACTACCAATCAAAATTTAGCTATATTCAATATAATTTAAGAATGCCATCTTAAACTAATATAATTTATGTTCAATTTTTTGTAAAAATTATATTTAAAAATTAGATCACAGCTTAATGATTCTTTATATATATATATATATATATATATATAAGGGCTTTCATCGGGTTGATGATTCAAGGATCATCTTTATTAAAAAAAATGATTCAAGGATCAAACTTGATTAGTTATATAGATTTATTTTTACGTAGTGGTTTGATTATCTTGAAGTGTTTTGGTGGTAAATAAAAGGTGAAATGTGTTTTTAATTGGCAGTTTGGCACATGTTATTCGCAAATACTAACATAGTACTAAGAAGTAGTTCCCACGGAAATCCCACGTGTTACTCACAGCTAATTTACTTATTATGGAAAAGAGTCACGTGTTGCATATCCACAAAACAAATATAGAATCTTTAAACTTGTGGTCCAACCTAGGAGCTGGACCCAACTTCCAGATTAAAATAATATCTTATCTATTAAGTTAAACAAAGGGATCAAAATGGACCAAATGGTTCTGTTTGACCAAAGATTCCAAGAATGTTCCATGTTTCAGTTGTCTGTGTTTCAAAACCACTAAAATTCTTAAATCAAATGTTAGCCGTAGGCTCATATAGCAGCTATTTTTTGGCACGTAGTTATTTGATTGTGGATTTTAATGGATAATAATAAAAAAACAACAAAATAAGCCAGCTGAGTTGCAATACAGTTTCTATTGATTTTATTATAAAGTTCTTAAATATTTATACATTTCTCTCATATGTGTATTGCTTTTTCTCCGCCATTTTACTAACTACATTTTCACTGTTCTTTAATTACCAAATTCTTAGTAGTTGTTAATACTAATTACCACCGTGAGCCTATATATTGTACTGGGAAAATGTGTTAGATGTAAAGTTTCATTCAATCTTGCAAAACAACGATGGCCAGATACTTTAATTATATCGTCTTGTTAATCAAATTTATCAACTAATTACCAATTAAAGCCTGTAAATTATATAGAAAAACGTTACAGGTTTGTTACATTTACGTAGTTTCATTCAATTATGGAAAAACGACAGTTAAATCGCTTTTATCAGCTAAAGTTTAGTGGACACGTTTTCTTAGTTTTGAAAATCCAGCATGTGATCACCTGATGATACCAAAACAAACAACAATGGAGAGAATGAAGAATCTAATATTTGCGTGATTTCCAACAACTCTTTTCTGTTGTATATTATTTATATATGTTGGCTTACCCAGACAATCTGCATCTTCCAGAGTCTTTCAATTCAACAAAAAACGATAAGCTCAGGTCTCTCCCTTATTTGATCAATAAGACTGTAAATAAAGTAATAATAAACCATATCCAGTAATGCTCAAGACCTAATCGTGGAAGAAAAAAAACAAGACTTAATAGTAGAACATGTGGTGTCTCATGAACCCATTATCTGTAATCGTAGAACATTTGGTGTCTTCATGAACCCATTAATAAAGAGCAATTATTAGCTAGGGTGTGTGAAATACATGAAGCCACCAGTAAAAATGGCTGAAGATATATCTACTTATGTATATCGAAAATATACTTAGATTATATATATTGACGAATCACTATTCATTTTTAGAATCAACAAAAGAATTAGACCATCTCGAATGCAAGAACTTTTCATAAGTTCTTAATATTATTTTAATCATAAATTTTGTAATTTTTTAAGTTTAGAACTTCTTTAAAAAGAATTAAAATTGCATGCTCCAAAGGTACAACCTCAAGTGAAGTTCTTACAAACCTTAAACTTTTTATAGAAAAGAAAATTAAAATACTGGTATTTTTGGAATTAAACTTTGTTTTCTTTAGAATGGTATTTTAGGGTATTTCTAAAAACATTTATGACTGAACTGACACAACAAAGTTAAAATACAACTAGCACGTTTACATATCTTTCATTTTACAAAACTAAAAAAAAAATCAATTACTTATTCTCTTTACTATTGATTTTATATACTTCAATTTAAATGGGACCGCGATAGGTTTATAATGGGTTAAAGCTCACAGCTAGCTAATACAGACATTTCCCTTTTTAATGCTTACGTGGCATCAAGCTTAAGAATCAAATAACGGTGTGTTACGCGCGTAGATTTCGCATCCTGTGGGTCCCATTACCGTAGCCTATATATTCCCCCTCTTCCTCACTTGTCTGCTTCATAACTCCCAACCAAATTACAAAACAGAGCATAAGCTAGAAAAAAGACTTTTTATTCGAACAATCTTTAATCCCTTTTAACTAACCCTTACACTAAATCGAATCTACTTCTGTTTTCAGATACACATTGAGATAAAATCGATTGAAATACCCGTTCTTTCACGGTAAATTCAGTTTCCAGAAAGTTAAACCGGAGTTGCTTTTCCCGTTTCTAGTTTTCAATTTTACGAGTGAGAATTGTTCTTTTAGCAATGGATAACAACGATGAGATTATTCTGGCGGAGATGAGGCCGAAGAAGCGTGCGGGACGAAGAATTTTCAAGGAGACACGTCACCCAGTTTACAGAGGAATACGGCGGAGGAACGGCGACAAATGGGTCTGCGAAGTCCGAGAGCCGACGCACCAGCGCCGCATTTGGCTCGGTACTTACCCGACGGCGGAGATGGCAGCGCGTGCACACGACGTGGCAGCGTTTGCGCTGCGCGGGAGATCCGCGTGTTTGAATTTCGCCGACTCCGCTTGGCGGCTTCCAGCGCCGGAGTCAACCGATCCGGATGTCATAAGGCGAGCCGCGGCTGAAGCGGCGGAGATGTTCAGGCCGACGGAGTTTGGGAATGGAATTACGGTTTTGCCCTCTTACGCCGATGAGGTGGATTTGGGCTCTGGTTCTGGTTCGGGATCAGAGGAGAGGAATTTGTATGGATATGTGGAAGAAGAAGAAGTCTCGACGACGATGATGAGACTCGCGACGGAGCCGTTAATGTCGCCGCCGCGATCGTATACGGACCTGACTTCGAATGTTTACATGGAAGAAGAGATGTCTTATGAAGATATGTCACTCTGGAGTTACAGTTATTAAATGATGGAATAATTTTGTAGTAAGATATTTCTCTCTTGAGGATTTTTGGATACTCTTGCTGAGTTAGAAGGTTCCATGATGGAATAATTTTAAAAGATTTTTAAGATAATATTGGGCTTTATAAATCTCAATATATATAGCTGAGGCCCAATTAAGCCGGTGCTTATAGAAATGCATATAATGTATCCCCAAAGGTGCAATATATTTTCCTCGTAATTTTTTTTTTTAATAAAGAGCTAGTTGTAGAATATTTTCCTCGTAATTAAATCTAAGAATTTGACTAACTAGATATTGACACCGAATCATTAAGTTTTTCTTTGACTTAGGAATATATCTATTTTTGTTTCGACGACTTGGGATACAACTAATAAGCTTTCCGGTGAAATTTTGCAATCCCGATATGCCCTGCATGTCAACTTCATAATTAATAAATTTAGTAGGGCTTTCTTGTAACGAAATTCATGGTAGGTCTTTAAATAACATTTGATGTGAAGGTTTATCTAAGTTCTTTAATTTTTCTTATATTAGTTCCGGAGAACCATAAACGCTTAATTAGTCTGACGTCGACGAAATCTAAACTCGTAGTCTGACGTGGCATGAAGTTTCGGCGCGGGACTTGAGCGTGGACCACGTGGCTGATTATATGCTTTGCCAGCTAATCATTTGCTCACGAGAGCTCTCTCAGGTCTTCCACTAAACGAGATATTCGAGCAAGTGATTATGATCCAATATCCATCATAATGATAATTATTTTTTGTTAATATTATGAGTATAGGAACCGAGTATAAAATAAATTATATTACTGTATTGAGTAACTTGAGAAGTAAAATATATATTTTCTGTACTATAAAGTGAAGTCTATAAATTTGAAAGAAGAATACTGTAGATCTCGTTATTACTATTAGCATATTTATTTATATGTTTAGGAAAGTTTATATCGTGTGGATGTTAGCATTATGTTAATGTACATATATATGAGTATTGTATTTTGTGGGTGTTAGCATTAAGAAAAATATCCTAAATCTTAATATTCACTTATGTTCTTAGGAAAGTCAATTTACAGTATATGATTGTTATTATTATATTAATAATAGTACTATATACTGTATTTTGTGATTTTATATCAAACATAATCATTTAATATATATATATATATACACGCCAGTATAGTGTGGTTATTTGGCGATAAAATAAAAATCTGATAAAGATTTATTGTTTGTTTTTTGATAAAGCATATAAAATGTAATGATAAATACAAACGTAACCGAAAAATGGACCTCTCTGTTCCCAATAGTGAAATTTAATGCAATAAATTAAAGTCACAAAGTTCGTGAGCGTTAAGTTAGAGGAGAGCACAGAAGAAGAAGAAAAAAAAAACCAAAAGGAGAATTATTTTGTTCTTTCTTCAATTGATTTATACCTTTCTTCCTCTACTTGTCAATATCACTGACCCGTCCACTTTTATAAATCTCAAATTTTATAGAGAAAGGAAAGAAATCAAATTTGAATTTTCTTTTCGTAAATTTCCTGTGTTTTAGTCTTTTTTTTTCTTTCTCTTGATCATGAAGAACAGCGAAGAACAAATGAGGTCACTATTTGGCATTAGTCTTTCTGATAAACCCAGATGGCAACAGTTTCTTATCTGTTCTTCTGGTTTCTTCTTCGGCTACCTTGTTAATGGCGTCTGTGAGGTTTGATTTCGTTTTTTGCTTCTGTTTATTTTTTTTTTCCCGTAAAAGCATATCTCTAGGATCAGATAATTTTTCGATATTGACCGGATTTTTAATGAATTTTGTTGTGTTTTTTTTTCCCTGGGCTGGTTTTGTCTGGAAAATTCATGTTTTGCATGCGGTGTTTCTCTGCATTTTTCCCCGAGAAAATTCATGAAAATTTTGTAGAAATTTCAAGGTTTAGAGAAGAATTCGGTGTTCTTCTAAAAATATTTCATTAGAACAAAGACTTTTTACCCGGAAATAAAGGCGCTATAATTTGGCATACAAACCTATCTTAATTCCTTGTTCAAAAAAATAAATATTGATTCCGATAATCATACAATTAATACAATATATATATATATATAGTTTCTACAGATTTTTCGTTTTTGTTTCCTATTGAGATTCTGTATTTACTTAATTCCTAAACATTAACTCGAATCACAATTTGCAGGAATATGTGTAGTATAACCGGCTCAAATTTTTATCTTTATTTGACTAAAATTTCGGATTTTATATACTTTGTTTTTTTCTCTCAAATTTGCAGGAATATGTGTATAACCGGCTCAAATTCAGGTATTTTCAAATCCAAATTTTATAAAAATAAATAAATGTAAATTCGAATAATAGAATAACAGTAGTTGTGTGTGTGTGTATGTTGCAGTTATGGATGGTATTTCACGTTTGTCCAAGGACTCGTGTACATTGTAATGATCTACCTAAATGGCTTCACGACGAAGCAAATGGTGAATCCATGGAAGACTTACGTGAAGCTATCTGGTGTTCTCATGGGATCTCATGGTCTCACCAAAGGCTCCTTGGCTTATCTTAATTACCCTGCTCAAATCATGTTCAAATCCACTAAGGTATATACATTAGTAAAATTTAACTTAACCAAGTTATGGTATATATAGTCAATTAGTGTCATTAAGTTCATCTTTCTTTATGGTCCTAGACTTGCAACATCCTAGCTATGATAAAAGAAAGAAAATCTCACTTTCTTGATACATCTTGGTTTATCGGTTAGCAAACTAGGTGAAAAGAAATTCATGGGTGGATCAATGTTCTCGCAACATTTATAAATTTGATTTTCTTCATGATCTATCTCAAGGTTTTGCCGGTTATGGTAATGGGAGCATTTATACCGGGATTGAGAAGAAAATACCCGGTCTACGAGTACATATCGGCTATGCTACTTGTAATCGGTTTAATCTTATTCACATTAGCCGATGCACATACCTCCCCAAACTTCAGCATAATTGGGGTTATGATGATCTCTGGCGCTCTCATCATGGACGCCTTTCTCGGTAACTTGCAAGAAGCAATCTTCACTTTGAATCCCGACACAACACAAGTATAACAATCACAACCTCTCATTTTCAATTTTCAATCTATGTATCTCAAATAACGTTTTTGTTCTTCTCATGGATGGTAGATGGAGATGCTGTTCTGCTCGACGGTAGTTGGTTTACCGTTCTTGCTTGCACCAATGATTCTTACCGGAGAGCTTTTCACAGCTTGGACTTCATGTGCTCAAGTAAGCCTTGTCTAATCTAAATTTTTATAATATGTTATGAAATCAAATGTACTTTACGAAAGTTTTCACAAGTAGCTGTGTGTAATAACACGATTTATGAACCACTTTCAATACTTTAATAACTTATTTACCACTTGACGTAATTGACAAGAGATTATATACGAATTATCTATATAATGATCATTGACTGACTAATGTAATTGATTAACTAAGTTTTTTAATTGACTTTTGTTTTGGTAGCATCCATATGTGTATGGAGTGTTGGTGTTCGAAGCCATGGCTACATTTGTCGGCCAAGTCTCTGTTCTATCCCTCATTGCTCTCTTTGGTGCAGCCACGACCGCTATGGTAAAACTACTTTCATCTTGTTTTTTTTAACTGCATTATTATGGTTTAGGATCATATATCCAAACATCGGTTAAAGCTAAAATAAAAGTACTACTTTAATGTTTACGTAAATAAATATATTTTTGTTTGTTTGTTTGTTTGTGGGAACAGATAACGACGGCGAGAAAAGCGGTAACGCTGTTACTATCTTACTTGATATTCACGAAGCCTTTAACGGAACAGCACGGCACGGGATTGTTACTGATCTCTATGGGCATTATTCTCAAGATGGTTCCGGATCCGAGTTCAAACCCAAAACCGAAAGTTTCGGGTTCGGGTCAGATACCAGGGAAGCTGGAGCGGGTTAAGCTTGAGAAGGAAGGCGATGAAGAGAGTCGGCCTTTGGTCTAAATAATAAAACGACGATAGCAGAGATTTAAAATCAATTCTTGGTTCGCTTTCTCATCACGAATTTATCTTTAACATAGTATGTGTTGTTAGAAAGTTTAATTTCTCTTTGTAGTTTTAGATCGAAAATATTCGGCAATTCAATTTGAAACATTATCAATAAACACAAATGCAAAGAAACACGATTTCAGAATCATTCTAGATTGGGTCTTTTAATTTTGTTGACAATGTATTCTCGTGGAGTATTTAAACATATATTTCTTTGAAGAGACTTATCATCTATCAGCTAAGTTTATAACGTCATGGAATGTTGTTGACACAAACAGAAAATAGTGTATAAAGCTATTAAATTCAGGTTCCTTCAACATCTCGTATAGCGTCTGTAGTCCAACGGTTAGGATAATTGCCTTCCAAGCAATAGACCCGGGTTCGACTCCCGGCAGACGCAATTGTTTTGCTTAATGAATTAATCAAAATTTAGTAAACAGCTTTTCTATAAATAAAACCGGAACCCACACACTAAATCCGAGACACCTCCGGTTGTTTTTTACAGTTGAGGTCAGTTTCCGTGAAAGGTTTTTCATTACAAAGCAAAGACAACGCATGACCAAAAGCAGATGTGTGTACATACAATAAATATACTGATAAACAGTCCTCTTCTTCGTCTTCAGCGATTTGATGTTCTAGCAGACGAGCGACAGTCTGAGTGATGGGGCAGTGGGGATATGCGTGCAAGATGCCCATCTGCTTATCGACTCCGTCACTGCAATATCAACCACCAACTGGTCTAGCTCGCCTAGTCCTATGGTCCGGTTCCTTTTGCTGTGCAGACCTGACATTCTCGACCAGTTTCCTCTTTCCCTTCTTGTCTCTGACTTCCCTGCTGCTTCTGTTTGATTCTCCCCTGCTTCCTCGTTTCTCTCAACTTGTGAAGAAGAATCCAGTGAATGCAGTAACCTCTTTGGGCTTGAGTCTGTTAAACAATGGCATAAAGATGATTTGATCAGCTGTTTTCACAGTAGATTTTTCTGCTGAAAACACCGATTTAGAGGATGATACTAATGCAAAAGCTTTGATATGTAAATGAAGAAAGTTGAGATTTTGATTCGCGGGTTTGAATTTCACTGTCCTTGTCATATAAATTATCATCACGTCCCAACACATTCTAAGTAAAAAGGAAGAGAGAGGTACCTCGAAGTTTCCCATCCGTTTCAGTAATGTCAATGTTGCGTGGGATCGCTGGGCAAGGACTAAAAAAGGTAAAGCTTGGCATAGATGGAACTCCAGTTGATGAGAAGCCACCTGAGGTTGATTCCGGTTGTTTCCCATCGGAAGAAAACCCACCAAAACCGGACTTTGGCAGTGTGTTATCCGCAGGTAAAAAAGACGAGAAGGATGATCTACACTCGTTATCTGTTGTTTTCTCTAGCTGCCCCATGCTAAAGCTATAGTCTTGTTCCCGAGATATGCATTGTGTGGAGAAAGAACATCCACCATTCTCCAATCCTTCACAGCCAAACCCATCCTGCTCATATCGTTCTTGACTTGATTCAGGTAACTGCTCCATCCAAGAGTGAGCTGCAAACCAAAAAATTATCACTTTCAGCTGTAAAATTTACAAATCCATAGATAACACTAAAGCTATACGAGCAATTCATGGATTCCAAAGATAAGGTACCTAGAACATCATCAGCAGATAACCTCTGGGAAGGATCAACACATAGCATCCCGCGGATCAAATCCTTGGCGTATGGAGTAATATGGTCCCAAGGTTCTGCAGAAAATCTCAAATCTGCGGCCCTGACAGCATCAAAAATCTTGGACTTAGTCTTTCCCCAAAAGGGAGGCACTCCACTGAGAAGAATGTACAAAATAACCCCTGCACTCCATACATCAGCAGCTTGGTTATATCCCCCTGATAACACTTCCGGGGCTATATAAAACGGACTACCAACTGTTCCGTTCAGCTTTTCGCCTGCTCATACGAAAAACCAACAATATCTTAGAATCCACAGTGTCCATGAAAGTTTCTCGTTTTCATTTGCTTACAAAATATAAACAGTGGTATCTATCTTACCAGGCTTGATATAGGTTGCCAAACCAAAATCAGCCAACTTGATAGGAGACGAAGAAGACATCGTGGCCATGAGAATGTTCTCGGGTTTCAAATCTCTGTGAACAATACCGCTATCGTGACAAAACTTGACCACTTGCATCAAATGCTTGAACAGCACCCTGGCACGGACCTCCGAATACCTTCCATACTTCTCGAGCTTGTGAAAAAGCTCTCCTCCTGCGCATAGCTCCATCACAAGATGCACGGAATCCTCCTCCTCGTAAACCGCTTTGAGGTCCACAACATTAGGGTGTCCAGACAATCTAGCCATGATAGCAATCTCGAGTTTGATGCTTTTCATGTCGTCTTGTGTGACCAGTCTGTCTTTAGATATAGACTTGCAAGCGAGCCTCTCCCCTGTTAACTTATCAGAACATACTCTAATCACACCAAACTGACCCCAGCCTAACTGTTCCCCGAGCACGTACCGGTCTTTTAAGTTGGAAACGTTTACAGGGTTTAGAATGGTTTCGGTAAGGCTTGCAACTTTGTAGCAATTGCAGAACTCAAATAAAGGTGGGCTCGTATTCTCCTTATCAGCTATGTCCATACCCATATCAAAACGTTCACCGAGCAACAGAACCCTTCACAAAAAATCTAAACTTCTGCTTGCAATAAATATTAGTTACAATCTTTCTGGTATACACTACTCCTCTTCTCCTCAAGAAAAACGCTGAGAAACTCAATTAGGCACAACCCTGCAGACGAATCTTCTCTTCGGTGCAAACAAGCTCCCTACGCAAACTGCATTCTCCTTTGGATCCTCCGGTCTGTAAAATTTTAAGATCGAAAACTCAGATTCAAGCACTGATCAACAAAGTAAGAGCAACTAAAATTGGAAATGGTTCAGCTTTGGTGTAAAAACATTCCATTTGAGTTATACCCAATTTAGCTTGAGATAAGAAAGCAAAGAAAAACCCATAAGTTGGATTCGCTCCAGAGATCAGAGAACTAACTCACATCACAAAACTCAATCGAAACAAAAATAGAGGTTTTGAGCTCAAAATCCTACATAAGACACAAAAAAACCCTCGATTTGGGTCATGAAAATGCATCTCGATCTCGAATCAATCAACTAAACAGCCTTAGATTTAGCTAAAAACAACAAGGACGAAACTTTGCAGGAATCTAAATAAGAAGGGAGACCAGAAAGTTCGGCAACTCCTTCTACTTCAAAGGTAAAAAACCCAATCAAAATAACAAAAGATGAGATTTTTTTACTTAAGAGAAATTCATGAAGAGATTGAAAATTTCTGAAATTTCTGAAATTTCACCTTTGTTGCAAAGAGGAATCCGCTCGAAGAGAAAACAACAGCTATAGGTTGCAGCGAAGAGACCAGACCCAGTCCTCTCCTCTAGTCGCTCTCTCTCTCTCCTCCTCTTCTCTTTCAAAAAAATGCCGTGTCAACTTGTTACCGGGAGAACCAGTTTCACGTTTTCTTACTTCCCAATAAGTTTTTTAATTACAAATTCAGACCACTCATTTCTATCTAATTCTAATTACCACCTCATACTTTTTAATACAAGGTTTAGCCATTCGAGACTCGAGGAGCCATCAATTCCCTCTACAAGTCTGAATAGAATTAGATTATCCTAATTAAATGTAAAACTATCATTTGTGAATATTTTCGACTATAAAAATCGAATGCTAATTAAATGAGCAAAAAGTAGTCAACCCAGTTTTGAAAAACATCTGCAAAAGACATTATCATTTTCACACTATTCACTCTATTTTCTGAAGTTTTTCAAATATTTAGAATTGATTATGTGTTTCATCGAAACATGTAGCTGAATTTCGTATAAGGTGAAGTTGTAGAAACTTCACAAACGATTATTGGTTAAATGTCTCTTACAATTTAGCCATCGGTTAAAAAATAATGTTTTTGTATCAGAATTTTGTTAGTAGTAATGAAAGATTGTGTAAGATTATCCTAGTAAATGAAACTTTTTTAATGATTTGAGAAGAAGAGAAGGTAAAAAATGTAAATAAGAATTTAGAAACAGTGAATAAAAGTTGAAAACTATAGTCTTCCCTTTTAACTTATTGGACCTTTTGGATTTGTCTACAAGAGGAAAAATAAAGAGGAAACATATCCAACGGACGAAGAAGATGGGACCTACACATATAAGCTTTTTATAGTTCGTGACGATAATTAGCCAACATCCATTAACATTCTGCCACGTGGTAGTTAACCTACCGTACGAATCTAACGGGACCTAGCTGTCTTCGACTTTTTTTTTCTGTCTTTGCTACGCTGTCTGAGACTCAGAGTAACTAATTGAATTTACTTTTAATTGGGTAACTTAATCATCAGAGTTAGTTGATTTTGTCTATGCTTTTGAGAACCAAAGAGAACTGCTCCACCTGTATTTCATGTTAATTAGCTGTACAAGCATAGTGTACTCCACTATTTATTTTCCAATTATTGACTTTCTTCTTGTTTATATGTTGTTACAGACTTCTTGTCTTTCCACTTTAAAATTCCCATTCTAGCTAGAAAACAATTTTTGCAATTCATTTATGGTCTAAGAGGGAACATGATACCCGGAATCGAATATCGATGTAAGATCTTATATAGAATTAATGAGACTAGTTCTAATTCTATTTGAAATTTTAATCTCGTTTTATTTGATCTAACGTACAAAGAAATCAGATTTATAAATTTATTTTTGTTATATCTTCTCTAAATTTTCATATTTGATCACCATTGAATATTTGTATACTGTGACAAAAGAAAACAAAAACGATAGAGGGATTGTGTGATGGGCTGTTTTAGCCCGTTTACTTTGTTAATTGGAATCGATACGGGGCTAATAGTTTGGCCCATAGTCATTCATACATTGGGAAAAAAAACTGTCAAGAACCAGTGCAATCTGGAACCAGGCCTGTCGAACACACACAGAATATAGAGTTTTATTACTAAATATACATTGTATATAGTTCATGACATGACCTTATCATGTGCGACATGATGTATATCCAATTCTCTACGTTGATTGCTTTAGCATTGTAGTTTATCATTTCAAAAATTATCATTTTTAGAATATACTTGTATAAATACTAAATAGACACATAGTCATAGGCATATTGAAGGAAGATGCAAATCTACCTGAATCAGTAACAGACTCAGAAATTTCCAATCAGTTTTTTTTTTTTTTGTGTTTGAATTAGTGGCATCATACAAGTCAGTGTTCCTTTCTTCTTCTTTTTTTTTTATTATGTGGACTGTCCACTTAATTTTTCGTAATCGACAATATATACATTACGTGGGTTAATGATATAACACTTACAAATCAATATATGTTTTGATTGGATTATTCAATTTTTTTTCCAATAAGTTGATGACATCATATATTTCATTTGAAGTCAATAACTCAAGTTACCAACTGACCCATTTATCAATAGCAGTTCGGCTTTTATTCCAGTTCTTGTCTAATCATTTTTTTAAATACTAAAAATAGCATAGCAAGCTTATTAAGCTGAATTGATGATCATAGTGTACTAATTTTTATTTCATATAATTATAGCCATGTTCATTATTTCCACCTAACATCTTGGGCTTATTATGATCACAGAAGAAACAAAAAAAGTTGTTGCAATTAACTGTATCCAACTGTCTATTAATGGACGTTGGTCATTAAATATTCATTTTATATTTTAATTATTACAAATCTATATGTTCAGAATTCTTTATTCATGTCCAAGAGAGGCAGGTTAAGTGTGGCAATTTCTTTAGTGCATTCCCTATAAGTTTTATCGGCCCATTTACTCCATCTAATCTGCATTTTCTTTAAATTAATACTATTTAGTCATCGTTTTGGTTTTTGATCTGCTTCTTAGTTTGACACGTGTCCATGAAAGTAGACATAGAATCTTGGTGTTGCATTTCCTCAGAATTAGATGGACTCTTTATTGCCTCAGCCCTATATATAACAAAAAGGGTCCAAACATTAATTTCAAGCATATGTTATCACAAGCATTATAAAAGGAAACCATTATTATAAATATTATCATACATCTACATATCGACACATATATACAAAGTAGAGTTTGTTTAAAGTTCAATTATAAAATAATGATGGATAGATTTTGGTCGTTGAGATTGTTTGTTGCTATCTTTCTTTTCATCCATTCTCCAATTTGTTCTTGTGACAAAGGTAATTTACATACATATATATTCGTATACAATATTATACACATGTTAGTGTGAGGTTAAAGTTGTACTCCCTTTATCGCAGCTCCAAACTACTCCTTCATGCGCGACGCGACAGGGACTCCAACGACGTCGTACTACGATTACATCATCATCGGTGGTGGAACCGCCGGGTGCCCTCTAGCCGCAACGCTGTCTCAAAACGCTAGCGTTTTACTACTTGAACGCGGTGGTGCACCATACAACAACCCAAACATCACGAGACTCTCGGCTTTCGGAGCCGCTCTCTCTGATCTGTCCGAGGACTCACCGTCTCAGCGTTTCGTATCGGAGGACGGCGTCATTAACGCACGTGCCCGAGTTCTCGGCGGTGGAAGCGCTCTCAACGCCGGCTTCTACACACGTGCCGGAACCAAATACGTTAGGTCAGTGAGTGCATATGTATACACTACAGGCATGCACGTCTACATATACATTTTACGTATGATGAATTTTATTTGTTTAACTCCTCTAAGTATCTATAACTATATTATGCATATCACTAATTCATCACACACACAATTATGCATAACTACAAACGAATTAAAAAATTATATATATGAGTAAAATTTGCTAGGGCTCATATATATTTAGTACAGAAGTACTAGATATTTATTGTTGCTGTTGCGTTTGGTGCGGCGATGTTACAATAATTAATTAATACGAATTGAAATGTTGATAGGAACATGGGTTGGGACGGAGCGCTAGTGAATGAGTCGTACAGTTGGGTCGAAGCCAAAGTGGCGTTTCAGCCGCCGATGGGGCCGTGGCAAACCGCCGTGAAAGATGGCTTATTGGAGGTTGGTATCGTCCCTAACAATGGATTCACTTATGATCACATCAATGGCACCAAATTTGGTGGTACTATATTTGATCGAAACGGCTATAGACACACTGCCGCCGATTTGCTAGAGTACGCCGATCCCAAGGGTATTACCGTCCTTTTGCATGCCACCGTTCACCGGATCTTGTTTCGGACTCAAGGTACGTAGTTAGTATAGTAATGTACTAAGGCTAGAATAAATACATACAAATGTAGGTGGTGATAAATTAATTTCTAGTTTTTCTTTTAATGAAAAAGAAACTATACGACCTATTTTGCATGTCTTAATTTTAAAATTTGAAAAAGAAGTAAAATATAATACGTAATTCTAAGTTAACGATTATTTATAAGTAACTTTTTATAGATAAACTGAAAATAGAAAAACAATAACGTGGCAAATTAAATTTAGTTTTGCAAGTTGTTTTTATTGAAATGGGTTTAGCCTAGCATTTGTGAAAACATCAGGATCTATATTTTCACTATATATCTTTTTTAAATTCCCTTGATTCATCACAGTCTTTTATCAATTATGATGAGCTAACTATCAAATCTTCAATTAATTTACGTACACGTTTCAGGTACCACCAAGCCTATAGCCAACGGAGTTGTGTACCGAGACCGGACCGGCCAGGCCCACCGAGCTTACCTAAAGGAAGGCTCATTTAATGAGATCATAGTATCGGCCGGAACCCTAGGGAGTCCACAACTTTTAATGCTAAGCGGCATCGGACCATCGGCCCAATTACAGGCCCAAAACATCACGGTGGTGATGGACCAGCCTTATGTAGGTCAAGGCATGTACGACAACCCCATGAACGCCGTGTTCGTACCTTCTCCGATCCCCGTTGAGGTCTCACTCATCGAGGTTGTCGGAATTACCGGCGAAGGAACATACGTAGAGGCTGCTGGTGGCGAGAACTTTGGCGGTGGTGGTGGTAGTGGTTCATCCACTAGAGACTACTACGCAATGTTCTCTCCGAAAGCAACACTAGTAGAGTCAAAATCAATGCCCAAGTTATCATCAGCCCAACCTTTTCAAGGAGGCTTCATTTTAGAAAAAGTAATGGGCCCACTATCCACTGGTCATTTGGAGCTCCGGACCCGAAATCCGAATGATAACCCAGTTGTGACTTTCAACTATTTCCAACACCCGGACGACCTAAAACGATGCGTTCGAGGGATCCAGACCATAGAGAGAGTTGTGCAGTCTAAGGCGTTTGCGCGGTATAAGTATTGGGATATGTCTTTCGAGCATATGCTTAACCTTACGGCGAGTACTCCAGTCAATCTAAGGCCACGTCGCAGCGGTCCTGGAGCCTCGTTGCCTCCATCCGCCGAGGAATTCTGCCAACATACGGTTACAACAATTTGGCATTACCATGGAGGATGTGTTGTGGGTAGAGTGGTCGATGGTGATTATAAGGTTATTGGTATCGACCGGCTTAGAGTCATTGATATGTCGACCGTTGGTTATTGTCCCGGGACAAACCCTCAAGCGACGGTTATGATGCTTGGCAGGTGAAATCAATCATAAATAATTATTATCTTATACATGCATATACTTTTTTTGACTAACGGGTTATGGATTTTTCGGTGACTTGAATATTCGCATGCAGGTATATGGGTGTGAAGATCTTGAGAGAGAGGCTCTCCAAGAAGTAAAGTTTTGAATCGGATCAGGGATTTGTGAAATGTTGCCAAAAATGAAACGAATCAATATCTTATTGTTCAATGTTTTAAATAGCTGATTATATATTGTACTTGGTACTTATCGTTTTGCTTATTATTGGGCCAACTTGACATGCATAGACATGTTTACCGATAACCACGCTCTGTTCATATTCTATATCTAAGAAAATCACACTATATTAAGGTTTACGAAAAAATCATATTACTTGACCAGTACAAAACTAGAAACATACTGAAATTTTATCTTGATTCGAAATTTTTACCGTGAGTATACAATAATTATGAATTAATTATTACGTACCATAACCTTGATGTTGAAAAAAAAAACACTATGACCATGATTGATATGGTGGAGGATTTATTCCATGAGGTTATGCCATTAGCTATTCTCTCATTATGCTTTTTGATTACTTAAAAATGAACCAGAAAAAACTTTTTTAATTTAAAAGAAAGAATCGGAAAACTAATTGAATATCGAATAACTTTGTTGAATTAGAAAAGTGGGATTCACGTGTTTGTTATCACAAAATAGTTTACCAATAACAACCGAAGAAATTGATATTTATTTGCAACCAGGAGGTGTTTTGTTAACAATACAAAATTTGCAAGAAAAAAACAAATAAGAATTACAAAACACAGAGCACATTACAGATGGATTATAAGCCAAAGCATAAATCAACAGCAAGTACACATAATAAATAAACACAACACTTTGTAAACCCATAATAGCTCCTCTGTTCCAATTTTGGTTCAAGACCCTAGTCAATTTTTCAACCTTTGATCTCAGTTTTCTTGTTGGGTTCGAACACAAACTTGACAAGAGATTCCTTTATAGACAACATCTCCGGAAACTCTGTTTTCAACTTGGTGGCATCAAGCTCATTGTTGCTCCTCGGAGCTACAATCACTTTCGCCTGTTCTTCCAATGTGAAGTTCTTCCAAGTGAAGCTCGGATCAATGAACTCTCTGTACATCTCCAAGACCTCGTTGTGGCTCACCACCCCCGGATTGGTGAAGTTCCATACCCCTGTCAAGTTCCGTTTCGCCATCTCCACTGAGATAGGGAGGAGCTCGTCGAGGATTGTCATCGAGTTTGGGATGTCCACGACTTTCTCGTACCGAGCTATCTTCGTGACGAAGTTCCTCGGGTTCGTGAGATCGGATGAGATGGGCATCCTTACACGGAGTGTGCACACGTTTTCATAGTTCTTGAGCAGTTCCTCTACCTATCATATTAGCAAATCAAGAACCATGATTAGAGCCATGTTACTATCACAGAACTAATCTGTTACATTGAACTAATTATACATTTCATAAACTCTAATCCAAAACGGGACGAATCTGAAACCTTTTGTTAATTAAAGGGATGCAAGATGTAAAGTGAAGAAATTTCTCACCATAGCCTTGGTCTTGGAGTAGAACGATCCGGTGAAATTAGGGGTGTCCTCTTCCTTGAAACCGAGACCCGACCCGAGAGGATGACCCGAATCGTACTCGAATATACAACCCGTGGCGTAATTGATCAACACGAGGCCTCTCTCCTTGCAAACGTCGGCAAGAGTTAGGGTCCCGACGACGTTGGTACGGATGGTCTCGACCTTGTGTGATTCGCACCAGTCTACGTTCGGTCGTCCGGTGACTCCGGCGGCGTTGAACACATGGCTCGGCTTGACGGAATCGAAATCGGAAATGAGCGATCGGCGATCCTCTAACCGGCCCGAACCGTAGGTGTAAGGGATTCCCTGAGATTCGCAGAGCTTTCCGAGAATACCGCCGATCCAGCCAGTCCGGCCGTAGATTAGGAAGTTTAGAGACGCCGACGAGCCGTTTGCCTCCGCACCCATGATCTCTGCCGCCGTGCTCGGAGATTTCACCGGAGAAACAGAGAAGAAGATGAAGAAAGAAGAAGTGGTGAGACTGTGCATCTCTGACTTCAGTGGTGCTATTTTATCTTATTTTTGAAGGAGAAAACTTCAATTTTACCACCCCATTTTATTTATGTTCACAAGTTGGCCCAAAAGTTTAAAATTGTTATCTGGCACCCATCGAACAAGAGTAACACTGTAAGTTATAGGTGGTTCGGATGTTGTACAACAAAAATTATTGATGAATTAGAAATTGAGCGAATTGGTTTTGTATATATTGTTCAACTGAATTGAAGAGAAGGAACTAAATGTATTACAATTAGTCTGGATTTAGGACGAACAAAGTTACTGGGGTAAAATCCCTTGGATTTGAGGGTGTTTTAATTTGGATGCTGAACAAAAGGGACTATAGTGGCCAAGTTTTAAAGTTGAGGTAGAAAGTTGTAATTAAATTTAAATTATTATTTCAGACAGACAGAGGATCTGTCAAGGCAGTGGCGTGAGGAATTAATTAAGACGATGAGATTACCGCGTAATTGGTGATTGATTACTTATATTTAATACAAAAAGTAATTACGATATTTTTCTTCTGTAGAATACAACGTTTTTTATGTGTTCATTATTTTTCTTTCTTTTTTATAATTTAAACAAGCCACTTGGTCCTAATTTGGAACCTCGCCTCACTACGGCAAATTATATATTTATATCTACCTATAGAAAATAATTTCATCTCTAATCATGCATCCATCCACGTCACAACTTTCCCTTGACTAACCGATTAATCTACAAATAAATAAACTAATTGTATTATACGATAGTAATTCCTCGATGGCTTCTTACAAACCTCAAAAGACTATAGGATACACATAAGATAATCAACAATAATAATGGTGGTCTAGTTATTTTTATTATAACTGTGACTATGACTAGACAGTATAAGAGCGTGAGTAATTGGAGTGCCAGAGAGGTTTAACGAAATTAATCACGAACATTGCGCTTAGAATTGAAGGATGCGAGGTATTACTGAGATTTGTTTTCCCAATTCCTCCCCCGCTATTTGATGAACCAATTGTCGATTTTTAAAAAACTGAAGCCCCTTCACCAAAATTGCGTTGACGTCTTCTTGCATTATACATTTTCAAAACTCTTTATTTTGTACTATATACTTTTAATTTTCAAAAAACAGTTTGAGCTTGAGTAAACGCCTCCAAATCTAACTACTTTTTTTTTTTCTTTCTTGGTTTGCTTTCCACAAGTTCATGTCTCTCCATTAAGTGTTGATGAACCCATGAAAACAATAGAGAATCAGCTTTTGAAAAGAAGAGCAACCCTAAAAAAAAACTCCAATAGCTAGTTGATGTTATTTCTACCATGATACTTTATTTATTGAATATATATATACACTAATTTGAAAAACTAAAATATTATATCAAGTCTCTTCAAATGAAAAAAAGACAATTATATATTTAAAAGGGACAAAATCGATTTATTGGTTAAATAATTTCACACAAAAAAAAGACAAAAAAAACGAAAAAATTCACATGAGATAACAAAACGAAAGTCTCTTGATCAAGAAGTAGTGTTGACTTCAAGACTTGATTATGAAGAGTTATATCACAATTAGGTACATACAAACATTATACATACACGTAGATGTATAACATAAAGCCGGGCCATAATCCCACAAACATAAGGCCACTGAAACTTCTAAAAATCCAAAAAATAAAACAAAACAAAAAGAGAGAGAAGAAACCCCGTTTGAGTTTGCAAGGGAAAAAGCGTAATCTCAACGGAAGTTGGCGGTGCTCTTGTAAGTTATACCGGCGTTCCAGTTAGCCGGAGCAACGTTCCAGGCATAGATGGTTTCACCGGTGGTGTAAGAAGTGACCCGGAAAGAGAGAGATTGGCCGTATAGAGAGGAAAAGGCTTGGTAAGAGGCTCCCCAATTGTGGCTCATGCTTATCCAATTCGTTCGGCTACCTTTCACGGCCATGCTCTTGATGTCTCCGGCGCCGCCGACATTCATAACGAAAATGAGAAGCCAATAAGCATTGCCTTGGAATTGAAACCTCATACCTCCAACCCTTTTGCATGGGACTCTACATATATCAAATCACATAACATATAAATTAGTTACAGAATTTTAAGTGTCGTATATATATAGTAAGGTTACTACAGAAACGTGTCTCTTTCCAAATATCAATCAAACATAATCACTTAAACTTTTGTTGTTGTTGTTGTTGTGATTATAGAGTTTATAGTTTGTAAACGTTTTCACAGTTCTAGCCGAAATATTTGTATAAGAAAAGTCAGTCAACTCAATTAATATAAATATTCTAAAATGAGATATACCTGCGGTATGCGACAGGGATGATACCGGCCTTCCAATTAGCGAGTTTCATGAAAGCCGGTTTAGCCATATCGAAATGGGTTCTAGGAGGATTGCACCAACCACCGTTGTTGGAGTCTTGGTACCAGTTAGGAGGGCAAAGGTTGGTGGCTGTGACCACCGTTGATGGGTTTCCATAGTAACAATGCGGCGAATTCCTACACATTATTTGGAAACATTGTCCACACCCGTAACCGTCTTTGAACAGCGTCGTGCTTAGCGCCGCCGTGGCTACGCCGTAGCCGCTGTTAAACAGGTTTCCGTACCCACATGCACCGCCTGCATATATATAATATATACTTATTATGTCATTGATTGTATGTATTGTTAGGTATGTAGCTAATATTGTTATCGTCAGGCATGGTCTATATAACACATGCATGAACAATGATGGATTTATAGGAATATATAGTTTTCTTATGTACCCATGGTTTCACTAGCGGTCTCGTCGCCGTAGAAAGTGGCATGAGCGTATCTCCACGGGCTCGGCTTGTAATACCCGGCGACGAACTGACCCGAGATTGCGAAAAGTATGAAAACTATTGCAAAGCATTTGTTGAAGCTCCAAGAACATGTGATCGGACCCATATTTAGTTTCTTTTTCTTTTTTTGATGATTTTTTTAGGGTTTGTTGTTTTTTTTGTTTGTTGATGAAGTAAACGAATTAGAGACAGTCTTATATAGAGATGATTTTTAACGATGGTAGTGGTGGTAGCTACGTGAGGGTCATGATCCCTTTTTCCGTATTTTTATTGGGACTTTTGTCCGTACTGACTGGGATTTGTTTCATTTCATTGAATATTTGCAATAGAAGTATTAAATAAAAATTAGAAAAAACAAGTCAAATTGTTGTTTAAAAGAATTTTAGAATATATACTGTATAGTATACAAGTTGACGTGCAAGCAGGTTCTATAAGCGGCTCTTGTACCGACTTTATCCAGTCTCCTACGTGCGTATATACTAAACAATTATAATGAAATTCTTTTCAATGATTAGTTTTTGTTGGGGTCAATAATAGTTTTTACATTAGTGTTTTATATTGTCGTTCTAATGTTTTAATATATTAACAAGTATATTATGAACTTCGTTTGAAAGAAAAAAAGTATATCATGAATTTAGTAAGTAAATGCTTCGGGATGTTGGAAAAAAAAAATAGTAAGTAATGTTGTGGGTGCTTAATTCTTCTTCTTACGGCTGTCTTGAAAAATACATATTGACCTCTAAAGCTTTTGTGTGGTCAAGTAGACTTATTGGCTTGTTTTTTTCAATTTATAAAAATAAAACGGTGTATAATTTATGAGTGAAGCGTTAAATTTAAACAAATTCAAGAAAATTAATTTGTTATAATTCAAACGTTAAAGTTTAATTATTTTATTCAGGAAATACTAGAGAATTTTTTTCATGCATAGATTTTAAAGATTCGTAGTGAATTGTTGCGATTCAAATGCTCACAATCTTTCCTTTTTTATATTTTAACAAACATCCTTGTAGTTGTATAACAGGGTTAGTGGCAATGAGTTACTTACCATTATTACAACAATCCAAATTATTCAGAATATAACTGAATCAACTTTATTATCAGCCCTCTTGGCTAAAACCGGAAGTTCACACTCAATCGAGTTCAATGGGGAAGATCAAAGGCTGGTCCAAGAAGAACGCTTTCAAGTTAGACAGAGTAACCTCTGTGACATTATTCAAAGACTCTGCCGTCATTCCAGCAGAATGTGGAGACAAGACAACGTTTTCAAGACCAAACAGTTCTTCAGGCACTTCCGGTTCGTTGTCAAACACATCCAAACCCACTCCCCAGATCACTCCTTCGACCAGACAGTTCACCATCTCCTTCTCATCTATAAGCTCGCCTCTCCCTATGTTTATGATAACACCATTCTTCCCAAGCGTCTCCATCACCTCTCTGTTCACAATGTTGTGTGTTTCATCAGTCAGAGAGCAGGAGAGGATGAGGACATCGTTGTCGGCTGCTAAAGAGAGAATATCAGGATGGTAAAAGTATGGTACGTCTGGTTTCGGGCTTCTCGAGTCGTAAGAGATGATGCAGCCAAAGGGATCGAGTCTTTTGGCGACTAGAGAGCCTATGCTTCCCAATTCAACTATCCCCACTTTCTTTTTGTTTAACTGTATAGTTCAAGATCATAGCCATAAACATACTGTCAAAAATTGGAATAGTATAAAAAAAAATACAAGGAGAAATAATGTTGAAAACAAATGTTTTACTAATTAACTGACTTTGGGATGTAAATAAATATATCAAATTTCACATATAGTCCATCCATTTCGTTTAAAAAATTGTTTTGGGCGAATTGGCGGAGTACTCGTGGAATTTTTTTAAACCGATCAAACTTGACCGTACCCAAGGCAGGCCCATGGGGCAAGCAGGAGAAGACAAAGATTAGGGTATCAGAAATTTTAGGGGTATCATTTTTAAAAATATTCAATATTATAATTATTTATTAATATTTATACATATATATATATATAATTTTAAGTTAAAGTTTATTATGAATTATTTGTAATCTACAATGTCAAAAGAATATTGAATGGACTTTATTATCGATTTAAACAATTATGGTTGGAAAACTATATATTATATGTATTTAATGAATAATTTTACAAGCAAATGTAAAGAAGACTATTTTTCATATATATATATATATATTTATAAACTATTTATAAATTTATTATGCTTGTTTAAAATTGGATTTTTTTTAATAAATTTTTTAACTATAATTTTTTTATGTTAAATACAATATAGAAAAAAAATATTTTATATTTGAAAAAGACATCAAAATTCGTCGGATCGGCACTGACCGTACCACTCACAAACATGAACATAAGTCTCTCAACAAAATCTCTCAAAATGTGATTTTAAAACTATATTTAATATTGAAGAGATTTTGGTGTGAGTACTCTTTCAAAATTTTGTGATATTCACCTTGGTCTAGCTAGTTTTTTTGTTAACTTTTGTTAGGTGATAGACTAAGATGCTCTAACAAGTTACCAAAAAAATTACATAATAACTGGAGATCATAAATAAATAAGTTTGCATGCATATAGCACTCAGAAACAAAATATTCGAAACAAACCTTGAACCCAAATGGATAGTCCCAGAGTCTCGTCCACTGACCAGAGCGGATGTATCGATCTAGGGCAGAAATGCGGCGAAGGACGCTTATAAGCAAGACAACAGCAAGATCCGCCACGTCCTCCCCATACGCGTCGCCGGCGTTCGTGACCACGACACCGCGACGCCTGCACTCGTCGAAATCGACGTGATCGACGCCGACGCTAGCGCAAACCACTATCTCGAGAGAAGGGAGGTTTGAAATGAATTCAGCGGTTATCGGAAGCCTACCGACGCTGACGACGGCTCTGATGGAGGCGGCATGACTCGAGAGGAAGTCCGGGATCGGGTCCGGTGAGGTGTGTGTGTAGAGAAGGGTGAAAGGTTTGACTCAAAGGCTCATCTATAAATTCCATAGCCGGAGGCCTGTGGACGAGGACGACGGGAGAAACTAAAGACTCCCTCTCCATTTCAAAAACCTTACTAACATTTCTTGTAATCCACCGTAATTAATTTCTTTATATAAAGCTCAATTGTTGAATTGGTTAAGTAAATAAGTTTTGTCAAGTCGTTTTGATAGATTGTAGACTTATAGTATAGATACGTGACAGGCAGGATTTGAGGAGGTTCTATAGCTTTGGTCTTTTTTTATATATTTTGACATTTACCGGGTCTTATACTCACTTTGATACTTTATTCGTGTGTGTGCGTTGGTCTAGCCATAAATTACGTCCTAAAGTAACATTGTGACAAGTAAAAGAGATCATATATATAACTACCATCTCTAAAGGATCTTGGGTTGATCCATTTATTGGATTTGAGATGAATTCATAATTAAACCACTCTTAAGTTTTTTTTTTTCGTCACCCTGCTAAACAAAAGGAAAAGTTGCACATTTTTGTGTGCTAAAAGCTACACTTTTTCCCTTATGCTATGTAGATTTGATATGATCACTAAAATAAGAGAATTTAGTTTAATTACACATTAGCTTTTTGAATTAATTCTCTCTCTCTGTCTCCTCCTATAATATATAGGGGATTCCAATGATCAACAATACACTTTTTTTTTTTCTTAATCGTTCAATCATTAACAAATAACAATAGATATTTAGCAGCGCCTTTATATATTCCAATGATAATTAGCAGCGCCTTTGATCAAACCGGGCGATCCCTCAGTCCAACCGAACCGGGGAAATCAAAGGCTGGTTCGAGAAAAACGCTTTCAGGTTAGCCAGAGCAACCTCCGTGACATTGTCCAAAGACCCTGGCGTGGCCACAGCAGCATGCGGAGACAACACAACATTGTCCAAGCCAAACAACTCCTCAGGAACTTCCGGTTCGTTCCCAAACACATCTAAACCGGCACCACCGATCACTCCTTCGACCAGACACTTCACCATCTCCTTCTCATCAATCAGTCCTCCTCGTCCCACGTTGATTATCACCCCGCCCTTCCCAAGCGACTCCATCACTTCTCGGTTCACAATCTGGCGCGTTTGATCCGTCAGAGCGCAGCAGAGGACGAGGACGTCGTTGTTGGCCGCTAAGGAGAGAATGTCCGGGTAGTACCGGTATGGGATGCTCGGTTTATGACTTCTTGAGTTGTAAGAGATGATGCAGCGAAAGGGCTCGAGTCTTTTGGCGATTAGGGATCCGATGCTACCCAATCCAACTATCCCAACTCGCTTTCCGCTTACCTGCAACAAGACAGAGTTCAATAACCAGAAAGACCTTTCCTAACATAAAAAGATTCAATTTTTCTCCTCATCAAACTCAAACACGCTGTTTATGGCAGAAACTGACTGATGAATCATCCTTGGCTAACATCAACACACAAGGGAATTGTTTGGTTTTTCCGAAATGAATTGCAGAAGTTCAGTCATATTGTTCTCAGTCTAAACGAAACACAGAGAGATTATAAGGCTTATTATAATCCTTCGTGGTCCTAAATTCTCTTAACTATACATTTACTTCCACTACGAGAGACAGAGTTATCGTATCTAATCAAGTTTTAGCAACAGAGTCTCTGTACCCCACGATCTAAAGCTATCTCCAATCTGCAGAAGACACACCATCATCCATAAATCAACTTTTATTCCAAAATATTTAAAGCTTTGCATTTAAAGTCCCAATAAAGTATCTTATCATCACATCGAATCCTTGAAAAAGGGTTCTCCTACAGTGAGCTCAGAATCGAAATTGAAAGTTTCGATTTTTTTCGAACAAACCTTGGTCCCTAATTGGAAATCCCTCGATTTCGCCCAGTTACCGGACCGGACGAATCGATCGGCGGCCGGAATACGACGGAGGACGTTGATCAGCAAGCCGACGGCGCAATCCGCCACGTCTTCCGAGAACGCGTCGCCAGCGTTCGTGACGGCGATGCCGAGACGCTTGCACTCGGCGAGATCGACGTGATCGGTGCCGACGCTGGTGCAGACGAGTAGCTGGAGGGAAGGCAGGTGGGAGAGGAGCTCGGCGTCAATCGGAAGCCTGCCGATGTTGACGAAGGCTCTGATGGAGGAGGCGTGACGGGAGAGGAAGACCGGGAGTGGGTCCGGTGACGAGGCGTGAGTGTTGAGAATCTGGAAGTGACGACTCAGACGCTCGTCCAAATAATCCAACGACGGCGGCCGGTGAACGAGGATGAGCGGAGGAGCCGAAGATTCCGCCATTGAGACTTCTTCTAATCTGAGACGACTGTTGTTGAGTAGCAGTCGCTTGACTCTCTTTATAAGGACTCTCTGTTACTTGTAACCAACAAACTATTATTCGCTAATTACGGCATGCTAAATCATTGTCAGTATTCTAATTACATTTGTTAAAACTAGTTTTATATTGAGAAATTAATTAATAGGACATTTTAACAACTACGTTTATCCCTTGCGGATACAAAGAATGTGTGTGTATGGAATCAAAAACCTGTTTGCGTCAATAAACATTAAACACATTCTCTTTTATTGAACATACAAGAAGAAATTACGGAAAACAAAATTAACATCGATACTCATAATTAATAATAATCATCCCATTTTGATTATCTTTTCTTGAAGCTCCGAGAGGTTAACATCTATTCCTTTCTCGACCTACACAATTTTAAGAATACTTATTCCCTTTTTCTACATATATTATAGTTCAGTGAAAAATATATTATAAGTTTATTTACCTCAGAAACAATAATGTGTATGAATCTTTGATGTAGCCTAGTGGAGATGCAACTAACAACGTTAAGGCATTGTTCTTGAGCCAGGAGTTGAAGAATGTTTGAGAGACAAGATTCGTGTCTGAAACAGCAACTTGCTACGACCTCGATACCGAGCAAACAAGTCCTAACCTTAACATCGATGTGTGTGTCTCCAACACATGAACAATATGATGATGCTGATGATCTTATAGGACATTCTCCAGTTGAAGATGGATGAGTAATAGATCTCTTGATTCGATCTCTTTTCTCGCTGACCTCTTTGATCTTCTTTTGTAAGTCTTTGATGTAATTCACAGCTTCTTGAACGTGATCTGACGAAGACCGTTTACCCTATTTACGCAGTAGTTCATTACCGACTTATCGTAATTAGTTTAAAGCCCTACTCGATAAAAATTAGGATTTGTATGATAAATTTTAACTTTTGAAACCATAATCAAATCGAGAGGATTTGGGATAACATTATTAAAAATAAAGATTTGTTTATGGATCTACTTAATAAAAGACGATAATTAAAAATTTATAAAACGTTTTGTTTACCTTAATGTAGTGAAATGGCAATATATTTCTTAGATTCTGAAAAAGAGACGTGACTTCTTGCCTTCTTTGTCTCTCAATCTCTCTATGTTTCGCTCTCTTGTTCTTCGGCTCAACATTTTCTTTTGTGATTTCATCTGTCATGGTCGTCTCGCGAATTCTTTGTCTTCCATCGTTTTCTGTACCGGCACAATGAATGATGGGATTCGATGGATTAGGTTCTTGGAATGATATAAACGTCGAAGGAGATATCAAACACGAAAAATCCAGTTCATCTTCATAGGCAAAATTTACATTGAACAGTGAAGAAGATGCGAAATCCATGGGATGCCTTTTTTTTTTCTTTTTCTTGTTGGTGGTTGTGGGAACTTTTTTTTTGGTAATAAGAGAATCTTTGGGTGCTATGAGTTTTTTGTGAGCCATTTTATACTATCAAATATTTTTTGTTTTCCTGTTTTCGTGTGATTATTTTTTTCCTTCTTTTTTAATAAGACAGATGTGACGGCAGATTTGTAGCTTCAAAGAACATAATAACGTTATAATCCCCGAAAGATACGAGAGTACGTAGTCCTACACGAGTGAGTGGGTGATACTAATTAATACTTGTTTGTATCTTTTGTCAGAAGTGGGTGATACTAGATATAAGATTAAATTATTTCGGAAGGCGTTTATAAAAATTACTTGAGCTGTTCATTTAGCGGCTTGTACGTTTAAAATGTGCGTTATGCATATCCTTTCGTTTTATTCGACAGTAGATTCTTGAAAGAAAGAATTATAAAAGCTAAGCCAAACTGTTTCAACGTTAAAGAGAAAAATCGTACATTGCATTTGATAACAAAAATAAAAATGATATATGTTGATGAGCTAAACCAAGCACCCTAATCCGACTGATCAACATTTTTGTTCTTTTTATAGAGTAGTCGCTCGAAGAAACCAATATGATTTGTTTAAGATTTACATTTTTTTTGGATTAGATCCAAGAAATGGTGTGCATGTTATGTGATATATATATATATATAGATGTAAAATCATAATAAAATTAAAACTCTATAAGCCTATAACGTACGTTACATCCCCGACCAAATGTTTTTATTAAGTTTTGTGACAGTATAGGCAAGATATGAAACTATAGTAAATGAAAATCATGTGTATGTGTGCTGTGCAAAATATCATATTACATGTCCCAAATTAAACGAGGGCCACCGATCGAGGACGAGTGTAGTGTATAGGGACGTTAGTCAACAAAACGGAAATCAAATCTTCCAATCGATTTTTAATTCATAACATTTTCACGTTACGAACTTGTATATTGTTAAAAAAAAAAAAGCCTATGTAAGATACCAAAAGATGCCGAAAAATATTGTTTACTATGTGATCTTTAAAAAACTTTTAAAAAATTGTTTATTATATAAGCTTTCTTTTGGTCGCCCAATAGCATTTTAGTCTTAAAACCTATTGGCTATATTTTTATTGCGATATTGTTTTGTATAAAAAAAAAAAAAAGTTGGTATTATATGATTTTATGTCAATTTCATGCGAAAAGTGTAAATGGTTATTTTATATCAAATGGAGTAGTACTATGAAATAAAATAAATTTCGTTTCAAGACACGATGGCATGCATGGCAAGTGGCAACTAAACAAAAGTTTCGTAGCATGGATCACACCTGTTTAGGTGGGGATGTGGGTGAAACAAAAGTTTCCCTTGATTTATCATTAAAAGAATCCAACTAAAACTTCAAAAGTATTATCCATATGATTATGATGCTAATACTCGTTCAACATATGATGCTTTTTGCATCTTCGGATTTGAACCGTGATTTTTGTAAGATTTTGTTTTTAGACTGTATACACTTTTATAAGCAACAAACTAACAACAATTTAGTTTTTAAAAACAATTTTCTTCCTCACGATAGTTAATGTCGATATCTCGTTTACCCCAAATGTATCATAGCTAAGAATCAACTAATCCACTTGTACAAATTTGAAGGGTTAACATTAGAAGGTTCCTTAATCACAAGTTTTTCAACTACAATGGAGATTAAGAGGGATATAATATTCCAAATTATTCATATAGGGGGCAAAATTAGAGTCTAATTGCGAAGGATGGCGTGGACACTTGAAAGATATTAAATGATTTTTTTTTTTTTGCATTAATTGATGAATTTTAATGAATTAAAGGGTTAGATATTGGGGTCAGGATTAGGTCTGACATTTCCATCTTATAGAGATGCGGTCCATTTGATGATCTTCTTCCAGTTGTGTACGTATTGATTCATGAACATGACTCAACTGTCTCAACATGCTATCATTATGATAAACATCACCATTCAGCAAAAGGTCATGCCATGATCTGTATCTCTACATGAAAGAAACAAGTGACAATTGCTGAAGCTTCTTCTATTGTGTACCATCTTCGTTTCAACTTACAAACCGATAACCCAAATCTCATTTCCTAATGTAACCTCAAAACAAATACTATAAGTTAGAAGATAAAAAGGTTGTGCAACAAAAAAACTACTAATAAACAAGAAAACAACTTGAAAAATAATAAATTAGCTAATAGCTACTCAAATACAGTTGACTCAATACAGTGTTGCATCTGCCATTTGGGGGGGGGGAAACCAAGTCCTCTTATATTAAATTATATATTTTGTGGCAAATTTGTTTATTTATTTAATTATTTATTACTGTAACCAATCAGAACCGGAATTAAAAAAAAAAGGAAATGCAAATTAGAAATCTGGGAGGAAGGAATAGTGAGAGATGGCGATGGCGAGGAAGATCAGCAAGGAGGAAGTTGTAGAGAAGCTCAAGGACGACGGAGATTTCGACCGTCTCCGCCTCAAAATCATACGCCGCCTCAAGGAAAACGTAATCCCTCTTTCTCTTTCTCTCACGTCGTTGTAGTGCTCCTTTTGATTAGGGTTTATGGTCTCTCGATTCCCAATCACTTCGTCGTGGCTTCAGGACCGTAATAATGATAAAGTCGATTTCGTTTGTTGACGAACAGAAGATTGGATTTTGGAAAGGAATGTGATTTTGATTTGCGTCAATTGTATCCATCCTTGTAAACCAGCTGCTAATTTGACTTGAGAAAAGTCCTTTAATATAATAGCGATTCCCAACAATAGAAAAGTCCTGAACTTCGTCTTCAGGGAAATTCGTGTTACTGTATCATTTATCTAACAATAGCGATTGTTAAGTTTTTGCATTCAAGTTCATGTTAGCCAAATCAGATCCTAGAGGAAAAAGTTTGCTTTTTGATGTCTTTGATCATGGGATATAATCGTTGATTCTTCTGGCTTTTGTCAAGCATTATTTTTCTTCTTTTGCAATATTTGAAAGACTTAAGGAACTTGAATTTGGTTAGTGAAGCTGTTGGTGGTTGATGATCTATTACCCAGTAACTTTACAGAGTCCTTGAATCCACATCAATCCGTTGAATACGCATTTATCCTTTCCGCAACGTTGTCGAGTTTTGGATATACGTACATCTCGAGCTTTCTTCTTATGGACTGAATGTGTGTTTCCACTGCCTTCTGACTAATAAAGCGGTAACTTGATTGCAGGAGGAATTACGAAACAGCATGATATCAGTTGTAAAGGAGTCAACAGCTTTGAATCGACCCGGTGCTCAAAATATGAAAACCAGGCAACTCTCTGATGCCATATTTGAAGAAGTCGGGTAAGTTTACAAGATAGTCAGTGACTCTTGTTTGTTTGTAACTTGCTATGACAAAGAGCATACTGAAAAAGTTTGGACCTTTTGTTTTTGTCTTGTAGGAGCAAGATGTTGAGCCAGCTCTCAGATGGGTTGTGGGGGATAATAAGATCAGAGGACGGGATGAAGAATGAAATCAGAGAAACCGTGCAGTGCGTCTACGATACTTTATCACACCCTGGAGGCGTTCAAGACGGATCATCCACCAGAGAAGCGGAACATCATCATATCATCCCAACACCGGTTCCAAAAGGTGAAACCTCGTCTTGTCTCCCCCATTTAGACGCGAGTAAACATAAGCAAGCTCTGATTCATGTAGCTGTTGAAGGAAACAAAGCAGAGGCTTGTAGTAGCAGTAGCAACAGAGTTAATAGCATTGACAACAACAACAACAATGATGAAGAAGATCCTGAACTCCCTCCTGGTTTTGCCTAAAATTGTAATTATTAATTTTTTAGCTGTTTCTGCCACTTTGTATCCATAAAACTCCTCCAAAATATCATGTGATGTTTATTTCGTTTGGTATAATACACTATATAAATCACACATGGTATTCAGCAAATTGATCAATAGCATTTTCTCCACATTTTGTATGAAAATTTATATATGTTGATCTGGAAAAGCTTGTGATTTCATTCAACTCCATGATGCTTTTTTTCTTCTTCGTCACTTGTAAAATTAGTTTCGTGTCTTAACCGATTAACTCTGTTTTGTTTTAAGTTAAAAATGATAATCAAAAAGGTTGCGACTTTGTGAATGTGAAAGGAACAAAAGAGATAAAAGACGCATAAACTGAAGAACGAAAAGAATGGCATCAATTCTGAGGTCAGTGGCAACGACTACAGCCGTCGTAGCCGCCGCGTCTGCGATTCCCATCGCGATCGCGTTTTCATCTTCTTCTTCTTCTTCTCCTCCCTCTACCAACTCTAAATCCCAGTCTCTCAATTTCCCCTTCCTCTACCGATCGTCTCCACGTCGTTTGGGGATTTCTCGAAGCTTCGCTAACTCTCCCATGGCGACCGTTCCAACTTCTGACCGTAATCTCCGTCAGGTTTGGTCGAAATCTTTAGCCTTTTGAGTTACCCTATTTTTCCAATTACAGCTTTTTCCCTTTCCTAATTTGATGGTTAAGTAGCTGAATATTTTCGCTTACAATAAATTCGATCTGTAGGAGGATCTAGTCATGCCTCAGCTCCTTGTAAGCCTTTCTCTTTCCTATGACCCTCAATTTCTGATCAATTCGATACAACAATTTAGGATTCAGCTACTGGGAACTTACGTTGTGTGCCTTATTATGTTGTTGTTCCCAGACCGAGTTTATGGTTGATATGAAATGTGATGGTTGTGTTAGCGCCGTGAAGAACAAGTTAGAAACCATTGAAGGTAGTATGAGATTGTTATTGATCTAGTTGTTTACCCGGTTGTTGCGTGGGTATCATGTGTGTAATGGAAATTTAATATTTCAAGGGATTGAAAACGTGGAGGTGGATTTGACTAACCAAGTTGTGAGGATACTTGGATCTTCCCCTGTTAAGGCTATGTCTCAAGCCTTGGAGCAAACCGGTCGAAAAGCTCGTTTGATTGGACAAGGTGTTCCTCAAGGTTAGATTGATACCTCTTCTCGGACCATTCCTGTTTTTGAATTTAAAAGAAAAGTCTGATAATCAAAAGAAAGAAGGTGTCTCTTGTTAGCTCACAGAACCATGTAGGAGCCGTTAGATTACCATCTGAAACTCAGCAATTTGCACCCTCGAACCACTCATTAATGCACTGTCTTACAGTATGAATGTGGGGATAACTGATACAGTTTCATGGGTAGCCTCTTTTCTCATTCGTTGCTTTTACTTTGTGGCGTGTCGGCGGCAGATTTCTTAGTCTCAGCTGCTGTGGCAGAGTTCAAAGGCCCAGACATCTTCGGCGTGGTAAGGTTTGCTCAGGTTAGCATGGAGCTTGCAAGAATCGAGGCCAACTTCACCGGTTTGTCTCCCGGAACCCACAGTTGGACTATCAACGAGTATGGGGATCTCACAAACGGAGCAGCCAGCACCGGGAACTTGTACAACCCATTTCATGATCATACCGACACAGAGGTTTGTCGAACTCATTCTTAAAACATCAGATATCATCACAATACAGTACTCTAAAAAACTCAAAATCTTTCTTCTTTTGTCAGCCATTGGGCGACCTGGGAACACTAGAAGCAGACCAAAGCGGAGAGGCGTTTTACTCGGGGAAGAAAGAGAAGCTCAAGGTTGTGAATCTTATCGGACGAGCCGTGGTGGTTTACAAGACCGAGGATAAGAAGTCGGATCCGGGATTGACCGCTGCAGTGATCGCTAGAAGCGCAGGAGTTGGTGAAAACTACAAGAAGCTTTGTACTTGTGATGGTACTGTCATTTGGGAAGCTACAAACAGCGATTTCGTGACCAGTAAGGTATGATGACAATAATAAAATTGACAATACGCTACGCTTTGTATCAACTGTGACTTGTATTGGATCAACATTTGAGTGTCTTGAAATAAACACAAAGCTTTTTATTGGAGCAGACCAAAATTTGTGTAACGAATGCACTACGGGGACGGTTCAGAAACTAAGGTTTATCATAAAATTTTGGTATATATAATGTGTATATCAAAAAGTGTTCAATAGGTTTCGTGGTGTAGTTGGTTATCACGTCAGTCTAACACACTGAAGGTCTCCGGTTCGAACCCGGGCGAAGCCACTTTCGAGTGATTTATACATTTTAATATTTGACCAGATGTTTTAGATAATGTTTTGTTGTCAAGAAATTATGGCCCCATGCAAAAGCTTTAGTCCCACTACTTTTGGGCCCACTAGAGTTGGGTCGCACATGGAAACAAATGGTTCATACAACAGTCTGGCCCACTTGAATTATTCTTGTAAACGTAAGATGTGTTTTAAAATCATTAGAATTTTGTGCTATAAATAGTCTACTACTATATTATATAACCATCATATACTATTTTATTTTATTTTACACAAAATATAATAAGTTAGAAAATGACTTGACTTTCTAGTATTAAAACTTCAATTTAGTGAGAAAAAGAGAGTTATCATCAGACTTTAAACATTTTGTGTAATCTGTCTTGTTTTTTTGAACTTTTGCTTAATTTGTAATTTATCTTGTTTCTGGCTCATTACAAACTTTGTATGGTAAACTTCAATACATATTTATTTAGTTTAATTTCAGATCAAAGGATTAGTTGATGTTTTTTTAAAAAAAATTACCTAGTTGGTTTGTTACTATAAATATATACGTAGACATCCATCATTCTAAATTTCTTACTAAGCGACGCAACGTAATCATTTATCATCATTCATTCATTTTTTTTATTCATTCAATTTTGTTTTGACAATCTACAAAAGCAGACATTTCATTATTCGTGGAAAATGCTACGAGACAGATAGCTGGTCCTTCTAAGTAAAGATAGCTCCCTCCTATCACACACACTCGTATATATATTTATATCCACAAATGTATAGATTACTTAGCACATTTAGAGTTCTCTGTGAATACTTATGTTTTGTATTCTATATATATATAATAAATAACCATATAATTTGAGATCTTATCTAAAAACACTAGTGTGATAACGGGTGTGGACCGATGTGATAACGAGAAAATGATTTTATTGATCGATGCACGTCTTGAAATAGGACATGTAACCTCGATGATATATATCGTATAATACAAAACACGAATTTATTCATGATTTCCGTGTTTCATCTTGTCATATTTTTTCCTTTTCAACGTGGGCCAATTTCTTTTCTTTGTTTGTCAACGAACAATTTCTCGTTTTGTAATTGATTAAGGCATTAAATTATTCTCCACCATGTTAATTTTTGCCAACTCACATAAAGGATAATTTGGTAAAGTCCACGTGGTGCAAGTTGTTTTTTCCTTTTTCATTTGTTTTTGAAGGCAAAGTGATTAGTTGTAATAATCAACGTCACCTTACAAAAGTATTATTACCTTGGATATTAGCAGGATCGCATGCATAATCGGTTGGCAAAATGATAAGTGATGAACATATAAAGAATAATTTAACCAATAGAATGCAATCAAGTATATTTGCGAAGAATAATAATTCATTTTATTGGCCAAGTTCCCTTTTCTGGAATTATATACTTTTTTCTTTCTACCATAATTGGTATTGAAATTTTAGTACCTAGAAGATGAGTATGAGGCAGTGGCACATGCCATGATGCACACACATATACAATTTATAGATCAACGCGTGATTAATGCTGATGTGAAAGAAAAATCGCGTTATTATTTGCACAGATCTGATTTGATTTTGGTATACGTGACAACCTTTATTAAAATGTACTATTGTCAAATGTAAATGATTTATTATGTATCTTTTAAAATCTAAACATATACAAATATAAACACGTTGACCATTTTAAAAAAAAATTAGATAAGTGATTCGACCAGTTTTATGATTTAAACGTATAAAATATCATCAAATTTAAAAGAGAAAACGTATACCTAAAAAGTTTGAAAAATAAAAGACAAAAAAATCTAGACTTATAACTCCATAAAGAAAAAATATTATGTATGTATTGTATGATCTTCATTTTATCACTAAATTTAATTCCACAAGTTTCAACATTGATCTCTCTATACTGCACACTTGAGAGATGTACAAAAATCAAAACATATACTCCATGGAATCTTCGGATTAATATTTGTCGTAGTTGAATTGTTAAATAATCATAGGATTAATTATAAGACAGAAAGCATCTATTTGCTTCTCAGTAGCTGTATTGTAATAACTTTACATGTCCATCAATCAAGTTTTTGCTTGTGGATTATCCATTCTTTGAACGCCAGAATTAATTAGGGACAATAATTAAAAACAAAACTTGAAAGGAGAGGCATTGGACGGCTAATAAAATAATTAGTGTGCTTTAATTAGGCTGCGTCATAGAGGATTGTTTCCGTGAGGTGGACCTACTACCGACACTTCTGACTCTTGCTTGGACTCCGAACACAAGACTTCGAATCTTAAAATTATTTTTGTTAGATTTGTTTTTTTTTTCTTTTCTTTATTTTTAAAATAAAAAAATTCCCTCCAACTATCAGATCCAACGGCGTATATCACATAAAACCTTAACCGCTAAATCTGAATCTCCACCGTCCGATTCACATTCATCTTCCTTCTTCCTTCTTCCTTCTTCTATTTTCGTCCTTCGTATCACTCTCAGATCTCAAAAACCCAAACAAGGATAAAAAAACTCTCTCTCTCTCTCTCTATCAGAAGAAAGAGAGGAAACTTTCTATTACCATTTTGGCCCTAACAAAAAAATGGTAGAAGCTCAATCATGGACGACGCGGCGGATGAGCAATCCGAGATTCGACGCCGCCGCAACCGCCGCACCAGTCGTAGTCGACATCCCCGGAACACCCCCTCACTCATCCGCTTCCTCCACCGGAAAAGCCTTCTTCCTCTCCTCACCCAACGTATCTCCGGCCGTTCTCACGGCGGCGATAATCGCCGCCTGGTTCGGTTCGAACATTGGAGTCCTCCTCCTGAACAAATACCTCCTCTTCTACTACGGTTTCCGCTACCCAATATTCTTAACCATGACGCACATGCTATCCTGCGCCGCCTACAGCTCCGCCGTAATCAACATCGCCGGAATCGTGCCGCGTCAGCACATCCTCTCGCGCCGTCAGTTTTTTAAGATCCTCTCTCTCTCAGCGATATTTTGCCTCTCCGTCGTGTGCGGAAACACTTCGCTCCGTTACATCCCAGTTTCTTTCAATCAGGCAATCGGAGCAACCACGCCTTTCTTCACCGCCGTCTTCTCTTTCCTCATCACCTGCAAAACTGAGTCCACCGAAGTTTACTTAGCTCTCCTTCCCGTCGTCTCCGGCATCGTCCTCGCCTCTAACTCCGAACCTTCTTTTCACCTCTTCGGTTTCCTCATTTGCGTCGCTTCCACCGCCGGTAGAGCTCTCAAATCCGTCGTCCAGGTATTGGTTTTATCGATAAACCGGCTTAGAATGTATTGAGACCGAAATTGCGTTTCGAATTTCATTCGGTTTGCTTCCAAATTCGGTTTTTATTACACAACACATCTCGCTTAAAATCTGAAAGAAATCCAGAGGAGTTTAACCGGATCTTACTTTAACCGGAACGGATTTGAGTGTGAAACTGGTTTGTAATCGGATTGGTTTGGTTTAATCGAAATGCTGTGTAAATGCAGGGGATTATTCTGACGTCGGAATCGGAGAAGCTACATTCGATGAATCTACTGCTCTACATGGCTCCAATGGCGGCTTGTATATTACTACCATTCACACTCTACATTGAAGGAAACGTATTAAGAGTCCTAATCGAGAAGGCGAGGACGGATCCATTGATCATCTTCTTGCTCGCCGGGAATGCGACGGTGGCATATTTAGTAAATTTGACGAATTTCTTGGTGACAAAGCACACAAGTGCTCTCACTTTACAGGTTTTGGGAAACGGAAAAGCCGCGGTGGCCGCCGGAGTCTCTGTTCTTATATTTAGGAATCCGGTGACGGTGATGGGAATTGCCGGATTCGGCGTTACGATTATGGGTGTGGTTCTCTACAGCGAAGCTAGGAAGAGATCCAAATTGCTCAACCAGAAGTGAGAGTGAGAAAAGAGAATTTAAACCGGTGAAGTAATTTTTAATTTTTACGTTTTATTATTTTTCGGTTTAGTTTCTTCTTGATTCTTTTGAAATTCTGCTATTGTTTTGAACCGGTTTGGTTCGGTTCGAGAGGGGGAAAATCAATTTAATTGTAAATGGTTGAGATTGATTGGGGTAAACTATAAAATGGAAAAAGGGATTATATAATATAACAAAAGTGAAAAAAGTAGGGGGCAGAATTAAAAAGAAATAAGATTGTATCTTTCTTTTCGTTTCTTCTCTTGTACTGTTACGTTTCTTATCTTTGTCTTACCAAAAAATCGAAACATAGAGAAGAAAAAAGTTAAAAAGTAATAAATTTCTTTCTTCCGTTAGGCGGAATCGCATTGTCATACTCATATGGTTGGTTAAAATTGCACATTATTTCACTTTGTTTATTTTTGGCAACTTGCCCTTCCTTTTTTCTTTTTTGGCAACTTGCTCATTATTGTTTCACTTTTAACATTCTAGTACTATTTAACATTTTGTATTCTTGTAATAATCTGGAAATCACCATTTCGATCTAACAATGATTAAGCAGCTTCTTTGCTTAAGAGTTTGTACTCTGTTACAAACAGTTCAATTTTATTTGGATTTTTAATTATATATGTAATGTAAGTCACGAATTTTCTAACTATATATTCTTATTCTTTTTTTTTTTTGTCATCTGAAATTTATATTAAACCATTCGAACAGATACATTTGAAGGATACAAGTGAAAGATACATCATTGATAATCTAAAAAACAACTCATATATTCTTATTCTCTACACATATATGAAATTTTGTTGTTTACTATAATTGACGAGTCAGGCTCTACTCAGCTGAAGTAAAACGTAACGTCCAATATATCATCTGTATTATTAAATAGGTTTGATAAGATGTTGATGTTTTAGCTAATGTATGTAGGTTAAGTTTATCATTACCCTTACTTGTCGTGGTGTGCTCGAGTATAGGTAACTCTTTTAAGGTGAGTAAGACTACTAAATAATTTAGGCTTCTATATAATTAATAGTACTATTACAGATGACAGTACTAACGTGTTGTTGTTTCATTCTCATATAAGCATATATATAAATCTAACGTGTTGGTTGGAAAACTCAATTATTTTCTTCAAGAGTTTGTTTAAACTTCATTTTTTAGCAAAAAAGTGTAAAAAGAAATGAAAATAAGATGGGAGAGAGAGAGAGGGGTATAGTGACAGCTTATGTGAGTTTGTCATTTTGTCTTTTGGTCCACTCCATGCGAGGCTAATAAACTGATTTATTATAACTTTTGTAGTATTATTTTGTGTCTCACTGATTAAAAAAAAAAAAATTGTTTAGATAAAGGGAAAAGTAAAGCCAACAAGGGACCGAATTCATGAAAAAAATCTAGTAAAGAAGAAACATATATGCTATTCTTATTTTTTACATACAATTAGTTGCTCCACTTTTTGTAGTATTCTTTTTCCAAAATGTATACCAACTTTACGTTGTAGTATGTGATTGTAAATATGAATCTAAACAACGTGTTACGCGTATCATTCAATAATTTTCAGTTTTCACAATATCTTTATCCAAGTTCAAACCGAGCTGAATGTCACGTGAGCGGTAAATAAAAGACAGTAATTTTTAAGGTTAATAATATAAGATCAACGAGATGATCTTATAAATAGTTGGGTGAATGGGTGGAAGCAAGCAGCTGGACTGAAGTCTCTTTCTACTTGCTTAAAAGATGATCGAAATGGATGGCTGCGGGATCAATCCTGCTGGACTCAAGTCTCTTTCAGGCTGGATCAGTGGATGAAATGGAATAGAAGGATGGATCGAAGAACGCCACTCAAGGGTGTGAAAGCCCCTGTGATGAGTTCACAAACCTAGTCTCAAGGCATCGCACACAAGAGACATAGATTCAAATGTTTACTAAGTGAAGAATTCCATCTTGTTTAGATAAACAAAAACAAAGCCAAAGCTTTAAAGAAAAATCTCTTTTAATTTCCAAAAATTTCAATATCTTTTTACAATGAGAACAATGAGCTTTTATAGCTCTTACAAAAGATCTTTACAAATAAATACACTTAAATGAAATTATTTACATTTAAACAAAAAGAGAAAAATAAGCTAAATCAAATAATGGTCTTATTGCCACCAATTTTGCTTTGGACTTGAATGAAAATCCTTTGATTTTATAAATCATGAAAAATAGATTCTAATAATAATTCACATATTGAAGACCCTTGATTTAATGGTTTTTGATATTGTATCAGTTAATAGTGAAACTATTTTTGGTTTGGGTTTTGAAGTCCATTAATAAAGCCCATTTTGGCATGGGTTTTTGAACCTTTTCATTTTAGATTTAGATCCTACTATAATTTATGGTTTCAACCATTCATTGAGTAGAATCTTGTAGATTGTCAAGATTATTACCACTTAGCTAATTATAGTAATCTTGTTAGATACGTCACTAGGCGAAGAACGCTTCGACCAACTGATAATACTGCCAGTCAAACCACTTACCAATCTCTTGACATCAAAACCCATTTGATCTAACCGATTTCTTGACAATTTATATAAAACCCAAAGAATAATTGCTCAATGCTCAAAGTCTTTACTTAACCAAATGCTAGGTTGGTTACGGCAACGAACTGGGTTTGAATACATCTACTTAACCACCTCAAAATGAGCAAACAGAGATAGAATCAACTAAACCGGACAGGTCCCAACTTAACCGACTCAAATTTTGTTTCGATGACAAAAGAGCAAATAAGCAAAAAGGCATTTTGACTTTGTTTTGCATTTGAGTCATGTGACTAATGGAACGGCTTTTTCGTTGTTTTCACTTATTTTCCAAGTTGTTCGGATCGAAACACTTTCACGAGAAACCTCAGAAACTTTCCGGGAAAGTATATTGGTTCACATACACCATAAATCACACCATTCACCAAGCTTTCTCGTGATTTCTTCTCCTTAACCACAAACTTTTGCTTTTAAACTTAGTCCATTGCATCTCTCTATATACATCAACATGTATGCTCGCACAAGAGAGAAGAAATATCTTCTCCTCTGTTATCAAATATCGAATATCTTGTATCAATGGAACAAAAACAATCAACTTCTCGTTCCAATTTTGCCGACATCAATGAAGTTGGACCAGAAGAAGATGCAGAGCAAGAACCGCAACAGCAAGAGAACAACAAGAGATTTTCCGGTAATAACAGAGGACCAAACCGAGGGAGACAGAGACCATACCGAGGTTTCAGCAGACAGGTGTCTCTAGAGACGGGTTTCTCGGTGCTCAACAGAGAATCTAGAGGAAGAGATGACAAAAAGAGTTTACCGAGGAGTGGTCGTAGCTTTGCCGGCTTTGAAACAGGCGGAAACATCAACGGTGGAGATGTTCGGAAAGCGGATTTCAGTATCTTTAGGACAAAATCGACGCTCAGCAAACAAAACTCTCTTTTGCCTTCTGTAATAAGGGAGAGAGACGTTGAGAATTCCTTAAGAGCTGAAGATGGTGAGACCAAAGATGAATCTATATATGCAAATGTTTCTGCAGGAAGATACTTTGCTGCTCTTAGAGGACCTGAGTTAGATGAAGTCAAGGTAACACAACTTCTTCTTCTTCTTCTTTCATATTCTCTCTTTCAGGTCACAGCTTAGGTGAGTTCCAATTTGTATATCTCTTTCAGGACAATGAAGATATTCTGCTTCCAAAAGAGGAACAATGGCCGTTCCTTCTAAGGTTCCCAATCGGATGCTTCGGTATCTGTTTAGGACTTAGCAGTCAAGCTGTCTTGTGGCTTGCACTAGCGAAAAGCCCCGCTACAGATTTCTTACACATCACGCCATTGATCAACTTAATTGTATGGCTCCTGTCACTAGTAGCCTTGGTCTCTGTCTCCTTCACTTACATACTCAAATGCATCTTCTACTTCGAAGCTGTGAAAAGAGAGTATTTTCATCCGGTTCGAGTCAACTTCTTCTTCGCTCCTTGGGTGGTCTGCATGTTTCTAGCCATCAGCGTACCTCCCGTGCTCTCATCAAACAAAAAATCCCTCCATCCCGCGATTTGGTGCGTTTTCATGGCACCTTATTTCTTCCTCGAGCTGAAGATCTACGGGCAGTGGCTCTCGGGAGGTAGAAGACGACTCTGCAAAGTCGCGAACCCGTCTTCTCATCTTTCCATTGTAGGAAACTTCGTCGGAGCCATCTTAGCTTCGAAAGTTGGATGGAACGAAGTAGCCAAGTTTCTGTGGGCAGTAGGCTTTGCACATTACTTAGTTGTGTTTGTAACACTTTATCAAAGACTTCCCACAAGTGAAGCTCTGCCTAAAGAGCTTCACCCTGTCTACTCTATGTTCATAGCTGCACCATCAGCAGCAAGTATTGCTTGGAACACAATCTATGGCCAATTCGACGGATGCTCAAGAACTTGCTTCTTCATTGCACTCTTCCTATATATCTCCCTTGTAGTACGGATCAATTTCTTCACCGGGTTTAAGTAAGTTCATCTCAGGTTTATACAAATTTTTATTCGGTTTTTAAGATTGTTATTGATGCAAACTTATTAGCCTACGGTGCTGTGCAGGTTCTCAGTGGCGTGGTGGTCATATACTTTTCCGATGACGACAGCATCAGTAGCAACGATAAAGTATGCAGAGGCAGTACCTGGTTACCCTAGCAGAGCTCTAGCACTCACTCTTTCCTTCATTTCCTCGGCTATGGTCTGCGTTTTGTTTGTCTCCACTCTTCTCCACGCCTTTGTCTGGCGAACTTTGTTCCCTAACGATCTTGCAATCGCCATTACAAAGAAGAGACTTACTAAGGAGAAGAAACCTTTCAAGAGAGCCTATGACTTGAAGCGATGGAGCAAGCAGGCTCTGGCGAAGAAAATATCTGCAGAAAAAGATTTTGAAGCAGAGGACGAATCGCATCACTGATGAAAAAGCCATGGAATACAAAAAAAGGATATGTCTGATTGAAATAGTAGTCAAGAAAAAAAACATTTAGATACAGAGACACACAAGTAGGTGAGCAAACTTATTGTATGTATCTCGAGAAGCATGTTTAATAATAATATTACATTCGAGCACTCAAAATCACATTTCACACTCCAAAGCTAGCTGAAGAAGAGATCACACAAAATGGAAATTCACGGTGTGACACAGGTTAAACAGGCAAAGAAATGGTCCTCTGGTTTGCTAAGTTGGTCTGTGGCCGGAGATCCCATGAAGCAGAATGTTGTGTTTCCTCAGGTTTAATAAAAGGCAGAGCGATCTCATTGATCATTAGTTCTCCACAGAACGGGCATTCGCTGGCAATAGCATCATCTAGCTCTGATCGAAGCTGCATCACGGTAAGGAAATATGTCAAGCCATTGATGTCGAGAAAAGAAAAAAAAAAACCGAAAAATGAAACAAAATGTCCCTACCTTGTCTGCAGTAGTTGTGCTAGTTATGGGTTCATCAGATCGATTACCATTTATATCCCTCCGGGTTTCGCTACCAAGCAACGTCAGCTGCTTCTGCAGATCAAGTATATGCTCGGCCTAGACAGATTTCAATCCAAAAATGAGATCACAATTTTTAACAAATTAATAAAAATTAAGATACTAGTAAAGTAAATCTTTCTCATGATGGTTTCATCATGGTTCTAGACTTACTTGCTCTTCGTGTGCACAGCTTGTGACGTGTGTGATCAGGCACTGTGCATGGAAAGAGTGCCCACAAGGAAAGACATAGAAAGGAGCCAGTGGTCCAGCTGAAGAATATCCCTGGGCCATTCTGAAATCCCCGCTCATCATCAAGATCTTACGTTTACAAACCTGGAAATACATTGAAAATGGTAAGGTGTGTTGATGGTTTTGGTGCTTCCAAAAAACTTGATTTTTTAGATACAGGCTATATGATCATACCCCGCATTCCTCGTCGCGGTCGATCACAGCATATCTTTGAGTTAGGGCACTAATATCATTTCTAATGTTATCTGCACCACGTGTGGCATCATTCATCTCCTCTTTCAGTTGTTCTATTTGCTTGTTGTAGTCCTCGAGAGATGAGCAAATAGCTTCCTGCATAAGGGCAATGAAGAAACATAACGAGAGAGCAGAAGCGACTTGTTTGTGGGTCTGGAAAAGAGGAGAAGTTGACTAACCTTGAAGTCATCAATTAAGGCAAAGTCTGGAAAGAATGGCAAAATATCTTCAATCTTTAAAAGGCCATCAGTTTCCTTGAGAAAGGCAATAGCTTTCCTTATGTTTTCCCTTTTAGCTCCCTTTTCCTGCTTGACGACATGCTTTGCAACCATCAGCCACAGCTTCTTTCTCAAGTCTTCATCATCTTCAACCTTGTCAGCCTCAGCCATAGCAAGTTCTGGGTCAATCTGTAAAACAGAAACCGTTTTCAAACACTACCATAAGAAAAACTGAGACAAGTTGGAATCATACATGTGCCGGATTCAGTATCTTTCAGTAGCAGTTTTGTTTCAGAATTTCATAATCTAAAGATCACGCATAGAAGATTGAAGTGAATTATACTTGGTTTTTTATATAAGGAATCATTACCTGAAGAGCAAGGGCTACTGCCTCTTCATGCATAGACATCATGCTGTATATATGGACACAGGCACGAGTTCTCTTTTCCTTGAGACACAGGCGCAACGCATATTTGGGATCGTAGAAAAATTCAGGACCGTTATCTCGTCCTTTCCCAAATTTGCATTGCAGGAAACGAAGGAGGGCACTGTCATCTTCCTAATTGGATAATCACAAAGACAACAATTGTGTATCACTTTAGTAACTTCTGTCATAATCATACAGGTGGAAAAGGGACAATAACCGTCAATGTTGCTTTTCGGACTACATACAGGCTTTCTAAGGTTTTAGGGACCAATCAAAGAAAAATTATCAAAAGGAACCAACCAAACCTGCTTGGCATATAATGAGAGAAGTAAATTGTGAATTCCTGGATCCTCGTTATGCAAACGGTGGACGCAAAACTCAAGATATTTTATGACTTCATGTGTCTCGTTCCTGCATTTTGATTTGAGGAGTTATTGGCAAGATTAATAACACAACGTGAATGGAAATTTGACTGAAAAGTGAGCTATTACTTTGCATGAGGTTCGCTTGAGTAGCGCATCATTGCAGTAATTAGTCTCCTTGGATTAAGATTTTTATTGGCCATCCATGCTTCCACGGTTTCATACGCGTCAAGCATTATAAGCTCTGGCGCAAATTTATACTGCAATGTGTAAGAAAATATTATAGTTTCAGAACGAAAAATAGATTTGGAGACTAAATTTTTTTTTAAGATCCTGGTGTTACTTCTTACACACCTGAAGCTCAACTGAAACTGAAGATTTCTGGAGCACCTCCAAAGCCTTCTTTGCTTCCCCTTGCTATTGGATAATAACAAACTCAGTAGATTGAACAAGCCTGAGTAAGATCTCGTATCTATATGGATCAATTAGGAATAAAAAATTATCACCCCCTTCACCTGAATATAATGGTGAATTACGATTTCATACTGCTCCTTCAGGTTTGCAAAATATACCAATTCTTCAACCCGACCATAGCTGCAAGAAACGAAAAAAAAAAGAGATAAAAAAAGAGGAAAGGCGGAGTTTCATAATACAAGCAAGATATTCTAGGAGATGTGCTTAGAACAGTCTTAAAAGAGAATAGCCTACTCCAGAAAAGGAAACTTGTGAAAATTACCTCTCCAGAAGTTTCATTGTGGTTGCCTCATCCAATACATCCTTGCAGTCGCTCATGAAAGCACGGAATTCTTGAATGACTGAGTGATACTCTGAGTTACGATTTTCTATAGCAGTGTCATCTTCCAAAAGCAGCCTATTTATCTATATCCGCATTTAAGAACCAAAAAAACAGGGATATAAGATAGATAGACTCAGAAAGGAACAGAAATCAAAAATCAACAAGAGGAACTATGACACCACATCAAAGGAAGTATATAACATCTACTGAAAATAAGAAACCCCAAATTATGTGTTTACTGAGAAGTGAGAACAGAAAATAAGTGATGCATAGAATCAAAAGTTAAACCTTGTCCAGATACAGCTCAGTTGCCCATGTTGATATCATTGTGATTTGGCATTTATCATCCTTTGAAAGAGTATCAAGCTTCCGCAACAGGAATGTTCTCAAAGCTTCCTGCAATCACATAAGGAATAAAAGGCAGTGAATATTCAAGCCCACATGTGAAACACATTTTTCTCTTCTGAACAGCACACACGGAAATAGTGATGTGATGTTTTGTGATGAGATTTCTTTATAGTATATAATTTATAACTAGCAAAGATACAAATGAAAATGTTTACCGGTTCGTTTATACTAATAAACTTCAAAGTGACCTCCTCAAACGATATTACATAATTGATCTGCATAGAAAACATTCAACCACGTCAAAATGAATTATATCATGTCAGAACAAAGTAAAACAAAGGATTTAGAAATTACTTTGGCATAGAATGATGCTGCTCGTAGATATTCCTTGCTGGCGAATGCAGCTTCTGCCTACAAGAGAAGGTGCCCAATTCATACATTATCAACACCAGAGAGATTCTTTCGGCAAACTGTCTACAGACAGGTGACAGCAATATCTCTTAACTTAATCAACGGTAACAAACATCAAAAATCACCTGAACCAAATAAACTTGGTCTCTCTGGAGAGGGTCACGACAGTTTGCTAAAGCTGCAGCATAAACTTTCAAGTCTAGGTAAACCTTCCACATATCTCTGCCTTCGTCAATCACAGAAACCTATAGATGATACCCAAAGCCCAAAATTGAGAAGAGAAAGTACAAGATATCAGATAAATTTATTCAACTAGTTAATTAAGATCACATTATAAATGAGTACAACCCAAACACCAAAACACACCTGGAAGATCGAATTCTGATCATAAGCATAGAAAAGGCCAGCAGAGGCATCGCTGCAGAGTCCAATAATGCCCCTCGAAGCGGAATCTGCCGTTATATCAAATTGGAGCTCTTCGATGATTTGTTCACTTATCCGATTCACAACCTATCCCCACATTTGAAGAATGCAGAAATCAGAAAGTAAAACATTAATGAAAAAAAACACATATGTAGCCAGATCAAACTGCAACGAGGAAAGTATCAACCCCATGTGTCCAAAACGTACCTTAACCTTATTCCCAATAAGCAGTAAGAAATGAAACTCTGAGAGTGCCATTGAACCAGGCTTGACTACTTCAGTGCCATCACTCAGTTTTGAGTAGTCCAACAGCGCCTTGCTTTCCACAAAATTCTCATCACCATTTGGATAACTACCAAACAAGTTTCAATAAAATTACTGAATGAAATAACCCCCAAAAAGAAGAAGAAGGCAACAGATATAAAGATCCCCTCATTATATTCAGAGGAACATTGGTACTGTCATTCTACCTGTGCTGAGCTCCAAAATTTAGGCCACCATGATAAATTCCTGTTCCTGAAAGCCATGCAAAATGCACTGCTCTTCGTTGCTTTATAAAGAAATGCAGTTCACTGAAAGAAGACAAACATTACATATTTAGAGAGCAGGGTTACGCTTTGTGAGCCTAAAAAGTAATTCAAGCACTTGCCTGTTTGGTATTTCACCAGGAAGTTCCATAAAATGAACTGCACGTTCTTTATAACTAGCAAAGACAGACTGGAAGTAAACGCATAGTAATTAGAAACTGAAAGAAAGAAAAGCCAATTCACAATTTCTGAAGATCATAGATATGGAAGAAAGCAGGATCTGAAAAGATTGGATCCAATTCTATGATGCGATAATTGAAAGGAAGAACAATCAGGTTTCACCTTTGAAGCCAACCATAGGGAATAAGCTGATCAACTAGTCTATAAGTATCCAATTCAATAATATCATGAACCTTACACTTAATAGCCTAATGCTACCATTTCATTTCATGATAATAAACTAATTTCATGAAATTACATGTTCTCTAATAGATCGTAAGATGGAAGACAGATGTCATCGCATAGCAGAAGAGAGTTTAACTTACTTCTAATGTTCCAATCCCGGTGAACGAATAGAGTCGAGTGGGAGTTACAGCCATCACATAGTACCTCATTCCACTGCTTATGCTGGCTGCTTCCATCTACACATTTGTTTCAACGTTCCAATAAAACACTGATTTGAACAATTATTCAACTTAAGGAAACATGATTTGATCGAATGGATATCTAATTGACAAATCTTGTCAAACTCATTGAATCGAAGAGAAGAACCACCACACCAATGCAATTTAATAGCTATATAAACCAGCAATCCTGTAACATATTGGCCATGATAGCTTCAAGTTAATATAAAACGGTAGTACCTGCAAAGCCATGAAGGCCTCGGGAAGTTCGTCTAGCTCAAATAAAAACTTGATGTACTTCTCTCTCTTGTCCTTCTCATCCACAGCCATCTCAAATAGCTGCCCGTCCTGAGTGCCCAGGATGATCTCCTTAGTAGAAACTTAATTCAGGGAACGACAAAACAATATCAATTATCCATGTGAAAAATAAAGAAAAGAGAAGAAGAGACACTCATACAACAGCGACGCACAACCTTCTGTTATCTGTTGTCTGTTCCAAGCGACGGCGTTAACCAGTAAACCTTTCAAGCGGCTCAACACACGCGGCTTAGGCCACTTGGCATGAGTGTAAAAAGTTTCAGCTCCTCCAACACCAGTCACTGTAGCAATGCAATGGCTACCACCAGGATCAACAAAAACCTTGTGAATCGATTGCTCCCCAGTTCGACCAGCAGAGAGATCAATATCTATAATCCAAAGAAAACCAAAGATTTGTCATTTGTTACATTCCTAAATTGTAAAATGTATCACTGAAATTAAAAAAAAAAACAACTAAGGATGAAAATGATGTATACCATAAGAATTCCCAACTCCGAAATCATGCCGGATAATCCATCCTTTACTTGTTCCCAGAACGATCACATCGTTTCCAGCAGCCATACATGTGATCATGCCACGATTCTTAGTGGCATATCTCTCCAGGAGATCAACTGAGAATACTTGCCTTCCTTGATCCATCTCTTCCACTCTTAATCAAAACTTCAAAAAAAGTATTATCCAGATTTTGAGCTCTTGACCATCAAATCTACCTCGGAAAACAAAATTCACAGTTGAGAGAGATTAATTCTGGTTCTGAAATACATCGGGACATAATCGAATGAAATGTTGAAACGGAAGATTTCAAAAACTTCCCATCACCAAAAAGAAAAAGAAAAAACACTCTGGAATTTGCCTTTTCGTTAGGTATCTCCAACTTTAGATAAGAGGGTTTCTGCAATGCTTACAACAATCGGAATCGTTACAACCGTCGACGATCAGATCGGCGAGCAGGAGAAGACGTCGGTCTCAGATGGATTCTGAAACTGAAGGCGAGCCGTGCGATGCAAAACGACACCGTCTTTCGACTTCCGACGTATGTTATTCTCTCTCTCTATAGCGCTCACACATCAAGGCCGACTCAGTACAACAACGAAAACGACAGCGTTTTTAGGATTAGAAGGTATATTTCTAAAACGCAGTGTTTAGCTGAGGCCTATTAGACCAATTAACCACGACAATATACAGTATGAATGGACTGTTGGTTTAATGTACGAAGGTCCGGTACATCTCTTTGAGTTCAACATTCGCTTCAAGGAAAACCATGCATGACTTATATCGCTGGACTAGATACTACTACTTGGTTATGATTTAGGTTATTTGAGTTTTGCCTTAAACAGCACTACATACTAGACAGGATTTCTAATGTTTGACATTCCTAGTAGCCGTTGGATTATTAGGTCATTCACTTGATACTATTTTGTGTTTTTTTTATTTATCTAATTTCAATTCATAAGTATAGATTAAAAAAAAACACAAATGAAAGATCCAGCTTTGTAAATCTTCAACATTAGTAAGATCATTGTAACACCAAGATCTTGTTCTCATTGTATCTAACCGGAATGCTTTAGATTCGGTTTCAGTAACCTGTCTAAGAAAGTTGTGGTGCTTGCTTATTATGAACCGTATCAGAAAAGTTTCTGAAACATGTAAAATCTCATGATTGAAAAAGTCAAATCTTTTTAATCTCCCAGAGGAAGAAATAGATATATGATAACAATTTCATTGAACAAACGTTAATCTAAACCGGAGAATCCCAAAAATCACCAAACGAATATTAAACCTTTCCCCTCTAAACCCACTTTCTAAACTCTAAACACTACACTGCACATTTTCTATGCAATCTTTACTCAAAACGGCAAAAAAAAATAAAAAGAATCTTCATCATGATGATCCAAATCCATTTCTGATGGATTCAAGAACCTGCACAACCTCAGTCATACTCGGCCTCTTCAATGGATTCTCCGACGTGCAAAGCAGTCCTAACTTCATCACTTGAATCAGCTCATTCTCTTCAAACTCTCTCAACCTTCTGTCAAAACAATCAGAAGCCGAGCCACTCTCCAACGAATCCCTCACGTAATCTCTCAAGATCAAGACTTGGTTTTCCGACGGAGACTCCACCGGTTTTCTACCCGTAACCAGCTCAAGAAGAACCACGCCGTAGCTGTACACATCGCATTTCTCACTCGCTCTCAAGCTCTGCTGAGCTAGCTCTGGAGCAATGTACCCAACCGCGTTGTGGAACTTTTTGGTCAGACCGAAACTGTCCAGAACCGGAAGAAACTTTTCTAAACCGTAATCCGATAGCTTTGCCTCGTACTTTTCGTCTAGAAGAATGTTGCTGGACTTTACATTGAGATGAAGAACCGCCGGTTTACAGTCATCGTGCAGGAAAGAGATCGCTTTCGCGGTTCCTAAAGCAATCTGAAACCTTCTGTGCCAATTCAAATCGGTATTCCCATGGCTTGAGCTGGTTCCAGGGTAGATTCTCAGGTGTAGGTTATCGTAGAGGCTACCGTTGGGGACAAACTCGGAGAGAATCAACTGCATCGTTGAGGAGAAGTAGTAACCTTGGAAAGTGGACAGATTCGGGTGTTGCAAACCTCCAAGCCTTCCGATTTCTTGCTCAAACTCTTCTTGGTTCCTGATTCTTCCTAAAGTCTCGAGCTTTTTCACTGCAATGGAAACCCCTCCTTCGAAAGATGCTCTGTAGACCGATCCAATCGACCCCATGCCGATTATGTTCTCCTTGTCGAGCAAAGCTTTTGTGCCTGCTTCCCAATCTTCATACTTTGAAGGCAAGTTCTTGCTGAAAAGAACAAGCTTTCCGATTATCACACCGCTTGAGTTTATTGAAGAAGCCAGAGGAGTGGTTTCGACTGTGACTATCTCTTCGTCTTTTCTTCTTTTACGAGCTCTTAGGTTCAAAGCAAGAACTAGGCAGACACCGAAGAGGATCACAGCAGCGGCTATTATGACTATGATAACCGAGATGCTTAGTGCTTTAGAGTTTCTAGGTTTCGCTGTTGCTCCACGTGAACTGCAGGGAGTTGCAAGAGGAACACCGCAGAGGAAAGGGTTGTTTGAAAATGCAGAAGATCCAAAAGCTTGCATCTTTGGAACAAGAGGGATAACGCCGGAGAGATTGTTGTAGGAGAGATTGAAATGCGTTAGTGAGTTCAAATTCCCGAGAGAAGACGGGACTGGCCCTGAAAGCAAGTTCTGCGAAAGATCAAGAAACTGGATTCTGGATAGGCTTCCAAGCTCAGGTGGAATACTTCCGTTGAGACGGTTTCCATGCAGATCAAGAATCTCTAGGTTTGTCAAGTTTAACAGCTTCTTAGGGATCTCTCCTTCTAAATCATTCCCTGAAACATCTCTGCAAACACAACAAGCAAAACATTTTTAACAGCAACGTGAGATCCAAATACACCAACTGATAAAATTAGCTGAAACATCAGAGGAACGGATTATAAAACTCACAGTTCAAGAAGCACTCTGCAATTGGATATATCCTCTGGAACTTCACCAATGAGATTGAGATTACGCAGATTCAAGACCTGTAGAAACTCCAAACTTCCAATCTCTCTCGGTACCTCTCCATCTATAGAATTATCGCCTAATCTAATAACCGAGAGCCTCTCCATCTTCCCGATACCTCCCGGGAAACTCCCATTCAGCTTGTTAGACTCCAAGTCCAAAAGCTTGAGACTTTTGCAACCCATTAAACCGGCAGGGATCTTACCGGTTAGCTCATTCGACGAAGCATCCAAAAACTCCAAACTTTCGCCACAATCAACAACATCTTCAATCTCTCCACCAAACCGGTTCCAAGAGACATTGACATAAGCTATGTTCTCGAATCTGATAACCTCGAAAGGCGCGAACCCGCGGAACGAATTGCTTCCCAAATCGACATGGCTCAATCTCTGACATTTCGGTATCTCCCCAGAGACATCGCCGGACAACAGATTGTTTCTCACTGAGATATACTCAAGCACCGGAATATCGCAGATCCTAGACGGCAACACTCCGTTGAGACTATTGTAAGAGAAATCAAATCCTTGGAGGTTGTTACAGTTCACGATTGAATCAGGGATTGATCCGGAGAGATAGTTATGAGACAATGAGACGAACTTGGCCTTGTAGCAGAACTTGAACAGAGAAGCAGGAATCTCTCCGGCGAAACCATTTTTAGACAAGTCGAGAAACCTTAAGCTAGACAGTTCACCGATAAACTCCGGGATCGGACCAGAAAACGCATTGGAACTAACATTAATCGTCCACAAAGTTTGTAACTTTGAGTAATCAACCGGTAGATTACCTGTAAACCTGTTGCCAAACAAGGTCAGGACTCGGATGAACCTTAGACCGGACAACCTCGGAGATAAAGTTCCGGCGAGACTTGTGTTCCACAGGACGATTTTGTCCACGAACCCTTGTGGATTACAAGCGACTCCATTAAAGCTATTGCAGAGGTCGCCGTCGGAGACCCAAGAGGCCAAGCTGTTGTACGGATCGTCGCTGATACTGTCTTTGAACCGAAGCAGAATCTCTCGCTCACTGATTGTAGCAGAGTAACTTGGAGATACTGAAATGTAGACAAAATTTACCAAAACCAGCAAAAGATGTGCCCTTTTCATATTCCGCTGAAAAACGGATCTACCCAGTTGACATTTTTCGGTTCTCGGATCCGAACCCGAACCCGAAATTGAACCCGGTTCGTGAATCTCTACAAGGAGCTCGAATTTGGGGTTCGTCCTCGAAAATGAAGAACACCAGAATCAATAACAAGTAGCTGCATTTACGAACTGAAACCAAACGTTCTTCGAATTTCCGAAACCCGATAAACGAAACGGTTGATTTTTCTTGGGATTGAGCTCAAGCTAAGAACTTTTCAACTGCTTTTGCATTTATTTTGGTCATCCTTAACGGCTAGAAAAATTTACCGACCAAAGTCAAAACTCTCGAGAAACCGACAAAAGAAGAATCAGAGAGTCGAGAACAACCCAGAGATCAACGAACAGAGAATAAATAAGATTTGGGGTTTTGCAAGCAAGCTTTCGAACCAAAGGCACACAAGAAAAATAAGAAATTTGCTCAGCTCATCTTTTCCATTACAGAGAAGATAGTGTGTATGTGTGTGCCTTGGCTGGAAAGTAAGGTGGTGAACGAATTAACTTCTTTCTCTGTCTCTCTCTCTGGCTTCCACCAAACGAAGAAGAAGCACGTGCCTGCTTTGTTCATCGCCTATATGCGCATACATATATGTGTATGTATGGAAGGAGAGTGTCCTGCTTGTCTGTACTTCTACCAAAGCATTTATTCTCTCCTTCACCAACCAAAATGCCATTAAACAATAAGGAAATTAGTAAATAAAATTCCCGATTTTTCAAGGAGAAAAAAACAAGAAATTATGGTCCCATCTCAATTGCTAGTAACAAACCTATTGAATGTGTGAACAGATCATTTGTACATTTAATATTCGTTTTCAATGATCAGAATAGTAGTATAAAATAAATTGAATGAGCAATTAGTTATGTAGTAATCGACAATTCGACATGGCTTCTTATTATTCAGAGTAGTAGTAGGTTTCATCATGATATGCTTGGGTTTATGACTTAAACATCCATAAGTTGAGGTCTAAATCAAACTTTTGGAAACTTATGGATTTTAAAAAAGGGAAGAGAAGTGACAGAGACAGTTGAGTGAACAAAAGGACGTTTTCTGTGGTTTCATTCTCTCTCTTTTACTGAGTTTGTTTAATCATTTTGTTCCTTTTTCCCCCTTTGTTCTTAATTATTTATTTTATTTCCTCAGAACTCATCTGATGCAGAGAAATCATGATGCATAAAGAACATACAATCCTCAAGATGGACATTATAAAATTAATATGTCCATTGTACAGTTCTCAGAGTAATAATTTAGCCTTTGTAACCATTATCATTAATGTCGTCTTACTTCAATTTCCAATCATGCTTTCTGTCGGAAATCTAATACCAGTTGACCGTTGTTCTTCCAATTTTATAAAGTATACCACAACAAAACTCTGATGTAACCCAGTTTTAACCATTTGACCAAAAAGTGAAAGCCCACTGGATCATTGATAAGGAGAAAAAAAGAAGAAGAATGATCTAATAGAGAGATATACATTAGAATTCAAAAATTCAGTTGATATATACAAGAAAACAAAAAGCAGAACTATTCATTTTCAAATGAATATTTAAAAACAAAACAAAATAATTATATAATATAATCAGTTCCAAGATCGTGTTAGATGGTGATATTTGGTGGTACCGGTTGGCTCTTTAAGCGTTTAGAATTCTTCTTAAGTAGTGGACTTTATGATGTCTCTACTTCCTCTGATTGCATCGCGCTCAGCTTCTTCTTCGCGTAGATTGTGCAAACTATAGTCGCACTCGCAGTTATACAGAAGCCAAGAACATTCACTACTATCTCCACAGCCGAAAGACTGTGTCTCTCGTCTGATGCAACTGCCAGTGTTCTCAGCATTATTCCCCTGCAAATATACCGAAAAAACTCAACAGTCTGAGATTCTGCACAACGTCTTAACATAGACACAGTGGTAGAGAGATTAAAAGAGAGAGAGGCATATACGTGTAGATTGAGACAAAGATCTCAGGAACCATTCCAACAAGAGAGCCTAAGATGTAAGGACCATAGTGAACTCCAGTCGCTAATGCGCAGTAGTTGTAAATCATGTAAGGGAATGGCGACACGCGGATCAGCGTGACTGCTTGAAACTGATGAAACCAGGTTCCTTCGCCGGCGGCTCTAAGTATGGCTGCTTTTTTCGGGTAATTCTTCAACCATTCCTGCAGTAAAGACCAAAGTGTTCATCTAAAAGGTAGAAGCTTTAACAAGTATGCAAACCAAAGAGCGCATAAGATATAGTGGGGGTGATCCTTACTTGCATCTTGTGGAGGAAGAGATGTCCGATTAAGAAAGGAAGAGTAACACCGATCGATGCAGCTGACAAAATCAATAGAAACCCATTTCCATAGCCAAATGTAAGACCGGCCATCCACATGGAAGGAGAAGAAGGAAGAAGAATGCTTGGGAACAATGCCACTGAGGCAAAGAGGAGAAGACCAAGCACCGGGATGCTGAATGTGCTTCTCACCCAATTTATAAACGGAATCAGCTCCTGAAACACGATCCGTAGACACAGCAACATCAATGAGGATAAACTTCAATTTTCACTATTAGGCTATCACTGATCTCAAGAATTGCGTCACTGACAATGATTAACCAGTTAAATATAGAACCTTCTAAACACATACAAAATGCTGCAAATCTATATACGTAATGCATATTTATGTCACAATTTTACATTCAAACTTAAAGCTAGTGAGATGCGATGGAACAGAACCATTAAACAATGTTTCTACTTTCTAGCATCACAGACACAGGAAACATGTAAAACTACTTTGGAACAAAACGATCAGACATGATAGTTGAATATTACAAGGCTATATAAGGTTATCTTTCAAGGCTATAAAACCAGACAGAACTAATGATAGAGATAAAGGCAAACCACAGACGATTCTTATTTTCCAGATTTGAGCGAAAAATCTTCAACCTATAGTGGCTGAGCTCACAAATCATCTGGTGTTCATACGTTTCCATAACACCAATTTGGTTTTGAATGCTTACACCTAAAACATGCTCAATCTAAATACACAAGAACCCTAATTTTCAAAAATCAAAACCCAGGAAAAAAAAAAGTAGCCTAATAATCAGAATCGTTATGCATAATGTAACCAAAAAGCATCAGATCTTCGACCAAAATTAAAAAAACTAACCTTTTCGATCAAAAATGGACCAATCCATTTAATAATTACAAAGGCCAATACACCCAAACAAGCGACCAGGGAGATCAACTTCACCCAGAACCAGACAGATGTCGCCGACCCTATCGAACATCCTGATGATTCTGCCGGAGATCCTTCTTCTTCTTCCGATCCTCGTAATTTCACATAATCTCCATTCTCGGGATCCTCGATTCTCAAATTCAGCTCAGGCACCGTCTTATCGACGCCATCGCTGTACGTCATAGATCGACCGAAGATGGAAAGATTTTCAAAAAAAAAGAAGAAAAATCACCCAGGCCTCAAAAAATCTCAAAAGTTTCCGTCAGATTCGTTTTGCACCCCTGTTTTTCCTTCGGTTTCCCGAGAAAAGTTAAAGAGTAACGAGAGAATGAGACCGTTAGATCAAATAGAGAGATTGGAGGTTTAGAAGAGAGAATCTGAATTATTCGCTTATCTTTTTATTCCAGACTTTACAAAAATAATTTCCCAATAATTAGTGGTTTACTTCAAAATTATATAAAACCAAGTGTTGTCTTCGGACACGCGGAGACGTGTGATTTGTTACCAGCTGTTACTCATCGAAGCGCCGATATTTAGTCACTTGCTTTATTTTCGCTTTGTCGTCACGATAAGTCCATGTAAATTTATATATACGTGTGTTTTTAATTAGGTTCTAGTTTTTTTTGTTTCTTTGATAATTATCTGATCAAAACCTGCGGCACAAATCTTATGGTATTTAATTTTATATTTGTAGGGCTAGGTTACATCATAAAAGATGAAAAGTAGCAACGTTAACATTTATTGAAAATTCTACTCGTATTGCAATTTTATTTAACATACTTTAAGAAATAAGAAGAATGAGAGAAATTAGTTGATTGAAAGCAACACATATACAGAAGAGGGAATGAGATAAACAACTCAAACAAGAGACTGAAAAGCAACCGAAATTAATACTTCGAAGCAAATTCAAATTCGTATAATAATTTAGACATATCGATAATTGGATATATCATCGCATTTCAATCAAAAAAAAAAGAAAAAAAGTGATTGTACTAAACGCATCACTTCCCTTCTTTTTTTATCCTGTTACGTCATTGTCAACCAGCGAAGCTCTTCCTACAAACCAAACCCGGTTCACACAAACCGATTATCTACTCAAAACTAAACCAACTTTATCGTAATCCACAAAGTCACAAACACCAAAAAAGGCGACGACCCCACCTACTATTTCAACTTTATCTTACAGAGCAAAGGTTCTGATCACTGTGTACCGTTCGATTATAAAGACAATGACGTTATTACCCTCTATCGTTTTCATCGAACGATTGTAAGAAGATGCATAAAATTTTCCGAGAGCCTTACCGCATAGGAATAAATCATTCGACTCACAAGAATTACAAAAAAACAAAGCGTAAAGTACCAAAAAGTCTCTCTTTGGTTAGGTTTGGTTTCTGTTCCGTCAAATCTTTCTCTGGCGAAACCACAGAGGTTTCGGTTTCGGTCTCGGTCTCCGATCAAATCACAAGTTCTGTCGGAATTTTTCAGTGATAAATACCGTGAGGGATTATCTACACGAGAACAGTCGCCGGAAACGAAAGCAGGGAGTTAGGTAAATAATATCTTACTTATTGGTTTCGTTCTATTCGAACTTTTTAGCTGCGTTCTTCATATGATTCCTTAATCTATCTAGAACCGGTACGATTTAAGTTTTGACGGTGGAGATTAAACAACTCGGAGACTTGTATTGCTGCAGCTCTTTTTTTTTTTTATGCCGTGAGGGTAAAATAATGTTCTCGGTTACAGGCTGACCTGGCACTGACAACTGACAAAATGACGCATTTACTCCTCAACTTAACAAAGAGTCTCATGGGTAGTTTCGTCATAATTGAGATAATTATTTATTTTAGTTTTTAATTAAAAGGCGAGATTAAATATTTAGCACTCGCGTGAGTAACAAGCCAGAATCTCTCCATTTTCTAATTGTGTCGATATGTTAATTTTCCTATATTTCCTCCACGATCCATCGAAGAGACACACAAATATAAACCCTAGCCGTAATTGAAATAACATCTTTTGTTGCATCTTGCATCTGTTCTTCTTCGATTCAAGGTTTGTGTGTGTGTCTGTTTTGCAGTAAGCATTGGGTTTTAGAATTGTGAGATTTTCGATTATGGGTTCAGAGCAAAACGACAGCACTAGCTTCTCTCCCTCAGAGCCTAAGCTCTGCGTCAATGGCTGTGGCTTCTTCGGGACTCCATCGAACATGAACCTCTGCTCCAAGTGCTACAGAGACATCCGCTCCACGGAGGAGCAAGCCGCCTCGGCTATAGCCGCCGTCGAGAAATCGCTAAACCCTAATAAACCTCAAATCCAACCGCAACAGAGCCGAGAAATCGCTCCCGGCGTCGAATCCGAGTCATCCTCGTCAACGAGCGGTGGCGTTCCGTCAGCAGCTTCCGTAGATCCGCCCAAGTCGACGGGGACAACGAGGTGCTTGAGCTGTAACAAGAAAGTGGGCGTGACGGGGTTCAAGTGCAGGTGTGGGAGCACTTTCTGTGGAGCTCATAGGTATCCAGAGAGCCATGACTGCGAGTTCGATTTCAAAGGAGCGGCGAGAGAAGCCATTGCTAAGGCGAATCCCGTGGTGAAGGCTGATAAAGTGGAGAAGATATGAATTGGTAAACTTCGGTGCTCTCTTTTGAAAGTCTCGAGGTGTTGGTGTTTCGGCTCTTTTCTGCTCTTGTTTATGGTTTGATTTGCTCTAGGGTTTCTTAGGAAAGTTTAGGTTTCCGCTATGTAGTTTTCATCACTTGAACAGTGGGTTTATTATGTTCTGTAATAAAAAATTGTTGGTCAATTCAGAAAGTTGTCTTCTTAATATTGGTGAACTTAATTTTTTTTTTCCCGGCGAAAGTTGAATCATATTAAGTTGTAGAATTATCCTTGTTTATTTATAGGGAACTTATGAACAAGTTGGGGTTTGTATGTAGCTCATTGTGGATAGAGTGTATCTTGATCGTTCTGAAACTGAAGATGTCGTTGAGGGAGTTTATCTGTTTTGAACCATGAAAGGTGTAGGGATGGCTTAATTTGATGTAGGTGATAGTCTCCTGGATTTTGCTCACTTATTGTTAGCTGGAGAATGTGGTGGTTTTGTATATAGCTCATGGTATAGATAAAGTGAAGCTGCCAAAGTAAAACATATGTATTGAACCATGGAAGATTCGGAGATGCTTTGATATCTTTAGGTGACAGTGACCAGTGATGGAATGAAATCATTGATTTAGCCTGGCACTATGCTTGATGTAGACTTTGCTATTTGCAGGATAGCTTGATAACCTTCTGAAACTTCAAAGGCTTGAGGTGTTATCGATGAGTAGGCATTATAGTCTGGTTTGAATCCACTTTCCCTGAGAATGATGCTCGTAAGATTATTTCCCTTGGTGTGTATGATCTGTATCTCTTTGTGGGTATGTTAAGAAATTCTAAATTCGAGTCTTAATGTGAGTATTTGGGTTTGATGTTGCGTTTCTGGTGAACCCACAAAGCTATTTTGGTTATTTAGACTCTTTGAAGAGGTTGAGCTTAATTGGTAACCCATAGTCTTTGCAAGATGCCAAGATGGTTAAGAGGAAGCTGTATGTTTAAAGATTAATGCATTTTGGTTGAAACGAACGTTATGGCTAATACTAAAACTATCGGTTGGATGATGCTTCTTATATTGAGAACAAGCAACTGAATTTGTAAAACTGGTCAAAATAGAAATCAAAATTTTAAAATTTATAGACAGCTGATCTTTTATTCAAAATTTGACTGATCAAAACAAGATTTGAGTTATTAGAAAACCACAAATTAAAAATTTGATATCAGAACTTTAGATTGATTAGCCTACCAGTTGAGACGGAACATCAAAAGATATAAACTTAGGTCTATGACATTCGGTATGGTAAACTGTTCCTTTCACCATCACTTCTTGATGGTTACGTTAGAATCATGGGTCCATTTTTCCGAATCTGATCAAACAATTTACAAAAAGCAAAAGATAGGAAAGTAACGCACTCTAGTTTTATGTATAGAAACCTAACAAATAAACATGTGTAGGTAGACTTTTATTTTTCAACTTTGAAGCATGTTTTGTACCTCTTTAATTAATGCTTTATATTGGTTTTTCTGATATTGAAAAAAAAAAATAGTGTTGTGACATTGCAACCTTTGCGAAAGCATTTTCAGCCAATATGGTCTTGCATCAGTTGTATAAGCTTTTGCAAATTATAATTCTACCCCAAAAACTATTTAAAAGTTTCTGTAGAGTTGATATCAGACTGGGATATTTTCTGTTTGCGGTTTGCATTAGTTTTACATGTCCAGTACATCATTGTCCACCAGTATGGTCCATAATAACAATTAAAAAATCTTAAATCCAAAGGAGAAAATACAAAAGTGACTTTCATTTTTAAAGGAAAAAAAAAACTCTTTTCTGCGTGAAGAGAACTAACCTCAGTAAGTCTCGTTGAGGAAGGTCCCTCCATAAGTACATATATTGTCTGAGTGCTTTGAATAATTTCCTTCTTTATGCATCAAACGCTACGGTCTATAAAGTACCGAAGTGACATTAAAAAAACATTTATGTATTAGGTGTCCAGAGATCTTCAAATTCCCTGAATACGTTCAATAAATAAACGAGAAAGGGAATTATTATAACTATAATAGGAGTTACAAATTTATTAAGACTAATGTGATCATAACTCAATCCAATTATGAGATTTTGATTCATTCCACTTTCTATATGTGCTCTACCTAAATTTTGAATGGAAAACTTTTTTTTTTTCTTGTGGGAGATTTGACAAATTCACTTTTCTATGGGGACCCTTTGAATCCCTTTATTGTTGGTATTGCCTTTTTGTTTTTCCTTTTTTTCAGTCCAAAACCTTTTGTTCCTTTTGATCTTTCTCTAGTTATGCTTTTCAAAGAATTCAAATTTTAATATTTTAAAACTCGAAAAATTTGGTCCTACTAACCAACCAATACCAATATAAATAATAGATCATACATTTTGAATCCATTATAACATCTCTGTAGTCTTTGTATAAATGTGATTTGACAAAAAAAATTAAATTCATAACAATATACACATACACGAGGTGACATCTCTCGTGAAGCCTGCTCGAATTATAGTAATAGTCTTTGCATTAATAATGATTCACGCGGAACATCAACGAACGTATAGTACACAACCGGGTAAATTACGGACAAGTGAAAGGGTATTTATGTAAAACCATAAAGTATTTTTATTGATGTGGGACCCACTGATTGTTAAGTTTTAACTGTGTAACGCTGCACACGATTCCCTCCACTTCACACTACCACAGCAAACCTCTCTCTCTCTCTCTCTTCTGTAATTTTTTTGCAATTTTCCCGAGAAATTAAACTCCGAGAAAGGAAAAAAAAATAGGAATTTTCTCGGGAACCAAATTGAGGGGAAAACGGGAGAAGAAAGAAGCTTCTCTGTGTTTTTGAATAGACTCCAAGGGAATTTGTTTGGTCGTGTTTTGTTTTTATGCGGTTGGAGAGGAAATGTCGACAAGTACAGTAAATTACAGAAACGGGACTCAGAGAAGCTCTCTCAGGACTCAGTCCTCTGGTTCTACTTCCGGTGGACAGAAACCTCCCGTCAAATCGAAGACGGTGCTTAGAAAGAGCAGTCCCGCCGCACTCGGCGGCGGCGGCTCTGTGTCAGGTTCCAAGGCTGGAAACACTGGCGACGCCGGTGGTAAAATTTCCTCTGTTCATCTTTTTTTTTTACCTAGAAATGTCACTGTTTTCGTTCCTTTCCACAATTTGTCGAATCGATGTTGGATAAGCTAGATTCGTAATCAGAATGATGAAATTGTAATTTCTATTAATGGTGGTTTTTGTGTTGCATGATGGTTTTAGTTCCAGGGAGGGTTCGAGTAGCTGTTAGATTAAGGCCACGCCATGGCGAGGAACTGATCGCCGATGCTGATTTTGCTGATTGTGTTGAGTTACAGCCTGAGGTACTGTGATTTATATATATATATACTAAGTCTGTTTTTTGAAATGTTGGAGATATAAATCAGTTTTGTGTTTGGTTCGTTAGGTAAAGAGGTTGAAACTAAGGAAAAACAATTGGGACACGGACACGTTTGAGTTCGATGAAGTGCTCACCGAGTATGCTTCGCAGAAGCGAGTTTATGAAGTTGTGGCGAAACCTGTTGTGGAGGTAATACAGAGAATTTTGATTATCCTCTTGTTTATCGTCAACATCCAGAGATTTGGCTGTTTTTTTTTTTTGAAACATTTTTACATATATTTCGTGTTGTGGTAGGGTGTTTTGGATGGTTACAATGGGACGATCATGGCGTATGGTCAGACCGGTACCGGTAAGACATATACACTTGGGCAGCTCGGGGAAGAAGACGTGGCTGATCGTGGTATAATGGTTCGTGCTATGGAAGACATTTTAGCCGAAGTGTCCTTGGAGACGGATTCTATATCTGTCTCATATTTGCAGGTGGTTAATATTTTTTTTTTTTTTTGGGATTTTCTGTAAGTTTCATATGGGTTCTTCTCTCGGAAAGTCTGGTTAATGTAATTGTTTGCTGGATACAAAAATGCAGCTTTATATGGAGACTGTACAAGACCTTCTTGATCCTGCCAATGATAACATTGCCATTGTTGAAGACCCGAAGACTGGAGATGTTTCTCTTCCAGGTGCCACCTTGGTCGAGATTAGTGATCAGCATAGCTTTCTTGAACTACTGCAACTCGGAGAAGCTCACCGGTTTGCTGCTAACACCAAACTGAACACCGAGTCGTCCCGTAGTCATGCCATCTTAATGGTGATCATTTCTTAGTTCCTGATTTTGGTATAAAAGAAAAAAACTTGCATTATTCATGGTCAGATAAATTGCAGGTAAATGTCAGGCGGTCTTTGAAAACAAGAGATGGTTTGTCAAGTGAAAGCAATGGAAACTCCCACATGACTACTAAATCTCTCAAGCCTCCTGTTGTCCGCAAAGGAAAGTTAGTTGTGGTGGATCTTGCTGGGTCAGAACGTATTAATAAATCAGGAAGTGAGGGACATACACTAGAGGAAGCCAAATCTATCAATCTCTCCCTGAGCGCACTGGGGAAATGCATCAATGCACTTGCTGAAAATAGCTCTCATGTTCCGTTCCGTGACTCAAAGCTAACTAGATTGCTTAGAGATTCTTTTGGAGGCAAGTTTTGTCTCTGATTTTTGACCGCAGTTGTCATGGTTTTTCGATTTTAAGTATGCTGACTTGCTTGAGATGTGGCCTATGATCTCAACAGGCACTGCAAGGACCTCCTTAGTTATTACAATCGGCCCATCGCCACGACATCGAGGGGAGACAACAAGCACTATAATGTTTGGGCAGAGGGTATGGCCAATAGGAGCTTTGGACTTCTTCTTTTTTTTTGGCTTGCTACTTTGAATCCTTGATTTGTTTCTTTTGATGGATACGTTACATTTAAAATTTTGGGTTATTGATAGGCTATGAAAGTGGAAAATATGGTGAAGTTAAAGGAAGAATTTGATTACAAAAGCTTGTCAAAAAGGCTTGAGTTACAGCTAGACAATCTAATCGAAGAAAATGAAAGGCAGCAGAAAGCATTCGTTGATGAAATCGAGAGAATAACCGTAGAGGCACATAACCAAATCTCCGAGGCTGAAAAGAGATATGCCAATGCACTAGAGGTGAGTTATATTTATAATGTGATGGAAAGAGACCTTTGTAATTGATATGTCCCTTTGGGGTATGGATTCATCCATCATATCTATGTGTAGGAGGAAAAGCTAAGGTATCAGAATGATTACATGGAATCAATAAAGAAGCTCGAGGAGAACTGGTCAAAGAATCAGAAGAAGCTGGCTGCTGAAAGACTCGCACTTGGAGAGAAAAATGGCCCTGACATCACATCAAATGGAAATGTAACGTCTCTACTCATGCATAATATATATTCACCTTCCAGATATAGTCTCGCTGAACTTGATTAACATTTTGTTTTTTCTTCTTCTTACAGAGATCAATAGCTTCAGCCTCAGAGGAAGTCTCTGAACTGAAAAAGATGCTTCAGAAAGAAGCTCAGTTGAAGATGGCGGCTGAAGAGGAAGTGAATAAGCTGAAACATCAACTCACTGAATTAAAAAAAGTGGAAGTAAATCCCATAAAACCTTACTTTATTTTGGTTTTTTCGTTCTTTTTTGGTTTGTTTGTGGATTTATTTATTCCCAACTAAACCTTTATCGACCTGTAAACCGTAATGCTTAGGCATCAGGAAATTCCGAGATCATGAGACTCCACAAGATGTTGGAAAACGAGACAGAGCAAAAAGAAAAACTCGAAGGCGAATTAGCCACACTTCACACTCAACTACTACAATTGAGTTTTACTGCTGATGAGGTACATATACTACAGGATTCTCCCACACAACAAAAAAAACATTTACTTTGTGTATCAAATTGTTTCAAACAGCTGGAACGAAATTATCTAAGGATGTCCTGTTGTACCCGTTCTTTATATACTCTTTGCAGACAAGACAAAACCTTGAGAAACATAGTTCGGAGAAAACTTCTGGTGCTCAAGATTCTTTGTCTCAGTTGAGACTTCCTCAGATCCAAGATCCTGGAAATGCTGAGAGACTTCCTGTAGCTAGACTATTTGAACAAGGTAGTTCCTTCCCAACGTTTAACACCATAAGTTGGTTTGTTATCTTTTCGTAATAATATACATAACGCCTTATACTGGTTTGTCTCTTGAAGTGGGTTTGCAAAAGATATTGTCTCTGCTTGAAGCTGAAGATGCTGATGTGCGGATTCACGCTGTCAAAGTGGTAGCAAATCTGGCGGCCGAAGGTTTGTTTCTCCCAATCTTCGTCTTTTGACTTCTTCTAATGCTATTACTATAACCATTACCATTTCAGGGACTGATTATATCTACAAATTGTTTATTGTATGTAACATCAGAGGCAAATCAGCAGCAAATTGTGGAAGCTGGTGGTCTCACATCCTTGTTGATGCTTCTGAGAACCACAGAAGATGAGACTATACACAGAGTTGCTGCTGGTGCAGTCGCCAACCTCGCAATGAACGGTAAGAATTTGTAGTTATAATAGGGTTCCGTTTATTTCGTTTATCATTTCAAATCTACTGTATTGTGTTTATTAAACCAATTTTTATGTTTATTTTTATCCTCAGAAACCAATCAAGAACTGATCATGGACCAAGGAGGAATCGGTTTGTTGTCATCAACAGCGGCTAATGCTCAAGATCCTCAGACCCTGAGGATGGTCGCCGGAGCTATTGCAAACCTATGTGGAAATGGTACGTTGAGAATCCGCAAGCTATTATCTATTTGGTTAAATCTTTAAAACACATTTGATTTTGTTTTTTGCATCCTACAGATAAGTTGCAGACAAAACTAAGGTCAGAAGGTGGGATTGCAGCTTTGCTGGGAATGGTCAGATGTGGACATCCTGATGTTCTTGCACAAGTTGCTCGCGGGATTGCAAACTTTGCCAAATGCGAGTCAAGAGCATCTACTCAAGGTAAAAAAAAAACTTCTGAATTACCCCAAATATTCTCATTATTATTTGATCTAAAGACTTATTGACTAAATACACCATTTTAACAGGAACAAAAAGAGGGAAATCACTCTTAATAGAAGACGGTGCACTCTCTTGGATTGTGCAAAACGCCAAAACCGATACTTCAGCCATCAGGCGCCATATTGAACTAGCTCTGTGCCACTTAGCACAACACGGTAAAGTGTTTTCATATGCACATATATGCATTCAACACATTGATTTGAATCAATGAAAGGCTGTAAGAGAGAATTTTTGAGTTTTGCAGAAGGGAATGCAAAAGAGATGGTAAAGGAAGGAGCAATATGGGAGCTGGTGAGGATCTCAAAAGACTGTTCGAGGGAAGACATAAGAAGCCTTGCTCATAGGACTCTCACTTCCAGTCCCACTTTCCTCACTGAACTCAGACGTCTCCGTGTTGATATCCGGTAAACCGGTTTAACTTCTAACTTAACTGAACCGAATTGCGGAATAAAAGGAGAAAATTTTCTGATTTTTCTTTTTCTTTCGGTTTAGAATGGTTTGTGGTTTTCTTCGTGGCTTTGGGCTTTTCTTTTGTTTGTTTGGGTGTGTATATTATTTTGGTGGGTTTTGTTTATCTATACGACAAAACGTAGTAGTAAAAATTGAAATAAACTATGTTTGGAAATTTTGTATTATTATTTCTAAAAAGTTGATGTACTAGAATAGTTATATATTCAGCTGAAAAACATATATTTAAAAACTGAATACTCAAAGTAAAACATGAAAATAAATTGAGCAGAAAACTTTTTAAAATCGTTTTCTTATGTAATATTCAAACAGTGTGATACTTTTGTAACAGCAGAAGGTTATCAATCAAGCTTTATAATTGAGTTGTACTATAATTCCTTATTTTATTTCCAGAATATTGGTTGATACCAGTTTATACCAATATGTCAAAATCTTCCTCGTTAGATAATAGCAGTTTAATATATAAATATGTAACTATCATTTAAAATTAGCAAACACCGGAGCGGCATGAGAGAGAAAAGGTGTGTACCACTCCTAATAACTTGTGTGCGCTTCTAGCCTTCCACTTCGTCACTACTCAACAGCTAAACACATAACATAGATCATGCTGTAATTGTGATAATTTTGTTTATAAATTCTTTTTTGCCATTCTATATACTAAAGTCAATCCATTTTTTTCTCAGCAAAAGTCAAATACTTACCTCTGTATTTTAAGCATTTGTGAAACAAAAGTCAAACCGTCTCTTTATTATTGAACATTAAACTAAATCTGTGCTCAATAATCTTCATTACTCCTCAAAGTCTCAAACATTGACTGGTATAACACTGGGCTCAACGATTCGCTTGTAAAAGTAGCAAATGATCAATTCAACAACTTTTTTTTTCTCAACTATTACATCATGCACACTAGTGATTTATGCAAATCTTGTTATTGTATTATAATTCGAAATTAAAACTATGTTTTTGTCAACAACAAAAAAAAACAAGAGATTTTACAAATGATCGTTTTATCAATCACGATAAAAAAAATCTAACTATCTATAGATACTATAACATTTAAAATACATATGACTATAGATTAGACGCGTCAACCCACAAAACTACATATACAAACTTGTGAAAATTCATATCCAAAATCTGGTAAAACTAGCAATGTTCAAAAAATCGCTAGACAGCACCTAGTCGTTCAATAGAGGTCTAGCGCTTAACCGTAAAAATCAGGGTTTAATCGGGGCTTAGACGTTTATTATTTGTTTTTATATTTTTATAATTTTTATTTTAAAATGTTATGTTAGATTTATTTGGTATAGTCAAATTCTCAAATTGAATATCATCTATATTAAAAAATAAGAAATTTAAATTAGTTTTTACTAATTAATTATATTCTCTTGTAAAAATTTAGTAAATATGTAAAGTTAATTATATAAAATATGGCTAAAACTAGAGTTAAAACAGATCAAAATGAGTAACAAAATTAACAAAATCAATAAGAGATTTGAAAACTGAAGTTTTAAATAGAGAAAATAAAGTAGAGTAGCAGAAAGAAGTTAAGTAGAAACATTGATATAATTAAACCTTAATCACGTTTAGATTTTGCTTTTTGTTTTTATTTAACTAAAAAAAATTATTTGACTTTGTAATACGATGTCGTAATTAGGAAACCAACAGTTAATTAAACAATTTAATTAAATACTAAACCAGATATTAAGAGATTTAATCAATTTTAACCGAAATAAACCATTTAAACTGGGTTTCCGATTTAACATACCAATTTAAAGAAAATCGTTTCAGAACTATAGGTTTAAGTACCTAGACGGACGTCTAGACGGGGACTAGACCGAGTTTTTGAACATTGGGTAAAAGTATGTAATATGGTTGTTTGTGTTAATGTCGTCATTGAATTACTAATTGAACTAAGATTAGATCACTTACTTGGATTACTCTAAAAGCGTTTGAATATGTTCGAGACACAGCTATTCATCAACGGACAAAATCGAATAAGAGTCGAAATTTTGAGAGTGTTATGTTCCAAGAAAATAAAAAAGTTTCAATATTAATTTGGACGGCTGTAATTTTATTCAGTGAAGATCCTCAGATCCGCGAAGTTCTCCTATAACTAAGGAGATGTGTCGACACTTGTAATACTGGAAGAGTCGACATTGTCTTAGTCGTATCTTTAGCAAATATCCCTTCTATTAGAGATATTAATCGGCGGTAAGCAATAACAAAATCCATTTTACAACTACGTATCAATCTATCTAAGTGAATAAACTATACTAATCATACAAAATATTTGTGACTATAATAACACGAAAATACATGTTTTTGTCACGTCCGAGGAACAACATGCCCCTTGAGAGTAATGGTGTGATCTTTGTAGTATAATTTAATCCTCCCGACTATCTCCAACAATTATTTAATAATCTCTTAAAATATTTCTAACATATTCACTGCATACAGAGGTCGTGCGAGTATCTTCCCGAGATCGGAATTCGAACCTATTTATGATCAACAGAAAAAAAAACAATTGCAAATTGATGAGATTGAACAATCAATCCGAATAGCTTAGGGACGTGAAAAAGCTGTCTTGTTAGAAAAAAAAAATATTATTGGAGCCGCAAGTTGACAAACAAACTCACCTCGATCATAAATGATAGATATTCTAATAGATAGATCAACAAAATAAATTAAATTTGTGATGCGCATAATAATCATGATATATACACATTTGCCTATTACATGAGATAGTTTGTTTAGTTCTTGTTTTAGCCATCTATATTTAACTATTTATATACTAGTGATGCTAGCTTATGTGATTCATCCTAATTTCCAAGGTAGAGTTTGTTGCCCTTAAGTGAATATCGTAGAGATTAAAATGAACACGATCTTCAATTTCGATCATGAATGTATCATCATAATGTATACAAAGCCATATATATCATAAATAATAGCATCCAATAATGGATTTAGAATGCTTTGATCAAAGAGGGAAAACATATTCAAATTTGGCGCCAAGACACTACTAACAGTCAAAAAGCAACCACCGAACGTCTCGGCAAAGGCACTTTTATTTTTTATGGTTTCCATTGTCATTTACGAAATTGCCCTACGGATTATTAGGTTAGGTTGCACTGATTTAGTTATTTTATAATCGAATTCAAACCTAATTTCCTTACTATAAAAGAAATTTTCGACACTTCGGGAACATATCAATTCCGTCTTTTATTTATACAGAAAAGAGATAATTTACATAGCAAATTTCCCATGTGTGATATATATAGATATGAGAAAATTCAGATGGTGAAAAATAAACAAAAATTACAAATCTGTAAAGAATAAAATAAGAAATAGTCTTAGCTGTATAAATAAAACGAGAATGTATGAGCTGTATTGCCACGTCGGCGTATTCCCCAATGGGGTTTTTCTGTCCATTCAACGATTCGTTCCTACGAGTTGCTCAAAGGCTGTTTTTTTTCTTCTTGTGGGTTGTGTTTTTTTTCCTTTATGCGCACATATATATATTTTTATTTGTTTTCGAAATATATTCTAAAAGAAAGTCACATAAAAGGATTATCCTAAAATAATAATTTCTCAGAGAATTAACGGCACCGACCGACCCGACCCAATTCTCGTGGACTCTCTTCTTTTGGTTGATTCTATTCCCAAATCCATCCGTAATGATCTTATTATTTACGTCCTGATGACGTGGCTCCCACCGGCTACCGATTACCGGCCGTTCCTGTTTACGGCGGAGAATCGTACACATTTTTTCCCGCTAAAAAACCGACGTGGAAAGAGAGAACAAAGACAAAAACAAATATCAAAATTTTAATAGGAGCCAAAACTATTATCGAGATATAATTATTTCTTTTGGACGCACGGAAAACCTCATACATAACAACTCTGTATGTTCTTGTAGTTGTTCTAAGTAAAGGTGGGCAAAATATCCGTTATATCCGCTTCGAACAGATATTTATTTTGATCCGATTCGAAAAATCTGGATATTCATAAAGTTTCGGAACAAAGCAAATAGCAAAATGTAATATCCGTACAAAACGAAACAAATCACAAATATGTTTTTAGATAACAGTGGATATCCGATCCGATCCGTATCTTTATAAATTTATTATATATTATCATGTATATATCAATTATATTATAAATTTTTATTAATATATTTTTAATTTTCTTCTTAAATTTTCATAATAACCAATTATAAAATTAAATAATATGTTTAAACTTAAAATATGTTAATAAATAACATTTTATTTTATATTAGTAAATAAATATCAACAAAAGTTTTTTAGTAAAGTTTGTTATTAAAGTTTCAAATAGATAATATTATTTTTAAATATAAAATATCATTTTTTCCTTATCTTAATTTTGTAAGTTTATTTTTTATAGATTGTTTTATAAAATAAAATATTTTCTTTTAGTTATTTTCACTTAATAATTTAGATGAAAAATATTTTTTTATAATAAAAATTGATGTACTTTCAGTTTTGTGTATATTAAACGGATCAAACTAAATATTCATAAATATCCGTAAATATCCGCAAATATCCACAAATACTTGTAAATTTTTTGGATATCTGGAAATCTGGATATCCATATATTTTCAGAGCAAATCAAATCATAAAATTAAATATCCGTTAAAAACGGATCAAACCATAAATGCTAAAAAATTCTCAGATATCTGATCTGCGCCCCCCCTAGTTCTAAGATTCTCCGCCAACATATTTCGACTTTTTAATACATTGTTTAATTCCTCTAAGCTAGAATAAACATTAATCGGCTGTGGAGTTATAGTACTTAAATCTGATTGTAATACTAACCAACTAGTCATTAATGATAAGTACACATTAATAGCTAATAAATGTTAGCAGAAGAATCATCTTTGTCTGTTAAGCTTAACGAATAGTCAAATGATTTTGCAGCTTTGGTTACTGCACTGCACGTCCAAGGATGTATGGAAACTGAAATAGTATTACAGACTACAGAGAACTCTGTCGTCGACGTGGCAATATCTGTTACCGTCTATGATTCAAGATCGTTAAGACATGTGTAAACTGCACGTGACATGGTTCTGGTCCTTCTGGAGAAAGTGGCCCATACGTGGGGCTTATTCGTATTTAATGCGAATGATCTCCTTAGATCCTCCTTATGTGTGATACACTTGTTTCTTTTCAAATTTATAACGAACATAATAATATTTTCTTTTTATAATTTTTTTGGAATCTTCTTCCAGTAGCTTCTTTATATATAATCTAATTATACGTAAGTTAGATATAAATCACGCTTATGGACGATCATAAATTTCCAGTAAAGTTGATTTATGTGATTCCGTTTTAAGAGTGGTTATTGACATAATCTAAATTAAAAATGGTATATAGGGTCGGTAAATGAGAAAATGGGTAGGCCGAGAAAATCACCTCATCGACGTGAGTATCACGCGCGAATTTACTTTTTCTTCCGCTACGTCTGGACCAATTAAATGACACCACGTGACCAACCCCTAAATCCTCTTAATGAAAAGACAGTTGTGCCCCTTACGACACGCTTAAAGTAGTGACACTCTCTATTGCCAGCTTTTAAAGTGGGTCCCTTAGAGATCTTTCTCCTCTTAAAAAGTGCGCCTCTCGATTCGGAGATTCCCAGGATATGAAAAGACATATATACCCTTATTCACGCCGAGAAACCGGAACCAAATCACGAGGATATTACCGGGAAATTAACCTGTGGGAAAGTACGGAATTTCGAGAAGCGCGTACCTCTCACGTGCCCACGTTATAACGAGGTGGGTGAATGAATGAAAGAAAGGCGAAGAAGAATGCTCATCTTAGCCACGAAGCGAGTATCATTTGACGTGGGACCTTTAAGATTATGACACGTGGTCTACCCTGGCCGTTAGATCGATGATTGTCGGGAGGGATCATACTAGAGTGGAAAGCACGCAAAGTATTGATAACAGGTGGCATCCTAGCTGGACAGTTGAACAACCAGAGTTAAGGATCTATTGACACGTGGAGGTTTGGCTGGTGGTTTTATTGCTTTCCTTTATGATGGGATCTCTAACTAATTTCGGTAATATTTTATTCGACCCAATTTTGGGAGGATTTAATTAGTTTAATTTCGATAATTTTGTTTGGTAAGTATACGTAAAAAATATATAACATTCGAGCGAAGAATTAAATAACAGAGATATCGAAGACTTCAGGAATTGTATGAAATGTAAAAATTAGATAGGAACTACCAATATATAAAATGGTAATCCTTAGAGAATAATTGTTTTGTAAGAACTAAGTTTTAAATACAGTGGGTTAACTTTTTTGCTGGGTTAAAAACTTCTTTGAAGGACTGAATGATAATTACAGAAACATTTTAAGGTTAAAATAAAGAAACTATTGCAAAAAAATGACAATGAAACATTATAAGTCCAACTCGAGAAGACTTTTAGCATTAGTAACATGCGTGAGTCGTGCTCCTCCATGTGACTTTTCTATAATTTGCAGGATAAATTAACAATTAATTAAAAATATTTATATATTTATATATATATATATATATAAGGAGGAGTCGAGTGTATGGAAGGATTATGTGAAAACGTGCTTGGAATCATCTAGAGAGAGAGAAAAAAGAAAAGTAACAGACTTTCAGGGTTCTTGAGGGACTAAACGGAATAGTTTGTTTAGAAAGAAACGCCTTTGAAGAGATTTGATATGTGTTTTGTTGGTCGTCTTTGGTAGAAGAAGCATAGATTGGAAACGACGGCGTATTTACATCAGAGAGATTGAGACACAGAGAGAGAGAGAGAGAGAGAGAGAGAGAGAGAGAGAGAGAGATATGGCGATGAAGGGTTATTTGGATGAGTATGAGAAGCTTGTGATTAGGATGAACACTCCAAGGTTTGCTTCTTTTTCATCGTATTTTTTTTTGTTCGCTGTTTTATAGGATTTTCTTTAATATTAGAACAGAGACCTTCTAAGACTGAAAAACCCAGAAATTGGGTAACTTTTTTTTGTCTCAGCGTTTTTTTTTTTTCTTTTTCTGGGTAGCTTATGGTTTCGTGTTTCCTTTTCCGGAAGTTTTTATTTTTCCCGGGTTTTCAATTCTGGGAAATATTTCCCAGAAAATATGAGATTAGTTCCAAAAAATTTAAATTTGATTTTTGAAATTTGAAATTTTCTTTTCGTCCAAAGCTTAATTAACTTTTTTTCCAATAAAAATTATAAAATATTTAAAAGGTTGTTCTTTCTGTCTTCTTCCTAGAAGATTTTTCCCACTTCTTTTTCGGCCTCTTTCTTTCACCAACTTGAGTTTTTTTTTTTTGTGAAGACTTATCTTCTCCAAACTTTTACTTGATAAATCCCACTATTTAAGATACTTAATGTTGTTTTGACGGTAATGAATAAAATTCGTTCATAATTTCAGGGTCGTTATCGACAACGGTGTTTGTTCTTCAGCGACAATCGTCAAGGTTAGTTCTCTATTTTATTGTTTTGGTTTTAATTTTCTTTTTCAAAACCACCACCAGATTAATAGCTCAAAATAATTTATCCAGCTTTAATCCAAAGATTTTTTTTAAAAATTAATAATATGTTTTCTTCTCAATCTCAGGTTGACAGTTCAAGAGGACATGGTATATTGTTAGAAGCTGTACAAATTCTCACCGATTTGAATCTCTCCATTAAAAAAGCTTACATTTCTTCTGATGGAAGTTGGAACATGGATGGTAATAACTAGTTTTATAATCATATCGTAATAGTATTTAACTTTCTAATTACATTCGTATTTAATTTTCATTTTTATTTTTAATTACTGCAGTTTTCCATGTGACTGACTTAAACGGAAACAAATTGAATGATCAGAGTGTCTTGAGATACATTGAACAGGTAATTTCGTAATTCGATATACATATTAGTGTACAATTACCCCTTTGTTTAAACAGTGCCTGAATTCAAGAATCTAAACAATGTCTTTGTGGTTTCACAGTCGATTGAGACGGTTTACTACGGAGAAAACATTGAAGTAAACGGTCTAACAGCCTTAGAGTTAACCGGAACAGACCGGATCGGTTTACTATCAGAGATGTTTGCAGTTCTCTCTGATCTCAACTGCGATGTAGTTGACGCTAAGCTATGGACACATAACGGTAGAGTTGCGTCTATGATCTATCTCAGAGATGGCAGCTCGGGATCTCCGATTCTTGATTCCCTGCGGATATCCAAGATCGAAGGACGGTTGAAGAACGTTTTGAATGGCGATAACGACGTTAAATCCGCTGCAAAGATCTGCGTTTCGGTGGACGTAACGACGCACATCGAACGTAGGCTTCACCAGCTCATGTTTGAAGATAGAGACTACGAGAAGAGGTCCAAGAAACATGAGAGGTCTCCGATGGTGGTTGTGACGGTTCAGAATTGGGCTGAGAGGAGTTACTCTGTCGTTAATGTTCATTGTCGAGATCGGACTAAGCTTTTGTTCGATGTGGTTTGTACGTTAACCGACATGGAATACGCCGTGTTCCACGCCACTATCAACACGTCATCAGACCAAGCTCACTTGGTATGTTTCTTGAAACGATTCTTTTAAACCGAGACGGTTTTCATGAGATTTTGTGTTTAAAGAACTCTCCTTTTTTTTTTAATTAACTTGTTTAGGAATTCTATATCCGGCATAAGGATGGATCACCGATAAGTTCAGAAGCAGAGAGACAACGAGTGATTCAATGCTTAGAAGCTGCAGTGGAAAGAAGAGCATCTGAGGTATGTGACTACCCTGAAAATCGATTTGAATTTTCGATTGTTTAACCGGAGATCTTAACCGTTCTTTGGTTTTGTGTGTGTCTAGGGTGTGAGATTAGAGCTGAAACATCCGGACAAACAAGGTTTACTAGCAGAAGTTACGCGGACGTTCAGAGAAAACGGTCTAAATGTTACAAGAACAGAGATATCAACTAGCTGCGACATGGCGACAAACATATTCTATGTAACTGATGCGAATGGAAATGAAGCCGGGTTGAAGCTGATTGAATCGGTTAGGGAGAAAATCGGTTTGGAGTGGTTAAGTGTGAAAGAAATGCCAGCAGTGAATCATAAGAAGGGAGATGGAGAAGAACAGCAACAACAGACTAAAGCAGTGTTGGTTTCACTTGGGAGCTTGGTTTGGAGAAATCTATTCAGCTTTGGTCTTATCAAATCATGTTCTTGAGTCAATTCAGATCTTGGGTTAACTGAACCACCACCGGTTCAATGAAATTTATCCTTTTAAAAAGGCACTCGGATTTTAATCACGAGAAGTCCGCGTGCCTTGAGAAAGATTGATTTTCTGATCTGTGTGGGGTTTGGTAAATTTAATTGAAGCTAGGCAATGTTTGGTCATGTAAATAGGGAAAGAGAGAAGAGTGGGGGATGATCAGAAATTGAGAAATTGCATATTACATTTTTATTGTGGAGTTTTAGGTGTGAAAAAAGGTTGTACAAAGTTTCTGAAATTAATTATTATTTTATTGCTTTGATATGTTTTGTGTGTTAGAAGATTATTAGTGGTTGACTTGTATTTTCTTAGTGGAGTATTATAATGCTTAAACTTTAAAGGGTTGGTCCAATTACTTGCATTTTGGAAAATTCTAGATGTGGCTATGATCATGATGAACCTATATATGTCACGTAACAAACTGCATCCATAATTTAAAGAAAAACAAAAGTTGAATGTTCTATAGTATTGAAAAATGGAACTTTCCATCATAATTTTCCAACAAGAAAAAGGACAATAAAGGTAGGTAGCCAAATAAAGCTTTTTGGTGGAGTAATTAGAAAACGATGCATTGGTGTCTCTCTATTTTCCATCCCACGTTGAACCTTTGTTTCTTATTTATTGTTGGAAATTTATTTTAGAAGAATAGTTGGTGGTAGAAAGCGTAAATATAGATTTATCTCATTATTCAAATTCAAAAATCTCGGAAAATCAGATGTCCATCTCTACAGAAATGTATAATCCAATGATCAATCTATGTTAATACTATATTTGAGGTCGTTCTCATGTATTAGGTCTAAGTTGTTAATTGGTTTATGTGTCGATATTACCGACAGCTTTCTATACTATATTATAACCTCAACTATTTCTTAGCATTAACATAAAATCTTGACTTAGATTTGTTATAAAGGGATGACAATTTGTATTTGTTGTGTCTTATTAGTTACTTATTAATCTACACCTGTTCACTTAGGCACCATTTTTTCATGAATATCCCATAAGTATCTTCTTTATTTTTCATGTACATCGCCGGTCATGCTCATCCTAGTTAACCAAACAAACATTAAACCGGTCAATTTTCTTCGGTTTGTACATTTCGCTCTGGTATACAACAGACAGAACCAACAAGACAAGAAAGCCGCAAGAGTTGATCTCAGCTTCAGCTTCTGCAATGGCGGGCTTATTTGTTTTAAAAAGTGAAATCAGGAACAGTCATCTCCATTATATCTTACACAGGACTTTTCAAATATTTGTAGAAACCCAGAAAATGGGTGGAACGAAATAACAAGAAAAAGTGACTTTATTCGGTAACAATCACACAAGAAGAAGAAGAATCTCAAGACTGTAAAAACTTTGTCATTACAAATGCTGATGTTGAAAAACAAACTAACCGAGACCTGCGGACTCGTCTTGGCGAGGAGCGTCTTCTTTGATGCGCGGTGGTCTAACAATCTTATCAATAAGTCCGTACTCCATAGCTTCTTCTGCGTTGAACCTTTTCACCCGGCTCAAGTCTTTGAAGATCTGTATCATCATCATCATCATCATCAACAAAACCATATGCACTCAGAATTTGAAATGTTGATCGAAAATAGTAGATAGAAACTGTTGGATTTGGTTATCTATATGAAAACAAAACTAACCTTTTCCGGAGGCTGCCCCGTATTCTTGGCTAGTTCGTTGAAGAGGTAATCTCTTATCCTCGAAAGCTCTTTAGCTTCGTTTTGGATATCATCAGCCTGAGTGAAGTTTGTAGTTCTTCAACATGTAAATTACGAATTGCTTAAAGACTTTAACAGTCCATAACTCGAGAGGCCGCTTATTTACCTGACCACGAGCTGCACCTGCTGGTGATTGGAGAGCAATTCTTGACAATGGCATCGCAAAACGTTGACCCTTTCACAGAAACAAAGTAATTCAACTTCAGGTTTCCTCAGAGTCTAAGCATATAAACTCAATTTGGTTTCCAAAATGCATATAGATGATTTTTAAAAAATGAGAAAAGAGATTTACCTTTTCTCCGGCAGCAAGAAGAAACCCTGCAAGGTTATAGGCAAGTCCAACGCAATGTGTCCCAACCGGACTTTTCAAGCTCTTCATTGTATCATAGATAGCTAGACTTGGAGTAAGCTACATATGTACAAATTTCAAACATGTAACTTCAAAATGTAGAGAAGTGTAAGCAAATAACAAAAAAAAAATGTAAAGACTGAAAGAGGAACTCACATCTCCGCCTGGTCCATTTAGGTACATATAGATCCTCCTCGAGTCATCAAGAGTATCGAGATACAGCATAGTCGCTAATATCTGGTTGCTAAACTCTTCATCGATGTTCTGTCCAATGAAGATTACACGCTCTCGGTACTGCAACAACGAATCAAAGTTTCATTTTTTTGTTTTCATTTCTCACTGGCCATAAAGAAAAGTATACAGACAAGATTGTGAATATACGTACAAGGGCATTCCATATATCAACCCATTGCCAAGTGCCTTCTTCTCGGTTTCTGTAAGGCACTCTAGGTGTACCTATTGGCATCATCTTAACCCGTGACCTACTCGCTTTCCCAGTCCTGCAGAACACAGAAACGCCACCACGAGTTTAAGACTCGGAGACACTAAGCTAATGAACCAAACCCACATAATGCAATTCATAATACATCTCATTTTGCGCTACTGAGTATTTAGCTCAATTTTCACCGTTCATTAATCATTCATCACAGGAGCTTCCATTACTATAATCAAGCATTAAAAACCCTAAGTATATATGCAATATGAACAAGAGTCTAAGCAAAACCCAAGTCTCGAATCAATACTGCAAAAGAGGAATTTCACATTACCCGGATTGCAAGCTCTTGTGAATTCTGCCATAGAACTCCTTATTCAAATTCTGATACCCATTTGTCAAAAAGCCTGCACAATTGCGAGAACAGTGACACACAAAATAATCAGTTCCGCGTCGCAAGGACCAATTTGATTAAAAACGAAAACTTTCGAGAAGATTAAGAAGAAAAGGAACGAACTTGGAGACTGAGGCTTCAATCCAGAATAAAGCTTGATGCTACAGCTGAAAAAAACACCATTACAAAAATCAATCAGATGCAATTTTATGTAATATAGAAATGTAATCAGAGACATAAGTATGTAAGTTTCAGAGAATCAAAGATTACCTCGGACTCAGCGAAGGCTGGTGAAGGGTTGTATTAAACGAGACCGCCATGGTCGTCGAGCGTGTTAGAGCCGAACACTGAATTTGTGTCCCTTTTTATTTTCTATTGGGGGAAAATTTACAGATTGGGTTTTTTGTTGAAGAAGATGGGATGGGTTTATCAAATACCAACTATGTTGGTTTACCTCAACCGATTGGTTCACATATGCAATTGTATTTTTGGTTACTTCGATTTTACTTTGCAGTAAATTTGAGCTTCCGAGTTCTGTGGCTCTCTCTAATCACAAGTTTTATTACTTCATAGCCGTTGGATCATTTTAATTCAGATGTTTCATCCGGTTTAAAATCTAACCGGTTCACTTTCCATCCTTCAAAAACCGATTGATTCAAAAACCAATACAGAGGAACACAGTTTCATCATATCTTTCGCTTGTAAGAATGAGCTTTTCCACAACACCAATATCACAATAATTTGAGTCTCAAAGTAATCAACATAAATGGAGCGATTCTTGCAGAGAGAATAATTTAACAGAGTTCATTATAAGCATGAGTAATATAATTTCTGCCTCATCTTATTAAAGATGTTTTTTTCTTCCAATCAAAACAATTATTCATCTGAAAAGAAGCATGTGATGATGATCAGACGTGATCTAAGTAGGCTTCTCGTAAGAGTTCTGATCTCTAAACTCAGCAATGGCGCTGCGAATCATCTGCTCAACATGTGGCTGCACAAACAAATGAGTACTATCAAGTACATGAATTATGAATTTCTGAGACGGAGGCATCGAATTGTTCATGTTCACTATGAACTGCGCCATCGGAATATCGCTGCAAGCAAAAGACAGACAAAAACATACTGAACTTGTGACTTCAAATTGCGATTTATAACCAAAATGTTCATCAAGATTTGCTTGAGAAACGAAAGAACAGTACCAGGAGATGAACACTCCTTTGATGGCATTAACCATTTGAGTTTTATCAGTTATTCTCTTAAAGTAGGAAAAACCTGTAAAAGACAGAATAATCTGGGTTCAATTTTCCTCAAAAGAGTCTCTTATCACATTTCTAAAATAACTCAGAACATCAGTATTGAACAAAATTGATCATAAGAGCAAAAGAAAAAGCTCAACACTAATTTCAATTCAGGGACACAAAACGATTAGGGGTTTTTACTAGATGCGGCGATACCATAACTGGGCTTTCGCCACCTAAACATCACAATAGAACTCGATTCCCAAATCTAAGACTTTAGGACTGTATCCGAAATTCATCCAGGTCAACAAGTTTCTACAATGGAACAAGTGCAATTGGATCTATCAATCTCTTTACTTTGAGATCGACCACAAACCTTCGAAACCAGACAACGAGGAAGATCGACGAAACAGTGCTAATTTCAGAAGATGGACTTGTTTGTGAAAGAAAAAGAGAGACAGAAAACCACCTTGATAACGAGATTCTTCTGGCTTGACGACGATGGTCGCAGACGCACAGATATAGGATTTGGAGTGGTTTTGTTTTTATTACATTAACCTTTATTACAAAACTGAAACCGAAGGTTCTATCTTCTGAAGCTTCCCAAGTTTATTACATCACTCTAAAAGAGCCTTACAATTTTGTAAAGGTCAACATTTTACTTTTCAGTTTTCTTGTTCTGTGATGATCAGTAGTAGTTTACGAGCTTTGATTTTGCTTTTACAAACAATGGTCAGACATAAAAGACAAAAACAATCAGGATCTGAAATGTTTCTAAGAAAGAAAAAGATACACATTAGCTTACAAACATCAAAATACGGTAACAAAAGCAAACACTTTAATCCTTTCATTTTGTTTTCATTTTCATGTCCACGAGCACGGCGCTGCATCTTTAAGCGCGGCGTTAATCGGATGAAGATGGACCGCTTCTTGTCAATTACTCCTCGTAATCATCCAGCGCCGAGTAAATCATCCTAAGCAAAAAGTTTCAGACAGAAAGTGTTTTAGCTGTCTCGGATCTATCACGAAGAATGTTAAAGCAAAGAGGGATTCCAAGGATCTTTTCTTTTCTTTTTTTTTACCAGAAGATAGTGAGAAAGAGGTTAAGGATTATGTACGCAAGCTTGAACAGCCGTTTCTTCTTTTCCCAGTTAAGCAAGTTGAAGATCTCAGTGACATCTACCAAGTGTTGTCGTTTCGAGTAACTGAACAATGGAGAACCCGAATAATGGAAATAAATCAAAAACATCACCAAATTTGATTTGATTGGAGCAAAAGATATGAAACTAGTTGTTAAAAGAGACTTACAGTTGGAAGTTGTAGTAGAGATAAGGAAGACATAGGAGTGCCATGAACCAGTGTCCTGTAAAGAGGAAGAATACACATAGAACTCCTTGAACTATGAATTCCGGTAAGACCACGGAATTGATCCTCGATGCAGAGTCGTAAGGGTTGATGTAATCAAACTCGAGATCCGCTAAGCAAACAAGCTGCAGATGAAAGATTTTTATAATCTTAGTCTAAACTCATAAACACTAAAAGACTGAATCCATTACGCTCATTCATAACAGAGAATGGTCTGGTGCTTCGGGTCTAAATTATAAACAATTGACACAAAACCTTATTAAGAAACTAAAAAGTGATTCGAGGAGTCCATACGCTAATAACATGAACATAACCATAAACTGAACTGCTTTGGTTATAACATTCCCCAAAAAAAATTGAACCTTTTCAGTTACAATCATGTGGCAAGAACATAAAACCCTGATTTAAGTTGAATAAGAGACAACCCAGATTCACAAAGCCTCCAACTTTTTATTTTTATTTTTTCTTCCGTAATCGAAATGGGTCAAATTCAATTCAATTATGACCGTATGCGCAAAACTGGCAAATTCAATAGAAAACTACACAGCCTTAGGTTAAAATTGAGAACCGGATCGAATTAGAACCTGATAGACGATGATTCCGACAAGAGCGATGAGGAAGAAGAAGGAAATGAGCCATGTCCAAATATCTCCCATTGGCTCCGACAATTTCCTCGGATCTATTCTCCGCTGTTTCTTGTTCTGCTCTCGCCTCTCAGTAAAGCTCGTTGACCAACAGAGAAAAAAGTTAGGACAGCAAGTTTGCGGTCGGCGAGTTCGGCCCGAAATTCTGATCGGAACAAAGGAACTGGTGCGAAAGTAAAATGCAAAAGTAGAAGCCTAACACGAGAGTTCCGGTCCTGCTGTCTAACCGATGTTCCGGTTCCGGTTCCGGTTCCGGTTATAACTGATTTCAGTTTGTGCGCCATTCTATGCCGGTTTAATATGCTCATAGGATTTGCAAGCCAATGTTTTCTTTTTTTTTGTTTCCTTTTGTTTATTAACTCTTTCAAATAACCTATATAGTATTATTTTTTCCTCTCATTCGTATTAACATAGATTTTGCAACTAATTACAAGATAAAAAGAGTATAAACTATAAAGTCTCAGAAATGGCATGGGAATTTATATGCCGAAAGTGTCAAAATTATTTTCATATTTTTGATCCTCAACCATATTTATGTTAAAGAGGATAGTTGATCAAACACATTATGTTTTCTCATGCAAAGTCTCAATGAATTTGGCTGACAAAAAACGAGTAAGATAAAACTCTTCCAAAAGATGAATAAACTTCACAGTTCATTGATGTTCGTCATTAACTTAATAGTCACCCGATTCCTTTTGATTAATCGATCAAACGAAACTAAAGTGTGAAAGAGTTAAAATGTAGCAAAACAGCGGAGACGCTAACTCTCGTATAAAAAGTTCAATCAAACAATTAAATGCTTTTGTTATTTATAAAGATTATTAATATATACAAGTTAATTTCCATTTGCTCTTTAAAAAATTATTACTTTCACCTGAAATAGTTTCAAAATTATGTCTAATAAAATAGATTATAGAACTTTTGCCATGTGCATTTGTGGTACAAAGTGACAACTACTACCGACTTCAGAACTAGGTAGTATATCCATAATGTATTTTTGTGACATAATATAATATATCTCTAAATCTATAAATTCATATCAAATCAAATATAGTATTTGATATCTACAAATTCATATCAAATCAAATATTACAATCATAAGCGGGGACAATGATTACAAAGATAATTTGTTGTGATTACAAAGAAAAATCAATATACCACAACTATCATTTATAACCCAGTCTCAACAAATGAGGTTTATATATTGGCAGTTACCAAGCACTATCTAATGTGGCAATCTGTTCTGTAATTAGGTAGTCCTTTGGTGTTAAGTCGAGAGCTTCAGCACTATAAAGATGTTAATCCTTATAATCCTATAAGTTGGAAGGCTGTTTTAGAGAAGTATATACTTGTATAGGCTGAAATGATGATGTCGAAAACTGCAATAGAGACAGGTAATTTGGAAAATGGATTCAACGCTTGGCGCCTACTCATCTACATTACAGAGGAGAGGAGCGCCTACTCATCTACATTACAGAGGAGAGAAGAGCTAATATACATCACATAAGGATAAGGAAGGTCTATGATAGTTTTCTATATAGATTTCCTTTTTGTGTTGAATATTGGGCCAAGTATGTTGAGCATGAGGCCGTTTGGTTTTGTGTTATGAAAAAACTACTTGGAGTTTTTAAGAGAGCTCAGGTGATAGCAGAGTTCTCGGTGATACTTTTCGGTTCAAATTTTTAATGTTCAGATAAAATTAATATTTTTAACAATGTAAAATTTATTCAGAAAATGATATAACAATAAATTTGGAAGATAAATCAAACAACATTATAAACTTGAAAAAATAATATAATTATATTTTACTATATTATATTATTTATGTATGTTTTAATGTATAATTATTAATTTATGTTATTATTAGGACCATATTTTTATATAATAATTCCAAAAAGTATTATCTTATCAAAATTTGCTAATTTTTACAATGATTTAACTTAGGACCGATAAAATTTATTAATTTATAGTGATTATTAACTTATCGAATATTAATTTATAGAAATTGTTATTTTGTTTAGTTAAGTGTTGAGGAACACGAAATGGAGCTCTTTTGATGAGCCAAGTACTTGACTAAACTGTGTATTCTCTGTTTTTGTTGTTGTGTTACATGAGATTAGGGGTCACTCTGGGTAAGGCTTCTTGATTAGGTTTTTTCACTAATGGCTGCCGTTAATTCTTTTGTTAAAGGCTGTCGTTATTTTCCCAATTTCTTAACAGAGAAATCAGAAAAAGAAAATGTCAATAAACAAAGCTATTCTGTGAATAGATTCATTATATTTTCCTATTCATTCAGTTTCTAACATGGTTGCATTATGTATGGAAATAGACACATTGTTGGCCTGATTTAATATGCGATCTTGGGCATCAGCAAATATATGAGTGTAGCAGATATTATTTCTGTTGTGCAAATTATAACAACAAGGGGATGTAGCTCAAATGGTAGAGCGCTCGCTTTGCATGCGAGAGGCACGGGGTTCGATCCCCCGCATCTCCATAGTCACGTGTGATATATTATCCTGTTCTCCAAACATTCCTTGTTGCTTTTTTCAAGGTAAACTTCCACCGTAAAAGATAGGATTTTTAGAGGTTTGTAGTCACTTTCTTTTACTTATGTGGCTCTCTCTGTTTTCTCAAGGCAGAAAGAATTGATTTGTGCCCTTCTTGTATGAACCCTAGTTTTGGAAGTCTCATATCAAAAGGCCTGTGGTCTTGGTTGGGCCGAGCCTCGGTGCTGCTGTTGCGATAGACATTGCGGTCAATCCTCCAGAAGCGGTACTTATAACACCAAGGAGCTTTTATGAGTAAACATGTTGAGAAGAAAATGACTGTGACAAGATATATGAATGTTTAGGCTGAGTCCTTGGTTTTGATGGACGCAAGCGTTTACTCAGAAGGTACATGAAACTTGGCAACTTTACCCAAAGCAGCAGCTTATGCTGGTGTAAGTTCTCATCTGCTTCTCACCCAAAACAGCAGCTTATAATCCTTTTAACTTTATCCGTGTTTTGGTATATGAATTTAGAGTTTTAGGTATATCTACTGAAGAGTGTTCCATTGCGGATTCCGGTTATAACCGATTTCAGTTTTTGCCTGAGGTGCCATTCTATGCCGGTTTAATATGATCATAGGATTTGTAAGCCAATGTTTACTTCTTTTTTTTCCTTTTGTTTATTAACTCTTTCAAGTAATACAGTATTATTTTTTCTCAGAGTATCTACCAAATTTTTTTTTTTTTGGTCAACAGTATCTACCAAATTATATCTTCATTTTTCGTACCATACTGACTATGCATATGATTTTGGACTGTTATGGATAGTAGGATTTTCTGACATTTGCATTCTTTAAAGGTGAGCACTTTATGCTGCTACTACCCAGGAGTGTCTATCGAGAAATTTTCTGTCATTTCAGAGCCAAGAATGTTACATAAGAACAGGTGAGATTTCACGGTTGGAGAAAAATCTCTTGAGATGATGCATTAGCCACGATTTTTATTGCCTAGCCTTGATATATTATACTCAGTTCTCTGAAACTTTGCTTTTCCCACACGCTTGTTACCACAGCCTGTGTAATCGCTGAAGAATTTTGTCATAAGGAGGAATACGGGTCCTTGTTTACCACAATACTCAAGCATCATCACTGATGGGAATAAAGTCGTCTTACATATGCGACCAAGGACCCGAATTAGTGGAAGCATATGTGAATTTCGCATCAGCAGCAATCCGCGGTTGTCACAAGGTCTTGCTACCACTCCTTTGCTCGTTAAAGTGTAACTTTATATTCATCTTGTGGTGAAGATTTGGTTCTATTGCTTTTGATGAAACAGGAACTGTTGGGTACGTCTGGAACACTTATTGAAATTTCTTTCCACAAAGCGGCTATTTGCTGTACAGCTATGCACCGAGGTGCTGCTTTAGCTGCAATGTCATACTTGTCAGGTACGTGCACAGAGGGTTACGATCGAAAACATGGCATTAATGCATACGAGACTACGTTTATGACATGTACAGGTTGCGCTTTCTTCCATGATCGAAACCGTGGAATGCATATCATAAGGATCATTCAGTGTGGAGAGGGACTTTTGTCTAATCTAATCTATGCTCTACTTGGAGTTGCAGCTATGTCAAGGGTAAAAGAATTCTAGTAAAATCTCTCAGAAAGTAGTTGTGGATTGGGATCTCTGATTCACCTATTCGGTTCTGTTTTTTTGATTTAGGTCCATAAGTGTTCCACAATACTTGAGCAGTTGGCTGTGATCTGCAGTTTATGTGAGAGGACTTCATGGAAAGGAATATTGTGTTGGAAATTTCTCCAAGGATGGCTAAATTCTCTCTTCGTGATCACATTATAGCCGAGCTCCTCCTCTGTTTCTGGCTCGTTCCAATGGCTTTTTTCTTGTTTTGGGTTTTTAGGTGTGGGCACTTCAGAGCGAGAGTATCTGAAACAAGGAGAAGCAGAGAACATAGTGAGGGAATGGTCAAATCATAAATTGAATAGAATTGTAAATTCTAAAAGTATTCCATAATGTATTACGGTTTTTTATATTTAAATGTAAGTTTCTTACAAAATTATTAAAAATTGACAAAAGTATTTAAACTATTTTTAGTAGGATGACATTTTTTTTAATTATTAAAGGGAAACTTACTATATAGAAAAAGGGAAAACAAATGATCAAAATCTATATATATATATAAACTGAATCTTTTGTTCTCAAAAAAAAAATCCATAACATAAGTGAATAAAGCTTTATTTCTCAATCAATTTCGTTATCTTCTTTCAGAGCTTAAAAAAAAAATTCATATAGTTAAAATATGGATATACAATTGGATTTACCTCCATATGATCCATGGGTTGTGAGAAAAATTTTAACAGATTATGATACTTGTTATGGTGATCATCTTATTCTACCGCAAAGCCAATTTGCAGATTTTATCATTCCAGAGATGAAATATTCTAACCCTGCTATGGTGCAGCAAATTGTATCAGGAAACAATGTTGACGTGAAGATCCATATTATAGAGGAGGGTCCCCAAGCTGCTGATTACAGAGTAACGCTGGAAATACACAATCACTCTTACATGATTTCGAGAGGATGGAGCGATATCGTTAAAGCAAGAGATTATAAGACAGGCAATGAAATTGGACTCATGTGGGAGAACATGTTGAAAAGATTCATACTCCACCAAATAAGCTAGTTTTTTTTTTTTTTTTTTTTAAATATATCAATGAGCTTTCCAAACATTTATTTAAAAGTTTTAATCTAGTAGAATAATTTTCTTGTTATGTGGGGGTTTTACTAATTTTATGTGGGTTTTTATGAATCAATAAATAATTAAAATTTAAGTTTTAGTGTACCATTCTCTTTTCTTTTTTGCATATACCTAATTTAATTTATGATAATTAATATTTATAACGAAGAACGTTCAAGTATCATCACACTCATTCAAATTACTTTTAATTATATAAACAATTTTTTTAATTATTAAAAGGAAACTTACTGTATATACTAGAAAAAAAGGAAAACAGATGATCAAAATCTATATATAAATAGATGTCGAATGGTTATTTGCCCTAAAGGATTACGGCATTGTTCCTCTCTCCCTCTCCGTCTGCTGATTTTTTTTTTGTTTGGTTTACAGTGTTGAATGATGGAGGACCTTAACACGGCGACCGCGAACCAGGCTTGGGCTGAAACAACGGTGTGGTGGGACATCAGCAGGTGTCCTGTTCCCGGCGACGTTGATGCTGGTCGGGTGGTTCCGTTCATAAAACGGCTGTTGAAGAAATTAGGGTACACAGGTCCTCTCACCATTATTGTCATCGGTATACTATCAGAAGTCCCTATTTACGTCCTGCGAGCCATCTCTTCCTCTGGGATCAACCTTCTTGAGCACATCCCCACAGGTTAATCTATTTCTGTCTATATTCCTTTTCCTTAAACTATAGGGTCTCAAATGTTTTTTGTTTCTGTTACAGGTACCACTTACATATCTGATAGATTGTGGGGGTGTGCATGGTTAGATCAACCCGAGTCTAATGTAATGCTCATATCCAGTCAGTTTGTCTTCGGTCAACGTCTAGAGACCATAGCGCGAGACGTGAACGTTATTGGGCCGCTGTGTCCATCTGATCACCCTTCCCTTGGCAGCCCTTTTAGAGGGTGCTTGCCGTGGGATACCGTACTCGAAAGCATACGGGCAGATTCAGATGGAGGGGATCTTGAGTGCAGTGGAACGGCTACCTTCAACTGCGTAGCATGCACCAGAGCCGATTTCTCAGACTTTGCTGTTTTCGCCAAGCATCTCCACAGCGATGATCATGCACTTGAAGTAAGCCATCCTACCCCAAATGAAAAAAAAACACAGATTTGTCATTGTCTCACCTCTTTCCGCAAGTTTTACCTTTCTCACTTTTTTTCTAGTCATGTTTTGCCTAAATTCGTCCCCATCTTCTCTTTCGCAGGACTTGTCAAGTTACCGTTCGATGTTTAAGATTCCCCATTCTTACTTTAAGAAGGATATTTCTAGGATCCGAAGAAAGTTAAAGCGTTCAAGAAACTGTGTGGCTGACGATGAACGTGAAAGAGAAGCTGAGTTTAACGAAGAACGTGAAAGAAAAGCTATGTACTGTTTTAAGTAGACAACGAGGAAGCGAAGAAGAAAAAGAGTAGCACTTGGCATATGCTGTTGTTCTTCTCCAAGGCATTTTCATATGGTTGAATGGTTTGTTCTACTTGTTGCGGCAAAATTATTATTAACTTATCATATATAATGCTTGTGTGCTTATTTATTAGTTTTGGCTTTTTAAAAAATTTCCAAGTTAACTAGAACTCGAATAGAGAATCATGTTATTATTAAGCACAAAGTGTTCATCGGGGAATTTCTTAATCAAAGGCTCAAAGCCTTGCGGGAAGCTCATCGTTAGTGTAACCAAAGAGCTTGATAGTCTAATATTCTCTGACTCTTCTTTCTCCTGAATGATTTTTTTGGTCATTGACTCATTGTCGTATATATATATATATATTGTTATTTAAGACGATTTAAAATGTATATAATGATCAACTAGTATTGAAATTGCAATAGAATTTTGTATCATGATTTCTCAATCCACATGATAATGTTTCTAACCACTGTGTCACTGTAAATTGGTACACGGTGGCCAACTATTCATTTATACTTTTCACGACGCTATTGTTTTTACTTTATCTATCAAATAATATTGTAACAAATATGAGTTTTAAAAGTTAAAGGATGTAGGAATGGATGGATACTTTTCATTTCAACTATTCCTACTAAACCTTTTCATTTCAAGTATCATTCACAAAATCAACATTATTTTGTTTAAACTAAAATATAAACACAATAGACATGTCTACGTGTTTGGTGTGCTTTGATTAGGCTAAAGTGTGTTTTAGTCAAGTGGTTATATTTTGGCTAAGATGTTTTTCTGGTTAAGTGGTTAATTATTTTATGCGATCAACGTTGATTGCTTATATACATAGAGCTTTAATTTTTACGTAACGATAGCTATACTACACAGTAAACTCTAATACACAGTTTTACACAATATGCGTAACGCAGGGGTTAATAATTTAGCTACTTGTAGGTGAAGACTTTAAGTAGGAAACAATCAATATATCGGTAAACCAACAAGAACTTCTTGTTGGTCGGAAGTTGTGTTCATCATAAGGATAATGTTGTAATAAAAAGTTACATACATGATGCCATCTTTTGTTGGTGAGAATTTCTGAAAATGCAAATATAAAGGTCGACAAATAGCAATCCCATCTTTTGTTGGTGGGATTGGGAGAATGCAAATGTAAATGACAAATCAGATACATAATCTCGCCGTATGTGTTTACCAAGGAACCGCCGAAATTGCCCTTCATTCCACATTAGAAAGTCAACTTGCAATTCAACTTGTAAAAACGGTTATACAGAGCAACTATTTACATTTTTAAGGTTGTTAAAGTGGAAATAGTTGCCCTGAAAGAGAATATCAACCGATGTGGTATTCCATTTATTCTTACGGATAAAGTTGTCTCTAATTAAATACAAATATTTTTGTTATTTATAAAAATTATTAATATATACAAGTTAATTTTCATCTGCCTTTTAGAAATATTATTTTCACCTGAAATAGTTTCAAAATTATGTCTAATAAAATAGATTATAGAACTTTTACCATGTGCATATATGGTACAAAATGACAACTACTACCTACTTCAGAACTGGTTGGGAAGAGAATACTATCAAGCCAGATATGAGAAGATTAAGGAAATGATTTGTCTTTGCTAAATAGATTTTCTTTTTGTGTTGAATATTGGGTCAAGTATGTTGAGCATGAGCCCGCTCAATTTTGTGTTACGAAAAAACTATTTGAAGTTTTTAAGAGAGCACATGTGGCAGCCGAGTTCTCAGTGTACTCTTCCATTTCTCCCGGACATCTGGAAGCAGTATCTAAACATGCCAATATGAAAAATCGACAAGTAAGATTTCATGAGCAAGATCCAAATGGACTTAAAGCAGGGACAAAATTTTAGAAAAAACTGTTAAAGAGGCTCGAAACCCTAGAGATTGAGAAAAAGTAAAAATTTAAGAAAACGAAAATGTCTGATTAAGTTTTAAAAACTAGTCTGTCCCAATTCACTAATTTAATAATTACTATCGCTATTAGTATAAAAGGTGCCCTTAATTTTTATTTAAATTATGAGTTTTTAAAAGGGTATATTTATTTCAGTTATAAAACGATACAGTGGATGCTCGTACAAACTTGTGAATCAAGCAAATTACGCTGTCACAGTAATAGTTAATAGTACTTAATAGTAATATCAGCATTTGTTTAAAAAGACTGGGTCTTCATTTCAATAATTTGTTACTTATTGGAAAATGAAGAAACAAATAAACATTGAGTTATTTAGCTTTTTTTTGTTTGGGTCGAAATATGATTGATTGACATTAAAGATATACCTTGTAAGAAGATATACCATGTGAGAAAGTATAACGTACCTCAATTCAACTATTCCTACTAAACCTTTTCATTTCAAGTATCATTCACAAAATCAACATTAGTTAATTTAAACTAACATATGAGCACACTAGACATGTCTACGTGTTTTGTGTGATTAGGCTAAAGTGTGTTTTAGTCAAGTGGTTATATTTAGGCTAAAATGTTTTTTTAGTTAAGTGGTTAATTATTTTCTGCGATCAACGTTGATTGCTGATATACATAGAGTTTTAATTTTTACATAACGATAGCCATACTACACAGTAAACTCTAATACACAGTTTTACACAATATGCGTAACACAGGGGTTAATAATTCAGCTACTTGTAGGTGAAGACGTACTGTATCTCCGGTAGCAAGTGCCTCCGTCTAATTCTTTACTAATTACTGTTAAATTCATTTAAATGTGTTTAATCCAAAAATTAGTTATAGTAAAAAAAATGTAAAAAATATGTATATGCCCCCCAACTAAATTGGCTCCTAGATCCGCCTAATCGTAAGTCTTTTTTTAATAATAAATCAATAACAAAATCTTTGATACAAACATGTGGATTCAATAATATTTATGTAGATTTGTGTGTAAATAAGTATTATTATGGATAAATAGTTTTTAATTGAAGAATGACACTCATAATAATATTGACGTGCGAAGTAATCTCATGTTTTATAAAAAAAAAGTTAGCTTACGAATTTTTATATACAATTCGTTCGCCACAATTTAACCACGTCTTTTTTATACAATTCATAGACCACATTTTAACCGGCAAAGTTAGTGATTACAAAGTTCGTTTAACAGTATGATAAGTTTATTTTTAAAATTATATGATATAATGCATGGATTTTGGGTGGTTGGAATGTAACAGACAAGATCATTCTTACAGATAGTACTATCTATCTTTTAAGATTGGACTGATCTAAATTCTCTGGTAAGAAAATTGATTCTTGCCGATTATTAATCTAATTTTGTATGAATAGATATATGGGAGGAATATATATGTATTTAGAACTTAGAATCCAGGATCATTCATATATATAAGCATGCATACATGAGAAGGTGGGAGACAGTTGTGACATGTGGTTTTATTGACATTATATATTGACCAATTAAAACTTGACTCCTACTAACCTCCACTTGTTACTTTAATTATTGTTTTAACAAAGTTTTTTTTCGATACACATAAGGTTAAGCTATGCATTATTCATATCAAACTTTAGAAATATTATTAATTTCTTTATTTTGGGGGAAATATGAACATTGGGGTAACCTACTTCACTGCTCTAAAATGAACTTTCCCCCCCCCCCCCCCCCCCCCCCCCCCCCCCCCCCCCCCCCCCCCCCCCCCATTTTTTAAATTCTAATTAATGTGATGAGAGGTGGTTAAATCCAAATTTTTCTATCTGGTTATTTTAAGTACATCGAATATTTTGTTGAAGGGTAAATAAAAGGTTGTTATAAAGTTTTTTACTACGATGTATTGAAATTATACTTGAATCCTTGATGGAGTGTTAGAAATTGGTTAGTATCCAATTGTAATATATTTGACTATCGAATAATTTAAGTTAAGCAAATTAATTTCGTATAAGCAAGTTTTTCATATATGATGAATGTTTTGAAGATTAAGCATGTAACTAAACTTCTGATAATTTTGTGTGTTCAAGTTTTTGGTTTAAAAAACAAGAAGAGCCAAAAGTTGCAAAGAGTACAAAGGGTGTTGTTATTCGTGACTTCAAACTACTAACTATAGTCATGACACTCATTATTCATGAACATTCTCTCATACAAAGCAAATGAAAAAAGAGAAGTAACTAACTAAAAATATTAGAGTTTAACAAAAATATGAATGTTTTGGAAAATGGTGTGAAGTAGGAACCAAAATTGTCGGTAAAAAAATGGAAGATCCAAAAGGATTCAGTCAAGTTACTGAACTATAGTACAACTTTCATTCTTCCTTTCAAGTTTCAACACAAAATTATTCACGAAGAAATGCCATTTTTTTAGTCAACACAGTATGGTCAACACAACACACTCTCTGCTTTTAATGTCTTTCACTGTCTATCTAGAAACAAAATTAAATTCCCACTTTACCCCTTTGATGTCCGAATTCTGAACACATCCCACGTAGACAAGAAGACACAAATGGAAATCCCACTCACCAGTTTTTTATTTGTAACGAAATACAAAAATGTTTAAAGCGTTATGTAATTTATAACTAAATACGAAATGAGGATTCTTTAAACCGCATTAACATTAAAATCCATCTAATTTCAATACCTTTGTCAACAAACCCTTATCGGTAAACCTTTGGTCCCAATAAAAAAACCTTTTTAGTTTCATATACAAAATTAAAATTTTTACATATATATTGTAGAAATAGTTAAAAAAAACTTTTAGATTTTACCATAGTGGTTAATGATGATGGTGCAGAACAAGAAAGACATGTAGTAGTATATAGATTACGAAAATCTAAAATGCATTAAATTAAGGTCCCAAATAGTTACAATAGAAAAGAAAGAAAAAAAAAGGGGTAGGAGACAAGAAAAGGGATTTTCGAAAGAAAAAAAAAAGGTGAAAAAAAACAATGTCCCCAAAACCACATAGAAGCGCGTGAGGGAAACGCTCCAATGATGGGGAAGTGAGAGAGTGTATTAGCCAATGTAACGTTTGGGTTCTCGTACGACGTGGGACTCTGCTTTCACCTTGTTCCTTTCAAAACGTCCGTTTACACTCTTTTTCTCCACGCGCGTGACCTTCACCTCTCTCTATCTCTCTCTCTCCTTTTCTCCTCGCTGTCTCTTTCTTCGAAAATCTATCACAGGAAATTAAGAAAAAGGAACCATCAGTGAAGGAAGAGAGACATTTCTACTTCTACAAGTGATTTTTCTCTTTGATTCTCCGGATTATGGTCTGGAGTAATCGCCGGGAAGCTGAAGATCGCCGTCTTCCGGCGGATTTTCCCGGCTGAAAAAAAAAATGTCACACGTTTTTTACGAGGCAGCCTTGCAACAAAAAACCAACTCCCGCTTAAACCCTTTTTAGAAAGAAAGAAGACAAACAAAAAAACCAGAAACTTTTTCTCTCAAACCCACCTCGAAATTTCCGATCTTTCTCTTCTTCCATTCATCGAGTTTCAGGAAAAAAATTTCACTTTTGCAATGGCGAATACGAACGCTCCCACGGCGGCTCAGCAGCAGCAAACGCCGCCTCCTCCTCCTCCTACGGCGACGGCGATCGATGGATTAACGACGGACGAGCTAACATCGAAAGCTCTGAACAAGAGATACGAAGGGTTAATGACGGTGAGGACAAAAGCAGTGAAAGGTAAAGGCGCGTGGTATTGGACTCATCTCGAACCAATCCTCGTACGCAACACCGACACTGGTCTCCCCAAAGCCGTGAAACTCCGCTGCTCCTTGTGCGACGCCGTTTTCTCCGCCTCCAACCCTTCGCGCACCGCCTCCGAGCATCTCAAACGCGGCACCTGTCCCAATTTCAACTCCGTCACTCCCATTTCCACCGTCAACCCTTCTCCTTCCCCTTCCTCCTCCTCTCCTCTCGCCCACCCTCCTCATCATCACCGGAAACGAAACTCCTCCGGCACCGTCACCACCGCTGTTCCTTCTCGGCTCAATCCTCCTCCCCAGCCCATCGGAGGCTCCTACCACGTGACGCCTATAACCGTCGTCGATCCTTCGAGATTCTGCGGCGGAGAATTGCAGTACGCCTCGCCGCCGGGAGTTGCCGGGCCGCATTTGATGCTCTCCGGCGGAAAAGACGACCTGGGTCCGTTAGCTATGCTCGAAGACAGTGTGAAGAAGCTCAAAAGCCCCAAAACGTCGCACACGCAATCTCTCACCAGATCGCAGATAGAATCGGCTCTTGACTCTCTCTCCGATTGGGTCTTCGAATCTTGCGGGTCGGTTTCTCTATCGGGTCTGGAGCATCCGAAGTTTCGAGCTTTTCTGACCCAAGTCGGTATGCCAATCATCTCCAAGAGAGATTTCGCCACCACGAGGCTGGACGTCAAGTACGAGGAGGCGAGAGCAGAGTCTGAATCCAGAATCCGAGACGCGATGTTCCTCCAAGTCGCATCGGACGGCTGGAAATCAGGCGAATCCGGCGAGAACCTCGTGAATTTGATTGTGAATCTACCCAACGGGACGAGCCTGTACAGAAGAGCGGTCCTGGTGAACGGAGCTGTGCCGTCCAACTACGCGGAGGAGCTCTTGCTGGAGACGGTTAAGGGCATTTGCGGAAATTCACCTCAGAGGTGCGTTGGGATCGTCTCTGATAAGTTCAAGACCAAAGCACTGAGGAATCTCGAGAGCCAGCACCAGTGGATGGTGAACCTGTCTTGTCAGTTTCAAGGGCTCAACAGTTTGATAAAAGACTTCGTGAAAGAGCTGCCTTTGTTCAAAGCCGTGTCGCAAAACTGCCTGAGACTCGCCAAGTTCATCAACAACACGGCGCAGATACGAAACGCGCACTGTAAGTATCAGCTGCAAGAGCACGGCGAGTCGATCATGCTTCGGTTGCCTTTACATTGTTATTACTACGACGAACGTAGAAGCTGTAGTAGTAGTTATAGTAGCAAGGTTTGTTTCTTCGAGCCGTTGTTTAATCTTCTTGAGGACGTGTTGAGTTCCGCTAGAGCAATTCAGTTGGTCATGCATGATGATGCTTGTAAAGCTGTTTTAATGGAGGATCATACGGCTAGGGAGGTGAGAGAGATGGTCGGAGACGAAGGGTTTTGGAACGAGGTGGAGGCGGTTCACAATTTGATCAAGCTTGTCAAGGAGATGGCTAAGAGAATAGAGGAGGAGAAGCTGCTTGTAGGGCAATGCCTGCCGTTATGGGATGAGCTAAGAGCTAAGGTTAAAGATTGGGATTCTAAGTTCAATGTAGGAGAAGGACATGTTGAGAAACTCGTTGAGAGAAGATTCAAGAAGAGCTATCACCCGGCTTGGGCCGCGGCGTTCATACTAGACCCTCTTTACTTGATAAGAGATAGCACCGGGAAGTATCTTCCTCCGTTCAAATGTTTGTCGCCGGAGCAAGAGAAAGATGTAGATAAGTTGATAACAAGGCTTGTGTCTAGAGACGAGGCACACATCGCTTTGATGGAGCTTATGAAATGGAGAACCGAAGGGCTTGATCCCACGTATGCACGGGCGGTGCAAATGAAAGAGCGTGACCCGGTTTCCGGTAAGATGAGGATAGCGAATCCTCAGAGCAGTAGGCTTGTTTGGGAGACGTATCTTAGTGAGTTCAGGTCACTAGGGAAAGTAGCAGTGAGGCTCATTTTCCTCCATGCGACTACTTGTGGTTTCAAGTGCAACTCCTCTCTTTTGAAATGGGTGAACTCGAACGGGCGGTCACATGCAGCCATAGATCGAGCACAAAAGCTTATCTTTATATCAGCCAATTCGAAATTCGAGAGGAGAGATTTCTCTAATGAAGAAGATAGGGATGCAGAGCTTCTCGCCATGGCTAATGGTGATGACAATTTGCTAAACGATGTTCTTGTCGATACATCCTCGGTGTGACAAAGTTTAAATTCGAATCTTCTTCTTCTTCTTTTTTTAATCAATTTTTATTCTCAGCTTAGTTTTTTTTTTTTTTTTTTTTCATTAGAATTTGGCATTTTGTAGGATTGTTTGAATTCTTTTTCTTTTACTATCATATTAATATTCAACTTGTACTTGGGTTCATTTAGAACGTGAGAAAGAGATGACTTATCATCGATATGTGATTTGATAAATTTGTATTTCTTTAGCCTATACATATATATACCAGAATTTTCGGTGATTGGTACTATTAATCTTTTATGCTCGATGAAAGATTCGTGTAACATATTGGTATCTTACAGTTTCTTGTCATAACCATTCATGTATCGGTTAGAAGTTAGAAACTCTAATTAATGACAGCTTTGGCTTCATGTTCTGTTGGTACAAAATGTAATGATCCCTCTCGCTTTTTCATCGAAATTCATATTCTTAATCATGACTTGAAACCATATATGTCTTTACTTTTCTAGAAAAATAACTCAACTTTTGAAAGGTTAATGTTCTATCTTCATGATAACGTTTGTTGATGGCAATGACAGACTAAATATGCATAATTTGTCATCTAGGTTAGAGAATTAACAAACACCTGATTAACTTGTTTTCAATCTCATTTCAACCATGATTATCATTATAAATCTACAAGTAACTATCAATCTATTTTCTAACTTTCAGAATAACAAAAATGTGGATCCCCACCATGAAAGCAAGTTTAGTGGGAGGTTATTGCATCGAAATCATAAATTTTGTTGTTGTATACAAGTTCATTTTGAAGATGTGAAAAGTGAAATTGTCAAAAACAAATCTTGAAGAACAGTTCTGAATCCCTTACACCCTTAAATACCAAATCTTTGTTGAGATTCCAAACCCTATTTGATGTTTGTGGATGAAGTTACTTATTACAAGTCTTGTTAGTGTTTTTGTAGCAATTGTGTGATTTAGTTACCCATGATTTTTACAGCTATGAATAATTAAGAAAAAAGGTTGAAATCTTTCCTCTTTATTTCTAAGAGGCTGGTTTTGTACTTTGTGGGGTATTCTAAGAAGAAGAAAAAAGAAATTCTGTAACCCATGATTTATATTCTTGTAAATCATAACTTTATCAATAGTACCATAATTTGAAATCTAGTGGCTATATTTCATAAATGGACTGACCATACAGCTAAAGTGAAATTACACAAATTAAGTAAAAACAGGGATATCGATTAAAAACAAACAATTATTTACAAATAGTAAAGAAAAATACAATTATTTTGATGCTATTTTTTCCATTTAAGCTATAGACAAATAGATAAGTCAAGTACCTCTTTTTTTACACACACACATGCATGTATATATGTTCTACATTATAAAGTACTGCTAAATTTAATAAGTAATTTTCATACTAATGCTTTTTAACCAATCAATTTAAAAATTGAATCTATAGGCTAGCTATTGATTGAAGGGAAAATGGGGTTTAACTTAAATTATTAACAAGGAATCATTTTTATTGGGGTGGTAATTTTAACTATGCCGAAACAAGGGGGAAACCAAAAAGTAGAAATCAATAATTATATTTATACCCCACAAATAGCAAAGTTTACTACTTTTTTGTTTTAAATACACTTTATTGTGTTTTCTCATTGTATAACTTTGAAACTTTCTAGCAGGCATTAGATTCACTTCAACTACCTCCTCGAACAATTAGTCTAAAGAAGAAGATCAAAACTTAAATGTAGACCATTAATAAAAACAAAAATTAGAATACAAAAATATTGGCTCACTTTTTTCTGCATGTACAGGAGCATTTAAAAGAAAATTAAAATAGGAAGACACTAGCTCGCGCAGTTAGCTATGGTTATGTAGAAAATTTAGTTTATTTGCAATGAAATTAAATTCTTTAAGTTTGTTTATATAAAATGTAAGCCTTTCTCTATAGTTTTAAATAATAAAAGTTATAGTGATTATGTCGTGAAAGAAAAAGAGTTATTGTAATTATGTACTCATGTAATTACAACCTAAACAAAAGTGATCGTAATTATTGGATTGGTATTTTCACCAGTTTGGTGGTGAGACAGAATTTCCTGTCGGCAATACTGACTTCTCACCAAATATCTCTCAAAATATATGATTGTGTGTATATATTTGTTTTTGTTTTTCTCTTTGCCTTAAAAAGTTAAAATAAAGTTACAAAGAGTAAGAAAACGAAAAATACATTTAACTTCAATGTTGTAATACAATTACAAAATATCGATATACAAATTAACTTCAATGTTGTTGTGGGAAACCTAAAGTTTTTGTTTTGTTTCTCATTTAACAAAATAAATTTTAAATCTATACAATACGATTGTTTTACATACATTCTTTTTTATACAACTTTACTTACATTACATATATCTAAGTGCATATATATATATATCTCTTCAAGAAACATACTATATAATGTTTTCTTCTTCTTAGAATATGCATATAATACTATAAGTAATGTATGCTTTGTGTAAAAGATAAAAGAAAACCGCTTAAAAAAAAGATAAAAGAAAACCTAAACGACCGAATATCTAACTGATATAGGTTTCATTCTTGTATATATATATATATATATTTTTTTTTTTATAAAAATTCTTGTATATATATTTAGTTTCACGTTTTGACTAATATATAACTTTTATTTCTCTTCAAATGATCCAGCTCAGTTTTTACGACGACATAAGATGTTCAATTCCTTTGCTATATGGTATGTAAGTCGAAATAATTTGTACACAACTTTGCGTGTTGGAATCATGTGTGACTCATGAGTTCATAGGATATGTGATTTATAAAAATGAATTTAATTATTAGGGACTCAGATATATTATTTGGAAAGAGCGGTTATATAATAATTCTTCATGATAGGAAATGAAGGATATGTATATAAGGCATAATGATAAAAGAGAAGGTATGTTCCAATCATGCATTGGAGAGATTTATATGTATGAGTAAACTCTATATAACTGCACGATCAAGCATGTGAAGGAATAATTTACTCTAGGTTTCTTTTATTTGAAGGAAATGATGAACCAAAATGTCCAAGACTATATAGGTCAATTAGTACATAATTCTTTTTTTGTTTTTCATCATTATAATCAGCACCATCATATAGATTTGATTCGTTAAAATACTAACACGTTCACCTAGCAAAAAAAAATATATATATATAATTACTACATATCAAATTATATATATGCGATGACAATTTGGACCACAATAACATACGAGAATGATGGATTCAGATATCGAAGAACGTAAAGAACATGTATACACTTTTACAGAAAAAAATATGTGATAGAATTAAGACGATTATGTGATTCAAGTACTCCATTAAAAGAAAACTAGTATATGTATATATAAAACGTGGCTATCCAAGCGATTTAATTATAACTACTATTCACAATTGAATACTACTACAATTGCATATAAAGTGTTCTCTAATTTTTATTTGTTCTATAATCTTCATATAGATCACCACTTCACCCGTATTTTGATATTTTCTTAATAAATTTATGTAAATTAAACTGACGATTCCAAATTTGTTGATAAAATTAACAAAATGTTTGTAAATAGTATATATAGAGTTATCAAAATACTATTGAAGTTATTTTTATACTTATAAAGTATAAACCATATACCCCCATACGATGAGAAAAATCTCGTTCGTTGTGAACAGACCAGGCAAATAGGGCAATCACAAATTGGCACGTGTTAATAGTATAAATCATCCACGTAGGTCAAATTCAAACCACAAACTCAAACAGTGTATTGCCTTCCCTCCATTTTTCGAAGACTTCGCGCTTGTCGCTTGAGCATCCCCTGCGCAAGTTATCCTCCTCACCTTCGCATAAACGGCGCATATTAGTGAAATCCGAAAATTCCTCAATCCCCGTCTCCTCCTTCGTATGGCGTCGACAATCTCGGTTCAACCGGGTCGGATCCGGGTCCTCAAGGAAGGAACCTGGCGACCGTCCGATCAAACGGTGGGTCCCGTTGTGTACTGGATGTTCAGAGATCAACGGTTGAGAGATAACTGGGCTTTGATCCACGCCGTTGATCTGGCGAACAGAACCAACGCGCCGGTGGCCGTCGTGTTCAATTTGTTCGATCAGTTTCTGGGCGCAAAGGCGAGGCAATTAGGGTTTATGTTAAAGGGTCTACGCCAGCTTCACCGTCAAATCGATTCTCTGCAAATTCCGTTTTTTCTGTTACAGGTGAGTACAGAGATCGATCTAACACGAAACCCAATTTTTTAAAAGAACTCGCTTTGTGGTAATAAATTTCAGATGAATCAAGGAGGGATTTTTACGGTTTCGTTATATATGGAAATGAAATGGTAGATGATGCGAGTTAGGGGTTTCGTGGGTAGGGACGAATTTTACGAAATGGTGAATCAAAGTGCTGAACTTTATGATGCAGGGAGATGCAAAGGACACGATCCCAAATTTCATCACAGAATGTGGAGCTTCACATCTGGTCACTGATTTCTCGCCTTTACGGGAAATCAGAAGCTGTAAAGATGAGGTTTTTAAAAGAGCGAGTGATTCATTAGCAATACATGAAGTCGATGCACACAATATAGTTCCAATGTGGGCTGCGTCGAGTAAACTGGAGTACAGCGCCAGAACAATACGGGGTAAGATTAACAAACTACTACCTGAGTACCTCACTGAGTTCCCTAAGCTCGAACCGCCGAAGAAGAAGTGGACCGGTATGATGGATAAACTGGTTGATTGGGATAGCCTCATAGATAAAGTTGTAAGGTTAGTTGCATTTAAATCTGAATTTTTTTTATATAGAAACAGTGTATTAAGCCCTATTCCTGATTCTTCTTTGTGATTTGAGTTTCAACTCTGTTTCCAAATTGGGTAGGGAGGGTGCTGAAGTTCCTGAAATTGAATGGTGTGTGCCTGGAGAAGATGCGGGCATGGAAGTGTTAATGGGGAGTAAAGATGGGTTTTTGACGAAAAGGTTGAAGAATTATTCAACGGACCGGAATAATCCTGTAAAGCCGAAAGCTCTCTCTGGTCTCTCTCCTTATCTGCATTTCGGACAGATATCAGCTCAGCGATGTGCCGTAGAGGCGCGTAAAGTCCGGAGTGCTTACCCTCAGGTTCATATTAAGTCAATCATACTTTTTGAATGTATAGTGAAGTAGTTTTCTCTGTCTCTTCTTACCTCTTGTTCACACTCTTAGTTTGGTGTTTGTATTGTTTGTTCATCAAAAGGCAGTTGACACGTTCTTGGAAGAAATGATTGTGCGAAGAGAGCTCTCGGACAATTTTTGCTACTATCAACCTCACTATGACTCTTTGATGGGAGCTTGGGAATGGGCACGCAAGTCATTGATGGATCATGCTTCAGATAAGAGAGAACACATTTACTCGTAATGTTTCGGCCCGTTTAGTCCCTAATTCTTTTGGAAAACAAAAAAAAGTCTCCCAATGGTTTATATATCTGCGCTTTAAAGAGGTATTATTGAAATTTGTAGGTTGGAGCAGTTAGAGAAGGGACAGACAGCGGATCATGTAAGCCACTAAATCTCTCGTCACATATCATCACTTGTGTGTAGCTTTTTGACTTTCATTTGAATTTGAAGATTTAATTTTGGGGTTGTTGAATTGGCAGCTATGGAATGCTTCACAGTTAGAGATGGTTCATCAGGGGAAAATGCACGGTTTCATGAGGCAAGTAAAATTCATCTATCTCGATTTTGGCTGTACTTTAAAAAACCAGCTATAATGTCATTTATCAACATTACTTGCAGGATGTATTGGGCAAAGAAGATTCTAGAATGGACGAAAGGACCTGAAGAGGCTCTCTCAATATCCATCTATCTAAATAACAAGGTTTTACTTACTACCCTTTCCTATGTTATCTTCCATGGGTTTTCCTTTTGTTGCTTAGCTTTTGATATGTTTGATGTAGTATGAGATCGATGGTCGTGACCCGAGTGGATATGTTGGTTGTATGTGGTCTATATGCGGCGTTCATGATCAGGTTCTTTCGTGTTTTTTTCCTCTTCTCTCAGTTGAATAGAAGTGATAATAGATTAGATTGAATTCGATTTATCGGTTTGTGGTTTTGATGGGTTTCAGGGATGGAAAGAGAGGCCGGTTTTTGGGAAGATACGGTACATGAACTACGCGGGTTGCAAAAGGAAATTCAATGTGGACAGTTATATCTCTTATGTCAAGAGCTTGGTGTCAGTAACAAAGAAGAAGAGGAAAGCTGAAGAACAGCTCACCAGAGATTCTGTTAGTCCTAAGCTAAACAGTGTTTAGTTAAACTTTAAAAACATTTTGTTGTTGTTGTAACGACTATCTTTGCTCTGTGTTGGGCATTTTTAAAATTTACCGACTGTTATGATTGAGAACCAAAAAAGAATGACTTAAAAAGAGATGACTCTGAGATAACAAAAGAACGATTAAGGTGATTTACACGATCGAGTTTGACAAGACAACAAGCCAAAGATCTGGAAGCCAACTTTATGAGTTGCTTTACATCTTTAGACGACAAACAATAAGGGTAAAGTTACGGTAATGATCTCATACTCTGATGATTTTTGATCTTTTTCCCTCATGTCTTTAACCTGGGTTACAAATTAGATAAGGAGATCAGAGAACAAAGACGAGGATTTGATTTGATTTGAGATCCGGGTTCTCATATCTGGAGATCGTCTATAGATAACTCATTTGCAGTCAGAAGCTTCAGTTTCTGTGGGTCACAAGAAGAAAAAAAGAAAGATGATGAATTATAGTTTGCCAAATCGGGGAATGTGAAGTATGTGTGTGGCTTACCGTTATGAACTGTGGAGGATCGTCGAGGCTTGTGGACCCGAGGATTACTTCTCTTTTGAGTTTCGTGGTTAGTTTGTGGCATACTTTTAACTGAAATTCAAATAGTACAGTAAGAAGATATCATCATCATATATCCTGATTCTATGGTTTTATTTTTCCCCTTGGCATCTTACCTCTGATCTTGTCGCTCCTCCAACGATAAACACAAATATTCGCTGTCCCATCTTCTTGAAATCGCTTGACGCATGTCTCAGCACCGAATCACTGTAAGAAATGAAAAATAAATTAAGACGAGATTTTTATTTTTCGCTGTTTCGAAATGATGTAGGAAAGAAGTGGACTCTGCAAATGAACGCATGGTTTTAGCTTTGCTTTCAGGTTTCACTTTGCTAACACAAAGAAGTTTTAGGCTATCGATGAACAACCCAAGTTACGTTTAGGCTTATTTTCATATTGGAATGATCCTCGGGCTGTTTAAAAGACAGTTTACCTTGAATATCCATCATCTGAACCTCGAGGTTTAGCCCATGTTGGTGTGCGTCTTGATCTCATGGACTGAGCAGCTTGACCTTGACTACTACTTGCTGCTGATGAAAGTGACGTTGATCCATGGAAACTCGGGCTTGGGTCGTTCATACATGGGAAATCCTCTTTTGGCAATTCTCCTTTGCTAAGTTTCTCGACGAGTTCCTGCCAAATTCCAGATACGGCAAAACAGTCAACACATGAAGCTTGTATTATGCTAAAAATCTAAAGTAGCGCGTCGTATACAAAACTTTTGAGGGCATTTAACAAAGTGAACCTCAATCATCGGGTAAAAACGAGATAACTGCCATGCTGCTTCCTCTTGGCGCTCTTTCCTGACAGCTCGTTTTTTCTGCCGCCGTTAACAAAAGAATGTTACGAAGATTCGCATTATACCAATGTACAGATGATGGAACATACGGAGAGAAGATGTTACCTTGTGAAGATCAAACTTCAAAGTGAAACCTCCTGGGGCATTCTTTTTAGCATCGACGGCTGAGCCAAGTAATCTCATATTATTTACAGCGCTCATGTCATCAGATGAGAGTTTTGCCAGCTAGAAACAAAAAGCAATTAAGCCTTAGATGGGAGTATATGAGAACCAAACAAAGATACAGAAGCATTTTTTAATCCCCAAGTACCTTCATTAGATTTTGACCTTTTTCGCCTTCGAACTTTTCAGGGTAAATTGTCGCGAGGATCATCAACAGGCGTAACTTACCTTCACGACTTGCCTCCTGTACAAGAGTTCGAAATTACATCAAGCTCAACAGCTCAATGCCTCATGAAATATATTACAGTAAATTAACCACTATTAATTAGCTGCAAACCTCTTGAGTACTCAAATATTTAATCACATCCTTCATCCCAGCATCACCAAACACAAGGTCTTGTTCAAGTTGTCCAAGCTCCCGAAGTCCCTGTTCTCTGATAAGGTCGTTGATTTTTCTAGCAATCTGCAACGATAAGAAAGAGTTATATGAATTCCACGCTCAGAGAAAAAAGTCAAAGAAGAAATTAAAATTGGACTCTGCAGAGCCTTCAGACACTAAATCCTGTGATATGTTAATCAGATGATGCATATTAATAGAGTTGAGTGTGGCACCACCTAAAGCTGAACATTCTAAAATTTAAGGATACAAACTAGAGGCATATCACAGTTGAAGTGGAGGTGGACGCAACAAAAAAAGACAAGGGATCGTTGTACATTACTACGGAACTACCTCTACATGGAGAGAGAGCTTGTCAATTTGTTCACTGTATTGTGGCAATGCTTGAACCATCTTCTGCAAATCCCTTGTAGAAAGCTCACCTCCATCTCTGAAAAAAAGGGAAGGAAAATTTATAAAAGAAAAAAAAAAGGAGAGAACAAATGAAATTACTTCTCCAGTCAAATAAAGGATGCTACGCAGAACAACGCAAAGTTGTGTCAGACTATAATCAAATTGAATGACAAGAGAACAGAATACAACAGTAAACCCTGGTTCCACCAGTTCAGGGGAAGTAAAATATATGATCACTAGTTACATCTACAAAAGTAAAGATAATACCCACCTCTTACCATGCTGAAGCTGAGCTGCTTTGTTTTTTGATAAGAAATTGGTCATCTTATCATGCAATCTTTCACTAGCCTGATGAAATACACCGTTCAAGAGGATTCACTTTTTTTTGTCCCATTACTAAAGAGAAATAAAGACCTAGGCATCAGACTCACATCTGCTATATGTGCATGCCGAAGCTCTAGCCAAATAGGATCATGTTCCTCCAAGAGCACATCTTTCTTCTCTGGTTGTCCGCCTGACTTGCTTGGAATCTAAAAACTAAAAGAACATCACATGGAGTATCCAAGAAGAGAGCCATAAAAAATCACAATAACATATACGGCAAAGAGTTGAACTTACCACATGTACATATTTGTTCCCTTCCATGTTCAGTAAATCATGGCACATAGCATCATAAGTCCACTCATGTATAATAGGGGCAATCTAGACATTCAAAACAAGCAAATGCTGCTAATCATATAACAGATGTAGAGGAGGACGCATGAGCTCCATAAGTAGATGGATGCAGTTTTTGATTTATAAAATAGCAAATGAAAGACCCATCAAATGCAAAGAACAGTTCTATACCTGGTCTATAGATCTGTCGAGGATGAGTAGCTCGCACGTTTCAGTCTGAGGGAAATTTTCAATCGACTGTTTATGTTTGGCCAGACAATTCCAGATTCCAGCTGCAAGCTTTGTGGGAATTAAATCGCGCAAAGTTGTCATTGTTGAAGCATCAAGTGACTTTGCAGCTCGGTATCGTACTGATGGAAATTCCTGTAAAGTCAAAATGATTCAGAAGAGCCATCTACAGATAATAGGCATTACTGGTGAGAGTAATGATCAGTACCCGTAGTGAAGCAAAGACGGTGGCAATACGAGAAGCCATCACATTCAAGACCGCATCGCCTCTTCGAGAAGTTTCTTCGTCACCAAAAAGATCCTCTAAAGCTCTCTCATGATCCGTGATGAAACCCTGTATAAGTTATAGTTAATAAATGACTCTTGCGAGCCCCTTTCAGATCATGAAACATACATTAGCAACATGATACCGCAGGTCATACTGCATCTTAGACCATATGATGGAGAACAATATAAACACGGTTTACGTGCACAAACACAAGAGATACGGAACAAACATACCTGGCTATCAATGGCAAAAAACTCCAAATTCATCTGCAAAATGAAATCAAGTAATAAGTTATAGATGTGGATGCTATCACAGCTCTATAACACAGATATTATAATGATTAAATCGAACAGCAACAATCAGTATACGCGACAAATTATAATTTTTGCAATATACACCTCTCTCAATGCTCCAATCCGAGGTAATACACTCGAATCTTTTTTGATGTGACCAACCAGCTCCTTGGAAACTGGAGAACTGAAGAAGACAAATGCCCTTCACAGATGCAGAGGAATAGAGAAGAAAATCAGTGTTTTAAAGAGGTTAATCTTTAGGATAAATATGATAACTAAAAGAGAATCATTTCCTTACTTCTTGTACAAGGGTGATTTCCCAGACATGTCTGACAAGAACATGATGACACTGATGAAAAAGAACGAAACATTAATATAAGAGGAAATAACAAATGCCACACATCTTCAACGCAGCAAAAGAGGATCGCATCAAAGATGAATTACTTCTCTTTTGTAGGCTGGATGAAGTATATGGCATCCATTGAAGGTAGAGGTTGTCTTCTTCTAAATATGTCTTCAACCACTACAGAGAAATGATAGCCTAAGCCAATTAAGCTACGCCAAAACAAAGCATCATTTCCAACTATAATTTTTTTTTAATAAAAAGTACTTCATTCTCACGTGAAACTCCTTCTTGTGTGATGTCAGCCATTTTGCAGGCATACGACATTATCTTGACAGTAAGTTTGTCCATGATCAGTACCTATAATACGAAGAAGGAAACAAAACTTAGCAAGACAAATACGTGTCAGCTTATAAGCAGGAAAAAAAACTGCTACTTGGCCAGCTCATCGGTAAAGTACACACAAACATACCTTCCAGGTGGATTTTGAGCTCCCTGTCTTCGCAGATCTAAGCATCTCATACAAGAGTCCTGGGAAATTATAAAATGTAAGAAATCAGGTACACTACCAATGGATAAGCCTCGCCAAAACATGACAGCAGCGTAAGCCTCACGGAATTTAGACTTAGGGATGCATGACACGAACTAAACTGCCTATAACTCTACATTCTCACTGCAGTCAAAATCCAAAACTCTCTTCTCAATGATTTTTCTAAACACCAAACAAAAGACCATGCCCTCCTTCATATACATAATACAACCTTTCATCGTCACCATCACAAACATGTAACAGATTCCTTTCCTAAGTGTCTGATAGGCATCATTTGCCAAAAACGCATTTGCGAAACGACAAGTAAATTCTAAGTTTAACATTTTTAGCTCTAGTGACTTGCCTCGTCAAACAACCATGCAGGCCAATCAGAAACAGGAAGCCCTACGATATAAGTCACTCGAAGATCAACCACTAAGCATAATACCGATTCATAAACCTCGTCCTAAATCTTAATTCTAACATCTGAGCACGAAACTCAGCAGGATTCCCAATATTTTATCAGAAAACTGTCCTAATGCAATTCAGCTCAAAGTCTTAGCCATTGAACTCACATAATCTCCCTCGGGCAAACCAATTAAAACCGTATAAACCAACATTTTATCGTTCTCATGACCGTAGAACCCAGAATCAAAATGAAACAACACGACTAAAATTGCTACTCCGCGGAACCAGGAACCAGAAATAGATCACGTGAATCCAGATAAATCGACAAGTCAATCCGAATCAACGAGAGTCAAAGCAGATGAATCAAATAAAAAAGCGAGATAGACAAAGAGAGAGAGAACTCACGTTCACGTGTAATCTGCCGAAAATTCTTGTAGTCGCCAGCTTGAGACGACGAATCGGAATCGGAGTACGACATAGCTGCGATCTGCCAACTTTCTAACTGATTTAATCTCCGGTCAGAATCTCCGATCGAAGAATCGAACAAAGGATCGACCAGAGATAAAGAGAGAGAGAGAGATTTAAGATCGCGAACTAATCAAAATATAGAGAGAACGACAAATGACGAGACGAAGACCGATGAAGAGAAGAAGCCCTTTTTTGTTTTTTATTTTCTCCCCCACCGTAATTAAATTAAAATTATTTGACTATCTTCTCTCGAAAACCGCGGTGGCTGGTGAGGAGGAATTAGGATAAAGCTTAGACCGTGTTGACCCGAACCGGCGGTTTGAATCGGTAAATCGAACTCTCGATGTAGACCGGGTCTTTTGAAGTTGATGTTCGATCGCTAGTCAATTACCAATATTAACCCCACAACTGATGTTGCTTGCTTTGACGGGACCGTTAACCTATAATATACTACATTTTAAATGTATGTGGGTCCTCTTATTTACTTCTTTAAAAGTTACTTATAGAAATACTAATTTAATTATTACGTGCTACATTGTATGAAAATAGAAAATGTGTAATTATTCCTTGCCCTATAAAAAATGATAATTTATAGATATGGTTTGTTCGAATAATAAATATATCCAGGAACTATTATGTTCGGTAACTCTAATTGCTATAATTTTGAAATTAATTGAGATTATTGTACTTTTTCTATACAGTATTATTTACCATTCAACATCTTTAAGATAACTGTTGGTCAAAGCTATCACACTAATCTTAGAAAAACATTATGATTTTTATATGGCATATGTGCATAGTATGTATCATCTATGTAACGACAACCATTAGATTCACATCGAACAAAACGCAATCAAATCCAAGAATATGAAACTAACGAGTAAACGCCAATATTTTACTTTATTAGACCTTTTCTTGAATCACTTTTGACAATAGACCAACAAAAAAATCTTCACAAACCAATTCTTGTATACTTTCGTGTAAAAGTCACCAAAATCCAGTTTTAAAATATTCACTTGCAAAAGACATTCATTTTTTTAATTACAAGCTCACAAACCAAAACAACACCCACCAATTTTATAATTCCTTAATCAACGTAATTAACTTCCTAATGGGCTATAAATGCTTATTAAACTCTTGTCGTTTTTATTACATTCCTTGACCGTTCGGTCTTCTACTACTTCCTCGTCGTTGCCACAATGCTTGCAAACCACCTTGCACTTAACGACACTCCCATACACATAAAACCCTGGCTGTACCATAGCTCGAACCAGACTCTTAAACCGGTCTCCACCAGCTTCCTCCATATAAACCGGATCGAACCGGTCGTCTTTCTCGACTCGAAAGATCTGCAATCCCGGGTTCACTGAGTTAGCCAAGAGATGAACCAACCAAACACTCTTCGACGCACCAAAGAAAGCCTGCAAACGAAAACGGAAACCGATTCAGTTGGCTTTCAATAAACCAGATAAATCTAATGCCGTTCGGTTTAGCTCTTACCTGTAAGAGTGGTTCAGGCCAGGCTCGGTTCCAGCAAAGCATCGAAACGACGTCGCTCATTTTCCGGTCACAGAATCGGCTAAACTCCTCGGAGAAATGCTTTGTTCCTCTGCTCAAGACCTCGTCCCACGTGAGTTCCATCAAGACGTTGAACGACGCGTAATTGGATTCGCAACGATCAATCGGGTTCAAAATCCGGGTCGACCCGTTTTTCTGAAACCCGGAAGCTTCGAAATCCTCGAAGAAGGCTTTGCTCAGGATCGCTTCAAGGTAAAAGATCAGGCTTTTAGGGTTTTTCGCGAAAGAGTTGATCTTGACATCGAAAGGTTGGAGGAGGAGAGAGAGTCGCTCGTAGACTTTCCCACCGACGGTTCGTAGCTGCGACGCGAGAGATCTGCTCAATGCCCTGATCGAAGATCGAGATTCCGACACTGAGACGAGGAATTGCTGAATGATCCTGTCGTTGAAACCGTCTTTACGGATCGGAACACTCTGTTTCTTGTTGCTGCACTCATCGAGGCCCGATTTGAGATTGTGGCAGTAAATTTCGAGCTTGTTGAGCTTCTTCTCGAGCTCTGCCATTGACGATTTCAACCTAGAAGCTTCTGTGACCGCGTCTTCTTTCTTCTTCGTGGCTTGAATCAGTTTATGGGATAGCTCCGCCACGGCTAACCGCCACTGCTCTTCTCTGGAAGCGTCGGCAGCGGAGGAGGAGGATGAGCGCGGAGGAAGTCCCGCCGCGGAAGAGGGTTTGGGGCTTTTCCGTGTGAGCGATTGAAAGATGGATTTGATTATGAGATTGGGGCTAGAGATGAAAGAAGGGTTGTTGTGGCTTTCGAGAGGGACGACGGAGAATTTATCACGGTGAGAGTGGTGAGGCCGACACTTGTTGCAGGAGACGGCGCCTCCGTCTTCGTCGCCGTCGTCATGTCGTTTTTTGTTTTGGTGTTTTCCGTTTCCGTTGCGGTGGAGCGGCGTGAGAGGATGTTGTTGGTTGTTACTATTGTTGCGGCGGTGGTTGTGGTGGCTTGGAGTGGCGGAAGAACCACCGTCACTGCTTGGGGTTGCTCTGTTTTTGTATCTTTCTTCGTGAAAGTCGTCTTCTTCGCATTCTGGAATCTGAAAGAACAGAGAAGGAACAAAGTTGTTTTCTTTCATTTACTCAGTGAAAACCATGCCAAAATAAGAAATTAAAAGAATTTTTGGATGTGAAGATTTTTCAAGTGACGCGATATGAGATTCTAATGGAATCATTGAGATCAAAGGATGAAACTTTAGACGAAAAGGTAACAAAATTGCTTCCTTTCACTTTTCCTTCATTTTAGCAGGAAACTAGTGGTGGGATTCAGGGGAAACATGCAAGAACAAGAAGATTTTGGCTAAACAGTCTCAATTCCACGGTTTTGTTTCAATAAAACCCAATTTTTTTCTCACAGAGTAAGACAAAACAAAACAAATTTGAAGTCTGTTTCTTTTTTTTGTTGCGCTTTTCCCGGGAAACAAAGAAGAAAAAGATTTGAGTTTTGACTTACAGGAGTGAAGTGAAGGGATTGGTGAAGAGATGCAACAGGAGATTTGGAAGGAGAAGATGAAGACGAAGGAGCCATTTTTTTTTTCCCTTGCTCTCTTTTTTTTGTTTGCTTTAATATCTCACTTTTATATAGAGACACTATTTTTTGTTACATATATATATACAGACACTATAACATCATGATAATATAGTTTATTATCAAGTCAATTTGTAAAATAAAAAAGGAGGTACTAGAATGATGATTTATTTTTTTCTTTTGGTTTTGTTCTGGTTAAACTTGGTCAAATATTAAATTTGTTTCCATCTTACTACAAGCTAAAACCAAAGTGAAGACTATACTCTATCTATTAGACATGTTTTGTTGTCGTCGCTCTGAAGATATTATTTCTTTGTAAATACATTTGAATTCAACACTACGATATTCATTAGGTCACACATCGATCCGCCAATTTCCTTTTGTATGAAACTTCCATGTATTATTGGCGTTTGTTCTGTTCACTAATTTGAACTTTTTTTGAAATAATTGGTACTTATTTTGTTATATCTATCTGCCTGTTTTCATAGCACTTATTCTCGAGTTACTACTTTTCATACTTTATTTATTTTTGCCAGCATTTTTCAAAATTTTATAAGTCAAATATATGTAGTAGACGTACGTGTGTATGTGTATATGTGGAGTGTAATGATTATATTTTCCCTGGGTATATGTAAAAGAGATGTTTTAAATTTCTCTCTTTTCGTTTTCTCTCGCTGTCTAATAATCATATCGTCAGATTCTGATCCTTTCTTCTGAAACAAACCAGGGGGGTTTTTGCTAAAAGTTAGTCCTATATATTTACATACAGCGCAAATAGCAGAAGAACAGATAATAGTTGGTGAAGAAGTAATAATAAGTTAAAAACTAACACAGATCATTGATTATTCGTCCAAAAATAATAAAGCATAGTCCCGCAACGTATTAATTATCCGCAAGTCCAATTCCACCGTTCAAAACTATACTATTTATATCGTTACAATTATAGTAACCAAGATTATACTGAACTACTGCTTTCGCTATATATGCTATTGTATCGCACCTAATTTAGCGTTGTATTTGTTTTAAAATATCCTATTAACTGCAAGATTTTTCTTCTAGAACGTAACTACCTACACATGCATAATTCATAATATGTATTTCTTCCATGAAGCTTATATTTTGTCAAAGAGATCGTTCTTCTTCATGTCAAAAAGAACGCGCACGTCATAACTATAAGTCTATAACACATTATTTAATCTACAGCTGCAGCATATATACTAAAATTATAAATGTTAAAAGACTTCAATTCGCAAATTGCAATAGTGTATTTGTGTACGTATAAACTTCTGATCTCTAATCCCTTGAGTATATTAAGATTAAAAAAACATACTAAATTGACTCTGTATTTTTTGTTATTTTGTTAAAAGTTGACTCTGTATTACAAAGTATTTAGTTCTTTATTGATGCAAGAAAAGAAGTATTTTCATCTTGTTTATACCATAAATTCTACACGCAAGGGTTAAAACAGTTCAAAACAAGATCTACATCATGAATCTACTCACCGCGTACTTTGATGTGGTTTCCATGTCATGGTAGATATATACTTGGAGTTATACAAAATACAAACAAAGCTATACACATACACGTATAGGCACTTTTTTCTTTTCTTTTTCAGTCTTTTCCTTTTTCATTTAAAGTGTACAAACAAATTTGCTACCAATAAATGCATTTTCGGTTGCATATAGATCTGATGTTTGCAAGTTTTGGTTTATATTTTTTATTCTGCTTCCCTTCGAATCCAAAAATACAGTAGCTTATAGTGGAAACTACAAAAAAAAACCAGCTTATAGTGGAAACCACGAAACTTCTACCAATAATACAAATATTCTGAATCATATCTTTAGCATCATATTTGGTAATGATAACCTATAAAAGGGTCATTCTTTTTTTTAAACGATATCACATGCTTCTTATTTTGTATTTGAAATGTTAGATTTAGAGTTCCGCTTGTTCGTGACAGTAAATATAAGAGATATGATTCCAGTAGGTCTCGTGAATACGAAAGAAAACATATATAGACATCAAATTGCTATAAAATGAGATATGAAAGTTTGTATTTATTATTTGTTGCTTAGTAATAAATGTAGACTAGGGGGAATTGTCACATTAAATACCGAGTGAGAAGAGAAGAGCATCAAATGCAAATCCAGCTAACTCATTTATGAGATTAGTTGACCCACATTACCAAACAAAAACACCTCTTGGCCTATGACTTGTTAGATTGGTTTTGCCCTTATTCATTGGGTCTTTCTTCTCTTTCAGCTCCCTACTTTAATTATCATTCTATACTTCATGTGATCGTGGTTTTGAAATTAATAAACAAGCATGAGAATTGAGAAAGGGAGTGCAAAAAATAGCATTTTGATTAATGTAGTCTTCAGCATGCAAACAAAAAATACTTAAACAACTACAATAAGTTAAAAATCTGCATATTTGATTATGCCAACTGAACTTAACAACTAATAAGTTTTTTATTTATTTTGTTGGGTATGAAATAAAGAGAAAACAAGGGGCATGTGATAGTAATAAATGGGACAATGAGAGGGTAAGATCGTCCAAAAACTGATAAGTTTTGAAAGGGTTTTCTGGTTTTGGCTTTTGGGCTCTGAAAGTTGGCTGACTTTGCGTGACATGTCTCTATTCACCGGTTGGATCATGTGCACGTGACGCCTCTACACCTCCTTTCTCATTAATTTTCCCCATTTTTTCTTATTTGTTTAATCAACATTTTTCCCATTTTTATTTATTTTTTAAAAAGTTGAGCTAACATTATAATATTACTGATTGCATAATCGGTCAGACCGCTCAGAATCCGGACAGCCCAACACCGCAGGGAACTTCGGTTCACGACAAAACCCCAATCGTCATCTGTTTTTCTCCCATGTTGTATTTTCCCCAACGTACGTTTTCAGTCATGAAGCCTTTTTTTCTTCACTTTAAAAAAGTTGAAATGGATTTTTCAATAACACCGAAAAAATATCCACAAACAAAAAAATCCTCTTTCAATTTAAAGTAGTTTCGTTTAGAATTTAGATTAATTATTCCAGACTCTCTAGTATTTGGAGTTTACGCGTTAAGGTCCAAGTTCAACAGAACCGCTGCCATTTTTTATGAACCGGAAATTAATCTTGGGAAGCAACTCAAAATATTAAACCGGGAATAAGTGGTTTAGTTTTTTCTGTCTAACGTGATGGGCTTTTACAATCCTAAAGAACTGTTCTTGAGCCCAATGTGATAACATTCTACCTACGGTATGTGAGTCGATATGATCATCTTCAGTGATCGGTTCTAAATAAATGCTCTTTGACCCAACGGATCATCTTTTGATAAGTGTGAAGCTCATCACATGAAACGCACTACTAGTGGAATGATCCACTCTTTTAGTCTAGTTGCATTATTTTCTGACCTTTCTGCATTTAATTGATTTCATCACATGATTCCTTATCTAGCAAAAGTAGCAAAATTGTGGAAGATCTCAAGTAACCAAGCAATGCCCTTTCACCTTACAAGCCAACATGAAATTATACAACCGTTTGTCTCTGTTTCAGCATAGTTTTCATGCAAATGTGCTAAAGATGGTTGAAATTATTCGAGCCAAAGAGGAGAAAGTGAAAGTGTCGAACAAAAATTTATAGTCTTATTTAATCGCATTAAAGATGTGATTTTTTGTTCTTTTTCATATCATCAGTTTGTAGCTGAGATTTTAGACAAAGTATGATACAAATAGCATCTATGGAATCTTATGTACAAAGTTTTGAAATACAAGAATCCAAAATAAACATTACTCACAATGGTCTTTGTTCCCATTACTTTTTCTAAATACTAAATACGTGTTCTTCTCCTGATCTCTGATCAATATGTGTGATCCATCTTCTCTTCTTGTTCCCACTCTTCCCCGAGTTCTTTGCCGCCACATGAGCAATCTCAATACCTCCGGTGACCGGTAGAGTCACCGTTCTAACAACTTTCCGATCTCTTAAAGCTCGTCTCCAGCTAAAACCCGAAGCACTTCTCGAATACCCGTTTCTACAAACCACAACCGCTCCTCTGCTTCCAAACGCAGCGTTCCTCAACGCAGCCGCGGCAGATTCCTTGTTTCGCCAATCCACGACCAAGAAATCGACTCCTTGTAGCTTCTTCATCGCGTTCTCTGGCTCTTCGGAGACGATCGTCTCTGGTAAGTTCAAGGGAGATGAAGATTCTTGGATGGCTTGGAGATAAGCGGATTCCGATCTCGAGTTTTGTACGATGCATATATGTTTAGCGTTTGCGTGTTGGCTCGCGACGTTTAAGCCAATACTCGAGGCTATTGAGTCTCCTTCTGACCAAGTTTCCACGATCAGTTTCGCGTTCCATCCTGCCGCCATCGCCGCTATTAGCTCCGCTGCGTCCGGCGTTTCGAGATTCTCGCACTGAAGAAAAAAAAAACCCATAACAGAATTGAGAGAGATCATTACAAGAACGAATCAAGAATATTCAATCGAAATTAAGATCTGGGAATTCAAGATATTGAGAAAAAAGTCGAATCTCACGAAAAAAAACTTACCGATTTAACGGTGTCTAAGTAAGCCTTCGATGCAGTCTCCGGAGACCAAACCAGTTTCATTTCTTCTGACTTCTTCTTCTTCTTCGTCTTCTCTACTTTTTCTCGTTTCTTGAGTTCTTGTTGTTGTTTGGGTTTTAGTATATTAAGGTTGCTTTTATAGACACTTCGACAACACGGAAAGTCTCGTTTCGTCTTTTTATTGGGTAAACATTTGGATATGGCCCATCTATTTTAGTTATATTTTTCGATTTACCCCCAATACTATCAAATTTAATCAATTACGTCCTGATTTATCTTTTATATGAAATATGTAACCATAAAACCAGAAAATGAACATATAGTACGAATCTCTTATGAATAGCTATCTGAGATATATAGAGTACTATTATCTAAAATTTGCGATATAAGGGTAAGATTTAGAAACTGTGTAATATTTGGGGGTGATAAATAAATAAATTTTTTCAAAAGATGAGAGTATATTTTTGTCCTCTTCTTCTTTTTTCTTTCTAAAGATAGGGAGGGTTGTGTTTCTAGATCGTCGACGTTGACACTAATCTAGGCGACTAAGACGTGTGTAAGCTGTAAGATTTGGATTATTACGAGATTTAAACTTAACTAGTCTATATTTAGTCCAAAACGTTCTATCTACTGTTTTTGTTGAAGTAACCAAGTTTGAATTTTCTTTCTGGTACAATAAATGCTAACTAGACTCAACTGAATTGACTTGGTATCGTAAGACACTAAGATTACATAACTAAAACCAAATCCAATCCGAGTTAGTTAGTTTAACGAAATTGGAATGTTGTTGTTGTTGTTGTTTAATGGTATGATGTTTATAACTTATACGGTAATTTGGAGTTAGCTTACTAGTACCATGTTTCATTCACACTACTCACGTCATGAATGAATTCACAATCAAAACAAAACTTCTTTTCAATAACATGCAATCTACCGAATTCACATTCAAGTAGTGACACAACAACGATGATACTAATACACACTACCATATAACATGTTTCAATCAAACGAAACCAAATTTTATTTTACTTGTTTATAAACATTTCTATCTGACAAAAACTAAAAGCGACTAATAGTTGCTAGACTTTTACGCATCATATATAAACACGTTCTAAAACTAGAACTCTAAAATATTTAGTCTCGGTCGTGCAATTAATGTGATATATGATGTTTGATAAGTCAATGTATCAATATTGTAGATATAACTTGTAGTCCTTGTCCATGTTTTAGTGTGAAATCTTACATCAACATATATTGCTCCCTAAATGATTAAGTTATGTGCACTTATCGTTAAATATACTTTTGAATAAATCTTTTATCAGTTGGATATAATAGATAATGTCTCATTGATCGTTGATAAGGAGTGTTGGATACTTTTTTCCCATCTTGTGATAATGGTGATTGTCAAGGATAATGCATAAAATTCAAACAATGAATCACATTTCAAAGCACACTAAAGAAAGATAAAGCATAGAACTCAAACATGTGAAAATTCATACAAGTGGAAGAAGTGCCTTTATAATCACATGATGATATCATATGCTTATATACATTAATGGTGACCAATACATTTAACCTATTGTCTTTGTGCCCCATAAATCCAACTATGTGGGACAAATGAAAACTTTTTATAATTCCTATGTCACTTTGAAAACGACTCTATAGGCTATGGTTTAAAGAATCTTTAGGTCATGTTTATTCTTTTTACCCCACTTTCTTAAAACTTAATCATTTGTTGTATGGTGGAATCGAGCATTTTAAGCAATTGATTTTCCACACAATTAAATATTTATCTTTAATAAAAGGCAAACCGACAAAACTATGAATCGTAAAATCAAATTTCTTCGATCTACAAAAAATCAGCTTTCATATATTTTCGTTCTGTGATCAGCCACATCACCAAATTTAATAATCTGATTTCACTCATTAATGTTGAAGATAATCATTATGAAAAACATTATGAAAAGATTGTGGCGGGAAATGATGCAAATGGTTATTAATTTAAGTGGTTAGATTACGTAAAGCGAGTTTAAGACTGTCAAGGCCCTACTATATAATTCATGTTCAAGCTAGTTAGCTAACATTTTGATTTGATGTTGAAACTCTAAAGTCTCTTCACTCTTTTGTTTTAGATTCGTGGGTGTACATTTATGATTTTCTTCATCTTTCAAAATTTAAAGCGATATTACATAAATAAAATGGGCCATATTTGGTTGGGCCTTTGATCTACACTAAAACGAGGTCGTATCAAGAACCTCTCTCGTTGAAAAGTTCACAAACGCCACTCTTTCCCGATCTCAATTTCGTTGTACAGAAAGAGCTTATTTCCAAGAGAGAGAAATTCCGACCCGGAATCTGACCCGAAAACCCGGAAGAATCGAAAAATGGGCAAGGATGGTCTGAGTGACGACCAGGTCTCGTCGATGAAGGAGGCGTTCATGCTCTTCGACACGGACGGCGATGGGAAAATCGCGCCGGCCGAGCTCGGGATCCTCATGCGATCCCTGGGAGGAAACCCGACCCAGGCCCAGCTGAAATCCATTACCGCCACCGAAAACCTATCGGCTCCGTTCGATTTCAACCGATTTCTAGATCTCATGGCGAAACACCTGAAGACGGAGCCTTTCGACCGGCAGCTCCGCGACGCATTCAAGGTGCTCGACAAGGAAGGCACGGGGTTCGTGGCCGTGGCGGATCTGAGGCACATTCTCACCAGCATCGGCGAGAAGCTGGAGCCTAACGAGTTCGATGAGTGGATCAAGGAGGTGGATGTTGGATCCGACGGGAAGATCCGGTATGAGGATTTCATAGCCAGGATGGTCGCCAAGTGAGATCTAATCTCGTTTGAAAATTTGAAAATTTCAATTTGGGTTTCGAGTTTGAAGAAGCATTTTTATTTATATTACTTGTCTGTTGATTCGAACGAGTCCCAGGGTCTGTTTGCAATTTGGAATTGCTCTGGGATAGTACTAACTTTTATTGTTCTTCCTGTTTGTTTCCTTTTTAATGGAAATGTTGTGTGTTGATTCCTAAGAATGTTTAATCTCTCGTTTTTTACTAAAAGTTCCACTCTTTATGCGTGTGTAATTCGTTGGATTGGATCAAGGAATCAAACCGATTCCAATATGTTTACTTTTCGCTCGTCTGATCTCGAAATGTGTTTGATTTCGAATTTCGAACACTGAATTCTAATATTTTTTTGGTTCGTTCATGGCTTGATTTCGTGTTCTGCATCATATAATCTGCACTTTCTTGAACGGGGTATTATCTTCTTGCTCATACCCTTTTCGTGGCACGATCCATGACCAGGACTGATGTGTTGGTATCTAAAATGGAAAGTAAAAGACTTTTGGATGATTATATATGATCTTGCTTTGCTCTGAAGCTTTTTGTTGGTATCCTTCACATGGTGTTAAGCAATCATGTACTGTTGGATGTCTCTCTTTCGGGATGGTTTGTTGTAAATGAATAAAAAAGGTTTATTCTTTCACGAATAAGGTAATGAACTTGTAGGCTACAAGTTGTAGCTCCATCATACACAACGGTCATAAGTACCCGCCAGATAAAAAAAAACAGATATAAAAGGAAACAAAGCAGAAAATTGGATCAAATTATTAATTGGAAGGAGTCTCGTCACTCGTCAGTCTCTTAGAAAACTGAGTATCATATTGATTTCAGTGGTATTTATGTTTCTTCTGATTTGGTTTCTAGATTTCGCTTAATTCGTCGGTCTAGAGTTATAACGGATATACAACTTTCTTGATATGGAAGCTCAGGAGATTGAGCTTGAGATGGATGGGGCTTTGGGTAAGCTAGTGGAACCGAGTGCACACCACTTGTATGATGAATTGTCTCTGTAATAATTTTTGAAGCGTTTTTTTTTTTTTTTTTTCAAGTGAATCCATTTCTTGTATAATAGTAAATGTTTACTGCATTTTCCAATGTGCAGAGGTACTACTTCTTTCTTCAAACACAACCATAATCAAAATCAAAACACCGCCGCTCCTCTATCTATTCCGGTCAATTTCTCGGAGGAAATGGAAGATCGATTGATTGAGCTTGAAGCACTTTAAAACGCCATGGAAGAAGGAATAGGTTTGAACATTTTCTTCTATTCCTTAGGACTATTCATGCTCATTTGTCCAACGTTGATTAGTCTTGTTATCTTGTTTGCAAGGGCTTATGATTATTATATGCCTACCTACTTCACTATTTTATTTTGCAAAGCAAACAAACCACTAAGGTCCATTGTTATTCTTATAATATTTTACTTGAGATGAAATATATGTTCATTCCTGATTTTTCCTTGTAACTTCCTAATCCGTGCTTTATGCATACTTTCTGACTTCGTTAGCTTTTGCAATTCTTCGAGAGAATAACTTTTTACTGAATTATTCTTTTTAAATACGTAACAACACGTTTTGATAATAATTATATGATACAAGACCTTAGTCTTTACGTATTGTTGCTTTTTGCTTTTTGAACAAAATTGTATGCAGGTGAAAGCAGCTTCGTGGGTTCATACTTTGATACAATTATATAAAACGAAGACCCTCTCTCTCACATTCTCTCTATTCTCTTGGCTGATTAACGATGGGAGGTCGTTTCTCTGTTTCAGTGTCATCTGATCAAGCGTTGAGAAATGTCTCTCAATTTTTATGCTTCCATGCGAGTTACATTCACAGTCTTGAGGAGAATCTCGAGGCTATACAGAAAGACATGGAAGAGCTCAAGGCAAGACAAACTGACGTGTGGAGAAGGGTCGAGAGAGAGGAGGATACTAGAGGTCATCACCGGCTTGAAGAAGTCAAGGTATGGCTTAAAAGTGTTGATAGCATCAGTAGGCAAGTCTGTTATCTGCTTAGTAATAGAACTGCTGAACTTGAAAGGTTGTCTCTTAGTGGGTTATGTTCCAAGAACTTAAGATCGAGTTATAGTTATGGAGATAGGGTGTCGCTGATGTTGAAAAAGGTTAATGATCTCAAATCTAAAGGCGTGTTTCGAGTTGTGGCTGAGCCAGCTACAACGGCTACGAAGGAGGAGAGGCCTTCCTGTTCCAGGCTGACTATTGTCGGTCGGGAAAAAATTCTCAAGAGGGTTTTAAACACCCTCGTGGGTGGTGGACCCGGGATTATGGGTCTGTACGGCGTTGGTGGCGTAGGCAAATCAACTATTCTCCGAGAGATCACGAACAAGATCAGTGGCAGATTTGACTTTGTGGTTCGGGTTGTTGTGTCTAAACATCTGTGTGTCGAGAAGATTCAAGAAGAGATCGGTAAGAAACTTGGCTTTCATGGGACAGAGTGGAACCAAAAAGAGGAAAGCCAGAAGGCCAATGATATACACAGCTTCACGAAGAGAAAGAGATTTGTGTTGTTATTGGATGATGTATGGAGCACAGTAGATTTAACAAAGATCGGAGTCCCATTTCCTACAAGGGAAAACAAATGCAAAATAGCATTCACCACTCGCTCTCGAGAGGTGTGTGTGCATATGGGTGTTGATGACCCCATTGAAGTCCGGTGCTTGTCTGAGAATGATGCTTGGGAGTTGTTTCAGATGAAAGTTGGAGATAACACGATAGGAAGCTGCTCGGAGATTCCAGAGCTCGCGAGAAAAGTTGCTGAAATATGTCATGGTGTACCACTGGCGCTTAATGTTCTTGGCAAGACCATGTCCTCCAAAACTACAGTGAAAGAATGGAATGATGCAATAGACGTTTTGACTTCATATTCTGCAGAGTTTGTAGGAATGGAAGATGAGATTCTGCCGTTGCTGAAGTATAGCTATGACAATCTGATGGGGGAAACGTTAAGGTCCTGTTTTCAATATTGCGCTCTGTTTCCTCCAGCTTTTACACTGAGTAAAGATGATTTGGTAGAATGGTGGGAAGGCGAGGGATTCATTGGTGGATACAACCAAGGTCGTGAAGTAATTAATAAGCTTGTCCGCGCTAGTTTATTGATGGAAGATGATGAGAATGACAAATTTGTGAAAATGCACGATGTGGTTCGTGATATGGCTTTGTGGGTAGAATCTGATTTTGGGAAGGAGAAAGAAAGATGTATCGTGCAAGCTGGTGTTGGTCTACGTGAAGTACTAACGGTCAAGGATTGGAGTAGTGTGAGAAGAATGTCATTGATGAATAATGAGATTGAAGATATATCCATCAGTCACGAGTGTCCTCATCTTACAACTCTCTTGCTCCAACAAAACCGCAACTTGGTGCATATCTCTGGTGAATTCTTCAGGGATATGCCAAAGCTAGCTGTTTTGGATATGTCGTTTAATCAGCTCACGGAATTGCCAAAGCAGATATCAAATTTGTTCTCGCTGCAATATCTCAACTTGTCACGGACTAATATAGAGCGATTGCCTGATGGTCTAGGAAGGTTGAAACGTCTGAAACATCTCAATCTGGAGATGACAGAGAGACTTAAGAGCATTGATGGGATATCAGATGTATCAAATTTGGTGGTACTGCGACTACTGCATTCAAAGTTTTCGCTCGACGTTAGTACAACAGAGGAGCTACAACGCTTGGAAAAACTGGGGAGCTTAACCATAGACATCTCCTCGAGTTCAGCTTTGGAGGAACTGTTCAGCGCTAATGAGATGGCAGGTTGTATCAAAGAGATATGTATCAGAGATGTTAACGAAGAAGCATACAAAACACTTGTTTTGCCAACGATGGAGCGTCTCAGTAAGCTCATCATAAGGAGCTGTGAAATATGGGAGATTGAGATCGGAATGACGTCGTGGGACATAATTCTGACAAGGTCAAGACTGAAAAACCTCTCAAGTGTGATTATAACTTCCTGCAACAGTCTCAAGGATTTGACGTGGTTGTTGCTCGTTCCTAACCTCACTCATCTGAAGCTTCAGTCTTTAGAGAAGGTACAAGACATCATAAGCGAGGAGAAAGCTGCAAGTAGCCCCACAGATGAGCAGAAAGCGCGAGGTATGAATACTCCTTTTCTAAAACTTGAAAGGCTTGAATTGATGGATCTACCGATGCTGAAGAGAATCTACTGGAGTCCTCTGCTCTTCCCTTGTTTAAAGAAGATTGAAGTAGAAAAGTGTCCGAAACTGAGAAAGCTTCCACTCAATTCTGAAAGCTGCGTTGGTGGTGAAGAACTTGTTATAAGCTACAGAGATGATAAATGGTTTAAAAGGGTTCGATGGGAAGATAAAGCCACTAAAGACCGTTTCTTACCTTGCTGTGAGAAGGTATGGAACTTTTCCATCACTAACAAAGTTCTCTTAATTTTGTTATTCCACACACTAAAAAGTTTGTTGTCTTCTTTGCTTGTGTTAGCTCATCATGCCCTCGTACTCAGGAGAGTAACAGCCGGTTTGCTGCAGTCGGCTACTGATTGTGTTTGCTATCCTTTTGTATGTTTTGGATTGTTGTATTTGGGTTATAAAGTTTGAAAAACCGCCAGAAAAAGAAAACAGATATACAAATCTATGCTGATCTTATTTGGATGTCTTGAATGATTCTTAATCCGTGGGAGAAAATAATACAACTGTTTTAGTACCTTCATATCTACAATATTTATGCACACATTAGCATAAAAATAAATAATTATGCAAATAAACTGAATGCTTTTGGGCCAGTAAAAAAGTTTGAAGAATATATTGGCCCAAGTACATAAGTTGGGATTTTTTTATTCTGGGCCACACTATAACGGGCCATCTCTCTCTTTTTTTTTTGTAAGCCTAAGAGATGGCGCCACGTGGCAGACATCGATGCCGGAGTAATCTGAATCTATGCTGATCCTGTCGAGGAGGCTTGCCCGTTTGGGATCCGGCTCGAGAAAGGTGAAGATCAAACCTCGTATCGCAGGTACTTTCATTGTCTTAACATCTGGGTGTTCAGTAGCTTCTCGTTTTAGGCTTGGTTTCTTACACGTTCTTTTGACTTTGATCGAATGTGTGTGACTTCGTAGTAATTGTGAAGAAAAAGACTGAGCCTTTAAAATCATAATTGATTTGAGTTTTAGAATGCGTTCTCTTGCCGTATCGTTTCATGGACCGCTAATAACTGTTGCTAATTGGAAGTAGCTAATGGGTGATTTGCTCTGTGAATCTCTCTCTCTCTCTCTCTCTCTCTCTCTCTCTCTCTCTCTCTCTCTCTCTTTGTGCAGTGATGTGAGGTTGTTTGGCTGTATTGGTGTCATGTGATCGATTTTTGTATATGGTTAGGTTGCCAAGTGGAGTTATATTCTCATCAAAGATGGATTCGAGATTACGCTTTTGTATGTATGGGCTGAGTAGGCAAAATCACACCTTTCACGCAGATCAACACTCATTTTTCTGTGAAATGGATGCTGGATTTATAACATTGTGGCGTTTGGCGTAAGCTTGAAGGAGGATTTCGCCTACTCCTCCCATACCATACAATACCCTTAATCCTGAATCCATCTCTGATGGGTAACTACTTGAGTCCGAAGCTGAGAAAGCATTTGCACTTCGTTTGCTACCATCATTCACATGAACTCTGAATTGGTATGTTTCTCATTCACAAAATTACCAACATAACATGTTAGACCATGTACTTGTTCATTGTTTATTCATGGAAAATCATAGGAAAACCCTCTAATATTGCTGATCTAATACCGCGACGACTTGGCGCGAGATATTACTACAAAATTCCAAGTTGAGGAATAATTATCAGTATACTATTTGATATTATTGGAAGCTTAGTATATTAAATTACGATGTCACGATTGTGGGTAATTCAACTACATAGATGACTTGGGACTCATTCACAAAATTACCAACAAACTCTCAAGATCTTAACATTTGAGTTCTAATCTCGGCATATCGCAATCAAGCCTTACTGATTTTGCATTCTCAATTTCTCTTTGTGTGTCAACAGTACGATGAATGATGTTGTCTCAAAATCAACCGAATTCGTGGTTAACCTAGTCTGTAGCTGCTTTTGTGCCGAAGTCCACAATTTTTGTAGACTCGACAAGAATCTAGAGGCTCTGGGAGAAGGCATGGAAAGACTGAAGGCAAGGCGAGATGATGTGCTGAAAAGGGTGGAGAGGGACGAGGACACAGGTCTACAAAGGCTTAAGGTAGTTGATGTATGGCTTAGGGCTGTCGAGACCATTGAAAAGCAGGCCGATGAAACGCGTACGGCTTGTACACGTCAAGGGATGTCTCTTTGTGACGCTTGCTCAAGAAATTTAGGATCAAGGTTTCGTTACGGGAGAGAAGTTTTCTCGATGTTGGAAGATGTTAGAGAGCTCACAGTTCGCAAATTAACTGAGGATTTCAATGCGGTGGCTTTGCCACCTACGAGAGATGTGGTGGAGGAAAGGGATCTACAACGAATCATTGTTGGTCAGGAAACAATGCTCGAGAGTGCATGGAACCGCGTCAGGGATGAAGGAACCCAGGTGATGGGTCTACAGGGCATGGGCGGAGTAGGGAAAACAACTCTTCTTGACCAAATCAACAATAAGTTTTGTGGCGAAAATGATGGGGTTGACAAAGTGATTTGGGTTGTGGTGTCCAAGGATAAACGGAACGAGAAGATTCTAGATGAGATCGCTGAGAAACTAGACTTCGTTACTGGAGCTCTTGTATACGCACTTCCATGAAGAAGAAGCGGTTCGTGTTGTTACTGGATGACATCTGGAGCAAAGTGGAATTAAAAGATATCGGAGTTCCAGTTCCGACAAGGGAAAACAAATGCAAAATTGTATTCACCACTCGTTCAAGGGAAGTGTGTGAACGCATGGGGGTTACTGACCCAATCGAAGTCACTTGTCTGGACACGGAACAATCCTGGGAGTTGTTCAGAGAGAGAGTCGGGGAAAACACGCTGGGAAGCCACCCAGACATTCCCAAACTGGCAAGAAAAGTCGCTGGAAAATGCCGTGGCCTACCATTGGCGCTGAATGTTCTTGGTGAGACAATGTCATTCCAGAAAACAATACAAGAATGGCGTCACGCGGTTAACGCTTTGGCTTCATCAAAATTTTCTGGAATGGATGAGGAGATTCTTTCAATTTTGAAGTATAGCTACGACAGTCTCAAGGAGAAGCATGTGAAGCCGTGTTTCCTCTATTGCTCTCTATTTCCCGAAGATTTTGAAATCAGTAAAGACAGGTTGATTGAATATTGGATCTGTGAGGGTTTCCTACAAGAAAAGCAGAGTAGAGACAAGGCATTCGACGAAGGTTATGCTATCCTCAAGACTCTTGTCCGTGTAAGTTTACTGTTGGAAGTATCAATATATAAAGTGAGAATGCATGATGTTGTTCGTGAGATGGCTCTGTGGGTAGCATCTGAGCTCGGGGAGCATGAAGGGAGATATACCGTGCAAGCCGGCGTTGGGTTACGTGAAATACCGGAAGTGGATAACTGGGGACTCGTGAGAAAGATGTCGTTGATGAACAATGAGATCGAAAAGATATCTGAAAGTCCGGACTGCCCTGAACTTACAACTCTGCTCCTCCGAGAAAACAAGCTGGTAAACATCTCAAGCGAATTCTTTCAGCGTATGCCTAGGCTACTCGTCTTGGATCTATCGCAGAATAGCTGGTTCAATGGATTGCCAGAGAAAATATCAGAGTTGGTCGCTTTGAGATATCTTGACTTGTCAGGCACACATATAGAGCGACTGCCTGTTGGTTTAGAGGCGTCCAAGATGCTGATATATCTGAATTTGGAAAACACGTGGAGACTTGATAATATTTCGGGGATATCAAAGTTTTTGAGGTTGAGGAGACTGGGACTATGGAATTCCAAAACGAAGCTAGACACGAGCTTATTAAAAGAGTTGCAGCTTCTTAGACATCTACAAGTTGTTACCATAGGTATAAGGTCAAGTTTGGTTGCGGAGCAATTGACTTCCTATCACAGCGTGGTGAAATGTATCCAGAAGGTAGATTATAAGGAGCTTCAGGAAGAATCATTCAAAATATTGACTTTGCCGACTATGGTTAATCTTTGTGACCTCGAGATAGAAAAGTGTGGAATGGGGGAGATAAAGACAGAGGGGGAAACATCATCATGGAACAAAAGTCCCACGAGTCCATCCTTCCTCAACCTTTCAACTGTGTTTATAAACTATTGCAAAAGTCTGAAGGATTTGACGTGGCTGTTGTTCGCTCCGAACCTCACTATTCTTAACGTTGGTCACTCAACGCAACTAGAGTATATAATAAGCGAAGAGAAAGCTGTAAGTGGTGTCACAGGTACCATCATTCCTTTTGGAAAGTTAGAACACTTCAGCTTCTATAATTTACCAATGTTGAAGAGCATCTATTGGAGTTCTCTTCCATTTCCATGTTTGAGAGGAATCAGGGTAGCAGGGTGTACAAACCTGAGAAAGCTTCCATTGGATTCTAAAAGTGTTAGCAAGGTTGATGGATTTGTTATCCAGTGCATAGAGAGACATTGGACCAAAAGTATTGAATGGGAGGACGAAGCCACCAAACTCCGTTTCCAAGGTGCCTGCAACGCCTATTAGCTCCCTCCCCAATGACCTGACACAATTTTTTTTCAAAATCTCTCTCTCTTCTTTCAAATAATTGTGTGACTAGTTGAATTTGTTTTTAATGTATTTGTGATATATTCATGTGTGTCGGTTATTAATTTGTGAGAGTTCTCTAACTCCACAAAAGATGGGGGTTTGTAATAAAATGTAGACATGTGGGGCTAAATTGTAAACAAAAGATTGGGCTCATTTCAGGAATTGTTGCGACTTGTTGGCTGTGTTAAAGCTGAGACTTGAAACTTGAGTGAGCGATGCAAAACTCCTCCCATCATGATTGTGTTCGATGGCTTAGTTGTACTTGTACAGAGTCGCATAAATCTGCAGTGGCTCTGTTTTCGTGAGCGACAAGGAAGAGCTTCAATATTGAAACAGAGAATAATAAAAAGAGAGGCTCTGTGTTCATTAACGTAGGCGTTAAAAGACTGTTATCTAATTTCTTACGTGGTTAGCGGTGCGAGTAATTTTTCACGAATAAAGTTGTTCTTTTGTAGAATTTCGAAGAAGATGGGGTTTTATTAGACGTTAAATTTTTAAATCAAGATCTTTCGTTGGTGCTTTATTTAGTAGAGATGAAAGTGACACATCCAGTGTAGTTGCGTCTACAACTGTCATATTCTTGGAAGCTTGCTATATTACATTTAAAAAAAAAATGATGCTACCATGCATAGTGACGAGACAAAAACAAGACTTTGACTCACTCAAACAATTTCCAGCAAATTCCAAGGTGGAGAGTTGAAGTTTTATTTTCTTCTACCTTCTCTTGTCTCATCTCATTTACTAATTTCCAAATCAAGATTAAGCTTCCTCGTTTGCATTTGTGAATCTATTTTTTGTGTGTGTGTCAAGTGCAAGATGGGTGGTTGTGTCTCTCTCCAACTCCAAGTATCATGCGATCAAGTGTCGAACCGTCTCGGTAGCTGCTTTTGCAGCAAACTCAAATATATTCATAATCTCAAGGAGAATCTTGTAGCTCTGGAGACAGCCATGGAAGATCTCAAGGCAGTGCGAGCCGATCTGCTACGGAAAGTCCAGGCAGCAGAAGAAGGAGGTCTACAAAGGCTTCATCAAATCAAGGTATGGCTTAAGAGAGTCAAGAATATAGAATCCGAATTCAATGATCTAGATAGCACTAGAACTCTTGAACTACAAAGGTTGTGTTTCTACGGTGCTGGCTCCAAAAACTTAAGTCTGAGCTGTCTCTACGGAAAAAGAGTCTTGTTGTTGTTGAATATGGTTCAGGACTTAAAATCTAGAGGGTGTTTTGAAGAGGTGGCTCATCCAGCTATTAGAGCCGTGGGCGAGGAGAGGCCACTACAACCGACGATCGTTGGTCAAGAAACAGTTCTTGAAAAGGCGTGGAAACACCTCATGGATGATGGAACCAAGATCATGGGTCTCTACGGTATGGGTGGAGTAGGAAAAACAACTCTTCTCACACAAATCAACAACAAGCTTGTTGATCTGTGCGACACAAATGATGGAGTCGAAAGTGTTATTTGGGTTGTGGTCTCTGGTGATCCAAAGATCCACAAGATACAAGACGAGATTGGCGAGAAGATAGGTTACAAAGGCGTGGAATGGAGAAAGAAAAGAGAAAACCAAAAAGCAGTCGACATACTTAACTTTCTAAGCAGAAAGAGATTCGTGTTGCTTCTCGATGACATATGGAGGAAAGTAGATTTAACAGAGATTGGTATCCCGAATCCAACGAGCGAGAACGGATGCAAAATAGCATTCACCACTCGTTCTCTAGGCGTGTGTACGAGCATGGGAGTTCATGATCCAATGGAAGTACGTTGTTTAGGTACAAACGATGCGTGGGACTTGTTCAAGAGAAAAGTCGGTAAAAACACGTTAGAAAGACATCCGGACATTCCCAAGATCGCGAGAAAAGTTGCCGGAGCATGCCGTGGCTTGCCGCTAGCGCTTAACGTCATCGGAGAGACGATGTCATGCAAGAAGACGACGCAAGAATGGTATCACGCGGTTGACGTTTTGAAAACGTATGCTGCGGATTTCAGTGACGTGAAGGAGAAGATTCTTCCGATCTTGAAGTATAGCTACGATAATCTTGAAGACGACAGTGTCAAATCTTGTTTCCTGTATTGCTCTCTGTTTTCTGAAGATACTCTAATAGAGAAAGAGAGGTTGATAGATTATTGGATATGTGAAGGGTTCATTGATGGATATGAGAGTAAAGAAGGAGCCGTGAACCAAGGGTACGCGATACTCGGTACACTTGTGTGCGCCTCTTTGTTGTTGGAAGGAGGAAAATACAACAATAAGTCATACGTGAAGATGCATGATGTGGTTCGAGAGATGGCTCTGTGGATAGCATCTGATCTCGGGAAGCATAAAGGGAAATACATTGTACGAGCCGGTGTAGGGTTAAACGAAGTACCAAAGGTCAAAGATTGGAAAATTCTGAGAAGGATGTCATTGGTGAACAACAGGATTGAAGAAATACATGGAAGTCCCGAGTGTCCTAAGCTCACAACGTTGTTCCTTCAAGATAATCGCCATCTTGTGAATATCTCCGGAGAATTCTTCAGGTCTATGCCAAGATTAGTTGTTTTGGATCTCTCATGGAATGTTAACCTCAAAGCTTTGCCGGAGCAGATATCAGAGTTGGTTTCTCTGCGATATCTTGACTTGTCAGAGTCAAACATAGCGAGATTGCCCGTTGGTTTACAAAAGCTGAAGAACCTGATGCATCTGAATCTTGAGTCTATGTTGTGTCTTGAGAGTGTTACAGGGATATCGAATTTGTCGGGTTTGAAAACGTTGAGACTACTAAACTTATTGATGTGGCTATCTATGAGCTTATTGGAGGAGCTGAAACGCTTGGAACATCTTGAAGTTCTAACCATAGAGATCACATCAAGTTCGGCGTTGGAAAACCTCTTATGCTCTCGCAGGTTAGTGAGATGTCTTCAAAAGGTGTCTATAAAGTACCTCGACGAAGACTCGGTCAGGATTTTGACTCTGCCATCGATAGAAGATCTCCGTGAAGTGTTCATTGGGGGGTGTGGAATGAGAGAGATAGTGATAGAAAGGAACAGAGATCTGAGTAGTCCATGTTTTTCAAAGCTGTCCAAAGTTTTGATAACTGGTTGCGATGGTCTTAAGGACTTGACGTGGCTAGTGTTTGCTCCTAACCTAACTCATCTAAATGTTTGGAACTCAAGCCAAGTAGAAGAGATCATAAGCCAAGAGAAGGCTTCAAGTGTTGATCTCGCTCCTTTTAGGAAACTTGTGTATCTGCACTTGTGGAATTTGCCTGAACTGAAGAGCATCTACTGGAGTCCTTTGCCTTTTCCATGTTTGAATCAGATCAACGTACAAAACAACTGTCAAAAGCTGAGAAAGCTTCCGTTGGATTCTCGGAGTTGCAGTGAGGGTGAAGAAGTTGTCATAGAATACGGAGATGAAGAGTGGAAAGAAAAAGTTGAATGGGAAGACGAAGCCACAAGACTCCGTTTCTTGCCTTCCTGCAAGTTGGTTTTGTATAATCTTTGACTCACCGAGTGAAAAGTGGTCATATGAAATACTGTTTGTGTGCTAAGTCGTAAATAATCTGTACCAGAGCCGTTGTTAGATTAGATTCTCATTTCAAATGTCAAGATTTCAGACTCGGTCGAGATTACGTAATCTATATTCATATGTGTGAAAGCTATTTTATCTTGGTTTTGTGAGGTCTGTATGCATTTCTCAGGTTCTTGTGCTACTTGGGTAATCTGCAAAGTTAAGTTTGATGTGTTCTTTTGATTGTAATCATTGTATTTGTATGATATTTTTGTAAATATTGTAATGCAACTAGGAGAAGATAGATATAGTCACTAAACAGGATTAGATCATGAGATCAAACCACTAATTGTCTTCTTCAGCATTGCAGAGACTATCTACAAGCTATTCTCTCTAGCTCAGACCACAAGTTTGGTAGTCGATTATAACATGTTCAGTGTGTTCACTCTATTGGATTTCTACGATGGAGAAAGTACAGAGAAACAGAATTTGAAATATATTGACTGTTGGACAATGGAAAGCCAGGACCGTTTTTATAATTGTTGCAAGTTGCGAAAGATAAAAATAAGAGTAAAAATGAATTCGCAAAAAGAAAAAGACGATGTTTGATGTCTGTCACCTCTTGTCAGTTTATTTCATCTGGACGATTCCCGCGTTAATAAGCTTTTGAATCTTGTTCATAATCATTGGGTTTTGCATGTGTTTCTGTGCTGACACCGGATTCTCCTGAAGATCACTCAGTACCTGTTCGGAGAAAAAAAAGGAAATAGACTGTTAAAGAGGCATACTAAAGACGCAAACTCGATCCAATAACTAAAACATAAAACATAGTCAGATCTGTCTAGATCTTCCACAACAGAGTCATATCGATAGTAAGAAGTTCATTTCAAAGCAAAAACTGCAGCTTTAATTGCATCATATAATCACAAGTTTATGAAGTGGAAGATGAAGTCTGTATCTTTACCTGTCTCATCACAGGATCTGTGAGGATGTTCTGGACTTCTGGGTCTTGCATCCCCTTTGCCTGCAGAAAACAAAATGGAGAAATCCCAAAGTTTGCAATCTGATATTCTTTTAATCAAGAAAGGGGGAAATATTCAGAGGGAGTCTTTAAAGAGTCTAACCTGTCTCTCTTTCAATTCATCAGGAGTAAGGTCTCCACGATTAGCCTTGTTTATTTGTTGTACACATCTTGCAGAACAGATTTAAACCATGTTAGGCAAATTCATGGCAATAGAAAAAAGAGTTAATAATCTCGTTGTGCATGTGTGTATATATACCTTCTAACACCGTCAAGAAGTTCCTGATTGTTAGGATCATGCTTGAGACCTTCTTGATATGTTTCCATCGCGTTGTCATACTCTTTCAAGAAGAATTCGACTGCAGCTTTTCTGCTGTATCCTTTAGAGAACGTTGGATCGATCTCAATACATTTTTTCGCATCCTTTAGTCCTTCAGGCATCGCACCAAGCTTAGTGTAACAAGCAGCTCTGTTGCTATATGCCTAACATGAAATAGTTTCCAAACAGTCAAAATAGGAAATCACAGTAGAAAAGCTAGAGAACATATGAATGACGAAATTGGCATTACTTTCGGGTCGTTTGGGTTCCTTTTGATTGCTTCAGTGTAATGTTTTATAGCGTCAGGATACTTCTGCTCCTTGAAGAACTCATTACCTGCATTATAAACACTAACACTGTATCAGTAAAACGCTAACTCATCTTGATTTTTAAAGCTTTCTTTTCTCACGCAAACAAAGATGGGTTGCAAAAAAATTAAACCTTTTTCACGCTCCTCATCCCCGATCTTAGGGTCAAAATACTCCTTCTGCTCCCACTCTTTCTTAGCTCTTTCTGCCTCGTTCAGCTTCTTCAATGTCTCAGGGTTACGGTGCTCTGTAAGAGCTTTCTGGAAAGCTTCAATTGCAGGTTCATAGTCTTTTGAGCATTTCGCCAACTTGGTCATCGCAGTCCCTTTCCTAGTCAAAGCTCTAGCTACCATCCTGTAATCTGATCTAAGCTCTCTACCCCTTTCCACTGCCTTGTCACAATCCTCAATGCACTCATTGTACTGAATCCAACACATTGACATTTAAACCAATCAACATTGTAGCTCATGACAATTATTAAAACGAAGAAGAGCACAATACACATATGAAAAAACTATACCTTTCCCGTTTCAAGATAAACAGCGGCACGATTTGTGATATATGAGATGTCTTCATCGTCAATCTCCATGGCTGTAGAGTAATGCTGGATGGCAGTTTCGAAGTCTCTCTTCTTGTAAGCAGCCGTCCCCAGCTCTTTCTCGTTTTTGGCTTGCTGCTTCCTCTCTTTCTTCTCGTTCTCCTCAGTTACCTCCGGCTCCGGTTCAGGCTCCGGTTCACGCTTCTTCACAACCTCCGGCTCTTCCCTAGGAGCCTGTGGCATATCGGAATCAGGAACCTCCGCCTCGTCTCCTGCAGGAGGCCGGAACTTAACATTCAATAGAACTCCAAGCGATTGGATCACTCTCTGGTCTTTGAAATACAAATTGAGATTGCTAGGGTTCTTCTGGATGTCCTGCATCATGTTAACGAAATCAGGCTGCTGTAGAAATCCTCTGGTCGAAGGATCCGCCGTAAGCTTCGTCCACATCTCCGGACCCTTGAAAGCATCGCCAAAAGGATTGGGCGTCGAAGGCCCAGCTCGTGACCTCGAAGCAGACGCCTGAGCATCGGCTAATCCCGATTTTAACGCCTCGTTGCTCGGATCGATCTCTAGGCCCTTGTTATAAGCAGCGACGGCTTCCTGGAACTGGTTTAAACCCAAGTGAGCAGCGCCGAGACGGCTGTAACCCTTGGGCCAATCAGGTTTGAGTTCGACGGTCTTCTCAGCGTCGGAGAGAGCATCGGCGTAGTGGTGAAGCGACGCGTGAGCAGCGGAACGGTTGGAGAAGAGTACGTGATTGGTTGGAGCAAGATCGATGGCTTCGGTGAAGTGACGTATCGCGGAGGTGAAGTCACCGGAAGAGAAAGCGGCGTTTCCTCTAGCTTTGGCTTCGTCCGCCATAATTGGTTGAATCTGAGATTATGCAGTCTCTGGAGCTTCTTCTCGTGACTTGGGAGACTTGAGAAAATAAAAAATTCCTCGTAACAGAGTTTTTTGTTTGGGGTTTTTGAGGAATGGGGTTTGTTTGGATGCGAGGATATTGTTTGTTACTGGGGTAATATTATCCGGGTTATTATTATCCTCACCGCGTTTACAAATAATAAGATTTATCAGAAACGGCGTCGTTATGATGTATAAAACTTTCTCCTTGCTTATATGATGGGAGTTAGGAAGATGTCTATGAATCAAAGAAATAAAGAAAAAATGAAAGCTCTTGAATTTTTAGTTTGGATTCATACTGTTCTTTTTTTGGTAAATATTGGATCCATAGTTGTTGGAATACGAAATTCTTGTACTCCCAAAATCAATACAGTGTTTGAAATCAATTATGTATTTGCAACTTACATTTCTTTAAAGCTCTAAGCTCGCGGGAAACGTTAACCAAACTTATATTCTGCTTCATGCTCTGCCTGAAAAAGTGGTTATGGATTCATTAAATAAAGTAGATCTCAATGTTTCTTATGCGAGGTTGCAAAGAGGTGTTCTTGCCTCTTGGTGCTTCCACTGTGGTTAGTTAAAGCACAAGTGATGATTTTGCTGAAGAGGCATGTTATGAAACATCTTCTGGTCTTCTTCTTTAATCTTGAAGCCTCTATGATTGCGAAGACATTTACACTGAATCCTAGATTTCAGTTATGTAATGCGTCAATTAGCCCTTTATAGTTTAATTGATGAAGGATGCAAAAGCAAAATAATCTTCCTTCTCAAAAAAAAATTAGCAAGTTAATTAAGAAGGCTAGAGCACGAAATCTCATTTTCTCCTATGTAAGTTCAACGGTTCCGATTAGTTCTTCGTAGAGAAGAATCTCTTGTCGAAAACTTAATAATTTGGTGTTCATCTAAGAAACACCAAGTTTCTCATACATGCATTCATAAAGTATATAAATATGATCATCAATGGAGAAAAATAATAAAATAGTGTACATCAGAGAATGTTCTTTCTCAATTAATGCAGTTGAAATTTTTTATGGGGCAAAGTTGGACAATTTTTGCTTCTCATATTCTTGAGAGCCACTTTTTGATCTTCTCTAACTCTCCCCATTTGAAGAATCCCAGTGACTAGGAGAGTTCAAATTCATCATTTCACTGAGCTTTATTAAGACATTTTCTTCTCAATACACTTAATTTTAACAAAAGTATATGTCGGTGTATACTGTAATATCTATATATATAGACACATGACTCATCATGCATAGATCTAGAACCTTAATTATACTAACTAGAGTATTTTTTACTGCCCTCTTTATTTTAATTTGAGTCTCTTTTAAATTGTGTTCATTTCTTTATCATATGATTACTACTATAATTCGTATTATTATTCCGGAGAAGACATATAAACCAAAATGCAATCATGACTCCCATTTCCATTTACATCTCGCATTTTAAAACTTATGTGTACACGAAAAAATATCAAAAAAATGAAACTTGCAATTATTAGTCATACGCCTTGAGCTGCCCAACTGTGAAATCATTAGGGTCGGTGTGCATATTTGTTTTAGCAAAATGGTTGACTTTAATTTACAGTCCTACTGATACTGATACAGTATGTCAACTCAAATAGAATTATATTCTTCTTCTTTTTTTGATCAAATGAATTATATACTTCTATATCTATGTATATCAACCTTATGCGTGCTGATGATTGTTCCAAAACGAATTCCTACGAATCGAAAAATCCAAAAACTTAAAAAGATCAGATATCTACATCTCATTGGGCTTTCTTTTTTTTGTATCTCTTTAGCTGAGGAGTGAAATTATAATCGGAACTGATTAAAGGTCATTATAAGCTAGTTGAGTTTGTTGAGTTAGTATTCGTCGAAATGCAAATCATCCAGTAATTTTTCTTATTCATTAATGATTCATATCACATGAAATAATTAGTCGTTTGGTGCATGGTATAGTAATTAAAGCCATGCATTTAGATTATTGTTACGTCTACTAATTAATGATAATTAGTTTACTAATTATTATTATTTTATGTGCGCTTGTTAATTAATAATTACATATATAAATCGTGTGGGCCTAAACCTTATTTACTGGGCAAAATATACTTCGAATAATCTTTTGTTTTTAAACTCTAATACCGAACAAAAAATAATAGTAGTGCCACAACTTTTATTTTTGTTAAAAGTAATACCAAAATATATGATATAAAAAGTTATATATTGTTTTAGACATAAACTGTTTAGTAACATATATCTTATTGCCCTCGTAACAAAAACAAAACAAATCCAATAAATATAGTAGTTTTTGTTTACTACACTATATGTCTCGCACATATGCATATTTTTAAGAGCTATTTAAACTACATAGCATAATTTCGGAATGTTGGATCACTCGTAACAGAAATTATAATATATCCATTGTTGAAATGTCACAACGGATTAGTCCGGCTCATGCCATGAGGTTCTATCTATCGATCACCCTAGATTTGATCTTAAATTTTTTTGGGTTCATATTAATTTGTTTCTGTTCTGGCTAGCTTAATAACTAGACCAATTTGGCATACTGGCTTCTGGCTAGCTACAGCCTAACTATTGGTAACCGTAAGATCAAACCAGACGCTAAAGTATAGGATGGTACTAGAATCTTTCACATGGAAGTGTTTTCACATGTAACAAGTTTTTATCATGGGACAAGAAACTGACAAAAGGAACAAACTTTCCCACGTGGTATAATTCTTTGGGCTTTTCGTTATGATTAGGGTTATGGGACAAGTTGTGAAGAAATATGTCTTCTCATCGAATGGATTTACACCACGTGGTTATTAGCCAGTTCCCCTTAAAAAGCCCTAACATGCACTAAAAAGCCTTGATTTGGACCGTTCATTTAGTTTCAACTATACAATAATATATAAAGAGTTAAAATAATTTATCAGGCCTTATACTTGTCACGATAATTCTTGTAGGTAATAAATATACAAACAAGTAGCAGGATATATTTAGAAGGTAACTACACATTTAGATTAAATAAGAAATTTTCTGCCCCTCGTCCCATGCGTATAATAGGATAGTATAATTAGTTGTCTTGAAGGTTTTATACACTCAATTGAAAATCGTAGCATGATATAATTGTTATAAAATAATTAAAAAGTAGAATTCGTGGAGATTCTTCATTTCTTCTTCTAGAATCCAAAACTACAAAATAAATTTTATTATACTTATTCATAGTGGTAACTTGCAATTTCAGCAGGATCTATGTGAAAAGTATTATATTGACCTTTTTGTGGGTTAATTGTAACGTATAATTTTGGATTCTATGTGAAAAATCTTATTTTATTCATATTTTAATATTCCACATATGGTAGGTGGCCCAATGAGAGCTCACCATTCACCAATCCAAACCAAAACTTATATTAACTAGTATATATTGTTGACAAAAGAAAACTAATTAATGAAACTGTGATTTATGCCTTTGTTCCGACCATTATTATGTAGTAATTAAACTAGTGAACTAGAAGATTTTTTATAACATTTTAGAAATACATATAGTAAAAGTGTGGAAATACTCATAATAATTTAATTTCGATATCAAATAGGTGATGGACAAGAGGCCAAGTGTGGGACCAAAAATGACACTTTTGGGATCACGGTCTTTACTTTTGCTTCACTTCTATGCTTCATTTCACCAACACACAAAAGCAAAAAAAAAAAAAAAAAAAAAAAACGAATTCTATATCCAAATTCCGCTCTATTTACTTTATTTTAGTAATTCTTTATTGTACTTTTATTAATGTATGATATTTTCAACCCAAATCTTTACCCCGAAGTCCCTAACATCAGCCGCAGAACCATCCGATATTTGATGAACTTACCTAAACAAACTACATATACCTATATTCTAAATATAACTTACCTAATTTGTATTTTTAAAATATTATCATGTTAGTTGGTTAGTTAATTAGTTAAATGATTACGCGATATTGATATATAGTTAATTAATACTTAATAGGGGAATTAATTTAAAAGTTATAGAGAATCAAACATATATTAACGAAAAAACATAAAGCGATAATGTCAACGTTATTGTTGAGTTAAATATATAAACACTCAAGGATATATGTAAGAATCAAGAAGGAAAAGTATGCACAAGTTTTTGTAAAAAAAAAATAACATCTCCAAGATATTTGATAAGTCGCACAAGTTTTTGTAAGGAAATTTCTGCATCGGAATAGAAACTAAAGTATACCAATGTGTCGTGCTGAATTCATATATTGATCAAAGTATACATAAGAACTATCTAGCCTCTAAAAAGGTGAAAAAATTGTATATATATTATTTGTTTTATTGAAGTGAGTATCGATATATGACTATAAAAAATGCTTATATATATACTTAATACTCTAAAAGTTCGTTCGTGTTATAAAAACCGTATACATGTCATATATGCTTTGGTACACAATTAGATCCATATGTATATATATATTGTAAAAAAGATGTAATGTTAATTAGACCAAGTAAAACAAAACTAAAAGCAAATTAAGATAGAAGATTAAGGAGGGTTTATGAGAACGGGATGGGGCCACGTGACCAACCGGCCTGCAACAGCAAATCGTGAGACTAATGATAGAGGGCTCGCTCACGCCGGACCAGCAGCCGCCACGTCAGCACATCATTCCGGTTTCTCCCTTGTGGGTCCCGCGTTCCACTTACGCACCCGCTCAAACTCCTTCGCTGTTTTTCATTTGTTTTTTAAATTTTATTTTGAGTCTCAGTTTTACCAGCTAATTCGGCTCCGCTTTGAACGGCTCTGAGCTGAGCTTAGCTAAGCTGACCTTACAGAATTATATAATGCACCAACCAAACCCTAAGACGTAATTCTCAATTATTCTCGAGAAGAATTTCTCTTTTCAAGGGACAAAATATTCAAATGTACATCCTTGTAAGAGTATGTTGTAATCCCCAAGACAGAAATCAAATTCACAAATCACTAGAAAAAACAAGTAGAAATATTTTCTGATGCAACAGTTGATATTCTAGCAAATTTCTACCCCCAGTTAAAAAGTTTATATAGAATAATTTGTATACCTTTAAAACGATATCGTCTGACCAAAGCTACAGCGAATTCTAGTTTCTACCATTATCGTTGTTGAATTATAACGTGTAAACAGTTGTTTAAAAAAATTTCAAAGTTTATAAACATATATTTTACCCTTCAGTATTAATCAAATGTAATATTCTCATGGTCATCAAGGCTAGATATATTGATTTTCGTTCGATGCATCTTATCTTTGATTATTTTAAAAAGGTATAAAGATTAATTTGAATTTAGGTATAAATAAAACAAATAAATTAATGATTTGACAGGTTTCTGTTTTCTACATAGACAAACTTATTTACTTTGGATTGAAAAATGTGATTAACTGTTAAAAGTTTCGAGTTAAGACTTTAGATGAGAATAACTAAAAGTATTTATATGTGCTCACAATAGTCAGTTGAACCAAAACGAAGCGGGTATAAATGTCTATGGCTCTATGGTTACTTTTTTAAGTTTCCATATGTAATAGTGTAAATAGAGAGTACGTAATAATTACTTTTCAAAAGTATCATATAAATTTAGTTTGCAGGTTATTCTTTAAGAAGATACAAACACTTTCATAATATTTCGTATGTCTCCTCATTTCATTTCATCGGAATGATTATCATGTGAGTGCCAATACCTAAATGTTTGTTCATTATGTGATGATTTTTTTTTTTTTTTGGGGGGGGGGGGGGGGGGGGGGGGGGGGAGGGAATTTGTAAAAAACTTTGGTTTCAAATTTTGCCTAACTAAAGAATAATGTGTGATTAGTAATAATTAATGTCCCGGATTTTATATGTAAATGGTTATAATTTTGTCTAACTATTTAAAGAATATTTTGTTATTTGAAATAATTAATTTTACATTTAATATTCTATTATAGTTTAGAGAGTCTTTCTATTCCTAGACTACCGAGTCACATTACAGAAATGTATTATATTGGATATTTCAATATTAACAAAATGAATTCGAAGGGAAAAAATGAAAACCAACTCCCCAACAAAAAAAGATTCTTAATATTCACATTATGGGTGGGGGATACACTGTTTTGAATGAATTTCTCGTATATTCAAAATCATGATTGCACATATGAACTAGTGAATATAAATTATATCTAAACTATATTTTCAAAATTTTATGAAATCGAAATATTTTTTCTTATGGAATCTGTAGATAAAGTTGTATAATTCGTTGGCACTAAGTGTTTTGTGTGCAGTAACGTTCGAAACAATTACAGTATCTACCGAAAAGAACGAATATCTGAATAATCGTGGATGTATATTTCGACAAAAGTTTCTCGCATATCTAACATCAAACTAACAAATATCTTTGGGTTCTAAACTAGTTGAGTTACTTTTAGTAAGGTACTAAGGATATAAGACATTTTGTTGGATATAAAAGAAGTCCAAAATAAAACCATGAAAATAAGCTTAATGTCAGAGGACTTAGAAAAAAAAAAAGAACCTTAATATTGATGATCAAGCATATCCATCAAGAGCTGGTGGGTGGTAATGGATGTTGCCACCTCTCTCTGTCTCTCTCAAAATCTTACTTTACCCCCTTTATCCTCCTCTCTCTCCTCTCCCCTCTCCCCCGAAGCTTTTGCAACAAACAAAGTTCCCCCCCCCCCCTCTCTCTCTCTCTCTCTCTCTCTCTAGGTGCAAGAGGACTCAGAGAGAAAGAAAGTATGATTGATAGGGAAAGAGAGAGAGAGAGAGAGAGAGAGAGAGTAAAAAAATAATAGATTATTAGGACACGATTGTCATCTTTTGTGGTGTGTCTTGTGTGCGCTCTCCTTCTTTTCTTCATCGATTGATCTTCTTTATTTAAACCTACTCTCTTTCTCTTTTCCCATTCTTTCTATCATTCCCTCTCTCTCTCTCTCTCTCTCGGGATCCGATATCTCTTTCAAGTAACCTATTCCCGAGGAGCACTGTCAAATCCTGTCCACTCTTCTTTCAGGGATCTCTGTCTACTCTTGTGATCAAGTGTTCAAACTTCTTTAGCTATAGCAAGTACGAGGGGATCATACAATAGCCGTAACTTAAAGCTTTGTTAGAAGCTATTGAAAAGGTTTCAGCTGTATCATCCTGCATCTAGAGTTTCTTCAGGTAAAGCCCTAATTTTCTGTCAACTTTCGATTCAATCTCCGATCCTACCATTCTCAAATAATTTTGGGTGTTCTTTCTTCTTTAGGTAATTTTATTTGCTTTTGAATCTTCTTTAATCCTTTATCATCATATTTGACAATCACCTTAATCATCATCATCATCATCATCTCATTATACTCAATGTTGCTGATGCTACAAGCAAAGCAAAATATGTATCATATAAATCTGAAATATTATTTTAGTAAAAAATAAAAATAATAAGTAGGGTTTTCTTGTTGAGTTAACTAGACCATAAGATTTTATACAACATGTCTAGTAAAATAATCTCTTGAGCTGGATCATCATCTTTTCAAAAGTTTTAATTTCTCCTCTTCATCTTCTGATCCTTCTCTAGAAATTAAAGGTTATATTTGCATGCATACAAATGAAAACAATAATTCAATAAGCAGAAGTTAATTTTAATGAATCGATTTGGTACATATAATTTTGTAATTCATGCATCAAATTAACTCAATTTAATGATAATTGGGAATTGTTCGGCTAATTCACTGATTTTAGTTTGTGGTTTCTATACCATGAATCTAAATAAACGAATTTAGCTTTTCTCGGAAAAGGATAATCAACCATGTAAATGTCTTCATATATCATAGATTTAGGAAAACAGTTTCGTGTATAAATGAATGTATGACGCATAATCATATGTTTACGTCGAAATAATACACCAATACACAACCACATTATGTAATAAATGCAACTAGCTATAACAATATTTTTATGTTTGTAATCTCATGATTTTGATTTCATTTTATTTGGTAATTTTCTTATAAGCAGGTCAATTAATCGATCAAGAAGACTAAAGGATGAATTCATTTTCCCATGTCCCTCCGGGTTTTAGATTTCACCCGACAGACGAAGAACTTGTAGACTACTACTTGAGGAAAAAGGTTGCATCGAAGAGAATAGAGATCGATTTCATTAAGGACATTGATCTTTACAAGATTGAGCCATGGGATCTTCAAGGTTTGCCAAATCCCATCATTTCTACCCCTCTTCAAACCTTTGATTCGATTTGGAAGTTTTTTTAAGAAGTGTTGTTATTCTTTTGTGGAAATAGAGTTGTGCAAGATTGGGCATGAAGAGCAGAGTGATTGGTACTTCTTTAGCCATAAAGATAAAAAGTATCCCACCGGAACTCGAACCAATAGAGCAACGAAAGCAGGGTTTTGGAAGGCAACCGGAAGAGATAAGGCTATATATTTGAGGCATAGTCTCATTGGTATGAGGAAAACACTTGTGTTTTACAAGGGAAGAGCCCCAAATGGTCAAAAATCCGATTGGATAATGCACGAATACCGCTTAGAAACCGACGAAAACGGAACTCCTCAGGTATCAACCCTAAATCATAACTTCTCTTCTCAATTTATTTAGATCTCTTTATGTTAAGCAATCGCAATCTATGATCTCCTAAACCCGTTTGAGTTAATCAAGACCTCTTATATGATATTTGGTTGTAGGAAGAAGGATGGGTTGTGTGTAGGGTTTTCAAGAAGAGATTGGCTGCAGTTAGACGAATGGGAGATTACGACTCATCGCCTTCACATTGGTACGACGATCAGCTCTCTTTTATGGCCTCTGAGCTCGAGGCAAATGGTCCTCGCCGGATTCTCCCCAATCATCATCAGCAGCAGCACCATCACGAGCACCATCAGCATCTGCCATATGGACTCAATGCATCTGCTTACAATCTCAACAACCCTAACTTGCAATGCAAGCAAGAGCTAGAACTACAATACAACCACCTGGTACAACAACAACATCTTCTTCATGAATCTCCTTTATCATTCCTACAACTCCCTCAACTTGAAAGCCCTAAGATCCAACAAGAAAATAGTAATTGCAACTCTCTTCCTTATGGAACAAGCAACATCGATAATAACTCGAGCCATAATGCTAACTTGCAGCAGTCTAATCTCGCGCATGAGGAACAATTGGGTCAAGGGAATCAGAGTTTCAGCTCTATATACATGAATAGCGGGAACGAGCAAGCGATGGACCAAGTCACAGACTGGAGAGTACTCGATAAATTTGTTGCTTCTCAGCTAAGCAACGAGGAGGCCGTCACAGCTTCTGCTTCTCTACAGAACAATGTCAAGGACACAAGCAACGCGGAGTACCAAGTTGATGGAGAAAATGATCCAAAAAGGGTTTCAGACATGGGAGAAGAGTATGCTGCTTCTACTTCTTCGAGTTGTCAGATTGATCTATGGAAGTGAGCAGAAGGAGAAGATTATATCATATAAATGCATATATATATATACATATATCTATATACGTACACACGAACACTAATCAAGTGTAGATGATGATGATGGTACAGTTATATATTTGCTTTAATTGATTCTTACTACATTATTGAACTTATAATATATGCATACATATACATTGCGTATCTATGCATGTATACTTGTCCTCAATATGTTTAACCATATAAACTCTAATCTAAATGTAACTCCGATATTCTTTTAATAGACATTTGTCTCTTCGTATTTATTTAGTTTTTAGATAGTCTTAGTTAAATATATATATATATACACGTCCGAGTTAAAAAATGAGCTATATATTGTTATTTCAAAGTTTTTGTGTTAAAAAAAAGTTATTTCAAATTCATTTTTCTCATATTAAACTGTACTATATCCACATCTCACTTTGTTCTTTAGAGGTGTTCAATTTTAATATTGAAAATTAAGATTCCTGATTTTCATATTCTGGACAAATATGTTTGAATGATATGTATATATTGACTCTGTACAATAGTAACATACACTCAACCTACGCAGTATATATAGCAAATTCAGACAATATAATCAAATGAAACATGTGGTCTGACCACTTACCGGAGTTGTATACTTGTGTTCATGGTGATAATAATTCCAAGGAAGCTTGAAGAGTGTGTATAGCCATAAATAATGAAAAAGAAGGAGGAGGAGAATGTGGCTTGATGTTGAAGGAGAGATACAAGAACATGTTGGCTCGAGTCAAAATAATGTTATATAGAGACAGGCTGTGGAAAAGAAGGAAGGACCTTTTTTGTTTCTTTGGGTCACAAGAGAGAAGAAGTTAAAGCATCAAGCATTTACATTTTCTCATGAAGAATTTTATAATAATTGTGTTCGTTTCAAGGTCGGCACAAAAAGAAACCGTAGATTATAGTTTACTTCGATAATCTTTTCAATATTTTTTTTTTTACTGCTATTGATGGTTATAATATGAGAAATAATCCCACATATACAACATCAACTAGTGTTTGTATCTGAAGGTTTTTTAAATGTATATCAGTGTGCGGTTAGATCCAAAATGGAAAAAGATGTAAAATATTCCTGCTTTCATGTTTCTAGGAACTATATGATTTTCAAACTCCTAATTAATTAACAATGAATAAAAAAACCATATATCTTATTACTACTTTAGATTCATCTTTACTTTTGATGTGAGATATTCTTAACGCATGTTTACTAATTACGACATGGAACCTCAAAATTTGAGGTTAGGGTTGTAGTCGATATAGCGATAGATTAATGGAGATATACGACACTAAATCTCTTTAAACCTTCACAAGTTTGTTAGGACCAAATCAGTTGTTTCAAACTAGTTTGAACTTATACATTTGAGTGTAATGTATTGAAACTTTCTTTTATAATGTTGTAAACTTTATAGAATTTTCCATCCCATAAGATAGTCCATCGTAAATTTTTAACATTTCGTAGGAAATTTCATCGCTATATATGAGCCTATTCCAACGAAAAGCGACAAAAAATATTTCATTTGTCGATGTGGGATTATTTCTCAAATCATTTCTTTTTTAGAAATTTGAGAAACGATCGAAAATCTTGTCCATTTATTTTGGTGCAAGGAACATCATGATTTGGGCGTGCTCTCTTTGGTTTGACAAACACGGTAATGATAATATCCAAAATTTCTTAGTAGTGTTTACCGACTATAAAAACCAATTAATTACCCATTCAATTAAAAATGTGATTAATTTAAATCACCAATGCTGTCGATACCGATCAAAAATTCAGAGTAATAGCAAGCATAATATGAGACAAAACCATGTGAAGTGTCATCATTAGTGTGTGTCTGCTTTCTTTATAGGCCACAAATCCCAAGACCACAATATGATTTGAAATCTAAGTAACAGTTACTTATTTATTCAACTGTTAAAAGTTAACTTCCTCTGCTTTATAAAAGTTGATTTATCAAAAACATCTATTACTACAAAGGTATTTTTTGAAAGTTTGTCAAATTGTCCAATTTCATAGTGACATTATATTGCCTATGGCAAATGCTAATGTGATTTTTGTCTTTTCTAACACATGATATGTAATAAAAAGCACAGTACAGATTCACCGGTTACAGGCTTTTAGATTTATCATTATCTCCTTTTTCAGTGTTATCTTCTTTCTTTTGCGGTCATTTACAATTCAATACATATTTAGTGTGTTACACAACATATAAAGACACAAATGTATCTGCATCGTGATTACACACATGATTTTAACAAACTGAAACTAGGAGGCGTCACAAAGACCGGTCTTTTCGTCGCAGAATCCATCACGGCCGAGCAGGCGTTGAGGCGGTGCACTGAGTAAAGGAGACGAAGGCGAGCCATATGCATTTCTCCGGCTATTTCCACATCCAAGACTCTTCCTGGTGCTCACTCCGGTCAATGGGTTTGTCCCGTTTGCGTATTTACACAGAGCCTTTAACAACAACAAAATTGAAAACCACGTTTTCAGCTTTTTCGTTAATGGAAGGAGCTTTGGATAAAAATGTAACGGTGTGTGTTAAGTAACAAGATTACCTGTTTTTGAAGAAGATCAATCACAGCGTCACTAAAATCGGCACCTTCGATCTTGGCACCGCCGAGATCACTACGGGTTAGAACCGAACGGACCAGAATCGCATTTGTCAGATTTGCCTCGTTTAGCACCTAAAACGCCAGAAAAGAATCGAGCTTTAACCGAAATGAAAGTGCTTCAATGTATCTATATATAAACAAAGTACATTGTAATGTCATTTACCATCCGGTCCATCAATGTGTCGCTCAAATCAGCACCTGAAGAATCAAAAAATCATACTTTTGAGAAATGCAAACCACAATTTTAGATTAAGGAAGATGAGTGAAACGAACTTTTATTCAAAATATAATTTGATCCAGCTCTTTATTGAGACACAGACGGAAACAAGTCCTCAAATCTAAGCTTTCTGAGGCTAACAGTTCTAGATTTGAAAGAGTGAATTCTGAGAAGCTAACCCAAAAGAAAACACAGGCGTTGAATATGATCAAGGTCCTAGGAGAGCTAAAACAGTCAGCAATGGATCTAAGGATGAAACACAGAGAGCTAAAACTGTTACAGGGTTCGAAACTATGTCAAAATGCTTGTTGGAGGCAAAGTAATTGAGATTCATAAAAGTTTAGTAAAAGGGTATATGTAACGAATCAATTACGATCTGTGGAATCTATTATCTTTCATAAGTCTAATACCAAAACAATACATAATCACTGCAAAGGGAAGGCTAAGTGATAGCACAGTTGAGAGAGACTACCTGAGAAGTTAGCTTTGTATGCAACGGCTTTCTCGAGATAGGCGCCGTTGAATGTTGAACCGCTGAAATCAGACTCTCTCATGTCTGCAGAAGTGAAGTTGGCTCTTCTGCAACAATATCATTAAGGCACTACACATAATTCAGAAGTAGAAATAAAGTCTTGCTTCTTCAGATTGATAGTTTGGTTTTATTTAGCGTTTGTTGTTCAAACTTAAAAAAATTACTTCTTCCTAAAGATCAAAACTTTGAACTTTGTTATGTTGATTCCAAATTCCATCACCGACGATAGTCAAATATTTACCTGAAATTTTCATTGGAGTGAACTGTTTTGCTGCAAAACAAACAGTGTTCATCTCAGCGAACTTCCAACACCGAAAACAAATGAAAACCCTCTAAGATTCCTCGAAAACTTTGGGATAAGAACCCTAATATGATACCTGAGATCAGCAGAACCGAACTGAGCAGCTGATCCTATACCAAACTCGCCACGTGTATCGGCCTCAAACTTGTTAAGCTCTGCCATGGCCGGAACGCCGGAGCTCGAGACGATAACCGCCGCTGCTAATGCTGCAGATAAAATCCCCTTCCACGTCTTCGATTCTCCGCCGGAGCAACAATCTTCCCTTTTCGAAAAACAATTCGATGCCATAAGCTTCTGAAAAATTCAAAATTTGCCAAAACTAGGTTTGATTCTGCATTTGCGAGGGAAGTGTTCGAGTCTCACCTATGGTTTGACGAGTCTTTGATTTCTCGGTTTGAACGGCAATTTAGCTGAAGACGCCTCAATGGGTATCTCGGAGAATGGTACAGAGACCTTGAGACAGAAGATGAGGATCGTGAAACGTCGAGTGACTTCATGGGTAGAGGAGAGAGAGAAGAGAAAGCCATTGTCAAAAAAGGTCTAAAATTTGCAGAGCAGAAATGCTACATTCAACTTCGTAGAGAAGAGATGATCTCGCACGTGTGAAAGATTTCAGTTTTATCCACTTTGATTGGGCAAGATGTGCCCACGTATGTCACTTGTGTTTCACCAGTTTTGTTATTGGTTTAGAAACTTCCAACTCTTGCTCAAATCTACTTGACTCTGTTCTCCCTTGTGATACAGAACACAAAAGCAGAGGAAATAAAAAAATCGAATCTTTGGTCATAAACCGAAACTTAATGTTGTGTTTATTATATACTGATGTCTGCATGAACGGATAGAAATCATAAAAACCGCATAAATTCCACAAGGCGATAGTCTTGAGAATAGAATTGTGTAATTAGGAACAAACTACTTTTAGAATGTGTAATTCTCTTCAAGCTTTTCTGGGAAAAAGTCAGGGTCTACAAATGCACCCTTCTTGATCTTCTCTTGAAGGTCTAAACTCTTGGGAAGTATGATCTCGGTTCCTAAACCTTGTGTAGAGAAGTACCTCTCCAACAATATCTGTAAAATAAGATTCGCTATAAGAAACCACAGATATACTACATTTTAGAACTTGAGATCTGTGTTCTCATAGCCTTACCACAGATATACTACATTTTAGAACTTGAGATCTGTGTTCTCATAGCCTTACCACAGCAGCGTATGCATCTTCTCTGTTCTGCCTTTCACTCTTTTTGAGTCCCCTGGAACAATAGAATGTTCAAACATCATCAGGTTTCAAACAATTCCGTCGAGTCTCCGAAATCTTCATGGAAGCTCAATGTTTTAGGAACATAATGTACATTAAAGACTGTTCAAATGTTTCGCTTTCTCTGTTTATGAACCCTAAGGTATCAAACCTGAATTGCTAAACCAAGAACAGAGAGATTGAGAAGAGGAACTAACATTACAATCATTCTGTCTGAAGCTTCTGATGATGTCCCATGTTCATCCAATACATAAACCCTCCAACCTCTGAAAAGGCCAATTTTTTTTGTCAAATTTCGTCGAATCAATATTTAAGTGTGTGATATTGTGTTCAGTTTCACCTCTCGGCGGCTTGGACTGCAAGACGTCCGGCAACAGAACGAACTTTGTTCGACTGAATCGTCTCTTTCCCATCAGAAGATCTCGGCAACCCAATTATGAATTCATCAACCTCCTGCAAAAGACACATCAACCAATTCACTCGTCCATTTCTGTGAAATTATTCGAAAAATCTCGAATTTTATACCTCTTCTTCTGCAATTTCCAATAGCCGGGTCTCGAGCTTTTGTCCTCTCGATTTCAAAACCTAATACCAAAAACCGCACCAATTCGTTTGAATCTTTTAAGGATACCGTAAGGCCAAGAGATGGAGAAATTCGAAGTTACCGTGAGAGGTCGAACGGTGTAGCCTTTACTAATAGCGATTCCAGTCCGAGATAACCCTAAATCTACGCCGAGGCTAAACCCGCCTCTCCAGTTAGAGTCTATTTTCCGGCGAACAGCGTTCGGGGGAATTTCATCAATTGACGTCGCTGCCCTCAACACCAGAGGATAATTACGGGATCTAATGGGAGATAAGCGAGGAAAAAGAGGGGTATTTACGTATTTTTGGGTTCCGAAAGATATTGCGGTGGAGGAAAAATATTGAAGAGAACACATTGCAGTAGCAAGAAGACGAATAGCAGCATCATCGACGATGAGCCAAAGAAGCTCTCTGTTCTTCAAACCTTCTGAGCCCGTCCGAAGGTTTCATTTGTTTCACGAAAAAACTAAGAAAAATTCTTTTCTTTTTTTTTTAGTTCAAAACTAGGAAAAATTCATAATTTTAGATTTTAAAACAATAAAAACAAATTTCTACACCAAAATTGTAATGTATTATATAGTATGTGATAGTGTTTCAATGCCCTTTTTCTTACATGATAAATCAAAAGATCAAACCCGAGCCATATATTAAAATAATGAAACGGCTAAATCGGAAAAAGAAATATAAATTATTTATTACAAACAAATCTACAATAAAAAAATAGAAATTTAGGTGAATAATCAGGTGCGGGGGAGAGCACGGACAGCATCCTCAGAGTAAGGATGAATAAAAGCACTGTTCATTTGCCAGACTTTAAACGACGCCGTAACAGCCGCATCAATAGCATTGTTGAACAAGAAAAGCTTCGTCGCTCCATAGATGGCTTTTGTCGGATACACCCTTGAGGTTATACATGTTCTTCCGCCTTGTCCGAATGCTTCTACTATCGAATGATCCACCTTTAAAAAAAACAGTTCAAAAATATTCAACTCAACTCATATTGTATTGTATGATTAAAAAGGTCTAAGATACTAAAGTAAGCAAGAAGGTTGTTATGATTCAATTACCAAAATTCTCATGGTCAATTTCTCCCCTTTTAGAACCGGTACGGAACTACCGTATATCGGTTTAACTACATCGTTTGCAAAAGATGACCTGTTACAAGAAAACCATGTCATTTTTCATAATCGTATTATCTGTTGTAGTTAGACTACAAATTTATTAATAATTTAAATAAAATAATAATACCTTGAGGTGTCTGTGCAGAAGAAAGTTTTGAGCTTTGAATCTTTTCCCTTAGCCACATAGAAGTAAACCGGAGTTTGCTCCGACAACTTATCATCGGTCAGAACCAAAAATCCGAACGGTCCTAAAGCACCACGGACGGTGGAGCCTCCATTAGTCTGGCAGCTAAATTCCTCAGCCTCGGCCATTACCGAAGCGTCTCCGAGGATTTTGTCGAGAGATTCTTTCTTGATCTCGAATTCTGCTTCGATGTCTAGCTGAGCCGCCGAACCGACATCAACCGGTACCACTGACCCGGGACCGACTTCGATATCGAACTTTTTGCTGCTTAATCTAAGAGATTTGATTTCTTCCACTGGCCATTGAACCAAATTCTTCCCTGTCTTTGTGTCGAGGACAACAGTTCTTGGAATACCCTGATCATTGTATTAATCAAAAATTTAGGCCTAACTTGGATCACAAGCAACCATAATAAACTAAAACCTAACTCTCAGAGCACGTGAGGTAGAGGGAGCAAGACATACCTGAAGAGAAGACCAGCCCTTTTGTACATCAGCATACTCACTATCAGATTCGCCAATCCACCCCCACAAGATTCTTCGACCCTTGTTCTGGTCGTAAAACGTCTTTGATGCATAGAACTTTCCGTAATCATATCTTAAACTAGTACTAATCCCGACATCAATAGTAGGATCATCCGGGATCCATGTCCCGTTCGAATCGAAATACGTTCCTACGGCATAATGGTCAATCCTGGTGTCGTCCATGCTAGCCTTCACGATGTGCTTCACATCCGGTCCGTTGACGGATGTGTCGAGCCCATTGACAGCGGTCTTAGACACCGGATAAAAGTCAACGCACTCCCACATCCCGGTGTTTGGAACTCGGTGCAACAATGTGTCCAGTTTCTCGAACGTCTTGAAGTCGGTCGTGTCGTACACGAGGGAGATTCCGGTTCTGTTGATCTTGGAACCAATTGTGATCCGCCATTTTCCGGCTGATGTCTTCCACGCAGTTGTCGGGTCACGGAAGTCCTTTGGGAGAATACCCGGAGGAGGCACGAGAACCGGATTGCCCGAGAACTTGACCCATTTCAACAGAAGAGGGTCGTTGGGGTCCTCAGGGTAGGCAAGGTTTTGGACCTACAAAGAAACACATTATACAATCATTAGACCTAATTTACATGTTCAGTATCTAACTTACCAAAAATCTGGCATTATAAACTTAACTCTATTATTTAATTTGCCTAACAATTCTAAGAAATATCTCAAATAACATTTTCGTGAACTATATATAACAATTCTAAGAAATATCTCAAATAACATTTTCGTGAACTATATATATATTATATATTACTTTTAAAAAAGAAATATCACATGTCCAGACATCTTTTCATTTAAATGCCATTGGATTTACCCATTTTCTAGGGGTTATATAGTTAAAAAGTAGCGTTTTGTTAATAATATAGATCACCAAAACTTGTTAGACTTGATAGTCGATTAGAGGATTTAACCATATTTATTAGTGTTATTAGCTTTTACATTTGAAGCCAGAATTTGGTAGTAAATCACAAAACTTGGTTAAATATATATATATAGATATATATATATATATATATATGTCTTAATTTAAAATGTTTGTTTGGTTTTGTTCCAGCACTTAAACATTGATATGTAAAGTTAAATTATTTTGAGATACATACCTGTACAGATTTGTCGGTAGAACCGGTGTAAAGCATGACGATAGAGCCATCGGGGAGGATTGTGGCTGAGCCGGTCCAGACACCATTGGCGTCGTACCATTGGTCAGCAACCATGGCTAAGGGCAAGTGGACCCAATGGATCAGGTCCTTAGACACCGAATGACCCCAAACAATGTCACCCCATACGGCTGCGTTTGGGTTATATTGGTAGAAGAAGTGGTACCATCCCTTGTAGAACAGTGGACCTGGACAAAGTAAAATATTTTAGTTGACTGGGTGAAAAATAGATTAACTCCAAAATAGTGGGGATTCTATTAGTAGATAAAGAAAGTTCTAGGTATCAAATCGAAATAAAGCATAGTTTAGTATGCCCCACTTGCATTATCCAATTTGAGACAAAGATCCACATTTTGCATTCATAAGGATTTGTACAATCAAGATTACTTTTCTGTGGCAGCCAATGATTTGTTATATCTTTATAGCATGCTCACGTGGGTTACAAACTGGCAAAATTAATATTAATTTTGCTATTGGTTGTGAGGTAACTCTGTTCTGATTTTGTCTGTGAACCTTTTACTCTTTTAAGGTGTAAATCAATATATATATATATATATTAATTAACTTTGACTACAACGTGAGTTGTGTGATATGTTCTGTTGCCTACTACTTCTTGTCGCTCCAATTATTTAGGTTTTTTCATATTTTACAAACATGTTATATATACTAAAATTAACGGGATCTAAGGTAAACAAAATTTAGAACAGAAATTTTCAGAATTAAAGGAAATTGAACTTACCATTAGGATCTGCAGAGAAAAAATCCCAAATTTGCCATTGAGAGCAACACCATAGTATATAAAGGAAACAAAAGAACCAAAAAATATATTAGAACAAAATGAGAGAGACCAATAAGTAATTAATATATAATTAAAATTCGCTAGATTTGAACGAATCCATCACTGTTGTGTGATTTCGAAATTTGAAGTTGAATTTCCAGATTATGGAAAAAATATATGTATGAAAAGTAAGAATGAATATTCTCTGAATTTGTAACAAAAAAAAGAGGAAAGACTTTTTCTTCTTCTTTTGCTCCTATTGTTCAACCAAATTAACAGATAATTCAAATCAATAAATTCGTTTTTTTTTTAATTAAATCTTTTCGCGTACCGTTCATCCAATTCTGCTCAGGCTGAAAGTGGAACGCCGTTCGTTGCCACGACAACATACTGTTGTTCCACGCGAACGCCGCCGCGTTCCGATCACCGGAAAGTTTCCACAGCTGATCATTGCTTTTCTCCGAAACGCCGGCGAGACGGGCACGTGACATTGTCGTCTCTGTTTCATCGATTTTAGCGTCGTCGGATCTAGATCCGTCGTGTGTGGCTATAAGAGCGACGTAAAAGGCGATAAACAATAGCCCAAATGAGACGGCGAGGAGACCTTTAAAGGGTCGTCTCCGGAGAGGTGTTTCCGAATTCGGGTCGGATCTTGACCCGTCGGATAACAATGGGTCTTCTTCTCTGGCTGAGATTGGCAAGAGAGCATCGGTGCTCGCCATAATTTTTTTTTTTTCTCGTTTTCGAGTTTCTTTTTGAGATTTGATGGCACGAGAAAGGGCATATGCATTTATAATAATACCGGGAAGGAAAAATAAAATGGAGAGAGAAAAAGATAGATTTATGTCTTCCTGCTTCGCTGGAAGAGAGAGAAGTGGGTCCAAATGTCAAAAGTACAGAGGTTGGTTTATTAATTAGAACTGTAATTTCTATCTGCATTAGTGACGTGTATAAATCATTATTAAAGGTTTTTCTAGTGAAGGAATGAAAAAATTTCCTATTTTCTTCCGTTTTTAGTATTTTTACCATTTTTTTTGACATTCTACACTGCATTATTCATAAAACGTAAACTAATAAAATTTCTCAGAATTGAAAATAATGTAAAACAATTGTATTCATCCTTATCTGTTTATTAGTCTTTCGTTTGTTTGAATGGGTATGACAATGATATGAGTTTTAGATTGAATTGTCCACGTACTTTTATACAAATCAATAGAGAGAAAAACGTCAATTTTTTAATCCATAGTCTTTAAGGAAGACTTTTTTTAGTTGGAAGATCATTTTTTTTCTAATATTGTGTAGATGTAAATATGATTTTTTTTTTTTTTTTTGTTAAAGGGTTGATGATTTTTCATTCTTGCAATGCATGTCAGCTAACATGTATACATTTATAACATGAAAAATACTTCTTTTTATTTTCTTTTCTGATTTTATTATGTAATCTGCTTCACTCTTTGTACCTAGTTTGGTTTTCGAAGCCATAGTATTTGCTAACTAAATTATACTCCATGGAACAAGTCACTTAACACTATCATATAGGTGTGGGCATATTATTCGTTATATTTGATTTGATTCGATCCGAAAAATCCGGATATCCGTAACGATTCAAAGCAAAGCAAATATTAAAATATAGTATCCGTCTAAAACAAATCAAATCTCAAATACTAATTTTCAAAAGTTCAGATATCCGCTCCGATCCACAGATTACATATATACATATTAATATTATAAATTTTTAATGTTTTTATATAGTTTAATTATCTTATTAACAAATAAAAAAGAATATATATGATAAAAAATACATATAATAATTTTAAAGTAAGTAATAAACATCTACAATAGTTATCAAATATTTGAAATTAAATTAGAAAAGATTATATTAGAGTTTAATTAATTAATATTCTTTTCAGAATATAAAACATGGTTTTTACTTTTCTATCATTATAATTTATTATTTATATCCGTTTTTTTAAATAAAAATAGTTATTTCACTTATTTTTAATTGGTAGTTCATATTTTAAAAAGAAAGGCATGTATTTTCACATTTTACTTGTATTGAATGGAACAAATTTAATATCCATAAGTATCCGTAAATATCCGTAAATATCCGTAAATATTTGTAAATTTTCTGGATATTCGCATTTTCGGATATCCGTATTTTTTCGAAGCAAAGCAAATCACAAAATCAGATATACGGTAAAAACAGAACAAACCACAAATACTCAAAATTTTCCGGATATCCGTTCTGCGCCCAAGCCTACTATCATATCCTTCTGCTAATATTACCGATTCAGATTGAACTACTTTTTTTGCTAAAGAAAGATTTGTACTACTTTCCACTCAGAGATTTGGAAAGTCGTTTAAAATTTTGGGACAGTGTGATCTAATTATAGTAAAAGCTTAATTTCTGAACAATAATTTGCTTGCCACAGGGGTACTAATCATCGACTATAATTGGTATAACCAAATATATTTTGCTCCCCCCTTGGATACTGAAACCCCTTTCGAATTTATCGTAACCGTGATAAGAAATTTACTTAAAGTTAAAAATGAAGAGATTAGTGACTGTAATACGAAATTAATTCCATTTTACACGAAACTAGCTAGTATTTTCCAAGATTTTGACTTCCGTATAAGATCGCTATTACCAACTTAAATTGAGTAATTGATATTAGGAATAATCAAACATAGAAAGACTCGAGACACACGAAGACATGACCGGCCAACTACTAGTGTAGATAAACTAAAACTTTGTTTTGGCTAAAACAACAAAGTTAAATTAATTGATTAAAACAAATATTTTCGTAAAACAACCAAGGTTTGATAAAAGTTGGGCTTTGATATTTTGTTTGTTTGTTATAAACTCGATCACAAAATAGATCAATAAACAATATTTGAATAGTTACCGAACACATTCAGGCTACGATCTAAATCGAAAGAAGTAATTGTAGTTTTATTGGGAAAACTATATAGGTAATACAATTAAATATACATTCAACCACTTGGTATGTTTGGTCAAGCACATGAAACATTTGTTTAATAGTAAAATCCATTGTCTCAATCACAATAGTGTTGTCAGGAATCAATGCCCAATAATGGTGAGAGCAAATGAATTACCAACATCGATTTACGCAAAACTAAACAATTGTTATAACACGTGAAAGCTCTTCTAGCCACATATCAATTGCATGTGGGATTTGAAGGATTGAAAGACAACTATAGTACGATCTGAAATTAATTATTTTGTCGCTCGTAACTCTCATTACATTCACGTCCTCATTATTATTGTTTTGTTTATAGTTTCATTAACAGTTTTTTTTTTTTTTTTTTTTTTTTTTTGCAGTCCCGGCATTAAACTTTTGTTTTTAACTTAAGAAAAAAAAAGACTATCCCAACATGAGTTTGTGATTTGAACTAAATATAATCTGAGTTTCAGTGATGGATTCAAGTATATATACGAATCACCAGAATACATTTCATTTTCAAGCTGCCAATTATCGTAGTCTAAAAATTCACGTGGTCTTTTTAGGATGTATAAAATGCAAAGACAATTTAAAGAATTTTCACCCTTTTTACGTTATATCAACATAATGGAAAAAGACAGATCTCGTATAATTGTTGGATATGGGAAAACTAGATCCACATGTAAAAAACCGATAGGTTTCTGGCTGACACCACATGCTCTGTCTCCCTCTAGTAATAGAATCTATGATTTGTTGCTAGACATTAATTCTAGAAAAAAATGTGAAAATAATAATCGGATAAATTTTTAGGATATATTTTTTTCGGAAAATGATTTTTTTTTTGTTTAAAGTAATACTTATCCTTAAATTAATCAAAAGGATATGCAATCAGTCAATCACTCTATTTCAGTGAAATGATTCGAATTTGTAATGAGATTGCATTGAAATCGAGCTATTTTCATTGTAGTCATCCATAATGATATTGAGCCCACAACAATTTACAATCACACACGTCGTCGTAAGAAAAACACAACCACACAGATTAAATGATTGAACTAAACTCAATATCTTTTGGTCGACAACTAAACTCATCAGTATGTATTTGTTAAGTTATGAAGATAAATACCAGATAATCAAATTGTACGAATGTGTTTGTGTGTAAATTACTAAATTATAGAATTTGACATTAAAGAAGGTTGATAGAGAAGTGACCAGAGATCAGATAATATACTGATCTAAGATGAATAAGTATATGTTCATCCTCTCTATTATCTTCATCTTATTTATCATTCGGTTCACATATAAATTCCCACCTTTTTTTGTATTTAAACTTTCTATATCGCTCAGAAAAAAATAAACAGTCCTCCAATTTTTTTCCAAAATATTTTAAAATTTGTTAAATGAATAGTTTTTATGATTCCAATGTCAACATTCGGTTGTATAATCGGCACCAGCAACTTTGAGAACAGTGAACCTATACTTAATAAGTCAATTATAGTAAAAAGTCAGAAGTTTCAGACCAAACAGCATGACAGCGCTTGGTTTTTAGTCTCTCTTATCTTATAGCCCAAGTCTCATACCAGAAACCGTAATGAACAAGAAACATAAAAACGAAAAAAGAAAGAGAAACAAAACAAAGGGGGGTGTTTTCAGTAACACTGAGTTTAGTTCTCTTATTGATTCAGATGCTTAGGGTTGAAGAGAAAAAAGCTTTGATTTAGACATTAGGAGGTGGCCAAATCTTCCCAAAGAGCTCTTCAACGCGTCTGGCTTGGTTCGCATAACCTTCGACTCCAGCTGATAAAAGCTCTACAGATGCAGGACCCATAGCTGAAGCCAAGCTTAGCTGGTCCCATTTGATCAGCTAAACCAGAACCAAACAGACTAAGTTAGACATCGGTTTAACTAAACCTAGAAACAAAAGAGTGTTGATGTGTTGATTAGGTTCAGAACTAAAACCTCTTTGTTGGTGAAGTTGTAATGCGTTGCGGTATCAGGAGAAAGTTTCCGAACGAATGAGTACTTTTCATCATCGGGAATCGCAGGTGAGTCTTTGAGAGATTGCAGTACCTTTAACGGTGCAATGACATAATCAACCCTGAAGATTGAGGAGGATAATAACACTGAGAGTTAGTATGGAATCAGAATCTGTTTAGTGGTCCAAGCTACGATTAGAGTTTACCCGAGAAGGTTGAACAAGTCTTGCTTGTTTCGGACAGCAGCAGCCATTAGCCTGGACTTGTAACCATACTTGTGGATGTAGTTGTATGATCTTTTAACCAAAGCCAAACCAGGATCTTCCCCGGATTTGATAGCAGCTTCAATCTCGGTATCTCCCGAGTGGTTACGAGCCCAATCCTAAAGAGGTTTAAGATGTTAACTTCAGCATATAATATTGGAACTACTCAGGATCTGTTGAAAAAAAAAGTGTTTACCCTGAGGCGACCGACGAAAATTTGAATGACAGAAGCACCGGCTTGAGCGGCTGCTGCAGCTTGAGCAAAGCTGATGTTGAAAATGCAAATTAAATTGTGTAAGAACAAGAATCAGATGTAATAAATGTAGAGAGTTTAAATATATACGTTCGATGGTGTACCTGTAAACGAAGGTCAAGTGCGTTTGGATTCCCTCGGATTCCAGCAATCTTGCAGCTTCAATACCCTATGAGAGCGATAAGCGCGATACTATTCATGTTAAGAAACTGTAAAAACGAAATCTTTGTTGAGTATTTTGCTGGAAACAAATCTTACTTGCCAAGTTGCAGGGATTTTGAACAAGAGCCGGTCATGCGGTACATCGATTTCATTGTATAGTCTCAACAGATCATGAACCTACACAGATCATCAAACGTCAGAGATTTCAAGATATAGGTAACATATACTCTGTTTATATTATCTATGATGTAGAAGCTACCTTACGGATAATGGCGTTTGTGTCATAAGAAAGACGTGCATCCACTTCAGTCGAGACTCGACCTGGAACGAGCTTGACGAGATCACCACCTACGTTGACAATAGCCTGCACAGTTCTCTCATCAGTATTAGGTGATAATAGCTCTGAGCAGAAAAAAGATCCGATGGCTAAAAAAGACAGATAAGGGATTAGAAGATCAACCTTATTGAAAAAGCAAGAGAGTCTCGACTCAGTGGTATCGAGCCCTGCACAAGAAGCATCCGCCAAAGCCATGTCCACAGCATTCTAATCATGATGTAAAGAGAGTCAATCATGTAAGGCTATATATATATCTTCTTCTAAATATCAAAATGCCTAAACGCTTACGCGGAAAATTGTATCGGGGAGACCGCAGATTCCAAGGAGGAGAGAAGAGCTAACAGTAGCTGCAGTTGGCGGGAACCTGCAGTTCAGTTATACACAACAAAGGATTCAATCTACAAAAAGTGATTTTATCTCCATAGTTTCAGATGGAAACAAAAACTAAAGCTCAGAAGCATCTTAGTCTATGTTGAAATTACTCAGGCGGTCTTGTGTTATCCTAATTTCTTTCTTGTATCATCGATCCAGATGCAAACTCAGTACAATCTTAAGCTAAACACTCCGATTTTAGATAGGGGATCTTACTTACCTCTCAAAGTCATCGAAAACGACCGTATCAGGGACAATCTCGCTAAAAGCTGATACAGCATCCAGCTCATTGTTCTCACCTGGAAAAAAAGCTGAAATTTCATTAAAAAAGTGCGATGATCATCACAAAGCATTCCAGAAAAGTATAAAGTTGAGAACTTTAAGAGATCAATCGCGGTCAAGACCAAAGTTATACTTTTGTTACTTATACTTCCCATTTAACAATTCAGGTTCAACCATAAATCAACACTATTTAGCTAAAGACTGAAGAAAGCAGAGTCATTGAATCATCATTTTGAGACCAAAATGGAATTCAAATCCCCCAAGCTAACTTTTAAAATAAAGATAGCAACTTTGTCTAGCATAGTTTCCTAACAAGTGATTCCAGACATTACTAGATGCTCGAGATCGCAGTATATCGATCAGAAACGCATAAATATTTATCTTTCGAGAAATCAAGTTGATGACAAACACGATCATCTAAAGGATCATATAACAATACCAGCTCCGAGAGATGAAGAAGATGGAGAGGAGGAGGAGGATGAGCTAGCGGAAGCATGAATCCTGGGAATCGATCGCCGGAGACTGAAGTTAACGGCGAGAGGAGAAGCAACGGAGAATCCGGCGGCAACCGTCTTCCATCGTCCCTTCTGCGCAGCTCAAGATCGCATCCATGAGTATAAAACATACACAGACAAAGACAATGTGCACAAAACATGCGAGTGAAAGATCGAAGAGAGGTATATAACAGAGAGTTACTTGGATCGAAGCAGAGAGAGTTGGAGAAGGCGGAGATTGCAAAGAAAGTGGCATTTTTTTCGCTAGTGTTGATCTGAGTGAACTAATCCAGCCGTTGATATCTTCCGATTAAAGTGGGTCCCCCTTTTGTTTTTGTTTTTATTTCCTTACTTTATCCGAAAAATATCACAAGATTAGATCATTAATTAGTTCTGGTTATGGATGATAATGAGACATTTTTGTTTCATGAGTTGATCCAACTGAATATAAAGGGCGGTGACAGATATACGTTACAATGCGACTGAAGAAAGAGAAGTTTGACGCAAGTCAAGTGACAGAGAGAGAGAGGAAGCGAAAAGGAGAGTGATTGCCTGAAAAACATGTGTTTGTCTGATGTTTTTTTTTTACTATCAAAGACTCAAAGTGTCAAACAGCAAAAGCAGAGTAACAGAACAAAGACACAGAGTTTGGTTTGATGGTTTATTGGAAAACCGGCCTCATTGGGTTGTCTTCCTAGTAGCAGTAACCCACCACCTAAACCAACCAAAGAAACAAGTTTCAATTTTGGAAAAGAGAGGGAATGAGAGCGTGAAAGGAGAGAAAGAGAGAGGAGAAAGTATTGTACCATTTTACGTGAAGACAAGAAACGGAGTCTCGTGGCTTCGTCCTCCCATTCAATCCCTTCTATCCAATCTCCTGCTTCGCATTTTATGACAAACCCTTCAACTTCAGCTACGCTGTTAGAATCTAGCGGAAGCTTCCGAAGCCTCGGACACAGTTCTATGTGCATTTCCCTCAGACATGGAAACGGCAGGGGAGTCCAGTAGATGCTCTCCACCACAGGTAAGTTAAGCATCACCAGAGTTTCTAGATTCTCAAAAGGAAGAACACCTTGTAGTACCTGCTGCTTATCAGCTCTCTCTTTGCTCACTACTTCTTCTAGTTGACTTAGATTCGTCAGGCGCAGATGTATAAGTTTTGGAGCGAACAACAACCACGTCAAATCTTTCAGACCCTTACACCCTTCTATGGCCACAGAAGTGAGGTTTTGAAAGCATAAGCCTTTGGGGCTACGGAGATTAGTCGGAAGAGTAAAGAATCCGAAAGAGTCTTCCCCAGTGTTCTTGAAAACCACCGTTTGAATACATTTCCTCCACCACAAGGGAGAGTAAAACAGTTGCTCCAATATCATTTTTGACTCGACTTCAATGGTTAGAACTTCTAAATGTTTCAAGAGGAACAACTCCTTCAAGCTATCGTCAAAGCTAAGTTTGTTGCAACGTAGTAACGTTAGTGTTCTTAGACTCGACAGCTTAGATATCCCCTGGATACTCCGAAGACTCCTCGTACCTTCTAGATGCAGATGCATTAGTTTTTTCAACTTTCCGAGACAAGCAGGTAGCCTCCGGATCATTGTTCTTGACAGATCAAGATATCTCAAGGAGACCAACTCCGATATTTCCTCAGGCAAACCATCAAGACGGGAGTTCTGAGATAGATCCAAAACAGCTAGATTCGGCATAAACCTAAAGAACTCTCCCGAGATGCTTGCCAATGGCATGTTTCCTTGGAGGAACAACGTTGTAAGTTTGGGACACTTGGGACTACCAGAGATCTCTTCAATCTTGTTATTCATTAGTGACATCCTCTCCACAGAACTCCATCTCTCGACTTCCGGTACCTCACATAACCCAACCCCGGCTCGAACGATACACTTTTCTCTGTTTTCACCAAGATCAGATGATATCCATAAAGCCATCTCACGTACCACATCATGCATTTTCACCTTTGATCTGTTGCTTCCTTCCTCCAGCAACAAACATGCCCGGACAAGCGTACCGATTATCTCATAACCTTGGTTTATTGTTCCTTCTCTACCTTTCTTCTCACTTATGAATCCCTCACATGTCCAGTAATCTATCAACTTCTCTTTCTCTATCAAATAGTCTTCAGGGAAAAGAGAGCAGTATCGGAAGCATGACTTAATCTGGTCACCTTTCAAACTGTCATAGCTATACTTTAGAATAGGAAGGATTTTGTCATCCATGCCAGAAAAATCAGCAGCATACGAATTCAGAACCTGGATCGCATGGTGCCATTCTTGTATAGTCCTCTTGCACGACATGGTCTCACCGATAACGTTTAGCGCTAAGGGTAGGCCACAACATTTTTCGGCGACTTTTCTTGCTTGTTCAGGGATGCTTGGATGGCTTTTCAACGTGAGTGGTCCGACTTTTCTCTTGAACAAGTCCCACGCTTCCTTCTTTGCTAGGCATTGGACTTCAATCGGATCATCAACACCCATGTGGCCACATACTTCACTAGAACGAGTTGTGAATACTACTTTGCAACCGTTTTCCTTAGTCGGAAAGGGAACTCCGATTTCTGTTAGATCCACTTTCCTCCAAATATCATCCAACAACAACACAAACTTCTTCTTCTTCATGTGAGTGTGTATATCAGTGACCTTATGTCTTTCCTCTTTTCGGTTCCACTCCTCTCCAACAAGGCCTAACTTGTCAGCGATCTCATCTTGAATCTTCTCAACCCTTAGATCGTTGGACACCACAATCCAGATGACAATTTGGACCCCAACAACTGCCTCACGAAACTTATTGTTGATCTGTGTGAGAAGAGTTGTTTTTCCTACTCCGCCCATACCGTAGAGACCCATGACACCAGTCTCATCATCCATGAGGCGGTTCCACGCCCTTTCGAGCATTGTCTCTCCACCAAAGATTATCGGTTGTAAAGGCCTTTCTTCCACTACATATCTCATAGCTGGCGGCTCAGAAACAACTTCAAATACTCCATTAGATTTGAGATCTTCAACCTCTTTCAGCATCAGAGAAACCCTTCTCCCATAATGGAAGCTAGATTTTAAGTTTTTTGAACAAACACCAAAAAGACACAACCTTTGGAGTTCAACGGTTCTAGTTACGTTTAGATCATGGAAATTGGTTTCGATGGTCTGAACACTCGTAAGCCATACCTGGACTTCGTGTAGCCTCTCTTGACCTTTGCCTTCTTCCCTTTGAACCCTTGTTAACACATCATCTCGCCTTGCCTTGAGTACTCCCATGGCTTTCTCCAGAGCCACCAGATTCGTCTCAAGGTTACGAATATAGTTGCCTTTTCCGCAAAAGCAGCTACCAACACGGTTCAAGACTTGATCGCATGATATTTGGAAAGAGATGCAACCACCCATCCTGCACTTGACTTGACACACAAAGAGAGATTGAAAAAAATGCAATTTACAATTTGTCAATCAAGAACTGTGATGTTGAATTTTGCTGTTCTATTTGTGAATGCAGCCAAAGTCAAGTGTAGTCGGGAGGAAAAAAAACAGAGTACAAGTCGTCTCTCTCACTTTAGTTGAAAAAGAGGCTATTTTTAAGGTCCACACCCAATAAAAACAAATATTAAGGGGGGCCAATTTTTGTTCACCACTTGGTCAAATGGCATGAAGATGAGCTGGAGTGATGACTTGGCCCCACCTTGTAGTCACTCTTGCTGGAAGAGAGAGTTATGTTCCAACTACAATATCCATAATGGGCCAACGCTCTAAGCCCATACCATGAAGAAAGAATTTTTAGGCCTTCATAAAGATATACAACCCATTTCGTCTTCTCTTCTTCTTTCAGTCGCCCAAGCTGCATGCAACGGTAACAGAGTGACGTGAATTGTTTAAACGACTTCGCCAGCTCACCATATTAACCAGAGCAATCGATTTGATGCTCTTGGATTTGCTGAGGTCATGATCCACTAGGAAAAATGTCGTTAGCTACTGCGTTTGTTTTTCATTTAAATGATTAGTGCATGTAAATGTAATTGCAAACCTTTCAAACTCCTTTTTCTCCAACTTTTTTTTCAAGCTTTTCTAAAAGTTTCAGTGTCTTGTAGCGTATTAAATATCTAGCTGTTTGGGAAGGAGTTGCAATTTATAATTACAAGTTTGAAACAAATACCTTTACAAAGACCTTAATCAGACTTGATCATTTCTTCAAACAATTTTTTTTTTCCTAGAATTTTGGTTTATACTAATATCTTATATGAAGCGTAACCTTATAGGCTTATATTGATGATTTGATATGGTTCAAGTTTTGAAATTTTAATCAAAGAGATTAGATTAATAAATCAAAGTTCTTAAAAGCTTTTTCAATTTGGATTAAATTAGAATTCAGATTTTTAGGTACACAAAAGTATATTATGTTTATGGGATTTTTAACAACAAAAAAGTATTTTTAGGGGATATTTTGTTTTTAATGATATTTTTAGGGGATATTTCTCCCTTCTTTTAATGGAAATGAATTTTAGATTCAATTATTGGAACTCGAATTAGATTTAGTGGGTCCAAAAGTGATCAGCGGTATAACTGATGTCATGACTGATGATGATGAGTGCGCAATCATGCAAATGGCAAACTCGCTTTCATAAATGCTCCCCGCATTATTACACAGTTATGAAATCACTGTAAAAATTATTCTTTTACATTTAGCCCCATATACATTATTATTAGGCTATTAGCCTACTGTATCTTTCACATAATAACAGCCACAAGACACACTTACAAAACATATCCACGCACTGTCTTAACATAATTAACAAAGCTTCCCAAATCATATTCTATCAATTTTAGGTTTTCAGCAACGGCAAAAGTTCTGGATAGCTCGACATAAACTTAACAAAATCATCGTATGCTTCTACGATGAGGTGATCATCGTCCCAATTATCTCTATATGTAGCGGATTGTGCGTAAATTCTCTTGAAACCGATGTAAAACATTTCTTCTCTCCACTTCTCTATCCGTGGGTAGTCACATTGATCCGCAAGCCAGTTATCGTACTCAAACTACAACAAGAATTTTGTCAAAAACATGTTTAGACTCGAACATATTTATCTAGAAAACATGTTGCGGAAAGTGGTGGTGAGAAAGCTGTACATGTACCTGAGAGTCATCAGGCATCAAATGCGTATATCTTTTGGGAATACCCGAAGCTTCGAGTTTATCGTAAAACGCCTTAGTGTCTTCCATCATCTCGTCTTGCGATGGGAGAGATACCCGTCCAGACAAAACCGCTGCGACCCACTTGCTTTGAAGCTCAAACATCGGAAAGGGAGTGATCTAAGAAACCATGTTGAACCAAACAATGAGATCATATGCAAAAGCAACGAATATACTCATACAAAAAATAAATAGAAACATTATTAAGATTATTAACCTGCCATGGTAAGCCAATGAACGAAAGGCCCGGGGCAAGAGCCGGAGGAAATACATGCTTATACAATGGTCCAACGCGATTATCGTCGACTGTCACTTGGTCTTTAGTGTCAAGAAACGGGAAGTGATACTTGTACCTGAAGAGAACAAGATCGAAAATATCAATGAAAAACGTTTTACGATGTTTAAGCTCTCTTAGAGAGTTGAGCCAAAGTGTATATTACCCGGTACAATGCATGATAGCATCCGCGTAAACCGTTTTCCCGTTTTGGAAAACCACCGAACCATCTTCGCGGGCAGTTTCAATCTATAGTGGACGTATAAAGAGGAATCAGATAATGGTCTATATATGGACTAACTGAATCATCAGAGCAATCAGTATTATTCATTGGCCGGTTTAGTTAGTACCGTTGGGTGAAGCCATAGATTGTCGTAACCGGGAAGCTTCTCGTAGGTCTCCGGTGAAGTCGATCTAGACGAGACGTGGACTTCTTTCGCGACTTTAGCTATATCTCTGCTTATATCGACTCCACTCGCTGAGCTTCCAATCACTATCACCACCTGCAAAACGCAACAAAGGGGAAACGATCCAAGCGTTAAATTGAAGAGAAACGTTGAATTGCAATCACAAGATTCATTATAGTGATGAGATTCTTGTGCAAGTACCTGATCTTTGAATGGATCAGGAACACGGTAATTGTGGCTGTGAATTTGCTTACCTGGCCATGAGTCTATGCCTGGAAATAAACAAAAACAACATTCTTAAGCGAAGCCTTGTTTTTTTATTTAAAAAAATAGTTCAGCCCTCAAGAAAACTCTGTTTTCTATATTGCATATATATAAACTCTGTTTTTTTTTTTTTGTTACCGACGACAAAAACCTCTAATCAAAATAGAAAGCATCATTTGAGTAGACCAAATCAGAATTTTATATTTTCAAAAAAATTATAAGATCAGGCGATCAGCAACCATATCTTGAATCTTAATTTAGTCTATCCAACATAATTGAGTAAAAAAGAAAGAAAAAAAAGAACAAGTTGCTTGTATTGACGTAAAGCCAAAAAACACATTACTTTAAAAATTATTTCTTCAATTATTGTGTTTTTTTCGAAATTTATTCAAAATTGAACAAATCAAAAACCAGATAATCCGAAACATATTAGATGTCCAACTCACGTTTCTTTAACAAAAATATGAACTGATATCTGTTAAATGGGAAAATCTCTTTAGTTTTTTACAAACAAAAATGATGATGTAACGTAAGATACGTAACAGAATTTCGATGTGGTATACGAAAACTAAGCAAGCAAATTAAATAAGGGAAAAGAACATATGAAAAACACACAACTCAAGACACGAGTAATGTTTGGTTATTTACCAGCGATAAGAGCATGACGTGGCTCTGTATAGTGTCCGTTACAAACCACGACAGCGTCGTATATCTCGTCAGCAACACCATCTGAGCTTCTCGATTCAACCCTCCACTTCCGACAATCCTCCTCTGCCGCCGCCGGCTCCGCCTTGACAACCTCCGTCTCGAACCTAATCATCTCCTCGATATCGAATTCCTTAGCAAAGTCTCGCAGGTAAGCAAGAACCTCGCTATGACCAGGATGTCTTCTCGGATCCCTTGAGCCGTCGTGTGGTCGGGTCGCAAAAGGAAAGTCGGTGAAACCCATGCACTCTCGGGGGATGTTGGTGCGTAGTGATTTGTAGAGGCTCGAGTGAACGATGGGCCGGGTCGGGTCGAGGCTAAGCGGGTCGGGTTCGACTTGAGAGGTGTAAGCCCACACGCCACCTATTTGGCTACCGCGCTCTAATACGACCACTGAGTGGCCTTCACGACGTAGCTCACGAGCAGCCACGAGTCCAGCGGCTCCGGCTCCGATTACCGCCACGTGACGAGAAGTGGTTAGATCAGGATTACTCGGTGCCATTTTAGGCTAGGTAATGTCGTATTGTGATCTAATAAGGATGAAGTGTTTGTAATTATAACGAAGAAGAGAAAGATGATGGTGTTTCGATTATAACGATGTGCTCTATATATACGAGGAAAAAAGATACCTCTAGTGATGACGTGTCAGTTCAGTGTAGACAATTCTTACATAATCTCGTAGGAATATTAAATTCAATTAAGTAGGTAGCATTACTTCAACCATGCATGATGTCTCTTTAGGAAAAATTACAGATTTTTTTTATAAAAAAATTGTGAGTAAACCTGATTGGGTAACTGATTATAACACTAAGTTTCAAATGACAAAAACATATAATTAATTCTATCATATTTTATTATTTAGAGACTTATTCTCTCTGCTTCATATGTGCTGTATGTGTAAATATTACATTGTTGCATTTTGAAGTTGGTGAAAAGAATAGAAACTTGCAATTGGATATATAATTTCTCACTTTTTTTTTTTATTATCATCATTTATTTGTAGACAGCTGTTTTGTACATGAGAAGGAATATATACACTATTCTATTAATCTACAAATGGATGGATGTCAAAATAAAATAAAATATATATGGATGATCTTATGAACAGCACGCAAAATCATCTATATACGATCCAACATGCAGTATATCAAAATTAATACCTCAAAAAATAGAAACTTGCAAGTACTTTTTGTGGGGTTTTAAAGCAATTTTGCTTCCACAATAATTGATTTTTAAAGATAAAGAAGTAATAATAAGCTTTAAAGATACAATGTAGATAATAAGCTTTTTTGTACCTCTTTTGAAGTGCATGCAGCGCAATGTATCTACCACCTATCAGTGTCCAGGATCATGTGTACTATTCAACTTAGCATACCAAAAAATAAACTTTTTTCTATAATAATATATGTAGAATTAACTACATGCAATTATATGTGTGGAATTTATGATAAAGTAGTCATACCACAATGCCCATCATACTAACCAATCATTGCATGACGACTGGAACTGTTTACATTTTCACGTTAATGTGCCCGATTAATGTTTAATTTTAGTCAGAACTTTCAAAAATTTCAGTTTTCTAAGTTTGAAAGTCCGATTAGATAAAAAAAAGTAAGATCGATATTTACAATTTATTTAATGATATAAAATATAAAGCGAATTTAAAAAGGAATTATACAAGAAAAAAAACACAGAACTTGCTTTTACAGTCTTGCGGTTGGACTAAATATATTTTTAAAATTAGTAAAAGCTATAAGGAGACGGCAAATATGAGTCGTCTACGTCATTGTTCTTTGAAAATGATATAGACGCCAAATATGAAAAATATCAATCAAGTTGCAAACAAATCCATTATCGAAGTAGTTTGAAAAATTGGAAACGACGTCTCTCTTTTATATCTTCCTTTATTGACACTTTCGTCTTTTTGGACAAAACACTAACACCCACCACTGATCACATATATGTTTTTTTTTTTTTGTTATGTCATAAAGATTGATCTACCAATTAGGTTTTGGCTTACAATAGATTATTAGTGAACTACTGTACACAAAATTCCCAGCGATCTTGGTTCTTTTTTGGTTTTTTTTTTTTAACTTTGCATACAGGTGCGATATTTGCTTCACTATTATAAATCTGAATCTAAAGTTCAATCTCTGCTTTTTGAACCAATCCCTAAACCAAAATATTTTTTCGTGACATTTTGGACTGATTCTAGCCATTACTAAAAACAGCAGTTTTGAAGAAAACAATACATATGATCTGCAAAACTTTTCCAAATATGAAATTTTAGTTTCAATATAGGTTATCATTTTTCAAACGACAATAAAATTTGTTGCTATAAAAAAACATAGTGAAAATACGAAAAAGTTGAAAAAGAAAAAACATCCAGAAATACTTTTCTTACAAGCATTTATTTGCAAGTCAATTTAAATAATTGCCCAATGTTCCTTGAAAGTCGAATCCATGGTTTGATCCGCATGACCTAAAGATTGGTGGGGTCCAAATTCCAATGCAAGAGACCCGAGGCGCAGTCTTTTGTAAGACGTCCTCGCACTATTATATTTTCTCAAATGTACCCCGTTGTTATATCTATCTACAGTTTTGTCCCCCAATTAGTTTCAGAATTGGAACGCACGCAGTACAATAAAAACACGGCAATGAGCCAAGGATCATTTAGAGATACTAAACTTTAAGAAAATCAAATGATCATATCAACATATATATTAGCGGAAATACTTCTGCTCATTTACTCAAATTTTCTTTTCCTTGAATTACTGGTCAAGTCTTTCCAAATTTCAGCCACTAGTGATATTTTACGAAATATGAACCCCAAATCTCAGTTTTTTTCTAACTTTTTTTATTTTGTTTGTTCTAATGACATATTAATTTACTTTTACTATTCTACGGATTAATAATATCTAGTGTTGACATGCGGAGAATGTAATTGGTTGTATATAAAAAGTCAACATTTGGGTCATAAAAGTAAGAAGCAAATAAATAAGTAAAGGGACATTGAGACAGGCAGAGACGTGGGTGCAGACAGAAGAAGGAAAGGTGTCGTGCCAGTAACTAAGCTTCTAAATATAGTTCCAAGAGACAAAAAGGATAACGACCAATCAAAACTCCCGTAATTGTAGAGAAGAAGGGATTATATAAGAAGAAAGACGATACAAAAAAACAAGAACAAGGAACACGAAGAAAGAGAAATTAAAGGTACATGCATGTCTCCTTTCCTTTCATCTAATTTTCTTCCATTTGCTATCTGCTTCTCCTCCATTGATTCATTCTCTGCAAATCTGCACGATTTCGCACCGTCTATGTGACAATGCTGAGTCTTTATTGGATTAGATACATACACAAAAAAGGCTTAAGAATATGAACGATCATGTGAGGATTATGGCCTTTGTTTCGGTTTTTTGATTGATTAAGACTGTTGTGCAGGTGAGGGATAGAGAATGGTGAACATTAGAGTACAAAAGGGTCCGGAATCTCCGAGGACGGAGGTGGGAGAGATAGACACGAGAGCACCGTTTCAGTCGGTGAAAGCTGCGGTGAGTTTGTTCGGTGAAGTTGCCGTCTCAAGGCAAAGAAGTACTCCTCGGAGGTCTCGACTTTCCTCTGAGGTAATTCATCCAAATAACATCATCAAAGCTTGATCGGTTGTAATCATGGTTACCCACTATAGATACCTTAGATGGCAAGAAACATGACTTCTTCTCATAGGTTTTGGGAATTAGTCTCAGATTACGAACAATTCAAAGCTAAAACCCCTTTTTTCTAATGTTTCAGAGCGTTTGCGACAAAGAAACACAGCTCATGCTTGCCCACAAGGAATTCAGCAAGATCAAGCAAAAGCTAGACAATGCTGAGATCACGAGATCTCGTGCTCTTTCTGATCTCTCAACGGCAAAGAAGACAATGGAGGATCTTAGCAACAAGCTTGAGACTGTTAACAAGTCCAAGCAATCCGCTATTGACACTAAACAAACCGTTCAACAGCGAGAAGAACAGCTTGAGCATGATAAGTCCCATGGCTCTCCTCCTCACCACCATGAACTCGACGTTGCTAGAGAACAATATCTCTCCACCACCGTTGAACTCGATGCTGCGAAACAACAGCTCAATAAAATCAGACAGAGTTTTGATTCCGCTATGGACTTCAAAGCCACGGCCCTAAACCAGGCTGCAGAAGCTCAGCGTGCACTGCAAGTTAACTCCGCTAAGGTTAACGAGCTTTCCAAGGAGATTTCGGATATGAAAGATGCGATTCATCAGCTTAAGCTAGCTGCCTCTCAGAATCTGCAAGAGTACGCGAATATTGTGAAGGAAAAAGACGATTTGCGAGAATGTTACAGGACAGCCGTTGATGAGGCAGAGAAGAAACTGCTAGTTTTGAGGAAAGAATATGAGCCTGAGCTCTCGAGGGATCTTGAGGCTAAACTGATTGAGACGTCTTCAGAGATTGAGGTTTTACGGGAAGAGATGAAGAAAGCTCATGAATCTGAGATGAACACTGTTAAAGTTATTACAAACGAGCTTAACGAGGCTACGATGAGGCTACAAGAAGCTGCTGATGAAGAATGCTCTCTCCGGAGTTTGGTGAATTCTCTCAGGATGGAACTGGAAGACATGAGAAGAGAACGCGAAGAGTTGCAGCAGAAAGAAGCAGAGAGACTAGAGATTGAGGAAACGAAAAAGCTGGAAGCTCTCAAGGAAGAGAACTTGAAACTCGAGCAGATGAAACTAGAAGCCGTGGGAGCAAGAAACGAAGCAGAGGAGATGAATAGGAAGATAGAGAGCTTGAAGAAAGAAACGGATGCTGCGATGGTAGCTGCAGAGGAAGCCGAGAAGAGACTAGAGCTTGTTATAAGAGAGGTCGAAGAAGCGAAATCTGCTGATGAGAAAGTCCGCGAGGAGATGAAGATGATATCTCAGAAGCAAGAGAGCAAGAAACAAGACGAGTCGAAGATTAAAATCACGATACAAGAGTTCGAGACTTTGAAACGAGGAGCAGGGGAAACAGAGTCTGCGATCGAGAAGAAGCTGGAAACCATTGCAGCTGAGCTTGAAGAGATCAACGCAAGAAAAACAGAAGCGGATAACAAACTAGGAGCGAGCCTGAAAGCGATAGAGGAGATGAAACACGCAACGGATTTGGCTCAGAAGTCAGCAGACTCTGCAGAAGCCGCGAAGAGCGTGGTGGAAAGCGAGTTGAGAAGATGGCGTCAACAAGAAAATGTACAACATGCTTAGTTCTTGATTTTCAATATATGTATAAAAAACCTTGTTTTGTTCCAAACATTAAAATACAAAAGACAATGAAAATGGTTAAGAGTTAATACATCATAGAACAACAACACACAGACAGACAAGATCAATTAATCATCATCTGGATTGCAAGAACTGAGAAGGAACAACACTAATCAGTTTCTGTCTCAAGAAATCCTCATAAGCCTCAGCAATGAGATGATCATCGTCCCACTTATCACGGAAAGTGTCTGATTCTGTGGCGAGTCTTCGATATCCGCCTTCTATTTCCTCACCTCTCCACCGTTCAACAGGCGGTGCATCGATTTGCTCGGCAATCCAATTGAGGTAAGCAACCTGAGACGCACCAAGCCGGTGCGTGTATCTCTTGGGAAGACCATTAGCATCACGCTTTGCATATAAGGCGGTAACGTCTACAATCATTTTGTCTTCAGAAGGAAGCGTAACACGACCGGACAAAACTGCAGCCACCCACTTGCTCTGGAGCTCAAACATAAAGAATTGCAATGTCTAAACCAAAAAAGAAAGAATCTTGATTAGGCGATGAAAAAAGTTCCCACAAAGAAGCTGGAAGAAAGTAGAATGAATGAGAGAGACTTAACCATCCAAGGTAAACCGATGAAGGAAAGCCCTGGAGCAAGCGCAGGCGGGAACACGTGTTTGTAAAGCGGTCCAACGCAGTTATCCTCAACGGTGATATAGCCATTGGTGTTGAGAAACGGGAAGTGATATTTGTAACCAGTGCAATGAACAATAGTATCGGCTTGTACAACCTTACCATTCTTGAAAACAACCGACCCATCTTCGTGTGTGCTTTCTATCTGCGCAAAGCATATATCAAAACCGAAAAGATATTGAATCATAGTATGACCAAGTTTCTCTATGATCTATTTATCGTTCGATTTTGTTGTTTACCATAGAGTGAAGCCATAGATTGTTGGAGCCGGGAAGCTTTTGGTAGGTCTCAGATGGATTCGATCTTGACGCGATATGAACTTCTTTCGCCACTCCCGTTATGTCCCTACTGATATCGGATCCGCTCGCAAAATTTCCTATCACTACCACCACCTTTCCACAGATTTCAAACCAATGACTGATGAATCTACAATTCGTTTTATAAATTTTAAACTCAACACTAATATCGAAAGCATCTGAACTATTTGGAAATGTGACCTAACACTTAAATTATTCATACTCAACATTCTTACAAAAACCATCCAGTACCAGTACCACCTACCTACTTCATCCCTAATATAAATTACTATATAAATTCGGATAAGATCAACAGAACAACTATAATCAAAGATAAAGAACTCGAGAATCTATTATAAAACGATTCCTCGTATACAATGAAAAAGATAGTTGTCGGAAAAGGAAAAAGGTAATTTTTAAGTGAATAGTTAAAGGGTTCATAAGTTCTGAAAGAACCTGGTCTTTGTATGGATCAGGAACACGGTAATTGTGACTATGAACCTGCTTCCCTGGCCATGAATCTATGCCTAAAACCCAAATCATGCAAACAATTTTTCATCAATCAAGCATAAATTACTTCAAAATCATCGAAATCAAAAGTTGTGGTTCGGGTTTAAAAAAAAAAAAAAAAAATTTGAGATTTTGAACTAATTTACCAGGAACATGAGCAACTCGAGGCTCTGTGTAGTGTCCATTGCAAACGACGACGGAATCGAAGATCTCATCGTCGGAGATCCCATCGGAATTTCTAGACCGAATCTTCCATTTCCGGCCTTCTGGCTCGACACGAACCACTTCAGTCTCGAATCGAACCATCTCCTCGAGTTTGAACTCTCTCGCGAAGTCCTGAAGATATGCGAGGACTTCCCTGTGACTCGGGTACCTTCTCGGGTCTCTGGATTCGCCGTCTTCGGGTCGGGGCACGAAAGGGAAGTCTCTGTAGCCCATGCACTCTCTTGGGAGGTTAGTGCGGAGCGAATCGTAGACGCTCGAGTGGACGATATTTCGATTCGGGTCGAGGCTAAGCGGGTCGGGTTCATTGTGTGGTGTGTAAACCCAGAGACCTCCGACTTGAGTGTCGCGCTCGAAGACGACGACGGAGTGAGATTCGCGGCGTAGCTCTCGTGCAGCTACGAGTCCGGCGGCTCCGGCTCCGATCACTGCCACGTGTAGTGAGTCGAATCGGCTGCGTGCTGGTGCCATTTTCCTTGTTTAAGTCGTTTTTGGTGTAACGCTCTGTTCTCAATATTGTTAGCACGTTTATTAAAGTTATATATGAGCGTGTTCGATTTGGATAAACCGATTCGGTTTAAAATCTAAACCAAATTGTAAACCGTCAAAAAAAAGAAATCATGGTCTGACTGGTAAATAAATAGTAGAAAATTTTCTGCTTATTTTTACTGGATTTTATTATATTAAAAAAGAATCTTATTTTTTATTGTCAAAGATAACAAAATTTTGGCAGAACATTTCCAACTAACAGTGAATTCAAGAAGCCCTTTTATTAAAAAAAAAAACAGTGAATTCAAGATAAATGGGCATAAAAAAAACTCTCTCATTTATTTACCAGTGGCAGTAATATATGTTTTAGGTATGTTGAAAGTACTGTTCTTTGGATGGATCTTGGAACATGATAATTGTGGCTATGGATTTGCTTTCATGGCCATCAATCACCCTATCTCTAAAACAAGAAAAATTACAAAATCTCACATTTAACACTCACTCAAATAAGAAAAAAAATTAGCCCTTGATTGGAAAACTAATCACACCTTAATTAATATTTAACAGGAATCGAGCAACACGAGGCCCATTGAAGTGACCATTGCAAATAATGACTGCGTCGAATATATCTTCACCGGAGACACATCTCTGAAACTGGACTTTCCATTTACGTCGCTTTATCTTCGCCGTGACGCTCAAAAGCAGTTACAGTGTGACCTTCACATTGCAGCTCTCGAGCCATATGGCTTCGGCTCCGATAACGGCCATGTAACGTGGGCTGATAGGATTAGGCAGTGGTGTCAATGTGTCATAGTTTGAGAGAATAATAACTCTTTGTTATAAGTCTTATGTTTTCAAAACTGGACCAAACATTATGAAATCTTTCCAGTTTTCACCATGTAGTCTTTTGTTACAGGGTATTACCAAGTTACATGGTGCAACCTTATCCTACCACGTGTAAGAGAAATATACGCATGTCAGTATGTCAGACTCTATCCTTGCTCAGGTTTTTTTTTCCAAGTCAATCGATTATATTTACGTTAATATTTTTTAAAGTTTTACGTGAAACAAATGAATGATTTCGCTATCAATTTTTCTCTTTTTAACATTTAATGAAATAATTTTGCTAATTTAAAACCAAATATTTACAGATAATCTAACCAAATATTTTAGCGATATAGGTGTAGACTTGATCAGATCAAATCTCACCTTGAATTCCTTAATCACAAAATTATGTAAAATTTATTGTTCACAAACGATGTAAAAGTAATTCAGTACTTCATTTTTATAAGGTCAAATTGAACATGAGGATTACTAAAAGGAAACAAAAAAAAAAACATTAACTAAAATGTAGAAACCAAGACAACAAGTACAAATTTTTGTATACTTTGAAAAATAAATCCGAAACCCAAGATGGTAATGTTCATTTTATAAATGAATGAAACTCTTTTTTTTTTCTTTCATTATCCCGTACCCCGAACGCTTAAAACGACGATAGAATCGAGAAGGACCCATCAAAAAATTCTTTAAACATTAATTCTACAATTTATAAAAACAAAAATCGTTGGAAAATATATTAAACTTTAGCCGGAGTTACGAAGATAATCAATAAATTGTGGGGGGGATTTGCAATAAAGAGTAATAGATGGCAAAAGCTGTAAACTGGGCTACGAAGCCTCTACTGCTGCTGTCTCATGACCATGTTTGGTCCTCTTTCCTCAACCCACACATATCTTACCATAAATCTCCCCACTACACGACGACAGCTGCAACAACAACAACAAAAATTCTATTTTCTGATTAAAAAAATTAATTTTCTCATTTCAATTTTATCAATAATAATTTTTGTAAACTTTCTCTCTCTCTACTTTTTAAAAGGACTATTTATATCGTCAGTTGTCACTAAATGACTAAACAAACCCATTCGATCATAATTAGAAAAAAAGGAAAAAAGCGAGGAATTCTAAACACACCTAAATTTTTTGTCAATAATAAACAAAAAAAAGAAAGTTAATAGGAGTATTATAAATTTCAGAAAACGATAGCTGATGTTGCACACTAACCACTAAGACCCCCTTTTCTCTCTCTCTCTCTCTCTCTCTCTCTCTGAGATTTTGAGAGAGTCTCCTCTCTCTCTCTCTCTCCCTCTCGCTCCTCATGATCCGATTTTTTATATTTATTTTTATGTGATAATTACAGATACACGTTAAATTTGTGTGTATATCTATATCGATATTGATGGAGACAATAACCCATTGGAATCTGACCATGGATCTCAATTCTTCTTGAGATATTTTCTTCTCTTTTTTATTTTTCTTCGTCTCCCAGATCTGTTCGTCAACCTGACCATTGGAAAGCTTCAAGCTTTTTTTTCTGGGTAATTCTTAATTTTAAGAAAAAAAACATTTCATTGAATTATTAGATTCTTATTTTTATAGTCTTTTATATATATTGTCTAAAGTTGGAAGTACTACTACTACTACATGTTTTTGTTCGTCATGAAGTTGGTGCTTTTCCTTTTCCTCTTATAGCTCTAACTGTTGAATTCGGATTTATGAAATATATATATATATATATGTGTGTACTTTGTTTATCTATGTTAATGTGAATAACCAACTTCTGCTATACTGTATATATGGTTCCTTTTCTGGAAATTCTTGTAAAGCGTTTATGGAATCTTCCATTATAGCATTACTTATTTGCATGTTTTGGTTATATTCTTGTTAAGCGTTTATGGAAGCTTTTTTTTGCTGTGTGTGGATATGATCAATAGTATAAGTTTAATATTAGGAATGTTTTAGCAGAGTTTTTTCAGATTTAAACCTTATCGGAAATCGGATTACATAGAAACAGAATCAGAATTCTGATATTGATTCCTTTTTAAGATCATCGGAAATTGTGTGTATTGTCATTTGATCAATTTGTCCTGCTACATATGTACATTGCTGTTGTTGTTGCTCTCTTTTATGGGCTTTGTTCTTGATTCAAACACTTAAATTACAGATGTTCTGTATATGCTCAAGTAGCCAATATTCTTGTTGGTTGCTCTCTGTGTTAGAATGTCAATGTTGATCATTTCAACAGTTTGAATTTAGGTACTGATCAGCATTTGTATTTGCGTTGTTGGCATTTGATAGGGACGGGCCATAGAATAAAAGAAGTTAGACCAGAGAAAAGGCGCAATGTATTTCTTCGGTTTGTCCAAGGAAGAAGTGTTGTCACAGAAACATGTTGTATCATATAAAGAGACTTCTAAGCAGAATCCAATCAATATGGTCACACTTTTTGGGAGACAGGTAAAAAGATTGAAGCTTTCGGATTCTAAACTAGTCCAAGTTTTAACCTTTTTGTTTCCTTTTCCATGTTTCTTGTTAAGAAAAACAGTATATTATTCATCTCAGGTGTATCAGGTGAAAAGCGAGAGCTCCAAGCCCGGTGATGGTTATACGAGGATAAACTCTCCTACGCTGATGATGAAAGACATCGATCTTCGGCTTCCTGCAGATCACTACGGTTATAAGAACTTTCATGAGACATTTGATTCTGGGAGATTTTACGGCATTGGTGGTTCTGGAAACACAGCGTATCATTCAGCGTTTGAAGCTAATAAGGAGAGAGAAGCATTAGCGACAAATTGGAGTGGCAAGAGAAACCCAAGAATTGTCATTGATCTTGAGGAACTTCCCACAACAGAGCATGCAGACTCTGTTAGCTATGTTACTTTGAGAAACCCTGAGACAGCTGATCGAATCAGCTCAGAGGTAGTGAAGGCGGATCAGTCTTTCGTTGAGGATGATAGTAGTGATAGAACAACGAATATGGAGTCAGGTTTACTGGATCTTAATAGCACTCCGGATGAAGAGTTGGTCTCTGAGCCTCATTACTGTTTCTTGCAAGATCTGAACTGTCCGTACATCGAAGAGACGGAAACGAGCTGCGAGAAGAGCGGAATAGATGATGATCCTACGCCGCTTCACTCTCCTAAATGCCAAAACGTTCACGACAAAGACGGTACGGCGTCCCCAGCTTCGTATGCTTCTTGCTGCACCACGGAGAGGACCGAGTCGAGAAGAGGTTCCTCTCCTCGAGCACTGGATCCTTCTTGCCGTACCAGGCTTGAGTTTCCTGCCACGGAAGAAGAAGAAGTCTTGCCTGAGAACAACGGATGTTGTAACGAAGAGGAAGAAGACTTCTCTGAAGTCATCCAAATGGCAGCTGAATCATTAGTCCATATATCATCGGTTTCATATCAAATTCAAGAATTGCAGTCAAAGCCTGTGTCGAGAACCAATAGCTCATCTCAAGACTTTCCAGATAAACACGAGGAGGTTGGTAACGCTGAACCGAGATGTTATTCATGTGATTCTTATGAGCTACACACGCTAGGAATAAACGAAACCAACACCGAAGAATACTTGTGTGTGTCATCAATGGCTCTGGATGAGCTTAATAACATCACAAGAGGTAACAACAAAGAGATTGGACTCAAGCTGAGAAGAGGGAGGAGAATGAAGAACTTCCAGAAAGAGATACTCCCGTGCTTGACCTCACTCTCTAGGCACGAGATCCGGGAAGACATTAACATCTTGGAAGCGGTTCTGAGATCAAGAGAGTACAAGAAGATGCAGGGGAAGACGAAAGATGTCAAATTCGGAGCAAACCCGAGAAACAAACGTTCAGCGTCACAGAGGTATGTTGGTAAAAGAAGGCGAAACAATGAATGATTTCGATATCTTCATTGGGTTTCGGATTCTTTCAAACAATTGCTTCATCATGTAACATTTCTTATGTTGTTCAATTCTTTTTTTTTTTGGTTTTTAACTTATGACATTGATCATGGTATGAGGAAAAAAATTAGTGAGCCGATGACATTGAATCTCTCATTCTCTCAAAATGTCACTTAAGTTTGTGAATCAACGATTTGTAAGGATAAACGGAAATGTGTTCTCTGGTGTTGGAAATCTTAGGAACATATTGTAGTTCGCAATCCAACATCAACTGATAATAATTCATGGGCCATGGCCCGTTTAGGTCAGAGGCCTTAAACTTCTTATCATTACTTGTCTTTGTAGTGGACTTGCCATCTTCACATCAATATGGACTAGTCTCGGTTTGAATTTTCAAAAGTTCTAGTAGACTGTGTTGATTCTACCACTTGGGGAAAAGTTAATACCAACCAACATGAAGATAGATGCCAAAGAGGAATCTGGAGGGAATCTTCACTGCAATAATTTAGTTCATGACAAGCCAATAAAAATATATAATCTCTTAAAAAGAAAAAGTTAATTCTCCCCCATCTCATGTCTTTTCTAAGTCAAAGAAAGACACATTAAATTAAACTAGTGTTCTTTAGACCAAAACTTCATGATAGTTGTCTGTGATTGGTTATGTAGTTTCCAGATCCAAAATGTCTCATTTCAACATAATTGCTCTTCGACAATCAGTACAGCAAATCATAGTATGTTGAAATAATAGTATATATATATTTCTAAGATATTTCCTATTTTGTTCTTTAATATGGTTGTCAATCTAATGGTACATAGGCCAATGAACATATCATCTATAGTAGCCAGTCGATATTGTTTTTGTAATGTGGATTTGGGTCTAACCAATACTATTGAAATATATATGACTTCTGGAAAAGAAGAGAAAATCTCTATTGTCAAAAGAAAATAGAAATCTGCTGTTCTAGATTAGATATACAGAATGAGAAAAAGTTATCTAAAATATTTCTATTAAAAAACCTGGATAACATTTTTTTATATAACTAATTATGAAATGAAAATTAGTTGAGTTAATTATGCTAGAAGAGCTAGATCACAAATTCTGATACCTCCCACGATATATACTTTATTCCAGCTCAATCCAAAATAGCGGATTCTTGAAAAAAATGTCAGAAGCATATCGTTAGTATGGATTTTAGTCCATAAATCGATGGATCTGGTTAATGTCCATATGCAGGAATAGATATAATTGAGAGTGTCCATGCAAGAAGTTATTATATCTGTCCAAACTCAGAATTTAAAGCTACATGATTGGGGTGGGGAAGATATAATTTGAGAAATTATAATATTGTTAAAATTATCATTTTGTATCTGGAAACTAGATAAGAGCTGGGAGACAACAGTTAGACAAACAAACGTGCACAGAACATTCCTTACTATTTGATACGTAATATTATTAGAGAATTTGCAAAACAAAGCTCCCTTGCCCCCTTCATTTAGCTTATCTTCTATATAATTTTGGAACAAATGCATATGCATGGGGAGTTTATCTTTTAGGGACATCAAACCAACTCGCAAATAAGGTCATCAGTAATAACGGAGTTTGATTTGTCTAACTTCTGACAGACAAATATATGTTTGATATAAAATAATCACTATATGTAATATTCATCTACATATTAGAGATCGGTTGATCTCTTGGCAAGTTAACACAATGTGATCGTATGGTATACATATGACTCTTTATCCTATACATATATAGTCGAAATATTATATTAGATTAACTAGTGTAAAGTAAAGGGAACATATTGTAGTAATCACACTGATCATTGTCATATAGTTTTAATGCTTTTGTTTTTTTTTTGACAACTAATGATTTATTATATTATTTTACTAGCTCCCTAATAATTCAACCAACTTGACAAATAGTAACCGAGGGACCAACCGATCCAATAGATCCTCATAATTCGGCCATGGATTAAATTATACAAAAGAGAGAGAGAGAGAACTTGAAATATTCAGTTTTTGACGTATGGAAAAAAGGAAATGGAAATTTTATACAAAAAGACGTCAATTACGTTAAATCTTAGAAATTTTACAATTTCTGCTTTTATACAGACCCAAATGGGAAAACTTTAACCTTTATCCCTTATCGGTTGGTCCATTATTTGTCGACTCGGAAACAAGAGGTAATTAAGAAAATCATCATTAAAAATATACCACAAAACTCAAAATCAAATTCATGCATATCGACATAGACACAGAATTCATCATGATCATGATCATGATCAATGACCCATGGGAATATCCAGTTCATCATCTTCCAACTCAATCCCGACCTCAGCTAGTCTCTTTTCCTTGTAAACGTACCATTTGGAGAAAACGAGGAAAATGAGGAAGTTCAAGGCGACAATTACTGCCACGAGCCAATAGAAATTGTAAAGACGGCCCTTGTTTAGATCATCGGCGATCCATGGATGAGCTCTATCGGTGAATTTCTCGACGACAGTCACGAGAACCGAGCTGAAGAAAAACCCTAACGCCAATGTGCTCAACAATAGACCCGTGCTCATCGTTTTCATACCTTTAGGACACTCTCTCAAGAAGAAATCCAACTGTCCTGTGTAGATCAACGCCTCGCCGATACCCACAATAAGGTATTGTGGGATGAGTAGATAAAACCCTAGAGGGAGCGTTTTGACTGTTGGACCGTGGGAGTGCGCGGTTCTAAGACGTTTGATCTCTACCAAAGCAGCTACGGCCATAGCCATGGATGCGAGTAAGAGCCCCAAACCAATGCGTTGAAGTGGTCTCAGACCGTGGGGGTAGTTGAATAGCTTCTTGCATAGGCGGATGGCGACGCGGTCGTATAGGGCGGTGGTTAGGAGGAGGCCGCCGACATAGAAGACTGCCATAGAGGCTGGAGGGATCTCAAAGCTCCCGATGTGACGGTCCATCGTCTCGGACTGCGCCACCGATAATGTCGTCAGTTGAGCATGGACGGTCCAAAAGAGGATGCATGTTGCCCAAATTGGTAACATTCGTACGATTTGCTTCACTTCCTCAACATCGGTTAGTGTTGAAAGTGTCCATTTGTTGAATACGTTTTGGGTCATTCCCGCTTCTTGGTCCTTAATTGCTGCCTTGTCCAACGAACTGTGGCATCGAAAATGGTATAAGGAAAAATTAGAATTAAATCAATCATTAAACAAAAAGATATAAAGTTAAATTTAATTTGTATGGAGATAGATGTTTTGATACGTTTACATCTGTAACAAAAGATCTTTTTGGTGTTTCTTAGAGAGAGTTGGCTTGTTGACAGTGAAATAGATACATTCGTGAAATGGCCACAATTATTAAAATTTCATAGTTTATTGTTATTATATTATTTATTTCATGTATTTGTTATTAAGATATCCTGTTATTGGAATATAGCCTAAGCAACGAAACAACATGATAGTTACGTGGAATCTTTTCAAGATCATATACCCTTCACACATGGCATTATGTCAAGAGATATATCACACATATATACACATACGTAATTGTTTTAAATATAGGGAAAAGGGTATAAAAGGTAAAAGTTTTTTCTACAGTTTTCAATTAACTTGGAAATACCCAAAGATAGACGGACTGAATGAAGCAAAGAGCACGCAAAGCACGTGCCGTGCATATGACGGTAGGGTTCTTGAGCCTAACTTTGGGTCTGGCCCGGTGGAGGTGTAAAGTAGTGGAGGTGTTACGACACGAAACATGATCGTTTTCACTACAAGACAAAACAACTGTCTTCCCTAACTTGTCGTTTCTTCTTATTTATATAATTTTTATTTCCAAAACAAGGAGCAGTTCAAATATCTAGAGGTGGTAAACAAGTTTTTTTTTAATCATCTGGAATAAAAAGCAAATTGATTCCTTTGGATTCTTGTGTGTCTATTTAGGCATAGGGATTGATGCATGAAAGATACTGTACTACTAACTACTAAGGTTGGCAGAAAAACAAAAATAGAAAGATACTGTACTTTAATGGGGGGAAAAATCACGAGTCAGGTGTAAATATTTATACTGTATATGTGTAAGTTTTAAAGCGAGAGAATCTATTGATAGTAATAATAATATACTGGTAAAATAAAACTAATTGAAATATGATTAATTTACCACAACTTACGGCTAAAACTAAAGCTGCTCTCTTTTTGTAATAACCAAATAATCCAACAGGGGTGTGAAAGTTTCAAAGATTTTTCATTTATCGGTAAATGAGTAAAGATGAAAATTAATAGCCCCACTTGCCTAGTCCTAATAATTTTCATTTTGTTTCAGTCTCATTTTGTCAAAAATTTCTGAGAAACTTCTCTTCTTTTATTACCTAGCATATGTATTGAACTTGGCGTGCTATAATATCTAACGTAAGTACGCAGTTATAAGGAAAAGAAATCCAAAAATATTGTAATTAGCTGTAAAATTGTATCCTGGACGGCTGGACCAGTTTCGTTGTGTGGTCGAGTAATAGTATTATGATAATAATACTATTTTCCCCATAACAAGAGACAAAGGAAATTATTCAAGCCCTTTTTAATTGGATTCTAATGCCAAGTAGGCATGTATAATGAAAATATTTGTGGTCCCTCTTTAACTAAAGGACACGAGCTTTTCGAGTTATTTCCCACCCACACAGCCCCACTTTTAATTTCACTTTTTTTTTTGTATGTGCAAATTTCACATTTCTCAAGTATATTTATACTATCACATTCAATTAACCTACACCTCAATTATTTGAAATAAAAATCTTTTAATACAGTGTAAAATTGTTAAATTTTAATCTTACAAATATTTTATCATTCAGGAATCGTGTATGTGAGATTTGTTTCTTTGAGTACACTGTTGTCAAATTTAATGTAAAAAGTTGATTTTTTTTTATTTATTGTTAAGATAGTATATGAGTTAATTTAGGCAATAGAAATCGTACCGGAATTGATTGGTATGCGGCAGCTTTTGTTTACTCTTCATCGAACCTTCCGCGGCAATAACATCGTCCAAGTCGTAGAGATACGACGGATCCGACGGCAACTCGAGCCGCCTATTCCTCCAGGCCGCTACAATAACCGCAGCAACTTGCGTCATCGGGCTACCAATCAACTTCTTGAAACGGTAGCGATTCGTGCCTGCCAAGAAAATGCTTAGTGCAAGCACGATTGACAAAGCGCAAAGGCCGTATCCCCATTTGCGTCCAACGTCGTCTTGTATGTAGACAAGGACCGTCACAGCAAAAAGAGAGCCAACGTTGATGCAAAAGAAGAAGCGGTTGAAGAAATATGTCATTTGTGACCGTTCTTTTGGTTCGGTCTCATCGAATTGGTCTGATCCAAAACCGGAGACGCTTGCCTTCACGCCTCCAGTTCCTAGGGCGGTGAGGTATAAGGCTAAGTATAGGACCGTCAGCTGTATTCCACTCGCTTGTACGCAGTGAGACGACGTTGTTGGATTGCATCTTGGTGGTCTAAGTCCCGGTATGATCGTTGAGAGGGTTAAAATCGAAACACCCTAGTAATCATAATCATAAACGATATTATTAATTTTATGGAAAAACAAAACAAAAGAAAGACTCATGTCGTTTACTATTTTGATCTGTTTATTAGACTAGTCATATATATATATATATATATATATATATATATATATTCTTCATTTTCTTGGCTATAATTTTTAGGCAAGGCGAAAGGGACTTGTGAGGCCTTACCGTGGCTTGGATTGCGGCGAATATAGCAATTGTTAGGTACCTATATGAAACAAAATTAAATGAACTCAATTAACATAAGAAAATATTTTTGATATAGGTATGTAAATTTCTATAGCATCTACTGTATTAAATACAAACCTGCCGAGAAAGGTGTCGGCGATGAAGCCACCGAGAAGACAGAGCATGAAAGAAGTTCCAAGGAAGTTGGTAACGGTGTTAGCTGCGGTTGCATTGCCTAAATGCATAGTTCCCGTCAAATACGTCACCAGATTAACGCCGATGCCTAACGTTGTCAGCCTCTCTACCGCCTCGATACCTTCATATAATTTTTTTTTATATATATAACAAAAGAGTTAGATACAACAGGAAAAAGTGGAAAATAAAAACGATACCCACAAGAAAGTACTAAAACCCCATTTTCAATTGACTCTCATGGCTTACTAAATAGCCATAAAAAGTCAAACTCAATCTTCTGCATATACATATTGTTGGTAGATTAATTATGCACAAAATGGTTTTCTCTTGAACTTTGATTATATGTGATTATACTTACAGAGAATCATGGCGGCGCTAGCCCATCCGCCGGTTTTAGAGCGATCAGCAGGGCGGCCTTGGAAGTCCCAAGCATCTAGAAGGGTTTCAGATTTTGTTTCAGGAAGAGACATAGCTTGAAGATGGAGGCCAAATAAAAAATTTGAAGCTTTTTTTTTTTTGAGTTTTTTGTTCTTACGGGAACAGTTGCTGTTTTTGTAAATCACAAGCAAAGAGAAAAGGCTCTTTTGTTTGGGAGCTTTTTGGTTTCTTCTTTTTGTGATATCAAATGTGTTCATCTCTGGACTCTTGATACATCTATTTATACTAGGAAACTTGCCAAATTAAAAAAAGTTTTAATTTTTGGTTTTAGAGTTTTATATACATCAAATAAAATAAAATTGAAGAATAAAGTGACACATGTGTGACTCTGATGAGTGTTGTTTGATTGGGGAGATAATTATCATATAAAAAAATAGGAATTATATATATATATATATATATATATGTTTAGAGAGCGAGAGAGAGAAAGAGAGAACAAACTAAATATTACCACTTCCTCCGACTTTGGAACTGTGGGTTTGAACTTTTAGGTTAAAAGTCATTGGTTATTTTGTCAGTGACTCAATGGCATCAAGCGCATCATTTTTACATCAATATGTAAAAAAGAAAAGCGTTTTTCATGGTATTCTTTTTATTTTCATGGAATTTTTTTTTTACGTCTGCTCTACGAAAAATAATTCAAAATTATTGACTGAGGCTTAAAAAATGCATTTTAATTATTGTTGACTGGCATTACTGTCGAGGCATGTTTAATTTCTTCTTTCTCATCCTTTTGTTACGCCAATTTTGTAGTTCCATAGCACATAACCGATATTTTTGTTTTCTTCTTTGAAAATTATAATACTATATTATGGGGTATAATTTTACTTTTGGACAAAAAGTTGATGTAGATTTTACCAGTGAATCATATCGGATACTAAAGCCTAATTAATATTTTTTTATTGCATTCTAGTAATAAAATTTATATTTTTCTTGTATTTATTATTTTGTATAAAACATGATTATAATGAAATCGCTTTTAAAAAAAAATCGTTTGTTCAAGTGCCATGTGTCATGTGCAAGTTCTTTTCACTTTTACATTTGAGTAGGCGGTTCTAATCCAAAGAACAATAAAAATCACAAAGAAAGGACTTTCAGCAATAGTTTTTACAATTCAAACTATAATTTAATCAAATACCATTTGAGAAATCTATTAAACTGTATGAAGATCTATCAAATTATATAGCTGAAAGTCAATAAAAGCTAACTTAGGTGTTTAAAAGATTTGAATTTGGTATGATTACATTAATGTACCAACTTTCTTCTTTTGTGTTAATGGGAAAGTCTAGCTTTAGATTTAATGGCTCAAAATGCATGCTTCTTAGACGCCACTAAAATGAGTCATGCAGCGATATGATTATTATCTCACTTTTTATTTATTTAACGCTAGAAGTGAGATACATTTACTCTAAAGGCTTTTTACTAGTCACATGACTTTCATGAACTATATGGAACATTTTATTAAAAAAAACTAGGAGTTGCAACTTCAATGGTTCTCCTTCTTTCTGGAGGAAATAGGAGCATATAGATGAAGAAACAATGGAGAACGACACAGTTTCTACATTTAAATTAGTCTCTAAAACTAATTAATGAATTTCTATCCTTTTAATATGAATTTCAGAAATATCTTTGTGATGATATCTCTTTCCGAATTCGGAATTATCGATAGGCAGATCGATGAAATTACAAACCTATCGATGAACACCTTTTGTGTTCATATTGCGATATTTACGTAAATATCCCTAACGATCGATTATATGTACACATCCAAGGATTGCGGAAGAGCGAACAAAGGTGACAAGTGACAACTAGTAGTCCCATCCAAAAAGAAGAGGAGAACGAGTGGTGAACCCAAATTTATTATCTTCTAATTTGATAAATGTACATCATATGGAAAAGAAAAAAAAAACTAATTAATACATTATAGGGATAATCCTAAATTCAAAAAAAAAAAAGGAAAATAAAGATGAAAATGGATGGATCATAATTTTTGGGCGGAGCTGGCTTTGGTTCATAGGTATATCTCAGGGCCCAGCTTTATTGGCACGTGACAGTAGTGGGACCACTAGAGATTCTTCCCTAGCGTTGACTTGGTCATTTCAAGAGGATGAATCCATATTAAAATTAGCACGAACAACTATAACTTTTGCTTTAAATTACATTGTTTTATTTATACTAATAAAAATGAGTACGATCAACAATTTATAACAAACTTATAGGATGAATGGTTCTTATACAAAAATTTAAAACCAAGAATTAGCTTTTTTAAGTCGCCAAAATTAGTTGTTGTGACTTTAAAACGAACATGACAGTAATTATATTTTGTAAACCATAAACCAATTGGTTTCGGAAACAAACTCAATTTCGGGAGAAAAACTCAATCCTCCTTTACCAGCAGGACCAGCACTTTTGACGTAAAGGAGGACTGAGTTTTTCGAACCTGCAACCTCGAGGCAAAGTCAACTGACGTAATTATTTGAGTTACTACAATATTTTTTTTTTTAACTTGATAAATAAAATTATATAAAGCTGTAGGGTCTTAATGTGTAACATTGACAAAGATAATGATATAATACTAACTATAAGATAATTATATTCCAGCAGGTGACGAAGGAAGAAAAAATATACAGATTCAATTTTTTAAAACGGATTGATTGAATCATGAAGAAGAAGAGTATCGAATTAAATTATTGGGTATGAATCCTTCGGAGGATCCCAAAGGCCATGGTTGACCAACCATTGGAATGACAACTTGTTCAATAATAGAATGTTAAACAATATTGTAAACATATGTTTACTGAAATTGTTTTCTTATTATTATAAAGAGGATTATGTTAGAATTATCGGTTCGGACGTCCTGATTTCATTAGTTAACAACGTGTTTAGGAGAAATATATGGCTCGATTGGATAGTAACAAAGACATCCACTTGTCACAAAACGCTGAACCAATTACAATATTTTTTTATCTGTCTGACGTCAAATTATATTTTGGTTTTATAGACAAAAGCATAGGTTTTGTTTTTAAAAAGTCCAGTTCTAGTAGGCGAGAAACGAATTAATCAAGCATTAAGAACAATGTGATTTGAGTAAAAAAAAATTAAAAAAAAAAATATGATTTGAAATTTTAAACCAACAACCTCCCCCATTAAATCATTGTAGACACTTGCATATACAAACGAAATTCATAATAATTTCAAGGGGCAGTTGTGAAAGTGATTTTAACCACGTTGGCGTAAGGATTATAAGAGATTCTAGTTTTTCAAATATCTCTGCAAAATTGTGATTTGATTTTTTTGAGAAGCTTATATACAAAGTTGTTTACAAACTGTTAAAATGAAATATTGTGTGCCTTTGCAAACCGCAAGTATATTGACATGAGCGTCTCTGCGAGATTTTTGAATTTGAAAAATAGCAAAATATTCTTACCAAATGAATTATTTATAATCTGATTTATTTTTAAATTGTAAACTTCAAATTTGTTGTCCATGTAAAATCAAGAGAATGTTTCGATCAAGAAGAATTTGTTTCTTCGTAAAATAGAACATATATTCATATTCGAACTCAAATATCTCAATAATAAACCGGAATTTATCTAAATAGTTAAATATTTTTACAAACATTTGAAGTATTGAAATAACTCAGCTGTGTTTTCAGATCACGAAGACAGTACCCAGTTTCGAACTCAAATTTAACAATATTAAAACGATACTCATCTGGTTAAACTAACCGTAGTTGTGTTATTTGATAACTTAGGTGTCTCTAACTCTCTACTCGTCGGACTCAATATTTAAAGCGAAGAAAAGAAAAGAAATACGAACTAATAACTAGATGATGACCGATGGGCGGCACAAGCTCTCATATATTTAAAAAGTCAAATCCTAAATAACGAAAAAAATTGAAATATTGTTTTTGACTTTTGGGGACAAAACCATATTACCACGCAGCATTACTACGAGGACAATCATGTATGTATTTACTAACATGACTATCTTTTTGTCGAGAATAAAATTGTTTTAGTTATAATAAAAGAAACTAAAAAAATACAAAATTGTGTGTTTGCAGTTTGAAGAGACACTGGAGCATATAGAGAGAAATAGCTGAAAAGAATACGTCAAATTTTGTGAGGTTCATGAATAAAATGCTTACAGTATTTTCTAAGAGTTTGCGGAAAAACGTTTGTTAAATCATCGAGGGTTTATGCTTTGTACGTAAAACATAGTAGGGTATAGAAATAATTATGGCTACGCGCATTCCGACCAAAAATCCTTTAAACGTGGTAGGATATTGGAATAATTGTAAGTGACTTAGGGTTAGAAGGAATACACTCGAAACACACGGGATATTAGCTAACAGCTGATTGTTTGTCGTGTTTCTGTTTCAAAAATTTCATGAATTCTAAGGTATCCGCTTTCAAATTTCACATTCGATTTGCAATTGTTTGTTGAAACCTAGTGAAAACAAGTTAGTCGATATCAAAATGTTCTAAAAAAAACCAGCGCATTAAAATTATGTTTACGCATTTATAAATTTATTTGTGCGTTATTTTAAAAATGAATGAACCACAATTTATAAAGAAACATTACGAATAGATAATGCGAAGAGGGGAATCGAAAGTGAAAGATACCTTACATCACCGCAAATAAAATGAAATTGTTAAGTACGTCGTACATTTTGCAAATGAACCAAACATTTTAATAATTAATATGGTCTTTTTGATGTTCTCAAAAGACATATATTTATATTTTATCATACCAGATTTTAACTACGCAAAGACAGCTTATTTGGGGGCGTTTGATAAACGTTTACAAGGTCCTCGAACGGAAAACAAGTTCGTCATTTGTTTATGGAAATTAAATCTCGATCGATCGAGTAATATTAACATATATACACAAGATTTTTGATATTTCAATAACATTTCATTTTAGCTAATTTGATTCAATTTTTAGCATCTATAATGTAAAATAGCCATTAAATGTGATAGTTTGTTGGAAGTTTTGGTTTGTTAAGAATAAGAACATGTTTTTTTTTCGGGGGTCAAGAATAAGAACATGTTAAAGTTTATCATTGTTTATCAATGTCGACATGGTCACATATTGAAGGATATAAAACTTGGCATTACCACTCCGATGGTTGACTTAATAATAAATAATACTAACATTTTGTTTTCAATATTTATGATGAAGCTGAAGAAATCATACAGGTAAAGTGGCGTCGGCCTAATTTTATAAGTTTTGTTTGTTAATATGATAAGGAAGATAAAGCTAAGGCTACGTTGAGTAAAAAATAGAGGATGAACTAAGGCTATATTAATGACGTTACATAATTTTATGATTTTTGGATTTTTTAATTTATCATTTTTGTTTATAAACTTTATATGATCAAATTACTAAATGAATATCTAAAATATAATTTATAAAAATAAACTAAGTTGAGACGTACAAGTTTTTTATTTGTAAAAGTATAAGAGAACTTTGTTTTTATATAGGAAAGAATTGATAGAAAAAAGTGTATTAGACTGAAAAATATTGCATTTGAACCAAAAAAAAAGACTGAAATATATTGCATATTTGTAAAATTATAGGACTAAATTCAGGGGTTGTTTATAGAAAAAGGGTAAGCAGATAACACCTTAACTGGTATATAAGATTCTCAACTGGTGTCCAGATATCACCAGGCAGGAAACAACTTAATATGTGGCCAACACATTCTGCCAAAAGAGATCCTTTTGAATTATTTATTATTTAAATTTTGAAAAGTTGGATTTTACAGATTCTTACCCTTTTCAAAACTTATTAGTGCCTCTATTGTGAACATGCATTGCTAATTAGTCAAACTATTCTGCCTCTCCTCAGCTTTCGAGCATTTTCCAAAAGAACACATATCTCTTAAGAAGATGTAACTCATGATCAGCATTAACAAGTACATATTAACTGAAAGATATTGTTTTTTTTTTGAAATTTAATTCAAAGAGATTGTGATGGTTTAATAAGCGAATAAATTGTAAGTCTAACAATAGTTTATCTATTTCGTTGTCATATATTTGAAATTAAATTTCATAAAAGATAATAAGTTAGATGGAAGGATGCTTATACTATAAAGCACGCCGTTTATATATATATATATATATATCAATTAACTACCACATTACTGGAACATTGTAAATGCATGAATTACGTAACTAAATTGTTTCCATAGAAAGTCTAAACCAACCAATATAATTTAGTGGCTGAGATGCTAACTTTAATCAAGGTCACGATTTTTAGCTACGTTTATTTTTATGTTGGTTATTATAGATGTTTAGTTTTACGGTTGGCCGCTATATACTTTTAATTAAGGGGATCTGAATTTCTACAAATTGTGTAAGAGTAGTTTAAATTTTGAACTAATAATTTATTTGATTAATTATAAATTTTAGCTGTATGATCAGTTATAATATTAAGATTAACATATTTGTCACTCAAAATATGTGCGTTATATCATAGATCTATTAAATCATGTAATCTATTGCCCACGTCAAAGAAAGGAGACATAACCGATAGCCTATAGCTGGATTTCATGTGGACTAGCTTGCAATGAAGTTCCACGTCCTCAAAACTCCTTCGTATTTGAAACAAATGTAAAATTAATGTTTTTTTGTCTTCTAAAGGTTAATGTTTTTTTTTTTTTGAACTTTTCTAAAGGCTAATGTTGCTAAAACATATTACAAGATTTGATCGATCATCGGTCATATTGTCTCGTCTTAGTTCTAGTACAGACACAAGATTTGATCGATAATATGATCAAACACAATACACCTTCATGCGTACATTAATACAAGAAAGAAATAAAAAAAACCATTGATCGAACACAAACACCTGCATGCGTTTACGTAAAAATAAGAAAGTAAGAGAAAAACTTTGACAAATCACTGACGGACCTCTTTCGTTTTTAATGTTACCTTGCATTAGTATGTAGAAACATTTACTTAATATAAATGTATGTATAACATACGTATTTGTAGATACTATACGTTTTTGTTATTAACAAGAAGTAATTAACTTTTATATTATATATAGTCTTATCAAATCAAAAATTTACACATTAATAATAAGTGGTTTATTCGATAATATAATATAAGTAAGAACATTATTTAATCACTAAACATTTGGCAACTATTCTCCCATTCATATACTAGCGTTGAAATTTTACGTTCAAATTTCCATAGACATACATCCCAAGTTTCCGCGTCGCGCATCTCCGTTTGCGCTTCGAGGAGTTATCCAAGAGACACTAGCTAGGAGCTCACATTACATAGACATTTCAACGTTACAACATTAATTAAAAGTTTCCACAGTGATGCAAATATTTCAATTCCGTTGAAATTATTTTAGATTTTCCACTTCACAATGACACTCAAGAAAATTAATGTCGTCAAAGAACCATGAACTTAATATATACATGTATATTATTTTAGTAAATTAACGTTGGAATTTATATATAGGATTTTCTATTGCAGGCACTCAATCTTCTAATGACTAACGTTACAACGTACTCGATCGAGTTTTCGCGTCTTACATTTGATTAGCAGTTTCTCTTGAACGTTATTAATAGTTTTTATAAAATTGACCAAACGCACTTATTAATGGGCCTCATCAATCTAGTTATTATAGTAATTGAAAATGGGCTCAATACGTATCGATGGGTCAAGTCCATCTATTTCTTACGGTGACTGAATTTGCGCTTTTTGCGAATTATTGTTGCACCAGGACGTGTGGGCTACACGGAGAGCTTTCCGTAAAAGCTCTCTATCCTCTCACCTTCTTGAAAATTTCCATCTCCTGTCCGGACATAGATGCAAACACAAAGTTATTATATACTAGTTATTTTTATAATTTGTAATAGCTAATTATGTTCAAATTATAATAAACAACAGTTAATTATTCTTAATTTGCTACGGGCTAGCTTAGGATCATAAGCCAATAATATACACCTTTTCAAATTATTTTGGTTACCTTTAACAACAACAAAAACATACAGACTTGTTCGATAATAAGGTGGCTACTTAATACTATGAACGACATTTTGAAGATGAAAAATTGTAAGGTTTAGAAATGCATAGCTACTAGCTAGTCTGCAACTTGCATCATCATCATTTTAGGTTTTTAGAATTTAACTTCTTTTATTATGGTTGCAAAAAAAAAAATTATTTTATTATTTGGCGAATAAATTTACAATGGAACAAGCCAACAAGGGATAAAAAATCCAGCCATGCACGTATTGTATATACAGTTTAAGTATCTTTTACTTCTTAGGTGGTGGCATCCGCAGATGGGTCGTGTCACGGGTTTCCATTTCGTATTTTATATCAAATTGGAATAATTTTTTATCGCCATTATTATATTATTTTTATAGTATGGTTCTGCTTTAGTAATTAGAATATAATACGCTGAAATTCAAACTAATTCTAAAATCTACAAATTGCATACATAATTTCCGGCCCAGTTTGAATGTAAGCAATCGTTTCAGGATATCGACTAACACGATAACATTCATAAACTAGTTAACCCGTTCTGATCCGGTTGGCCAATATTCTAAATAGCTTATACTTGTCATTTAAAATGATAGTTGAAAATTTAAATATTGGTATCATTGTGAATGCAGTCTGATCTTTTTTTGTATATCCGATCATTAATTATACATACTTATTTGCTTAACACATGTGAACTAATCGCCTGAAACAGATAAAATCTTACATCAACCAAAGTAGAAAACTTTTAGAAATGACTAAAACAAGAGTACTTGCAGATCTAAACGAGAACCGACCAAAGAAACAGAAGCAAGAAAATTGAACAAACAAATCAACTACTCGATTTATCCATTTTTATTCTCCTCAGGCACAAATGAAATCAGAGGGAAGCTTTTTGCCGCAAGTATTGATGAGCAAACTCAAGGAGATGGGAATATCGATGTTAATCCCCAGAATGTTAGCTTTAATGGCGGTACAAAGGCAAACGGCAGCTTCAAGATCGACCAGCCCTTGAAGAACCGAGCAGCAAGGCGTGTCTGGGGGATTTCCGATGACTGTTCCGACCGCACCATCTAGTATTTTGGCGCAAACTCCCAGTTGTAGGGAGTCTTTCGGGCAGCTATGTTTTGTAGGATTGCTGATTGGGGTAGGGTTAGGGTTAGGGTTTGGGATTGGCTTAGGTGGCAAGCAAGTATTGCAGCCATTTACATACGCAAAAAACATGAGGTTAAGAAATAGGAAGAGTGCTGCGGAAAAAGATCTGTGGGATTCCATCGATCTCTTAGTGGCTAAACTCTAATCAATGTTGATTAACAATGTGATTATAGAGCTACGGATGTGATATTTAGCCTTGCGACTAAGTATGACCGACAGTTGGGCTTATATAGGAGCAAGCGTGAGGGCTCCGAAGTGAGCCACAAGACTCGCATGCGTAGAGAAAATTAGTGTGGAGCTGCTGTTGTTAATTATCAAGTTGATGCTTGTTATAAGACTAATTAATTATAGATGCGCTTTTCGATTAATTAAGAGATGATGGTGGAATAAAAAAACTTAGTAATCTATATGTATTAGCTTATATACGCCAGTTAGTTTTCGTTATATTTTATAAGTATCTAAAATGAACTTACTTGAAACTTTAAGCATTGAGAATTGTCGATGTAAAACACATAATGCGGTTACGACATATTTTTTCGTTTCAACAAGACCTTGCAATATATTTTTATATGAAAATTGTTGTAACGCCTCAATTTCAATTTGCATCTGTAGGAAATTTTAATTTCATTTTTGGTGCTTCAGCATATCTGGTGTCTAGTAATTCCAAAAAATCATAACAACTACAATTGTATTTTGGAAAAAAAATTCAAAATAATTATCGAATAAAATTGTAGATTATCAGATATGTCAGTTTACATTTTTTTTTTTTTTTTTGGTTCGCTGGCACAGATTCTATCAATTTTTAGTAGGTCACACATCTGAATATTACATCATCACGAACAATGCTTAATCATATATTTCTCCTATTAAGAAATTAGTGGGAAAATATGCATTTTGGTGTGTTAAATTCTTAAATTATACTGCAAAAAGGAATTATGACTGTTGACAAAATTATCAATTACCCGATATGTTTTCTTATATAATAATAAAACAATAATTTTACAGATCCATTACCAGAATATATAAGCATACTTTAATACAAATATTTGTGTATCACACAGACGAACCAATGGGCGATTTAGAATTCTTATGCAATCCCGTGAAGTGAACAATAATAAGAGTAATAATAATAAACAGTTTGTTATCTTATGTACAATAATTAAAATCATGTGTGGGGGCAGAAGACCAAGTTGCAATTTGTAAAAAGTACAATTTCTGACAGTGATTTTAAATTTATAGGGCCAAAACAATATCTCAACTCTTATACAACGAAAAAACAATATGGCGATGAAAAGGAAATATGAAAAAATAATACTCTAATAATTAAGGGCTAAAACTTTTGAAACAAAACAACAAAAGAAATCTACATTATTATACTCACCTCCTCATATAGCTTCTAGATTTTAAAAGTGAGAAAGCTTCCGCTTCAGCTTCAGAATCTTTTCTTAATAAGCGTTTAATATATCTGATGGCGACATAGGCGATGGCAGACCAATGTAGAACAATAGGGTGTCATATGGCACTCTGTAAACTGTTATTTTTGTTCTAATTGTATATAAATATTGAAAGTATTGGTAATACTTTTTTTTTCCGTGAAAGTCTTGGTAATACAATTGATAAGTTTTGGTCATTTGGTCAGCCGTATAACTAAGTTTTATATTCATAATTGATAATTTTGATATATTAACCCCACTGTATCTAAGTTTTATATTCATAATTCGTTTCCAACAACAAAACGTAATGGTACAGGAAAAACAATTCTGGTTCGCCACTGAACATAGGCACTCACGAGCAAGTGGGTACATTGAACTGGAGTGAAGCCAGTCTCTCGATGGCTACTTTTCAACTGAGTTCCAATTTTTGTTGTTTAGAACTTTATAGGGCGCTCATACTGGATGCTACAAAAAAGAACGTTTGTTTGACCTAGAAGTATATATCTCAATTTAAATTTGCCTCGTTCCATCCGGTTCAGAAACTTTTTTTATTTAATTTTAAACTCGTTTTAGCTAGCCGTAAAACACTAGTTTTGATTTTCTTTTAGCTTTTAATTTTTCCTGAATCCTATTTGCATTAGCTTAGGGAATCTTGATAACGAAGATCCCTTATCAATCATGTCCTAATTAATTCGATTCTTTTTGTTTTTCTTGTATTCTTACCCGGGTGGATTTATGTTGAAGCTTATGGGTGCACATGCCCCAAAGTTATATAACTTGTAGCTGTTGTTAATAGTTATGGTTTGATTGCTTGTCACATTGGACACAGTCTTATGAGTGCCCCCAGTGATACAAAGTTCGACACTTTTCCTGCTCATTCTTCTTAGTCTTTGGTCTTATTTTTGTGTGTTTATAACTTTATATCACTTTTAGTGTCTCTTCTTTTTTTCCTTTTTCCAACAAACGCCTCTTTTGACCAGATAACTAATGACTATTATGTAAATAAATAATGTACGTCTACTACTTCTTTCAAGCGAATAATTTTGTTTCCTTAGACTAATTTACCGGAGGGGAAATAATTTTTTTTTTTTATCGGAGTATTATAAAATACTTTATTTTTTGTAATAAAAAAATCTTGTATAATGTCCCTTATAAAAAAAAGTTCTAGATCCATGCACCACTGGTATATGAGATAGATCATGCATGTGAAACCCATGGAACTATGCTAGACGTATGATGCTCTAAGATTGCATTTAGTAATTTCCTACTATTATAGAATGTGTTTCAGTTTACGTTGGCCACTTAGTTTTAGAATTCAAAATATTCCATGCAATAAAAATATGCGATGAAGTGCATACCAACTCTAATGCAGTGAACTTAGCCTAGACAATGAGAACTGAAATTATGAGAATTTATGAGTTCAATTGAATTAATTCTATATGGCTCACTAATCACTTAGATTACCGATGAGACTTAAGTAATATTGAAGGCTTATCTCATTATTTGTGATCCATACGTTATGAAATCCATTTGCTTACCTTATTGCATTGATTTGATTGGTATTCCATGGCCCATCGTTGATTGTTGATTTGTTTCCTACACCTAAGATTCGTTAAATGGAGTATTTGCAAGTTGCTTTCTGTAGTATTAGTTCTTAATGCGCTAGTTTACTTTATTTTCTTAATTTATTGCTACTTATGGTTTAAATCCGCTGCTTGTTACATCATCTTGTTTATGCTTTGTTATTATATTAAAAATTCTTCAAACAAAATTAACCATTTAGTCTTAGCTTGATCAACAGGATAAAAACTGGATCACATAACAATGATAGGATAATATTCTATCATACTTTCCGTAAACATCTTTTTAATTAAAAGTCCTAATATATACATTATTAAATTTAAAATTTTAATCAAGAAAATTCCAGCTGGTGAATCTTGAATATATATATATATCACTTCTTCTGATTGATAGTATTTTTATTAAAAGCAAAAACAAGCCCTCTATACAGCCATTTTTTGTTAATGTTAACTAAAAAATTAATGATCGATTTTGATATCAGGTAATATTTTTTGTGTGCAACTATCAAGTAATATACAAAAATCGTACTGTAGATGAAGGTGTCTTTGGTATATGTGTGTACAGTAAAGAGCATCGTTCTATTCTCATGATCAATCTTATCTTGATTTACATTTGTTTGTGAAGGGCACAAGAGAACCAGCATTGTCACTATCACATGGTTTCTATGGCAACCATGCATTAAATATATTATTATGATTCTGGGTTGTTTTGTCCGTAACCATATTATATATAAGGAGATTGGTAGATGCGCAACGCATCTGTCAATTTTTCTTAATGATGTATTTGTAAATATTTCAATGTTATAATGAATTAGTTTATTGTAAGAATTTAGAACTTAATTTCCCCCCATAAAAGCCATATTTTATTATATTTTAATTTAAATTATGTTCTTTCTAGCTAAGAGGCTCCGCGGGAAATCATAAATAAGAAGGAAGGGAAATGAATTGGATTTCTTGGATTTATCATTTATATAAGGGAAATGATTTTCTTTTATATGTGAGGCAGAGCTGGCATTTCAAGCATAAAACCTCAAACCCATAAAAAAAACTTTCATTTGTATTTTCTTTCAATTAATTGGACTTGCACGGGTTTGACTATTTTCTACCATTTTGATTGTCTCTATCATACAAAAACATACTATGTCATGTATTTGACAAAATTATGAAGAAGTGAAAATATGTATTGGTTTAAATGTTAGAGAAAAGAGAAAGATATGTCCTTTAATTATCCTTCTGATTACAAAGAACATTCACAAAATATTTTTTTTCTAAATTAGAAAAGAGCCTACGTTATGTTATGTATCTACAAACTTCGAATATTGTGACATGCAATTCAAACAAATTATAAATCGATTGTAACTCGTAACAAAAGTACATACACTACTAGATCGATAATGTTTCGCATCGGCTACGTAAAACGACAACGTATTTCACACCATTATTATAGTACATTTCGTATCTTCAAATGCTTTAAAAGTTAAAATGGACAATACGTAGAACTTCCTTTTACGTTTCAATCATTTTTTTAATTGTAAATATTTAATTATTTTAAATATGATAATTGTAATCAATCACTCAAAATTTTATATTAAAAAATTCCCATAATATCTTATGGATGCTCTTGGGCTTTCCTTGAAACCACTATAAAACCTACCTCAATTCCCTTCATTTTCTCCACACTCAATTCACCCATAACATAGCTATTGAACAGTATCTTCTAAACCAAAAATGGCTTCAAGCTCCATAGCCCTTTTCTTGGCTCTCAATCTTCTCTTTTTCACAACAATATCTGCATGCGGTAGCTGCACCCCTTGCGGTGGAGGTTGCCCCTCTCCCAAGCCAAAGCCAACTCCTAAACCAAAACCAACCCCAAGCCCTAGCTCTGGCATGGGAAAGTGCCCTAAAGACACTCTCAAGCTCGGTGTCTGCGCCAATGTGCTCAAAGGACTCCTTGACTTGACCCTTGGAAAGCCACCGGTAGAGCCATGCTGCAGTCTCATCCAAGGACTCGCTGATGTTGAAGCAGCCGCGTGTCTCTGCACCGCTCTTAAGGCTAACGTTCTTGGAATCAACTTGAACCTCCCTATATCTCTAAGTCTGCTCCTTAATGTTTGCAGCAAACAAGTTCCTCCTGGCTTCCAGTGCTAATCAACTATATTCATATAATTTAATCACACTTATGTGTATATTTATCTTCTTGTTTTGAACAGGCAAGGTGATTCTGCATACTTTTATTATTGTGTCCTTTTATATTTGTGGGTTCTCATTCTAGTCTTCTTCTTATGGTGTTCATTGGAGTCAAATTATGTCTCTGTCGGTGTGATCCGTAAGATTCTTGAAGTTCACAGTTCCATTATTTCCTATTACTCTTATATTGGGTGGGGGTATTGCTGTATTGGTTGTATTATGATTCTATGAATTAATAAAATTTATTTGTTAAGTTATGTATTCATTTTTTTAGTATATTGTTTGTTCATATTCATTTGTACACAATTGCACAACAAAAAAAATATTCAATTGGTTCGTCTTCTATATATAAATGAATTGATTCTCAAAGGATGAAGTCCAATCAAAATTGTTTGTTTTCATTTTAGTTTTTTTAAGAGAAGCCTCATAATTATATGAGTTTTTTTTTAGTTTATATACATCATTACACTTTACATTACCGTAACTGATTTTTAAAAAAGTAGCAGAATATTTCAATTTAACCAGTTTCATTTTAATACAAGCAAAGGTATTCATAGTAGAATGATTTTTTTTTTTTCTGAAAATTGTGGCAATTTAAAATAGAAAGCTGTTTGCCTGTTTACTGAAGAATTAGAATGCCTAGAAATTATGGGTTACTTACTGTAAGAGATGGTAAATCATGAAAATCGTAATTTTGAAATTTGTTGAAAAACACGTTAAGGATCTAGATTTTCTACACTTATGCACATATTATTAAATTCATCAAAATAAAATAGAAATAATCGGTTGTCGGGTATATCATGTCGGATCCTTTGATAGTAGTGCATGGATCTTTTCAGAAGAAACATAAAAACAATCACGCTACATCATGGAGAATATAACAGACCTAAAGATACATGTGTCAACTCTACAAAAACAAACGTTGTAAATATTTCTCTTTTTTATAAGGATATAAGGATGAATGTTAAATGAACAGAAAAAAGAAAGTTTTCACTTTGGGAACATATATACAAAGCTTTAAAAAAATTATAACTAAATTTAACCCAAAAAGTAAAATTTAAAACTAAAAAAAAAACTTTGTTATTCATTAAATTTACTCAAATTTTTTATCTATTGAAAAAGGCCACGTATTTTGGGCCACGCGTAAAAGAAAAATATCGTAGAAGACACACTGTCTCAAACTGTGGTCGGACGGGCCTTACGTCTCGATCAGTCTTTAAAATGTTGCGTCCTTATTATCACTGTCTTCATGCAAAGGCATTAAGTGCATCAAATCAAAAACATTAATTATATATAGATACCAATACATATTATATAGATACAAAAGCTTCATAACATCAATATACAAACAAATGCATTTTGACGTTCTACTTTTTATGACTAAAAATCATAGATTATCCAGCGATTTATTCGATAAATGTAGGAAAGATTTTGGACAAGGTTGTCTGATGATAAAGCTACGACTACGAACTGTGAACAGAATGACAAGCTCTAGTGTACTTATACGCCAACGAGTATATATATTGTATTTAATCGTGTACATTATTTTGAAGCTATAGGGAGATCCGGAGATGGCTTTAATTATGAACGTATGCAAGATTTTTCTCCATATGATGATCAAATGTAAGATATATGTGATCGAACAGTACACAAAATACGTCTCTTTCCCGTGAATGGAGAATCTAGTGAAGGAGAGTAAGTTGTAAGATCTCTTTTGGTCGTCACATGGGACTAGGAAGGAAGGAAGTGGAGAACAAAAAGGTGTGTTTTTGTTTTGTTTTGTCTTTTCGGGAGATAAAGTCACCACTACATTCGATAAAGTTGTAGTAATTCCACACCACTAATGATCTCAAACCACATGCAATTCGAAGGAGAAAATCCATAATATCTATATGATTGGTAACAAAGTTATTACATGGCCATAGATACTGTCACGCTCAATATGACAATATCTTAAGTTCTAAACCTATAGACATATATAATCTTGATTTCTTCATATTATTATTAACTCGTCCATTATTAACATTCAGTCTCATCGTTATCTGAGGTAAGTAACATATACGATGCTAGTTCGTGTGGGACTCATAAGATGCTAGAGAATAGAGATTGCCTTCACGACAATTCTCTCGTTTATATAATATTAATTACCTAACTATACATATATATAAAGCTAATTTAAAACGAAAAAACTTACAATTTGTGTCATCATAGATTTCTGTCACGGTGTATTGCGTGTCAATTCAGAGTCGGATGGTCCCTTTGGAGCAATTATAAATTTGATGGATGCACTATGCATATATTGATCCCGTGAACTCTCTTTGTTTTCTTCTTACTCTTAGTTCGATATAAACAAAAAAATCTCTTATATTATAATGTGTGTATCAATTAATAAAGAAAGATTGGAAGCAATTTCCATCTTACAATCTTGAATTATGCACTTATTCGTATCATGGGTTACAATCCAAAACAAAGAACTAGTGGATATTGGAACATGTCTTTTTTAAGAAACGTGCATTTTCGTTGAAAGTTTTCAACAATTTCATGACTGGTGGCTGGATTAGATCTTTAGGTGTTGACTTCTGATTATGAACTTAGGAATACTGTAAAATCGGGATTAGCAGGTCGGCCAATTTGAATTTTTATGTGCTACTATATATAAATAAAAATTAATATGATTGATTTTAAACACAAAATTGATTAATTTATAACAAATAGTTAGGTTTACATAGTTGGATACGTAGATGCTTTTTCCTGTGAATGGCTGGAGTTTATAATCTATATATTTTTTCGGGTAGATAGATGAATAATTTATAACTTTCTGTTCATTATCTTATATGATCCTTTTAACAATTTTCAGGCATTTTACGTCTCTACATTGTTCATTAAATTAAGATAGTTTACATAAAATATGTACCAGACGGACACAAACTACAAATAACAATCAACAACCTGATAGCAAATTTGTAACTTATCTGCAAGAAATTTTTTATTTGAACATTAATAAAAGTGTCGTACATTTTAGCAAAAAAATAAAAAAATAAATAAATAAATCTGTCGTGTAAATGGCATAACTCAAGATTTCATTTGGTAGTATATGGGCTTTTGGGTCATATAACATTGTTGTCGCAGACCAGCGAAGTTACGCCCAAAATTACAAACCCACCACCCCTAAGTGAAAATTATCGCCAGCTACATAATTCAAGGTTTCATTTGTTAGTATGTGGGCTTTTGGATCATATAACATTGTTGTCGCAGACCAGCGAAGTTAGGCCCAAAATTACAAACCCACCATCCCTAAATGAAATTATCGCCAGCTTTCATTTGTTCAGTTGTTCTTTCGCAGCCGCCGGAAAATAAGAGGTTTCGCACCCAACCCATAACCAACAAACCACTATTTTCTAGGTTAATGCTCAATTAATGAATAGGATTAAGCTTTAAAGTAAAATAAAAATAAAAAATATGGATTGGATCTGGAAATAGGCCAGATTTAAACGGGCTGAGCTCAAAGTGGGCTGAGCCGGACATCACTATAACATTAGTACTACAACTATTGTGGTTATGTTTCAAAATTGCAGTCTTTAGTGTGATCCGGACTAGGATCGTGAAATGAGCAATATTTTGTCTGAATATTGCAAGCACTGACAGTCTTTAACACTATTCAAATTCGGTAAAGTTGAGTAAACAATAGCGTCATAAGATCAACTTATCTTAGTTATCTATATATATAATCAGGTGTTTTGCACTAAAGAATGGTATCATTGAACTATCTGCATATACTGATCGCGATGAAATGATAAGGAAAAGCATTCATTTTAATTGGTCAGATCTTCTTAGTCCTCGTTGTTTTACACTTACAATTAGTATGTTTTTTTTTCTCTTTTCCAAATACACACATTACTGTATATCCTAGTCAAATATTTTACGATAAGCACAAAACTCATCAATGTTGTATATTAAGGAAATATTCTTTTCTATTCTTCCATCTAAACACAAACGCAAAAGGTTAATGTAAAATTCCATGTTCTCGGTTTTAAGGTTGCTACAATTTGTCCTACGACCAAGCATGTGAAGTTGTAAACAATATAGCTTCCTTTGTTTTGTTTTTGATGTAACAACCATTAAAAGACCCAAACATCTTGATTTCATTATATGTTTATAACAAAGCCAACAAACGAAAGACAATACTTATGAAATTTTGATAGAATAAAATATTAAAAAAGAAAAACGAAATGAGACCAAATAAGGTAAGGATATAGCTTCTCCCTCTTTACTCCTCGGCCTTCTCGACGGCGACTTCCACTGCAGCCACAACTTCCTCCGCCTCAGTTTTCTTCTCCTCCTCCACAACCGCCGGAGTTTCCGTCACTTCCTCCTTTTCTTCCTCTTCTTTCTTTGCCTCCTCCACAACCGCCGGAGTTTCCGTTACTTCCTCCTTCTCTCCTTCCTCTTCTACCTTCGGCTCCTCTGTTTTCTCTGTTTCTTCATCTACTTTCGCTGCCTCTTCCACAACCTCTTCTTTGCTCGTTTCTACGACTGGTGCTTCGGATTCTTCTTCTGTTTCGATGGCTGGAGCAGGAGCAGACTCTGTCTCTGAGGCAATTTCTTCCGGCTGTTTCGTCTCCACCACTGGCTCCTCCACCTCAACGTTCTCTGCTGCTGCTACTGGAGCAATCACTTGTTCAACCTGTAAGCAAAAACATACTTAGTATATAGTAAACTGTATGACGTTTTTATCAGATTAAGTGGCGAGCAATTCATCACATTTGGCGTGCAACAGGTCCATGTTTATATTGCTGGTGCATGATAGAATAGATCGATTAATAGACATGATATACGTAATCTGATCGTTTGTATAAATAATTCGATCATAAACCAAATCAACCTAACATCAACATAGAATATTAACTAGAGATTTGGATTTAAAATCTAACACAAATATATATACAAATTTCTTTAATATTTTACCTCAACGGTGGCCATTTCGAAATGGAAAAGCTAATGAAGAAACTAGTTTAAAGATTCTAAGAAGAGAAGAAAAAGTGAATGTGATGCTTTGGTGAGTGAAGAGATTTTATCAGGAGGAGAGCTATTTATAGTAGAAGCAAATGATTTACAATAATTTATTTTAATAATTTAAAGATTAAAAATCATTTGTTAATTTTTTTTAAATTGTCTACAATATCATTAAAGAATCATCATGATGGATATTGCACATGAAAGCATCTTTTTCCATATATAAAAGAGCTTATGTACTATTTTACACCTCATGCCACATAGATGTAGAACATCATCACTTAACCATTACTCGTCAAGTTGTAACTAAAAAAAAAAAATTGGCTTCAACTAAGAACTTTTATTTGTTTTACTAAAATTAAGTGTAATTAATAATGCGAGATAATATTTTGAAGAGTTTTTGTATTCTTCTTCTGTGACCACAGTGAACGTTACAACAAACCTTTCATGTTATTAACGTTGAACTCTGATTAAACGTACGTTACAACTTCTCATTTGACGTTGAACGATTTTAGAAATTCCATGGTCATTAAAACTTGCATTAATGTCTGCTAAAGCATCTTTATTCTCTTTGATTAACCCGATGATCACTGTTCTTTTCACTAGGTGTGGCGCGTTTAATTATTTTGTATTCTATACATAATTTCTTTTGTTCGGGTAGATTATGGACGTTGTAGACGCTCTAGCATGTTTTAACTTCCTCGATTCTATGTTGTGTGTGCAGCGGCGAAGCTACTTAGATCAATATATTCACAGAATTTAAGATATTTTTTCTTTATAAAATCCTGAATAATTAGCCTCTTTAATTATAACGATTTTTTACGTATTTAGTACTACGGTACTGCTCTATTAAAAATTTTAAATCGGTACCATTACCAGGCAGGTATATTTGACTATGACGACGTGGCTACAAGTTAAAGCGGGCCCAGGTGAGTGTGAGCCAGGTAGGATTCTCGTGAGTGTGGACCCACGTACCACCAGTTTACTTATTTTTTGGGGTCAAATACACAATTTAAGCATCTAAAAGCCTATCAAAATAAATAACATATAAAACTAATAATATTTATTTGAAAAAGAAAATTCACATTGTATATATTTCTCATATCTAGTAGTCTCACTACATCTTGCTTAAAAGATATTTCTCAAAGTAGATTTTATGTAAGGTATTCTTCTTCGCTTCGTTTTTTTTGAGGTGGGGTATTAATGTTAAATCTTCTTCGCTTCGTTGTTTGCTGAACAAACAGTAGTAGTGACCAGCGACGAATAACACGTATTATTATTCGTTTAATTGTTTTTAGCAATCAACAAAATATATAATTAGGAAATTCCTAAAAACATGTCTAAATTATTACATCATGACTATGTAAACTCCAAATAATCTTATAATATAATTAGATGAAAAAAAAATAGATCATAATCGGCAGACATGTAATAAAAATTTCGGCTACTACACTAAATATTGAATAAATAAATACAACAGGATTACAAAAAGTGGTTCGTTACATCAAAAATATTTCGTAACCAAAATTTTAGATTGCTATTAAAATAATAGTTTCAAAACGAATATAGACTAATCGTCAAAATATATCATCAACCATTCAACTATGAAAAAAACATAGTTTAATATTTATAGTTGTTATCATGATCGCTTACGACCGCGTAAATGTCTTAGGTTAACTAGTTTATAGTTTTGTGAGAAATCTATTGTTCATTTTTTCTCATTTTATATTACATCTTAATAAATGATAGATTCTTAATTTTCTTAAATCTAAGGCGGTACCATTGAAGTACGAATTCACTATTATTGATAGTGTAAATGACATACTAATACAAGTTATTAGATTTTACAACTTCTTAGGCCATTCGATAACGTTCTTCACGTATTATCAGTGTATTATATAACCTACCCATCTATGTAAATAGGTTTTAGTTGTGGCGATATATCGAGAAAATTGTGATCAAGATTCCACATGTGTATACAGGCTACGTACTCACAATCTGTAAAGATGGCCAGCCGAAAAGCTGGTAAAAAGAGTTGGATGGCTAAGATGACCCCATTCACTTGGTCCCATTAATTGTATATATTTCTGTCCGAAAACTAACTAAAGCACCAATAAAAGATTAGGTAAAGGGAAAAAAAAAAAAAAAAAAGATTAGACATCTTAGGCACAAGTCAACACCGGAGATCGATTCGATCGGTTAAACAATTTTACAGTACTGTCTTATCACATTGATGCGTTCGTCACTTTATTTTGAAGTTCAAGAAATGTTTATTTGGTCATAGATATTAATAAATAGCACCATCGTTTGGTCTTCGGTCCAGATCGTTGTCTAAATATAACTGTTAGGAAGCTTAAAAAGCATATCTTAATTTCATCACGAACCAGAGATATGGATATATCCCTTACCCCTTCACTCTAGCTTTAATTAATAGATACTTTTCGACGTAATTGAAAAATATTTATAATGTAGATCTGAAAAAGTTGTAAATAATTCACTTTTGGTGTCCCAGTTATGATAATCGTCCATGTCTTGAACATGTGTAACGCTAAAGCTGAACAAACTGAAGTCTGAAGGATATCTGTATGTCTCGAGATTTGTATATTTATTTAATTATTTGTATACGTTTGATTATACGCCGTTGAGTTAAGAAGAAGATTAAATCTGATGGTAGAGGATTCATATTGTAGGGTTGGTTTCGAAAGAAGAGAATCTCTTTGCAGCCAAATACAGTTGGGGCATGACGGTGGAAAATTCTTTTTAAATTAAACTACAAACACTTAAAAGTGTCAGTCGAAGAGGGTCGTTTTGCCCGTTTGATTCTTTCTGAATTATTTCTAAAGTCTCATTTTGATTTTGTCAGAATAATCTCGGTTTGCTTGGTCTAGAATATATATCCATATGGTAATTAGTCTATAGACAAATATATGAGTATCAAATTTGGATGTACAAGGATCAATAAGTACAGATTTCTAGTGTGTCCATCCCTTAATTTTTTTTTGTTTTGACAACATCCCTTAATTATTTATGATGGATTATTTGGATGAAATTCGGTATGACTATATCAGTATGTTGCGCGAGAAAAAATTATCAAAATAGTTTTGATTTTGAAAAGTCTCGAAAATATTGTAGGAAAATTTAAAACTCATCGAATTTAGCATAAATTTTATTTAATTACTAAAATTTTCTGGTTTTTTTCTATCTTCTACAAAACTAAAATATTCTATAATATAATTGGTCTTTTTGGAATAACAAACAAGAGAACGTTTATTGGGCTTAACCGTTACTGGGCTCTTAGAGTTGGGAATTGAGGCCTGACTTAGAAGCCCAATAAATGTTCTCTTTCTATATTATTACATAACTTTCTCCCATGCAGATGAGTACACTCCGTCGGAAACATTATGAACTTCCGAAATATATGGTTTACAAAGCCGAAGAAGACTTCTCTTGTTTTTTTAATATTATAGCCGTAACTCTAAAGTCTTAAACAAGAAAAGATAGCTTAATTTGTGAGTGTGTATGTTAAGGATTATAAAATATCAAATAGTTCCCTTTTAGTGGTTTTTTTTGTCTGTATTAAACCAACCTCATGACGTGAATGCGAATATTCAGATGTACGTGCAGGCATGTATATATTCAGATGTACGTATACGTATAAATGCATAGTTACTATTGTACCATTTATTTTTAGAAAATAAATTATGTAAACGGGAAGACTACAAGTCGTAGTTAAGGATTACCACATGACCTTTTCTTCGTACTCCAAATTTAAACATTCCTCAAACAGAAACAACAAATCTTTCTCTCTCATTGTCTTTTAATCCTCTTTATTCTTCTTTTCTTGATTTCTTCTCATTCTTTTGACAAAAACAAACCCTTTATTTGAACTATATTTATCTTTATCTTCTTTTTGTCTCTTGACTCCCTTTTTTGAAGGTTTGTTTTTTTTTCTTTATGCTGCCTCCTCATTAAAGTCAGTTGCATAACTATCTCCAGGAAATTATATCGAATCAAAACCAACGGTGGGCATTTTCTAGGATTCGAATTAATTTCAGAGTACGAGCAGAGATCAGGAAAACAACGATGGGTTTGAAAGATGAGGAGTCTTCAGAAGAGCCAAAGGGACAAGGGACGTTAAGCAGAAAGAACAGCCACAGCTCTTTGTGTCCGACAGATGATGATGAAGAAGACGAAGACAAGAAGCTTGAACTCGGTCCCATGATCGCTCTTAAAGAACAGCTCGAGAAAGACAAGGTTTTGATCCCTCTTGTTCTGTTTTGTTTGTTTGATGTTATACGTCTGAGTGTTTGACATATATAATAACGGGTGAATTTGGTTTTCAAAATCTACACCACAATCTAATCATTTTTCTACCATTAAAAATCTATTGTTTAGGATGATGAAAGCTTGAGGAGATGGAAAGAACAACTTCTAGGCAGCGTGGATATGGAGGAGGTTGGAGGTAAGCCTAATTCCAACACTCGGACTGGATGTCTCTTGGTTTCATAGCAAATAATTTGGGTTTGAGATCCTATTGGCCATTGATTACAAATTGTGATTCGTCTCGAATCAGATGTCTATTGGCTCATGTATGATATTTTTAGGTAATGTTAAGAACAAAAGAAAATATCGTTTAACAGCTGTAGAGTTAATTAACGTAAAATAAGATTATACCAATTAACCATATAAAAAGATTATTTTCGTATAAAGAATACAGTATATGTCATTATTTAGACTTAGATAAATAACGGTAACTGCTCTGCTGGAATTCAGTAACTAGCCCATATTGAATGGTATTTTTCTATATATTATAGATTGTTGATAGATATTTGTAAGGTTTTGATAGAATAACAAAATGTAAATGCAGAGACTCCGGATCCGGTGGTAAAGATAATGAACTTAACAATTAGGTCGCCGGATAGAGAAGACATGGTATTGACGGTCCCGGAAAACGGAAAACCGACATCGAAAGGACCATGGTTTACTCTCAAAGAAGGTTCTAAGTACACTCTCGTATTTACTTTCCGAGTGACCAACAACATTGTGTCCGGCCTCCGGTACAGCAATACGGTTTGGAAGACTGGTATCAAGGGTATGTTTTGCCTTTTCATGCACTTGTGTACCACAATTACTCAAGTGCATGCAATCAAATTTAGAAGCTTTTTCTCTAAATTTTTGTTGTTGTTGTTTTACTCTTTTGTTGACCACAGTGTATAGTAGAAAGGAGATGTTAGGAACATTTAGTCCACAGGCGGAACCATATAACCATGTCATGTTTGAAGAATCAACGCCCTCTGGTATGCTTGTTAGAGGCTCCTATTCCGTTAAATCTAAGGTATTAAAAATCAAATCGTTAATTTTCTTGAATCATGCATAATCGTACGTCTATTAAGACTTTGAAATCATGTTTATATAAAATTTATTTCCAAGGAAAACAAAAATAAGATTTTGCTTTAAATAGTACTAGTCAAACATATTTCAAGTTGATCTGTGGCAAATAGTGATAATCATATCTTTATCATCATTACAATTACTTTTGAACTTTGACGACTCAAACTCATCTTCATTTTCCCAATTATTTGTTGAATTGCTGGTTAGGGATTTGAAAAGATGTATTATGATTTAGCCATTCTTTGTTGCATTATTTAGATAAATTACGTATTCTCTTATCTCTTATATATAATTATTTTTTTCAGTTCGTCGATGACGATAATAAGTGCTACTTGGAGAACAACTACACCTTCGACATTCGCAAGAATTGGCTGTGATCCATCACATAAGTTAATGGAAGAAAGTTTCTCTTATTCACTACTGTTCGTGTCATTGTCAACTTTGTATTTTCTCAAAATTTTAATTTGTTCTTAACTTAACGTTTGTTTATATGGTAAATTTGTTCTTCGAGTATTTTTTCCTCCATAAGTTACTATTTTCGGATTATGTTCTATTTTGCAAGCTCAATATATACAAGTATAGATCTTAAATTCATGCGAAGTATAAAACCCAATTTTACGTTGCTGTAAAATAAATGAATCATCGTTTACATATGTCAGCTTCTTTTTTTTTTTTTTTTCATATTGCAAATTATTTGTAAAATCTAATAATTAATTTTGGGTTGGTTTTTATACTCTGCAATTGAATCCAACAATAAAGAAAAGGCTAACCGAAATTTCACAGGCTTTTCAGTCAAAAGCGAATAGTTTTAAACTAAAACAAAATTCTATGATTCTTTTTTATTTTTAAAGTCCTTGTTCTCAGTTTCAATATCCATTACCATTTTCAAAATTTAACTTCAGTTTGCCATAGATATATTTTGTTGCGCTCCACAAGTTTACGAAAATTCATCATCGATCAGTATACTGATATACGGTAAAGAGATTTTTTTACTAATTCGCTAAATGTTACCGGTAATTAATTTATTATATAGTCCGGAAAAAGTTAATAAAAAGATAGTAGTAGAAGAGAGCATTTAAGGAAATTGTACACTTCAAGAAAAATGAATGACTTACTTAAATGCATCTCGGTGCACTGCACTATCAGTCTCGTCTTTAACTCTTGTGGAGGTCAGAAGATAAAGAACCTGATTTAATCAACAAAAATATTTTCGTGTCATGACAAAACCTCTATATAAATAAAGCCAATAACATTCTCAAATATACAAATTTCAACTTGCCACAACCAAAACCAAAACCAAATTTCAACATGAAGAAGACCTACAAGTTTCAAAGCCTCTTCTCTTCTCTCATCTTCCTTATTCTTCTCTTCACACTCCTATCAATTTCGAGAGCTGCCGCCGTCGGCTTCGGTGGTGTCTGCCGACATCCGCCTTCACAAAACAGCTGCAAGACATGCATGACGGAGCAAATGAAATACGACTGTCCTAAGTGCGTGCCGGTGCTCCGATGCATGGCTCGTTGCCTTTGGGGTGGTGTGTCTCAGAGAAAGTGTACCACCACATGTGGCTGCGACACCATGGCCAAGCCATCGCTGCTTGAGTGTAAACGCTGCGTGTCGAGGTGTAAGTGCAGTTGTGCGTCTTAGGAACTAATCGACTTAATTGTCTCTTTGATGTTGAAATAATGTGTTAATTAATGTTTGGATCTTTGTCGTTGAACTCTGTGTTATTTTTGTTGAATGCTACGTATAGTTCATATTTATATATAATCACACTTATAAAAGGAAATCCGATTATTTAATTTATGATAACATTTTTTAATCATGCAACGCGATAAAGTATTTGTATTATTAATATGGATCCGAATTTGAGTTTTAAGACTATTATTGTAAAACTACGTGACGTTTTCATGGTTGTAAGACGGCGCGTATTCCGTATACATACAAAAAGTCGTTAGTAAATTTAACGGAAAATAGACGGATTAAACACAAAAGAAAGATAAATCTATCATACGCCGGGAAAATTGACCGCCGTCATTCTCTGAGAAATCTCTGGAAACATCTGAAACCCAAATACTGAGCACAGAATCTCTCCATTTCCTCGCCGCCTTTCTCCCTACACATTTCTTCCTCCACCGCTTCTTCCCAGTAAAGAGGCCACGCACCGCCTTGTCCGACGTCGACTCCGAGATCGTAGTTAGACCACCATTGATTCTCGTCTCTGGTCTCAGAGATTGCATCCAGTATTTCCTGCATCCCGACGATCCGACGGCTTACTTTCCTCCGAGCTTCTCTGATCGTCGGATCTAAACCAGGGACGGAGTCGAGTTTCAGAAGCAGAGACATCAGCGTCTCGTTCATCCGCAGCCGTTCCTTCTCATCGCTTCTGATGGCGTCCACCGTTTCCTGCCGTTGGATCATGCTCTGTACGCGATTCGCTTCCCGATTGACGGACAAGATTTTCTTGTAGAGCCTTCTGATCCTGTAAGAACGGTAGCCGGACTGGATCCGCGCTGCGGCGGAGGCGTTAGCCTGGACGGCGGATTTCGCCGCCGGAGATGGGACTTCAATCGGGATTTCTGTGGTTGATGGAGGGGTAATATGGTCACTATAGTAAGTGTGGATAACGGTGGTTGTTGCCGACGATGAGAATTTTCTTGAACTTTTCATTCTTTTTTCCTTTACTTTTCGTTTCTGATATGGATGATTTTTTTGTGACGGTGGTCGTTACTGACACATAACTCGTGAATGTTGAATATATATGACTCACATAGGTAATTTATTTTCTGTTCTTTATTGTCAACACTCACAGTTAAATTCTAAAGACCAATTATTGCAAGTTCTTGTCCAAGCGACCGACCGTTATTAAAGGACCCATTCACACTCGATGATAATCGCTTTTATATAAGATAGAAAGTTTTTAAATTCCGTTGTCTTCTTTATGAAAGATTCAGTAACGTTTACTGTATTTAACACGAATATCGAGATGACTTATTCTTATAATTATTAATCGGATAGGGGTTATCTACTTAATCATATTCATACCCCATGATCTTTCTTTCAACCATTTTTCCTGCAAATAAAGAAAAATTAATTAATATGTGAAAGCAAATCTAATCAACTACGATATTGCAGAGAAGGAAATGTTTAAAACTAAATCATACACATTACCCGCGAAAGCTCATCAAGGCAGCGAAGGTACAATTTTCCCTGTGCATGTTCCAAACCCAACATTGTAACCATCTCCCTACACCCATTTAATCATAACCGTCATTTGATTAGCAAGCGTAAACCAAAACATCATAATACAAATTCATAATCATATAGAATAGTTGGGGGAAAAAATGACAAACCAAGCAGAAACTGTGTAAATTAGCTGATACAAAACATTACCTTGCATACACCTGAGAAGGTCACCTGATCTCCGTCTTGCAGAAACGTCTGACTCGTTCCGTTCAGCGATAGAGGCTTTTGTCCATTCCAAGTTAACTCAAGTAGACACCCATATGAATCTGCCTCCTGCGTTTAGAATCAAGAAACAAGCGATCTTTCGTGTTATTTTTTTTTAACCAGCACATGATAACATGGACAAGAGAACCGGTTAGCAAGAGTTTACGGGTCCGCTTATGGTTCCAGTTCCAAGGAGATCACCAGGCCTCAAATTGCAACCGTTAACGGTATGATGTGCTAGCTGCTGCGTTATGGTCCAATATCTGTCACAACAAAGTTTATAAGAGTTGGAAGCAAAACAGGTTTATTATATGGAGGAATTGGTAAACTTAGAAAGGAACTCACAAATTTTGGAAGTTGCTCTTTGTTATTACACAAGAATCATCTTTGCCAGAAGGCTTAAGTTGAACCTACAAGAGCAAAGAAACATGATGTTTATTTCTATTCAATCCACCATAAGCTGTAGGTTGATAGCAATAAAATTAATCTCCACGAGTAATGTCAAGTGCTACCTCCAAGGAAATATCGTAATTTACAGATTCTTTCTCAGCCAAATATGGCAATGGAGGTGGATCCTGCAACAAGTATAAGTTAGACTAGAGAAACAATGACTGCGTGACACAAAAAGAATGTGACACCTAGGTACCAACCTGCTTGGGAGCTTGACAACCGAAAGGTTTAAGAGCATCTAAGGTAACAATCCAAGGGGATACCGTAGTCCCTACGAAACAACAAAAACAACATTCATCGAAGTTCTTTGCTCAAATACTCCTACTAGTGGAGATGAAATAGAAGTTATGAAGCCAAAAATAAACTTGAAAACTAATTCCTCACCAAAACTCTTTCCCAGGAAAGGCCCAAGAGGCACGTACTCCCAAGCCTGAATATCCCTAGCTATAACAACAAACAATTCATAAGACCGGTCACCTACGGTCAGGGAAAAGATGAATCATAGAAAACCATAATAAAGTGAGTACCACTCCAGTCATTCATCAGTACAAGACCAAATATATGATCGGCTGCATTATTCACGTCAATAGGCTTTCCCAATTCATTTCCTGGACCAACCACAGCAGCCTGAATATCACATGGCATAAGAGAGGTTGAATTAATTGTGGAGTTGTCAATGGTGTTATGCTTAACTTAACACCAAATAGCTCCAACCATATCATTCTAAAACAAAAGTCTCCACATAATTGAGCCATGGGATGCTTACCATTTCGAGCTCAAAATCAAGTTTCTGTGAAGGTCCAAAATATGGTGTAGAGTCTCCTTGTGGATGCCCCTGACCTCTGGGAAAAAGCAAAACAAACTGGGATTAGCATTTTATTAATTTGTTTACAAGAAATCTTACCATCTTCAATATTGGTTACAACTATTTTTCTTGCCAAAGCAATAAAACCTTGCATGATGCATGACTTCAAATATGGCATGTGAATTCTTAACAGCCTAACCTTGGTCGAATAATGTCAGTCCCCGAGATGACAATAGACGATGCCCGTCCATGATATGCGATGGGAAGACGAAACCTGAAAAAAAAAGTGGTAATATCATGAAAATTTTCAGATTCAGCGGCTTTACATACAACTAATTCAACAAGAAATCCTCAGCTCAAAAGTAACATCAAATGTACCAATTTGGGTTTATCGGATTCTGAGGCCCACGGAACATGAGCCCGCAGTTCTTGGCGTGATGCATGGATGCAAAGAAGTCTGTATAGTCTCCAATCACCATAGGAACAATCATTTCTACTTTATTCTGCAGATATACAGTGATGAAAGTTAGTAACAGATCGCAAAACAATATATCTCACCTGTTTGGGGAACACAATTTTTTTTTCACAATACCAACCATCTCATAGAATGACTTTCTCCTCAAAACATCATTATCTCGTAGTGTGGGTTCATTAGCTGCATCAAAAACAAACCAAAACCAAAACCTTAAATAAACTAATCTCCACATAATCCAAAGGAAACAATAGGATCAAACCCATACATGACAAGAGCCTTTGAAGCGTAGAACGCGCTTCCTTCCACGCAGGCCGTCCCATGGCCAAGAACTTATTCAGGTTAGGCTGAAAACAGAGCAACAGGGGCTAAAAATCAACAAATACACCATAAAATAAACAGAACCTTATGATCCTCTAGAAACATCCCAAAGAGTAACACCAACCTCTACAGAACAGAATCAGTCTTCTCACTAAGTGTGAGCAATAAACTATACCATCAGAACATATAGCAACGGAAAACTCAAACTCTACCACATAATTAACTGAAGCAATGAACAATTTGAATAGAACAACGAAATGTTTCTAGCTAAAATGGATCTGATTTACTCAGTAAATGGCTAATAAGGCGGATGTTTCGTCGATGACGCAATCCAGATCTAATGACCAACTTAACCATGGAGTAAACTTCAAAAAATATCAGATTCAAATACCAAATATGATCAAATCATCCACAGATAAGTTCACAGGACAATACATGGTAATCCGAATTAACAGGAATCGAAAAACGAACCTGAAGGAAGCAATCGGCGTCCTTGAGGATCGGACCATCGAAAAGCCCAGCTTCGGAGATCGCGGAGAGGTCCAGGACGGAATCGCCGATAGCGACGCCAGGACGTGGTGTCGAGTTGGATTCCGGCTTGAAGACACCGTAAGGGAGGTTCTGGATAGGGAAGTGAGAGTCTGGAGCAACATCGACGAATGACTTCAGCAACGCCATGGACGATGAAGAGACTGGAAACGGCGACGTATGATTCTCCGGCGAAGCTTCCAAAGCTCAGCACAAATTCGAGTACAGAGATAGAGAGAGGACAGTTATCTCGAGGTGGTAGGTATATGGAGATTTTTTTTTTAAGCTACCGTTCTTGGGATGATGACTGCGAAAGGTGACGTCATATTAACATGAGATTACAGTTGTCCAATTAAATAATTCAAATTTGTGAAGGGAGTGTATATTTATTTTACTATTTATACAGAAGATTTTTAATAACAAGAAATACATATAAGATGGTCACAGACAGATAAACTGAAACTATATACTCCATTGCTGCCAATGCAGCGCTGTGTTAGGGAAAAAAAGAACAAAATATCCAAATGAAAAAATAGGGAAAGAAATATATAACTCGAATGTCTTTTTGTTGTTTTAAAACAACCACACACACAAATTAAAGTCTCGCAGCCAAAAGAATATAATTGTGAGTAGTCGTTTAATCATAATGCAATGCATATTTTTTCTCTCAGTGGATTGAAACTAGTAGTAAGACGGAGGAGACGCATACGAGACGCTTGGAATCGGTGGAAGCGACGTGTCAGAGTAGGAAGGAGGAGACGGTGGTGGTGGTGATGATGTGTATGAATATTCAGGAGTTGGTTCGTAACTCGGAGGTGCTTGTGGAGGATGGCCGTCTGTACATCCCTTTGGTGGTGGCGGAGACTGGCTTGGTGAATAGTAGTACTCAGTCGGTGGAGGAGGACTTTGTGTTTCCGACGGGTAGTAGACCGGTGATGGTGGTGGTGGACTTTGTGTTTCCGTCGGGTAGTAGACCGGTGATGGTGGTGGTGGACTTTTTGTCACCGGTGCATAGTATACCGGAGATGGCGGTGGAGGGCTTTGTGTTTCTGGTGCATAGTATACCGGTGATGGTGGTGGAGGGCTTTGTGTTTCTGGTGCATAGTATACCGGTGATGGTGGTGGCGCGCTTTGTGTTTCCGGTGCATAGTATACCGGTGATGGTGGTGGCGGGCTTTGTATTTCCGGTGCATAGTATACCGGTGATGGTGGTGGCGGGCTTTGTGTCACGGGTTCGTAGTATACAACAGGCGGTGGCGGAGATGATTCAGGACATGGAGGCGGTGGACTTGGAGGAGGCGGAGGTGGAGATGAGTATACGTAAGGTGGAGGCGGAGATGAGTATACATATGGTGGAGGTGGAGGAGGTGAATATACGTAAGGCGGTGGAGGAGATGAGTACACGTAAGGAGGAGGTGGAGGAGATGAGTATACGTAAGGCGGTGGAGGAGGAGATGAGTATACATAGGGCGGTGGAGGAGATGGTGATGGTGGTGGTGGTGGTGGAGGGTAAGCTCTAACGGTAGGCGACATCTTGGAAGAAGGAGGCGGTGGTGGAGGGTATGCTCTGACGGTAGGCGACATCTTGGACGACGGTGGTGGTGGCGGAGAGTATGCTCTGACGGTAGGCGACATCTTAGACGAAGGTGGAGGTGGCGAACGGTAAATGTAAACCGGCGGAGGAAGTGTCCGGACGAGGGGTGACATCTTGAACGTCGGTGGTGGTGGAGAGAAGATGTTGAAACATCCAAACTTGCTGCAATCAACAGGACGAGCGAGCAGAGACAAACACTCTTTAGCCGATCTTTGACGAGCCAAACCGGTGATACAGTTCATGGAGCCGTTCACCATGGTGTCGGCTGCGGACAGAGCGGCGCATATAGGAGCACGGCCGGTGAAGAAGTTGGAAGAGTAAGTGAAGTTCTCAAGGTTAGGAAGCTGGCAGATACTTGGAGGAATGACTCCTGCGAAGCCATTGTTAGCCACGTGAAGCTCTTCTAAGCTCTTCATGTTCCCGACGCTAGACGGTAACGGACCACGCAGACGGTTTGAACTGATGTCGAAAACCGTCACTTTCTTGAGATTTCCGATCTGAGGAGGTAAACAACCGGTCAAGTTATCGTTGGAGAGGATAAGCTCGTTGAGTGTTTTCCCCATTTGACCGATACTCCCCGGTATGCATCCTCCGAGATCATTGTCTGCAAGAACCAGAGCGGAAACTGGGGAATTCCCCATGTTCTCGGGAATTCCAAACCGGAACCGGTTGTGGTTCAAGAATATAGCGTCGAGCTTCCTGTCGAAGAGCTTCGAGGGGATCTTACCTTCGAACTCGTTGAAGCGGAGATCCAAGAACTTGAGGGAAGGCAAAGAGAGGACAACCTTAGGGAACTTGCCGACGAATCGGTTGTTGCTAAGATCAAGCTCGTGGAGAAGCTTCATGCGATTGAAAGTGAGAGGGACTTCACCGCAGAAACGGTTTGAGTTAAGGTGGAAAAGAGCGAGATCGCGGAGGAGACCAAGCTCGGCAGGCAAGTAACCAGCCATGTCGGCGTGGTTGAGGTCAATGCCTGCAACGACTCGGGTTTTTGGGTACAAAGGAGAAGGAGCACAGTAGATTCCATTGTAGGAGCAAACATTTGAACCATTCCAATTGGCTGTGAAGTTGAAAGGGTCAGAGAAGATTGCTTGTTTCCATGATTGGAGAGCAATGTAGGCGTCACGCAGCGTCGGGTTCTCGAACTTGAGCTTCGGGTCTACTTTGATATGACTGCCCAAACCGCTTTCATCGTCAGCTTTGATCTGTAAGAAACAAACGGAGGAGATCAAGAGGAAGAGGGACAAGAAGAGACGAAGAGGAGGGAACAACATTCTTTATGGGTCAAGAAACCCACTTTTTACTTATTATGACATCTAATATCTCTATCTGCTCCATCTTTATAAAACAGTTTCGAAACTCCAAACTCGTATCTCTTTCTCTCTCTCTTTTTTTTTTACTGAATTTGTCAATTAGTGACATGTTTACACGTTGAGGAAAGCGTAGAGTAGACCAAAAAAAAGAGCTGACCTTTCCGCGGAGATAAAACCATCGTCACTGATTTTCTCAAACTTGGATGCACGTTCCTAGAGATTCTCTGATGTTTAAAAAATGAAAGAATAATCAGCCGTCAACGTTTGATCATATAAAATATACATTTGAATATGTTTATAACTCAAAATGACATTGGTGCACGATCTATGGAACAGAAGCGGTCAAAGGAAGACACAAACCTGCTCGCACGACCAAATGGGAACAAAACTTGGACGCATGTCTGTCACAAAACGTGTATATCTACCATCATTCCTTAGATCTTTCAACGAATCCTATGATTAAAAGTTGTTCTTCAGTTGGTAAGTCTTCCAAATGTGAGCAACAAGCATACACTCAAGATCTACACTCAAGATCGACATCATTTTTTCGGTTTGTAGAATAATCTGAATAGTGTGATCCTAATCTCTCTGTTATAATCCCGTGCAAGGTTATCATCATTGATCAATTGTCAGTTTCTTCAATCAAAGATTTCATTCTATAGTAGAAAGCTAGAGCCTTAAGCCACCTGATTCTTACTGGCCTTGAGCTCAAAATCGAAGGTAATGTTAACAGAAAATCGGGAATCAGGAAGGAACACAAAACCTCAGAACAGACAAGTGACGTTTTTCATAGTGGATAAAATACAATCAAATGGATCACTCATCACTGTATTCATAAAATCTAGTAGACACTTTAGTTCTAAAAAAACTTAAGAATTCACAGATATAGGTTTTAGATTTCAACAAAGGCTTCGATTAGTTGGTTCAATTAGGAAGATAACTGATTTGTGGAACTCTATATGCAGAACGAATCACCAATTCCATACGTGGTCATTGATCACAGTGTTCAAGAACACTACACTGATACTCGTACTCCTAGGGACGAAACCTACTCGATGTCCGAGTCGAAAGGGTAAGTGTCCGAACCTGGAGGAAGTCATTTGAGTCTACGAGGATCGGAGCAGAATCGAAGATCCTGGAAAACTCGCCGATAAAGATGCGTACTAAGGGTCTAATGTATCAAGAGTCAGGACGATAGAAGAATTTCAGCGACACCGTGGCTGGGTGGAGAAGGAGGAAGACGAAAAATACGGTGGAGTATCGTTCACCGGGGATAAATTCGTCGTCATCATAGCTCCCGGTAAGAATGCCTCGCCGGAAACGGCTTCAAGCTGACCGGGAACATCTCCCGTGCTTTTGTAGCCCAAAATCGTACATAGGCCCACAAAAGCGTTTATTTGGGCTTTTTCAGTGGCTTTTGCTGGTTTCGGATTGATTTGGGCTTTGAAGACCGGCCCAAATTAAACTTCCCAATATAGGCCCACAAAAACGTTTTCTTCACTCTCGAAACGTGTCCAAACTGTTGAGTCTGTTTCGGATGGATTAATGCTTGATACCTTTGAGATTTTTTTATAAGAATAAACAAGAACCATATACTAGTGCCATCACGTGTAAATGTGTAATATAGATAAGCCTCTCTATCCGCATAAAGCGATAAGCTTTACCGGTTGACAAATTAATTTTATATTCAACTACTATCTCATGACCAGCTTCAAAAATTTAATTAAAACGGAAACCTAAGATACATTGAACCTAGTCGGTTTTTAAGATTCATTGAACTAGGACGTATTTTGAGTTTACTCTATTTCTGGTTTCCGCGTAATCACACTGCAATCCAGGGAACGAATCTATCAAGGTGAAAATAATAAGTAGAAGCTGATAGATGCAATGCAATCAAAAAATCCCACGTGGCAACCACATTTTAACTTGCTTCTGGTGCGTGTTTACACGCGCTACGATGTACCCGTACGTGAGCTTACTGTTCTTACTCCATGTCAGCTTACTGGTAGTTTGGTAGTGGATAAAAATTTGTCACGGACATTAGTAAAAAAAATATTGACGTCCGTTTAATAATCACTTTTCATTTAATTTAGAAAAAGAGAAGAAATGTTCAAGATCTGAATCTGAAAAACGTAGATTGATGTTGAAAAGAGACAAGAACTCTGTTCTTTTGTTATAGGTGGAATTAAAATACGTAGAAACCATGCATCTCTTTTTCCCAAACTAGAACAATTCTCTATGATATTTATTGAACAATTCATGAAGAAAAAAAAAACTAATTCGTTTTGAAGCGAATGTATATGGACGCTATCGGGGCAACAATTGAAGTTTTGAGAATTAATTAGACAGCACATCCCAAAACTGTAATTAACCTAACGGATTTAGAGTTTCTCCGTTACACAAAACGCCGTTAATCCATTTGTCGCCATCATTTCACCACATGTTGTCATTTTTACCATTTTATCGTTTACTCTGTCAAAAAAGTCAAAGTCTTTGTCAACACAATGAAAACATCGCTAAATATATCTCTATATATACCACAATTCGTCGAAGATAGGAGAAATCACGAAAAGGGCATAAAATGGTAGAGATTCGGGGAAGATTTAACAGAACAGCGGCGGCTTTTAACGTGGCAGCGGCGCGTGCACGTCTGCCTTGCGACAGCAGCAGCGGAAGCGATCACTCTCCGGAGGATACATCGGATCTTTGGGATCTGGTTGAATCATTTATCGACAGAGAAGTGAAAGTTTTGCCGGAAGAGGTTCCTGAGGAAGATAACGACGATAAATCGGACATTGATGATGATGGAGACTACGAAGATGTGAAGGAGAGGTTACGAGAGATTTTGGAAAATCGCGGAGGCGAAGAAGGGCGGAGAATAATTGATGAGGCGGTAAAGGCAAGCGGGATCGTCGGAGAGAAACGCCACTTAATGGCTTTTCTACGTAACAAGGGTTTTGATGCAGGTAATAAATGCTTTTCAAGTTTCTACTACGTTATGTTTATAGGAAACTACATTTTATGTGATTGATTTTTTGAGGGATATTGGTTAAGATTGTTCCATATATAAATTCTAAACGCTCAAATCGGTTTTGAGAGTTTTTTCTTTTTGTTTGAATCGATTCTTCTAAACCTTGAGCTCTTTTTTAAATCGCCGAGCTTTGATCATTTGATTTGCATTTTTTTTTTGTTAGTTAATCTGTTGAAAAGTAACTAAGCCTATTCAAAGGAATACTTGGTTTAGGGGCGTGATTAGGAATGATTGAGAATTAAGCTTTATCTTGAGACTGGAAACTACTTTTGCCAAGAGGATAACAAATTTGAGCTTTGAGAAATGTCATCTGATTCTCTTTTATAGTTCTTGGCTAGTGTTGGCACTTCTTCCCCCCCCCCCCCCCCCATCACATTAGGATTTAGATGTGAATGTTGTTATGCAATGCTCTAGTGTCCGAAATTGAGTGAGAGATTGATGGATTTTGTAGCATATTTATCAAGTATATATATTATTATAAGACTGTTTTAAGAACAATTATTACTAGGTACAATTTCATAGTAATGATGTAATATTTGAAATTTTGTATGTACATGTTAATACCATAATGGATAATGGGATTGTAAATGTGAAAATACTGAAATGAAAAGATGAATCCATTTGCATACGTCTACTAGAAGAAAACGAAACTTTAACTAAATTGTTGGATCATTTTAACCTAGAAAATATAATAATAGCTCGGCTGGATTTCATGACCTTCTAAGATTTTATAGTTTTGGTATTAATATATGTATAATGCCATAAGTAATGGATATATATGGTGGGATTTAAATGTGTATATTCTAAAATGAGAAGATGAATCTATGTATAGGTCTATGCAAATCCCGATGGGAGAGATTCGGTAAGAACACGGCCGGGAAGTACGAGTACGTCGACGTTAAAAGAGGAGATAGTAACCGTTTTATCGTGGAGGCAAATCTTGCCGGAGAATTCGAGATTGCTCGGCCTACGACAAGATACCTTTCTCTCTTAGCTCAACTTCCAAGTGTCTTTATTGGAACACCTGAGGAGCTGAAGCAGCTAGTGAGAATCATGTGCTTTGAGATAAGACGGTCGATGAAGCGAGCGGAGATTCACGTGCCACCATGGAGGAGGAACGGTTATATGCAAGCCAAGTGGTTCGGTCACTATAAACGAACCTCTAATGAAGTGGTGACTAGGGTTAAGAGCTGTGACTGTGGACCGCACGTCGGTTTTAAGGAATCGCCTAAAACGGAGACGTTTAACGGATTCAATGAGGTAGAGAAAATGAGGAATGGTTTAAAGGTCGGTCAGCTCACGGTTGCTTTCAACGGCGGTGGGATGGGGTTTCAATAGTCGCAGAATAAATTATAGGCCTCTATAAGTTGATAATTGATAGTTTTTATATTATTTTGTAAATATAGATGAGTTTTAGGGGCAATCGATAAAGTTGTTGCTTAGATTTCGGCTATCTTGATTAGTACAAGATGGGCTTTTCCAATTTCAGCCCGTTATGTTACTGGCCCGGCTCTATGAACTTCTATAGTCACTCACGATCTCGTATTTCCGATTTATTAACCAACTTAATTTATAACATTAAACAAATGATAGCACTTAGAGCAAGTGTTGGACTTTTTTTCCGACACTTTTGGTCAAACAACTATTAAGCATTTTTACAATTTAGAAATAAACAAATGAAACTAAAATATAATAAAAAAAATCCATACCCAATGAATATTTGTTAAATAAGGCATATAGTAAAATAGTAAACAAAACGAAAATGATAATTAATTTGAATTTTGTAAAATCTTTTTCTTTTTGATTTTGGTAAAAGAATTTGATGTATTTCTTTAACATTTTCATTTAAAGTTTAATTGACAAATTAAAAACAGAGTATAGCAATTATTGAATAACAAATTAGTAAAATCACTGGAAAAAAAAACTTAAAATTTAAAAAATTAAAGTGCTAAAATATTATGCATTATTTGAATAAATGTTTATATAAAATAATTATGAATGATAATTTAGTATTTTTACGTGAAAAACTATGTAATATTTTAATCGTTAGACAATTTAATTGTTTTATGTATAGTAGTGATTGTATTCTAGGCTAATTCCATATACACGTTACTATATAACCAAAAAAAAACAATGATAAAATACAAAAGGAATGAAGCAAACAAAAACCTAATAACCTTTTGGTATTTAAACATCTTCTTCAATAAAGTCTCTCTCTCTCTCTCATTTTCTCTCTTCAACAGTAAACAATGAAGAAGCTCTACAGGAAAGGAACCGTACACCCGTCGCCGCAGGTAAAATCCGAGGACCATCTTCTTCCTCTCCTTCCCGTCGCTATCTTCTCATTAGCGGCAGTTCTCTCGCCCGAAGACCGTGAAGTTCTGGCCTACCTTATATCAACCGCCTCTTACTCCGGTGACCGAAACCCTACCTCTCGCCTCAATAAAACCAAACCTCACAAGAAATCTCATTTCGACAATCACTCGCCTCTCTTCCACTGCGACTGTTTCAGCTGCTACACGAGTTACTGGGTCAGATGGGACTCGTCGCCAAGTCGCCAGCAGATTCATGAAATCATAGACGCTTTCGAAGACAGCTTGGAGAAGAAGAAGCAGACGAGTAAGAAGAAGAACACAAGTGGAAAGAAAGATCGGAGAAAGCGTTCAGGAAAATCTTCAGCTCTCGCTAGTTCTAGCTTTGGTACGGATGATTCCGAGATTCCGAGTCCACTCGGTGAGTCAATTGCGAGTCCGTGTCCGTGTACGAGTTCGAGCGAGTTGGTTGATGGTAGTGGTGGCTGCCACGGCGGCTTGGAATCGACGGAAGAGTTTCGTACTGGAGATGTTGGTGAAGAGGTGGAGGACGAGGAGGAGGAGGAGAAGGGGTCTGTCAGGAGATTTGTGAGTTTCATTGGTGAGAAAGTTTTTGGTGTTTGGGGATAAGAAAATTTTGACGAGAAAATTTCAATAATTAAAAAGCTATAGATGTTTTTGTTAATTCGCTTGGATCTTTCTAGGCAAAAATGTTTGATTACCCGGAAGTTTTCATGTCTAAGCATTAAATGTACTATAATGCGACAAAACTATCATTGTATTATAACGTCTATGGGGTTATATCAAAAAGTTAGTATAGTTGCTCGTATTTAATACTTTTGTATGTATACACATTAACGATAATGGTGTGACCACAAAGTTAGAGAGATACAAAATTTGCATAAACTATTATTTTCTTACCGCCGGTATTAAGCTATATACAATTGAGCAGAATACAAAGTAGAATCGTTACTTCCTAGAAATAGCTAGACATGTAATTGGTAATCTATAGTCTTTTACTATGATACTTTGATGGAGGCTTTTACTAGAGTATTAGTAGTTTATAAAATGTAATAGATAATTATGCGTATATAATATTAAATTTGGTTCAACGATATCTTTTTGTGTTGCCCACCACCACAGCCATTTTTATGCTTCCCATGAATTGTTGTTGTCACATTATATGTCTGTACATTTTTGCCCTTTGCGGGTCACTCAATCTGATCCCTTTCATCAAAGCGTAAAGTCTAAAGTTAAAAGTATAAACTCAAAACTCCGATTCGTGAGCTGATAATGGAATATAAAGAATCATTTTGGAACTTCTTTTTGTAAGACATGTCAATCGATTGGGCCGTTAGACTTCTCACTTCCCCGTTCTTATTAGATCAGTATAGTTTGAAAACCACTTGTAATACGGACTACTATGATTCGATGTCGATATATATGTTTTTTTTTGTATCTTTTGTCCAGTTTATAAATGAATTTCGAATTGTTGACCTACAATCTTACTCAGCCTTCCCCACCCGGTTACTATTAGTATCCAGTTTTTGATTCTAATGTTCAGTTAAACATCTATTTTATTTAGGTAATCATAGTTCTGATTTGGTAATCCTTTATGTGGTGTTCCTTTTCTTGTGTTGGGATTTCTTGCAACTTGGAGAATAAAATCGGACCCCTTATCTACCGTACAAATTTGTTTTCCTCTTATTTTTTTTCATTCGAATGCAATTCAAAATATAAAATAAATAAATAAAACTGTGAACCATGCAAGACTTTTAAACGTGCAGTGAAGATGTTTGTTGGATCGGTAGGATATTATCATCCTCATCATCTACACGGAGGTACATATTTTAAAATCACCTGCCAATGAATAATCCAATGCAAAAGCTTAAAGCTTAAAATACCTAAAGTAATCAAAAGAACTCTCTCTGATCATCATTCATTCTTGTCTCTCGGGTTATGGTTTGTAACCACGATAGAATAAATAATTCATCATTTTTTGTTTTTCAGACAAAACGAGGGAACTAAATCCTAGAAATGCGGATATTCGAACATTGGTTTTCACAAGTAAATAGCGAAAGTGGAGACAGAATGGCTCTGGTCTCGGTGTAACACTTTACTCACATTTCCCCGCACAAGAAAAAGTATTTTTGTTCGGAGTGATAAAAAAATATGGCTTTTTTGTTTTAGAAATTTTTGTTGAGTATTTATACTATCTGAATCTTGTAATTTATCAACCAACTACGTATCTAGTAGACTTGTTGCGAGTATAGAGACTATCAAAAGATTCAAAACTGTAGAGACTAACAGTAATAACAGTACTTACTACTGCTACAATTTCTTAGGAAAATTGTTAAGAATTGTTGATGTTTGCTTCCACCTTATCGTTAAAACTATTTATTTAAAGATGTCATTATAGTCAGGGCCGTGCCTACGAAGGAGTTAAAGAAACCTTCGCCTACGGCCTCAAAATTTTATGAAATATTTTGAAAGCAAAAAATAGAATAAATTAGTATTATATATATTTATAAATATTCTAAGCTTATGTTCTTATCGTTAATATCTCAAGGTTTGTTTTTTAGAATCTAAAGTCAACTGTTATGTCCATAAATATTTTTCTTAACTTTTGAATTTTGTTTTTTGTATTTATATATTCATACATTTATTTTGCCTTTTTCATTTTTACCACATTATCTATTTTTTTTTTCAAAAAAAAAAATCACCAATTTCTTATTTTCTGTAATATGATTTATTTTATTTTTTACTTACCTTTAGTTTACAATTTAACTAATATATTACAGTGTAATCTCTATAAACTAATAACGTTGAATCATGAATTTTTACAAAAATATTAGTAATTTATAGTAATTATTAATTTAGAAATATACTATTTAGTTGATAAATTAATTTTAGAACTGATAAAAATATTAATTTATTTAGGTATTAATGAATCAAATACTAATTTATAAAGGTTTTACTGTATATACAATGTTAATTTTTTTTATTTTTTACAATGTTGTATCTTATGTATTACAATTATATATATACACCAAACATAAAATAATTTAAAATCTCTTTTATAAATAATTCTATTAATATTTTCTTTCACATAAATTAGTTATTTTTAAAATAATTATTTAATAAAAATGTTGTTTTTGTTTTTCGCATACGGCATTAAAAACTTTTGGCACGGTTCTGATTATAGTCATATGACTCATATTGATGTTTTTTCTTCAAAACTCATATTGATGTTTAATTACAACTTTTTAATGAAAAAAGTAAAATGTCAGAGGAAAAGATGTCATCAGTTATCACGACTGAGAGGAGGCGTGTCTGAGAGAGGTTTTGTTCAATAGTTTGGACTTAAACGTCAACGCAACGTCTCTGACTCGTTCTGTATCATTATTTCAATTTTTGTATATATAAACTTTTCAAAAGGCTAAAACCGAAGCCAATATTGAAGCAATCTGCCGGTAGATCATTCTTGACCAAAAAAATAAGATTCTCTTTTCATTCCGACTTTTTATTTTCATTTTCCTTTTCATTAATACAAACTAAACATAAGAATATTGCAACCATTTTTATTAATGTTTTTTTTGTTTGGCAACAGTTAGAACTTACAAGTGTCATATCAACACCAAACTTGTGTAAGTGTCTAACAATCGAATCATGTTTTCGAAAAGTTTATGCGACATTTGTATCACATTACCAATTAATGTTACGATGACAACTTTTAATCACTCATTCACGTTTGGGAAATTAGTATTCGTAAGGAAGAGTCCCCAACAAATACATGGCAAAAGAAATTAACAACTCGATCTCACACTTTTTTTTTGGTATCAAAACATGGCAAAACGAAACTAAATGGGCCGTTTGTAAAAAGGAAACGTAAAGCTAATATTCATGTTATAAACACCCAAGGCCCATCAAGAAACACTGAAATGGGTTTCAACCAAATTATCCTAAAACTAATCTTATTAAATCAATTTTAATTCTTATTAACGCTAAAAGTAAATAGCTGATCGACCCGATCCGGGTCAAAGTGGGTATTGACCCGCTAGAGCAAATTCAATTATACAAATGAATGACCACAACCAACATAGACCAACGGTTTGTTCTAAGTTGAACCGGATCAACCAGTTTTAAAGATAATTTGTCCAAGATTATTCAAATTTAGAATTCCAATCAGTTAACACTATTGCTAAACTTTGTGGAATGGTGGAATGGTGGAAAAATTTCATTCCATAAGAATTTTGTCAATCAGAAAACTTGCAAAAAAATGTCAAAACTCGAATTCTGCGGAATAGCGGACATACCTAAAAAAATACAAAGAAAATTTGATTAAGTAAAAAAATATGTTTCAGGTAGCTTATTTACGGAATTAATATTTTATATTATTTAATTATATAACTAATTATATTTATTATTTAAATAAATATATTTATACTATATATAGTTATATAATAAGTATATTATATCTTAGATTAAATACTACAATATAGTTATATATTTTATAGTAAAAAAAATAAAAATAAAAATAAATAATTACAATAAAAATTTTATTTTTTTCTAATTATATTAAAATTATATTTTTTATAATAATTAATATTTTAATTTTTATTATATTAAAAATATATAAAATATATTATTATAAAAATTAATTTTATATATTTTCTTTCATTATACCATTCCACATAATTTATCCAATTATATCATTTAATTAATTATTCTATTATTCTATATTTTGCCATTTGACAGCTTAATTTTATCAGCCATTCCACAGTTTTTATAGTGTTACCAATACGAGCCACATCATCTTGTTCAAATTTTATTCAAATTCAGAATTCTCACCTGCAGCTTACCAATAGGAGCCACATCATCTTGTTCAAATTTTATTCAAATTCAGAATTCTCACCTGCAGCTTAGCTTATATGAACAACAACTATTTTTAATTCTCTTCGTTTTGCTACTACTGTTTCTTGATCTTATAAGCTGAATTAGTTAGGATAATTTATCTCAGATTATTCAAATTTAGAATTCCATCGATGAACACTATATTTTATCCATTGTGTATTCAAAGCTCCCAAATTCGCAGGCATTACGTCACTTAGCCAATTGGTTCTCGTATGTTCTGTTTGGGATTCTATAATTATCCTAACTAAAAGGTCATAACTCGCAGAAACCAAATCTGTAAACCGAAAATCCAAATTAAAGTTCTTCTAGGAAGATTGACAAAATAACCAAATACAAGATCTTAAAGTTTTATGAAAGGCGAAAGCGTCAGTCATCAGAATATTTTCCACAAGGATAACTAAATATCCAATCGGATCAAAGTGAAGAAATAATGATATTGATATTCGTCATACGCATTCACCGATTCATGGTTTTTAAAATTAAAAATAAAAAACGAAGATAAGAAAAGATGTGGACGAGCAACAATCAGATCGTCAATCAACAAAGGACGACTGAAACGATATATCTCGGCCAGATCGATTTCCCTCGTCGGTTCGGTCAAGGACTCAGAGACACCGGACTCTCTCTTGCCCGATAATAAGAACCACGAGGATTTTTTAGATCTATCTTAATCCAAACCAAAAATATTTTGAACTCAGAAATTAGAATCGACAAAAACAAAGCTGAGAAAGCTATCCCTAACAAGTAAACAGCCTAAAAGAGATTCATTGACTACGTCGCCGGTGACAATCTTTAACGATTTAGTCTCCATTGTGGTATTTATAGTGTGATACAGAGTGATGATGCCCTAGAAACAAACTCTCGAAGACAAAGTTTTTCTTTTGGGTCTTTGGGCTGAAACATAAATAAGCCCAACAAATATAAAATCCGTTTGCTGAAAACTGTAAAAGTGATCTTGGTATGATGAATTTCAATATTCTCTCATCTTTTTCCCACCCTTTCGTTGGTTTCAATTGAATTGGTTTGTCTAATGAAGTTTTGAACAAGTGAGCTTTGTGTGACATTTTGCTTTGTGAGACATTTTGGAACTTACTTATGTAATGATCAATGACTTTTTCTCTTTCGATATTCATATGTAATAAATTGTAGCTTCTAGTCAGAAACAAATAAATTTAAAGTTTAAGAGAAACTAATTATTTTAGTCCGTATCCACACAATTATTGCATACACACCCACACACTTAATACACCAGATTCATCAGTGATTACATCTAATCACTTCTTGATTCTACTATTGTTGCCACCGATACTTATTGTCATTACCACACATATCAACCCCATTTAATTTACACATCTTCTCATGTCTTTCTGCATTGATAGAAAATCCAACATCCACATTTAGAATGTCTCGACGGTGGCCACCGGAGTCAAAGTCGTGGCTGCTGCAGGATTCTTCATCGCTTCGAACCGTGGCTCCTTGGGCTGAAACTTGACTCCGGCATAGAGTTTCATGTAGTCGTCAAACACAAAACTTGGGTACTCCGAGTCTTTCTCCACGAGAGATGTTGCCGGAAAGATCTCTGCATCGTTTCCGGGGTTGTAGAACGATGCTACAGACATCCTGTTTCCTTCTTCTTGTGTCAGCACACGATGCATTATGCTCTTGTACTTCCCGTTGGTTATCACCTACGCGCACAATCAATGAGGGAGATAATCCGGTTAAACCTAAACCAATTTACTGATTCATATCGGTTTCGCAATTAGATACTATTATAACCAGAAACAACTAAGATATAATAAAAAAATAGCGAATACCCAAATAAACTGATTAAATTCCGGTTTTAGCTTCCCTCAAAATCATTAACCGGGAGTAAACCAAAAACTAAATAAACTGAATAATTTACATTTGTACCTCAAGTTGGTCACCAAGATTGATGACAATGGAGTGCTTGAGAGGAGGAACATCAACCCAAACACCATCTTTAAGAAGCTGAAGACCACTGACCTTATCATCTTGAAACAGCAATATGAGGCCTCCTGCGTCTGTGTGAGCCCTTAGCCCTTTGATCATCTCCGGTTTAGGACATGGTGGGTAGTTGCTAACCTTTGTCGCAAAAGTTGGACCCTTGGTCCCATGAAACGCCTTCTTCAAGTACCCTTTCTCCAACCCTAGATTCTCACACAACAGATCCAACAGTTCTTCCGCTAGATTCTCTAGCCTCTTCCCAAAATCCTTCATCGCCGACCTGTTGTTAAGACACATGGAAAGCAAAATCAATATTGGTTTTCCCAAGATTGAAGCCTGAATCGGTTTTTGTGTGTGTACCGGTATTCGTCAGACATATCAGGGATATCGTAGAGATTAGACTGGGGGAGATAATGGAGGTAGAAAGTACTTTCCCAATCGACATCTTCGACTTCCTTCTCGAGAGGATCTAAACCTTTGGAACGAAGCATTTCTTTGAACTTTTGTTCCATGAATTTCTTGTAGTGTTCCTTTGTCACCCTCTCCACTTTGTCCATTAGATCATACGGTACTCCATGGTTTACCAACTGAATTTACAAAATTCAAGAATTTGAATGACCCATTTCATAGAGTTAATAACAATAATTTAAAAGTAAAGACTCAGAAAGAGAAAAAAAAAGAACAAGAGAAGAGAGAGACAGCATAACCTCAAAGAAGCCCCAGTTTTGACAAGCATCGTCGATCAAAGCCATGGTTTGGTCTCTCTCTTCACCATTGAGCTTAGACAAGTCTACAACCGGAAACTTAGTGTTCGTCTCCATTTCTCTGGACCCTCTCTATGAAAAGTTTATTGGCAAATGTGAGTTGAGGAATTGAGAGAGGGTCGCTATTTATAGGCGCAAATAGTAAAAACAAAATATCCTTAATTATATAGTAATACTAATGATAATATTATATAAAACGATAGACAGGTATCAGAAGTTTATATAATTGTGTCATTCTGATAACGTTACTATTTTTTTTTATTAGAAAAAAAGGAGTTTGTGAAAGTTGTATGTGTGCAACATAACTGGCGGGACCCTACTTTCTTCCTTTTGAGTTTTGAGATGGGATAAATTTGGTGCTGTCCATTTTGATCTCTAATTCTCGGCAATTATATTTGGTTTTTCTTTCACTTTTTGTATAATGCTTATCGTTGTTACAAAATCAAAGAAACACTCGAATTCTTCTTATATGGTGCTTTGCGGAGTCATAATATGCAAAATTAGGGTTAGGGATGATATCTTTTTCAACAAAAACATATAGAAATCATTTGAAATGACTATCTACTTAATAATGCATATATTCTAAAGAATTATTTTGCAAAGTATTATTTATTTGAACCTTTATGTAATAATGGGTAAGCTATTTCAAAATAATCTAATATGCATACAAATTTTCAGATTAGCAAGTCGAGGATACAACCCACATATCGAGTGACCTTTTGTCTTTTTGAAAGCATATTTTATATGGTAGATATCAACAGATCAGAAAGGATCATATCTTATTAAAATGTATATTATAGCACCTCTCGAATATTTTATATAAAAGGGCTGAAAACCGCTATATTTCATACAAAAGTTGCTGCCTGATATAAATCGATCGATCACTTTCTCGTTATGGTCCTTATGGATGTTGGTGAATAGGTATCATGTATATAACAATTAATGTGAAAAATAAGATTTGACTTATAGCACTCCTAGAAAATTATAATGACACGATGAAGTTTATTATTTTTTAATTTAACTGGAATTTGCGGTATGATAATGTTATTTTATAACTTAACTTAGCTATAAAATAATTGTGTAAATACTAAAAAAGTTGAAATGGTAAGCTCATCATTTTACTCCATTGATTAAAAACTTTACCTGAAAACTTAGATTTTGGTCCTTTTGAATTACAAACAGACTTGGTTAATTTTGGGAAGAAAAAGAAGATAAACCTGATCCTATTTTTTTGTCTTTCCCTAACTTTATCATTTATGAGGTTTTTGTTCGATAGCATCGGTTGGACTTAGCCACCTAATTACAATAAGTTATCTTTGGATTCCTCTAAAATATTAGTAGGGGAAAAAAATTCCTCCATAGTTTTTCAAGTTTCAACAAATCAATAAAATCTCCAATCAGATGTGCGGTAAGAAAAGCATACAATATGGAGTATATCAAAGCTATAGAATATTCCCAAACTCACTAAGAGGTAAAATATAAAAATAAGTTTGAAGTGATAGTGCTTTCTCTCTTGCTTTATCGAATGATGCCCCTGGAAAATAAGAAAAGTGACACAAAATGTTATTATTTATTTCAAGTTGTAATAGTAAAAAGAAGAAAGTCGATCTTTATTAATAAGTAATTAATATTTCTATTAAGTAATAAACAATAAATTAATCTTTGTCTTTCTCGTATCTTCTGAATACTTTGACAACAAATAATCAGAAGAAAGACATTCGGTCGGTGGCTACTGCTACCTACTTTTTCTTTGGTGCATCTTAGCAAAGTTGTTGAGATATATGATGATAAAACCGTGTAAAATATTAGTTACTCATATTTCTTTTCGACAAAAACTAAAAACTAATATAGTTATTTTAAAAAAATATAAAATCTTATTAGAAAGAAGAAGTTACAAAATTGCCTTTACAGGAAGGAACATTTTTACAAGGAAACACATTAATGGAGGAGATGAACAGTTGAAGCTCATTAATTTGAGTCTTCTTCTTTGTTGTTGCATGTCTTGATTGACTCGTTGGTGAAACTAATAACTTATGGGGCTTAACTTACATATTTCTTGCATTTTTCCTTCTAAATCACACTAATGCTTTTTTCGTTAGATATCACTATAATTTAACCATATACGTTGATTGTGGTTCTTTTTTTTTTGTTTTTTTTTTGAACTTTTCTTTTGTTTATGTGTCTACTACGTATGTGTGCGTCGTCGTATGAATAATGAATCACGATGCATGTATTCGTTTGGTTTTATCAACCATGTTAGTGAATCTATAAATATCGTAAATTAAAAACGCAGAAGAAGGCTATCTAGTTACTTATAAGTCATGTTGTGGACATCTATATATGAGATCTGTTACCTAATTTGGTACTAATTTTTTGCCCAATAGATAGAAAATGTATAAACTAAATGTTGAAAAAGTAGAAAGAGAATTGTGTTTAGTTATATATAAAGAATATACAGGTGTATGTGTGTAATAAAATTGTGTTTAGATATATATACATGTGTATATATGTAATAAAATTGCGTTTTATCACTTTATGCTCATACAAGTTACCAAATTAACAAAGTATGGATAGGTTCATGCATGGTTGTGGTTTTGTTAGATTGAAAAATGGAACCGTAGAAAAAAATCGAATGTCATGAAAATATAATAAAGATATATATATTCTTACGATTGATCGGTCGTTGCGATACAAGAATAATAAATGGACGTCGCAAAGAAAATTAAAATAATCGAACTTCTATCTTTTCCGATTAACATAAAATATTGAGTGCTCTCAGTTTGGAAAGAAGGAGGGTAAAGCTGTAATATACACGTGTGTATGTAATAAATAACTTTTCTTACAAGTAATAAAGTACCTTTAAGGTACGTAATGCCATTTATAATTGCAACCCATATAGTGCTTTATATTTTTGTCCACAGTCAGCCCCTTTTTTCAACTTTAGTTTATTTCGGACGTCTATTATTGTGTACGCATCATTTGTTACATTCTCCAAATGCAAAAAAGAGATCCAAATCCATCCCGTGAGTCGGTGGGTGCTAATGATGGCCAAGTCCACTTTATTCCCCTAGAGATTTTTATATATGGGTCGAGGTTCTTTTTATGTATAATTACGGGTCGAATCTAAAGGCCTAAGAAGTCCGGCCCATAAATGTTCGGCCTTTCAATATGTTGGGCCCGATACACGAAATACCTAAAATATCCTTTGCCTTGTAGGATGAGTCAATTGATCTTGATTAAATGACCTTGGGTCAGACTATATATTCACACCAACCCCAAAGCGGAGACCTCGAAGTGAACTCCATTGACGCTGCTGACTAAAGGAGGGAAGCTACTTTCGAACAAACTAGAGAAGAGAGTTAGGTGAAACGAGAACAATGGCCCCTGCTCTTGCCGTTAATCGAGATCTCGCCGCCGCATCTCCGGAGAACGCTCCGGCGAAAGGACGCGCTTCCGTGTACAGCGAAGTCCAGTCTAGCCGTATTAGCAACGCCCTTCCGTTGCCTTCTGTGCTGAAAGGAGCTTTCAAAATCGTCGAAGGTCCCGCTAGCTCCGCCGCCGGGAATCCAGGTGAGGCCTCGGGATTGTGATCTCTCCGTCTGATCTGATTATTTTCGATTTGGATTTGTTTGTGTATCCGCCTTGCTTGATCTGTTACAACCCTAGATCTTGTATTAGCTCGGTGAGAAAATCGAGGAACTGTGTTGTTTACGAGACTAAATCGAATTCGTTTGATTAGTTTAATTGTGATTATGTTCAACTATGATAACGTCGGCTCTCTGAGGAAATTTCTAACAGATCTGAGTTCTATCGACTTCATAAGTGTTTCGGAGGATTTAGCGTTGGTTTATATGATTTCAGATGAGATCGCGAAGTTGTTTCCCGGTCTATATGGTCAGCCATCTGTATCAGTTGTTCCAGACGAGAGCGCGCCTTCATCGGGACAGAAGCTGAAGATCGGTGTGGTTCTCTCTGGAGGTCAGGCACCTGGTGGGCACAATGTCATATCCGGACTGTTCGGTGAGGGTTTTAATTTGATGTCAAATGATGTTTTGTTTAGCGTTTGTAGTTGACATTGTCCACTCTTGAATTGTAATTTTCTTCTTGGCTTTAGATTACTTGCAGGAGCGTGCCAAAGGAAGCACATTTTACGGTTTCAAGGGTGGTCCAGCTGGTATCATGAAATGCAAATATGTTGAGTTGAATGCAGATTACATTCAGCCTTACAGAAACCAGGTACTTGGACTGTAGAGTTTGTGGATTCTTGCCACAAACGCTGTGATTGATTGGGATTCAAAGATATTCAAAAGAAAAAAAGATCTACATTTATACTATGATGATCCATCCACATATAGTGTGGATCATTTAGTCCTCGGTTGAATTTGCTCATGTTAATTCTCTTCTGGTCTCAACAGGGTGGTTTTGACATGATTTGCAGTGGTAGAGACAAGATTGAAACCCCTGAGCAGGTTGGATACTTTTTTTTTTGTAAAAGATTTATTACCACTTTCGAAGCCTCTATTTCATGCAGTGGATAATTATATTTGTCTCATATGTGCAGTTTAAACAAGCTGAAGAAACAGCAAAGAAGCTTGATTTGGATGGTTTGGTGGTTATCGGTGGAGATGACTCCAACACCAATGCTTGCCTCCTTGCTGAAAACTTCAGGTAAACCTTGCAGTATAATCTGTTTATATTCACTGAAACTTTGTTTATCTTAGCCTGAACCTGTTATTTGTGAATATCCATGGAGACGGAATCTTCAATGCTTTGCTGATTCAGCATTCGACTTATTTTTGTTTCTGTGTAAGTAGGAGTAAGAACTTGAAAACCCGAGTCATTGGGTGCCCCAAGACCATTGATGGTGATTTGAAATGCAAAGAGGTGCCTACTAGTTTTGGGTTTGATACGGCTTGCAAGGTGAGCTTACGGTTTAATCAATTTTTTACCTGGACCTTCCTCCATGTTTACTCTAAAATTTTGCTTTCCTGCACTAAATGTTACATAACTATTCATGTGCTGTTTATTCTATTTCTCGTCAAGAATCTAATTGTTTGTTCCACGAGAAGACATATGTTAAAAAGAAGCCTACTAAAACATTCTATTGCTTATGCAGATTTACTCTGAAATGATTGGGAATGTCATGATTGATGCAAGGTCAACTGGAAAGTACTATCATTGTAAGTAATTGGGTTAACATAAATCTTAAAGTTGCATCATTTCTGTTGTCCCATATTTGTTTACTGATGCCCGCGATGTCGTATCACATTTTCGTTGCAGTTGTACGACTTATGGGCCGTGCTGCTTCTCACATTACGCTTGAGTGTGCGTTACAAACTCACCCAAACATAACCATTATCGGTGAAGAGGTGTGTTCTTGTTTGACTTCAGATTACCCCATAGATATTAAAATCTAATAGAATATAGAATTAGACTGCATATTCAGATTCATTTTGGTGACACTTTTCCATCGAAGCAAATAATCAATTTTAATATGGGTTATTGGTTCAGAGGTAACTACAATGTTCACCACTAGATCAGTCTATACACACTCAGTTTTGATCTGGAAATACCCTTTTGCAGGTGTCCGCCCAGAAACAGACATTGAAGAATGTAACAGACTACATGGTAGATGTTATCTGCAAACGTGCTGAACTTGGTTACAACTACGGTGTCATACTGATTCCAGAAGGTCTAATTGACTTTATTCCTGAGGTGCGTTTTCATGGCAGATAATTAATTTTACCACTTAAACAATTTATATGAATGTTTTTCTTAACTGACAATTACTATTATATTATGACTTCTCAGGTCCAAGAGCTGATCGCGGAACTGAATGAAATTCTGGCAAATGAGGTTGTTGATGAAAATGGACTGTGGAAGAAGAAGCTCACCGAGCAATCCGTGAAGCTGTTTGATCTTCTGCCTGAAGCGATTCAGGAACAGCTGATGCTTGAGAGAGACCCACACGGAAATGTCCAGGTAAAGTGATCATAGTCCTGTCTCTTCGTAATAAATTTTCACCAAGACGTCTCTCATGGATTATTAATAATAGAATGTTCCTCATCTTGATAGGTGGCCAAGATTGAGACCGAGAAGATGCTTATTCAGATGGTTGAAACTGAATTGGAGAAAAGAAAGCAAGCTGGTGCGTATAAGGGACAATTCATGGGGCAGTCTCATTTCTTCGGGTACTTTTCTCTCATTTTGATTTCTTTCAATGAAGCAACCAAATTGCTATATACAGCTGCATAGTACATTGCTTATTATATTACTTTTATCGACGTGAACACAGGTATGAAGGAAGATGCGGTTTGCCTACAAACTTTGATGCCACCTACTGTTATGCACTCGGTTACGGTGCAGGAGTTCTTCTCAACAGTGGGAAAACCGGACTGATATCTTCGGTTAGCACTCCATCTCCACTTAAATCAGCTTTCTCCTTGTTTCTCATGTCTCTGTTGATCAAAACAGCCTTTGACAAACTAGTGGGTGCTTTATAATGATATGAGTATTTATCGGCGCAGGTCGGGAACTTGGCTGCTCCTGTGGAAGAATGGACTGTAGGTGGGACTGCTCTCACGGCGTTGATGGATGTCGAGAGGAGACATGGTATGAATTCAAATAAAAAATAGTTTGTTTTATCATAACTACGATACATTAGAGATTTAAAACCTGAGTTGATTTTCAACTTTCAGGTAAGTTCAAGCCTGTGATCAAGAAAGCAATGGTGGAGCTTGAAGGAGCACCATTTAAGAAATTTGCATCGCTGCGTGAGGAATGGGCATTGAAGAACCGATACATTAGCCCTGGTTCGTTACAATTCCATTTTGTTTTAGGACAAGACATCTTTTGTTTCGGATTCTTATCGCTCTCATTGCGGAAATGTTATTGAATCGCAGGTCCAATCCAATTCACGGGACCTGGTTCAGACGCTCTCAGCCACACTCTACTTCTTGAACTCGGAGCTCAATAATCTATCGATTAACTATTGTTCCTTCTTGCTTATCTGCTTTCCTTGAGAGTTTCGCATTCGGTCTTGATTTTTTTTTTTATCTTGAACCCCAACCATTTCGGTTGAGTTTCACTTTGTGTTTCTTCAACATATAAATGATGATTATAGTATGGGGTGACTATCTAAATATAATAAAAGGTTCTTAAGTCGGAGTTACTATAGTTTCTACGTTTCTAGTTTTATTACGAAAATCTTAAGGTACAAGAATCAACAAATGGTTCTAGAATAAATGTGATTTAACGCCTCTTGATCATCAACATCCTATACAACTAATTAATTCATTTTCAAATGAAATTAAACTGTTGGTTGCATGCGTGCAGTTAACTTTGTTTGATACGAATGTATATAAATTTAACGAAGGATTGACTAAACACATTAAGGATGTTGGAAGAAAATTAAATAATAGACCGATTGAAATTCAGACAATCACTCAGTAGTTTCGTTAAATTCGGCAAAGCTTTCGCGCTCTTATTTACGACAATTTCTTTCATCCTTCAGTTTAGTTTCTCTCCACCTTTCTCTCTCTCTCTCCTTTTGTCAATTCAGAGACAAGAGGAGAGAGAGAAAGACCAGGAAAGGAGGTGACTTTTGTTGATCATGGGACAACAAGAGAGACCTGACGATGAGATACCCGAGTCACGTGATCTTCAGGTATACCCAGGTCCGCCGCGTCTCGGCCCGACCCGATTCTCCGCATTCGCCGGAGACCCGAATCCGAAACAAACGATTAAGCGAGGGAAGAAGAAGAGATTAATCCCAGTTTGGTACGAGCAAAGAAAGCCTAAAACAGCGATCGGCGTAATCGCCATTTTGGGTTTCTTCTTCCTCCTGAATTGGTTCATGCTCTCTCGTCTTCACGAAGGTCGAGTTTGGCTTCGCAAAAGCTTCCCTAAGAACCCGAAATGGGTTTCTGCACAGGTCAATAATATTGCAATTGACATGTTTCCTTAATTACTTTACGTTTCTTGCTTATGTTTAAACTCATTTTTCACTTACCAAGAAAAAAACAAACTTAGCTTTTGTTATCTCTCAAAAAACAGAATAAAAAAATTAAAAGCTCATCTGTGTTTCATAATTGAAACTATGGTGGTAATGATTCTAATGCAGAGAGTTGTGGATTTATAGATAGTACTTTGTTTGTGCTTGAAAGTTTCATTTGATATAAAACCTGCTGTATATGCCTGTAAGTCTCATTGATGTAATCTTGTTTTGTGAATCAGAATGATGAGCGCAAAAGGTTTGGAAAATCAAAGAGAAAATATAATGGAACATATGATAGAATGTTGGGTTTGGCAGCTCAGGCTTTGCAACAGGTAATGTATATTCTTTAGAAAAACCAATCTAATCTGTAACATCATTTTGTTACTGTGCTGTTATTGTAAATGGTGTTTAACTGAAGCAGAACAAACTCGAGCCAAAAGACTTATGGCAGGAACCAAAGCAACAAGCTTTGGCTTGGAAGCCTTGTGCTGATCAACGCTCTTGGTCTCCTGACGGTCTCACTCTCTCTCTCTTTAGAATTGGATTCAAAAAGCTTGTTTCCTATGGAGTTTGATTTTCCTGATTTTTAGATGGCAAAAATGGATATATTATGGTAACTGCAAACGGAGGGATTAATCAACAAAGAGTTGCAGTAAGTTGCAATTTGTCATTGAGATTCCTCTCTTGTCATAAGTCATAACCGTTGGAATGCTTTTCACAGGTATGTAACATCGTTGTTGTAGCTCGGTTGCTCAATGCGGCTCTCGTCATTCCCAAATTCATGCTTAGCGACGTTTGGACTGATGCAAGGTAACTCTTGTAAGCTCCTCCTCCTCCTCCTCCTCTCTGTTTCGCCCTCTCTGAGTCACATTTTACGATGAAAAGATCAGAGAGCTTTACATTTGTAACGATGTGTTCAACTTTGATACTTCATAGTCAGTTCGGAGATATCTATCAAGAGGAACATTTTACTGAGTATTTGTCTCCCGATATTCGGATAGTCAAGGAACTACCAAAAAAGCTTCAATCTTTGGATCTTGAAGCAATCGGCAGCGTTGTGAGTTTATACTTTTTTAAACCGGATCTTGATACAATCTCATATTTCTTTCTCTTTTTTGTTTTGTTTATGTTTGGCACTTCATCTCTTTAAGGTTACGGATGCGGATGTGATGAAAGAAGCCAAACCAGAGTTCTATACGCAACACATTCTCCCTGTGCTACTCAAAAACAGAGTAATCCATTTCGTTGGATTCGGAAACCGCTTAGCCTTTGATCCGATGCCCTTTGAGTTACAGGTAAGACATTCTTTTAATCCCCTGCATGTCGATTTCTCTTGGTTAAGCTCATTTGATCTAAACTTTTCTTGGAAGCTAGAGGCTTCGGTGCAGATGCAACTTTCACGCGCTAAACTTCATCCCGAGAATACAAGAAACAGGAGCGTTGCTCGTTAAGAGGTTACGGAACAGCGGACCTTACCCTGCACCACTTGATCCGCATCTCGTCGGTCCAAAGACCGCTTCCTTAGCCTTGGACAAGAAGTCTGATGATCCTCCTGCGTCTTCTTCAAAGTATCTTGCTCTCCATCTACGGTTTGAGATCGACATGGTTGCTCATTCTCTCTGTTACTTTGGAGGAGGCGAAACAGAACAGAAAGAGTTGGCCTCGTACCGCCAAAAACACTTCCCGTCTCTCTCGAATCTGTCCAAAACGAAAAAGTCTGTTCCTTTTTTTGTTTCAAACTCGACTTTCCTCTTCCTTCTTTTGAATTCTAAAACCCGGATTGCTCTGTTTTTTCCGGTTTCTTTTCAGATTCCCATCTCCAGATGCTTTGAGGACGGAAGGACTTTGTCCGTTAACACCAGAAGAAGCAGTGCTCATGCTCGCGGCTCTTGGCTTCAGCCGCAAGACTCGTGTATTTGTAGCTGGCGCTAATATATACGGAGGATCGAAACGTTTAGCCGTGTTAACGAGCTTATACCCGAATCTTGTCACCAAAGAGAAGTTACTAACTCAAGCCGAGTTACAACCCTTCAAGAACTTCTCATCTCAGGTAAAACCAAATCAAAACTATTCGATTCACTCTGTTTGATCCAGACTTTGTTTGTTTCAAACATCAATTTTTGGCGGTTAATTTTACGTTTACGTGTTTGACAAATTTCAGAAACGCAAACAAACAATCGTTGTTATAAAGCTTTGTGTGTTTTTCTCTTGTGGTTTGTATATTGTAGCTAGCGGCTTTAGATTTCATCGGTTGTGCTGCGGCAAACGCTTTTGCAATGACGGATTCAGGGAGTCAGTTATCGTCTCTTGTGTCGGGTTATCGGATTTATTACGGAGAGGGAAAAATGCCGACGATACGACCGAACAAACGGAGACTTTCGGATATATTGATGAAGAACAATACGATTGAGTGGAGCGTGTTTGAGCAGAGAGTGAGGAAAGCGATTAGGCAGACCAAACATGTCTTCGCTAGACCTACTGGTCGCAGCGTTTACCGTTACCCAAGATGTAAAGAATGTATGTGTAATGATCAAGAATATTGATTTCTTTTTCAATTTTTTGGTGCCATTTTTGGTTCGGTTCTTGAGAGGATAACATTTTGGTTTTCTTTTGTAACGATTTAACTGAGTTACCTTTTTTTTTTTAAAAAAAAAAAAACGGTTCGAGCTTCTGTAAGTGAATATTGGGTTTTGATTGTTCGATTGAAGAGAATACCAAAGTTTGGTTCGACATTCTGATTTGGTGAACCGGATGATTTGAAGACTTTTCTTCTTCTCATTTCTCATTCAACCAGGCAAAAACTCGCATATTAACATTGATTGAAGAATACCATGATTTTGGTGTGTGACATTACCAAATAAACTAGATGATAAGCGGTTTTGTTGTAATTAGATTAGGCAGTTTAACCAATAGTCAATGGACATAAACATCCGATTATCATAACACACTATTGTTTGGGAGTTGGGACCAGGTTCAAATTTGCATGACTCTCCCTTTTTGTTTGTGATCTATTAAAAAGTTCAACAATCCAAATTTAATGGATTTCGCTTGTTATTTTTTAAAAAATTCTAACCATTAGTTTTATGTCTAAAATATTCATCTAAAATTATTATTCAAAATCTTCGATTACACTAGAGTGTAGTTACCGTTAGCAAAACGTTGTCGTCCAACGTTCCCGCTTCCCCATATTTTAAAATACTAACGTTTCTTGTGATTTTTCTTAATTATTTAATTGGATTACTGTATTCACGCTCGAACACTCGGCGCGTGACATCCTCCATTGTGCTCGCTTGGATAAAAAGAGAAACCACGTGACACGTACGCGGAGTCCACACCGTTGCCGCCCCACGTGGCAGCTGTCGCAGCTAGCTGATTTCAGAATCAAATCTATTGTTAATGACTAATTTCATTGATAAGTACTTAGCATCTACCTGATTAACTTGTTGCTTCATGTGACCCCTATATTTTCATTGATATTCGATTTATTCCTCTATCTTTATGCATTTTCAGAAATACCAAATTAAATTATTTTTTTGGTCACTGATTGCAAAATTTCACAATTATTTCATTATAAAGCTTTTCACATTTTCAGAAACACTCATTCTGAATACTAGTCGTTAGTGCATTTGTTTATATGTTATTTATTGTTCTTTTTTTGTTTACATTTATTACATTCATGATACATCTATCTATTAAATTTTAATTATATTGAATTTACGGCTATAAAAATAAAAACATAATAAAAACACATAGTTTATGTTTTATGATGACTTAAAGTAAATTTTCTTCAGATAAATTTTTTTCACTAATTTAATATTTCCTATATTTCAAAATAAGTGTCATTTTGACATTTTTTACATAAATTAAGAAAAGCATTAAAAATTTTGTTTTATCTTTTGTTCAAACACAAAATAACATTCTCTTTCTAATTAATACATTAATATAATAAGATTAAAACAAGATTTTTGTTTAGAAAATTGCATTAGAAATATAAAATAACATTCTTTGTAAAACAAAAAAAACTCTAAAACAACACTTATTTTGAAACAGAGGGAATAGTAACTAGAGATAGTTGACTTTTTTTATTATTTACTTAGGAAATTGTAGAAAATTAAAAAGATGAATATGGGGATGGTACCCTAATTAAAGATATAAAAGTGTGGGGTTGTTTATGTGAACTTTAACGTCTAACAAAAAAAAAAGAATTTAAAGCAAATCTCTCGTCTGAGACTATCAGGATTTAAACGCGGACCAACGTCACCTTACATATTCATTCACCCACTGGACTGATAAATAAAGAAAAATAAGCTTTTTTCGTTGTCCAAAGGTTTCGAAACCTTTTTTGTGATTCCTCTTTCTTCCTCCTCCGTGTCTTTTCAGCGTTTTCCACAGCAAAAAAACGGCAGAGCGAGACTATTTTTTTCTTTCTCTTCCTTTAATTTTTTTTATGCAGAGACTGAACTTCGATCTCTCCGGTTCCTCTGTTTTTTTTCTTTGGTGTGATTTTTTGATAAGAGTGGAATATATACACTTTTCTAGCTTTCTATCGCCAAGTGACAATTCAAGGACGCCCTTACTTCAGCAATTTGGTTCTATAGGTTTGTTTCAAATTCTATCCTTTTAGTCTACTTTTTCCCTATATTTGAATAAACTAATTAGTTAAATTGCTTCTCGAGAAGTTTTAGGAAAAAGGTATTTTCGTTGTCAAAAAGAGACGTTACTGCAGAAAAAAACAAAATTCATAATCTGGGTTTTGGGCTCTTAGAGATCTTGATCAAATTAATTCATTCAGTTCAGTTCTTATATGTAGTAGCTTCTCTATTAAGATTTTAAAAAGTTTCAACCTTTGAGCTCTATTTAATCTTCATCATCAAAACTCTTATGTCACTGTTATATTAGTTCATAATATATTCGCTCTTCTTATTAGTGAAAATGGGAGGAAGAAGAGATAAATGTTCTCTTTTTCTCTTTGGAAATGCTGTGATAATTTTCTTACCAATTCTTCTTTATTAATTTCCCTTTTCTGAAAGATTTTATAGATTTGAGCATTTTATTCTGACTCTTATGAGTTTCCATATTAATGAAAATATAATTATTTCTTTCTGCTTAATTATTTGGTAGGTGACGTCTTTGAATTCAAAGCGGTTTCATAGATTTTAGGACTGAATATTTTGCAGGTGAAGAAGCATTTGATTTCAAAGCGGAATTTCAGATTTCTAAAGATTTAAGTTAAGAGATGGCAACACTAGGAGATATCGGAGTAGCTGCAACGATCAACATACTCACTGCCATCATCTTCCTTTTGGCATTTGCAATCTTGAGGATTCAACCTTTCAACGATAGAGTCTATTTCCCCAAATGGTATCTGAAAGGTATAAGAAGCAGCCCGTTGCATTCGGGTGCTCTTGTGAGCAAGTTTGTGAATGTGGACTTAGGCTCGTACCTACGGTTCTTGAACTGGATGCCCGCCGCTCTAAAGATGCCTGAGCCCGAGCTTATTGATCACGCCGGGCTGGATTCTGCTGTGTACTTGAGGATTTACTTGACAGGGTACTGATGCGTTGAAACCTCTTCTTGTGAAAGATTCTTGCTTTTGCATAGTTTCATCTTTAAAGTTATAGTCTTTCGCTTGTTTTCTCTGTTTTTTTCTTTTTCTTGCAGGCTTAAGATCTTTGTCCCAATAGCATTACTTGCGTGGTCGATTCTTGTGCCTGTAAATTGGACAAGCGAGGGGTTGCAGCTAGCAAAGCTTCGTAATGTAACATCTAGTGATATTGATAAGCTATCCATCTCAAACATCGAACGTGGATCAGATAGGTTGGCAGAATCATCCATAACCTCCTCATGTTGATTCTTAGCCCTCTCTATGATTCTAAAGTTTGTAGCTTCTTGTAATCTTTTTGAAGGTTTTGGACTCACCTTGTGATGGCGTACGCCTTCACATTCTGGACTTGCTTTGTTCTAATGAAAGAGTATGAGAAAGTAGCTTCCATGCGTTTGACATTTCTCCAGTCCGAGCAACGTCGTCCTGATCAATTCACGGTAAAGCTGTTGCATTACATGATCAGTTTTGCTTTCCTGATGTTAACCATTCGATTGACCCGGTTTTTCTTTCACAGGTTTTGGTTAGGAACGTACCAGCTGACCCAGACGAGTCCATTAGCGAGAGTGTGGAGCATTACTTCCTTGTTAACCATCCAGACCATTATCTTACACATCAGGTTATATCTCATTGCTCTGAAAGAATCAGTTTTTGTTTTGTTTTGTTTTGTTCCAGGGTTTTGTTTAAATCCTGTAACTTGGTTATCTAGGTTGTGTACAATGCGAATGAATTGGCGGACTTAGTCGAGAAGAAGAAGAGCACGCAGAACTGGCTTGACTATTACCAATTGAGGTCTTTAAGGAACAATGATCAAAGGCCACGGATAAAGGTAACTGTGGGCTTTTAGACACAAACTTAAAGAAGCTCTTGTCTTGTCTCTAATCTGTTGTATGCTTTGTTCTATGTGAACCCAGACGGGTTTTCTCGGGCTATGGGGAAAGAAAGTGGATGCAATCGATCATTATATAGCTGAGATCGAGAAACTAAACAACCAAGTAAGTTTTATTGTCTACAACGTTGTAATTACTCAATTGGAAATGATCAAAAATGATTCTATCTTTTCTGTTTTTATTCAAGATAATGGAGGAAAGGAAGAACGTAAAGAAAGATGACAAGAACGTAATGCCAGCAGCTTTTGTTTCTTTTAAAACACGGTGGGGTGCTGCGGTTTGTGCACAGACACAACAGTCGAGTAATCCGACCGAATGGTTAACTGAGTGGGCACCCGAGGCACGAGAAGTGTTTTGGTCGAACCTCGCGTTGCCTTATGTCTCTTTAACAGTAAGGAGGCTTATAATGCACGTTGCCTTCTTCTTCCTCACCTTCTTCTTCATGATTCCAATAGCCTTTGTTCAATCCTTAGCAAGCATTGAAGGCATCGAAAAATTTGCTCCTGTCCTCAAAACCATCATCGAGAAGTAACATTTCTCTCTCTCTCTCTGTCTCTCCATTTTCTTGCTTGCTTATGTATAAACTAGATGTTGAATTCGCAATGTTTTGTAGGCCGCTTGTGAAATCGGTTATCCAAGGCTTTCTTCCTGGTATTGTGTTAAAGCTCTTCATAATATTCCTGCCAAGTATCCTGATGGTAATGTCAAAGTTCGAAGGGTTTGTATCGTTATCGTCGTTAGAGAGAAGAGCTGCTTTCCGATATTACATCTTCAACCTCATCAATGTCTTCCTCGGAAGCATAATCACTGGCTCTGCATTTGAACAACTCGACTCGTTCCTCAAACAATCCGCAAATCAGTAAGTCGAAAGTTTCCTCCTTTTCTCTCTCACTACCTCTCTCTCTCTCTGTTTGAACATTTAAATGATCCTCAAGCTTATGCAACGTTGCGCTTTGTCACTTGTTAGGATTCCTAGAACGGTTGGAGTAGCGATACCGATAAAAGCAACGTTTTTTATAACGTATATAATGGTTGACGGTTGGGCGGGAGTTGCAGGGGAGATTCTGAGGCTGAAACCTCTAATTTTTTTCCATGTGAAGAACTCTCTCTTGGTGAAAACGGAAAAGGATAGAGAAGAAGCTATGAACCCTGGACAGATCAACTTTCACGCGACAGAGCCTCGGATACAACTCTACTTCCTCCTCGGTCTTGTCTATGCCCCTGTGACTCCTGTTCTGCTCCCTTTCATTATAATCTTCTTCGCATTGGCCTACCTCGTATTTCGTCATCAGGTTAATAAAACCAAACTCTGTTTTCTTCTTTAAAACATCTTCAAGATTCTTTTTATTGAACCGAGGTTGTTTTTGCTGGTTCGGTGTCTTGTTGCAGATCATAAATGTGTACAATCAGGAATACGAAAGCGCGGCTAGGTTCTGGCCAGATGTTCATGGACGTATAATCTCGGCGTTGATCATCTCTCAAATCCTTTTGATGGGTTTATTGAGCACCAAAGGTGCCGCTCAGTCCACGCCGTTCCTCCTCGTCTTACCGGTCCTCACCTTTTTCTTCCACCGGTTTTGCAAAGGCCGGTACGAACCGGCATTTCTCCGTCACCCCTTGCAGGTCAGTAAACCGAGGTTTTGTCAATCGGTTGGTTAATTAATTAGCTCTCTTTGGTTCGGGTTGGCTGATTTTGGTTAAGTATTTGTTACTGATCTCGTCAGGTTTGGTTTTGCAGGAAGCTATGGTCAAAGATACGTTGGAACGAGCAAGAGAACCGAACTTTAATCTGAAACCGTATCTTCAGAAAGCATATATTCATCCGGTTTTCAAAGATGACGACTATGAAGATGGTCGTTCTGAGATTTCCGGTTATTGCCTCGAGGATTTGGACGAAGAATGTGTTACTGTGCCGACGAAACGTCAGTCCCGGAGAACTACGCCTGCGGTTAGCCATGCTAGCCGCGGTTCATCACGTTCACCATCAAAGGGATAACAAGAACCTTTTGTTTTTCACTCAACCGGGTCGGTTTCTCATACGGTATAGAATTGGAAGAAACGGAATTAACCATGTTGGGATATTTATTTATTTGCTCTAAGTTTTTGTATATTATAGTATTATTATTACAAAATGTTTTTTTTTGGTTTTGAGTTTTGACTTTGAACTGTAGAATTATATTTTTTTGACATTTGTCGAGGAAAAGACAATCAATAAGAGTGTCGTTTTAGAGTTTTGTTTTTGTTTCATAAAGAGTATTGTTTTACATTTCCAATACAAATTTATAACAAAATATCTAGTTTTAATTTTGTTACTTTAGTGTATTAATTAAAAAAGAAAATTATTTAATGTATTTATTAAGGATAGAAAAGACTTTTTATTAACTTTTTTAATTTATGTAAAAAGTGTCAAAATGACATTTATTTTGAAATAAAAAGAATATTATTTAAAAATGCTAATAAATCTGTATCCTTCTTGGTCAACAATAGAAACATCATACATGTGTCATGCGCATGACAAAAAAAAAAAAAGACACAATATATATATTTCTGTCGATAAGGACAGCGTCGAGCTATTTGGAAAAAACAAATATATATGGCAGAAAACTTTATAAAAGTTAATTGTTTCTGTGAATAACAACAAATCAAATGATCTTTGACCACCATATGTACAAATAGTAAATACTCATAAATGTAGAATGGCCAGTATCCTTTGCTTTATTTGTCAGAACTAAATACATTGTACAGTTTATTTCCACCTAATTATATAAAAAAAATATTTCTTTTCTGCTGACAAAAGAAGGAAAAGAAAAAATCATTGACGATATTTTCAATGAAATTAACATAAATTGGTTTTTTTTGGAGCTGGAATTGGTTGTATTTGCTTTATTTGTCCGAACTAAATACACTGTACATAGTGTATTTCCACCAAATGACAGAAGAAAATATTTCCTTTCAGATATAAAAAAGGAAAATAAAAAAACATTTCTATATCTTCAATGAAATTAACATAATCTGTTGATACAGAAAATTAGAATTAAAAAGATTTTGCTCCACAACTTATTTTGCTCTAACTCGTCTTTCGATCATTTTAAAGACTAAAATCTATATTTTCTGTACGTAAAGCCTGCATTTATGCGTAAGATTTTATCCATCTCGAGTATTTCCATAGTGACCTTTGGTAAAAATAATTTGCTTTCTTCAGTTTAGACGAGTTAAAAGCGTGAATCTCACGAGCGGCAGAATAGTTTTTTTGCCCGTACGTGAGTGAGAATCGGGAAGTATTTGACTGAAGAAATAAATAATATTTTTAATTCAAAAATTCTAAAACTATTCGGTGGATGTGACCCGAGAACGAATCGGTGCTTCGGTTCGGTGCGCCAATTAAAAAGAGCCACGTGCTCATCCACGTACGGTCCGGCAGTAGCTAAGCTACAGTAGAAGCGGCTCTTTAAACGTTTTTTTTTTTCTTTGACTGTTTTAGATTTTGTACCTTATTAGTAATATGTTTCCCATTAAAACTCTTTATTCGTTCTCTTCTTTCTTTCAAGAACGAAAAAAGTTCGTAATATCTTCTATGTTTCACTGAATCAGGTAAATTTGGGCGTTTCCTTGGAATCATGTCAGCTAAATTTGTAGCTGATTAAAGTTTTCGTCATTCTCCGTGAAGAAATCGCCTGAGCTGTTTCTTTGTGTTCTGAAAGGTAATGATTCTCTCTGATTTCTTTGTGTCTGTAATTTATCGTTTTAAATTTCTGATTTCTTCTTGTCTTGAATCCAATATTATGTTTCGGATTCGTTAAAGTTCTGTTCTTTGGAGGTTTTTTTTTTTTTTTTTTTTTCCTTTTATCTATCTGTTGGACTTTTCATATCCCTGTTCGGTTTGTTTTCTGTGGCGTTAGGGTTTTAAAATTGTTTATTGACTCTGCTCTTTGGAGAAAACAACGCAATTCGCACTCGTTTGGATAATGAAAACTGTATTGAGTAATTCGTCTTAATTTGATTTTCTGAGTATTTGGTTATGGACATTGGAATATGCCTTTTCAGGTGCTTAAAATTGAGAAAAATGGAGGATGTAGTTGCTGCTAATGGAGCAAATCTCAAGCATAATGGTGTAATGAAGAAGAAACCGGTTGAGCCAACAAGTAATAGCAGTGCTTCAGACATAGAAGAAGAGAGGAGTGTGTCTAATAGCAAACGGAAACGGTCTAAAGCTGATGAAGTTAAAGCTGTTAAAACCGAATCTCCGAGAAAGAAGATAGCTGCAAAGAAGCTAGATTCACGCAAAGAAGGAAATGGTGATGTTGATGAAAAGAAACGTGAGGAGAAAGTGAAGCAGAGAAGCCCTGTGAAGAATAAAGAAGAAGAGAAATGTGAAGAAGAACTGCAACTAGTTTCTTACATCAAGGCAACATCTCGTAACAGGAGGCTGGATTTAAATACTTCGGATCATCAGTTTTTTGAAGATGAGACAGATGTTGTTAACGGTCCATGTTCACATTCTGAGTCAGATTTGTCAGATTCTCATCTGAAGAACGATAAATTTAAAGACTGCAGAAGCATGACAAGGAGCTTAAAGGTAACAACATTGTTCTTAGATTATGTGAAAAAAAATGTACTGAACTTTTGTCCGAACTTCATGTTTTCTTTCTTTCTTTTTTTTTCCTTTGCACAGGCAAGTTTGGGAGAGCTTGCAATTTGCCATCAATGCTTTAAAGGGGAAAGAAGATATCTTTTCATCTGCACCTGGTGTGAAGAGAGAATATATTGTGCTCCATGTATAAAGAAATGGTTAGTTTCCCCATTACATTGTCTTCTTCTTTCTCCTTATAATAAATATACCTTTTCATCAGTATTCTTAATACACTTTTTGGTCCCAGGTATCCCCATTTGTCACATGATGATGTCTTGGAAAAATGTCCTTACTGCCGCGGAAACTGTAACTGTTGCATATGTTTGCAGTCAAGTGGACTAATCGAGGTATGGTTTGTCTTCTTGTGTTCTTTTTGTTCTTCTTACTAAGAAGAATCGCAAGATCAAATTTTTTTCTCTGTTTTGTCTTACAGACGTCAAAGAGAAAGCTACCTAATCACGAAAAGTTTCACCATCTCCGATACTTGATTGGGTCGATGCTTCCTTTCCTTAAGAACTTATGCAAAGCGCAAGATCAAGAAATTGAAACCGAGGCAACGATTCAAGGTATATGGATCTTCTGCTACTATACTAATACAAGATTTTTAAGCTTGATACAATACAAGATAACATGTTGATTTGTTTCCTATAGGAGTAACGACTTCTCAAGTTGTAATATCGAAGACTCGATGCTCAAATGAAGAGCGCGTCTTTTGGTAAGTATCACACTTCATCATTTGTTTTAAGGAGTTATATAACAATCTGTTTTGTTTTTTTTCTTTACTGAAATATTTATTTTGTGTTGTAGTAACCATTGCGCAACCTCAATTGTTGACTTGCATCGAAGCTGCACAAAGTGTTCTTTTGAGCTTTGTCTGAGTTGTTGCCAAGAGATCCGTGGAGGATTGCTTTCAGAACGCGAGGAATATAAGCCACAGTTTGTCAATAGAGGGAGCCGATATGCACATGGCGAAGATGCAGAACCGAGCTCTTCTTCAGTCCCCGAGGATGATGAAGCTAATAATCAATCCGCTAAGTGGAGTGCTGATGAAAACGGACGCATAACCTGTGCGCCAAAAGAGCTAGGCGGTTGTGGTGACTCTGTTTTGGAGCTTAAGAGGATCCTACCCATCACTTTGATGTCGGATTTGGTGCAAAAGGCAGAGACGGTCCTTGTATCTTGTGGCATCCTTCCGAAATTGTCGTATTGCAGCTGTTCTGATGATTCGGAGATGAGCATGAAGAGGAGAACAGCTTCGAGGAAGGAATCCAGTGACAATCACCTCTACTGTCCTGACTCTTTTGATGTCCTGAAGCAACAGGAGCTTCTGCATTTCCAAGAGCATTGGTCCAAAGGCGAGCCAGTGATTGTTCGAAACGCTCTTAACAACACAGCAGGTTTAAGCTGGGAGCCAAATGTAATGTGGCGAGCTCTATGCGAGAATGTTGATTCACCAGCTAGCTCCAAGATGTCTGAAGTCAAAGCAATCGACTGTTTAGCTAACTGTGAGGTAAAAAGTCTTGTCTTTTTTTTTCGCTTTTTAAAAAGGTTTTCGGTTAGGCTCTAAAACTTTATTTCATCCAAACTCAGGTAAAGATCAAAAGTGGGGACTTCTTTGAAGGATACAGCAAAGGAAGAACATACGCTAACTTGTGGCCTGAGATGCTGAAGCTGAAAGATTGGCCTCCTTCAGACAAGTTTGAGAACCTTTTGCCTCGTCACTGCGATGAGTTCATCTCAGCACTACCTTTCCAAGAATACAGCGACCCTAGATCCGGAATTCTCAACATTGCTTCAAAGCTCCCTGAAGAAATTCTCAAACCAGATCTTGGTCCAAAGACTTACATTGCATACGGGATCTCAGATGAGCTCGGGAGAGGCGATTCAGTCACTAAGCTTCACTGTGATATGTCAGATGCAGTAAGCTTTCATAGTTTGTTTCACACTGTTATAATAAAAATGTGTCGTTTTAGGTATATTATTATATTAATGTTTTGTTTTTTTGTGTAGGTCAATATTCTGATGCATACGGCTGAAGTAAAACTAACTGAGGAGCAACTGTCTGCAGTCGAAGCTCTGAAGCAGAAACACAAGCAACAGAATGAAAAAGAGCAAAATGGTTTAGGCGGAGAAGAGACTGTGAGTGATGGAAATGGGTTTCATGATGAGACAGGCAGTGCGCTTTGGGACATATTCAGAAGAGAAGATGTTCCAAAGCTTGAGGAGTATCTAAGAAAGCATTGCAAAGAGTTCAGACATACTTTTTGTTCTCCTGTTACAAAGGTAAATAAAATAATCTGGGAAACGTTTATTTTTCTTCCATTTTCCGAGCTCGATGGTATTGTAACTGATGAGGGATTATTTCGTGTAGGTTTATCATCCTATTCATGACCAGTCGTGTTTCTTAACCATGGAGCATAAAAGAAAACTCAAGGCTGAGTTTGGTATGGTTCTTGTAACTGTAATAACTGTCACTTGAGTTATTATTGTCATTTTATTCATATCTATGCTTCTTGTTTGTTTGTTTGAATTGAAGGGATTGAGCCATGGACATTTGTGCAAAAGCTAGGAGAAGCGGTGTTTATTCCCGCGGGTTGCCCTCATCAAGTTCGGAATCTAAAGGTTATTTTGAATGATTGATTAACTGTTTTATCAGCTAACTTTTTCCTAATTATTTTACTTACATAACTTTTTGGGTGTCTGTGTGTGGATTTGGAACAGTCGTGCACAAAGGTAGCTGTTGATTTTGTGTCACCAGAGAACATTCACGAGTGTCTCCGTTTGACTGAAGAGTTCAGACAACTCCCTAAGAACCATAAAGTCAGAGAAGACAAACTTGAGGTGATTCTTCCTTTCTCTGTCTATTACAGAATATAACTAAATTACAATGTTGTTTACTAAATTTCCTGCAGGTTTTTATTTTTGATTGACTGATGTTTTTACTCATTTTTGTGTCATGCGAAACAGATAAAGAAGATGGTGATCTATGCTGTCGAACAAGGCTTGAAAGAACTGGAGGCATTGTAGTGAGATTGAAGCTCAAAGCCTTATAGTACTTTTGTTGTGACATATTGTTCCAAAACATTTTAGCAGGAAACAACAGATTTTGTAGATTGTAAAGCCATGGCGATTGTAGTTGGGGCTACTTGAGGCTTTTGCTGTGCTGAAAATGATTCCCCTTTTTTATGGGTGTAACTTTTTGTATTGCAAGCCATTCTCTCTTTTTTTTTTTTTTTTTTGGCATATGAAAGTTTCACTTATGTTCTTTCTTTGCATTGCTTTGTATAAGCATATTACACAGGTTGCAGAGAATTATATGTCACCAACCAATCGGAATCTATTGTTAGATTTTGTTTGAATTTTTCAAACATAAATCCATGGTTTTTAATCACAAAACTTTACTCCAAATTACATCAAATTATAACATCAATTATAAATTAATTTTAAAATTATATGTCACCAATCGGATAATCTATTCTTAGATTTTGTTTGAATTTTTTTTTTGTTGGTTACATATACATATTTTTATCTTTTATATATTCGTAACAAATGTTATTTCCCAAACCTTTAAGCAGGAAATAACGTTTTAAACGATTTTATTTCTGACATATTCGTAGTTGATGATTTATTTTATAAAATAAAATTTTCATACTTGACAATGTTTTAATTGTTTTTGACTGGTAATTATTTTGGGTCCCACTGAACTTAAAAGGGTGCGTGGACTAATGAAAGCGACGACGTTTAAAGGGTTTATACGTCTACCACCATCATCATCATTTTCTGTCTCCTTCTCGCTCAATTCCAAAAAATGTGTTAATGCCAAACTCTTCGGTTTCAATATCTCCTGAAATTTCAACTTTAAAACCCTAAAGGATTTGTAGTTATCCGTTTCCATTACAGCGACAGTGGTACTCCGGATGTTGATCATTCGACGGTGAGGTGATCGCAATCTTCCGGAGGTGAAAATGACAAGGAAATCGCAGCCGCAGCCTCCATTGTCACGTCGTGGCGTCGTGTGGCTGGGATGGAAGCTCGTCATCGCTTTCTCCGTCGCGCTATGCCTTCTTGCCCTCCTCAGGATCCACCTGCAGTACAATTCCGCTGCGACATTGGCGCCGCTCTCCGTCGCGAAATCTCGTAATCCGCCCCGCGAATACTCCGGCGACCGCCCGAAGGTCGCCTTCCTTTTCCTAGCTCGGCGTGATCTCCCGCTTGATTTTCTGTGGGACAGATTCTTCAAGGTTTGAATTCGCAGACTACGTCTCTTTGATTTGAAACCCTGTCGCTGGCTGATTTCTAAATTTGGAAAAATTGGCTGCTCCTGGTGATTTCGCAGGGTGCTGATCAGGCGAATTTCTCCGTTTATATACATTCAGTACCTGGTTTCGTGTTCAGTGAGGAAACCACGAGATCACAGTATTTCTATGGTCGCCAATTGAACAATAGCATCAAGGTGAGTGTTTCGTCTTCTTTGAGAATGTAATCGAAGATCAACGTAGTACTTATCTGTTTTGGATTTGGTGTCAGCAGAGTTGTAAAAGAAGAGCCTTTTTGACATTTATTGAACTTCAGTTTTTGATCCAAATATTTCAAAGTGTTCGTAAGGATTAGAGTGGATGAATTGAGACTTAGGGTGTGATGGTTATAGGTAATATGGGGAGAATCCAGCATGATTGCAGCAGAAAGATTGTTGCTTGCATCTGCTTTAGAGGATCAGTCAAATCAAAGATTTGCTCTTCTCTCTGACAGGTGCGCTTCTCTCAGCATTATTATTCCTCATCGACTGACTGAATTGCATTTCAGAAGATTCCTTAATTCCAATGATCTCGTTACTCTATTTTGCATATGATTAGTCGGCACTAACTGGTTGGTCAATCACAGTTTCTCTTGATTTTAGCTGTGACCTTGTTGATGCAAGAGTGGGCTTGTGTTCTCACACTCTGAGCATTCGCTTATGGACCTTCTTATGTCTGACCATACCTTATTGCATCTGACTTTCAGCATATCTGTGATTACGCAAGTTTTTATCTTTCTTCACTTTGCTTCTACTTTCTGTTTTGCAGATGTGCTCCGTTATATGACTTTGGCTATATATACAGATATCTTATCTCTTCACCGAGGAGTTTTGTGGATAGGTAGATTGCAAGTCTGAATTTTTTTTAGAGATTTATCAGTACTTGTAAATATGTTAGTGGAACCACGTGACTTCTATATGGCGTGATAACTGGTGTATTATAAGAGGAGTTTTCTACATGTTGATAGCTATGTTTCTCTATATTTGCAGTTTTCTTCATACTAAAGAGACACGGTACAGTGTGAATATGTCTTCTGTCATACCTGAAGAGAAATGGCGAAAAGGATCCCAGGTATCTTCATTATCTTGCTTGTGAAACAAATATCACAGAATTGATTGGTTATTAAGATTTTCGAAGCCTAGTTTCTTCTGGAATTTACAGGGACAATGATTCCTTTGCAGTTCATGATTTTTTTAATCTCATCCTAGTTTTATCTATTGCAGTGGATATCTGTGATCAGAAGTCATGCAGAGGTTATTGTAGGTGATGGTACCGTATTCCCAGTTTTTAAGAAATTTTGCACGGTAAAGATCAAGTTTGATGTTTATTTTTTTCGCTATTGCTTGGTTTCATTGAGTAGCAATCACTATTAAGCGGAACTTTAAGAGTATCTTTGATCATTCTAATGTCAGTCCTGATTCTTTTTCGCTGAAGAAACAACAGATTATTCGTTGATTTCTCTTTCAATTTGCAGAGAGCTCCACCGTTAGGTTCCCCAAAGTCATGGCTGTTTCTTGTAAGTGATACTTAAAAGTTTTCATTTTTTTCATTTAACAGCAGCAGGCTGAATTATCGATTTATGTTGATTCTTTGTGTTGGTTTGACAACAATCTCAATCGTGTCTATATTGAAGTTTTATGACACTTCTCTCCATTGCTCCGCCTCTTTTGTTTCTCAATAAATTGGTGGACGTTTAAACTATTTACGTTTGATGTGAACTCAGAAACAGAACCGGCGCAACTGCATCCCCGATGAACACTATGTGCAAACATTGCTTACGGTAATTATTTCTATCTGGTAAAAAAAACCTCTCCTGTTTTTGTTTCTTTTCTCCATTTAAAAAGTTCCAAACTGATCTTATCAGATGCGCGGGCTAGAGAGTGAAATGGAACGAAGAACACTGACATACACTGTATGGAACATTTCGGGTACAAAATATGAAGCCAAATCTTGGCATCCCGTCACTTTCACATTCGAAAACTCCGGCCCTGAGGAAATAAATGAAATTAAGGTACATAGTTTGTTTTTTTAACTGTTGATGATCGTCGCCGAATGGATCTTTGAGCAATCTCTACTTCTTTTTTGTTTCTTGGGACAGAAAATAAACCATGTCTATTACGAGTCTGAATCTCGAACAGAGTGGTGTAAGGCCGATTCAAAACCCGTCCCGTGTTTTCTCTTTGCAAGGAAGTTCACCAAAGAAGCCGCTTTGCGCCTTGTGAGCGAAGGACTAATAGGATCATCAACAAACATAACCTTATAAGTTATATAACTATGCAATACTGTAAGCAAGGTTTTTAGGTTACAAACTGAAAAAAGGAGAATGTATCGTGTAGGTCAAGCAAAGGAGGGTATACATAGAGTAGTGATTAGCACTGGTACATTACAGACAAACACTCATGAGGATAGTTCACTGATTATATATGACGCTTAGCACCAAATAAGATCATTTAATGAATTTTCTTAATTTGGAATTTTGTTTGGTTTTTGATTTGTTTATCAGTTTCGCCGATGGCATAGCCGCTAGTTGCAATGAAAACAAGTCGTTTACTTTTATTCTTCCATGTGTCTCATGAAATTTAAACAATAGCGACTTATATACCTTAGTCTATACGCAGGAGCGTAGCAAAATACAATGCGAATACAAAAAGACCAAAAAAGAAGAAAGAAAATACATCATTCCATCATCAATACAACAGCTCTTTATTCTTTACTCGAAACTGGATGTTGAAATTTAGAATCAACCTCATTTCTTCTTAGGATACTCTCTCGCCCCAAAAATCGTTGATCCTATCCTCACATTTGTGCTTCCCAGTTCAATCTGTAACTCCCAAAACCAAAAAGAAAACTCTTTTTTAACATTTTTGATCACAACTCAGAACTTTTGTACTTAAATCAACAATATGTGAAGTGATCAAAACTTACAGCTAACTCAAAGTCGCCGGACATCCCCATCGATAGCTCACATTGTTCCTCCGGTATTCCAAGCTCCTTACACACTTCACTTCTGCATTTCGCAAGCATCTATTCATATGATAAAGAAACAAACGCGAGCTCCGTTTAATGCTCCCATAAATATTTACCAAACATCTTTTTAGGTTCCATCTCAGAGAGTACAAAACCTTGAAGTTCTCAGGGGTTGAAGTGTAATCAGCCATCCCTATCGTCATCAAACCAGAAAACTCAAGATTCGAGCAGGCTTCCTTCACGTGTTTTGCTAGTCCTACGCATCCTGAGGGTTCCACGCCGAATTTAGCTGGAGATATCAGCAGTGAGATGATCATGTACTAAGAAACGTGAAAAAAGTGAGAACATAGAACAAGTTGCAGCATTTCCAGATTCTTACACTCTTCGCCACTGGTGTTTACTTGGACCAAGACCTTCAAAGGCTTTCTTCCTATGTTCCCAACCACACGATCAAGCATATTTGCAATCTATGAAGCAAATGCAGTAAGCCAAAAACCAGTGTTTGTCACATTCATATTCGTCAGGTTGCCTCTAGTCTAAGAGACATTGCAACTACGAAATGAATGATTCCAGCCTATAGATTCCACTATCTGCAGTGTTGTTACCCAAAAATCCTGATTTCTCCTTCGATATACAGAAAGAGAATATTTACCTTCTCATCATCGACACTTTCCACCACCGCAAGGTTAGGCACTCCAGCTATTAAGAATAGAACAACATATTAAACCGATTCAGTACATTTTGAAGATTGAAGTATGCGCAAAAAAAGTAAAGATGAAGATTTTCAAATGGCAACCAATTACTTAGCAAAGGCTTCACTTTGTTGCTCTGCAAATTCCCAATGAAGTGCCACTCTATATCTTCTGGAAGCTGCAGTTTCAAATCAGACGAAGAAACAAAATCTTCAATCCAATAGTACCAAAAGTTTCAATTGTTCCAAGGATTCGTAGAAGTTTCGCACAGAACAAACATGAGAACCTGAGGCGCCTTCTCAATGATCTCTTGCACATAGTTCTCTCCGAAAGACCTATGACCAGCGTCGTAGACTTGGCGAATCAGGGAGACTGGTTTCGTCTTGCTCACCGCTACGACCCGTATTCGATCCGATACGCGACCCGCTTTCTCCGCCGCCTGATTCACCCGCTGAAACACCGATCGCAAAGCCGCCGCAGACGCCACGCCATCCATCGCTGCCGCCGCCATAGAGGGTTCCGCCACGTGTTCTGTCCGCTCGTTATTGGGCTTCTCTTCGTTTTCGAGATCGTTCATCGAATGCTCTTCTGCTCACAGTTTTGTGGAAGAGAATGACGGAGAACGCAGCAGCTAAACAGAAACTGTGTCGCCTGAGTTATACGCTGCGTTTCGATTCAGCTTTCGTTTAGGCAAAAAAACATGTATGCTGTTTGTAGTGTTAGGGAGAGCAAAGTGTGACGTTTTGGAAAGAAGAAAAAAAACACCAAAATAAGATTATCCGCTGCCGCTATTCGAACCCGGAACGTCATTACCTCAATGGGCTATTAGTAGTTTAACTTGTGTGCTACAGCCTACAGCGACAAAAATTAAATATTTTTAAATTTAAACGGATAACTTTTAAAAAGATTTTTGGTGATTGCTCCGTTAACATATGATTTGGCAACCTTTTTGAAATTTAAGTATTTAACTATCAAATGTTCTAAAAGAAACCGTAGTCAACCATTAAGATAAGAAATTACCATTTTCCCACTAAAAGATAATTATACAAAAAATTGTTTAGACTTCCGGGTCTTACTATAAAATTGTAAATAGTTTTCACAAAAGGTTTCAAAAAAAGTAATACACTAATCCAGCTAAACAAAAAAAGGGTGATACAATACAAAAGAAGTTATGAATAAATGACTATAACACTGGAATTACATGGAAAAATGCCTATATCCAAGTTGCATATTCTATTACTGTTGTTTCCAAAGCAAAAACAAAACTATATCCCTGGTCGAGAGTTGAACCCGAAATTGCTTCAAAAGAAACTAAACCGGTATGCTACAATTGTCCTTATGATTGCTAGAATATCTTTTGATGTATTTTTGGTATAAGATATTTCCTTTGTTTTTGTTGATAAGAAAGAAAAAAAGATATTTGTTTTTGAACGAGTTCATCCATCCAAGACCAAGAGTCAAACCCTACGTACTCGAGTGCTCTTATAACGGCTTTAAGTTAGGTTCTGTCAACTTTGAACAGCGATTCATGTTCCATGTATTACAGCTGCAGTTGATAGATAAGTGTATAGAACAGATATAGCAATGACAATTGTAGTACGTAAAACATGATAAGTTTGAATTTTGTTATACCAAGTACAATGGATTGAGCACACGTTCTTTACGTATTTATCTTTGTGACTTAAATCGTAGGACAATAGTGACACATAGATATTAACTTTTGTTTGCAATCTCGTTAAGCAAAAAAGAAACACCGGTTCGTCTTTGATCTATTATTAAATCCTTTAGTTTCAATGAGAACCAGTCGTTCTAACGTTTGCAGTATCTTCAAACATGTTATCTACTATCTAGTGTCTTTTATACTCTCAGAGCTGATGTGCATTAATTTTTGTATTTCGGTGTTTTGACATGAATTTGCGCAAATAATTTTGGATCATATAGATCCATTTTGATTCTAGTTACACAACGCTATGAATTTCAAATCAATTAGTAATGAATAAATTGAATCATATTTTTTATATACCACTTAAAATCTTTATTCATTTTGGATGGGATATTATTTCCAATATCTTTTACCACTACCATTTTGATTTTTTATTTTATTTTATTTCAACATCACGTGTATCTGTGTGCGTACACACTTACGGTGCCAAGTACACGTACGAAAATATCTTTATCGTTAACTAGCTAGTTCCATATCTACGAAGCAAATAATAAATAACATATACAATAATACAATACAAAATTCCCGTGATACACGGTACATTGATCTTTCTCCAAACTTGACTAAAATCCGTTATAAAAGCATTCGATTAGGCATTGACTATTTGCTGAATAGCTTGATGAATACTTATATTTGTGTACCAACCAGATAATGTCAAAGATTTCGCTGAAGTTCACTGGTTAAATTTCTAGTTGAAATTTGGAACCCTGCTGCCGAAAATTATTTTGATTTATATATATTTGGTTAAATAATTTAAAGAAAATGCTCGCATATGGCTCCTCACGAGCCACGACACTATTTGCAGTTTTTGTTGCTAGATAGGAAAAAACAAAAACAGAATAAAAGAGAGTAATTATAAAAAGTGAAAAGAGATCCGTATCGGTATGGAGTGCGAACCAATACGCAGACATGTCGTCGTATCAATGATAGTGCAACTAGTGGATAGAGATGAGCTTATCCGATATCATCTTATATATCTATGGTGCTGATTATGCGAGTCTAATAGATGATAGGTTGTACCCTGAATCAATGATGACAAAATACACAAAATCGTTAAATCTTTTGAGTTCTTTAAAACTAACTGAGTGGCTGTCACAAAAAGGATAAAAACTCACTTGCAGACGCGATCGACATGTTACGATGCAAGTTGGAAATTTTTTCAGTGGAAAATAACTTTTCTCTAAAAATATAAGTTCTTTATTTTAATTTGTCCCCAGATGATAATTGAACTCGGATATCTCGCTATCAATAAAAAGAAAAAAGAACTCGGATATCTCAGGGTTTAGTTCTATGCCAATCTTTTTTTTTTTTTTAATAATGATCAAACGAATTTCATAATTTCCACTTTAGTTCTGCCTAATTTGGAAATTTATTGACTTTTTTTTTCTACGCGAGCCTAACTCGTTTACTCTTCGGAAAAACTAAAACCCTTCGAAATTGACCACACCACTAAAAGAGTCTTAAAAAGTCGGATATTTTTCTTACAAGACCTAGTTTTTCAAAATCTTATTCGTTGACCTATGCACCGTTCTCTCCTCTATAAATATCATTCACGTCCTTCGTTACTCTTCATCTAAATATATTCATACACATACAAACACACGCAAACACATTCCGATATACTAAAACTTTCTCTTGAAAGAAGACAAAAAAAAAGAATGAATACATTCAAGATATCCAATTTCGTTATGGTGCTCATAATGATCTCGCTAAGTGTTGAGGCTAATTACCTCAAGTACGTCGCCCCTTCTTCCCGACATGCTATGGTTCCTCCGGGAGCATATTCTTCACCGGCAGTGGGACAGGAGACGGCCATAAATTACCGACTCGGATATGGACCATATGGTGGGGTGATAGCCGCTACACGAGGAAAAAAAGGTGGGTTACGTATAAATGCATTGACATGTGACAAAAGTCCCAAAGTATGTCGTCTCAAAGGCAGTTCAGGTCGTGATTGTTGTCGTAAGAAGTGCGTGGATTTGAGAACCAACAAATTGAATTGTGGAAGATGTGGGAAAAGTTGTCAATACTCGGAGGTTTGTTGCAACGGATACTGTGTGAACCCGATGTTTGATAGGAGACATTGTGGAGGTTGCTTTAAGAAGTGTAACAAAGGGAGATCGTGTGCCTATGGGATGTGCAGCTATGCTTAAAGAAACAGTGGGGGTATAAAGGTTATTGAAAAAAGGGAGTTTAATTTGTTGGTTTTAATTGGATTACATTCATATTATATACAGTTTGAAATTAAAATATATAGCTAGCTTAATAAGGGTCGTCGAATTGTTATTAAAAATCTGAAAAGGTCTTGTAAAAGTTTGTCATTATTGTATTGTTTAATTTTTATCCCACGTGTAATGTGACAATCCAATGTAATAATACTAAATAAAGTTTCAATTTCTTATGTGTAGTTTCACTTACCAGTTATCATCAGGCATGCATTATTATTTTATAAAATTTTCATTTTTTTAATTGAGTTTATACAACAACAAAAAAGCATATGAATAGAGTTTTGAACAAAAAGCATATTATAATAGACTTACACAAAACTTAATATAAAATATGAGCACTTTGTTGTCGCACAAAAAAAGTAGATATTCCTTGATAATGTTTGAGCAGATGTCAGTGGAGCAATAATAAGGTGATATGATTTTGGAGAACTCCGACAGAATTCATCTCGTTATATATATTACCTACAATACTTTTGTTAAATATCACTCAGTCTTTACTCTAAATTATATTGTTATTGATTCTGTTCCATAATATATATCTTGAAATTGATTAAATAAGATAAATAAAAAAGGGAAAAAATAAATAAATAAACCATAATATTCGTTTTAATTTCTCAAAGAAAACGTGCTTTTCTCCACACACAAAAAAAAAAACACAGGGTAAAACAGATTTGTTCCCTAAAGTTTGTCTTTTTTATGATCATCATTACAGATCTCCTTAATTTTTTTCTTCTAATAATTTATAAAACAAAACTGATTCATGATCCAGGAAATGTTGTTAACAAAAAAATGATCTAAGACGGATGATGAGGCCATTTTGACAATTGCCGTCTCAAATAGTATTTTATATATAGTGATACTCATTTCAGCCGTATTTCAAACAAGTTGAAGTATTATTTTACCGACAAATTAAATCAGATAATTGGCCCCATGTTGTATGCATCGGCCGGTACCATGCATGTCAAGATGCAGTGTCTTTGTGTACCCAATGATATCATAGACTAATGACTATCTTTATAATGTTTTCTTATAAGTAAACTGATTATATAGATCCAAAACTTGTTATATATATATATATATTATTAAACATATAGAAAAACAAATTCCAAAGTCAAACTAGCCCATCGTCATCTCAAGATCGTGTAACCACGTCTATCTAGCTATAACTACGAACATTGATCAAACAAGTACTTTCTACAACAATGTACTTTCGATGGGATATCGTATTATAATCAAAATCACATCGCATATGTATGATATGATTGTCTTAAATGTAAATTGATCGTGTATGTATTAGTTTTGAAAGGTAGATACATTTATTGAGCTATATATAGTCATGTAATTTGTCTTTGTGAATAATCAAATCATATCGCATAAACTTCCTATAACAATTCAAATTCAAATGATAATATATGTTTCCGTTCATTAGTCAGCGCCATCCGTGTGTCCCACCTTCTCATCTTTCACACACAAACATAAAAATCAAATATACTTAAATGAAAATTTACAATATATACGTCTACAGATACGTATATTATCTAATCTAGCTCATATCTATGTCGTGTCTATATATATATATATATATATATTTGCACACCCAAAGTTCAACTCAAGCCTCACATCTTCAAGCAAATGGCTTCTTTTCTCATAACAATTTCACTTCTCTTTGCAGCTTTCTCTTCTACTCTTGTAGAGGCTGCTTATAGTAATGGTTATAGCAATAGTTACAACATTCCCAAACTATTACTAAATCCAATCGATTCCTGCTGGCGTAGAAGCCCTAGCTGGGCGTCTAACCGTCGTGCCCTAGCCGATTGCGCGGTAGGGTTCGGAAAATCCGCGGTTGGGGGCAAATACGGGTCGATCTATGTGGTTACAAATCCATCAGATGACCCTGAAAACCCTAGACCCGGAACCCTACGGCATGCAGTGATCCAGTCTAAACCGCTATGGATCACATTCGCACGTGACATGGTCATAGTGTTGCGAAACGAGCTAATCATGAACAGCTACAAGACGATCGACGGAAGAGGGGTAAAAGTGGAAATTGCGTACGGGCCATGCATAACGATCCAACATGTGAGTCATATCATTATACATGGGATAAGTATCCATGATTGTAAACCGGGTAAGTCGGGTCGGGTAAGGAGCAGCCCGACACATATTGGCAGCCGGAAAGGATCGGACGGTGACGCAATCGCCGTGTTTGATTCTTCACATATTTGGATTGACCATTGTTTCTTTTCTCGGTGTCAAGATGGTTTGATCGATGTGCTTCATGCTTCCACTGCCGTCACTATTTCAAATAACTACTTCACGCAGCATGATAAAGTAAGTATTGATATACTTTATTACCTATTTTTTTAAAAAAAATATCGAGTGTTTTGAATATTGATGATACTTTTTACATGTTATTATGAAGGTGATGTTACTCGGACATAATGACAATAATGTGAAAGATAGGAATATGAGAGTTACAATTGCGTTCAACCATTTTGGACCTGGTCTCATTGAGAGAATGCCTAGGTATGTAGATGTACATTATCGATTAGTTTAACTGGATTATAGATTATAAAATGCTGACGTGGATTTGGATGACGACGTGGCAGGGTGAGGAGAGGGTATGCGCATGTAGCAAACAATAGGTACGAGAAATGGCAAATGTATGCGATCGGAGGAAGTGCTGAGCCAACCATCTTTAGTGAAGGCAACTACTTCGTTGCTCCCGACGACCCTACCAAAAAACAGGTATCTTAATAATGTATTTATTATTACGGATTAATTTTGAGATGGAAGAATCAATTATTGCTAAAATGGTCTCGTCATGTACATGTTGTAACGCGCGTGTATATATATGTAGGTGACGAAGAGAATAGAGAGCGGATCTGATTGGAGGAGATGGAAATGGAGAACGTCAAAAGACGTTTTCAATAACGGAGCTTACTTCGTGCCGTCTGGCTACGGAACCGTCACGCCGTTGTACGGAAGAGCAGAGTGGTTTTCGGTGTCTCACGGTTCTCTTGTCCCTTCTCTTACTTCCTCTGCCGGTCCTCTCCGTTGCTACTACGGCAAGATTTGCTGATTGATGTTTATAAATTTACTGTTTTTGGTAACAACGAGACGTAATTCCTGTATCTGAGGTGTGTTTTGTGTATTCTTCTGTACCCGGTACGGAATTCGAATTAATTTTGGAGATTTATGGTTTTTTGTTTGTTTTGTTCAAGATTTATTTTATGAAGACTTGTATTATTATAAAGATTTGATGTTGACCATGCGAAGAGTGCTGTCTTGGCCTATACCAACTTGTTAGAGCACATATATATATATATGAATTTGATGATGGTTTAGAGGAAACAACTAGAATGAATATACTATTAAAATTTGGTTTAGTTTAAATAACTTGCATATTGTTAGTGATAATCTTAATTGAATAACATTCGATTTCAAATATGTGTAATTAATTAACACTTTGTGTAAAACTTCATGTCTCACTCGACTAACGTTAAATTGCAATTTAAATTATCAATGAAAATGTATAATCGAGTGATTCTTCTTAAATATCGAAAAAGATACAGTCCATGTATATAGGTTTACATAAGTTTTCTTGTTTGGTTAATAATACGCACCAAACTATCTACTATAATATATTCTGACCAAGAAAAACAAAATTAACTATTAGAAGAACGCAACAAAATTCTTGTATCCCAAACTTGTAGTATACACAAAATCAAAGATACAAAGAAAAAGACAAAAAAACGAAGAAAAGAAGAGTGTGGCCATGCTTTTCCGCGCCTTTAGAAAAAAATATGCCCTCGTTGGAGCTTTTAGAAAACTCTGTTCTCATTGCTTTGAACTCCACAAGTGACCGGAGCTTTGGCTCTCACTTTCCTCAAGTACCAAAACACTCCACCCGCAACGCCAATCGCCCCGGCCGCTGAAACTGCCGTCACCGTTCCTGAGAGAGAGAGAGGCAAGTTGTCTAGTTTAGATCAGGTCACAGCTTCCAAGTAGATATATTTATATCCAATTCTAATATAAAATAAGATCGATGTACTAAGATGACAAAAAAAAAAAATCATTCCGTAAATAATAATATTGCTTAATTACCTGCGACTGCTCCAATGCGTTTATGCTTTACGAAGTTAGGATCTGCCAAAAAAAGATTCAAGATATGTTCATTCATAATCATATACTTTCTACACTAAAATTTTATACTGAAACTCATAATTATGTCGAAAAAATCAAATAGGATTAATCACTATACCAAGTGTGCTTTTAGCGGAAATTTAAGAGACAAAACAATAATGAAGTGAGACATTAGAAAGAAAGTTTTAAGAGACAAAACAATAATGAAGAGAGACTTACCTTTACAATAAGTAGTAACGTTTCCTTGATCGCAAAGGCACAAGAATTTCTGCGTCCTCGTATCAAATCCACAAACCCCACCACCTTTAGTTGTTTCTTGGCATAAAAGGCACTTCATAGTCACCGGGAATTCGAAATCAATCCTAATCCCGTACTCCGGAAACTGATCGTAGGGTGCATTTCCCACACCTGTACTCCTCCAATACACGCTTGTATACGTCGCGCAGTTCTGTAGCATCAGCCTAAGAGACTGAGTTGCTTTTGGGTAATATGAGCAACAAGAAACCCTAGAACCCAAAGCTGATCCGCATTCGGGCAAATGCCTGCATAGATAGCTCGAGCTATCGCAGGACGAGTCACACCTATCAGGAAACCTCTCGCAGAATAGCGGTTTCGGCTCGACGATCACTTTCTCGGAATTGCAGTTGAAGAACAAGTAGTCGTTTTGATGGGAGACAGTGAAGTGTGTGCTTGAATCGATGCTGAAAGATCTGGTGGGTCGAAAATTGTCTCGATCTTGACAATTCCACATGAATGGATCGGAGACAAGAAGGTGAGGATCAGAGTAGCTTATGGATTTAACAGGGTATCTACCAGATGGTGTTCTAAGTTCGAGTTTGGTGTTGTTGTCGGAGCAAATGAGCATGTGCCTGTAATAAGGACTGCCACAACCGTCGTCGATGGCAAAGGGATAATTTATTGGAATGTCGCCGCAAGAAGATCTGCAGAGATGTGATTGGGATGATGTTGTTGATGACTGAAGAAGGATGCTCATGAAAATGGAGCAGAAGATAGAGTGGGAGTGAAGTGGAGACATTATTTAGAATTAAGGTTTTGGATATGAGTTTTGGGCAGAACTTAATTAAGAGATTATAGTTTGGTGGTGTGAAGTGTTGAGTAAGTTTGGAATGTCTTGTTAAGGAGTTTAAGAATCAACCTTGTCATGTGCTTTGTAATAGTTATTTTAGGTTTCTGTCTCTCTTTTTAAGTTTTTGTTTTTTCTTTTAGTATAAAGTACTCCCAAGTCCCAAGACTATCTGTCGATGGTAGATAACTAGATATTTTATATGGGATGCTAGTTGACAAAAAAAAAAAAAACTAGATTATATATTGACCCATAATATAAAGAAGATACAAGTTGGCACATAGACCCATAATAATTATCATACAAATTTGCGAGAAAAAGTAGCAAAAAACGTTTTAAATCTTGAGCTGTACATGTCTAGACAAGCCGCCGGGTATTGGAACACACATGAGCACCAGAGCTCCGATCAAGATCATAGCATAAAGAATTCTCTATTCTCTATCAAATTTCTTTAGATTCTTTCATTCATAATTTTCAGAATAGTTCAGGTTATTTTTACAGAGAATATTAACTGTATATACACAAGTTTTTTTTTTTTTACCTTTTCCATATACGTAAGGATAGTTATCTCAAACCGCATGTGTTTTGAAGTATTTGGAATTCTATCTTCAGAGACCATTGTCTAAGAAACTTGAACCGTTTCACAGTGATTCTGTGCCTTTATTTGGCTACCGAAGGAGATCATATCTAGTTCTCTCGGGACTTCTTGGTGCATTTTCCTGGAGCTTGATGGCTGGTTTTGTCGACAGTAAATACAGTGCTGCTTCTTGTATACTTCTCGGTTCCCTTTCAGTCGTCTTTTCTGATGTTGTAAGTTTTCTAACCCATTAAGTGGTTTAGTTGACTCTGGTTAAGGTCTCTCGAGTGAGTTGCAAAACAGAGATTGAATTGTTGGGTGGTGAACTTTTAATAGGTAGTAGAGTCAATGGTCGTGGAATGAGCTCGTGGTGAGTCACAAAGCGTGTCGGGATCTCTGCAGTCTTTATGCTGGGGATCTTCAGTTTTTGGTGGAATTGTGAGCTCCAGCTTTTGGTGTAAATTTTAGTTTTTTTTTTTAAATACCCAACTAAAGATCCAACCAATGGAAGAGCAAAAAGTTTAAATCAAATACAAAGGTTCTTAGAAAAAAAAGGAAACAAAATTTATATTAAAAAATGTTTAATAACCCCATATAGATTTCTACCAATGAACATGCTTTAATAGGATTCAAATCCAACGGGACGAGGAACCGACCAGGAGCATCTTCCGGGTGGCTCGTAATTAAAAAAGGTATACCTCAGATGCGCAGCCCTCGTACAATTTCGAATTAATCTAACTAATGTTGCTGTAGTAGAGAAAAAGTATAATTAAAAAAACCGACAAAAGTAAGCATAATTAATATCGACTCGCTTTGTACAAGGAACATGTTAGTTTTAGTTTTAAAGTTCAAATATATTGTTATTTTTCACTTTACACCAAATTGAATCGATAACTATTGTACAAGTTGTTTTAAAGTAACAAATAAATGTAACAAAACAAAGACTATCACTCAAATCATTTAAAATAATTCTTAAAAACATTTTAAAACCAAGAATTCCTTGGCTTTCCTATAAATAGATATAGAAGCTCACTGTGTATACTCAAAACACACCAACCACAAAAAACAAAAAAATGAAAACCTCAATCACATTAGCTCTCTGCTTCACTGTCTCCATTTTCATCTCGATCGGAGCACATGCTAAAGTTCCCGTAGAAGAGCAATTCCGAGTGGTAAACGAAGGAGGCTACACCGACTACAGTCCGATCGAATACAATGCCGACGTACGTGGCTTTCAACCATTCAACGACAACTTCCGTCTCTGTTTCTACAACACAACTCCAAACGCATACACTCTTGCTCTCAGAATCGGCAACAGAGCCCAGGAATCAACTCTCCGGTGGGTCTGGGAAGCAAACAGAGACTCGCCGGTCAAAGAAGACGCGACGTTGACCTTCGGAGAAGACGGAAACCTCGTACTCGCCGAAGCCGATGGTCGCCTTGTCTGGCAAACCAACACCGCTAACAGAAACGCCGTGGGGATCAAAATCTTGGAGAATGGCAATATGGTAATATACGATTCCAACGGGATGTTCTTATGGCAAAGCTTCGACTCTCCCACCGATACACTTCTCGTCGGACAGTCTTTGAAAGCCAACGGAGGGAACAAGCTCGTAAGTCGGCGGTCTCCATCGGTCGACACAAACGGACCGTACAGTCTCGTGATGGAAGCCAGGAAGCTAGTTTTGTACTACACGACAAGCAAAACGCCGAAACCAATCGCTTATTATCAATACGAGTTCTTCACCGAGATAACTCAACTACAGTCAATGACGTTCCAAGCCGTGGAGGATTCGGACACCACGTGGGGTCTACACATGGAAGGTGTCGACTCTGGTTCTCAATTCAACGTCTCCACGTTTCTCTCTCGGCCTAAACACAACGCGACGTTGAGTTTTCTTCGGCTAGAATCTGATGGAAACATCAGGGTTTGGAGTTACAGTACCTCAGCGACTTCGACGGCTTGGGACGTAACGTACACGGCGTTTACTAACGGTGATACTGACGGTAACGACGAGTGTAGAATCGCTGAGCACTGTGGTGAGTTTGGTTTGTGTAAGAAAGGACAGTGTAACGCTTGCCCTAGCGACAAAGGGCTTCTTGGTTGGGACGAGGCCACTTGTAAGACTCCGAGTCTGACCAGTTGCGATCCCAAGACGTTTCATTATTTCAAGATCGAAGGAGCTGACAGTTTTATGACTAAGTATAACGGAGGCTCGTCGGCGACGGAGAAAGCGTGTGGGGAAAAGTGTACGAGAGATTGTAAGTGTTTAGGGTTTTTCTACAATAGGAAGAGTTCCAAGTGTTGGTTGGGTTATGAGCTCAAGACATTGACTAGAACCGGAGATTCTTCGCTCGTTGCTTACGTCAAGGCTCCTAATGTTGAAAAAATCTCGGCTCTTGCCCTCTGAAGTACTGTCGACTAGCTACTTGTGTGGTCAAAAACGAATAATAAGCCCACGTCGTCATTTTTCTTTAAAATTATTGCTATTGGTTTATCTTGTTTTTAAATTCCGTGTTGATTCTTGAATAAAGTTGAAGTTTTCATATATCAAGTTCAGATTTTTTAACTAAATTAGTTACCGTAAACTTAGTGGACCCCATTCCTAAGGCGAAATATTATTAGATGATACATATATTGTTCGTAATTGTCTTTTTTTTTTCTTTTCTTTTTAGAATTTACCGAATTCATACATATCAAAATACTGTTGGGAATATGATATCACCAAATATATAGGGAAGATCATAAGGGATCTTTTTAATATATATATAGCCTGTTTTGAATAATTAGCTTGATATCACCGGATTAGTGATCAACCAGTAATCGACAACTCCCGAGATGGTTGATCGTGTGCAAAAGGTATTCAAACGTACATGTACTATTTTATTGATCTTAACTACTCACTAAATTTATCATTAGTTTGATTTCTGATCGTAATTAACTCTTCTGAATTTCCCTTTATTTATATTTTGTTGGTCAACGAATTTCCTTGTATTTTCCAGTTGACGGATTTGAAGAAATTGACTATCGAGAATCAAAAGCTTATTGAAGAAACGCTTACACTAGCGTGGAAGAATCGAACTTCACTTGAGATTAGCGCCGAAGTATATGTACGGTAATTAATTACGCACTGTAGTTGGAAAATTATGAATTTAAAATTTCGTGATCTTACGCAAATATTTGCCTTTAAGTGGACGAAATTACAAGTGGAGAATCAGAAGCTTATTGAAGAAGTGCTTACACTGACGAGGAAGAATAACGCTGCACTTGAGATACAATCCGAATTGTATAAAAAGGTAAATGAGTTACGCATAAAGTAGATCAATAGGAATATATATGATACAAGTGAATCTAAATATTTTGATATATTATTAGGTGCTAGAGGATGCCAATTATAAGTCCGAAGAAATATCCATGAAGAATCCGAAAAAGGTTTAAGAAAGTTAAATCAGAAGAACATCGGAGAGAGTCATGACTTATTATATTATGATTACATATATACGTAAGGCGTGTTGTTGTCAATGAGTGGAAATACTTGCGAAATAGTAGGCGAGTATCTTGAGACTAGAGTGATTGATTTATTTATCATTTTTGTTTTTTTGCTAACAAGAAAATTCCGATTTTTTTGGATCGGTATTTTCCTTCGTCTCGGGACCAGTCTGTAACAATTACCTGAAACAAGGCGTCAAAACTCAAAAGCCCCTGCAAAAACTTCGATCTTGGGAGCAAAGCGCAACCCTCTTTTCGACAGTGTAAAACAAAATTTGGTTACATGTTTTTGAGATATCAAGAGTCGTCGAGTATCCATATATATTATTTTTAAAAAGTTCCCTTAGAAGTGATATAAATACTAGTACATGCACGTACTCTAACTTGTACGTCAGTGCGTGTATATATGCCGTCAACAGAAAAATCTATGAATAACATTTACTAATACAATTACCTTAACTACATGGATATATATTTATTTATCATAAGAAAATCTTTAGAATTAATAATAAAAAGTTGGTACTCTTTAATAATAAAATATGCCATATTGTATACAAAAAAGCCTACATCGTTTATTAACAAAATAGTTTAAAACATTAAAACTAAACCCTAATACACTGAACATAAATCCCGAAATAGCGAAGTTCCTAAATCTTTAAAGAATTAACATAAAAATATAGGACCTTCCGAGAAAATCCAATGTGTTAATTAATGTTAAGAGATGCGTGGAATAATGGGTCGGTTAAGAACCTATAAATAGAAGAGAGCCGCACTGATGTCAACGCAATAGAGACTTCACAAGAAGAGTGACAGACTCTCCCTCTCTCTCTAAACCCTCACTCTCTCGCTCCTAAAATCATCTCTTCGATCTCAGATTCTTCTTCTTTTTGGCATTGTACTTGTGAGGTCTGAATCTTGAGTCTTGATTTGTCTTCTTCGGATATCTTAAAACTGTATTATTCATAACCGCTATTCGACTCCTCTATCGAAGATGTCAAGTTACGGTGGAAATGGCGGTGATCAGGACTCAGATGATAAACGAAACAAAGTTGACGGCGGCGGGAAAGAAACAGTTAGTCTACTGGTGAGCCCCGCCGTTCCCGTTAAGCAAGAGGATGATCACACGGACGTAAATGTGAGTATGTAATGGATTTCAACCGTATAATATAGCACATTTCTCTTTTCTTTTATCACATAGTTAGATTTAAGATAATGTTTTTTTTAAAGTCATTTAACGATTTGATTTAGTTATTAACTGTTTTAATATATTTGATCAATCTTGATCAACCTCTGATCGACAAATCAGAAGATCGTGTAGCTGAGCTTATTAACAAATTTCTTGATCGTAATTATTAGTTAGACTTCGTTATCGTAACTCTTTTGCATAACATATGTTTTTTTAATTGTATATTTCTTTTTTTTTTAATTGTATATTTCAGTTGGCGGATTTGAAGAAAATGACGCTGGAGAATCAAAAGCTGCTTGAAGAAACAACTAATCTCGCGCGGACAAATCAAACTTTATTTGAGATTAGCGCCCAACACCTTGTACGCGTCAAATAGATAATTATGCTACAAGCACACAATTTTTTGTATTTATTATGGGAATTTGTTTTTTCTTGATGGTACGTACGTGACTAATTTGTCTATTTGATTTTTTAGTTGGCGAAATGACATGCGGACAATCAAATGCTTGTTGAAGAAGTGCTTACACAGGCGAAGAAGAATAACACTGCACTTGCAATGCAATCCGAATTATATGAAAAGGTAATCAATTACGCACAAAGTGTCAAACTAGTCTAACTAAATATTTCTGTATATTTGGACACTATAGTGAATTGGATTATTATTTTTTTATATACTATTAGATACTTGAGGCGAGCAAATCCGTCGGTACAGACTGCGAAATGGCGACTTTTCCATGTACCAAAGCTAAATCGGGTGAGAAGAGGTTACTTGAGAAGGAAGAAATCTCGGAGACGGAGACGAGAAAGGTGCAGAAATTGAATTCGGAAGAAGATTAATCCTGTGAGGATCGCAGAGAGTAGTGTGACGTTGACGTATGTTTAATATGAATACCTACGTAAAACAACATAATGTTCATGTCCGCCATGTATATAATACGTAGACAAGTACATAATTTGTTTCGGATATTGGGTTTCAAAAGGCCCAATATTAACATTACATTGATCTCTTTGTTCATGTGAAATATAGTGAAGCTATTTTTTTTTCTAATTTGGGCTTTAGAGCAGATCATAGCAAGGTGGATCTTTAACATCGAAACCGTTTTCAATTTGAGTAAATCCCAATCAACGGTTAATATTTTAGATGAGCACGTTGTCCCACTCTATGTTCGTAAACACCTGATTGTTTTCGCTAAATTTAAAGCTTTGATTCGTTACGCCTTCCTATCCATTCGTCAACGATAAAATCTCACCGTTCATTGTAGCTTATCCAACGGCCAATATAGAAAGATTGTTTTACACGAAATATCTCTCTTTTTCTTTTGACGCGATTATACACAGTGGGTCCCGCTGTAATTGTCATTTAGGAGACAGCTCGGTTAATTTAGCAAGTCCTTTCGTCACAGTCATCTTTCTTCGATAAATGCAACTATCTCTCTCTTCGTTTTCTTCGTAATACTTCCTCATTTCTCTGAGAATTTGGTACCTAGCTTCGGTGAGTTCTCCTTTGAAATCCATCGATTCTCTTCTATTATGGTTGATCTGCTTAATCTCAAGTCTTCGATTCTCGCCTGCTTATACTTCTCTCCTGTATTTGTTGTCCTTTGTACTCGCTGATTTTTTTTTCATATATCGTTTTTGAGCGGTTAGGTAAGGGTTTTGCTGCCGATTTCCATGTCTTTCGATGTGAATCTGAGTTGTATTCTTCATGCATGATCTGATTATTAGATTATTTTCCATGATTCGTTTCTCGCTCGTGGTTCAATTTCGTTTTGACTAGTCGTTGTGCTCCATCAGTGAGAAAGCTTTTGAGTTAGTTCGAATCATGCAATCGTACTCTTCAATTGATATATTCTCGATAATAGTTCGAGTGGTGACCTCGATCGCCTGATCGATTGTTAATTTGTTACGATCTTGAGTGTCTTATGAATCGTTCTGGTTTATGCGAGTCTTATTGTAATTGGGATTGTTTCCTTTGTATAACTCTTGAATATATTTTCCTTTTTGAAATGGTTTAAGGTTATAGGTAAGGGTTTTGTTGTAATCTGGGTATTTGCTTTCTGATTTTGTTCTTAGCAATATTGCATATGATGAGTAAGGTAGTTGTGAAAATGAAAGGAATTGCAATTTCTGTATAGCGTACAACAAGAAAATGGTGATTTCAAGGTTTTATCGTTTTTCCTTTGCACGAAAAGGTCTTTTTATCATTTGCAAAGTCAGGAGAGTTTTTGTTTTATTTATTTCTTCCACGCTAGTGCTTGGTGGCTGTTTGAGAGAGATCAAGTAAGATAATAATTGGTGCAATTTAATGCGTGTTGCCTTGTCCATCGTTATCTGGTTGAAGAGGACCAAGTAAAAGTGTACCTTAATCTATTCTTAGTCACTTATCTGATGTTAAAGTATTCAATATAAACAGTTTCTTAAATAATATTTTAGTTGACTTGTATGGTATTGTACGTCATCTGATTTTCAGCATGGTCGTCTTATTCTGACTTCACTTGCTTTGTTGTCAATGAATAGGTGAAAATGGGAATATACTCTAGGACGGTTGCTGTGTCACTCATTGTGTCGTTCCTGCTGTTTTTGTCTGCCTCTTCTGAGCGCAGTGATGGGACCTTCAGAGTTGGCCTGAAAAAACTAAAGTTGGATCCCAAAAACCGCCTTGCAGCACGTGTTGCTTCCAAGCAAGAAAAGCCCCTGAGAGCTTACGGTCTTGGAGATTCCGGAGATGCTGACATTGTCACGCTGAAGAATTACTTAGATGCTCAGTACTATGGTGAGATCGCTATCGGTACTCCACCTCAGAAGTTCACCGTGGTTTTTGACACTGGAAGCTCTAACCTCTGGGTGCCATCATCAAAATGCTATTTCTCAGTAAGCAACATTTGGTCTATATTTGATAGCTGTGGTCGATAAACTTTTGAGAATATAAATTAATGAGTTCTGTCTGTTGTGTAGATTGCTTGCCTTCTCCATCCCAAATACAAGTCATCACGTTCAAGCACATATGAGAAGAATGGTTTGTTCTCTGTCTTTTTAAATCGTTCTGAATTAGTTATGCCGTTTTTAATAGCTTTTTGTGTTCTGAAACTGAAAGTGTAGAATGTGCTTTTAATGATGCCTGCTTGCTTAGCAGTTTGAGTTTCCAGTAGTTAGATACTTAACGGTTCACTGGCAATTGAATTTAGCCTATAGCTTTAATTTAATGTGCAAAGTATCTTTGTTAAGAGATGCAACATCACTGCTGATGTGAGCTGTGAAGTTATAACTAAACTAACTTGCTCGTCTTTGATGCAGGTAAATCCGCCGCCATTCATTATGGAACTGGGGCAATTGCTGGGTTTTTCAGTAACGATGCTGTCACTGTTGGCGATTTAGTTGTCAAGGATCAGGTAAACTATCTATCCTACTTTACTCAACACTCTTACCACGCAATCATGCTACATCGTTGACCTTCCTTCTTATTATTGTCTATCTTATCAGGAGTTTATCGAGGCAACCAAGGAGCCTGGTATAACATTTGTTTTAGCCAAATTTGATGGTATCCTTGGTCTTGGATTCCAAGAGATCTCTGTTGGAAATGCCGCTCCTGTTTGGTATGCCTGCACCTTTCTTCTCTTGATTTGTGTTAGTTTACTTCAATCCTGTAGTGTTAATCTCATGCTATGGTGTCTTGTTCTTTTACAGGTACAACATGCTCAAGCAAGGCCTCATCAAGGAGCCGGTGTTTTCATTTTGGCTTAACCGTAATGCTGAGGATGAAGAAGGTGGTGAACTTGTATTTGGAGGTGTCGATCCAAAGCATTTCAAGGGAAAGCATACTTATGTCCCTGTGACACAAAAGGGTTACTGGCAGGTTTGTTATATATCACTTTCTTGTCTTGGTTTCTCATAAACGTCGTCCATTGGATTAACTCAATTCTTTTTTTGTGTGTGTAATAGTTTGACATGGGTGATGTTCTCATTGGCAGTGCACCCACTGGTATGTGTAACATTAATACCACTCGTTCTGTATAACGTATATAGCTATGCCTAACAAATTCAGAAAGGTTTTACTTTCTATGTTTACTGGCAACGACTGGATTTAAAGTTTGAGCTGTTATTTATACAGGATTCTGCGAAAGTGGCTGTTCTGCGATAGCAGATTCTGGAACATCTTTGCTCGCTGGTCCAACAGTAAGCAAGAATCTGAAGGGGTTGTAGTGGTTTCTTAAAATTAGTATTTCTAAATTCTAATGCACTCTTTATTTGTGTAGACCATAATCACCATGATAAACCATGCTATTGGAGCAGCTGGAGTTGTCAGCCAGCAGTGCAAAACTGTTGTGGATCAGTACGGGAAGACCATTTTGGAATTGCTTTTGTCTGAGGTAAGTATGCTTATTGGTCTAGCTAACAAAATCTGTGTGCAACTCAACTCTTATTATGCAAACGATATTGACATACTGTTCTCTTGCGTATTGCAGACCCAACCAAAGAAAATCTGCTCGCAGATTGGTGTGTGCACTTTCGATGGTAACCGTGGTGTCAGGTAAATTTCCAGTGGTTTCGCTCATGTTACAGAGAAGCTGTAGATTGCAATTAAGTCCAAGGTCTTCTTCATCTTTGATCTGGTGTTTATTTTTACATTCTTCTTTTATCGTTTAGTATGGGCATTCAGTCGGTGGTGGACAAGGCAAACGCCAAGTCGTCCAATGGTGTCGGAGATGCCGCATGTTCCGCATGTGAGATGGCAGTTGTGTGGATACAGAGCCAATTGAGGCAGAACATGACTCAGGAGCGCATATTGGACTACGCCAACGAGGTAAAACAACAAGTGTCCATTACAACACTTTCGGTAAAATCTGTGGAACCATTCTTGTCCTGGTTTTGTTCATTTGCTAATGTTGTTGGTTTTCGTGGACAGCTATGCGAGCGCCTTCCCAGCCCAATGGGAGAGTCTGCAGTGGACTGTGCACAGCTCTCGACCATGCCTACTGTTTCACTCACCATTGGAGGCAAAGTCTTTGATCTTACCCCAGAGGAAGTATGATTGAGAACAAGATTCATATCTCGTAGTGGTCACTTGAATATTATTCCCCATCTAATATCTTCGCATGTGTATGGTATGAGCAGTATGTTCTCAAGGTTGGTGAAGGCCCTGCGGCACAGTGCATCAGTGGCTTTATCGCACTCGACGTTGCTCCACCTCGTGGACCTCTCTGGTAAATCATTGGTTTCTACACTCTGCAGCGCAGTAGTTTCATCTCTTTGTTTCCCATCTTTTTCTAACCCGAATCATTGTGGTAAAAATGTGGCAGGATCCTTGGAGATGTGTTCATGGGAAAATACCACACCGTGTTTGACTTTGGAAAAGAGCAGGTCGGGTTTGCAGAGGCGGCGTAAAACATGGTTTTAGTTGGGTTTATGTGAACAAACTGTGTCGCCAAAGTGTTGTTTGTATGTTTTCTGGTGTTAAAAGACTGAGTCGTAGTAGAAATGGTGGTGCAGCTACTTTTTATCTTTAATGGGTTTCCTAACGAAAAAAAAAAAGAAAGGCCTTTGTAGTTTTGAAGGCATTGGCTTTGTAAATACCTCTTCTTCTAAGTAAGTTCTATGGTGAAAACTTTGAATAAATTGTCTCTGCCTCTGGATTCACCTTTGTTTATTTTGCTTTGTGATTATTTCACATCCGCTAAATTGGATCAGAGTAGAATAGAAACTGATCAATTTTTACTTAAATCTAGATCTAAAACAAGAGGCATACCTATCTTTGTTGAACACAATAGTGGGATTCATGTATATTTTGACTATTTTCTGAATAAATATAATCAACGATCAATAATCATACATTGGATAAAAGAGAAAACATACACATCTAAACATCCTACTGTCGTCCGCACAGTGGTTGTGTTTTAATCTCTTTCCCAAAGTGTTTTGATCGATCCTTCATCATCCTACTCCAAAATGGAGGATGGCCAGAGACGTGTCCACATTGCAATCTCTTGTTTACAAGTTAGCTTTCGGATTCCTCCATAGAACCCGTCTTCCTCGTTCCCTTCCTCTCTATGATCTCTCTTGTTAATCATCGTTCTTCTCCACCTCGATCCCACTGTGTACTGGTTGAATTCCAACACTGCCATCTCTGTTTTCACCATTCACCATATACCATTTAGCATAAGATTATAAAACGGTTTATTCCATATGATCAGGGGTGTTAGGTACATAATTAAGATGCAAGTGGGCTAAAAAAAGCCAAAATCTTATCTTTTTCTAATTGATTTTCTACTTTCTGTGGTGATGCGATGAGCCAACAAGAGGAGGAAGAGAAAAGATTTTTCTGGTGTGTAAAACAGACAAAGAATCATTGTTGAGCCCCACCACCACCATTTGGTTATATAGATATCAACGATGAGGACATAAGTAGAGCTTTCAACATCAATTCAAGACACACATTTATCAAAATGTCTATGAAAATCAAGACAATATCGCCATAATCATCATCATTTTGTCTTTTATTTGGGACCAAAACTCGGATTGGGTCTCTTTAATGTTCACCCTTTTCAACTAAGTTGTGGGAACTTAATGGACTTTGTGGGATGATGAAATGAGTAGATAAAGCAAGAATGTGACAGCCATTTCTACGAACAGAACATGAAGCTGAGATGAAGAACTCACCACTAAGATGGCAATGACAATGGTTGAGATTCCCATCACAGGATTCTAAATGGCCAACGATACCATACCACCATCCTAAACCAACAAAACATCACACAAGCTTTGTTTCAGAATCAGATTCTGCTCAAACCAAGCTTACACAAAAATCATCATAGACTATATAATTTACCATAAGGGAACTCTTTGTTCCTTCTCCACTGAATCTCGATGTGATCTCCAGGTTTCAACTCGTTTAGAGAATCCGAAACATGGAGATGATGAGGAGATGCATCAATGGGAGCTGCTCTTAGCCTATCCCATGTCACACCCTTTTCAATTGCAACTGCTCTTCTACCGTGTGGTGGGTACCTAAAAATCCCCAATAGAGAGAGAGTCAACTTTTTATGACTTGCGCGATGAAGAATAAGCCAAATGTGAAAAAGATCAGATATTTTGTTACCTGGCTTGAAAAGTATCAGTGTGAGTATCATAGCTGAGCTCCGCATCATAGCATGACAACATGAACCCTACATGCCCATTCTGCTCATACACCAAAAAGTTCACTACTTTTAATCAAATCCAGAGATCATTTTAAAAACCCAAATCGAGTAACTAGCCAATTTTATGAATTTGGTTACCTCACGGTTGTAAACTTGAGCTGGGAACCAAAAACGACCAGTTTCAAGAGAGAGATAGCAGCTCATGGTGGAATCAAGTGGCAGAGAAGATGCATATCTCTTCCTCTGTTTATCACCATCTCGGAAAACAGAGGAAATAGATCGAATCAAAGAGATGATCTTGTCAAACCCAAGCGGATGACCAGTTTGGCGATGAGGAGAATCAAGATGATACGAGGAAGAGAGGTAGCATTTCCACTCTCTACGAGCAGCAGGGCCAAGGATCTTGCCCCATTTGGTCATCAAGTGTTTCTCCCAGAGATGATCACTCACGCATCTCTCCCTCATGGAGCTACAAACCCTAGCCATACTACATAGCCCGGAAGGTGGAAGAAGGTCGAGAATGTGGTCGAGGGCAAGCTCAGGGAGGTCGAGGACCGACATTTGGTCGAGCAGAGGAGAGGCTGCTGGATCAGGTGTGGTTGGATGTAGAGTGGTCATGAAGGGATTCTTGGAGAAGTAGAAAGAGAGCAAGGTTCTGGATTCAGATGCCCATGGAGGAAGAGATAAGGATTTGGACAAGAAAAAGAAAGAGAGACAAGAGATGAGAAAGTAAAGAAGCATTTAGACAGAAATTAGTAATAATATTATTGTAGTTGTTGGTTTGTGTTGCCTTTTGATTTGTTTCTGAGAGAGTATAAATGGAAAGGAGAGGAGGATAGATAGATGTGACCAATTGGGATTGAGGGATTACCTAACCAACTCATGAAAACAATAAACTATTCTCTCTTTCTCTTTTGGGAACTCGAAGTTGAATGAAGTTGCCAAGTTGAATCAAGAGAGAGAGAGAGAGACTTGGACCCACAAAAACCCAGATTACAGGAAAGAAGACCCTTTATCTATAAAAATCCGATTTTTACAAAACAAAACCGTGATTAATGCGCAAAGACAGTGTTAATTACGCCGAAGGGTTTGTTAATTAATAAAATAAATAAGGAGAATTATTAAAAAGGTCTACTTGGTGTTGGTGTCATTGGGATTTCCAAGGACAGTGGGAGGAGAGAGAATCGGATCTGGGCACCAAAAACAAAAGATTCATTGAACCTAAAAACATCAATAAAATTATAAAAAGAAAGAATAAACTATATCATATTTTACAAAAACATAAACAAACCAATAAGGAAGAAGAGGAGGAGGAGGAAGAGTTTGGGCACCCTCCACCTTTCTACAGAAACAGATTTCTCAATTCTTCCTCCTCCCAAAATCCCAAATACCAAAACAACCAAATATGCAAACTCCTCTTCTCTTATAAACTCCATTTTTTTAAAAAAATAATCTATTTTCTTCTAATCTCTCACGAAAAATAGCAAAGTCATGATAAGATGAGAGGTTACTGCTTCTTTACCCTTTTTGTCAACAATACCAACTACATAGAGAGAGACCAATCCCACATTCATTCCATATGTACCAAAAAAATCATTCTTCAACACTTTTATTTCATTCACATTTCTTCAATACGTTTCTTACTTGCAAACATCATCACAAAAGGGAAAGCATTTCTCCCTGAGATTATGAGCTGGGAGCAGAAGAGAGTCATACTGCATTGGTCTAGATGCTTGTATTGTATTGTATCCAATCATCTTCACTGCATTTACCCATCATTCAAATGCTTAGGGATCTATTGCCTTCCCAAACAATGAGCTTATAGCAGATTTGCAGCTTGTGTTGTGTTCCACCACGAATAAATACTTCGCTAGTGGCTACTTAGTCTCAGAATTTCTTTGCAACCATCCTTCCTTCCTGGTCTGCCACAGCCGTGCTTTGGTTGCCTCTGTCACTTTATTCTACAGCATGTCTCCGCAGAGCATTCCAAAAGCACAACCATTCTCCCAACTTCACAGTCCTCACTCCTCAAGCTAGCCTGACTATGTCCTCTACTTATCACCTTCCTTTTTATCATCTGCTACTCTTAGCAACCGCATTGCAGGATCCATGTTTGCTGAGCTGCTACACATGAATTCCATGACTGTACACGTTAGTTCTTTGTCGAGGACGATATCTTTCTCCGCCAGCTTTTTGACAAGTTCCTTCAACTTGTCTGTTTCTCCCTGTGAAATACAATACTTCAACACAGAATCGCAAACATGAGCATCAGGTTCAAAGCCGCTCTCAACCATTCTGTCAAAGAAACTGATGGCCTCGTCTAAATATCCAAGTTTCAGGAACCTATTTATTAGCTTCGAATAAGTAAATAAATCAGGTGAAAGACCAGCTTGAGACATCCCAGCAAGAAGTGATTCTGCAGATTCAATATCCCCTGCTTTAAGATTTCCATCAATCATAATATTGAAAGAAACAATGTCTGGTTGTATGTCGTCACGCTGCATTTCCTCAAATAATCTCCATGCCTGTTCCAAGCTTCCCTCTTTGCATAATGATGACATCAGACAGTTGTAGTCGACAACACAAGGCCGTAGCTTAGACCCTCTCATTTTACAAAACAGTCCTTTAGCAACATTAAGCATGCCGGTTTTGCAAAACCCATCAATCATAGTAGAATAGGTATCTGAGTTCGCTACAATTTTGGAATCAGGAATCTGTCTCCAAAGTTCCATTGCCTTCTTTACATCTCCAGACTTGAGTGTGCTATTAAGCAATATATTCGTAGTCACTATATCTGCAGCTCCCAATTTCTCAACCAGCAAATCATAAGTATCTAAAGCTTCATGAAGACGGCTTTCCTTGCACAGCCCGTGGATTAGCGCATTAAATGATATAACATCTGGATCCGCATAGTTCCTATCATTCAGCATCAAATACAGAAGCTTCTTTGCTTCGTAAAGGTCACCTTTGGCACAGAGCCCTCCCAGTAAAACATTGTATCCTATGGTATCAGGTCTTGTACCCTTCTTCTTCATTAACTCCACAACCTCTAAAGCATCCTTCACAAGGCCGTCCTTGCACAGCTTGTTAAGAATAACGTTATACGTCACAACGTTTGGTTCTTCATCGTTCTCTAACATGAGATTCAAAAGCTGAAGGGCTTCCTTAGTCTTACCTGCTCCGCAAAGGCCATCAATCAGAACCGTATACGTATAAACATTCGGACGAACTCCTCTTTCCATCATAAGATGAAACATCTGCGAGGCTTCTTTCAACTGTCCTGACTTGCAGAAACCACGAATAAGAGTGTTATAGGTAATTGCAGAGGGAGAGAAGCCTTTCTCCAGAATCTCATCGAAGAGCTCCTTAGCTCTCTCCGAGTCACCACAATCACAGAAGCCTCGAATAAGTGTAGTATACAAAACAAGATCCGCCTCTAAACCCTTGTTACGTTTCATCTCATTGAAAAATCCCATGGCTTCTTCCATCTTACCTGCTTTGCAAAAGGCATCAATGAGGATCCCACAAGTCACCAAGCTCCAGGAACACTCACTGGATTGCATTTCGTTAGCCAATTCCAACGCTTTCTCCAAGTCTTTCACTTGGCATAAACCTCTTATAACAGTGTTGTAGCTAACAACATCAGGAAACAGAGCACTCTGTTTCATATCTCGAAGCAGACTCATAGCCTTACCGCACTCGCGATTCTTGCAGAGACCCTTTAAGAGGATGTTGAGATTGTAGACACTGAAAGCAAACCCACGCTTTAACATCAACGCGAGAACACCTAACGCGAATCCGGTGTTACGATGTAATTGCAGGAAACATTCGAGCAAACCACTCAGCGATACGAAATTGATGAAGGTACTCGTCTCGAGCATCTTGCGGTAAACGGAAAATGCGAGCTCGTGGTTCCTAGAACGTACCAGCGCTGCCATGAGACTGTTTCCGGGGAAGGAAAGAGAGCCACCGGAGTCGACCGCTTGCTGGAAAGCTGAAACGGCGTTCTTAAGCTGAGGATTTGAGTTCTCACAATCACACAGCGATCTCATGTTGGATTCAGGTTTAGAGAAGGAAGATGTGACACTTAGATTGACGTGGTTAGGGTTTAGGAGGTATCTGGCATCAAGAGCCCCACGTCGGGATAGTTCAGCGGCGGCCGGTGTCATAAGTCTCATTTTCGGAAGATCGGAGAAGACTTTCACAAAACCGGCCCTGCTTAGGTCTCGCTTTAAGGGATGTTCAATCCGCAATAACCGATGCGAACCGAATTAACCAACCCAAAATTCAGACCATATTTTATTATATAAATTTTAATAGAAATTGGGTGTCAGATTTATGAGTGACCCATATTAAATTTATTAGTAATTTTGAGATATCAATATTTGTATACTGTACTAAGATAATAATAACACATATCATATAACTTTTTTTTCTTTCTGCAAACCAATTATATTAATATCAAAGAGTTTACAAAGAATATTAAGACCTGGTGAACTATATATATAACTATTTTGTATATATATAATAAACTGTTTATAACTTAAAAAGAAATATCGACAACTTGACAACATAAAATCAAATATTATTATTACTATTAGTAATAAGGTAAAACCTAGAGACAAGGATCTCCTACTAGATTAAACTTATAATGGGCATCCACATAATTATTCGTAACACATTGTCCTTTTTCTTTACTTAAATAACAATTTATAATCGACAAGACTATGCCAGACAGCTTATAGACGGTATTAGCTTCTTTTATGAGTTCTTCTGGACGACTAGGCTTAACAGTTGATAGCTCGCATCTACACGTACCCACCAAAGTCCTCGTATCACCAATGTTGATTTCCAAGCTGGTATGATAGTTCTTAGCTTCTAAAACTTCGAGGGCTGTATCAAAAGAACCAATAGCAAGGTCCAAAGTGTGTGAGCATACATGATAGATTTCTTTAGTAACGCGATCGGTTGTGCTGTTCGTGAGTGACTGGAATCGCTTCGACATTTCTGAGGTTTTGTTAGAATTGTAATTGATTAAAAATTTGGCCACACCTGCAAAATCCTGTAACGCAATATCAGGAATAAGTTTTAAAACCTCAAAACAAAGTGAAGTATTGGTATATTTTCTGGTGCATAGACCGTCGATTTCACCTTTTGTAATCATCATATTAAATCTTGCATATGATGAGTCAACAAAAAGGGATAAAACTAGTATAAGAACTAATAAAATGTTTTTTTTGACGTATGCAACCATTTTTTGTTTGTCTCCAATGCTTGAATATGAGACGTCGACGACTTATAAAGGCTTAAACATATTTTTGAATTTTATTTTTGTAAAAAATAATAAATGCTTGGCAGATTTTTTACCATACTAAAATATACTGAATATTCGCAATATGTCAAATCAATTAATGTTTCTTTGGTAATTTAGATAACTTCACGAATTGTAGTTTTCTTTCTTTAGTTAAAGTTAAATTGCAGATTTCATTAATGTCAAAAAGATAACTTTTTATGGAATAAAATGTGCAAATTTTTTAGTTTAGGTAATAAATTATTTTCCTGACACTAAATAAAACAAAATAGTTTTATTTTAAATAAGTTTTGTTTTGGTAATTTTTTTTGTAATTGAGATTCTCATTTCTTTTAAATTGGTATATGATAGCTTTGAAATTATATATTTCAGTGATATAAACAAACAAACAAAAAAATCAAAATTTTTCAAATCGGAAGTCATATAGTAAAAAGAATATTCATTTTAAGTATTAAATTTGTATTTTTACGGTGACTAATAACCCAAATATATAATGTTACCGTTTTTACAGGTTGTGAAAAGCTTATAAATTGAAATAGTCATTATTATACATATTTTATAAGCAATAAGTAGTTTCATTAAAAAAAAAATACATTACATAATTGATATAGCTGTATTGTTTTAAGTCAACGTCCATACTGAATTTATAGAAACGGTGATATTGTTCGAGAAATAATATATACAAACGATATCAAGATAGGAGACTTAAAAGAAGACGAAACCTTTTGTATATGATTGAGACTTCAAAAGACGAAACCTATATGATTGAGACTTCAATTAACGGTGGATGAAATTGTTTGATGAACAACAAATATCTTTAGTTTAGAATTCATAATAATTATTTTAAAAGTTCTTGTTAACTAACACATAGTTATCTAACACATAATTAACTAAAAACATCAAAGAAAATGCAATCAAAGGCCATTTTCGTAAGGAACTCCATAGGAGTTAAGCCACATTTCTCCACCTCCTCTTAGAAGAAGTTGTCCAACCGTGAATTTTGCAGCCTCTTCCGGGTTGTTTATTATTTTTTATCCCGGCCACTTCACTCTTTTGGTTGTGTCAGCTCCCGGACCGTTGTTTTCGTATTCGCCGTAGAACAACGTGGATAGGCGAGGTTCTTTATCGTCCTCCCAGTGAAACCAACCCGCCGGATCGATGAGGTCATCAATAAAGGAAAGCATAACCACCACCGTTGAGAGGACACCCCACGGCCGTCCTAGATACGTTTTAACTGTCCCTCTGAGCGGAGCAAGATCCGGACTCGCCCTTATGTTGCATTTATGGAAGGCAAACGCCGACCTATGCTCCTGATCGTCGCCTGATTGAGCCGTCATCATGTTGGCTTGTCCTTCTTTCGGCTTTCGTGGCTCAATGTCGCAGTGTTGAAACACAGCGAATGCTTTTCCACATATGAAGTCCACCGTGCCGGTAATGAGGCAATCACGGTAAAATTGTCTGCCCAAATAAGGGTAGAGTGTGTCTTGATACCCATCGATTCGGCAACGATAGAAGACTGCCATATCGCCGCTCACACGGAGAGCCACTGCCTGTCCGTTCTCTGGCCCGGCGGTGTTCCGGATACATATGTCCTGGGCCATAAACCCAACTCCATCGACGCCTGTGGTTGTATCAAACGGGCTTTAGTCTAGGATACTTCAAAATATAATAGCTTGAAATAAAAACAATAACATCTACAAAGACGAAAAATTAACGAAAACAAAAAAAGACGAAAAATTAATGAGGGAGAGATTACCTAGCGTTGCGGTATGGAAGGTGGTGAGGGTACCATCCTTAGCGTTTAAACTCCCCGTGAGAATGGTTGAGTCGCTGCCCTCGCCTATAATGGTTAGATTTGTCTTCTTTTCCTCAATGTTTACAACTTCATCATAGATGCCTTTCTTCATAAAAATGACGAATCGCTGTTTGCTGTTATCAGGAGCAGCCGCGACCGCCTTCTTGAGGGTGGTAAAGTTACCGGTCCCGTCTTTTGAAACAACGGAGTCGGCCTACTATAAATTTAAGCGAACATATATTACACTGATTAAAAAATAAAAAAGCATATTTAATTATTTCTAAAGGCATGTCTTGTTTGTATTTTGCATATTTTCCAACTTTTCGGTCTTGTTGCGCGTAAGCATTTAAAATATAGAAAAACTCGTTCATTTCAAATATATAAAAATTTGTGTAGAAGTTAGTGGGTACCTGCGTTGTGGAGGAGAGAGAAAGCTCATCAGGATTAGGTGTGGTCGAGTCCACAGGCGAGGCAGGATTTAGGGAGAGGCCTTCGTTGGAAAGTGAGTGATTCCATTGTTTAGGAGAGTGAAATCAAGAGAGAAAGAGAAATAGCTTCTTAATCGCTCGCTGAAGTGAAAGAGAAATCGAGAGAGAAAGTTTTTTTTTTAAGGTTTTGTTGTGATTTATGTTTTTTTTCTTCATAGAACTATGGTGTCATTTATAGACACGGTTGGATGGTAACGTGGGTCGAAATTTAACTATTTCGTACTTAGAGAATAATAACAAAAATGAATATTTTACAAATAACAAAAAGGAATATATACAATTATATTCCCAATCAATTCCATTCTTGGTAGCTTTCCGGATATAAAAAACAATTTAAGGAAATAATTAAGCGGAAATGCAGTATGAAAGAAAAAAAAAAAAGTTTCAAGATATCAAAATATACTACATCTAGAGAAAACTTAAAAAAATAATTAAGCGGAAATGCAGATTCTTAGTTGCTTTCCGGATATAGAAAACAATTTAAGGAAATAATTAAGCGGAAATGCAGAAACTCATGAAAGAAAAAGGAAAAAAATTCAAGAAACCAAAATATACTACATCTAGAGAAAGCTTAAGGAAATAATTGAGCGGAAATGCAGAAAACAACTTAAATTGTTTTCAATATCCGGAAAGCAACCAAGAATAGAATTGATTGGGAATATAATTAAATATATACATATTACCAAGAAAATTAAGGAAATAATTAAGCGGTTAGTTGGGAGAAAATAATGATGAGAGTAGTAACAACGGAAGAAGAAGAACAGAATCGTCTTAAATTCTTATTCTCCATCCTTATTCATTAATATTCTCCAATAAAGATAAAGGCTACGTACGTACACACTCTCTATATCAATTAATTTTGTTGGTTATATATGGGTGTCTATTTCTTTTTTTTATATACTTTCTCATAAAATTATAAATAGCATGTATACACAAAATATTATAACTACAAATCTTTTCATGTGTGTGTATACACATCTATACGTAAAACAAAATGTTTGTGTTGCATATATAAATCAATATCAGTATAATGAAGTGCATGCATAGAAAAATAATAGACGATGTTCCTTTTTACCTCTTTTGTGTGTGCCAATGAACTATTTACCTCTACTTATGATATGTAACTAATAAACAACCAATAATTATAAGAAACTCAATTCAGATATCCGTCCTGGCACTCAATATAATTGTATAGTTCTCCTCATTTTGAAGATCCACACATATTACAATTTGCTCAAAAATATAGAATATACCAATCATTTATATAAACATAAAAAATTATGAAGCACAATCATGAGATATAATAATTATTTTTTAGATACAAAACATAAGCAAAACAAATGAAAAACCAGAGCAAAAAATAAGCAAAACAAATGAAAAATCAAAGCAAAAAATAAGTAAAAGTAATGAAAAACCAAAGCAAAAATAAGTAAATACATATTTTAAAACTTTTGGTAAAAAGTTAATAATACGATCTTTAGCGTTTAAACTTTTCGTGAAAACGGTTGAGTCACTGCCCTCACCTATAATGAAGAATTTATTTTTTCCTCCGCAATGTTTACGACTTTGTCGTATATACACAAATCACGTTTTGTTGTTATTTTACAGCTTTTTTAAGGATCGTAAACTTATCAATCCCATCTTTTGAAATAATGAAGTCGGCCTTCTTGAAAGCATCTAATAATATCACACGAAAACGAACAAAAGAAATTTAATAAATAAATAAAGAACAATGTATTACTCTCATGTTCATAAATTAGAAGAAAAGGAATATATTTCAGAATTTGAACTTTTTTTTTGTTAAAGATTAGAAATGAAACTTAATTACTATAAACGGGTAGATCTCTGAAACTAAAAAGAAATAATTCATTCAACTGATGTTTGTAAATTTTATACTGATTATATATTTTCTTATGAGATTTTGGTGTATATCAAAAGTTTCAATTTTTTATACAAAAATAATTTTTTGTTGAAATCTTCAAATTGTAGAACTTAATGAACCTAAACCTAAATAATTTTAACTCAGTTTAAATACAGATTTTATTCAGTTTTTTTTTATAATAAAAAATGTAAAAAGCTGTACAGAAACTCTTTTTATATAATTCACAGCAGCTATTATTGCGATGATTAGGACTATAAATGTTTTCTTTTTCATACATATGGTTAACATAGCCTTGGTTAATTTACTTTGGATCGGATAAATTTAAGCGAACATATATTGAAACATATTAACCCGTCACAAAACATTTTACTTTTTATTTTAATTGTTGGTATTTATTATTTATATGTTAATTTCTAACATATTAACCCGTCAAATGTTAATAAAAAAATTGTTTGATAGTTTTGAGTTGCTTATCATCTATAAAAAAGTTTTTATCTTTATCTTTTTAAAGTCTTTTGCTATCAGCTACGAATGATAAGTATAAAATTATTGTTTTTGTTATTTGTCGTGCATTGTAAGTTGCTATTATATTTTTATCTTTTAAATGTTTTTTATTTTATGAAAAATATATTTAAATAAAGTTTGAGATGTGTTGATGATTTTAACTTTTTAAGTCTAAATTCTAACCTGCATGTAATCATTTTTTTTGTAAAAAAAATATATTTAAATAAAGTTTGAGATATATTAATTATTTTAAGTTTAAATTCTAGCTAACTCGTAACAATTTTTATATGAAAAATATATTTTTATATAGTTTAAAATTTGTTAATAATTTTAAGTTATGGTTCTAACCTACTAATGATAAATTTTGTTTTTAATTAGAAAATATATATTTGTGTAAAGTTTAAGATGTATTGATAATTTTAAATTTTGATTTTAATTTGTCTTTTTGTTTGGAAATGTATATTTCTGTAAATTCAGAATATGGAGAAATAAATAAATGTTGAACAATGACTATGGAAAAGCATACTTATAAGATATTATTAAGTTTGGTCAATATTGGTTGTTTTTTTCTAATTAATTAGTATATTTCCTAATTTCTGATTATGAGCAAAATATTATATTAATTTTAATTTTTATTTTTAAATGAAAATTGATTTTCTAATTATATGAATAAAGATCTGCCCATAAATAAAAAAATAGATAAATTAACAATGTTTGAAAAAAAATGTGCATAAATTTAACTTTTATGGTTTGAAGGAGAATAAGTAAGATGAACTAATTTTCTGAAAATTGATGGGCAGATAAGTATTCTATTGAAAATTTATTAAAAGTAATAGCTATCTATCTATTTCTAACGTAATATTAAATTTTATGGGTTATATCTATAAATAAAAAAAGAGACTAAATCCGTAAAAATCAAAAGAGAAACTAATTCCAATCTGACCGAGAAAAAAATCTGACCCATAAATGTGATCCGTAAACCTGATTTCATGCTCTATCTTATTCACGATTCACAAGCTATTCTCCAGAATGAACTCTAAACTCTTGTTTTTCTCAGTTATGTTAGTACTGTTTAAATCAAAATTGTTAATCTAAATTTCACTTAACAATACAACCTTGTCAAAAAAGCTAAAGCAGATCCACATTCATAAATTCATAAATTCTGTGTTTTTGTCTATGTCCTGAAATTTTTACTAATGATTTTAAGATTTCTAACAATAATTTTGCAAGATTTATTTGAATCTTAGATTTTTTTTAAAATATATTTATCTGAAATTTTCTCTTCAATAAAAATTTCATGCATTTTGTTTTTAATTTATTTTAGCAAGTTAAAAAAAAGTCTCACTTTTAAAAAATTTCAGATGGTTTGAAACTTTTACTAATGATTTTAAAATTTCTAACAATAATTTTGCAAAACTTACTAAAATTTCAGATTTTAAAAAAATAATTTTGTCTGAATTTAGTGTACTATTTTTTTGGTTAGTAAATTAAAATCAATTAATCATATATGTGGTAGTGCATTAGAGTTACAATGGTCTTTCATTTTATGGTAAAAATAATTAGAAAAAAATACACTTAATCAAATTATAACATTTTCTAATACATGCAATGACAATTGTAAATATCATTATAGCTTTGGATCATTTATTAAGAATAATTTAGATTACTTTTTGTGTGCGCCAATGAACTATTTACCTTTACTTATGACATGTAACTAATAAACAACCAATAATTATAAGAAAGTCAATTCAGATATCCGTCCTGATGCTCAATATAATTGTATAGTTCTCTACATTTTGAAGATCCACACATATTAATGCAATGTGAAGCAATGATTTCTGCGAGTGTATGCAATTCTTGCAACCGAGAGTTACAGTTTCCTTGGATATAATAGAATTTGATCATTTCTACTCTTAGCCAACAATCAGAACAAGAAATCAAAACCTATCTTTGCTTTTGTATTCTCTGATTTTTTGTTCCCTCCGAACAAGATGCGATCTACCAAATCCCCAAAGTACCCAGTATTCACAAACTCCAAACCCAAACTATCCAAACGGCAGATCACAAAAGGAAGTTTTGAAAAAATTGTTGGGAGTAGAGAGTCTCAAGTATTCTTCTTGCTGCTTGAACGCGAGATTCTCGAATCCACAGTGTGCAATTGCGCTCGAAGATCCCGGTTTTCGTCAAACAACCGGTTAAACTCAGTGAGGAAACCTTCAGATTGCTTCTCTAGAGCAATCCCACTGGTTTTTTCAGTACGGATCTCTTTAGAAATTGCTTCAAACTCAGAGGCCAGCTGCTTCTGCCTCTCCTTCAGCGACATTATTTCCTCTTTCAAGCTCTTAACTTCATCAGAAGCTCTGGCTTTTACACTTTCCAAAACCGCTCCTTCCTTCTTTATAGCTTCCATCATCTTCCTTCTTATGCGCAGCTCTCTCATGTAATGATGCAGCCTGTCTATCATTAGCCCCAGGAACAGAAACCCACCTGGAAACAATACACAACAACTAAGCTTTTTTCACCAAATTGCACAAGAGGAAGAATATTCCAAAGGCACAGAAGAAGAAACCAAACTGAAGCTTTTGAGAGCCGATTTCAAATAACGAAAGGCTTATATGAATCCCTCCAAAGCCAATTTGATTGCAGTAAGTTGAATCAGAGGAGGAAGAAGAGCTAATCAATCACACTAGCAACTAATATTTACCAAATATGGATCCAACCACAGCTAATTTGATTGAAGTAAGTTGAATCCGAGGAGGAAAAAGCGATGATGAATTGAAAAATTCAAGAGCTAAACCATCACTCTAGCAAGACAGTGATCACAAACATTTCAAGAGACTGTGACTCGGATACACTCAACAAGATTAGTTTCTAAAACAATATATGGATCTCGGATTCTCTACTAGGAAACAGTAATTCTGGTTCAGAGTAACCTAAAACGAGAGAAGAGCGAAACCGGATCCAAGAAGAGAAGCGAAGAGAGCTTACCCATGAGAGTCGATTCCAGGAGATGCTTGGCCATGATAACCTCATCCGTTGGGTTCATTGCACCGTCCTCGATCCAGCGATTCTGGATCTTCATTATACTGTACACGCTCGTCACCAGAACCACACAAACAGTAGCCGAAACCGTCTGAATCACCACCGGTCCACGGCCACGCTTCGCACGATCCAGGCCCATGATCAATAGCTTCCGAATCGGCGTCTTAAAAGAAAGTGCCATTATCACCGCGACCTCGAAAAGTACGACGGCGAAGAGTAAATGCTGCATCGTATTGATCGGAAGAGAGAAGCGTGATCGTCTATGGTTTTGAAATTTCAGCTAAAATGAAATGCAGCAGCGATCGAGAACTTTCCCCGTCGGAAAATACGAAGAAGAAAAGTTGAAGTCGGTAAGGAAAGAGGCTGTGTCTGTCAAAAGTGTCATCTTTCTTCCCTTTGATTTTAAAAGTTTACAGATTTACCAATGAGTCCCTAAATTTTAAAATTTATTACAAACATGGCCTAGAAATTAATGAATGTGTCATCGTAACCCAATCAATTTCCCTCAAAACCAAAAACCTGAACCTGGAAATGTCACAAGCTCTCTGGGGGTAGATACTGAGGAAGATGGCGAAGTGGTCGATCGTTAAGAGAATCCCCGTCTATGGAGGTTCATTCACTTCTATGGTACGAATTCCAGAAAATCCCTAACCTTTCGTGATTCGTGTTTTGTTCGATTTGATGATTCTCTCTCGTAATTTTTCTCTGTGCTCGTCGAGTTTTTTCTACAAACGTTTGGTTCGATAGAGATACACGAACATTCGAAAACTTCTTGTTCTTCCCGATTCTGATCGGCTGTAGTTTTGGAGCCTACATTATTAGGTCATATCTTGCGGAGATTGTTGATAGATGGCGAATCAAATTCAGTATAGTTAATTCTTTGGTTTTTGTGTATTCGCATTCGCAGAAACATATGGTGTTAGCTCCTGCTGAGTTGAGCTGGAGCTGCTCGTTCTCAGCTATGCACTCATTGATAAACACAGGAGAAGAAGACGAAGAACTCCTGAAGAAAACCGCTGACAATAGTGAAACCGGTTCCAAGTTCATCAGCAAAATCGATTACACGAAACTTGTGGAGAAGTATAGAAGAGATGGAAATCTCTCTGCTGCAGATGACTTGTTGCAGTCTTTACAAGACAAGAACGTTTGCTTGCCTGTTTCGGTTTTCGAGAGCCTTCTTGCAGCAGCGGGTGAGCAGAGCGATATGAAGCTCTCTTGCAGAGCTTTCAGAGAGCTGTTGATGCAAGCGGGTAAGCCTTTGAGCTCAGACTGTTATCTCAACCTCGCGAGAGCCTTTATTAACACCGATGATTGCATACACTTGTTGAGTCTTCTCAAAGAAGTAGCAGAGTCTTCTCTTCCGTGTAGGTTAATAGTGATAAACAGAACCATCCTTGCATTTGCAGAATCTCGACAGATCGATAAGGTCCTTATGATACTTGAGCAGATGAGAGAGTGGGAGTGTAAACCAGATGTGATCACATACAACTCGGTTTTGGACATCTTGGGCCGGGCTGGACTCGTGAATGAGATGCTTAGGTTATTGTCATCGATGAAGGAAGATTGCGACGTATCACTAAACATCATTACGTACAACACGGTGATAAACGGGTTGAGGAAAGCTTGTAGGTTCGACATGTGTTTGGTGTTATACAACGAAATGGTTCAGCGTGGGATTGAACCTGATCTGCTTAGTTATACCGCGGTGATAGACAGTTTGGGTCGATCGGGGAACATTAAGGAATCGTTGAGGCTTTTCGATGAGATGAAACAGCGAGGGATCCGACCATCGGTTTATGTCTACCGAGCATTGATCGATTGTCTGAAGAAGTCGGGAGAGTTTCAGAGGGCGTTGCAGCTTTCGGATGAGTTGAAGAACAGTTCTTCGTTAGATTTGGCAGGTCCACAAGATTTTAAACGACACTTGAGACCACCATATAGACGCTAAAAAAACCTTTTTTTTTATCCAGCTATTCGTTAATATATATCATTTTTGTTAGGAATATGTAACGAAATCAAAACACAGTAGGGGTTAGTATGATTTTGGTTTTGATTTAATTTGAAGAAACCTGAGAAAATGACAATCAAGGTTTGAAGAGTATGATGGATGATAATATGACGAGTCGCATAAATTTTGCTTACTACAGAAAGTACAAAATGTGTCAAAGTATCTCTTTTGAAAGAAAGAAGATATTTTGTGTGCCGGAATCAGGAGATTTGCGTCGGCGGTCGATGTATCCCCGGAGAAGTCTGCTAAATTACGAAAATAGCCTTAGGTGCCTCTTTTCTTACCATAGCTTGTTCTTGACCCAGAAAAGAAGGAAAACCACCCCGAACACAATTGCGACTGGTGCCCATTTCCGGATCAAAGCCTGGCAATACCAAATCAAATGTTTCAAAACCATGAGCTATAAACTAAACTAAACATGATCATAACGTGTGATCAATGTTGCATTCTGTAATAAAGGAAAATATACAATCAAACTCACCTGACGGTTCAAATCTTTAGCCTTATCAGCATATATACGAGATTCAGATGTTAGCCGACTCGACATCTCGCTCACCTCTGCATTAAAAGAAACAAGAAGAGGAAATGATTAAACGATGAGGAAGTGATTCCACTGATTCGAAAAGCGTAATGATTGATCATAGGAGAAAGAATAGACGTGGCTTACGGTCCAGCTTTTCACCAACACCTAGTACTTCCTGCACATTCCGCGTCATTATCTGATGAACCTCATAGAGTTCATCGTTCAACTTGGCGATATTTCGTTGCGTACGAGTGTCTTGGTACAGTTTCTTGGTTTTCTGTATGAAGGTATCTACAAAAAAAATAAACACAAAGGGATAAAAAAAAGTGAGAAACCCGGGAATGCATGTTTCCAAGATACTGAATATATACAGAAGAGAATCTACAGTACACACACCAAATTTAATAAAGGCATAAGGTCGAGCAGCTGTTTCAATGTTAGGCCCATTGACACGTTCGAATTCATTCTTAAGATCTTCCAGGTATTGGAACGCTAGTTTCTTTGGGTAAGAGCGGTCACACATTGTCAAGTAGCAAACTCGTCCTTCTATGATGTAACTAAAGATTGTCTGGTCAAGGAAGAGCATAGATAATCTGGTTCTTTCTTTCAAGATAAAAGCGTACAGATATGACAAAGGCAGGATATATAAATAATCACACAAGCAAGAACTAGTCAAGCATTAAAACGACATCTCAAACATAATGCAAGAGGATTAAAACGTGTCATAAGATTGAAACTGGTGCCTGAACAAAAAACCTAGAAGGCCAGTCAACTTCCTGCACTATCAATAATAATATAGTACTAAGGATGTAAATTACCTACATGCAACTCTTAATCAAACATCAATATGAAATCTATCAATCATCAAGATTTTGCAAGGACAATATGAAATGATAAGACATGGCGAATAAAGGATACTGGAAAACATAAGGGCCAGTTTCAACCGACATTCTTGAAGCTTCGTTGTGACCTCTGGAAAGATTCTTAAACAGAGCCTTGACCTGTTGCTTATACATGTCCGAATCTGGTAAGTCACGTCCATCGTCGAGCCCCTCTGCTAGAGGCAACCCGTCAGTAACACGAGCTATCAATGTCATCTTCACCATCTTTGCCTTATCTCTTCTCCAATAACAAATTCACTGCAATTATCATAAATTTCCAAACAAGAATATGAATCCTACAACTCCCCAAAATCGCAATTCAATATTTATCATCAAGACTCTAGATGTAAGGCAGTCAACTCTAATCCTAGCTTGTGTTTCATCAAAAGCCTCCGTTTTCCACATTGTGGCAATTAACTTCCACGAGATCATCATATCGCCAATTTTAAACAAACACGTTAAGCTTCAGTGAAATAAAATCCAGAATCTATCACAAATTCCGCATAATCTATGTTTGACAAAACTATGAATCGACAACCTGAGAGAAAAATCAAATTCGAAACACATCAGAGATCTGATAACAAAATTCATTACAGGTTTCAAACGAACAATTGATCCATGAGACACAAACTCAGTGACATCTACAGAAAGTCCCAAAGTTTCGATCCCAAACGGAAGCAATCCTCAAAAAAATTGCAAAACTGAACAAAATTCTCCATGCTATATGACGGAAAACTACAATTGAGCAAGGATAAAGACAAACCTGATACGAGCATTAAAATGGTTCCTCTCGATTCAAAGATCTGAGAACCAGGAGAAGCCGATGATCGAAGGAAAGAGAAGTACTAATTTTTTAATGGAGGGTTTATCAAGGGGGTGATTTAATTATGGTCCCTTTATTGTTTTTTTTTTTCCTTCTTTTTTTTTTTTTGTTGTTCGAACGAAATACAATTTATGACGATCGACGTTTATGATACCAAGCCTCAGGTGATTGGGCTTGTGACGCGTTTTGGTGACATGGCTTTGATGACATGGCGCGTTAAATTTCGCCTCTTAAACCCGAACCGATTGGTCCGATCTTAAAAGTTAAAAGTCTAAAGGAACCGGAAAAACTCGGCTGAAACCAGGGACCTGCCTCTATGATTGGACCGGCCGGTTCGAAAGTTAAATCGAGCACTCTTTTCTCAAATCCGTCGTTCTTCTTCTCCGTCGAGCTTTGTTCTTTTAGTTTCTTCTTCCCTCCACTCTGCTCAAAATCACAAACTGAATCATCTTTCGCCGGATTCTGTCACGACTTCCTCTTTTGTCTCTTTCAGATGAGAAATCGAAATGTTACCTTTGTTTATTCAGCTTGATTCGTCTTCCATTTCTGCTGGAGCTCAATTTCTGTCGGAGTAGTATTGATTTTATCTCCGGTTCGAGTATTCCAAAGGGAGGATTTTGCTACTCTCTCCGGGATCGGAATTCTCGAAGAGGATCACGTAATCAATGGCGAAAGCCATGGAATCAAACTCGAAATCCAGGAAAGAAAGCATCTTGATCAAATACGCCATCTTCTCGCGACTCCTCGTTCTGTTCTTAACCATTTTGTGGCGGAGCTTCCTCCAACCGTACGATACATCCGCCGCAATCGACCCGCCGTGCCTGCATCACAGAAACGTCACCGAAGATTGTCCTCCGCTCCTTGTAGCCAATGCAGTCTCGAAGACCCTTGAAAACAGCGTCGTCTGGGACAGCGTGTATTTTCTCCGAATCACGCAGTGTGGGTACGAGTACGAGCAGACTTACGCCTTCTTGCCTCTGCTTCCCTTCTTCATCTCGCTTCTCTCTCGCACAGGTTTTGGAATCAGATCTCATCTACCCACTTGACTCCCTACTTTTGTTGTTTCATTTCCGTATCTTCGAGCTCTCACTGATGAGAAAAAATGGGTCTCCTGATTCAGTTTTTGCGCCTTTGGTTCCGTTGATTGGTCTTCGAGCTGTAATGGTGTTGTCTGGCTACGTCGTCAGCAACTTGGCCTTCGTACTTGCTGCAATCTATCTATTCAGGTACTGGCAGCTTCAACATCTTGTTGCGTATGCAATCATCAATTTTAAGTTCTTTTAGAAATGTCTTACATCAGTCTTTGCTAACAGGGTTTCAGTTCTTATCTTGAAGGACACTGAAGCATCATTTAGAGCTTCAATCATCTTCTGTTTCAATCCGGCGTCCATATTTTATTCATCAATGTAACGTATTCAAGCAATGTTCTCAAAATTCATTTTTCAAGAGAAAATTTTATGGTAACTAACTGAAGATCGAACTATTTCCATGTGAGTTTCAGATATTCAGAAAGTCTGTATGCTCTTTTTTCAATTGGAGGCTTGTATCACTTGCTATCTGGTGCCAGCAATGTAGCCGTTCTCTGGTTTGCTCTCTCTGGCTGTGCAAGGTCCAATGGAATTCTTAATGCTGGTTACATCTGTTTCCAGACGATGCATCGAGCATATGAAGCTTTATATCAGAAAAGGCGTGTTTGTGTGAGTTATACATATTTCATTCATCGGGATCCTACTTAGTGTTTTGCTGGTATTGCCTTGGTTACAGGTACCATAGTGATTTGTTTCTCTACGCAGTTGGCTGTGCAGGTTTTAGTTACTGGACTTCTTCGATGCGTATGCATTTGTCTTCCTTTTGTCGCATTTCAAGCATACGGATACTATAACCTCTGTCATGGACATAAGCCTGATGAATTGAGGCCTTGGTGCAAAGCAAGGGTACCTTTGCTGTACAACTTCATTCAAAGTCATTACTGGTAAGTTTGAACGATAGCCTTTTCTTGTTCTTGCAAGTTTCTTTCTCCTTTTTGATTTCGAGCCTTAATTTTTTTGATGACATGAATTGTGACAGGGGAGTAGGCTTTCTTAGATACTTTCAGTTTAAACAGCTCCCAAACTTTCTGCTCGCATCCCCGATTCTGTCTCTAGCTGTGTGTTCAATTATAAGTTACATGAAGGCTCGGCCTGAGCTCTTCATTTCGCTGGGTTTTCAAGCTACCGAGAAAGAAAAGAGATCTGGTGCAATGCTTTATTCTCTGAAGGATGCGGTCGAAGCAGATGTTAAAACTTCATCAAATGAAGGTATCATTTTCTTCGTTGTGTCATATAGTTCTTCCAAATTTAAAGACGTTGATGGATCCTCTCTACATTTTCCCGAATAGGAAACCGTGACATTAGGCAGCGGAAATCTTGCAGAAAGAAGGATGTGACTGTGACCGATGTGGTTGCGGATTCTATATCGCCGGAAAAGTCGGGATATTTTTCAGCTGATGTATTCCCATTTGTCGTACACTTGGGTTTAATGGCAGCCACAGCGTTCTTCGTCATGCATGTTCAGGTTACAATCCTCAATTAACGTAGTCTTTAAAGTGGCAAAAAAACTCTTGAGAATAGAAGATTATCACATGTGTATTTTGGTTACAGGTTGCAACACGGTTCTTGTCAGCGAGCCCTCCTCTTTACTGGTTTGCATCGCATTTGATTGCATCTCCTAAACATAGTAAATGGGAATACTTGATATGGTCATATTGTGCAGCCTATATCCTTCTCGGCACTCTTCTCTTCTCCAACTTTTATCCATTCACTTGATTTAGAGGTTTTATCAGCATCTTTGATGTTTTGTCAGAGTAAACAAGAAGTGGGTTTACCTTTCCCAATGTAAATGCAGAGAAGCAACCGGTTTTGTTGTTCATGAAGGATTTTTGCCAATTAGGATTAGTTTTTTGCTCTGCTATGGGCTCACTGTGATCTCTTTTGACAAGACATTGAAATGTATCTTTTTGGCTGTTTTGTAAAATATTCGACTTTCAGGCGACCGTTTCATTACAGTATTAGAATATTATGAGATGGAGATAATCTATGGTGTGCATCCAAATATTATGAAATGAAAATAGTATAATCAAAAAGTAATTCAAAGAATATTTTCTTTTCCATTACTATTGAGAGAGAAAAAAAAAAAAGATAAGACAAAACTCAGCGCATGTGGACTGTATAATGCTTAAACAGACCTCAAATCATGAGTTACAACAAGACTAGCATAAACGCTAACCATAAGAACTATCTAAGCTTGGGCTTAATGAGTTCAATACCTCCCATGAAAGGCCTAAGGGGCTCAGGGATCACCACGGATCCATCTTCTTGCTGGTAATTCTCCAGCAAACACACCATCATCCTCGGGACAGCACACGCCGTTGCGTTTAGAGTATGCACAAACTTGGGAGCCGGAAGATTCGCTTTGCCTTTCTTAGGTTCCGCCTGAAGCGGCTCAGATGGGCGGTAACGAATTCCCAGTCTTCGACTTTGGTAATCAGTGCAGTTCGACGCGCTCGATACCTAGCTCAGAAGTTAAAACTCCAGGCTCAAACTCGGTTCTAGTGTCAAACACATATAACATATGAGTTTGATCTGCTTACCTCGCCAAATCGTCCTAAACCGGGCATCCATGCTTCAATGTCAAACTTGCGGTAAGCTGGAGCGCCTAAATCTGCTGTGGCCATATCCAATGTTCTGCACTGACAAAGTTAGATCTCTGGAACACAAAAACTCTGGTGAGAAAACATCAGATTTGGATTCAGTATCTTACTTGAAGTGTAACCCTAGAGAAGCGAACAGGTCTTCTTCGATCTGAATGAGTTCGTCGTGGAAGGTTTCACTATCTTCGGGTCGGCATAGGACAAACATTTCTGCTTTGCTGAATTGATGAACCCGGTAAAGACCTCTGCTCGGGATCAAGAAAGTAGGGATTTATAGTACGACTTATGAGTCTACTGAAGAAGCCAAGAACAGGGAGATGCAACAAGGACTAAACTCATTCTACTAACTTACTTAGTAGCGGCGCCAGCTGCACCAGCTTCAGTACGGAAGCAATGAGAGAATGCTATATATTTCAAAGGTAATGCTGATTCAAGAAGAATAGAATCCATGTGGATTCCTCCTACGGGAATCTCAGCGGTACCAATGAGACATTGGTCAGTGCCATCTATAGAATAAACCTATCCAGAAACATAGAAACAGGATTGGCAAGTGGCAACCAACAAAAAAATTGACTTATCAATAAGAGCAAACACACAAGTATTGCAGGAACCTGTGTATTATCTCCACGAGGTTGGAAACCGCATTTCTCAACTAAAGAAGATCTAACAATTTCAGGGGTCGTTAGGGGCGTAAAACCCTTCTTCATGACTTCTGATAATGTCCAATTAAGGAGGGCCATCTCCAATAACACTGCCTCATTCTTCAAATAGAAAAACTTTGAACCACTTACCTGAAAGAATGCAAAAGCAAGAAGGGAGTTACTTCACCTCATATACAAGAAAAATTGAAAATTTGGTCATCATCAGTCTAATGCTTCTTCATACAATGAAATGATCATTCACCCACTCAAGTGAACTCCACTAGTTCGAACTCAACATGCTTAAACCTAAATACAATTGCACATATGGAAAAAATCAGCTGCTCACATTTCTCCAACAATTTACAGGGGAAATTGTACTCAATGTGTTTCAATAAAGGATAAATGCATATTATTGATGAGATCTTAACACATCAGATAAAGCCAGAACGTTAATCCGACAACTCTAAAAATGACAACTTTTAAATAGACAAAGTGTATACCTCTGCAGCAGAGTCGAAATCAATGAGATCTAGATCCTTCCCAAGCTGAAGATGATCCTTGATCGGAAAACTAAACTCACGTGGACTACCAACCTACAAAAGAAAGTAATGAATACTTTTTTAGAAAAAGCCTTTCACAATGATGCAGCAAAATGGCATATGAATAAACTAACAACCTCTTTTCTTATAGCCGATGAATCCTCTCCTCCAACAGGAACATCAGGGTGAGTCATATTTGGTATCGACTGTGCTACATGTTGGAGCTCATCTCTAAGCTTCACGAGCTCTTCTTCCAGAGTTACAAGACTTTCCTTGAGGTTTTTACCTGAAGGCGAAACGCTCTATCATCTTTAATAAAAAACACAGACTGACAAACAAAAATGGAGTCCTCCTGGCTTTACCTTCTTCCACGAGTCTCTCACGTTCTGATGGTTCCAGCTTCCCTTTCATCTTCTTCGCAACGTTGTTTCTTTCCTCACGAATCCCCTCAACTTCCTGCTATCTGCAATCGTTGATTAGCTGAACATAGAGTTGAACAAAAATAACAGATGTAATTCAATCTCTCAAATTAGCTGACTTCACATGTTTCCAGTACTAAGAACCCCAAATTCGAATTTGAGCTAACTGTGTAACAGAGGGATAAAGAGTTCCCACGAGTAGAGTAGAGGATTAGATAACCTTCTGGAGATTGACCATGTTCTCGTATAACTCGAGCACTGCTTCCAAATTAGCATTCGAGTTTCTGTTCTTGATGTTGATTTCCACTGCTTCCTTGTTATCTCTTATCCACTTGAAATCAATCGCCGCCTTCCACTGAGGCCTCGCAACTAAAACTCGCAAACCGCCAGAACGAATCAGACACATTCATATCAATGTACGATTCGACAAGGTAAGAGAGCAAAAAACGGGAATACCGGAGGAATCCGAGGCCTGCGTGGCCGGAACATCTTGTACGGCGGCGGAAGCGGAGAAGGCCCTGACAAGGAAAGGCTTGCGCGGTTGAACATGGCGGGAAAAGAATCCTAGGGTTAGAAGAGTATTGGGAAATGGCTTGAGGAAGAGGCGAGAAGAGAATTGGGTCATCGGAACTGTAGCGAGCCTCAATGTGTGTAAACCCATCGCCGGAGCTTCTCTGCTGAGCACAGAAGACACGACGGACTGATTTAAAGTATATAAAGCGTTCCCTTTAATTATTATCTTCTGCTCTTTTGCGGATTTATTAAAACGTTGTCGTTTTATTCTGCGAGAAAATGGAAACAGTAGAGAGGGAGGGGCGTTTGACAGCGACGTTACGGCGGTGTGATGACGTGTCAGCGGAGGTCTTTTGGCGGCTCCGGTACGCGAAGGTCTGCCTGTCGGCTTCCAACTCGCCACGTAGTTGCTTTTGATTCGTGTTGAAAACGGAAACGGCACCGTTTTCGTGGTTTAAGCTACGTTTGACGTGGCCGTCAAAGATGACCACAGAGACTGTATGATATAATTCATAACACTGTTTTATTTATGTTGCTACGCTTGTAACACTGTGTTTTGGCATTTTCCTTGTGAAAGAGAAGAAGGAAGAAGTTTCTTTTCTTTTCTTTTCCTTTCCACTGTGTTTTGGCATTATCCTTGTGACACAATACATAAAATTCGCAGAAGAACCGAAATCAAAATCTGGAAAGAAAAAAACATTACTTGTGATTTTGCTTTACTGTTTGAGCTGAGAAAGGCATGGCGATTTGGTCTATCGTTCGGAGGAAGGTGATTAATGGCGGTCACTCGTCTGCTTCTTCAGTGAGTTTCCAGAAGTTTTTTCATCCAAAAATATTCATACAGTTTTAACTCATTCATTTTTGCCAATTTGGGTATTTTTAAAGCTGTGCAGTAGTTTGAAATGGTCCGTTTAATGTTCAGATTCTTCTAGGACAGTCGTGGAAGAGCACACGTGCGACGGCATCTCATCCCCGGTACTATGGAGCTCTTGCAAAAGAGGTATCTTTTTGGTCATATCTCCATACTTTTTGATCATTTCTTCTTTCTCCCTGATCTGAGTTAGTGTTGAAAATAATTAGCCTTTTGGCGTTCTTATAAGCTATTAATCTGCTTTTTCTGAGATGTTCAAAAGATTAAATCCATTGAAACGTTCTTTGGATCACTTCTTGTTCAATGGATTTCGTTTGATCTTCTTGTTCCCCTGCTATTCCTCACACTTACACAGCATCTTGAACACTGAATTTACAGACTTCACTTGTCGCAAGAGGATCACAAATAGTGAACTCCTTCAGTCATCGCTCTTCTCTAGGTACAACTCCGTCCAAACATTTGAGAAAGACATCCCTTTTTTAATTGCTTGACCTCCCTTTTTCTTTTCTTGATTTGTAGGTTCCCATTTGAGCTCAAATGCTATGAGGTGGGTTATGCTATTGAATTTTTACTTAAACGCAGAAAGAATAAGATAGTGATACTGCTTTGTTTGTCTTTAAGCAGGGTAACTGTGCCATGCATCCAAACATCCAACACTAGTATTAGGTTGTTTTCCTCTGAGAAGGGTATGATATAAACACAAAATCCATAGTATTGTCAATGATGGGGGTTTGTTTATTGATGATGAAATAATTCATTTTGATGATGAAAGGTGGGTCTGTGGATGCTGTTGTTCCATACATGGGAGAATCTATTTCTGATGGCACTTTAGCCACTTTCTTAAAGAGTAAGTAGACTTTTATAAAGGTCTACAGAGAAGTGAACTTAAAGGGCATCACCTACTGTATGTGAAACCTCTGTTTATTTACTTGAATCAGAACCTGGAGACCGTGTGGAAGCTGATGAGCCCATTGCTCAGATAGAAACTGATAAGGTATTATTATTATTGGGGGATTCTTTCTTTAACTTGCTACTATTCTTGAAGTTTCATCACCTGTACTACTATTTTGCTGTACGACATAGGTCACTATCGATGTTGCTAGTCCTGTTTCTGGAACTATTGACAAGGTAAAAGAAATTTTTTCTCTTCAAAATGCAAAACATACTCGAAATGTTCTTCCTGCATTGAACTCTATCCCTCTTTTGGCAGATCCTTGCAAAAGAAGGTGATACAGTGGAGCCTGGTTTCAAGATAGCAGTGATTTCTCAATCTAGTGGAGCTACAACTCAGGCTAAAGAATCAGAGAAGAAGCCTGAGGAGATTAAACCAGAGAAAAAAGAAGAGAAGCCAAAACCTGTAGCAGAAGGTCCTCCTCCTTCACCTCCAAAAGACAAGTCTAGAGCTCCTCCTCCTCCTCCACCTGTTTCAGGACCGTCACCAAGAGAGCCCCAACTTCCTCCAAAGGACCGGGAAAGAAGGGTATAACATACTAGAATCAACAGTTTGCATGCTTGTTTTAGAAAATCATGCTTCTTGTTGTTACAGATTCCTATGACAAGACTCAGGAAACGTGTTGCTACACGACTCAAGGACTCTCAGAACACCTTTGCGCTACTTACTACCTTCAATGAAGTAGACATGTAAGATTCAAACTTTCCTAGTGACAGTCCATAGATCAGAGAATAGTCAAAGTCACTTGTGGTTTATGATGACAATCTATATATTAGAGGCGGCCCTTTATCTTATGAGTAGTTTGTTCTCACTGCCATGTTTCTGACTTTTATACCTCTATATTCTTAACTTCCCGGAATCAGGACCAATCTGATGAAATTACGGTCAGAGTACAAAGACGCTTTTCTTGACAAGCATGGTGTCAAACTAGGATTAATGTCTGGTTTTATAAAGGTATAAACTTTACTACTTTTCCATCATCAAACCAATGAAAGCTCATGTTTTTTTTTTCTTGTTCCAGGGTGCCATCAGCGCACTACAAAATCAACCAGTAGTGAACGCTGTTATCGATGGAGAAGACATTATCTACAGAGACTACGTCGACATCAGCATTGCTGTTGGTACACCAAAGGTGCCATTTTTCATTTCATTTGTATAGCTTTCTGCTGAATCTGAAGTTAAAACTTATTCCAGCATGTTCATATAATCTACATAGGGACTCGTTGTTCCAGTGCTTCGAAACGTAGAGCAGATGAACTTTGCAGAGATTGAGAAAGAGATCAACAAACTTGCTAAGAAAGCAACAGCTGGAACAATCTCCATCGATGAAATGGCTGGAGGCACATTCACTATCTCTAATGGTGGCGTCTATGGAAGCCTTTTGAGTACTCCAATCATAAACCCTCCTCAGGTTTTGAATTTTCTCCCACTTTCCTTTCAGTATTTTCTTACCTCTGGTTCAGTGCTATTGTGTGATTCAGTCTACTGATTCTCGTTTACAGTCAGCTATTCTCGGGATGCACTCGATAGTGAATCGCCCGATGGTTGTGGAAGGAGAAGTGGCATCAAGGCCAATGATGTTCATCGCGCTGACTTATGACCACCGTCTGATAGATGGAAGAGAGGCCGTTCTTTTCCTTCGTCGCATCAAAGACGTCGTTGAGGATCCGCGTAGGCTTCTTCTCGACATCTAGACCGGTGTTTGTGAAATGTCCTAGTACAAGTTTCTTTCATCTGTACACACGATCATGTTCCTTGCTTGCTTAACCAAAGAACTCGTAGATGTTCAATTATGTGAACACACTCATAGTTTGGTCTTTCAGATGTGTTAAAAATTTATTTCGATAACAGTGAAATGGCAAAAGAAGGTACATTTTCAGGCCAAATCAGAATAAAAAGAAAACAGAAGTCATTTAACAAAAGCAAGAGACACAGGTCATAAGACGAAGAAGAGACACACATATCATGATGGCTTGTAGTATTTGGTGGCCACGAACGGCATCTTAGTGATGTTGCCTTCGTAAGGTTTCCCACGGACCAAGATCTTGACTTTGGTCCCGGTCTTGTGCTGACCCGATTTCACGTACCCCATGGCTATGTTCTTCTTCAGGTTCGGGCTAAACCCGCCACTAGTGATCTCTCCAATCTTGTTACCACTCTCATCATGGACCTCGCTATGCGACCTTGCTGGTGGTCCCGAGGAGAAAAAACCGACTCTTCTGATCGTAGGTCCGTCCTGAAGCTGCTTGAGGATCACATCCGCACCAAGAAACCCTCCTTCGGCTCTCCTACGTTTCCCTATGGCCCATGTGAGACCAGCTTCAACAGGGGAGATGTGTTGCTCCATGTCGTTTCCATACAGACAAAGCCCTGCTTCTAGCCTTAGACTGTCTCTTGCACCTAGACCCGTAAGCCTTACCTTTCCCTCAGATTTCTCCAAGATTGCTTTCGCTAGATCCACTGCGTTCTCAGATGGAACAGAAATCTCAAACCCATCTTCCCCTGTATACCTGAAAAACCAAAACAGACCCCATTCATTACAATCTTCAGAACTCTTCCTCTTGAACTTTTTGTCTACTATAACGTTTAGTGAAACATAGAGAGTTTACCCGGTCCTGGTAAGGAAGCACGTGGAACCATTGATGTCCAGAATCTGGAATTGCCCAAAGTAAAGCTTGCTCAAGTCTTCTTTAGTCAAGTGTTGAAGCACCGGAGCAGCCAAAGGACCCTATACACATCGCAAGGTGCTATAACTACAAAGCACACAGCAAATAACAGAGACAACAAATCTTTTGGTTAAGATCAACAAAGCCAAACCTGAAGGGCGAGAAGAGATCTCTCGTCGTGGATATGCCACGAGACATCACCGCCTTTGGATTTGAAAGCCTTCATGTGTTCTTCAATGTGAGCCAAATCCTTATCCCTACAACCAGCATTCACCACCAAGTAGATATGCTCATCTGTCACCTTGGTAATCACAGAGTCATCAATGGCACCTCCTTTCTCGTTTGTGAACACGGTTAAGCTCCCGGTTCCAGGAGCCAGACCAGCCACATCAGCGACCACGAGCGTCTCGAGGAAAGGAACACAGTCTTTGCCCTTAAGGCTCAAACCACACATGTGAGCAACATCGAACAGACTCCCGTTAACCCTGCAGTTAACCGTTGAGTCAATGATCGAATCTTTGTACTGAATTGGCATACTCCAACCAGCAAAAGGAACCATCTTTCCGCCGTGAGCGACGTGGAAGTCGTAAAGAGCGGTTTTTTTCAGGTCAGCATCAGAGGCGAAGTAGCGGCGTGACACAGCTTTCTTGTCGGATTGAGCAAGACGACGGGTTATGGATTGCCCTAGCTGCCATAGACTCCCACCTCTCATCTTCTCTTCGAGCTACACAAGAGTTTCATCCAACAATAATCAAAATCCAAAACCATGAATATAGATTGAGTCCAAAGTATTATTCAGTGGATTGACATTGATAATTTGCTCGAAGCCAATTCAAAACTGATTAAAAAAAAAACTCTTGACCTGTGAGTGATGAAAGTAGATTCATATAAAAAGCAAAACAATCTAGTGACAAAGAGAACATTTTTAATCCTTAAGTCTTCAACTATAAGATTCGGAATCTCTATATATGAGAAACATCTGAATCATCAACAATGAGATCGAACTTCCATTTTCACAAAGAAGAAGAAGAAAAAAACATCAACAGATGTTGTTTCCAATCGATATAATCCGCGATTCTAAGAAGAAAAACATAAACCCAGAAAAGAAAAACTGAAACTGGTCGCGTAGAAACCTTACAAAGATTGAGTCTTTTTTGCCTGTGGAGCTTCTCCCAGATTCCTGATACTACTTTGAAGTGTGTTTTTTGCAATAAACTGATGATTCGCAAATAAATAAATAAATATCGGTATCAGTGGCACAAGGGACTTTATATTCTTTTGGGATTAAAAATGTTTAAAAAATTGAATTAAAAATATTTTAAAAGGATGTGGGAATTAAAAATGAGGAAAAAATAAAGAAAGGGTTGGTGGTGGAGGAGAGGAATCATCAGCCAAACGAAGAAAAGGCCAATGCAACCACATCCCCATTGAGTGGTAAGTATTGTTCTCTCTTTATCTTCTTCTTTTTTAAATTTTGTAGAATCAAAATAAACATATACATTTCTATAAGTATTGCAGATTACTTATACTATTTTCTGATACCACTTTCTTGTTTGCACTTTTTGGAGTTGTAGACATTCTTTATGTTGAATGGTTATGACAGAAAAAAAAACTACATTTAGAACCACTTTGAAAAAATTTACTAACATTATTTAGAACCACTATGGCAAACACAAAACAAAGAAAAATTAGAATGTGACTACTGTGGAAAATATGATACAATCAAAGCTAATTAATTTATACTTTATGTTGCTTGGTAAGATCTTGTAATTCTCTACAACCATGTATCATGTGATGATCGGCATTTTCGAGCATATACTAATGCTTACACACGTTATTTTTTCAAAAGACTTTTGGTAGCTAAAGGAGTCTCACATCTAGAATAAGATGTAGAACATAAACTGGTCTATAAAGGATATGAATAAATTTATCTACAATCAATTAATTTTGAGTGGGGAGGATATGGAACTATGATAGTTTCGATTATATGATTTGGTTCTTGCAACTCTTATTTTAAAATATTGAAGTTTACATAAAAGTTGAAAATGTGACTAATTCAATCTGACTAAATTTATTATGACAATGAAATTGACTTGAGTAGAGTATAATAAGCTGAGAATGAGCTCTCTCACACACATCAAACACTTAGACTATTCGTTCAAGGAAGACCACCACCAGCACCACCATATCCTCCGCCAAAACCACCTCCACCTAGGAGTCCACCACCGGCTCCTCCAAGTCCACCACCACCCCCACCGCCTCCACCTAACCCTAGTCCAGCTCCGCCGTTGATCCCAGCCCCAATCCCAAGGCCACCAAGACCAGCTCCTCCGCCAAGGCCAAGCCCTAGGCCACCATCGCTTCCGCCACCGCCAAGGAAGGACTTTTCATCCTTGAACTGAGTATCTCCGGAAATAAGTTTCCTAGCACCGACATTTGCACAAACAAGTGCAATGACGAGAAGCACAAGCACGTGAGTGAAAGTGGCTTTCATGTTGATGCTTTGTTGCTAGAGATTCTTTTGTTTATATGGTGAGTTGTGTTACAAGACCATACGTAGGTCTATATATATACATAGACATATCTAATTTGGGTGCGAAATAAATGCGATAGGTTGGGATTTAGGACCATGTATGAGCACAATGTAGCTTACATCAGTTAGTCTAAATGTACATGTCAAACGAAATGTAGTTATATCCTAAAAAGGTTAAACATATAGATCATTATCAATCAACTTTTTAGATCGTGAAAACGTTAAACGTTGTGCATGGAAATGTTATAAATATAATGTTGAGCCATTTAGACATATATGAAATGTTATTTGTAACTCAAAATTTGAAAGGTTTGAATAATAAATCTTACCGAAATTTTCAATTTTGCAAAATGGTCGGATTACAATCAGTCAATACTGACGCTTTAAACACAGCTATTAACAAAAATCAATATTCATATTAACGTTACTGATAGAGATGCCGTGATGGTTAGGTAAATAAGAACATAAAAAGGAACAACAACTCCACCGCATTTCTATGGACAAATTAAATGGGAGGCCAAAGAAATACACATGATCCTTGAGACCTAAGAAGATAGGGTCAGAGAGAGAGAGATGGTTTAGGATTGATACCTTTTAGAACCGGTCACGCAGTGCGTAGGGCTCGATATGGAATGTATATTATAAATGCGTAAATGGCTTTGGAATGATTATTGTACTGAGTAGTTGGATCCATTAACATAGCTAATTAATATGATTTCTTTTTTTAGCGGTAGTGGCTGAGATTCATGTGACATACGCCGTTGAAGATGTGTAGTAGTTAGAAAGAATGCTAATTAAAGACATCGTATCCAAACTCTCATAAGATCTCCATCATCAATCGAGAGTAAACCAAATTGGTACGGCAAAATAAATTCTACTAAACCGTCCATAACCGAAAGATACCAAAACCAGGTGGTGGATATATTTTTTATTCAGGGGATTAAAGCTCAAAGACAAAAGAAATATACACACTACTGTTCTTAAAGTTTAAAAAAAAAAAAAAAAAAAACTTCTTCCTTTATTTTATGATGATCACGTTTTTATTATTATGGTTTCTTCTTAGATTAGTGATCTCGAGTTCTACCATCACTAACGCTCTCCTCATTTCAGTTCCTTGAGAAAATCTTTGTTGTCTACAAGAACCTGTCATTTTAACAACCAAACCTTTTAAGCAAAACCCAAAACCTGAATCTAAATTCCAAGGTTTTCAATGCTTTTACTAACCGTTTTCCAGCCATCTGGATCGAGGAAAGAGACAATCTTGGTGCCGAGTCCAGGAACAGGTCCGGCCTCTCTAGTGATCTTTCCTCCGAGCTCTTGGTTCACTATCTTCACAACTTCACCACTTTTGTACACATCATCGGTCCCTATTGCCATCTGTTTATTACACTCAACCATTTAATCATCAAAAGAATGAACACAACCCGGTTTTAAAGACAACAAAATATATGAGTAGGCCCGGACCTGCGCATATGCAGTGCCCTTTGTGTACTGAGTCACGCCGTGTTTATAGGTCAGTTCCAACACTGTCGAATCGGATTCCTTACCATATCCCATCATGCCTATGGTGTACTGTTTCATCCAGCGAAACAAAACCAAAATTAAAAACTCGTCAAGTCACAACGTTAGCTCAAAAAAGTTATAATTACTTCGTCTACATTGTATCACTGATTACTTCACCTTGTTACTAGGTCTCTCAATCTTTCTCAAGAGTTTCATCCCAAGGGCCTGCACGGGGATTTTAAAAGTGAGGTATAACAAGAAGCTTTACACAAAAAGACAAAACCTTTTCACTACTGCATTAGCATTACCTTTTCATAGAACTTGATGGCGCGGTCAAGATCACCAACACGAAGCATGACTTGACAGAGCGGTTCACGAGTTGGACCTCTCTGGATGAGCTCAAAAGCGTAACCATCAGGGTCCTTCACAAACGCACCGACACTGCCTCTACCTTTGACCGGACCAGGTTCCCTGATGACTTTTCCACCCTTGGCACGGACGGTCTCAACCACTTTCGAAACCTTAAAGAACAAAAACTCTCCAGTTCAGGGCCTGACATGGTTGTTGTATTGATTCTTGAAATCGAAAATCAAAGTAGGACGACTTACATCTTGAGTTGCAATGGCAAAATGCCCAAATCCAGTTCCAATGTCATATGAGCTAACATTATAATCTGTAACATAGATACGTTAGACACATTAAACATAAGAACCAATGCTAACAAAAGACAGAGAGTAGAAAAGGGCATATACTATATGTCAGCTCCACAACGAAGTTGGATGTTTCAGGTCCAAAACCCAGGAAAGCATTAGTATACTTCTCCTCCGGAACATCTCTTTTCCTCAGCAGCTTCATACCAAAGCACTCAGTGTAAAACCTGGTGAGAAACAAAGAATATCTCAAAAAATAAATAACACATGAAGAATATAATGTAAGACTGAAACAAGAAAGAGAGAGAGAGACACACTTGATTGTCCGATCAAGATCACCAACACGGTAGACAACATGGAGTAATGGACGGTTATCTTTCTTTGGCCAATCCAACAACTCAGCAGAAGAAGCTTCAGCCGTTTTTACTATATAAAAAAATAAATAAAAAACCAATCTTTAGTACCAAATCCTTACAAAATATCATTTTCCTCATCTCAATATCCATTTTCAACCAAATTTAAATGAACCCAGCAAGATAAAATGGTATAGTTACGAAATGCCTACCATTACACCAAATTGAAAATCAAGTAGCACCATTCTCAATCGCAAAAACGATAAACCAGAACGAACGCAAAAATTAAAATTTTCCCCTTGTTAAGCTCATATGACAGAATTACAAACACAAACAAATCAATGGTTTTGAGAGGCTTATAAAATTGAAAATCAACTAGAACCGTTCTCAATCGCAAAAACGATCAACCAGAACGAACGCAAATTTCAAATTTTCCCCTTGTTAAGCTCAGATTACAGAATTACAAACACGAACACAAACACAAACAAATCAATGATTTTGATAGGCTTATAATATATGTTGTATATTACCTATCGTCGCTGTCGAAGTCAACAAAAATATCACTAAAAATATATTGAAAGAAACCATAGTTTCACTCTTGAACATGTTTTTTTTTTTTTTTTCCTAACTGGTTTTTTTTTTCTTTTTCCAATTGATTGAAATTGAATGGTTTATGTATATACCCCGTCGGCAACCTACTGTGTATACGTATAGAGTATTATTCATTTCTAAAAAAAAGAAGAAATAAATAAATAGTTCGTAAAAAATGCCTACAAATCGGTTATAAAAGAAGGAAAAATTAGAAATTTAATGGACGCCATCTATTTTTTTCTTCCTGGAGACTTAGTCTGTGAAAACTAATTAAGGATTTTAAGTTGTCGGACTTGCATAATTGTGAAAACTAACGGAGTAAAAGAATCATGTCATTTTATCATGATCATTAACACAATCAAACGAAGGAATCAAATTGGATATACGCAAGTGTAGTTTTAGCTCAATAAAATCTAAATTTTAAAAAGATGACGCTATGATTAGAGTATTTTGGCTTGAAAAATTAATATCAGATTAATGCTGGTTTCTATTATTATTTTTGCCTTATGATATTCTGAGCAACGTACTGTATCAAATTTAATCAACAAACGTTAACCAACACTATGTTGTGACTGTCCTTTGTTCAAGTAGATAGATCGATCCATCCCCACTGGAGTAAACCGATTGGTATGGGAAAATTAAATTTTACTAAACCGTCCATAACCGAAAAACACCAAAAGCAGATGGTGGAAATATTTTATTGAGCACACCCACTCACTCATAGAGTTAAAACCAAAGACAAAAGGGTCGACCACATAGCACGACACACACTGAACCACATCTTATTCTAGATCAAATACTACTAGTCTCATTTTCTTTTATTATCATCACATTATGGTTCCTTCTTAGCGTCGTGACCTCGACCATCATCATCTCTCTCCTTATTCCAGTTCCTTCAGAAAATCTTTGTTGTCCACCAGAACCTGTCATTTGAACAACCAAATCTTTTAAACAAAGCCGACACCTGAATCTAAATCCCAAGTCGCTAAATTGGTTTCCGTATAATTATTGGACAAGACCAGATTCATTCTCTCTCTCTCTCTAGGATGCAAGAAAATCCGCAACAACTGTTTTTAATAGGCTACTAACCGTTTTCCAGCCATCAGGATCGAGGAAAGCGACAATCTTGGTGCCGAGTCCAGGAAGAGGTCCGGCCTCTCTAGTGATCTTTCCTCCTAGCTCTTGGTTCACTATCTTCACAACTTCACCGCTTTTGTACACATCATCGGTCCCTATTGCAATCTGTTTATTACATTCAACCATTTAATCATCGAAAAGAATGAACTAGAACCGGTTTAAAGACAACAGAGGAACAACAGTTACATGAGTAAGCCCGAACCTGCGCATATGCATTGCCCTTTGTGTACTCAGTCACATCGTAGTTATAGGTCAGCTCCAAAACTATCGACTCGTACTCCTCAGCATATCCCATCATGCCTATGGTGTACTGTTTTATCCAGCAAAACAGAAAAAACTCCGTAAGTCACCAACGTAGCTCAAAAAGGTTTAAATTACTTGTCTACATTACTTTACCTTGTATTCAGGTCTCTCAATCTTTCTCAAGAGTCTCATCCCAAGAGCCTGCATGGGGAATTAGAAGTGAGGTAAAGATGGAAGCTTTCTAGAAAACAGTAATGTTAACTAATGAATACTACACATAAAGACAAAACCTTTTCACTGCATTGCATTACCTTTTCATAGAACTTGATGGCGCGGTCAAGATCACCAACACGAAGCATGACTTGACAGAGAGGCTCAGGAGTCGGACCTCTCTGGATGAGCTCAAAAGGGTAACCATCAGGGTCCTTCACAAACGCAATGACACTGCCTCCACCTTTGACCGGACCAGGTTCCCTGGTGACGTTTCCACCATTGGCACGGACGGTCTCAACCATTTTCGAAACCTTAAAGAACAAAAACTCTCCAGTTCAGGGCCTGACATGGATATATTGATTCTTGACATATAAAATCAAAGTAGGAAGACTTACATCTTGAGTTGAAATGGCAAAATGCCCAAATCCAGTTCCAATGTCATATGAGCTAACACCATAATCTGCAACACAAAAAATGTTGACTCATTTAAACATAAGAACCAAGGGAAAAATCTGAAAAAATGAATCAATGCTAAAAGGGCATATACTATATGTCAGCTCCACAACAAAGTTGGATGTTTCAGGTCCAAAACCCAGAAAAGCATTAGAATACTTCTCCTCCGGGATATCTCTTTTCCTCAGCAGCTTCATACCAAAGCACTCAGTGTAAAACCTGGTGAGAAACGAAAAATAAACAACTCCTTTCTGCAGAAAATGAAGAACAATGTAAGACTGAAACAAGAAAGAGAGACACATACTTGATTGTGCGATCAAGATCACCAACACGGTAGACAACATGGAGAAATCGACGGTTATCCTTCTTTGGCCAATCCAACAACTCAGCAGAAGCTTCAGCCATTTTTTCTATATAAAAATAAAAAAACCAATCTTTAGTACTCAAACGTACAGACCAAAACCTTACCAACCATCATTTTCCTAATCTCAATATCCATTTTCAACCAAATTTGAATCTACATGAAACCCAGCAAGATAAAATCTCATAGTTACGAAATGCCTACCATTACACCAAATTGAAAATCAACTAGCACCATTCTCAATCGCAAAAACGATCAACCAGGACGAACGCAAAACAAATTCCTCAAAGGTCATCGAAGGAACAGTTAGATTCTATGAATCGCGCATATACGATTAATGGAATGATGATCCACAAGTACCCATCTTTTGGGAAACAAAAACAAATCAGATCCGGAAAACATCGGATTGCAGGAACGAAATTCCGCAATTGATTCGAAGAAACAGAATAAAAATCACATTGAAATAGAACGCGATTAAGCAAAGATACAATCATCGAAATGTTTTTTAAAAAAAAAACAGATTATCTGCAACAGTGATCACCTGAACGAACAATGATACCCACTGGACTCGAGATAAATTCCGGTAGAAAAAGCAATAGGGTTGTGAATTTAAAATAAAATATTTTCTCAGTGACCGACAACTTCTTAGGTACACTGACTGTGATATAGTAAGATCATCACAGACGCATTGCAACCGATAGATTAATTTACTTTGGAACGATGCTCAGGTTAAAGGTTCAAAGGTAACAGCCATGTGTTACACGTGGTCGCATCGAAACTTTTTTTAATTTCCTCATATAGAAACTATTTTTCTCTTAACCTTTTTGGGTCCGCAGAAACTACAATAATAATGATGAAGGGGTTGGTTTGGTCAATAATCATGTACAATCTCTTTGATTCAAGTAACATTATATCACAATTATCCTCTAAATATTTTTGTATTACTTTTTTGTTTATTAATAAAAATCTATTTTTAATTATTTCACCATTTCGCCAAACTTTATACAAATCTCTTAACAACGTAGCAATCGGCTAACAGTTGGGGGAGTTGTATAACCAATTTCCAATTGACTAATAATTATGCAAAGCAGGAATGTGTAATTATCAACAACATGTGCCACATACTTCATTATGTTTTACATGTCAAAACCTTTTAGCTACTTTATTTTTATTTTATTTAAGTCATCTCACAAAATCGTATACATATATATATATATATAATATACAAAAATTGGTATGAGATAACTATACCCTCTCCTAATTTCATCAAAATATTGCCAAACCGAAGAACTTCAGCGATGAACGAAGCCCAAGTATTTTGTGTCTTTTTTAAAAAATGATTGATATAGCTGCATAATTAATAATTGCGGGAAACTGACAAAAAAGTGTCACGGTTCATTGTCTCTTGATTTTTTTGGTCTATTTTTATTTTTAAGTTTTTGGAAACTGTTAGTGATAAGATATTCGTTTTTTTTTTGTCAAAGCGTCGCACACTCGCAGTCAATATGTAAAACAGTAATAAGAGCTCTGTTTTTCAACAATTATGAGTACATTATTCACTAACATAATGTTACTCTCAATTTGTTTCAAGTTGAGTTAGAGTTTAACCTGGTTTAGTTTAGGTTAAAAATATAGTTAAATGTATTTTTTCTTCTGTATTTTGAATTTTTCAACGACCACAGTTATATACTTATATTCAACATCCTGTAGCGGTGTACTGTGAAAATTTAATCCGTTTATTTGCTTTCTTATAATTAAGATAAAATTGTTTTAAACTCTGTATTAATGAGATAAATAAACTGTGTTCCAGCACATGGGCATATATAATCATCCTGTGTGATTCCATGATTCAAGGAATATTTGTTTTTATGAAATATTTAATCAGACATAAGATAAAGAAAGATCAAAACGAGGGAATCTCATATAAGATGTTTCAAATTTAAACGTCACCCCTAGAAAGCTTTCCTCTTTTTCTGAGTCATTTCTGTTTGCTTGCTATTATCTTAAGAGTTGCAGATGCATCTCTATGTTGTGCGAACAAATTAGTTTTGTCGGGTTGTTGTTTTATAAATTTCTTATGCACCACCCTAGGATTCTAGATTAGGATATGTATGTAGAACGTTACACTTTGCCAACATTTTGTTACTTACTTACAAATTGTCACAACATTACCTGTTTAGTTTTGTAAAAGCATTTATTCAGTTAGTTATATTGGTTGAAATGAAGGAATGTGTGTTGCCAACAAATAAATAAAATGGGCCAGTATAGTAAATGTAATCTTCTAGCTACTCAACAAAACAAATGCATGGATCATGGATGGGGTTGTATTCTCTCATTTCAGTAACCGAATATAATAGAGAAAACTCTGATGTAATAGTAGAAATCCACTAAAGGGCATTGCTATTATCTTTCATCTGTCCACTTTTTCTCGCATGCGGTCAAGTGTCAACACCAACATTCCAAAAACCAAAAATGACTTCAGATATATAAAATGTTTAAAGTAATACGAGAGGTTGCAAAAGTTTGAAAATTTATTACTACGCCTTTAGGTTTGGTCTAGTGAAGAAGTGTGCTTGCTTTCAGTATTGAAGGGCATTATAGTAATTTTAGGTTTGGTCTGAAAATCAACCAGTTGTGTGGGGAGGAGCGAGCAGACTAGCAGAGTTTATTCACGTGAGACATAAATCTTTAGTCCAAAACCCCTAAAAACATGTCTAATCTCTCCTCTTCTTCTTCTCCAGCTTGTCTCAATCAGACAGCAAGAAACCTAAACAAGTCCGTTGAAAGAGGAGGAAGATAATGCAAGGATCTGTAGCTGAGTCTGAATCGGAAGGGGAAGAGTTGCAGAATCAATTCAAGGTCAAGCTCTTCTTCAATGGCTGTCACTAACATGGTTCCCACCGTTCCTGTTCTCTTCTTCTTTTTCCTCTTCATTGCAATCTTCAGCCTTTTGATTTCTGGTAAGCTCATTTTGTCAGTTCAAATCCCCCCCAAATTGAAATTGCGATACTGTTGATGATTTGATTTATTTCGTATCAGGAAATTGCTACTTTTGTATTGAATCCAAAGTCTAAAACAAACCCTTTTTACTTATTACATCTTAGCTTTTTTTGTTAAAAACCTTTGCCAAGTTTCTATTTTTCTTAACAAGCTTCTTGCTTTCTATGTGGGAACTTCTGCAGCAAATTCGTCGTCCTTATCGCAAGATATTAAGATTCAGGAACAAGACAAAGACCCTTTTGTTGGGTTCAACATTGGCACTGATGTCTCCAATTTGCTCTCACCGACGGAACTGGTCAAATTCCTGCAAACCCAGAAAGTAAACCATGTCCGTTTATACGACGCTGATCCAGATTTGCTCAGGGCATTGGCCAAAACCAAGATCCGGGTCATTATCAGCGTCCCCAACAACCAGCTCCTCGCAATCGGATCCTCTAACAGCACCGCTGCGTCGTGGGTTGGTCGAAACGTGGTTGCTTATTACCCCGAGACACTAATCACAGCCATTTCCGTTGGAGATGAGGTCTTAACCACTGTGCCTTCTTCAGCTCCTCTGCTCTTACCTGCAATCGAGTCTCTATACAACGCTCTCGTTGCTTCGAATCTCCACACTCAGATCAAGGTCTCCACGCCTCACGCGGCTTCAATAATGCTCGATACCTTCCCGCCTTCTCAAGCTTACTTTAACCAGTCTTGGCACTCGATTATGGTCCCTCTGCTTCAGTTCTTGTCGAAGACGGGCTCTCCTCTGATGATGAATCTCTATCCTTACTACGTCTACATGCAGAACAAAGGCGTGGTTCCTCTCGACAACTGTTTGTTCGAGCCCTTGACCCCTTCTAAAGAAATGGTTGATCCGAACACTCTGCTGCACTACACGAACGTCCTCGACGCCATGGTCGACGCTGCTTACGTCTCGATGAAAAACCTGAACGTCTCTGATGTGGTTGTGCTTGTGACCGAGTCCGGGTGGCCTTCGAGAGGCGATTCCAAAGAGCCGCACGCTACCATCGACAATGCTGATACGTATAACTCCAATCTGATCAAGCACATATTCGATAGAGCCGGTACTCCTTTGCACCCTGAGATGACGCCAAGTGTCTACATTTATGAGCTGTTTAACGAGGATTTAAGGGCGCCTCCGGTTAGTGAAGCTAGCTGGGGTTTGTTCTATGGGAACTCTACGCCGGTTTACTTGCTTCACGTGTCTGGAAGCGGAACGTTCCTGGCGAACGATACAACGAACCAGACGTACTGCATTGCTATGGATAGTGTGGACGTAAAGACGCTTCAGGCTGCGTTGGACTGGGCTTGTGGACCAGGGAGAGCTAATTGTAGTGAGATTCAACCTGGGGAGAGTTGTTATCAGCCGAATAATGTGAAGGGACATGCCTCTTTTGCTTTCAATAGTTATTACCAGAAGGAAGGAAGAGCTTCTGGTTCATGTGACTTCAAAGGTGTGGCTATGATCACTACCACAGACCCAAGTAAGCTCTTTTCTTCTTTTGCTGTTACGGTTTAAAGTTTGAAGACCTATAGTATAAGACATATGACGATCAAGAAACAGTATCTGAGTTTGTTAGGAGCTAAAAACAGAGTTTTGGTAATTAATTATATGCTATAAGCCTAAAAATTAGCTGACTTAAAAACATGTTCATTCTCGGATCGGTTCCTGTTGGATGGAAGCAATATAATATGTCATACACCAGTGATTAACAAAACTTTGCAGCCATACATAGAAAGTTGTCTCTTGTTCATGAATTTTGAATGTTACTGAACTGCGATATCGAATCTTGAATCAAATTCATTAAAATCGTGAGTGTTTTTGGAAATCCAAAGAAAATATAGTTGTCTTGCTTGTACATTTTCATTCATCGTATTCAACTCTTTTCTTCTTCATGTTACTACTGTGATAACAAGAAAAGATTTGTCAAGATCCTATCCTTGTTGTGTAAAACATGGTCCCAAATTCTATATAGATTCAAAGTTTCTCCTTATTTTCACGTTTTTCATTATGAAAGTTTCTAAATCGAAAAAACGCGTATGTTTCAGGTCATGGAAGCTGCATTTTCCCAGGAAGGTATGAAAGTTTTCGCTTTGGAAACTCGTTCTTATCTTTTTAATAAATTATGTACAATTTATAGTTACTTGCTCTTATCTCAATTTGTGCAGCAAGAAGGTAGGAAATCGGACACAGACGGTGGTGAATTCGACTGAAGTCGCGGCCGGCGAAGCCTCCTCAAGGAGTCTCTCAAGAGGCTTCTGCGTCAGCATTATGATTCTTGTAACTTCTTCTATGTTGTTGTTACCCTTCTGGTGATTTTTCATTTTTTTCCACGGTTGAGTTACAGTTTTTAGGTTCATGAACATTGTACTTTATCAAAATTTTGTAATTCGTTGTGTTATTTGTAGACCATTTTAGTCTCTTGAATTTTTTTTGGTTTGGGTTGTATAATAAAATCTGTCTTCCCCAGCATCTGATTTCTGTCTGGTTTAGGTTACCATGAGTTCGGTTTGATTACGGTTCACCTTTTGAATTTGAAAACCAATTTTTCATCGGGAACTGCACAACGACGTCGTTACATAGCGATAGGCGGGAAACCGATGTCAAAGGTCAAAATCGATTATTAAAGTAAAATTAGGGTAAAATGTCAACAACCCGATTTCTCCGACTCCTCACAACCCTCGCGATGTCGTCATCGTCTTCCTCGTCATCATGGTCCTGCAACAAATGTACTTTCCTCAATTCTCCGTCTCAGAAACTCAAGTGTATGATCTGCTTGAATCCCGTACCTGTCACTTCCTCCATCTCAGTTTCCTCGAGCGATGAACCGAAATGGGCGTGCAAAGGCTGCACTTTTTTGAACACGTACAAGAACTCAGTCTGCGATATCTGCGGAACGCGATCGCCTTCGTCTTCTTCTCTCCTGGGCTTCGACGACCTGACCGATTCGGGTCTCGAAAGTAACAGCAACCCTGGTTGCTCCGTCGGGTCGGTTTTCTTTCCCCTGCGGCGGTGTAGTAAGCGCAAGGCCATGGATGATGACGTCGTTGAGGTTGATGGTGGTTCTGTTGTTCGCTCTGAATCGCTGAGTGTCATGAAGAAGAACAAAGAAATTGATACGAAAGGTCTGATTTTTAAACTCCCTAGGGTTCTAGGTTTGTGAGTTTTTTTTTTAATTTCTCGGATTAATTAATCTATAGATTGTAGCTCATACTTGAGATTGTTGCTGTGGTGATGTGTATTTCACCAAAGGCTTGGCTTGATATGGGTTTTTGATTGTCACTAAATTTTGCTCGTTGAACTTGATGATGTGTAATCGTCGTTATTGGTTGCTTTATATTGCTCGATTCTAAAGTCCTACACTTTGTTTGTCAATCTTGTTTTTGCAGAGGTAGCTTCTGATTCAGGAGGAGCACCTTTCTCTTGCTTGAAGATGTTGAGCTACAATGTTTGGTTCCGTGAAGATCTTGAGTTGAATCTTCGGATGAAAGCGATCGGCCACCTTATTCAGCTCCATTCTCCTCATCTCATCTGTTTTCAGGTCACTTTTTGAATTTACCATATAGTGATTTCTATGTGCAGAATGTAGATGCAGCTCAGGTTTCTGACATGCTGTTTTCTAATGTGGCATTGTAGGAAGTTACTCCTGAGATATATGATATCTTCCGCAAGTCGAGCTGGTGGAAAGCGTATTCTTGCTCTGTCTCATTCGATGTGGCACAATCAAAAGCCTACTTCTGCATGCTGGTGACGCTCGCGCACGCTTGCCTTAGGCTCTTAGCTTCTAAAATTTGGCGGGTTCCTGTGATTTTGTAACTGACCCTTATGTGTAAATCTGCAGTTGAGCAAGGTTGGGGTGAAATCTTTCAGCTGCAAAAGCTTTAGGAACTCGATAATGGGAAGAGAGTTGTCAATTGCAGAGGTTGAAGTTCCGGGGAGAAAGCCGCTTGTTCTGGCTACAAGCCATCTCGAGAGTCCATGTCCAGGTCCTCCGAAATGGGACCAAATGTTTAGCCGAGAACGCGTTGAGCAAGCCAATGAGGCGATCGAGATTCTCGGAGCTAATCCCAACGTGATATTCGGTGGAGACATGAACTGGGACGACAAGCTAGATGGGAAGTTTCCTCTGCCAGACAAGTGGGTCGATGCTTGGGAGGTTCTGAAACCAGGTGATATCGGTTTTACATACGACACCAAGGCAAACCCAATGTTGTCAGGTAACCGAGCATTGCAGAAACGGTTGGACCGGATTATGTGCCGTCTGGATGATTACAAGCTTGGCGGAATCGAGATGGTGGGGAAAGAGGCGATTCCTGGTTTATCCTATGTGAAGGAGAAGAAAGTGAGGGGTGCGATTAAGGAGTTAGAGCTTCCAGTGTTGCCTAGTGACCATTTCGGTCTGCTTTTGACCCTTTCGCCAAAATGATGTCAAACGAATCGGAGCTCGAAGTTCCGTTTTCCCCTGTGGAACTTCTATGATTAGAATAAAAACCGTATTAACGGTATCTTGGTTTTAGGTTTTTTATTTCCTTGACTTTTCTCGAAAGTCCTCATTTTACTTTTTGGAAGTGAAAGAGATCAGCCTTGTGTTCTACAGAGGGCCAGCTTTTGTAATGAAGATTATGAAATTAATCAGAGTTACTGTTTTTGTATCACATAGCTTAGTCTCAGACAGCTACCAAGTTATTCACTGAACTTAACTGAGAAACCTGTTTAATGTACAAAACATACTCTTAACAATAGGCTAGATTAACTGTTTTTGTCTCAGCAATGAAGAGTTTGAAGCTAAACTTCTAAGATGAGAAAATGGTAAAAGAAAAGTCTTGCGGTTATATAGCAAAGCCACAGACTTGGTTCTTCTGTTTGGGTATATTCACATGATTCTGCACGGTATGGTAACATGAAATCCATTGAAGATTTTCCCCGGTTAACTGACTACGTCCATTGGATAACACCCAAGGATACGGATGAAACTTGTGAATTCCTGAAAAACCGAAAGGCAAGATCTTTTAGATACGGTTAGGCTTAAGACCAGCCACAAAAAACTATGGGGGTTGCGAGGATTGAGACCTGTAGATGGCCAAGGGCGTGCTGAGCACGTGTTTCAGCCATGGAAGCTTCAAAATCAATGTAGAATAAGTAATCAAAGTACCTGTCATCATCACAAGACGATCACTCAACTAGTTCTAGATAATTGATGTCCTGTGTTCATGATACGTATGTTCGGAAATTACTTACTTGGCGCTTCCATTGTTAGAACCATCAACTACTCTTAGCGGTCTTCGTCTCTGTGGACGACTTTCTATCTAAAAAAGAGCGAAAGCTACGTCATATATTCCCACTTTATGAATGTATTACCGATAATAATAGTATACAGCTTTTCCTCAAAACTCACCTTGGATAAGTTAATGCTTCTCAAAGCAAAAACAGCCAAGGCCTTGAACAGCACACCAGGACCTTCTTCTAGCGAGAACACGATACTTGTCTGAGAGGAACAGAAGCATCACTATCAGGAATTACAAGTTTCAGCTGATTTAGTTAGTCTATAAAGATGTGATTTTTAATTACCTTATATGGTCGATCTGTTCCTGGAATCATAGGCTCTCTCGCAAGTATCAGAAAGCGGGTCACATTGTTAGCATCATCCTGAAAACCCCATCAGAAAGAACAAAATATCAGCGTAAAGAATGCAGATAACTGATATGTTTAATCACATTCCTTCTATGTCATAAATCATTTAACTTTCTATCCAATGATGAGCATTTCAATATATGGATATCTCTCCTAGGAAACAAATTTATCAGCAAAGTAGAGGATGGAGACTAAATTACTTGTATGTTCTCGGCAAGAATATCTAGACCATATATATTTGCAGCCCTAACACTTGCGATTGCTCCTACGTCTCTCTTACCGCTTGAAGAAACACTCTGAAGAAACGCTTAACGTTCGGTTAGTAAGTACAATCACTCTGAATTGAGCTAAAAAAAAATACTCATTTATGTCACCTGAGCAGCAGTGGCGGTGTCTTTTGCAGAAATTCTCTGTATGCCTAAATTGTTAAGCGAGTTCATACATTGATCAAGCGCCTGGAGAGAAAGAAAAAAAAGATAGAAAAGGACTCAACATCAGAGAACTCAGAAGCGCCTGAAAGGAAAATGGGAGCAGAAGAACCTGAGGATGACTTAGAACGCATTTAATATCTTCTTTTGCAACACCAGGCACTCCCAAGAGACAATGATTCACAGGCAACTGGACTTCTTGAACAATGTGAAGCCTATGACGAAGAAGCAAATCATAATTACGGTGGATGCTTCCACCTACTGAGTTCTCGATAGGTAATACTGCTTTATCCACCAACCAAAGCTCAACAGCCTGAAGAATCAATCAATCAATCATATGAAAACATAGTAAAAGCACCATACTTTTTGTGTGGGTGTATGAATGAATATATTAAGAGGTGGCCAATATATCAAAACCTGGAATGCAGTTTCAAACTGTTCACATGGCACGGTTTCACAATTTGGATATGCTTTCAGTGCTGCTGTCTCACTATATGCACCTGGTATGCCCTGAAAATTAAAGGAGTAAAAATAAACACATTAAGCAAATTAAAGAAAGAAGAACACAGATTTGCAGTTACGTGAGCGTAGTAGTATTTCACCTGAAACGAAATACGAACTTTTGAATCATCGCCAGCAGAAGAGTAAAGATTGTTTGCAGTTAGTGGTTCTGTAATCAACATTAAAGTGTTAGGGCTTGCAATGCCGACAGATAATAAAAAGTAATAAGTTCTAATAAATAAGTGTAGGATATGACAGCCAATGCATTTGAGTTTCATAATATTTCAGGAAAAGTGAATACAGTCTCACACAAAATAGATCGATTACAGAAGTCCTATGGCTCGATGCAAATGACAGTGATTGATCCATGAGACTACACAACAGGAAAGATCGAAATCTGAAAACATCAAATGCAGCTACTAATGTGGAATAAAGAATCTAGTATTAACAAAACATATCAAGTCACAAGCCCTATGTCCCAATGCAAATCACAATGATTAATATATATATATATACGAGACTACAAAACAAGAAAGATTGAATCAGAAACATCAAATGCAACTACTTAATATAGAAAAAAGGAATCTAGTATTGACAAAACACACCACCCATTTCGGTGTATCAGCCGAAATAACAAGAATCTGAGGAAGCAGCGCAGCAACAACAACAATATGGATGAGCTAGTCGTAGCGGTCCTCTGCCATGATCCCAGATTGTGTCGCTTCCGTTGGATCCGATACACGATGGAGAAACTCGCGGTTTCGGTGAAAAGATCCATCTCCTTCACCGGCTCTGTGAGTTTTTCGATCGTATGGGATGCAACGGGGCAATGACACAGTGTCTGGTAAGGCAGTGGAACGATATACGCACTCGTCCATGTTGTTGCTGTTGCTGTCTGCTTCTCTATAAACTTGTTAAGACAGTCTGCCCAATTATGGTAAAAGAAGGAATCTAAGGTCAAAAGACATTTAGATTAAACTAAGGATCCTCCACACAATCAAAATTCAGCTTTAACAAGGCCCCAAAGTTTACAATTTTCGAAAGTGGACGATCGCATAAACACAAACAAGCAATCAACATTCCCACGCAAACACCATTTAAAACAACAAACATGTCGATCAGAATCGTAGATGAAACTGTGAGTGTGAAAGGGAAAAAGAAACGAGATGACTCACTTGGAAGCATACTCAAGTCTCTGTGAAAGGTAACCGACTCGGTGGCCTGAGTCAGACCCATTTCATCAGAGGGCTTTTTGAGTTCACGACCGTACGGGATCTCGCCTCTAATGGCAGTGACGGCTCTCTGGGTAGCTGAGGAGGAGCACTCCCAAAGGCAAGAGCCACGGCGTTTGGCGTCTGATTCGGCGGGACCCACGAGAGGAGAACGATGAGTCGCTTGAGGACAAACCCAAACGGGGAAACACCTCAGGGCCATGGAATTAGTGGGGAGATATTTCTGAGACGACGAAAGCCGGCAATGTGAAAGAGAAATTCCGATGAATTAAGTCAGCAAAAGTGTCAATGGAGAGATGGGTTTGGTAAGAAAGTATAGAGATTGTGATAACATCAAGTCACAACAAAAAGTCTGGATTTTTTTTGTTTTTGCTTTATTTCAGAGAGAAGAGCAAACTCAAGGGAGAAACACTTGGAAGACGTTACTTACATTCATTGACACACATAGTTTTATACTAGTAAATAATTTCGTGAGTTGGCCCACAAAGAAAGAAATAGTTTGTTAAGTTATTTTGTTTTGTTGACACATGGATTTTTTTAATGTTGACTAGCTAAATATAATAACTACATAGATTAATGTTGACTAGCTAAATATAATAACTACATAGATTAATGTTGACTAGCTAAATAGGACATTCAATATTATAATTATTTCCTTTTTTTAACAAATTAGGTGTAATACACATTGTAAAACTTTGACAAATTAGCTGTTCATGATAAAATGTAATGTAGATTTGTTTCTCTTTTTATAAAACTTTGACAAATTAGCTGTAATTTATCAAATACTTTTCATTAATTACAATAGGTTCTTTTATAAAATATTTTCTCTTTTGTATAATTTTTAGGTGTAATGCAATAAATTATATTTTAAAACTAAATACTTTCCACTAGTTATATATAATATGTTTTTTCTAAAAACTGAAAAATTTAATTTAATTTAATACAATTATATTTTATAAATATTTTTTTTTGTTTAAATTCATTAAAGATTTTAGGGTATTTATCGAAATTTATCTTTAATTATATATGAAAAGTTCTAAGAAGAACCACTGTATTAAAATGAAAAATGAGTTAAAAAAACAAATTAAAACTAAAATATAGCCAATTTTAAAATAAAAGAGTAAGTATATTCTAAAGTCGGCTTCCTTAATTCCGGAGCCCGTGATTAATCCGTCGACTGGTGAGGATGTATGAATCGGCGAACGTCCCCGACGACGCAGATCGTACGGCTTTTCGGCGAGCAGAGAAAAAATACAAGCTTTACTATGAACAGGATTCAAAGTTCTCTAGAAAGTAAGCACAATCTATATCCCCCCTTCACTGCGTTCGTTGTGTATCCTTCCCGCTTATATTCACTTCAACTCGCGCAGGAAGAAGCTTCCAAAACCGGTTGATTTGTCGGCGTTGCTCGATTTCGATTCGATCTTACAAAATTTCTACAAGAATGGTGTTTTGCCAGACGGAATTAAGGTTGCGGAAGCTGATTCCCCGGTTTTCTGCATCGAGAATCGCCCCGGTAAGTAAAAAAACCCCCAAATTTCAAATCATCATGGTTGAATTAAGATCCAAAAGACTCAGCTTTTGCACTTGAATCCAGTTCTGGGTATGAAGATTTTTGCCTGCAATGTTTGAAACTTATGGAAGTGAGATTGTCTGTCATACAGGGTTTTACTTTATCCCTGGTGCATTGAGTTTGGAGGAACAATGTAAATGGATCAAAGAGAGCTTGAAGAACTTTCCACAGCCTCCAAATAGAACTAACCACAATGCAATTTATGGTCCCATTGCTGATTTGTTTGATTCAGCTAAAGAAAACAAAGTATTGGTTCAGGAGGATCCTGCATCCGAAACTTGTATCAACCACAACAGATGGAAGTTCTATGACGATGAAGAAGATATCGCGAAAGCAAAACGAAGAGGTTGCAAATCAGTTTCCGCTTCACTTCTTCTAAGGAAGCTTCGATGGAGCACACTCGGTTTACAATTTGATTGGTCCAAGGTCAAATCTTGGAACGTGTTTTGATGAGATATTAGCACCTATTGCAATCTAAAATGAATACTGATTCTTTTGCCTTTTTTTTGGTTTGTTTTCCAGCGCAACTATGATGTTTCTCTCCCTCATAACGAAATCCCTGATGCACTTTGTCAACTAGCTAAGACACACGCCGCCATTGCAATGCCTATCGGAGAGGAATTTCGTCCAGAGGGTGCGATTGTAAACTATTTCGGCCTAGGTAGAGTTACCTTAAAATTTGTATTTCTTGCTTTGGAAAAAGGTTAAATCTTTAAGAGATGTTGAACTTTGAAAAACGTTTTAACACACTCTTTAGGTGATACCCTTGGAGGCCACCTTGATGACATGGAAGCTGACTGGAGTAAACCCATAGTGAGCATGAGGTATATCCTTTGCCTTTCTTCCTTAGCAAAACGTAATACCGTATTGATTTTGAAGCGCAACGGTGTGTAACTGTATAATCACTCTTACGCAGCCTTGGATGTAAAGCTATTTTTCTCTTAGGCGGAAAATCAAAAGATGATCCTCCTCATGCTATGTATCTCAGAAGTGGAGATGTTGTACTAATGGCTGGAGAAGCCAGGGAATGCTTTCACGGTAACCTGCTTCACTTTGCATAGTATTTCTGCTCTGGCACTGTAGATTTACAGTCTCCATGGAAGAAAGAAGCTCTTGAGTTGGCCATGTTCCTGTCTCTGATTGATAAACAGTTGATGAACAGCTTGGTCTGAGAATATTCATTTGATTTTGCAGGCGTACCCCGTATCTTCACGGATGAAGAAAATGCGGATATTGGGGCACTTGAATCAGAACTGTCCCGTGAAAGTGGACATTTCGTCGCAGAGTACATCAAAACTTCGAGGATCAACATAAACATCAGGCAAGTTTTCTGAGTTGCCTGAAATGCTCCTGCTGTCTGCAAAAGATCTTGAAAAGCATCCCCTTCTTCTTCTGTTGTACCGTTTTTAGTTTTCTATGTTCTTAGGGCTATAGAAGCTCTTCATTCTGTATGATTTTTACCCGAGTTAGAGTAAAGATTCACACAATAGCGGATTAGTTTCTGCTGAAAAATTCGAGGCTCTAAGGCCGTTGTTGAAAACAATTGTATAATTTACCAAAATGAAATTTTCATTTTTTTTATTACAAAAATGAAACATCATTTTTTAGATATGATATCGTATATTACAAGTTTTGCAAGTACCAAAAAAATCATTGTGTGTGTCTATAAAGTTTATACTTTATGTCTATAAAGCTTATACTTTATAGTATAGTAAACTAAATTGCGTAGATTACTTGCTAGACGAGGTAGGTATACTCTGTTCGTCTCTGAAGAAGTTTTGGGGATCCACGGCAGTTTTCACTTTAACCAACCGATCAAAATTCTCTCCGAAATACTTCCTCCCGTAAACCTCTGCTTCTTTGTAACTGTTTGGGCCATGGCTATTAACTCCAATGTCCAGATCCCTGTAGTTTATGTACGCGTGTCTAGGGTTCTTGGTCACAAAAGGAGCCATGTAGCTGTAGAAGCTTCTTGTCTGTCCTAGGAAACCGCTCTCAGCTTCGGTTCCGGGGTCTTTCCAGTTCATCGAATGCTGGACTTTGTAAAGCTTCGTTCTGTGCGGGAACGGAGTCTCCGTTGTACCTATCTCGCTCATCTTACCTCCGTACGGGTTGAACACTAGACCAATCTTCCCGACCTCGATCATCTTCTTAAACAAGAAATCCAACCCTTCCTTGTTGATCTCTTTCTCCACGAAATCCGATTTCCGTTTCAGGAAAGACGCCGAATCCGGGTTCCGGTCCAGTAGGATCTCGGGTTTGACCTCTGTGGCGTTATCGTTGTTCGCCCACCACAGCACTGACTGTATCCAAGTAAGCTCCGTGCAGTTCTCCTTCTTCAAGCCTAGCTCAGGGAACTCTTTGGCTAGCAGAGAGATGACGTCGTCTTGTTTTCCAAGAAACAGAGCAACCACCGACGCTCGGACCGTCTGCATCTTGTTTCGGGTCACGGGCTGCAACAACAGCCTCATGAACAGACCTGGATCGGTCTTGGGTGCAACGAACTGCCATTTGTGGACCATGTCGACGGCATTCTCGTCCAAGTTTCTCTCCACCCTGAAAACGGTGACGGTCGGAGGAACGGGGACGAGGGTGATCTTGAATGATAAGATGACGCCGAAGCTGGCTCCGCCTCCGCCTCTGATCGCCCAGAACAGGTCTTCTCCCATTCCTTTCCGGTCGAGAACACGTCCGTTAACGTCTACGATTTTGGCGTCGGTGACGTAGTCAACGGAGAGTCCGTACTTTCTGATCATGTTTCCGTAACCACCGCCGCTAATGTGGCCTCCGGCACCGACTGTGGGACAAACTCCGGCGGGGAAACCGTGGGCTTTGGTTTTCTCCCAGATCCTGTAGTAAACCTCGCCGAGCGTAGCGCCGGCTCCGACCCAGGCGGATTCGCCTTGGACGGTGATGTTACGGAGGTTGGACATGTCGAGGACGAAGAAAGGAACGTTGGACATGTAGGAAACGCCTTCGTAGTCATGGCCGCCGCTTCGAGTTTTCAGCTGGATGTTTAGCGATTTGGTGCAGACGACGGTGGCTTGGACGTCGGCCTCGGAACGCGCCGCGATTACGATCGCGGGTTTCGGAGTCGCGGAAGTGTTGAAACGCGCGTTTCGGATGTAAGCGCGTAGGGTTGGGGTGAAAGCGGCTGCGGTTTGCGGTAAAACGACGTTGGTTAATGAGTTAGGAGGGCATTTTGTTTGGTTTATGAAACATTGGAGAAAGTTTTGGTAGATTGTTGAGTTGGAAGGTTCGGCGGCAAGAGACGTTGAGACGAAGAAAAGCAAAGTTAAACAAAGGAGCTTCATTGTTGTTTCGTAACAAAAAAAGCTTTGTGTTTTTTTTATTTGTTAAAACTGAATTTCTCTGTGGTATATATAGAGCATGGGATGGGTTCTTGAGTTTTTAGTAATAATTCTTATCTTAGGGTCTAGGCCAATATTAGGGGACTCGTTTGTAATAATAGTCAAAGGTTTTTCTTGGTTTCTTGTTCTTGATTTTAGCCATAGTCAATTTTGAATTTTCTATTTCTCTGATTACTAATTTGAAAAAAAAAAAGTAATTATAGTTGAATTTTGATGGTTGTAAGTTACTTGGTGTTTTTTTTAATAGTGTGTGTTAAGATTCTGATTTGATAAAAATGAAAACAACATAAATGTGGCTAAATATGAAAAACATCGACACCATGATTTCATAACTTAATATGAACCCACAGATCTAAAAAAAACAGTGAATTTTTTTCATAGACTTTACCCTCCTCAAATTATGTCAAAACGTAAATCAAGACAAAACACTATCAGTATTCCTATTAGGGGTGGGCATTTCGGTTTAAGTTCGGGTTCGGTTCGGGTTTGGTTCAGTTTGGTTAATTCGGTTTTATAAATATTCAAACTGAACTTAACCAATATTAATTTGGTTTGGTTTGTGTTCGGTTCGGTTTATGTATGGTTCGGTTTACTTTAGTTCAATTTGGTTTTTAAATTGGTTAACATAAATTAATTTATAAAATATAAAATAAATAATCAATAATATTAACAAATCGAGCAATATAAAGATGTAAATATAATAATTTAAATAAATTTTTTAAATAAATATGAAAATATGATTATAAAATTTGATATTAGTTAATTATAAAAACTTATCATTAATATTGATTTGATATTATTAATTAATAATAAACATAATGGATTTTAGTTTGGTTCGGTTTTAAACCGAACCGAACCGAACCATTCGGATTGACAAAACTCTAACCGAAATGTTTTGGTAGAAGTTATGGTTCGGTTTGGGTCGGTTGAAGTTCGGTTGGTTTGGTTCGGTTTGATTCGGTTCAGTTTTTTTGCCCACCCCTAATTCCTATCTAGTTCTCAGAAGCCTCGTCTCAAGCTGCAACTAATGATGTAGAAATTATCTAGAAATTAAAACAACGAGGAAGATTATATCCCATATCAAGAAATATTGTTATGAGGGTCCATTTTTTCTTACTAATATCAACTATATACTTTCATGTAATGTATTTCTTTTTACCTTGTATGGGTTTATATTTTTCAAGTTATTCAAAAGAAATCTGAAAACTACACCCAAAAAAAAACTACCGCATGCATACCTAATACCATATATCTCTCATTTTTGTTTCCGTATTGCTACTTTCGTTCACCTTATCGCATGTTTAGGTTTTCTGTATGTTAAGTGTTTGGAGGCTTATTTTAATTCGCATGTTTAGAGGTGAGGGATATGTTCGGTTAGGATGTTTAAGGGTTTAGAGATATGATCGCGTGCAATATGATAGTTGTAACTTGGTATTTTTCTTATAGTTCTTGTTTTGCACCACGATTTGTAACATTGAACACACACAACTCAAACAAAACAGTGATTTTTCACTCATCGAATTATGTCAAAACGTAAACCAAGACAAAGCACTATCAGAGTATTCTTCTATATGTGTTCGGTTTAAGCATCTACATATGTTCGGTTAGCATGTTTAAGCTTTAGAAATATGATGGCGTCAAATATGTCTCGTATTCAAAATTTTATTAAAACTCATATGTGTTTCTAAAGTTTATCAAAACTCATACGTAAAACTAATTAAAGACCAAAGTCTATCAGTAACATCAATAATATATCATTGATACACATATATAAATGGGATATACAAGTATACACCATGGTTTTTACTTTTTACAAGTGTATTAAACCAATGATGGTAAATACGTTTTACGATTTTGACAACAAGAGAGAATTTTTGTTAATGGGTGATCTTCTCTAGGTAGCTAGTTCCAAGAATACACTTTGGTAAGTTTAAACTCGACCAAATTACTGTGATAGATGCCATCATCTTTAGCTACGTAATTATACGAGCCTCCGTGAGGCTTTCCGCTGTTCTGTACGTAGGCGTCAAACCTCTTGGAGACTTTATAATCAGGTCCTTTGCTTAGCGTACACCAGAAAAGCGTGTTTCTCATTATGCTATCATCGAAACTGAAGTCGTAATCTTTTGGTGATCCAGGCTTCAGATAATGAACTCCCATATCGTCGTCCCCAGATGCACAATGTACCTTGAGCCATTTCTTGTATGCAAGCCCGTTCCTGATCAAGATTGTTGTCCTTCTCCCTTCAACATCGCTAATGATCATGCAAAGGGCAAAAGCAAATATAAAGATGGATAGATTTTTCATTTTCTCTCTAGTTGTTGTTTTAGTTGTTTTTCTGTTTGTTTACGGTGTTTATATATACACATTGGCCCATTGCTATTTTTTGAAATTTTCATTTTAGAAGTTTTCTATAAATAATTGAGGTCATTTCGAATCAATAATAGATTTGTTGTTTTATTAGACTTTTGCATCTTTCGGCCCAATAAAAGTTCCAAAACACTTCTAATGGACCAATCCGATCCGGTTTGATTTTAGTTCCAAAACACTTCTAATGGACCAATCCGGTCCGGTTTGATTATATTTTAAACTCGACCCTAATTTTAACCAGATTAAAAAACAGTGCCACAAATCGTCTCTCTTCGTTGCCCCTTCATCTCCGGTAAGTTTCCCCTCTTTCACTCTTCTCCTATTCGTCTCTCCGACTGATTTCGTCCGGTGGATTCTCTGCCTTGAAAAGAAAAAATAAAACCTGTTGATTCTTTATCGTTACTCCGACTTGGGTTTGCGAAATCAGTCTCATATTTCCAATTTCGCTCAAATTCCTCTCACAAAGATGTAATTTTTTTTGTAATGATTTTAGCTTCCATTGCAACCGCCTTGAACGTTTCTTCTTCGTTTTCTGATCCTGAGGTTTTGATTTCTCTTACTCTATGATGCTTAACGAGAAAAAATTGAGAATTTTGGGGGTTTAGGGTTTCTTAGACTCTGCTAGGGCTCTTGCTTTATGATTCCTTTTGCGTTTTCTCCGGTAGAGAAGCGAATGATTTAACTTGAAATCTCTTATTGGTGTGAGCAGTTTTTAAAAGGGGAAAGATCAAATGGATAACATTGTGGACTCACTGAACAAAGCTTACGAGAAGTTTGTTCTTGCCTCAGCTAATGTTCTCGAGGCCAAGGAGAGTGCAGGAGGGCAGAAGGCTTCTCTCACTGATGCTGCGCTGGAGAACTTCAAGGAGAAATGGGAACTGTTCCGCGTGGCTTGTGATCAAGCCGAGGAGTTTGTGGAGTCAGTGAAGCAGAGGATTGGATCTGAGTGTTTAGTCGATGAGGCTACTGGTTTAACCGCTGCGACAGGCCAAGCAACAGCAGCTGCTGGTGCTGCGACTAGTCTCCCACCCATTAGTGCTGTTAGGCTCGAACAGATGAGTAGAGCGGTTCGATGGCTCGTTCTTGAGCTGCAACGTGGCTCTGGTGGTGTGGCTGCTGGTTCTGTGCATTCTTCCTCTACCGGGTTTGATGCTAGGTTCTCTGAAGACTCTACTCAATAGAGTGACTACTTACTACACAACACACACCTTTGTCACTTTGTAAGCTAAAACTTCAGCTCCATAACTATTGAGTAAGTCTGTTATGATGGAGGCTTGTTTCTTTGGGAAGGAAGAGTTAGTGTTATATTTCTGTGATGTCATGTGATTAAAGTTAAACCAAGCAAGGAGTGTTTGATTTGTAGGATACTTGACTGTTACTAAATGTTGTATTTTGTGCTGAATCTCAAGTAAAGAGGCTGGTTTTTGTTGTTGCAATTCTTCATATATTTTGTCTCTGTTGGTTAATCTGATTTATGTTTTGTATTAATCATGATTTATTAAAACAAAAAGATATTATTGCTAATAGAATTAATAGAATACATTAATAATTAACTGAATTTGCCCAAAAAAAGAGATTCACGTTGTATAAAGAAAAATGCGATTCACAACAAAACCATGACAAGAAAAGCTAAATAACACACTTAACTTCACAGAGTTTGAACCCCAGACGTCTCTGAAGCTCAGATACAGAGTAAATTTCGCTACACACAAAATTTGCTACGGTTTAAGTGAAATATCACCGAAATTAGGATTCTGGGTCTGGTCCAGAGGCTAAAGTGTGTCCTTTTACTCATCTCACCACCCAAAATTCTCTTCTTTTTTTTTTTTAACCGATTCCGATCAAAAAGGAGTTTTGAGTTGATTGGTTGTTCGAAGTTTGGTTTTGTAAACATCCATAACACACGCAGCGTTATTTACGGAGACGGCTACTTCTTGTAAGCGTCAATCTTCTCTTCGATCTGTGTCTTTTTGTGTGTGTTAATTCTGTTTCTGGGTTCTTCTATCAACGATTTTCCGAAAACCCCTTGTTCGAATTTCCTCCTCCTGCTCCATAGTACGCTGCCTCTGTTGTGTGTTCTTCTGTAAAGTTGAATCCTTTTTCTCTGTTTTTTTTCCCAGATATATGGATATGAATGAGCCGATGCTGCTCCTGAGTTCCTGGGTTGGTCAAGTGAGTTGTTAGCTCCTTATATTGTTATATAATTATTGGGAGGCTTTTTAGTTCATTAGTGCTTCAACGCTTATGGAATTAAGTGATCATTAACGGTTTGGTGTTGCCTAAGCCTCTTTATATCATCACCTCAAAACCTGCTTAGATCATGTGAAATTAGCGTTTATTGAGATTGATTCTCCAAGCCATAACTTGGTCTTCTGTTTATCACAGATTGGTGATGTTGGTCTTGATTTGCTGTGGCGTTTCATACACCTTGTTGTGAGCTTATGCCACGTTGTCTCTGGCATCTTTGAGGCTATCGAAAGCTATGTGATATCGTTAGGATTGATTCAAAAGTACAATTCCATCGATTTCGAGAAACTCCGGTGTCTAGCTGTTGTGGTGGACATCGAAGTAGCTCGAGATATTTCCAAGGTTATTGAGCTTTTGCAATGGCTGGCGACTATTGGGGTGAAACAAGTTGGCCTCTTTGACTCGCAAGGTAAGTTCCTTTTTACCAAATCATCTCGAATTGTTCCTTCATGAATACACATGTATCTTCATCCCTGAAAGTTGGCTTCTTTTTAGGTTTATTGAAGAAATCCAAGGATATGATCCTTGAAATCGTGCCGGGTTCAGTGTTGTTACCGGTATGATGAAGAACCTTGCAGATTAGTTTGAGAAACGGAGCTTTTTTAGATTGTTGCTCTATCTTGCTCATTGTGTTTTCCTTCTTTCTTAGGACACTGGTGAAAAGAATTTTTCGCCTGGCCAAAATCGCATTGCTATAGAATTCATCTCGTCTTCCGACAATAAAGAAGCTGTTGTGAAAGCAGCCAACATACTACTCGAGAAATACTTGAAATCCAGCCATCCCGAGAACGATAAAGGGGAAGACTTTTTCACAGAGTCTCATTTGAACGAAGCATTAACAGTCGTTGGTTTGTGCTGATTCTCTATTACGGAATTCAAATAACTCTTTAAGTTTCTTGAATTATCTAAAACTCTGGCAGGTGATAATGTACACGTGCCTGATCTGTTGCTGGTTTATGGACCTGTAAGGAGCCACCTTGGTTTCCCTGCTTGGAGACTTCGATACGCTGAGATAGTGTACGTGCGTTTTAACTCTTTTTCTTGGTCTTTTCTTTTTTAACTATTTACTCTTATATCTTCAGAGCAAAATCTGATAAAGTTTGTCTCTTTTGGTATCTGTTTGTTGTTGCTAGACATATGGGATCTTTGAAGTATATGAGATATGGTTCCCTTTTGAAAGCAATATACAAATTCACAGGGGTGCGCCAAAACTATGGTAAGTCTTTCATCTTCCATTATTATACTTAGTTTCCACCTTTGACCTTGATTGAGTCAACCTATTTGTCAATTTTGTCTTTTGGAACTCAGTTTACTTTGAATTGAATCAGCCATGGTTACTCAGTTTTTACTTTGGATTGAATCAGCCATTGGTCACTTTCTGTTGATTAATGGGAGGAAACTGGGGATGTTTTGTATTATTCTTGACAGGGACTTGATGATGATTGAGAGGGACTTGACAGAAACTGGGGTTATAAAGAACAGAGCTTCAGAAATGAAATTTTTGTTTTGTTATTCTCATATTTGTCGTACAAAGGAGACTATTGGAGAGCTTAATATACAGTGCAGCCACCATTGTTGCCAATTTCTTCACATCTTGTTCTGACAATTCTATGTTACAGATTCACTATCCAAACAGACATCTGCGTTAGCATTGTCTAGGATTAAGTACATAACCGAAATAGAACATGAATTTGCCGACTGTTTCAGCGCAATAAAAAAAAAGCAGTTTGGCTTAGTATATTGTAAAACCGAGAAAACCAAACTGGTTTATGCACAAATGTCAGTTACAACAGTTCATATTCAAATGAAATTGGAAGCTTCGAACATTTCAATGAGCTGTTTCAGTACTCTGTTTCCAATAGACCGTCGATAAGCCCGAACTCAAGCGCCTGCATAAGAAAATAACCAGAGAAAAAAAATCACATGCAAAATTCGACAATGGTATCTATGAGGAACAAAGACAATGTGCACGAGCTGTGGCTTTGTCACTGGTTTTTGAACCAAGCCCTCTTTAGATTTGATTAGTAATATCAACTTAGACGTGACATGAGCGGTAAATTACCTCAGATGCAGACAAGAAACGATCTCTTTCAGTGTATTGCTGCACTTTCTCGAGAGGTTGTCCAGTGAAAGCTGCATACATCCTGTCAATTTTCTGCACGCATAGAGAAACAACCAAAGAGATTCAGTTCTTAGCTCCAAAGACTTGATCCTCCATATTTTTAAAGCAAGAAGCATGAGGTTAAAGAGAGAGAGAGAGAGAGAGACTTACTTGTCGGGCTTCGATGGCTTCATTGACCTGTCTCCTCACGTCCTCCACATGTCCCTGCAAAATCATGTTAAACACAAAATCAATTTGAGTTCAAAACCATATACGAGATACCAACTAAGAACAAGGTAGAATTTTCAAGAGCCATACTCCGCATCCAGTTTGCGGTTGATGAATCATGACACGAGTATTTGGCATTGCATAGCGCATCCCTTTTTCACCTCCAGCAAGAAGAAGAGCTCCTTGGCTCGCTGCTACTCCAAACGCAACTGTTCCAACTTTAGGCTTTATCTAAAAACATAACAAATTCCAATACGTTAACATGCCGCAGGTTTCACTGTGATGGAAACCTTATCACGGGAAGAAGAAGAAGAAGAAGAAAAACACTACTTACCCAAGACATACAGTCATAAATAGCTAAGACGGAGTAGGTGCTGCCTCCGGGACAATTCAAGTACACCTGAAGCAGAGATTTTGATTACTTGCCACAGTAAAGATTAGATTTTTAAGTTTCATTGAAAAGTAGTAACTGAGACAAAGTAGAAGTGATTTATTTTTTTTGGTAGCTAACCAGGATGTCGGATTTATCATCGATAGATGCAAGTGTTACAAGCTGAGATATAACTCGCTGAGCAACCTGTGCGTTGATTGGTTGCCCGATGAAGATAATGCGGTTGCGGAACAACACAGAGGAAAGGTCCAAAGGCCCTCCAGGGGTCATCACTGATGGCATTACAGGCGGGTTTCCTTTTTTCGCCTCTATCACTCCAAATCTAAACATTGCAACACAGAACACACAACAAATCGGTTTAAACACATTCAGAATCATATAGCCTATGGTAGGCATGTCTTATCATAATTAAAGAGTGTGAAACACAACAGATTGTGTTGATTTGATTGACATTTTGTACTAAGAACTTCGACAATCAATCTAGCTCACGACAATACATAGAATTGGATACTAAAAGGCAGTGTGTGGTTGAGTACATAATCAAGAGAGAGAAGAGAATAGAAATGACCTTGGAGCAACACTAAGAGGATCCTTGTTGTCAAGCTTTATTGGGGATCCAGAGACATTACTCGAAAGTCCTGAAAGCATCAAAACCCAAAACCAAAATCTCAGACACAAATCAATAATTCGGGAATTAGAACACTACTCTTCAGCATCAAACAGCTCAGTTCCGACATATACAAAGCCTAAACCTCTCAAATGATTTGAAGTTACCAGCTTTCAGAGAATCGCCATACGGACTCGGCAGCGCAGAAACTATACGCCTTGCAGGATTTCTACATACACAAAAGAAAATGAGAGAAATTTAAGATCATGTAATCCTGTGAGAGTGTGATTGCGATTAGAAAGGAGGTACCTTTGATTGTGAGATAGATACGACGTGGGTTTAGGGTTTCCAGTTCGAGAAGAGAAGGAAAGACCGAGAGGAGGTGAAATTGCCACACCAGCCATTACTACCAAAGCTCAGAGCTTTTGTGGGTTTTTCTCTGTTGGAAATTTTTTCGGGTTCGGGCGTGGATAGATGACAGAGGAGGGTAAGACTCAAAGGTTAATGTTTGGACACGAACAGAAGCTGAATCCAACGCAACTGCAGAACAAAGACAGGTCCGAGAGTCTCTGCTGGCTGCTGCATCCAGCATTACAGGTCCGAGAGTCTCTATTTCATCCAGCAGGTTCAAAACTGATCCAAAATTACATTTTTGTCATCAAACATCTAAAAAATCCCACTAAACTACTACACCCATTTGTTACAAAACTAATTTTAAAAACAAAAACCATACATAAACCTCAAAAATGATCCATTTAATTTTTTTTTTTAGTAGATGGTTTTTAATAAATGAACGTTTATGTTGTTCTTACTGTTACTCTCTGTTTATCATAAATTTTCTAACTTCAACAAATAAAAAGACTGTTATATACCAATTCCATAATGATTCATTACTTGATATTTGCAACACTTATTTTGGTATAATAAAATACACAAATCATATTTGATTATCTTGTTTTTCATTGATTGAATATTTTGATAACTTTTTTTTCTCATATGAATCACACTGTTTTAAATTTTAAATCCTATCTTAGGTATATATCTATGTGCAGTTAATTGTTGTATATTGTATATTACCAGGTCATTATGATTGGATAAGAAATTATGATTTTTGTATAAAAAATCGTTGAACAAAAACAAAATATATATATAATTAAAGAAAATTAGAATAATAATTACTCACTTGCCAAAAACATTATGAATGCTTGTATTAAAGTTGACTACTGTTTAGATAAATACGAAACATACTTTTTGTTGTAAGAGTTATTCTAACAACAGTCGCCGTAAAAAATATGCCCAAGTCGTCGCTGGCGAAGATTCCGGCCACTACTCTGGAGGATTATGCTCACAGTCCCGTCCACTACGCCGTCATTTTAGGAGACCACGCCGGTTTGACTCGTCTGGTTTCGTCCTTGCCTAAGCTAACCGACCCAGAACAAATCCACACCGAGTCCGACTCAGTGAGCCAAGAGCGAGTGGCGGATCAAATCTCTGCCATCCTCGACCGCCGCGATGTTCCCTTCAGAGAGACGCCTCTCCATTTGGCGGTGCGCATCGGCGACGTTTTCGCGGCGAAGACTATTTCTTCCGCCGGCGCAGATATCACGCTTCAGAACGCGGCAGGTTGGAGTCCCTTGCACGAGGCGCTGTGTCGTCAGAACTCAGAGATGACAGAGACGATTCTACGGCATCAGCATATATCCGCATGGTGCAAATGGAGACGGAGACTGCCGCATCTGATCGCCGTCCTCCGCCGCATGAGAGATTTCTACATGGAGATCTCTTTCCACTTCGAGAGCTCCGTGATTCCTTTCGTCGGAAAGGTCGCTCCTTCCGACACCTACAGGATCTGGAAACGCGGCGGAGATTTACGCGCTGATACCTCTTTAGCCGGATTCGACGGATTCAAAGTCCGCCGCGCGAACCAGAGCTTTCTCTTACTCAGCGACGGAGACGAGTTCCTCGACGTTTCTCCCGGAACGTTGCTTGTGTTGAACAGAGACGATAAAACGATCTTAAACGCTTTCGAAAACGCCAGAGATCCGATTAGCGATGGCGACATCGCCAGTTTCTGCTCTCAATCGAGCGTTAACCGTCCAGGGATGGATGTTACGAAAGCAGAGCTCGTCGAGAGGACGAATTGGCGACGGCAAGAGAAGATTGAAACCATCGGAGAATGGAAAGCAAAATGTTACGAGATGGAGAACGTGAGTTTCAGTTTCAAATCGCGGAAAGTCGTAGCCGCCGGAGAAACAGAGCAGAATTTGCCTTCCGAGGAACCGAATCATCGGAGTTTCTCAGAATCGTCACGGCCGCAGAGGAGGCAGCACAGTTGTTTGGAGGAGAAAGAACTCCATACGTCGCAGCGGAGGAGGAGAAGGTCGGTGTCTTTACCGGAAGGGGCGATTCCGGTGGCTTCTTCTGTGCCGCGGGTAAAAGAAAAGGAGTTTGTGAAGAGTTTGAGTCCTTCGGTTTGGTTAACCGATGGTTTCCCTTTGAAGACGGAGGAGTTGCTTCCGTTGCTTGATATCTTAGCCAACCATGTTAAAGCCGTTCGGAGAATGCGCGAGCTTCTCACCGCCAAGTTCCCGCCGGGAACATTCCCGGTCAAGGTAAACAAAAAGGGGCAATCTTGGAAACTCATTAATTTCATTTCCTTTTTTGAAGCGTTTGCATGAGAATTAAAGACATATGCTAGTAACACTGTTATTATACGTGTCGTAATTCCATTGGCTGAATATTTAGAATAGGCGCTAATGTGGGGGGCAATATCACCTGGTTGGAGGCGAGACTGTCCGATTTCGGTTTGGTTTGGGATTTTAGGTTTTCAAATTATTTCGCGTTATTCGGTTTTAGTCGCGGTTTTAAATGTGAGTTTTTAATCGGTTGTACTGTTTTTATTCAAGCTTAGTTCGGTTTGAAATACAATTTACAAGGGGGAAATAATTAAAGATCAAAACCGGGTTTGGTTTGGTTTTTCACAGCAAAATCAGACACTCATTATATATTTTGGTTTATGGGTGGGTCCCACTTCCCAGTTGTCGATACCGGTGATCCCAACGGTGAAGGTAGTCATCACATTCAGCAAGTTCGTGGCTCTACGGCCTATGGATCAGTTCTACACACCACTATCAAGCCCGAGACACCTCTCAGCTGCAATCGAAGACCGTTCCGACGTGGACGGTGACGAAAAATCTGACATAAGGACGTTGTCAAGTTCACGGTCATCGTTTTCAACGCCGTCTTGGCTAAGGCTGAACATCACCAGCTCACAGCGGCGGCTGCGGGAGGAGGAGGAACAAACGGTGGATCCATTTGCAATACCGACTGGGTATAAGTGGATGAGCAACTCAGATATATCAGGTAAGCAATGTAAATGTTACATGTTGATTAATTAGGGTCATACATAGTATTTTACGATGATTTTTAAATACGAAAAACTCTAAACTTCTCGGGTTTTCTTATTTGAATAATTTTGTTAGTCAAAAAGGAGCACAAGTTAAAGTGCTTTAATTCCCCATTCATAACAATGGGATCATCTCTCTCACTCTCATGGTGTTTTATTTATTTTGCAGGTAAGAAAATTACTCTATCGTGTGGATGCGCTAAAGTAGTTCTCCGGAAAAAGTAAACATCGTAGGCTGAATGTTTTAAATGGGCCGATGTTATCATTAATAGATCTTCTTTTTTTTTATCAAACTCATTGTATAACTAACTCAAACTAGGCTTGGTTCATACAAACCCATCAGCCACACTATTGGCTTCACATCATTTTTATACCTATGTGTTTCATTTTTGTTGTAAACTCCGTCATTCACCAATCAAGAAAGATGATTTCGATGTTTATAATTTTTTAATAGTGGTTTCTAACGTGAAATATTAAAAGATTGAACGTTTTTGTTGTTGGCTTCTTAATCTTGTGAACGAAAACAATCTATAACATTTCACTATACAGTACCATGCCCTTTTGTTGGTGTAAGACGTAAAAACACCCTTTACCAAATAAGTTCTTGATAACCTAACTCTCCTTGATGAGTAGTTAAACTTCTTGTGCGAGAAAGTGGATTTACAATTTATAAATATAGAACAAAATTATAGAGAAATTACATGGTGTTAGGTGTTTTCATGTCTTTGCCTGTTTCTTAATGCTTTTGAAAAAAAAAAAAAAGTTGAAAGATTCCAAAAAAACGTTTGCTTTGCAAGTTGGAAACGAACTAATATGAGTTGGCAAGTCCATTCCAAGACACCCAAATAATCATATTTAAACTTTATTTATATAAAAAAAACATAAGACTTTTTAGGTTAAAAGACGACAATCCAAATAGTATATAGTAAACTAATAGTTACACTCAAAAATAAAATAAATTGACAACCCATCCATTATTAGTGTCTTCATTCTCCACATTTCCACTCATTTTGCTCATTCAAAATCGTTTCTTTCCTCTTTACCAAGAAGAGCTCCACGAATTAGAGGTACTCTTCTTCTTCTTTTTCTTCCTGTTAATGTTATGCATGATTATGAATTCATAGTCATCTTGATTTTGAATAAGATATTTTTTTTCCTAAAAGGCACATAAGGTATTGTGATCATAACTAAAATGGCGAGTGAAGCACCGAGTTGGGCGGATCAATGGGGGACCGGAGGAATTGGAGTGATGGCGGCAGAGGAGGAAACCACTAACGGCAAGAAAGACGCCGCCGGGAAGAAGTCCGGCAAGGCCAAAGCAGGGTTTAACAGAGCGAAGCTGGTTGCATTTATTGGTGTCAATTGGATGAAAAATCTTGTGCAGAGGAAAAAGTCATAAATAAAAAATTGTGATTTCCGCTTCTTCCTCTTCTCATTTGGAATGTCTCGATTTACTATTATTTCATTCTTTCTTAAAAAAAAATCTGTTTTGGACTTTCAAATTGTGTATCCCATTCCCACGGATTGAATTGAGATTTGTTCTAGATTTGACGTGTCTCGAACGTATTTACACATTTCCAACGTATAAACTTGCGTTTGCAGAAGCGTTTCACATCTTAAAATCTGTTGGTATGATGTAAGTTTCTGTTGTTATAGATGACAGAAGTTGTGGCGAGGACAATAATATCCGAAGCATAGAGAACCCAAAATATTAAAAAAGAAGTTGTGATTAACATTTACATAAAACCAGTCGGAAAGCAGAATAAATTACTTAGTACATATTTTGAGTCATAAAAAGAAAAAATAGCATGATATTCACATATTTCCCGAGAAGAAGAGACTCTAAGCCAAACCAAAGGTGTTCTCTCCACTGTAAGTCAAGTAGAGAAACCCATCTTCATCTTTGTTCTCCTCGTAAATTGCAGACATCATTGCAGCTACAAAAAACAATGAGCAGCACAAATCAACAAACATAGATGAAGATGACACAAGCACGAAATGCGAGAGAAAGAAAAAGTATGGCGAGTCCCGAGTAGACATCATCACTAGAGATTTTCGTTTGAAACAAAACTTGTATTCACCATAACATAAGTCAATCTATCAATGATAAAGGAAAGAGACTATCGTTTTTGTTTACCAGTTGGGGGTAATGTGTTCTTCACAAAGACGAAGATAGCCTTTTCGGCACTCAGTTTGATTCTTTTGCGGACAACGTACACAAACTGTCCCACTGTTAAATCCGCCGGCACAAGATACCTGTATCCAATCAATACCAAACAAAAAGAAAGGTTGCAGATCAATGGCGTTAGAAGAAACATTGTTGTCAATAGATAAAGAAAACGAAACATGAGAGAAGAAGAAGAAGTAAACTGACTTTTTCTTGTCGATAACGGGGACATCGCTTTTCTCAGCCTTCTCTACAATCACCTGCAATGCGCAATCTCTGTTAAGCAGGAAAGAAACGTAGAGTTACCACTCGACAATGATGTGAAACAAAAAAACTCTTACTGGGATTCTGTCTGGGTACTTCTCTCTGATGCGAGAAGCCTCGGCTTGTCTCGTCTCTGACATTACAAAAAAACACACCAAGAAGGAGACAAGTTATAGCATCAAAGGGAAACATTCATCTCTTGATTGATGAATCTGATCTATCAGAGAATCTAATACGCTAACAAAAGCTTAAACTATGGTTAAATCGAATATTCATAGTTCCTGAGTGATCACAACACGAGCTGGAAGAGATTTGCTCACGCATGGCCAACGAAAACAAAACAGAGAAAACATGAAACTTACCTAGAGGGTGCTCCAATTTGAAAGAGCTATTCGCCATGTCGCTTAATCAAAATCGAAATTCTACACACAAAATCGAAACGCCCAAATCAATTAATGAAAACCCTACAGATTAGTAGAAGATCACACGAACGTTCAATCATCTACAGAGATGAACCCGAATCACGAAACCAGAGAGGGAGAGCATACCTGAGACTAGAGCTTTCCTTTTTCACCGAATTTGATTGAACTGAAGAAGAAAACAAAAACAGAAAAAAAAAAGGTTTGATCTTTTATGTAACGACGAAAATAAAAAAGTTTGATCTTTTCTGTGTTCTGTGTGTCGGAAATTCAATTAGGGTTTGAGTAAGATTCGCTCAATATTTTTTAGAGTCAATAAGTCAACACGAAACTGATTGCTCGAAAACCGAGTTGACTCTGCATAACCGGATTATCAGCCTTGTGGTTTAGGATAATTTTGGTTTGGTTCACACTAAAAAAAATCTTCCATAATTTCAGTATCAGTCAACAAGTAAATTAGACGACAACAACAACAACAACAAAATCATTAGAAATAATTAATTTTAAGAGACATGAGAAACAGACGATATGATCACTTTCGCGAATTTTAGAAGATGATGCATATGTATTTCCAAAGGTACATAATAATAAAACATAATTTTTACTTTTTTTAAGGAAATATTAAATAAACGATAGGAACTTAACAAGAAGAGAAATAAATAGGGAGGGAGAATATTTGGAAAGTTGAGCCATATTAATTTCGAAATTCAAATGTATATTGGGAGTGGCACAACCCCACCAACATGCCTTGCTTTCTCTTACAAACCTCATAAATACAAAAATTGAAAGCTCGTGGGAACCTTGTTCCTTTAATTTTAATCGTTATCTTTGTTGTATACACATAAGCAATTTTGTTACTACAAGAGTTTAATTCAAGTCGTTATTAGACCATACATTTAGATTTTACTAAAGAACAATAATATTTACATATACACATAAGCAAAACCAAAACTCGTCTTGTTCTTGGAACTCATCAGAGCTTCACGTATGCTTCTGTTTGAATATTGCTGCTATCATACGTTTGTAAGTTTTCAGTTACATTATAAACAAATAATTTGACAAAAAGTAAAAACATTTCATGGAGAAACAATTCAAATTTAATAAACCAACCTCCTTTTTGGTATGGGGTTGTTGGTCTAATTTAATGCCTTGCCTCTCTACTTCAACCATCTTCATATTTATATCTTCTTCTCCACTTTGCAAGTTCCATAAACTTTGCATATACTCTTATTCTATTTTCTTCTCCTTTCATTCTTCTGCTTAGTAGTACGTTGGTTTTTTGACGTCGCTGAAATTAAGACTCTTGCGAGGATCCGATTATTTTCACCGGTAAAGTAACATTTTTAGTGTCGACGTCATTTCTATAAAGTATCTATTTGATTTTAATTGTTGATGTTACCTTTCTTTTGGTTTTCTGGAGCTAAATAGAGAGAAGTTTTGGATGAGTCTGGTTTTGATGTAAGGGGCAACACGAGATATTAGTGCGGTTCAATCAAATAGTCGTGCTCTTAATTTATAGAGATCGGTTTTGTTCGATTGAGCCGTGCCAATATCACGCGTTAAGCCAAAATTGGCAATGATGGTTATTATTAACCTTAAAGGTATGTTATTAATAATTTTTTTTGTATACTACGCAATTTGATAATTTCTTAATACAACCTTTTTTGTTGGTGTTACAATGCAGGCTTCGTATATGATATTAACAAGCAACACAAACCCCAAAATCCCAAGTATAACCTGCGATAACACATCTATTTTCTAGGAAGTATTAAGATAATTAGTAACATCATGCTACTAGCTAGAATGTAAATTGTGTCGTGGTTTCTATCGTGACTATATTGTAATTTATCATTTGTTATATAATTAAACGTGTATGTTTATTCGCTTTTTTTTTTTTTGTTAATCTTGCGAAAACTAGGAAGTCTGTTTTTGGACTTATTCTCAATAAGACTAAATCAACAAAACATCATCAACACATTTGCGGAAGTATGTTTGAGACAATTTAAATAAGATTGATAATTTATGATTTAGTGAAAAAGGTAAACAATTCACTTTCTTCTTCACTACTCCCAAACGATGTCCAACGAACGTTGAAGAGAATAGAAGAGAGTTACTGTATTATCAATATGTTCGAACTTCTGAAACACACATGAAAATAGGAAAATTCAAGACCTAAAAAACTAAATTATGATGCAAGAATCGTCCTGAAATCTAATGTTCAAAAAACAAAATCCTATTGTAAAATTTCCAAGAGTTTTGAGCCTAATTGATATGAACTCGATATAGTCTAAAAAATAATATAGGTCAGAAAAAAACGTAAAAGTAGTCCAATGAGAATAATAATGAGAAGCAAAAAGGAGGACATGTGGGAATTAATAAAAAGGCACAACAATAAGGACTCTCTGTCTGTCATAGGACAAACCAAATGTGACCAAAACATTATTTCTTTGCCTCTCATTAAACCACTTCACTAACTATTTTTTGCATACATTTATTATTTTCCTGACCAAAAACCCTACTAGTACTTAACTTATAACACCCAAAAACAAAAAAGAATTATGTTCTCTCTCTCACTCTCTGTTTCTTAAAATTAGCTTTACTCGAATTATAGTATGTTGTACTCTTATTATTTTAGTAATAAACCATGTTTTCTTTAGTTTATCAGGAATTTGTTGAGGTCCATAACGCATTTTCAGGTTCGCCACAACGCTCGTGAACATCGGCCATTCTCTCGTCCGACCGACAGATTCCGCTGCATTTCCAGTCAAACGATGCCGCACAAGCATGACCCATCACTGCTTTTAGTTCACAATCTGCATTTCAAAATGAAAATGAAACAAAAAAAAATCTATAATAAGAAAGTAGCCAAAAAGTTTCGAAATAAAAATCAGAATTTTTTAGTAAACAGTTATTGTTATATACCCATTACATATTACTAGGTATTTATCCGCGTTACGCTGCAGAATATTTTTCTAGATTTGTATATATTTTTAATATAATAAAATTATTTATACATTTTAAATGAGTATTATATTTATTTTTTATTAGCTCAAGTTATGTATTTATATGTTTTAAATCTGAATAAACATTATATATTATTAATTTTTTTATTTTTTTAAATTATAATTTACTATCAAATTTGTTTAACTAACTATCTATAAATGTATATGTAAAAATAAAACAATACATTTTAGGTACCTTCAAGCTAATGGTAGATGTAATTTATTTTTTCTACTAAATTGCTACTTGACCCTCATTTGAAATTATATAAAACAAATTGCCATTTAAAAAAATATTAATTAATATGATTATTTTAAATTATAAAATTTATTTATTTATCAAATATTTATTATAGACATATGTTTCTAAAACAATCAAACTGTAATCAATAACATTCATATCAAAATCATTACTATTACTTTAGAACTAAATAGAAAGTTCTATTTGAACTGTTGAAATATCAATTTAATTAAAGTTAAATAAATCAATTTTGGTTACTATAAACATATTATAACTTGAAAATTTAGCATAGAGAAATTTTATCTTTTTATAAAAACCGAGAAATTGCATTTTCTGACAAAACAAAAAAAAAATTATTTCCCGCGAAACTGAGAAATCGTCTATTCCCGCCAAAACAAAAAAAATCATTTTCTCGTCAAACCTGAAAATTTTATTTTCCAACCAAAACAAAGAAATTGCATTTTTCCTCAAAAACTAAAAAATCACATTTTCCTGTGAGAATCTGTGTTTTTCCGTCAAAACAGGGAAAACAAGTTTTTTCACCAAAACCAAAAAATTCATCTTTGTGCAAAAACAAAAAATAGTATTTTTCCATCAAAACCAAAAAATTATTTTCCCGCAAAAATCAAGAAATCGTCTATTTCCACCAAAACAAGAAAAAATTATTTTTCTCGTCAAATCAAGAATCACGCATTCCTACCAAAACCGATAAACTATAATTTTCCGCAAAAACCAAAAATTGCATTATCTCCTGAGAAATTGTGTTTCCCACGAAAACTAAGAAATCATATTTTCCCTCGAAAACCAAAAATCAAATTATATGTCAAAAACTGAAAATTTGTATTTTCCATTAAAACCAAGAAATTGTTTATTCCCGCTAAAATAAAGAAATTTTGCTTTTCTATCAATCTGAGAAATTGTATTTTCTGCCAAAATTGTCAAATTACAATTTTTTCGCAAAAATCAAGAAATTACACTATCCATCAAAAGCATAAAAATTGTATTTTCTATCAAAACCGAGAAATCGTATTTTTGTCAAAATTAAAAAGTTGCATTTCCCTCGCATTTTCTCGTCAAAATCAAATTTTTTATTTCTCACTAAAACCAAAAATTCACATTTTGTCGCCAAACCCGAGAATTCATTTTTTTCCGCCATAACCGAGAAACTATGTTTTCCTACAAAAACTGAAAATCACATTTTTCTATCAAAACCAAGAAATTCTCTATTTTCACCAAACCTAAGAAAATTTGTTCTTGGTAACCAGTGGAAATGCGAATCTCCAAGCTGTGGTGGTCTGAGTTTCTCCTCATTTGCTTTCGCCTTCCTTTTTTTTGTAAACTTTGGGCTTTTTAATGGATCAGCAAAATAGTAAATTGATTTTATTAGTGTGTTAATAATATGTATTATTGTTATGTTTTTATTGGTTCAAATTTTTGCTGATGTGTGAGCTTCTTATAACATAACTTTTTTTGTATTGTTATTATGGAAGCATAGTTGATGATGAGTCTACATTTTCTTTAATCATATACGTCTCTATCAAGCAAACACATAGTTAGAAATTCTAATTTTTTGCTGTTATTTATTATTTGAGTTTCGGTTTAGCAAAAATATAAAACAAAAATTTAATTTTATTATCTGTTGTTATTTATTATTTGGGTTTGTTAAAAAAATAAAATATTTTTTTTATTTGCTGTTATTTATTATTTGGGTTTGGGCTTGACCAAAAAATTAAATTAAAATTAACAATAAAAAATATTTGAGTTTTAATGGGTTTAAATTTAAAAGTTAAAATAAATTGATGACTTGTATTAATGAAATATTTATTGGTGTTTTTTTTGCTGAAGTGTCATCTCCTAAAAGCTTAAAAATGCTGATGTGTCAAGCGATAGAGAGACTTATGGGTTATTGTTGTGTTGATGTAAGCATGCGCATTACAACAATCCAACCGTATTATGTAAAAAATGAGTTAAATAATTTATTATGTATCTATAGTGATAATAATCTAAGGGAAAAAAAACTATAATCTGGTTAAACTATTGAAATTTTTTATTTTAGCAATTTTAAAAGATACTTTACATTATTCTATAGTAAAATTAAGTAAAGTAAAACTGGTGACTTGCATCGACTAAACCAAACCGAATAGAGCATAAACCAGACCAGAATCGTTAAGCATTTACCAAGAGGAGAAGTATTGCAACAGAGTCTTTTGTCATCAACATGTTCAACGTTCAGCCCAATGAGCCAAGATCCCAAAGACACATCCTCATTCGCATACTTATGCAGCAAGTTCCTTAGAGAGATCAATAGATGTTTTTTTCCTGAGTATTTTGGCTGCATTTAAATTAACAGCTGAAACCAAGTTAGCAAAAAAAACTTACTGGTTTATCAATATGTAAGTAGCTAGATCCTTAGAAACGGCGTAAATCTGTCCCGTGGCATGGCGGAAATACTTATTCCCGACCTCTCCAAACTTCCAATGTTCCGGTTCATGGTACTTCACACCTCTGTATTTTTTCACACGTAATATAAAAATGTCTGCAAAACAGTTTTCTTTTACGCTGTTCAAGAACCTAAACATGCTCACCTTAAAAGGTAGATATGGTTTTTACTTACTTTCTGGCTAGGACGGGGCCTGACTTCATGCATCCAACATAAACCCGAGGCTTGTTTCGGTAATCGGATAAAGTCGTCTTGAGAGTAGCTGCAAAACAAGATCAATAAGACACATCAGAACAAAATGGATGTAACGATTATATTAATATAAAGATGAAACATTTTGACTTTTTTTTTTTTACCGAGGTTGACATGAACATCATCGTCGACTTTGATGTAGAACTCAGCGTCCCACAATGAAACAGCGGTAGCGAAAAAAGTCTTTGTCTTGGCGGATAACTCCATGTATCCCTCCGTATGTTCCTGTTATATTTTTCTCTAGACCTTTAACTAACAAGTAGAAAAATATACCAAACACAATTGAGAATAAAGAATAAAGAATGAGAATCTTGCGGATTTTACTAGTCTCAAGAAATCTCCATGTGTTTGCTCCTCTGCGTCAATGGCTTTCTCAAGAATCCCGCGAGACAACATACTGAAATCATAACAATTCAAATATGATGATGTGTCACAAAGTATGAATGCTTATCTTTTCACCACAGAGCATGACTTCTCCTTTGTACCTGTGTCCTATAACAAACCGAACAATGATCCCTTTCTCTTCCTCAAGTTTCTTAAGCTTCTCTCCTGAATAGTTGTTTAGAAACAGAGAAAGAAAAAAAGTTACAGTTTCATTGTGTAGTTTACACTAGAAATCAAGCAACCGGGAAAAGCCTTACCTTGTGGCATCCATGTTGACCGGACCGAGTCACGTCTCTTCCGACTACTAAAGGCAGTGTTAATACCAATAACCATGAAGTATTTTCTTTTCTTGCCTTCTCTGGAAATGTCAAATCTTCCAGACAAAGACTCACGTTCAGCTCTAGCAGCTACTAATTTCATCTCTAGACTTGAAATGGATTTATCTAATATCCTGCATTTTTTGGTATTATATAACATCAATCATCATCTAAACATATATATCAAACGTTCATGGATACATCTGGTAAAGTTTCCAAATGGACATTTACCCGATAGTGTCGTTACCATAGTCCATAACCTTCAAAGAACACAAGATCAAACATTGTATCATCGTTACTCTCCACGTGAACTAATTATGCAAAAAAACGCAGAAGTCTTACATGAGCTTTATCGCAATCAGCGGATCTTAAGCTTAGTTTGGAGAGTCTTGAAATGCCACTGGCTTCAGGTACATTCCACATCCTGATATAATCATCATTTATCATCCATTATCTTCATTACACATGACCAAACACAATTTTTTTAACTCCATAAGACCAATACAAACATAAACCCGAACCAAAATGCAGGTCAAGTCACCGACTTTCGCAATAAATTCAAACAAGTGATTGATCAAGTACTAAAACCTTACAATGTGCCACCACTTGATCAAACCTACCAAATAAGCAAATATAGGATTTTTTTTTTAATATTTAATTCCTCACAAAAGCTACAAGGACACATACATGAGCAAGACGAGTCTGAATAAAGCATGTCCTCACCGACAAAACACTAAGCTTAAAAAATTGGAGAAAGAGAAGGCAGATTTAGTCCCAAGAAGATGAAATCAGTAACGAAATAGAAAACACCGAATACCAAACTTTTTTTGTGAAATCGTCAAACATAAGCAAAATGGGGTCTTTTTCGTAATAGATTTACCTGTTAGTGAAGAACATTCCAAGGCAGAAACTTGCGAGGCACAAGAAAAACAGAGAGTTTCTAGAAACTACACTTCTTGGAGTAAAATAGTAATCTCCAACACCTCCTCCTCTGTTCTTAAAAGACATTTTGATTTGGCTGCTAGAACTCAATTCCGAAAAAAGCGAAGTGGTCAACGCAAAATCAGAGATTTGTTTGATTTGGAGTCAAAAAGGTTCAAGCTTTTTGTTTTCTTTGTGGGTCTATTTACAGTTCTTTTTTCTGTTTGATGCACTCTCTCTCCACCTGAGAGAGAGAGATACATGAAGAAAGGATGACACAAAAATTGATTAACTTTTTTTTTTATAACTAAAGAAAAATGGGCAGGTAACGTTCGGGAAATACGATAATGACGTTTCTAATTATGGATTTTGGAGTTATTAAAATATTAAAAACTGATTATATTAGTAATGATAACTGCATCTGCAGATCAAGTACCGGAAAGAGTTACCTTCCTCGGTTTACGGGTTTAATTGCACTTAGAACCGGGTCTGATTTAGTTTTTATACACTATTTTGTAAGACATGAACACAATTTGAGAAATCTGACAGTGGTATATAAACTTTAGTTAGCTTTCATTTATTCAAGAATTACAGAAGCTGAATCCATATAATCTTTAAAAGCTTTTGGGAATGTTAAAAAGAAGAAGAAAGGATCAAACTTTCTATAGTATCTCGAAAGCTAATTTCTGTACATATAAAGAAAACTGATCTTAAAACTGGCCTTTTTTCTTCTTCTCACTTGCGTGCAGAGTGATAAAGCTCAAGGTACTCAAGTGCAGGACGGTTCCATGACCAGTCTTGCTCCATCACTGTCTTGCACAGCGAGTTAAACCACTCTCTACCATCATACCACGCCGATATCGCCCTGAAAAAAAGCAAGAAACAATTGTTCATGCTATAAAGAATCAAAGAGAGTGTTAAGTCAAGATTTTGGCTGGTCTAAGTATGGTTCTTTTGTTTGCTTTACCTATTGAGAGCATAATCCACACCAGGAGCATCAGCCCCGTCGAAGCTGAAGCCATTAGGCTCTAGAACTTGAGCTTGTGCCCTTTCCTTATCGTGGTCGACATCAAAAACAGTGTCGTAGAGTCCTATATTGGACAAAGATAAACAGCTAGGTCTTGACTCTTGAGGGAAACGGGTAAAGTTTGAGATCACGATGACATAGCAAAAAAACTGTTACCTCCAGTTTTTCTAACGACAGGAACAGCGCCGTATCTCATGGCAATGAGCTGTGTCAGTCCACACGGCTCAAATATCGACGGGACAAGAATAAAGTCAGCCCCGGCATATATCTGGACAGTAAAACACAATGAGACTTAGAGCAATAACGAGAGCAAAGGAACGAATAACCAAAAAAAAATAACAATTTTTTTTACCAAATGGGAAAGAGGTTCATCGTAGGTTAGAACAAGCCTAGCTCGGTCACCGTGAGAAGAATGCAATTGGTTAGCCAAGTTTACGAAGTCATTTTGAATCCTAGGATCCGGAGCTGAACCAAGCAGTACAACCTGCTTTCAAGAAAACTTGTAAGGATTGTGAAAAGCGCATGAGAGGACCTTCTTCAAGGCTTAGAAAGGGACCTGTCCATTTCGTTCCAAGGTACGCCAAATAGCGTGTTTGATCAGATGTATTCCTTTCTGGTGAGTTAAGCGCGTAATAATTCCAACTAGCGGAAGATCTGCATTCTTTAGTCCAAGCCTGTTTTGTAACTCTTCCTTGGCCGCTCTTTTGCCTTCTACAACGTTCTCTGAAGTATAAGGTACCTAAGAACCACACAACGTGTTCAAATATCACAAGACACAGCAAGAAAATTAAAGACGGGACAGCAGAGGCTGCAACGAAGCTTACGGGAATGAAGTTATCGTTGTATGGATCCCATATATCTGGGTCGATCCCATTTATTATTCCATGAAACTTGTATAAATGTGGAGAGATTACAGAGTTTCCAGCAACTTCCTTAGCATAAGTTGGGGAAACCTAGTAATGTTAAGACCAGACCGAGTCATTTTCAATTAAAGCCTTCCAGGAGAAAAAAAGAGTAAACCATCTTTTTGTAATAACAGATAATGTTTTCAGGACTTGCCGTTGTCGCTTTGTCCGCAAATGTCATGGCTTTACCAATGGCACTTGCTCCAAATTCCAAATTATGAATTGTGAAGACAACACGGGTTTTAATCAAACCGTAATGCGTGTACTGATCCTTGAATAACCATGAAACCGGAGCACTGGACCAGTCGTGACAGTGAAGAATGTCCTGTAGATGTTGAGACCACGAGTTAGAGCCGCTCGCTACTTAGAAAAAACGTATTAAGACTTTCTAATTAGCATTCTTGATAATTCCACAAGATTTGGACTAGTAGACGTACAGGATGAAAACCTCCTTGAAGAAGAAATTCAAGAGCCGCGTGGCAGAAGAAGCCGAATCGTCCTGAATCATCTGCACAACCGTAAACACAGCCTCGCTGAAACAATCTGCAACAGTCAAGCACCAGCAACAACTCTTCATGCCCTCACTAGATGATCAATGAAGTGTATTAATACAGCTTAAAGAGAAATGCATTAAAGCTAACCCATTTTGCGGATCTAAGAAGTAGACCGAAATGCCTTCCACTTTTCCATGCCAAACTTTTATTTCGGTTCCTCCCCAGTGATAACTTCTGTTGAATTGCAAGTCCTTTACCTGTTTTTTCACAACATCTAAGTACAAAGAGAGATATATACAAAAAAAAAAGGAAGTGAAAGCGGAAAATATGAGAAAGACATCGATCTTACAAAGTTGTGCTTTAAGCAATCATACTTTGGGAAGATGATATCCACATTATGGCTTAATTCTTGAACAGCACGAGATAGACTAGTGACTACATCGCCTAAGCCTCCAACCTGCAGGTAACATGTATACATAAACCTAAGATATGTACAGTATGTACAATATTTTTGATTGGTTATAAATTATAAACGTTACATCTCAAGGTTACCTTAGCAATGGGTGCCATTTCAACAGCAATATGAACGATGTGCAATGGTGGTTCCTTTGAAATACCTCCCATGACAGGTAAATGGTAATCCAAGCCATTTCTGTTATCGAATATTCCACCATCCTCTTTCTCAGAGAACACAAAGTCCATCATGTAAGCATCCAATGGGACCTTAGCTGCAGAGAAGAAGAAAAAAGAAGAGAAACATAAGTCACATACCATGAAACAGTTCTCTGGAAATGGAAACCTTTTACAAACTGAAATCTTGCCCGAGGTCTTCACGTGCGAGCTTCCATCATCTGCTGCTTCCATTTTCTGAGGTGGCAAAGGACCCAAGCGGTGAGTCCAGCGATTAAAAGAGCCTCTGAACCAAACCTCAGGCTTTCCGTTCAAAACCGTGTTTGAAGGATTGTAGAGAACCGTCACAGGCCTTCCCGCTTGAATCTCTAGAGGCTCGGTGTAAACCACGTCTTTTTGAGAAAGCAGAAACTTTTTAAGTGTTCTTTCCTTAGTTTCAGCTTTCAAGCGAGCTGTTTTCTCCATCTGCCAAAAAGAAAAAAGATGAAGAAATGTAAATTCAATAAGGACAAGAGTGAAAGTACTAAGGTAAAGATGATAAGCCGGTCTTTCTGTTAGTTGTATAACCTTGACAAGCATCGCTTCCTCTTTTAACCTTCTCTCCTCTTGAAGTTTCCTAAACATGAGTTTTTCTTCCTCTGACCAGTAAAGCTCTTCTGGAGTTCTCAGAGGAACAAGTGCGTGGAAATCTTGGAGACTATTATTGTCATACACAACCGCTCCTTTAGGCGGTCCATCAGCAAAGACCCAGTCAATGACTAGTGCACCCACGGGCACTACGACTGCATATTAAAATGAGAAAGATCAATGAAACAAAAATGGCAGCAATAATGTTACAGAAGATAAGAAAGCTTCACATAGATACCTTCAGCGAACCACCATTCCCCGCTCTTTGAATCAGCCTTTAGCTCAGCATGAACAAGCTTTTCAACTATAGATAATCCATCAACCCAATTATTAAACCCTCCATGTATCCAGATTTCCTTGGCAAAAGCTAGAGGACCTGAGCTTTTATTGTAATATAGCTTCACTTTATCTCCAGCCTTGAAATTGCTCGGCTCAATGTACCAAACATTCTTAGCCGAGACTACAGCTTTCTGAAGAGCCGGTTGAAGCATTTCACGTCTCTTATGAGTCTCGGCCTTTGCTTGTGCTCTATCAGCTTCAATAGCAGCCTTTCGAGTCTCTATTCTTCTCTTCTCTTCCTCTTGCCTTTCCCTCTCAGCTTCTTCCTTAGCTAGCTTCTCTTGCTCTCGCCATTTCTCTTCTAGAAGGAAATTCTCAAACTCAACTTTATCCATCCCACCTTTTACATCTACACAGAAGTCTTTCGAGTCATTGTTGTCATATACAGTTTGCCCATTGAAAAACACAAAATCCATCCTATACGCTTCTTTGGGGATATGAAGGAGACATGACCACCACTCTCCATGGATCCATGTCTTTTCCAATCTCCTCGTGAAAGATTTCCATCTCCACTCGTTAAACGCCCCCATGATCAAAACATCAGGTTCGCTACTCAGAGTCGACAGGTTCTTGTTGAGAAACACTTCTATGTCTTCATCTGGTTTTGCGGTAGCGGGATAAACAAACATTCTATCACCTCTCGCTAAACTTTCCTCTGCAAGCGCTTCTATTTCCTTCCTACGAAGATTTTCTCGTTCAACTTTTAACTTTTGTTCTAACAAAGCATCATCCTCGGCTTTTTTCTTATCCAGACGTTCACTTATATCCTCGATTTCTGACCTATCTAACACATTCCTCTCACCAGAAACAACAGAACCTTGTTTCTGCACATCCACTTTAGCTTCTGGCAACTTACTAACCCCTGAAACCTCGTTTGTTACAGTAGAAGTGGCATTGCTATCTTTCTCACCGTTCTTCTTCTGGGTTCTTTTTTGAGAACTCCCTACTGTTGTTCGTCTCCCGAAACCTCTTGGAGCTGAGCTTTTGGGCCCTGAAGCTGACATTCTTCCTTGCTTCTTTCTTGAAAAATCTTGGTGAAAAAAAAATAAGAATACATCAAAAGGACTGAATCAAATAATCACAATGAAAAGCTATAAACCCTGTAAAACCGATTCTTGATTCTTAACCTGCACTTGCTGTGATCTGTTGCAGAAACCCATTTGAGTTGTATTGGCTTTCCAACGAAGCAAGCTGAGAAACAAACATGTCGATGGTTAGGATATCGACTCTACAACTGTTCAATCACCTTTTCACAATCTCTAAGCCAGAAATGTAGATGAAAAGTCACACAAACAAGAACACATGACACCAGAAGTAACCAAGCTGAATATCGGCTATTTGTAAATCTAAACCATAATAAAAATCAGACATTTTTCATTCCTTCAGACCGTATATCTTCAGCTACGACGCTAACTTAAAGCTCTGAGGCTCGGATTGAGGACTGTGTAGCTAAAAATTGGAAATTTCTTACAGAAAGTAACTCCACCAATTCAAAACGAGGTTCTAACATGAGATTCCCAATCCAGAGACCCTACCAAATCTCCTAAAAGATGGTACATTCTGTCAAATTTCGACCCCAACTAAAGATGTCCTAACGAAAAGGCGCATTAAAAAAGAGTACAACACTGTACACTTTAATTACCGAAAATTAGAATCTAGAGAGCATCGAATCATGTTTTATATAAGCACACAGGATACTATCAAAAAGATGGAGACGGGAAGAAAGAGAGGGAGACTTACAGTAGAGAAGGAGTAAGCTTTGGGGCGAGGAAGAAACCCAGTACAAGTACTAATTTTGAGCCGACCCTTTTGCTGGAAAACAGGCCTGAGACTCGCCGGTCTCTGCATCTGCCAACACACTTCCATGGCTGCCGAAGAAGGAAGAAGAGAGAAAGAAAGTGAGTTGTACTTCAGGTAGGTTAAGGTATATGCCGAGAAGAAAGAGAGAATGTTTGTTGTCGAAGCAGCCCCCCTCCACTGCCTCACCAGGCCACACTTCTCAATCACTGAAACTGATCTCCTTCTTTAATTTTATTTTATTCTCTCAAATTATAAATTAAATCAGCAAATTTAAGACAGAGAGAGAGAGTGAGAGAGATACGCCATGTGTTGATCAATCGTAATTATATGGTGACATGATTTATTCATGAATTTAAATATTAATAACTTATGGGTGCTATGATAATATTTAACGTCTAGCAAAAAATAACAACAGAAAATTTTCAAATCGTAGTCGCAGCCATATTCATTTTAACTTATTACAATTTTCCTCTGCTTCTCCGATTAAAAATTTCTTGTATCCGCCAAAAATTCTGGACGGGCTATTTCTTAAACATCACGTCGTCTAGTAAAATGTGATTTGGTTCTTCTTTCTGTAATTTATCTCGTGACAAAGAAATCTCTTGGCCGGTGTATAAACGCCACGTGTCAGACAAACACCCGATTCACAAGTCCACGTCGAGCCTAAGCGATCCTCTTTTTCCAACACTGACCGTTGATTAGAATCGTCGAAGGGTCCACGTGTACGAACAAGATACGGATCTGATGATGGTAACCGTACAGACTCCACTCTTCCAGAGTCTCACGAGAACCCTCCGGACCAATCAGCAGCTTCTCCGTACGAATGCAAAACCATTCGCTCACACTCCCAAAAGTCAACATCCTTGGAGTTGCCACAAGCTTTCATTCGCCTTTGACTATGGCTTTTAAAGCTATTTTCCACTTTCTACATCAAGAAGAGGACTAACAATGGATCGGTAAATCTGTTCATGAGGTGTAACTCCATGAAGAACCATGTAATCATGAAGCTCAACGACTTCTTCTTCACCGCGATTCTTACTAAACGATGTAATCAGAGTTCCATAAGTCACAGAATCCGGACAAACACCTCTCCGATACATCATCTCCAAGACCTCTTTCGCTTTCTCGTAACAGCCAAACTTGCACAAGTGATTGATCAAGATGTTGTAAGTCACCACACTAACCAATCTCTCATCTCCCTCCTCCTGCATCCTAGATAAGACATCGAAAGCTTCTTCCACGTTCCCGTTTCTGAGAGACTCGTTCAACAGCGTGTTGTAAGTCACCGCGTCCTTGCTTTCCATAGCGTTCACAACCGCTCCCGCCGCACCAGCCAATCCATTTTTGCTTAAGCCGTTCACAATCGAGTTGTAAATCACAAGATTCGGCCTTTTCTTCATCTTGATCATACCATCATACATCTCCACAGATTTTTCCAGCTTCCCTTCCTTTATGTATCCATCGATCAAAGTACCGAACGAAACCGCGTCAAGAACCAATCCCCTAACAACCATAGCCCCTAGAATCTGCTCAGCGCAAGCCAGCTTCTTATCCGCTACGAAACGGTGCATAAGCGTGTTGTAGCAAACCACATCTCCCGCAAGTTTCTTATCTGAAACACGTCTCTGAAACACAACAGCTTCCTCTACGTATCCGTTTCTGCACAGACCTCTGACTACAATGGCTTGAGTAAACCGATCGATCTTCATCTCTTTACCGATCATATCACTCAAAACCGCCATAGCTCCTTCCGTGTCACCTTCCATAAACAGCCAGTAAACGACAGAGTTACAGATAACGGTGTTCGCCACAAGTCCTTTACTCGTCATCTCATCACACAACCTTAAAGCTTCGTCTGAAGCTCCATCTCTTCCATACGCATCAACCAAAGCTCCATAGGTTCTTTCGTTGCAATCAACACCTGATTTAACCATCTCGCTGCGGACTCTCTCGGCCAAATCCAATCTCCCGGCCTTGCAAAACCCGTTGATAACCGAATTGTACGTCACAGCGTTGGGAGAGACAAAGCCTCCAGATATAACTCCCATCTTCACAAAGAGATGCAACGCGAATCGCATATCCCCTGTCTTACAAGCTCCATCAATCATCATGTTAAAGCTCACAACGTTAGGCCAAACCCCACATTTCAACATCCGGTATAACACAGATAACGCTTCAGGCAACTTATACTCCTTGCAAAACGAATATATGATCAGGTTAAATGTGTTCACATTCTCCACATATCCCAAAGACTCCATTTTTTTGTAAACTTTCCAAAACCAATCAATCTCATTCAGATTCAACAGACAACCCATGAAATTATTCAAAGCATGAACAGAAACCAAGAACCCCTCTGCTCTCGTCTGCTCAATCACTTCATGAGCTCCTTCAGCGTCGCCGTTCTGTGTACAAGCTCTAACCAATGAATCAAACACATCAGGGCTCGAACCACATGCTTGGTACGTGCGAATCAAACCTGACAAAACATGTAAAGGGCTCAGATTTCCTCCTTCCACAGACATCAGATTCGCCATTATTGGTAAAGCGTCATCGAATTTTCTCGATTCGACAAGCAAATGAATCATCACACAAGAGGCTTCGAAACGGGTCTCGGAGGAATCAGCCGCAGTTTTGTTCCCTAAAACCCAATTGTAGAACTCTAGAGCTAGCTTCGGCGAGCTTCGAAACTGGCAAAGAACTCGGCTTATCAATGGATTTGTGAGACTTGGGGAGAACTGATGAAGAGTGTTCCATCTTCTCTGTCTTAAATTCAGACAGACAGCACTAAACAGAATGTCTTCTGGCTCAGGATTCGAGAATTTCTTAGCGACGTGAAAGCAACGTACCAGGAATCTCGTTCGTCTGGAGAGAACGTGAGTGAACATACGGTACGAACGAAAAAAAATCAGAAAACGATAATGACTCTAAATCCGAAAAGCAAAAACCCAGAACCTAGACGGATGTCTTTAAACGTAGTAGAATTCGAAGGCATGATCCTCCGATAGATGAGCGTTAATGCTGGCGCTTTACAAAACACGATGAGTAACTCCGGCGGCGTCGTCGCCGGGCGGTGTAAGCTTCTGTGTACGAGAGAAAGGTCAGAAATAAAGAAATAAAGAGGCTTAAATACCCAACTTGATAACCGGTTAAGGAATAACCGAAATTGGTATGGTGGTCATCAAAGTTTTTAATTTTTGGATATCGCACCAATGCATTCTCATAATGAGAGTTTTACGAAGTTGGGTCTAAGTGTAGTTGGGCCCCCATTAAAACTCCACTCACCACTACAAAAGATAAACAATTGATATTATTTGTTTATTCGCATGACCCATTGGGTATAGTATCAGTGGTGAAAGAAGATGGAACACTCTTCATCGGGCCCCCATTAAAACCCACTCACTCACTCACTCGCTTCACCTTTGCTCTAATGGAAAAAGCTTCACGAAGTTAGGTAAAAAAATGGATTCTTCAAGGTTTCTTCCGATCCCGTTTTATTATTAGTCGGATATATTTGGGACCAAAGTATAGAGTAATACGAAAACATGTTATTGTCAAATTAAAAGCTCTGACTTCACTGATCAAATATGTAGTAGCGTAAGGAAGTGCGCTTCAAAGGTCACGAGTTTAGCCTAAGTATTCACAAACTTAATCAGCCACATCACACATGCTATGTTGAACTAGCATAATCGAATACTATATGTACTTACATGTTTTCATTTATCCTTTATTGCATGTTTTTATTTCTTTCATATGAAGACAAGTCCAAGATGTATCTTAATTGGTATATGAGTTTCTATAATAATCAATGCGTTTGGATTTGTATGTATAAATGGTAGGAATCAAATAAAGGAATCAAATTATTGAGGGAGAGAGAATGAGTGATGAACGGTGAAGAGAGGGCTTGAACGTGATATATAAGTGTAGAAAGAGATGTGTTGAGCCCACACAAAACGAAGGCCATGACTTCTCGATCAAATTCACTTTCAAAGGTCCTTTCTTGAAAAAGGCAAAGGCATAACTCACAAGAACATTTTTGACAAACTTCCCTTCTTTTATGCTTTTACACAAAACTCTCTAACCTTGCGTCACTTTCTTTTGACCCCAATGCCCATACCCTACCCTTTCCATAACCTCATCATGTCCATATAATATAAGATACATGAGTGCATACGTACACAGGAGTGTGTATATATGAATGTCAGAATGTGTGCGTGCTTGAGATTGTTATACACATCAAAACATGAATCATAATTATCGCGGCTTACTTGATGAAAAGATACTTACACTAATTCCTTTTGTTTGTTGATGGAGTCTGATCATAAATTTTTCTAGGTTTTCTTTCTCATATATTCATTCATATTTCCTTCTGTTTGTTCATGGAGTCTGATCATGAATGATTAGAAATTGCTGAAATTTGGACGTATGTATAATTGAATTTAGATAGAAAACCAATTGAGTGTAAGTTAGGCATAGAAACATAGATATAAAGTATGTTTTTTTTTTTTTTTGAACATTTGCGTTAGATATAAGTATGTTAACACTAAACAGTTTGCAAAGCTGCGACTAATTATCGTGTGATAGATATTTTCTTGAAACTTAATTGATTCGTGTGTCTTTTTATTTTTACCACAAGATCTATGCATTTAGGTTTTTGTTTTTCTAGACATCTATAGTATATACAGTCAGAATTAGTTATCTCCTTAATCACTTCGATGTTATAAATTTCAGTGACGTGTCTATATATATATAACAAGATGCCATTTCATGAACCATCATGATTTTTGTTGGGAAAATTAATTGAAAATGGTGTCTTTTTCTTGCTCGTGAGTGCCCACTTTGAAGTGGATTCTTTGGACAGTTTACCTGTGGACACAATAATGTTGCAAGGACACATCTGTTCTCATTAATTATATACAAACTTGCCTTTCATATCATGTCAAGCTATATCACTTAATTAATAACTAGACCTAATATTATATATTGATAAATTAATCTTTTACTATCATTAACTATATCGGTGCTCAATCATTAATATCATTGTTACGTAGTACCTGACATATGAATTGGGTTTCTTTCAACATTTAATTTATTAATCGTCATATTAAAGCTTAAATCGAAAACTACGAGGAAGAAAATTGTATGACAAAATTGCATAGTTTAAATTTTGCTTTTTTGCTAATTTGAAGTTTCAGATTTTTCATGTCATGATGGTTCTTATGTCATAATGGTCCATTTTGGTCAGGAACTAGTTTATATAATATTCGTATAAATTTTGAAGCCATTCTTTTTCAATCATATATTATTACTGGAAAGCAACGTTCAATCAAGTTCCTCTCAAGAAATTATTGCTCAACCTCGTAACCCATCTGCCTTAAATTAATAATTCATTTGTAAGTTTTAAAATCATACTGAAATTGTAAATGGCCATTTCATACTTTTGGGATGTTATAAAGAAATTAGAATCTTGAATAATCTTGATATTAATCAATACGTACAAATAAAAACTATACACATATGTTATTGAAAATTATCCAACAATTAATTTAGAAATCTAAAAGGGAAAAAAAAACAAAACATCTGCATGGGAAGCAAAATAAGTCTTATACATCTCACACTTGGGATTCGAGAAAGTTTCAAAATTAATTCTACACCCTGACAAAATAAGCAATTTGTTTTTCAAATTTTTTAGTTGAAAGTTTTTAAATGTTTTTTTGAATCATCGCTTACTACTAAATTAGCCGTAGAACCCTGTTTGGCTCCAAATCGCGTCGCGAACGCGCCTTAATTCTCGTCCTTTGAGAGTCCTTCCAACTCCTTCAAACACCGACGCGCCGCCGCCTCCACCACCACCAGATTTTCTGCTCCGCCGTTTTTGGCTCTTCGCAAGGTACTCGTGCGGCGGCATCATCCCGGTGTCTTCATCGTCCTCTTCCTCCGACTCGTGTATCGACTCAACCGAGTTGACTCGATAGATCTTACTCCAGTCCGGCACGTTCACCGGCGCCGACGACGCTAACTGCCGATGGGCTCTTCCTCCTACTCCTCCACCGCCTCCTTCTCCACCACCGCGTATCTGGTGCACGATCCTCGGCGAAGATGACGTGTCCTCAAACGCGAGAGATAGACCACCACCCACGCGCCCGTTCCTCACCACCACATCGCGTGGGTTCCACGCGCCAGGCGATTCCGGCATCTCTGGCTGATCCACGGGGCTGTGATCAACGGCGTGTGACCAGATGTCCTCTTCCGTGAGCTCTGATTCGTCGGTGACGGAGTTTCCGTTACTGTTACCGTAACTGTAGCTGCTTCCCAGGTACCTCTCGCTCTGGCTTATCGTCAGCTTTCGACCTTTTGCCATTGAAGCTCCACAAACTAATCACTAATTGTTCAACTAATTAATTTTATAAAATTATTATCTTAAACAATCAGAGATTAAGTAATTAGAGATTAAGCTATAAGTTTTAAACGGAGCGAAATGTGCGAGTATATATAGCATTTTCCTGAGCAGAAGAGTCCAAAAGATTGTAAAAATGAGAACTAAAGAAATATAAATCTCAAATATGTCACAACACTATAATCTTTTTACGAAAAGACCCATTAAGATATCTTTAGGTCGTCCAAACCCTAATTCTAGTTCCTAAAATTGAGTGGTCCTTTTTTTATATTTAATATAAACCAAATTTTGGATAGAAAAAGTTTGCGAATTTTTAATTTAGACCATCTCTTTTGTCTTTCATCAAATCAAATAAGAATCTTTTGTGATCTCCTGACTTGAATCTGAATAGTAAGGGGATCTTTGTAAAGACAATGGAATAAGGAGGAGTAAATAGAAATTATGATAAATATAGAAATAAATTTTGGAATTAATATATGTCTGATCAATCAATGTGGATAATAGGCCCTCCATTTCCCACACGTAACAGTTAACAGATAAACAATTTGGATACGCTGTAACAAGACCAGACATGACACGTTACGCGCTGCCCGGTGGCGCGTGTGAATCACTCGAGAGTGTGTGCTTTTAGTTTGCCAATAATAAACTACTCGAGAAAGTCTTAAGAAACACTTATTGTCAACTTGCCAAATTGGGAAAAAAGTTGTAAAATTTTAGATCATCAGTTTTGGTAAGCAAAAAATTGTTCACGAGAAGTTTTTCTTGTTCACAATAATTTTTTTTTGCAGAATCAAAAGTTAGCAACTTAAGTTTGTTGAAAAATGCTGTGACTTGACCGGAATTTATTGATTTAAGTGATTTGTAATATTAATGGTGAGACTGTGTCAAGTAAAACTTAGCGTTAATAAACAAATGTTACATAAAATGTTTGCATTTAATAAATTTTTCAACCAACCCAAACTTAGTAAACCAAAATAGTCGAACTAAACCGAAATATGAATCTGAGTTTGCAAGAACTGCATATTTATTACCTTGAACCAAAGCGAATGAACAAAACTTAGTTCTGGCTTAGGCGCTTAGCTGAATTTGATTCATCCCCAACTCGAATAAATTCTTCCAAAAATTTATCTAATCATTCATTGTTTTAATTGCATTACGCCATATTTAATGTAGTGATCACATTAACCTGATAATCAAATACAAGTTGGTACGATTAGGAGTTTTTGTATGGTTATGGAAATAATGGCGCGGTTAGAGACGTTAATTATGGTTTTTATTCATTTTCTTGACCAAGTTACAAAGGGAATAAAATCATACGCATCTGTACATTTTGATTGGGGGAACTCAATCTTTTAATCAAAAGTGGGATCCAGAGCAACTCAAGTATAATCCACACCATCAAAAAAACATTAGTTAATTCATAATCTACATATTGATTGTTAATCAAATGCGGAGATGAATTTTGAGTTTAAATTATGAACTAAAAGCAGGTCTCCACTTGTGACGTACTTAGTACAAAGAGGGAGAAGGACCCCACGATGCCCACATTGAACGGTTGAGAACGAGAGACCGACGAGTATCATACCCAATTCGTAACACATAGACATAGCAGCGACGATTATTCCAACGGGTTTGTCTTTCTTTCCTTAGTCATTCTAATTTGTTATTTCTATTTATTTAACAGATTTTTTACTTTACATTTTTCTTCGTTTGAGTCAATTTTTTTAAAGAATATAGTATTTACTAGTACCAATAATTACATCGTTTACTTTCTTAATGCTTGTTCTATCACGTATGTTAAATTCGGCTATTTTTCTTCATGATGAATTCGTCAGTTCAGCATATTGACGAAACAGGAGTATCAAAAATATCCATGCCATATTTGTCGTAACCAATTACATCTTTCATTACTGTATAGTAAAACAGATAAATAGATATACAAACAAACATTTGACTACTTTTCTCAGATATCATAGGAATAATAGATGAGAAAACATTCAAGTGCTCTAGCTTCATTTATTCATGTGAGAAGAGTTTCAGATATTTGAGTGTGGTCAACTTCAAAAAATCAGATTACACTTTAAAATAATGTTCGTATGTTTCACATATTTGATTAATTATTATATTTCACATATTTGAAATAATGTTCATATGCATGTGGTTCCACAAAATTACTACACTCAGTACGTAATGCTATAGTTTTTTTTTAAATACCTACAAATAAAAATATATAAGCAGGCATATGACATGGATATTTTTGAAACAAATAGATACAATAAAAAATAAAAGCCAAAATAAATTTAAATATAGACATTACTATATATATTACATGTCTAAATCAATGTAGGGATATGTTTTTAATTTGACGAATTATTTTTTTGTAGGTATAAGTCAGGTAGTTGTCTTTTTGCGAGACGAACAAGTCGTTATGTTTGTTCTCACTCATTAACCCCACAATAGACCCCTACCACCTCTAGGGAAATTGTACCTTACTGTATTTCTTAAATAAGCAATTCAATTATATAAATGATCTAACTAGCATTTATATCATGAATGAAATGATGTAAATGATTGAATCCTATGTATAAAAATATTTACCAAACAATTGAATTCATCGTAGAACTCGGATCCTATGTCCACCGCGAGTATATAACTCCAAGGAGGTTTGTATATCATAAGAGTACTGTATAATATAATCAAATATTTATATATAAAGTATATTTATTCAAATTTACTATTGGGAATGGAATATTTTGGAGTTGGAAAATATAAAGAGAATAACATGATTGGCCATGTGCAATCGTAACGCCGGAAAAAGATTGGATCTCTAGATTCCATGGATCATTAGCAACCAACAAAATAAAATAGAAAAAAATAATATGATATATATATATAATATATTTTATAAATAAACAAACAAAACAAGTGACAAAAGAAAAATAAAAAATAAAATTCTGCCTATGAAGAGTTCAACAGTTGATAAATACATCACAACAAAACTAAAAAATACACCAAAGAGAGGTTGACATCGATATAATTTCCTTCTTCTCTAACATAAAAATGTTTCTTTTAACTTAAAGTGACAAGTTTTTATTACAGTGTTGAATCTATGTTGCCCTCTAAAATTTGAAGATGCAATGATTTCTGTTTTTAATATTTTTCTGAAGATGGAATGATTAAAGCTGTAAGATCATTTATACATGTAGCCATGTCCCAGAATCGTGGGAGGGCTTTAGCATGATGATTGGTATAAAGATACAAATGTTTCCTTGTTTTAGATTTGAGGTTCAAATTCTACAATGTGAACAACTTGTTTCATATCTGATCGTCTTCGATCTTTAGGTTCCCCCACACATATACCAAAATCATATCGAAATCGCATCTGTTGCCCCTTAATTCATCTGTCATGAATTTATGTAGTGCGAATCGGTCCCATCATATAGTGGATTGGTAAATTGTTTTTTGCTAATAAGTTAGAATCTTCTAACTGATTTGGTGTAACGTACATAAGAAATAGCAATCTAGAGGATATATCTACATTAAATCTGATATATTATCTAATTTGTTTTGAAATCAAACCAATTATCTAATCACAAATTATGGTTGATTTCAAACTTGGACATGATTCTGAATTTCTGATGATGGAGTCTTGTTGGATGTTTCTTTTCTCATTCGGAATTCCAATTCTGTTAACCTAGGCTAATTATTGTTTCAAATTCGATCATGACTCTGGCCTTTATCAGCTTTATTTATTTGCTGGACTATATATGATAGTATGAATGATTGTATGGTCTTCTAATTTAGTATTAAAATAACCAAATGTGTATTTTTTTTATATTTTTTTTTTATCTTAAGAGATCTTAGAAGTTAGAATTGTACTTTAATTTAAACAACAGTTGACTAACCGATAATTCAAGAATTTGATGGAAAACAATTTGATGATAGCCGTTTATATTATTTTTTGAAAAACATTAATTCCGACCCTTAAAAATAAGGTTAAACATAATTATCTTCATCAGACACAAACTGAAATCTCTCAAAATCAATCTTATTAGCTGCAACTTCCATAGATCTCGCCGTCTTAATCAAACCTTCACCTCTTATCAACCTCATCTCCTCAATTCCTCCCACTTCTCTCGCCATCTCCAAACACTTGTCTAACTCATCCGCAAACCACTTCATCTCCTCATACTTTTCTTGCATCGCAAGTTTCGCATCTACCAACTTAACCCTAACCCTTTCCTCCCTCCACATGTCAGCCATGTGCAACATCTGCCTCTCCTCTTCTGTCTCGTCCCAAACTCTCCTTGTCTGTGCCTTCAACTCATCGACCCTCGTCACCAGTTCCTCGCACACCTTCTCCATTGTGTCTCTTTCTCTCCTCAACCGGTTCACTGATGACTCCATGTCCAACATCTTCTGCTTTAACCTAGAATTCTCAGCATTAGCTCTTTTCCTTTCGTCCCTCTCTTTTCTTAACTTATCTTTCAAGTAATCAACAAGTGGATCAGTGTTTTCTTCACGGCGCTTTCTTTGGTTGCTGATGATACATCTAACAATTTCCTTTGATCCAAACTTCTCTGTCTCAAGCTCTTTGATTCTAGATTGAGCCTTCCATAACTCGGCTTGAAGACGAGGAACGAGGCTACCATCGACTAGATACTCGTCTTGTTGAAAATTTTCGTAAGGTTCAACGGAGTAATGCCTTTTGAGTGATCCTAAGTCCCACTTAGTTATGCTCTCCATCTACAATATCGTAATTGGATGCTAGATTAAACAGGACTACACAAATATCTTACGACAAGCTAAATCATTTAACACATAACTAAATCACCCAAATAGATTACATACAATGATACAAAGTGTAGGCAAAGGAGGAAATTTACCTAAGAGAAATCTAAGAAGCAAAAGCAAATGATCACAAATTAACCTGATAGCTAAAATGTTCTGCCAAGGAACCGTCGCCTGTAGGAGGAAGTTTTTGAAGCCTTGACGCAAGCTTCCTCGCCGAGACTTTTAATCCTTTTGATTGAGATTGTTGAAAGTGACTATTACGGCATAAAAGTGTTTGCCTACGGCGACTGGAACATGCGACGGAGGAGATGTATTTTTTCCGGCGATGGAGAGGGAATGACTCGTTGGCAGTGCGAGAGAAGAAGGCGTTCATAATATATAATTAGGAGTTAACAATGTTCAGGGACATGCATATATAGAATTATATATACACACATATATACATCTGGATTCACATTGAATCATACTGCGAGTATTAAGAAACAGATTCGAAATCATTTAGGACAATGATTTGATACCAGATATGGTCTCTTTACATAGATGCAGGGTATTTATTTTTCTGATCACACACACACACATTACATTTAAAAAAAAAATTAATACATCAAAATATAAACTATTTAATAGTTATGATTTATTTTTAAGCCTAGTAAATTTTGAACTTTTCCTTTCAGTTATCAGATACTTTTGGATATTTTGAATTCAACAAGGATTTCATGGACACCCTGACATAAATATGAATAAATCATTTTAGCCTTTTTACACAAGTTTGTTTTCTTATTTTCTTCAAAAAGGGTGATTCTTATTACATCATATACTAAAGACGAGATTTTAAATTCTATGGTATCGAAATTCACAGTAATGTTAATAAACCTATTTAGTATAAAAATATTGAATTAACATAGACTTCCAAAATTTTAATAGATATATATATATATATATATATATATATATATATATATAACTTATTAATCCAGAAGTTACATAAACTTAAGAGTTCATATATCCATCAATATCTTCTTCCTTTCTGAATCCACATTCCATGTAAGCAGATTATATAGAACACAAAATCTGGTCTTCAGGTTAAACTAGCTAACAAAATAAATCTCCATTTGAATGAGCACATTCGCAGTACCAACAAACTTGGAAAGCTAGAAATCAAGTGTCGATCATAATAAGCAAGAACAGTTAAACAAGTAGCAGAAGAACCATCCAACAACAAAACTAAAACCAGAGAGGGACAAAAGCAAGCAGAAGCAAAGAGACAAACCAAAGGCTGCATTACCACATTAAACCAGTTGGCGCCGCTTGTAACGCACCATCACTTTCCCTTTAACGCCAACCACCATAGCGTTCCAGTCGATCTCAGGGAACGGTGAAACCAGCTCAAACTCAAAGTTCCTCAACAAATGACTCCATATGGCTTTGATCTGCAGGTAAGCGAACGGCTCCCCAAGACACCCGTGCCTACCTCCACCGAACGAAATGTACGAAAACGCTCCTGCGGCTTTGTCCTCTTCTCTCCCCGGCGAGAATCTATCAGGGTCGTACGTGTCCGGGTTTTTGAATACATGCGGCAAGCGGTTGGCAAACGCAGGGGAGGTCGCGACGATGTGACCCTTTGGGATGTCGTACGTTTTCCCATCCCGGGCTGTCACGTTGAAATCACTGTGAGAGGCTCTCATGAGCATGATCAATGGAGGGTGAAGCCTCAACGCTTCCTTGATGCAGCGGAAGAGAACATCCATCTCTGACAAGATATCGTGATCGATCTTGTCTCCGTGTTTCTCAATCAGCCTCTTCTGCTCATCCAAAGCAGCTGAGAAGTAGTCTTTGTATTTCATCAGATAAGCACCGGTCCACGTGGAAGTGATGGAGCTCGTGTGTTGTCCTGCAAACAGAGCGGCGATGAGCAGGCCAGTGACTTCGGATTCGGTCGTCTGTCTACCGTCCTTGTACTTCGATTCGATGAAACACTGTAACATGTCGTTCTCTGATTTTCCTGACCGTTTTCTCGACCCTATGATTTTGGAGAAAATCTCAGCGAGCTTCTCACGGGCACGGTCACGGCGACGGTGAGCTGGGAGTGGGAGGTATGGGAAGAGAACACTGATGGGAAGCATTCCATTGTCAAGGTCATGGAACAAAGCAGAGACGTCATCGAAAAGCTGGTCTCGAACTTCTCGACCCAGTAAACATCTACTTGCAGTCAAGATGATGAGACGCTCTAGCTCATCCTTTAGATCAACTTCACCACTCTCTCCCCATTTCGAAAAGTAATCCTGCCAAGAACAAGGACAAGTGTTTATAAATGCAGAAAAAGCACACAGCACCTGTTGAACCTAAACTCGGTTGTGAAAGCAAGCAAGAAAGATCCTATTTTGATGCCAAATTGTGATTTTACCTCAGCTTCAGTAACCATCATATCCACATAACCCTTCAACTTGTTGACTCTGAGTGCCTCAGTGAAGAACCTAAACTGCTCTTGACGAACGGAATAGTCGACGTCGAAGACAACTCCAGGGCCAAAAGTAGGAACATTGAATTGATACACTTCCTGCTGGCTGAGATCAGATTCAGGAGCTTTGAAAAAATGTGCAGAGACTTCAGGACCAATGAGAAAAGTGATCTTTTTGTGGAGAAGATTCACAGTGAAAACACTTCCAAGCTTTGGGTATTCCTCTCTGAGCATAATGATCGGGCCTTTCAGGAATCGGAGAAGGCTTCCGATCAACGGAGGCCAAGCTTTAAGAGTCGGAGGAAGACGCTTCTTCTTGGAGCCAGAAGTGAAGAAGGAGAAGATGAGTTTGGCTACAACAAGTGTCGCCACTATACCCAAACCCGTCTTCAACAACTTGTTCTCCGAATCCAATTCCATGTTTGCGTATGCTCTTAGCTGTGAAATCAATCAAACGAAAAGTCAAAATCACACACTACAGAGTTTTGCCATTTTGAATCATACGATGCGTAATTACATCAGATCCCGATTGAATCAGATTGATTCCTGAATGATCTAATCTAGTTTAAGACATTCTACAAGAGAACGAGAACAGCTAGTGAAAAAATCGACACACAAAAGCTTAGAAACAAAGAGGGAAATGCGCAAAGCAATATCATTTGAATAAGAGGAGGATAGAGGCAAGGCTTACTTAAAAGGAATCAATCGATAACGATGAGACGAGTTTCAGAGACGGCGCGTGACGAAGAGCGAGGAAGAAGAAGAAGAAGAAGAAACGGCTCTGGAGATTTGCTCTCACGATGGAGAAATCGTCGCTTTCGACGTTGAAGCTGGTTTCTCTCACCAGATTCACTCTTTTTTTTTTTTTCAATTTCTTATTATTTTTTCCCTAAAATGAATTTTAGCTGTAAAACACATGTGGCATATTGTTTTTCTTTGCTGATTTGGATGGATGGTATTATATCGAGTTCTCAACAAAATAAAAACCTACGGCGATAATGATTTATTACAAAAATAAATAGGTCGCGAAGTTTTCTAATAACATTACGACCACAAATCACTAGAGGATACTAACACAAATCATTGCTGTAAAAAGAAGAAAAAAAAAACAACAGAAATCACTTTGGTCATATGAATCGATATAGTTCAGAAAAATCAATGATATTCTTACCCAATTTAAACTCGATTAGGGTGTTTTTGTAGTAATAATTATGCAAATTAACAAGGCAACTTCAGTTCAGTTGCAACTTGCAAGTGACGGAGAAAGCAAAGTAACTCAATTATTTTAAACAAAAGTGACACAGTTGTGTAGTGAGTGGCCACAACACATGCGAATATTTTAAAACGGGGTATCGTTTTTGTCCTTCTTCTTAGTGCCCAAACTTGGAGTATTCTATTCTGAGATTGATCTTAGAGGAACACATTAATTGTTTATATCGAAGAAGAACCCAATAGTGATCTTTTTTAATATAACACAATACGCACACAGTATTGTTACAAATTTAACAAAACTTGGTTCCGTGACAACAACTCTGGATTAGCTTGGTTTTCCGCCTTTCTTAGGTTACAGAAAAATAACGATCAACCAAGATTTAATCAAGTGAAGGTAAAAAAAACTATATAAAATATTCAAATTCGTGAACAACTTAAATTTTTCTAACGTAATTAAAACTTTTAGTGTCACACACAAGTCACAACTCAGATTTTGACACTTGCCTACGTACACTGGTATTAATCCTACACGCAAATTGGTCAGTATAACGTTATCATATCCAAATATATAAACTATATATATTTTTGCTGAATTACTTGACCAAAAAAAACTAAAAAACTTTGCTGAGTTATCAACTATTTTTTCTCCCTGCTATAAACTATTTATTAGAAGTTACTGTAATTGAATTTTTATAGATTTTTTTTTTTGTTTCCTTCTCTTTACAAGTGAGAGCTATTTGTGCTTTGTTCTGCAATTCTCCCTCCTTTTACGTACAATAGTTTTTGACTTTCTCATATTGGGTTTTTTTATCTAATCTGAAGGCCCATAATATTGGGCCTAGTTACGAAGTCCATTTTGAATTTTATTTTATTTTGCTTACCAAAAATTTCGGGATCTTAACCCCGTGGAGTTGGAGCCGGTGATAACATAGAAACCCAGCTCGATTTTATTTATCGTGGTACATGACGATCAAGTAGGTTATCTTTTGGTAAAAAAAGATTAAGAGTAGATGACGATCAAGTAGGTTTTCTTAATTCACGATCCTTGAAAATCTTTGACTGTAAGTTTGTAACAAATTGTTCATATAGAAGTTTATTATAAAGGATGCACGATTTATTTATCAAAATCGATTTTATATTCAGTCAGTCCAATAAGTTTTGAATACTTTGGTAACCTATACGCTATACGTGATAGTATAAGATTTTTATTCATGCATGCATATATTTACTAGATATTTTGGTACACTAAAAACAAAAATCTAGGATCACAAATCTTACACGTCAAAACTCAAAAAGATATGGTAATTAAAGCTTAATTTTATTCTATAAGGAGGATCACATGGACTGTCTGTCTTAAATAAATATCAGTGAGTGGTTAATTCATGGATAACGATGAATGTATCCTAACTAACAAACAATCGGATATATACAGAGAAATAATAAAAGTTCTTGAAATTAATTAGACGATAACTAGCTGTCATTGTGCCACTCTTACTAATTAACCCTCGATAAGATTCGACTGTTTGAAAATTAAGGGTGTAGTTAATTATTCTATTTAGTGTATAGTAATACTAGTATAGTAGTATTAAGCTATTCATATGCTTTTCTCGAGTTCCAAGAAAGACTATATAACACCTCTAATAGTAAAATTAGCGAGTAGATTGAATAACCGTAGTGGTAAGCTTTTTCCCCGTGGAGTAGCGTATGTAATTAAAAAAAAGAAGAATTGCAAGTTATTTTCTGTTTTAAATCGCAATTCACATACTGCATAATCTCATCAATTGCGCCTATAGTTATTAATTTATATTTTCCATGCGATCCAAGAAATATTATTTAGCTGAGATCATAAAATGTTAATATTTATCGATTTTCCATTTTAGATTTATAGTTCTTAACAAACTAACTAAACCTCGAAAATAATGACTTGAAGGTAAAGAATCGTTTCACTAATCTATAGGTGTATTATATTTGTACCTATCCTGAAGATTAAGAGCATTTAACTTTTATTATCTTCAATTTATAAGAAGAAAAAAGGTTGATCGTTTTACCAGCTCAACATTCTTTATAATAATAGAACTACAATATGACCCCACGAGATCCTCGAGACTCGAGTTGTATACATCACACGCGAAATTAGTTGTTGAATTATTTATCTCGAGATTCTCGATTTGTATAATTAATTTACCCTAATATCCCGCAAGAATCTCGACTTGTATGTATTACACATGTTTCACGTATAACAGTAAAGCATATATGCACCTCCATACATTTAGTTGTATTATATCATGCTCAAAGTCCACCGGTTGTTGGAGAGCTCTTAGATTTATGCCTATAAGCCTATAATCATGTACGATTGTAGGCTATAGAAAACAACATTATTAGTTTTCATCAAAACAATATTGAATATCTTTGAGAGTTTATACATAGAACACAAGTTAAGAAAAATCTCAATTGTCATGATGGGATCATATCATTGGAAAAGGCCTACGCTAGATTCGAAGACAAACTCCAACCACACTATAAAGTACCATCGCACTGTAATCATACGACGCACCAATATTATTCCTGGTCCAATCTTTTGCAAGCGGGATCCATTATAGCTGAATAGAATCATGAGCTTCTTGATTATATAGTTCGCCTGACTAATTGTAGCCAATCAACTACATCTTCAACAATTCTTGTCATTTTCTCATGCCGTCGTGCGATTTACGGTCTCAACTTAAGATTCTTTTTTTTTTTTTTAAAGGATTCTTTCTTTTTAGAGTCCCTACTTAATTAGTATTTACTACCATAAATTATGGTCTGCAATTGATCCCAAAGAACAAAACAAAAAGTACTTAATTAGTAGTACTACCATATGTTCAAAATACCATCATGCGATTTTTTTCAGAGTATATGTGTATAGTTGTTTCAATCTGAGAGGCAAACCTATAATGGCCAATATAGGCATCATTCGGTAAATAGTTTTCGTACGTAGAGACACATTGTATTGTAATAAATGTCTTTATAAACATGTATAAAACTATTGCTTCGAAAATATATATAGTACAAATTAGTATTTTGTTAAATGATATTATAAAAATTATATTTTTGAAATTCATTCAAAAATTTGGTGGGAAAAAAATTAATATGTATTTTTTAGTATAAATAATTAACATGTAGTTTATTAGTTTTTAGTTTTTTACTAGTATTGTTATCATATTACTATCTAAATTTTAAAGTCATAATATGCTTGGTTAAGTTGTAGATAGAAATATTTTTTAAAGAGGCGGGTGAAATATTAATATAAAATTATCACATAATATTTTTATATCTTAGTGGGATTTTTTTTTTTTGTTATCTTCCTTCGATAAATATGTAAATTGTAAGATACTGCTCATTGTAATCCACCTTATTAATTGTGACAATTTTTTATTTATTTATTTAATATGCAATAAAAAAATAAAAACAATTTTTAAAGATTCGGATAAAGTATTCGAAGCTAAAATGTTTGGATGTCTCATTTTAGGCATCCTTCTTGCTCTCACAACTTATGAACCATTGTCTTTTTATTTTTTCTTATTGCAGTACTATTTATTTAATGCGAAACAAAAAATCTTTTTATCAAGATAATTGAAATGAAATCTTTGAGTGGCCCATTTTTAGGCACCCTAATGTGATCCGACTAATGCCTTTTAAATTTTAACAATATTTTTCTTTTTTGTTAATTTTTTGACGTGGGATTTTGTGGTTTATAAACTCGCCGCCGTATCAAATTATAGCCAAAACAATTCTTTTACAAAGAGGTGAGCATGCGTAGCTTTATTTACTGCTATACAAATCTAAAAGTTTGGTCGGAGTCTTTCATGTTTGCGTGCTTAGTAGCTTAACTACATGCCGTTCGTGAACTGTTTAACGCTAAATTGCGGCTCCTTTGACTTTGACAACTTCATTTTTCGTTAGGAAATACATTTGTAACTCGGATGAAGTCAATTTCAGTGCGATTTCACATTTGATAACAAGAAAAAAGTATTCACATTCTGTTCAGCGTACGTCATATGATAATTATTCCCGTTTAACAACGCCTAACCATTATGTGGTCATCACTATTTGATATTATAAAGTATAGAAAATATGAATAATTTTTGAAATAATCTACTTAATAAGAATTCACTAGTCTACTTTCAATCTGCCATTAGTCTATCAATAATTTATATTTAGCCTATCATTAATCTATACAATTGTATAACTAATCAATTTATTAGTATTATGTATTTAATCTGCTATAGTGTACAAATAAAATAGTTAGAAAAATAACACTGATATTTATAAAAATCATAAAATATGATCATTTTCACATTTTTTTCACTGAATTACACATTTCACTTTTTTTTTTCATTTTAGATCATTTTAAAGCATTTTCTCTATAAAACAACTAAACAAATATATAAATGAATTTTCCTTACTATACACTTATACATAGCTTACTCTAGCTCTATCTCTCTCTTACATGTAAACTATTAATCTAAATATGGGTGTAAACACGTATATATCAATGTCGCTTCATTTTAATCTCCTGCCAACAACCAAGGGAATTTGTGTTCATATTAAAGAGCCCTAGTCGTCGTCTCAATTTATATTTAATTATGTAAAATTTGAAGTTAAATACATGAATAATATTTGACGTAATCTTATTTAAACTTAAAACTATAAACAACAAGTACACTTACACATAATTTACAGTTTATACGTGTACGTTGGTCGACTAATACCACAATTATTACTTATTGAAAATATCTTGACAATATCTTGTCTGAAAGTGATTTGTCAAATCATCGGCATTATGCATGACATTAAATATCATCAATAAACAAGATTAGAAAAAAAAACATCTTCACACCTACGCCACGGTACGAGTAGGAGCTTCGTGTAAAGTAAACTGTCCGTGTGCTTAGCTGTGGAAGCTGCTAAAGAGTCACTTTTCTTATCATTTATTTGGGCGTTTGGTAATCTCGCCGCGTTTGCGACTCGATGGTCAACGCAATATGACCTTCCAATCAAAATTGTCCTTGTGAATTTTAAAAGCACGAGTTTGGCATGCCCATCGTGGCACCTTCTACACGTCATATCTTTCTTCTTCTTCTTCTTCTTTTTTTACGTTTACGTCACAGCCTCTTTGCATGTTTCTGTGGTTTTTACATGTTTTGCCCTTTTCTTCTCTCTATACATTTAATATTTGTTTTGACAAAATTCTTTTTTTTTTAACCAAACACAAAATTCTTTTTCTCTCGTTGATTATATTGAGTTGGTCTTATATAATGTGGTTGATTCAGTGGAACTTGTTTTTAGATCGAGTATCAAAATATTAAATGTAAAAAAAAAAGTTATTGTAAGTTGTCTATATTGATTTAGTATCTGAATATGCTTAAAGGTATGATATAAATTAGATATGTTGATTTGGAGTTAGGATTATTCGTGATAGAATTACACACAGGCAAATATATACTTTTCACATGTGTAGTATGGTAAAAAGGGCTGGAAATCTGAAGTAAATTAAATGTATCTGTTGGAAGTTCGATCGCAGATGGGTTGCAGCTAATACTTTCTTTGTCGGCAACCAATAAATCTTGCCCACGCTGTGCTCTTGCATATCAGATTGGTGGTATATTGTAGATCTCGTTCAAACTTAGTTTTAAAAAAAAGAGTATTGACATGTATATATATAACACCTGGATTTCAGAAAACTATATACTGTATATCCTGATAGTGATAGTGAGAGAAACTCTAAGATGAATCATACGAAAACAAAAATCTCAAAAGAAGATAGATCAAACTTATTAGAAAAATACGTATAGAACATGTAGGAACACAAGTGGTTTGAAAGTAACTGACTCATGGAGTCATGGTCAGAACTTAGAAGAAGATGAAACTTAGATGCACATTAGAATCTGACAGAAACAGAGAGAATTCATAGACGAGTGACGAGTCATCGAGAATTCTCTAAATACAGAAAGATAAGGTTAATTTAAGTGTGTTTACACAATTACACTTTACGATGAAGTAAGTACGTACTACGTGTATGAAAGTTTTTGAAACACTAATTTGCTAACTGATTTAAATTCATTACTTTCTTTCGTGCTAAAAAGTAAAAGCATCTTTTGCCTCTTAGCATTATTTTGCTTTACAACTTTAATTGATATTGACGGGTTTGAAATCTATTAAATCATATTGATTCGTTTGTAAAATCCAGTATACGAAAGAATTGTCGATTTCCTCTTTTGATATGCTTCAATTTCGATCTTGTAGTTGGAGTTGTTTTTCTTTAGATATATATTGGATAAACTATGGGATATAATTATTAATCTGCAAGTTACGTGTTGTTGAGATCATATCCATAGTAATCTTTGTAAAGTCAGTCTATTTTTTTTCTTCTCGATCTCGTCCATATTCCATATCTTCACTTCCTTTTTTTTTGTGTGTCCGGTGTCCCCATAAGGAAAATTATTATTCGGAAACGACAACCCAACAAACTATTCCCCGGTTTCAAAATAATAATTTCGCAGAAATTATTTTCTTCTTTTTTGGTCAGACATAAAATTATTATTCTAATTATTATTTAATGAGTAAAATGGCTTAATATTTTGGCGTACATAATTAAGTAAGTATTATGTACCTAATAATCGGCTAATCCATACAAAAATAAATTGAAGACGTAAATTTTCCACAAAATATTACTATTAAATGTAGCCATGCATGTGGTCATCGTAGAAAATCTTCTGTCCACTGACTCATAGTTTTTCATTATTGACATTTGCCACGACGCAACTGCCGTATTTTCCAACGTACATTAACTGTAAGCATTTGCATGACTTTAATCAATGCAAAAAAAAAAAAGAGTGATGTTATATCTTGACAAATCTGTTGATAAATGGCCGGGTTTTGTAATTGAATCGTCGAAAAAGCGCTGTGGTTATGTGACCATTAATTCAGACAAATCCGGTAAGATTACAAACAAAATTTGCGAGACGACGATCATTACCAACATCAGCAAACTCAAAACACATACTTTTTCCATGTAAATAAGAAAATTTAAGGCCTAAGATTGAATATCCTAATTGGCATATTGCATTCACATTAGATTCGTGACCAGTTGGGTCTTCTTCCTCTCAAAATATTTTATTTGTAATATATTTGCGGAAAACTATTTACCGAGAGACATGCGCACTCTCAGAATCAGTGGGCTCAGACGAACCAATATGGTATATAAATCTAAGTAAATAATGGGGCTTGCTTCAAGAATACAGAAAAGCCTTACTACAGTACAGTTCCAAAAGATACGTAAAGGAGGGTCAAAATTTACATAATTGCTCACTTGACTGTCGCGTACTCGTGTGGACTTTTTCCCCGGGAGGGACATCAAAATCACGTGTTGTGCTTTGTTTTCTGCGTTTTAACCCCAAGAAAATTTACTGGAAAAATACCATAAGTAATTAACTTGGGTGTTGGTTTCCCAAGAACCATTTACATACCCCGATACTAATAAAATGCTACGATACAGCTAATGTTTCTTCTTGATTCTTGTTGTCCAATATATATCAGTTAATTAGGCTCTTCATTATTAGTAACACTGACAAATTGTAGAAAATGAAAATCTGTAAGGGGATACAAATTGCAGAATGGTTAGCAACCAACCTTCGGTAGCATTCCGACAATTTGAATCTTTCTTTTAGCCTTATACGAAAATAGTTTATTTAATACTATGCATACCTAATTCAAATTTGCAGTTGTTCTTAAGATTATGATTCATTTTAGGAGATGTATCTTTATGATGCTTATAATGCTGTGTATTTTGATTTAAAAGTAAATCTTAGTTCATACTCCTTCGTTCCAAAAAGAATGATGTTTTTAGACTAGTTACATATATTAAGAAACAGTTATTTTTTGATTATAAATATATTATTTTTTTGTAATCATTGCTTTTTAATAAATATTAACCAATAACAGTTTAAGAATTTAAATAATTTTAGTTACTTTTTAAAAAATCTACAAAAATTGTATTTAATATCTTAAAACATCAAATTTTATAAAACAAAAAAAAAACTCAAAACATATGAAAAGCGGGAGTATTGTTTCTGCATGATATAAAAAAATTGTTTTCCTTGGTGGATTGAGCCGATGGGGTCTCTGACAAATTTAGCTACTAGCTAGGGTAAATGCATATGCAGCTGTAATAAGTTTTTCCATCATTTATTTCAAAAACGACGAATCCAGTTTTCTTTTGCGGACACTATGACAAAGTTAAGTATGTACTGTAGTATTTAAAAACTAAAAAAAAACTTAAATAAAAAGAAAAGAAATGCATATGCCTATTTTCTAGTATAAACATCTAATTTGGTTGTAACTAAAAAAATAGATTTGTTTATTAAAGAAAAAAAGAGAGCGCAAAAAAGGTAAACCGCCTTTCTTCGTTTCTTCTTTTTCAACTTTCTGTTTTTTCTTCTGTAAATAAAATAAAATTATTTCGGTCAGTAAACACGGCAAAATCGCCTTTATATAAACAGCTCCTATCAGGCAAATCGCAGAAAGACACACAAACTCGACAAAAGAGTGAGAATCAGAGAAAGAAAGTGAAGAGTCGTAGAGAAATAAACATCTTCTCTTCTTCCTCTGATCCATTTTATTACTCCTTATATTGTCTTCTTTCTTGTTTTTTTTTTTCTCATAAATATTGTAAAAATGGGCTCGGAAGCAACCGCCGCCGTGGAAAACCTGCAGCAACCGTTACTTGAGCCAGCGAAATCGGAAGCCGATTTCAGGATGGAGACTGTGTTAACGGACACTCATTTGCCTTATTTCCGGCGGATTTACTTCGCGGCGTTGATCGAGTTGAAATACCTCTTACACCTGGCCGGTCCGGCGATCTTTGTCTACGTCATCAACAATGGCATGTCGATGCTCACTCGTATCTTCGCCGGTCGAATCGGAAGTATGCAACTCGCCGCCGCCTCTCTCGGAAACAGCGGTTTCAATTTGTTCACCTTTGGTCTCATGGTACAATATTTTCTCACTTTCTTAAAAACATTTTTTTTCTAAAACCAGATGGAAAACTAACGGATCTGATGAAGGAAAATCTCAAATAATTATATAATTTTTTTTTTCGCATTAAACCATTTCCGGTTTAGATCATATTCGAAATCTGGTAAAAATGTACACTCATTCTTGTGAAATATTACGGTCTCATGACCGTATTCAAATTCGAAAATGTAGGCGTATGAGTTTTGGCGGAAAAAAACAAAATGAAAGATGGATTATGGATACAATTTTTCTTTAACCAGAAAAAGAAATGGATATACAGTTTTCTCTCTATATTTTTTTTTTTTCATTTTATTATAATAAAATCTTCTTCTTGGTTCTTCAGAATTTAACTTTCATTTTTTTTTTTCCGGTGAGACAGCTTGGAATGGGAAGTGCAGTAGAGACATTATGTGGGCAAGCGCACGGAGCTCACAGATACGAGATGCTCGGAGTCTACTTACAAAGATCCACCGTGGTTCTGTTCCTCACCGGACTTCCCATGACACTGCTCTTCATCTTCTCCAAACCTCTCCTCACTTCTCTCGGAGAGCCAGCTGAAGTGGCATCAATGGCTTCCGTCTTCGTCTACGGGATGATCCCAATGATCTTCGCTTACGCCGTCAACTTCCCGATCCAAAAATTCCTCCAGTCACAGAGCATCGTCACGCCGAGCGCTTATATCTCAGCCGCAACGCTCGTCCTCCACTTAATCCTCTCTTGGCTCGCCGTCTACAAGCTCGGGTGGGGCTTACTTGGTCTCGCTCTAGTTCACAGTCTCTCGTGGTGGATCATCGTTATTGCTCAGATGCTGTATATAAAGATGAGTCCAAGATGTCGCCGGACTTGGACTGGCTTTAGCTGGAAAGCTTTTGATGGTCTCTGGGACTTTTTCCGGTTATCGGCGGCTTCCGCCGTCATGCTATGCCTTGAATCTTGGTACTCTCAGATTCTGGTTCTCCTCGCCGGACTTCTCAAAAACCCTGAACTCGCCTTGGACTCTCTAGCAATCTGGTAAATTTTTAATCTTCTTTTCATAACTTTAGTTTCTTCTTGCCTTATGAAATGCTAACACATAACATTAATAGAGCTCCCCCCAAAAAAAATTGGTGGTAATCAAGTTTAAAGCGTTGATCTTAATAAATTTAGCTTGGATTTTGATATTAAAAAATAAAAAATGAATCATTTATTTATTATTGATAAAGATTGGAGAACAATGAAATCTGAGCTATAAGTTTTAAATTTTATTTTCCTTTCAAAACTTTAATTTCTTACCTTATAAAATACGAACACCTCATATGTGTACTAACAAGCAAAAAATTTAAAAATATATCTTTTTTTTTTGTAGTAAGCTCGTAATATTAAAATTTGTAAGTATTTCCTATCCAAAACTTTGAATCCATCCATGATCCACATGATTCATGAAAGGTAGGCTAGGTAGCTTTGATTGTAAAATTAAAAACAAAAAGTGGATGGTTTATTTATTAGTTATAAAGAATTAAGAACAATGAATCTGACACATAGGATCATTAAATAATTGGTACTTACTATACTGTTTATCATTGGCCTTTCCTACGATAACTTTTTGTAGTTTCTGTGAAAATAAAATTGATTAAAATACTTTTAGGTTCTTGGCTTCTTTTCCGGAATCTCCTTTTTTGAGTAACGAAAGTCACGTTCCGATGATTTCCTCACTGTGATGATTGTTGCTGTACTCTGGACTAGTAGGGGATCAATTAGAGAGTTCACCACGTGTTTTTTTACCTTTCCGTTAAAGCCAAAAGTCAGTGTTTTTTTGACGTTTCTTGTGAGCATAAACTGCGTGTCGTCTTCCCTGGGTAAACAAACGGCACGCACTTCTGTGCGCGGGAAAACTCAAAAAAGTGTTGATTACTACTTACTAGTTACTAGACTCAAGTGTCAAGACGCAAGTTGTTAACTAATTTCCTTATATTTTTGGCCTTTGAGACTGTTTTACAAACACGACTATTTGACCACAAAAAAGGAATTTAATGGCTCTTTTAGTGAATACTTTTTTTAAATAACTCCACTATATAGTTTCGTACATTAATCTAACTTAATTTTATTGGTTTTTATTTGCAGCATGGCAATTTCTGCAATCTCGTTCATGGTATCCGTTGGATTCAACGCAGCTGCAAGGTAAAAAAATTGTTTCTCGACATTCTCAATTATTGACGCAATTTTTCTATACAAGTGAAGTGGTAACAAATAATTACGAGTTAAAAGAAAAAAAGTCAACAATTTTTTGAATTCTATTTGTTTTTAAAATTTACAGTGTGAGGGTTAGTAACGAATTGGGTGCTGGAAACGCAAGATCAGCTGCATTTTCAACCGCAGTAACTACAGGAGTATCGTTTTTACTGTCGTTGTTTGAAGCCGTGGTGATCCTTTCTTGGCGCAATGTCATCAGCTACATTTTTACTGATAGTCCAGCAGTTGCCGAAGCTGTAGCCGAACTCGCTCCTTTTTTGGCTATTACCATAGTTCTCAACGGAGTTCAACCTGTTTTATCTGGTAAATTACAAAATAAGAAAAAAAAAACTCTTCAAAAAATTATTAATTAATTAGTTGATAGATGATTTATTAACAATGTTGATTAAAACAGGTGTGGCCGTTGGATGTGGATGGCAAGCATTTGTGGCGTACGTTAACATTGGGTGTTATTACATTGTGGGGATTCCAATTGGTTACGTTCTTGGTTTCACCTATGATATGGGAGCTAAGGTAAAGTACATTAATCCGACGTAATTCATATTCTAATCAATGATTTGTGATTGATTGGTGTGCAAAGTGAACATTATGATTAAATGGTTAATGATTTGTTGTAGGGAATATGGACAGGAATGATTGGGGGCACACTCATGCAAACTATTATCTTACTCATTGTCACTTTTCGAACTGATTGGGATAAAGAGGTAAATTACTAACTTTATCATATAAATTTACGTAAATACGACAGCTATATGTTCAATTTTGGGGTTAGTATATATGTTTCTTACTGGTAATAATATTTATGTTTTGAATTTAAAATTCAGGTGGAGAAGGCTTCGAGACGATTGGACCAGTGGGAAGACACACAAGCACCGCTTCTTAAGCAGTAAACAAGAAGAGAAGTGATTTAAAAAAAAAACCAAATTTAATCTTGGGGAGATTTGGAGGTAAATATATATATATATATATATATATTTGTTAGGTTTTCCCAAAATTGATTGAAAATGGATAAAACCCTCATTAGTTAATCAGGAGATCAGCCACTCTATTGATTAATGAATTGGAAAATCGATAGTTTTCTGAGGGGGTTTGAGTGAAGAGAAGAAAGTCAGTGTACATTTTTGTAAGCGGAAATTAATATTGAAAAATGAGAATGAAATGTTGAAAAATATTTGCTGTATTGTGTAATGTGTGGAAGATTGAGTTTGTTGTAAACCGTTTCTTGTATGAAAGAAATCAATTAATGAAACTTTGGTTTTATGGTACACATGCAACATTTTACTTGGCAATACTGCGAAATTTAGGAATTTATGGTTTCACAGTTTATTCAGTTATCTGCCAATTTAATAACCTACAAAAAGGTCTTCGTCGTGTCATGCGGTTATGCATCTAGATTTAAAGTTTAATAAATGATGTAATATTCAACTTTTATCCAGTGATGTAATTTTTTTTTTTTTTTTTTTTTGGAACTTAGTGATGTAATAGTTGATAAAAATATAGTCACTATCCTTAATTTGCTTTTCTAATAGCATTTTACTTGACATATATATGCGCTCATCGGCTCATGAGACAACTAACATAAGAAATAAAAACTTTCATAAGACTAATGAAAATGAATGTTCAAATGCGAACGTCATAGACAATGTCGAGGTTTTGATAGCTACTGAAAAGGCATGGCTTACGAATGAATAAATTTAGTATATAAATTTTATATTCTTTTTAGTCAAATAAAGTTTACTTTCAAGTATTCGGATTTGATTTGATTTGGTTTTTTTTTTTTTTATGTATATTTAAAGTGGGAGACTAACACTCATGCATTCATACTAAGAGTTTCCAATATTTAATTTTCCGTTGACTAAATTTGGGTTCATGTTTTGCAAACAACTTACTAAAATATTGTGTTCTAGTTGAAAATAATAAACACAACATTTAAAAAACAAAAGAAAAATCAAGACGTACATATATAGCGATTGCGGTAGTGATGTATATAGCGATTGCGGTAGTGATGTAAATAGCTTTTGAGTTTTGAGCTTCCTCCGCTTGTTTTCCTCATTCCTCAATGTTGTGAAGACTCATTTTCAGTCCCTCCTCCTGACATAAATCTTTGTTGTTGTTTCAAATATGACGATATGATTGGTAATTGACACATCTCTTATCCATTTCTCGTTATAATTTTCGTCAAAACCCTTTTTTTTAACAGACAACCCCAAACCAAGAAAACAAACGAAGAGAAAGATACAAGTTGTCGATCCACATGCCATGCATATTTATATAGACTCTAATAGATTTAAAGACCAATTATATGGCAGCTCGTTATTATATACTATAAAGTTTAATTTTGTTTCCTACATGACATGAGTCAGTAGTATTACTATATGTTGAGTCTATCTTCTACTAAACCGGCTAATTTTATCGAGACGTACCTTGCCGAAAAAAGTATAAAAGATTCCAACTTGTACAACAATTTTAAATTTAAATGGTTTTTTTGTTGTTGTTATATGACGCTTAAAGCTCATTCAAAAAATAATGTCCCTAAAACCAAAACTACTATCTATAAAAAGCATCATAACAACTTAAATCATTATACCAAAAAAATTAACTAATCATGATACCTCCAAATTATTTATATATTTTAGCGCCTAAAACTCATCCTTACTTTATGAGCTTTACCCCAAGCGGAATGTTTACAAAGCCGATACTATCATGTCATTGCCACCATACCAGGATTTTCTTTTATCACAAATTGTTTACTTTTGCCTATGTTCTGAAACGATAACATATGGGGAATCGATATTTATTAGGTTAAATATTAAACTATTGGAATCGATAACATGAATTCTAAACTGGTAACAAATTTCGAATGGTATATATGTAAACAATTACTTTGAATATCAGTGTAACTAATCATTATTTTTGTGTAATCTAAGAAATTATATAGTGATCCGTTCTTATTTTGTGATCCATGAATGTGAAACTTTAATGAATATCAAAAATTCTGAGTTCAAAAGAAATTGCAATTACGAGGTCAAAGTTTGTGCAAAATCTAATAACTAACTAATTTAGTTTATTACAATACAATTCATTACATACAAATACTAATAAATCAACGATCTATAACTCATTAATATAACTCATTAAGTTGAAGTTGCAGTTTAGGGCCTCTTCTAAACACGTCCAATGTGTTTTAAGTTTGTTAGTAGTAGTCAATCTGAATCTCATGAGTTTGTGAATGAGATAAATATCATGGAGATAGCAGATCAAAACACAAAGTATATATTGCAATATTATACAAAGCACACCATGGTGGGCGTGGACCACTAAAAGGAACTGGCGAGTAGTAGAGCAAGTTAAAAATAAGTAGGAAAGTCGACACTAAAAAATTTGATGTTTTCAACTTTGGTTGTCTGTTTACTATGCGCATACTTCTAAACATCCCTAACAAAAAGATGAACACCTATCACTACATACTTTGTAGATAGCTTCCAATAAATAAGTAGAGTTTTCCATAAAAAAAAATTATTTTGAAAATATTAGTATAATAAATATGGATATTATATATGTACCTCAGGTTCAAATGTGAGATAACGTAGCCAAAAATCAGTGGTTTTTTGGAATTTGAAAGTTCAATTTTGATTTTGGATCTATATGTCGAATTTTTAAAGCAGTGATCATGGTTATTTTTTAGATTTAATTATCAGAAATTATAAAATCTTAAAAATCAAACTTAAAATTACCAAAGCAAAATCGTACAAAATTGAAGCAAACAAAACACTATCCGAATTAACATTGTTTCTTGTTGGGTCTCATAAACAGAAATCACCATAGAATTTCCTCCAACTCTTTTCTTTGTACTGTATTTCTCTCTTTCTGTTTCTTCCCAAGAAACTTTGTTCAAATGGATTCCCTTCCATCGAATTCCAAAGTCGAACAATCAGAACAGAACTTCAAGTTCAAGCAGAATCCAAAGGCGAAGAAGCAGAAGAAGTTCCAATCTCGCTTGCCTACGGGGGAACCGTTCTTCCCCTGCCACAGGAGTCAGAAAATGGTTTATACATTTCCGGCCTCAATCAAAGGACAAAAAAAGACAAGAAAACCTCCACATTAATCACATACAAAATAAACTAATATTTTATAAATGTTTTAATTAGCGAAAGAAGAGCCACCATTAAAAAAAGGAAAATTCTGAAAAATAAAATCAATCTCGAGAAGAAATAAAATCAATCCTTTAAAATCATCCAAAAATGAGAAATACAGTGAGACTGTTTCGTTATTTTTTTTTTCCTTTCTCATATAGAATAAAGTTCCCAAATTCAGATTGAAGCAATAAAAAAGAAGAAGAGCAAAAAAAAAAAAAATCAATCAAGCTCCATATCATCTGATTTTCTACTTCCGTGTGATCCATTATGTTCCGATTTGGTAGGAGGAGAGTTTGATTTCCCAATGTACTTGCACGTCCTACAAACACACCCAAGATCCTTCATCAGTAAGAAACCATGATCTTGACCCGACCCGTTACAACCCAACTCGGTTCCATCACTTAATGACCAAAGCTTGAAGTGTATTATTAATAAGAGAAGGAAGGATTAGAATTACGCGTTAAGAGCGTCGGCTTTTCTCTTGATTTCACCAGATTGCAGCTCTGGATTAGCGTCTTTCGGTAACGATTCTTGCTCCGCGGTTCTCTCCTGGAGCCACCTCTCGGCTTTATTACATTCATCGAGAACCTGAAAACCAGAAAGAAAAAAACATCACGGTGATGTAATTAAAACCATACTATTGCTAATGTAGTGAGAATTATGTTACAGGTTTAGAACCAAACCGCGCTCTTTCTCGGAGGAGGAAGAGACTCTGCAGCTGTTCGATTATCTGCAATAGTTGTCAGAAGGTCTTTTGATGCTTGTACTCGCTCTTCTCCATCTTTAAACCGATTTTCAATGGGATCGATGAGCTGCTCAGAGTTAAAAGTCATCACGAATTAAGACATGAAAGCCACGCGCAGACACTACTAACCTTTCTGTACTAAACTTTGAGGGAGATACCTTTTTAATATCATTTAACTTCTCGATATAAGCATTTTCAGATTCATCATCACCGTCTTCGTATAGCCAATCCTCTGTTTCCTGAAGATTTCTGGCGATGCATTCCCGTTCTGACTCGGTTGCAGTGTTTCGATATGTATTTAACATCTGCCAGCACACACAATAGTATAAAGTCATATAATCTTGAAGAGCGGAAACGACATATTTTACCAAAATTTAAAGGTGGAAGATATGGTTCTTTTAAAACCAGACTAGTACCTTATCACGCATCTCATAAACAAAGGATTCAAGAGCATTTTTCTTATCCTTAGTCGATTCCATTTTCAAATCTTGCTCCACTAAAGAGTTCTCTCTCTGTTTGGCCTCCAACAACTCATTCTTTGTCAATGCCCCAGAGACGTTCTCAACAACTGGAATTTCCATTCTTTTGATAGCCTTAGGATCATAACCCTACACAAGAGAAACTAGTCTCAGGATTTGTGCAGATTCGCATGCTTTCAGATCAAACCATCTACAATTGTTTCAGAAACGGATGGAGATGCCACTTCAAGATTAGCTTTTAATATATCGGGCTTTAAGCTTTTTTACAATGCAACAGTATTTCTTTAGAAGGTGATAAATCATACTTACAGTAGAACCTGACGAAGTGTCTGAAGTGCCATCCTTTGTAGCAGAAGATTGATGGTTGTTTTCCGATATTGTCTCCTCAGAAGTTATATTCTCTTTATGATCTTCAATTAGCTTTTGTTCAGAAACATGAATTTTAGACTCAAGCTACGTAGAAATATAAAGGCTATGCTATCTGGAACGGATTGATATCAGATTGTACTCACAGAAGCTGAGTCGATGGTGACAATCCCGTGGAGATTTAGTTGAACTCTTACTTTGACACGTGCTGCTTCTCCATGGGAAATTTGAAAAGGACCAATCTACATAACATTCCACAATAGACTAAGAATTCCATCAAATAGTGGTCTAACCATCCAACGCATACTCAGCGCACTAAAGCCTGAGTAAAAAGGAGGAAGCCTGAAAGATTGCATACCGTAAAACTGCCTATCTGACTTGGTGAATCAGGAGCTATTTCGTTATGGTTTGCATAAAAGGCTTCCAAATGGAAAGTGTTTTCTCTACGTAGAGTAAGAACCTTAACACTTGGAAAGACTTGGCCTTTTGGAAAGAGCATTTCATTCGATGGTGTGTTTATGGAACCTTTATCAGATGAGAAGCCAATTGAGAAAGGGAAGCAATCTTGAACCTGAAAATAGGGGAAGCATAAACAAAAGAAACATCAGCCATTCATAGTAAACAAATCCGTAGAGTTATACACACCATCATGCTTTTCATACACACACCAAATCTGTAACCATTGTAATAATCTATTCTTCTGCTAGATACTTTTTTCAAACATTAAACAATAACCAAGAAAGAGTATTCTCACATATAGAGAAGAGCGTACCTCATAATCTCTCACTCGGAAAACTGGACTGAGCATTGCACATTGAAGCGCACAACCTCGAGCCACGCACTCACTTGCATTCACGGTCCTGCCTAGCTCCCTCTTAAACAGCGAGCTTAGCATCTTAGATATAGCTGGAATTCTGGACCCTGAACCAACTAGCTCCACAGAATGGATTTGATCCAAACTTAGACCAGAGTCAGCCAAAGCCTTCTGACACGGAACAATTAATCTCTCCAACAAGCTTGATGACAACTGCTCAAACTCTTCTCTCTTGATAAAGCTCTTTACATCCTTCTCCTCCATTAGACATTCTATATTCAGCGGCGCCTCAGCATTTGCACTCAAGACCTTCTTCACTTTCTCACACGATGCCCTTAACCTAACACACGCCTTGGTATTCGTATATACATCTATGCTGTATTTCTCCTTGAATTCAACTGCAAAGTAGTTGAAGAGAACCTCGTCAAAATCTCTCCCACCCAAGTTTCTATCAAAAGAATGAGAAAGGACTCTCATGCTTCCAGACTCGAACGATGCCACACAGACTTGCGTATCGCAGTGGCCAATGTCGATGAATACAATGCAAGTAGGGCTCGAGTTAGCCGCCAAGTCTGTCTTGTATATACCATATCCAAGAGCAGTGGCAGTAGAATCATGCATCAATCTCAATGGCCTCAGGCCAGCAATGGCTGCAGCATCCAAATACGCAAGTCTTTGTGAGTTTGTAAAGTAGGAAGGAATCCCAATGACGCAGTCTGAAACAGGCGCTTTGAGACTCTTCTCTGCTATCTGCTTCAAATGTGAAAGCAACATGCCTAGTAACTGTACCGGACTAAAGCTCTGCATCTCACCCATGTACCGAAGCCGAATTAGAATCCCACCATCAGAGTCTTCGCATGTTTCAAAAGGGAACAACCTCAGATCCTTCTGAACATCAGGCTCCCTAAATCTCCTGCCGATCAGTCTCTTCAGCTGCGAAATGGTTGATTTGGGATGCATAGTAGCAGATGCAGCAGCAGCAGCGCCCATGAATCTCTGCTTCTCACCAAATGAAACCATCGCAGGATTTTCTCGGTTCGATTCATCGTTCAGCAAAACATCGATCCCGCGTTGCTTTGCGACCGCAATAACACAGTTCTCGTTCCCAACATCGAATCCCACCACACTCATTTTCAACAAGCCTCAAAAAAAATTCCGTATAACGCTAAAGATATATTTCAATTCTCAGGCACAAAAACAAAATCTCTACTCCATCAGCTTCCTGTTCAAATCAAACTCCTCCTTTCTGCATATAAGTAACCAAAACTACATTCAAATCCAGCAATCTCGAACACTAGGATAATCTATTCATTGTAAATAAATTGGATCAGTGTGCAATAGTCATCCATAGGAAGTAAGAAGAAAAAAAAAATCATTTCGCAGGTCCTCGGAACAATCTGAGAAAAGACGCAAGCATTCAAGTGATTTTATACAAACAAGATGAAAAACTATCATCAACTTCACATGAATGCGGAAATTGCAGCACTTAAATACTCATAAGATCGCTGATACTATAAGGATTAAAAAAAATTTAACAAGGGATCTTAGATACGTACGATACGCATTATGAAATGCTTACCCGTCGAGTAGAAATCAAACCAAGATAGAAAAGAACAAGGGATGAAGAGTGACCCGAAGACGATCGAAACTCCGAAAACGTGATCCAAGACCTCCGATGACTTCGGACGAGGACAACGTGAAGGAAGACGATGAGAAAAGGATGAAAAAGGTCTGGAGAAAAAAAAAATGAAAAAAGAGGTAGTGGAAAGATACAGAAACTAAATTTTATTTGCACTTAGATCCTTATTAATTCCTTCAAATTAATTTTATAACCCGAAGATATTTTTGATGACGCCACCGAAGATTCAAAGTTCAATTTTGTCGATGGTGTTAGAATCTAGGGAAAATTCGCACGAAATCGCACGAAATCGTTGTAACATGGTTCAATTGAGTGGGATCGGATTCGATACTTTTTTTTTTTGAAACATTTAAACATTTTTTTTTTTGTAGCTTTGTCATTGAATTTTGTGGTGACACAATGACAATATTAGTATAAACTATCATGAGATATGTCTTGATCAGTTCGAATAATGAGTTTGCATATGAAAATTATACAAACATAACTATTTACATAATTACATCTCAGAGTGATCCGTGTCTTTTTCACTGAAATGCTTTCGTTTTTGTATAAGAATGAGTCGCTTAAAAATTATATAGCCCAAAAGAGCATTAACCGTATCTTATAACTTTGCATAAATGAAATCATATAAATAAGAAAATCTAGTTCCAAAAAAAAATCATATAAATAAATGGTTCTTTTTATGTTTTTCTGAACAAATATATGGTTATTACAATTTCAAGATTTTCCCTTTTGACGCAAAAAAACAAAACTCATGATCTCTACATATTACATCCTTGATAAACTTTTGTAACAGAGATCAACAGAAATTCAAGAAAGAAAGAAATCACAAAACAATAAAATAAATAGGAATCAAACTTCGAGAGTGAAAATAGGCCTAGGTAGTCCGGTTGTTGCACCACCGTGGAACAGCTTCTCCAAGGCTCTCACGCCGTTTTGAGAATGCTTTCGAATCCCACCAAACCTAACGGCGAACACTACCCCCCGACGTAGCTTAGTAAAACTCTTTCCGATCTTGGCCTTCAACCTTAAAAGCTTCATCCGTAGAAATGACGACGGAGGAGAAGAACGCCGAGAAACCAAGTCGGCTTCTTGAAGCGTTTTGTAAATCAAGAACTTGGCTCGTCGGTGAAACACCTCTTCGGGGTCCTCCTTGTTCATCTTTGAGTAAAGACATGGCCTTTTGAAGAGGGTCATTTTCGTCTTTTTGTACGAACCCGACGATGACCTTTTCTTGAAGATAGGTAGAAGAGATATCAGAATGAGGAGAGGAGTTGAAACGAGAAAGTATTTGTAGTGATTTCATTAAACAGTGCTGGTGCACTAACTTGTAACTTGTATACGTGTTTCTTCTTTATTTTCCCCAAGTCAGATATTTGTTTACTCATAATTTTACAATTTAGTTTGTAAGTCAAACCATTAAGATAATAAAGATATGCTAAGATATACAGGATGGTATGAATTTCCAGCTAACAATGTATAGTTAATGCATATAATCGTTCTTATTGTTTATAATAACTTTATGAAATAGAGACAAATATAATTTTTTTAGGAATCAACACTTTTTTTTTTTTCAAAAGTAAGACAACAATTTTGCAAAATCTATTAAAGTAATCGAATTATTTTGTCTCTGTCCTTTGGTTCGGACAACGGGTCAAAGGATTTTTGTATACTAATTTTCAAAGCTGAAACCTGTTAATGTGAGTCCATATATATATATGACTCGGGAGATTCGTAATTTGTTATGCAAAATGTCTAAATTTGGAGACACCCTGCCCCAACACAGACCTCTAAAGACAAAACTTTGGTCTAATCAAAAAAATTTCCAACTGTTCTAATGCTGGACTGGAGATTAGGCTGTGTTCAATATAACTATCTATTCTGATTTCTGATCCGTTTTCATTCTTTTTTACGAAATAATTGATTATCAGGACCAGTTCAGAGCAATATATTACAAATTCCGTAATTTAGTATCTAGACAGGTCGTACGTATATATCGCAATCAAACTTCAATAGCCATATAAAAAGTCATCTAAAGTGTCTGTTTATATAACAAGCAGTGGTAACAAAAAAATAAAATATAAGAGGACTAGTTTTATTAAACTTACAGAGTTCAAAGTGTTATTGGTAAAATGATTCTAATTTTCGTATTCGTATTTAAATTTTAATAAACTTAATAATGATAAAATAATTGTAAAAAGAACTTGTTTTAATAAGCTTAATAATGATAAAATGAATAATTGTAAAAGGAACTTTGTTTTAATAGATTCTTAAAAAAAATTACAAACAACAACACTTGATATATAGTAGCACAACCGTATAGACTTCACCAATTGTTTTGTTTTTGTTCACATTGCTTCTGCGAACCCAACTCGCTTGTTCCCGAAGTCGAAGACCGTGTGGTATTTTCCCATAAAAACAGCTCCCAGGGTCCTGCCACAATTTTGCCACCACACATTTGATGAGAAAAACAAAAAAAAAATCTCTAGAGATGAAACTGAGATTAATATATGAAGTCATAGAGTAAGGGGTTACCAAAAAGGTCCGCGAGGTGGAGGGACATCGTGTGCAGTAAAGCCACTTATGCATATGGCCAGATCGCTGTCCCCTAGTTTCAGAACGTACTGCAACAAACAAACCATACCATGCGTGGTCAACACCAAGAGATTAGATGAAAAAGGAAAAAAAAAAAAAACCAAACCGAAACTTTAACATTTTGTTTTTTGTAACAATATTGATATATTTCATTACTCAGTTATACATACCTCTTCAGGAGAAAGAGTAAAGACTCTGCCTGCCATGGTGAAAGAAACGGTGGGCATGGTCGAGAGTTTTGTACATTCGACAGCAGACATTCCCGTTGAGCCGTTAGGCATGCGATTACATAACTATGGTGAGAGAAAAAAGGAGTGATCAAGATCATGAATAAAATGTCCATTAATATTTATGTTTAATAAAGAAAAGGTAAGAAAAGCAAATACTGTTGTGATGGAATTAAACTATTTTTTTTTTTACCGCGTTGATGAAGGTCAATATTTGCTCTTCATTCATGTTCTGCCTCAACTGATACTGTATCCATGCAAGTGTCATCTCACATGCAGTACATTGTGCATCCCCCAAACCACTTGACGATGTTCCGTTTTCCATTTTCACCACCGATTCAATACCCATTCTAATGCAATACAAATAGATCATTAAGAGAAGTTAATATCGCACTCATGACTCTAATTGCAATCGATCTCTATAGTATGAATAATGAGACCATTTGAAATATACCTGACATCAAAACTGCACATACCTAGCGACGCGCAAATTTGCTTTGGTGGAGCCTACAGTAAATCAATTAGAACACTGGTAAGTAAAACCAAAAAAGAAAAACAAAACTCTATTACACAACAAAGAGTTTGCAAGCACTGATGCACCAACGTAATTCTTGGTTTGAAGGTTTTAGGTATGTGAAATTAGTGAATGATATCTCGAAGGTTTCCATGCGATTTTCCAATATTATATATATATATATATATATATACTTACCCCAGCTACAAGTAAATCCAAAATGGCCTTTCCGTATTTCTTCACAATAGTTTTACATTGGTGGCTAACAACCCCAGTTGCTCCAATATAATGGTTTATCACCGCAATAGCATCCTTATAAAAAAGAGAGAAAAACAAAATTAGGAGCGTCTAGTATAAACTACTAAAATACTCTTTAAGACAACATAATTTCTTTACTTCTACAATCAATCAAATTAAAAGCCTCTCAGTTATTGTTTACCGTTGGACCCGAAATCAAAGTTGTCCCAGAATCCGCAATCGCAGCACACCCATTTTTGCAGAATCCTGTAGATTAAACTTTAGAACTATTTTGAATTTGTTATAAAACAAGTATTATCATATTAAAGAATAAGGTCTATTACCAGTGGGTTTACCGTCCATGAGAACATCACCCATAGGAAACTATATATTACCACAAAATAAGAATAACCTTGAGTGGTTGCTTAAATCATTAATGTTATATACACAAGAGAGACCAAGATAAAATAGTGATGTATAAAATATAATAAACCTGCCAGTAACCCTGTAGCCTCACAGGAACATATGTATGTGTTCCCTTAAAGTGACTTCGATCAACTCCTCCAAATACAATTTCACCACCTTCTTCATCCTCCGGGTTACGGTTCAGCCAAAATGAGAACACCGGAATCCTGATAAGGCCTTGCTTTAACATATTGTACCTGTTATGATAATATATAAATAAAGTCATGAACCATTTCAGAAACAAAAATGTTGTAAAGTCATGTCCAAACGGTAACTGGAGGAAACTGCAGATATATGTACCAAACAGGAGTGGCATTTCCAACAGCAATTTGGTCGAATCCGAGACCAAGAATACCATCAGATTTAGCTAGAACAAATGTGATACCAGGCTCCCTTATGGCCTCGATAAACTCCTGGATATATACGAGGAAGACAAACATGAATAAACGGTCAAACGTGATAAGAGTGTTTAATAGGGTTTAATTAGGATCATAAAGATCATTTACCTGACCCTTGACGACCAAATCACCAATCTTGACATCATCTTGACTAAAAATACCAGAGACTGATCCAGTCGCGTAACTAATTGAGGCGGCTCTTCCTGTGCCAAAGAAGATCGACCGGTTTTAATTACAACCCGCATAGCTTACATCAACACATTTCATGAAACAAATGTAAAGACAAGAGAGAAATTTGAACAAACCATTCTTCTCGTATGTGCTCGAACGCGTTGCCTTGTATTTCTTATGAATTAGGCATGCAGCCTATACAAAACGGATTCTCAACAACCACTAGCAAGAGACCACCATATGAACCATGAGTGGTTAAATCAAAATTTACGTACCGAGAATTGGCAATACGTCGATGGAACCCAAAGGTTAGAACTTCCGGTATCGAAAACCACGGTGAACTTTTGAGGTGGAGTACCAATTCCAATTTCACCATAGTACATGGAATTTACGTAATTCTTCAGCGTAACAGTGACATCTTTATTAGGACCTCCAAGACTCTTGTATGCTTTCAAAGCTTTATTGAGGCGTGGATCGTTGTTATCCTTCAACTTCAGTTTTCTTAGACTAACTCTGAACGTTCCCTCATTGCGCTCAGAGAAGGCAGAGGAAAACAGCAGGAATGATACAAAGAGAGAAGAAACGATTGTAGTAGAGTATATTCCCATTTCACTTATTCCTTTGATATCAAACACCAACAAGAAAAGGAGTCAAATATAGATAATGGGATCATCATATATACAAATGCTTAATTATTATTAAAAATATTCATAAAATTGTACAAGTAAGTCTATAACGATAATAATTCTAAAAGTCACTCTTTTAGTCGCATGAATAAATCTGTGAACTCTTGACTAAATTTGCTAAGTGATGAGCGACAAATTAAAAAAATAGTTTTTTCGAAAAACTTACCTGAAATAGGATCATGAATTTGTTTCATTACTAAATCTGTCAATTTTTGGTAACTTATGACAGACGTTACTATAATGCTAACTTCGATACTTTTCCTAAATGGAATTCTTGGCAGCAACTCAACGAATTCTCATTTAAATGTATATTGTTCAGATGATAAAGACTCTGTTTGCTATGTTAAAAAAAGAAGAAGGTATCTTTGCTAAGAAAAATGATAAAATGTTATAAACGTAGAAAAGCTACTACTACAAATGTTCAAATTTCAAAAAAAAAGAAAGAAAAAAAAAAAGAAAGGCTACTACTACACATTTCTCTAAATAGAGTGAATAATTATCTGTAGGCACAGTCAGACAGGAAACAGATGAAAATGAAAGATTGAATGAAAACTCACAGGAATCTGAAGATGATAATACAGTGGATCAAGAAAATGAAACTTGAACTTATATATATATATATATATATATATATATATATATATATCTTGCTTAGGACCCAAACTCTTATCGTATACCTCCCCTCTTTCTATATTTCCAAATAAAAAAAACACATTTTTACTAAAAAATAAATATGAACCAAAATCGTGTTCGATTACTCTATTAATTTTGCCAGAGGACAACTATCTAAAAATATTAAGTTAATCAGTTTCGTTACTTAAATCAATGTCTCCTAATGTCAAAAAATAAAATAAAATAAAAATCAATGTGTCCTTTGGTTTGCATTACGGGTCAATAAATAATAAAAAAATATGGTATTTTCGTGAAATTTAGCAGCAGATTTTGTGCTCAAGATTGAAGTAATAATGTGAATTTAAACTAATATAAATCGTATTGTAAATATTGTATCTATATATAGATAAATACATATATCATTATATGATGACTAAATGGCCAAGTTGAGAAGGAAATTAAAATTAGCTAGAAAAACTATCCCACCGTAGAACGTGGATCTCATTATTCATTATGATTTATGAGAATCAACAAAAGAAGAACAATAAATGGTCATGTTAGTATTGTCTCCTCTCTTTTTTGGGGTTAAAGTAGTATGGTCTCCTCTCGGCTCTCGCTGACCAATAATATAAAGAAATATAACTGGTTCGGACCAAAAAGAAACAAATATTGAATATTAGATGCGTTTTCCTTAGGTAATATAATTTCCAATTAGTCACCTCTCATTGTGTAATGCTTGTTGAATTTATAAATATTAGTAGATCTTTGATGGATATGCCAACCATAAAGAAATACACGATTGTTTCTCACAAGGTTGTTGACTACTCAAGGAGGGTATATCAAAATGCTAAACAAACAAGGTCGTGGAATGAAATAATTGAAACGCCTACTATGTAAAACCCAATACTGAAAATAAATAAATCAATGTAGCTATTTCTGCATGGGGATACTTTAAGAGGAAATAAAACTGTTCTATGAATGTAATGAATCGGAAGATTTTACAAGACACTGAGTGTCACAAAAGCATTCCTCCATATAAGAGTTAGAAAACTTGAAAAGCAGCGGTTGTTGGCAACGAGAGCCACATGAACCACATTTTGGTCGAGACATAGTATCGTTAGGAACCACTTCTAATTTCTTCCCCTCTTCTGTGCTGAGGACTTCTGGCTTCGCATTCCACAACTCCCCAAGCACACACTGAATATGACAAACGACTCCGCAATCACCGCATGTGTAAAACCATTTTTGTGGATCTAAAACGGTTTCACAAACCTCACACCAGTACTTACCACTCGCCTTCTCACCAAAACACAAGGACATAAAATGGTCATCGCACCTGTGCTTTATCTTTTTTGGTAGAGTAGCACACTTGAAGTCCAGTGTGAACTCACATTCAACGCAGTGAAGCACTTGTTTATAACTTTCAAGACATGCCCCACAAGTGTCCCTGTCAAGCGTAGTGAGAAAGAGTGTATGCGGGTGACATTCATAATCGCAATACCATGACATCGACGCACACCGTACGTCTAGGGTTACATCACCATACTCGTACCTGAAACCATTCGATATTGTTGTGCAAGCGATACACTTGAATAAACCATGATCAATACCCTTTTTGATCCTTACTAGTGTAAGCGGCTTTGTGCAAAGCCCATGTCGTTTTTGAAGAGGAAGATTAGCGCATGTTTCATGGAGGCAAAAATCGCATTCCATACAGCTGTAGTGCTTCTCAGAAAAGATACAACTTGTGCAAGCTTCGCACCGTATGCTCCCATCACGTTCGATAGCATCCTCGATAAGCCTTAAGTTATGCTCATCATGGGAGAAATGATTAATGACTCCGTCTTCAATCACTTTGAATGGAGAAACATCCACAAACTCTTCAGGTACACCTTCGAGCTCTACCCCATCCCACACATCATTTCTAGTTGCGCACTTGGAGTGAACGGCGAAACTAGGACACTTCGAACACGAATAAGCGCCGTACCTCCAGTCGATCTTATGGTGACAAATGGAGCACTTCCAAAGCCCGAACCCAAGAGAATAAGTGTGAGAGATCCGATGGTCGTGGCGGTTGATGTTTATGACGTGCGGTAGCGTGATACACTCCCTATGGAACATGAGAGCACAAGGAGCGCACACGTAAGGGCATTGCTCGCCGTGCGTACCGCAAGCGTTACAAGTGAATGTGTCGTTTCTAGCCATAAGGGTGAGTGTATGCTTGTGGCACCTCGGGGCATCCACAATGAGTGGAGGAGGGTTTTTGGAGCACCTCACATGCATGCTGAAATCGCATACCGAACAATGGTGGAAAAAGCTCCTTAGTTCCTGCTCGCAGGTAACGCATTTCCCGTTAGAGTAATCAGGTGGTCCGTCGATGAGAAGCTTGAGCGGATGGTATGGGTGGAACGGGTGGTTTATGTCGTCAGGCGAGGTTGGTATGCAATCAAGGTGCCACTCCTTGTCGCATAAGTCGCATTCCAAGGCGTGACTACTACTTCCCACAGGAATGGGTTCCTTACATTCATCGCAGTCAAACCCTAAACCGTACTTTTCTTTCATTCTAGCTTTCCAGCTGATCTTCCCTTTGTTAGAGCTAGTAGGCTCATCGCTCTCGTGTGGGTGCCAGAAGTGCTTATAGATTCTTCCCATGGCACAAGGTTGTGTTGGTACGAATGAAAATGCAAAAGGTTTTAGTTTTTGGATCTTTCTTATCCATATATCACAGATACATATATGATTGTGTAGCCAAGTTGATGATCATCTTCACAACTAAGCTGTAAACAATAAAAGACCTTTCTCTAAGAATTAATAAAAGACATTCTAACATTATAAATAAATCAAGTTACATCCAAGTCAACTAGAAATAATTATGCTCACAGATGCCAATGGACAACTAATTTATTTTATGTTATTTTCTTATGTTTTTCCTCGACTATAGTTTAATTACACGTGTACTTTGTAGCTGTCAGCAACTAAGGAAAGTTATTTGTTCTCTCTTTTCGTAAGATCAAAGTCAATGAACATTAAGAATCCTTGATTACAATACAAATAGCCAAATTAAAAAAGGCTAAATCAATCGCTCCAATTGGTTACAATTCATCTGTTTTTATTGGCTCGCAGTCCAAAGAAAACGTGCATCCAGCACAACGTAACACACGTTCTCAGGACTCTTCAAGCCGCCCGTAAATCACAAATTAAATTTGTACAAAGCAGTTTAAATATTAATCTCATATATGTATAATCATAAGTCGAATATTCGATCTATGATCCATAGTTGTCAAGCAAAGTTGTTCAGCTACGAACGATTTGTAACATTTCTTCGTAATTTTCTTACCAAAAGACATAACCAAAGATTAAAAATATCGCGTTATTTCAAGACGTGAAGAAGAATAAATTCTTATAATCCCCATTTATGTTCTCTACTTTCAAAGCATGCAAAGGAAATAAAGAAAACAGAAGCATCGCAAAACATTATTAAGATTCAAACTCTTCACAATCCTTTAGTATCAGAACTTGAGCAAAAGAACTTTCCTAGAGAGAGAGTGAGAGAAGAAAGACAGATAAACTGTGTTTGAGAACACACGTTCATGACAAAGTACGCAAACAACAAACAGTGCAGCTAAGAATACCCTCACAGCTAGTAGCTAAATCCGACTTGTTGCTGCTGCGGCGGTTGCTGAGGCGGTTGCTGGCCCGCCTGTGGTGGCTGCTGATACCCGCCAGGGTAGCCTCCGTAATACGCATTAGGATCTTGCGGCATCGAGTAGCCATAATGCTCCTGTCCCTGTCCATACCCGCCGTAATAATACTGACTCTGGTCCGCTGCCTGGAGAACCGATGCAAACAAAACACAAAGGGAAGAAAAGATTACTAAATCTTCTAAGTTTCCATTTGACCAAGCAATGGCAGGAAAGTGGGAGAGAGAAGCAGCTTGAATCCGACATTGCAAGTGGTTTCTTTCTAATCATCTAATATCATATGCAAAGGGAATCAATCAGTCACCTGTTTCGATGAAGGACTCCGGCCCCATGAAAGCCTGACGGTTGTTCCACCCAATTGCATTCCATTCAACATTCTAAGAGCTTCCTCTGCACAGCTCCTGAAATACCGAGGGATAATCACAAAACACACATGATTACTAAACTGTTACATTGATATTCCAAAGCATAACATTCTAAGAGCTTCCTCTGCAACAACGCGCTTACTTCTCAGCAAATTGAACGAATCCACAGCGCTTTCCGGCGGGTATTTTCACATGAACAATCTCACCATATTGGCTAAAGACATTCTTCAGATGATCATCCGTGACAATGGCATCTAATCCACCAACAAAAACCTGCACCATAACTTAATAAGTGTCAGAAATGGCCCACTTGGAAGACACATATACATGATTGGAGCATATATAACCCACAGTTGTGTTGTTTGGGTCATTATCAGTTGGAACCCCTGAAGCAGCACTCTGGTATGAATCTGCATTTACACACGCGAGCATTATGAGAGGAGTAAGTACATAACTGTATGCAAAATAAGTAGCTGAAAAAAAAAAAAAAAAGATCCATTTGCAGCCTCCTCTAAAATTCCCAACGTAATGAAAGAAAAAATCAAGGAAGCCATGAAATTGCAAAACATGTATATCGATGATGTTAACATCAATCATAAATTATCAATGCAGAGGATATAGCTTTTTCTGAACAATAAGAAAGTATCTGAGGAGTTACAGCCACAAATGTTTTCGGCTACTCAAGGTATGCCTATAGGGACAAATAATATAGGAATCGCAAAGCACAATAATGAAAACAGTGTAACTATTTCTCTGGCACCTCCAGAAACTGATCAAGTTCGGGTCAAACGAAATCTTTCTCACAGAAATGGTAAAATGTCGAGTGAACTTTTAACATCTAGACTCACAGAAGCAGTAGAAAGGAGCTTGACGTGCAGATGTAAGTAAATCAGGTGAAAGATAAGAACATTAAGTAGAGCGGAGTGGGACAGAAAAGTAAATATATAAGAATTGACTTGCGAAAGTAACTGAGCGAGAACTGGAAGAAAAAGTTTAACTGAAAAGATAAAACCATAGCAGGGCTGAGAAGTGAAGGAAAAGGGCTAATAAAGGACAACACATGAACTTTAAAACTGACCTAAGCATGGGCACTCACTCAATAAGGGGATAACCGTTTCAGCTGAAATCAGTTCCAGGCCTCAAGATGATAGAGAGCCTCTTGACTCCCTGCTTTCAAACAAACAGGATACAACAAGTGTGCTATAAGATTTCTATCTTTTTAACATTTCACAGAATTTACTGCGGCCTGAGCGGAAAAAATGCAAGATGCAGCATCAGAAAATTCAATCAAACAATCAAGGCTTGACTAAACTCAGGAAAAGACCTAAATAACGTAGTTAGTCACATAGATACTGGATCACACAAATCATGGGAACGCAAGAGCAAAGCAGTTCTAAAAGTAACATATCCTTCACATCTACGCATACCTCTTTGACCAGATACACCTTTTTTGCTGGCTGCTGGCCCGATTCTCATAGGCCTAGTTGAACAAGGAACACCGTTCATCTCCGTCATCGCACGAATCTGTTCACTCTCATCGGAGAACCTAACAAAGCCATATCCCTTTGTACGCCCAGTGGCTCTGTCGATGACAACCTTCGCACCTTTCACCGAAGGATAAGAGGCTCTGAACGTCTCGAGTAAGACGTAGTCCGTGACATCAGCGGCCAGATCACCGACAAATATAGTGTAATCCGGTGAATCGTCCCGTTTGTCTCCTGAACTCAGGGAGGCCCAGTTCAATCTAAAAAGCTGATCGGGAAGGCCCGGGATCGGAGTGCTGTTGTATGTCTGCAGAGCTCGTTCAGCAGCGGCATGAGACACAAACTCAATGAAACCGTAACCTTCAACCTGAGCGGTTTGCTTGTTACGGATGACTTTAACAGACAGAACCTGCGAAAGTAGAGACATAAAAGACTCATTAACTCATTGTCACAAAGAGGATACACATTCAAGTTGTTCAAACTTCGCAGGTATTTCTATAAAGTAAGAGAATTTGATTGTCAAAATCCAAACTTTCAAAACAGAAAAACGAACAGTGTTATCAAATTAATCTTAATCTCATTCGAACAAACAAAAACCATTCAAAAGATTGTGCGAATCGAATAGCAAGAAACAGGATTTAAGAAGTAGAGTAATCAAACGAATCATAACAGCGATCTCGGAATATTACCTCTCCGGTATGAGCAAAACAACCGTAGAGGAAATTCTCATCCATCCAAAACTGCAAGTCTCCGATCCAAAGAGTCCGGATCTCGTCGGCGGTCATTGGCTGACTTGATGGCGGCGCCGCCGCTTGCGGGTTCCACATCTGCGGCGGAGCAGCCCCAGCAATCCCGTACGGGGACGGTTGCTGGTAACCGTACTGCTGTTGAGCAGACGGAGGAGGAACGTGATGGGGAAGAATAGCTCCGGGTGGTGGCTGCTGCATCATGATTGGAGAGGAAGAAGAAGAAGATAGATTGAGAACTCTTTGAGTCCCTGTCCGTAGAAAATTGTGATGAAGAAGATAACAACAATTTGCTAAAGGTGGTTGATGATAAGTTGATAACCTTTGCAAAGGCGGTTGTATAAAAGAGATTTATATTACTACATATTAAAGTTTTGAAGAGTGCTTCCCATCGGATCCGTGGCGCAATGGTAGCGCGTCTGACTCCAGATCAGAAGGTTGCGTGTTCGATTCACGTCGGGTTCAAAACCCCGGTTTATACATGATCCTAACTTTTCTTTTCTTTTTGTTTGCTAAAATCACTTAAGATTCATCAGGACCGTCACTATTGTGACTATTGATAATCATCAACGGCTGATATGAGTTTCGTTTACTATACGGACGACTGTATGTGATTTAAGCAAACCCTTTGAAATTAAATTTTAATTTCGTCAAATCCCGAACCGGTTTAAACCTGATCTCTCCACCGTCGTCTCCATTTCTTCTGAAACATCATGAGCCCTAGTAATGGCGTTCCTCTTGCGCATTCGAACATCGGAATCTCTCGTCCAGAACGTGATTCAATTCCGAGTCGTATCTACCACTTCATCTACCCTCACGCTGAACTCCAAGACGTCGCTCACTAGCAAGCAGAAGAGTAGCCGGGATGTTCTCTCCCTTCTCAGAACCGAGAAAAATCCGGATCGAATCCTCGAAATCTGCAGATCCGCTTCCCTCACGCCTGATTATCACGTCGACCGTATCGCCTTCTCCGTCGCGGTCGTGACACTGGCGAGCGAGAAACACTTCGCCGCCGTGTCTCAGCTTCTCGACGGATTCATCCAGAACCAACCATATCCCAAATCAGAGAGTTTCGCCGTCCGCACCATTATTCTATACGGCCGAGCGAATATGCTCGATCGATCTCTACATACATTTCGTGACCTCGAGCGGTACGAGATCCCAAGGACGGTGAAGTCTTTGAATGCTCTTCTCTTCGCTTGCTTAATGGCGAAAGATTACAATGAAGCGAAACGTGTCTACCTAGAAATGCCGAAGATGTACGGCATTGAACCTGATCTCGAAACGTACAATCGAATGATCAAAGTGTTCTGTGAATCCGGTTCAACGAGTTCTTCATACACCATTGTTAAGGAGATGGAGAGGAAATGGATAAAGCCTACAGCTGCTAGCTTCGGGCTTATGATCGCTGGTTTTTACAAGGAGGAGAAGTATGATGATGTGAGGAAAGTGCTGAGAATGATGAGAGCATATGGAGTTCATGTAGGTGTCGCTACGTACAACGTCATGATTCATTGTTTGTGTAGAAGCAAGAAATCTGCAGAAGCAAAGGCATTGATTGGTGGGGTTATGTCTTGTAGGATGAGACCGAACTCTGTGACGTACTCCCATTTGATTCATGGGTTTTGCAGCGAGGAGAATTTGGATGAGGCGTTGAATCTGTTCGAAGGTATGGTGAAAAGTGGATACAAGCCTGATAGTGAATGTTACTTCACTCTGATACGTTGCTTGTGCAAAGAAGGGGACTTTGAGACAGCTTTGATCCTTTGTAAGGAGAGTATGGAGAGGAACTGGGTTCCGAGTTTCAGTGTCATGAAGTGGCTTGTCAATGGACTAGCAAGTCTTTCGAAGGTTGAAGAAGCAAAGGAGCTTATTTTGCTAGTGAAAGAGAAGAATTTTGCCAGAAATGTTGACTTGTGGAATGAAGTTGAAGCCGAATTGCCTCAGTGAAACATGTTGCTGGCGAAGTATTCATTTTTCTCACTGAAGATTCTTGAACATGTTGTATATTATTTGTCTTGTAACATGTTTTTGGCTTGTTCTGTTTTGATCTGCAATAGAGTATCGATGATCTAACCATTCCAATGAATCTATGTCGCCTGAACAATGGAGTTACTCTTGAAACTTGAATCCGATATACAGAATGCTATATACTTACTTTTCATGGAGAAGAAGATAGTATTTTGGATGAACTAGTCCACTCCAAAGAAACAGTCTTTGATGAAAACAGCATACTTTTCATATAATACATTCTGGAATTGAAAAATGAAGTCATGAGATAAGAAGTTGAAACAACCGAACAAAAGATAAAAATGCTATCCCACTCTTTTCTAAAATCCATTGTCAGAAATCTTCTAACTTCTTCTTGTCGCCTCGACAAAACCTGGAACTTGAAGCAAGCTCGGAACATAGTAGCAAGCAGAACCACCAATTGAAGGAACCAAATCAGAACATTGAACGTTTTGGCACTCATCACCACCTTTTCCCACAATGCAAATGTTAATAGACCTTAAGCCACGGTTCAGTAGCACAAGCTTACCGTTGTTATCAATGAAGTAACTCGAGAACTTAGGAAACATTGCCACTTCAGGTATAGCGATTCTCATCAGCTTGCTCCAATGCTTCTTCATCACCCACAGGTGTATCTTACCCGTTACGCGGGATTTGTGTAACAGAGAAAGTTGATCTCCTCTGAAAACCCCTAAAGCAAGAGAATTTCCCAGCTTTGATGACCCAATGGACGAAGGAGGAAGAAACAAGGTCTCGAATCTCTCTTTTTCGAAATCGAAACTCTGTATGGTCGAAAAAGTTTTGCCATTTAGATACCCAATCCAATAAGGAGTTCCTCTCAGACACACACTCGACTCTGGTAATTCTGAGAACCTATCAAAGCTTTTATCAGCAACAACCCTCCAACGATCAGAACTGAATTCGTAGACTTCAATCCTTGAACCTTTATCAGAGGCGCCACATCTAAACCTAACCATTCTGTAATCATTACAGCTTAACGATGACGATTGATTACTAATGTATCCAAGACCATACGCATCCATCGGACTGTAGAATCCATGGCCGAATCTGATCCGTCTTGCTTGTTTCAAAAAAGGGTTCGAAACAAAATAATTGCTTCTCGTGACGAAGAGCAGTAGACCATCGCAGTGAGACATGTTCTCCACCATTAAATCTGAAGATGGAAGAGGCTCGAAATCCTGCAAACTCAAAACAGTTTCGTTGAGCTCGTTGAAATCGATACCCACACGAGAAAGTGTTGAACGTTGTGACTTGGAGACGCTGTTGAAGACTGTGAACTGTTGCTCACGGCCACGCATGCGAGACAGGTGCTTGTTGACGAATCTTCGTTCTGAGATTAGGGCTTCCCACTGCTTGCAAGTGTATTTCAATCGTCCAAGAGATTCAGCTGGAACCCACGAGAGTATCTCCTCGACCAAATCAAACGAAAGCTCCATAGCCATCGTCGTCTGATTTTGAGCATTACCCGATGTGACCGTGTCGGGTCTTAAAGTAGACGACGACGAGGAGCTTCGTAAGTTGAAGAAGCAAGTGTAATGTTGAAGTCCATTTGTCTAATTTAGGCCCAATATAAGTCTAAAGGTATATTTAACAAATGGACTTGGACTTCAACTTCTTCAATTTATCTTAGGCAATCTATAGGTATGTTAAAAGTTTACCACCATTATATGTTGTTTCTTGTAACTCTGTATTATGAAAAAGTATATTATATGTTCTTTCATCGAAGTTAATGTTATTCACCATACCTGTACTTGGTAGCCCCAACATACTTGGGTGGAATTTAAGTGACCACACCTCACGACTGACAATTTCATTTAAATTTGATGTCTGCATCAACTTGCTGATTTTTGGTACCAACAAAAAAAATCTTCAAATTGAAATAAGTCCAAAATAGAATCTACATATCAATTGTCTTTGACGAAAATATTCACACATTAATATCTAGAACGCCTAAAAAAAGTACTACAACCGTCGCTCAAAAGTCCTCATGATGCGGACGTAATAATGACAAGGATCACTGATAAGCCAACGTAGTGCCAGTATTTAGTAAGTTATAATGACAATGATTTTTCACGTAAATAAAGGAAAATTATACTTATAAACACATGAACCGACCGAGAAAGCATATGATTATATATATATTTAAGATTATACAGTAGAAACAAAAGCTTGCTTTGGAGTTAAAAAAATAGTAACAAACCACACTAATTGTAATTATACCACACACGCATACAAAGGCATAACATTTCACAAACCCGATCCGACCCAATCCAGTTCGAATTTATTCATCAAGTTCTTGACAGGATCCGGGCTTTGAGAGAATTCTTCATCACGACAGTAAACGCGTAGGTCTCAGTTGGGTCGGGTGGAGAGTCCGGAACCGGGATCCATTTAAACGAATGGATCATCCTAGCAAGCATCAAGTTGATGTGTAAAATCCCCAAAGACCAAGCCGGGCAGATCCGACGGCCCGCACCAAAAGGTAACATTGTAACGCCACGTGTCCCCGTCCAGTCAGCATTAACACCGTCCCCACCGGCTAAAAATCTCTCGGGTCGAAACATACCCGGATCCGACCAAATCTTTGGGTTCTCCGTAACCCAAGCAGTGTAAAATTCCACATATGCCCCTGCCGGAATATCATACCCTCCAAGCTCCGTATCTTTCACGGCGGCGTGAGAGAGCAGAAAATGGCCCGGCGGATGTCGCCGGAGAGTCTCTTTCACAATAGCCTCCAAGTAAGGCATTTTAGCCACGTCATCCTCTTCAACGACGCCGTTTTTGCCAACAACTCCAACAACTTCCTCGTACAGCTTCTCTTGAATACGTTGGTCCGTCACTAGATGAAGTATCGCCCATTCAAGCGTAGTTGCGCTCGTGTCCGTACCGGCCGAGACAATCTCCGAGCATAAAGTCACAATCTCTTCATCTCCGAGGTCGCCTCCTCTCTCGACCGGCTTCAAACCAAACAAAGAATCCACATAAGCCGCACCAATCGGACTCACCATCTCTTCGTTAGGACTCTCCTTTGCGTCAACAAACGCACGACGGTTTCTAATCAACGGTACAAGACACTCGAGCTGTGTCTTCCTTAGCTCTCTCGCTTCTTTAACTTTACGCCGGAACAACGGAGTTAAAAGCGGTAAAAAGTCCGGTAAAGTCGGAGAAGTTATAAGCATAACGTCCTTAAGAACATTCTCTATGTTCTTAATCTTTTCCTCGCTGATCTTGGCACCGAAACAAAGACATATCAAGATGCTACAAATCGTTAGCCTGCATTGGCTCATAACCTCGACGTAACCTTTCTCAATACTCTCCGTTTTAATCCTCTTCATATGATTAGCCATCGCCCAAGTCCTTATCCACGAGCACTGCTTCACTCTAGTCGGGGTCACGAGCTCCGTCACAAAGTTCCGCCTCAGAGTCCGCCACAAAGATCCGTACTCCGCCGAGTTTATAGCGCATTTTCCGACACTGAACATGAGCCGGATGGGCGAGTCCCGAGGCCGGGAAGCGAAAGTGGGGCCGCGTTGGACTAGAGCCTCGTGGATGAGTTTTTCGTCTGAGATGATAATCATCGTACGTTGTCCCATTTGCATGGTGAATATTGGACCGTACTTTTTACGTAGGTCACGCATCAGGAAGACGAAATGCTGACGTTGGGAAATGACTTGGAGTAGGTTTCCAACTAGAGGCCACCCTTTCGGTCCCGGCGGAATGTTCATACGACATTGGCTGCTTCCCGCGGAGGAGTAACGGCGCCACCATAAGTTGATGAAATAAAGAGCGAACAAGATTATAATAACATCAGTAAGATCCATATTTGTTTGCTATTTGAGAGAGATAGAGACAGATGGGAGATAAATTAAGAAGACTGATAGATGAAGTTTAGGGCAAGTTTATATATGGTGAGGAGAGATTTAGGGTTCTTATAAAAGTGTGTATTGAAGTGAATCTGCCACATTAATGAAGAAGACTGGTAGATGGAGTTTATGATGAGGAGAGATTTAGGGTTCTTATATAGAGAAATTGCGTATTGAAGTGAATCTGCCACATGAAACCTAACGAGTAATTGGTCTTACCAACCATCTATATGCATTTACTTCTCACTGTATAGGATTGGTATATGGTTTAAGTTTATGATTAAATTTTAACATAATTAATTGTTAGTCATCACTAAGGAGTATGACAGTATAATTGATCTACTTATCAGGTTTTTTATAATGATAGTATATTTTTAAGGTATAGATGTCCATATATAGGGGACACATTAGTCATCAAAGTTTTCTTCGGCAACATAAATTAGGGGGAGGCACATATATATTATCATATACATACTTGCAAGCTCGTGTCTTCTTGTTATTTAGTTTGCTACTGTTTTTTTTTTTTTTTTTTTAATTTAACAAAAAAAGCTACTTCATTTCTTAATTTGTCTAGTTACTCGTTAGGTTTCATGTGCAACACGCACTTTCTCTATATAAGACAATAAAGTTCTATTTGATTTGTTTTTAAATGGCATGGATAAATTAGGTAAATAAATTTTTTAAATTTATAGCTCAAACTCGTATTTTTTGGAATGAAAACAAAATTATTTATCAAAACCATGCATCTCTAAGAGGTATATTATCGACAGCTAAATTTAATCTAAAATGTATGAGTCGAGTGTTCATAATTGTTTGTTTCCAACAAATATAGAATAGATGTTCAGAGCTTCTCCGATATTAGAAATTGGAAAAAATTATGTAGAAGATATCACAAAAAAGAAAAATTTGAAACGCTATTCCATTATACGTAAAATCTGTAACTATTCGATGGCCCGTGTGTTAGTAGGAGACAGAGTAGCCTCTGAGTCTTAATTACTCTGTGTAGAATTAACAGCGACAGGTGGATGTTGGTTGGCCAAGTGTTAATGTATTTATTGGCCCAATTCCTTATTTGTTGTAACTTATTTCTCATCATTTTAATATGTACTTCTCATCTCTCATTTTATTATGTACTTCTCATCTCATTTTATATAGCTACACTAGCTACGTCCTCTCATTTTAGACCATGCTTATCGTCTACACGTACATCAAAATTAATGTTTGTAGTCCGTATGTACGTGGCATTGGATACCGTTTCCAAAATTTACACTAATTCATCCCAAGAAAATCAATTCACCTTACTTTTATTGTTTTACGAAGACGATGTCATTCACAATATATTTCATAAACACAAATCTCAATGGTTATATCTACACTTGTATGAACATTATAAACCACAAATGCAGAGCTAAAAACAGTTGTATGAACATTTTAAATTTCTATGAATCTGGATATCGATCATTTTGATATTATATGTAGGAATTAACAGTCTATGCTTTTAATCCAAAATATGTAAATATATGAAGTTCTAGACATTTAATCAAATTTATATATCTCCAGTTGATAAATGCAGTCCCTTGATTCATTTTCTCGTTACTAGCACTTACCAAGTTACCAAGAATTGTGCATGACTGTTCATCGTCCTTCCATTGTTGATTGAGTTGCTTCGTTAATAGAGTACACATAGTCAGACGGCACTAACCGTTGATTGCAATTCAACACGTTTGTGAACGTTGGCTGATTTGGAATCGGGAGATCGTGATCGTTGCTCAACATATAAACAATTTGCGAAATTGTGGGCCTGTCTGTTGGATGATCTTGAACGCAAAGAAGCGCGATGTGAACGCACCGCATCACTTCTTTCAAAGAATATGAATCATCCAATGCTTCATCTATAATGCTTACGCCTTTTGTCTCACACCACGATTCCCACGCCTAAAATTGATTAACAACATACGGTTTTGGGTTTCACTTCAAGATATTTCATAAAAATAATAGATAAATTATATCGATCAATTTTTATATATAGGAAAAAATTATATTGATTTATACGGACACTTACGTAGGCAATAATGCTGTGTTTTTGGTCATTATGAACAAACCTTGTCGCCTTTTTGCCTGATACGATCTCTAATAACAATACTCCAAAGCTATATATATCCGATTTCTCTGATATCATTCCGCTTAATGCATATTCGGGTGACATATAGCCGCTAAATTCAAAGTTGTAACAAAAAAAAAGTATAAATGATGTATTTTAAAATGTAAATGCATGATCATGAACATAGATTTTCAGCGTTTGAAACAGCTAAAAGCATACTTACAATGTCCCGACAATTCTTTCGGTGCTGTCATCGATCTGCTTGCAACCAAAGATCCTTGCGGTTCCAAAATCCGAGATCTTGGGATTAATCTCATCGTCAAGAAGAATGTTGCTTGCTTTAAGATCTCGATGGATGATCTTGAGACGTGAGTCTTCATGCAGATATTGAAGTCCTTTTGTCGTCCCGATTACTATTTTCATACGCTTCACCCAATCCAATTCCTTGCACTGAAGTGGATCTATATATGTACGCCCCAAAACGAAAGAAAGAAAACTTGAGGAGTACGTTTTAATAGTGTAATAATACTAAATTAGGTTTCAAAATCACAAACAATTTTGATGAAATATATCATCACCTACCAAAGAGTAAAGCATCAAGGCTTTTATTGGACATGTACTCGTAGATAAGGAGTTTCTCGTCTCCTTCCACGCAATATCCTAAAAGCCTGACAAGGTTCTTGTGTTGAAGTTTTATGATCAAAACCACTTCGTTCTTGAACTCTGTCAGACCCTGGCTTGACTTTTTTGACAACCTTTTTGATCGCTACATCAATGCCATTTGGTGGATTTCCCTAACGGTCAAAAATCACTTAGCAATCATTCTGTTAATGGTAATTAAGATGAAAATAATTCATTAACCTTGTCTAATCTACCAAATCAGTGATCATATTGTTTGTTACCTTGTAAACCGGACCAAAACCACCTTCTCCTAACTTATTTTCCTCAGAGAAATCATTTGTTGCAGACATTGTGTCATGTAAACTTAGGTAAAGCATCTTTTCTCCATCATCATCTTCAACATCAATTATGCCTCCTGCAAGTACCTCATTGCTCTGTTTTTTGCCTGCAGAAAAAGAAAAAAAAAACCATTCTTTCAAAAACTTAGTAACAAATCTTGTAAAAACCTCATAAAAAAATCCTTAATCTCACCTCTTTGTGCTCTTCTGCTTCTCTGTGGGGATGAAAAGTAACAATACAAACTAATGAAAAGTGCAGCTGCTGCTACTGATGGTAGTAAAACGGCTAACACAATGGTTCTGACTTTACGATGTTTTGCTCTTCCTGAGATATCCTCTAGATCTCCTGAATTATCTATACACGAGAAGAAGATCCTAATGAGGCTTTAAAAATCTCTTGACGCATTCCTCCAGTCCATAATTGCAAAAATGCTTTACCGTTGTTTAAAGCTGCTGGTGAGATGTAATCAGGAGTAAGTCTGACATAAAACGTCTTTCCCTCGCTGTTATTCGCATGGAGTTGTTGCAGATTGAAGATATCACTTCTCCACATCAAACACCGGTTTGCATCGTATGCATAGGCCCTGCAACTACAATCAGCAAGGCAAGCTGAGTCACATGAATGGCTTACAAGAAATTTTGTCGAAACCCATGCTTCCGGATCAGTAGCTAACTTCACGTTCTTAAGAGGAAGAAACTTGTCATCTCCTTTGCCACATTTGGTTAGATATGTTTTGCTTACACAGACACCAGATGAATCAACCGAGCCTGATCGTCTGGAGATGTTAAGAATGCATTCGCAGGACGAGTCCGAGTCCGAATCCTCGTTGCAGATCCCAAACGACCCACACGAACCATAAGCCTTACATCTCTGTTTCGGTGCAGACCATTTCGTATCCCACGCTTGTTGCTTCTCAACCCAACTGTACGCTGTTAACTGTCCCGAAACATCCATAACCAAACGAAAAGGGTTTTGGTTACTTACTGAATACGTTACGTAGTTGGAACCATTCACGTCGAACTCAAAGCTCAAGTTACGATCTGTAACTTGCTCGAATATTCCAAGCTGGTGATCCCATGCGCCACTCGACCAGTATGATTTAGTTCCATTCCAAACCGTGACGAGTGAGTTCCCTTTACTAGTACGGTCAAACTCGAGAGAGTAGCTACCAGGTGATGGATCTTGCAAGGTGTTCCAAGAAGTGAGAATCTTGCTTCTTGTCTCCGGTCTGAAATTGTCCAACCGGATTTTAGCACCAGGAAGCCCAAGTGTCGGAGGGATAGTCGAAGCTCTGCCACAACACTGCGGCAGATGAATTAGGACCATCTCTCACGACTAGATTACCGTTATCAAGCAGAACCGCTTCAACATCTCCGCCGCTTGTAGAATTAACCCTAGTCGACCAAATTATCTTCTTGCGACCATCTTGAAGCACTAAGTTTCCATCTGAGATCTGCAAGTAGGCCGTATCTCTACTTGGGGCAGGAAATTCACGATTCGCCACCCACACTATAGTCTGTGTACTAATTTGCCAGTACCTTATGCCTAAGTAGCACAAATTAGAAGTACCTTGTTCGAAGAGACCGAGTTCGAAGACACCACCACTTGAAACAATCGTCTGGTCTCCTGAAAGAGATTGATTGGTCAGGATTCTGTCAGTTGAGAAACAAACTTGGAGATACAAAAACATCATCAAGAATCTGTAGTTGGAGGAAATGAAGAACATGTTCTTCTTGCAGCTATCCATGTTTTTTCGTATGTCCACAAGTTCAGAGGATTGTGTAGCAATTATTGATTACATATTTTGAAAAAGTCTTCTTGCCCTGTGAGTCAACTTAGTAGGGAACGTTGAAAAGTAAGAGCATGAATTAAAAATTCAAAAGACTTTGACCGTTGATTAACCGGAAACGAAATCAACGGCATCAGTAGGTCAAACGTTCTCTCCTACTCCAAAGATAGAATTTCTTCAGGAATTATCTAAAACATATCTTGAAGCAGCTTTTTAAACTCATCTTGCACATCATCAAAGAATCCGTAGGAGGATATGAAGCTTGTAACAAAATTTCCAAAAAGAAGAGAGATAAATATTATATATTTAGTGGGGGTCTTGTATTCACTTTAGATTATTCAATTAGTTGAACTTTGGATCCTATTGCAACAAGGTAGATTATTCGATTATACATATCGTAGCAGTACGCCAAGATTTAAGCCGTTCCTGAGATCTTCACAGAAACGTTCTTCTGTCCTCTGCTCTCGGTAACTTAGTGCTTCGAACTCCTCTGTGAAAACCGCTCCTCCTCACTGCTTTGCCTGTTCAAAGATTCGAAACCAAGAAAAGAACACCATCATCAAGAATTCATGAGCCTTGAGTTGAAGATCAAATGCAAATTGAAGTTCAGCATTGGCCTATTCGTGGAGTTAAGACTTTCTTCATCAGTGATCACAAAAGATTAAAGCTTTTTCAAGCAAAAGTGCATTATCTTTGTGCGTTTGTTTTTCTTCTGTTGTTCTCATCTCAGACTATGAAAGATAGAGTCTATTCTTTCACTATTTTATTTTACCTGAGAATATATGAAAGTTCCAAGAATAGCAATGGCAGCACCGAGGGCATTGACAGGTCTAATCGGGGTGTGGAAGATGATGATCGACGCAACGATGACCGAGATCCGCTTCATGGTGTTTCCAACGCTGAATGTCAAGGGAGAAATCTGGTCGAGGGACATGTATGAGACTTGGTTATACAAATGGTAGAACACACTCTGTGCCACTACCCACCTAGAATTCAAACATAAATACAAGGTATCGTCAAATCGAATTCTCTGAAAGAAAAACTTACATTCCTAATAGTTTGGTTGCAAAAATTTACCAGACGAAGTTTGGTCCAATTTCAGAGACGGCGTTTTGCCAACCAGCAGCCCAAATCTGAGGACCTTCCACGGCAATGGCGAAAGGAGTGACGAGGAGAAGAGACATCATAGATAAGCAAGCGTAGTAATTCATCCCACTCACTGACTTCCCCTTCATCCCCTTCTTTGAGAATATGTTCCGGAACACAAACGCCAAATTCGATATCATCGCCCCCATAAACCCTGAAAAAAGAAACCAAGAAACACCCTTTTTAATCTACATCTTGCATAAGATCAAACACCTTGCTGAAACTACAACAGCATTTTTTTTAATGTATGTTTTTTTAATTACCGATCATATTGAAGTTGAGCTCGGTGACTGCAGCGAGAGCACAGCCTCCGATGATGGGCAAGAGAGAGAGGTAAACAGGCAGAGGGAACGTGTCGCCTAAGAAGAGCCTCGAGACGAGGACGCTGAAGGCTGGTTCACCGCTTTTGATGATGTGCGTGAAGGACACTGCCACTTTGGACATGCTCACTGTCGCTGCTACATGTCCGATCGTATGCGCCACCGCCACCTGAAACAATCAAAACCATCAATCATCATCACACGGTTACATCAGTACTTACACTCTTAAATCTAGTAGGACTCTCTGCACAAATCAGGTTCCAAATTCCAGGCTTTTACGGTTTCATTTCACTCTCCTAAGCTCAAGATTCAAACATTTTGAAGCTCAAACATGAAGCAACAGCGCTAATGAAAGCTAAAATTTCCGTACCGGGAACAGAGTTTTCCAGAAATCGAGATCAGTTTTGGGAGCGTCGGCGAGTCTAGTGACCCAAGAGACGAGCATCATGAGAGACCCACAAGCGAGAGAAAGCGTCGAGGTTAGCCACGGGTAAGGGAACGCGTTCAGGACCTTCTTGTTGTAGATGTTGAACACAACGTTCAGTGCCCACCAAGTCGCGAAGTAGATCCCAATCTTCACCTTCTGCCCGGATTGTTCGTCAGGAACTTCGATTCCGATCTCAATCGGCTGAGACCGGTCGGCCTCGTAAGCTCCAACCCTAAAAACATCACGCCTCTGCGCCGCCGCCACGGAGAAATTCGACAAATTCTGGGCGGGTGAAACGTGTAGAGGGAAAGGGTTAGGGTTCTCGAAGTTTCTGATGATGGGTAAGGGAGAAAACCGGAGCTTTGCCGGAGCTGATCTCCTTACGCCGGCGATTGCGGTCAAGGAGGTTGAAACCGGTTTAATCGAAGAAATCATTGTAATTAATTAGGGAGGTTTTGAGTCTTAGGCGCGATGATCACGAGGTGGGTTTTGGGAGAAGAAAGAAGCTCTTGTTGAGGGTTTTGATGGAAAGAGAAAAAGGAGCCGTTTTGTTTCTTGGGAAAATGGAAGAGGCAGAAGCGAAGGTTTTTATAGGGTAAGGAAGGAGGTGAAGGCAGAGAGGAGGAGGGAAAGTATGGGTCTTTGGAGGTTGACGACAAAAGCATAATTCAGATCATGCTTAAATTACTGAAATACCCTTAGATTGTGCCGATTCGTGGGCTCTATGGGATGGGTTATTTAGTATTTACGTCTGATTGGCCGTAGAGACTGTCGATGAGCTAAGTTAAGCATAGCATCCGTGTTTTGGTAATTACTCATTTAAGAGTTGAAGTTATAATTTAATGATTGGTTAAGCAAACCAAGTAATTCGAACTTTTTCCCGATGGAGCAAGCTTCAACTCTTCTGTCTACTGATCTACGTGGCAAAGATAACCACCATGATTTCATGTATATAATTAGGTGATTGATTAAGAGTTTTTTTTCATGATGAGACCTTAAATGCTTCTATACAATCATATATGTATGCAATGTAGTCTTGATTCAATGTGGAATATGAGCCGTTGAATCGCTTTGGTCACATGTGAGACAGGCTTTATAGATTTTGTACAAGTCTGATGTTAACTCTCAGAAGCTTTCCCAACCGTGAAAAAAATTATATATATGGAACGTTACAGACACAGCAGCACTGTTGTTTACAGATGCATTTTGTCTTCACCATCACACAGTCACAGACCCCTCCTTTTTTACCAACTTAACTCATTAAAGCCCAAATCCATAATTAGCCCACTAAGGCCTAAAGGGGTGGAATTTGGAAGTTCCTAACCGGAAATGGAAATGAGTCAATAATTAATATTGTGGTTTCAAAAGAAAAAAAAAAATGAAGGAATTTATTTACTCTTAAATTAACTACTGTGTTAGTATTTAGGTACAATTTCATATCAATTTTTGGTATACTTTGAAATTTTGTAAGCTGAAAAAAATATCGCTTTCGAAATATGCTCACAATTAATTTTTATGTCATAAAATGTGAAGGGCTGAACCAAAAAAAAATTATGATATCTGATCAAGTATTGATTTTGATTCATTACAAAATAAAACTTAAGTGAAGCTAATGCATTTTAAATCTATCTACATAAACAATGATACAACGTAGAGTTATATAGTAACAAATCATTATTCAATTTTTAACAATCATTTTACAAAAAAAAAAAAACAGTTATTAGAGTTCATGTGTAATGTGGCATCTCGGTGAGAGTCAACAAAGAGAAGAGGGCATGATGCCTCGTTGGATGAGAGTGTTCAGATCTTTGTCGCCACGGCCACTGCAATTCACGACCACTTTGGTACCATCGCGCAGAGTAGGAAAGAGTTTGTCGAGGAACGCAAGCGCGTGAGACGCTTCCAATGCCGGGATTATTCCCTCCAATCTGCTCAATAGCATGCACGCTACGATCGACGTACAGTTTAGAAGATTGCTTTATAGTAATGACAATTCTTGTATGAATTAAAAAGAAAACATTAATAGAGAGAGTACCTTCAATGGCTTCTTGGTCTGTTGCTGTGTAGAATTCGGCTCTTCCGGTTTCTTTCAGAAAACTAATCTCCGGTCCAACTCCGGGATACTCTAACCTACGAATTACCACCATGTAATCAAGCATATGTGAGGCTTAGTACTTCACATAAATTCAGCTTCTCTTTGATTTACAGAACTAATTTGGTTATCCAACCGTAGATTTAACTCGGTTTTGGATTTTTACACCGCCAGTAAAAAATCCGGTTTATCCAGACCAGTTCATAACCGACTATGAGAGGTAATTTGCATGTGATAATCAGACGTGCAAGTACGTTAAGTGTGTATTTTTTTTCAAACGTTTAACTTGTACAAATACTAGCAGAAGACTTCAAACATTATTCTATATAATAGTATATAATTAATAAATTAATTATTGCAAATCAGTTAGATTTTTTTTTAATCTATGCCATGCTTTGCCAGTTAACTTTTCTATAAAAACATATATGGAAACATATCTTTATATATTTTAGTTCATCATGTTATAAAGATGAGCATTTTAAAAAAAACTTTCACTATCATAAATCGACGTAATTAACTCCAAGATTAGTGTAACAAACTGTTTTTAAAAAACAAACACCAAATTTGTTTTGTTTTAGCCGAACTTTTCTTTATCGACAGCCAAAATTATTTAATATGTATATCCGTTATATATATGTGTGAAGAATTTATCAAAAAAGTTGTATATGTTGAGAAGATAGCTTTCGCACTTACCCTATTCCTACGGAGTGTGGTGTAAGTATCTGTCCTTGATCATCTTGCAATAAATAGCTCATGGTACCATGGTATACACCAATATCCCCAACTGCCAAAGTAGCTGAATGTTTCCCTGAATCTAGACCGAGCCCTGCCGCCTCGACCCCGACCAGTCGCACATCCTCATCTCCAACAAACTCATGGAACAAACCTAATGCGTTTGAGCCACTCCCGACACAAGCCACCAGCACATCAGGCTTACCACCCCATAGCTGATTCGCTTGCCTTCTCGTCTCCTTCCCAATCACGGATTGAAACTCGCGTACCATTACTGGACACGGGTGTGGTCCTACGACCGTGCCCGATAAGTAGTATGCGGTTTCTAGGTGTTCGACCCAATTTCGAATCGCCTCTGAACTTGCATCTTTGAATGTTCCTTCCACTGATTTCACCTATCAAGATTCGTATATAAAATAAATTTTATGTTCCGTATAATATGAATATTTTGCCGTTGCGAGATATATCTACTATAAAACTCATTTATTTAGCTACAAATCAATGCTGGGTAAGTAATGGTATCTTAAATATACAATAAGTTAAAAATAAGTTTATGTTAAAAAAAACTTAATGCTGGATAAGTAAAATATAAAAATAATCCGAAATCACCAAAAAAATAAAACAAACTTTCGATCTCAGATATTTGCTCTGTTAAAATTTTGTAATATCTTAAATATACAATAAGTTTATGTTAAAAAATGGTAGTAGATCCTCACTTTAATTTCGTCATCTATAACTTTTATACCCGAGAGCAAATATTAAACACAAAATGACAACATATGTGTATGCATTTTGTTCTTGAATAATGCAAAATACAGTTTACCTGAGCACCAAGCTGTTTCATGGACTGTACACTAGCGGATTGTTTCTCTATATCAATGGATCCCATGAAAACCGTACACTCCAAGGAGAGCTTCGCACATGCGGCCGCCGTGGCGACCCCATGTTGGCCGGCTCCTGTGGCGGCCACAACACGGCTGCAACCAAGCCGCCGGGCGATCATAGCCTGAGCGACAGCGTTGTTGATTTTGTGGGACCCACAGTGGCTAAGATCTTCCCTCTTCAGAAAGATATCGGCCCCACCGCCTCCTCCGGTGGTTCGAGCTAGGTTCTTGTAGTGTTCGGTTAAACGTCCGGCGAAGTAGAGAGGTGTTTCTCTTCCTACGTAGTCTCTTAACGTTGTGGTAAGCTCTTCCTAATTTTAATTAATAGCACACATAAAAACAAAACACTTATTACCAGTTATTCTGTTTTTTTAACGCTTGGTACTTCAATAATAAAAGGGGAAAGTTGGGGATCCGTACAACATTTTGCCAATAGGCAATTAAAAAACTACTCAAGAGAGATGAAGAAGCTCGACCTCAGAAAGAAACAACATCGAGGGTCTAATCAAATCAAATCATGACCTAAAAATTTATTTTTCAAATCAAATCAAATCATGACTTTAGGGTCCAATCATACTGTATTTTTTTATTGGTCAAATTCTAGCTTGTTTTAAATCTACAAATTTATTTTTCTATGATAACACTTTAGGTGCATAAATTAATCTCTTATTTCTATAACCTAAAAAATAAATCTCGTCAATTTTTATTTTCTCGTTCAATTTAAACTGGCCACTAATTCTTGTATAAAAATGTTTGTTCCCCAAACAAAAAAATATAAGTGTACGATATGCGTATATGAGATAAATCAATTTGAGTATATGAGTAAAACCAACCTGAAATTCGTGATCGTTCAAAACAAAATTAAATTCGTCTTCAAGATCTCTCAGGCGAGACATTAATGTCTCCGGTACAAACTTCCCACCGAACCTCCCGAATTTACCGTCACCGTCGCCACGAAGAAACTGGCTCTCGACGGTTCTTTTTGGGACAGAATCCAGCGATGGACCACAATTACGGCTGAGTACTTTGCTTACATGGTGGTGACGTTTTGTGGAAACTCCGCAAACAACCGACTTTCTCATACGGTGGTTTCTTGCCGATACCCTACGAAGTGGCTGTCCTTGAACCTGGATTTTAGTTGACGACATATTATTTTTTTTTTGGAAACTTTTTTTGGTGGAAACACTTGTGTTTGATTATTTGTGGCTATTCTTAGGAAACATTTGTGCTGATCGATGAGTTGTTTTTTTATAATGTGGAAGAGTGCATGTGGGTTTTCTCTCTTATGCACCCATTTAGGTTTGACATGATATCGATGTAGCATTTGTCCACTTTATCGTCTTGATTGAAAAGAAATACTGTATAAATTTAATAGTGGTAAATACAAACTTTTAAGGGAATAAATACATGTTACTTTTTTCCATAAAAATTAGTATTTTTCATGAAATTTACGCATTCGTTTAATCTTTGTGCGTTCAAAAATCGTTATAATTAGATCTTCTGTCTTGAATGTAGAGGAGAGTCCTTTTCACATAAGAGCAAGTGACTGTAACAATCATCTTCTCGTGTGGAAGAAAATTTAAATAAGTGGTTGTAAATGGCCGTTCACGAGATTCCGTAGTGGTTGAAGATAAGTTCTTAGATATTTGTGTTCGCACGTTTAAATTGTGTTGCATGATGCTGACGGACAAACTTAAGCAAAGTTAAAACGTACCAGGTTATTCCTCAGATGTTTCTGATTATTGCCTTGAGAGCATGGACAGATGATGTACACTGACTTGCTTATGTTGCCCTGCAACCTTTCTTTTGGCTAGATGTTTCCCGTTCCTTTCTCTTGCCATGACTGTTAAACATCTAGCCAAAATTAAAAAAAAAACGAGCATAAGAAAGTTTACCTAGTTAACTCAATTTTTATTTATTTTTCTGGTTGAAAGAGGACCATTTGAGTAACTGACATGTATTTATTCCGTTAAAAGTTTGTATGTTGTATTTTCCCACATTAAAGTTATATTTCTTTTCAATCAAGACGATAAAGTGGACAAATGCAACATCATGTATAAATCCAAATGGATGATGCATAAGAGAAAAAAAAAAACACACATACTCTTTCACACTATAAAAAACAACAACTAATCGATCAATCAACACAAATGTTTCCTAAGAAAAATCACAAATAATTAAGGAAAATTTGCTTCAATAATCAAAACAAAACAATAATGTAAAAACTAACCATTTTCTCTCTCTATCTCTTCCTATCTTTCTTTACACATTTGATTAATTTTTAAATTAGTAATTTTTTTTCCTATTCATTAAATTCACCCTATTGAACACAAGTGTTTCCAAAAATAAAATATGCCGTCAACTAAAACACAGGTTCAAGGACAGCCACATCGTAGGGTATTATCGATCGGAAAGATGTCCAATCTATGTTTAATTAGGCCAAAAAAAATTCGATAATTTAACAACTATCTTTTTGTGTTTCTTTCTGTTTATAATTTTACAGTATGTAAAATAAAATTATCACCTTTAATAATCTCAAATCATTTTGCAGTCACTTGCCATCCACTATCATCATAATTACTTAACTCATGAAATTTCACCATAATTTTGTTGAAGATGAAAACATCTCAATACCTTATAAGGAAACCCATATATATTCTGCGAGCGATAAAAAGAGCCCATTTAACACTAAGAGAAGGAAAAGACGAGAGCTTCGACAAACACAATTTGAAAGCGACTTAAATAGATTGATGATATCTTCACTGCTTACCAGCTGCATTTTGCACTTTAAGTATGACTCCGGTTCATCCCAAATTAGTTGCAGGAGAAACGAAAACATTTTCTATTTCTTTTCGCCTATTCTTTTCTTCTGACAATAGGGAGGTCGCAAAAAGCAAATGCATTTTCTTCCATTTCTAATGTCTTTTTTTTTTTTTTTGCTTTTTGTTTAGAGATGAAATGAAGCAAATATAGGCTACTACAACCAATTCTTCTATCATAGAGAAGAATTGGTTGTAGTAGTTTTTTGTTATGTGTTATCTGGCTAATTTATGCATTAATATAGGCTACTACAACCAATTCTTCTATTACTTTTCCTTGATGGTTATTTTACCAATAACTTCTCAAGTTTTAGTCACCCACTATATAAACAAACTTATATTATTTGATGCTGAGAGTGTGATTAAATATTTTGTAAATTTAAAGAAGACATAAGAGTCTTACTATGATCTGTCTCATCACGAGATTTTATTATTAAACACTAACCTTATATCTTCACGAAACAGAGCATGTTATTGGTTAACTCCATACATAACAGAGAAAGGCATCAAATTAAAACAAAGCATAACACACAATACAACACAAAGTGCAAGGCTAAGTCATAAAATCAAAGCCCCTCTTGGTAAGTAACTCCAGTGGGCTTCAGCCAGAATCCTCCTTGAATAAGCTTCGCAACAGTAAACTGATCGGCCTCCTTCGAGTCTCTAATAACTCTAAATCCCTTCCATGTCACTCTCTTACTCGTATCCGCTCCAGGACCGTTATTCGCGTACTCTCCATAGTACAACGTGGAGAGCGCGAAGTCGCCGTCCCATGGGAACCAACCGGCTGGGTCAATGTGGTCGGCGATGAAAGACTGCATGATCACTGTCCTTGAGTACAACTTCCACGGCCGTCCAAGGAATGTTTTCACGGAGCCTTTTACCGGAGCAAGATCAGAGCTAGCCGTTATTTTACATTTTTGGAACGAAATGGCTGTGTTCTGGTTCTGATCTTCCCGTCCCTGAGCCGTCACCATGTTCTTTTGCCCGGCTCCAGGCTTTCGTGCCACGATGTCGCAGTTCTGAAACACGACAGCCGAGTTCCCGAATATAAAGTCTACGGTACCCGTTATGTAGCTGTCTCGGTAGAATTGTCGCAGCGAGTGAGTGTAGAGAGTGTCTTGATACGCGTCTATGCGGCAACGGTTTATGACCGTTTGATCAGCACTCACGCGGAGTGCTACAGCCTGATGCTTTGCTGGTCCGGCCGTGTTCTGGAAACCTATGTCTTGTGCCATAAACCCGTCACCATTGGCGGCTGCACGTGTTTCAAAACCGGTATTGTGAGTCATTAGGATACAAAATTGTAATAACTGGTCGAAACTATATTAGAATATGTGATTTTATTTTACCAACTGTGGCTGATCTGAAGGTGGTGGATCCGTCAATGACATTTAAACTACCGGTTATGATCGTTGCATCTTTGCCATCGCCAACAAGCATTAAGTTCTTCTTCTTCTTCCCGATGTCAATAGTTTCCTTGTAAACCCCTTTCTTCACGTATATAACATATCTTGTGTTGCTATTCTCCGGTGCTGCCGCCACCGCCTCATTTACTGTTTTGTACTCTCCGGTGCCGTCTTTTGCCACCACGACATTTGCGGTCACTTCAAGTGTCTAATAAAGGGTCAAAAGTTTCATAATTTCGGTTAAATAATATATATGTTTTTTTGTTAAGTTCTATAATATTTTTTACACTTCAAACGAAAATTTATATATGGTTTCTTTCCAGGACTATAAATATATCAAATACTAATCCTAAACCCGAAAATTGTGTATTTCTAACTTTGAAAGAATTGGTCTATTATTTTAGTTTAAACTTATTTTTCTTAATTGATTAATAAATTGCAGTAGTTAATGATATTTAATTTTTTGTTTTTAATTACCCTGGGAGCAGATTCTAAGAGCTTCCTGTCGAGAGCCGTAAGCCAAGACGGGAAGTGAATGGAATAGATCATCTTGAGGTCATCTCTGGCAGGCAAGACGGAGACAAAGATGGCTAGAGCCACTCTAGCCCTAGAAACCAAGTCTTCAAGCTCTGGCTTGACTCTGAGTTTAGAGTCGACAGAGACATCACTAATACCGTCTAAACATGTCATGTAGTTTGTAAGCACACTGCTCAGCCAAGTGTGAACGTTTGAGTACGACTCAAGTTTAAGGTTTACTCCTCGGAGTTCCTCCATTGAACTCATCAGTCGGTCCTTTGATACGTCCATCATTTCCTGGCAGTCTGCAAAACTGGCCTCGTCTCTCACCCCGTTCGAGCGGGTTCTAGCCTCGTTCACCGTGTTCATTGCGCTCTCGAGCCGCCACACTGAACTCTTCAAGAACACGTGCAATAGGTCATGACGTTTGAGCTTCGAGAGCGACAACGTCGTGAATTCCGACAAGAGAGCTTGGCATGACACTTGGTCGTGAGCTCCATGGCAGATCTGGCTCGGTGTTAATAAGGAATGATCATCATTAGTGGTGTTAATGGAGATAAGCTGGGCTGCAAAGAAAGCTGCAGAGCCAAAAATGGCTACAAAGGAGAGGACAAGACATAGATTTTTGTGGTTAAAAGACTTTTGTTTGGGAATAAGTGGTTGATTTGAACTAGACATTGGTCTTTGATGTTAGTGGTAGAAGGAATATTTGTCTTGGCCTTCCACTACCGTGAATCATTCCATTATATAGAAAACGCTAGTGAGTGGAGCAAGCACATGAGTGAGAGCTATGATTTCTTTTTCTTTGTATATAATATTCATCCTCATTGCAACAAGTCACACCAACTACATTACAAACTCTTTTTAAATAAACTTCCTGTGTATCTTCTTTCTTTTTATAACGAAAATGAACAGGGTGACGCATACTAGCTAGAAAAACTATATATGAATATCACTCGAATCTGGCGTTAGAAATAAAATATGAATAGATACACTTCAAAAAGCAAATTATCATATCCAACAAGCTTTCATTTTTTTTTATACGGCAAATATAATATTAAGGATCATGAATTGAAAGAGATCTAATCTTTAGAAAATAAAGTTAAATATTCTTATATTTTGTCTATATAAAAAAACGTTAATGGTGATCAATCATGATTAAAATCAAAGTTGAGATTTGAACTCCACTCCATCAACTTATATTAAATCTTTCTACCAACTAGGTAGTAACGATGGAAAATGTTATTTTTGATATCAATCAAAAGTCCATACCTAAAACTTAACATTTTATAAAGTGGATGTGGATTATTTGAATATCGTGACCACTGCTGGTCCACCGACGCTTATAAACATGCGCCATTTGCCAAGAGCAGCTATGTAATATCCGGGCTGGTTTTTCAGTATGAACTGACTTTAAAATTACATGAGACCTAGAATCATTAAACTTATGAAAAATAACAAGTGTTATCAATATTCAACAACAAAAATAGTGAAATCAGACATTATTTGAGTTTCGATATACCAATCTTTTTTTCTTTTTACATCAAGTTTTGAGATACCTATCTATTCATATATCTGATAATAATAATAATTCTTCTTTATATCTATTTAAAACCTTTTAGAAAAGATAATTTTTCATCATTTCGGAGTTTTTTTTTAAAGTTAAATAAAGTTATTGATATAGAAATGCAAGTTGATTGACAAAAATATTAAATTAAATTAAAAGGGCATCCAATGTTTAACAATAAAAAAAAAACAAAAAAAACTCTAATTATATCTGCAAGTGTAAATTAACTACATTTTTCTTATCTTCGACTTTTGTGATCGGCGACTAGGTCATTGTTTTATACCATTACCGATTTGTAGCACGTGGAAATTATAATCACACAGCACCTTTTGAATATATCCACACAGCTAGCAACCTTTTGAATTTGAAACATCAACTTTTGTTGATGCATGCACTCGATCAGACGATCTTATCAATATATTCACACAACAACTGTTTTGGATACTCTCTTGATTTTTTATTATATAGATGCACTCTTCTCCATAGTTGAAGGTATTATGATAAAAAATAAAATAAAAGCATTACTTCTACCGACCCATAGGTTTCTTGCAATGAAGAAACAAACGCTACTTCATTATAATCAGCCAAGTAAAATATACTGTTATTTTATATAAGCAATATAGTTTAACAATAAATAACTCTTTATCTACAAGTGTAAATTAACAATATTTATTGTCTTCCACATTTGTCATAGTCCGGCGACTGGGATCATTGTTTCATGCATACCATTGCCGGTTTGTAGCACGTGGAAATTATATTCACACAGTAACCTTTTAACAGTATATCCACACAACAACTTTTGTCGATGCACGTTTATCAATATATTCACACTCAATAATTGAAAGTCGTATGCTAGAAAACATTACTTCTACAGACCCATAGGTTTCTTGTAAGTTGTAATGAAGAAACAAATGCTATAGCAAACGATACTTCATTATATTATCATTGTAAAAAGATTGATCTGGAAAAAGATATAACTCAAATTTGAATCGTATAAAAGTTTATGCAGAACTTAAGTTTATTGTTTTCTTTCCAGTAATTGTAGCAATTACAGACGACGAAACTAGTGGGGGGCCGGCGGAATTATTTTAAGCAAAGTATAAAGGAAAGTGTACCAATGAGTATCTGCCTTGAATTATGTCCAGGTAATCATGTAATCTGGTATAGCTATAAACCGGTCTAATTCTTTTATCTCTTTCGGTTTAAGGCTTCGGTTTGTCTTGTTTTAGCCAATTAAGGAGAATGTGATTATTTACTTCTTATTAGGTGAATAAAAAGAAGCTCATAGCATTTTACCGATTATGTTACCGACATATTTTCCCTCTTTATCTTTAATGTAATCCATTTGATATTTAAAATATCTAGTAAAAAAATCATATAATAGTTATATTCATGGCAGGGCAGGTTTGGATTTATTTTTTGTGAAATAACTATTTAAAAAGATCTTGTGTTCACTAAAAAACCAAAAGAAAAAAAATGATTGGAAAAGATTGAATAAATTATCAACATGCATATATCATACTTAGATGTTTAAGATGGAAACTAGGTTTACAATGTTTTATCGTATAAAGAAAATTAAGGAAATAAAAAGAAAAATAGTAATAATTTTTCTACGCAATAACCATATCGACTCCTTGATCAGAGCCTGAAAGTTCGGTGCCTCGACTTTGAAGTTGGAGACAACCTGCTTGGCAGGCTTTTTCGCATATCTCTTGTGTTGCTTCGGTCATTTTCATGCATATTGGCATACATTCTCTATGGCACAACGGTAATACTTTCTTTCCTAATAATGCTTCTTGTCCGGTCACAATATTTGTCTATATCAATACCATAATTATCAGCAAACTCAGGGTAGCTGAATTTCTTTTCATTTTTTTGCTGTTCGTGAAAAATTTAATCAGGAAAAGATAAAGAAATAAATAGTTTCTGAAAAACAAGGAAAAGATTTTGAACAGAAGGAGATGGTCAAGATTCAAAAAATAGTTATGGCCTCACATGTGTTCTATTTTTCGTGAATATTTAACAAAAAAAAAGATTTTAAACTTCTAATTCTAAATCTAAATTCTTTTTACTAATTTTCACTTATATAATATGATTTTTTCCAATTTACAATTACCGAAGCTTTTTCTTTAATCAATTTAAAACTTTCTTAATGATGTATGAAAATAATACCAACAACATATCGTTTAATTTAAAATGCAGAAAAATGTTAAATTACAAAAGGTTTATGGGGTAGAAAGAAGAAATTAAATTGATAATAAGCTTTGGAAATAAGAAACCGTAGCTATGGGTCTGGCAGGTTGGAAGAGGAGATCAAAAGAATTGGCATGGAGATCATGTATCACCAGTGGTTGAAACGCATCGTTACCTTGAAGCAGTAACTTACTCTCGTCCAAAATTGCTATTGGTGTCAGCGGGAAGAAGGATTCCGCAATCCAAGTTCGAGTTTTTGCGAGATCGATGGAACACAGTTTCTTCCATGTCTTGCCTGAAGAATCGAACGACCATATCACTTGGGTGAGCGAGTGCGTCTCGGAGAAGCACAAGCGATCATCGAGGATGCACAACATGTCGCCGATACGGTCAAAGAGGTCACGTAGATGGGCAACGGGAGCTTTACAGATGACTTGGAACGTTTCCGTGTGAAGATCCAAAGATAACACGTTGGGTTCTTCCCCCTCGGTCTCGGTGAGCCAATAAAGTGACCCATCTAAATACACGGGAGGAAAACGGCAATCATTTATCCGACAAGGAGAAGCAGGGACAACGTACCTCCAAGCGTTGGTGCTGAAATCGAATACTTCACACGTGGTGACATTGTCTAGACCGTATTCGGATGAATTATACAAGCAAACCGGCTTATAAGTGCCCCTGAATTTGTCTTTTCCAAATCCTAGCCTAGTAATTGGTGAATACTCTGGTTTATCAGATCTGTCGAGGCGGAACTGTTGAATGTTGGAAAGAGGAAAAGTTTGATGCCATCTTGTTGCGGGATTCACCACGACACTCGGTTCGTAGTGACAGTAGAGGCATACTAGACCGTCACAACTATTACGGCAGAACATGCTGCCCGTAGTAGGGAACCTGACCGTAGAAGCTATTGCTGACCCCAACACAATACTAGGAGCATCTGTGTCATCATCATCACCATAAATACCAAAATCAGTGAGGTACACGAAGATGACATCTGGACCTCGTGATTGCATGCGACGGATCAACTGTCTTTCCTGGAAGCGTCGGGAATCGATTGTTGTTTTCCACTTCTTGGATACAGCCCTGAATCTCAGCAGAGGCTTCACAGCAACACTCTCCAAGATGAGCTCTAGGACATCGTCGGGTAGCAATTCAACACTAGAGCCATGATGTCTTTTCAAAACCACACTCGAGCGATGTGTCTTCAGCATTGTATCTCGTCTCTTAATTGATCCAGAGAGGCGACGACCGATGATGGTTTATAGATATTTCTACAGACGAGCATCCGACTCGAGCTATGAATTTTTTTTTTTTTTAAATGGAAATTTTTTATGCCAGTTTCTTTCCATTAAGGAAATGGAAATTTCAACTCTACAATCTCCCTATCAAGATTTGATTGTTATTTTATAAACAAAATCAAAACCAAATATATACTACGGATTTCATCAAAAATCAAATCACACTGACAAAAGCTAATATTAATCACCATTATATGAATTTTTTTCAGTGATAATATTATTTCCTTTTACTAATTTCACTTAAGTAATATAATTTTTTCCAATAAACTATTACCCGAAGCTTTTTTAATCAATTTGAAACTTTCTTACAGGTATGAAAATAACACCAACAACACATATCGAGTTGTTTTATTAGTCGAGATGAAAGATTTATCTTCATTACATTATTTGTCTGAATTCGATCTATGATCATAGATCGATTTCAGACATTAAAGTTACAATAAGCTCAACCATAGTTAAGCCGAAACATCTCATTTTGGACGAAGAAACTTCCTTGTGGAAGAGGAATCAAGTGAAACGTCTGCAGTTCAAATTGATTTCAGTCAGCTATCAAATCCCAAAAATATATTTAGACCTCATCATCAACCTTAGTTTCATTCATATAACTTGTAACAAAGTTATAATTTGAAAATTTTGTAACTGGTCCGAGATTAAACCATGCAAAAATATTGTCGGCTCTTTATTAGCACAAGTAAAAAATCTTGAAGATAAGTATTTTGTATTATGCAATTGAAGCCTAATTCGTTTCTAACAAAATAAAACTTAAAATCGGTCATAAACTGAGAAAAAAAGTTAGACCTGGCTAAACCTAAGAGGATGATCCTCGCCGTGTAATTGGAGGCTGCCGCTCACAAACACGAGGATTCCGCCACAACCACCGGCCATTGAAGAAGGCTGAGAATCCACGGTGCTTATTAAATGCCGACACTGATCGAACGGAAGTTGTTTAAGCTTGTTAGAGATATCTTCCACGCCGTAGATCTTTTGGCCTTCGAAAGTAAGCAACGAGGTGGGATTGTAGAGAGTGGATAGTGAAGATCGATCGTTGTCAAAGAGATGGTAGTAGTGATTCACAAAGGCCCTTGCAACTTCTTCTTCAATTCCTTTATTCGTCTCTGCCATCGTCAAAATTTTAGACATGAAATCGATTTGTTAGCAAATCCAAAGAGGAATATATATAAACATGAGCTATCTTAAGGAAATCAACTTTTATGAGGAAAAAAGATGCTTAATTTCCAAATAAAGTTCGAAGAAAAGAATAAAGAGAGAATAATTTTACTCTTGAAAAGAATTTCTTGTGGATCAAGCATCGCATAAATCTTTTCCATTGAGTTGATCATCCAAGATTTTAGTAAATAGATGCGAAGGAGATTAAACAATGGTGGATCCGAAAACTCCAATGAGTCTTTTTAATCAATGAATTGACTATACCATGTTCTCACTCAGATGAATAACTAAACCGGAAACTAGTGTCAGTGACATGATATTCTGCTACACTCTGTTCAAGCATTGACAGCAAAACCCTAGATGTCAAAAAACATGATTCCACAGTTGCAGTAACTTGAAAGCAAAAGCAATTACCTTAAACGCCAAGGATCCATCAATGCCAGCTCGATGGCCAATAAGGAAATATTTTATATCCTGTCTTCCAACTAGCCAAGTAAACAACTTTCTTCACAGCCCAGAACGATATGAACAGAGCCAAAATCATAATCAGTCTTTGCTCATTGGGGCTCCTGACTCGTACAAGCGCATTGGGGACAAAAGCCAAGAGCAATCCAACCACAGTGTACAAGAACCCAACAGCGAATCCCTCTCCCCAAAGCTGAAAATGTGATCCTTCGTAGAAGAAAACGAGACTGTTTGAACCTTCATGGTCTCGGAGGTACATCGGCGCATCGTTGATGATGTTATGCATCGTGCCGGCGACGCTGAAGAAGTAGACGAAAACGGCGCCGGATAACCAGACTCTGCGATCATGGAGAAGCGTCTCTCCCTTTAGAACCTTCTTGATGAGAATCGGAGTCGAGATTACGACCAGAGCTGTGATGACACTGATCTGTGCCTTCGACAGGAGCGGCGGTCGATGGATTGGGCCTACGGTGAGCTTGGTTCGACGCTCGACGAACCCTGCCATGGATTCCGCTAGTCCCTCGAAATCCCCGTGTTCCATCTTACCGGATTTGTCCTGTAGATTCTCCATCCAGGGGTCGACGAGGAAAATGTGCGGTATGGATTTGACGGCGAAGCGGTGGAACGAAGGCTCGGAGTGCGTCGTGTTGATGTCGCAGAAGAAAAGCTTGGCTCCGTTAGATCCATTGTTGTTGGCGATGAAAGACGCAGAGACGATTCCGAATTCGCGGCGGAGCTTTTGAAGGCCGAGCTCGCGATTGCTGTGGAGATCAACGGCGTCGAAGAAGATTATGAGGGAGTAAGGCCTGGGAGTGGCTACTGAGGTTATGAATCTGGATACGCCGTCGTCATCGAGGGGGATGACGCCTGAATCGGCGGCTGATCGAAGCGAAACTAGCTCGCCGATGAGATGTGAATCGGATTCTGAATCCGCGAAAGATATGGCCACGACGGATAATAGCCCTGTTAAGAGGAATAAACGATACGAGAGATTTGAACTAATCGCCATTTTCGATCTCTCTGATTGAATTCCGAAAGGAAAAAAGAAAAGAGAAAACAGAGGGAAAATGGAATTGCCGCAAATAAACTGTAGAAGTGAAGAAGAAGAACTGAGAATGTTCCAAGTGTCTACTATACTATCTATAGAAGACGACGTGTTCAGATAACGAAAAATAGAAAAAGAAATTGTGACAGCTGTGGGATTTGAACCCACGCCCTTTCGGACCAGAGCCTAAATCTGGCGCCTTAGACCACTCGGCCAAACTGTCGGTTTGTTTATTGGGGAACTCTAAATTCTAATAATATGTGTTCATTGACGAAAACTCAGTACGCTCACACTTGCTTTGCTATAATTTCTTTACTAGGACCGACATGTTGAGATATCATCATATTCAACATAAAGAAACATATGAGAAACTATTTATAGTAAAAAAGAATGAAAGAAAGAAAGAAGAGTACTGCACGCTTTATAGAAAAATAAAGGAGTTTCACAGCTAATTGGTGGCTAAAATTAATTCCCACACAAGTCAATATTAGAAAATTATATACCAGCTAGACTAATACATAAGTATTTGATAAACGTTTCAGATATCTCTCGTAACTCATTACATTAGTATTAATGTATTAGAAGCTTTTTACTCTATTATAGTATAGACTTGACGTCAGAAAGAAAGAACAAAAAGAGTATATAGACTTGTAGTATATAGATCGAGTCGTAACAAGGTCGAGTTGTGTATATATTTTTTTATTTATCTGTACCTGCATTCTGCATAGCATATCTTAGATCTGAAACATTCATATCCATACAAAAAATTGTTATTATGGAAAAATGTAGAATACCGGATAATGGAAGAGACAGTCCAATTTAATAAACGTAGACAACCTATTAATTTAGTAACCCCAAGTGTATTATTTGCTCGCTCTCTTTTTCATAACGTGCTTGTTTCACGTGCACTGTCTTGGGCTACCAAAAGATGAGAGGCAAACTCTTTTGCTGAACTCTCTGTATTATGGTCCGAAACATATTGCCTATTCTTTTCAAGAAGTTTGTTTAAATCTATATTCGGACATATAAATTGGTTAAAAATGCAAATCTAAGTAGTTGTGAACAGATTTTTAAATTAAACTGGAATTTACAATTAGAACTTTTTTAAACATGTTTAACTTGCGGATTCATCCAAAATTTGGTAAGTAATTTTATATCTTCATCAAAAAGAAATCAAATTTAGATAATCGAAGTAAAATCAAATATAGAAAATCGAAGTAAGTGTCTACAGATCATTTGACCAAATTTAAAATATGCAAATGTTGTTACTGTTTCATTAGATCTTCAAAAAATAAGGTAATAAATTTAAATTTGTGAGAATTTAGTTCATTGCTTTATTCTTGAAGATTTACCAATAGGAAGGTTTAAACAAAGAATGAAATAGTAGTTGACAAAAAGAAAAACAGAGAATTCTTAAGAATTAAATAATGTTTTCGTTTTTAGCTTTTCGCTGAACATTTCCACTTGGTGGCAGCCTGGCGATCCAATGATTCTCCATGTTCTTTTGTTATTTTTCATAACACCTAGAATACCCTTGTCAGCTCATCAATATGATGGCTCAGTGACAATTCTCAATTCTCAATTCTCAACGTAATGAATAAACCGGTCGGTGCTGAAATAGCTGAACCGGGGGTACTAAGTTCGATCCAATCAAGTTTACAATAATATTCTTTTGGGGAGGCAAAGTTTTCAGTAATATTAATCATTGAGTTTACTGCTAAGTTTTCTTTATCAATTAATATTTCTTGATGCTTTCTTTTACTTTGATAGTATCCAAAAATGAATTAAAAAAATTATTAGTGGTCAGAACAGTAATTTTCTCGGTCTTTAAATTAAAGCAATAAAGCTCCATCGTCTTCTCACTCACGGAACCAGTTAAATCACGTTCTCCCTCTCTCTCTCTCTCTCTTCGAAAAAATCGAAGCAGAGACAACAAATGGCGACGAGAAGAAGAACAAGCACGAGCTGTTCTTCCATGGCGGCTCTCTTGTTGTTCATGGCGGCTCTAATGGCGTCTTCCTCTATCGCAGCAACACCGACACAGTCGTTCGAAGACAATTTCAATATCATGTGGTCTGAAAATCACTTCACGACTTCCGAGGACGGACAGATCTGGAATCTCTCCTTAGACAACGATACCGGTACGTTCGAATCTGCTTCGCTAACCGAAAAGCTCCGGTTTAAGATCAATGTATCTCGTTAAAATACAGCGAGGCTCTGTTCCGACTTAAATCTATATTTATTGTAAATTCACTTGCTTTGGAATATTTTATTAAAATATAAATTATGTTTGAATTCTGATTATTTTGATTGGACAATTAAAACAGGATGTGGATTTCAGACAAAGCACATGTACAGATTCGGATGGTTCAGTATGAAGCTAAAGCTCGTTGGTGGCGACTCCGCCGGCGTCGTCACCGCTTACTACGTGAGTCGTCGTTCTTTTTCAGTTTTCAATCTTGTAAAGAAGATAATCAATTTTCTTTTTATATAATCAATTGAAATTTGATGAGCAGATGTGTTCGGAGAATGGAGCTGGACCGGAGAGAGACGAGATAGATTTCGAATTCCTAGGTAACCGAACCGGAGAGCCGTACGTGATTCAGACCAATGTGTTTAAGAACGGAACCGGAAATCGGGAGATGCGACATTCCCTATGGTTCGACCCGACCAAGGATTACCACACCTACTCAATTCTTTGGAATAACCACCAGCTCGTGTAAGTCCTCTTTTAATCTAATCATCGAGATATCACTCTTAACCAAACCGAACCGGAAATTCCGGCTACAAACCAGACGCTTAGATTTAGTTGAACAAAACCAAAATCTATTCTGAACCAACATTCCACCCAGAATAAGATAATTTAGTTTACAATTTAATTTCAGACTAGATCCCGGTTACAAACTTATTTATTTTTAATACAATATTCCAAAAAAGTATGGGTAATTTTTTTAATAATATAATATTAACAAAACTCAAACGGTGCAGATTCGTTTTTCAAATCTAAGCACAATTAGTTGGTAAAAACATTTTTACAACCGATGAAAAACTTATATTTATATAATTATATTACTACAAGATGATAAAAAGTTCAAATTTTCAACCGACACAAACCAGACAAGGTAAATTTTAATCTGGTCCAAACTTTACAACCAAAAATAATTAAACCGACCAACGCTAGCCTACTACCCTAACCAAAACTCTAACAAAATCAAATTAGACCAAATCGAACCGAATTGGTTAATCAAAGCTAATTTTATCGAATGGTACGATGAGTGTGATTCGGTTGAATGCAATGCAAAACCAGGTTCTTCGTGGATAGAGTACCGATTCGAGTGTACAAGAATAGCGACAAGGTACCAAACAATGATTTCTTCCCGAACCAGAAGCCAATGTACTTGTTCTCCAGCATCTGGAACGCCGACGACTGGGCGACACGTGGCGGTCTCGAGAAGACCGACTGGAAAAAAGCTCCTTTCGTCTCGTCCTACAAGGATTTCGCCGTCGACGGCTGCCGTTGGAAGGATCCATTCCCTGCTTGCGTCTCCACCACAACGGAGAATTGGTGGGACCAGTACGACGCGTGGCATTTGTCCAAGACCCAGAAGATGGATTATGCGTGGGTGCAGAGAAATCTCGTCGTATACGATTATTGCCAGGACCGCGAGAGATTCCCTAAACTTCCTTGGGAGTGTTCCATTAGCCCTTGGGCTTAAATTCATTTTTGTTTATTTTTTTTTCCAATTAAAGTATTAAGTGGAAATGGTTGCTGTAATAATTTTTACTTTCTCCATTTCATTTATCATTGATTACAGCCTCTGATTATTTATTTAATTAATTATTTAGTCGGCTATTTTTCATAACATTCTCTGCTTTTCAAGATGGTTATTCATTGAGATGGTAATAGTCATTATAACAGTAATTCACTAAAGAACATGCAACCTCATTCAGATGGTAATAGTCATTATGACTGTGATTCACTAAAAAACACGCAACCTCATTGAGATGGTAATAGTCATTATGATAGTCTTCCACCTTATTATGGCCTTCATATAAATACAATACTGTCATGGGTATGCATGGAACAAATGATATTACATTTTTATGTGCCAAGAGGGCTACATGTGTGACAAGATATTTATATTTCGAGAAAAAAAGTCAAACCTTAACATGCTAATTTTTAATTCTACCTGAATTTTTATGTGCCAAGAGGGCTACATGCTATTAGAAACGATTTATTTTTTTTTTTGGGGGGTACAATTTAAGTTAGAAACGATCTACAAACATAAAAAGGAAAGTTGCATTGTCACTTGATTAAATCCGTAATTATCTTGTTTCAAAATTTGAGTTGACTCCATTCATTTCCATCTCCACTATTCTTCTAGCTTCTTTCAAGTTGACAACCATAGACTGAGGAAGACAACTCCATTGATTCATTCTTTTATATAAACCAATCAATACATAAAAATTTCTCAACGTTCCAAACGAGAAACCTGCCAAAACTTTTGTAAAAGTTGTAGAAACCCCCATAAATAAAGAAAATGAGGATCAATTTGGTCCCTGTACTTCTCTTCTTCATCATCATCATCATCTTCAACCCATCCACCATTGTAGTATCCGATACAACAACAGACGGTTCAGTTTTCTCAACCGTTGACCAAATCTTCAACACAACAAGCCAATGGCTCCATTTCCCGGCGAATTTCAACCAACCAACGATCGAGATCTCCGTCCTCACGATAATCGCCGCCGTTCTCTCGTTCTTCGCCGCCTCGATCTCCAGCGCCGGAGGAATCGGCGGCGGCGGTCTCTTCATCTCGATAATGACGATCGTCGCCGGGCTCGAAATGAAGACGGCGTCGAGCTTCTCGGCGTTCATGGTAACCGGCGTCTCCATCGCGAACGTGGGATGCAATCTCTTCGTCAGAAACCCTAAATCGGGAGGCAAAACCCTAATCGATTTCGATTTGGCTCTCACTCTTCAGCCATGTCTGCTTCTCGGTGTCAGCATCGGCGTGATCTGTAACCGTATGTTCCCTAACTGGCTCGTGACGTCACTCTTCGCCGTCTTCCTTGCGTGGTCGACGATGAAGACTTGCAAAAAGGGTCTTTCTTACTGGAAATCGGAGTCGGAGAGAAGGAGTCGGAGGAGAGACGAGGAAGAGGATCGGATCGAGGGAGCGAGATCGCCGCTACTGTGTAACGAAGGAGAAGAGTCCGGAGGAAAGATGGGGTTTCCATGGATGAAGCTCGGAGTTTTAGTGGTCATCTGGTTATTGTTCTTCTCCATTAATCTTTTTCGAGGAAACAAGTACGGTCAGGTATGAATTTAATGCTGGTCAACTCTCAAGTTTTGTCGGATTCTCCAATTTCCCTCCAAAATATATATTTTAAAAATGGTTGTGACGGCATAAAAGTAGGAAATCTGAGGTCAAAAATAAGACAATTATTTTTTAAAGTGTGATTTTGTTTACTTTGTTATGCTACTGAATTTTTTTTTTTTTTTCAATCTCTGTTTTAGAAGCAGAAAAACCATTTAGGTGATTTATGCTAAAGAAAACAAATAATGAAATGGTAGAAGTTTAATTAGCGACTTATTCTGCATATTCAAATAGTCAAGAACAAATACTATTATTTTTGTGACATAACTTATTTTCAATGCCTTCTCATACAAATTGGAACGTTATCTACTTTTAAAGAGTTAAAGAGTGTTAGAATTCCTCCCAAATTTATTGAAATATTTATCAACACTCAATGGTGCAGTACTTGAATTTTAACTTGATAAAAATTCACACTTTTGATTTTTGCACAGGGAATCATATCGATCGAGCCATGTGGAGCTCTTTACTGGTTCCTCTCGTCTCTCCAAATACCTCTCACTATCTTCTTCACTCTCTGGATTTGCTTCGGTGATAGTGTTCAAAGCAGCCACACATCATCACTTAACCAAGACTTTGAAAAGGTCTAACATTTTATTAAATTAGCTTTCTGTTGGTCAAACTCAACAGCTTTATTGATGAATCCGAAACTGAAATCCACAGGAGATTGAAGATGGGAGAAGGAGCAACGGAGTAAGACAGAACAAGTTTATGCTCCCTCTAATGGCTCTCTTGGCTGGAGTTTTGGGTGGCCTTTTCGGTATTGGAGGTGGAATGCTCATTAGTCCTCTTCTTCTCCAAATTGGTATTGCTCCTGAGGTAATGTTCTTCACTCATGTTCTTGAGCGTTTTAGCTCGAACCCAATGTTTGAGAGAGCTCTATTTTAAACGTTCTATGCGTTACACAAGATAAATCACTGAATATTAGATACAAATGTATAATGATTCATAAATGATACAATTCAAATCTTTCACACAGGTAACTGCAGCAACATGTTCTTTCATGGTTCTGTTTTCTTCGACTATGTCTGCAATCCAGTACCTACTTCTAGGCATGGAACACGCTGGAACCGCTGCGATATTTGCTCTGGTCTGCTTCGTAGCGTCTCTGGTCGGACTAATGGTGGTTAAGAAGGTTATAGCCAAGTACGGGAGGGCTTCGATCATTGTGTTTGCGGTAGGTATCGTCATGGCACTGAGCACTGTACTGATGACAACCCATGGAGCTCTTAAAGTCTGGGACGATTTTGTCTCTGGTCGCTACATGGGTTTCAAATTACCCTGTTGACAATATCAACAAAAAGACTAGTTATTTACATGTTTCATTTGGTCTCTTGAATCTTGATTTTTAGTCTTTTTCCTCTGTTTGAATGATTTAATATAAGCTACTAATCTCTCATAACCAAATCTTTTAGCCTAATCCTCAACCTCATCTAAAACATACACCAAAATGCCATGCCTGAGATTTTAAATGTCTGAAGGTAATTTTTATAGATAACATATACCTCCAGTTCCTTAAAGCTCCATGGCCGAAGTAAAAGTTAGGAAACAAATTTACACTTCACTTGCAAGTTCACACGAACATTTACACAAACCTTATACAAAAGTTACACAAACTAAAATACACACTTTACACAAAGTTTCTTAGGATTAAGCTCTCTTACCATAGTTCTCTATATAAAATCTAAGCAATATGAACCACGCGTGAGGACTGAACGAAACCATCGACCCTTTTCTTGATCTCATCAGGGTTTGCGCCCACGAGTTTGTCCATCGCATTACCATCCTTCAAGAATATAAAAGTCGGCATCGCCTTTACCTCTAGCCGTTTCGCCACTTCCTGACCAATCCAACACAGTAACAGAACAAAAACCCATTACACATCTAGCTATTGATCACTTTCACAACAAGTGTCAAGAGACAAAATGTTTCCTTGAACAAAACATCCCTCTTTAACAAAGGAGCCATGGACAAAGACACATAAGTACTTTTTACCTTGACTTCATCAACATCAACTATGAGAAATAGAGCATCCTTATAGCTCGATGCAAGATCTTCGAAGAACGAGTTCATAAACACAGAAGGAATACACCATGCTGCTGTGAAATGAGCCACAATCTGCAAACACCACAAAGTAACAGCCTTTGTTGGTAATTCATATAAACAAACAAGCCAGAGCCATTCATTTCACCATCCTTAACATATGATTATTCTCCATAATATTTCATATCTTAAAGAGTAACACACTGTTTTGTTGTGGTGGTTCATGTGCTAAGAAGCCTAGCCAGAACTTTGAATCAATCTATTCGAAGAATCGGTTCTAACCAAAAATTTAAATCACAATCTCCTTAAAGCCCTTGTCCTAAAATCCAATTCCTTTCATGGTTCTGGATCTGAATCAGATTTCGTTTTGACTGTGAAGATATCTCCTGGAAAAAGGAAGTGATAAAGAGGATGAGGAGACTTACAGGACAACCCTGATTCTTGGCTTGACTGACATAAAAGTTCCATGATTCTGCAGAATCGACTTTAACAAGTCGTGAATTCTTGTGCAGTTGTTGATCTTCCATCTCTTCGAGCTTTCTTTTAATATTCTCTACTCTACTAAAATTTGGCTTCTTGATTGTTTTCTCCCTGTGAAAGAGATATAAAACGATTCGGTGTTTCAGTATTTATCTACTTGGATGATGGGGACAGAGATACTTACAAACTATGGATAAGTCATAAAAAGTGTGGTCCATTGTATTTAAACGATTTATATAAAATTTAAGTTCATTACATAAGATCATAAGAGATATTAAGAAGTTGGAAAACACAATTTTGAGGAAAATCGTTGACCAAAACAGAGCATGCAGTAAATAAAAATATTTGTAGTAATCCGCGATTAGATAAAATTTGAATTACATAATTTTCTGATAATAACGGGTTTATGTTTTAAGTCCTTCCATTTTTCCGTTAATTTGGTGATAAACATTAGGGCGATTTTAATGAATTAAGTTTCTTCATAGAACATTAGTATGTTATATTTACATAATTATGAAATGACCGTCGAATCTAGTGGTAATTACATTTTTAGGTCTTTCATTTTAAAGGAAAGAAATCCTAAGGACGGGAAAGAAAAAAAAGGGAAATCAAATAAATTAGTGGAAAACCAAAGCGACTCTTTTTTGTTCAATATATATAAACTGAGGGAAGAGGCGCAATGGAAATTTCAGGCTCAACTTCAAATCCCAAGACAAAAATCACAAAACCCTAAAATCTGATGTCGGGGAAACGTTTGGATCCGTTTTACGATCCGCCGACGGCTTCATCAAGCGGCGAAGACGAGGCGGAGTCTTCAACCGGAGAAGGCGGAGAAGTCGAAGGAAACTCATCGTCTGAAGAAGATGATGTTGAGTCCTCTAAAATCCCAGCCGCGAAGAAACCAGGAGCTGCTCTCGCTGCCACGGAGAAGCAGCAAGTTCCCGATTCCGAGTCCGGGTCGGAGGAAGAAACCGATACCGACTGTGAAACCGAGAGAAAAGACCCGGTTAAGGCTCCACGACCCTCCGTTGCGAAACCTGTCGCCGAAGCCAAGGATTCGGTAGTGGCGAGGAATCAGGATTCCAAAAAGGCTAAACCTTCCGCGAAATCCGCGTCCAAGAAGCGACCGAGCGAGACGGATGGCGCAGCGGCAGCCTCGACGGAAGCGAAGAGAGTGAAGAAGGTTTCAGGGGAAGAGGAGAAAAAGAGCGGTGGAGGCGAAGAGACGAAGAAGACCTACTTTCAGCGGCTTTGGAGTGAAGAAGATGAGATTGCGGTTTTACAGAGGCTTATTGATTGCAAAGCTGATACTGGTGCAAACCCTCTCGATGACATGACTGGGTTTTATCAGTTGGTGAAGAAATCCATTAGCTTTGATGTTAGTAAAACCCAGTTCACGGAGAAGCTCAGGAGCTTGAAGAAAAAGTTTGAGAACAATCTTGGAAAAGGGAAGAACGGAGAGGAGCCGACATTCTCCAAACCTCATGATCGCAAGGCCTTTGATCTGTCCAAGCTCATCTGGGGAGCTAATGGGATGGCTCTGGAATCAGCTGTGAAATCTAATGGGAAGCCGAAGAAGAGCCGTAAGTCGAAGAAAGTTGAGCCTGTGAAGCAAGAGCTTGTCTCTTCTTCTCCCAATGGTAAGAAATGTGAAGAAGAGGTGGCTAATAAAGGAGAAGTATCGAGTATCGCAGAGCTGGATGCTTTGGCGAAGTCTGTTCTTGTGAAGTCACTAGCGCGTTTTGGTGTGGACGATCTCGCTGCTCAACAAGGTTGGAGCAGGCTTGGCTCAGAGGATAAGAAGAGATTCGAGGAGCAGTGGAAAGCTTTGCAGCTTAGGGAATTCGAGTTCTATTCGCAGAAGAGCGGTTTCATTCATGAGGTGGTGACAAAGATGGCTGAAGCATTTCGACCAAACCCTTAGATATATGTTTTTGGTTCTGCCTAGAACTCGGGCCTTTTTTTTTTCTTCTTTCTGCTGGTTCTTGAAGAGTTCATTTTGGAATATTTGCGGATTTATTAATAATATGAATATCAAGGAATCAAGTTTTACTTACAAGTTATAAGCAATTTAAGAGTTATATTGTTAATATGATACGCACACTGAAGCATGTTATGTGGAAAAGGCAGGATCTTGGGGAAGAAATTCGGGTTATGCGCGGCTTGGAGTTTCTTGTTGCAAGTTCTCTTTGTCTTCTTTTTTAGCAGCAATGGCTGAAACATAGTACGCTGAAGTAACCAGTCCATGTCCTAGACAAAATATGGCTCCAATGAGGAAGAACCAACGATTCGGCAAGCTGCAGAATCTATTCGATCTCGAGTTGGCCAATGTTCCTATCATCAGCGTTGAGTAGCTGACACCAAAGAAGATCCTACGACCACAAAAAAAGAAGGTATGTGTTAAAAACAAAATTGTGTTGAATGAAATCTAAAAGGTTTTCATCTTTGCATTACCAGGAGAGAAGAAGGAAAGCGACGGCGAGTATCTTGTTCGCTGTTGCTCTCTTGAAATCTTGCTTAGAGCGGATGTAAGTGCAGCCTCCAAGCACGTTGGCCATGGCATGGACAATACACAGAAGCACAATTGCAGCTGCTCCCTCAGCAAAAGCTCCAGAGCTTGGGTTTCTTCGACATCTATAATCCGAATGTCTTGAGTGTTGTTGTTGTTGATGATGATGTTGCTGCTGTTTACAGAGGAGAAACATCAAACACAAGAGAAGATTTATTAATGGTAATGAACATAAACTCCATTTTACTCTTTATTATAAAGATTAGATGCTAACAGAACCTTGCTTTGAGCAATCTCGGCTTCGATTCCGAGGACTGTAGCTGTAATGTCTGCACATATGATCAGAACAGAAACCAAGAAGCCAAGTTCGCTTTCCATTTCTTCTTAATTCAATTTCATACAACCGTAGTTTTTATTTTGATTACTGTATTTTATTTCCATTGTTCTATTAAAAAATTTAAGGAAGAGGAAAAGAATAAGGACACAGCATCAGATTACTTTCCTAATCCTCCCTCACACTGCAAGACAAAAGAGAGATTCGGTTTTGGTCTCACCAAGTAACTAACGTTTCATTCCCTTTTTTTAAATATATACAATGATATTCATTTGGATGCTTTTCTTATGAAGTATAAACTAATATAAATTAAATAATTTTTGTATAAAGATATATGAATTTCAGATTGAAATAAGAGGTGGATCACATGTTTGACTTTTTACTCCAGAAAAGTCTAAGCTCAATAGAAGAAGCAGCATGTGGCCATATACTCTGTTCTGGAACGTGAAGAGAAGTGAAAAAGTAATGATTACCATATCATTTTTTTCTGTAATAAGATGTGCTAAAATATTAGTACTAGATATTTTTCCAGGTTGTATAATTAGAAAAGTATCGTACCTGGTTAAGAATTGATCCGCTTAATTTAGCTGTGAATTTTCTGTTTCTAAAACGATTTTTTTTTGGGGGGGTTCTTTTATGGTGTGATATGATATCATACACTTATGGAAATCTTCATTCTCATTTTGGAAACAGTTTGTGCAGATATGGTGAAGAAGCAGGAAGCGACAGAAACAGAGCCGTCTCTGAACCAAAGCCAAATTTTCATAGAATCTCTTTGTAACTCACAGCTCCTTTTGTGAAATCCGAAGACGGATCTTGAACAAAAAAAAATGCGTGGAGTTTGGCTTTATCTCAAGAAGTTTCTTAGCTGCTGCACTGCACAGAAGTCAACTGACGCTGGTGATCCAGACAAGAACCAAATCCAGAAGGCTAAGAATCCATCGTCTGGGTGCTCAAGTTCAGTGTCGAATCTGAGAAATGTTTTGGTTACTAATGGAGATGAACAAGCTATTGATTATCCAAGCTGCTTCAGCTCACGGTCTCTGGGGAGCTCCAAGTTTATAAACACAATGAAATTTGAGGGCAATGCCGGTTCTTCAGACAGATTTAAAGGTTTGCTCAGCGGAGCATCTTCTTCTGATTTACTTACCGGTCGTTCTTCTTCTGAGAGATTTGATGTTGTTGGCTCTGACATCTGCGGTTTTGGAGCTCTCTCTTGTCGAAAATGTCACCAGAGAGTCAGAGATCTTGATGCGTTTGAGGCGCATTACCTTACTAACCATTCTGGTAAGACTCGAGAATTAGATCTCTTTTTATGTCATTTTTTATCGATTTTTTGGTCAATGTTTTGAGGAGAATTCGATTTTGTTTTTATTTGTTTGCAGTCATTAAACTCTTAGCAGGAAACTTCTCAAGAACAACTGTGGAGTTGATCTGTAATACAGCCTATTCTCACAAGCTTGGGAAAGCGAAAAACATTTCGGCGATTTTGAAAGTCCAGAACTTGCAGAGAGTCGTTGCAGAGTTTGAAGATTACAGAGAGCTCTTGAAGATAAGAGCAAACAAGCTTTCGAAGAAGAATCACTCTCGCTGTATGGCTGATGGGAACGAGTTGCTTGGGTTCCACGGTACAACTCTTTCTTGCTCCCTCGGTTTGAGCAACGGCTCTTCAAACCTCTGTTTCTCGGATCGGTGTGGAGTTTGTGAGATTCTAAGACATGGGTTCGCTTCTAAAACAAGATCAGATGGAATTCAAGGGGTTCTCACAGCGTCAACTAGCTCCACTGCTCTTGAATGTATCGAAATGGATCAAGAGAGAAGCAGAGGTGCATTAAAAGCTCTTGTGCTATGTAGAGTAATCGCAGGGAGGGTTCATAAACCTATGCAGAAGTTTGAAGATCCCTTGGGGTTTTCTGAGTTTGATTCATTGGCTTTGAAAATGGGATCAAATTCTAGGATTGAAGAGCTTTATCTGTTGAGTACTAAAGCTTTATTACCTTGCTTTGTGATAATCTTCAAGCCTTGAAACAAAACCTTACCCCATATGTAAATGTATTCTTTTGTATCATTTTTACATTTAACACAAGTGATCAAACTATATATATATATACTCTTCCCTCTGCATCATCTAGAGATAAACACATCAGCCGGAGCTAAACACCAAAAAAAAAATTCCACGTCAGCCGAATCTTAGAAGTGTAAAATCCACGTGTGCTTCTGGCTGCCACGTACTCAATCGTAATTTTCAATAGGGATAGTTTCGTATTTTAACCCTTCTTAAGGGGCAAAAACAAAAAAAAACATTTTTCCGTTCATAAAGGAAGAAAAAGTTTTCGATATTAATAAATCCGAGAGGAGTATCTGAAGCTGAACCAGACGAACCGCAGCGTCGATAACCGAACCTTGAGAGCGAGAGAGAGATTGAGGGAGGTGTTCGTCTTCTTCTTCCCGTCTCCGGCGGCGAAAACCTCAATCTCAATCGGAGAAGAGAAGATAAATAAGCGATACGAGAGATAAAGTTGTGTAACGATGTCGAAGAAGAAAGCTGCTGGTAGCACCATGACGCTTAAGGACTTCCATGGCGGCTCCATACCATCTGATCTCCCTCTCCCTTCCGCTCCTGGAGTGTAAGTCTCCAAGGATTCGTATAAATCTTTCGCTCCTTTTGTTTTGTTTCTCTCCCTGTGGATCGCCTCTTAGTTGGTTTGCTTATCGGAGATCAATCGAATCCTTGTTTTGGTTTGTGAGATTTGAGTGATGTTTATGGTAAACTTTTCGTTTATTTTTAGGGCTATTAGATCTACATCGAATCCTGATTCGTTAGGTTTATTGTTGTCATCCTTGTATCATGATTTGACATCTTCGTTTTTGATCATTTTCGTCTGTAGGATTCCGAAGATTACTACGGATCGACCTGTTTTTGATAGAGCACCTTGGGGAACTTCGATCGGTCGACCGGATCAGAGGACAAGGCCGAGTTCGTCTCATACTATAAGAAACTTCGATGATAAATCACTGTTTCTGCCTCACACCGCAAATATTGGACGCAACTTCAGCGAAGATGAACGGAAGCCACTGGATGGCCACTCGGCTCCCCGTAGAATGGTCAGTGATGATGTTTTCCGGGTCGCAAATAGCCGCTTGGAGGTAAAAGCAGACTCGGTTTTAACTGGAAGACACGGCGGTTGGTCAGCGGCGGCGGCTGGTCCTTTCCCTGGGAAGATGAGTGATATGACTCATTCTGTGACGGGGGCTGGTAATGGTGATAACTCGGTGTCAGGAACTCACTCTAATGTTTGGACTGCGAGGAAGGAGGTCTCAGTGGCTAACAATGAGCCGGGACAGTCTCCATGGACTACACAACCAGCTGTTTCTAATTTGGTCCATACAAGTGCGCTTGAGCAAGTGTCTTCAGGGAGATGGCAGACCAAGCTTTTGGTTCCTTCTCAGATGGGTTTTGATGTTGTTAAGCATTCGGAGATAGAGAGCAGAGGCTATAAGACTAATAGCCATGTGCTTAATCAAGGGGATGAGCCACATGGTACACATGTAGAACGGAGCCTGGTCGCTGAAGGTGGGAGAAAATTCTCCCGTGAGTATGAAAAAATCTCTGGTCCAACTTTTCTGGACGTTAAGGAAGCGAAAGTTGTAGCAAACAGCAGCAAAAAGCCTCATCCAAATTATTCTGAAGTTAGGCCTGCTGGACATTTGGTGCAACCAAGTGGCCCTTCTGAAGTCGTGGAACGACCTAAGCTGAACCTGCTGCCTCGGACAAAACCTATTGAAAGCGTTGAGAAACCTGCGAATGATGGGAAACTGGTACTAGTTATAAGTTTTTGAGCTGCCTCTTTGGTTTTCAGGTTTCCTTGGTCAACTGTGTTATCTAATGCAATTAAAAACTATATATCTGCAGGAAAATGGTGCTTCAAATCTTGTTCAACGTGAAGCTGGTTATGTGACACAGAAAAGTATGAACATCTCGAAACCTGGTTTGTCTGCAGATGACACTTCTAACCAGTCGGTGGAGCGCCCCAAGTTGTATCTGAAGCCTGTGACACAGTTGCTCGAGCAACCAGAAGTTAAGACTGAAAAGGAAAGGTAAAGATTTTATAGGTTCTATTCCAGCTCAGTAATAATTATTCTGGAGCATGGGGACATAAGTAATCTGTACTGGCTGATGGCAAATACTGAAAGGATTATGCTCTGAGTCGTGACACGTTTTGGTATCTATTGAAATTGAAATAGATGCTGATGTTGGACTTTGTGTCAAACGATCCTCAGAAGTCGAAGATGGTAGAATATGTGAGAACATTGAATGTAGTTCGTAGTTAGCTCATTTTTTTTGCTCTCAATTCACATCTCTGGAATATTAACTAGACCACTTCCCTGGCGATAAGTACATATTGTGTGTCAAACGCGCTTACGTTTTCTGTTTCCTGGTGCAGAAATGCGGTTTTTGGCGGTGCCAGACCACGAGAGCTGGTGAGTGCGGTTTGGTTCATCTTGTTGTGTGGCTATCTCTTAATAAGTTACTCGTTTGTTTCTCGCCTATTCTTAACCTCTCTATATTGGAACTAGGTGTTGAAGGAGCGAGGCATTGATGAGACCGAGCATCACAAATTGGAGCAATCGTTTGACAGGTAGAACGGGTTTTCGCTAGCCGCTCGTATACTTTCTGCGGTCCAGCTCTTACAGTTCCATTGAGATCAACAACTATCTAATGCTAAGTTTTGTTTATGTTTTTATGTTTATATTCAAAAGGATGGTCCTCAAACCCATAGAAAGAGTTCCAGAGCACACAGTCCAAAGGCCACTGAGTTCTCCTCGTGACCTGAGAACGAGGAAACTCGAGCAAAAGGAAGGACGAGGCGTAAGCGACATTGCCAGATCCGAAACCCAGAGGAGAAACTGGCGTGACAATGACATGAAGAACACAAGACAGCAGCCGCAGGTTCAGGAGAAGACGAGACATCCATCACCAGAGACATGGCGAAAACCGGTTCCCCAGAAACCGGAATCACCAGAAGGAACAGGGTTTCGTCCAGGGAAAGCAGCTTCTCCTCTTGAGCTAGCTCAAGCCTACTCTGACCCTAAATCCGGAACTGGTAGCAACAAATTTAACATGAACCGCAACAACCAAACTCAGCAACCGTTCTCTCGGTTGGTAGGATCGACGACGACGACGCCAAGACAGATTAATGGCTACTGAGTCATTTGTTCATTTGTTCTTTCTTCGGATTGGTATTAGTTCCGACTAATTGGAATCTTAATTTTCTCGAATACATCTCATGAGTTTTGTGGGATAGTTTATGTGATATGTTTCCCTTAAGAAAGGGGTCGAATTTCATAGGCTAAAATTATCTTTGGTTATACATTTTTCTTTAACCCGTTTGTGAAAATATTTGAAACTTCCAGCACAAATATGAATATATGGTGAACGCTCAACTGCACGTGCAGGCATGCAATCGGATAATTGTGCAGTGTCTGCCTGCAACAATAAAACCAGTTTAAGTCTGTATACAAATACAATACGTTATCGTTCAAACAAACGTAATTCCGTACGAGTAATCGTAGGCCCGTAGCTTTATCTATTTGCTAACTCTTTACTTTGTTTTATGAATATTGCCATAGCACCTTTATATTAATGAAACATGAATTCCTCAAAAGGACAAGTCTTTCAATCATATAACACTAAATCACACGGGTCGATTTAAAGGTTCCACACCAAACACAACGTGTTTCATACATATTTATAAATTTAAAAACTTTGGATGAAGAACACTCTTTCAGCAGATTTGCATCCTCACTAACTGTTGTCCGATTTTTCCAGAGCTGCAAGGAGAAGAAGTCATGGGTACAAGTAAGTACATAGAACAAGACAGACAACAGAGTCCAAACTAAACACAAGATATAGAGATTGGAGAGTGTATGTACTGTTGTAGTTGAGAAGCTTTTCAATTAAATCAACATGAGTCATCAGCATACGCCTGCAGCAGTATCTGACTAGCTGGAGCGCATCAAGTGCGTCCCTGCAAAAAAAGAAAAAAAAATTGAAACTTTTATACTCACCGAGGAAGCTTAAACAGCAATAAGAGAGACTCTAAACAAAGAATAGGCACTCGAACAAAAGTTTGCTTGATGAAGTAAAAAAGCCTTTCTTTATCACAAAAACACGAGAAAGTGCAAAACCAACACGGTTTGAATATCTAGGCACCAAGTGCAAACATCCTTCTACAGATGGAACAAAAAAAGTGGAAGCCATCGAGTCTTTGTTCATAAAAATAAAAATCCACAAAGACTCAGTTATACTAGGCAGGGCATAGTCTCTTGCAAAGACTCAATAAAACATAAACAGAAGCAGTGATAACTAATCTCCTACTTCAGTTATAATCTGCCTACATAAACGACAGACCCAGTACGAAATCTGGACTAGTTTCTCTCCAATTCATATAAATTATTCTCTTTTAGCAGAAAATATGATTAGAGCGAGAAGAATCATGTAGCTTACCCTTCAGTGTAGTCTAGCTGGAGAAGATCAAGATACGCATCCCATTTGTTTCCAATCACCTAAACATCACAAAGTGCAATTATGCTTAGTAAAGCTCAAAACTTTTATCACTCGAAAAAAGAGTTTCGCAAATCGACCCAGAATTAATCCATCCGATGAAACATTCATATATCAGCTAAGAGAGAGAAGAGAACTCTTCTTTCCCAAATTTAGAGTAACTAAAACCCTAAAAAGACGGAGAAATCCCCAAAATAAGATTTGAACCGCCCCAATTTAACAAATCCAAGGAGAAAAAACCAACCTTTCCACAGGTAAAGCAACGAACTGGGATAATCATCTTGAGATAAGAGCTGAAACCTGCACCTGGTCTGTCTCTCTTTTCTCGCCTAGGATTTTAGGGGCGCGCTTCTTTTAAAAGGCTACTAAGAACAACACAAGGGCTTAACGAGGAAGACTGGGTTTCAGAGGCTTCATAAGACGACGTCGTCTGGAGTGAAATCTGATAACTTGAGGTTTCCTTATCTGTGCGAGGCTTTCTCCAAACAAGCCCATTTGTCTTCCGGTTTGGTTCGGTTCGGTTAAAGAACAAGAATTTTAATTAATTCGGATTTTGAAGCAGATTGAAAGAAATTTCAAATTTGTGTTGGGAATTGAAAGATTCTAACCGGTTTGGTTCGGTTCTGTTAAGGAGTTTGTTTTGTCCATCATCATTAACAACAAAAGATTATTAATCTTAAGATAATCAAAATTAACAATAAAACTGATATTTAAGTTACCAAACAAGTCTGCTACATAAGATTCTAGTTTAAATACATTGAATCCAATTACATTAACCGCTAAAGTTATTAGGGACTGGCATCTCAAGTCTCTTGCAAAAGATCCTAGTTATACTAAAGGAGTTTTAAACCTCAAACACACTAAACCCGAAGCTAAAAAAGGAATGGTTAGGAGGCAGTTTGGGTTAAGGACGACGATGATGATGCCAGCAAAATGTAAAAAATTGTTTCACCTCTCGCCTGGAAGATTCCCAAACAACAGAATGAATCCTTCCAGAAGACTCTTCCTCTCATCCCTCTCCACATTGCCATCTTCAATCTTTACTCCGTCGCTAGTAATCATCCGGGCTTCTGCTAATGAGAGATCTTCTTCGTCAAACTCCTCTTCCATTTCAGCTACGTGTAGGTACCTGCAAATTCAAACCAGTACATACATTACGCAAATGTGTTAGCCGCAGAAGCGAAGATCAGTTATACAGAATATACTCATTACTTGAAAGTTCAAACCCAGAGAGTGTGGAGCTTCAAACAGGACACAAAAGCGTGATTGATTACAAAGGGACAGAGAAAGGGTAAGAGAGATTTGATATTATTGTTATTACCTAGTTGGCTTTTCGGATGGAGGCCAAAAGAAGCAGATGAGTACCAACAGTGCATAGGCAAGCAGATACCAAAACGCTGGGATGATCCACTCCACTTTCCAAAGCTCACTTTGAGATTCATAGACATATAGCTGATTCCCAAAACAAAAAAAGGGACAAGTTGTTTCAGTCACTATGACTTGCCGTCTTTCCACATAAGTACCATTAGGTTACCGAGCTGTTACCTTCACATAGATCCAGGCAAAGTTGAGCACCACCATGATTACAAGTACGGTTGCAAACTTCCTGTAGAGCTGCAGCTTAGCAATGTTCCTCTTATTCAGCTACAGACAAAAAAAAAATGATGGGATTAGCAGAGATGAAGTATTTAACAACATTGAATCTTAGTAGATCGCTCATTTGCTACTTTCAACAGTTAGCATGAAAGATACATTTAAGTAATATTGTTATAAACATGTGGAAAGCAGTATGCCTAATTTGATATATAAATCATCAAATGAATACAAGTATTGCAAATTTTCTTACCTTAAGCTTCTTAAGAGTTCTCCACAGGGACCTGAAAATCCATTGGAGAAAGCAAGTTTCCAGCGTAGACCAAGAGAGCATTAGGTAAGTCAATACATTTTTAGAAACGTTCCCAAAGTGCATAGCCAAACTGAGAGTTTCACTTATGACAAAGCACATAACACCAATGAGAAGCATCCTCAATGTTACGCCACCAAGGGTATGCTTCACTATCCCATACCCTGAAGATATCACCAATAGTAGAAGCCGAGACAATGCCTTCCTCACAGAAGAAATAGTTACCGCCCATAATGTAACCTCCACAGGACTTGTACCAGCTGAGTCGAGATAGGCAAAGTCAAAGTACAGGAAAACCAACTCAGCCATGTAAAATGCAATTACCAAGCTAATATGACTATGCAGCTGGATTCCATCTTTCCAATACTGAGCAACTTGTGGAAACCAAACCAGGCCAAGCACCACATAAGCTAAGAACATGAATTTATAAAACTTCTTTAGAGGAGCTGTCTCTCCTGGTAAATAGCCGCCTAGGTTCTTCCAGATTGATCTTCCTCTGACTACAATGCCATCCAAATCCGGATCACAAGTCATGAAGTAGACAGTATATAGTCCTGTCTTGTTGATCACCAAAGCTTCAGGAGACATCTTCACTTCTTCCTTGTGCTCTTCAAAGAAAGTTGGAATCCGTTTAGGCCACTCAGGTTCACTGGGATCTCTGCTAATTATAACCTCTCCCAGATTGCAGGATCCAGCATTCGCAAGCTCTGCAGTACAACACATGGCGTCACTTTTGAACAAAGACCCACCAATTTTCTCCCGGTCTTTTATCTCAAACACTACAGTTTCAACCAATCCTGCACTTGCCAGCTTCGATTTCGGTTTGTTAGCAGCTTCCTTCGTCCTCACAAAGGTAATGTCATCAAACCTGAACAACGTTACCATGAAACACACGAAATGTTAGAACAGTAAGCAGAAATAGAAACAAATAACGTATGACAGCAAAAAGAACCATATGAGTATGCAAGAGTATAGCCCTAAAGGATCACTACTCCCAAAAACAGCCAAAGACCCATGAATGATGAAACCCTAACTGAAATTAATCGATTCACAAAACAAAACCCTGATTCAACCAGGAGAAGAAGTTACCTGATAAATGACATTCCTTTGGAATGTGTACCAGAGGAAGAAGCAGCATTGATGTTCTGAGACTTGGATGCGTAGAGAGCTTCAGTATCACCGGGAACATACAGACAGTTGGCGATTTTGCTGAACCGTTTGTTGCCGTACACGTGAATCTCGGCCTCTGCGACGTTGATCAAGCTTACGAGTAGCAGCAAAAGCACAACGGCACCAAAACGTAGCGACGGGTTCGCCATCGTTAAGCACCAGTAGTAAGCAACTTAGCTCGCTTTTAGAGAGAAAATGGCTCGTGAGTGAGTGAGTGTGACTGATCGGCTCTAGTCGCGTTCAGTATAAGCAAAACATGAACTCTATCCCTAAAGTTCACACGTGTGTAGGGGTATAAATGACCATCTACATTTGTAGATATTTCTTTGTTTTTCATCTTTCTATAAATAAATTACTTTAACCGAATGTTCAATGTACCTCTCTTTCCCAGTATTTTTGGAATATACGAGGCCCTTGTTAATTGGTTGTTTTTAAGTTTTGAATTATGCTTAAAATCGGTTTGTAACGTCCCTCTGAAAAAAAAAGAACACATTTTTTGAAATCATTCTGTATTTTATATTCCGCTGGCGAATTGGTGATGGCTACTACTAATATATGATTATATATATATATAGCTCATCTTAAAAAACTGTAATAAGTATATTCTTACAATAGAAATCGTTGTCTCCTACGAATAACATTTATTGATTTTGACAACAAAAAAACATTTATTGATTAACCTCGAATATCTTTGATAAGAACGTTGGGCCAACCATAAACGAATGAGGATGTCCATAGTAATAAATCAGCTTCACCAATTATCAAAAAAAAAAAATTGTTGCTCTTTACGGTCTTACCTCACGTTGACACATCTGATGATGATCCGGTTAGTACCTCTGGTACCCATAAGAGGAGATCTCGAACTGACTTCTCTCGACCCGATTCTCATTACCGTACGGATACGAATCCCCGAAAAGGTAGTCGGAAGTCGTCTTCCACGGATCAGAGTCGTTGCTGTCCCAGCAAGAAACAGCAGACGCACGATCCTTTTCATCTTCCTGGCGTCTTTTGTTACGTAGCACACAAGGAAAGTAACCTCCGAATATCACCTCGCAGAGATCCGTCGCTTCTAAGCCGTAACCAGACGGAACATACAGAGCTTTCACTTCTCCTTTATCTTCTACAGTTTCAGATTTAACTTCTTCTTCTTTTTGCTCCTCATTTTCTTCTTCCTCTGATTCATCTTCCTCTTCTTCTTCTGATTCATCTTCCTCTTCTTCTTCATGATCATCCTCTTCTTCACGATTATCATCTTCTTTGATGGTTTCCAATGGTTTCGATTCAGTCAACGGTTCAGAGAAAGTCACACGTTTCTTAGCAAGTTTTTTTTCACCGCCCTCATAAATTCCAAGAGGAACAGGAGTGATAATCTCCGGAGGAGAAGGAGGTTTTCCCAGAGCAGCGGTTGAAGAAGGGTAACAAATCTCCACCGACTGAGGACGAGGCTTTCCGTAGGTTGAAACGATGTCGTAGCCACCATTGTACGGCGTCGGATCGTATTCGTCGAACTCCGGCTCGTTGAAGCCTTGAACAGAGCAATAGATGCTAAACTGAGGAAGAGATTCGTAGGTTGTGTAGAGATTCGGATCGTAGAACAAGTGTTTGGGCTCAGACATGGTTGAAACAGAGTAGGCAACAGATGCAGAGGCTGTCTCATACTCAGATCCATTCCAGTTACTATAACTGTAATAACTCATTGGGTCGGGAACAAACTGCTGCTGTTGATTGTTATCGTAATAATAGTTATGATCATAGAGATTAACCTGATTGTAATCGTATGGGATCTGGTAATGCTCATAGTAATTGGCCATCTGGGATTTGATTCTCAGAGAGCTTGAACGAAGAAGGTTTCAAGTCTTTTTAATCTGCGGTGGGTGAAAGAAAAAGATTGGGTGGATCACCGATTAAAGTGATTTGAAATGTTTGGTTTTAAGTCCGTGTGTAGTGTATTATTCCATGTGATGTGTTGATAAGGTAGGGACGAATGATGTAGATGGTGTGACGAGTGTGTAGTGGACCCTACAAATAAAGTTGTATATATAACAGTGCAGAGGCAATTTCTTGTCTTGTCTGAAAATGGTATCAAGAAAACGTGGGGGAAAACAGTGGTGGACAAAGAGATGAAACCAAACCTATAGATAATTCTGATTTAAACCAAACCGATAATTCTTGATCATCAACCGGACCGAACCGAATCCCATAAAACCATTGTTGTTACTTGTCAAGTATTGGAGACAAAAATTTATGTGATCCAGAAACAAAGCATTGTTATGTGATTATTTCATTCCTTGGTTTGCTTGGTGTGCAGGAGAAGCAAGAGATTAGTGCCTAGAACGAGAGTAATGGTTGTCATTAGGGTTCCTTTTCTGGCTGAAAACCGCCATAGCTTCTCTCACAGGAGGCTGCAATGGTGCCTTTTTATAACTATGATGGTTCATGAACACATCATCTGATGCAAAATACTCATCTCCCTGAAAAAACCAACAATATAATCAAATCAGAGATTACCTTGAAGTTTTCTTTCAGTCATAGGCTATATAGATTTTGAGTTTGTATTGTACTAACCGGTTTGCTTGCTTTCTTCTTAGTCTTGGGATGGAGAAACCTTTGAGGGAGTTGATCTTCCCGTAGAGCCATATTCTTGGTGATTGCGTCTCTTCCTCCTTTAGGCATTGGTATCGAAAACTGCACAACGAGAAAAGAAGATGTGTGATCCGGTTTAGCTTCTGCTTATAATGAGTGTGTTTCGGTTAGCTTTTGAGACTATAACGACTACTTACTTTGGTCCCTCGAATTGTTATACGCGGCTCACGCACAGCTATGGTGGTGCCATTCTCGCTTGTTGTAACCACTACCTTGCGTAGTGTGCCACCATTCCCGCACTTGGGACAGTACATTTCTCGAATATTAGAAAAAGCATGGGATTTTAGAGTTACTACTGTTTTGCAAGCATGACATTTCGTGTGCCACCTGGAGATGCAATCATGCAAATGCAATAAAGTGTACGAAACTGTATCTTCCTCAGCTCATGACTCATGAGCATGCTATAGAAAGTGTAGAAAATTTTGTTTTTTCCTTGTAAAAATATCTGATTCATAAAGTGTGTACCTGTTCAGTTGGCGAATTTGCATTCCTTGGGGTGAAAGCAAACGCAAACCCATTTGAAGAATAACATTTTGCATCGCATAGTCACCGGTTAGACAAGCTACACTGGACTCAGACAAGGCTCCAAACGACCTACTCTGCTCTCTGCTACCATCATCTGCAACCGATGATGCCTCAAAGATCTCCATCTTCTCGATACCATCCTCACCGTTAATCAAAGTTGGTTCAACATTCGTCTCTTCAGGACCTTCTTGGAGAGCCTTTAACGAACCTTCCTCAAACCTCATAGACGAAGAAGGATCCTCATCACTCTTTCCGCTATCCTTTGTACAGATTTCATTCGCGTCTTTGGAGATTTGATTCGACTGTTTATGCAGATCAGTTTCGTGCACAGTCATGTTTCCAGCTTTCTCAGCTTCTTGCTGAATCTCTTGTTCAGCCAATGACTTGTAATGTTTCCACCTCGCCTTTCTTCTAAGAAACTTTCTGCGAGTACTACTACTAACCGCTCCAGTCACCAGAATCTTCATCATCGAATTGTCCCTGCGACGCATCTATTCCCTCCACTACCATCTTACCCTCTGTTTTCTTGAGCGGGTGCTTCCTCTCACCTTCTTCTTGATGCTCAGTATGAGACAAAACAGAACCAACCTCAGAAGAGTTGTCTGAAGGGATGATGATATTCATGCTAATGTCTTTCAACGGAAGGAGTTTGGAGTTGGAGTTGGAGTTGGCATTTTGGTCGGACTCTTTCTCTAGTTCCTCCCACTCCTCCAAGTTAGCCACATTGGAGCCCCAACCAAGTAATTCCTTCTCATGTGATCTCCTTACACTAACAGTTTGAATCGGTGGAGGAACATCTCTGAGATGTTTGGTCCCATGAACCTGAGCCTCAAGAGTGTATGTCAAAGCAATCAGCTTGAGATCCGCCTTAGACAGAGTTTGCAAATCACCAGTAGCTTCTGCAAATTTAGTAACTGCACAGAGATGCAAGAAATGCGACGTATAAATTCATTCCAAAACCTCTTTAAGCTTTTCTAGAAATTTCACAAGAACAGAAACTCACCACAATATGGAGAGAGAGAGAGTCACAAACATATTCTATGTACCTTTACTAATAGATTCAGGAGAAGGTTTCATCTCCTCGATAGTGAAGGGAAGGAAGTCGAGACGACTGCGAGAATGAGAGTCACGAATCTCGGAGTATACTTTACGGACGGTTACGAATTTATCGGCCAAGTTGGTTAAGCTCAGGCGTCCCTCAATGAAGGCGCTGGCATCAACAACCGCCGTAGATATGCCCTTCCTGGATCTGCAGTTTCCCACCATCCCGAGAATCGGTGCCAGAGCTCCGTCACTAGGTGAAGGCTTTGGAGGAGGATCTTTCTTCACTATGTTACTCCACAACGATTTTGGATTCGACTCCATGTTTCTCGTTGGAGTTCTGTGATTTTGCCGTGACAGAGAAGAGAAGAAGGTCACAGAAGAAACCTAGTTCAGAGATTAAAAGGGTGACGCCAGATTTTGTCAATTATTAGGCCCAACTCAAAATGATGGGTCATTTCATTTCAAAGCACAGAAGAATTGACCCATCATTTTGAGTTGGGCCTAATAAATTGACAAAAATTGATCATTTCATTTCATTTGATGTCAATTTATTAGGCCCAACTCAAAATGATGGGTCATTTCATTTCATTTAGGTCAAACAAAGCATGGATGGATATAAAACATTTAAACTAACAAAAACTTAATACGGTTGATGATAATACAGTTATATTTCTCAAATCTCAATCGAACCAAAGATATATTATAGTTTTTCTTTAACAATCAAAAGCGTGCTTGCTTAAAAATCTAATTCAAGTCGAAGTTCCATTCTACATAACCATAAATATTGTTCCAAGAAGGATCATTGGATAGTAGACGATTTTACATCCGACTTTCATAAGCTAACCGGTCTAACCGATGGATCAAAATCTCACACACTGCCCTGTCTTATCATGGTTCAAGAGGAGGAATCAGAAGCGGCTGGTTCTTGTCTTGGTTTCCTCTGCTGCTCAGGAGGTGGACCGTCTCTTTTTCTTTCGTACCTCTTACTCTGATACTTGGAGTTATTACGCTGCTTTGGTTGGTATGTTGGGTATGTGCACGGGATAATCTCTCCATTGATGTACTTGTCGCCTAAACCGAAACAAAAACCCAATACAATTATCAGAACAGGGATGCAGGAGAGAGGAAGAGAGATCTTAAGACACGTTGTAATCACTAATTATGCTTAGATGGGTTACCTCCATAGTCCTTGTTCTTGACATCTATGTAGGAGTCAGGCAAAACCCAGAGAACTCCAGGCAAACCTGTGAAATATTGTAAGACTGAGCAGTCAGTATCTTTGAAGGATTCCGACGATTACAAGCATATACAATTTCAGTAAAAGGATTTAAAGCTTTTCTTGATCACTAACTCACCCTTGAACTTCTCAGATGTTTCTTCGTCAATGGTGCATTGGAATCCAGTATACGTTGTGGTACTGAATGCATACATGTTCTTCTTTGCCTCTTCCATACTGGAAAATAGACAAAAGTACACTCAATAAGCACGCACACACACAAGGATTTGTTTAGGCTGGAAAATGAACACTAATTGGTTATAAAAGCAGCACGACAGTGAAGATAGGATTCAAGTTCTCTACAAAACAGACAGCAGCAACATATAAACCGAGGTTTTAGTCGTTTCTTGCAAAACACAGTCATTTCCTCGCCTTATCCAGGAGTACCAATTTAATGCTATTTACCAGTGTACACCACAAACACTTTCTCCATACCATTACTTGCTAACACACCATGGGCAAATGAGAATATACAAAAACAGATGTTTCTTCTAGTCTTCCCCATATACAAAATAGCTTTTCATATGCGTAACTGGAATAGCTCGATATCGCCTACTACTCTACTTTGTTACTTGTAAATTGCAGAGTGGTTCGAATACATCAATCAATCAATTTGCCGAAAACTTGCTCACAGGCTATATCAGATGCATAATATGTTTGCACATCTCACGAGATTAAACAATCCAGACTAAAAATTACACTGTTATATATATACTCATGATCCTTAAACGAAATTCAACCTACAGGTGTAAATTTGATGAACAAAATCTGGAAACTAGGTCAACATCAAAGCAAATATAAAGCTAAAGGCTTTCACCAAACCTCACTCTACATGATCATAATAAACCTAGCGAAAAACCCAAACTCATCAATCCCAAATTTTCTTAAGCGCTACATTGCTTCATTCAAAGAACCATGACAAGTCGATATCAATCAAAAACGAAGGGAACTATTGAGAAGATAAAACGAACCTTCCGAGAACAGTAGCAAGAGTGTTAAGGTAAGTATCAATCATCTGTTCCCTTGTTGGCGATGGATCCTTGGGGAATTCCATTACAATAAGCCAGTGATTGTAGTCGCATCCAGGGAGCATAATCGTTTCCCTCTGCTCGTTGCTACTGCTCCGTTTAGACGAGTAATCTGAATCAACCGTCGCAGCCTTGACAATCGCCACGCGTCGCCGAGACCCAGCGGCGGAGATACTCCGGAGCAGAGGATTCCATGTGCCGCATCGGCGGATACCGGAGAGTGTATGGAAGCGTGTCAGGTGGCTTACGGGAAGCAGAGTTTTCGGGAGAAGCGAGGAAGAAGAAGATGTTGTGAAGGAAGCCATTGCAATTGCAGAAAGCGAGAGATTGTTCACTTCACACTCTCACGACAGATTAGAAGGGGATAAGATATTTTTACCTGCGTTTTGAAGACATGAAAACGACATCGTATGATAATTTGTAGGTTCATTAGTTTGGGCCTAACTTAAGCCCAGCCCAGAAGGGCGTAATTTTTGTCAGAATTCAAAAGAAGCGAGAAGTTTTTCTTTATGCCCTTTACCGGATAAACAACTGAAATTTAAAACTTTCCTTGCTATTTTATAATTTTACAAAGCTAATTGTGTACACATCAATAAAAATAATTTTCTATATACATCCACAGACAAGTATGGCTGATGATACAAAGCTACTTTTGGTTTTTAAAAAAGAAGAGGAAAACACTTGAAAAATTGTTAACGGCCTTCAACGTTGGTGAGAGTAACGTCGTTAAAAGAGCTACCGGTTTCTCCGCTGGGCCAATTACCTGAGCTGCCGCCATTTGTGACGCTTCTCTTCCTTCCCACCGTAAACGCAGGATGCTTCGGAGATGGAAGATCAATGGCGTTATGTCCCAACATGAACACAACAGATGACATGTCTGGTCTGTCCGAAGCGCTTTCTTGCACGCAAAGCAACCCAATGTGTATGCATTTCATCACCTCGCTCTCATCATAAGTATCTTCGTCCATTAACGTGTCTATGATCGTAGCTGCTTCACCTTTTTCCCATAGAGCCCAAATCTACAAGAAGAAGAAAGAAACTGCGGTTTGGTCTTGTTCCTCTGTTTTTACAAGTCCCAAAGTTATGTGCAAGAAACTGCATGTTTTTTCACTTACATGTCCGACTAAATTGGAAGATTCCTCGTAGATAGTACTGTTTTTCTTTCCGGTTATGATCTCTAAGATCAATATTCCGAAGCTGTAGACGTCGGATTTTATGGAGAATTGGCCATCCATTGCATACTCCGGTGACATATATCCGCTGTAACAATGAGAGCAAACGACTTGAGATTGAAAAAGAATAATCATTGGAGAGTTTTGTGTTGTGATTAGAAAAGAAAGACTAATTCACTATGTTCCGACGACTCTATTTGTGCTTCCTTCGATTTGGTTTCCCCCAAAGATTCTAGCCATCCCAAAATCTGCGATCTTAGGGATCATTTCGTTGTCAAGAAGTACATTGCTGGTCTTTAGGTCTCTGTGGATTATTCTCAGTCTTGAATCTTGATGAAGATACAAGATTCCACGAGCAATCCCGCGGATTATCCCCATCCGTTTTGGCCAGTCCAGCTCTGCTCTATGCTCCTCACCTAAGAGGACGATAAGAAATAGAAAGAAAAAAACAGGGAATCAAATTCAAAGTCATTGATGTTCATGAAATGGAGAATATGAAATTGTGTTGGACATGCTAAACGTACGGAATATGAAATAGTCAAGGCTCTTGTTTGGTAGATACTCGTATATCAACATCTTCTCTTCCAGTTCAACGCAACACCCTAAGATCCTCACGAGATTCCGATGCTGCAACTTTGATATCAACTTAACCTCGTTCTTGAACTCTTCCATTCCTTGGCCTGAGTTTTTTGACAATCTCTTCACTGCTATCTCCATACCGTTTTGTAACACGCCCTGAAATAGAAATAAAGGAAACATTACACTTACTACTTGTTGAACGTATAGATTTCTCTTTTTGCATCTTCTTTACCTTATAAACGGGTCCGAAACCACCTGCTCCAAGCTTGTTTTGGAAAGAGAAGTTATCTGTCGCTGCAGCGATCGTGCTAAGCTCAAAAAGAGGTAACTCTCGGTTTCTTGATTTGTCCTCAAGCTCTTCTAATGTGAAGGAGTCTTCAAGATCAAACGAGTTCGGGGCGAAGGTTGACGAAGGTTTTCTATGCCTGTTAGACTCTGCACCTGTGTATGTTTTCAACTTGTTAACTGTGAGCTTAGAACTAACAAACATAATATGCTTAACACATCATCAGAGAAATTCTTACGCCGTCGTTTCCTTATGAAAAGTAACAAAATGATCATTAGTAACATCACAGCTACAGCCAAACTGCTGAGAATCAAAACGAGTCTCCTCTTCCCTGATGATCCATTCCCATTCCACCGCGCTGAAACAAGCAAACACATCAAAATAATAAGTACTTGGATTTCATCTGCATTGACTCGTCTTTTCTATCTCCTCTGTTGCAATGAAACAGAACAAGTTGCAGAGACTATGTATATATATATGTACCTAGCTCTGCCTTATCTACGCGCAGGTAGAAGTCTTGTCCCGAGCTCAGGTATGTCCTTGTATCCAACATATCTCCGTGCCACGTCAAGCACCCTTTTGCTCCGCCTTCGCTCTCGTGGTAAGCACTCGCATAAGCGACACAAGAGCAGTTCCTCAAGCACCTCTTTTCGCATTCCTTCAATGTTATGTCCATATCTACCCTTACAGCTGATGTATTGGGAACCTTCACACGCTTTAACTTGGCAAAACCTTCTCTCCCACTACACATGGAAGCTGTATTTCTCCTCTTGCACCCACCCGAAGCATCCCTCAAGGACCAGTCCTGAGGCTTTTTGGGCTCGTAGCCCGGTAGGCAAGTGCACTCAAACTTCTCTGTACTCGTGGGATCACAGTAACCGTTAACACCACAGTGGTTGTAGTTATCACACTTCTCTTCAGGAGCTGACCAGAACCCAATCCATTTCTTATCCCTCCCGTTCCATGTGAACCGTTGGACGATCCCCGTCTCGTTTAGCACCATTCTTGTTATGACTAAAGGGTTCAACACACCATAAGTGATTGATACTTCATCCGGAGTATTCACAAAGGAGATGTTGAAGATAAACTTGTTCGTCATTTCAGGCACACCGCTCCATCTCTGCCCTGTCCATGAACCAGTACGCCACGACAGAGTCGGTCCCTTGTACATCATCATCTGAGGAAACCCTCTACGGTCTATCCGGTATGTAATGTTTCCGGAACCTGGGTCACTAGGTGATCTCCACGACGTCATAAACCGATCCAGGCCGTCTTGGCGAGTGTATCCAAACTTCATGAAGGGAAGCAGAGTGTTTGTAGGATGATTAAAGCTCTCCCAGAAGCTTTTCTTTGTGACAGGATCAATCAGAACAAGGTTGCCTAAATCAGATAGCTTCGCAACTAAAGCCGGTTCTGAGATCGTGTCCAAGACATCTGTAGACCAGATAGGCTCAGTTCCATTGACAGATGGATAGACACAGAGATTGCCTCTGCTGCTGAACTTTATATGACCAGATGTGTCATTAATAGGATGGTCTCTGTTTGCAACCCATACAACAGTTTGCTCAGAGACTTGTGCGTACCAAATCCCAACATACCGGAGCTTCGAAGTCCCCAGGCTGAAGAATCCAAAGGCGAATCTCCTTCCTTCAGAGAATATAACATCACCGTCTTTTAAAGACTGTCTTCTCATGATCATGTTGTTGGAGAAACAGGATTGGATCAGGAGGGAGAATAAGACAAAGTAAAAGAAGAAGAAGATCTTCATTCTGTGTTTGTTTCTGATCAGAGAGTTTGATGGAAACGTAATAATGCTTTGTGCTTTAATAAAGGCCAAGTGGGCCTCACCTGAACTAACAACATTAACTGCAGGCATCGATCAGTCACGCTCTGTTCCGGATTTATCTCTCAAAGGTTGAACTTTCAAAGTAAGTAAAAAACTAAAAACTGATTCATGTGACTTAGAACATGACACGAAACTTAAAAGGTTACCCAACACCGTGAAGCCTTTCTTCCTTGTCCATATGATCATTGCCTCTTTCACTGTGCAGGAATCAGTCCACGCCACCTCAATGTCCCTACAATAGTAGATACCTCCTTATGTGTTAAATGACAAGCATATATATTACGATATTTTATTATGTACGTACTCTGTATTAGTAAACGGCAAGCATAATATGTAAAATATCTTATGTTAAATAGCAAGTGAAGATAAAGTTGATAACGAGACGCAATTACAGTCAGCAAGTGCGACCTTCAATAAGCATAGTGTAGAAAGAGTAATGGAAAATAACTCGATGAGTCAATTTAACCAATACTCCAAGATATATACCAAATCCCGTAGCAGGTGAAGATAAAGTTGATCATGACTGGAAATATTAAATTCAGCAAATGCAGCATCCAATAAGCATAATACAGAAATAGTATCCATAAATCCATCATAATCAAGCATTTACAAGAAGTCCAGCTTCTACATCTCCAACCTTTACCTAATTAAAAAGAAGAAAGAAGATAACGTATAAGCATGATAAAACCGGAAGCATGATGAAATCGGAAGATGGAAAGGAAGAAAAGGAAAATCTTGAATTCTTGATCTGTTACGAGTATTTTTTTGTGTGTGTGGGGTTTGTACTGAAACGTAGCTGTGGGCACTAATGGCCATGTGTGTCTCATTTTGAACTAACAAAAATCGTGTCAAGAATAGGGTTTCTTGCAGGTATTATGTCAGACCTAACAGTTTACGACAGTTTTAGTTCTTCCTCGACTGATGTTTGTTACAGCAACTTTACATCATCTGTTGAAATCACATGCTTAAGATGAAGGCCAAACACAAACACAGAGTGGCATCAATTCCCATGAGAATTTAGGCATTGTGCCTAGTTCAATAACCAGATTTCTGACAAAAGCTACGAACACAGCCTCCTTTTCACTAATACAAATTTGGATTGGTTCCACAAATTTCATGAGAAAAGCTACAACCTGTCAAAAAGCCAGACAATTCATGTCAGATTCTGCAGAAAGCTAAGCCTTTTTATCCTCCAAAGCCTTGAGTTCTTGTCTCCATTCCTCCAACTTGGAGAACTTCTCCAATTGCTCAGGGTTTACGTCTTTGGGAGCAGTCTTCTGCTGTTGAGCTTCCGTGAGTCGGATCTGCAAAATGTTAAGGTGACAAACTTACAATTACACAAACTCGCTCGAATGTCTTATTCTTATTAAAGCAGCTGAGAAAGTTTCGAAATCTTACTTTCTTCTTAAGTGCACGTATTCTTTTCTCAGTGTCTTCTCCTGCAGTAACCGGAATGGGTGCTTCTCCAAGGCCCGAAGTACGAGGCGGTACACCATTATTTGAAACATCCAAAGCCTCCAAACCAGAAACCAATACATTCACAGATTGGGACCCATTGCATGGAGTCACAATGGAAGCAGTATCTTCCTTGTCTACATTAGTAGCTGAGCCATCCTCAGAGCTGTTACATTTTTCTGCAGCAGCCTGCAGGGATGATAATTTGGAAGCATGTTACGAATAACTGTAGACGACGCTAGTAGTATATGAAGCTTTGCATATGAATATAGCTGAAACACACACCTGTAATCTCTTCTCTTTCTTACGTTCGTTCCTCTTAGCAGCTTTAGTCTTTGATTTAGGAGTTGGATCAGGGTCATAACCTGGAGGTCCTAGTGAGGCCATCTCCTTCTTCATCTATTGAAAAGAAAATGCAAATTACTACTTCAACTCGAGATAGAAGAGCAGAAATTTGGAAAGTTTCTGACTAAGTGTCATCAAATTCACAACGAGGCCAAGAACAGAGTATAGTGTTGAGGGAATAAACTAAAGAGTCCATACCAGAGAACCTTTGGACTGATACTTGACAACTTCATCTTGTGGGACGTAGCCAGCTCGAATCCGGATGGGTTTCCGGAGAGTGCCATCTGGTCTACGTGTAGGTTCCACAATCCTCTCACCTTCTTTAAGGGTTTTGCTCAGTTCTGCCATTTGCCTTTTTTGTTCTGCGCTTCTATTGCTGCTTCCCATCTGTTTCCTTCAGATTTTCAATCACCCTTCGTCACTTCTCTTCTCTCTCTCACGTTCTCTGTTTTCTGCATCAAATTTGCAGGGTTCATCGTAAATTCATGGACTTGAAAATCTACACAGAACTAAGTAGCAAACACAATAGCCAACAAATCAATAGCCATTTGCTAATTATTGATGAGCCTTCTTCTCACACTATCGAAATATACGACTTGTACCGCAAAGTGCTGATCATATGCAATACCCCGCGTAATCATCAAAAACCACATTTTTCACAACGTTAATACGCAGAAACTGCAAACATAAGCCACCACTCAAGAAATTCGCCAAATCAAACTTTCAAACAGCAGAGTCTCACTTCCTATAACCAATTTTGATAGGTGCCCAAATATTCACAATAGTTAGACACTAACTTTGGCCTCCTCCTCTAAGATGAAGTACAAAGTCTCAAGCTTTCTTTCTGTATTATCATCAAAGTATAAATCTTTGGTGACAATATCACCATGGCTCCTAATAATAACCACACGCCAATAGAGATGCTAAAACCATACATACCCCCCCCCCCCCAAAAAAAAAAAAATTCGGATCCAAAGTTTGACCAGTCTTAAAGCTCAATTCAATTTTCTCTAATTCGTCTCCTTGCAATTACCAAATCAACCAAATTTAGTTAACCTATTTTTCTTCCGGTGGTCAGAGTTCTCCACACCTCGGTTCAATAGAGAGAGACAGAGAAGAAGAAGAAGAAGAAGAAAGAGCGGAAAAGGAAACTGACCTTGGAGATGGAACTTTTTCTCCGTCGCCGGAGAGCCCAAATCCGGTGAACAGCAAGCGGTTAATATTGAAGGAAAGAGGTTTTGTCGACCGTGTGACTTGTGACCTTAAGGAACGAGATCGAGACAGCTTAATGCGTTGTTAACATTTTTCATGAATTCGATTGGACAAAAAAATTAAACTCAAATATTTTTCTTATGATTTTTTTGACAAATTCAGAAAAGGAAATTAAAAAAAGTGTACGTAGATGGCGTTGCTTTCCTTCTTTTTTTTAATGGGGAAAAAATCAAATTTAAGATTTTGCTACCGTACCAATACAGATTTGAACATTTGTATTCCAAATCCACCTTGAATATACACAGCTCTGTACCAATTTGACAATTTTAATCCCAAATTTTGTTTTGTGCCATTCAGGGGAAGTCGACTTAAGATCATAAAAGTTATGAAAATGTTACGACAGGTTGTCTTCGGACCGACCAAGAGTTTTGTATGTTCACACCATTGCCTGGGTTGACAATGTCACACGTCGACTAAATCTAACTTTTAACGTTAAGCCCACGAGACCTTAATATGCCTTTGTGGGCCTCTCTCTCTCTCTCTCCCCTAACGAAATCTCTGGCCTGACCTATTCTCTCTCTCTCTCTCTCCGTGTCGGCTTTAGGTCTTCTCCGGGAGATATTTTCGAACCCAATTAACGCCGGGAGGAATAACGGTGACGGACGAATCCTTGCCCTTACCAATCCCAAAGTTGAAGTCAATGAGAAAATGCTCCTCAATCTTAACGTTTTAAAGATCCATACCCAACAATCGGCGTTTTCACACTTTCTTGCCGTGGTTCCTCATCGCCGCCATGTCAAGGTTTGTTCATCAAGCGGGATTGTTATTTTACAGACCCATCCACTTTCTTACTTTGTTGGGTCGTGTCATGAATTCTGATCGGCCTTTTTTATGTTTCCCGTTACCTCGGAGACTGATTTATGATTCCAAATGTGGAATTGATACTGAATATATGATTAAAGTTTCAGAATTTAGGTGTTTCATTGGCTTCTACGTCTAAATGGTGATCGGATCAGGCTCTCTTAGCTAATAATTTCATCATTTGGTTTCTTGCTATTGCAGATTTTTCATCTTTAGAGTCGTTGGAAAACACACGCAGTCTCTTTTATCGAATCAGAAAGAGAGAGGACGATCCCAATGGGGAAGCTATAGAACTGCTGTTACAGCTGCTCTAAGGTCTCCTCAATTCAGAGTTTACTCTTCCGCTCCTAGAGTTCCGACTCCGAGCAATGGGCACTGTACATTTTCCCTTCGAGGTCTCAAAGGAAGGAACCACCTGTCGCGAAACTATTCCACTGCCTCTGCGAGAAATGTTGTTACTCATCAAGCTCAGGTTGCTTGGAAAAGGCTTCATCTTAAGTGTTCTGTGCGACAATGGAGCTTACCTCGTATAAGTAATTTTGCTAAAGCCTTCTGCTTGTCTCTTACCCGTTCACACTTGTTGATACCCGGCATCGTTTCGGTCACTTGCGGGAAAGTAGCTTGGGCGCAAAGAGTTCCCAGCTCTGCGTTAGATCCCTATCCTTCACATAAATCTCTCTATTCAAGGGCAAAGAATGGTCCTATCTTTCTGTCTTCGTTAGTGTTTTCGGTTATAGAGGCCTTTATTTTGATTGGGAGAGCTTTTTACATAGCTTGTTTGTTCACTCCCACTGTTCTCATGGGGCTGGTTGTGGAAGTAGGTGGGCCTCGGTTTAGGAAGATATGGCTTGAGATGATCCATCGAACTCTGGAGAGAGCTGGTCCTGCTTTCATCAAATGGGGCCAGTGGGCAGCCACACGACCAGATCTCTTCCCCAAGGATTTGTGCTCGCAGCTCTCAAAGCTTCACAGTAATGCTCCTGAGCATAGTTTTGCCTACACTAAGAAAACCATCGAGAAGGCGTTTGGTCGTAAGCTCTCTGAGATATTCGAGGATTTTGAAGAGGTTCCAGTGGCATCCGGGAGTATTGCCCAAGTGCATAGAGCTTCTTTGAGGTTTCAGTATCCAGGACAAAAGTCCAAGTCTTCGTTGGTTGCTGTGAAAGTTAGGCATCCGGGTGTTGGTGAATCGATTAGGAGAGACTTTGTGATAATTAACTTGGTGGCGAAGATATCGACTTTGATTCCGGCTTTGAAATGGTTGAGACTGGACGAGAGTGTGCAACAGTTTGGTGTCTTTATGTTGTCCCAAGTTGATCTCGCGAGGGAAGCTTCCCATTTGAGTCGGTTCATATACAACTTCCGGAGATGGAAAGATGTCTCTTTTCCTAAACCTGTGTATCCACTTGTACATCCTGCTGTTTTGGTGGAGACATATGAGCACGGAGAAAGTGTGGCGCGTTACGTTGATGGCATGGAAGGACATGAATGGATTAAGACTAGACTTGCTCACATCGGGACTCATGCTCTCTTGAAGATGCTCCTGGTATTAGCATCTTTGTCGTCTTTTTTAAGATAGTTATAACTGATATACGCTTCATCTATACTCTCTAACCTCAAGTGAATTATGATTTCAGGTTGATAACTTTATTCACGCTGACATGCATCCGGGAAACATCCTTGTTCGGAAAAAAGCTTCCCGTGGAGGCCTTTTCAAGACGAAGAAGCCACACATCGTCTTCCTCGATGTGGGAATGACTGCAGAACTCTCGAAGAACGACAGAGAGAACTTACTTGAATTTTTCAAGGCGGTTGCGCGTAGAGATGGCCGTACTGCTGCTGAGAGAACACTTAAATTATCAAGAAAGCAAAATTGTCCCAATCCAGGAGCTTTTATCGAGGTACTCATATCTTTGCCCTCAAGGTTCCTTATACCTCAGAGAACAAGTAGATTGTCAAATATATGGAAGATTTCGTTCGAAATTCTTTGTTATGTGATGGCTGATACGTTTATATTCTGACACAGGAAGTAGAAGAAGCATTCAAATTCTGGGGAACCCCTGAGGGAGATTTAGTACATCCAGCAGATTGCATGCACGAATTACTTGAGAAAGTAAGACGTCATAGAGTTAATGTTGATGGCAATGTGTGCACCGTGATGGTAACAACATTAGTTCTCGAGGTGAGTCAAAATCTTTTTCTACTTTTTTTCTTCTCAATAGTGTAGATTTCAGATCACGCTAAGTCTCATGGAACTTGATATATATTTGCATGTTTAAAGCACATGAAAACTAAGCTTATTATAGAAACAAAGCTTAAAGAGTTTACCTTTGAAACCGTTTGCAGCTTAAGAGCATGTTTATTCTTAAAGAGTAACTATTACCTAGTTTGATCCAGTCACTGTTTATAAACTCTGGAAAGATTAAGTTTGCTTTTATCTTAATGTAATCGGTTTTGGTTATAGGGTTGGCAGCGGAAACTTGATCCAGGATACGATGTGATGCACACGCTGCAAACAATGGTGCTGAAAACCGACTGGGCTAAGTCTCTTTCTTACACGGTGGATGGTCTAATGGCGCCCTAGGATGAGAAAAGGTTTCCATCGTTTTCAAATTTTGTTTGTCATCATCATAGGAGTCGACAAATTTTACACATCTTAGATGAGAGAACATAGAAAGAAAGTACATGTTCTTGTCTTCCTCTTGTTTATTTTTCATTCTTTTCTCTTCCCTTTGCTTTTTTGTTGTTATGGATTTTGGTTCATTCTAACTACATAGATTGTATTAGGCGGTTTGTCTGCTGTACTAACCGCCCGTTTGTTCTCTGAGCCGAAGAACAGTGAACATAAACAATGGAAAAGACTGCCTCAGAATGGCACAGTGAATTTGAATAAAGTGTTTACATCCATGTATGTCTGTATATCTCTATATAATTGTCTTTTTCCCCTTTGGCTTTTCTGGTCTGATTTTGAGAAGGGTTAAACAGAACCGAACCAGAACAAAATGCCACACAACAGTGTTTTTTTTTTTTGCAGTTTATGATTTATATTGGACGAGCATCAAGCATGATCTCTTCTTTTTTTTGTTACTTAAAAAACTCGAAACTAAAAGCGTTAAACCACAAACTGTATCCAATCTTTGGATTGATCGAAGTTAATCTGTGTCTGCAGATTACAACGGTTGTATGTGTTCGTCATCATCAAATGCAATATCGTACAAATAGGTGGCCGTATTCATATAACTTGCAATAGCATACAAATGGCTTCTCAAAGTTTCTCTTAAAACCTGAAAAGGGCCTTTCAAATCGAACTTCCATGTTTGCTATATATATCACAGTTTCAAAAACAAACATGAAAGTTATCTTCTGACATGATTCTGTTTCAATGGTGTAATTGGCACCATAAGCCTATGGATATGGAGGCGCAGAGCTTGGTTTCAGTTTATATGCAACTCTGTTGTGTGTTGTTAGGGTTCAGATGACGACATTGCTGATACAATGACTGGAGGCGAATGCAGCTCGAGAAAAGCTTTTCCTTCGGGATAGCCGCCTATGCATAGAGTGTCTCCTCGACCATGCCAGATACCGTCATGTACATTGTTCATCTCCAGCGTTTTCGATTCCTGCATCACATTCACAAGCAAGTTGAACCAAAAGAAGCATAATGGATGACACAGCTTGTTTTCAAGGGAATGGTATGTGAACAATACACACCTGAGTTAATGTACAGAATGAACAGACGAGATGGTGGATGAAATCGTCAAAGAAACTATCAGCTCCCTGTAAAGAAGTAAGAGAAACGAAGAAAGGTCATGATGCAGGACAAAAAGACAAATCATTTCTTAACACGCTCACAGAGAAAACAACAAAAAGAAGGAGAATGAATGTGCTTACTCTAATGTTAAACTTCTTTCTTATCTGCATACGGAAGAAACCCAAGTAGGATGCAAGCAGAAGGACGAAAGCAATAGCCAGGTAGAGAAAGCAATGCCTCTTGGTTACAGCAAAAGCTGCAACGTTGAATAGGACAGTGGCGATAAGAATCATATGAACAGCAGCCTGACACAGAAATTTTGTTCAAGACGTAGAAGAAAGTCAGCATACTTGAGAACTAGCTAAACAAAAAGGTCAGAGATCAATTGTAATAGGATCTTATACCTGAAGAAAGCAAGAACCAAAACCAGCCCTTGTCATGTTTTTCCCGAATCTGTAGCATGGGCAGCTGAAAAACAGGATAACAAAACACTCTTTCAGGGAATGATAAACAACTTAGTTACTCTAATAACAGTCCCAATATGCACCAAATGTTGAATATAATCATACGACCATAGTTCACTTCAAGGGGACAAAAAAGCAGATTAGTCAGAACAGATGTTTTTTGCTCATTCATATTCTGGGACCTTTTGACCTAAATTTGACTTGACGAAGCTCCTACACTACAAGACTATCTTATCAAACACATGCCAACGGCAACATGAATAAAGGAGATGATAGAATCATAGAAGTAATAAATAAATAAAAACCCAGACTTTTAGCCGGAAAAACTTTTCTGGAAATCGCAATTTCTGGAGATAATAGTTTCCCAGGGGAAATGAATTCGATGAGTAGATTGGCTTAGGATGATAAGGGAAGGAAAAAAACCACACCAGGCGGATTCGATGCAGAGATGACGATCCTCTAAGCAATCCATGACATCGCCTTCCCAGAGCCGTAAAACGCCGCCGCCATATTCATCATCATCCCCATCTTCTCTCTCGGAGCTCTCGAGTTTCCTCCATTTCCCCTGAGTCTGAAGCGCAACCGTCGAGCAAAGCAGATCGAAATCCAACACAGAGATTCCTTCCAATTCCGCTAGCATCTCCCTCTCTTCCACCGCTGTGCCGCCGTCGTTTCCAATGTCGCCGATTACGGCGGCTCCTCCACTCTCTAGTTTATCCAATTCCGCCATTGACAAATGAAAATTTAGGGTTTTTCCCTCTTCTTAATCCCTCTTTTTCTCTTTGATTATCTTCTCCAAAGGATTTGCCTTTTTGGTGAAACGCCTTTCGATACTTTTTTTTTTTAATTTTATTGTTTGTTTTTTTAAGCGTTGGTGGTTTGGGCGGGTAATTAATTATTCATAAACCCAGCTAAAGCAGACATTATTAACCGTACAGCTGTTGCCACGTGGGTATATCGGATAGCTGAGAGTGTGATTTAATGTTTATTCTTATCCTATCTGCTCAATTATACGAAAATTCCTTAAATTAAGATTTAATAATTTTCGAAAAGGTAACAGAAAAACAAATGTATTAACGCTAAGACGTACAGTGTGAATCAAAACACCGAATTATTAACGTTTCTAAAGAAAGAGAACTCTGTCTAATTTAGGGCTGGTAATACAATTGTGTAAATCGCATCTCAAATTCTTAATTATAGGTAAGTTGTTATTAGTTAGCAATTATGAGTCCTAAATGTTGTTACTTGTTGTAGCCGCACTACCCTCTATTGATACTGTGTTGTCCATTAGAAGACGACTTGTTAAGTTTTGTAACGATTAAAAATCATAAATTTTATGGACTTAACCAAGAGTGGCTTTTGTTTGATGTCTTGTTCCTTGTACTTTGTGTTGTAGTGTCACTCTCTGTTTTAATTTGATGCATTTCTCTATTTTGTATGGACTTAACAAATTACATGCTCTGTTTCGTAAAGTTTATAAGGTTAGTGTTCTTTTTATAGAGTATTGTAAGGTTAGTGTTTAACTATGAATTTTTGCGATATGGCATATATTGATTGGATATTATTAAGTCTCTCTAACTAATATTTGATCTTTAAAAATATATATTCATATTCTCGCTGTCTTACACATTAAATAAATTCATATAAAACATATATACGGTTAATTAGTTAGAGAGTATTTTCACGAATATTATGAGTCAAATGATGTTTTTAATTACTGGGATAAGCTGTCAAAGTCATTTGCCCAAAAAAAAAAAAAAGCTGCCAAAGTTGAAATACACCATTTTACAGATACAACAACTATAAGAACAACTATAAGAACAAAATCTGAAAAACGCAAACCCAAAAGAACAAAAAAGAGAAAAAAAAACTCTCTCCTTCTCTTTTCCTTGCGCCCCCTCTCGTCTCTCTGCGTTTTCTTCTCCGAGGCGGAAGAAGCCAAAAACCCACGAGTCAAAAACAGCGGTTTCTCTGCCACTGATCGAGAAGCTTCAAACTTGCAGAAGAAACGTCGTAGAAGTAATCTCAGGATTCACTGAATCTCTGGTTTTCCGGATTTTTCTATAAAACGTGGCAGATCTTTCTCTCGGTAAATAAACCCTTTGTCAAGGCACAAGGCAAATCTATGGTGACTTAATTATGGCTTATGTGTGTGAGGGAAAATGGTGTATTTCAACATCAACAAAATTCATCTTGTTTTTCTAAAAACCAAATTAGATCCTTGGAACGGGAATGGATACACAAGATACATCGTCTTCCGTATTACTCTTCTTTGACAAACAGAGATTCATCTTTAATGCTGGAGAGGTAAAAATCTCGTTTTTACAGATACTTCTAACTTTTTTTGTATAGTATGATTCGTGATCACTTACTGGTCAATTTGTTGTATATTCAGGGCTTGCAACATTTCTGTACAGAACATTAAACTATCAAAGGTTTGTATCACTAAACCTCCTTTGTTTCTGTTTTTATGTGTGCAGTGTGTATGTGTGTGATGAGATGAATTAAAAAATTCGATGATTTGCTGGATTTGTTTCCTGAATATTTACAGATAGATCATATATTTTTACAGATTGATTTTAAAATAACTAGGAATAGGACCCCCGCGGTATATTCATAATTAAACAGAAATTAATTTGAAATAATTATAAGTAAAATATATGTAATAAAAATGTAATTATTCAAAAAAACTTATAGTTATTAAAAAAACATATCTTTCATGTTTTTTAATTATTAACAATAATTTCCAAATGGAAATGTACAAACTAATTATGATAAAAATATGTAAATATTTACAAAATTCTCTAGAATTGTTATTACTAATTATTAATAGAAACAATTACAAAACTGAAAAATAATAAGATACACAACTTTTTAAGAGTGTTAAAAAAGTTATATATGAAAATATACAATATAAATATATGATATAAATATGTGATCTTCTATTTGTATAATTATTAAAAATTTGTATTCGCGCAAAAATGTAAAATAAAAAATAAATATAGAGACAATCTTTCAAAAAAAAAATTTATAAGACTATACATTTATTATTGAAAAGTTAAAAACAAAGAATTATGATAAAAATTTGATATTTTTAAAAATACTATAGAAAATATATATAATAAAAATGATGTAACGAGATTTTATAATACATTTTCTAAAACTATTATAGTTTTTAAAAAAGATTCGCAATATTAAAAAGTATATTACAAATATATTAGTTAAAATATATAAAAAACTTTGATACCTTAAAAATACATATGTAAAATATATGTGAATTTGTTACATACATAAATATATTTCTCTGAAATTAGAAAAAAAATCCAAATAACAGTTGTGATGAAAAACGCAACCATTTATAATTAAATGATGCAATCATTTATAATGAAAAGACGCAACCACAAATTTTGAAACAACACAACTTTCTAAAGCGTAAATAGCATTTATTCGAATTGTTAACAAAAAAATAAATAACATAATATATATTAGTAAACAAAACACATATAATTTATTTATAATAAAAATATCATTACATTTTGGTTGAATAAATTTTATTTTTCTGATGTAATGCATGTAAAACAATCTTGTAATGAAATTTATCATATTTTAGCCAAAATTAGACCATCAAATAAATTATTTTACTCAAATTCAATTTTTGAACCTCGAAGACTTTTTAACACTTTGTATCCTGATAATATGTTATGATAAATAAATCACTTTACGAAAAAACCCACTATAGTAATAAAGTAAAAGTGAAATTCAAATAATTTTTTCTGTGGTTTTGAGCTATAAAAATAATTTAAAAAAACACAAATAATAGTTGTGATGTAAAAACACAACCATTTATAAAGAAAAAGCTGCAATCATTTATAATAAAAAGACACAACCACAAATTTTAAACGAAACAACTTTGTAAAATATAAGTGACATTTATTCGGATTGTTTACAACAAAAAAACCCACCATAGTAAAAAAGTAAAAATTAGACCCAAATTATTTTTATTCTATTGTTTTGAGCAATATAAATAGTTTTAAAAAGACACAAATAACAGTTGTGATAAAAAAACAGAACCATTTATAATGAAAAGATGCAACTATTTATAATAAAAAGACGTAACCACAAATTTTGAAATGACTAAAGTGTAAATGATATTTATTCAGATTGCTAACAAAAAAGTTAGATAACATAATATATATTAGTAAACAAAACACATATAATTTCTTTATAATAAAAAATCATTAGATTTTGGTTGAATAAATTTTATTTTTCTGATGTAATGCATGTAAAACAATCATGTAATGAAACTGCTCATATATAGCCAATATTGGACTCCCAAATGAAATCTTTTACTCAAATTCAATATCTGAACTTACAGGACTTTTAAATATTTTGTATCCTGATAATTTGTTATGATATATAAATAAGTTTACGGCAAAAAAAAAATTCACTATAGTAAGAAAGTAAAAGTTAGATCCAAATGATTGTTTCTGCGGTTTTGAGTAGTATAAATAGTTTTGAAAAGACACAAATTATAGTTGATGAAAAAACGCAACCATTTGTAGTGAAAAGATGCAGCTATTTATAATGAAAAGACGCAACCATAGATTTTAAAAAGACAATTTTTCAAAGTGCAATTGGCATTTTTTCAGTTTGTTATTATAGAGACACATATAACTTTTTTATAATAAAAATATCATTAGATTTTGGTTGAATAAATTTTATTTTTCTGATGTAATGCATGTAAAACAATCATGTAATGAAACTGCTCATATATAGCCAATATTGGACTCCCAAATGAAATTTTTTACTCAAATTCAATATCTGAACTTACAGGACCTTTAAATATTTTATATCCTGATAATATGTTATAATATATAAATAAGTTTACGACAAAAAACTCACTATAGTAAGAAAGTAAAAGTTAGATCCAAATAATTTTTTTTGTAGTTTTGAGTAGTATAAATAGTTTTGAAAAGACACAAATTATAGTTGATGAAAAACGCAACCATTTGTAGTGAAAATATGCAACTATTTATAATGAAAAGACGCAACCATAGATTTTGAAAAGACACAATTTTTTAAAGTGCAATTGGCATTTTTCAGCTTGTTATTATAGATAGATTTAATTTTAAATTTTTTTTTTTTAAGAACTCTTTAGACTGAGTTTCTCCATGTAAGTTTTACTGATATAACATGTTTAAGAACCTAGGATCACCATTAGAGCATCTCCAAGAGACACTTCAAATTTGAAGTTTGTGAAACTTCAAATTTGAAGTTTGGAAATGTTACTCTCCAATGGTAAACTTAAAAAAAAACTTTTAAACTATTTATATTTTGCATTATAGTTCTTAATATTGATAATAATTAATTAACATTATAAAAAATTTATAAATAACTAAAACATACATATAAAAAGATTACAACCAATACTAATCAATAAAACATTACATAATTATATAAAAATATATAATATACACATACTAAATTATAAATTACAAATAAAATATCAAATTATTCAATACAACTACTTCCATAGTGCTTTCATATATGATTAATAAATGCATTTTAAAGTAACCTGAATATTAGTATTATTGTAGTATTTCAATTTTTGTAATATTTATATGTTTTTGTAATTTATTTTCTTGTATTTTGTATTAAATTTGCTTTATATATAATTGTTGTTATGTAATAAAAAATATATTTATAATAATGTGTAATATTTATTCTGAATTTATTTTAAGATTTTTATTTAATTTGTATACAAAAATTAAATATATATATACATATATATGAAATACTAAAATTATATGGACTAAAGTGATAAACAACAAAACTAAAATATAAACATTCATATAGTATATAATTAGAAGGACTGAAATACAAATAAAAAGGTGAAACTTCAAATTTGAAGTTTTGAAGTTTCTCTTAGAATGCAACAAACTTTATATTTGAAGTTATAGAGAATCTCTTGGAGATGCTTTTACGGTTGTCATTGCCCCGTGACTAATAAGCTGTCAAACTCATTTGCCGAAAAAAAATAGCTTCCAAAGTCAAAAGTAGAGTAACTTAGTATGGAATTTTTTTATAGTTGGTGAAGCATTGATTTTTTACTTTTACTGCTTCTAGATTTATAAGAAGACCAGTTTTCTTCTCTAATCGTCAAACTCTCATGAGCAATGTCTTCATCACTGCTTCTTTACGTCCTCTCTATTGCCATTTGCTTTGCATTGTTATTTGCAGATGGATCCTTGTTAGCCCCGAGAGCTCGAGCCACCATTCACTTTCCATCTGCTCCTAAGGTAATTAGAAATCAAATTCAAATCTCAATATGTAACTACAATAATTACTATGGCAAATTGTTTTTTTTTATACTTTCTCTGCTTCTTAAAGATCTATTTTTTTTGGATTTTCCCACTTATAATTTTTTTTTGTTTTTTATACTTTCTCTACTTCTTGAAGAAGGATCATAACCCTCTTACATTATCTATCTAGTATAGGTCTTGGGGATCCACCTCTATAACATTTACTTGCATAAATATTAAAAGCAAAAAATTATACATAAATAAAATCTATAATTTTTAAAGCTAGCATATCTTAACTGTCAAAAACGTCTTATATATTGATTGCTTTGATCTTATTGCAAATAAATAATTGTAAAGAAAAAACTAACTAATTGTAAAAAAAAAACTGAGCAAATTTCAAGTAAAAACGAAGTAAATTAAAAAAAAAATGAAGTAAATTATAAGTGTTAGTAGTAACTAAAAGTAAATTATATTTAAAAAAAAGAAAAAACAAATATTGTACTTGTAACTAATAAAAAAATTAATGATTAGAAATCTAAAAATTAAATCCATTAGATGTAAATCTTTTTTTATTTTATTTTATGGATGATCTGATCTTATATTCTTTTATACTATGTTGTCCGTTTGAAGATGTTTTGTTTAAACTGGTAACGAAAAAAAAAATCATAATGTTATGGATTCAACATTTAGAATGAAACACATGCAGGTAGATTGTAAAATATAAAAAACTGAAGAAATTGGATTTTTTTTTACCCAATTCTCAGGTGTTTCCGTACTAATGAACTGAGATTTATTACCACCACTCACTATAACCGGTAGATCCTAAACTAATCAATCGAACGGCTCTCAACAATATCCAAATTATACAACAGAGCAACCAAAAAAAAACATAGAAAGGGTCACTGTTATTCTCTACACCGTACCGTACAGAGTCCACTCCTCTCTTTGTTCGCATCTTTTTCTCCACCGTCAAGCAAAAGCTCTTTCCTTTATTCAACAACACTCTTTTTACAAGTCGGAAGCATCTTCATCGCCGATTAACATGACTTCGCCGGGAAAATCTCCGAGATCGGACCGGAAATCGCCGACTGTTGTCACCGTGCAGCCGTCGTCTCCCAGGTTCCCGATCGGCACACCGACAGCTGGAGCGCAACGTAAGATCGGGATCGCTGTCGATCTGAGCGACGAGAGTGCTTACGCGGTCCAGTGGGCCGTTCAGAACTACCTCCGATCAGGCGACGCCGTCGTTCTCCTCCACGTTCAGCCGACGAGCGTCCTTTACGGCGCCGATTGGGGCGCCATTGACCTGTCGCCGCAGTGGGACCCGGAGAACGAGGAGTCCCAGAGGAAGCTGGAGGACGATTTCGACATATTCACGAACAAGAAGGCGAGCGACGTTGCTCAGCCTTTGGTCGAGGCGGATATACCGTTCAAGATCCACATCGTCAAGGATCACGACATGAAGGAGAGACTGTGTTTGGAGGTGGAGAGGTTGGGGCTGAGCACTCTGATAATGGGGAGCAGAGGATTCGGCGCTACTAAGCGGAGCAGCAAAGGGAGGTTAGGGAGCGTCAGCGATTACTCCGTCCACCACTGTGCTTGTCCCGTGGTGGTTGTTAGGTTTCCGGATGACAAGGACGGAGAAGACGAGAAAGCCAGCGAAAACGGTGCCGAGAAGCTGGTGGATAGCGATAAACTTCATACAGTGCCTGAGGTCGCCGAGGAAGAGTACCATGATGCTTCGGATAAGCAGCAGCAGCAGCAGCAGCATGGTTGACTTCGGATGCAGGTCAATTTCAACTCGTAGTCACTACATAATTGATCAGTATCGCTATCCATAGGTCTATTCTTATTTTTGTCTCAGTGATGAACATTGGATACACGTTATCTTTGAAAAAAAAAACTGTTTTTAGGCTGCCATAAACTCAATCTTAGGATATGGGTGCCAATTTTTTGAAGATTCATTTAATTGTTGTTGGACTTTCCCTGAAAATGGCTATACTTGCATCTTTCACAATCAGTACTTTTTGCTTTGTCCTGTCAAGGGTGTTCGTTACCAGATTTTCAGTGTTTCATTCAAACATTTCTAACGAGTGTTCTGCATGGTGATTATTTTAGTAGTGAGCTCGGATAGTCGGTTCGAAAGGTCATGTCTTTAGGTTTGCCAAAAGAAACGAATTATAATCCTTACCTCTACAAATTGCATCTCAAGTAGTTTGTCCATGTTATTTCTTCACAAGCTGGATCAATCAATGATGCCTTATCTGTGACGACTGATCTTGAGTCTGCTTCTCTGTTGCAGAATGAGACTTTTCTGAGGAGACATGGAAGGAAAAGAAAGTGTTCTTACGCCCTTGGTTTGTGTTCTTTAGCGTGCTTCATCGTAGTGTTTGGGGGTACTCTAGATCTTCGTTGTAAGTATGGTCTTGTTTGTGTGTCTTGTTTTAAACTGTGTGGAACTTCAGAGATGAATGGATTCGATGTCTATGTTCGTGTCTTTGAAAAAAGCAGTTGAAAAAAGATTTTCTATGTTTCACCGAAGGATAGTAAAGAAGCGTCTTTGACGGTTCCAATTTTTTTTCATATCGTCTCCTACACTCCAGTAATGTTCGTAGTAGAAAAGTCAAGTCAAGTCGGTTGCTAATGGTTAAGGTTGAAACTAACGAACGTTGACTTACGACAATGTTTTTTCAACTCTTTCGATGTATAAATACGCAATAAATGAAAACTGTCTTCTCAAACAGAAAGCCTCCTGAGAACACATGGGTCGTTTCCTTCTACTTCTTCTTCTTACATTGTCTTTATTCTCTTTGACGTTTTGTTTGGCTGTGGATGTAATCTCGTTCTCTACCGAGCTCAACGACTCACAGACGCTCGTCTCCAGCCCCAGCAATTTCAGCTTTGGTTTCTTCAGTCCGGTTAACACCACAGGTCGCTACGCAGGGATTTGGTTCAATAACATTCCTTTGCAGAAGCAGACCGTGGTTTGGGTAGCAAACAGCGACAGCCCGATCAATGACTCTTCTGGAGTGATTAAGATATCCAAAGGCGGGAATCTCGTGGTTACGGATGGTCGTGGACGGGTTCACTGGTCCACGAATGTCTCACGGTCAGTAGCAGCTGCTAGCGCAAGGCTTCTGAATACAGGGAACCTCGCACTGCAAGACAATGGGGATAAGAAACTGTGGGAGAGTTTCGAGCATCCTCAAAGACGGGAATCTCGTGAGCATCTTCAAAGACGGGAATCTCAAAACGCGTTCTTGCCAACAATGACACTTTCCAGTGACGCAAGAACGGGGAAGAGCCTGATGCTCAGATCATGGAAAAACCAGTCTGATCCTTCGCCTGGAAGCTACTCTGCCGGTGTGATTCCCCTGCCGTTTCCGGAGCTTGCCATCTGGAAAGATGATCTTATGGTGTGGCGAAGCGGCCCGTGGAATGGTCAAAACTTTCTCGGACTACCGGGAAGAGATTCCCGTATCAGTCTTTACGGGTTTGCCCTTGCTAATGACAAACAAGGGTCTGTCTCCATGTCGTTTGCTTAGCATGAATCTCTGTTTCATTTTCTCCTGGACTCCGAGGGGTACGCCGTGGAGAAAGTCTGGAGCGAGGTCAAGCAAGAATGGAGGATGGGGTTGATGTTTCCCACGAACTGTGATATATATGGTAAATGCGGCCAGTTCACCAGTTGTCAATCAGGGTTAGATCCGCCGCATTAGAGGGTTTGAGCCGCGTAGCTACGCGGAGTGGAACAGAGGAAACTGGACTCAGGGATGCGTGAGAAAGACGCCGTTGCAGTGCCAGAGAAGAGACAATAATGGGAGTAGAGAGGGTGATGGTTTCTTGAGACTGAAAAAGATGAAAGTGCCCAACAATCCACAGCGATCTGAAGTCAACGAACAAGACTGTCCTGGAAGCTGTCTGAGAAACTGTTCCTGTACGGCTTACATTTACGACACAGGGCTCGGGTGTCTTCTCTGGAGCGGAAACTTGATCGACATGCAGGAGTTTTTGGGCTCTGGCGTTCCTATTTACATCCGTCTGGCAGGTTCAGAGCTCAGTAAGTAAAGCAGTTTCACATCGGTTTCATCATTCTCCTAAAACTGCAGTTTACTAACTCACGTATTTTTCTCAACCAAATCTTCCATAGAATCCTCGAGCAATCGATCACTTGTGAACATAGTGAGTAGCCACACTTACTCATTTTTTGCTGACCAATTTTTCCGATGTTTGTTGATTATATAACTGACAAAAGTATAACCTCACAGTGGTTATATGGCACCTGAGTACGCACTGGGAGGGTTATTCTCGGAGAAATCTGATGTTTTCAGTTTAGGGATCATACTCTTAGAGACAGTGAGTGGAAGAAGAAACTCAAGCTTCTACAATGATGAGCAGAATCTGAACCTTTCAGCTTACGTAAGTCCACTTAATTAGAAACTATGAAAACTTCTTCTGCAAAAGCTTGTAAATCTTTGAACTTTGTTTTCTTCCTTTTTTCTCTTTCTTTCTTAGGCATGGAAACTTTGGAATGATGACGAGGTCACCACTCGTGGATCCTGTCATTTTGGACGAGTGACAGATGCGTGCATATAGGACTGTTGTGTGTACAAGACCACGCAAATGATAGACCGAGCGTTTCAATGGTGATTTGGATGCTTAGTACGGAGAACTCAAACCTTCCGTAGCCAAAGCAACCAGCGTTTATAGCTAGAAGGGGCTCTCCAGACGTTGAATCACCTTGGCAAAGTGACCAAAGAGCATCTGTCAACGATGTGAGCATCACAGAAATCACTGGACGTTAGCTCTGTAAGTTGAGATTAACCTATATACTATAGAAAATTTTGATAAACTAAGTTGAATTTTCGTATCTAAGAGCATTCTATAAAATCAAAGCATAACCTCACAGTGGTTATATGGCACCTGAGTACGCACTGGGAGGGTTATTCTCGGAGAAATCTGATGTTTTCAGTTTAGGGGTCATACTCTTAGAGACAGTGAGTGGACGAAGAAACTCAAGCTTCTACAATGATGAGCAGAATCTGAATCTTTCAGCTTATGTAAGTCCACTTAATTAGAAAGTGTGAAAACTTCTTCTACAAAAGCTTGTAAATCTTTGAACTTTGTTCTCTTCCTTTTTTCTTTACTAGGCATGGAAACTATGGAATGATGGCGATGTCACCACTCTTGTGGATCCTGTCATCCTCGACGAGTGTTCTGAAAACAAAATACACAGATGCGTGCATATAGGACTGTTGTGTGTACAAGACCACGCAAATGATAGACCGAGCGTTTCAACTGTGATTTGGATGCTAAGTACGGAGAACTCAAACCTTCCGGAGCCGAAGCAGCCTGCGCTTATAGCTAGAAGGGGCTCTCCAGACACTGAATCACCTTGGCAAAGTGACCAAAGAGCATCGGTCAACGATGTGAGCATCACAGAAATCACTGGACGTTAGCTCTGTAAGTTGAGATTAACCTAAATACTATAGAAAATTTTGATAAACTAAGTTGTATTTTCGTATCTAAGAGCATTCTATAAAATTAAAGCTTTAGAAATTTTAGAATCTGGTAAGGGTTATTGTATGAGGTCACATAAATAGAAATATGGATCCAATAAAAAAGGAAATTTCTTGGCTGCACTTCTATAATTTTCTGCAGAAAAGGTTTTTGTGTATTTAATGAATCCATCAAAGTCAAAACTGATCTTATCACTATCCAGGTTTCTTTCTGTATAAACCTAGCAAACCAAAACACAATACCATAGTGATTTAATTCTCTCTCAGCTTTTGAAATCTGTTTATTCAACGCTTAAGATTCATAAATATGCTTATTGATACAGTGGTGTTATCAATTAATGTAAGACGTAATGATTATTGTTGGCGTTCTTTCAGTTCTGTGTCATGTTCAGTGTCACATGAATCAGTTCTTACATCTTTTGAGAAATTATCGGAACTGGGCGTGACTAATCGATTTTGACAAAAGACAGAACAACTTTACAATTAATGTTCTTAGTTCATGTGTGATCAACTTGGCTTTGAATTGTACACCTCATTTATACGTTTCATCACATCAGCCTCTTGTACAGAAACAAACACAGAAATGAAGATCGTCTTACTCATCTTCTTTTTCTCCCTCCTACAATATTGTATCTCCAATGATACCATCATGAGAAGACAATCCTTGAGAGACGGTGATGTCATATTATCAGAAGGGGAGAGATTTGCATTTGGATTCTTCAGCCTTGGGGATTCAAAGCTCCGGTATGTCGGGATTTGGTATGCTCAAATCTCTGAGCAGACTATTGTATGGGTTGCAAACAGAGACCATCCTATTAATGACACTTCTGGTCTGATAAAGTTCAACAGCAGAGGGAATCTCTGTGTCTATGCATCAGTTAGTGAAACAGAGCTTCTCTGGTCCACTAATGTTTCGGATAGTATCTTGGAACCAGCTTTGGTTGCTAGACTCTCTGATTTAGGGAACCTTGTTCTGCTTGACTCAGTCACAGGGAGAGTTTTCTGGGAGAGCTTTGATCATCCTACAAACACTTTTCTTCCGTTTATGAGATTGGGGTTCACACGAAAAGACAGTTTGGATCGCTTTCTGACATCATGGAGATCTTCTGGTGACCCTGGTTCCGGAAACCGTACATTTCGGATGGAACAGAGAGGCTCACCGCAGCTGATTCTGTACAAAGGTCAGATCCCATTGTGGCGTACGGGGTCGTGGACCGGACAGAAGTGGAGCGGTGTGCCTGACATGACAAGAGGGTATATCTTCAACAACTCGTTCGTGAATAGTCAGGACGAAGTATCATTCACTTACGGTGTGACGGATGTTTCAGTCCTAACAAGATTGATAGTGAACGAGAGAGGACACATACAACGGTTCACATGGATCGCAACGGACAAGAGATGGAACGAGTTCTATTCAGTTCCTAAAGAGGAATGCGACTACTACGCACACTGTGGCGTTAACGGTCACTGCGATCCCACGAGTGCAGAAACGTTCGAGTGCACATGCCTTCCTGGTTTCGAGCCCAAGATTCCACGGCATTGGTTCTTGAGGGACTATTCGGGCGGGTGTTCAAAGAAAAACAGAGCTTCGATATGCCGTGAGAAAGAAGGGTTTGTGAAGTTAACGCGCGCGAAGATTCCTGACGCAACAAATGCAAGTGTGGATATGAACATAACATTGAAGGAGTGCAAACAGAGGTGCCTGATGAACTGCTCTTGTGTTGCTTACGCAAGCGCTTACCACGAGAGTATAAAAGGAGCAATAGGATGCTTGACATGGCACGGGGATATGTTTGATACGAGGACGTACTTGAACTCGGGACAAGATTTCTACATACGTGTAGACGCGGAAGAGCTAGGTACGACCATTCTGTTTCAGCGAAACAGAGAACATAGAAGAAACGTGTCAATGTTGAAGATTTTGAAGTAATTAAATATTGATTTTTCTTGCTTGTTTCAGCGCGGTGGAACGTAAATGGCTTATCTAGGAAGAGGAGAGTCGTTATGATTCTTGTCAGTTTGATTGCCGCCCTAATGTTAGTAACTGTCATCATGTTCTGTTTCGTAAGGAAACGACGACGGAGTAAGTGAATCTCTAGTGATGTATCTCTTAAGCTCATTTGTTGCTTGCTTAACTCACAATTAACTACTGTAATCATGCTCAAGCACAGAGTCTTACATGCTTCGAAGATCTTCGACAACCTTCTCCACAAGTACTTTTGATTTTGAAGAATCTTCCAAATTCGAACAGGATAAGGCGATGAAAGAGTTACCTCTTTTTGAGCTTAACACGATCGCTGCAGCGACGAATAACTTCTCTTCCCATAACAAGCTCGGAGCAGGTGGCTTCGGACCTGTGTATAAGGTACGGGAGATACAAAATCCATCTTCTCTTCCCAAAAGAGCAATCTTTAAGCTCTATAAGTAGCAATGAGTGGTTCCTCTGTTTCTATTTCAGGGGGTGTTACAAAACGGTATGGAGATAGCAGTGAAGAGGCTGTCGAAAAACTCAGGCCAAGGAATGGAAGAGTTCAAGAACGAGGTCATGTTGATATCAAAGTTGCAGCATCGGAATCTCGTGAGGATCTTAGGGTGTTGCGTTGAGATGGAAGAGAAGATGTTGATATACGAGTATTTACCAAACAAGAGCCTTGACTATTTCATATTCCGTACGTTCCAACATTTCCAACACAAATCCAAATCCTCCCTTTCAAAAAGATCAATGACTTTTGCTATTTCTTATCGTCATCTTAGATGAAGAGCAGAGAGCTGAGCTGGACTGGCCAAAACGGAAGGGGATAATCCGCGGGATTGCTCGAGGAATCTTGTATCTTCATCAAGATTCAAGACTGAGGATCATCCACAGAGACCTCAAGGCCAGCAATATACTTCTTGACAACGAAATGATCCCCAAGATTTCGGATTTCGGCATGGCTAGAATCTTCGGAAGCAACCAAATCGAAGGATGTACAAATCGAGTCGTTGGAACATTGTGAGTTAGTCTTTACTTATTAACCTTCCATAAAAATAGTCAAAAATCTGTAGACCTTAAGAGGTTTCAATCTCACTGCGTAGTGGATATATGTCACCTGAGTATGCAATGGAGGGTCATTTCTCTGTTAAGTCCGACGTCTACAGCTTTGGAGTACTGATCTTAGAGATCATAAGCGGAAAGAAAAACAGTGCTTTCCACGAGGAATCATCGAACCTTGTCGGACATGTAAGTAAAAAACTGTCTTTACCACATAAAACAGAGGAACAAAACAGAACATAGCAACATGCTTGTTTTTTTTTCGTCTTTGTAGATTTGGGATTTATGGGAAAAAGGTAGAGCAGCAGAGATCATAGACAATTTAATGGATCAAGATACTTATGATCAGAGCGAAGTGGTGAAATGCATCCACATTGGGTTGCTTTGTGTGCAAGAAAACGCTTCAGACAGAGTGGAGATGTCCTCTGTTCTCATCATGTTGGGTCAAAGCGCCACTGATCTTCCGAATCCGAAGCTTCCTGCGTTTACTTCCGTGAGAAGGAGAGGCTGCCAAAATATTGCTTTGCTCATGGCAGAAGCCGGTATTTCTGTTAATGACGTTACCTTCACCGACGTTCAAGGTCGTTAAAAGTTTTACAAATGTTTCATTACTTTTAGAATAAGAAGAGAAGACTATAGTACTGATAAAAATGTCTTGAAGAGATTGCATAAGTAAAGATGTATTGGCTTCTCTTTGTGGTTTTGTTTGGCTACTACTTAGTAAAACCATAGCGGCTAAAAAACAAAAACAAAAAAAAAAAGTGAGGAAATTTCTCTGAAGAAAAGTCGAGGTTGTTATGTATTTAATGAGTCCATGAAAAGTCAAAACTGATCTTATTCTACTATCCAGGTCTGTTTCAATAATCAATATATACAGCAAAGCAACCCAAACCACACAACCATAGTTAGTGTTTTAATTCTCTCTCTCAGGACAAAACCTACTGTGGCTTCTCAAGAACATGGGTCGTTTTTGTTTTTCTCTTTTTCCTTCAGGTTCAGCTTCTTCATCCAGGTTAGTTATATTCATCTGAGTATGTCAAGTTTCAGAACTAGAATCTATTGAAATTATCAACACATCTCAATTTCACATAACTTTTTTTTTTATAATACCAAATCTGTAATCAGTGGATCTGAGCATAACTTCACTCAAAATACATCTCTTATTCTTAACCATGAAACATACGCAGAACAACAAAGTCTGTAAAGATAGGAGTTTCTCAAAACTTATATATTATATAAACAGACAGATTGGCTTTGTTAGCTTAACGTCCGGTTACAGCTGTGAGGCTCACATCATTGATAGAGACCTTTTGATTACTTTGGTCAGAAGATTCAGCCTCAGAAACTCCTCTTCTGGCTATAAACGCCGGCTGCTTTGGCTCAGGGAGATCCATGTTCTCGGTAGTTAGCATCCAAATCACGGTTGAAACATTGGGTCTGTTGTTTGCAACTTCTTGCACACATAACAGACCAATCTGAACACATCTCGTTATCTCTTTCTCAAAACACTCATCAAAGACGACTGGATCTGCTAGAGAAGCAGCCTCACCTTCATTCCACAGCTTCCACGCCTTTAAAAAAACCAAACATAAAGTAAAGTTTCTAAGCAAGTAAGTAACTAAGCATTGATTAGTACACACTTACATAAGCTAAAAGGTTCAGATTATTCTCTTCCTTGTGGGAGTTTCTTTTCCCACTTATGATCTCTAGAAATATAACCCCCAAGCTGAAAACGTCTGACTTTTCTGAAAAGATACCATCCATTGCATATTCCGGTGACATATAGCCACTGCAAAAACAAAATATTTCATCCACATTAGTTATGATGAAACTGGATTTCAAAAAGTTTGTTGTGTATTCTTGGAATGGAGACTTACTATGTTCCAACAACCCTTCTTGTGTTAGCCTCATCTTCATTGGCTCGGAAAACTCTCGCAAGCCCGAAATCAGATATTTTGGGATTCAGATTGTCATCCAACAAAATGTTGCTGGCTTTTAGATCTCTGTGTATGATCTTTAGTCTTGAATCTCTGTGGAGGTACAAGAGACCTCTGCAAATTCCTTCCATTATGTTGAATCGAGTCTTCCAATCAATAATATTCTGCTTCATAGAATCTGAGAAAAGTTACAAAAATTATAAGCTTTCTCTTTGATCATCCCCAGCCCAAGTGGTAAAAACAGAGTTAAAAACAGAGGTGAAAGTTTACCAAATAGATATGTATCCAAGCTTTTCTTTGGCATGTATTCATACACTAACAACCTTTCTTCACCTTCAATGCAACAGCCAAGTAACTTTACCAAATTTCGATGCTGCAACTTCGAAATCACAACCACTTCGTTCATAAGTTCCTCTAGTCCTTGCCCTGATGCTCGTGAGAGCCGCTTCACTGCAATTTCTTGGCCTTCAGACAATATTCCCTGAAGACAATTTTACCAATCAATTAGTCTGAGATTATTATATACTCAAATCTGTTTTCAGAAAGATTCTTGTTTAATGGCTTTACCTTGTAGACAGGACCAAATCCGCCTTGTCCGAGCTTGTTGCTAAGAGAGAAGCTATCGGTTGATGTAGCCAACACTTGAAACTCAAAGAGAGGAAGCTCCTTGAGCTTGACATGGTTAGAAGCAGAGTCATTACCACTTGTAAGTGCTTCCATCCTCTTAAACAATAGCTCTGCACTTTGATCTTTCGCTGCTGCTTCTAAGGAAATGAAGCAGCCAAATTATAGTAAAAGGAACAATCTGAAGCAATCATTATCACCAACGAGTAAAGAAGAAATCTAACCTGGACGCTTTTTGAATTTCCGGCATGCTAAAAGAACACAGACCGCAGCAACAAATGCAACACCTAGCACGGGTGCTGTGATCATAACTGCTCGCTTGTTATGTGTTTCTACAAGATTTGGTGAGCATCATAAGTCAAGTAATACTGAATGAAGAAGAAAACAAGTGAGACTAGTAGAGATTTTTACTCACTGATCTCAGAATGCGCAAGTCGAACATAAAGATCAATGCCACTTCCCAAGAATGATTGCATATCAACTAAGCTACCACTCCAAAGCATACATCCGATTCCTCCATCATAGGCATAAGCCGTGCAAGAACAGTTATCTAAACAAACCTTAGGACAAGCTTGCTCATTAGCTAGAGACTGTACCGCATTGATTGGTAACTTCATCTTCTGCAGTTTAAAAAACCCATCTCTTTTTCCTCCACCATTACTGCTTACATTGCTCTGCCTCTCGCACCGCAATGGAGCTCTTCTCACACATCCATTAGTCCAATTCCCTCCACTCCACTCTGTGTTATTCCTTGGCACAAACCCTTTGACGCAGCTACATGGAGGATCTTCCCGAGTGTGGCAGCTCCCGTATGGACCACATCTACTGTATGCATCACAATCTGTCGATGGAAACCTAGCACCGACTCTCCAAGCATTCATAGAGGTACTCCAATCTCTCTGATATATAACTCCATCAGGATCCAGGTTAAAGTGGTACATGAAAGAATCATTAGCATAGGTCAACGAGACCGTTCCTTGGTTATCATTGAAAATGTTGAACCCATCAATGTTAAGAAGGGAATCCATATCCGGTAAACCGATGAAAACCTGACCGTTCCAGGGACCGCTGCGCCACTTTGGAACATTGTTCTTCCAGACTAGAAGCTCAGGAAACGGAAAAGAAGCAAGACCAACTGTATAGTTCCCTGCTGAAGGATCTACATAGCTTTTCCAAGAAGTAAGCCCTAGATTCTCTCCGGTTCTACGGTCGGTCCGAAGATTCATTCTTGGCAGCATTGAATTATAAGGATGCTTGAAACTCTCCCACAGAATCTCACCTTTGTTTCTCTTGTTTTCTAATCTAAGATTCCCAGTATCCATTAGCTGAACCCAAGTAGCATTTGGAGCCACTGGTACTGTGACGTTCGTCGACCATAGAAGGCGCTTTCGACCATCGGTAACCACGAGATTTCCGTCGTCAGAGATCGATATAACACCGAAAGTGTCGTTGATCGGAGTGTCCTTGTTAGCAACCCAAACCACAGTTTGAATTGGAACCTTGTCGTACCAAATCCCAACATAACGTAACCGAGCAGTGGAATTTACAGGAGTGAAGAAACCGAACCTGAAAATACCACTTTTGCAGAGAAGGGTCTCTGAATCTTTGATAGGAGTTGAGAACGTGATTCTGTCTTCACCAAAACAGAGCCTCAGAGAGAAACAAGAGAATGCTGCAAGTAGAAGAAGAACAAAACGATGATGTGTGTTCAGTAGAACCACCATAACTATTTGAAACAGTATGGTTCCAGCTTTGCTTAGTTTTTTCTCTTTGGAAGATTTTCCTCTAAGAGAGGTATATCAAAGAACTAGTCGTCTTTGTCTCTATAGGATGACTTAGAAGATAACTTAGAAGATGATGTAATTTTTCTATGAACAAAAAATTGTTCTGTGGTAGAGTGACCGAATAGTCCTAAGAAAGAATATAAGGGCATTTACTTCGACAGAAGTATAAGTCTACAATTTTGTCGGTTTCTGAGTGGTGTAAGGTCATCAATCACCATCGCTTTCAACATGGTAATAACTTGCATGTCATTGATCAACTTGAGTTTTCTTTGTCGTTTTTAATTCTTTCACATGAAGTTAAAATGCCAGAACTCTGTCAAGTTGCAATGGGGACATACTAACAGTAGATTTTAAAACCGATTGTTTTAGTTTTTCTCTAGCTTCACTATTGTGTTTTCTTTTTCTTTTCTTTTTTTGATAAAGGTTTTCTTATATTAAAGGAATTTGGAACTAACAAGGAAACATAAACAAACTAAGAACAACAAGAATAACTATAGAAGGTATATCTTTGTGTTTGTGGTTTTGTTTATTTAGCTACTAATTACTAAAACCATGGCGACTAAAACCCAAAACAAAATAGAGGAAACTTCTTGGCTTCAGTACAATAATTTTCTGCAGAAAAGTCAAGTTTGTTGTGTATTTAATGAATCCATGAAAAGTCAAAACTGAGCTTATTCCACTATTCAGGCCTGTTTCAATATATACAGCAAAGCAACCCAAAACACAAAACCATTGTAGTGTTTTAATTCTCTCTCTCAAGACAAAACATACTGTGGCTTCTCAAGAACATGGGTCGTTTTTTTTTTCTCTTTTTCCTTCAGGTTCAGCTTCTTCATCCAGGTTAGTTATATTCATCTGAGTAGGTCAAGTTTTAGTACTAGACTCTATTGAAATTATCAACACAGCTCAATTTCACATAAAGTTTTATTAACTGTGCTAATACCAAATCTGTAATCAGTGGATCTGAGCATAACTTCTCTCAAAACCATTAAACATACGCAGAATAACAAAATTTGTAAACATAGGAGTTTCTCAAAACATTTATATAAAGAGACAGATTAGCTTTGTGGCTTAACGTCCTGTTACAGCTGTGAGGCTCACATCATTGATAGAGACCTTTTTACTACTTTGGTCAGAGGATTCAGCCTCAGAAACTCCCCTTCTTCCTATAAACGCAGGTTGCTTTGGCTCAGGGAGATCCATGTTCTCGGTAGTTAGCATCCAAACCACCGTTGAAACATTTGGTCTGTCGTTTGCAACTTCTTCCACACATAACAGACCAATCTGAACACATCTCGTTATCTCTTTCTCAAAACACTCATCAAAGACGACTGGATAAGCTAGAGAAGCAGCCTCACCTTCATTCCACAACTTCCACGCCTATAAAAAACCAAACATACAGTAAAGTTTCTAAGCTAGTAAGTAACTAAACACTGATTAGTACACACTTACATAAGCTAAAAGGCTCAGATTATTCTCTTCCTTATGGGAGTTTCTTTTCCCACTTATGATCTCTAGAAATATAACCCCCAAGCTGAAAACGTCTGACTTTTCTGAAAAGATACCATCCATTGCATATTCCGGTGACATATAGCCACTGCAAAAACAAAATATTTCATCCACATTGGTTATGATGAAACTGGATTTCAAAAAGTTTGTTGTGTATTCTTGGAATGGAGACTTACTATGTTCCAACTACCCTTCTTGTGTTAGCCTCATCTTCATTGGCTCGGAAAACTCTTGCAAGCCCGAAATCAGATATTTTGGGATTCAGATTGTCATCCAACAAAATGTTGCTGGCTTTTAGATCTCTGTGTATGATCTTTAGTCTTGAATCTCTGTGGAGGTACAAGAGACCTCTGCAAATTCCTTCCATTATGTTGAGTCGAGTCTTCCAATCAATAATCTTCTGCTTCAGAGGATCTGAGAAAAGTTACAAAAATTATAAGCTTTCTCTTTGATCATCCCCAACCCAAGTGGTAAGAACAGAGTTAAAAACAGAGGTGAAAAGTTTACCAAACAGATATGTATCCAAGCTTTTCTTTGGCATGTATTCATAGACTAACAACCTTTCTTCACTTTCAATGCAACAGCCAAGTAGTTTTACCAGATTTCGATGCTGCAACTTCGAAATCACAACTACTTCGTTCATAAGTTCCTGTAGTCCTTGCCCTGATGCCCGTGAGAGCCTCTTCACTGCAATTTCTTGGCCTTCAGGCAATATTCCCTGAAGACAATTTTACCAATCAATTATATACTCATATCTGTTTCAGAAGGATTCTTGTTTAATGGCTTTACCTTGTAGACAGGACCAAATCCGCCTTGTCCGAGCTTGTTGCTAAGAGAGAAGCTATCGGTTGATGTAGCCAACACTTGAAACCCAAAGAGAGGAAGCTCTTTAAGCTTGACTTGGTTAGATGCAGACTCATTACCATTTGTAAGTGCTTCCATCTTCTTAAACAACACCTCTGCACTTTGATCTTTCGCTGCTGCTTCTAAGGAAATGAAGCAGACAAATTATAGTAAAAGGAAAAATCTGAAGCTATCAACATCTTCAATGAGTAGAGAAGAACTCTCTTACCTGGACGCTTTTTGAATTTCCGGCATGCTAAAAGAACACAAACCGCAGCAACAAGTGCAACACCTAGCACCGGTGCTGTGATCATAACTGCTCGCTTGCTATGTGTTTCTACAAGATTTGGTGAGATAACATCATAAGTAAATTAAGTAAGAACAAGAAAACAAGTAGAGATTTTTACTCACTGAGCTCAGAATGCGCAAGTCGAACATAAAGATCAATGCCACTTCCCATGAATGATTGCATATCAACTAAGCTACCACTCCAAAGCATACATCCGATTCCTCCATCGTAGGCATAAGCCGTGCAAGAACAGTTATCTAAACAAACCTTAGGACAAGCTTGCTCATTAGCTAGAGACTGTACCGCATTGACTGGTAACTTCATCTTCTGCAGTTTAAAAAACCCATCTCTTTTTCCTCCACCATTACTGCTTGCATTGCTCTGCCTCTCGCACCGCAATGGAACTCTTCTCACACATCCGTTACTCCAATTCCTCGCATTCCACTCTGTGCTATTCCTTGGCACAAACCCTTTTACGCAGCTACAAGGAGGATCTTTCCGAGTATCGCAGCTCCCGTATGGACCACATCTACTGTATGCATCACAATCTGTCGATGGAAACTTAACACCGACTCTCCAAGCATTCATAGAGGTACTCCAATCTCTCTGATATATAACTCCATCAGGATCCAGGTTAATGTGATACATGAAAGAATTATTAGCATAGGTTAATGAGACCGTTCCTTGGTTATCATTGAATATGTTGAACCCATCAATGTTAAGAAGGGAATCCATCTCCGGTAAACCGATGAAAACCTGACCGTTCCAGGGACCGCTGCGCCACTTTGGAACATTGTTCTTCCAGACGAGAAGCTCAGGAATCGGAAAAGGAACAAGACCAACTGTATAGTTCCCTGCTGAAGGATCTACATAGCTTTTCCAAGAAGTAAGTTCTAGATTCTCTCCGGTTCTACGGTCTGTCCGAAGATTCATTCTCGGAAGCAAAGAATTATAAGGATGCTTGAAACTCTCCCACAGAATCTCACCGTTGTTTCTGTTGTCTTGTAGCATAAGATTCCCAGTATCCATTAGCTGAACCCAAGTAGCATTTGGAGCCACTGGTACTGTGACGTTCGTCGACCATAGACGGCGGTTTCGACCATCGGTAACCACTAGATTTCCGTCGTCAGAGATCGATATAAAACCAGAAGTGTCGTTGATCGGAGTGTCCTTGTTAGCAACCCAAACCACAGTTTGAATTGGAACCTTGTCGTACCAAATCCCAACATAACGTAATCGAGCAGTGGAATTTACAGGAGTGAAGAAACCGAACCTGAAAATACCACTTTTGCAGAGAAGGGTCTCTGAATCTTTGATCGGAGTTGAGAGCGTGATTCTGTCTTCACCGAAACAGAGCCTCAGAGAGAAACAAGAGAATGCTGCAAGTAGAAGAAGAACAAAACGACGATGTGTGTTCAGTAGAACCACCATAACTATTTGAAACAGTATGGTTCCAGTTTTGTTTAGTTGTTTCTCTTTGGAATATTTTCCTCTAAGAGAGGTATATCTATAAATAAACTAGTCGTCTTTGTTTAGAAGATGATGTAATTTTTCTTTCAACAAAAAATTGTTCTGTGGTATAGTGACAGAATAGTCCTAAGAATAATGGCATTTATTTCGACAGATTTTGTCGGTTAGTGAGTGGTGTAAGGTCATCAGTCATCATTGCTTTCAACATGGTAATAACTCACATGCTAACTATTGTAATGACTACTATGTTTAAGAAGTTGTTTTTCATGCTTTCACATAAAGTTAAAATGCCAGAACTCTGTCAAGTTGCAATGGGGTTTATGCTAACAGTAGATTTTAAACCGGTTGTTTTAGTTTTTCTCTAGCTTCACTATTGTGTTTTCTTTTTTTTTGATAAAGGTTTTCTTATATTAAAAGAATTTGAAACTAACAAGGAAACATAAACAAACTAAGAACAACAAGACTAACTATAGAAGGTTTGTTTCCTTCCATTACTAAAACCATGGCGGCTAAAACCCAAAACAAAATAGAGGAAACTTCTTGGCTTCAGTACAGTAATTTTCTGCAGAAAAGTCAAGGTTGTTGTGTATTTAATGAATCCATAAAAAGTCAAAGCTGATCTTTTCCACTATCCAGGCTTGTTTCAGTAGATATAGCAAAGTGACCCAAAACACAAAGCCATGATAGTGTTTTAATTATCTCTCTTAAGACAAACCTATTGTGGCTTCTCAAGAACATGGGTCGTTTTCATTTTCTCCTTTATCTTGAGGTTCAGTTTCTTCGTCCAGGTTAGTTGATTCATCTAAGAGTAGGTCAAGTTGCAGTACTTGTATCTATTGAAACTATCAACACAGCCAGTTTTAATAATACCAAAACTGTAATCAGTGAATCTGAACATAAATTCTCTCAAAACATCTCTTATTCCTTAATCTAACCATTAAACATACTACGCAGAATAACAAAACTTGTATACATAGGTGTTTCTCAAAACGTATGAATATATTATACAAACAGACAGATTGGCTTTGTGAGCTTTAACGTCCGGTTACAGCTGTGAGGCTCACATCGTTGATAGAGGCCTTTTGACTGCTCTGGTCAGAAGATTCAGCCTCGGAGACTCCTCTTCTTGCTATAAACGCAGGCTGCTTCGGCTCAGGGATGTTCGTGTTCTCTGTAGTTAGCATCCAAATAACGGTTGAAACATTCGGTCTATCGTTTGCAACTTCTTGCACACACAACAAACCAATCTGAACACATTTCGTTATCTCTTTCTCAAAACACTCATCAAAGACGATTGGATCTGCTAGAGAAGCAGCCTCACCTTCATTCCACAGCTTCCACGCCTTTAATAAAACCAAACATACAGTGAGTTTCAAAGGTAGTAAGTAACTAAACACTGATTAGTACACACTTACATAAGCTAAAAGGTTCAGATTATTCTCTTCCTTGTGAGAGTTTCTTCTCCCACTTATGATCTCTAGAAATATAACCCCCAAGCTGAAAACGTCTGATTTTTCTGAAAAGATACCTTCCATTGCATATTCCGGTGACATATAGCCGCTGCAAAAACAATAATGTCATTCACATTGGTTATGATAAAAACCGAATTTGAAAAATGATTGGTGTATTCTAGGAATGTATACTTACTATGTTCCAACAACCCTTCTTGTGTTAGCCTCATCTTCATTGGCTCTGAAAACTCTTGCAAGCCCGAAATCAGATATTTTGGGATTCAGATAGTCATCCAACAAAATGTTGCTGGCTTTTAGATCTCTGTGTATGATCTTTAGTCTTGAGTCTCTGTGAAGGTACAAGAGACCTCTGCAAATTCCTTCCATAATGTTGAACCGAGTCTTCCAATCAAGAATCTTTTGCTTCAGTGGGTCTGAGTAAAAGCTAACGAAATCATTAGCTTATTCTTCAATCATCTCGAGCCAAATGGTAAAAAACAGAGTTGAGAAACAGAGGTGATAAGTTTACCAAATAGATACGAATCCAAGCTTTTCTTTGGCATGTATTCATAGACTAACAACCTTTCTTCACCTTCAATGCAACAGCCAAGTAACTTCACCAAATTTCGATGCTGCAACTTCGAAATCACAACCACCTCGTTCATAAGTTCCTCTAGCCCTTGTCCTGATGCCTTTGAGAGCCGCTTGACAGCAATTTCTTGCCCTTCTGGTAACTTCCCCTGAACAAAAAGATTATCAGTCACCTTAATTAGTCTGAGATTATTTACATACATATCTCTTATCACAAGGATTCTTCTTTAATGCTTTACCTTGTAAACAGGACCAAATCCGCCTTGTCCAAGCTTGTTTCTAAGGGAGAAGCTATCGGTAGATGTAGCCAATACTTGAAACTCAAAGAGAGGAAGCTCTTTGAGCTTGACTTGGTTAGAAGCAGACTCGTTACCACTTGTAAGTGCTTCCATTCTCTTAAACAATAGCTCTGCACTTTGATCTTTCGCTGGTGCTTCTAAAGCAACGATCAATGAAGCAAACAAATCATGATTCAAGATACACTCTGAAGCTATCTTCAATGAGTAAGGAAAACTCTTACCTGGACGCTTTTTGAATTTCCGGCATGCTAAGAGAACGCAAACCGCGGCAATAAAGGCAACGCCTAGCACGGGTGCTGTGATCATAACTGCTCGTTTGCTATGTGTTTCTACAAAATTTGGTGAGAAGGGCATAAGTCAATTAAATAAAACCAAATGGAGAAGAAAACAAGTAGAGATTTGTTACTCACTGAGTTCAGAATGCGCAAGTCGAACATAAAGTTCAATGCCGCTTCCCAAGAATGATTGCATATCAAGTAAGCTACCACTCCAAATCATGCATCCGATTCCTCGATCATAAGCATAAGCCGTGCAAGAGCAGTTATCTGAACAAACCTTCGGGCAAGCTTGCTCATTAGCCAGAGACTGCTCCGCATTGATGGGTACTTTCATCTTCTGCATTTTAAAAAAGCCATCTTCTTTTCCACCACCACCATTACTGCTTGCATTGCTCTGCCTCTCGCACCGCAATGGAGCTCTTCTCACACAACCATTAGTCCAATTCCTCGCGTTCCACTCTGTGCTATTCCTCGGCACAAACCCTTTTACGCAACTACAAGGCGGATCTTCCCTGGAACTGCAGCTCCCGTATGGACCACACATACCGTATGTATCACAAGCTGTCGATGGAAACCTAACACCGATCCTCCAAGCATTCATAGAGGTGCTCCAATCTCTCTGATAGATAGCTCCATTAGGATCCAAGTTAAAGTGATACATGAAAGAATCATTAGCATAGGACATTAAAAACGTTCCTTGGTTATCATTGTTAAGATTAAACCCATCAAGAAACAGAAGAGATTCCACATCCGGTAAACCGATGAAAACCTGACCGTTCCACGGTCCGCTACGCCAGATTGGGACACTGTTCCTCCAGATTAGAAGCTCAGGAAACGTGAAAGGAGCAAGACCAGCTGTGAAGTTCCCTGTTGACGGATCTACAGAGCTTGTCCAAGAAGTGAGCTTTAGATTCTCTCCGGTTCTATTGTTGGTCCCAAGAGTCATTCTTGGCAAGAAAGAATTATAAGGATGCTTGAAACTCTCCCACAGAGTCTCACCGTTGTTTCTGTTGTCTTGTAGCATAAGATTCCCAGTATCCATTAGCTGAACCCAAATAGCATTTGGAGCCACTGGTACTGTGACGTTCGTCGACCATAGAAGGCGCTTTCGACCATCGGTAACCACGAGATTTCCGTCGTCAGAGATCGATATAACACCGAAAGTGTCGTTGATCGGAGTGTCCTTGTTAGCAACCCAAACCACAGTTTGAATTGGAATCTTGTCGTACCAAATCCCAACATAACGCAACCGAGTAGTGGAATTTACAGGAGTGAAGAAACCAAACCTGAAAACACCACTTTTGCAGAGAAGGGTCTCTGAATCTTTGATCGGAGTCGAGAGCGTGATTCTGTCTTCGCCGAAACAGAGCCTCAACGAGAATGCTGCAAGTAGAAGAAGAAGAAGCAAACGACGACGTGTGTTCAGTAGAACCACCATAACTATTTGACACAGAATGGTTCCAGCTTTGCTTTGTTTGTATCTCTTTGAAATATTTTGCGCTACGAGAGGGTATATTAATAAAGTAGTCGTCTTTGTCTCTATGAGAAGACTTAGAAGAAAGAAGATGATGTATTTTTTTCTGTCACCGTGTTCTGTGGTGGAGTAATAATGTATTTGGTGGGTTCATTGAATTGCCCAATTAGAAATGAGAACGGAACAAACCACCAATCTTGACTTTTCCTTATTGATGCAGAGAAAATTTTGGAGAAGGACGATGAAGAAAGTGAGAGGCGGCGAGTACTACTTGCGTTAGTGCGTTTTTTTAATGGGACGACCATTGTTTTAAACTTTTGAGTAGACTTGTTTCCTCGCAGATGATACTAGCTTTTGACTTGTTTGTTCATATACTCTGGATTATACAAAAGTACACGTGTTTGAAAAACCACTGTTTTTTGTTGTTGTTAAAGTTTGAGGATTTGGGTTAAAAAAAGTTTATGCCCAAATGCTTTATATTATTTAGTTGGCAAATGCTTTTCTGGGTAGGTTTTGGAATTTGTCGTTGGGTTAACAGTGATCTGGGTCAAGCGCTCAATGTGTTCGATGAAATGTCTCAATGAGGTGATTTGTATTGGTTAATACTTTCGCTGCAATTGCGAATGGTAGAAACTTTTTTGACGTGAATGATTGGACTAGTCTTGAATCATCAAATCAGTAGAGTCTTATCGTAAGAAAGACTCTTGAAAATAAGGAAACTCTTAATAAGAAGAGCTAAAAAAGACTCGTATTCGTGGCCACTCACTCGCACAGAAACAAGATACACATAAATTTCTTCATAGGATTCTGTTGCATCAACCAAGTCCTGAGGAAAAGGGCATTGACTTCGACACAAGTAAGTCTACCGATTTTGTAGGTTATTGAGAGGTGTAAAGCCATTGTCGCTCTCAACATGATAATGACTTGTGTTATTGATTAAACTTGACTAGTATGCTTAAAAAATTGGGTTTGATTCCTTTATGTAAACTTAAAAATGCTAGAACTCTGTAAAGTTGCAATCGCGATTAAGCAATTGAAGACAGCAAAATAATTAACAATCAGACTCTTTTATTACCCATCAAGGCGAAAAATATGGCAGCTACATCAGATTTTTTTTTTTCAGATATATAACTTTGCGCAAGACACTATTTTTACTCTAGAGACTGCAATCAATGATAAATAGAAACATGAATGTACCTGGAAAGAGAAGCATTAAGATCACAGAGACCAATGAGACTGAAGCATGAGACCTATGGTTCTTCCGCTGCTGTTTGCGAGATAAACAAGACTTGGACTTGCACTAAACCGATGGGCTATGTTGAATTTCAGATACGACTCCACCTGAAACCGATCATGGTTTCTTGAACCATCGACGACTCCCCCAACGCTCATGCCCCAGCCCACTTCACCCTCTGGTTTATCTGTAATAGACACTGACCATTTTACTTGCTTCTCTCTTGACTTCTGAATCTCAATCCATCCCCCAATCCTCGTAGACTCGTCCATTAGAGAGTCTAACTTCAAAGCAATGGAAGTAGACGACACGTGATTCACGCTTCTGTTCATCTCCGGATGTGGTACTGATGATTCAGGCTCTGTTGAATTACGGCGCCTTAGGAAACTTACTGGAACCGTAATGGCTCCAGCAGACCGGAGGTAGTTAGATGGTGTTACCATTTGGTGACAGCCCAGTAGAGATAGCTTTACACCTCTCAGAATGTCGCAGGATACTTTCCCAAAAGTTCTGAAACAACGATTCGTTGCATTCATGCCTTGTTCAACTCCAAGGTCTGTGATGGATTGGCCCAGTGAAGCTGCAACGTTTGATTTTCTGACTGTTAACCCCATGGCACTACCATTATGTTGGTTTACAAGAGGTGGTCCAAGTTCCGAGACTTCTGTAAGATTCATCCCCTGCAAGACGGAGCTTCATCAATAACAATAATGCATGAGAAAAAAATGGTTAAGAAAGAAAGCAGGAAGAAGAAAACCATAAACACACAACATATATAGAAACAAAGTTCTGCAAAAATTGGTGGGATACCTGGTAAGAAGACACTACATCAGCATCAATGTCTCTGAAATGCGCGCCAACAGGAATAGCAACTGCAGAGAACCAATCATTGATCTCTGCCTTGTAGAAGACCTTGGCTAAAGACAGCTGGTTCCCTGAAACATCACTGTGGTTTCCTTCCCCTTTGTATCCAGCAACGAGCTCAGTAACAAGCATATCTGTCTCCCTAAGTCTCGTTTCAAACATGAACCTAGAGAGCAATCCAGGTCTCACTCCTTCTCTATCGAGTCCACTGAAACTCTCCTCGTCAGTGTCTCCCATCAGCAACATTGCTCCAAGGACATCAACCTCACCCTTCACACGGGTGCTAGTCTCTTTTGATTGTTTATAAGAGGAAATTACTCGCTCCACTTTCTCTTGCCTGTCTCTAAGTTTCATCAGCTCAGAGAATGCTTCTCGTTGTAATCGCTTCAAGATTTCAATCTGAAGATAATTCACCAACCAAACCCAAATTTTTCGTAAGGCTAAAGATTACATTTTTATGAATCACATTACTGAAAAACATAGTCGAACAACAATGCAGAAGCTCAAATTGAAGCTAAGTTATTAAAGAACATACTGGACAAAGCTCTACATTTTATTTATTTTTCTTTTACCCATTACATACAATTCAAACAAGAGGCCGAATCCAAGAGCTAAGAGTGAAGGGGATGGATGGAGATACCGGATTCTGGGGAGAAGGATTCTCATGGAAGCCCAAGTGGCGGGAGACTAAGTCCTGGCTCGATTTCGCAAAGCCCTTCACTTTCTCCACCACCGAAGTAATTGGATCCATTTTTCTCAACCGAAGCTCACAAAAGATTAGACAGAGGAGAACGGTGAAAGCCGAGAAAGGTAGTAAGAGAGGCAGGTGGAGGGATAAATGTGCGTGACGATGATTTCTACCGGTGACGAGGGAATTGATTAGAGAAGAACAAATGTTTAGGGATTTTGTGGGTGTGTGAGGATTTGATTTCAAATTCCATAAGATTTCTTGAGTCGGTTTGATTCGGTGTTCCTCGAATTCTGATAATTTCCGGTTTTAGTGATTCGATCGAAACTAAAAACCAAAAGTTAGTTGGATTTCGGTACGTTGAAAATTCGGTTCAGTTTGGTTTTCCTTATTCGATTGTCACAGTTGGTCTGATGGTTTTTTTGGGTCAGAGTTTACGGATTTAGTGTAGTTTGTTTTTGATGGGACATAGGAAAATGGTTATGGGCTCGAAGCCCAAATTAAATAAAAGCCGAAAACAGAAGAAAGAAAAAGACAAGAGTGCTAGTAAAACTAGCTTGGTCGGAGTCTCTCTCTCTCTCTCCGCCGTCTGTGAAAACCGCATCGACTTATTGTTCTAAAAGAAGTGACAGAGAAATCGACTCTTTGATCTGATGAGATTTGTAGTATATATATTTGGTTTGAGATATTTGGTTTTAATTTTGTTTATAAAATAACAATTAAATCTTGATAGAGAGAGTTTAGAGTTGAAATTTCCATTTCCTTAATGGAAAGAAACTGACTTAAAAAATTTCCATTTTTTTTTTTTTTAAATCCTAGCTCGAGTCGGATGCTCGTCTGTAGGAATATCTATAAACTATCATCGGTCGTCGTCTCTCTGGATCAATTAAGAGACGGGATACAATGCTGAAGACACATCGCTCGAGTGTGGTATTGAAAAGACATCATGGCTCTAGTGTTGAATTGCTACCCCACGATGTCGTAGAGCTCATCTTGGAGAGTCTTGCTGTGAAGCCTCTGCTGAAATTCAGGGCTGTATCCAAGAAGTGGAAAACAACAATCGATTCCCGACGCTTCAAGAAAAGACAGTTGATCCGTCGCGTGCAATCACGAGGTCCAGATGTCATCTTCGTGTACCTCACTGATTTTGATGATGATGATGATGGTCTGGACACAGATGCTCCTAGTATTGTGTTGGGGTCAGCAACAGCTTCTACGGTCAGGTTCCCTACTACGGGCAGCCTGTTCTGCCGTAATAGTTGTGACGGTCTAGTATGCCTCTACTGTCACTACGAACCGAGTGTCGTGGTGAATCCCGCAACAAGATGGCATCAAACTTTTCCTCTTTCCAACATTCAACAGCTCCTCCTCGACAGGTCTGATAAACCAGAGTTTTTGCCTACTCCTAAGCTAGGATTTGGAAAAGACAAACTCAGGGGCACTTATAAGCCGGTTTGCTTGTATAATTCATCGGAATTCGGCCTAGACAATGTCACCACGTGTGAAGTATTCGATTTCAGGACCAACGCTTGGAGGTACGTTGTCCCTGCTTCTCCTTGTCGGATAAATGATTGCCAATTTCCTCCCGTGTATTTAGATGGGTCACTTTATTGGCTCACCGAGACCGAGGGCGAAGAACCCAACGTGTTATCTTTGGATCTCCACACAGAAACGTTCCAAGTCATCTGTAAAGCTCCCGTTGCCCATCTACGTGACCTCTTTGACCGTATCGGCGACATGTTGTGCATCGTCGATGATCGCTTGTGCTTCTCCGAGACGCACTCGCTCACCCAAGTGATATGGTCGTTCGATTCTTCAGGCAAGACATGGAAGAAGCTGTGTTCGATAGATCTCGCAAAAACTCGAACTTGGATTGATGAACAATTCTTCCCGCTGACACCAATAGCAACTTTGGACGAGAGTAAGTTACTGCTTCGAGGTGACGATGCGTCTCAAGCGCTGCTGATACATGATCTCCATGCCAATTCTTTTGATTTCCTCTTCCAACCTCCCAGACCCATAGCTTCTGTTTCTTATTTCCAAAGCTTATTATCAATTTAATTTCTTCTTTCTACCCCATAAACCTTTTGTAATTTAACATTCGATTTGGAATGAATGTTTGGGTTTTGTGGGTTTGAGGATTCGATTTCAAATTCTGGATCTGGAATGAAATGTTTGACCATTCGATTTCCTGGGTCGGTTAGATTCGGGTTTTCTCGAATTTTGATAATTTCCGGTTTTAATGGGATTTGGTTCAGTTTGGTTTTTCTTCTTCAGTTGTCACAGTTGGTCTGATTGTTTTGTGTATCCAAACCAAAACCAACAAGTTATGTTGCATCCAAATTTAATATGGAGATAATGTATCCAAAACTCCAAATTTAAGAATTAATGAACCAATTATTTGAAATCAATTATACTGTAGTAGTAAATCAACATAAAACCATGGTTTATAAGTAAAATTTGTATCCAAAATGTGTATATTTTATTTATGCTATTGGTTTTGCAGACAAATAATGTACGAACACGCATAATTCATAAACGAAGGCCCCAACATATAACAAGTAAAACTTTCAGTCAAATGCTTGGAAACGGCTCATGCAATCTGCAGGAACCATAAAAGAAACAAATCGACTTTGAATAATACATCATTTAATCCGATTCTGAAGCCTAACTTTGATTCAGTCACTCTGATTCTGAAGCCTAATATTTTAATTCGATGCAGATTTTATTGTTTGTTTAATCAAAAAATAATACTTCTAGTATAAAATATTTGGTTGGAAACAATAAATGAAACAAATCGGCATTTCGAGGGTTTCAACTACTAAAGTACATTGACTTGATATGCATTTACGATGAATTAAAAAAATTTATGTCTTTTCTTTTCTTGTGACCAAAAAAAGAAGAAGAGATATTTTCTTTTGGTTTCCATTAATTATGTAAACTTATAAAGTGTGAACTGTGAAGGAGAGAACTGTCTCAGACTCTCATGCAGCAATGGTAAGAACGTCCGTTAGAAAAACTAAGTTGACATGCATGTTTTGATTGTAAAGAAGAAAGATTTACTAAACGTAAATAAATAATTAAATTCAACATCCCGTTTTTGTCCTCACATTTCCTCGATCTAGTCATCGTGTCGTCTTAATTTATTTCCAGATCATATTCATATCCAAATGTGACTAACACGTCTTCACGTTTTCATACGATGTTGTTGATTAAACATTACGCCTCATCAACAATTCAACCACATATACAAAATGTGTTTTTTTGTGTAGTTTGATATACACTAAATGTTCTAGTTTCTTTGTGACAAGTGACACAATTGCAAGATTTCAAAGAGTTATTTAACAATGTACAGTATATTTTATTGTTTTACTATTCATAGTATGTTTTAATTGTTTACACATTTTTTTGCCGAAACCGCTTTTTTGTTTGTCTATGTATAAAATACATATATATATATATATGTTTTTATTTTTTTGGGTCAAACCTACACGTGTATGTTTAAGCATGCATTATTATTCACAATCTTATAATCCACGGTAGGGGTGGGCAAAATATCCGTTGTATCCGCTTCGAACCGATATTTGCTTCGATCCGATTTAAAAAATACGGATATCCGTAAAGCTTCGGAGCAAAGCAAATAGCAAAATGTAGTATCTGTACAAAACGGAGCAAATCACAAATATGTTTTTAGATAACACTGGATATCCGATCCGATCCGTATCTTTATAAATTTATTATATATTATCATGTATATATCAATTATATTATAAATTTTTATTAATATATTCTCAATTTTCTTCCTAAATTTTCAATTGTTTTTTTGATTATATAAAATAAATGACTAAATAACCAATTATAAAAAATAAATAATATGTTTAAACTTAAAATATGTTAATAAATAATATTTTATTTTATATTAGTAAATAAATATCAACAAAAGTTTTTTAGGTAAGTTTAATATTGAAGTTTCAAATAGTTAATATTATTTTTAAATATAAAATATCATGTTTCCTCATCTTAATTTTGTAGGTTTATTTTTTATAGTTTTTTTTATAAAATAAAATATTTTCTTTTAGTTATTTTCACTTAATAGTTTAGATGAAATTTTTTTATAATAAAAATTGATGTACTTTCAGTTTTGTGTATATTAAACGGATCAAACTAAATATTCATAAATATTCGTAAATATCAGCAAATATCCGCAAATACTTGTAAATTTTCCGGATATCCGTATATTTCCGGAGAAAATCAAATCATAAAATTAAATATCCGTTAAAAATGGAACAAACCATAAATACTAAAAATTTCCTGGATATCCGATCCGCGCCCACCCCTAATCAACGGTCCTTGATTAGGTTTTTATAGACATGCATAATCAATCTAATTCTCAGAAATATAGCTAGATTTAATTTAAATGTTAAAAGCAAAACCAAAAAACTAGATCCTGTCTAGTTTAAATTCTAAACGTATATCGGGTAAGCACACAATTTATAAACTAACATGTACCGTTAATTCCTCAGTATTTTTTTTGTCAGCATGATCTGATTTTTATATTCAAAGTATATGTATATAGATATGTCGACTTGCAGTCCATATTAGATGTTTAATCTTTTTCTGCCAGTCTCATTGTTTAATAACATGTTTTCCTCGAATTCTAATAATTTCCGGTTTTAGTGATTCGATCGAAACTGAAGCTAAAACCAATAGGGAGTCAAGTTGGATTTCGGTACGTTGAAAAGTTGGTTCAGTTTGGTTTTCCTTATTCAGTTGTCACAGTTGGGTGGTTTTGTGTATCCATCCATACTTAAACCACGATTAAATATGGAGATAATGTGTCCAAATTCAAGAATTGATGAACCAAATATCTGAAAGCAATTTTAGTGTAATAGTAACATGGCATGTTCCCTCTTTCTATGAAGTTGAAGTGAATTTATGAGAGCGTTTTATTATTTTGTCAAGTTTAGAAGTAGAAATTTTATCCAAATTATCTATATTTATATATGCTATTGGTTTTGCATACAAATAATGTATGTATACGCATAATTCATAAACGAAGCCCCCAACATATAACAAGTAAAACTTTCAGTCAAATGCTTGGAAACGGCCCATACAATCTGTATGAACCATAAAAGAACCAACGACTTTGAATAATACATCATTTAATTCGATTCTGAAGCCAAACTTTGATTCTTCCACATATTTTAATTCGATGCAGATTCCATTGTTGTTAAATAATAATAATAGTATAATATATCGGGTTGGAAACAATCAATGAAACAAATCGGCATTTCGAGGGTTTCAACTACTAAAGTACATTGACTTGAAATGCAGTTACGATGAATTAAAAAATTTATGTCTTTTCTTGTGACCCCAAAAAAAATGAATAAGAGATCTTTTCTTTTGGTTTCCATTAATTATGTAAACTTATAAAGTGTGAACTTTGAAGGAAAGAACTGTCTCAGACTCTCATGCAGCAATGGTAAGAACGTCCGTTAGAAATTTAAGTTGACATGCATGTTTTGATTCTAAAGAAGAAAGATGTACTAAACGTAGATAAATAATTAAATTCAACATCCCGTTTTTGTCCTCACATTTCCTCGATCTAGTCATCGTGTTGTCTTAATTTATTTCCAGATCATATCCAAATGTGACTAACACGTCTTCACGTTTTCATACGATGTTGTTGATTAAACCTTACGCCTCAACAACAATTCAACCACATATACAAAATGTGTTTTTTTGTTTACTTTACTATACACTAAATGTTATAATTTCTCTGTGACAAGTGACACAATTGCAAGATTTCAAAGAGTTACTTAACAATGTATGTTTTTCTATTCATCGTATGTTTAATTCTTTACACATTTTTTTGCCAAAACCGACAATTTTTTTTTTTGTCTATTTAAATACATGAATTTTTTTTTTTGGAGTCAAACCTACATATGTATATGTTAAGCATGCATTGTTATTGACAATCTTATAATCCACGGTCCTTAATTAGGTTTTTATAGACATGCAAAATCAATCTAATTCTCAGAAACATAGCTAGGTTTAATTTATAGCAAAACTAAAAACTAGAACCCGTCTAGTTTAAATTCCAAACGTATATCGAGTAAGCACAAAATTTATAAACTAAGAGCATCTCCAGCGGTTAAAACTCTGTGAGAGTATTTAACAAAAAAAAATATTAATTTTTAAATTATAAAAAAATTTAAACCAATCATAAAAGAAGCAGTACATGTCTAACATGTACCGTTAATTCCTCAATATTTTTTTTTTCTGTCAGCATGATCTGATTTTTATATTCAGAGTATATGTATATATGTCGACTTGCAGTCCATATTAGATGTTTAATCTTTTTTTTTGCCAGTCTCATTGTTTAATAACATGTCAAGTAAGCACGTACCACTCTTGTTATTTACTTATTTCAAAGGTAGATTTGAAAAAAAGTATTTAATATATTGTATAGTTTGTGGGGCATTAGACGAGACAAGGGTTTAGACTTTAGACTACAGTAGAACCTTTATAAATTAATACTCGATAAATTAATAATCACTATAAATTAATAATTTTTGTCAGTCTTAAATCGAGTTAGTGTAAAAATTAGCAAATTTTGATAATATAATAAGATAATATTGTTTTTGAAACTCCTATGTAAAAATATAATCCCAATAATTATATAAATTAATAATTATAAATTTAAGCATATATAAATAATATAATATAGTAGAATATAATTATATTATTGTTTCAAATTTATAGAAATTGTTTGAATTATTTTTTAAATTCACTGATATGATATTTTCTGAATAAATTTTACATTGTTAAAAATATTTTTTGTTTTTTTTGACAAATAATTTGGATTCAAACCAAAATATTTTTATAAATTAATAAAATATTAATTTTTAAATAAATTAATAATTATTAATTCATTGATTGATTAATAACTCTATAAATAAATAAATTTTTGCAGTTCCAATATTATTAATTTATTAAGAAATAAAAACAAACATATATCGATGTGCTAATGGGAAGTCAGCTAATTTCACGACATTTCCCACTTAACGAAAACAAATTTTTATTTGATTAATCATTATTGCATATTTGCATGCGTCTGCTCATCTGTACAGGTTGTTTTTGAATATTTTGTAGGTACGATAAAGATAATAGTTTTATTTCTTGGATATATCATAACCGTTAAAGGTAATAGTTTATTATAATATCGTCGAATTAATTTCGTGGAATCTAAAATTTAACATACAAACAAAGCAGCCACAAATGAAACAATAGTTTAAAACTCTTGGAGGCGTCGACTAAACCATGACATTTGAAATCAAACTAGGAAAGTAGGAAGTCAAAAAAAAATTCTAATTGTTTTTGGGAGAAACGTAACTCTCATCCATATCTCTATTATATAATAGTTAGGGTCTAATATATGATTTATTTCATCGAGTGCCTCATTTCTTTTTTGCCGTCTAACAAAGTATTTTATTACCTAGATTAGTATATCAAAATTTGAAACAAGTTGAGGATAGGTAAAAATAAAAACGTAGCTTTCCAGCGAGATCCCATTATGGTATCTCAAGTGGCCATTTGATATTAGCTTTAGTATCCACCAAACAACCAAAATAGAACAAAATAATACACCAAAAAAAAAGAAGAACAAAACTAAATCGACGGACTAACGAATCAAATTCAAAATTTAATTATCCGTTCTATACATTTTTTTAATGTTACCCATATTCTAATATTTTAATTACCAAAAAGTTGAAATCAAAATGAACTAATTACAAAAACTGTTCCTGATTTGACAAAACTATATGCCAACAAAAAATCGAAAAGATCTGAGGTGAAATGAAAACCAAAGCATGATTGAACCACAAGGCCATAGGAATCATAATAAATAAGAAAATGCATTCGAGAAAGAACAAAAAAAAAGAAGACACATAATTGAGGAAGTCGTCACATGAGGAACAATATACAAAGTCAAAATGTTGAACCCTTCTAAAAAGACGTCGACGTTACCCTTTAGCTTTCAGTCTTTCATTGCGGTCTTATCTTCTTCTTCTTCCCTCTCTCGGCTTCTCATGTCTCCTCTATATTATTACATAACTGTGTTTTTCAAAATTGCTTAGCGTACTAATTTAAAACTGAGATCAAAAGAAGAACACGAAACTCTCTGTCTTTGTTTCTCTCTGTGTTTATATTATATTAAAAGACCAGATTTCTGTAAAAGAGAGAGTCATATTGGGGATCTTTTTTTTTCTTTCTTAAAATTGAGCTCTGATGGCGAATCAAGTAAAAGAGCGGACTTTAGAGCAGACCTCTACGTGGGCAGTCGCTGTGGTTTGCTTCGTCTTGCTATTCATTTCGATTGTACTTGAACATTCGATTCACAAAATTGGAAGCGTAAGTCCTTTAGATTTCTCCTTGTTCCTCATCTTCTTCATTTTTCCAGTTAATATTAAGACTCCCCTGTTTCGTGCTCTTACTCTGTTTCTTCTTTTGTTCAGATCCTTTTCCTTGTTTTTCAGTTTTTGTTTCTTGATTTTCGACATTTTTTTTCCTTGTTTAGATCTTCCTCTTGCTCATTTTATGTTGTGCTTGTTTCGTTGTACTCTGTTTCTGTGATCTTGCTCTGCTCCATACTCTGTTTCTGCGTTAGTTGTCACTCTGTTTTTTCTACTTCTTCTTCCTTTTTTCTGCTCTGTTTAATTCATCTTCTCTTATGACTAAAAAGTCTAAAATCCCCTCTTTGTTTCTTTTTTTAACTGACAGTGGTTTAAACGAAAGCACAAGAAGGCTCTTTATGAAGCTCTTGAAAAGGTCAAAGCAGGTAAAATTGAAAGCATTTACACCCAAAAAAGAAAAACATCTTTTGCTACCTAACTTCATCCATTAACAAGCTTTTCAATTAAACACGAAATACTAATATCATTATTTTTTTGGTTATCCAGAGCTTATGCTGTTGGGATTCATATCACTACTACTAACAATCGGACAAACACCAATCTCAAATATCTGCATCTCCGAAAAAGTTGCATCAACAATGCATCCATGCAGTCGCGCGGAAGAAGATAGAAAATACGGCAAGAAAGACACTGGAAAAAAAGAAGACGATGAAGAGAAATCGGGTCGAAGACTTCTCCTTGAGTTAGCAGAGTCTTATATCCCTAGACGAAGTTTAGCCACCAAAGGTTATGACAAATGCGCAAATAAGGTAACTAAATAATCTCCCATGTATATACATACATAGACCATTCTTCCGATTGCTAACCGACCAGTTTTTGATTGAGATTGATTGGATATTCCTCAGGGGAAAGTTGCTTTTGTATCTGCATATGGAATCCACCAGCTGCATATATTCATCTTCGTGCTGGCCGTGGTTCATGTTATCTACTGCATTGTTACTTATGCTCTCGGAAAGACCAAGGTAAACTGTTCTTGTGCATGCCGCAACAGTGGCTAGAGAATCAAGAAATATTGTTGTATGCAAAAAAGATTGATTTTTTGGAGTATTGCAGATGAGGAGGTGGAAGCAGTGGGAGAATGAGACCAAGACGATAGAATATCAGTATTCCAACGGTATGTACTATGAAATTCTGAGTACTCGAACAGATTTAAAGACCAGATGGGAAACTTTAAGGTGAATGCCTTCTTGTTTATGCAGATCCCGAGAGGTTCAGGTTTGCGAGGGACACATCTTTTGGGAGAAGACATCTCAATTTTTGGAGCAAGACGAGTGTTACGCTATGGACAGTGTGTTTTTTCAGACAGTTCTTTGGATCTGTCACCAAAGTTGATTACTTAGCGTTGCGGCATGGTTTCATCACGGTAAGGGATTTAGAGAGAGAGAGAGAGAGAGCTAAAATAATACTCTCTTCATCGTTATCTCTGGAGAAAGTGATCCAAATTACTCCTTTTTGCAGGCGCATTTGGCTCCTGGGAGCGAAAGAAGATTCGATTTCCGCAAGTATATTCAGAGATCACTAGAAGAAGACTTCAAAACCGTCGTTGAAATCAGGTTTGTAACCACTTTAACGACTTTTCAAATATTCTGAGAAGAATCCAGTTTTGTCCTAATCTTTGCAAACTTTATGCAGTCCGGTTATCTGGTTTGTCGCCGTGCTATTCCTCTTGACCAATACAAATGGTAACGCTCATTGCTTACTGCGCAAAACACAATATCTCTGCATCAATATTCAAACAAAACTGACATCGGTTTTCTTCTGAAACAGGACTACGCTCTTACCTCTGGTTACCATTCATTCCGTTGGTTGTAAGTACAAACAAACTATTGAACCGATATAAACATTCTCTTCGGTTCTGTCCATTTGCCGCCTTTTGGTTTTTAGCAGAATGAATGTAATCTGCAGGTGATTCTAATAGTTGGAACAAAGCTTCAAGTCATTATAACAAAATTGGGTCTGAGAATCCAAGAGAAAGGTGATGTGGTGAGAGGGGCACCGGTGGTTCAGCCTGGTGATGATCTCTTCTGGTTTGGTCAACCTCGGTTCATCCTTTTCCTAATCCATTTGGTTCTTTTCACGGTACGACTCAATATCCATTTGGTTTAAACTCTGCTTTTTTCTCCTAACGGTATTGATAAACTTCACTTTTCAGAATGCATTTCAACTTGCCTTCTTTGCCTGGAGTACGGTAAGCCATTCAATTCACAATTTTTTTTTCACAAACATCGCTGTCTTGGAGTTATACTTATTGTTACATCATGAATTTTTGGTTTCTGCAGTATGAATTCAATCTCAGGAATTGTTTCCATGAAAGCAATGCAGATGTGGTCATTAGAATTGTAGTTGGGTAAGCTAACGTTAACTTGACTGTTAGATTCTGAGGATTGGTCCTTTAACTGACAAGCTTTTTTTATATTTACTTCTCTCTATCAATCTTGCAGAGCTGTTGTACAGATACTTTGCAGCTATGTGACTCTTCCACTCTATGCTCTTGTCACTCAGGTACTAACACAACAAATACTGGATTTTCTAGATTACTCTTTAGTTGTTCTGACAATGTGTTTGATGAAATGTGTGTAGATGGGTACTAAGATGAAACCAACGGTATTCAACGAAAGAGTAGCCACGGCGCTGAAGAAGTGGCATCATACAGCAAAGAAGCAGACAAAACATGGAAGACACTCTGAATCAACCACACCTTACTCTAGCCGTCCAACCACACCAACTCATGGCTCATCTCCGATCCATCTTCTTCACAATTTCAATAACCGAAGCGTTGAAAGTTACCCGAACTCTCCTTCTCCTAGATACTCTGGTCATCATGATGACCACCAGTTTTGGGATCCTGAGTCTCAACACCAAGAAGCTGGATCTTCCACACATCATTCTACTGCGCATGAAGAAGTCTCGGAAAAGAAGCCTGTTCTTGCATCCGTGGAACTTCCTCCTATACGTACTAGTAAAAGCTTAAGAGATTTTTCTTTTAAGAGATGATTAGGTTAATATCTTAAATATGGGCAAAATGAGAAATTTATAAATAATTTTACTAAAAGATATCAGATTTCTCTGAAAACGTCCTCACATTGCATATTCTGATGACATATAACTGCTGAATTTCAAGTTTATTTTCTCAGTTTATAAAAGGAAAAAAGTATAACATATGGTTAGAATAGAGTTTATATAAAGATTGGAATAAAGAGAGCGATATGTACTCCAAAGCAAACTTTGAAAGGTTTTGTTGTGAAGAGCTTTTTCTGTGCAAATTATTCATTGAAGAGTACTTATGTCAAATTTCCACATGACATGATAACTTTGGTCTGATTTCAAGGTGAAACAATAACCGAAACCAAATGAATTCAACCAAAACTTCATGTTATTTGTAAAATTTGGTCTGATTTTACAAAGATAACATGATAAATCGGTTTGAAACAACATAATTTCAGATAAATAATAATACAAAACTGTTATATCTAAAACAAAATTTAAATATATTAATTTCAAAGATCTTTTTATTTGACTAAAAACCTTTAAATAACTTCGCAGAGATACTTGAAACCCATAAATAAATTGTAAACAAAGCCCTGATTTTTAATATAGTATCATACCTCTTTGGCTCTGTGTCTTAAAAGAAGATTTGCAGAGAAAAAAACTTCTCGGATTCACAATGTATAGAGAGACAGATTGATAAAAAAAAGAGGAACTTTTGTTTCAAATGCTTGTTTCTTTTTTAACGAGTAATAATACTATGTTTGTTATATAAATAATTATTAATTAGTTTCTTCATGTAAAAGAGGATTAGAAAGAGCTGTTGTTATCAACACAGTCGCAACGGTAGCCATTACCAAAATCTTTAATTAGATTAAGCGAGTAAAATAAATTTGCGAAAATAATTGAAATTTAATACAAACAACAACAAAAAAAAATTGCTATGTTAATAAAAAACGATGATATAGTATTAGTATGTTATAGGAGTAATTACTGATTAGAAGAGGAGAAATTACTAATTAGTTTCTTCATTTAAAAAATAAAAAATATATTATATATATATATATATATTAATTAGTTTCTTCCATCTATCTATGATTCGAAGTACTTTCTCTTTGCTTTTCACCCTTGGAAAAGAGTTAGAGATTTTGTAAAGTACTTCTATTTGCTTTTTCACAGCTTCTGAGAAGACACATGTGTATAAGTTCAAGGCATGCAGGCATGGTACACATCTTTAAAAGTCCAAATCAGGCCCGGTCCTGAGTCCAAGTAGACCAAGCCCATGCTTGCGGCTCCATTTTTATATAAATAATTTTGGCCATCCGTTTGTAAAACATGTCTTTAGTTTGGTGGTCAGTGGTAATGATTTCATGTAAAAGCCCCGACTTCGATACCTAATGAACCAAATATTTTTATTTTTTGGTTTTTTATATTTTTTCAATAAACTAAAACGGCCCATTATAGAGAACAGGGAATAGAACATAAGAAATGGTACCCAAAAAAGCATTTAAACATTTTAATACTTTTATGGCTTGTATGCTTGCTTTTTTATTTAAAATTCTCTAGCATTATTACGGTAAGCAAATTAAATTAGGTTTGTAAACATTGTAAACTCGGGTTCCATCTTAAACACCACAGTATGACATGATGACGATTTATCCAATCTTTCACAATCATTTTCTTTTCTTTTTTCTAGTGAACCCAATATCTTTTCAAATAGTAATTTTACAAAAAGAAAATAGAATCCAAACCTGCCATGAACACAATTATTATATGAATTTTTACTGGGTATTAATTTTACCAGTACAAGTAGAGATAAATGATATATTGTCTGGCCAGGCTTAAAGAGTTTATCGATTACATTGAGGGTTCTAACGTCCTGAGACATCAGTGATGGTGACACTGTTAACAGAGGCTTTAAGGTCACTGTTCTCGGAAGACTCAGCTTCTGAAGCACCGTTCCTTGATAGAAAAGCAGGCTTTTTCGGCTGTGGAATGTCTGCAATCTCGCTGCTGAGCATTGAACATACTGTAGCAACACTTGGCCTCTTATTAGCAGCTTCTTGCACACATAAAAGCCCAATGTGAATGCATTTCTGTATTTCTGTCTCAAAGAGTGGGTCAAAAATCTCAGGATCTACAAGCCCACTAATCTCCCCTTGGTTCCAGATTGACCATGCCTATTAAACAGAGAAGCTGTTAGAGCATTAGAACAATCTCAAGAGAATTAAGTTAATGTGAGTAGAGTTAGGAGAGACTCAGACTCACATCTGCTAAAAGAGTCGAGTTTGAGTTTCTTCTCCCACTGACAAACTCTAAGAGTATAACACCTAAGCTGAAGACATCAGATTTCTCTGAATACCGTCCTCTCATTGCATATTCCGGTGACATATAGCCGCTGAATTACAAATTTGTTTTCTCAGTTTTATAACATATTTATGGAAAAAGCTGTAACATATGTTTGGAATAAAGTTACTTACTATGTTCCAACGACCCTTCGGGTGTTTGCTTCATCTTCATTCCTAGAGAAAATCTTGGCCAACCCGAAATCAGATATTTTCGGAATCAGATTCTCATCTAACAAGATGTTACTGGCTTTTAGATCTCTGTGAATGATTCTCAGCCTAGAATCTCTGTGAAGGTACAGAAGACCTCTACATATACCATTGATAATGTTAAACCGCGTCTTCCAGTCAAGAAGTGTTGCCTTCGTTGGGTCTGAACAACACATTAGCTTCTATTAATTGACCTGGTGTTGTGTTCACATTGGAACATAGTGTTGAGAACAAAATATAGTGATCAGTTACCAAATAGATAATAGTCTAAGCTTTTCTTGGGCATGAATTCATAGACTAACATCCTTTCTTCTCCTGCAATGCAGCAGCCAAGTAATTTCACCAGATTCCGGTGCTGCAACTTAGAAATCACAACCACTTCATTAACAAGTTCCTCAAGCCCTTGCCCAGATGCTCGTGACAGTCTCTTCACGGCAATCTCTTGCCCATCTTGCAACTTCCCCTGCAACCAAAAAAATATGTCAAAGAGTTATTGGAGTCGACATAGATTCTAGTTGCCATAACTCTTTAAGTAAGAGTCATACTTACTTTGTAAACGGGACCAAAGCCGCCTTGTCCGAGCTTTTTTGTGACAGAGAAATTATCAGTCGCTGCCGCTAACACTTGAAATTCAAACAGTGGTAGCTCTTTCAACTTTCCTTTATTACCACCAGCTAAAGCTTCTACTCTCTCAAAAATTTGCTCTGCCTCTGTTCCTTCCTTTCTCGCTGAGAACGAATCCAATATATTACTAAAACCAAAATGTCCAATGCTTATAAGAAGAAAACATAGTTTAGTTAAACTCTAACCTCTTCTTTTCTTGACAATCCGTCGTGCTAAAAGACCACAAGCTGCCAAAACAAAAATACCGCTTGCCAATGATGTACCGATGATAATCGGTCGTGTGTCCGGCGTTTCTAATAAAAAGTTGGAAGGAAATACCAAAATTAGTAAAGCTGCAATCAGTAAAGTAAAAATAGGAGAGAAGCTAAAGAATAATAACTGATTTCTGAATGTGCAAGACGGACATGAAGATCCATTACACTGGCAGACAACTCCTGCGAGTCGACTAAGCTTCCATTCCAAATCATGCAACCATAACCTAAGCCATGAGCAAAAGCTGTACAAGAACATGTCTGCGAACAAGTACTTAAGCATTCTGGTTCACTAGCTTCGGATCTTCTTGCAAAGTCAGGAAATTTCATTCGCCTCAGCCTCACAAACCCATCAGCACTCCCACTATTGTTCTGTCTTTCACACTGCAAAGGGGTCTTTCTTATGCATCCACCGGTCCAGTTTCCTTTGTTCCACTCTATGTGGTTCCTTGGCGTAAACCCTCTAATGCAAGAACAAGGCGGGGTTTTCCGGTGATTGCAGGTAGCGAATTGGCCGCATCTTCTGTAAATATCACACTCTGTTGCAGGAACTTGGTCTCCGACCGTCCAGTTTCTCATAGCCTCACTCCAATCTCTCCGGATCACGTATCCTCTATAATCCAAGTAGAAGTATCTTAACGTCGAATCATTAGCATACGACATGGTGACTGATCCATTGTGATCATCATTAACCATGAATCTGTAGAGAAAGACGCCCGCATACTTATCTGGTAGACCGTTAAACATCTGGCCGTTCCAGGGACCACTGCGCCACACTGTAGCATTATTCTTATTTCTGTTCACAATGAAGAGCTCTGGATATGCAGCAAGAACGAGTGCAGCAGTGTAGCTACCGGGAGAAGGATCTGTAGGGGTTTTCCAAGAAGTTATCGTGATGCTCCGTCCTCCGGTTCTTGCGTTTGTCTCAACCAACATATTTGGCAGCCAAGAATCAGTAGGATACTTGAAGCTCTCCCAAAGATATGCATCGGTATCGGCATCTTTAAGCACGAGGTTCCCAGAGTCCAAAAGCACAGCGATAGTGGAATTGGCATGAACTTGAGCAGAGATGTTAGTTGACCATAGAACACGCCTCTGACCATCAGTAACTACGAGATTTCCATCTTCAGACACCGAAATAACTCCAGAGGAGTCGTTGATCGGCTTATCTTTGTTAGCGACCCATATCACAGATTGTACAGGAATGCTGTTGTACCATATACCTGCATACCGACTTGTGGAATTAACAGGGCTGAAGAAACCGAACCTGAACGTGCGGAAGCTGGAGACTATCGCCTCAGAGTCACTGAGGTTGCCGGAAAAGAAAGCTCTCTCCTGAGCCAGACTGACATTGAAGAAGAAGCAAGACAGTGAAAGAACAAGAACAAGAGCAAACGGACTCATGCACTCAAGAAGTCTCATAGCTTCAGTCCCAGCCTCTCAAGAGCAAACACTTCCCAACTTTGGATATAGCTGTTTTTCCTAAAAAGAAACCAAACACAATAGATATAGATGTAGCATGGAGTTAGCATTAGTTGTAGCATTGAAGAATCGTAGGGTCTTGAGTTAAGTGAAGGTGTGATGGTGTGGTGAGCATATTTAATTCTCAAGAGAAAAGTCCAAATATGGTTACTGTGAAGTGTAAAGTCAAGTGACGCTGTTCTAAGACGATGCAAGATGAATAATTTTTTTTTCTCTATTAATGGCGATATTTGTTTGAATGATTGACCAAATTGGCCCATCTTTTTTAGAAAAATTGTCAAGTTTTACGACTTGGTCTTATTTATGAGTCACTTCATCTTCTTCTACGGAATCAACTCACGTCACTGTTTGCTCTGTTGTTATAACAGATGATCGTTTGTCTGCTATAGAAAAGGGAGAAATTAGAATCGAGAGAAGAATTTGGAACCTGTAAGTAAGTGAAGAATCTGTCAAGTGAAGGCTTTTGATTTTGCAGAACAAAACCACGAGCTCACAATTGGTGCAGGTCTTGACCGTTCCTCAAATCCCAAATCGCAATTTTCGTCTCACCATCGGCATTTTCTTTCTCAAAGAGGATACATTCCGATTTCCGGCTAATGTCTACGAGCACCCGGCGGCTCTTCTCCTCGAGAAATGCTCTTCTCAGGAGGACCTCCGTCACATTCGGCCTCTCGTCTTCAAGAATGGTGTTTATCAGGATCATCTTTTCCAGACGAAGCTTGTCAGCTTGTTTTAGCGTCGTCGAGGCTATCGTGTTTTCGACCCGATTGATGATGAGCTCGATTTTATTTATCACACTGTGCTGAAAGTAATGGTAAAGCCTAAAGGTTTCAAATTTGAGATAAAGCTGTGAAATTCTTTGTTCAGTGTCCTGAACATACGACCGTAATATCACCGTATATACGGCGGACCGTATTTTAGAATTTATGATACATGACTCCATTATCCAGATGTTGGGCCTTTATTGGGCCTATAATGAAGAATGAGGCCCATTTCTTGGATTACAACATACGTTTTGATTCTGCAGGTTCTAACGTCCTGAGACATCGGTGATAGTGACACTGTTGACAGAGGCTTTGTTCTCAGAGGACTCAGCTTCTGGAAGACCGTTCCTTGATATAAAAGCAGGCTGCTTCGGCTCTGGGATGTCTGCAATCTCGCTGCTGAGCATCGAACACACAGTAGAAACACTTGGCCTGTCGTTAGCAGCTTCTTGCACACACAAAAGTCCAATGTGAACGCATTTCCGTAGTTCTTTCTCAAAATGTGGGTCAAAGATCTCAGGATCTACCAGAATATTAATCCCCCCTTCGTTCCATATCGACCATGCCTGAAAAAACAGAGAAGCGTTTTAGAGCTTTAGAATAATCTCAAGAGAGTTAAAGTCACTTAGCAGAGTTATGAGAGACTTACATAAGCTAAAAGAGTCGAATTTGAATTCCTTCTTCCGCTGACAATCTCTAAGAGTATCACTCCTAAGCTGAAAACATCAGATTTCTCTGAAAACAGTCCTCCCATTGCATATTCCGGTGACATATATCCGCTGCAGGATACATTCATTTTTCACGGTTTATAGCTCATCTAAATGGAAAAAATAAAGGTGTAGCTTATGGTTAGAATGAAGTAACTTACTATGTTCCAACGACCCTTCGGGTGTTTGCTTCATCTGCATTCCCTGGGAAAATCCTGGCCAAACCGAAATCAGATATTTTCGGAATCAGATTCTCATCCAACAAGATGTTGCTGGCTTTTAGATCTCTGTGAATGATTCTCAGCCGAGAATCTCTGTGAAGGTACAGAAGACCTCTACATATTCCATTGATAATGTCAAACCGCGTCTTCCAATCAAGAAGTTTTGCCTTACTTGGGTCTGGAAAACACATTATCCTCTATTAATTAGCCTGGCGTTAACATTGGAACAGAGTTTTGAAAACAAAATGTAGTGATAAGTTACCAAATAGATAATAGTCTAAGCTTTTCTTGGGCATGAACTCATAGACTAACATCCTTTCTTCTCCTGCAATGCAGCAACCAAGTAATTTCACCAGATTCCGGTGCTGCAACTTAGAGATCACAACTACTTCATTAACAAGTTCCTCAAGCCCTTGTCCAGATGCTCGTGACAGTCTCTTCACTGCAATCTCTTGCCCTTCTTGCAACTTCCCCTGCAATAGATATTTGAGTCAACAGAAGTTCTTGTTGCCAGAACCCTTCTTAAAGTCATACTTACTTTGTAAACAGGACCAAAACCGCCTTGTCCGAGCTTGTTTCTCAGAGAGAAATTATCGGTCGCTGCAGCTAACACTTGAAACTCAAACAATGGTAGCTCTTTCAACTTTCCTTTATTACCACCAGCTAAAGCTTCTACTCTCTCAAAAATCTGCTCCGCATCTGATCCTTTCTTTCGCGCTGAGAACGAATTCAAAATATTATAAAAAAACTAAAAACCTAACATGCTAATAAACAGTAAGCATAGTTTAGTTACACTCTAACCTCTTTTCTTCATGACAATCCCTCGTGCCAAAAGACCACAGGCTGCCATAACAAAAATGCCGCCTGCCAATGATGTACCGATGATAACCGGTCGTCTGTCCGGTGTTTCTAGTAGAGAGTTTGCAGGAAATAGCATAATTAGTAAAACAGCAATCAGTAAAGTAATAATAGGAGAGAAGTTAAGGAATAGTACTTAACTGATTTCTGAATGTGCAAGACGAATATAAAGATCCATTCCACTAGCAGACAACTCCTGCGAATCAACTAAGCTTCCATTCCAAATCATGCAACCATAACCTAAGCCATGAGCACAGGCTATACAAGAACATGTCTGCAAACAAGTCCTTAAGCACTCTGGTTCACTAGCTTCAGATCTTCTTGCAAAGTCAGGCAACTTCATTCGCCTCAGCCTCAAAAACCCATCAGCACTTCCATTATTGTTCTGTCTTTCACACTGCAAAGGGACTCTTCTTATGCATCCACCGGTCCAGTTTCCACTGTTCCACTCTATGAGGTTCCTTGGCCTAAACCCTCTAATGCAAGAACAAGGCGGGGTTCTCCGGGGATTGCAGGCAGCAAATTCGCCACATCTTCTGTAGATATCACACTCGGTTGCCGGAACTTGTAACCCGGCCGTCCAGTTTCTCCTAGCTTCATTCCAATCTCTCCGGATCACGGATCCTCTATAATCCATGTAGAAGTATCTTAAGGTCGAATCATTAGCATATGACATGGTGACTGATCCGTTGGTATCATCATTAACTATGAATCTGTAGAGAAAGACGCCCGCATACACATCTGGTAAACCGTTAAACATCTGGCCGTTCCAGGGACCACTGCGCCACACCGTAGCGTTATTATTATTGTTGTTCAAAATGAAGAGCTCTGGATATGCAGCAAGAACGAGTGCAGCAGTGTAGCTCCCGGGAGAAGGATCTGAAGGGGTTTTCCAAGAAGTTATCGTGATGTTCCCTCCTCCGGTTCTTGCGTTTGTCCCCACCAACATATTTGGCAACCAAGAATCAGTAGGATACTTGAAACTCTCCCAAAGATACGCATCGGTATTAGCATCTTTTAGCACAAGGTTCCCCGAATCCAAAAGCTCAGCGACAGTAGAACTTCCACGGACTTGAGTAGAGACGTTAGTTGACCATAGGACACGCCTCTGACCATCAGTAACTACGAGGTTTCTATCATCAGACACCGAAATAACTCCAGAGGAGTCGTTGATCGGTTTATCTTTATTAGCAACCCATATCACAGTTTGTACAGGGATGCTGTTGTACCATATACCTGCATACCGACTTGTGGAGTTAACAGGGCTGAAGAAACCGAACCTGAACGTGCGGAAGCTGGAGACTATCGTCTCAGAATCACTGAGGTTGCCGGAAAAGAAAGTTCTTTCCTGGGCAAGACAGGCACATGACAAGAACCAACATAGTACGAGAGCAAGAACAAGAACAAAAGGACTCATGCGCTCATGAAGCCCCATAGCTTCAGTCCCAGCCTCTCAAGAACAGAAACTTCTTTGGATATAGCTTTGCGTTCTTAGTATCTTTCCTGTAATGAAACCAAACACAACAGACTAAATACCTGGGTTATTAAATGTAGTGTTTAGCAATCATAGAGTTTGTAACTAAGTGACGCTGTGATGGTGTGGTGAGCATTAAGTTCTCAAGAGAAAAGTCCAAATATTGTTATACTGAAGGGGTCAAGTCAAGTGGCACTGTTCTTATTCTAAAGATGATGAAAGATGCATCATTTTTTTCTATTAATGGCGGTCTTTCTACGTTTGATTGACCAAAATTGGCCCATCTTTCACGACTTGGTCTCATTCACCAGAGTCACTTCATCTTCCTCTACGAAATCAGCTCACGTCACTGTCAATCAATGAAATCCAGACATTTAACGATAATATCTGCTCTGTTGTTGTAACAGAGGTTCGTTTGTCTTCTATAGAAAAAGGCAAAATTAGAATCGAGAGAAGATTTTGGGACCTGTGAGAGAAGGAATTGTCAATTGAAGATTTGATTTTTGCTGAACAAAGCCATGAGCTCACAATTGGTGCAGGTCTCCACCGTTCCCCAAATCCCGAATTCACCGTTTTCGTCTCACCATCGTCATATTCTTTCCCAGAGAACTTACATTCCGGCTAATGTCTACGAGCACCCGGCGGCTCTTCTCCTCGAGAGATGCTCTTCTCTGAAAGACCTCCGTCACATTCTGCCTCTCGTCTTCAAGAATGGTCTTTATCAGGAGCACCTTTTCCAGACGAAGCTTGTCAGCTTGTTTTGTCGCTATGGCAGTGTCGTCGAGGCTGCTCGTGTTTTCGACCCGATTGATGATAAGCTAGATGTTCTCTATCACACTATGCTCAAAGGGTACGCTAAGGTTTCGGATTTGGATGAAGCTGTGAACTTTTTTGTTCGAATGAGGTATGACGATGTAGAGCCCATTGTGTATAACTTCACTTATCTGCTGAAAGTTTGCGGAGACGAAGCGGATCTCAGGATGGGAAAGGAGATTCATGGGTTGTTGGTGAAGAGTGGGTTCTCGTTAGATTTGTTTGCCATGACTGGGCTTGAGAATATGTATGCTAAGTGTAGGCAGGTTCATGAGGCACGCAAGGTGTTCGATAGAATGCCTGAGAGAGACTTGGTTTCTTGGAATACAATGGTTTCTGGGTATTCGCAGAATGGATTGGCTAGGATGGCCTTAGACATGGTTACTCGAATGTGCGAGGAGAATCTGAAGCCAAGTTTTATCACCATTGTTTCGGTTTTGCCTGCTGTCTCTGCTCTAGGGTCGATTAGTATTGGCAAGGAGATTCATGGGTATGCCACGCGGGCTGGATTTGATTCTCTTGTCAATATCTCCACTGCTTTGGTTGATATGTACGCAGAATGTGGATCTCTGAAAACTGCTCGGCTTCTCTTTGATGGGATGTTAACAAGGAATGTTGTTTCATGGAATTCAATGATTGACGCGTATGTGCAGAATGAGAATCCTAACGAGGCAATTACAGTTTTTCAGAAGATGTTGGACGAGGGAGTGAAACCGACCGATGTATCCGTCATGGGTGCTTTGCATGCTTGTGCTGACCTGGGAGACCTAGAGAGAGGAAGATTCATCCATAAGTTATCAGTTGAGTTGGATCTTGATAGAAATGTTTCAGTAGTGAACTCTTTGATCTCCATGTATTGCAAGTGCAAGGAAGTCGATACTGCAGCTTCTATGTTCGAGAAATTGCAGACCAGAACTCTTGTATCTTGGAACGCAATGATATTAGGATTTGCACAGAATGGTCGTCCTATAGAAGCGTTGAATTACTTCAGCCAGATGCGAGCTTGGACAGTGAAGCCAGATACGTTTACTTATGTGAGTGTGATAACTGCTCTTGCGGAGTTGTCAGTTGCTCATCATGCGAAGTGGATACATGGGGTTGTCATGCGAAACTGTCTGGACAAAAACGTGTTTGTCACAACGGCTCTAGTCGATATGTATGCGAAATGTGGAGCTATTATGACCGCAAGAAAGATTTTTGACATGATGAGCGAGCGTCACGTGACGACATGGAACGCGATGATTGATGGATACGGGACACATGGGGTTGGGAAATCTGCTCTGGAGTTGTTTGAAGAAATGCGTGAAGGCACCATCAAACCAAATGGTGTCACGTTTCTTTCTGTTATCTCTGCTTGCAGCCACTCGGGTTTGGTGGAGGCAGGAATCAAGTGCTTCCATATGATGAAGGAAAACTACAACATAGAACCGTCAATGGACCACTATGGAGCCATGGTCGATCTTCTAGGTCGAGCTGGACGGTTGAATGAAGCATGGGACTTTATAATGGAGATGCCCGTTAAGCCAGCTGTCAATGTATATGGTGCCATGTTAGGTGCTTGCCAGATTCATAAAAACATCAATTTCGCTGAGAAAGCAGCAGAGAGATTGTTTGAGTTGAACCCGGATGATGGTGGGTATCATGTGCTGCTTGCAAACATATACCGCGCAGCTTCAATGTGGGAAAAAGTGGGACAAGTGAGAGTTTCAATGTTGAGACAGGGTCTGCGCAAAACTCCTGGCTGCAGTATGGTGGAGATAAAGAATGAGGTGCATAGCTTCTTCTCTGGAAGCACAGCCCATCCCCAATCCAAGAGGATTTATGCCTTTCTTGATAAGCTGATGGGGAAAATCAAAGAAGCAGGTTATGTTCCTGACACGAATTTAATCCTCGGCGTGGAAGATGATGTGAAGGAGCAGTTGCTGTGTAGCCACAGCGAGAAGCTGGCTATTTCTTTTGGACTCTTGAATACAACAGCTGGTACAACTATTCATGTTAGAAAGAACCTGCGGGTCTGTGCTGACTGTCACAATGCTACGAAGTACATATCCCTTGTGACCGGAAGGGATATTATTGTACGGGACATGCAAAGGTTTCACCATTTCAAGAATGGTGCCTGTTCGTGTGGAGATTACTGGTGAGATGACCCCCACGCAATACAATAGTGAGCTGTATTTACCAATGTAGAAGAACAAGAGCTAGTCTGAAGTAGAAGCCTTCATGGAGAGGTGATGGTGAATAATGTTTGGATCCCAGCAAACTCTCATCTTTGGAAGCCTTCATAGAGAGGTAGTTTATTCATTTTTACAGCTCTGTTTCTCCTTTCATGTCTTTCGTGTGGAAGCTTATAAGTGTTTATCGTGTAACTGGTCCAGTATTTCTTTCAGTTCAATTATACAGAGTACAGAAACAACAAAACTCAATCATTAAAAATATGTTATTATGTACTATCAGACAAAGGCATCTGTTATATACTCTTTTGGAGAGAGAAACATGAGTCAACAGTTCGGTTTATTATAATGCCTATCCAAAAACGAGGCGCTGATATATAAAACCATGCAATATCATATGAGTATAAATAATAATATACAAAGAGTCATTGTTATCAGTGCTTTCAGTTTATCAAAATAAGATTTTGTTCATACATTCAGATCTGAAGGAGAACTCTTTTGGACACATGGGGATACACTTGAGAGAGATGGGTATTGTTCTCTTTCCTTGCTTTCTCTGGTTAAATATATTCTTAAACTGTGGCTATGCAGCTATATCTGGAGAAAGGCGTGCAGCTATATCTAGAGAAAGTCCTTTGTCATTAGGACAAACTCTGAGTTCCCCTAGTGGATCTTATGAGTTAGGATTCTTCACTCCTAACAACTCTCAGAATCAGTATGTCGGGATCTGGTTCAAGAAAGTTACACCACGGGTGGTTGTGTGGGTGGCTAACAGAGAAAAGCCTATCACAAACCCTGTGGCAAACCTCACTATCAGCGGAAATGGGAGCCTTATCTTGCTTGACAGCAGGAAAAATGTTGTCTGGTCAACCAGAAAAGCTTCCACATCTAACAAGTGTCACGCAAAGCTCTTAGATACAGGCAATCTTGTCATCATCGATGATGCTTCAGGAAATCTGTTGTGGCAAAGTTTCGAAAATCCTGGTGATACCTTGCTGCCTCTCTCATCTCTGATGTACAACCTTGCCACTGGGGAGAAGCGAGTATTGACTTCTTATAAAAGCCACAATGATCCATCTCCTGGTGATTTTGTAGTTCAGTTGACGCCACAAGTACCAGCACAGATTGTTACTATGAAAGGCTCGAAGCTTTATAAGAGGAGCGGTCCATGGGCTAAGACCGGGTTCACTGGCGTTCCACAAATGGATGAATCATACACAAGTCCATTTAGCCTTTTCCAAGATGTAGGAAATGGAACAGGGTCCTTCTCTTATATACAGAGAAATTCTGAACTTACACGAGTTATCATAACATCAGAGGGATATCTAAAGACTTTTCGGTACAATGGGACAGGCTGGGTTTTGGACTTTGTGACTCCAGCGAATTCATGTGATCTGTACGGTGCGTGTGGACCTTTTGGGTTGTGTGTGACGTCCATTCCCATAAAGTGCAAATGCATGAAAGGGTTTGTACCAAAACACAAGGAGGAGTGGAAGCGCGGTAACATGACTTCTGGATGTGTGAGACGTACAGAATTATCTTGTCAGGCAAACTTATCTACAAAGACACAAGGAAAAGGCGGAGACGTCTTCTATCGTCTGGCCAATGTAAAGCCTCCGAATCTCTACGAATATGCAAGCTTTGTGGATGCAGATCAGTGCCACCAGGGTTGTCTCAGCAATTGCTCTTGCACTGCTTTTGCGTATATTACTGGAATTGGATGCTTGCTTTGGAATCAGGAGCTGATGGACACAGTTATATATTCCACTGGAGGAGAGTTTCTTTCAATTCGTCTTGCAAGTTCAGAACTCGGTAGGGCTGAAAGAGATTTTTCCATCATTTGCTATAGTGTTCATTTCCATTGCAGTGTGGTTTTTACTTTTTACAGTTATGTTTTGTGTTAAAATCTCAGTTGGAAGCAGGAGAACAAAGATTATTGCTGGTACTCTCAGCCCTACCATTTTTGTGATTTTGGTCTTTGCCTTATATAAGTACTGGAGGTACAGAGCAAAACAAAATGGTGAGACATCGGAAAACATAGTAGCTGTCTCTGTTTTCTTGTGCTCTGTTTTTCTCTTTTGTCATATATCTCATGATCAAATAGACACTTAAACACGTATATGGTCATACAGATTATGGTTGCTCTTTGCTTTTAGGTTGTAGAAGTTTCTGTATACAAGATTTACTTGAAGCCTGTGTCTATTGAGATTTAGCTTGCTACACTTCTTCAAATTATATACTAATTCTCAGACGTTTCTGATTTGTTGGGCCAACTCGGGTGTTCTTCAACAACTCCCAAGATTCATTGAAAAATGTTTTGGATACACAAGGAGTCTCAGGTTTAACGTTCTTTGAGATGGATACCATCCGAGCTGCTACCAATAACTTCAATGTCTCAAACAAACTCGGTCAAGGTGGATTTGGTCCAGTTTATAAGGTAAGCGAGAATTGTTCTCTTTATTCTTCACATGTCTATGTCATATATTGTTCTATGGATGACTGTCTGCAACTTTGCTTCTAGGGAAATATGCCAGACAAGAAGGAAATAGCCGTTAAACGGCTTTCTAGCAGCTCTGGGCAGGGTACAGAAGAGTTCATGAATGAAATAAAACTCATTTCGAAACTACAACACAGAAACTTGGTTCGGCTTTTGGGATGCTGTATTGATGGAGAAGAAAAGCTACTAATTTATGAGTTTATGGTGAACAAAAGCCTCGACACTTTTCTCTTTGGTCTGCTCCTTGTGCTACATTTGCCTCTACATTTTTTTTCCTTTTCCTTTCATCATATGAGGATTTCTTTTTCTTGATCATTAATATGGTTTATCTTATATGCTAGATTCGACACTAAAGCTTCAGATTGATTGGCCTAAGAGATTCAACATCATTCAAGGTGTTGCGCGTGGGCTTCTCTATCTCCATCGTGACTCATGCCTGAGGGTCATACACCGAGATCTGAAGGTCAGCAACATTCTGTTGGACGAAAACATGAACCCAAAAATATCAGATTTCGGATTGGCTCGGATGTTTGAAGGAACCCAACATCAAGACAACACCCGTAAGGTTGTTGGAACTCTGTAAGTATCATCCATCACAGTGACATGCTCAGTCAAAGTATTAAGTATGTCAAACTTAGCAGACTGCTTGGGATTTGAACAGGGGATACATGTCTCCGGAGTATGCATGGACAGGGATGTTCTCAGAGAAGTCCGACATATATGCTTTCGGAGTTCTGCAGTTAGAAATCATAAGCGGGAAGAAGATCTCAAGCTTTAACTGTGGAGGGAAAGGCAAAACCCTTCTTGAATATGTAAGAAATTTGCTTTGTCCTCCTAGTGTTGCAATATTTATGATGCCACAATTTCTTAGATGCTGTAAATTTTGAAACTGTAAACCAGGCATGGGAATCTTGGCTCGAGACCGGTGGAGTGGATCTATTGGATCAAGATATTACCAGCTCGTGTTCTCCGGTTGAAGTTGCTCGGTGTGTTCAGATTGGTCTACTCTGCATCCAACAACAAGCTATTGACAGACCAAACGTTGCACAAGTAGTGTCAATGATCACGACTGAAACCGAACTTCCGATACCAAAACAACCAGTATTTGCATTGCAGATTCAAGACCATGAGAGTGGTGTCTCAGTCTCCGAGTCTGTGAATGATTTAACACAAACTGCGATACATGGGCGATAAAAGTTTCCCAGGACTACTTTATATAGAGTTGATTTATTCACATTACAGCTCTGTTTCTCCTTTCATGTCTTCCGTGTGAATTGCTCCAGTATTTCTTTCACTTAGATTATACAGAGTACATAAATAACAAAACTCAATCATTGGAATATGTTAAGTACTAAAAAATTGTTAGTAGTTTGATTTTTTTTTTTTTTAAAACTATCTAGTGCATCAAAGCAAAATGATATGCATAACAGTTTGAAAATTTGAAGTGTGAACTGATTAAGTTTGATGCGTATCGAATTTCGGATGTTGAGAACCTTCAAAATAACAATATAGAAAAGCAGTTCAAAGTGAACCCAAACAAGAGAAGCAGTTAAAAAAAAAAAAAAAATTGAGTTTTTAAGGAAGAAGATATTTGTTCTCAACTCATCAGTAGCTGCGATGAATGTTCACATGTGTTGCATTTTCTCTCATGATCTGGTTCTTCACAATATTTATAAGAAAGAGAAAGAATGTGAAAAGTTACCTACAATTAAAAGATACAAAGAAAATGCTATGTCACATCACAATGTTCAGTTAAATTAAAAAAAAAAAAAAACTATTCAAACTCAAACTAAGATGCTCCTCCTCTCTTATGACACTATCAGACAAATTTGTTCATCTTTCCTATCCCAAAGCAACTTCTATACTATTTTGTAACTTTAATTCCACTGATTATGGTTTAATGCATAACAGAAGAGATGGTAACATAATAGCATTGGTGAAAATAAAATTGGATTGGACCAATTATCAATTATGAACATTGATGGATACCAAACAACCAGTTTTGTTTGGTGATCTTTGCACTAGGTACAACAAAAAGTCTTTTGATTGGCTATTATTATTGTTATTCACAACAAATTGAAGGATCTTGTTCGATCCTCTAGTTAGTAAAACATCATATGCATTGTTTTCATATGATAGATCCATAACTGGTTAAATCAGTCATTTATCATTGGAATAAAACTCATTAAATGATCATGACCTGGTCCGATTCCATAGACTCAACGGTCTTACTATATATATAAGTTCCGTAGCTTTCAAGTAACATATATCATTTTCAGTAGGGTCTGATTTTTATGTTGAAATTTTGAATAATTGTTCTCTTTTTCTTTACTCAGTTGAATATTCAAAGTATAGTACTTTATTTCGTATAATGACAAGGATTATAACAATTTGTAAAAAAAAATAGAAGTCAATCAAGATATTTGGTCAATTTAAGATGTTTGAGTTAAATACAAAATATGCCAATAAGTTCGCCCGGTCAAGATGGGTTGTTTGAGTATCAGAACATCTAATAGGTTTCATTCATATTCATCTGAATAATAAAATAGTTTTTCATTCATACACCGAAAATCTCAGACATAAGAGGAAAGATGGTTATTTTTTACTTTCCTTGTTTGCTTTTGTTAACCATGTCCTCAAGTTATGGCTTTGCAGATATAACCACATCGAGTCCTTTGTCAATAAGACAATCTCTCAGCTCTCCAGATGGATCCTTCGAACTAGGATTCTTCAGTCCGAACAGCTCCCAAAATCATCAATACGTTGGAATCTGGTTCAAGAGAGTCACTCCTCGGGTATACGTTTGGGTAGCTAATAGAGAAAATCCAGTCACGAGCTCCACGGCGAGTCTTACAATCAGCGGTAATGGAAGTCTCGTCTTGCTTGATGAGAAACAAAAAGTTCTCTGGTCATCTGGAGAAGAAGCTCTCACATCTAACGAATGTCGTGCTGAGCTTTCAAACTCCGGAAATCTTCTTCTCATAGATAACGTTACTGGAACATATATATGGCAAAGTTTTGAGCATCCTGCTGATACTATGCTTCCTCTGTCATCGCTCATGTATGATATTCCTAACAACTCGAGGCGTGTGTTGACTTCTTGGAAGAGTAACACAGATCCATCTCCTGGGGAGTTTCTAGGAGAGCTTACTACAGACGTTCCACCTCAAGGACTTGTAAGGAAAGGCTCGACACCTTACTGGAGAAGCGGGCCATGGAGGGAAACAAGGTTCTCAGGGATACCAGAAATGGATGCAACATATGTAAACCCATTACAGGTGGTCCAAGATGTGGTGAATGGCACAGGAGTTTTGACATTTTGCGCACTAAGAAACTATGATGTGTCATACATCAAGCTAACATCAAATGGGTCACTGGATATTCACCGTAGTAACGGTGGCACCACCGGCTGGATTAAGCATTTTCAAGGTCCTTTAAGCTCATGTGATCTCTACGGTACATGTGGACCTTATGGTTTGTGTATCAGGTCGGTTAGTACACCAACCTGCAAATGTTTGAAAGGGTTTGTGCCCAAGTCAGATGATGAGTGGAACAGAGGAATCTGGACTCGTGGGTGTGTGAGACGAACAGAGTTATCATCATGTCAAGAAAACTCTTCTTCAACAGCAGAAACCAAAGACACAACAGACAGGTTTTACCGTGTTGCCAATATTAAGCCTCCGGATTTTTACGAACTGGCAAGCTTTGGTGATGCAGAGCAATGCCGTCAAGGATGTCTCCGCAACTGTTCTTGCTCGGCCTTTGCCTATATTAATGGAATTGGATGCTTAGTGTGGAACCAAGAGCTATTGGACACGGTTCAGTTTAGTGAAGGAGGAGATTTTCTTTCCATCCGTCTTGCACGTTCTGAGTTAGGTAAGGCTTAAAGACATCACGAATCTCAATTTTGTTTTCGTTTTACTCTGTTTTTTTTCTTTTTGTTTACTCTGTTTTTTTTTTGTTGCTTTACTCTTGTTTTTTTTTGTTTTCAATAGCAATATGGTTTACAGTTTAGTTTCTTGGTGATTCTCACAGCTGGAAGCAAGAGAACCAAGATCATCGCTGCTAGCTCTATCAGCCTCTGCGTGTGTATAATCTTGGGGCTTGTGGCATTTGGATGTTGGAGATACAGACTTAAAGAAAATGGTGAGACAGAGACTCCAAAATTTTAATCTTAAGAGTTGTCCATTTACTTTTTTTCTTGATCTTATTTCCCTTTATTTGTCAGAAGTGAGATGTTTGAAGCTCCTCTGTTATGAGTTTTTGGACTAATCCTCAAATGCTTAGAAACTTTAAGTACTAATACATGGATGGATACTTGTAACTCGTAGGTGAAGCTCGTGTAGCCATGGAGATTTCAGAAGATTCTTGGAAGAATAATTTGGAACCACAAGATGTCTCAGGTTTGATATTCTTTGAGATGCATACCATACAAACTGCAACCGATAATTTCAGCGACTCAAATAAACTCGGTCGAGGTGGATTCGGAACAGTTTACAAGGTAAACGATAATATATATTTTGCTCTTTACTTCTATTGTCTTTCTTGTTCTCTTGATGACTCTCTCTCTGCAACACTTTCTCATTACAGGGGAAGCTAAAAGATGGGAAAGAAATAGCTGTAAAACGTCTTTCTAGCAGCTCTGGAGAAGGCACAGAGGAATTCATGAACGAATTAAAGCTAATCTCAAAACTACAACATAGAAACTTGGTTAGGATTTTAGGATATTGCATTGAAGAAGAAGAGAAGCTATTGATTTATGAGTTTGTGGTGAACAAAAGCCTCGATACTTTTCTCTTCGGTTAGTCCTACTTTTCTTCATCTTACCTCTGCATTTGTCATTTTCCTTATGTAATCGGTTTTGGTTTAACTTGTGAGATAATCTATAGATTTGAAGAAGAAGCAGGAGATTGATTGGCCTAAGAGATTCAATATCATTCAAGGTATTGCTCGTGGACTTGTATATCTCCACCGCGACTCATTCCTCAGAGTTGTACACCGCGATCTAAAGGCCAGCAACATTCTCTTGGACGAGAAGATGAATCCAAAAATATCGGATTTTGGCTTGGCTCGGATGTTTCAAGGCACTCAAAATCAAGACAACACTAGCAGAGTATTTGGAACTTTGTAAGAGTCACGCCTCTTCTCCTCCTAATAGTCAGTCACATGTTGTAATCAAAGTTTCACATCCTGTATACTAACTCTTTTTTTCTCTGAAATCATTCAATATCCGAACAGGGGATACATGTCTCCTGAGTATGCATGGGCAGGGACATTCTCTGAGAAATCTGACATGTATAGCTTTGGAGTTTTGATGCTGGAAATCGTCAGTGGAAAAGAGATTTCGAGCTTTAGCTATGGGAAAGAAGACAAAAACCTTCTTGCATATGTAAGGAACAACCCTTGAAATCTTATTACAAATCAAGTTGAGACAAATCTTGGTTTCTTGAATCTTGTAGTATTTCGTTGTAACAACAGGCATGGGAATCATGGACTGAAACCGGAGGAGTTGATCTGTTGGATCAGGACATTGCTGAGTCCGAGTCAGATTCAGTTGAGGCAGTGATGAGATGTGTTCAGATAGGTTTGCTATGTGTTCAGCACCAAGCAACGGACAGACCAAACATCAAACAAGTTGTGACAATGCTGACTTCGACAATAGATCTTCCAAAGCCGAAACAACCAATGTTTGTTTTGGATACGAGTGACGAGGATTCTCTGTCTCTTAAGTCTGATAATGATCATAAAGATTTGTCTCTATGATGATGAAAACTAACCGGCTCAGGAGAAACTGGAATCCGCTTGAGTATTAAACCAATTCCATATATGGTTCAATGTGGATGCAAATGTAATTGAAATTGCTTTTTTACAAGGTAAATTGAAATTGATCAATGAAAATAAAGAATGTATCACATATAGAGGACTACAACACTTTGAAGCTTGCCCCAAGTTCCAAATCTTTGGAACTTCAATTCTTTTAAAATAATTTAAATTCTCTAGTTAAATGAATGAATAACTCACACCTTACTACCCTAGATGTCTATGTTGTTTTCACGATTCCGACCAAAAAAAAATTTGTTTTCTCCATTTAATGGTCTTGTTATGCTCGAAATATCACGGTAACCAAAATACATATTTACAGATTTTCTTTTATTTTGTTTTTTAATAAATAAATAAACGAAATGGGTTATGAATTTCAAACCCAAATAAAAACACAAAGCCTAAAAGAGAGAAGGAAGAAGACGTAAGGGTTGTACTTGCAAGCAAGTACAGTACCTAACTTCCGAGTTTCCTATGAGATCTCTGTCTCTCTCCTCCGCCTGTAACAGCCGCATCTACATCGACACCGATACTCAATAAAGAGTAAAGATTTGTTTCCTGAGGATTGGTAAAGGCGGAGGAGGAAGGATTTGATGCGATCATTGCCTGAAGTATTCACTGTGTTTTCTTCTCTCTGTTTTTTGTTCTAATTGTAATTGTGATATTGATATTGATGAAAGCTGTGATATGTTGTTGAGTTTTTCCATTTAATTATTCAGGAAATAAGATATATACTGTATTTCGATGAAGAAAGATAAGTGTTGGAATTTCCTTTTCCACAATGGAATGAATCTGACTTGAACTTTTACTTTTTTTTATCCGATTCCTAGCTCGAGTCGGATGCTCGTGTGATATACATTGTTAAAGTCTGGATCGTCTCTCTTGATCAATTAGAGACGATACAATGTTGAAAAGACATCGCTCCTGTGTGGAATTGTTACCCCACGATGTGGTAGAGCTCATCCTCGAGGGACTTCCCGTGGAGTCTCTGCTACGATTCAAGTCTGTGTCCAAGAAGTGGAAATCGACAATCGAGTCCCAACGTTTCCAAGAAGGACAATGGATCCGTCGCAGGCAATCACGAGGTCCAGATTTCCTTTGCATGTGCCTCAATTATCCTAGTAGTAGTGATGATGATGATGATGATGATGATGATGCTGATCTGGACACAGATGCTCCAAGAATTGGTTATCATGGTGATGATGGTCCTGACACAGATGCTCAAAGAACTGTGGTGGTGGGGTCATCAATAGTTTCTACGGTAAGGTTCCCTACTTCAGGAAGCATGTTTTGCTATGGTAGTTGTGACGGTCTAGTATGCCTCTACACACTCTCAATGTGCACACCGAGTGTCAGCGTCGTGGTGAATCCCGCGACTAGATGTCATCGAAGTTTTCCTCTTTCAACCTATCAACAGCTTCTCAGCAAGAAGTTTAGATACCCAAGTCCTGAGCTTGGATTCGGTAAAGACAAAGTAAGGGGAACGTACAAGCCGGTGTGGTTATATAATTCATCCGAGCTTGGTCTAGACAACGTTACAACTTGTGAGGTATTCGATTTTAGCACCAATGCTTGGAGGTACGTTGTCCCTGCTTCTCCTTTTCGGATTCATCCTTACTCGAGGCCCCCGTGTATTTAGATGGGTCACTTTATTGGTTAACGGGGTGTGAAGAAACCAAGGTCTTATCGTTGGATCTTCACACCGAAACTTTCCAAGTCATCTGTAGAGCTCCCTTTGCCCATGTGCGTGATATTGAAGTTAAACTTGATTTTGGGTTAAGCTTAATTTTGGGTTTATAAAATAATTATTAGTTATTAGATTAGGCCCAAAATTAAGCTCAAGTTCTAGAATCTCTAGAAACATCACTAAAAATCATCATCTTTCTTAAATGTTCTAGAGAATTCTATTAGTTAAATATCTAGATAATTCTATAGATAATTCTAGATGTTGTAGTTAAAATTCTAGATATTATTGTAGAAAATTCTAGAGATTAGGAGAATGTTTGTAAGATATTTTGTAATAAATGGAGTCTATAAATAGCCCACTACTCCATCATTTGTAAACAAGAGAAGTTGAACAAATAAAGAAAGAGTGTTCTTCATAAGTTCTCTTATTCTCTCTAAAGTTCCTTCAAGTTTTCTCTAAGTATTTTTTCATCTTATTATTCATACTTAGAGGGTTTTTGTTTCTTTCGGATCTCTCGGGTATTACGGTCTTGGGCTAGTGCTTGGCACTATCGGTGTTTTCTTTACATGGTATCAGAGCCATTCTGATCTGGTTCTTTTTCAAGATCGGATTAATTGAGATCTCAGATTTACTCTAAGTATGGAGTCAATGGGTCGCGTTGTTGGGTTGGGAATGGAGATTCTAAACCAATCCAATTACCGGTTATGGAAGTCATGCATAGAGTCATACTTGGTGAGTGAGGACTTATGGGATGTCGTCGGCGGCAGTAGCACAAAACCACCAAGGGGAGCTGCTGCGACAGCGGAAGCGACAAAGGAGTGGACACGGAAGAATGCCAAGGCGGAGTTTGCATTGAAGAGGTCAATATCCTCGGGAGTCTTTGAGCATGTCTCAAGTTGCACATCCGCTAGTTCCATTTGGCAGGCGTTAGATCAGTTGTTCAACAAGAAGAATGAAGCTCGGCTACAACTGTTAGAGAACGAGTTGGCGAATGCAAAGCAGGGGGAGTCTTCAATCTCAGAGTTTTTCATCAAGGTAAAGAATCTTCGCTCAGAGATTAATATTCTAAATCCGGAGGAGTCAATTTCCGAAGCACGTTTAAAACGGTATATTATTCGAGGTCTACGACCTGAGTATACACCGTTTGTGACTTCGGTTCAAGGATGGGCTACACAACCTTCCTTGGAGGAGTTCGAGAACCTGCTAGCTTCGCAAGAGTCATTAGCTACACAAATGGCAGGAGTCAAAATCCATGATGACTCGGGGAGCGCCTTTGTAGCTCGGAAGCAACACAACTTCAAAGCCAAATCCAAATACGATGGTGCAAAGAACATCGATGGACCGGAAGGATCTTCTACTGGAGATAAGAAGCGATTCAAGTGCTACCGGTGTGGAAAGCTTGGGCACTTCAAAAAGGATTGTCGAGTCAAGCTGAAAGAGACAAATATGGCAGAATCAAAAGGTCATATTGAAGATGAAGAATGGGGGAAATGCTTCACGGTGGAGGCTGCATCTTCAGGTATATCCACAACTAAAAATCTTGAAAATGATTGGATTATGGATTCGGGTTGTAGCCACCATATTACCGGAGACGAGAAGCTATTTTCTAGTCTTCAGCGCCATGATGGAAAAGAAGCCATAATTACCGCGGATAATTCAGTTCACCGGGTCGAGAAGGAAGGGACTGTTGTCATTGAAGGAGAAGATGGAAGCCCTATCACCCTCAAGAATGTATACCATGTCCCTGGAGTAAGGAAGAATCTTCTCTCTGTGGTGAATGCAGTAGACTCAGGTAACTACGTTTTATTTGGCCCAAGAGACGTCAAATTCTTGAAGAATATTAAAGAGTTAAAGGTGGATGTGGTTCACACCGGATCGCGGGTTAAGGATCTATATGTCTTATCTGCGTCCAACTCATACGTGGAGAAGATGAGTACAAACGACAATGCCTCTATATGGCATGCTCGGCTTGGTCATATAAACATGACTAAGCTAAAGGTTATGGTGAATAAGGAGTTGGTAAATGGGCTTCCGAAGCTGAAGATCCAAGATGAAGGAAAGCTTTGTGAAGGTTGTCAATATGGAAAATCACATAGACTTCCATTTGACAATTCTACTTCACGGTGCAGTGCTCTGTTGGAGAGGATCCATAGTGATTTGATGGGTCCTACAAGAACACCCTCATATTCCGGGTTTCGGTACATGTTGCTGTTCATTGATGACTTCTCACGGCACACTTGGGTATACTTTGTGAAGGAAAAATCAGAAGTATTCTCCAAATTTCAAGAATTCAAGGTTACCGTGGAAGGGGAGCTGGGTCGGAGAATCAAGACCTTAAGGACAGATAATGGAGGGGAGTTCATGTCCAAGGAGTTTCTCTCTTTTTGTCAAAAGCATGGAATAAAGAGAGAGTTTACTTGTCCGTATACACCTCAACAAAATGGAGTAGCGGAAAGGAAGATTCGACATCTAACTGAGACGTGCAGAAGCTGGCTATATGGGAAGGATCTGCCTAAAGCCTTGTGGGCGGAAGGCATGAGATGCGCAGTGTACGTCATAAATCGGATGCCACTCAGCCCAAATAACATGAAGTCTCCGTATGAGATGATTCATGGGAAGAAGCCGTCAGTGAAACATCTCAGGATATTTGGATCAGTCTGCTACGTCCATGTGTTTGATTCTCAAAGAACCAAGTTGGAGGCAAAGGCGAAGAAGTGCATCTTCGTTGGCTATGACGAACAAAGAAAAGGGTGGAGGTGTATGGATCCAGAGACACACAGGTACGTAGTGTCTCGAGATGTTGTTTTTGATGAAGTTTCCTCATTCTATGGGCCACCTCAAGTTTTAGTTGAGCAAGAAGGTGGGAGTTCCTCCAAGAGTGATAAACCAGTTCTGAGTAAGGAAAAAGGTCTTGAAGAAGAGATGCAAGGTGAAAGGGGGAGCACTGATCAAGAGGAGGATGAGGAGGAACATCATGGTTCCACGGCTAGTCAAAGGCCTAAAAGGGACATCATTAAACCTGCTCGGTTCAGAGATCCAAAGTTTGTTACTACCTTCTCGTGCTACTTTGCAGCTCCATTAGATGAAGATGAGCCAACATCTTATGATGAAGCAAAAGGTGTTGACGAGTGGGAAAACGCAATGAAGGAGGAGATGAATGCTCTCATGAAGAACGAAACTTGGGATTTGGTTCCAAAACCCAAGAATGCCCAACCTGTTTCTTGTAAATGGGTGTACCGGATCAAGCGCAAAACATATGGAAGCGTTGATAGATTCAAAGCAAGGTTGGTTGCTCGGGGATTCTCTCAAAAGTATGGAGAAGACTATGATGAGACCTTCAGCCCTGTAGCCAAGATGACTACGGTACGTTCTCTCTTATCTTTGGCTGCAAGTTTTGGTTGGAAGTTATGGCAATTAGACATGAAGAATGCTTTTCTATATGGAGAGCTTGACAAGGAAATCCTGATGGAGCAGCCACTTGGTTTTATATCACGAGAGCATCCTGATTATGTGTGTAAGCTGAAGAAGGCCTTGTATGGGTTAAAACAAGCTCCACGAGCCTGGTATGGAAAGCTTGCTCAGTTTCTTCAGTTCTGCGGTTATGTGGCATCAAACTCTGATCCGAGTCTATTCTTCAAGAAGAATGGAGGAGTCCACGTGGTAGTTCTCCTTTACGTGGATGATATGATAATTACCGGGAATGATGATGCAGAAATTACTCGTTTACAAGAGGATATGTCGATAAGGTTTGAGATGAAGAAGTTGGGAGAGCTCAACAACTTTCTCGGTTTGGAGGTGGAAAGGGTAAAGGGTGGAATATTCATCGGCCAACAAAGCTATGCAAGAAGAATCGTTGAGAAGTTTGGAGTACACGAAGGAAAGACACGCTCTACTCCAATGGATGTCAACATAAAGCTTAAACGCGATGAAGGGTCCTTACTACCTGATCCTCGGCCTTATCGCTCTCTTGTAGGAAGTCTTTTATACTTAACCATTACAAGACCTGACATTGCCTTCGCGGTAGGTCTTGTAAGTCGGTTTATGCAGGCACCAAGGAAGCCACATCTAGAAGCGGCAAAGAAGATATTGAAGTATGTGAAGACAACTCTTGGCATGGGTCTGGTGTACAAGTATAATGCCAAGGTCTCTCTTTATGGCTTCACGGATGCTGACTTTGGTGGAGATCTTGATGATCGGAAATCAACTTCAGGCTATGTTTTCCTATGTGGGAACACAAGTGTCTCATGGTGCAGTAAGAAGCAAGCAACGGTGTCGTTATCTACAACTGAAGCAGAGTATAAAGCGTCAACTCTAGCAGCTCAAGAGTGTATTTGGCTTCAGAGACTCCTTGAAGATCTGTTCGAGCCAATCAATAAGCCAATTGCAATTTATGGAGAAAATCAAAGTGCGATCAAGCTGGCCAATAATCCGGTGTTCCATGGGAGGACTAAACACATTGAGTTAGAGCATCACTTCATAAAAGAGAAGGTGCTTGATGGGACAATTGAAGCTTTGGAAGTTCGAAGCGAGGACAACGTTGCGGATATCTTCACCAAGTCATTACCAAAAGGTCAGTTCGAGTTACTTCGCTCGAAGCTCGGGATGACTGACAAAATCAAGTTTAAAGGGGAGTATTGAAGTTAAACTTGATTTTGGGTTAAGCTTAATTTTGGGTTTATAAAATAATTATTAGTTATTAGATTAGGCCCAAAATTAAGCTCAAGTTCTAGAATCTCTAGAAACATCACTAAAAATCATCATCTTTCTTAAATGTTCTAGAGAATTCTATTAGTTAAATATCTAGATAATTCTATAGATAATTCTAGATGTTGTAGTTAAAATTCTAGATATTATTGTAGAAAATTCTAGAGATTAGGAGAATGTTTGTAAGATATTTTGTAATAAATGGAGTCTATAAATAGCCCACTACTCCATCATTTGTAAACAAGAGAAGTTGAACAAATAAAGAAAGAGTGTTCTTCATAAGTTCTCTTATTCTCTCTAAAGTTCCTTCAAGTTTTCTCTAAGTATTTTTTCATCTTATTATTCATACTTAGAGGGTTTTTGTTTCTTTCGGATCTCTCGGATATTACGGTCTTGGGCTAGTGCTTGACACTATCGGTGTTTTCTTTACACGTGACCCCTACGGCGCCATCATGTGCATCCTCGATAACCGCTTGTGCGTATCCCGGAGACAGGGCTACTCCCAAGTGATATGGTCGTTAAATTCTTCTGGGACATGGAAAAAAATGTGCTCCATAGATCTCACCAAAACTTTTCGTTGGCTCCGTGATTGCACACTCTTCCCAATAGCAATTCTGGAGAAGAATAAGTTATTACTTCATGGTAGAGGATACTTGCAACCACTTGTGATACATGATCTCCATTCCAAATCCTATGATTTACTCTTCAAACCTACCAAACACGTAGGTGCTGTTTATTATTTCCAAAGTTTATTCTCTGTCTAATCAGATTAATTTGCCTTTTCTTCATTTTTGACATATTAATTTGTCTACTTTTCTTTGTACTGCATTTTAATTTAAACGATGGTTATCTTCTCCTAAAGCTTTTAATGTTGATTCTGCATTTTTATCTAACCATTTTAATTTAATATTTTCTGCATTTTTGTTAAACGATGATTTTCTTCTCCTAAGGTAGTCGCATATTTATTGTCTTTTCGATTAAAAAATGCCACTTGAAACAACTCTGATAAATACAACATACAACTTATACAATGACTTTATCTTTATACACTATTCGATCCTGATAAGTGGTGGAGTACTAAAAAAATTGATTTGAAAACTTGATTACTCCAATATATTTTATATATCTCACCGTCTACTCAATCAACAACAGTCACTCTTTGGAGATGTTACTAACTTTTACAGTTCTAAAAACAAATATACTGTGAATATCTTAGAACATTTCTATCAATATGGATTCTCACAAAGCTTAAAAAAAACGTCTAAATGAATGAGATAGTTCCCAAAACATACGCTAAAAAAAACGCATACGCTAAAAAAACGCATAGCGGTGCAAGACGGATGGAAACCGAAATATCAATGAATTATTAAAAAAACGCATACGCTAAAAAATATATTACTTTTCATTTTAGTGTGTTAACTTATGAAGATGTGTTTATTTGATGTGACCATTTTCATAAAATCACTAGATATCTTATGAAGATGAATTTTCCAAGAATTCATCTCGAATTATCGCTGGAGTTCCGTCAAAAAAGGTTTATTGCCTTTGTATTTGATTAACAGATTTCGAAGTTATTCATTTATCTATTCAGTATTCACAAATTTCGCAATTTCAGAATTCATGTAACAAATGACAACATGTTTTCAAATTCGTTTAATACGTTCCGACTTGAACATTCTAGGCCTACATAAATTTTGTATACGAACTCTATCAAATTCTGTCAGCTTAGTTTGGATCTTCCATCGTGTAAAAAAATATTCTTTCACTTTGGTTACGGTAGTATTATGAAGGTAAAAATCCCCTTTTAGACTGCCTTTTTAAATTACAAAAAATCGATTTTGTTGTTTTTGGTCGGATAAAATCTTTCAAACGTTTTTCTTTTCCATAGTAATGTAAAGATTTTAACATTAGGCTCATCTTTTGGAGAAAGCATTGTAAAGATTTTGCTTATTTTCTAACCCTTTCTTGCTTGTCTTTTTGTGCCCACATCACTAAACTAAAATTTTGGATTAATGTTAAACAAGTTCCAGCGATAGAAAAAGGTTTTTTATACTATTTCACTAAAAACTCTGCGGTCATATTATCTTTTTTATTTTTGTAGTCATGCATTTATTAGAAAAATGAAAACAGGTTGAGACCATAAGTTCTTGCCAATTTTAATTTTCTTAAAAAACTATCTAGTGCACAGCAAATTGATATGCATAAAGTTTAAAATTTAAGTTTGAACTGATCAATTTTGATGCGTATCGAATTTCAGATGTTGGACACTGAGAGAAATCATAACACTTTAAAACTTTGATATGCATTTCGAAGTTCATATTGTCACCCAGAGAAACCATAAACTTCGATATTTGGAATATTTCCTTATAGGTTCAAAGTTCAAAATGATAAGAGTTTTACATCGCTTTAAATGGTCCCTAAAAATATTTGGAATATTTCCTTACAGGTTCAAAGTTCAAAATGACACAGTTTTTCACCGCTAGTTCCTAAATATTCAATGAACGTTTTTTTCACCACTTCAAATGATCAATAAAGCTGCCAATCAAAAAACAATATAAGGTGTTAGTATGATCAAAACTTGTTCAGTAGATATGGAATGAATGCATTGGCAGTTCGGCACATATTGTACTGTAGTAAGTAACAGACTCACCTCAACTGAAAATGTTTCAAACTCATTCATTGAAAATATTTCTTCTCAGCTCGTCAATGGATTCAATGAACGCTTTTTCACCACTTCAAATGATCCATAAAGCTGCCAATCAAAAAACAATATAAGGTGTTAGTATGATAAAAACTTGTTCGCAAATTGTACTGAACTAAGAAACAGATTCACCTTAATTAAAAATGTTTCAAAATCATTCATCCTCCACTCGGGACGCACTTGGTTTTTACAGATCCATGGTAATACATGACCTAGTTAAAGTTAGAAAACTAAAAGTCGTTGATCAAAAACAAAAAGTCTACTAGTTTTTACCCTTTTTCTTCAATTAAATTAGCTTTCAATTTGAAAAATCAGGATATATAACAAAAAAAAGGATAAAACGAGAAAATTTTCATCACTGATGAGCGCAACAATCATACTAACTAATTTTTTATAGAATAAATGGTCTAAAGCGAATGAGCATTTTGTTATATCACCATTATTTCACTATTCATCTAACATTTCAAACATTCTAGAGTAAAATAATTGTAAATAAAACACTCCGAAAATACATAAAAAGAATCATATGCATAATTTCGCTATCATGTGATCCTGAATTATATAAACATAAATATATCTAGACTAATACATTTTTTTTCTTTACGAAATTCGATAATACAAATCTTTTGTTCTTTCTTAAAACATTCACATTAAAAAAAAATGAAAATCAAACATGTTTAGTTCCTTGGTTGCTGCTCTTGCCCATCTCGAGCCCATTCCCATACTCACCATCCTCCACAAACCTTGACCAATACCAATGTGACCTCCACACTTGACCCATCTCCTCTATCGGAATCCCTTTCGTCTCGGGAAGGAAAATGTATACGAAGATCGACATCACCACCACGAAGAAGGCAAATACGAGGAATAACCCAAACTTCAAATGGCAAAGCATTGTCAAGAAGATCTGCGCGATTATGAACGTGAAGATCATGTTCACCGACACCGTGATACTCTGTGCGGCCGACCTTATCTCCAACGGGAAGATCTCACTCGGTACTAACCACCCTAGCGGACCCCATGACCACGCGAAACCCGCCACGTAGATGCATATAAAAGTTACAACCACTATAGCATACCACTTTGGTAGCTCACCAGGGGTCCCGTCTACCCCGAACTTGGCCCCGATGCATGCAGCAACCACAGCCTACAATCACACCAGAATAAACGAACGACGTATTCTTTATTAGCTTTCATATGATAAGTCAAATGTGATTAAATCCGATAAGTTAAGAAAGTAGATGTGTTTCCTTACCTGGCATATGAGCATTTGTGTACCGCCTTCAAGAAAGAGAAACCGACGTCCCCACCTGTCAACGCCGTAGATCGAGACGAGCGTTGCAGCGACGTTGACCGAGCCGGTGACCACGGCGGACATGAGAGAAGCATCGGTCGTGAAACCGATGGTGTTGAACAGAACCGGAGCGTAAAACATAATCACGTTGATTCCTGTTAGCTGCTGGAAGAAGGGAATCATAATCGCCATGGTGAGATGAGGGCGGTATTTGCGGCGGAGGAGGTTTCTCCACGGATGCTCTATCGACTGCGACTCTTTACTAGCGGCGACTAAATCGTCAAACTCTTGACTTACGTCATCGACGCCTCGGATTCGCCTGAGCTTGGTTTTAGCCTCCTCGTGTTGGCCTCGCTCGATCATCGAATTGGGAGTGTCAGGGAGGACGAGGGAGCCGAGGGTTATGATCAGGGCGGGAACCACCGCGCCTCCGAGACTGAGCCGCCATCCCCAGCCGCCTTTGATCTTGGCGAAGAAGTAGTTGAGAACTTCGGCGACGAGGATTCCGATTGTGATTGAGAGCTGGAAACCAATGTTTAAAGCTCCTCTGTATTTGTATGGAGCCATCTCGGAGAGGTATAGTGGCACAGCCTGTAAATAGATAAATTTAACAGGGTTAGTTACGTCATTATCAGTGCTTTTAAATGTACACGGTCCGAATCTGACTTTATTAAAGTAGAGATTCGAATCCCTTGAAATCAAGCAGGGGCATAGACTTCAAATACGGGGTTTAAACAGGGTCAATTACGTCATTCTATTTAACTTCAAGAGGATACGGTCCGAATATGACCTTTTTCTAACTAAAGAAAGATCCCGTATCAATGAGTGATCAAAAAAGTTACAAGATGACGTCAAAAATAATATAGTATATCAATTAATTAAATCCCATTGAAAACGGAGAGAAAGAGACATCACGGGTTGAAGAACAAGACCATGTGGAATTGTGGATATTCAGCCGAAGACGAATCAAATAATTGCTATAACATACTAATATAATGTGGAAAATAATGGTAGTCGTTGTAAACTGATAGTAAAAGCAAGAGAGAAAATAATAACGTCAACTTCACCTAAGTATATGATGATTATGTTCAATGAAAGTGGTTGGTCCACAACTTTTTCCAAAACCAAGGTACATTTATGGCGAAATAAATATAAATTTCAACACATTAAATTTTACTTTTAAAAAAAACTAGTAGGAGAGTTATTTAATTTGAATTTTTCTTGCTCGTGAGTAAATGTGAAACGGAGAAAATGCAAATAGAAAAGAAAAAATGAACAGAAACTAATTTTATATATATATACTATTATGGTAAGTAATAATTTAAATCATCATAATGAAAAAATATGGTTGTTACTTGTTAGTGACGGACCTGATTAGCGAAACCGATACCGAAACCGAGCAAGATACGACCGACGATAAGCATCCAAACGTGTTTAGCGAAGCCATTGATGAGAGCTCCGGCGCAGAAGAGTATGCCGCCGAAGAGCATCGAGAGTCGCCGTCCGAACTTCCTCGTCACGGTGGAAGCCACCAGCGACGAAATTAGCGCCGCCAGATACAACGACGAAGTGAAGAGCGTAAGCGTTGGGCTATCGTATTGACAGTATTGATTCGTTGTCGCGTCCTCTTGCTGTTTCCGGTACACCGACGGGAAAAATCGCCGGAGGAAAGACGGCATCGACGTCACACCACCTGTGATTTCAAAATTAGTTTACAGAATTTCCCAAAACAAAAATCTGATCAGACACGGTTTTCGTGACTCTATAGAAACATATGGGGCGATTTTGTAAATTTCGCAAAACCTATATAATACTGTCGGGATTCTGTATTTTTGAGTCATATGGGTTTTTTGTGAACGAATCAAAACATAAGAGGCAATTTTGTTAATGTTTCTTTATGGAATAATTTCTAACGTGGGGGTTTTGATATCTAGATAGATAGTTGTGGGGTGGAAATGTAAAATATGAGAAAGAGTGAATACTTACCGGAAATTCCTATATCGTATCCAAAGATGAGACCACCCATGGCAGCGACGACGCAAGTGAAGAGAACAAAGGGAGTGAGTTTGCCGGGATAAGCCTTTTGGCCATCTCCGACGACGAATCCACCGGCAGGCATTTTTTGAAGTGATCCCTAAAGTATTTTAGCTTTCTTTTACTTAACCCCTCTTTTGCTAAGATGTTTCTATTTTGAAGCGAGATTGAGAAGAAATTAGATGGAGAGATGAGAGATTACTTATTAGAGTTATATAGACAGTGGGGAAGAGAAGGGGAAAAGCGTTGAGCTGTCTTTTCGTATTTTCTTAGCTGTGAATCCATAATAATTTAATTTTCTCATACATAATGTTTTACTAATTATCCACATCATAGAATAATTGAATAATGTGTCGCTGTTTCATGATTTTGAGCAACTTGGTGACCGTTATGTGAACATGTTATTAATAACTCTGCGTGATGTATTTATTGACTTTAAGATCATGTGGACTTTTTGCTAGTGTTAAGCTTGGTACTCATATTTATGATAGGATAATTTTCTTATATTACTGAAGAATACTACTAGTAGGTTTTGTTATATGAACAACATTATTAATGCTCTTTTTCTACTGTGCATAAAACGAAAATCAGACTAAATTTGAAACTATATTAATCTATAGACAAATTAAATTTGTTGGAGATAACTGGTTGTCAGATAAATAACGAAGAGTGGAATACATTTAGAGCTGATGCGTATTTGCTAATGTTAGGTAATGATTAATCATATTATGATGGATAATCAAAACCATTCTCTTAACACTCTTCCTTAAGTATCCAGTTAAGATAATAGATTAGTGAAATAAAATAATCATGAAACGTTTCAAATTTGGTTTCAGTAAATTTTAAATTTAATAAAGGTAAAAAAATGTTCGAAAAATTTAAACCCAACCAAAAACTGGCAAATCAATCTGGAAAAACAAAAGTGGATTGGTCACATCTAATTATGTAATGTGAATGTGTGACTAAAATTGTAGCTGATGTACGCATCTGTAAAAAGAGTAAATCATATACAATTCGCTGACTTTTAAATACCCACTTGATGGTTCAAGTTCAACGGCTCTATCCAATTCCAAACACGCATCGAGTAATTTCCTAATTATTTTTGTTCGTTTTTTTAAAGATTCTTCTCGAATAAGTTTTTTTACATCCCAAAAAAGTTACTAATCGGGTATTTTTTTTTTTTGACAACGACCTAATTGGGTATTTGAAGACGTGGATAAATATAAACATATTTTGATTGCGAGTAAAAGATAACATGGAACAACCTTTCTGTATTTGTTTTAATATCTTAAACGAAACATTTATAGTATTATATATAATCCAGAAGAAGCATAACATTGAACCATTTTTAACAAAAAGAACCAAAAAAAAATTGATCCATTCACGTCCTGTTTTTTTCAATAAGTCCAACATAGTATAAAGTATAAACTATATATTTGTGCTAAAGTATAAACTATATACTTTGTAACCATAATTTGACTAATATCAGTTCGTACATTAAATATCAATTGTCTTCTTATACACAGATACTTCAAAACCAGATAATCGTAACGTTAATAAACTGTGTGTCACAAGTTATCATAATACTATTAAACTTTACCCAAAAAAGAGTTTGAGGTCGGTGGATTGGTGGCAAAATTAATTGTACACGTCATATGCTAATCAGCAAGGATCGCATTTCATTCGACGGTCCAACTAATTTTCTTTATCTATCTGGATAACATTAAATTCGCGTTGGATAATGTTTTTCGAATTAACTTGTTTCATGGGATGCAGCATGGTTTTTCTTATAGCGTGACTTCCAAATTGTTCTTTACAGATGTAAAGTTTTTTTTTTTCACAATTAGTTTATCGTTTTAGACCACTCAAAAACCTTTTTTTTTTTCTAGAAACAACATAACGATGCACTACTAAATACGTGGAATGCTTATCCATATGTTTTTTTTTCAAGGTTGAGAGTTTTTTCTAACGTTCACATTTATTATTCCGTGCTATGAGGATAGATTCATACGTAGCAATACTACCTTTTCTTAAAAGAAAATTCAAAAATACTTATTTATTTCTGCAATATACATATATATGTGACCATCTACTGACAAAATGTTACTAATTTCATGCATATATAGACTTATTGTTAATTTTTTACTTTTTATTCCTTGTTGCGAAATGCTTGCCCATGTTTACATGATTTTTTCAGTGTAATCAATCACAAGTCCAGCGGTAAAATAGTGTTTTTCCTTAGCGTGGTGAAATAGCTCAAAAGTAACAAAAGACAGTAAAGGGAAAGAGGGAAGTTGGTTGACGCCAAAATTAGGAAGAGTGAATTTGGTTTTAAAAATAAAATAAAAAAGGTAAAGGAGATGCCGAGAAAAGAAGAAAAAAACAGGTAATAAAGGCATTTCACAAAAGTTGGGCTCGTTCTTTTCCCAGATTCGTGGCACTAGTTTTTACTTCTGAGTTCTGAAGTAAGATATCCTCGTATGATCATCATACATCCAAATTTCCTAAATTGTCGCTGTACAGCTCCCAGGATTTTAACACAAACTCACGGCAAAACCTCCAAATTACATTATCGTCAAATTTCTTGAAGGATCTGTGTTGTAAATATAGGGAATAATATCTGCTACAAGAATTCTGACGTGTCTGGGGATTTTAAAATATTTAAATGTTTTAGTGATGCTAATAAAGACAGTATGTAGGATATTTTTGTACGAGTAAAACAAAGGATTGAAACTAAAATTTTGTAGAATAAGAGGGGGAAAAAGATGGTCCCCTAGGTTTTCTTTCCTCAAGGGAAAATAAAAGATAAATTTTAAAATTATTGGGCTAATCAGTCACATTTTACCAAGATAATAAAGAAACTATTCATTAATAAATATATTCCAAAAAGGACGATTCAAACACTTGAATCTATCTATAAGTAATTAATATCTGACAGGATGTTATGTTATTTTTAGGATATTCATTTGAAAATTACTTATGTTTAATGAAATCTATATTAAATGTTTGGAGAAATTTAGTCAGTAAGAAACTTTAACGAAATATCAATGATTTTACACACAAACAATACTCAGAAAGAAAGTATTTTAAAATGAAATTATGACAACTAACAATAGTTATATAAATATATATAAATAAATAAAAAATAAAAAAAGAAGTCAAGGTCAACTAAAGGAAAGGTGTCACTGGCGAGTGGCGCCCATTGTATTTGATTGGTTTGGAAAGTCCTTTCCGCATAATGTTTACTCCAAAGACTTGTGGTCTCATTCAAAAATGGTTGATTTTTTGGTTTAACGATGGTTTTTGTAGAATTTGGGTAGCTGCTATAATTTAGGTTTGATTCGTTTGATTTAAAGAAAGGATTACCTTATTTATGAAATGATTAGTAATTTATATATATTGTATTAAGTCACACAATTGACAAGAATGTTAATCAAATTTAGGAAAAAAAGTAAAAGTACGAGGAGAAGTGTTAAATTAACTCGGTTGGTTCGATTTATGAAGTAAATTGGCTTGGTTTGGCTAGAACCTCATATATGCTTGTTCGGTTTTAACAAAGATTTAACTAATCAAAGTAAAGATAAATAAAACCAATGTCTCATGTTAATCATTTAGATTCATTTGGTTTCGGTTATTGTATCACTTATAAATCAGACCAAAGAAATATGACATAATTTGCACAAAAAAAGCTCTTCAATGAGTAAATATCGCTCTCCTTATTCGAATCTTTATATAGCCACTAAGCTAAGCCCACTCGTCATTCCTACCCACATATTGTGACATTTTTCTCTGTTTTTAAAAATAAACAATACTTTCGTTTTTCTCGTAAAATTTTATAGCTATGAAGTGTCGCATGCATGACTTTTTCTCATTTAGATTTATTATGCCTTGAAGCTCTCGTTACACTTGCACCAAATCAAGGGCCAGTCTTTATACAAATACAGACGAAAATAAATCTGATGGATAAAATAAAGTATGTGGACTTAAATATATATCTCTCCATAGGAGTTTCAACTCAACAAAATTGATTTAAAATGTTCTATATATGTGAAACATTCACATCTTTTAGTTTCCTAAAGTGATTAGATTCTTTGATCGGCTATATATATATATGATTGCAAAAATGTCAACACAAAAGAGAGAGCAAATGTTGTTTCTATACCGATTTGAGGAGGAATCAATCCTGTTTTTTTAGCTATCTTATGCATCCATCGGGATGAATTGATAGACTTCTGAATGTAATACTGGAAAATGTTTTTTTGTGTAGATAATAGCCCTATACTTTCCACATTAGTGATACTGTAAATACCAAACCATATATATCATACACATAATTCAACATATATTGAAAGTGACTTGACTTTGTAATTGCTTGTGTAATAGTTATAACATTATATGGAAATTAAATAGAAGAGCGTTGACGGACGAATCATGTTCATGCGTGCCGAACGGCTGAAACTAATGATCAAGACATGAAAACTATTCAGCAAAAAAAAAAAAAAAAAAAAAAAAAAACATGAAAGCAATTTCATACCAAGACCTAGCTGGTCTCCTATTTCCGCTGACTTCTGACTTTATAGAATTCTACGAATTAATTGAGAACATAAAATCTTGAAATGCGTACATTTATAATATCATATAGAGAGAGAGGAAATATATATCTAAACTATAAATTTTGTTACTACTTAATTAGTAGTTGTTGTCAGAAAACTACTAATATCTGAGCTTCATACACAAATAAATAATTGAGTAATTAATTCATCAAACAACATTCTCAAAACTAACCTAGTGTTAACGAAGACTAAACTATTAATCAATAATGAACCGCTAAGGACAAAATAATTAGACTTCGTTACTTTGAAAATAAATCTGCAAACTTTGCTGTTTGTTTTTGTTGTTGTTGCGAATATACGAGTTTATTATATAGTTTTGGTTTTCTTTAAGCCGACCCAAATTGTAATTGTCACATGCATGTAATTTTTAACCAGAGATAATTACCAAAAATAAATCGATTGCATACTGTTTTGAAAATAAGTAATTAAGTACCAGTTTTCGAATATTTTTGAATGTAAAAACGCATAGTACAATATAGTAGTAGGTTAGAAAGAAAGAAAAGTATTGTAGACTGTTGTATTTCGTTAAAATAACTATAGTTATTAGTTATTACCATTATCACAATAGTAAAATGCCATACAAAACGGTAAATAAATCTATAAAAATCGTATATGAGTTACTTGATATTATAGGGACATCGATATTAACTAGTTGAATCTTATCGTTTTTCTTAAGTTATGGAGAGCGGTCCTTAAGCCATATAAATGTAAGCCAATGCTTTTTTTTCATATGGGCATCCAACGCACATGGCCCCCAAATCTTTACTCCAACACAAATTTGGAGGTTTTGAGTCTTTGACCAAGCCCAATACAACGTAAATGTGTGAAAAAGGAAAATGAATTTTGAAGCCCATATATGTTTTGAAGCTATATATACCCTTAAAGAGGATTTTTTGGAGATTACACAGAACTGATAGTCGTCAGAGGCAAGAAGAGAACCTTACGTAAATATACACTCGAAAACTTCACAAAACACAAAATAATATATTTTCAAAAATCAAATAAAAGAAAAGAGAACGTTTTTCTTTAGGAATGCCAAATACTGCCAAGTATGGTGCGGAATCTATTTTTAGAAAGCTTTTTTACAAGTTTCTTAGCATCTGAATCTTTTCTTTCAGCTAGTTTCTCTATGCTTTTCAAGTACCCTGAAGCCGAGATCTTTCTTCTCGCGCGGTTGCACCTTGTTAACGACATCAATATCGAAATCAATAACTTGGTGTCACCCAAATCACTCTTCTCATTCCTCATTTCCTCCTGATCTAACAACTCAAGAATGTAGCTAATGTTACCGTCATCCTGCAAGAACTTCTTCCTGTTCTTCGGGACCGAGAGTAAGCCATACAGAGCTTCGCTCGCTATTTCCCTGACGTTTAAAGATTTAGCATCCAGGAATCTAACTAGCTCGAGCATAAAACCTGCATCGCCCATTATCCTCTTAACCTCCTCCATTGGCAAACTACACATCCTGTATGTGACCTTTAACGCTGATTCTTGAACAGAAGCCTCCCCATTTCTCAATAAATACTGCAGATGAACTAAGAATTGGCTATTCATTAATGCATTCAAGTAACTCACTGACCCAAAACACAGGTTGTGAATTGCCCTCAATGCCATTTCTTTAGCTTTCGAAGAGGACAACGAATTGGGATCTGCCACAAGCACAAGCTCTTGGATTCCTCCTTCTCTGACCAAAATCTCACGGCTTTGCTCATCTCTAGAACACATACTTGACAAGAGATCAATGGAATTCACCTGAACAATCTCATCCTTTGATCCTATAAGCTTGATGAAAGTAGAAACCATGTCTTCTTCGATCATATACCTCTTGATTTCTTCAACTCCCCCAAGATTTCTCAACACTCCACACGAGCTAGCGATCAACTCGCCACTGAATTCACCGCAAGTACAGATCTTTAACAGAGCCGCGACTCCTCCATGAGCAGAGATCGACCAAGCATTCTCTGAGTTCTCGGTTAATTTCATCAAACACCTTGCGGACGCTTCTCTACCAACACAGTTTCCGTTTTCAAGAACCCTAACCAGAGGACCAACCACGCAAGATCGGATCAAAACAGGTTTGTACAAATCAAACCCAGAGATCAACAGCATAGCTTTACAAGCTTCCTCTTGAATCCCCATCTCAGAATCCAGAAACTCAACAAGCATATTAACCATGTCGCTGATTTCGATAACCATCTTCGTATACCTACCATCTTCCTCCATGGATTCGTTCAGCTTGATTAAAGCTTGCCTCTTCATCTCCACATCGCCAATCTTCATCCTCGTGAGCAAATCCCTAATGTAAAACCTAATGTCGTCTCTGCAAGCTCTACAACTGGGCTTCGAGACAACGATCGCGAACCCGTGGCTGAGAATCCCGGCGGAGTAAATCAGGGAGAGATTTCTCACATGCCGGTCGAATTTCCCGGAGATGACATCCAAGTCGCTCTGCATCAGGAGCTTCCCGCTGTAGGAGACATTCAAGCATCGCGACGCGAGGCAGTGGCATTCCTTCAGAGAACATAGAATGGCTTTAACCAAGCTGGAGAGAGATGGGTCGACGTCGGAATCTAGATTCTCGACGGCAGAGATTCTCGAGTAGAGTTCGTCGAGTTTGTTCCGTATCAACTGCCATTTCACGCTGAAGGATTTGATCGAGTGAGAGAGAGAGATTAAAGAAGATATCGATTCGATTGCTCTCTCGATGACGGGTCTCGATTTCTCTCCGGATTCTTCCCCCATTTCGTGGAAAGCTTTGAACTCAGTGGTTTAGAAGCGAACCCATCACGATTTTCTCCTCGGAAGCTGATGACTTTGTTTTTGTTTTTAAGAAGAAGAATTCAAAAGGAGAAGGAAAGGGAGATTTTATTCAATTTGTTCGTCTTTTTGTGAGCATAAGGAAAGGGGAGGGGAACACAGAGAATTTATGGCGATATTACGGGAGTGCCCTTCTTGGTAGGTTAGGAGCAGTGACAAGACGACGAAGATGAAGGGACATAGTGGTCATTTCGATTACTTCTCCGTCAGAACTCGGGGATTAAAGGCTTAAACCTTATTAGTTAGTACCCTAATTGGAAGAAAAGCTTAATAATCTCGATCAAATGTTTTTAAATAGTATGTTATTGCATCTTACTCTTTGGTATTTTGAGTTTTTACAACTTTATGTATAGGAGCTCTGTCTTCTGTCCTTAACTAATTTTCTTCCAAGATTCTTTGTCTATTTTTTTTTTAAAGTATTTTTGTCGGGGACTACTTTGAACATCCAGTGACACCAAATTAAATATCTTATATACTCATTCTCTTTTCACTTTTACACGATGTTTACAAATACAATTACATTATGTAAGGAATTGAAATCAAAGGCGGTGTCAAAAACAAATAATTAAATAAATAACTCATAGATATGTAAATTAATAAAGCAAAGTAAGTGATTGAAATCGACGTTGAGTAGTTGAGAAGGAATTGTATAATGTTATACAGCAATTCCTTAGTTTTCACGAAAAAGATAAGTACCGATATGATTCACGATAATATTGACATAATTATGCTGATCTTTTACAATGGATAGCAATTAGAGATTAGTTTATCAATTATCATGAAATGATTGAGTAATAATATTTTACATTATTATCAATTTATCATAGGCTTGAATAATAATATTATGGACTATATAGTTGTTTGCTTTAATATTATGGACTAAATATTGTACTTTGTTAAGCCATCCTTGCTCTCCAGTGCTCATTGGATTTTAATGATTTTAACTTCGTTATGACGTTTTATCAAAATTTCAATCCATTATTTTAGGCATTCTTAGCTAATTGTTATTTTTTTAGGTTATGATCTAAAGTAATACCTTGACAACATTGGCAACCTGAACCTAGTCTTGCGAACTAAATAATTAAAGATTAAATTCGTCTCTTTAACCAATCTTTTCCCCTAATCAACGTTGAACTTTTTTGTAGTGATTATGACATTTCTAGATATATACTTTCTGACCTACCTACACACGAATAACAATAAGTGAGTTTGTTATAGGCTTCTTTTGTCTCCATCTCAACGTTATTGCTCGATACAAAGTAATAAGTATATCTTACAAATACCTAGTACATTAGTATATTTTTCGTTGCACGTATACTTTACAATCATTACCGCAAATTTAAATTATAGATCACTGAGGTGTAGAAATATTATTGATGTAATGGTTAACTAGACGTTGTACTATATTTATGATTTTTTTTGGTCAACAGTACTATATTTATGATTATTAGAACTATAGATCTCTGACGCGTAGAAATGTTACTGATGTTAATGGAGTAGACGTTGGGAGTGTTTTTACATTACGTTTGAAATGTAAATCATGACTTCATATTGTAGAAACATTTGCTTAAGTTGCCGCATGTTCCATATTGCACGTTAAATTTGTTTGTAGACATTACAAGCCCGCCAACATCATAAGAAGTATTAGGATTATTTTATTTTTATCTCTGTTGATTACGAAAACAGTTATACCATTTCAAATTTCTTGGATCTTATTAACAAACAAAATCTTTTGTAACATATTTTTTAAACGGTATTTTTGGAAGCAAAAAAAATGCAATGTATAATAAAAGCATTGGATCTCGGATCTGTCATACTTGATACCTTTCACCATCACCCTTGTCATGTAACGACGCTGTCCAGTTAAGTTTCTTCAAATTTATTTTCTTCAATATCCATATTTTCTTACTTAGAACAAAAAGTTAAAGGAAAAACATCAAACAAAACCTTGGAAAGAACTTCTGATTTTCCATATTCTTAAATCGATAAATAAGTCGGAAAATGACAAAGCATATCAAAGATGGGCCACTTGGGTACGGGCCTAGGTTTAGACGAGCCCTTTGTGACATTATTTATAAACACATAAACCACTTCCAAATTACTAGATAGAGCTAAATAGATCTCTCTCTATTAATTGTCAATTCTCTTCGCAAAACCATAAAAGTGTAATAAAGATTTACATATACATAAAATGACCAAGCTTAACATTTCAAAGGACCTGTGATCCCTTTTTCTATCTAACAAAGATTTACAGAGACCTATCAAACAAAACCCCCAAAAGAAAACTAAAGAAGACTCTAATTTAAACCAGTTCTTCAACCAAAGCTCTTGAAGAATCCAGATCGTGTGATTGCCTCCAGTGTTGAATCTTCTCACTAGGTCTCCAGCAACAACACGTGGGGGCTGTCACTTGTCAGATTCATTTGAAAAGAGCCATTGAGATCTTAGAAACTTTCTTGTTGCAGATTATTCTTGAAAAGCTGTACTTTTTAAGCAATGGAGCTTCGATCTCATCTCCCAAATCGATCACCGAATCAAGCCCACCTCGAAAAAACAGAGTTTTCCTCGGTGTGCTGTATTCAAAATGCCATTTCTTTGCGATCAATGTCTGTGACGGGAAACAGATGATCAGAATCAGTTTCCTTCAAACATGAAGATTTCATTCGATCTCTACTAATGGTACTATATACTTACAGCATCTCTTATGGTCTTGGACACATTAACCAATTTCTTCAAGTCTTCATGCTCCACTCCACATATAATCCTTACCTGCAAAATTACCAATGAAAATTTTCAGTAACTTCAGTCTCACTCATTAAATCTGAAACAACATCTCCAGAGATTCCAATTAATTTTAAAGGAGACGAACCAGAATATCTTGAGGAAGAGTTTCAAGCTCTCGAGTTTTGCCCCGAATCTTTCCACCGGAAATCAAAACCCTCTTCCTCCTAAATCCTCTCTTGTACTTAACAAACTCTAACCCTAACACTCCATCACACACTACGTTTCGACTAGAGTTGGATGATGATTTCGCGGCACCTAAGTTCTTCTTCCCTAATGCCATTTCGCGCAAATTACGAAAGAACCACGATTCCTGCATCAGAAAAAAATATAACAAAAAATATGATATTTCATATGTAGAAATCCAGATTCAAAGGACCCAAAAACAGTGGTAAGTGTATGAGAAAACAGTGGATGTTGGGAAGAAGAAAACATACCAAGTGAATATAGGAACAAGAAACATACCTTTTAAATAAACTCTGAGAGAGACTGAGAAAGAGAGAGATTTTTTGAGAAAAAAATCCGAAAATTTCTGTTGATTTGTTAGCTATCTATCCTCCTCAAAAATCTCGATGGTTGTTGCGCCAAAGAAAAATGAGTGATCTTTCTTTTATCTTCTTTTTGAAACAGAGAAGAAAGAAAGTGAACTATTTATATATATAGTTGAGATATTTTTTGCTTATTTAATTATCTTTCTTTTCTTTAATTTGAAACAAAATAATTGTACCTCCTCCTTTTTGGGTGGTAAAAAAAAAATCCTTTGGCGGTTAAAAGGAAGAACACGGCAGAAGGAAACTAGCCGTTGAAGATGACGTGGCGAGCATTGATTCGCAGAGGGAACCAAAGTGGGAGGTGCATGTGCTGACGTGGCGACAATCTCCTTGGGTTAATCCATAAACGGCAGATCTTTTGGGTTCCTCGGATTCCATGAAGTCATGAATGTAGTAAAGAGCAAAACCACTCTGACACTGTTTTCATGTTTTGTGTTCTTTCCTCCGAACCACGTGTGTTGTCTATATTAAATTCTTATCACCGACTTTTGATTTTTACTAGTAGTAATATTTTTCTCCCAACTCTTGTACATTTAATTTATACATCAAAAAGACGTTTTCTTATAAATTGAAGTTCTGTGAAAACACAGCACGTGCTTCGTCATAAAATTTAAGACAGATAGTTACTGAGCCATTCAACTGTGTTTATATACTTGGTTCAAAACAATTATGCAATCTGATAGATTTACAAAAATGAAGAAAGTGTACCATTTATGGATAAGTCTTTTACATTGGTCACAAAGCTAAGATTCGAAAAGCATAGACTAAAGAATATCTGTACGAACTAAGAACTCCCGCCAACAAAGCATTATATTACCCAGTTGTCTAGATAGACCATCCACTGCAAGGACAAACAAGTATAATGATTTAAACCAGGAAAAAGTATAATGATTGAGGATTTCGTTGCCTTTACTTTTAGGAAAGAACCCAATGCAACTAACTAATTTTTATTTTTTTGGGTCCAGATAACTAATTTTCCATTGAAAAACATAAGAGAATTAAGAAGATGAAGAGGTATAATACAATGCAGGGCCTTGTACAATAGATGAAGAGTTAGAAGAATTTCCTGAAGTAGAAAGTTGTTGAAAAGTCAACTTTAAACGAACATAGTTTAACAAAAAATCCCTATATCATAATAAACACTGGAGTACTAGTTATTAGTGAGAGAAAAATCCCAATAGTAGTACTCTCAAGCTTACACTTTATCAGTTTTCTTTAAGTGTATATATATATACAAACCATAAATTTTGTAAATTTTCTGCATACTGTCTTCATACATTATTTTCTGGTCAAAGTTAATACGGACTAATATTTTTATAAGACGTGGAGATGCATGCAAAAGTGAAAATTAACAAAGATTTTTTAAAATAATGTTAATAAAGGAAGGCAGGTATTAAAATTACAATGCATATGCCTCTTTGTAACATATATACACAACGTTGTCACATTAAGCACTAAAATGAAGATAATGGATCCAAAACTCAGGATGTCATAAAAGATTTACATTAGTAATAACGAACAGGTGTTTCAAAGCTTTTTCTACAAATTCTTTTCCATGGTTTCACCGAAATCTAACTATCCCATCCCATAAAGCAAAAAGAAGAAGAAGAAAGAATAAGCGAAAGGGATGATTTTGGGAATCAAGATCAAACTCTCTAGCAACCTCACTTCAACATAAGCATAATATGGGGCAGAGCGGGAATAAGAAGGAGGATAAAAATGACGATGAAGAGAATGATGGCGTAACAAGTCCATTTCCTCGAGCTCTTTTGGTACTCCCTTGCGTCTTGAAGCTGATCCGTCCCTCTTCTCACAAACGAGCTCGCCTTCGCCACATGGCTCTCTATGTTGTTTAACTGTTGCCCTTGCGCTTCCACTAGCGCTGCCATGTCCAAGAAAACTTGGTGCAGCTCGAGTAGATTCTTCTCAATCTCCTTCACTGCGTCGTGTCTTTCTTGGATCTCGGATATCGTGTCCATGATCTGACCTCTTCCTTGCTCTTGAATCGCTTTTTGGAGAAAATTTTCGCTCTCACCGCTCTCAATCAAGTTATCGATTGTTTGCTCGTCCGCTTTTTCTCCTGTTACTGTGAAATATCTGCACCGGTTCCGACAGAGTCGTATAAGTCGCAATCCAAGAAGAAAAACGTAGCAATAGCCTTGCAATGCAAGAAACCTAAAAGAAAAACAAAGACCTGCGCTCTACGGTTTCCTTATACTCAGCGTTCATACGAGCACGTAGACCTTGGAAACTATCCATCAAGTCCTTGAGTTTCTTCCCGAGACCGCTAACCACAGACGACCGAGTCCTGTCCGTAGACGAACCGGGTCCACAACCCGGGACATTACGGCTATTAGCGTTCGCTTTCTCTAAGGCTTCGAGCTTCTGCTTGATGATTTTGACTCTCTTAAGGACCTGTGCTACGTCTCCATCCATCTTAGCTCGTAGCTCCTTCACCTTCTTGGCATTGTGCACCGTCTTGCATTCTTCGTTCGAGTCTTGAAGCTTCTTGTAAAGACTCTCGACTCCTTTCATGTCATCCTTCACATTCTCCACATCCTCGAAGAATTTGTCGAGATTCATCGTTTCTTGACCTGCCTCGACATCGCCCAACTGAGCCTGATTCTTCTTGAATGAATTTGAGAATAAGTCGTTCATTTTTTACTCTGTTCTTTTTTAAGTATATACAAAGATTTTTTTCTTTTTCTTTTTGTGTTTTTTTTATAGTGTTTTTAATTTGTTCAAAAGCTTTTGATGATCATCATCACCACCGTCGTCCTCTCTCTGAGTACGAGGAAGATGCGAGAAGGTTTTTTATTTATTTTGAGTGAAAATAAGAACAACTTTGGTTTTGTTGGAAGGTTTATTTTGTTATGTTAGAATGAGAGTCACAAGCACTTTTGGTAATTATCTAAAATTAGTTAATGGCATAACTTTCTCTTAACCAAATTAGCTCACTTTGTCAAAAGACGCTACTACCCCGGTAATGGGCCGAGCCTAGAGCCCAATTAAAAGTCCAACCTATGTTTTGCTTCCTGCTTCTTCTTCTTCTTCCTCTTATGCAGAGGCTTGATTTGATTAAACCTCAAAACCCTAATTTCGTTCACCTGAATCGCTTCGTTTCCAATCGGTAAAAGTATCTGGCGATGCAGGCAGGCTTGGATGATGAGGAGGGTTCGCTGGCTCCGCCATCTAGAGCTAGGCACATTGGAAAGAGAGCTCGTAAGAACAAAAGCGTCACCGTCTCTTTTGACGAGAAAGATCTCAGGTATCGTGATAATTCAAAAATTTGCTGCTGTTTCAATAAGCGGAGTCAGACTCGTATATACAACCTGTGTATCTTCATCGCCGTTTGCTTGCATAATTAGTTGGCTTTCTGCTACCTGTTGCTGTTGTTGTTGCTAGGGATTTTGTGACTGGTTTTCACAAGAGGAAGAAGAAAAGAAGAAAGGAAGCCCAGAAGCAGCAGGAGGAGTCTATGCGGCGGAAGCGAATCGAGGCCCGTAAGAAGGTGAGGATGAAACTGTTGCATTTTTAACTGAAATCTTCGTTCTGATGTGTGCCATTCACCAATCCATGCGTTATTGATTCGTTTTGATTTATAGAGAGCTTAAATGTCTTCTCTTGTTAGTACCATGAACTTGTTCTGATCTCATTTCGATGGAATTGTTATTGACTGCAGCAATTGTTAGTCCAACTTTTACATCTTTCAGAACGTAAAGCTCTTATTGATTGTTCTTCGATAGTTTCTGTGTTGTATGGTGATTGTTAGTGGATAATATATATCAGAGAGGTTGTTAATGTTCAGTCATTTGTAATATGTTGATTTTGATTCTTGGCTTCGAGCTCGTCTTATTCTTATTGTTCTGAAATCTTGTATCTGAGATTTGCAGAGGAAATTGGAAGAGCGAATGGTCGCGGGTCTTGGTGAGGAAAGTGAAGAAGGGGAAGCTGAAGAGGATGCTGAGAATGAGGAAGCAGAGCCTGATGCTTCAACTTCCGGTAATTTTTCTTAATCATATCACTAGTTTGATTATGAAGAAATTTCACATTTTCTGTGAGAGAGAGAGAGAGAGAGTACTACATCACACATATGGCTGAGAATTTGTCGCCGTAGCGTGAGAACGAATTTGATTGGAATTGAGAAGTTGCATTATAAGCATTATTGAGTGTCTTTTTCTCCATTGAATGCGTTTGCCTTGGCATGATTTTATGCTTTGCCTGGCCATGTTCTGATATTTGCTGTGTTTGTTTTGTTGTGGATGAAAGGGACGACAATGTATGATACAGGGGAGCTGAAAGTAACAGTGACAACAAGCGAGATATCTCGTGAAGAGGACGAGCCTGTTCGCAGGGAGAAGAGCCAATCAACAGAATCTGGTTCCACGGCCAAAGCTTCCGCAAAACAGCCTGTGCCTGTGAGGAAAGCCAAACCCTCGAAGCAGAACCGAAAGCACAGGTCAAGCACAAAAATTATGAAGAAAAGAGACAAGAAGAAACAAGCAAGAGGAATCAAGACTTCGCGGTAGTTATAGAGACTTGTGTCGAGTCCTCTATAGCGAAAGCGGAGATGCTTTTTGGAGCTTATGATGGTTCGAATCCTCAAAGCATTTGGATCGTTTGATGCGGGTAACAATCAGAATATGTTAAAGTCTTGTAGTAAGAAGCACATCTATCAATCAAGTTTGTAATGTTCAGAGACTAGAAAGGAGAAGATTTTTTTTGGTGAAAAAGAAAAACATTTTGTTTAGAAGTAAATTAGTTACCTCACGTCTTCAAATGTGTTTTTTTTTGTAAAAAAATCTTCTATTTCTGCATCTTTTTTTCTCCAAAAGTTTCTTATTTGGTTGGCAATTCGAAAAATATATCATTAATCGAAGTTAGAATTGCGCTGTACCGAATTAACCGGTTATTAAAATCATTCTTGTTTTTATTTTCTGTCTCTTCTTTACATGTATGATGTAACACAATAGTCAAAGATCAGTTACCAACATTTTTAATCATCTTCTTGTCTCCTACTTACGAATTAATTCATATAATCGAAGGTCAACACGTTTGGAACTAATTGCCACGTTCACGTATTTATGCGACCTCGTGGTCTATTGTGGTTCGTAAGTCAGAAGTCATGAGACAGAGAACAGACGGTGCTCAGTAGCGAAACTTCTTTAGATTCAGATAAATCGCTAATCCTGGCGCGATATTGCAGCTGTCACACGACCACAAGCAGGACATGTGTTAAAACCTCTTTAGATATTCGTTGATTTTCCACCGAATAGCTCTGACTCTTTAACCGTTAGCGCTAACGACCGTCGTAAAAGGTGACGTCCTAATCAAACTTGCGAATTGCTACTCGCTCAAGGATAAGTTGCGGGAGTTAACTCTTGTTTGCTGAAAACATCGCACGCCAAATTACAAAATACAATTTGAAAGTAATTAAAATCGACGATATAGTTTTTAGACTGTCATGCGGAATATGGTGCTAGTCCAGTGTTGATAACAACAGTTGATGTCGGGATAAACAAACAAAAACTTTATATATAAATAAATTATTGTTTATCGCAGCAGATACGTACGTACGTTTGCATATCTTTCGGATTGGAAAACAACCTTTCGGTTTTTCCTTTACGATTGAAAGTGAGATATATTGGTTGAGAGTAAGATAAGGTTAAACTTCCACGTGGTCACACAATGTGTGAAGTGTGAACCTATTGAAAAACCAAACCAAATTATAAGGCATTGCTTTTTTTTACAATGATTTTTTTTCTTTCATGTAGTATTATTAGTACTTCTTTTTTGGATATTACACAGACTTGAACGTGTCTTTCTTTTTTGGGACCAGCGGCTACACGTTCGCAAAAACTCACGTGCCAGTAACGCAGGCCACGTCTTAGTGAATCGTGTTGGCTTAATAAATCTCAACCGTCCATCTTCCTATTCTTACATCCAACGGTTTATATGAAATCATCACATAGCTATTCAGCTCCATGGTGGAGCCTCCAGCTATATAAATCAACAGTCAATAGATCACGAGAGGACCAAATCGGAAAAAAAATGGTATCGTCGACCATAAAGGCGGTGCTGATCTCAACGGGAATCACTGTCATGGCTCTGTTTCTAAAAGCCTCTGTTCCTATCGCATTAGATCTCTTCTTATCGCTCACTCCGATCCTTTGGAGCTCCTTTCTCTCGTGGCTGAAACCACCGTACCTCTTCGTCGTCATCAACGTCATAATTACCATCATTGTAGCTTCTTCCAGTTATCACGGTGGCGAAGACGACGAGAGTTCACCAAGATGGCTGGAGGTTAAGGACGTGGATCTGGATGCGGATTTCGTGGCCACATTCCCGCCGCCGATCGTCGTTGCGGAGGTTGATAGATCGGAGGTTGTTTATGAAGAGAAAGAGGAGGAGGAGGAGGAGGATGAGATTTCAGGATTGATCAACGGTGGAGATGAGTCTGTGGTGTTGACATCGGAGCTGCATCAAGCGCCGCCGGTGATTGAAGAATCGGAGAATCTATCTCCGGCCGAGAAGCCTCCGGTTACTGATAGATCCGGCCAACGGAAACCGGTCAAAGCGAGTCCAAAAGGTACTGGGGAGAGTGACTCGTCACTTATTGAGATTTTAATTTTAGAATATTAAATTGAGGGAGAGAAAACTGACGTCATTGAATGTAACGGCTAGTTTTAGATATTATTTTGAATCTCAAACACTCTGCTGAAGGGTAAGTTTGTAATTTCAAGTCGTGGTTAATAATATTTTTTGCAGGCGGTAAAAAAAGGAAGGCGTTGAGAGTGGCAAAACCGAAGCGGTACGAGACGACGCTGGAGAACACGTGGAAGATAATAACGGATGAAGGAAAGTCAACGTCGTTGACAAGCCAATACCGGAGATCCGACACGTTTGTACTTGGCGCCGGCGCCGGCGAGACACAACCTGCATTGAGGAAAGCGGTGACGTTTAGGGACATGACTAATTACCAAAAGCCTCCGACGGTGACGACGCCGGTGAAGATGAAGAAAGAGATGTCGCCGAGTCGGGATGAGCTGAATCGAAGAGTAGAAGCGTTTATTAAGAAGTGTAAGGAAGAGAGGCTCGAGTCGATGAGATTGGACAAAGATTTGTCTTAATTATTAATCGTTTTTAGTTTTTTTTTACTATTTTGACTGTCATTGTTTTTTTTTGGTATTCACAGCAAGAAATGAATCAAAAGAGCAATAAGAAAAAGTCACAAATGATAACGATGTGTATTATTAAGAAATGTCTAATTTTCTTGACGATGTGGATAAATTTCCAATAAGATCATCTTGTGCTTGTGAGGAAAACTAAATCCTTCAAGCAGAGTTAATTCATATTTTGCGGATAGCAACATAGAATGTTACTATTATTAAGTCTCATTTCTTTACATATATATATAATATAATTGTAGGATGACCCCAAAACCATACCTTTTTGATTGTACTCATCGATAAATTTCCAATAAGATCATTTTGAGCTTCTGGTTGGCAATTCAGATTTTGCGGGTAACAACATAGAAAACAATGTTCACTAAAAACAAAAATAACAACATACAATTACTATATTTAAGTCTCATTTAATTGGCAACAACAATTATGATTCAAGTTTGTAGTGTTTCTAGCCTAGATTACTTCGAACACAATTTTGTGTTTGTGTTTAGATTGATCTGAGAGGAAAAAAAGATCAGGAGAAAACATTTGTTAAATGTTAAGCATCTTTGCTTTTGTTTTTTCTTTTTTTTTGGTCAAACCTTTGCGTTTTTTCATAAAAGATTTTGCAAACTGTAAATGCAAACGGTAGAGATTTCCTTCTCTCTCGATTTGACGATTGCGTTTACAATGAGCAGCAAAATTTTGCTGAATTTTCTAATAAGGGCGTGAATTAAATTGGCGAATACATTCACTAAACACAAACAATCAAGGCAGTCTAGAAGAATGGCTTTTCCTTTTTGTTACAGCTTAAAACACCAATTAGAGAGAATTATATCGAAAATGCTAGAGATGAGCAAGCAAAAAGGGAAACGTTACAAGCATACGAGAAAGCCATTGGTCAAAAAAAAAAAAAAAAAAAAGGGAAACGTTGCACAAGCACCCAAAATTTAGTAAGTATATAAATGAAACATTCTTATCAGACGTGGCATTGGTCGTTTAACTATGGGCAGGTCTCCTATAAAAGACTATAAGAGCTTTGATTCTTAACGCCGTGAAATCTAACGGTCGGATGAAAGAACGTCATACAAACTCACGTCTCACTCTCAACACACCACAGCTACACAGGGCAGTTAGAAATGGGTGTCGTTTTCTGTATTTCGACGAAGTTTCATTTGCCTTTTCTTTTTTATGTCGGTAATATAAGCAAATAACGTAACTTCTCACTGCTTCTTGTATTGGTTGAGATGTGAATCAAATAGAATTATGGGCACATGTTATTGTGATTAATAGTCAATAATCGCTTTTGAAAATTCTTATTGTCATAATTCGTCACTAACATCACAAAAAGGTTAATTATTAACTCTAATAAACTCTTTTTATGTTATAATCCAAAAATATCTCGGTTTTTGGTATTAACTATAAAAAATTCTTATTACAAATGAATGAACCCAAAATAATTAATATAAATCCATATCTACGCCAATGATAATTTTGATGAATAGTTTTCTCTAAGTGACAATGGCCAATTGGCGATAGTATTTAACGAAAAGTGTCTCGTTTAGATATTTCAAAATTTAGGTTGTCAAATCCAAATAGGATCCAAGAAGAAACATCCACACCAACCAAAGATTTAGAACTATTCGAGGATGTTATACATGTATTATTTTTTTCCTTGTCAGGAAAATTTCTTTATAACCTATACACAAAACTAATATATAAAATCAATGAAACGATTTTCATTCAACCACTAATCATTGATTTATTCATTTGAGTAAAACCAGAAACAATAAAAAGAGCTTTCATATACTGTAACGTGTTTGACCAAAATTTAGTTGTGCGGTTAAAATGAATATCATCGTTTATATCATCATCGAAATGTTTCAGATAGTGTTTGTAAATCGTAGAAAAGCAAATCTACTTTCATGCTATTTATTTTGAAAATTCATCCATAAAATATTTAACGAAAACAGCTTCTCTAGATATTTTATGAAAGAAACTAGGAATATGTGGTTTGAGGGAGCAGGAGTTTTATTTTCGTAATTGATATAATGGTCGACAAAGAAAAGAGTGGGTAGCCACTTGAGACGAGTCGAGGTCAAATATGTGACAATTGGAGAATTGACGTTTACCTTGGCTCGTTCTTACTGCTTAACTCTTAAGGATACATACTGTCGACAACCCACAAAAAAACTCTTTGAGGATATAGTATTTTAATATATAAAACATCACTCTTTTATTCATACTCAGATATACATAATAACATATATCTTTACGTTTTTTTTGTATGTATTCATTAAAAAAAATTCTGTATCATCATTCATAATATATTCATATTCATTTTAGTTTACAATACATGCAGCACACACGTCTAATATTCTTAAACACAACATGCATATAGATAGTACAATGGATAAACAACAAACGGAATCAAATTAAGGGTCTGGCTTTCAAAGAAGTTTGTAGCTAAGATTCAACAGTGAGCATGAGTATCAAAGATCCGTTTTGGCTAATTAAACAGTACTCGCGTTCTCTTACCTCAAGGCTGTATTGTTGCCTTTGATGCAAATGACAGAGGAGCATATATACTGTGTGTGATTGTGTGTTTGAATCTCGTGATTCTGGTTAAGACGAAGACAATATATTCAGTGGGTTTCAGTCTTCCGGGATAACGTCATAACGAAATCGATGCAAGGATTTCGTTATGAAATCTTTTTCATTTTAATCCAGTGTCATATGAATTTTACCAAAAGGATAAATATATATCATACTAATAAAAAAGGAATGATACGTACGTGCGTTATTATTTAAGAACCAAGTTGTTTTGTGGTAGGTGTTACTAATTATATTAATGATTAATAATATTTCTAGACAAATACACAGAAGAAATGGATAAAATTCTATAAAGATAAGAACGACATTTTTTGTAAAATCTTACCGTTAACCAAATTAGGTTATATACCCTCTAAATTTAATATTATCAAGTGAAGTTTAAGCCAATACTTTGTCAATGCCAAGGTATTATATTATTCGTTCCCCTTATTTGTTTGCGATCCATACATAGAACGACCAAAAAATATTATTGTTTCTAATACTTTTTTTTTTTGACCAATCAGTTTCTAATACTTATTAAAAGAACAGTATTATATATTTGTATTAGATATTTTGTGTACATCCAATAGATCATCACTTTCACTTATCATAGAACATAAGAATATATAACTTCAGTTCAATAATAAAATAACTTATAAAAAATTACATGTTCTTATTCTTTGTCGACCAATACATAATTTCAAATATGTGTTTTGTTTTTTCAGTTAGCATATAGACGATCTACGGCTATAAAGACGTGGCCAAAGCGTGGGCGCAAGGATTGGAAACAAAAATAAGGAATTAGAGATGGTCATACACTCATACAAGGTTGACTAATAAGAGAATTTTTATTTGACGTAAAAATAAGAGAATAAAATCGAACTTGTAATGATGAAAATTTAGAGATAAGAGTGTGGACACGTGAAGTTCTGTTTACGTATCAATAAGACAGAAACAATTAAAAAAAAGTTTATTCTCTACTACTGTTTTGTTGTATAAGGGATGCACCTAATATCCACCAATCCTGACCGTTCATCTACCTAATCTTAGATCCAACGGTATATATTAGCTATATCCCATTAGTCCCCTCCCTATATAAATCGAAGGAATATCTCAGCTAAGAGCGTGACAACAATACAAGTATACAACACTCAATAAATCCAAAGAGAGAGAGAGAGAGATAGTGACTGAGTCGGAAAAAAATGGCGTCGTGGATAAAACCGGTTCTAATCTCCACTGGCTTCGTGGCCATGGCTATGCATCTAAAACTCATTGTTCCTGCTGTAGCAGTAGATTTCTCTAGAGGTCCGATCCTTTTGAGTTCTTTTCTCTCGTGGCTGAAACCGCCGTATCTCTACGTCATCACCAACGCCATCATTGTCGTTATCGGGGTGTCTTCCAGGTATTACCGGAATATCGCCAGCAACGACGGCAAAGACTACGAGGTTTTATCATACGGAGGTGACTACAAGTTTCAGACTGAGCACAACGTCCACCGATCTCCTCCACGGCGGTCGGAGACGAAAGATGAAGATTTCAGTTACGTCGTCGCAACTCCGCCGTCGAAGATCACCGTTGAGGAGAAGGAAATACCGGAGATAGTAACGGAAAGGCTAGCAGAAGCAGCGGCTAAGGTAGAGGAGGAGAAGATGTGTTTAACGGTGGTGGCCAAATCGGAAAATCTGACTCCGGTTGAGAAGCCTCTGGTTTCGGCAAGGATCGGCCAACGTAAAGCGGTCAAGACCACAGCAGGTTAGATATTTTTGTATTTTTTAAGAAACAATTATTTAAAAATTTAGGAAGAAAGTGACGTCATACAAGTTAGATATGTTTCAAACACTGTTACTAACGGAGGGTAAATTCGTAATTTTCAGAGCGAAATTCTTTGAGAGCGTTGAGAGTGGCGAAGCCAAAGAAGCAAGAGACGCTGGAGAGTACGTGGAAGATGATAACGGAAGGGAAGCCGTTGACTAGCTACTACCGGAGACCCGACACGTTCGGAATCGGCGTCGGCGATTCGAACAAGACAAAACAATCAGGCGGTTTGAAGAAATCGGAGACGCTTGGTGACAGAACCAACTATTACCTGTCACCGGCGGTGTCGCGGAGCCGAGATGAGCTGAATCGAAGAGCAGAAGCGTTTATTAACAAATGCAACAACGAGAGGTTCGAGTCCATGAGACAGGACAAAGAAGTACTGGCTCGTCGTGGTCTTTCGTTTTAGTAATTATGGAGTATGTTTTTGTTTTGTCTTTCTAATTTTGATTACATTTTTCTTTCTTTACAAACGAACAAAAAGAAGGAAGTGACAAATGTAGAAAGTCACAGATCAACAAAATTCTCTCTATTGGTATTTGATTGGGCAAGGCTGGTTAGTGGTTGTAGTAGTATCTTCCATATTTCATTTACGTTGACGATGTAAAGTCATTAAATAGATATTTTTCTATATATTTTTGTGTAATTGGTTAAATCACACACAAACACAATACAGTATGTTAGGCATAATTGATGTTGAGATGATTCACAGAAAGATAATTGAAATTTATATCGTAATAAAAACACACACCTTTACAATAATGACAAAAAGTAAAATGTTTCCATATTGATATGACATATGTGGAAGATATTTTCCACCCATATATATATATACTGTAGTTGAGTAGATATTTTCCTCTTAACGTGTTAGAATTCTGTATTGTTGTGTTTTGTCATTATCGGCAATTAAGAGTTTTCTATATAATTAGGGACTTACAAATATATGAAAAATCAACGGGATGTTGAAAATAATCATTACAAAAATAATATAATTTTCTTAATTATCATTCGCTTTCTTTCTCAGAATGAGAAATAAAAAGATACATTTCTATTCCCATGGGCCATGGTATTCGACTATTCGTAACAGAACGCCAATAACATTCACATTAACAAGTAACAACCAAAATAGAAAGCAAAGATCTTCTCTGGTCTAAATTTAGAAAAAAAAAGAGAGACTCCTCTCTCAGAATCAATCCCTCCTGTTCATTCTCATCTTAGCTTCGGTTTCTCCACTGTAAGGAGCAACGTGGAAAGCGTATTGCTGCATAACGGAGAAGACGATCATCTCAAGACACACAAGCACGTTTTGCAGAGCTTCTTCAAGCTGCTCCACCTCCAACCAGAAATGATGCGACTTTATTACTCCCAATCCCACCAATACCTCCAGCACTACGCCCTGCACAACACACATACAGTTTATTCCCAAGATTACTAAAAGGAACAATGCGCAGAAGACATGAACGCTTTAAACTTTCAGAATGTTCAATTACTTGACCAAATGCAAGTGATGCTCCTAAGTATCTAATAAAGACGAGAGAGACTTTGTCACAGCGACCAATCAACGAGTTCAATATGGTTTTGGTTCGCTACACCATTTCTGACTGATGTCCTACCATAAGATGCAAACCAGAAAGCTCTTTTCTTCCAAATTGTCTTTATCATCATCAGAAGGAAGAGCAATTTTGATTGCTTTTCTCATCAGAAACACTTAGAAACGATGTATTTACCTGCCAAAAGCAGAAGAAGACAATCCCTTTGACGCACATGAACTTTGTGAGCGGCTTATGAGGTTCCAACTCTTTGGCAAACACATGGTAGAATTTCACCAGAGAATACAAAGCCAGGGATACCGAAACGTTTAGAACGGCGGTGAAAATCCAGCTCAACCACGGAGGATAAATGCCGAGGAGCTGTAGCGTTATCATCAAGACGGAACACAGTGGGCGGATAACACAAAACTGCCATGTCCATTGCTTGAGCTGTTTCAGTGTGTGGTGATCCAGATGTGTGGTCCGTGGCACAAACAGAGTCATTGGAAACGCATGGTGGATTTCTCTCCCTTTGATCTCATCCGGGATAATCCGTTCGCTCATCGATATGTTCAGGTAACTATACATCAAAGCCAAGAATTTAGCAATGACCTGAAACAAACAGAGCAACAAAACAAATCAAGAAATAACCAGAGAGAAGAGAAAGAGAGTCAATGAGAGAATCTAGAAACCTACAAGTGCCTCATAGCAATCCTTAACGACGTCTAGAAACATGAAGAACGGTTTGCTTCCTTTAGCATCTAGCAAGCCCACAAAAGAGTTGATAGCGTAAACAGGAGCCATGAGTATAATGATTAAAATGGCTTTCTGCTCTTTAGGGTTCTTCCAGTAAAACAGATGCTGGGATATGAGCTGCATCGTGAAGTGCATCGAGAGCAAGACGCAGAACACGGATCCCATCACCGTGATCTCCGCAGGAGATAGAGTGGACAGGTCTATCATTCTGCATCAAATGAAACAAGTTAAGTGACTACTTCTCGTGAATGATTCCAATGAGAATTAGCAGCTAGCACGATCACCATACTTGATCAGAAACTCACTAGTTCTCAATCACTTCATGATCCCTTGTATAGAAAATTTAGGGAACACCCAAGTGAATAACTAATAACTATTAAGCTCATTGGTTTGGCATACAGTTCATATAGATAGCAGAGAGTGTTGAAGAAGGAGGAATCAAAATTAGGTCATGGATCTTATACTATAGAAAACCCAGAATCAAATCATTCATGAACGAGCCAAGAGATTCCAAATCAAACGAAGACACACAACTGAACCAGGCTAAAAGGAGTAGGTATTCGCAGAGATTATGTTAAATTCGCAGAAACCCATTACACTGAAGCTATTCAGGGTCACCAAAATCGAATCTTTTTGTGACATTGAATTTGCAGAGATGAGCGTAGACGAAGAAGCAGAGAAGGACAAACCTGATTGAAACAAGCGGGTGAGTATCGAAGAAGACGATTCAAGTAGCGAACTTCACCGTATTGTGATGGAACGATTCTTCAATAGTGAACATTTGTTGATTAAGAAAAGGGACCAAAAGCTGTTCTTCATTGACCGGTTAAAAAGTCATTCGTCGTTTTTACATGACACTGACCGGAGAAAAGAAATCCGATAAAAAGGAATTTATGGTTAAGAATATTTTTTCCCTTCTTATTTTACGCTCCAACTGCTTTTATTGTTCCGTTAAAATTTTGGTTTGGTTTCGGTTTGGATTTTAAAAGATTAAACAGAAACACAATAGGGCCATAGTGAGAGTATTACAAGGTGTTGTTACTTGTTTGCGATACCAACTTGACCTTAGTAATTTGATAATTATGTTCAGTGGTTTTTTTTTTTTTTTTTTTTTTTTGTCAATTAAACAAATGAAATGACATATTGACACTCCTTTTCTATAGTAAAACTATAAAAGTGAAATAAAAAAGACGCAAACGTTTTGCATAAATATGACACGCAGGAAAGATGCTGTTACAAATGATGTATATTAGTATATGGTTGGTTTAACTAATAAAATAAACGACTCTTTATCTTAATGAAATATCTCGTGTTCCTATTGTCAACTTTATGAGAGGAACGTATGAGACTCGCAATGTCTTGCTTGCACACAAACTTAACATCCTATATGTTACTTGTAAGTCCATTCTTATCTTTATATTTATAATAAGTATCTGTATGTTATGTTTGCAAGATCAAGTTGTTGTTAGAAAAGAGGTCACAAGAAGAGATCATTCAATACTGAAGTTTGAAGATATGGCACCGGCTTTTAGATCAACCACGAGGTTGATTCTTGTATTTGGTGTATTGGTTTTGTGTTCGGTTTCTCCAGTCCAAAGTTGGAGTAAAGAAGGTCATATTCTTACATGCCGGATTGCTCAAGTAAGTTGATGATCTAGTTGTTTTTGGATCAAGTATTTTGGTTATTGTCTTTTGTTAGTCAATTTGGAGCGGATAATAGGACTTAATAGAGCTGGTAATGACATAGATATTAACTTTGCTAACACAAAAGCTCTTGTGTGTGTGTGTGTGTTTCTGTGGTGTGAACAGAGTCTTTTAGAAGCAGGACCGGCACATGTCGTAGAGAATCTGTTACCGGATTACGTGAAAGGAGATTTATCGGCATTGTGTGTGTGGCCTGACCAAATCCGACATTGGTACAAGTACCGTTGGACCAGCTCTCTCCATTACATCGACACTCCCGACCAAGCCTGCTCTTACCAATACTCCAGTAAGTCCTAAGTCCATAACCCAAAACATTTTAGTTGACTACATACAATTCGGTTCTATTTCTCTTGAACCGAATCGAGTGAACCAAAACTCAAGGTCAACGAAAACTAGAACCGGATTGCTTTCAAAAGTAGTTAACTATAATTCAATCTTATACGCCATCTTTTCCTTTTACGAATTTTTTTTGTGAAAATGTTAATACATAATAAATAAACAGGGGACTGTCATGATCAACATGGGTTAAAGGATATGTGTGTAGATGGAGCAATCCAGAATTTCACGTCTCAGCTTCAGCATTACGGTGAAGGAACATCTGATCGTCGATGTACGTGATCCTTTTTATTTATTTACTATAATAACGATATACAAATTTTAACTCCATATTTGGTTCTTGATGTGTTTGTTACTTAAGTCTCTCTATAGAGGAGATTGCGTTATTTTAATAACACGTTCCACTTCTTTAATTTCGTAGATAACATGACCGAAGCCCTTTTGTTCTTGTCGCATTTCATGGGAGATATTCATCAGGTTTGATTCCTTATCATCATTCCACATTAATAAAGTTATACTTTCCTGTCAGATATCTGATTTTAGTTTGTTTGTAACATGATTATTATTATTTTTTTCCTTAAAAAAAGCCGATGCATGTCGGATTCACAAGTGATGAAGGAGGAAACACGATAGATTTACGTTGGTACAAACACAAATCAAATTTACATCATGTAAGCTTTTTTGATTTTTTACTCTAACAACTTCGAAGAATTTCACAACGAAAAAACGGATTACTTAATGAAATAAAAATGTGAAGGTATGGGACAGAGAGATTATTCTCACGGCTCTAAAAGAATACTACGACAAGGACGTGGATCTTCTCCAAGAGGATCTTGAGAAGAACATCACCAATGTAATAAACATTTTTTACTCATATAGTTATAAGTTACTATAATTTTCACATATTGTTTCGCTTTTTTACGGGTGAGTTACATATATAATGGTTTATCATATATTATAGGGATTATGGCAGGACGACCTATCTTCATGGACAGAATGCAACGATCTCATCGCTTGTTCACACAAGTAAGTTTGGAATAATTTGGATTGAAAATCGGTTCAAGTTAACAAAAAAACAAGGTCTAGAAAGAAATTGAAAAATAAACAAATTGTATTTGCAGATATGCGTCGGAGAGTATACAGTTAGCTTGTAAATGGGGCTACGAAGGCGTGAAGTCCGGTGAAACCTTATCAGGTACATATTGTTTGCTTCTTCTCTTTCTTGTACGCAAACAAAGTAGTCTTCTTTTTTGCTTGTTTTGTTTTTACTATAAAAAGTAATCTAAAAAGAACTAATTAAAGCCAACTAACCGAATTAACCAAATTCAGATTTTCAAGTTTTTTTTATCTTTGAACCGGGATATTTAAGAGACATGTGATATGATTCAATGGGTTAGGAAGATTTGTCTGTTGATCTGAATAACAATGGCCACTCATTTTTGTATGGGATATATGACTAATATATAGTTTAATAATAAAAGTAAATAATTATGATTTTCCGTTGATAATTGTTGCAGAGGAGTATTTCAATACAAGGATGCCAATAGTGATGAAGAGGATTGTTCAGGGAGGAGTGAGATTAGCCATGATACTAAACCGGATTTTTAGTGATACTCATGCTGATGTTGCTGCCACTTGAACCCGTCTAGACCAGACCGGACCATCAAAGCATTTGTTTAGGAGATTATTTCGTTAATTCACAAAATTCAATAAGACTGATCGAACCATTCTTTTGTTAGTATATCTATTTGACAGATAATGCCTGCGGACGTACTAATTATTTGAATACAAGTGCTTAGGATTAGATCGTATGCGATTTCTGTAATATTATTTATTTTATATATTTATGGTTCTTAAAATTTGGATTAACTATTAAAACGTTTACTCGTATTTCAAGACAACCAAGTTGATAGTTTATCTTCAAATGGGACGAACTTGCAAGATATCAAAACTCATAAAAATAAATAAGAAATCGAAAGGAAAAGTAGAAAATATAGCTATTTATCAAGTGGACCTACATAGGATTTGTACATGGAAAAAAAAAAAACAAAGGTAAAATGAAAACGAACTCAACAACCTAGAGACTAAACAAGATAACCACTCTTAAACAAGAAATCTAACTCTAATACTGTAAAACCACTGAAATAATTCTGAAAAATAAATATGGGAAATGAGGAGCAGCAGATTGAATTTAGGGTCCATGGAAGTTTCTCGTGGAGTTAAAGATGGAAGCAAAAGAGTTAGCAAAGCCCAACAAGATCCCAACTTTGACCTGCCCTCTCTTCGGGATCGGACGGCTACTGTGTTCTCTACCACCTCTTCTAGTTCCATCTGCACCGTTGATCATGCTGACTTTTTGTCCCCTTTCCATTTTCTGCTTATCGGAATCAATCAAAGATTAGAAATCTCAATGGGAAAGTAGAGAAACTGAAGTGGAGAGTAAACTGAAAAAACAAGAATGTGTTTGATTTGCTACAAGTTACAACCTCATAGGTCTTATATAATTTTCAAAATGCCCTCCAATATAACCTCGCTTTTGACTAATATTACAGGCTTCACCACCCATTTCTTTATTCGTCATCAACTTAGACGCTTTTGCCCCCAAATGTTACTTTATTAATTAAATTCAAACGAAACTAGATTTTGATTTAAATGGGGTTTTTATTTTGATCAACTTATGGTTCTTAAGATTTTTAACGAAGGAAGACATTCTAAAAATAATGTTTTACAGATAAACTTCAGGGTATCACTTTAATTTTTATATATAAACTAAATATGTGTTCTTAACTATTTCTTGGTTCATGTCATCAAAGTGTAAGTAAAATAACAGTAAATTTAATTATCGGTTAGTTTTTATTCATATATACGGTGGCTATAACGAAGCTTGGTTAGCATTTTGATTGCTTTGTGAGTGGGTAAATTATAATTATAATCTAAAAGGAATAATGGATAGACTCTATCCAGGTACATTGCATGTCGATAAGCTTGTTGTAATTGATAATTAACTATGACAAATTATGTAGCTTTACTTTAAAGTGGCCACCAACTTATCATTCCCTATACCCCCCACTAGGATAAAAGACTAATAAAAAATTATACCCATCAGTAAGGGTAGATTAGTCATTCTAATAAAGGGACAAAACAAGATTCTGACAGTCTTTATGATTTAATGATTAAAATGTCATTTTGGCACTAAATTCACGTGCCTAAAACCAAAGAAAGCTTACATGTTTAATAATATTTTTTTTCGTTATTCGATGCATTCACCGAAAGTTACATATATAAAATGCTTCATCATAATTTGTAGACCAGAATTAACAAAATCCAGGTGAGAAAATAAGTAGGGACGTAAGTCTAGATAGTCATGAGCCATCTAATGGTTGTACAAACGTTAGGAACAGTAGTATGAAACTATATCTTATACTTTATTTTATTTTTTTAAAGTTGCGAAAAGATTAGGCATTCTTTTAAAAAGCATTGCATCTGAAAAATGCGATTTTACAACCAGACTAAAGAGATTCTTTCTGAGAGAGTAAGAAATCAGAAGACAATTTGAACAAACACAAAAATATACATGAGCTTTTACTTTTTAGTTTTGACTTACTTTAAAGACCACTTGATGTAAACAAACAAAAAAGCTCAAGCCAAAATCTATCAGCGAAGCTAAGATGACAACTGAAGAAGATCACAACGGATGATGTCAAACATTGCATCATATGGCAGCTCTCATGGCTCCTCTTGCAGCATCTCTTTTCATCTCATCCGCTTTCCCGCTTCCTCGGAAGTACATGTATACTTGCTGCACATATAGAATCGGCCATTTCAAACGTTAAACGGAGTTTTGCTTCGGCAAGTGTATCAACACAGAGATTAGAGAGACTGGGAAAGAGACCTGAATAACCCAGATGCTGACCACTGATTCAAGGCAGAAAAACGCAAACCCGATGAAGTAGAAGATCTGTTGATAAGGCAAATCAAGAAAGCAATGATCAGACAAAGATCTATTGGTTGCAGAAACTTTGGAGGAAATGAAAAACGACACAATCAGAAGAGCTCATCAAGGATACAAAGAGCTTACTCCGACCAACGCCTGATCGCTCAACACATCTATTGCAGGTAATATGCCCCTGTAAATTTGAAGACCAGTCAAATAACTGATAACAGGCTGGATATGCCTATACGCAAAACTACTAACTGTGTTAAGCCTAGATGGAGGAAACTTACGCAAGTGATTTTCCTTTGAAGACAACAGGAGGAGCAACTGCAGCAAAGACGCAGAAAAGTATGTGGAGCTGTGGCCAGAGAGGAAGGTGTCAGAAGTATGCAAAACAAGAAAAGATCTGCCATTATAACCAGCAGGAAATAAAAAACACTTAGGGATTCACCATGTAGAACAAGAAAAACCATCCAAAGCTCAATGCGCTATCATTTCTGCAGGAATCCAACACAAATGAAGAAGTGAGTAAGAGGATGCAGACAATCTAATATATTGAACACGTTTCCTGCATTAGTACACTGCGTTTTTTAATGACTAGGAATGGGAATTAAGAACCTGAAGGCACGGTAGAGAGGCCGATACCACAACACATAGCCTCCTGGGACACCCGAGATGAAGTAAATAAGAGCGAGAAGCCAAATCGTCACTCCTGAAGAAAATAAACAAAGTCAAGGCTGTAAGAAAGGCCCATTACAGAAGTAATGGTCAGCGGAAAGGGAAAGTGAGAGAACAAGAAGGGACCTTCTCCTTTGATCCAAGCTGTAGTAACGGCGATGATATTCCAGAAAAGTGCAAGAACCAACCCTGTTGGACATGGACACACACAAGTAAAAATCTCACCAACTTGCAATTTTCTTACTTTAAGCAATAATAAGAGCGCCACTCTCCGAACAAGGCTCTGTTAACGTACCCAAATATGTTGCAAATGCAATATACTGTAGCCTTTGGAGACGAACCGGAATTTCATTTGCAATGTCATGGTGGATAAGTGGGAACAAGGGCGGCCAGTTTTTCACCTCGATAACAATCCCGGCTACAAAGAAAGGTAATATAATAGCAAATTAGATGACTTTCTACAGGAACATAAAATCAATCGATAGAGACGCATATAAGAGATTACAGTTAACACAGAAATTCAAATTCTCTAGGTTACAACAGTATTGCAACAGGTGCTGAAAAGAGGTAGTTTTTCACGTAAACGTTAAAAGACATGTACCTCGTGCAGCAGCATCCTCTTTACGTTTAAGATCCTACAGAGAAACAAGATAAATCATCTACTGAAAAAAGGGGAAGATACACAAAAAAATACTTTCAAAGGCTTAATCTTCAAAAGATGCACTTCAGCAAAATGTGAGTTTAAGTTTTGAGTAATCTTAGTGAGTTGATGATACCTGCTCTCGCCGTCTTAGCTCAGCTTCTTTGGCTTGGAGCTCCTTCTCTTTCTTCTTCAAATCCTGTTGTATTCCATCAATGAAAGAATAAATACCCACCTGATCACAAAATGTATAATACATACTCCATCTTGAATCGAACCTGTGCACCAGACCCCGGTCTGTCAAGAGGAATGTCAACGGTGCGACCATAGCCAAAGCCAGCAGGTTCCGGAGGCAAAGGCGATAGTCTGGAATTCGAAGCAGCGGGTACACTCCCGGGATTCTAAGAATGTAGACAAATTAACAATCATTAGGCACCACAATGGTCTGCAGAATCAACGAGGAACACATAGCCAGAAATCACTCTACAGGGATAATGAAGAACCTGAGAACAACCCTAAAGCGATCTAACATCCACGATATAACCCATGAAGCGTTCAATTACGGTAATCCATAGTTTCAGCAATAGGAAGTTGCAACTTTTATAACATTTTTGGAGTACATTCTCAAAAGTGGGTTATTCGATTATCGGTTCCTTAACAATATCGAAAAGCTTAAAGTGAGACTGATAAGATCCGAATACACCAAGTTCGAAAACGCAGTTCGACGAAGCTACGTTATAGGGTGATTACGACGGAGTTTCACTGGTGAAATCAAAGTGGAGAAAAAGTAAGACGCTTACAGCAAAAGGATTGACTTCTTCTCCTTCGTCGAATGGGTTCCGATCGTAGCGACCAGCCATGGTTACCAAAAAGCTTACCTCGAATCAGAAAATCAATTGAAGACTTGAAATCGATCTGAGATCTTAAGTTCTTTACAATGGCCCCGAGGATTGGAACTTTTGAAAGGGAGAAAAAGATAGAGACAACAAATTTTATATACATCCATTTCACATACAGACGAACTCTTCATATTTACAGCGTCATCTCGGAATATTTTTTATTTAATTTTTCAACACCTTGGAATTATTTTACTAGTGTATATTTTCTGATTATTATCTTTACTTTTTTTTATTAATGTATATACAAAAAAAAATGCAGGATGAGAGAACAAATTAACAAATAACATTAAATATATAACACATTGTTGCATTTTAAATTATTAATCAGGCATTTTTAATAAATCAATTATTAATATAATATATATTAAATTTTCAATTTCTTTTTTTAACGTATTAAATTTTCTATTTCTTATTTTTCAATTATTTTACTTTTAATGTTGTTATTTATGGGATTACTGTTTATTGCTTTTCTTCTCTACCTCCCCATTCATTAGTTGATCAAACTAAATAAACATATTAATTCAATCCAACCCGAAGGAGATTCTAAACTTATTTAAAGCGATATGACCAAAAACAAAACTTATTTAAAGCAATATCATCAACATTTAGAAAAAAAAGATTACTAAAATCTTTTTTGATAATTCACATTATCATCTACTATTTTCACATATATCTGAAAATAAAATCAAATTGCTTTTAATTAGGTCTCAATGACAATGACAAAGTTTCCAAATGTGAAGGCATCATCACAAATAGAGAAGCTAAAGAAAAGAGATAGAGAAATTCAAATTGAAGTAGTCGTAGGTTTGAAAAAGTGACCCCTTTGACTTTGAGTCTGCATCACATCTTCTTCATTCATGGTTTATTCACTTGTTTCGGTTCAATAAGAATAATTTAGGAGATGAAAATATAGAATAGACATAAGCTTTCCTTTAAATTTAGAAAATAATCCGATTTTCTTATTCAGAGAAACATACACTAATTCGAGGAAGAGCATAATAACAAATTTAAAAATACTAACTAATTACAAAAAGAAAATATCCTGTGTGTGTGTAAAAATCCTTCATTTTGCTATTTGTGTGGGTTATGCTGTAGCAGTCTCTTGAGCTCTCTTATGCTTTACCCGGTGAGGGTGAGTATTAGTACCACGCCTTAATCTTCTGTTACTCTTACTCCTCGCCTTCGAGCTCGCTGGATCGATCCAGTTCTTGTCTTCTTCGACCGCTCTGTTCCATCTTTCTTCAAAAGTTTGAAGCTCCCATGTCGATTGCCTCCTTATCTACTTGTTTCATCAAAAACCATGCAAACACAATGATGCCAAAGTTGTTCCATCTATCGACCACATACCAAAAAAGGAATTCGATATACATTAACTCACCGAGGTTCTCGAATCAAATGTTGTATGGCTATGTCTCTTGAAATATCGACCCGAGTACAAAATCATAAAGGTGTCAGAATCTTTTAGTTAAGAGGCTAAAAGAATGGGTTATATATAGTTATATATCAGAAAATTGTTCGTTCATCTGAATCAAAACGACTTGTTTATATCTCAGGCGGCTATAAAAGAGTATACCTTCTTCTCAGGATGTACAGTTTCACCTAAAGTTTGAATGCCTTGATGAAAGATATACTCGCTATCCACTATTCCTACCTTCTTCGTCCTGTCTCCCTACAATGTTTAAACCCCACGATCGTAAATCCAATACAATCGACAAAAGTTGAATTATGTGTGATGAGGTAATATGGACTTAGATTGTTCATTTCAGTAAGGTAATAAGTAGCACAAAGATCTTGAATGAGAACTCCAATTTATAAAGAATATACAAGATCACCTGTGCACAATACCCGAGCTTCATATCCATTCCCCATCCATGAACCAAATCATTCTACAAAAATGACCGCAAAAGGATCAATTAGTTTAACTTGTATAGATGAATATTAACCGCAAGTGAAAGTTTACCTGTATAAGATTCCAAGTGCAAAACCAAGCAGCTCTTGAAAACACCGGAGCCATTCCTTCAACAAACCTACAAAATCAGAGAAAACAACAAAACAGAATGTATCAATCAAAATTTATAATACCAAAACAATTCTCAGAATTTCTTCATTGGACACCAAAACGATTACCCTGTGCAAGGAGGATCTTCACTCGCATTAGAACACTTTTTAGTGCCTCTGTTGATGATAACTCTCCTGTGTTTTTTTGGCATCATGTTGTAAATAAGTACCAAATGCATTGAAAACAAACACAAACAAATGAAAAACTCTGCTTGTCAAGAGTTTGAACCTGTGAAATTTCTTCGTTCGAGAACGGAGTGTGATTTTATGGTGGATTTCAGGAGACTTCGAGTCCAAAGCCGGTTGAGATATCTCCAGTCCTTCTGATTTAACTATGTTCAAATACCTGCGTAAAATGGTTTCACACTCACTTCTGCTCATGATCTCTTGTAGAAGAACAGAGTAAAGAAGATCAGAAAGCAAATACTGTGTGTTTTACCTCTCTGGTGTGAAATTCTCTACTCCAAGATCCTCATCCCACAGAAATATATAATCATAAATGGATACAACATCCGGATGGAGAAATCGCTTCGCAAACCACCTAAAAAACCAAGAGAGAGAAGTAGATTAACCGATGTTACAAAAGTGAACATTTAAACAAAACTTTGTAATATAATAATAAAAAGCATAGTTATAACTTGTTATCCAAAGTTGAAGCAGAACAAGTGGAAATAGAGAATGAGAATGATGAAAAACCATTTAGTCTGGTTCTGTGCAACTATATGTATGGCCTTTGAACTCCACTCCAGATCCCACCACTTATCCATATTTCCATCGTAGTGGAAAAGAACAACCGTGAAATTCGCTGGAAGAAACTGAGAGAAACAAGAGCTTTTTTTTTCATTTTTACATTAAGAAGAAACCTCTCTGTTCAATACCTCAGCCAAAATTTGCAATACCTTCTTTACAATAGCGTCGACGTTACCCTTTTGCCTAATCCCTACGGGTATTGCCAACAAGTTACGGTTAGTCATATCGGCACCCTGTGGTTAACAATCACAAGAAGCATCACAACAAGCTACAGAAAGATAGTCGTTTATACAAGCCACGATTCTTGATGCAAAAGCTCTAACCTTTGACCTCAAACTACTACTAGACCAGAGAGGCTTTAACTCGAGGTCCGATCTAGGCTGTATGATACCACGTGGCAAGCCATCTAATTTCTCATCGACTGGTTCAGATTCCTGGATACAATCCTTTAGATTAAACTGGTGATGCTTGACAAATGAAGAAAACAAGATAATTTATAGTATCAAGATGTTACCTTTGCCATGTCAAAGGCATAATCTGCATCTTCTAGCTGAAGGGTAGGGGAAAAAAAGGAGCTTACTTATCAAATAATCAAAACACCAAATCCAAAGAGATCAAAACGATAGCATCGGTTCAGAGATTACCTCTGTCTGTTCGAAGTGAATATTTGTGGTCTTGTACCAAAATATCAAAAGCGCTGCACACATGAGAGCCAAAAAGGGCTTCATTTTCCACCCCGATTTACTACTCTGCAAGACTCAAAAGCATTATGTTAACGAAACAGCATAATAACTCTGAACATTATCGAGGTTCTATAAAGGAAAAAAACAAAGCTTTACCACATCTTGAGCATTGTTTCTTTTCCTAACAAGTGACTTCAATGATTTGATCGACTTCATAGACGGAAAACCATGTTCCATAATCACTCTGCAACACAAACAAACAAACCCCAATTCAACCTAAAGACTTAAGATTGCAAGAAATTTCAAATCTTTTCAAGAATCAGACTTTTTACCTGCCTTTGTGTTCTCCCAAGAACAGAGAGAACAAGAAGACACCTTAACCAGACTCTTTACTGGTCACTAAATCTCAAGACCATGCATGTTGCTTATATCATCAGTCTGAGTTATCCACAAGGACCAACGTTACAAAGAGACAAAATACTCACGCTAAACAAAGCACAGACGAGAGAGAGAGTAGCAAACAAAGCTTAACAGGGGAAAATGAAATTCAGAGGCTCCAGATAACCCAATTATTTAAAGATTGGAACTTTATGGATTGCATCATGTGTAACGCCAAGAAAGTGGAGTCTTTTATTCCCGGAAAACAGCAATGAAAAATTGAAGCGGCAAATTTGTAACAGCAACAAAAACAGATGGCTTCTTTCAGGTTTTACTTAGCTCACCTAGAATCATCTGGGCCCGAAGAAAGTGAAAAGGCTACGGATTTTTTTTATTAAGGACGAAATAGATTATTAGGAAGAGGAAAAAAAGGGAATTTTTTTGTTTACTGTATAGATCTAAAAGAAAGAGTAATTAATCACTGTTTTATCAATAACGAGGATTTTTAAAAGCTCTCGTTGATTGCAAATTTATCGACATGCAAAGGAACAAAAAACACACACACATAATAGGAAATCCTCAAATTCGAACCTCTCTCTCTGTTTTTAAGAGAGAGAATGGAATCGACAGAGGTCAATGATGAAATTAATGCCGGTGGTGATTAAAAATTTAGAAACTTTAGTTACAGAAGCAATTATATGAGAGAACCCTGTAAGAAATTACGGGGAAAAACGAATGAAAATCAGGAATCAGAGACGAGACCTTAGAGAAAAGCCAGCTCGAGAGAGAGAGAGAGACAGAAGAGAAGAAGAGTTTCTTTGCTCTGCATGAGAGGAAGGAAGACAAAAACAAATAACTGGGGATTTATATATAACCCACCCACGATTAAATTTCTAATAATCGATTGAAACGAAACGAAACGGAACGAAACCTTTTTTTTTTTTTTGGGTTCAATAACAGATATTTAGTGAAATCGGGAAAAACAAACAAAATAAAAGTAATAATAAATAAATATAAAAACAAATATCTTTAGACTTTAGAAAAAGCTAATAACAGATATTTTAGTGGGAATCGGGAAAACAAACAAAATAACAGTAATAAATTAATATAAAAACAAATATCTTTAGAAAAGCTAGCGCGCGACTCGTGTCCTACTCCTATGTTAAAATCCTACTTTAGATGGTTGACAAAAATAAATGAAATAAATTAGTAAGTCCATATTTGAAAAACAAAATTGGATTCTGCGACCGAGAGTGTATATATAAGAGAATTGATTTATTTTTAATTATGCATTTCCATGTTTTGCGTTTTCTTCCATTATTTTTAGAATTGCGTGCGTCATTGAGAGAGGAGTGCCATATAAGTGACCATCTGTTTTTTTTTTGTTCTTCTTCTTCTTCATTTGTGCAACCAGTGTGGCTTCTAAATGTCTTTTGGTTTTGAGTGCCTGTTTCCTAAAACCGTAGGGTAAGGAGCTTATCATAATTAATGGGACAAGGATGGTAAAAATTCCAAAAGATGAATTCGGAAGCTTAGAGCAGAAGCAATACATGAAGAAAATGTTTTGGACAAGAGAAATAAATAAAAGAAGCAAACAAAGAGTATAGTAGTACATATGAAAGCAACACACCAAACTTAGATAGTTATTCCACTAAAACACACACACACCACCAAGTGTTTTGTTTTAACGCAACTTCTTTGGAGAGAACTATGTCTAGCTACCTACACCATTCTTCTTCTATAACTTGTTCCTTCATAAATTATTCTCTCATAAATTATTCTTCCAGATGGCCTTACAATAATGGGTAATGGCCTTGGACTGGGTACGTGCCATGGTTTGGGTAATGGCCTTGGTTTGGGTAAGGGCCTTCGATTGGATTGTTTTGGCATCCAATGCAAGAGAATGGCGAAAGCATGCCGATTCCTGGCAAGAAGGTCGTTCTTGTCGAAGTCTGGGTCTGCTTTCTCGAAGCATTCTCTAGCACAACCGTAGCCTTTAATCTTACCAACAAGATCCACATATAATGCAAGCTGGGAGGGAGAAAATTTCATCTCCTTTTTATCCATCCACTCAAAGATCTACACAAAAAAAAAAAAGAGAAAAGAGAAACGTTCTTAAAAATCTTAACAGAAAAAAAAAAACCCTAGCTTTGATGGATACCTTGAGGGCGTATTCGGATTTGCCGTCCTCTTCAAGACGCTTGGCGCAGGTGAAGAAACCGGCCTTGGTGACGGAAACACCCTTCTTCTTCTCCTCACTCACCATGTAATATATGCTCTCAGTGGTAAAAGATTGCAGCTTCTCCAAAACATCAACCTTCTCCCTCGCCTGTCGAAAACGAAGCAGCCATTCTCGTGGGCATACCGATCTTCATCTCTCTCTTCCACAGATGAAGGCCACCTGCTGCTACTCGGCGCAAGTTCAACATTTTGCAAACCCTAATCTTTGACAACCCTTAATTCTCTATTAATATACCCTTAGCTCTTGATCATGGAACGAATGAAGATAAAATTAGAGTAATATGAAAATTTGCAAATAAGTAAAAACAAAATGAGGGGAATATCATAGTTAAGATCTCGGTTTGGTCTAATTTTACAAAATCGAAAACGGCAAATTAGCTCTTCTGTTATTAATGTGAAGTATAATTATGATTATGACTTTCACCCTATATTTTTTTTAACAGTATCAACGCAAAGGTTTTGGTTTTCCAATTGATTTTGGGGGTTTCCATTTCTTAAAAAATATAAACCAAACTTAAATAAATTGTTGCTTGCTTAAATTACGTTTTTTTTTTGAACAAAAACTTAAATTACGTTCGTATCTAGAATACATACGATCATATTGTGATATGTTGACTTGTGGAATTTAATCTCTTAGGCCTACTGTGTGATTGGACATCCGAACAGCATGTTGTTAACATGCATTGTCGCTAGCTTATACTATCTTTATTTGATTCTTATTATTATCTTTATATTTTACGTTGAATTTTTTTATTGTTGTAGAGAAATGCTAAAACCGTAAGGCCCGAAACGAACAAATTGTTGCTTACTTAAATAATCAGCCACTCACAAAAGATAAATAAGCAACCACTAGTTTAATTACGCGTATCCTACTTATAATTAGTACATTGATAGGCTGATAGCTCCATCTCACGAAACGCATAACTAGTTTACATTAATATTTCGTCGCATTTCATAAGAAAATTAACAAATTTAACCTAACAATCTATATAGTTTAGATAGTATGTCAGGAGTTTAAATCACTAGAATTTTGTATACATTTAAACTCTTATAAACTATGGTATACTCTTGTCTGAATTATTCGACGTATTATTGTCTGTTTTATACATTTATTCCACGATTGTTTATACGTTAGCATATGACAATTTCATCATAGAAAGTAGCATCAAACATTTAGCCAGTGAAAATGTATATATCTAGTTATGTCATAAACAAAATGTAAGAAGTTTGAAGAAATCCCAAAACGGCAAAAGCGGTAAAACGTTAAAGACTAATTACCAAATGGGGAGAGTTTATATGTTTTAGTTCATTAGGAAAATATATACAAGAACAAAGTTTGCAAGTTATCTCAATGGTTGGCAAGTGATAATAGAAGTAACTGCAGGACGTTAATATTTTCGTATATGGAATTTCTTTAGTTACGTAAAAAGATCAAATAAATCCCCAAAACGGTGAAAAGGTTAAGACTTCTATTTTCGAATAACCAAAAGTGGAATACTTTTACCCCGTTAAGGAATTAGGGTAATAAACGCAACGTGTTCCTCGTTTGCTTACCAAAAAGAATAAAGAAAAATGACATTATACGTAGCGTAGCGATTGGTAAAAGATATATATCATTATGGCTGCTTATTGTGAGTTTTAACTTAAATACTCATGTTTTTGGTTTCGTGTTAGTTCATAACAATATTCTGACTGATAAATTTGCATACTGCAAGCAATTGCTTTGTGTGTATTTAGTCTATCACAAATGACATTGTAGGCAAAATAAGAAAGACTACACAAACCCATTATAGTACATCAGTTAGGAATTAAACTCAGACTTACATCAGTTCCACGTAACAGTCACAACAACAAATCAAGATTTGAAGCTACTCAGGCCAACAAAAATGATTTACAACCACCATATACCAAATTAGCTTCCAAGTATTTCCTCTGGGAGATCATATAGCTTGAAACCCGCAGCAAGAGACACAAAATGCTTCTTTGCAATTAATGTACATTTACAAGAACTACTTGCGGAGCAGTTATATGATCATTGTTGGTTTTGCCTGTGACTATGGTTCTTGAAGGACTAGGTTTAGTTCTTGAGCCTTTCTTGTTATTAGACCGCCTCTTCTGTATTCAGAAGGAAGAAGAGAGCCAAAAACAAGAAAAATAAGCAAAGAATTCGATTTATAATATCCACAAACATTATTAGTAATGTTAACCTTGCGAGAAGTGGAAGAATCCTCTGAATCTTGTGCAGTCCCGCAGAACAAATTTGGCATATTTGTATCCTGCATTTACTTATCTTGGTAAATGAGAATAAACGTATTTAAGTAATCGAGGTTCTAAGAGAGGCGTGAGAACTAGAGAGTACCTATCATCCGCATGAAGATCAACGCCAACAATCCGTGGAGCTGAGACAGTTGAGCGTATAACTGTACCGAACACTGCTACAAGCTTCAAGAGCATTTCCAAGGACACATGTACCGGCCTGCACAGAATCATGTAACAATCTCAAATTCAACAAGACAACAGTTTAAAAATCATTAAGATGCCAAATCGTGGAATCGTTCTAGCTCGAAAGCGAAATATAATATGATCTTTTCACCTCTCTGTCCTGCTACTCAATAGACTTGTGAGGACGGGGACCAATTTAGAGAACATATCCAGTGTGAAAATCTCTATCTTGTCGGTTAAAATACTGACCACATCTGCTTGAACCTGTCCCAGCATCTATGAGTTAGCTTATCTAAAACATCCAAACATCAAATAAAAAAAGTGTAATCAACTAAGAATCTGAGATACACACAGACTGATCTGTCAGCTTTCTTAAGGCCCCGATCGCGCCTTTAACATCGCTACGCTCCCAAAAATGTCTAACAAGCTGCATGTTTGTGAGTAAATCAATCACTTGCAACAATTAACACTATCACAAAAAATATAGCCAGGGGAAAAGAACAGAAACAAGAATGCTTACCTGTAATTTTGTCAACCTCGATTGAAGAGTGCTTAAGAACTCATCATGAGTTTGCATTAGCTTTTCAGTGATGTCAGTATCATTCTCTCTCCCAGATATTTGAGGCTCTTCCTTCTGCACAAACCAAACAATCATATTCGTTTCTCACGTATACATCACTCTTTCAAGAAAAGAAAAAACTGTCATCATAGTGATTTTTTTGTGCATATTAGATATAGAGCAAGCTGCATTTCAAACATGGAGACCAAAGTTTAAAATGTATCTAGTTGCCAAAGCTACCTGGGTTAAGGTATCGCAAGGTGGCTGAGTTTGTGATACATGTGTCTCATCCAGTGTCATATTGACCACCTGATCAATCAAAGTGGGTGTAGGCAGCATTTGAGTTGGACTAACTCGGTGCCTGGATGCGACACGAGATGCATCACATGCCATGTTATCAGACTGATTGAGTTTCGCGGGCATTACACGAGCAGGAGAAGTCCTATCTGGACGTGTTGATGTTACAGGACACTCATGAGATGTCATGTCCATTGCTTGACTGATTGACATAGGCCTTACTCGAGCTGAGGAAGTCCTGCGTGGTCTTCTTGACGTAACAGGAGCCGCATCACATGCAATGTTTGTTGGCAATATCCGGGCAGGAGAAGTTCTAGATTGTTGTGTTAATGTTACAGAAGAAGGCTCATCATATTTGACATGAGCGGCCTGATTGAGTACCACAGGCATCACTGGAACCGAAGAAGTCCTAGCTGGTTGTGTTGAAGGAGGCTCATAAGTTGTCATGTTACTGTCACGATTGAGTACGATAGGCATCACTCGGGCAGGAGTACTCCTAGCTCGTCGTGTTGATGTTAGAGGAGTTTCACCTGTCTGTCTTGATGTCTTGTGCGGATCTTCCTGCACCGCATTAATATCCTGAGATATTGTTGTACTAGTTGCTGTTTCTGTATGAGTAGTTTTTTCTCCTCTCTCAAACCTCTCAACTAAGGAGCGTGTCCTCCCCGAGACAACGTTTACTGCAAACATAGAAATGTTAAGGAAACAGTGACCAGTAAGTGAACCACAAAACTAAATGGTTGCTGCCTCAAAACCAGTAAGTGAACCACAACAGACTATAGATGATGAACAGAACAGTGTGAAAAAAAAAAATAGATTGTAACACCCTATACGCTACTGCTAAAGACTTTTCTACCGATTTTGAATCAAGAACTTACTTTTCTGTTCACCACCAGGCTTTTCTGGTGAAAGAGCTTTTTCAATTTTGGCGGAAATGTTCTGCTTACTGATATCCTCTTTGCATAACTTTCTTGAGTTCTCCAACCCACTTTTGTTGTCGTCAAAGGTACCAGAATCAACAGACATTGCTCGTCTCGACTCATTGTACTCGTTATATGATGACCTCTGTACACGAGGTGGTTTATGCAGCATCCCTGAGGCAAGATAGCAGAGATATTCAAAAGATAAATTTAACTATCAGAAAGCTAAAGTTTTTAATGAAACTAAACTCTGAGAACAGTGAACCTACGATCAGTTGGTGGCTCTGATGACAAAGCCTTTTCAAACTTGTATGTAATTCCCTTGATGGTAGAATTTTCAGCATCAAATGGTTTACTACCGCTCTGTTCTGAAAAGAACACATTTTGAGAGTGTGGCTCCTCGTCAACATCCAATCCGTTTTTCTTCCGAGTTCCAGACTGAACAGCCACTGACTGGTTTGAATCTTCAAACTTTGCTAGCGTATTGCTTACATGAGCTGGTCTTAGCAACATACCCGGTTTAGTTTTTGAGAAAGTGATAGATTCCCTTCCTGAATGAGAAGGCTCTTCCCCACTATCACTGTCCCGCGATACAAGACTATGCATTCTAGAAGAGCTATCCCCTACTTCTCCAAAGCATGTTGCATTCTGCTTCTCGCTCGTCATATTAGCGATTCTTCCTGATTCCAAAGGAAATGTCGCTTTCAGAGATGCTGGATTTTGCGCAACAGTCAGATGTCCACCTACGGCTTTTAAAAGAAGAGACGTTCATATCAGAGCAAGCACACAAAAATGAAGGACACAAAAATTATGTTGATCTTCCCCAGGTATGTTTAAGACTACTTTGTATCATGCAGTAAAGAAAATCGTCATTCGTATTTTAGACTCATTCAGTTTCAATGCCTACAAGATTAAAGGATAAAAACAAAAGTTCAGGGCATTTATATTGTTACAACACAACTTAAAGTCTAGATACCTTTTTCTGTTGATGATCACACAAGAGTTCCTACTACGGTTGCAATGGTCTACATTCAAACACTTTTGACTTGAGTCAAATAACTTTTTTCAGCATTTATTTGAATTATACATCAACTCATCAGATGCGATTTATACTGACAGATGAAGCACTACCATAGATCTGCCATACCACACACGAAAGGACATGAGCATGAAAACAAAATTTACTCACAGTCGACGTATATGTTCTTTATCTCTTTTGTCTCATAATCTGGGGATGAACTGCTCCTTGGGAAAGTCCCCATTCTCTCAGACGACTGATCCTCCAAGACGCTGAATCTTTTCACCATGCATTCATTCTTTTCCGCGGATCCAGCTCCATATGGCTCAAGTTTCTGGTTAAAACGAAATGAAAAGCAAACAAACACTGACCATTTTCACAAAGTTCATGATTCATTTTGTCATATGATTTTGCGAACTTATGAACAGTTAAACCAACAACAAGAAAAAAAAAAAAAAAAAACAATTACAATAACTGACATACCGATATATCTGATACCCAAACCCCGACAGAGTTGCGGTAATACGAACAACCAATGAACTTTCCTTCGTTGATGCAGAAGTCACCAAGTGTTGACCATCCCATATCAACACCATCCCGGCATACCACTGGTTCCCATGAATAAACCTGCATTATGAGTATGTACTTATGATATCAGCGTTTGAGTCTGCACATCATTTAAGCTGTATAGCTGATCACAAAGAAAAATCAAACCTTTAAGCCATCATCCAATCCACAAAAAAGGGTTCGCCCATCCGGATGGAAAGCGATTGAGCGAACTCCAGTAGCCTGTGAAACAAGGGACACCACATGCCAGGAAGAAGATAAGTTTTATTACAAGATTACATAGTGAGCCAAAAGCTAAATTAATACTTCATCAGATGCTACTGAATTTCATTAGTACTATATCCCTTTAAAGGAACTATATTATCATTGACACTTGTGTCTTCTTAAAGAAGGATATCTCTGATATTGTTAATATATGAGGTTTTTCTTTCGAGAGAAAGAGAATCACATCATATCTCCACAACCGGTCATGTAATAAGTCAACAGAGGTGAAAAACATTGGGAAAAAAAAGCAGTACCAAAGCAAAACAAGACAGATTAATTTAAGAACAAAACACAAGCTCGGGTACCTCTGGTCTAGTAGATCCAATCAGTTCAAACGTTTCCAAATCCCAGAATTTTACAGTCCTGTCAGCAGAACCTGAATAGTGACCTCGGAAACATAACTTGTGGATGTAAAACAAAAATTCATCAAGTAACCAAAAAATAGGCAAAAACTCACCTGTTGCTAGGAGAAACTCAAGTGGGTGGAAGTTTAGGGAACGGATAGGTCCTTCATGAAACTTAAACTCATGCAAGAGCTTTCCAGCAGTTATATCCCAAATCTGTTGAGTACAATAGAGAGTACGCTATTACACATTAACATTTACAGAGAAGATCAAACAATGCACAAGCTCCACTTATTGATACTGCTTCTCTTACCTTTACAACGTTGTCAAGTCCTCCAGACACTAACCAACGACCATCAGGACTAAATCTGATAGTGCTAATGCTACGAGTGTGACCCTTGTATGTTTGGATGCATCCCTTCTTTCTGATATCCCAAATCTTTAGATTCGTGTCACTGGATCCGGATGCAAGATATCCACCAAATGGGTGAAACTCAACAGCAGAACAATCGGATCTGTGTCCAACAAAAGCTCGAACCACTACACTTCAAGAGCAACAGTTAAAAATATTAGACCTCGCTATCTGAAACTAACAGTTTATCACGGAAAGTGGTAAATGAGAAAAGAGAATCAATCAGCTTACTCTTTGCTTCTTCTAGATTCCACAGCTTAATCACACCCGAAGAAGCTCCAGCGAGCACCAAAACCTCTTCCGAGTTAAAAGCTACTGAGTCAACCGGACTTGTATGCCCACAAAGACTCTGCCAACAACAAAGGAAAGAAAATTGCATCATTCTTCAAATTCAAGAGGCACCAAAACGGTAATGCCGACCATTTTCACAAACATCTGATGTAGCTTTAGTTGAACTAACTATAGATTTATGGTTATAAATGGAAAAAATGTGGAAACTAGAACAACTTTTGATAAAATAATTACAAAAAAAAAGTCCAACAAGAAAGGACAAACAACAAAGGAGAGAAGAAATGTGAGACAGACCATTGGAGAAGTGGGTTTGCCGATGGACCAAAGGTTGACCTTATAATCATCTCCGCCGGTTATAAGGAGCCGTGATGTCTTCTTTCCGATGCTCAGACAATTCACATTTGCGGAATGTGCCAAAAACTCCTCTTTTTTTTCCAAAACGAGTCAAGAAGAAAACAATATAGATATTTACAGACAAAGCATATATCCAGGAAGAAAAGAAAAATTCAAGAACATTTCAAGCTCGAGCTCGTCAATGGCAGTTTACCAAAGAACAAACAAACAAGATGAACATAAAACCCCAATAAATGCAGATAAACCCTAAAGCTGCAGTGATAGATTTACCGCAAATCTCTAAGGATGGGGTGAGAATAATCAAATAGCTAGCTAAACTCTTGGTCTTTGCATTCAGGTTATGTTTCAAACAATATCACCAGAGAATAGTATAAGGATACGCAGCTTATATCCACGCTTCGCCATTTTTGCTACTCGATTTCAGTCAATTCATGCGAATGCATAGGAACACGAAGCTGAAACAGAATCTCCAGCTTCGCTTATCAAGCGAAGAATTAGAAATCGGAGCTAGGTGACAAAAAGAAAAATTCAAATGTCACTACACGACGGAGTTGGAAATTTGTCGGAGATTCAGAAACTAGAAACTTCAAATGTCACAAGACGACAGACGTTAAATACTCTATCAAGTTAGACTCTCCGGAGACGGAAGAAGTTGGAGAGAAACGAGAAAAGTTGAGATTCAAAGAGTGGCACGAACGAGCAGAAGGAAATAAAAAAAACAGAGACGAGAGATAAAAAGGTAAAGTGAAGAATTTTTCTTTCCGCTTTTCATCAGATTCTGTCATTTTCAATTATTTTTAAAAACAATTTCCAGTTGGTATTTTTATTTTATTTAGGTCACTGATATGTTCAAAATCGTTGAAAGCTTCAGATTATTGGACCGTGAAACCAGTTTCCTCTGTCGTACTCGCCGCATTACTAATCGTAATTATGATTTTGTTTAATGACGTTCGATTAAAACTATAAAAAAAATCGGTCAACTAATTCAACTTGAATATATAAAAAGGTATAACCAACTCAACGGCCTTAACTTGGATTGAATGTCATACTCATATCGATCATCTCAAAACACTGAATTGTTCTCATAAGCCATAACCAATTCAAGGATACAATCTACAATTAGATTATAGCAAATGATTTATTATCTACCACTATGGTTTGTATATACGTTTTTTAGTTCATTGTTCTCAGACAAAAACAATTAACTCAGTTTGGTTGTAGGTTGGATTAGACTGAATTTAAACTATCTGGTCATATCAATCATTCACTTCAAGGTTGACGATTGCAAATAAATTGCTGTTAAATTTTTTGATTTGTTTTCTCTAATATTCGTGGTTGGTATGATCTGTAATCGTTGCTTATATTAACTTGAATTTTTTAAGGCAGAGAGAGTAATTAATCTGGTTAAGTGGTTGTTATAATTGGTTAATTTTTTTGGGGGGCATGAGCACAACATGATCTATATATAAGTGCTTGCCATGTCTGGTTCTTGGAATTTTCGTGCACTAAAACGGTCATCCTAATTAACAACCCTTCTTTCGTGGGCGACAATACAAGATCAATTATTTCAATAAAGAAATGTTTGATAGTCACTTCCACGGATTGACGTAAAACCGAAACCGGCCGCAAACCAGTGTCAATGAAAAGGAATCGAATCAGCCAGAACCAAAATGCCTACAATCAAGCCGAGAAACCAATCTAAAAACCGAACCGAAATTAATGTGGGCATTCTGGTAATTAATAATTAAATAATAATTTTCCCGCCAATTGTAAGAGATCAGTACAAGCCGACCGAATCTCGTATTTTCCGACACCAAAGTTTGAGGTTTTTCTTACAAGACCGTCGATGGAAGTTCTGCTCTTTGGATCCAAAAGCGCAACTTTATCTCAAGGATCTAAATGAATCCAGTCCCCAGATGATGAGCCCAAAGAAATCATTTCCTAGAATCCATACAACGATCAACATACTATTTAGTCAGTAAAAATCCTAATTAGGTCTATGAGATTACCTAGTGCGTCATTGGGAAGGTGAGAGGCTTTAATCTCTGATGCGCTTATATTCCAATGTCAGTACTAATAGTTAAAGCCTTTAATTATGGAAGATGATTGTAGTAGCTTTTTAAAAACAGAAATTTTGACCTGTGAATTTGAATCCAGGAAATATCAAGAGGTACAGAGTCATGAGGAAAGCTCAAAGGGTTATAAGATCTCATGGGTCTGTATTTGAGTAATCAAGTATCCTGCCGTTTAGACTTGAAGATCTTCAACCCTTCAAAATGATGGTTTCTAGCATCAGAATCTTTGATGTGTCTTATACACTTTCTCTTTTACTTTTTTTTTTTGTATGATTGTGTTTTGAAAACTTTGGTCATTTTATAAGACTTTCGAACAAGTTAATTAAAATCATAATACTAGAGATAGTCAAATAAAATCATAAGACTTTTTTTACCTACAATAACCATCGTTTATTAAAAAACTCACAAGGAACCATCGTTTAGACTACAATGTTGAATTACAATAGTTCATCAGTACAGATTAATTTGTTCAAACAGAGAATAAACTTTCGAAGTAAGAAACAGCACCTATGATTTTGGTAGGGTTGAAGAGTAAATCATAAGATTTGGCATGAAGATCATGTATCACAAGTGGATGTGAGCGTCGCTGACCATGAAGTAATAACTTATTCTTCTCAAGAATTGCTATTGGTAAGAGCGTGCCGCTTTCCCCGAACCAATGACAAGTTTTGGTGAAATCTATCGAACACATCTTCTTCCATGTCTTGCTGCCGCCTGAGGAATCCAGCGACCATATCTCTTGCGTGTACGGCATTCTCTGCTATACGCACAAGCGGTTATCGAGGATGCACATGTTGACGTGGTAAGGGTCAGTCACATGGGCAAAGGGAGCTTTACAGATGACTTGGAAAGTTTCTGTGTGAAGATCCAAAGACAAGACCTTGGTTTCTTCGCACCCGGTTAACCAATAAAGTGACCCATCTAAATACACGGGCCTCGAGAGAGAAAGAATCCGATAAGGAGAAGCTGGGACAACGTACCTCCAAGCATTGGTGCTAAAATCGAATACCTCACAAGTTGTAACGTCGTCTAGACCAAACTCGGATGAATTATACAACCACACCGGCTTGTACGTGCCCCTTACTATGTCTTTACCGAATCCAAGCTCAGGAGTTGGGTATCTAAACTTGTTGAAGACGAGGTGCTGATAGCTTGAAAGAGGAAACCTTCGATGGCATCTAGTGGTGGGATTCACCACGACACTCGGTCTGTAGAGTGAGTAGAGGCATACTAGACCGTCACAACTATTACGGCAGAACATGCTGCCCGAACCCGAAGTAGGGAACCTGATCGTGGAAACTATTGACGACCCCACCACAATTCTTTCAGCATCTGTGTCCAGACCATCATCATCAATAGGAATACTATCATCGATGAGGTACACGCAAAGGACATCTGGACCTCGCGATTGCCTACGACGGATACATTGTCTTTCTTGGAAACTTTGGGACTCGATTGTCGATTTCCACTTCTTGGATACAGACTTGAATCGCAGCAGAGACTCCACGGGAAGTCCCTCGAGGATGAGCTCTACCACATCGTGAGGTAAGAATTCCACAATCGGGCCATGTCTTTTTAACATTGTATCGTCTCTATTTGAACAAGAGAGACGATCCAGGCATATATATACGCACGAGCATCCGACAAGAGCTAGGAATCGGAAAATAAAAAGAAGGAAAACTTCAAGTCAGTTTCATTCCATTATGGAAAAGGAAATTCAACAAATTTCTCTCTTTAACAATATATTTCTTGTTTTCTGAATAACGAAGTGGAAAAACTCAACAAGATACAATATTTACAGATTTCTTCAATAATAAATATGACAATAACAAAAAAAGATGAAGAAGAAAACAGAGTGGGTACCTCAGGCGATGATCGCATCAAATCCTTCCTCCTCCGCCTTTACCAATCCTCAGGAAGCGATTTCTCTCTATCCCTCCCTTGACATCAATTCTTCTTTATTGAGTATTGGTGTCGGTGTCGATGTCGATGCCGCTATTACAGGCGGAGGAGAGAGACAGATATCTCACAGGTACTCAGAAACTGCAACCCTTACGTCTTCTTCCTTCTCTGTCTATGAGATTACCAAACAGAAATTTTGACCTGTGAATTTGAATCCAGGAAACATCAAGAGGTGCAGAGTCATGAGGAAAGCTCAAAGGGTTTAAAAGATCTCATGGGTCTGTGTTTGAGTAATTAAGTATCCTGCCGTTCTTCAAGATCTTAAACCCTTCAAAATGATGGCTTCTAGCATCAGAACCTGGTACTCTAAAGAATCTTTGATGTGTCTTACTCTTTCCCGATTGATCTTTAACTGCTGGAGCAGAGTAATCAATATCTAGAATATACCCTAACTACTTCTCTGTGATTACCAAGCGTGCTCGTCAAGCAGCCATTGGGAATGTCAAAAGGTCATGACGACTGCAACCTAGAAAACTCAAGTTCGCCGTAAATGAAAGTCGTAGTCGTAGGTCGTATGTGCAATAACTTTTAGAACCAACGAATTTCTTGTTCCAAGGGAATGTTAAGCGATGCAGAGTCATGGGGAAGCTCAAAGGGCTATATAAATTCTGGGTCTTTAAATAACTATTCGCCCTTCTACTCTGGCATCAGTGATTTCTTAACTTTGAACTCTACAAAATCTTTAGTGTTTTTCTGCTTAGCGATCATCTATGGCTGGAACTGAAAGTTCAGAGAAGCCAGTGTTGACACTGAAACTTCTTGTGGACAAGAAGAAGAACAAGGTTGTCTTGGCTGAGGCTGGTAAGGAATTTGTCAATGTACTCTTCAGCTTCTTGACACTGCCTATGGGGACCATTGTGAGATTGCTGGAGAAATATCAGCAGAATCAGAAGTCTCAAGACGCCACAATCGGCAGTTTCAACAGTCTCTACAGAAGCGTTCTTGAAGCAAGCACCTCTAGTTTCATCACAGAAGCTTGTAAGGATATTCTTTTGTATCCGAGGAGTGTGCATGAGAATCAACGTAGACAGCTTAAGCTTAACATAGATGACACTGATGTCCTCAAGTACTATATATGCCCAAATTCAGATAGCAAGGAATTTTGCCGTGCTGCATATAGTAACTATTGCTCCTCACGATGTTCTTGTGGAACACTGATGGAAAAGATTTTTGAATTTGAAGATTCTACAACATATCAAGACCTATTTACCAGTGACAAGACCTTGTTCACCATTACTGATGATATGGTAGTAGGATATACTTCTATGGGTCTCACCTTGAAGACACTTCAGGGGTTAGGTTATGCTGATCTTGATCAGCTGCATGAGATACTTGTAGATGTTGATCACGAAAAGGTACCTATTTTCAATGGTATTTCCAATTTGCATGTCTCACATTTATCCTAAACCTTATTTAATCTTTTTTTTTTATTAATTCGAATCCAGGTACTAGCTCTGCTGCATTGCTTATTTTCTTCAAATACTCCTTTGACTGATGTGTTCTTAAGGAAACGAAGCTCATGTTTCATTACAAAGAAGCAAAGTCTACCCTCGCAAGAAAGAAACGTAGGTAAAGTAATTTCTGTCAGTGTGTTCACTAGGAAACTGGACCAGAAGATTCTGTATGTTGAAAGTGGAAAAGACTTTGTTGATCTTCTTTTTACTTTCCTGGTTCTCCCTCTGAATTCTGCTTGGAAACTATCTGGAAGCAATATCGTGTTTGGATGCATCGGTAACTTTTGTGAAAGCTTCAAAAGCTTGAGCTCTCAAGAAGGAAGTACCACATTGACTGGCAATTGTGTTCTTCCTAATTATTATAGTTGCCAGCAACCTCTGCTTCATGTTTGTTACAGCGAATATTATCGGGTTCTGGCAAAGACTATAAATCATCAATACTGCCATTTTAAACCTGTGGATCCAAGACGTAATAGATGGGACGCCAATGCTGAATCTAATGGGTTTGTAAAGAGAGGGACAACCTTTGTGGTCTCAGACGACCTTACGATCACACCTATGAACTTATCATCAAACATTTGCTCACTGAAGAAGTGGAACATGGACTTGGGTGATATAGAGGAGCAAGTAATTAATATCCGCGAAGGAGAGGTATATAACATTATATATCTGTTCGTTCATATTATATGTGCTTAAGTTAACTCTGCTGAATATTACACCAATGCAGGCTATATACTATTGTCAGATTCTTCTTTGGGCGTGGACTGCATCCTTTCTATCGCTTACCGCTTGATACTTTTGTTATTGAACCGAGAATTTTCTGAATTTCAGTTTTCATATGTTTCTGCTTGATTTCAATTGAGAACAATAAACATGACAAATATTCTAAACATACACGACCAGATTTGTGAATAATGTTGTTGACCCATTGATTTGATGGGCTAATCATATGTTACTTGATGCTCCCATAGCTCATTTCCATCCAGCCAACAAACACAAGTGTTACTATAATACAAAAGAAATAGGTTGTGCATATTTCATTCATCATAAGGATGCAGTCCACGCCCAAAGAAGAATCTGACAATAGTATATCGCTTCTGCGTCGTAGTCTAAGGATGCATATGTCTTTAGATCATATGTTGAAGATCTTGGACAATTTCTGAAATGGGCGGTCGAAACCCTGGTTCCATCTAGACAAAAAAAATCATCAGGCAGACAAATCAAAAGGGTTTAGTTGATTTATCTGATGTCAAAAACTACATTGCTTTCTTGTCTAGTCAAAAAGGCTGGTGAATGAAGTGAACTTTACCTGCAGGGAACGTGAAATGATATCTGCAAAACGTGACAACGATTTCATCGGATATGCTCCGTGTAACGACGGATCAACCATTCTTGTCAATGCATCGATGTCATGAAGCCGAGGAATCGCCCACTGAGCAAGTGTCTGATGTCCTCTAGGCCTTGTCCTGCACCCATAGTATATAGTGATCTTGCAAATGAGAAACATAAGTGAAACATCTTCTCTTTTCTACTGTCTCTTCAGAGTTATGCTAACCTGTCAAATGGTCTGCGTCCAGTGAGCAGTTCTAACATCACAACACCAAGGCTATATACATCGCTCTGACATGTGTAGCTTCCATACTCAACCTCAGGAGCGGCATAACCCGCCATCTACCAATTTTATAAGCAAACATCATTTCCCTTACACACTCCTTTGTCAGGACTTGGGATCTTCAAATCAGACGACATAAGATGATTTTATTACCTGACTCGTTGGTCGTGGTGGTAACATATAAGCCAAACCGCTGTCTGCAACACGTACTGAGAGCTTTCCATCAAGGAGAACCTTGGAAGACTTGAAATTCTGGTGTACAACCGGCGGTTGGCAAACCTCGTGAAGAAACCTGAAACCAAACTCTTAAGTTCCTCAATGTTCCAAACATAGAATTGGCATAACATTTTTTGAGGTTTCTTTTTACTTACTGCAATGCCCTGGAAGCTCCCAACGCCACATTCATACGCACATTCCAAGTGAGCTTCTTGTGCAGTTTGCGATCCAGATGCAGTGCATCTTGAAGTGATCCATTAGGACAGTACTCATACACAAGCAGCCTTTGACCATACTCGTTACAGTAACCAAGAAGCTCCAATATATTTCCACGTTTAAGTTTCAAAACATTGGAGACTAAATTGAGGAAATCTCCGTCACTCTGCGTTCTGTTGATGGTATTGCTAAGCTTCTTCACCGCAAGATACTACACATCACAAAGAGTTTAAAACACACTAAGATGTCAAGATGTCAAAATAAAAATTGCAGAATGGCCACAGATAGTAGATAAGAGGGAAAGTGTCACACCTTTCCATGAGGAAACACGGCTCTATAGACATTACCAAGCGACCCTTCCCCGATTATATGCTCTTCTGAGAAACCATTTGTGTATTGCTGAAGTGAAGCAACGGTGAAAACGGTAGCTGAAGACGAAGAATTCAAGCCCGGAGGAAAATGAGCCGCTCTCTTTGAAGCACCATCGTTAGCCTGAAAATGCCTCGGTGGTTGTTGCAGCGGTTTTTGAGGCGTATTAATATCTTTATTGTAATATGAAGTAGGAGGCATCGCTCTCCGGTTTTCTTCAGCACGTTGTGGCATAGGATAACCGTATTTCCTGTCTCCGGCTCCATATCCATCGTAAGGCTTAACCATTGGCTCCCGGGAAACTGTAGAACAAAAGAAAACACCCACAAATGAGCCACAACTCAAAGTTTCTATTTTTTTTTTCTTGAAAAGAAAAGAAAAGAATCAGTGTACCTTTTCCCATGGTGGGTATTGGTTGAGATGGTGGTTTATTGAAGTATGGCCGTTGAAAGTCTTTACGAGCATCAGCGCCATATCGGTTAGATATCTTGCTTCTACAGCATCTCCAAAGTGTAACACACAAACCAGATACAAGAACTATTATGGCCACTGAAGAAACGACTAGGATGATCCTCTGCGTGGACCAGAACTTTCCTGATCCTGACCCTGAAGGAGGTGATATCTGCAAGGTAGGTTGCCCCGACGCCGAGTTCCAGGGGTCTCCTCCTTGATTATCAGAAGGCGGTGACCAAACCAGAGGTGGTGATGGTGGAGGTGGTTGTTGCAGCGGAACAAAAGGAGCAAATGGAGCAGGGGGGACACCGGAAACAGGAGGAACACGTGTAACAGGAGGAGCACGGTGAGTAGCCGGAGGAGGATCAACCGCAGGAGGAGGCGGTGTTATAATCGATGTATTGAACGGAGTTCCATCTTTTCTGCAGTTATAACGAGGTTAAATCTTGAATGGCTACAGAAAAACAAGATTGAAAAAAAACAAACAGATTTTACTTAAATATACGTACTTGAAATTGGGAACTTTCAATAGATTTGGCGGTATAGGTCCAGAGAATAAGTTGTTTGCTACATTCCTGAACCAAAGATATCAAAAACCATAGTGAGTTACTGAAGTTGGCTTTTATGGTTGGAGAGTCAAGAACAAAAACTATGCAAGGCGAAAAAAAGTATTACAAGTCGGTTAAGAAAAGATCCTCAATAACATCAAGTTTTCCAATGAGCTTGTTGTCCTGCAAGTACCTGCAGTCCAACCACATTATTAGATATATAACCAATGGTAACAATACGTTTTTACGGATTTATACTCCAAAATATCTGATGCACTTACAATATCTTGAGAGCCGCTAAGTCTCCCATGGAAGGAGGCAAACGCCCGGTCAGTATGTTAGACGATAAGTCCCTGCATTAGAAACTAAAGACGTTAGTGAAGCTGCTGAAAGTAAATGAGATTAAGAAAAGGAGAAAACATACAGTTTTGTCAGTCTTGATAACTGCTGAAAATAATCAGGTATGTCTCCCGACAGAAGATTGTTTCCCAACGACCTGAAGGGAATTGTAAAGAGTCTGTTTTTAAAACCGAGGCAAAAGAAATTCGCAGATGCAAGAGACAGAATCTTCTTTAGCAAAGACTTACAGTTCTGACAACTCAGATAAAAAGGACAATGTAAAGGGAATATTCCCAGTGAAGCGATTCCCAGAGAGAGATCTGAAACCAAAAGTGGAGTGTCTTTCAAACTGTTTAAAACTGTTGAATCATAAGTTGCGCCATTAACACAAAAGAGTCAATTCTCAAACGCACAGGTTTCGGATGGTAGAAGGCAAAGCCTGCGGAATTGTCCCTGAGATATGATTGTCGCTGAAGTCCCTGTCAAGGAAGATAGAAAGAGTATTATAAAACTATAGCAAAAGGCATTATCTTGTATGTTCTTTTATTTAGCAGGAATGTGAAACAAAACAAAACAAGAAGCTTTTTTGCTTACATCACTTGGATAGATGAAAAATCAGCCAAAGTATCACTCAAGCCACCACCCACCTTCATGCCGCGTATCCTTCTGCATCCAACAACAATAAAGCACCTGGTCAGAACCTGAATAAAGTGTCTTTCTTTTGGTGGCTCTAAAGCAAACCACAACAAGGGTTAAAAAGAGCAGAAGAGGAAGTATACATTTCCGTGATGTTTGAGGAATCACAGACCACACCTTGCCACTTTTCTCCACAAGGGTCTCCTCCAAAAGATAGCCACCGAGATAGAGATGGTGCTCCCAAGGTAATGTACAAGTTATTAATCGCTGAAACTGCAAGAGGTTCAACAACAAACAAAATCATTCATTTATCTTCCACATGTTCTAAAACAATTGAATCTAATTGAGGACAAGAACAAATTTCATGGTTTTGAACTAAACCCTAACAAGAGCTTATGAGTCAAAAATTAACACTTTTTAGGGTTTTTGAATCTAGCCTCAGAGCAATAGAATCTGCCAATCTGGAGCCTCGTAGACAAAGCTAATGCGTTATCTAGTTTACCCTAAATTGATGCAACTCACTTTCACTTGGCAGAACTCAAAATCTAGTGTGTTGAGTGAACTAAAATAAGCAGTCAAAGCAAAACCTTTAAAAAGTCAAAATTTGAAGAGAGTAAGAGACAGATTATAACCATCTCGTAGATTGGTGACTCCAGCAGAGAACGGCATTGTCAAGGCTAAAACAGAGAGAACAGAGAACACTTGTCTTCTTGTAAAGCTCATAGCTGCTGTCTTCACTGAAGATGAGAAAACCCTTGACTTGAACTGGATTAGATTGTTTGTTTCCAAGAAAAACTTCAGTAACACGAAGATTTGGAGGTAATGTGGAAGAAGCCCCCAGGAAGGAGAAGGACAAACAGGGATTTTCCTGATTAAAAGGGAAAGTGAAACATAATTTCGTCGGATTTTAAGGAGAGAGAGAAAGAGGAAAATAGTTGAAGAGTGAGAGTGAGTGTGTGTGAGAGAGAGAGAGAGATGTGTTTTGTCTCGAAGAACGAGCGGCTTACAAAAGCCAACGGCTTAGTTCTCTCAGTTCAAGGTTTCTTCTCAAAGTGTGAAACAGAAAAAAACTTTCAAAGACTTATCTCCCTCTCTTGTCCGAAATTTATGTTTCTTTTTGTCCCCTAATGCTCATCTAACTATAGTTTCTTTGTGTATTTTATTTTCATGAAATACGGGTTTTTTTTTAATGCCATCAGGTAGAAGTGAATTATCTTCTTGATGCAACTCATAAGAAAACAAAGGAAAACGATACAAAACAGTAGGTTATATAGTTATATCATTTTCTGCTGATTAATTGACGAAGTTATAGCCCTATTCAGTGAGATGGGCCATGAGAGCAGTGAAGTGGAAAAGCTCTGCAAAGTATTGTTTTTATGGGAGAAGAGAGTGAGAGACCCCACGCGGTCAAATATATCATCATTTTTCATCCCACTCCCATTTTTTGCTCTTTTGTAAATTTAATGCTTTCTGCTTGTAAAAAATGTTTGATTGTGATGAGATTGTTTTTCTGCTAGTCCTTCTTTTAGCTACAGATCCTAATGCCACAAGGCCCACAACAACAAAGATTAGTTGATGTCTTAACCATGTTGTAGTTAACTTGCTTAGAAAGTAGAAGAACACTTGCAATACTACAACTTATAAGTATTACAGGTATTCTCTAATTTTTTATAAATGACAAAACTAACAATTTATGGATTTTGTGCTAGAACCTTTTTTAAAAAAAAAGAAGCATCATGGTTACAACTAAAAATTAAGAATTCTGGTTTTGTGGTTACAGTTACAACTTACAATCATTGTTTATCAATTTCTTAGGAACATATATTTAATCTGTATTTTATTGTTTTCTTGATGTGATGGAGGAGTTGTGAACAATTTAACAGTAATAATGTATGGCATGCCATCGTTTTATAGTTTGAGATAAGATTAACATGTGTTATTAATACTTATACTTGCCACTTACAAGAACTATTTTATGACCCGAATAATAACAACATGATCAATACAGAATAAACATGGTTGGTGAGTTCAAGTTTTGATTGGTCTGAACTTATCAATCATTTTAGTTCTCCAGAAGATAACCAGTTGCTTAACTTCCTTCACTAATCTTATTCTTAACAACAATGCTTGTTGAGAGTTTTGAGACTAAAAAAGAGCACACCAACATTCTCATGGGCTAAGACAAACAAGATATGGGCACAACAAATTGGTCGGTAATGTGATTGTAAAGCCCACTTGCAGGTTACCTATGCTCGTTGGCCCAATAACGATGAAAACAAGATGTCAATCAGGATAAACCGAACCAATATGAGATTATAAACCGAATAGAAATTTTTGTTTTACTTATCTACATTTGAGTTTCTTTTTTTTTTTAATACAACCAAAGGCTTCTAGACCAAAACTCAAATCACGAGTTATGAAATAAATCGAGATTTAAGACATTTATGAAAATTGTAGTAGTAAAACTTGAACATTATATCTCACTCTACAGGATTAGTTTGGGATTTTCTTTGATTCTTGTACTTCAATAACCAAAAAAACAAAATCAACAGCCGTGTTATATATATAAACCACTGGTTCAACCATCAATTTAAACGTTACGTTAATGCTAATAATGATTGTAGCACTAATATATACAAACAAGAATTAGTTGTGAGATTGGGAGATGTATTAACGTGAATTCAAACTACAGTCTCTTTAAAAAGTGTTTAGGCAAAATGTATAGATCTTGTAAAGTTAGCCTTTATTTTTGTCCTTAATTTTTAACATGGTCTCTCATTACCCAAAAAAGCTAAACAAACTTAAAGAATGCAAACGGTACTTTTTGGTCACCTGATAGATCAGAGGATCCAAGGCACATAACGAATGTTCATTTGTTTTAAATTCACTCTTTGTTTCCTTTTTACTTCAAATTTTTGTTTTACATCGTCCCTCTCTGCACTTTCTGCCCTACCATTTTCTTATCCGTTATAAAACATCAAATCTTCAAAACTCATTTTTTTTTTGCCTTTTCAAAGGATTAAAAACTCATAATGCAACCAAATATAAATGGAAAAAAAAATGCCTTTCTCCGAGGGCTATCAAAAATGATGCATATCAAAGTTTTATAGTGTTATGGTTTCTCTCAGAGTGTCCAACATCTAAAATTCGATACGCATCAAGCTTGATCAGTTCAAACTTAAAATTTCAAAGTTTTGCTTTGATGCATGCGATGGTTTTAAAAAAATTATTAAACTGACAAGAACTTATGGTCTCAACCTGTTTTCATTTTTCTAATATATAAAATGCATGACCACAAAAATGAAAAGGATAATATGACCAGACTTTTTAGTGAAATAACGGTAAAAAAAACATTTTTTCTCGCCGGACATTGTTTAACATTGATACAAAATTTTAGTTTTAGTGATGTGGGGGGCACAAAAGGACAAGAAAGAAAGCGTTAGAAAAAAAAAGCAAAATCTTTACAATGCTTTCTCCAAAAGATGAGCCTAAATAATAAAGAATATTGCTATGGAAAAGAAAAACGTTTGAAAGATTAACCAGACAAAAAACAACAAAATCAATTTTTTGTAGTTTAAAAAGGCAGTCTAAAAAGGGGATTTTTACCTTTCATACTACCTGATAACCAAATTGATGGAATATTTTTTTACACGATCGAAGCTGACAGAATTTGATAGAGTTCGTATACAAAATTTAAGCAATGAATAAATCTCGGAACATATAAAACGAATTTGAATTCAATGTTCGATAAACTAGCTTTTGTCATTTGTTGTTACATGAACATCTATCACGAAATTTTAACATATTACAAATGACTATATTCTTGTCTATCATAGACGAATATCGAGTATCGACTGTCTAATCCAAAACAGAAAATATCAATATTTTCGTCATATAAATATGCATGGAAAAAACTTTAAAATTGAACTCTCTATACATATTAGGAAAGTTTGATGATCTATGAAACAAGTCTTAGACCAATGTAAATGAACAACAGTTTGATTGGCTGAATTAAAGAACTCTATTGTTAAGGTTTATTTAATTACTTGACCAAAAAAAAAGTGTTTGTTTAATTTATAACTCACACAACATATTCAAATCGTAGTTAAATGTAGATGATTACAAAAAGATACTAGTATAAAGTATAAACTTAAGTCTAGTCGTCTCTGATGTTAAAATTTGAAAACTCAGATATTCATACGCATTATTTGAATTTTTGTTGGTTCGGACTACCAAAGGTTCTCTGTTTTTATGAAAGAGAAAGTAAACTGATTTCATTACAGCGGTGTATTGATTTTTTGACCAGAAAAGGTAAATTAATCTGGTGTATGGTAACTTTTTGGGAGGGGTCAAACTTACTTGCTTGCGTCTGGGTTTTTTTTGTCAGAAAATATAATAATTGATGTCACAGAAGCAAATCTTTTGCCGTCCAATTCACAACATCATATAATAGTATAAATTAATTGATTTTCTCTACCTTTTCTTATTTTCCCTATATATAAACTGAAAACATATTTGACGAGACCAGCCAACTAAATGATGAAATTGCGAAATTTGTGAATACTGAATAGATGGATGAATAATAACTTGGAACAATCAATACAAAGGTAATAACCTTTTTCTCCAGCGATAATTCGAGATGATTAAATCCTCAGAGATAATTAAAGAAAGATGAAACACTCTAACGAAACAAGAGGGTTCTCAAACGAGTCGTTAGGGGTAGAATTGTAATCTCCTCCAGGCGCACCGCATCTCGGCCACTGATGATGATGACAGTCTTGATCCGAGCCGTTGTTATTCGGATCAGGTCTGACCCGACCCGGAGACTGACCTTTTTTCATCGTTACTCCACCATTGTCCGTACTATAATGACTCCGAGTTGGACCCATCATGACGGACCTGTTCATTGCCGGAGACCTGGACCTCCTCCTCTCAGATCTTTCAGTCGGGTCTCTCTTACCCGTACCCGACGGCAGCAGCCTCACCGAGCCAGCTCCCCCTCCTCCTTCGATGTTTCTCTTACGGGGAGACATATCGGTTCTCTGAGTTGGATAATTAGCCATGACCCGGTTCCGAGATTTCGCCGGAGATCTCTGTCTCACTCCCTGTAATTTTCTCTGTTTCACTTCTTCATCTTCGTACCCATTCACGATCGAGAGCAGGCTCTCGCTTAAACTACAAACCTCTGAAACCTCCGATCCTTTTTCCGGTTCAACCAAACCGGGGTCGGTCAAACCCGGGTCTGGAGCAGCGTCGACAGCTCCGGGTTTCTTCTCCTCGTCTTCCGGGATCTTCGTCGCCGTCGTCTCCATTGCCGAATTGTCGTTTGAGGAAGTTATCAATGTGGTTTCAGACAAGACTTCTTTGACTACTGTCTCTTCCTCGACGACGGAAGGAGGCGGTGCTGTGTTCTTCCCGGAGACGGGGTCATCTTTCTGGTTGGCCGTGGCGGAGCTGACGCAACAACCCATGACAGAGAACGGCGTTGTATAAGTGTCTTTTTTCTTTTTTTGTGCTGTGTTATGGAAGCAGACTGAGTGTGAAGCGAGACATTTTTGGGTATTTATTGGCAATATTCTGGATTTACTCCTTGTGATTGAGAAGTTCACTTTTATTTTTCACTGAAGTTTTATATTTATCTATTCATAACAGTGAAACTAATAATTTTTTAATGACCCAACAAAGTATAATAGCCTAAAAATCCAGACAAAACTCTAGGCTAGTTTAATGGCATTACGTTAGTACACAAAAAAAAAAATTATTGCGAGTGGCCATTACCGTAATGGTATTACGTTAATACACAACTATCTGGATGAAATTAACAAAATAGCAGTAAACTTATCATGCAAAAAATTAAAATAATAACTTTGCTCTCCCATTACATGTACCGTACGTATCGCCATGCAAACTGCAAATCACAGAAGATTTTTCTTGCGTAGACTATTTTATTACTGAGTAAAACAGTACAAGACTATTTTACGTAGTTGTACATATGACACTAGACGAAAAGTACAGTTTCAACAGTGAAAGTATGAATGTGAATCGTGAGTGTGAAGTGGAAGTCGTACGCCTAATTTTGCCTGTCTAATTCAATCCGTTTAACTCTTTAAAACATTGATAAATAGGAAAAAAACATATTTTGACGCAAATATACGAGAACTTAACCATTCACACAATCACACATGCCAAAGACTTGTATAAGTCAACTTTTCCGAAAAGCAATTGTACAAACATATGACATAAGTACCATTCACAATGACCAGACGAGGAAAAAATATATGTACCATTACAAAACAGTCGATTCCACATAGACTAAACAACAAAAAGACTTGTGTCTGTATTCCAAAATCCAACACATTTCAGAATCTTCACTCACTAACATGAAGATTTTTAGTTTACAAAAAAGTAACAATAACCAAATCCGAAATCATAAGTAAAGAGTATTTTAGTACTTTTACCTTTAAAATGATGTATTTTTCAAATTGCAAAACATACGGTGTATTTTATTAATTTCTTACGAATTTTAGGGGATTTATCAAAATTTCTCTAATTTTTATCAGGATTTTGTTTTTAATTTAAATTGTGATCTCTAAAAAAAAATGTTACTCTGAAGGGCTAAAACAACGATTCAGTATCCCATGGAAAATTGGGTTGTTGGGAAGAAGATGGAACTGTGACTTGTGTGTGCAAAGTTCCAAATCTTAGAGAAAGAAAAAGAGACACTACACACTCTTCTCTTCTCTTCCCTGTTACTCATTCACGAATCTAGCAAACAGGTAAATAACTGAGTTCCCATTAAAAAAAACCCAAGTCAAATCTTGAATATAAGCATAATAATGCTTAGGGCATAAACCAGTTTCGATCCTAAGGCTATGTACACAAAATACGGATAAAATAAACTCCCCAAACCCAATCATTGTAGCGAAATCATCGGGAGAAAAAATAAAATGAGAACAAAAACATCCGATGCCAAACTCAACTCAACTCAATGTGGTTGGTTGCCCGAATGTTCAAGAAGCCAATGGTGATACGAGATTAAAAAAACAGTCCTCAACATTCTTGAATGGAGTTTGAGTTGGAGGAATCTCTTGGTGAGCTATGTTGATGCTGAGACTGTGACATGTGTTGTGGAGGACAAGGCACGGGCGCTGGATGACCTATGAATGTCGGAATATCGTCTCCGGGCATCAGTACCGATACCCCATTCGCATAGAAAGTCATCTGCATGTCGGAGAAATCAGTCATTCATATAGCTCCAGAAAAAACAAACCAGAAAAAAACAACACAACAAACATCCAACAGATAGAAGAAGAAGCAAAGACTCTTATAACAAAATATATTTCACGAGCCAACAAAACATAAGCAAATGAGATTTTGGGTGGGAGGAGACTATGACAGATCTAAACATGTGTCATTGTTCCCCAACAACAGCTCAAGTTAAGAGGAAGAAAAGGGCAAACACACTTGTCTTAAGTTTACATTTATGGGTCCTCCCATGTTTTCGAATGCTTCTATCTAGTCTTTGATCACATGGTTTGTTCCATAACCATGTAAAATCAATCTGTAAATGCCAATCAGTCTTAATCAAAAACGTCTACTTCTAACAAGAAAACAAGGTATCGAAAGAGGACCCACGATCATCAGGGAATAAGAACTAATCCAAGTTTAAGAACCATTTCCCAAAACACTTTCAAGTTTATTATATCTTGCATGGGATGGCCAAAGTTAAGCAACTGTTTTAGTATCAAAAGAGATGAGGTAGAAAGACCTCTCCATGAAACTATTACCCCAAAAGCATGACAATGAAGAACAAAGTCTTTAATGTGTTACCCATTTCTCTAACTCCCTTCAAGTTCACATATGGATGGAGATCTCATTAGTCTAGACAAATCGGGCTTAACGAGTTTGTTGTCTTAGTCTTAAGATGAGATGAGAGTCAAGAAGACTATGAAATCTCCTTGAAACTATTGAATTCCCAAAAACATGATTAAACTCTCTAGCATAGGACCAATGTTAGGTTTCAAGAAAACCGGTGGGGCCATTAGTGTTCCTAGGAAATGTCAGTCACACATGGTTCTTAGACTTAGACATTAGACCTCATTTTCCATCTACAACACGCATAGTTAAGTACCATACGCGTCAATAATACTTGCAAACGAATCAATCTTCAACAAACAAAACTTTATTAGACTTCTTTCTTGTCTCCTTCGCCATTATGGAGAGATGAAAAATAAAACAGGAGATTCTGAATGACGAAAGAAATCAATGAATGCAAATACCATATATGCATCTCTTTATATATGTATATATACTCAACAGTGTATGCATGTGTGAGTGAGGAAGCTTATGAGACATCTTTAATGTTGATGATGTAAAAGCATGTGCAATGTTGTGTCTCTTTCAATACTCAAATAGTACACAGAATCAAAACCCTATGATGTTTTCTTCTTCTACTTTTTAATATGAACGTGTTCACATCAAATGAAAAATAAACCCCGGATTAAAAATGTGATCTTTTTGGAATAATTAACCAAAATACTAAATCTTTTCTGTCTACACTAAAATTTGCATCATTAAACACAAAATCAGAAGATTTAATGAATAAAGCATCATAAAAACTGAAGCTTTTCTTTAGTTTCTGTTTTACCCAATGTTCATCTCTAAGTGTCAAAATCAGAATTGGCAGGAAAACAAAATAGGAATCTCTAGAGTAGTCGAAATGTGTCAAACATTTAACAGTAAGTAGAGAATAATGTGAAAATTAATGAAATTCGTGTTTACGACTTTATTCTCTGAATTATTCTGAAGAGGAGAAAGTAAAAATAGTCACCTTGGGAGATTGATAACCGAGCTTATTTGCAGCGTTGAATCCGACCCGAGAATCCGTACCCGAAGAGGAATCTGGATTGTTCGTTGTAGTGGTGGTTCGAATGAGTCTCTCGAAGATAGCCATGACGAGGAACATGGAGATGAGAATGGCTGTAGCGACGAACCCAAAGGATACGGCGTTAACTGAGTCGTCGAATCGAGATTTCAACGGGTCTTCTCGCCGGAGATTCATCGGAGCTCCAATCGGCGGCCATGGATGATTAATGCTCGTCTTCAAGCTCTCAAGCTCTCTCATTTCTCGATTGAGACTGAAGAGAAGTAAAGTTAGTTTGGCTTTAGTGTTGTTCGTTTCTGGGAGTTCATTAAGGTGAAACAGAGAGAAAGAGATGAGGAGGGAGATGAAGAAGGAGAAGAGAGAGGAAGAGAGAGTGAGCAAGTGGGGCTAATATGTGAGAATGTGAAAGTTTTGGGATTTTAATAGAAATTAAAAAAAAAAAAAGCTTGTAACTTTTCGGGGACACACATGTTGTCCTTTATTGCATTACCTTTTCTCGAAAACTTACAAAGAGAATAGTGATTTTTGTTTACTAAACTAAATAATTAAGGAAAAAGCATTAATATAATGCAGAAACCTTTTAACTTTATGCCACAACGAACATACTTTGTTACCACTTACCATTAAGGGATACGCGTGACTCAGGATGATTATTTATAGTAAACGTTATTGGTTAATTCTAAAGTATCAACTACAAATAAAATACACAGTAGTCAATAGTTTCTTCCTAATTGAGATCAAATAACATTAATTGTAAAAAAGTATAATAAGAAATAAAATAACATTTTTGCTAATTGTTCAACTAAGTAACAAAGAACTTGAGCGATGAGATATACGTCAAATGCGAAGGACCATTGACAAAATCCAGTACAAGTGATTAAGTGAACCTTCGTGCATGGGAGGGAGGAGTTCAACAATGGATAAGGAATAGGAAAACTACATTCTTGAATTAATTCATGTTTTTTCTACAAAATGTATTATTGTGTGTTGTTTAGTCCTTTTTTGTTTATTGTTACAATCATCTATATGAAACATTTTCTGGATAAAATAGTTGTCATAAGAAATTGAAGATGTCTAGTTAAATGTTTCATTGCTTCACTATTATATTAAAATCTAACCTAAACGAATTTTATTTATTAGACTACGTTGAATATATGTAAACTTTTTGATAACATCCAGAACTAAATTTTAAGGAAATTTTATTTATTACTAATCTATAAACAAAAATAGATTTTAAGGGCATCTAGGTTGGAAAAAATTGTTAAATGCTTGGTTGGCGGAAGACTGTTGGCTAACATATTTTTACACCAAAATTTAAAATTAAACAAATTAAAATTTTAAAATTTTAAAATATTGGTTTTCTTAGATATAGTAAAAATCTAGAATCTCAACAACAAACAAAATCTCAGTATATCTGACTTTATTTGTCAAAATATTGATGTTCTCAGATACATTCTATTCAAAATCTCGATGAATAATACATTTCTTTTAGTATTTTTACACAGGATATTTTTTTTTTAAATAGCAGAAAAGAATGATAAACTTTTAATGATAAAAAGAATTATTGATTCGTTGAGATAGTAGCAGACAAAGACCAAACAGTTCAATAAAAAAACAGAGTATCCGAAAATGATGTTTTAGGCACTCTGCCCGAAGTTTCTTCTTCTTCCTCTTCCTCTGTTATATCTCTTTCTCGTGACCCCCAATGTAAATTCCACGCACGTATTCAACTAACCATAAAAAAAAGCTGCACACTTTTTACTTCTATCCTCTCTTCTTCTGCTCCAAAACCCCCACTTTCATTCTTCTTTAAAAGACCCTCTAAAGCTTTAAAAAAATTCAGAAATGGTTTATTTGAATTTGCTAAGTAAAATGAGGCTGGTGGATAGATTCGAGGCGGTGAATCAGTACCGGAAGAAAATGTTACGGAGGGTGAAGGCGGCGGTGAAGAAGAAGACGACGAAGAAGAAGCAGACTATGTTTCAGTATGATCCATGGAGTTACGCCTTGAACTTCGACGACGGAGGAGAGAATCCTCAGAGATTTTCCGGCGACAGTAAACACTGCAAAATCACTCTGATTTACGTTGTTTCTGTCAAATTTTGACTCTCTCTATCTCTTTCGTTTACAGTTTTTGAAGCAGTTCACATTTGTTTCAGTCTTCCCATCAAACTTGTTATTTCTGTCAGTGAAAGATGTTTTTCTCGAAACTTGAATCTTTTGTATTCCATGTACTGCAAAAAGATCGAAAGCGCTGGTTCTTCTAAATTCAAATCAAGCTTCTGAAAACTCGATTTATTTTGGCAACATTTGATATTCCAATGTAGAGAAACTAGAAACCATAGTTACCTGTTGAACACTTTGAAAAACAACGAAATATTTTTTTTTTTTTGTTAAAGGGTCTTCATATTGAATTTTTTTTGGGTTTTGGGTTTTACAATTTACAAAACAGACAATAATGAAAACAAGGAAATATTGTTACTATTTAACTTCATTTTTGGGATACTAATCTTTGTGTAAGTCCCAATGTTCAAAACATAGATAAGTTGGAAAGATCGTAAATCGTTAAACAATTTAATACGGGATTTTAGCAAATCTTGACCATTTTTGAATTTTTGATAATAAAAACTTAAAACGGGATTTTAGCAAGACTATTGTCAATCGAATAATGATGGAAAAATGGTGAACATATTCAAAAATTAGATTTTTATTTTGTTGGATATGACTAACTGATACTCTATAGTTAGTTAAGATTCGTATTCTGAATCACCTCAAATTTGAATTTATGTTTATAGAATAATCTATTCCATCCGAATCCAAATCTATTACTTGAAAGAGAAACACACCATTTACTCACACCTACCACATTTCTAAAAAAATGCCAAAATATTTGAGACTAAAGAATTTTGCAGCTATCCTTTTAGGTGAGAGATAGATAAGCAAAACAGAGCTTAGGAAGTACATTGAAGAATAAGTAGACAAAGAAACAACTTTTTTGGTCCTTGGTCAAAACCATCCAACAAACTTCAATATTACTAATTCAATAGCCTCTTCACAAGTAGCTTTCTAGGCACAGTAGCTATGTTGGAGAATAAAAGCCAATCTAGTAAACAACACTGAGAACACAACTCATCTATTGTTTACTTGGTCCAATATTTCCACCACTAAGCAAATCAACTATATCATAAGTGCAAAGCCAAAAAAACTTCATCTCAATCAAAATATACACAGTGAAGAAGTCTAGTAAAAGATACAGTTGAAGATTGCATACAATGTGATTGATCTGTGAATCAATTTTCTCTAGCCACTTACCCAAATACATTGTTTCTTGATAAAATATGACTACGCACACAACATTACATCAAATAAACAGAGAGAATCAGACAATGAATTCATCAAACATGGGTTTTGTCTCCACCGCATCTATCATTCAACCAGCTAACAATATCCTTACGAACAATCTCAATGTTGTCATCGGGTTCACCGAACAGCATCGAGTGCATCATCCCTTCGTAGATCTTCAAGGTCTTGTCTTTGCTCTTGGCGTCTTCGTGCAATTCTCTGCTCACCTCAGGATCAGTGACAGCATCTGCACTTCCGTGCAACACAATGAAGGGAATGCTCACGTCTTTTAGCTTCTTCCCTAAGTAATCCGTAACCCTAAGTAGCTCCATCACTGTGCCCAGCCTCGGCTTCTCGCTGTACCTCATCGGGTTCCTCTTGGCGATCGGTTTCTTCTCTTCCACTTTGATCGATTTCTCCAACAGATCCTCCGTCGGAACAATCGCCCACGTAGGTAGGAATCTGGAGATCATAATCAGAAACTGATCGATCGGCCATTTAGGCCTCACCTTGTCGGAGATTTTACACATGGGAGCGACAAGAACCGCTCCGTCGAACCCTAACGGATCTGCGAAATGGATCAGAAGACAAATCGCGCCGCCCATTGATTCCCCGAAGAGAAACCGAGGCAACCCCTGAAACTCTGGTTTCTGCTTGATCGAACCGAAGAAGGAGATGATGTCATTGACGACGAGATCCACGGAGGGAACGTAGGCGCGGACGCCGTCGGATCGGCCGTGGCCTTCGATGTCGAGAGCGAAGCAGGCGAAACCCATCTGGGCGAGGAAGATGGGAGTGGCTTGGAAAGTCCAGCTGACGTCATTGCCGTAGCCATGGACCATGAAGATGAGGCCACGTGGCGGAGAGGAAGAGGGAGGAAGCCATGAACGAGTGAAGAGGTTGATTCCTCGAGGGGAAGTGAAGAAAGATTTGGAGCCGATGATGCCTTTGAGATTGAAGAAGTCTTCCTCCGAAGTCTCTCCCCAGAAGTTGATCTCTTTCGCAGGCTGGTGATCAGACATTGATCGACGCGAGAGAGAGAAAGAGAGAGATTTGCTTTTTTTTTCCTGAGATTTTGTGGTTCTACACTTCTACTGATAGAGTGGCTTTGAGCAAACGTTTCTCTTTTAGCGTTTTCGTTTTGAGTTTCGCTGAATTTGCGTCCGCGTTTAGAAAAGTCAAATGTTTTTACTTTCGAGCGAACAGACCCGGACTGCTTGATTTTGGGCTGCGGAAGTATGGTGTCAGGCCCATTTAATAAAATATCCTGATTGATTTGGTTAATTTCGGAATTTATGCAAAACTAGAATTGGTCTGTTCTCTACCTCTTGTCGATTACAGAATCCACTCGTGTTTTGTTAATCTCTCTACCTCTGGTCTCTCTATTGATTAAAAGAAAAACGTAGTTTATGGAAAATTTTCGAACCAAAAACCAAATCCAAAGTATGTCAAATATAATATGATTCAGGAATTAATAAAACTAAAAAACCTCTCAGTCAATAAAAGATCAAACCAAGAATCGGATCAAGCACACTGCACACGTAAGTAGACTTACTGTCCCTTTTCTAATAAATATTTTTTTTAGATCCATTTTAAGATATTTTTTTGCATAACTATCCAGCAAATTTTTTATATATTCAAATGAAAAAAGTGATTAGTAAAAGATTCCATAACCTATAAATCTATTTGTTTGTTTGTGGAAGAGTGGATATAGTCAAAAAAGCCTTGAAATGAACTTAAGTTATGCGCACTTTCAAACTTTTGGATGGATAAGAATCACTGGTAAAAAGTGAGATTTTAGCAATACTTTGACCATTCTTACGAAGTTGGAATTCGACTAATCACCATGTCCCATCCAATGGTGTTGTTATATGACAACTCATCTTATTATCGTGCAAACTTATCTCTCAGTACATGCTAAGTATTATGTTGATATCGTTGGTTGTCTGCATGGAGACTCACACATTATAGTTTCTTGACGAGTTTCCTTAAAGGCAGATCCAAAGCACAAAGCAAATGAAGCCATGAACTAGGCCAAAAGTTGTTACAAGATCTAGAGTTTCAAATTAAGTATTTTGGTCCGATGCAAAATTTCAGGTACCAATCTTCAGTTTTATAGCATTCGACGTGACACCTAATAAACACAACAGTGTATCTATGGTGAATAGATGTGATGAGTAGGAGAATACGAATAAAAATATCGACGAATGGTTTATGTCATAGAAATGGCTAAGGAATGTAGCATAAAACCTAGTAGATGGGTCCAATTGTTGAGGATCAAGACTCTCTCGTATATCATAAGGCGTGTCTCTCGTAGACTAGCAGTACTGTGTTTAGATTCCATATGTTCATATAATCCTTCAAGTACTCATTGAAAAAGATGGAACCTATACCTTCTATCTTTAATAGTGACGATCAAAAACATTTCATCTTTTCTCTCTTTTAGTGCGCATTATCTACGATATTAATTTGCATTAATTATTACATAATCTCGTTTCTCTTTGCTGATTTTCTTTCCATCGAGAATATTAATAGATCGAAAAAAACAAGCTGAAAAAAGATCACAAGTTATGGGATGAACAGTACTAATAGTAGCTTAAACAATTCCAATAAGGTTAAAAATATTTTAACGTATAATTAATTATTCATTTTGACCATTTAAAATTGTAAATTATAGCTACACAACATCGATGGTTTAGTTAGTTGAGTTTGACTTAGTTAAGAGGCGTATCAGAATCGCGAGTTCAAATTCTAGCAATGGAAAATATTTACTCGTTCTAGTTAGTTGGACGGCCAAAATTTTATTTTTTACTTGTTCTAGTTTATGGTCCGAGTTAATGAATTACAAGACATAAATTTCGTTGGTCATGTATAAGATGACATTAATCTTATTAAAATATATTAATCATTAAAATTACATAATTAGATTAAAACATAACCGATAAGGAAACTGTATAGTACTTTAAAACGTCAACAAAAATTTGATCTTTTATTCAAAGATACTGTATGATGAACATCCCACCTAACAAAAACAAAAATGTCTAAAGCATTCGTTACAATTTCTCCACGAAGTCACCCTCATAAGAATCAATCAATCTTACTTAGGCGAGATTAGATAACAATGAGACAAAATGGTTGTCTTATAAGTCATTAAATAGTAGAAGACTTGGTTGTGGTCTTATGGAATCTCAATCAGGATCGATGGTTAAATATGATGAATTCCGTAATTGTTCTCTTAATTTTTCTTTATCAAATGGTCCATCAATAGGATATCAACGCGTGTCTCGTTATAGGATGTCTTTGTCCTAGATAATTTAAGAATTCATTGACCGATATATTCACAAATGATCTAGAAACATTTCTCCCAAATTATCTAATGTCCAATACGGTTATTACAATTGCACGCATTTTAATAATATCCATTGTTAAGTGGGAATATATCCATAGTTCTCAGAATCATATAAGTGGGCATCCATTGGCCAATTTGGACTCATGGAGTCTGGTCTAACAGTTAATTAAGAGGTCCCAATGTTGAACACAAACTATATCATTTTATTAATCTTCGATTTGCGTTAGACAAAATATAAAAACATATTGTTAATTACGTAAAAATAATTAGAATAGCAATACAATATTTGAAGGTGATTAGATAAATCATTAGCTCATATTATAGTAGTACAATATTGTAACTTATAAGTTACAAGCTAGTGGCCATTCACCAATGCAAGGGATCCAAGTATGATGGTTATTAGAATATTAATGATTTAAAATTCAACCACATTGTCGACAAAAAAAATGTTGTTCAACCATATTTAAAATATTAAAATATTAGTCGAGAAATTCCATGTCAAAATAAAATCGTTGTATGGCCTTAACCAGAAAGACAACGATCACTTATATGATTATGACAATGGAATATATGTTGAGTACATATAAGCAAATAAGTTAAAAGTTCATTGAGCATGCAGCTCTTACATTCTTCTGTTAATACTTTTATTTACATAATACCGACAGTACCTTCCCAACAAAATGACAAAAAGAACAATTAATTGAAAAAAATGTAAATTCAATATGAAACGTAACATATATAATTCGGACATGATTTCCCTCTCATTCCTCATCAGAGAAAGTTGGAATCCATGTCATTACCATTCAATAAAAACACATTTTGTTCCTTTCTCTAATTTTCTAAATGTCTATATTTAAGCAATTACCGATACGAACAACTGTCAATTTGAAGTTTTAAACTATGCAAGACCCTTTAGAAAAAAAAACTACGCAAGGCTAAAATGTATCCGTATATACGATTATCAAATGAACTATATAACGTTCAAGTGTATGGATCAATTGAAAATTTTATTTTAGGTTTGACTAACATGATTAAAGCACTTAATATATACAATTATTTAAATTGTTCCATGTGTAGTGTGGCATAGTGGTTGTGTGCTAGAGCTCTTAGAGACTCCGTGGTTTAAATCCTCTCGTGGGACTATTTTAGTCGTGATAAAAAAAAAAAAAATTTTGACTAATTTTGTATATGAACTAGATCTTCACCAATTAATTAACTAGATATCTTAAAACTATTAGTATCAAACTGAATTCAAGAATCCTAACGCATAAGGTTCGCCACAAAACTACATTTTGCTACTTTGCTAATGATGAGGTTCTTATTTATTTAAAATTTTATATGTATATATATATATAATAATTAAATTAAAGAGCACCATCAATTTGGAATATATGCCCCCATTTGCCTTTCTCAACAGTCAATCCTGGCTCAAAGACGTTGCAACGTGACATGTCTCTTTTCTTCTTCTTCTTTTTTGATGAAATAAACTTTTTTTTTAAGGAATATCCGCATCATATATAACCTATGAGTCTATGACGTTAGCGATAGTTGTGAGAAGTTATTCGTTGGTTTCATATATTTTGATAATTATATATGCTGGTTCGTAAAACTTGATCTTCTAATCTTTTTTTTTTTGGGTCAAAATTCTTCTAATCTTATTCATATATTCTTTTATGGGTCTGCATTTTTTAATTAAAATTTAATTCCGAAATTGTCTCACAACAATATTTCGCTTAGATCATGAATCTATAACGTAACTTTTTTTTTTTGGTAGGGTCTATAACGTAACTTTTAATAGACATATGATCTTTTTTTTGGGTCGAAAAACATATGATTTTTAAATGCAGTAAATCTAACTCACAAAAATTTTAGATGATAAAACTTCTGCAACCAAACCGAAAATCGAAGAAAAGAAAAATAATACCAACGACTCATTTAATTTTTTAAATGTATCAGGAAAGAAATTTCTATATTACTCGAAGGTTGTAGGTTATTCGTTAAAATCCTAATAAATATGGACTTATTACAAACCTACACAGCTGCACTTGCATACTATTTGACTTCTGTTTTAGTGGGAGTTACATTATTATTAAACACTTAACACACCATGTGCGTAACAAGTAGTAGTACAAGTGAGCTTCACTAACCAAAATATATATATCAAAAATAACCATCGAAAAAATCCACAACCTTTTGAATAAATAATTATCAGTTGATAATATTTATTGTGGATCAGGATCAACAATACGTATAATATATTTTATCAATAGTGAAAACATGTTGTATATAAGTCTACATAAATTTAATGGATACAAGTCATATTCTGTTCTATTTAGGTCAATCACCGTTGATCACCATTAAAAATGCAACTTCGTCCTTCACAAAAGATAGTGAAATATTGTTTGGGTTAATATCTATTTGGGAAACATGATTTCGCAGATAATTATATCATGTCTTTAGCTAGGAGTAAGCAAAAATTATATTTTTCTATGTATTTAACATTTTCTCTGTTAAAGAAAACTTTTGAGTTAGTGGTGTTGCATATGTCACCTGAAATCACTATTCATAAAAATAGCGTTCATTCATATATAAAGTCACATAAATACAACGGGGGAGTGTTTAATGTCAAGTCTAAGCTAGTTTATACTGCAAACTTTTTTTTTAAGAAATCAAATTCTACATATATTCTACGTACTTTGACTTGTGAATTATGAATTATATATGAATCATACGTATACAAGTTTGATCAATGATAAAGTTATTGCTAGGTATTAGTTATCTTCTTGCTTAGGCTAGCATTCCTGGCATATATTTTATTTGTCTTTCCAAATTCCTCATTTTATGTATATTTCCACACTAGTTAAGCTTATGGCATTGTGGGGGTCGCTAAATCCGCTTAAATTCTTAGGTTAAATGGAATAATATATAGATTAATTAAAATTATATTACTTTTGGCCATGACGTGCTTCAAACCCATCAAAGAGAAAGTGCTTCATCCACTCTATATAAGTCAAGTATACGAATTCTCTCGAATTTGTCTCTATAAATTTTAGTTTTTAAGATGGAATTATTCGACCAACTGAACAAATTAAAGCCACCAATTGCCACATAGGACTATTCTACCATATCCACTTAACTAAACTTTTTTAATAAAAAAAAAAAATCAAAAACAAGCAAAAATTTCATGATCTTAGCTTATAAATAGACACCTAAGTCTTGGATATTTCTTACTACCTTATTACAATTCCTTGATCTTCTTCACAACTTATACCTCAAATGGATAATCACACCAAGAACATATCAAATCTGTTAATCTATTTGTGTTTTACCACTCTTTTGATATTACTCCCCGTGGTTATATGCACTAGACAACACCGGTTTGATAGCCCAAAACATAGGAGCTTGTTGGCCAACGAGCGAGATCTCGTGACAGATTTGCCTGGACAGCCTGACGTGAGTTTTAAACATTACGCCGGTTATGTCCCTGTCGACGAATCCAACGGAAGAGCTATGTTTTATTGGTTCTTTGAGGCCATGGACCTTCCCAAAGAGAAACCTCTAGTTCTCTGGCTTAATGGAGGTAATCCAATCTTTTGAATTATTCATGCACGCATATATCAGAAACTGTTTAATTTTTACGCTCACATTTTCATCTTGATTGATAAAACCTAGTGTTTATATCTGTTATATATTTTTTATGTTGTCTCATGGGAGAACACATTTAGCATTTAATCATTTATATATTGTATATATAGGTCCAGGTTGTTCTTCTGTGGGATATGGAGCAACACAAGAAATTGGTCCTTTTCTCGTGGACACCAACGAAAACGGACTTAAATTTAATCCATACGCATGGAATAAAGGTAATCCTTTTTGTTTTTTTTTTTCATATAATTTTCTTATCTATAAGTAAATGAAAATGAATAAAATAATGAAAAAGGTTGATTTGCTGATGCAGAGGCCAACATGCTGTTTTTGGAATCTCCGGTCGGTGTTGGCTTTTCGTATTCAAACACAACTAGCGATTATCAAAAACTTGACGATGACTTTACAGGCAGGTCCATTATCATTATAATAAATTTTATATATCATATGAAAGTCTCTGTCCTTAGACGAAAGAATATAATATATAGTACGGACGTACTCTATAAACATAACTATATGCTTCCTTCTTTCTTTGATAAAAAAGTCATATGCTTCATTCTCTCTTCTTTCTTTTTTTCTACCATCAGCAAGAGACGCATACGCTTTTCTTTGCAACTGGTTCGAGAGGTTCCCGGAACACAAAGAAAATACGTTCTACATCGCAGGCGAAAGTTACGCAGGTTAACTAACGATTCATATTGATTTTAATTACTGTTAATATCTCTTAAATCTAATTATTCATTTTTATAATTTTTTGGGTGATCGTATGTATATTTGCAGGAAAATACGTACCTGAGCTGGCAGAGGTCGTGTATGATAACAATAACAAGAAGAATGGTTCATCGCTTAATATCAATCTTAAGGGTATTTTGGTACGTTTAAATCTCTTAATTAATAAAACTAGTCTTCATAACCAAAATAAAAAAATAATAATACTATCGTGTGAATGGCACATTAAAACCAAGTTTGCAACATTTGCATGGCGAGGTTCTAAAATTTAGCAGAAAACCTAGTGAACAAATAATACTAATATATATACAGCGTCGTATTCGATAGAACAGTATATTCTAAAACCTAATAAATCCAATTCGTCCGACATCTTTTTTTAATTATGTTTTTATATATATATATATAGTTGGGGAATCCTGAGACATCAGATGCCGATGATTGGAGAGGTTGGGTGGATTACGCATGGAGCCACGCGGTGATTTCGGATGAGACCCATAGGACCATAACCAGGACTTGCAATTTCAGCAGCGACAATACTTGGAGCGACGAAGAGTGCTCTGGTGCCGTAGCAGAAGTTCAAAAGCAGTACGACGAGATCGATATCTATAGCCTCTATACCTCTGTTTGTATAGGAGATTCTTCTGCGGGTTCCTCTTACTTGGACTCAACGAAATTCAAAACAAATTCTCACATTAGCTCCAAGAGGGTACGTGTTTATTTATACAAGTGTTTGAAACTTATTTTTTTTGTTTAGTAACCGGTTTATGAACCGAAAGTTAGACTAATTAATCTTTTTTTGTTTGTTTAGTAACCGGTTTAATTTAGAGTAACAAAATTTATTTTGTTGCCTTAGGTGCCGCCAAGGCGCTTGGGTGGATATGACCCGTGTTTAGACGATTACGCGAGAACGTTTTACAACAGAGCAGATGTTCAGAAGTCTCTTCATGCGAGTGATGGAGTTAATCTCAAGAACTGGAAGATTTGCAAGTACATCGTCTGCCCATTGTTGTTCTTCATGTGTTATATATTGTTTTTTTGTTGTTGTGTAATATATGATGGAACTTGTCTGAAATATTATTTGGTATTATTGCAGCATGGAGATCTTTCATAATTGGACTTATTTAAAGCCCTCGGTTTTGCCTATATACGAGAAACTTATCGCTGGAGGATTAAGAATTTGGGTTTACAGGTAAAATGCGTTATCATGACCACTAAATAATATTTTAGTCATCGTCTTATTCATCATGATTTACTTAGGTCACATCATTTGCTTAAGTTATTATTTGGGATCTCCAGGTCAAAGAAACAAATTACACCCATGGTTCACCCAACTAAATTTCTGATTAATTTCACCTCTATTTAAAATTTTCTCAAAAAACAAGTCAGCTTAAAACGTATTTGATTAGTGAAACTTAATTTTTTGGGTGCTTTTTCATAAACGTATTTAAAATTTTCTCAAAAAACCAGTCAGCTTAAAATTTTCATATGTATACGATTTGACTTCTTTATTTACATATGAAAGAAAGTTTTGATATTCTCCAATGCCTTTAAGAAGATTCCACTAAACCGTTGGTTTTCTGCGATGGCTCAGTGGTGATACAGACGGAAGAGTTCCAGTACTCGCAACTCGGTATAGCTTAAGCGCACTCGAATTACCCATCAAAACAGCTTGGAGGCCATGGTACCATGAGAAACAGGTACGACCCATATAGATATAATTATCCGGTTATTTAGATTCGTAATTTGAGTCTGATTAGACAGATTATGTTCTTGATGAAGTTTATTTATTTATAATTATAATAAACAATAGGTAAGTGGGTGGCTTCAAGAGTACGAAGGTCTAACGTTTGCTACGTTCAGAGGAGCTGGACATGCGGTGCCTTGTTTCAAACCAAGCAGTTCTCTTGCATTTTTCTCGGCCTTTCTCACCGGAATTCCTCCGCCGCCGTCACGGTAGAGAAGCAAGTTAACGATTAAAACTATGATTTACTAAATCTAAATGACTCTTTAAGTTTTCTGAAAGTTCGAAAGATTTTGGGGTTTTGTTACGTTAACTTGTCAGACACGGGATAGGGGAAAAAACGGGATTGTAACTTGTAAGAGAGAAGTTGTTTTCTATGTATTTGATCATAATGATCAACGAAAAACTTTCACCACTTTACGATTGTGTAATCACTAAAGAATAAAAAACTGTTTGGAGTACAAACAATATAATAAGATTATAATGATCAATGGAACACTTTAAGATAACGGTCAATTGAGAAAGAAACAGTTAGAACATTTTTTTTTTTTTGTTCTGGTGCGATATATTGAAATGAAATCCAAATTGTTAAAGTGGTTGAACATCGAATATATATAAAATGTTATTTCAAAAATATAAATTTAAATATAACGTCATTGCTGCAGAAGATCTATTGTTCGGAACACTCTACCAATAAGGAAAGCACCATGTGAATATGCGAATCTTTTTCTCATAAAAACATGCGGTCGGAAAAAAAAGAGTACCATGGGGAATTTTTTTTGGCGGCTTTTGTCATCACAGAGATCACCAGAAAGTTAGCACACATTTTATACTTTATAACTAATAGTTTTCAACATTTAAATTTGAACGGCTAAAAGATGCTATTAATCTGAAATTGTTGTTTGTTGTAAACCTTTTTTTTTTGGGTCAAAATTTACTTATGATAACACCACTATTTTGTTTTTATTAACCGTAGATTTTTGTTACTTAGCCATTAAACGATTACTGCCATCATTGGTCAAAATCATAGGCATATACATGCATGTACACAGATGTACATGCATGATACAAATACAATATACATGATGTATCTCTCTTTAATTGGGTAACGATTAGAACATGCATGCACCTCTTTTATATTCCGTTTATTCTAAATGTTTCCATCCTCTTCAACAAAAAAACAATGTTTCCATCTCTATTATAAATGTTAAATCATCTAATTGTGACACACCACTACTTTATCTTTATTTATCATTTACTTTTTAATAATAGTATTTTTATTATTATTTTCCCATATATATATAATAAGAGCATTTACAATGCAGAATTTCAGTGAAGTTTTAAGGAAAAAAAAAAGAAATTTTTTTTTAATGACGTGGCGAGACTTAAGGAGAGAGGTGTCTCTCTGCACAGGGGCCGAAGAAACAATTTTTCGCTGACATGGCACAACGTTATTCGTTAATTTTTTTTTTGTAAAATCATTTTTTTCAAAAATAAAATAAAAATTAATAATAAAAAAGGTTTGGAGCTTTTTGTCTGCCTCTGTATTGCTGATACTCTAATAACAATTTGCTAAAACATATCTAGGTTAGTAGTAGAGGAGTGTGCCTCTTTATTTCCATAAACCTTCTAAGGTTTATCTTGTTATTGTTGACCACCAACAAACAACAAAAAAAGAAGATATATTTTTGTTTTTAAATATGGAGCTTTCAAAGTAAAACTCAAACTAATCTATGGAATCCATGGAAACAAATGGATAGAATTGTTATTTTTAGTGGCCAAAAACCATAATAGGAATAATTTGTATGGTAGTTCATTGGGTGAAGGATATATACAAAAAAATAAAAACTATATTTGGAGTTATATTTCATTATGGTTTTAATTATAGTTCACTATTATAAACGGTTTAAATTGTAAAAGTGTTAATTTGTTTTGTAAACTAAGATTACTGTAAGCATGCATTAACTTTTTGGATTGTTTTTTTTTTGAACGTTAATTTTTGATTTAGTTTTTTTTTTTTAAAATATAATGATACATTTTTAACCATTTGACCACTATAAATTGGTTGATATTTTTATTTATTAGGAGACATTTCATATGTGAAAGAAAAAAAGGGGAAATTGCTGAATATGACTCAAAATTTGAGTTGAAATGCAAAACTAGACCCCCTATTGCATGTTTGACAAAAATAACTCACAAGGATAGTGAAATTACAATTTTAACCCTTATGACCAAACAAAAAAACGCCAACCTCAATTACTATTTTATCCCAGAGAAGTCTACTCGAGAAGTTAAGTAGACTTCTCGAGTAGACTTCTCCAAGAAGTCTACTTTTTAATAATATATTTACAATTAATTTTAAAAATCATAAAAGATAATTTGATAAAAAAAATTAGATACATAACAACAAATATATACTTTTTTACACCTATTAAAAATAAAATTTAACAGAAAATAATCAATTTAAATCATCATAGATAAATTATGATAAAAATCAATACTAAGAAACTTCTCGAGTAGACTTCTCGGTTTCTCGAGTAGACTTCTCGAGTGGAGAAGTCTACTTACACGAATTTTTTTCTACATATATAAGGAGAGTTTAACCTAATTGTATTAATAATAAAGTCTCTCTCTATCTAAAAAACCGCCTCTCTCTCTTCTCCTTTCTCTCTGGCCATGAATTTCTTCTCCTTCCTCTCTTGCTATCAATATCCTCTCCATCCTCTCTATCTTGCATTCAACCTCCTCTCACTTGCAGGTTATGGTAGTGGTAAGCAAATCTGAGCTTTTATGTTCCTCTTTTTGTTTGCTTTGTGTTCATATTGCAAATCTGAGCTTATTATTATAGATTTGAGCTTATTGTTGTAGATCTAAGTTTATTTTTGTAGATATGAGTTTATTGTTGTATAAATTTTGTAGATTTTGTTAATTTTTTGTTAGTATTGCAAAGCTGAGTTTTGTTGATTTTTGTACAGATCTGAATGTTATAAATATAGTAGATTATTATTATAGATCCGAGCTTATTAGTTTAGATTTGAGCTTATTGTTGTAGATCTAAGTTTATATTTGTAGATCTGAGTTTATTGTTGTATAAATTTATTAGATTTTGTTCTAGATCTAAATTTTTCGCTATTGTTACAGAGCTGAATTTTGTTGATTTTTTCTGCAGATCTGAATGTAGACTTTTCGAGTAGACTTCTCGATCTCGAGCGGACTTCTCGAGTAGACTTCTCGATCTTGAGCAGACTTCTCGAGTAGACTTCTCGATCTTGAGCAGATTTCTCAAGCAGACTTCAGTTGCATACATAATTTTCAGAGATTTTAGTTTACTAGTAATTTTTTATGCCAGTTTTAAGATTTATAACTAGTGATCATTAAATGTTTGTTTGTTTAGAGGGTTATTTTCTATGTAATGTTGAATTGCATTGAATGTTTTGTATCAAATTCCTAAATTATCTATGTTTATCTATTCTACAAAATAGACTTCTCCTGTCTCGAGTAGTCTTCTTAAAGACATTAACTTTACATAACTTATAAGTGATTCAGAGAGACATTTCTCCCATTTATATCATATAACTTGTCAACCGAGTAGACTTCTCTTGTCTTGAGTAGACTTCTCATGTCTCGAGTAGACTTCTAAAAGACATTAATTTTACATAACTTAAAAGTGATTCAGAAGGATATTTCTCTCATTTATATCATATAACTTGTCAACCGAGTAGACTTCTCTTGTCTCGAGTAGACTTCTGAAGTAGACTTCTCATTGTCTCGAGTAGACTTCTTAAAGACATTAATTTTACATAACTTAAAGGTGACAACATTCGCCCTCCTTTGCTATTCGCCCTCCTTTGCCAACATTCACCAAGAAGCTCACCATGTGTGCAACCACCTCTTAAGAGCAACATTTGCCCTCCTTTGCTATTATCCACCTCGAACTACCACACTGATTCACTCTTAACCCATTCTCCATAAACAGCGGGTATGTGAGCCATTCTCTATGAAAAAGAACAAAATCCAAACCACATTAGACATCAAAGTTGCATAAGTAGACTTCTCTGAAAGTCGGATGAAGTCTACATAGTAGACTTCTAGAGTAGACTTCTTAGTCTACTCTTAATAAGCTAAGTATCATATAAAACATGAAAACTCATTCGACTATACCTATAATATATAAACATGCAAAACTTATACATAAGCAAGAAAACTTAATAACAGAAGTTTAGGATCGCGAAAATCTTAAAAATTTGTTATATATTGTATAAAAATGATTTTTTTAAAAAAAATAAGAAAAGTAGACTTCTCGGATAAAAGTAGACTTCTCGCAGGTTATTTTTGCAATTGCCAAAATATTAGTAGACTTTTCTATGAAAAATAGACTTCTCCGAGAAGTCTACTTACGAAGTAGACTTCTCGCAGGTCATTTTTGCAATTGTAAAATATTTGACTTTTTGGTCAATTGCAAAAATGACCTGCGAGAAGTCTACTTACGAAAGTAGACTTCTCGCAGGTCATTTTTGCAATTGACCAAGAGAAGTCTACTTTGCATAGAGAAGTCTACTCTACAAAGTTAAAGGTTGGTCAATTGCAAAAATGACCTGCTTCTAAAGAAGTCTACTCGAGAAGTCTATTCCATTTTTTTTGTTATCAAAATAAATGGAGTAGACTTCATTCGGACCAAAAAAAGTCTACTTTTTCATGCGGTCAATTGCAAAACTAACATGGGCGTTGACTAGTAGACTTCATTCAGACCAAGAAAATTCTACTTTCGGAACATTTTCGTAAATAAGTGAGGAAGATGAGGATTAGTTGTTCATTTGGATTTCCGAAAATAAAAGAAATTAATTAAAAATAATGGCAATTTAATGAATAACTGAAACTATGAAGGATTGTTTGGACACAAAATGACAAATGTTGAGAAGGTAATTTTTATGGATTAGATTTGGAATTCAAATCAAATTTTAGGTCATTTTTGCAAGAATCCCAGAAAAAATGTGTCACACGTCTTTTCTGTTAATAACACACTTGGATTTCAAGTGAAATTAAAACAACGGATACATATATATAGAATTAGATAAATAAAAAAATAAAAAGAAATTGTCTAATGCCTAGTTTAGGCCGCATGAACGGAGTGCATGCAAGTTTTGATTCTTACACGTTCGTCCAAGTTTTAATATTTTTTCCTCCATATAGTGAATTCGTCACCTAACTTTCAATTTCAAATAAAAAAGAATAATAAAAATGGCATTTTTATTTCCCTTGATAGTTTTCCTCATTTTACCTATTCCACTAAATTCACATCTTCTACTTTTAGGATACTTTAGAAATAAAATATTTGTTTCCATTGACGCTTGTAACTTCTTATTTCGAGAAATCTATTCCAAGATGCCACGTGGCACAATTTGATAAGTGATAGAATCGATATATGTGGAGCGTTAGCGTTAGTAAAGAGCAGGACTCTAAGCTTCACATGTTTTATCTCTTAACACTCGTCTTAACTCTATTTTACTTTTGTAATCAATACAAGTGTATCATCAATCAACCTCTAATCCTCTCGCTTTCTCCGCTGATGACTGTGAAAACCTGTAAAGCTGAGGTAAAGCCATACTTTATCGTTTTTCGCTTAAATATTGTTTGTTACTGAAGGCTTTGGTGTGATGATCATCCCTATTGGGGTTTCTTATCTTTGTTGTTGTTATGAACTTTGTAACAGCCTGTGAAATGGGAAGCATCACTTAGAAGTAGCACAACAACCAAACAAGATGGTAAGCCTTCTTTGGTTTCTCCATCATCATCATCATCGCTCAAGGCCTCTAGATCTGCATTCGCGAGCCCAAAAACTTCAAGACGTGTTGCTTCGCCTGCTGCTCATACAGAAGTAACAAAGATCTCGAGTTCGAGTAGCGACTCGAGCAAATGGACGGGAAATTTCATTCTCATGGTCGAGCTTCGAAGGAAGATTATCGCATTTAGGGGCATCATTGACCTTCCCCCTCTCACCGGTTATCTTTCCTTAACCAATGTGAGTTTACGATTTTTTTGGGATTTGTATAAATATTTAGATGTATATCTTACAAATTAGAATATGATGATTTACATATATGATTAGATATGAATAGGAAATAATCAAAAGATATGACGATTCAAATAGATATTTAACATTTTAATCACTAACAATAATCGTGTTTTCTTGTTAAAACTCATAGTATCACAGACGACACACAAAATCTGCAACCAGTATGGGAAGCTTTCCTTTTTTTTGGGGGTGAAATATGAGTTAACATTAACAAAAAGATGATACTAACATAAATTAAGAGTGTGGAGCAGTTATCACTAGCTAAACTCGAAGAAGTATGTGTACAGTACAAAGAAACAAGAAAAATAATTTTCTCTTTAGTCGTGAACTTTTTTTCTTTGCAGTGGCTAAATAGGTAAAACTAATGAAAAATTGATTCTCAGCTTTGACAAAAACCGCCACATAAATTTGCTTCAATCGTTATATATATATAATTGATCTTTCTTGTTTCTTTTGGGGTGGCTATATTGGTAGATGGTGATGCGTACGATGAAAGATCTCCATAAGCTTTGTCCTGAGATCGTTGAGAACTCGAATCTCTTGGATTTAAGACGTACAGATATCAATAAGGTTTTATGCAAATTCATTCTCATTACTAAATTATATCTGTGGGACTTAGTTAAGCCTCTGACTAAATTGTGGTTTTATTTTTTTCTTTCTGATCAAAAACTCTTCTTGCAACAGTTGCTTGATCATTTTTACGACGCCTTGAAATCAATAGGAGATTCATGGATCGATGACCACGAATGGATCATTAAATCCAAGTATAAGAACAGTAGCCTCAGGAAGAATCTATCGGATCGACTTGGTAAAGCATTAGCCTTATGATTATTCCTCTCATACAAATTTTTGCTCCATTGTTGTAACACAATCTCTATTAAAACATATGGTTTCTTGCAGTGGAGAAGGTGTTATCTGCGTTAGATGGACTTATAAAGGGGATGAACGAGAGGCTCAATATTACAGAGAAGGGCACTGAGGAAAAGGAGGAAAAGGTTACTACTCCTCCGCAGAGTAAAGCACCCTTGTCGCCGCCAAAATCAGACACGAAGCAACCGATCACGCCAAGAACGGTGCTGACTCCACCTGGAGACATTTCAATCTCTGTTTCAAATCTTCCAAGAAACTTGAGAATGCAAGCGCTTGTCAAGCTGAGTCCTATCGATGTAAAGCGACTCGCTATCCAAAACATGTGCCAGAAAGAAGCTCAGAGCAATAGTGGTGGTGGTGATGGTGATGGTGATAATGAGAGTGTCAAAGAGAAGAAGAGTGAAACAAAGAAAATGGAGAAAGCAAAAGAAGCTGTCCTTGAGGTTAAAGATAGTGAGAAGAATGAGACTGATGATAAAAATCACTCAAAAGTTCCAGAGAAATCTGAAACTGTTCCGGCAACTTTGGCTCCAGGGAATGCAGCAGTACCGCCGCCACAGCCAGCCGTAAAAGGACCGTCTGCACCGCCTCCTCCACCACCAAAGAATGCAGTACTACCGCCACCACCACCACTTCCAGTGGCTGCCGGAAGAGGATCGGGTGCACCACCACCACCGCCATTTCGCTTGGGAGCCAAGAAAGCAGCTGGTAAGCTCAAGAGATCCACCCAATTAAGGGATCTCTACAATTTACTCAAGGACAAAATCGAAGGGAAGGATCCACAAACACCACGTGGCTTCGCCGGAGGAAGCAAAGGCGGGGCTGAAAGCGCTCCAGCCCGGGAAAAGGAATCAAAAGGAATGGCTGATGCTCTTGCTGAGATAACAAAGAAGTAAATCATACCACATTACACTTATTATGAGCAACAGAATCACATAACAACGGTAAAAAAAAAACTGATTCTTGGTTTATGCTGTTATGGATACACACAGGTCAGCTTATTTTCAGCAAATAGAAGCGGATGTTCAAATGTATATGAAAGCCATCGATCAGCTTAAAACAGAGATTTACAATTTCCAGAGTAAGGACATGACCGAGCTTCAGAATTTCCACCAGTATGTCGAATCAGTGCTCAAGAATCTAACAGATGAAACACAGGTCAGTGACGACAACAACAACTTCTTAAAGTGAATCGGTCGATGTCACAAACTTGCTACATTCATCATGTTATGCTTTTTACGATCACAAAAACGTTTTGAACTTATGATTTAGGTTCTAAAGAGATGCAATGAGTTCCCGCAGAGTAAACTCGAAGCGATAAGAATGGCTGCTGCAATGTACTCGAAGCTGCAGGGTATGGCCAAGGAGCTGAAGAACTGGAAGATTGAGTCTCCGGGGAACAAACTTTTCGACAAGACTGAACTTAATTTTAAAAAGGCAAGTCACTGGAACACTGATTTTACTCTAGTAGCTTCGTACTCTTCCAGGTTTCTGAGTTGATCTGAAAAGAGTAGTGTTTAAAACAGATCAAAACAGAGATAGAGGCTATAGAGCGGATCAAAGTAGAAGAGGAGAAGAAGTTCAAGAGCCATAACATCCATTTCGACTTCAGTATCCTTGTTCACATCAAGGAATCAATGGTTGACGTCTCATCAGGCTGCATGGAACTGGCGTTAAAGGTAGGACTGACTCTTAACTGCAAAGATCAAGACCTTTCAAACTTTTACAACACACTTTGCAAACATCTGATCAATGTTTTTAAAAACCCTATTAAACGGGGTTTGAAAACTCAACAGGAAAAAAGAGAAGCAAAGATGGCAACGCATAGTGCAGAATCACGGGATGCAAAGCCGAGCATGACCAAGAATAAGGCTGCAGGATCTGCTAAATCGCTGTGGAGGGCATTTCAGTTTGCATACAAAGTTTATACATTTGCTGGCGGACACGACGACCGAGCTGATCAGCTTACCAGAGAGTTGGGTGATGAGATCAAACGGATTCTCTGAAACCAAATGACACTCATCACTTCACCACTCCTGTTTCACCTGAAAAATGCAAGGAAAAAATGTTGTCTGTTTCACCGAAGTGATTTAATATTTAACAAAATGTTGTAATCTAATCACCAAGAGGCTGTTGTAATCTGATATGTTTCTTCTCACTGAACCTATAAATAAGAAAGTAAAGTTATATTAGGCTCTCAAGGCCATGACAACTTCAAGAAAGTTCTTTTATAAAAGAAACAGACACAATTTCGAAGAATTCAGAAATTGATGGCGCAAGTATTGATTTCAAATTTGCAAAACTCCAATATGCTTCGAGATATCATATCTATTGACATTTATATAAGTAGATGTTCATATATGATCATATAACGCTATAATGTAGCAAACTAAAAAAGAAGAGTCTGGAAAGCAAACTTGTATATATATGATTATAAGTGTATGGAGAAAACTACAAAAGAATGGAGTGTTAAGTGAAAGACCACTAAAACAACCCTACGCCGAGACAGACAAACGTAAAATAAACTCTAAAAAGAGAGATCTAACATACTAATTGTAGCCTTATAACAAACATCAACATGATCATTATGAATTATAATTGTCTCTCATCACCAGAGTCAGTGATCACCCCCAGAGCATTCCAAGTTTTTTTTGCAGAAGCTGTACAGAAAAAAAAACGGAGAATGAAGACTTTTTGTATCCCTTTTTACGGTAATTTGCAAGATCCTATTACTTCCATCACTGCTTTATGTGTCTCCGGAGGGATCATGTTCAGAGTCGCGTGAAATGCCTGAACAAAACAGACAACACAGCTACATTAAAGGATCTTGAGATTTCTCTAGCCTGAAATCGAGTAGCCAGACGGTGTTAAAGAGGCACATACCACAAATCTCTCCAAGACTGGTACAAGAATTGCAAGATTGCGTTTCGGGAGATAGTCTTTGATGGAGTTGCGTATACTTCTACTGCAAGTGGATCCAAAAACATATTTAGAGTCTTGAGAAAGTTTAGATGGATTATGACGTATAATAAGATTGAAAACGGCAAGGACCTTTCAGTTGAAAGAAAGGCGAGCAGTAGAGCAGAGTATGCCTCCACAATCATCTTTTCAGCTTCCTTTTCGCCTTCTAAAACAGCTTCTTCGTCGTCCTGAATACCAATAAAGACAGAATCAGATTTAGTAAATAAAATAAAACCCTTACCTTGGGATTCATTAAGTACAAGTAAGAAATGATTAGATGCTACTACTCACTAAGGTGAATGTAGTTGGTTCCTCTTTGGTGTCTGATGATCTTTGATTGGTGAGAAAGATTGAACATAATAAAGGAATCATCTCCTCTTCACTCTCTGGCAACCCTTCTGGCTTTGTAATAGGAAAACTCGCTGAAGCAAGCTGTGATCTTAAAAAAAAAAAAAAAAACAGTTACCTGATTAGAGAAGAGAGACGACGCCCACTGTGTATATGGGTTAAAAAATGAAAAAAGTATGACTAGTTCAATTTGTATTGACTCAACACAAGATGGTATTAACTTCTGACTTCGAGAAGTCTTGTACCTGTTCACGCCGTCTTTCTCAACCAAATTTACCAGCAAACCCAAGATGGCAACAAGAAAATCTAACTCCTGATCTGTAAGATGTTTGTCTTTCTTCTGATGGGATCCCGTCTTCTCCATCTCACTGAAAAGGGGAGATCTGGTGAAAGACGGAAAGTGTCTGGCAATTAATTCAGCCATGCTTTCCAGCCCTCCGCACCCACCAACTTGGCGACAAGCGAGGGCGTTATCATTTGTTAAGTTCATCAAAACCTGCAAATAGTTAATCATGAACCAAAATTGACGTTATCCGAGCTAAAGACCCGCAACCAGATGTTCAAAGACTGTATGAAAATTACCTTTACGGCTGTTAGAAGGCAATCAGATAAGAGACACAGACATTCTTCATCAATGTCATTTGTAGAAGAAGATACTTGCAGCGATATACTGCAGCCTCTGTCACTTGATTCTTCCTGGGAACTCAACCTATGGTTTAATCGTTCATCTTTACTTTGTTTGTAGCATCCTTTCTTCTTTTGAGCTCCAGATTTCTTTTGCTTTACAGATACCACTGCCCACTTGGAAGGTTCAGAATCTTCCGAAACAAACGCAAAAGGATCTTGGGTTTCCTCTAGGGTAGAAAAATTTCCGTTTCTTCTACAACTTGGTTCTCCAACTTGACTAGTCCTTGAAGTACTTCTGCCAATGCCACTACCCAATGACGCCAATCTGCCTGCGAATGAACCAGAGATGGTGGAACTGGCTCTTGTTGGTGACGTAGTGGGCTCATTTCCTGACACACTTGATTGAGAACCCGACATTGATGTCGGCGAGAAATCTAAATCGATTATTGATTGACTTCTCTGTGATACACTCCCATTCCTCGTGGAGATAGAGCCAAGGGTTGAGCATGTATCTGAACTGATTGTCACGACCTCATTGTTAACTGCAAAAGATAGAAATGGCTAAACAGAGAAAAATACAGCGACCACAGTGGGGATAGCGATACAGAGACGCATTTGGGGCTACAAGAATAAAATACCTTTATAGTCTGCTCCCAAGATACCACTATTTGAGCAGTGAGGATTTACATTGTTCCTGAGAGGACTTGAAATACATCCACGTAGCCGAAGACCTGGCCATCGGTCCAACCAGCTATCAGGATAAAAGATGATTGAAGGGGAAGAAGTCATAATGTTTAATAATGCAAATCCAGACATGGTATCAATTGCGAACCTGAGAGCATCTTAATGGTACTTAACGTGAGCTCTGTGAAAGAAATTCGAGATTCACGAGAACCCAAACATTTCTTAAATCCGAGCAAATGATTCTGACAAAAAAAAAAATTAGCGTTACAGTTAGTATTATTTCAGGTACTGAGTTGTGTATATACAACTTGATAACAGCTGTATCTTCAGGATGCTGTCATGAATTTAGCAACCAATATACATAAAAGATACCTGGTTGTCTGTGCTGTGGAACGTAGCATTCTCCATGATTTGCAGACACTTTAGAAGCAACATTAAACTCTGCTTATGCAGGTTATCTTTCTTATCCTGGAAGGACAGTGCGTCGTATTCCACCCAGCGCTGCATATAGAATCTGTATTAGATTATCTCGCTGAATACAGCTTAATATGCCAATTTCCAGCAATCAAAGACACTTAATGCACGTTACAAAAGGTACCAATCTAAGATGCTAGATATCAACGTCCTAGGCAGTTAGAGACCACATCTTGGTGCAGATGAAAAAAAAAACATACAGGCTCACACCTCCATAACACTGTGACAGTCCATAGCAACCTCAAGGACTGCATCAAGTCCTCCTAGTTCTCGCAGTTTCTCTTTGAAATTCCCACAGCTCCTTTTCACAGCGCCAGAAGCATCTGGATGGGTGGAAATGAAATATTATTAGCTATAGACATAGGGTCACAGTATTATCACAGTAGAATCTATGGTATAATAAATCTAGGGAAGCAAGATCAATTACTGGAGATAACACGAACTTTTCCTTATCTATTATCTTATCTTTGTTATTTCTAAGATGATCTCTGAAAATAGTTAGCTAGTCATTATTTCCAACAGAAGAGGCAAAGAAATTTCAAATACCATCAAAAGAAATTTTGGTAAAGCACGCCCTCTCCATGGCCAACAAAGCTAACCATTTCGTACTTAGATCAGGTCTCGTTGTTTCAGTTTTATAGCTATCAGTAGATCGCATTTCCTTGCAACTAACAAGAAGTTTCTGGACTCTCATAAGTATAGTACTGGCGCTTTTATCTTTCATTTTCGCTGTATCCCGTGCTGGATCAACATCCTTAAGTAATGATATGAGCTTAAATCCTATGTTGTGTGGCTTCCCTTGGGTGCTAGTGACAATCACAGGTTTCAACAACTTTATCAGAAACTTGATGCACCTGTGTGACTCCATAAAGTACTCGTCTTGACCCTGGAATCATGAAAATGAATTGGTAGAGTTATATACAAAAACAAAAGGGAGAGAGTGAAATTGTAAACAACAAGCAAGTGTCAGTGAATCAAAGATGAAACAACATCAAAAACATATTTAACAGCATCTGCTAGTCACTTACTTCAGCAGTTAGCACAAAGAAAAGGGTGGCTGCGGCAAGATTGCTTGGTATGTCATCAAGGCTAAGACTCATAATCGAATCAATTATGGATTGGGAAATCCTGAAACAATAAGCTCTCACGAAATTAGCGAAATCTTTTTGTAAGATTTCATAATACTCAACCAATGAATTAATTGATGGGACAGATACAAAATTTCCAGTCATTACATATTCCCAAAACCTTACTTGGAGTGCATCATGATAGGAACCCTATCCTATAATATACCATTCAAATTCACTAAAACCCATAAATGTTCATACTTCTCTACACTTTCATGCTTTAATCCCCTTCAGAAGTTTCCAAAGAGCAAATCCATTGCAAATCTGATTCACAAGAAGCGCAATGCTAACCCAAATTCAAAACCCAGAATACAGAATAGAGAAAACAACTTCGGTGAATTTGTATAGAATCGTGCCCTAATCCAGAAGACCGGAAATAATGAAAACCCAGAACTCAAACAAATCCTTTTCACAAAACCCACATGCGAAATCGGAAAATTTCCAATAAATTGCACAAAACCAAGCCCAAAAAACGAATGCGGAAATCGAAAAACCTAAGAAAAAGGAGAAAGCGTACCCCTGAGCCCTCAAGGAGCGGCGCTGGTGTTGAGATTCGCAAATCGACAGTAGAGACAACAAGCTGGCCCTTCTGATCCTCAGCTGCTCTCCTTTCCTCAACCCACCAAGCGCAAAGTAAACCTCGTCCTCGTGCTCCATCAGCTCTCCGAACTCCTGCGCCTCAAGCAACGTGGAAGTAAAAGCGAAAGCGTCGCCGTTCCTCACTCTTTTCGCCCTCCGTACGCTTCCGTTCCGTGAATAACCCTCTTGGAAAAGTGACCTCGAAGAAGAATGCCGGAGAGAGGACGACTCTTGACTGGAGAAAGGAAGAAGAGAGTGATCAAGGGGTTCGATGTCCGGCGACGAAGAGGAAGAGATATATTCCGCCTGCGAAACGGTGTCGTTTAGAGAGTCGGAGAAGGTCCTCGACATGCCCGGCTTGCGGCGGCCGTACGTTCGCTCCATCATCGCCGAGGTCGTCCTCACGAGTCGTTGAATTTGCAAATTTGGGGGTGAATTTAGGTGAGAAATGAAAAGAAGGGTATTTCGGGAATAAAAGAAAAAAAAAGTGCTCGTAACATCTCTTTAGCTGAAGCCTGAAGAAGAGAGTGGTGGCAAAGGCAATGGCCGTTGTTTTATGAACATTTTGAATACCATTATGTTTTAAATTTTCAACAAAATGTTGATATTACACTTTTTGAAAAGTTAACCAATATTAAGCATGATAATATAAACACATTTTCTGTGTGTTTCACAGAGCGATTTTTGAGAATTTGCAAGTTGTTTGATTCGGGAGGGTTTCAAGTTGTGCTTGGTTTAATGTGTGTTTAACGGGTCTTAATCGTAAAAAAAAAGCAAATTGATTTGTTTGATGTACAGTGTGTTAATATTTTGATGTTCTTCTTTTTTTTTAGTAATCCGCAAATATGGCACGAAATTCTCAAGTAACATTGTGCAGACATATGGTTTGGTTTTCAGGCATTAGAATTTTAGAATGGTTAACTGGTTGAGTTGAGTTATGGTTTGTGTTTGATTGGGTGGGCTGAAAAGTGTTGTTATTTGGGCTTGTGAAAACCCAAGAGCAGTTATTCAAACAAAAATTTGACCCAAAAAACAGTTTAATCTTTTAAGAACGTTTTCTGTAATAATTAATTATAATTGAAAATTTATTTTGATTGATGGCAATGACGGAAAGTTCAAAATTTATGCTATATTCAACGTATATAATTGATTCACGAACACAATTTTGTTTAAATGGCATATATTTTAAGTTGGGAAAAACATTAAATTGGGACGATTTTGTTTTCTCCCTACAAATGCATCCACCTCTCTATATAAACATCATCAAGATTCACATAATTAAAAATAAGAATTATTTTCCACTTTACAGAAGACCAAAAAAATATATAACAATGGAGACAAAAATGCTTAAGCTGGTATTCTTCGCCTCTCTTTTTATCACTGCAACGCGTAAGTTCCATTTCTTGGGGGGGTAATTTGCATCCCAAAAGTCTTCTGTTATTCTTTTTTTGTTCTGGTTGAATCAGAGAAATTATAAACTCGTAAGATGTTTATAAACAATTTTTTTTGGTCTGCCTATTAAAATAAAATAAAACTTGCATAATAGTACAATGATCGAGAAGTATAACTTTTAATGATCGAATGTACTGATATTACTTCCCTTTTAATTTTGTGTATCAATTTATGTACTTATAAATATTTGAAAATGGACGAATAAAAAAAGCAAATTACACCGGTTGCAGATTTTTACATGATAGCCGAAGCGAGAGGACCAATAGTGAGTAGACGCTGCATTAATACGGACCACTGCCAATTATGGTGCGATGGCTGCTCCGACGTATGCGACTGCATCGACCACCTTTGCACTTGCGTTACCCAACGTATTCCATTCAACAGCCGCCGTCGTTCTCACGCATCCGCTACTCAGCCACCGCCTCTAATTTAGTTTTAGGCTATATTTTTTCTAATACGAACAACTTATGTTTTTGTATTTCAGTCCAACAAAAAATAAACTATATGTTTTATTTATTAGAAGATGAGATATTTGCATCCAAAATACTTACAAAAATAAAACCTAAAACTCCATACACGAGTCTACTACCTTTCCTAAATTCATCTGAGCATATCTCCGGAATGTATCTGTAGCCCGCTAAGCGCAGGGGATATAGTGAAACCGTTCCCGTCGATGCGGTACGAAGGGTGCGCGAGCGGGACTGGTCGGTCCGGAATCGGAGGAACTTCGATGTCACCTTCGAGCATTCTCAACGCATCTAATATCGTTGGCCTTAAAGCAACCAAAACATGAGCGCACAAGATCCCAACCTGCAAGAACCTCTCCATTATCCCTTTGGGATTCGACATCCCCGAGCCTTCGTCTCTCACCAAAGACTGTGCAAGAGCCTCCTCTGTTTTCCCGGCTTTCACCAACGACCAAGCCCAATCCGTTATCAGAAACGTGTTCGGCGACCCGGAAGTAGACAGATCAAGTGCTTTCCTTCCGCACATTATCTCCAATATCACAACACCGAAGCTGTACACATCGCTCTTCTCCGTTAGCTGACCGTAGAGAGCGTACTCTGGAGCCAAATAACCGTGTGTCCCGGCCACTCTCGTAGTGAGATGAGACTCACCTTCTCTGCTCTGTTTCGCCAAACCGAAATCCGCAACCCTCGCTCTCATATCGTCGTCTAACAGTATGTTTGTGCCTTTAATGTCACGGTGGTAAATCGCGGGTTTGACGCCGTAATGCAGATAAGCCAACCCTTTGGCTACGTCCAAAATGATGCTCTTTCTCTGAGGCCAGCTCAAGGGAGTCTTGGGAGTCTCAGCACGAGGGAACAAGTGATCGTCGAGATTCCCGTTCGACATGTAATCGTATACAAGATACCTATGGCTCTCACCATCTTCATCCACCATGCTACAGCCTCTAAGCGGGACAAGGTTCCTATGTTTCAAGTTGCTAATGATCTCAACCTCGTTGCGGAACTCTGCATCCCCTTGAAACTCGGATTCTATCACCTTCTTAACCGCGATAACCGATCCATCCGGTAACACCCCTTTGTAAACGAAACCGAACCCGCCTCGACCGATGAAATTCTTCTGCGAGAAGTTGTTGGTGGCCTTCTCGAGTTCCTCGATTTTGAACCAGATCGATCCGGTGTTTGGTCTCCATTTCGGTCTAGACTCTTGATCCTCCCAACCAGCTTCTCCTCCCTTAACCGCTCGACCGAACCGGAAATACAAACCAATCAAACCGGCGATAACCAGGGCGGCGATAACAGCTCCGGCTGCGCCTGAAACGAGAGCCACCTTGTGTCTTTTCTTCTTAGAGCCCAATGGAGATCTCAAGCTCAAGGAGAAGAGGCAAGACAAAGCGTCATCGCTCTCAGGTCCTTTCTTATTGACGATACCAGCAGCGTAAAGAACGGCGAAATGGTAGCAGTAGATACCGTGAGAGCTATTACCGTCCAGGCTGATCAGCTGTTTCTGAACCCTAAACCCAGCCGCCACGCAAGCGTCGCAGCGCGTGAGATCCGTGAGGCCACTGCTGCAGGCGGAGTCGAGCGTCGTCGTGGGGCCGAGACGGGAGACCCAGTCCTGGGTTGTTTGGATTCCGGCGCAGGTCTCGTTGTTGATGACGAATTGGTTCGGATCGAAGCAGGTGGAGGTGATTGTCGAAGGGAGAGAGAGGGAATCGAGCTTCCTCTGGAGGTCGTTGACGCAGGAGACGGAGGTCGCGAGATTCGGGAGACGGAAATTGGATGTTTGCTTGAGACGATGAGCGAGAGGGATGCCGATTAGAGTCAACACCGATTGGCAGCAACTGTTCTTCCTCTCGATTGATCTGTCGTAGCTTCGACAGTCGGTGGTGTTCCATGGGATTCTCAGGACATGGCTGAAATCCAAAGGACAAGTCGGCGACGGCGCCGGAGATGGAGCGCAGGTTGAGAGCTCCACCAGGGCGAAGAGGAGAGAAAGAAGAGAGAGAAGGTAACGGAGGCTCGCCATGCTTTTGTTGGATTTCGGAGAAATCGGCTATGTGGGTATGGAGAATCGGAGGTTTGAGAAAGTGAGAGGTTGATTTGGCGGCCATGAAAGTGGAGATGGGAACAAAAAGTCGGGAGTCTTTGTGGGGTTGGTCAAAGAGGCTGCTTTGATCTGTTGACTTGGGAAGCAACATGGAAGCTCTGGTCCCCACCTGCAACTGCCAACACTGACGATGAAGATATTCTTTAATAATCACGTTTTTACTTTTCCTCCAAACTTGCTAAATGTATCCAGATTGTAAATTATTGGTTACCGTTATCTTTGTTCCTACATTTCTTACTTGAAGAAATATATTATATCTCTGAAACGATTATGATAATGTTTGCTTGTACATCCAGATGCTGCATCCAAGTCCAAATAAATAAAAAAAAAAAACAGAGAAAAAAGAAGAAGACGTAAGGGTTGCAACATGCAAGTAACTACTGAGGTTCGTATGCGATCCATGTTCCTCTCCTCCGCCTGTAACAGCCGCATCTACATCGACACCGATACTCAATAAAGAATAAGATTCGTTTCCAAAGGATTTGATGCGCTCAATCACACTGTGTTTTCTTCTTCATCTTTTTTGTTATGGTCCATATTTATTTATTATTGATGAAATCTGTAATATCTTTTTGGGTTTTTCCATTTAGTTATTCAGAAAACAAGAAATATACTGTTAAAAGAGAGAAAAGTGTTGGAATTTCCTTTTCCATAATGGAATGAAACTGACTTTCAAGTTTTACTCTTTTTTTTTCCGATTCCTAGCTCTAGTCGGATGCTGCTCGTGTGCATGTGATATATATGCGTGGATCGTCTCTCTTGTTCAAACAGAGACGATACAATGTGGTAGAGCTCATCCTCGAGAGCCTTCCCGTGAAGTCTCTGCTGCGATTCAAGTCTGTATCCAAGAACTGGAAATCGACAATCGAGTCCCAACGTTACCAAGAAAGACAATGGATCTGTCGCAGGCAATCACGAGGTCCAGATGTCCTTCGCATGTGCCTCGATTATTCTAGTGATGATGATGATGATGATTATGGTGGTCTGGACACAGATGCTCAAAGAGTTGTGGTGGGGCCATCAAAAGTTTATACGGTCAGGTTCCCTACTTCGGGAAGCAGGGTCTGCTTTGGTAGTTGTGACGGTCTAGTATGCCTCTACACACTCTCAATGTGCACACCGAGTGTCAGCGTCGTGGTGAATCCCGCGACTAGATGTCATCGAAGTTTTCCTCTTTCAACCTATCAACAGCTCACCCGCAAGGAGTACACTTACCCAAGTCCTGAGCTTGGATTCGGTAAAGACAAAGTAAGGGGCACGTACAAGCCGGTTTGGTTATATAATTCATCCGAGCTTGGTCTAGACAACGTCACAACTTGTGAAGTATTCGATTTTAGCACCAATGCTTGGAGGTACGTTGTCCCTGCTTCTCCTTATCCGATTCATCCTTACTCAAGGCCCGTGTATTTAGATGGGTCACTTTATTGGTTAACGGGGTGTAAAGAAACCAAGGTCTTATCGTTGGATCTTCACACCGAAACTTTCCAAGTCATCTGTAGAACTCCCTATTCCCATGTGCATTACAATCACATCATCATGTGCATCCTCGATAACCGCTTGTGCCTATCCTATAGAGAGCACTACACCCAAGAGATATGGTCGTTGGATTCTTCAGGGACATGGAAAGAAATGTGCTCCATAGATCTCACCAAAACTAGACATTGGTTCGGGGAATGGACACCCGTACCAGTAGCAATTCTGGAGAAGAGTAAGTTATTACTTCGTGGTAGTACATACGTGCAACCACTTGTGATACATGATCTCCATTCCAAATCCTATGATTTACTCTTCAAACCTACCAAACACGTAGGTGCTGTTTATTATTTCCAAAGTTTATTCTCTGTCTAACCAAATTTAATATGCACTCTACATTGTGATTTAACATTTTCTGCATTTTAATTTAATAATGATTTTCTTGTCTTAAGCTAGTCGCATATTTATTGTCTTTTCGGTTGATAAAAATTTCACTATTAAAAGTAAACTACTCTTATAAACACAACATCTTTAACGTATACGATAACTTTATCTTTATACTATCCATCCTGACAAATGGTGGCGAGTTGATCGCTAGATCTCTTGTGGGTGTGGAAGAAGTCGAGAGGTATATGATCGAGGAAGACATGGTTTCTACTTTCATCGAGCTTATAGGATCAAAGGGTGAGATTGTTCACGTAAATTCCATGGATCTCTTGTCAAGTAGGTGTTCTAGAGATGAGCATCGAGTGTGTAGAAACTTATATAGGCTTGTGGGATAGTTTTATAATTCTCTAATACACGAATGACAAACTGCTTCTTTGAAATTGTAATCATGTTTGTTTCATCCGATTATATATTTTTGTTTATTATTGAAGGAACTCTTTTGCATTTCCTCTTGTTGCGTTGTTAAACTTTCAGTCTTTCATCACTCATAAAGGATATTTTATAAACTAACTAGTCTTTTAGATTTAGCATAAGATGAATAATGAAATGAGGACAATATTCGAAGATTTACCACAAGTCACAACATGAATGTCTGCTAAAAGATAATTTCTCGTTTATTGTTAACTAAATATTTACTTATGCTATGCTGCGGGATATTTTTCTAAATTTTGTATATATTTTTAATATAACAAATCTATTTTTATTATATAAATGAGTATTATATTTTTATTAGCTTAATTTATGTATTTATATTTTTTTAATTTGAATAAACATTGAATATCTTTGATTTTTTTATTTTTTGAAATTATAATTTGCTATTAAATTTGTTCAGCTAACTAATTATATATATATAAGAATAAAACAATATAATTTTTAGTACCTTCATGCTAATGGCAAATGTAATCTATTTTCTCCAATAAATTGTCACTTGATCCTCCTTTTTAATTATATAAAGCAAAATACCATTTTAAAAAAAAGATTTATTAATTAATATGATTATCTTGAATTATAAAATTTATTTATTTACGAAATATTTATTATAAACATATGTTTCTAAAACTACTAAACTATAATCAATAACATTCATATCAAAACCATTGCTACTGCTTTAGATCTAAATAGAAAATTTTGTTTGAACAGTTGAAATATTTAGTTGAAGTTAAATAATTAAATTTTGGTTACGGTAAACATATTTTAACTTAGAAATTTAGTATAGAGAAATTTCATCTTCTTACAAAAAATAGAGAAAACGCATTTTCCATCAAAACTAGAAAACTCAATTTTCCCATGAAACTGAGAAAGTGCATATTTCCACCAAAACCAAAAAATTCATTTTCTCGTCAAACATAAAACCTAAAATTTTATTTTCCCGCGACAACCTCTATTTTCTCATCAAAAGCCGAAAAAATTACCTTTTTCACTAAAACCAAAATATATAATCTTCATACAAAAACAAAAAAAAATTGTATTTTCCCGTCAAAACCGAAAATATATTTTCCTGCAAAGACCGAGAAGTCTTCTATTCCCGCCAAAACCAATAATTCATTTTCTCGTCAAACCAAAAATAACGCTTTCCTACCAAAACAATAAACTACAATTTCTCGCGAAAATAAAAAATTGCATTATCTCTTGAGAAATTGTGTTTTCCCGTGAAACATAAGAAATTGCATTTTCCCGCAAAAACAAAAAAAAATCACATTATTCATCAAAATCTGAAAAATTGCATTTCCCATCTAAACCAAGAAATTGCTTATTCCCGCCAAAATCGAGAAATTTTCTTTTCCCATCAAACCGAGAATTTGCATTTCCCGCCAAAATCATCAAATTCCAATTTTTCGCAAAAACTAATAAATCACATTTTTGTGCGAAAACCAAAAAATCGCATTATCTGTCAAAAGCCAAAATTTGCATTACCTATTAAAACTGAGAAATCGCATTTTTGTCAAAATTGAAAAATTACATTTCTCATCAAAACCGATCATTTTCCCGTCAAAACTAAGATATTTTGTTTTTCCGTCAAATCAATTTTTTTTTTGTTTTCTCACCAAAACCAAAAATTCACATTTTCTCGCCAAATCCGAGAATTCGCTTTTTCTGTCATAACCGAGAAATTATGTTTTGCTACCAAAACTGAAAATCACATTTTTTTACTGAAACCAAGAAATCGTCTATTTTGTATAAAATAGAGAAATTCCCTATTCCCACCATAGCCAAGAATAATTGTTTTCTCGCGTGTTTTCCTAACAAAACTGAAAAATTGTATTTTTCTGCCAAATCGTTAAATTGTATTTTTTCCGCAAAAACTGTAAAATTGTATTTTCATGCGAAAACCAAGAAATCGCATTATCCATCAATAACAGAAAATTGTGTTGCTAATCAAAAACAAAGATTTAATTTTTTTTATTTGTTCTTATTTATTATTTGAGTTTGAGTTTGACAAAAAATAAAATAAATATTTTTTTATTTATTGTTATTAATTATTTGGGCTTGAGTTTGGTAAAAAATAAAACAAAGATTAATAGAAAAAGTATTTGGATTTTTAATGGATTTAAATTTAAAAATTAAAATAAGTAGATGAGTTGTATTAATAAAAATATTTTGATTGGTAAAATTTTTTTGCTGAAATATCATCTTCAGAAAGCTCCAAAATGCTGATGTGTCATCTCTAGAAGAAACATTGATGTTATTGTTGTATTATTGATTATTGATGTTCTGCCATCAAGTTTAGTTTCTTTTTTTTGTCCAACAACGAAACTATAATTCAGTTAAATGTTTTTCAATTTATAATTTCAAAAATTGAATTTAAATCTTTTTTGATAAAAGTCACACATGAAATGAAAAAAAAAAAAGAGAATATTTTCTCTTAATAATGTGAAAGAGAGAAACAGAATTTTCCTAATAAAAGCACCCCAAACAACTCGGCTCTTCGTCTGGTAATCTAAATCCTACGCACGACAGATTTCCTAATCTCTCTCTCTTGTCTCTTCTGTTTCCACACCATTTTCCCGATCATCTTCCTCCTCTCGATGCAATGGGGACTCCTCGATCGCCGGCGACAGATTTCTTCGGAATTTCCAAGACAGCATGCAAAGCATACAAGTCCCTCGTCACCAAATTGCACCCTCTTTCTTCTCATCGCAAATCCGATTCCCAATCCGACGTTGATTCCGTACGCTTTTTGATTTTTTTTTTTTTTTTTTTTTTCAATCCTCTATTGAATTTTCTTCTTCTTGAGGAATCCGAACGGAATGCCATGAAATTAATCGTTTGTAAAATTTTCAGGCGATCCACCAGAGATATCTGGAGGAGAAATTCGCGGAGGAGGATGATCTGATCGCCGCTCGGAGAGGTCTCCGGTTACAGAGCATGGACGATAGCACCGTCTTCAAACGCCGATCTTCTCTGCTATCAAACACCAGTAGCCGCCGCAGCCACACGCCGCAAGCTCGACCGACATACCTCTCCTCCTCCGCCTCTTCCAACCGCCGCTCCGCTTTCTCCAGAAGCACCAGCCGTAGAGAGGAAGGCAGCAGCCACGGCGGCGTGGGGAGAAGCCACGGTCTCAAATCACGCCCGGTCTCCAACAACACGAGCCCGATGACGTCACCTTTCACAAGCCCGACAGGGAAAGATCAAACCTTGGGTGATCTATTTGGCCCCCTACCGGGAGTAACTTCTCCTCCAACCTCTAGCCCGATAAACGGCGTGAAGGCGCCTTCTCCGTCGTCGATTTCGAAGAGCGTTAGCAAGAGAGATAAAGACGAGAGAGGCTCGGCCACGTCGACGTCTGTGCCGTTTTCGAAGAGCAAGAGCACGAGACAACCGGAGAAGGATACGGCTGGGTCAATGGGGAAGAGCATAAGCCGGAGGAGCACAACGCCGATAGTTTTCTCGCAGTCAACGCCGCCGAAAAAGCCGCCGGCCGTGGAGAAAAAGCTCGAGTGCACGTTGGAAGAACTCTGCCATGGCGGGGTCAAGAACATCAAGATCACTAGGGACATCATCACCGATGAAGGGTTTGTCTCTTCGCTCTTTATGTGATCTCTCATTTTTAAAAAAATTGGAATTTGCATTTCGATTGAAATTCGGTTTAGATTTTGACTTTCGATCTATGTTCGGCTTGGTTTGGATCGGGAATTTATATCTAGTCTGGACTGGTTCGGTTCGATATAATTTAGTTTTGGACTGGTTGGCTAGTATTATTACCCGATGAATAGAGTTTGGTTTAGATTTGGTTATGAAAATTAAATACTTCCTCCGGTTTGATTTGGTTCGGTCTAGTTTGGTATTATTTTTCTGCGCATTCTCTTCTTTTTTAGTCAACGAATTATTCAATATTTTCCGTTATGAACAACACAGATTGATCAAGAAACAAGAGGAAACGTTAAGAGTGAACATCAAACCGGGATGGAAGAAAGGGACGAAGATCACATTCGAAGGAGTAGGGAACGAAAAACCGGGCTATCTCCCAGAAGATATCACATTCGTGGTTGAAGAAAAGAGACACCCTTTGTTCAAAAGACGTGGGGATGACATAGAGATCGCCGTCGAGATTCCTCTTCTAAAGGCTTTGACTGGATGTAAACTCTCGGTGCCGCTACTTAGTGGTGAGTCCATGTCGATATCTGTAGGAGAAGTGATCTTTCATGGATTTGAGAAGGCCATTAAAGGCCAAGGTTTGCCAAATGCTAAAGAAGAAGGCAAACGAGGAGATTTGAAAATCACGTTTTTAGTGAATTTCCCCAAAGAGCTGAGCGAAGAGCAAAGATCAATGGCCTATGAGGTTTTGAAAGATTGTTCTTGGGCATAGAGGCTGATAATAACTATTGTATGGGGTTCATCATATTCCACTACACTTCATGTCTTTTCCTTTATTCTTCGTTGTATATAAGTTGAGGGATTGAGGCTTTCAAGTTGTGATTTGTTGACACTTTAGGCTTATTTAATATCTTATGTTTTTCTTTCTTGTAGGCTGTTTTTATATGATTCGATTCTTGCCGTGAATGATACAATTGACTTCTTTTGCATCTATAGTTTATCCTCATTGTTTTGTGAAGCCAAAGGCATAATTGATTCTTTTTGGCTAACAAACTACATTTTAAACAAAGTTCTGTCGTCTGGATAAAAACATCTTTCGGGACTATATCTCAAAAGGTGCAATAAAATATTCAACGACCGCATAGCGCAGTGGATTAGCGCGTCTGACTTCGGATCAGAAGGTCGTGGGTTCGACTCCCACTGTGGTCGCTTTTTTATTTTTTAGTTATTTCGACTTTTCACTTTTTTTTCTAGGAAATTGAAGCTGCATCCATGACTTATCATAATTATAATTACATTACATGATCCTCTCACTGTCAACAGAAACTGTGATTAAAAGTAACACTAATCTTCTGTGTATGAAAAATCATCGGTTAAAGAGAGATTCATGGAAGAGTAACGGTGAAACATAGATTTGGGTCTCATAAGAGAGATTCATGGAAGAGTAACAGTGAAACATAGATTTGGGTCTCAATATCTTTAGTATTCATTAACAAAAGCAATAGCTTTGCTTCTCCTCATATATAAGACAAACGTAAACATCAGGTACTTAAAAGAAGATATAGACATTCTCCTTGAACAAAAGAAGCATAAGCTTGTCCCCCCACAGACTCCATACAACCTTTATTTGCAATTAAAGAGCGGTCACATAAGTTTCAGCATTTTCAGTCTTCCTTCATGCTCTGCATCCAGCTTCGGGGGAGTGTAACATCCGTGAAGATCCTCCACAATGTACTCTTTCGTGAGCTCTCGCTTTGTGAGAATATGGTAATGTCTCTGCCATATCCTCTGGATGGCCATAGTTGCAGCAAGAAACCCATAAGCCAAACCAAGAATGGCGAAGATGACGACAAAGACAACAACAAGAGCGAAACAAGCTTCCATTGATGCAGGGAAACAATCCAAGATGCCCCAACCGTAACAGCAGTTCTGGCACCCAGCCATCCTCGGGTCATTACCGTTGAGAGAAGAACAGTGTAGAATGAGGCCAAGAAACCCAATCAGCACAAAGAAGGTTACAACCCCTAAAGAAGATTCATGACACACCAAATGTTTCTAAGATCCGCTGTATTCATTCTAGTTATGAAAAGGAAAGGAGATGTAAAGATTCAGGATTACCGATGCAGTAGTAAAACGGGATGGGATGCTTCGACAATATACGATCCCAATCATCGTTGAAAGAGTTGCGAAACTCTCCGTCCTTGTCCATCATGTATGCAAATCCGGCCATCGAAGCTATAACCTATATAATGTCGACAATCCTGTAAGATTCTTACTGATTTCAATCTCTACCGGAAAACAGGCTTCAACAATGGCAAGTCGATAAAAGAAAACCAATCACACTGAGCAAAATAAACAATTTAGCAGTCATCAAATCCCATTGTCAAGTTGTAACAGCATGTGAAAGTGTTTCACTTTGTATGTCAAATGACAAATCATCTTCGGGAGACTCTTATTAAATGCTTAAACACCCTCATGAAACTGCAGTTATAAGAACCATGGAGGAAGCTGAGAGAGAGAGAGAGAGAGAGAGAGAGAGAGAGAGAGAGAGAGAGAGAGAAATACTCACAGTCTGCACGGCGAAGAATACCAAAAGCACATCCCTCGCGACAAAGAGTCTGAATTTGGCTTTCCGACGCCAAGAGTTGTTATCTTCAAAGGGCTCGACGCGGAGGTGAAACTGTGCTTTGCAGGTGGTGCAGTGAGAGAAAGCAAAGCCTTCCTTGACGGATCGCCAGTGATCGAGACATGATCGATGCACGAATTGCTGAGTGCCTTTGCACATACACGGTGATATCAATTCATCGCCTAACAAATCGCTATCGTTCTCAAGGCAAATACGACAGCAAGCTGAAGCAGAACCACTCTCCAAATCTTCAGCATTTATCTCATCGGAACTTCCTGCCACCACAGTCGCAGGAGGAGACGCCGAAGAAGAAGAAAAAGAAGAAGACGGAGAATTTCCCAATAAGGGGGCGGAATCGCTCAACTTCTGCGATTCCGGTGGCTGCAATTGTACTTCACCTTGCATCATTGATCAAAATCAAACCTTAGCTAACCCTAAATTACAGAGAGGAAAAAAAAACGAAAGAGAGAAATCTATAGATGGAAATCAATTTGTGAGATCAAACGAGGAATGATTCGAATCGATCTGAACAAATTAGGGTCTCTGAGTTTTTGGTCGGACGGCAAAAATATGTGCGAGGATGTGAGAAGATGACAGAAGTGTAGAGAGGCAAAAACTGCAGAAGGTCAATGCGAGAGGGAAGAAGAAAGCTTCTTTAATCTTTACTTTGGGATAAGAAAAAGGAAGAAAAAAATAAATGGGGTGAGAGAGGCTCGAACTCTCGACCTCAGGATCACTCAGTAGCTATGAGACCTACGCGCTAGCCAACTGCGCCACCACCCCATTGATGGTTGAAGTTATAAAAAGTTATTAGTAGGACGGGGACCATCAATATTTACTATGTTTTATTTCAGGGATCAAATCCGGCCGGTCGTAATCATATCAGAGTTATGATCGTGTATCAAACCGGCCGGTCAAGTCCGGCATTTCTGCATTATTTATGTATTAAACGACTTTTAGACAGAAGCACATGAGATGCATTAATGAAAGCAATGAATAAAGAAAGAGAAGACCGTTGGAGAAAGAAGAAGAGGAAGCAACCATGTGCGGCGGTTTCTACTTAGGTGCATCAATCCATGAGCTTTCTCTTCCTTGACTTTTATTTTATTTCGAAAATTAAGTGAAGCAAAAAAAAGGCTAAACTTTATTATTCTCTCGCAATCACACGCAGATGCAGATCCCTTCACAATTATTCTCGGGAGGAAAGCTTGCTGCGACATTCCCCACCGGAGATAATGGAGCATCTGATGAAAGAAGGGAGGTCTCTGGCAGAGACGCCGACTTACTCTGTTGCTTCGGTTGTCACTGTTTTGGTCTTTGTTTGCTTTCTCGTAGAACGCGCCATCTACAGATTTGGAAAGGTGAGATTTTTATTTTTTTTTTCGTTTTATTTTTCTACTGCAAGTGTTTGTAGAAATGCTCAGCTCGAAAAAATGAGTGTGAGAGAAGGAGCATTATCAATGATTCGGAACTTGGATGCTAAAAGTCTTGCTCTCCTTGTTTCGTGAAGAGATTATTTGTTAATCTGATACTGGGTACTAGAAAGTATGTTTCTTCGTTGGGGATTTGTGTTTATAATTGCTAAAATTGTTAGGAGAAGCAGTGTTGATGCTCTCACGCTAGGAGAAGTCACTTTTACAGAGTGTTTCAAGCCTAGATGAAGATGAGAAGCTAATTTTTTCTTTTTGTGTGTTTTAGTGGTTAAAGAAGACTAGGCGGAAGGCACTTTTTACTTCGCTGGAGAAGATGAAAGAAGGTGCGTCAAATAGACTGGTTGTGAAGTTTCTGAGATAATAGAGATGCTTTCTTTTTTATATGATTTTGATTTGCTAAACTTTCTTTGTATAGAGTTGATGTTGCTGGGACTTATATCACTGCTCTTGTCACAAAGCGCGAGATGGATTTCAGAAATCTGCGTAAACTCATCCCTTTTCAACAGTAAATTCTACATCTGCTCCGAAGAGGACTACGGAATCCATAAGAAAGTTCTTCTGGAACACTCCTCTTCTACAAGCAACACTTCCTTACCACATCACGGAGCCTCTCATCAATGTGGTCATGTAAATCTCTAGTTATCCTATCGACTAAGAGGTCTCGTTTCCATATACCCTTTAGTAATGTATAGCTGAACTGAAAACTTGGGTCCAATGTCAGGGACGGGAACCATTTGTGTCGTATGAGGGCCTCGAGCAACTCCTGAGATTCTTATTCGTCCTGGGTATCACTCACGTTCTGTACAGTGGCATCGCCATTGGTTTAGCCATGAGCAAGGTACACATACTAGGTCCTGAATCTTATACATATGAATGAGTGCTACGTTTTCATTCTTGGGTGTTTCTATATTTCTGGAGAAGGAAGACATATACTGTACTTGCTATCACCTTCATCCTTATGGTCAAAATATTTTGTGCATTTAAGTATATCTGTATACAATATGCCACTTCAATCTGAAAGTTGAGTTTAAGCAGAGGAACAGAACACGATACAATCAGAAACAGAATTTGTCTCCTTTTTTTTTCGTTTGACGCAGATATACAGTTGGAGAAAATGGGAAGCCCAAGCAATCATAATGGCTGAAGCAGATATCCATGGTAAATGACAGATTTCTTTTTTGTTTCTCCTTCAAGTAAAAGCTTGTATGTTTCTTTGATGAATCTCATCTTGAGGCACATGAGGAAGTGTGGTTGTCTTAGGATTGGAAACAGTGTGAAACTAGGATTATTTAAGCTGTGCATTTCATTAACTCACTTGAGCCGTGGAGATGCTTCTATGCAGCATTTGATCTATTCTCCTTGGCTATAGAGTCAATTCCAGAGACCTTTTTTGACGATCTTCAAATTATTCTTGATATATCCTTTCTGTTTGATATTGTTCAATAGCAAAGAAGGCGAAGGTGATGATGCGGCAGTCTACATTTGTCTTCCATCATGCCTCTCATCCTTGGAGTAACAATCGTTTTCTCATCTGGATGGTAACTCTCCATGGTTTTACCTTTTCAATAGTTTCATATTTCCACTAGAGAACTACAGAATATCAAAGAACATTGTTAAAAGAAAGAAGACAGACAATTACTTTTCTCTCCATAATTTATAGAATATATATGTTTGTTTGTTGCAGCTTTGTTTCCTGCGGCAGTTTAGAGGCTCCATACGCAAGTCTGACTACTTTGCGCTTCGGTTAGGTTTCCTCACTGTGAGTATCTTTTTGTTTGTTTCTTCCCTTCAAACTTTTCATGTAATACACTTATTTTGACCTTAGATTGTGAAGGTTTCAAGATTTATCATCTGTTCGGGTAGATGGCATTATTGTACTGAATTAGTGTTTTATTATTTTGAATATTCAGAAACATAACTTGCCATTTACATACAACTTTCATATGTATATGGTACGGAGCATGGAAGATGAGTTTCATGGCATTGTTGGAATAAGGCAAGCTTTTATTAGAATGCAGAATTTATCTAGATTCTTTGATTCAAACTACAATCAGAAGATTTCATAAGGCCATTACAGAATGTAACTGATGAATGTTTATTGATGAATCAACAGCTGGCCGCTTTGGGTTTACGCTATAGTATGTATCTGCATAAATGTCCATGGTAACTTAATGGTTATATAAATACAGAGTAAATTCCATTTCTATCTCTGCATTTAAGCTTTGTCTAATTAATTCTAATGACATTGTTTCAGGCCTGAATATGTACTTTTGGTTATCATTCATCCCTGCCATTGTAAGTGAACAAAGCAAGAGTAAGCAAGTAGAAAAGGCTTGAAAATTTATTAAAGGGAGTAACATTCAAAGCATGTGTTTGTATTTGTTTTGTTGTATAAGCTTGTCATGTTGGTTGGAACGAAACTTGAGCATGTTGTCTCAAAGCTAGCTCTCGAGGTTAAGGAGCAGCAGACAGGCACAACTGCTGGGGCTCAAGTGAAACCGCGTGATGGACTCTTCTGGTTTGGGAAACCAGAAATTCTATTACGGTTGATACAGTTTATCATTTTTCAGGTAAACAAAAACAACCTTTCCTTTCTCAATTCCACAAGCCATGATTCTTGTTTATTCACAGATATAATCTTTATATACTTCCTGCTAATGCAGAATGCATTTGAGATGGCAACATTCATCTGGTTCTTGGTAAGAACGCCCTTATCAATACCTGCATTAATACCCAAGCACAGCTATGTAAACTGAAATGATGTTTCATTTTCATGTATCAGTGGGGAATCAAGGAAAGATCTTGTTTCATGAAGAACCATGTGATGATATCGAGCCGTCTAATATCTGGGTGCGTTTCAAACACACAATAATTTCACAGCTATATATATATCTGCTATCTCTAAAGGCCTTTGTTCTTCTGGTGGATGCAGGGTTCTTGTTCAGTTCTGGTGTAGTTATGGCACTGTGCCTCTCAATGTAATCGTCACTCAGGTTAGTCTAAATCTCTTCTCTATAACTACAAGCTCCATAATCTTAAGCGTACCAAAGCCAATGCCTAATAAACATTGTTCATCAAAAGTTCTGTGGATTTTTACCTGATCAACTGAACAGATGGGATCTCGGTGCAAGAAAGCTGTGATAGCAGAGAATGTAAGAGACTCGCTCCACAGCTGGTGCAAGAGAGTGAAAGAGAGGTCGAAGCACGCGAGATCTGTGTGTTCACTGGACACAGCAACAATAGACGAGAGAGATGAGATGACAGTGGGAACATTGTCGAGGAGCTCATCGATGACTTCGCTGAATCAGATCACCATAAACTCCACAGACCAGGCAGAGTCCATATTCGGAGCAGCAGCTTCATCGAGTAGTCCTCAAGACGAGTACACTTCGCGAGTGGAAGAGTATCTGTCTGAAACATACAACAACATCGGCTCGATGCAGCCTTTGAGTGATGAGATTGAGATTGAGATTGAAAGTGAGGAAGATAATGGAAGGAGAGAGAGTGGGAGTGAAGAGAGTAATGGTGATGGTGGAGAAACACTTTTTGAGTTGTTTAGGAGGACTTGAGCTTCTTTGCTTGTAAACTACTTTGACATCCATAAAAGATAAAACCATAAATTACTATAACTGTGTAATTATGCAAAAGAAACACTTTTTCTTTTCGTGTGAAGCACGCGCTTGTGAGATAGTTGACTTTAGGTTGGATTCTGTAGTCCACGTGCGGATTGAGCGCGTGGGTTAATTTTGTCAACAGTAATTGACTAATTGCAGGTTTAACGTTCCAATAACTTTTGTTTATTTAAACCGGTCTGGACCTTTCGGTAAGGTTTTGAAAACCTCGAATTGAATCGAAATTCTGCTTGCTTATGAAACCTTAACCGTACGGTTAAGGAATTAATTATTTAGCCGTTAGGAGTAAATAGATTTTGGCACTCTTCAACGGCTTCGAGATAGGAGAGATAAAATCACGAAGAGTTGTAGAAGACGTGTATAGATTTGGGCTCTCTTAAGCATCGTCTTCTTCATCTCCGTTTTTGGAAAGACGATTCATGCGTTCACAGTGCGGTACGATTCTCAAGAACAAGAACATCTTTATCGTCGACAGTCGCGATTTCCCTAGAGTTAGCAAATCTGCTCTTTACCTCTTCGCCACGGATCTGTCCTCTGGTACGAAACCATCTCTTACCCCAATTTCGATTTCTAAGGCGAAATCTTTTGTTCATCCGAAAAATAGATTGTTTCTAGTGGATCGATTTCCATATCTGTGTATGCGTTTCTGGTTGATTAATTGGATTCATTACTTGGATTTAGTGCACGGGACGGATCAGAGAGTCGAGTCAGATGCTTGTGTTGAGGTGAAGGAAGGTGATATTATTCAACAAGGTTACACTGGATTCCGCTAAGCCGTGCTTATGATACAAACGTTACCACAAGGGATAATTTGTTGCCACTTGCATCCATCTCCAAGTGGTAGCTAGAGATTCACACAAGCTACAATTCAATGAAGATTTGCAGACTTCAACGAGAGTGGGACTTAGATGTTGATGAAGCCAAGTAAGCAGCAGAGTGATGGCTTACATGGTTCTGAAAGTGAAGTTTCTGCTGAGGCTGATGAATGGGATGTAAGAGGATATCAAGTTTTGCGTCTGAATATGATGTCAGAGAACAAAAGGTGGTTGCTTTTTTTCTCTATTTCCTGATTCTCGGTTTCGTAATAGATAAGCTTATGCGTACACCACTCTCGTTCAATCTATATCCTGTAATTGGTTCTATCACTATGCAGGATGAGACACTGAGACAAGCAGTTGACAAATATAAGGGCAAGAGGTGGAAGAAAGTAGGTAAATTTCTTTTCTTGGATCTATTTCCTGTACAGAAAGTAGCATCGGTGTTGTTTGATTTATTGTTATTTCACTTTGCAGCTGAATTTTTCACAGATAGCACACTTTGCAGTCCAACAAAAACTTGTCCTTGGTTTCTGATTTTGTAGGAAGATTAAAATGGCTGAACCTGTGAGAGAGTATGGACCGGCCAAATGGTCTGTTATCGCAAGGTCTTTACCAGGAAGCAATGTAGAGAAAGGTAATAACGATGTGAATAGAATGTATGGTCTCTTCACTTGTCGCTTCACTTACAGAGTTGGATCTCTTCCAGTTAGCAAAACCTACTCCTCCCAGAGTTTCACCATGGCTAATTTGCGGAATCGTCTTTACTTCACGAGGCTTCTCCTATCAAGTAACTATCTCTCCCCTGTAGTTTTGAATTTGAGTACAAGGCGTCTTTTTGTTCGGGTATACACCTGATTAGGATGCAAATCTTATGTGTTTGGAGTATAATGGTGTCACATCATAACAATTCCTTTCAAGTCTTTTTCTTGGATAGTGTGATTGTAGTGGGCTAATAAACAAACGAGCTTTGTATCAATTTGTCAAGCAGAGTTGAAAATCGTTCCAATTGAAACCACGGATCACTTAAGCTTGCCTATACTAATCTGTGGAAATGAACAAAAGTTTAATCTTTTCTTTAAGTGTTATGGACTTGAGGAATTGCACTAATTGCAATACCAAAATAGAGTTGAATGTAGCATCTGTGCTTCTCTGTAGTTCTCGTTTCTTTGTTTCTAGACACAAATTTTGAAATCAGTGAGATTGGAGAAGGAACTATTTTTCTGAAGTTATTTATCTTTTCTCTTTGAAAGTGAGGATCAGGAGAATAAAAATGCCTATGGAGTTTCTGAGATAATTGTATGGAATCGTTTCAGGCTTGTTCCGCCAAGAACTCCTGAAGAAATATCATCTCAAGGTAAGTAAAATCCAACACCAGCCAGTTCTCATATATTTCCAGATACGATCTCTTATTGATCAACTGTGATTTTCTTGCAGAATGTTCAACTGCATGGTTCACTCTTGCTTGCATTGGTGTGCAATAGACGTCAAGAAAAGAGAAAGATATGTTTTTATTCTCTCATTATTTTTTTATAAATTCACATTAAAATCTTAATTAGTTTAATATCGATTAGATTTATACTAGTTGTGAAACTAACCGAACATGATATCCAGCCATTTGAATTCATTTGGTCATTAGAGATTACTATGTTCAATTTGTATTCACAACTAATGCAAATCAATCGGTATTTTATTAAGAAAAATGATAATAATATTATTATTTGGAACAATAATTAAAATTTGAATCTAATTCAAATCTGGTGTTGATTTTTTTTTGTATTGTTTCAGGTTAAATCTTTCTCCACAAATTAAAACCCAGGAAGCAAAAAATATCGTGAGAAGGAACTTCAAAAAGAAAGATATGTTTTCTGTTCTTTTTTTTAATTCATTCGCATTACAATTTAGATTAATTTAAAACCGACTATATTTACATTAGTTGTGAAACTAATCGGGCATGGTATCCAGCCATTTGTACTCATTTGGTCGTTAGAGATTGCCTATGTTCAATTTCTATTCATAACTAATGCAGATCAATCGGAATCTTATTAGGAAAGAAAATGATAATAATAATAATAATAATTGTAGTACTAAATGAAACTTGAATCTAACACTAATATAAAATCTGGTATTATTTTTTTTTGAATTGTTTCAGGGTAAAACTTTCTCCACAAAATGAAATTTAGTAAGCAAGAGATACCGTGAGAAGGAAGCTCAAAAATAAAGATATGTCTTTTATTCTTTTTTATTATTATTATTCAATCGCATTAAATTTTAGTTAGTTTAAAATTGATTAGATTTACATTAGTTGTGAAACTAACCGGACATGGTATCCAGCCATTTGAGCTAATTTGGTCGTTAGAAATTGCCTATGTTCAATTTGTATTCACAACTAATACAGATCCATCAGAATAATCTTATTAGGAAAGAAAATGATAATAATAATTGTAATACTAAATGAAACTTGAATCTAACACTAATATGAAATTTGGTGTTGTTTTTTTTTTTGAATTGTTTCAGGGTAAAACTTTCTCTACAAAATGAAATTTAACAAGCAAGAGATATCATGAGAAGGAAGCTCAAAAATAAAGATATATCTTCTATTTTTTTTATTATTATTACTCATTCGCATTAAAATTTAAGTTAGTTTAAAATCGATTAGATTTACATTAGTTGTGAAACTAACATGATTGGTATCTAGTCATTTGAATTCATTTAGTCGTTAGAGATTGCCAATGTTTAATTTGTATTCACAATTAATGCAAATCAATTTGAATTTTATAAGGAAGAAAATGATAATAATAATTGCAATACTAAAATGAAATTTGAATCTAACACAAATATGAAATCTGGTGTTGTTTTTTTGTATTATTCCATGTTAAAACTTTCTCCACAAAATAAAATTTAGGAAACAAGAGACTTTGTATTCATTTGCATTTAAATCTAAATTAGTTTAAAATCGATTAGATCTATATTAGTTGTGAAACTAACTAGACATGATATTTAACAATTTGAAATCATTTGGTCGTTAGAGATTGCCTAAATTTAATTTGTATCCACAACTAATGTTAGATCAATTAGTTTCTTATTAAGAAAGAAAATCAAACAATAATAATAATTGCAACACTAAATTAAAATTGAATATAACCTAAATATGGAATGTATTGTTGTTTTCTTCTTATTGTTTAAGTTTAAACTTTCTCCGCAAAATGAAACTTAGAAAACAAAATGCTGAGATTAGATATAATAATACTAGTATTCATGTTATATCAGCCATCTACAATTTTTTTTTATTTTTTGGGCAAATTCAGCCATCTACAATCTAACAACAAAATTTTGGCATCACAACATTATGGATCAGATATAGTAATATTAGTATTCTTGTTTTACTAGTGAAGAAGAGAAAAAGAGAATAGTAATACTTTAGAAAAGAAAAGAAATTCCAAAAATCATTATTTTTGTGTGTATTTGAGAAGAAAAAAAGAAAAAAAGAAAGAGCGAATAACGTGAAAATGTCGACATATGAAGCAAGTATAGACAAGAGTGAGAAGCTCGGTATGTGATCGCGTCAGTCTCGAAACTGCCACGGAGCGAGCCTCTGTTCGCAGTCGCAACTCCAGCGTCCTGACAATGTCGACACTCTTTCGCTCTTTCTCCAACTTTCTTCCTTCTTTTCTTTTCCTCCTTTTTCGATTTCTCCTATTTAATAGTATAGGTTTCGCTTTCTGCTCCTTGATCCCGAGGAAGAAGACGCTCTTCTTGTTCCCATGATCATCGCCGATGTTAGTCAAAATTCCCCCTTCCCCTTGGGATTCGATTCGTCTCTCCAATTGTTATTTAATGGTTGTGGAATCTGATTTTGCATTTTCGCTTCTCTTGGTCTTAGATTCTTTGGAAATCGTTTCCTCTATACTTGTTCGGATCAGGAAGCGATTCTCTTTCAGGTATTTCACCCAACACTTTTTTTTTTCATTTGTTGAGTGTGAGACTCTGTTTTCCCCCACTCAATTCCGTATGATCTAGCTTCTTCCATCTCCCAATCGAATTTTATCAGAGTTAATTTAGTGAAATGTAATTGTTATGGACCATGGAAACCAAAAAAAAAAAGAGTCCGTTTTGCAGGTAATTCCCGAGACAATGGCTTCTTCTCCTTCTTCTCTTCTCACTAAAATCCTCTGTGATGCCGGCGAATCAGAGCTCTGTCGAGACGACTCAGCTGCATTTCTACTCAAATTCGTAGCCATTGCATCGATTCTACTAGCTGGAGCTGCGGGTGTAGCCATACCTCTCATTGGCAAGAACCGCCGTTTCCTTCGAACCGAGGGGAACCTCTTTGTAGCTGCTAAAGCCTTTGCAGCCGGTGTCATACTCGCCACTGGCTTTGTCCACATGCTCGCCGGCGGCACCGAAGCTCTCACCAACCCTTGCTTACCGGATTATCCATGGTCAAAGTTCCCTTTTCCGGGTTTCTTTGCAATGGTGGCTGCTTTGGTAACTCTGCTTGTGGATTTCATGGGGACACAGTACTATGAGAGGAAGCAGCAGAGGAACGAGGCTGCTAGTGAAGCCGCCGTTGTTGAGCCCGGCCGTGAGGAGACTGCTGTTGTTCTTCCCGTGGCTGGAGAAAGAGTAAACGATAGTAAAGTGTTTGGTGAAGAAGACGGCGGCGGGATTCACATTGTTGGCATTCGTGCTCACGCCGCACACCATAGACATAGTCACTCTAATGGCCATGGAACATGTGATGGACATGCACATGGACACGCGCACGGGAATCATGATGTTGAGAATGGAGCTAGGCATGTTGTTGTTTCTCAGGTTTAGTATAAACTCTTACTCCTTTGGAGCTTGGAAACTTAATCTCAGAAAGGCAGCTTTTTGTATTAAGTCGTTTTTTACTGATATTGCAGATATTGGAGCTTGGGATTGTGTCGCACTCAATCATCATCGGTTTATCCCTCGGGGTATCGCAGTCTCCATGCACGATCAGGCCTCTGATTGCAGCTCTGTCATTTCACCAGTTCTTTGAAGGATTTGCGTTAGGAGGATGCATCTCTCAGGCAGAGTTCAGGAACAAGTCAGCGACCGTAATGGCTTGCTTCTTCGCACTGACCACTCCTGTAGGGATCGGGGTTGGAATCGCGGTGGCGTCGTCTTTCAACTCGCATAGCCCTGGAGCTTTGGTCACCGAAGGGATACTTGACTCGCTCTCGGCTGGGATACTGGTGTACATGGCTCTGGTGGACCTGATCGCAGCTGATTTTCTAAGCAAGAGGATGAGTTGTAATGTGAGGCTCCAGGTTGTGTCTTATGTAATGTTGTTCCTTGGAGCTGGACTTATGTCCGCACTCGCCATCTGGGCTTAGCTTTTTGATTCACTTATTACATCTGTGTAGAATCAAATAATCTAGCGCCATCGCAACTTCTTCTCTTTTTGTTGCTTTGAATCATATAATGGCATATAGAGGAACAGGTTGAATTGATTGTATGGATGCTAAGAAAAACAAACAAAAATATTGAAAATTTGGGATCCATTGATCTTTTATAAAAGGGTGAGCCAAATTAGCGAAGTAACAAGAGAGACAGAGAGATGACTTATACATCAAGCTATTCCCATTTGATCAAATTCATTGATGAGGCTTTAAAAGCTTAGTGTAGATCTTAAACAATGGCTTCTTCTTTGTGGGTTTCGATGACGACATCAGAGGTCGGGTAAGCGACACAGGTGAGAACATACCCTTCGCTCATCTGGTCATCGTCTAAGAAGCTCTGGTCCGTCTGGTCAATGGTGCCAGCGACGACTTTCCCGGCGCAGCTCGAGCAAGACCCGGCACGGCATGAGTAAGGCAAATCGATTCCGGCTTCCTCCGCCGCGTCGAGGACGTAGACGTCGTCCTCGCACTCCACTTCTTGCTCTCCCTCGGGCGTGATGAACTTGACCTTGTAGGTGGCCATAGCGGTGACGCGGCCGCCGCGTGCGGTGGAGGATTTGAGGCCGAAGAGGGACTGTGTGTTGGCCAACGGGAGAGATCTGAGGCTGATTGGAGTCTGTTGACGGCGGAGAAAAGAGGTGCTTACGATGGCGCTGGAGAGAGCAGTGGAAGCCATAGCTGAAAGAAAGATTGATGATTCTGTGTTATGGACTTGTGAGTGTCTGTGTGGCTTTGTTGAAATGGCGTAGAAGATGTGAGGGAGAGGATTATAAAGGAGGTGGGATTTTTAAACGCTATCTGCCACGTGGCGTGTGATATGTGGGCTCTTATGTTATCTTCTTGGTGATTGTCTGTGTGCGTCTGTGTTTTTGCATTCTGTGCGTTATTTTGTTGGTGAGAGCAAGTATGTGGTTGGACTTACGACAAGTCACACCATCAAGAATATAGGACCACGAAGATTCTAGACTTGCTTGGGTCTATATGGCTATTTACAAAGGGAAATTTGCTTATATGCTTCATTGCCAAGTTTTCAGATTGAGCCTATGCATGTAATTTTTGATTTCTAACAAAAAGACAAGACAACTAGTATCCAGTTTCAATAAAGTCACACCGTGAAATTCAACATTTCCCAATACATGATCTGATAAATTAATCTACTGCACATGCACAAACGAAAAACTGGATTCAATCCAATTGCATCAAAAGGACACCATATTTAACAATCTAAGTGAAGTGAAACAGAAAATGAAATTTAGAAAAAAAAAAGATTACAGGTAATATAGTAGTAGTAGTATATTACAGCCACTCAATTCTAATCTAAAGAGAACAGTTCACTTATCAAAAAAGAGAGAAAATAAGAAGAAAATACAAAAAAGCTCCGAAGTACAAAGCCCCACCATTGAAGAATATAATATATATGCTCCAACTTCCTCCTCTCTCCCTCTCTCTCTCTCTCGCTCGCTCCGCTCTCTACTGTGTTTATATAATATATGACCCCATAAGAAGCTTCCTTCTAAATTGGATGTTTTTTCCTCTTTTTTTCGAGAATTCGTTTACCTCTCTCCTCTAGTCGCACTTGATGTTTCTGTAGATCCTCCTTACAAACAGGTTTGATCCCAAGAATCCAACAGCTCCTGCACAAATAAAATTCAGTCAAATCAGTAACACCACTTCTTAGTTTGAAGAGAATGAAGAGAGTGGGTGAGCTCACCGCAAAGGATTCCAAGTCCAAGACAGAACATCATGGTGTATCCAAAGTAGAAGCTTGTCTGGAAGAATCCAGACATCTTCGTCTTTACGTAGTAGTAATAGATTGAGTATAAGTAGACGTAGACGGCCGTTGAAGCAGCAGAGAAAAACGAAGTCCATTGCCAGTGATAGTTCTCTGCATTCAGCAGGAAATAAGTTCCCACAATTGTCACGCAGACGGTCACAATGACCAGAATCACAAATACCAGCAGCATGAACCCATACACATAGTAAACCTGTCAACCCAAAACCAAAAAAAAAAGGATTTAAAAAAATAGCCAATCAATTCTACTTGAAGAAGTTTAGCTGCTCATATTTAAGCTATAACTAGCCTTAGGTATTTCATGTAGTATGATTATAACTGTTGCGAGTTGGTTAGAGAGCAGTTGGTGAATGCTGGAATTATAAGATTATGCGGGTGGATTTTTAGTCTCTTATTAATCAGGTTTGGTCAATCGGAATAAGTATCAGAATGCTTTATTCTTATCAACGTAATAACTTTTACCTTGTAATTCCAGAAGGATGTGAACACAAAGTACATCTCGATGAAGATGCTTCCAAATGGTAGCAAACCTCCCATCAGGGAGACGACAGATGGAGTTAAGTACCACTTCTTCTCAGGGATTGGACGCGGAATGGTCTTCACACGGCATGGGTTGTTTGGAGCACCGCTCCAGTTTCTTCCAACCACTGTCCCGAGGAGGGCTAATGGGAAGGAGATAAAACCCCAAATTACAGACACAACCACCATTGTCCCGAAAGGAATAGCCGCAAGGGATCCATAGAATATGGCAATTGTGTTTAGAAGAAAGCCAATTCCAAAGCACAAAAAGGGGAAGAGAGAAGCCGTGAGGACCATGCACTTGATCCAGTGTTTACCTAAACAAATTTGGCTTCAATATAAAACTGACAAATCAAAGGGGAGAGTAACACTGGAAAGATTTTCCAACAAGATTAAGTCATACCCCCGCTTCTTGAGTACATTCCCCCACTAACGTAACCAGAGACAAAGGAAGTCAAAGCATAGCAAACTATGAATGTTGTGACGATTGCTCCTCTCCTGTAATAATCAGAATATGAGGTGAGCAAAATCCAGACGTTACAAGCAAACCAAAGATACTACAAAGAATAGAGGGGAAATAACAGCACGAGAAGTTGGTTGCAAGTGAAAAGAAGAGTGTAATACATACCCAACATAGAGAGTCCCTACGATGGCCATTAATATGACAAGAAGAACAAGCAATGCCAACTGCGCACCCGTGCCAACAACAGCTGAAAGGAGAACTAGACTATATGGTGGTCTGAACACATCCCCATGCACAAGTTTCCAACCAGATTCTTCATTGACATCCCGTTCCTGTGCTCATCAATACCAATATCAGAAATACAGCCTCAAAAATAAAGAAAGTGGTGTTGAATAAACTGCCGAGAGATTATGAACAGCAAAAATAATTGTGGAGCTATCAAATATAAAAGTGAGGAAACATCACCAAGCTCTCGAGATCATCATCTTCACGAGCATACTTCGCATAATCATTTCTGAGAGTCCTCATCAATATCATTGAGACCAAACCAGTGAGAAAAATAACCATCATGAACGAGTTAAAGATGGAGAACCAATGGATCTGCAAAACGATAAAAAAAAACTCTAAGAAGTCTTATAAAGCTTGAACAAACATCTTGAAGAGATGAAAGTTATAAAAAAATTGCTAAACAAGTAGGAAAGGAGACATTCAGTATGATACATTATGAAACCGTGAAGCAATCATACTCAAAGACAAAAGAAGGGTACATAACAAGCCAAACTTTACCTGATGCTCAAAGAATGGATAATCCAGATATACGTCAAAACGGCGAGCAAAGGTTACATTTGTTGGAATCCATTGCACAGAATACGTCAGATCCACTGTCCTCCCAGTTTCCAGTGGCCTTGGGTTGTCTTGAGTGAGATTAACATGAATGATCTATGAAAATAAATAAATAAGATCACAGTATGTAGCTCAAAATAAATAAGATTAACATGAATTGCTTATCGGCATAGCAACAACCGACCTGGTCTTTGTTGTACTTGACAATAATGTTCTTATGTGTGTAGAGGACATGCTTGCCGTTTTCACCATTTTTGTCAGGATGCAGCTCACCCACGAAGCCTACAATAGCGATGAGACAGTATTAATACTATCTAAAATTAAAAATTTTAAAATGATTAATTTTGGATATTTCAAGTAAATATACAAAAGCTCATACCCCACAAAGGCAGATCATCTGAAGTTAGAACCACCAGATAAAAGTCCACGCAAATCAGATGCCACAAAAAAACAAAAAAAAAAATTGTGAGAAAAAGGTTAAGACCTAAAACAGTTACCTTTCCAGGCTTATTAATATGAGAAATAGTATAAGTAAAATTATACTACAACTTATAAAGATACTGGTAACGCTGTGAAGATTTACGGCTATTTTAGATTTGCATTATTAGAAAAAAAAAGCCAAAAGCAAACTCAGCAGACTAAAAATGTTTGTAAAACTTTTTTTTTGTTTCATGCTACTTCAGTGGAAATATGTACAAGAGAATGTGGAACATACCCATAAAGAATTCAAACCAGTAGCTAGATTCGATTGCATCTTTAAAATGCTTGACCTTAGCTTCATCGAGTTCAAGCTGACAGATAACATTTCTGTCAACATTCTCTGTGGAAAAAGGTATTGTAATTAGAGCACAAGTAAGATAACTAGTAATACTAATAGTATTAAACAGATGCTAGGATAAGAATTAAAACATACTCAAGAACTTTATCTCGATCTCGCTGTCAATCAGCTCATTTCCACCAAGTACTTCACCGAGACCACCCCATTTGTGAAGATCATTATTAGATCGGCGGCAAAATGGAAGACTGTAGTAGTTGTATGTTTCTTGTGGATTGTTATATGGGCCAACTTTGTTCACCCACAGGGTAACCTGCTCATCAGCTTGATACTGGCAAAAAGTGAAAGCAAAAGTATTGAATTGACAGATATGAAAAGAAATGTATAAATGAGTTTGTCTCATTTAAATATTTGGATCATCACAGAGCGTTTCACTATAATTTTGGTTTCAGAGAATAGGTGGCTTGCCTAATCTCTTGATAGGCCAACAGGTTGCACTAACAACAACACATGACCTGCCTATATCTATGATCTTTTCGAACAGAGAAGATTTAGTTGAAACCGAACAATTTAGAACTAGCAGCATGGCAATTCAAAAACTTTTCTTCACTTATCTCTCCAGACCCTAAGAACAGTAAGATCTACATATCATAGATGCTGTATCCCCCCCCCCCCTCTCAAAAAAGCTATATACCCAACAAGAAACTGTAAGTTCATATCTCGCTTGTACGGCTCTTAACATTTCCCGAATGCACGAAAGAATATTCACTCCAGCTACGACCAAACGAAAATGACCATTTAAAGCCAGCCAAGTATATAAGTCAGTATTAATTCACGTGTTTTGTACATGGAAAATACTACCACGTGCAGTAACTGGGTTTCTGAGTATCAAGTAAACGAGAATCTTAATCTCATATCAAAATCTATTCATAAAGCCGCGACTGCAGAAGCCTAAATCACAATGATGAAGAGATATTTTTAGAATTGCAACGACGAATCAATTAGTTGGAAGCTCGAGGACCCTACCTACCCGAAAACGAATAGATCCAATAAAGAAAAAAAAGTCAATCACAAACACCATGCAAATCACGAGATCTACAGAGAGAGTATTTGATTCGAGCTGTGTACAAAAACGAAACGGTAGGCACCGGAGATCCGACTCTAACCTTGTGATCTGAATCGGAGGCTAGAGAAGATGCTAGGAGGGAAACCAGAAGAAGGAATACGGCGGCCGCGGAGGAGGAGGAAGACGGCATCGCGAAAACTGGCGGACGATCAGATCTGAGGAAGACGGAGACGACGAAGGAAATGCGTTAGACCAATGACTATACTCGATGATCTGATTCAAGTTGGCGTAAATTGCATCTTGACAATACAGTATCAGCTCTCTCGTGTCTCGGCAGCGAGCGATCGAGAGAGCGAGAGAGAGACCAACGAAAGAGAAGAAGAGAGAGCACAGTGTCGTTCGGCAGAGATTCTCAGTGAATCACTTAGAGAGATTTTGGGTCATAAAACAAAAAAAAAGACGATAAAGCTCAGAGCTCATTTCAATCAGTTAGTTGGGCCTATAGACATGAAACCTTTATTACTTTGAAGGCCCATATAAATCTAGTGTGCCTGTTAACATAAACTATTCCAATTATACTCGTAAAGAAATACTTTGAATGTCGTGTTGAAAGCACTTAAACTTATGTACTTCGATAATTGTGAAAAAAACTTATGTAATTTTGAGTATTTTTGAAAAAATAACCATGTAATTTCAATATTCGAGAATGTATTTTTTTATTATCTATTGGATGAATCACATTCTGATGCTAAACCGTAAAATTGTTTCTCAAACTGTGTTTTTTACAAGTTGACAGGAAATACTTTGTGACGGCAAACTCATCTAAACACATTTTAATAATAAAATATATTGGAATTTTGTGTTGATGCTAAAATTTGCGAAATTTTGGTTTGAGACTAACAAATATACATAAACTTGTATTAAAGGGCCAAATTTACATAAACTTGTTATGGTACCAAAACCATGTAATCTCTTTATAGTGTTAAAAATGCCAAAAGGAAAAAAAAAATTAGTGCCAAAGATAATTCTCCATCTTGTTAATCATTATGTTATTTTCTGCAACATCTAAATGAGCAAAACTGCATTCAACTGTAATACTCCATATAAACGTAGAAATCGAATTTAAAAAACGAATTACATCCGGATATAACATCTGGATAATGCAATTTAGATGCCTGTGTATCTGCACAAACACAAACGAAGAATGGGATGTGACTATAGTCATTTGTTGGTTAAGTAACTCTCATATGATCATATCTCTATTTTAAATTCCGTAATTAGGTGAAGGAAACGTAGCGTGTTGGTGTCCGTACAACGGCACTCGAATCAGCAAGGGAAACATGTCTGGATCGTATGGAAACTTGTGGGGTCCCGTTTTCTTAAAACCTAAATTAATAAAAATCCTATTAAGCTAATTAATGTAATTAAAGAAAGAAGCATCACGAGAGCGAGATTCTTCATTCTCATTATTATTTTGAAGAAAAAACAATTCCTTTCCTTCTCTTATGATTTTCACCGCAAAAAAAAAAACAAAAATTCCAAAACAAAAAAAAAAAGTCGATTCTTCGCTTTGCCTTCAAATCTCTCCAATCCAAATCTCAATCACCTTCCATCGTTATCCCTTTCCTTATTCACTTTCTTCGCGAGCCGCGAGATCTTTGAATCGCATCCTTAATTTTGGGATACTGATTGGTTCTTGTCTTGTTTAGGATTCCACGTTATAATTTCTCGTGGTTTTTTAGCTGGTAGGGCTTGAACTGGAGCTAAGTTTAACGCGAATTTGGAGATTTTTGGGTTTTTCTTGCGTGGTTTGTTTGTTTGTTTGGAATTAGGGTTGTCGAGCGAACATGGAGAAGTACGAGCTGGTGAAAGACATTGGTGCTGGGAATTTCGGAGTTGCCAGGCTCATGAAGGTCAAAAACTCCAAGGAACTTGTTGCCATGAAGTACATCGAGCGTGGTCCAAAGGTATTGTATATATCTTCTCTGTAATCACTTGCTTTTGGTCCCTTTTCAATCTTCTTTACGAGCTCTGATCATCTCTCATTAGCAAAATAAGAAACCATTAGTCGTACGGTACCTACTTTTAAGGAAACGAGTTGATTTTGTTTTGCTAAATCTTTAGCTGTTTGTGCTAGTTATCTCAGGGTTGTATCATTTCCCTCGCAAGATTGTAGATTGTAGATTGAGCATTGTCTTTGTTGTTTTTGGGTACAGATTGATGAGAACGTGGCAAGAGAGATCATAAATCACAGATCACTTCGCCATCCAAATATAATCCGGTTTAAGGAGGTTAGTGAATTTCTTACTGCTTGATGACGTTGGCATGTGTTCTCGGAATGTATGAAAAGATTCTACTGAAGTTGGTAATTTACTAATCTTGTAGCTTTCATCTCTGGTGTTCATGGGTTTTACAGGTGGTGTTGACTCCAACCCATCTTGCTATTGCCATGGAATATGCTGCTGGTGGTGAACTATTTGAGCGTATATGCAGTGCTGGAAGATTTAGTGAGGATGAGGTGAGTTTGTCATTTGAAATTATGGCGTGCTTTTGCTAATATGCAAGTACTATCTAGGATGGATTTTGGAACTCTGTATGTTATTTGGATAGACATTTGAATCTTCTCTTATTTGTTATCGGGAATGAAACAATTGGGATATGTGAGACCTATTAGTTACATCATCTGTAGCTGCTACTTTGATGATGAAATCAATCCAGGCCTACTTTCTAATCCTTTTTTGTTTTCTTCAGGCGAGATACTTCTTCCAGCAGCTTATATCCGGCGTTAGCTATTGCCATGCTATGGTAATCCCGAGTTATTGACTTAAGCAAGATTACTAATCTCTTAGATTTTTAAGACCGTTTTGTTGATTCATCATATGATCAACTTTTACCCATTTTGTCGCAGCAAATATGCCATAGAGATCTGAAGCTCGAGAATACACTCCTGGATGGAAGTCCTGCTCCACGTCTGAAGATCTGTGATTTTGGTTATTCCAAGGTCTGGCACTAAAAAACACATCAAAGTTCTTCACTTGTCTATGAGATCCCTCGTATTCTCCAACTTTGTCGTAAAAGCATTTTCAAGTGTTTTGTTATTCTTCTTTTGTAGTCCTCTCTGCTGCACTCGAGGCCCAAATCAACAGTTGGAACTCCAGCATATATTGCACCTGAGGTCCTTTCTCGGAGAGAATATGATGGCAAGGTAACCAGGCATCATACACAAAGCAATATACCCCTACTTAACCCAATGGGTTTCTGTGAAACTGTCATGCTCTTTACTTCTTTTGTCTTCTGAATTGGGGAAACTATCTTCGTGGAAGTCGCTAAGATATGTAATATCTTGCTCCTCTTTCAGATGGCTGATGTATGGTCTTGTGGTGTGACTCTTTATGTCATGCTGGTTGGAGCATACCCATTCGAAGACCAGGAAGACCCCAAAAACTTCAGGAAAACGATACAAGTAGGTTTCTTCTCTTGAGCCAATGTGTCTGCATATCTCGCGCTAATATGCTACATCCGATTCATCAATGTGTGAACTTGTTATACAGAAAATCATGGCTGTTCAGTACAAGATCCCGGACTACGTCCACATCTCACAGGATTGCAAACATCTCCTGTCCCGTATATTTGTGGCCAATTCACTTAAGGTATATAACATCAATCAAATGAGCCAACTCTGTTTTCAAAAGATGGTCTTGTTTGACAACTGAGCTTTTCTGCAGAGGATTACCATTGCGGAAATCAAGAAACACCCATGGTTCCTGAAGAACTTGCCAAGAGAACTCACAGAGACAGCTCAAGCTGCATATTTCAGGAAAGAGAACCCCACCTTCTCTCTCCAGACTGCTGAAGAGATCATGAAGATAGTGGATGACGCCAAAACGCCTCCACCTGTTTCCAGATCGATTGGAGGTTTTGGCTGGGGAGAAAAGGGAGATGGAGAGGGGAAAGAGGAAGAGGAGGAGGAAGTGGAGGAAGAGGAGGAGGTGGAGGAAGAGGAAGACGAGGAAGATGAATACGACAAGACTGTAAAGGAAGTACACGCAAGTGGAGAAGTGAGAATCAGTTGATTTTTTTGGTTTTTGTTTGTGTAAGAAAGAAGTTGTCGTTGGTTTGCTGAAACTTAAAGTTTCTGTTTTGTGTTTGCCATTTACAATGCTTTGGTTTTTGGTTTTGGAGATTTGTAAAATTTGCAGTATAACAAAACAAAGAGAGGTTGATGATGAGTCCTTGCTGCCATGAACATTGTGACCTCGAATAAATATTTTGTAAATTAGATTTTTCGTACTTGAAACTTGGATTTTTATTTTTATTTTTTTCGTTTCATTTTGGTTTTTAGAAATGCTAAATTATATAATACAAAGCTGCAGATTCCTATTGCAGAAATAAAAAAACACCCATGGTTCCTGAAAAATGTTCCAATGGAACTCAAGCTGCTTATTTGAGGAAAGAGCTCGAGCTTCTCCCTCCAGGCTGCTGAAGAGATCATGAAGTACAGCCAGGTGGAGAAGTGAATCATTCGAGTTTTTGGTTTTTGTTTGTGTAAAAGGAGTCTCTGTTTTTGGTTTTGCTTTTTACAATATTTTGGTCTCAACAATGATATTAATTTTTAGATTTCTTAAATTAGACAGTTTTTCCCTTCTTAATTTTCTTATTTTTTTTATCTTTGTTTCCTCCAACTTTTTTTTCCCAAAACTGAAGCTAAACAAACAAAATTTGGAAATGTTCAAAATAAATGAAATTCAAAAAATAAATTTATTTTGCGTTTGCAAATTGCGAGAAATGAGAGGGAAGCAATCCCGCCATTCGGAAACCGCATAATCCTTTGCGGCCTTAAGCTCAGTCGCAGGCGACCCTTTTATCTCCTACTTCGCCTCGTCGACTTTCTCCGCTGGGATGCAAAAGACTCCACACTGATTCTATAATGTATTTCCTCGGCTTTCCTTTCGCAGTGATTTCTAGGGTTTTTCTGTTTTCGTTCCTTGTCACATCGATGCGTTTCTTCAGCCTGTAAATGCGACGACTTTCTGTTTAGTTTTCGATTAGGGTTTTCGTTGTCTGTGGGAAAAGTGAATCCTTTTGGAGCCATGACTGGTTGATTCACTTCGATTTCCTGTTTTTGGAGTATTTTACCGTTTTTTCAAGTGCTGAAATTGGTGGCCAAAAACTAGCGTATATTAACTGTAAGCGTGAAATTCGCTTTGTCTCACCGGGTTTTGTGTGTTCGCTTTATATTCTCGGCCGAAATTTGGTAGCTTTCTGTAAATGAAACTAGATTTTGATGATTGTGTTTGTGTATTGTCAGTCACTGATGATACTGTGCAATTCCTTTCAGTTCTTTTGTTGCATTATCACCTGCACCCACTAATCCGAATGCAATTTATTTTCATGTGTTCGATTAAGTGTCTAAATTTCGGTGTCAAGGGAAGAGAAAACTACTGGAAGTAACCTCATCAGCATGTTAAACCTATGATTAGTTCGAATCAAATGAGGCAAGAATGATCTTTGCCTTGTACTCTCTGGTTTATTCCAATATATTTCTGGCAGTTTCTTCTTCTTCTTTTTTTGCTCACCGTAACTGTTAAAATGCAGTAGGAGTCAGCTCCCTGAAGTTCAGCAAGGTCCTCAAACTAATTGGTCAGAACACGCAAAGGCGTTCGAGAGTCCATCGTCCGTGACTAAGTTTCTGAGCTCCAATTTCCTTTACGCTCTAGAAAGTCAAAAGCCTAGAAGAAACAGAGATATGACTGCAAGGTATTATGGCCATATGCTCGTTCTTTCGAGAACAATCATTTCCTTCTGTCTTCTGTTATTGTTCCTTGATTTTCTTTTACTTTGGTCCTGTACTATCAGCTGTTTGGATTACTAGAAGTAGAACTATTGAAAATTAAATATCAAACAAATTCAGTGAATTCAAGTATACCTTTCCACCAAATTCAGAATCATTTGGATCTTTGTGCCAATGCGTGCTTTGTTTTCTTATTAATAGCTTTGAACAAAATTAGAGGCTTTCAGCTTATGTATGGGTTGACTCTCGTACTACCAAACTACGGCAAATAGTATTGAGTGTGATGTGCATAATATTTCTCTTTGATGCCTCTAGTAAAAATATGTCAGCGGTGGAAAATTTTGTGAGGTTTTCTTCGTCTTCTTCATGAATCTGCTTGCAACTAATTGATGCACATTTATTTAAGAAGCTATGTTCTCTCTCTGTCTAGGTCAGTTGCCTTTCCCATTGTGAACGTGCATACTTTGGCGCACCCGCAAATTGCAAAGGTAATATTGTCGAAGGGAAATTATTAACTGATGCATTCCCCTCGTCACGAGTAGGATCTTCATCACATGTTTTTCTTGTTTCTGTTTCCATTTCTTTGAATAAATAGTATCTCATTCTAGTATTTATATTTCCCTAGTTTCTGGTTGACCTTCCCCTTTTTGATAGACTTGGCGTGCTCTTTCAAGTCTGTGTTAGTTATTGGTATCCTGTGTTGGCAGGCTTGGCGTGCTCTTTCAAGTCTCTCAATAAACAATGCCTACTTAAGACCTGGCATTACTCCCCCCGTTGATGATGGTGGCACCAATGGCTCATATTCTGCAAGAGAGAGAACCGCTGTGAAAGTTACATCTAATACTAATGGACCTTTTAATACGAACAGTCAACAAAACCAAAGTCACATGAGTGTTTCAGGAAATGGAAGATACTTTCCACGGGTAAATGATGAGGTCAGAGAATCAGAAACTAGTTGCACGCATTTAAATGGTGTGGAGAAACCATTCAGGAATTCTGCAGTCCCAGCTGAGCAGTTAGAAACTGGAGAGGCATGTATTGATGAGATTGATGACGATGAGATATTTCAGGTAATGTTACCGGTTAAAGTAGCACTCAATGTGAAGAATCTGGTGTTTCCAATCTTGTATCTGTAGCCTCTGTATTTCGATGACAGCAAAGATCAAAACTACGTATAGATTACCTGGTAGTTTTAACTGTTATCCAGTTCGGATCTGGAAGGAAGTCATTTCATAGATGGTTACGCATTAAAGGGCTTGTGGTGAAAATACGTCAACTCAAGCATGTTAACGCTTTGTGATGCAGAATATTGATGTCGACCAAATTCTGATGGAACACTACCAATCAACAAGTACTCCTCAACCATCAGTATCTAATTTTCCATCGAGAACTCCACCTGTGGAAAGAAGTGCTTCCAGAAGAGAAGAAGAGTGTTGTCTGCCTCCTGAATTATGTTCCAACTGTAGTCATGGAATAAAGGTATGATTACTGCCTTTCTCTCTTTTCTTTTTATTTCAGTTTTGAAACCTATTGGTTTTCTCATTTTGTTTGATTTTGGCATCTACTCAGCTAGGGATTTGTCCAGAAGCTTCAACCCATTTGGAACAAATGAAGAACGTGCTGATTGAAATATCAAACGAACTCATTGACAATGCTACTGATCTGAGTCCTGATCGTGTTGAACAGCTTCGTCAAGAGAGGTCTATATCCCAATTAATTTTGTTACCGTTTTCTTGGCTGTTAAACTTGCCTTTTTGTATTAGAGTAATAATTTAGCTGTAGTATATTATTCAGAAACATTTACATGGAGTGATACAGCGAAAAAGGGGTTAGGCCTGAAGAAATAATAGATGCCGCATCTGTTTCTTGAGTCAGTATTTAAGGGTATCACAACTGTGAGTATGCCTTGAATTTCGGTCAGTTTTCTAATGAATCATAACTTGTATCGCTTGCTAGGTTACAGCTTAAGAAGCAAATTCAGCAGCTCGAGAACCATATCCAAGATAAAGAAAGGCAAAAATCTCAGTCTTTGTCTTCGACAGCTACTCCTTCTTCACAGTATGAAACACCTAAATCAACAAATCTAAAAATGGATCATCCACAAACTGATTCTCGAGCACGTTTTAGTGAGCAAGGCAGATATACATGTGATAGCTGGAACATGCCAAGAGATTCTTCATTTTCTGTAGATAGGTATGGTCTTTCATCTGCTCCTGCGGAAAGAGAACAGTATGTTCCGAAGATTATAGACGTGACCTACACTGAAGGTTCAAATGACAAAAGGTGGAGCAGTCGTGATTTTCCTTGGACAAGAAAATTGGAGGTGATTAGCTGATTTATTAATTTCTTTGTTCACTTACATTCTATGTTCTCATGTGTTTCCTTGCAACGTTCAGGTCAGTAACAAAAAAGTTTTTGGAAATCACTCTTTTCGACCCAACCAGAGAGAAATCATCAATGCTACAATGAGTGGCTCTGATGTTTTTGTTTTGATGCCAACTGGAGGAGGGAAGAGTTTGACATATCAGGTCATTATTACTTTTTTACTTTCAATTTTGTTTCTTCAGTCTATTTCTTGTTTTTAACTGAGATATTGTATACGTCATAGGCAAAAGAGATGAAATTTTCAAGTTGTGTCCTCCAAATTGTTTTCTGACATCTTTCTTTTGCAGCTCCCCGCTCTGATCTGTCCAGGAATAACATTAGTCATTTCTCCACTTGTGTCACTTATTCAAGACCAGATAATGAACCTATTGCAGGTGATCACTTCAGCAACCTATTCCTGTTTCATTGAAAAATTATTCTCATAGAGCTTCCTTTCCATTTAACACTTAGAATTCTGAACCACGGTACAGGCCAATATACCAGCTGCTTCCCTAAGTGCCGGCATGGAATGGGCTGAACAACTGAAGATCTTTCAGGAGCTTAGTTCTGAGCATTCTAAGTACAAATTACTATATGTCACGCCCGAAAAAGTGGCACAGTGAGTTGTTTTTTTATATATATATATAATGGTTCTGAATTCCTCTTTTACTAGCGTCGGGTAGATATATTGTGGCCTATCCTATGATATATGCAGTACTACTAGAGGTTTCTTATAATTCTAGATTGGTTAGTAGCATGTTGTGGACAAGTTATCCAAGGCTCGCCACACTGAATGATAGTATTGGTAACCCATAGCTAAGAAGTATCTCTTTCTTGACTACAGAAGCGATTCTCTTTTGCGGCATCTAGAAAACTTAAACTCTCGTGCTTTGCTTGCTCGATTTGTTATTGATGAAGCTCATTGTGTGAGCCAGTGGGGACATGACTTTCGACCAGACTACCAGGTTAGGCCATCAAAAGCTTCAAACAAGGCACCTCTCTTACTTTTTAGAGAAACATAAACTTCCCTTTTAACCCACCAAAAATATTGTGGAATATGCAGAGTCTTGGTATTCTGAAGCAGAAGTTTCCCAACATTCCCGTGCTAGCTTTAACAGCTACTGCAACAGCCAGTGTGAAAGAAGACGTTGTACAAGCCCTTGGCCTTGTTAACTGTATTGTCTTCCGGCAAAGTTTTAATCGCCCAAATCTATGGTAATGTAAAACTACCTAAAACCATATACTTATATATATTCCAGAATGCTGCTTACCAAGTAGTTTGCAGGTATTCCGTTGTTCCCAAGACAAAAAAATGTCTGGAAGATATTGACAAATTCATCAGGGAAAACCATTTTGATGAATGTGGAATTATATATTGTCTTTCAAGAATGGACTGCGAGAAAGTCGCTCAAAGGCTGCAGGTTGGTCAATTGTATGTTGAAGCTTTATCAGTTCCTGTGCATCCCACAAATATCATGTTCAAGCGTAGAATTGGATACTATTTTCAGGAGTTTGGTCACAAAGCAGCATTCTACCATGGGAGTATTGAGCCTGCTCAACGTGCCTTAGTACAGAAACAATGGAGCAAGGATGAAATCAATATAATATGTGCTACTGTGGCCTTTGGAATGGGTACGGGTTTTTACTAATGTTGTTGTAGTTGATAGAATGTTGCTTCCCATTAACATTTCACATTCCAGGAATCAACAAGCCTGATGTTCGCTTTGTTATTCACCACTCACTCCCAAAGTCTATAGAAGGCTATCATCAGGTATTTAATTGTGCAATCAATCATGAAAATTTTATTTGACTGATTGCACATAAAGCTAGATACTGGTGCTTCTTCTAGAAACTCACGTAAGCTATATTTTTATAATTCCAAGGAATGCGGTCGTGCTGGCAGGGATGGCCAGCGATCATCTTGTGTTTTGTATTACGGTTATGGCGACTATGTAAGTTGCATTTATACTAACATATTGTACTTTGGTTCTTGTCTCCGCTTTTTTAATCCGTCATCTCTCTTCTCTTGGTCATGTCTGTGATACCCAATATTATTTCAGATACGAGTGAAGCATATGATTAGCCAAGGAGGAGTTGACCAAAGCCCCATGGCAACTGGTTATAATCGTGTGGCAAGTTCGGGGAGGATACTTGAAACGAATACTGAAAACCTTCTCCGTATGGTCCGTAACGTGAATATTCCTATCATTTGCATCATTTGCTTTCGAGGTTATACTTGCTGAGATATTTCTCCAAATTTTATTGCTTCAGCTTAGATACTGTGAAAATGAGGTGGACTGCCGACGTTACCTACAACTAGTCCATTTTGGGGAAAAGTTTGACTCCACAAACTGCAAAAATACGTGTGATAATTGTTGCAGTAGCCAGAGTTTGGTTGACAAAGATGTCACCTTGATTACAAGGCAACTGGTAATGGAATTTCTAAAAGTTCATCATGTATATCTCACTTGTTGGATGTGTATTTGATCGAGGTTGATCTTCTGTGACTTACACAGGTTGAACTGGTGAAGCAAACGGGAGAAAGGTTTTCTTCATCTCATATTCTTGAAGTCTACAGAGGTTCCTTAAACCAAATGGTATGCACGAATAATAATAATCATCATCTCGTTCAAGCTTTAGGAATAATTTCATTTCCAGATTCTGCTAAAACCTAAAACACATTACGCCTCATAACCAATGGTCCCTTTTTTTTACTTGTACTAATTGTTAGTGAAAGCCTTTGACTTCTCAGTCCCAGCAATCCAATCAGCGATCTCTTGAAATAATAACTTTCTTCTCTGCATCTAGGTCAAGAAACACAGACATGAGACTTTGCAGCTCCATGGAGCTGGAAAACATTTATCGAAAATTGAAGTCTCTCGCATCGTGCACTATCTCGTCACAGAGGACATTCTCGTGGAAGATGTTAGGAAAAGTGATGTGTATGGATCTGTGTCATCGTTGCTCAAGGTACTTAGTTGTGAATACTTTCCACGTCGCTTTTCCTTTTCATTGATGACTATAGATTATAGTAAGCAAAATGGAACCTTGGTTGTTGCTGTGCATATAACATCCATTCTTGAAGCTGTTACACACCTAACGTCTACTTACCTATCTGTATCTAGGTGAATAATTCAAAGGCTGCCTCGCTCTTTTCTGGAAGCCAGACTATAATGATGAGGTTTGACTTTGTGCTTTAGACATATCTTTCTTTTAAGGTTCACATAATTTTAGGTTCAATCAAAGCAATGCAATTAGCTGTGTTTATATGTTACCGGCTAGTTAAAGATAACTTAATCTAAGAGATCCATATTCTGTTGCAGATTCCCTTCCTCTGTAAAAGTATTAAAGCCGACTAAACCCGTGGCAACCCCAGCAAAAGCTCCGCTAACATCAGCAGATGCTCCTCCAGAAGATGTGGTATATCACTTTGTACTTTAACCTCCTTTTGCCTGTCGAGATTAATATACCACTTTTTGAATTTCTGAGAGGTTGGTTCATTGATCTTCTTTTTTAGAATCTCTCCGTCAACATGTACACAGCCTTGAGGAAGCTTCGTACGCTTCTTGTCAAAGAAGCCCCTGATGGTGTCATGGCATATCATATATTCGGGTAAGCCCTAAAACCGGTTTCGCTTCTCATTTGCCATGATCTTCCAAGTTCTTTACTTGATCATGGTCAATTTAATTCACAAAAATCCTTGTGTTTGTGGTGGCAGCAATGCAACGCTTCAGCAGATGAGCAAGAAAATTCCGAGAACCAAAGAGGAACTCCTCGAGATAAGTGGCCTCGGAAAGTAAGTTATTTTAGCTTTCACCTGTTGTCGTAATCATTACCAAAGCAATGAAGAAAAAAACACTCAAAAGATAATGGTGTGCATCACTTAAACTTTCTTTCAGGGCCAAAGTAAGCAAGTACGGTGATCGGTTGTTGGAAACAATAGAGTCAACGGTCAGCGAGTACTATGGAACCAAGAAGAAAGACTCCATCATTAGTAAGGAGAGTCCGGACTCAGGGAAGAGGAGAAGAGACGAGAACACTAGTCCGAATGTAGCCGGTGATGATGATTTCGCAGAGAGCTCAAGCCAGTCCTGCAAAAAAACAGTGAGAAACAAAAGCAATGGAAGGGAATGTGTAGCTGGAGATGGAGTAGGTATGGTCATGGAAAAGCTTGATTTTGATTTTGAAGACGAAGATGGGTCGGAGATACGACCGGAGGGAAGAGTACTACCTTGGTGAAGTCGTGTGACCACTGTAACATTTTAATTGTAAATAATTTTTGTAAACTTCTATGGCCTCCATGTACCATAATGATCACTAGATTGCAGAAATTATATATACAGTATGTTGAATTCTATGATGATCTTTCTAAGTTCGGTACAATTTAACCAATCTGCAAGGAAGCCAAAATCTAAGAATTGATTTTCGATCGGATTATTCGATTTTTTTTTCTCTCGAATAGGTCGATCCATTGGTAATCAAAGTATTCTTGTAATAGTTTTTTCTCAGCAGAATAAGGCCATTCTGTAGGTTTGTTTCAATGAACGAAATCCCGGTAGCGATGTCTTTTTGGTATTGTTTAAATTAGATGAAAATATAAATATTAATCAAAGCCATAATTACACAACAGATCCGCTGTAGCACACAGGTTAATTTCTCATATGAAATGAAAATCCGGGTTCGAAGCCCGGCAGCGGAATAACATTTTGGTATTGTTTAAATTATTGGGCTATATAAATATTAATCAAAGTCATAGCAGTAGAACGGATTCGCTGTAGCGCACAGGTTAATTTCACATGAAATTGAAATCCGGGTTCGAAGCCCGGCAGCGGATTTTTTTCTCTTTTTTTTGGTGGTGTGTTCGAGAAAATTACTGTATGTATTTATGAAAAATTCGATGCAAATTGGGGGCATCTACAAATTTGACTATCATCATATATTTCGTGAAACAAAACACATACATTTTGTTTACATTCGGAAAATTAACATTCTTATTATTTACATCTAAATTTAGGCTGGGATCGAGATTTTACCAGCGGCCTTACATGGTGCTTAGACAAGATCTCTGCGATGAGTTGCCGACCAAACAAATTAGAGTTTTTGAGGATGAGGTTTCTCGTGGAGGAGTCAACAACGTATCCTTGACCAGGCATCCATTGTAGAAGTTGAAGCAGCAATTCCTTTTTATCTGCCTGCGCAATGTATCGTGAAATCGCAATCTCAAACTGAACCTGCAAACAAAAGAACCGAAAGTGAGGATTATAACAATCATGAGATTCCTACGATAACTCAAACTGTAATGTAACATTATTTCCAAGCAAAACGTGTAATAGATAGCTTCCACATTGTTCCCCGTTGGTTTCTTTACCTGGTCGATTTTGTGGCCTGAGCCATGCAATACCTTGAGAACATCGTTCACCAAATTAATATTCCCGGACATCATAAAAGCTCTGCCAAATCTCTTCAAAGTAGGCTGTGAGATCATCTTTGCATTGTCCTGATACAAGCATTTTGACCAAATTAGACCCGGTTCACGCAGTGGACCAAATGTTAGAATTTGCCTAAGAAGAGAGGGATTTCATACCTTCACTACAACGTATGCGTCTTTAAGAAGTTTCCCTTGGATTAGAGTGTGAAGAATTTTCTCGTGCAGCTCTTTGCAGATGGTTCTTTTACTATATCGCAGCATACTGTAGACTGAGAATGCTTCTGAATGAGCTCTAATTTTACCGAGATGGTAAATCAAGGACGAACAAAGTTCCTGCAGATTTCAACAATGTTGTGAAAGACGGCAACATGTTGATTATAAGAGTTTGGCTGCTATGCAAATTTCTCATTATTAAAAAAAAAAAAAATCAAAGAAAAGAAGAGCTAAGAAGCAAGATTTGTAATTATAACACTGAAAACAAGCAATGACTTGATTGCTAGTTACCTCCTCAAGCCGGTGGCCTTTACTGTGCATGTCAAGCAAGGTTTGGTACGCGAGTAGGTGCAATTTCTCCTTGATGAAATATTTGATCAAGATGTGGAAAGTATTATAGTCGGGACTAACGGCTTGCTCATCCATCTTCTTCATCATTCGCATAACACTTTCCATTTCTCCTGCTCTGCAATAGGCACAGAGCATTGTGTTTAACATCACCAAGTCGCATTTTTCATAAGTGGTTTCGGAGTCCCTTGCCAGTTGATTTGCCTCCTCGAAACGCTTACTTCGACATAAAGCAGATATCATTATGCTGTTTGCATAGCCATCTGAAGAAAACGGGAAATTGAAATCATTATCTAGAAAAACAGGCAAGGAAGCTAGACGATTTGAGCGGAGTTGTCCTCCAAATCTAACCTGCAGTGATTCGGATATAGGAACCAAATTTGCTAGTCGTAACTCATAGAAGATTAACAAGATTTTCCATCCATGTATATTGACAGAGCTAACTAATCATCAGAAAAAAAACACATACCAGATTTAACGCCTTTCCCTTTCATGTCATCAAATATTAACTTTGCTTCTTCTAACTTTCCCGCCTTTGAAAGACCATCCATCAACATGCAATATGGCATCTAGAGAAGAAAACAAATGTTTTTACCATAAAATAATTGCAGGGTAAATAGAAGCACCAACAAGCTAGTGCAAAATAATATTGTCTACTTACCTCGTTCTCGGTGTAGCCTGCAGATTCAAGTTCCGAAAGTAATTCTCTTGATCTTTCAAACAACCCTCCTTTAATATAAACCTTGAGTAAAGTTGTCATCATCACCTGCCAATATTTGCAGCCAGAGTTACACAAACGAGAAGGAATCAAAATACCGAGACAACCAATTTCTCATATAATAACAAGAAATATGAATCATATGGTTCATATCACGTCATTCACAGGTATACATCCGTCAAAGGGGACAAAACCGCAAGATATTTCAATGATTGCATGAGAAGAAAATTACTGACAATAACAAACCTTGTTTGGCTCTAATCCTACTGATTTCATCTCAGTCATCAGCTCGTCAGCTTTCTTGTAATCTCCTTTCCAAGAATAAGAATTGAGCAAGGAGCTGTAATGATATAAGTTGGGCGAATGACCTTCAACTTTCATCTGCTGGATGTAGCTTTCAGCTTCTTCACATCGACCACTTGAAGCACAAATGGCCAAGACAGTCCCATACATCACCCCGTCCATCTGTATACCATTATGTGGCAGCTCTCCAACGAGTTCCATAGCCTTAGAGTATCCATTTTTCACCTTGATGAAACCTCCAAGCAGCTAAGACATCAAAGACAAGATATATTAAAGAAGCTATACAAAACGAGATGTTGCATATGCAGTTCGTCTCTATCATCTAAAGGATCTAACTCAGATGTGAAAGGGGGAATCGATCAAGGTGAGAGAATATGCTAACAATTTTGACATTTACTGTTGTAGTGAAAACTTCAGATGGCATACCGTATTGTACGTAACCACATCTGGTTTCAGACCATCTCGCTTCATTTGATCAAACAACTTGATGCAGCTGTCAAGCTTTCCATTCTTGACCAGACTACTAAGAATGGAGTTACAAATATAGACATTGGTTTTGGCAGACTCGTCTGGGATGCTTTGGTATATCTCTAGAGCCTTGGAGACACTTTTTGCGCCAACAAACTTTATGCAGCTGCTGTAAGTTGAAACACTAATATTTCCATGTTGTTGCATCCAATCAAAGAGCTGCGGAAATCGCAAACACAAAATAAACTGATTATGCAAATCTTAGAACTATTGAACGCTTCCGCATGAAAACTTTTATATGAATCAATGTTAAAATTAACAAACCTGTATAAGATCCTGCCATCGTCCTGAGATTCCGAAGTCACGCAGAATCACATTCAAGTCTTGCACCTTCAAAACTCTTTCTAATCTGCAGAGAAACAACATCAGCTAGATCCTTGGGAAGATTACGACATGCTCATCAACTGAATATTGGGAAATAAGCGATTTTTATGCATCTCTATTTGGCTAGTTATGATGTGGTTAAGTCAATTACCTCAATTCGAACAAAATTGATCAAATTAACATCCTATAGACCATTGCATTTCAGTCGGAATTAGGCATTCTAGAGAATTTGGTTGAGTTCTGTATCGAATACAATATAAACATAATCAACGATAGAGTTTCCTTACAAGCGAGCAAAAAGTTTATAAAGGTTGAAAGGAGTAGGTAACAAGAGACTATCACAGAATCTCGGTGAAGTATAAATCTTAAGAGAAGAATTGAGAAAAGTTGTGCTGTGATAAATAGGAAACCTCTGCAAAGAGGAGAGGAAGTCCGGAGACCGTTCGACTTCAGAAATGGCGGATTTTCTCGTCAGGTAGGTATTCGAATGACGTTTCGAACGAGGCGCCTCTGCTACCGTCGCCGGTGATTCCACGACGGTAGATGCCGCCGCCGTCGTAGGAATTCGTAATGAGACGGTGGGAGGGGAGAGAGACGAAGAGGGACGAGAGCTGATGTTGAAGAGATGAGGACATCGTAGTTCAAATCCCAGAACTGGCGTCTCCATTTTTATCTCGAGCTACCGAGCTAAGGCTGCGATGAGTAATAATAATAATCTTCGAAAATTAATTCGAAACATAAAATCCCGAAACTATCCTCAACGGATGAAGAAACCACCGTTACCACGTGGTGTTCGCTCTGCAAATGGGCTAGCTTTGGGCATTAATTTGACCTAAAGAGCGATTGTCCAATGGGCCTCACTGTTTATTATTCAGAACGCACTGTTGTTTCATCATGCATCTGATTTGTGAGGGATGGATAAAAAAAGCCTTGTACTAACTTCCTAATTTTCCTAATTTTTTCTTGAAAAGAATTTGGACGTCTGCGAGTTCAAGTAAATCTCTGCTTGGATCTTAAGAAGAAGAAAAAACTGTTGCAAGTTTTCATAAATTGCTGAAGACGCGCAACAGTTTCCCATAATTTAAACCGATAATCTTATTAAACAGTGCTCTACTCGGTTTTTTCAACAAAGATGGATTAATCGTGCTGGAGAATGTATTTTTGCCATTTTGAAAAAGTAGTGTTTGCTAACATTTTTGTGTTGTTTCTCTTTTGCAAATGAAACGAAAAAAAAAACAATAGAAACAATTATTACACTTATTTTTTCTATATCAAAAAGAGGCCGGAAAATAAAGAGATCAGATTCTTTGCAACTAATTGTACGGCAGGAGACCGACAAGGAACAGCACAGCCCCACTTCCCTTCTATTCATACGTTTCGTGACACCCACTTCACCATTTTCCTCACTTTAATCACATTTTATTAACGCTTCTTTTTTAACTCGTTCAATTAATATTTTTTTGTAATTAATTACTGTAGCATACTCAAATCCAATGTTGTTGCAAATTTATACAGTCACTAAAAGTATATGATAGAGTGTAAATATAAAGGCTATAAAGCTATATTTTGGAAAAAAAAAAAATCTTGTTACCAATAATTATGGGCTTTTTAGAAAGCAAATTTGATACACTAGTTGATGTATAAAAAGACAGTAAAAACCATATGCAGTTTTTTCCTCCGTACCTCGCAAAAGTATTGCATATCACGTATCTAGATTGTATTCGAATTCTGTCGTAATTTTGTGTATTAATATCATTCTTGTGTGAATAATTTAACTCGTGTAATTTTTGTATATATTAACGGTCAATTGGAATCTTTTGTAATTAATGTGATCGTATCTCTTAATAAAATACTGGTCACTGGAATATTGTGGTTTAATTCTGTATAATACTGTAAATGTGCATGCAAGAAAACTTAAAGACATCAAACTGTTGAAAATCATTAAATTATTAGAAGATGATACTTGATATATATACTATAGTCGGAAGATTTTGTACCATACTCGAACCTTATTCTCCTCCCAGCCCTAAAAAAACATTTCGATCATATGAGTTATACGAAGTTAACGTTTGTATTGAAGAGAAAAAGTTTAAAAACTTATTTTCATTAAAAACTAATTAGCATAAATTAGCATTAAAGCAAAAGCAACAAAAACTAACAAGCAATCTGATTGGCCCTTTCACCGTTTGTCTTCTTCTGTTGTGTTGTCACGATTCACGAAGTCGCAATCCCTTTGAATCGAGATTTTAAAAGTACACAACATCGTTTCTTCCGACGTCAACATCGTCCATCTCCAAATTTAGTTATTTAAAAACCCTCAGCAGAAAAAATATATCTGGTCGGGCTTATTATTAATCCAGTGATAATATATAAATCCGATCCTGGACGGTGCAATCAATGTCTTTTCTGATTTTTTTTTTTTTTATCAATTTTGCAGCCTGGTCTGTATTACTATGACACAAAATGTATTACTTTCTCTGTTTCATAATAAATGTCATTTTGGGAAAATGTATCTGTATTATAACTGGATGTATTAACCTCAAAACACATTTAGATACATCCAGTTATAATGTAGATACATTTACCTAAAATGACACTTTATTATGAAACAGAAAAAGTAAAAGTTAGGGTTTTCTAAGCGCTATTTCATTAAATCAACAAAAATAGCTCACTTTTATCAACTAGAAATAAAAGCTGATGGTAATTATAATAATAAATGTTGGCAAAAAAAATTATAATAATAAATGGAAGGAATTTTCTTTATTTATAAATCGTTGTCATTCACAATATTCTATATCAAATACTTTAGTTTATAGGTCCGTCCGAATGCGATGATATATTATTTTCAACGTGAATATGTTCGACATACTAGTTGAACTTCTTTTGCTTTTGTCATTTTTTTTTGGGTCATCGCTTGAGCTTTTTCTTTTTGTCTCACATTGGTTGAACTAATATTATATCGAGAAATATAATTATTGTTCAACTATTCTGACATTTTTTAAAAGATTTGGTTGAACTTTGACTAAAAAAAAAGACTTGGTTCAACATTTTCAATTTTGTTTACAAATCCCTTAAAACTATCCAAAAATATTAACTGCGCGACTAGACTACTATATAGCCATGACCGAAATAACTCCACAGATCACATTTCTTCAATGCAACCACACACATAATAAAATATACTTTGAGTTTCCTTTATCTCGAGGGAGTAAAAGCTTTTATTCGACCAAGAGGTTTGGCCACACACAACTTGTGGGTCAGACGAAACTTTAAATGCCGCTCATTAGGATGGAACAAAACAATGTAACTATAATATTATATACATATAACATATCATAAAATTACAGCTTTCTATCTTCTATATAACTACTCTAAACTGTAAGGATAGATGAATTTTGTTTTCTCGTACGAATATAATATACATATCATAAAATTACAGGTTTCTATCTTCTATATACTTTTTTGGATAAAATAAGCTAGAACTGTATCATATATGTTTGGATAAAATTAGCTAGAATTGTATTATAATTTTTTGGATAACATTACCTACGATTGTATGATATATTAGCTAGAACTGTACTATTTTCTATCTTCTATATACTTTTTTGGATAAAATTATCTTTTATATACTCCCTTTAATGATTTTGTGAGATACGTTCTTGGATAACATTAGCTAGAATTATATTATATTTTTGGATAATATTAGCTAGGATTATATTATATATTAGCTAGAACTGTACTATCTTCTATCTTCTATATACTTTTTTGGATAAAATTATCTTTTATAAACTCCCTTTAATGTTTTTGTGAGATGCGTTCTTGGATAACATTAGCTAATGGCCATTAGCTAGAATTGTATTATATGGTGGACTATTAACGTTGGAATAAAAAATATGGATGGATTGTAGATTCGATACGCCTGGATGATTTGACAGTCCGACAATTTTATAAGCTAAGATAACATTTGATTATGCGAACTAATTATTGATTAGGCTTACACGTTTTAACAATATTATGACCGGGAAATTAAGAATTCGTTGGATATTAAAAACAACTTATCTTATAGAAAAGATATATAATCTTATAGAAAAGAAAATAATTCTGAAGACGAGATATGTAGTCTTATAGAAAAGAAAGAAAGGTACTTGTAATCAAATGGTTGTTTTACATATTAGAGATCTCAGATTATATTAGAGTTTTTACAGCCAGCATATAACAAATTTGACTTTTATAATTTTTTTTTTTTTCAACTTTAAATTTATAAATCACTCGAAAATTGACTTTTATAATTGGGAGAATCGAAACCTATTATCTTCATAATATGAAAAAAAAAACCCCTTTTATCTATCATTCAGGGCACATACAATGGAACAATGGACAAAAAAAAGCTAGATGAAAAAAGCTAGATGTTCGTATCATTTTATTGAGAAGGAAAAAAATCATTTTTCCTCAAATATGTGCCCATATTTCTCTATTATTTATGAACCAGTCAATATGTTAATAAAATAATTATATAAGAAAATAAAAAAACATGTCGCATAAATTCGTTAAAAAAGAAAGCTGTTTGAATGGAACTTGGTGCATGGGCAACAGAAATATTGTATTTTACAAAACAAGAATAAATTCTCTCAGGAGGCAAAGCTTAATTAAGCTTCTCATCCCAACAACGAACCTCAAAATCAGCTCTTGCTCAATCCATGGGTTTTCTTCTTCTCTCTTCTTAGATTATAACAAGGTGAGTATGCTTCGGGCTTCGGGTTCTCTTGTCTTTAATTCTGATTTCATTCTCCGAATTGTTACCTTCTGAGATTCGAGCTCCAGATTCTCACTTCTCTGTATTTATTACTCAATTAGAGATTACTTCTCTGTTTTCAGTCTGCTGCTTGTATAATGAATTGGAAATGGAGGTGCGCAGTAGCTATTTCATTTGTATGACTAGTTCTCGCTCAAATTGATGATACTGAGTACTGGGTTTGCTCTGTGACTTCTAAAGTTTGAGGCTTTTAGAGGAATATGAGTGGTCTTGAAATTTTTGATTCAGAATCTGGATGTGTTTGCTAAATAGAAAGGCAGAGACGATTTTGTAATGACTTGAGTTGAAGCTCACAATCGCTCTGATTCCGATATCTGATCTTGGTTTTTCTTTAGCTTGTGCAGAAAAGCGGATCATGTGCTCAAGAAAACGGGAAGAACATCATACATAAAGGCGCAAAAACAATGTTGTAGGATCACCAGAAGCTAAAGCCGAGATGGATACGAGGTGTGTTTTGTTGGTAACAAATCAATTCCTGCATTTCAGTATTTTGATCTCCTTGTAAATATCCTACTTTTGTGTAGTATCCTCAGGCCTGGAGATAGAGAATTCTCAAATGGAGATTTATATTCTGGTGAAGTAAAAGGATCACTTCCTCACGGGAAAGGAAAGTATGCATGGTCAGATGGAACAATCTACGAAGGGGACTGGGATGGAGGCAAAATCTCTGGTAAAGGCAAGCTTTTGTGGTCATCTGGAGCAAAATATGAAGGAGACTTCTCTGGTGGATACCTTCATGGTGTTGGCACCATGACTTCACTTGATGAATCTGTATACAGTGGAGCCTGGAGAATGAATGTGAGGCATGGGCTTGGGAGGAAAGAGTATTGTAACTCAGATCTATACGATGGTTCGTGGAGAGAAGGGCTACAAGACGGGCGTGGAAGCTACTCTTGGACCAACGGGAATAGGTACATTGGGAGCTGGAAAAGGGGTATTATGTGTGGGAGAGGGGTTATGAGATGGGCAAATGGTGATCTTTTCGACGGGTTTTGGTCGAACGGGTTTAGGCATGGCTCTGGTGTTTATAAGTTTGCTGATGGATGTTTATATTTCGGAACCTGGTCCCGTGGCCTAAAAGATGGTAAAGGAGTGTTTTATCCTGCTGGAAGTAAACATCCATCTCTGAAGAAGTGGTGTAGCTCTCTTGAATATGATGACACTGGAAAGTTTGTGCTTTCCCGTAGCTCCTCAGTGAACGTTGAGGAGCTGAGGAATCTGAGCACCGTGACGCAGAGTCTCTCCGTGAAGACTTCGGCTAGTGGAACCACGAGAAATTCGGGTAGAATATCGGATAGGTTTCAAGATGGAAACTGGAGTACCTCTGATCCTCCAAGAGACTTTTCATGTCATGGACCGTCGTCTAAGTCTGCAAGGTCTTCTGGCTCAGGACGAAGCGAGGGACAAGATAAGAACCGTGTCGTTTATGAGAGGGAGTACATGCAAGGAGTTCTGATTAGAGAGACTATTACGAGTTCTGTTGACAGGTCACACAAGATTAGACCTCCAAATCATCCTAAAGAAGGCAGGGCCAGGAGTTTAATGACCTTTCTTAAGGGGGAACATAATTATTATCTAATGCTAAATCTCCAACTTGGTATCAGGTAAACTAAATCAGCACCCTAAGCCTATGGCCAGCTTCTTTATATTTCTCTGTTCTCTTGATTCTTGAAACTGCTCCATTATAGCCTAAAACACATTATGTGTATTGTTTTCTTCAGTATGGCTTGAGAACAGAGTCACATTCGGATACAGTAAAAGATACAACCTGTTATGCTTGTCTATTATGTTCGCAGTATAATTAGTTATGCCTCTAACACAGCAACCTTTTTCAAGTTCACAGGTATACAGTTGGAAAAATTACACCAGTGCCTAGGCGAGAAGTACGTTCTTCTGACTTCGGTAAGAAGGCTAGAACAGTGATGTTCTTTCCTAAAGACGGCTCCAATTTAACGCCTCCACACAAATCTATCGACTTCTCTTGGAAAGACTATTGTCCTATGGTTTTCAGGTATTACAGTTTTCTTCAGGCAGATACCAAAAGTTTAGATTCAGAGTAAATAATCTATCAAATTGTTATATAATTGTGTGTGTGGCTGATATAAATTTCGAAACACTTCACTAAATTATGAACTTGGCTCTGTTTGTTCAGTAGATTGATACTCTGTTTCATGAAATGTTTCAGGAATTTGAGGGAGATGTTCAAGTTAGATGCTGCAGAGTACATGATGTCTATATGTGGTGATGATGGCCTGACAGAAATTTGTTCCCCCGGGAAAAGTGGCAGTATCTTCTACCTCTCTCACGACGACAGATTTGTCATCAAGACATTGAAAAAATCCGAGTTGAAGGTTTGAACTAACTGAACAAAGATGTGATTTGATCATTGCTCGTCTTTACTCATAATTGTGGCTTAGGGTGATATTATAAGGCCTTTTTCTCTTTAATTTTTAATGGTCCAGATATTTTGCTTGCCAGGTTCTTCTCAGAATGTTGCCTAGGTACTATGAACATGTAGGGGACCATGAAAACACACTTATAACCAAATTCTTTGGAGTTCACAGAATAACACTCAAGTGGGGGAAAAAGGTAAAGAGAACTTCTCTGGGAGCTTTCATAGCTTAAGTTCCCTTGCGTTTCCACATATTTTAGCATGAGCTTTGTGCTCTTTTGATAGGTACGCTTTGTGGTCATGGGGAATATGTTTTGCACAGAATTGAAAATTCATCGTCGTTATGATCTTAAGGGCTCAACTCAAGGGAGATTTACTGAAAAGATAAAAATCCAAGAGAAGACAACATTGAAAGATCTTGATCTAGCTTATGAATTTCATATGGACAAGCTCTTACGAGAGGCCCTCTTCAAGTGAGTATACTGTATATGAATCCTAAGTATTTTGCGTGAACATTTTCTAACTGTTTGTGGATAATTCTTGTTTCTTTCACATGGCAGGCAAATTTACTTAGACTGCTCTTTCTTGGAATCTCTGCACATCATTGACTACAGTCTTTTACTGGGATTACATTTTAGAGCTCCGGGGCAACTTAATGATATCCTTGAGCCTCCTAACGTAATGTCAGATCAAGAGAGCGTTTCTTCTGTAGACGGTAGGTGTCAGCGTTTCAAGAGGATATCTTTTCGATGATGCACAAAAAGATGGTTACAGAACCGAGCGATGAAGCAATGGATTGTGGATAACTTAACCGTTTCATATATTTATTTTCAGTTGGTCTGGCTCAGGAACTCTCTATTCCTCCAAAAGGATTGCTATTGGTGACCCACGAACCCAATTCCGTGAATACTGCACCGGGTCCTCACATCAGAGGAAGCACACTCAGAGCATTTTCTGTTGGCGAGCAGGAAGTTGATCTTATTCTCCCCGGAACTGCAAGGTTACTCATTTACTACCTTGCTCTCATCATTTGAGCCGTGTGCTTATTATAGCTGAACAATGGCATTGCATCTCTTGTTTTAGGCTGCGGGTACAGCTAGGAGTGAACATGCCGGCTCAAGCTCATCATAAGCTTATTGAGGACAAGGAAGAGTCAGCGACTATTGAGCTCTTTGAAGTGTACGATGTGGTTGTGTACATGGGAATTATAGATATTCTGCAGGAATACAACACCAAGAAGAAAGTGGAGCATAAGTGCAAGTCTTTGCAGTATGATCCGATGACAATATCTGTGACCGAACCAATGACCTACTCCAAACGCTTTGTGAATTTTCTACATAAGGTATTCCCAGAAGAAAGGTAGGATCAACAAAATCATTTGTCTTCCTTTTAGATCATCTCTGGTTTTCTCAGTGCTTTTATACATCCTTGATGTACATTATTAACATTTTATAAAACCTCATAGTAAAAGTTTCGTAATTACGGTTTCATTAAATTTGATGTAATCCAGTTGTGTAGTTTTGATGATGTAGATACAAACCGGAATGTATGTTATTGGGTCATGATTTTTTATACCGGATTCTGAAACATACCCTACTCAGAAGAATCAAACTCGGTAAATATCATTTAAACTCCACAAAGAAGAAGCACTGTTAATAAACAATAATCGCAAAGCATCTTTGAGAGGAAGAAGATGCATATCAATACAACAAAATAATTTCCAATTTGTTTCATCCGTTCACTTGGAGCTCAAGGCAAAAGACAACTTAGGGCGCGATTTGTTTTTACCCAACAGTTTCATCTGTTTCAGACGTTCTTCTTCCTCTTCAGCTTTCTTCCTTCGCATCGCTTCTTCCTTCTGTCGTTGCAGCTCCTCGAGCTCCCTATAACGTTCCTCCTCCTTCCTTTGCCTCTCCATCGCTTCTTTTCTCTGAGCTTCTTCCACTTTCTGACGCTTCTCTTCCTCTATTCTCTCAATTTCTTCTCTCTCTTGTTGCTCTCTTTCCTGCGACAAACACCGCCTCACGCCCTGAAAAAGAAAGGCTCTTTCTTCAACAATGTTCCATGACACGCAGATTCATAATAGCGATTTAATAAGTAATTCGAATTTATTGAAATTCCCCAAGAGCAAGGTTCTTCTCAAATGAAAGAGCATCAAAATTTTAGTAAAGTGAAGAAGCCAGACAGTTTCCACCTAGAAAACTGATAAAAAAATCATACAATTGAGAAGATATATTATCTTTTTGGGTATCATTACCTCTTTGTCTTTAGCCTCGACAAGAGAAGCCTCCTTCTCCTTCTCAAGTTGAGCAGCGACTTCTTGATTTAGTCTCTTCCGTCCTTCCTCCAACAGCGTCAGAATTTCCATTTTGATTTTCTCTGACTGTAAGCTTTCTTCAACCTTCTTTCTAATAGCTTCTTCAACCCGTTTCATAGTTTCTTCCTCTATTAGCTTCAGTTCCGCTTCCCGCTGTCGCCTGCTAGCAGATATAGTTAATAGTTAGAGGACGCTCACAGCAGATTCAGAACCTTAAATATCACCTGGACTTTCTCATATCTTGGTGTCTTCAATCTTGAACAGAAAAAGAACCTAAATTTTATTCCAAGTCCGAGAAAAATGTTGAGACTGTTTTCGTTTTCCCTCTTCCCAACGCCAATGGTAAATTTCTTGTAGGATATTTTTACATCACCATGGACACAAACAAATCTTCACTAAGCTATACGTGTGCATCTATATCTCTAACTCAATCGCGATCCATGTAAATGACTCTCAGAACTCATCAAATCGATATAATATATGTGCCAGAGGATCAAATATGAACAAGTCCAATTATAGCTTATCTTCCTTAAGCGAAGCCTGTGAGTGGCCATGAAACCTGTTGCACTTTAACACTAATAATCAAGCATTTCCACATCACACTAGAATAACATTTGAGATCATAAAACCTTAATTTGAAAATAACATCCATTCCAATCAAATTTTTTTAGTTGATTTACCTTTTCCGCTCTTCCTCCTCTCTTATTAGTTTTTCTACATTCCTCTGTTTAGCTGCCTCAAGGGTTGTGGCAGGAGATCTTTTTGCAGGAGACGGAGAGGAGCTCCTACTCTTTTGTCTTTTGTAACGTTTTGGTGTTGGAGAACGTCGCTTAGGAGTAACAGATCGACTCCGATGGCGCCTAGGAGAAATAGAACGAATTTTCCGTCTGTACAACACCCAAAATAAAGCATTGAGCAAAAGCTGCATCTGAAGAAGTACCACGCACATGAAGACTAGGCATCAGGTAGCCCACAACTTCATATAACATAAAACAAAAAGTATGTACAGTTACCTCATACACTGTTAAGTATTATCACCTCCAACTTTTATCACATGAAGAAGCTAATGTGCAAAGGAATGAAGGATCAATGAAAGAACACCCAACAGCAATCCATCACCTGCTCACTTCCCCTCCCATAGAATGGGAAGAAATTGAGCTCTTAATATAATGGCAAGAGCATGCATCCTCTTCCTAATTTCTCAGTCATGTTCTCAGCATATTTAATATATCATCTTACTATCTGGTGGTTTTGTCTCTCTATTGTTAACAATCTCCAATTCAAAATAACATCATAATGATTGCTCAAAAGCACGCAAAGACAAACCATCAACAGGAATATAAAAAAGGGATTTTAACAAATAATCACGCCATCTAGACATCATCACCAGAAATTCAGAGAGAAACTAAAATTCCGCATTGCCTAAAACGCGAAGCTCGGGTCATAATAAACATATAAATTCCAGACAAAATTGCTTACAACAATCTAACAAATTGAGATATGTTTCCAACAATCTAACAAATTGAGATATGTTTCCAACAAGACCATCATCACTTAAAAAAAGTACAACGATAAAATCTGTAGCATTCAGATAGAGGAGCACTCCGAATTGGAGAAGAATAGGCAAAATAAGTAGGAACATTTAGTAAAGCAGTTGAGAAAGATAAGAGATGCATAGAGATTAACTATGTACACTTTAGTTTACATTTCTAGCCAGAAAGATTCAAAAAGCAATCTTTCTTACAGGAGAAACCAATCATAAACGAATAGCTCAGAGATATAACGATGAATCAAATCACCTGCTATGGGAATAAGACGAGTATGGAGAACGGCTTCTGTCTCTTCTACTCCTCCTGCTATGCCTATGCCTTACAGGAGACCTCGAGTGCTTTCTGCGACGTAACGAAGGTGATGGAGACGGTGACCTCGATCTTGACAAGTCCCGAGGCATCTCTGAATTCCGCAGAAGTAGTAACCTTGCTCAGGTTAAATCTCTCAACTTCCAGGGAAAGTAACGGACTTTTTTTCTGCAAAAATCCAGATTCAACAACTCAGGATATCAATTGAAAGAGCCTATAGGTACGAACGAGCTTCGTAAGTCACAATCGACGGAAACAAATAATACGGCATAACAAAAAAAACAGTAACCTAGCAGCAAATTCAGATTGCGGATACACTAATCTCCCCAGTATTTCAATTTTCAAGGCTGCTGCATAACAAAACCCCAAATAGGAAGAAATATAGCAACAAAGCATACAATTTTGCTGGAAAATCAGCTGAAATCGTCTGACTTACCCGAGAATCGCGTTGTTGCTATGGTTGGATCGCCTCAAGAGTCAAACACGGTGAGAGGAAGAAGAAGACAGCTAAAAAATTAAAATTTACGCAGAAACAAAATTCGATGGATTCGGACGCAGCTTTGTTACATGGAAGCCTTTTGGGCTTAAATAATAGGGAAATACGATATAAGGCCTTTTAAGCCTTTATAAAGCGGAAGAGTCCATAAGAGATAACGCATGGCTTCTTTTTGTTAATCTTCTATTTAACGTTTTTTTAACATTACAACAATTTCGTTATTTAACATCTCCCGCAAATTTCATGCTCTTCTTCTCTTCCCTTCTCTTCTTTTTCACTTGACTAAATCACGTTTCATAAACCCACAATTCTCATGCACATTTCCTCACACTATGCGCGTCCCTCCATATACATACATAAAAACATTGTCATGAATACATGATCATGTCTAGGTTTATGAAGATATTAATAATCTCGAGTACGGAATTACGTTATCATATTTTTTTATTGTAGAATTTTAAAGAATTATTTTGTGGCTAAAACGGTAATCTTAGTTTATAATAATATACTAGGCACATATTCTCGTGCACTATATATATTCACAACAAAAATATAGGACTTGAATGACGTACGCAGAGCAAGCTAAAGAATTAAGAACTAAGAGTAGAATCAGTACAATAAAATTATGAAGAAGCAAAAGGTCACAGCCTTTGTTAAAGAACTGAACGTACGCATGATGAAAGAACCGATCGCTCTCCGATACATTCACATCCTCGGCACCGTTGTCTTCTTCTCCTCCGTCTCATCTCTCGTCATCCTCCTCGCTCTTTACCTCAACCAACGCCTCCAAACATCACTCTTCCTCGTCGACGATCTCTCCCCTAATCCTCTCACTTCTCCTCCTCCTCACAGCTCCGGTAGCGACATGGCAGACGAAGAGCTGATGACGCGAGCATCGATGGCACCACGTGGCGCGGTAATGAATGAGGCTGGTCCAAAGGTTGCGTTCATGTTTCTGACGAGGTGGGATTTGCCTTTGTCCCCTCTTTGGGAATCATTCTTCCAAGGCCATGAAGGGTTTTATTCCATTTACATTCATACCTCGCCGGAGTTCACTGGCGAGCCGCCGGAATCTTCAGTGTTTTACAAAAAAAAGATACCAAGCAAGGTATTTTAAATAATACATGCATTCATTAATTAACTGGGTATTGTAGCAACAACATTCATGCATTCGGTGTTTTAAGAATTTGGATATACGTAATGTACAACATTAATTCATGGACATAAATATTTATTATTGTGAAAATTTGCAGACCGTTGAATGGGGAAGATCGTCGATGATGGACGCAGAGAGGCGTCTTTTATCACACGCGCTTCAAGAGCCTTCCAACGCTCGCTTCGTACTCCTCTCAGAGACTTGCATCCCTCTCTTCAACTTCACCACAGTCTACGCTTACCTCACGCGCTCCACTCGCTCTTTCCTCGGCTCATTCGACGACCCAAGGCCCATGGGCCGAGGCCGTTACAGCCCCAAAATGCTCCCACACGTGTCGCTCTCCGATTGGCGTAAAGGAAACCAGTGGTTCGAGATCTCACGGAGAGTCGCCGCCGGGATAGTCTCCGATCACCGGTACTACGCCGTCTTCAAGGATCACTGCCGGCCGCCGTGTTACATCGACGAGCATTATCTTCCGACGTTGGTTAACAAGATTTGCCCGGAGATGAATTCGAACCGGACCGTGACGTGGGTGGATTGGTCGAGGGGTGGGTCCCATCCAGGGAGGTTCGTGAGGAAGGATATCCGGGTCGAGTTTTTGGATCGGATCCGGTTTGGGTCGAACTGTAGCTACGAGGGGGAGGTGACGAATGTGTGTTTTCTTTTCGCGAGGAAGTTTCATGTGAGCACCCTCGAGCCTCTCATGAAGCTTGCTCCTTATTTGTATGGAATTTAGAAATTTATTCATTTTATTTATTTACTAAAAAACTCATTTAAATAAATAATATCTTCGAATCTACCAAACCATATTTATATGAATTTTCGGGTTTTTCATATAGTATAGACAGTAGTGTGGTTGAATTTAAACTAAGAGAATAAAAAGGTGGCAAAATGGTCAACTTTCTTGGCGTGCAAACCAAGTTCGAAAATGTATTTTTTAACTACGTAGACTTGGGGAGTTTATATCAAAGTCTCAACCCTCTCTATTTTTATAACTCATACAGTTGTAAACCCTTTGTCTAAAAAGCTTTTCTTCTGCTTTGCTTACAAGAAGCTACCATAATTTTTACCGAGGCTATGGAGGTCACGAAAAATAGTAGAAATCAATGCAGTTTTTCTAACTCGATAAAAGAGAACGAGAAGATGGTGGAGGAGATGCAACAACAAATGCTTCTAATCGAAAGAAAACTCAGGGAGAAAAAGGTACATTCTGGTTTCATGAGAAACCACACTTTCTCTCTCTCTCTTTCTCCAAGTCTCTATATATGTATATATATTGTGGATCAAATTAACTTGTGAATGTTTTTCTTAAGCACAGCTTTATCATGAAAAAGCCATCTCAGGACTAAAATACAACTTGCGTTACGGATGGGTTTATAATGAAAAATGGACACTGGTCGACGATACGCAGAGTTTCCGATCAGGTTGTTCCAAGAAGATGGAGCTAGACAAGTTAACTTTCGCTAATAAAGCATGTCGTGACAAGAAAGCTGTTATATCATTCTCCTCCGGGAAACGAGAAATTAACATTCATGTTAGAAACCTTATTTGTTAATTACCCTTTTTTATTCATCTTGAAAATGTTATACAAACGAAATTTGATTTTTCTTTTTATTTTCCCCGAATTATCTTACAGAACCTAAACCATCGGATGTTACACGAGGCACATAGCATGGATGGTGAGAAACGTCTTCTCAAGTTGCTGAATCCAAATATGGATCTCGACTCTGGATTATCTCTTAAACAAGCCGAAGAACAAGTTAAGTGTAATTTGTAAATTATATACGTTTAAAAATTCAGAATTTTTTTTTTTGTATATATGAATCAGTTAATTTTATCCGCTAGCGCCCAATTTTACCCATTTACATGGTTTGTTGGCTTTTTTTTATTTTAACCATTTTTGTTGTTGTAATGGTTGTAATTTGTGTATATTCAATTTTTAATCGATTAGAACAGGTGTGGAAGTTATATAGTTGGATGAAATGGCCACAATATAATAACAGTACAAGCACAATCGAAGGAGAAGAATCTGAGAGAAAGCTAAGGGAACTTGAATGGGAGAGAGATCAAGTGTTTGTTAATGCTCCTCCTAAAGCTTCTTTATGGAATGCATTGCCTTCGACCAAGGACTTACGCAACCAGATTCAAGTATGTTTAACTGGTTTTTCTTATTAATTCCATTTTACCGGATTTGAACCGAAATTGATTCGGTTTAGAGAATTCTGATTTGGCACTTTCTGTAGGCTATGGAGGCACGAGGTGAAGAAAAGAGGAAAATGGTTTTAGGGAGAAGAAAGAAGATAGAGTCGAAGGAGAGAAAGATAAACAAGGCAGAGAAGGAGATGAAGTCTATGATAAAGATGATGGAGATGATTCGCAACAGAAAGCTGAGAGCTTTGGAAACCATTTCACACCAAAGAACGAGAACCAAAATTCTCTAGTTAATTATTGCTTCATTGTAACGTCTAAAAATGTTTTCATCAATCTTCCATGATACAACAAATGAACATTATAATGTTTTTCAAAAACCTACAATTTTATTACAATTACTATATATGAAATTCATGATTTTTGTCATCTTACAAATAGCTTGACTAAAAATAAAATCTTATTAATTCTACACATTCAAAGGTTAAAAAAAGCCCATAAAATTAACTAAATGACCCGAAAATTAATTTTAAAATATGAGAGAAAAAGGTAATATTTGAAAAATAAAAGGATATGGGCTGTTTCTGAAGCAATCACCATCAGTCATCATCACCAACTAACAACGCCTTTGGATCTCGCCAGATCCATTTCGAACCAAACAAGAAAGCCAAAATTCGGCTCGCTTCTCGGTCTAGTCGAATCTTCACTGTTTGGTCTGAGTTTCTTCTCCTTTTTGTTTCACCAATGGCGGCCTTTATCAATCTGGAGGATTCCCCAATGTTTCAGAAACAGGTTACAAATTTCACCTTTTGGTTCATGATTGCCGTTTGGAGGATTTGAATTCCAGGTTTCTGCTGTAAAAATCGTGAATTTCTTGTCTTGTGGCTGATTTGATTGATTGGATCAGGTTTGTTCCTTGGAGGGGACAGCTGAAGAGCTGAAAGATCGTTGTCAGAAGCTATACAAAGGTGTCAAGAAGTTTATGTATGAGTGATCTATCTTCTTTCTTTTTACAGTCTTGAATTAAATGTCTGATCTTTCTGTGGATATATAAGATTCTATAAGAATACCCATTTGTGGCATATTTTCTGTAAGTGGAAGTTGCAATCCTGGCACCATATTGCCTCTTCTCTTAACTTAATTAGCAAACGCTGAAAACTATTTCGAGCATTAAAAGCTTTGTTGATTGTTTTTCGATTCTCATGTAAATATGTATATCGTTATGCTTTCTCATTTTTTTCTGGCATCTCACCCTTTCCTCAGTTATTCTGTTCAAAGTTAAAACCATGACATTATTTTGATGCTAGTGCCACTTTTGTCATTATCTACGTGGCCAGGCATGTGATCGATGCCTGATAGAAATTGAATTATTTTCCTGTATAGGGGAGCTTTGGGAGAGGCATCCAAAGGAGAAAGTGCGTTTGCAGATTGTCTGGAGGAATTTGGGGCTGGACATGATGATCCCATCAGTCTTTCAATTGGAGGTTGTTTATATACATCCATCTATTTTCTGTCGCTAATTTGTTGATTTATGATAGACAGGAGGGGTAGTCTTAAACGTCTCATGTCTGACCTATTCGAGTGTTGTTCTTGTGAGTGACACCAGGCCCCGTTATATCGAAATTCATAAATACACTTCGAGAGCTTGCCTCTTATAAGGAGTTTCTTTGCTCACAGGTATGCTCCTGGTCTCATATTATCTTGTGAATTATAATAAATTTCTGAAAAAACTAAGCATAGTGTTATTCGCTGATCCGGTGTTTCTCGTCTTGATTGTGGAAAGGGGAGTAATGAAAAAATAAGATAGTTTGGGTTTCAAATGTCGAATTTGCAGTTTATTTTAGCGCAGAGGCCTTCAACAATGTCTCACTTTGTAACAGTTTTGGTATTTTATGGGGCAATTTTGTTCAGGTGGAGCATGTGTTACTTGAGAGGTTGATGAACTTTATTAATGTTGATCTACAAGAAGCTAAGGTATTCGTATTCAATTCATTTTTTTTGGTTTTTCCATCCCAGACTGTCGAAATTCGTTACGTTTATTGTAGTGTGAAAACTCTACCGTCATTTGGTTATGAATTTATAACTGATATGGCTTTGAAGGTCACCAAATTAAGTAGAATCAAGTGTTTCTAATGTCTTGCGCTGCGCCTAAATAAAGTGTTTCTTATGATCGAAAACTCAAGCTGCCAATTTCCAATCATCCACTGTTGTTTCTACCTTTGCAGGAGTCTCGCCATCGATTTGATAAAGCTGCTTATTCGTATGATCAGGTACTTGGCTATAGAGTCTATTGCTTCTTTGATTTCTTGTGCATGCAGTTGTACTTGATATTCTTGATCTGAAGTGGTGTAATGAGTTTTCTTATCTACTTGTAGTCACGCGAAAAGTTTGTGTCTTTAAAGAAGAATACAAGAGGAGAAGTTGTTGCAGAGTTGGAAGAGGTAGAACATTTATTTCTTATGTATATCTGTTAGTTTGCTTTCTCTTCTTGGCTACATTATATGCCCGTGCGTTCTATAGGTGTATGTGTACATGATGAATGTGTCTGTGTTTCACCTGTTTACAAGTATAGCGCACACTTGTATTCTAGAAAGAATGTACTGTAGAGTAAAGTAGTGAAGTGAAGCCATTCTTTATTTTGACAAGCCAGGAAGTAGATGCTGTTCTTTCTAATATTATTTGGCACGTTCTCTGCCTTTTTTTACTCGGCATGGTAACTTACTTGTGCTGGCTGATTTGAATAACAGGATCTGGAGAACTCAAAGTCAACATTTGAGAAGAGCCGTTTCAATCTAGTATGCTACTCTACTAACATAAGCCATTACTATTGACTTTCAATATTTTTACTTCCAGTTAATTTTTTGGTTTGGTTGAAGAATGCAGGTAAATTCACTGATGACTATTGAAGCTAAAAAAAAGTATGAGTTTTTGGAATCTATAAGTGCAATTATGGATGCCCATCTGAGATACTTTAAACTTGTATGGTCTCTAATTTTACATTTTGAATCCTTACCATGTAAGACCAACTAAGTTTGACATCTATGTCATGTTTGTGATCCTTAATTTGGCCTCTTTGTTTTTCAGGGATACGACTTGTTGGGTCAACTGGAACCATTTATCCATCAGGTACAAACTTATGGAAGATATCTTTACGTTAGAAACTTGTTCAAAGAAATCTCTAAATCTGAAAAATGTGGTTTACTTGGATTTGAAAAGAGAACCCACTGGTCAAAGCCTCTCCCTTTTGAGACTTAATTTTTTGCTCTTGTAAACATGTGATGTGTGATAGCCAAGCTTTCCTGACTGCTAATTTAGTCCACTGACGCTGATACTTGTGTTTGTACTTGCAGATATTAACATATGCTCAACAGTCAAAAGAACAGTCTAAGATTGAACAAGATAGACTAGCAAGACGCATTCAAGAATTCAGGACCCAGTCTGAATTAGACAGCCAACAGCTTGCCGCTGACGCCGAACCCTCTGGTGTTAACGGAAACCGCGTTGTTGGGATGATCCCTTATAAAAATACTGAAACTTTAACTGCAGACAAGGAAGTAAGCGTTTCCCAATTCATTCTTGCAAGAATCGAGTGCAATTCACATTTTCCATCTTTTGGTTCTTGTGGCTCTCGTAAGTTTAATTTGTGCTCATAAAAGTCGTGTTTTTGTGGTGATCAATTGGTTAAGAAAGTTATAAATGTTTTTTAGTCTCACTGCAGGAACAGTTCTTATACTGGAGTTTGATACTTGAATCTTGCTTGTTCTACCGATTTTTTTATCTGCAACACAACTGTCTTAAGCCACTCACCGTTCACATGATGATACATGTTAGATTGTGTCAATTTCTTGATAGTCCTTACAAAAATCAATCCTAGCATCATGGCTTCTGCGGCCAATGCAATTATGCAGTATATAGACTTGTTCTGTGATCATTTGACACTTCATTTTCCAGCACAGGCTGAATTTATTCTTTCGCTTACAAGGTTTTTTTTTGTACGTATGCAGGTAATTAAACAGGGGTATTTATTAAAGCGATCATCAAGTTTGAGAACTGATTGGAAAAGGAAGTTTTTTGTCCTTGATAGTCATGGCTCCATGTACTATTACAGAAACACTGGCAATAAATCAATGGTACGTGTGCCCAGACCTGTTTTTTGTGCCTCAAATCCATGAGAGACGTCGATAATGTTTTTCGAATTTGGATATAGTGCTACATCCCAAATGTGATCATTTCTTAAATACCATTGATAGTGTGATGGATCCTTCCATTCCCCTGTTAAGGATAATAGCTTTGTTATGAAATTGTGGGACAATAATGAGCAGAAAAATGATGAGATTGCTGTTTCAGCATGAAATCTTAACTTTAATATCTTGTGGTAGAAAGTCTCTTGAAAGTTTATGGATTTTGATTTGGCTCTTAGTTAAGTGTTTTTGTTTATATGTAGGGCTTCAAGTACTCACCTCCTGTTTTAACACTTTAAGCGATTGTCTCTCACTATATCTTCCTTTTTGTTTAAAGTTTGTGTTTGCTTTTAACGGTCGAATTTTTACTGTCATTCCAATTTTCAGGGATCTCAGCATCAGTATAGTGGTTCATCTGACCATAATACTGGCGTCTTTGGTCGATTTCGTGCAAGACATAATCGAGCAGCTTCACTCACTGAGGGCATCTTAGGATATAATACTATCGATCTCCGCACTTGTTTGATAAAATTGGATGCAGAAGACATGGATCTTCGGCTCTGTTTCAGAATTATATCTCCTAAAAAAACTTACACGCTTCAGGTACCCACTATAAGGCCTAAGGTTGCAAGTCATGGGCCTCGCATAGTACTCAGAATGCTAACAGAGAGAGTATTTCCCTACCTTGCCAGGCTGAAAATGGAGCAGATAGGATGGACTGGGTAAATAAAATCGCAACAGCTATAGGGACGCTTCTGAATTCTCATTTTCTGCAACAGGTTCACACAATAACTCTCAGGCTTCTCTTTCATTTATAGTGAAGTTTCCTGCTAATACAGATCGTTTCTGCAGTCGCCAGTGCAATACTTGGATAAAGACTACAGTGGTTCTGCTCCTCCTAAAGGTGCCGTCTCCCTGGATCAAAGTCTCCACAATGATGCAAGACGAAATATCGGTGATGATGTCTCCACAATGCTCAGAGGAATTCCGGGGAATAATGTATGTGCAGAGTGCAATGCTCCTGAGCCCGATTGGGCTTCGTTAAATCTTGGAGTTTTGTTGTGCATTCAATGCTCTGGTGTTCACAGGAACCTCGGGGTTCATATATCCAAGGTATGATGAAGTTTGAAATTTGAAGTTACCTTGGTTTCTTTTTTTTTTTGCAAAAGTCAACATCACTGTAGTTGTAGCTTTTGGAGATTTTTCTATGGATGTCCTCAGTGCTAGATCTTTCAGCTGATGTAATAGATTTGGTACCCCACAAATTGCAGGTCAGGTCCCTCACGTTAGATGTGAAAGTGTGGGAGCCAACGATCTTGGACTTATTTCGAAATTTGGGCAATCTATACTGTAACTCACTGTGGGAGGGGTTACTTCACCTTGACGATGACTGGTATGATTTCTAAGGATACATAGTGTTGTTTTAAACTTTAAGTGAAGACGAATTATCTGCAAACAGTGTCCTGTTTCACAAATCATGCATGTAGCTGATGAGGTGCATCATGATAAATAGTGTTGGCTTTTTGCAGTGAAGACGGATCAACATCGTCACGTGCTTCAATTTCAAAACCATGTCCAGAAGATCCATTTACTGTGAAGGAGAAATACATTCTAGGGAAGGTATTGTATGAGTTCTTACTTCTTAGTTTCTAATGTCCAAGTCCTTGAAATAATCTTCGTGGTCGATGTCATATAGTGAATTATATTAGATGCTTTGTGAAAGGTAAAACTAAACCTGATATGATGATTTATGCTTGGGTCAGTACCTGGAGAAAGCGCTAGTCATCAAAGATGAAGGCAAAGCAAACCCTTGTGCTGCAAACAGAATATGGGAAGCTGTTCAGAGCAGAAACATACGAGAAATCTATCGACTCGTAGTAACTTCGGGGGATGTAAATATCACCAACACCAAGTTCGATGACATAACTGATATCGATGCGTATCACCATGTTGATGCATCAGAGGAAGCAGTAAAGAAAAGACATGACCCAGCTGTGTGTCAGAGAATCAAAGACTCCAACGAACCAGGAAACTGTCTTCAAGGCTGTTCCTTGCTCCACGTGGCTTGTAACATCGGTGACTCTGTCTTGCTTGAACTATTGTTACAGTTTGGTGCTGATCTAAACATGAGAGATTATCACGGAAGGACTCCGTTACATCACTGCATATCATCCGGGAACCACAAGTTTGCAAAGATTCTACTGCGAAGGTACGTTTAAACATCGATAGAAGGTGCATTTTTCTTGAATTGTAGTCTTGGGATAAGGAAAGAAAAAAAAAATGGTTATTTTCTTGAAATGTTTGTGTAAACGCAGAGGAGCACGTCCATCGATAGAGGACGATGGAGGGCTAAGCGTGCTAGAAAGGGCAATGGAAATGGGAGCCATAACCGATGAGGAGCTTTTTCTTCTCTTAGCTGAGTGCGCCTAAGCACAGCTGCATTAGAATCACCTTTTCGGTGGTGGTACAAGTCACTAGATTCTGATAAGCCATGCTCACACAACGTTTTGAGTCCTTTATCTATGTATAAGGATATGGTTTTCATCAGCTATAGGTTTTTTTTTGTCAACAATGTAATGAACTTCCTGCTTTTTTTTTTTTTTTTTTAAGTTACTAGTGCTTTTCTTGTGGTTTCAATTCAAATGTCATTTTCCGTTTGCATTTGCGTTTATTGAAATTAATTAATTTCAGTAAATTTCATATTTAACTACATACTTGAAAACGAAAGAAGATAGAAAACATCAATATTCAATTCTGAACAAGTTTATGGGATGCTTTAATTTTTTTTAATTATGTGTATGTTTCTGTGTAAGATTTTAAAGATAACATCATAACAATGGGGTAAAATAAAGATTTTACTTTTTTGTCCTTACGAAAATTTACATCAGGAAGATATTATTTTGTTGGCAAGTTGATTATTTTTTATATAAAGAGAAAAAAGAAATCATAAACTTTTTAACAGTTTAGGAGGTGGTATTGGATGACTGAATTAGATAAGAGTGTACAAGAATTCAAAAATAATTGATTTTTAAATAATTTAAAGTGTTTTGCTAGAATTTAAATTAATTCTATTAAAATCAGACAAAAAATGGTAGAAAATGGTAGAAAATGGTTCATTACAAATTTTAGGTAAAATTCTATTAAATTCCTTTCAACTGATAAAATTATTAAAACTATTACAAAATTGAATAACAGTAATATTTAATAGAATTAAGAAACTAATGAATTGAATAACACTAGAATTCAAAGTAATTTAATAGAATCCATATAAATAATCAATCCAAATAACAAATGTTTTAAAAAGAATCCATAAAATTCATAATTAAATAACACCAGGATTGAAAAGAATGTCTTATTCTTACAAATTTTATTAAACTCTTAAATTGAATAACCCCATCTTAGATTATTTTTGTTTTACCGCATTTTAAAAAATTTAGATAAATAAATTATTTTATAACAAATTTCTATCGTTTTCCAATTTGACGAAGTAAAAGTGTTAGGGTTCAAAGGCCAAAAGAGAAAAAATAAAATAAGAGATACGGTTGCAAGTTAACCAACTTTGGTCTGAGTTTCGGGTGAGATCTGACTCTCGAATTCCTGAGGTACTGAGTGAGTGTAATTATGATTTGATTTGATGAAATCTGTACTCTGTAGTATCGAGTTTGGAGAAAGAGAGAAAAGGTGTTAGAATTTCCTTTTCCTTGATAGAAATCAACTGAATTGAGTTTAATTTTTCCAATTCCTAGGTCGTGTATATATATTCAAAGCCTGGATGGTCTGTCTTATCAATTGGAGAGGAAACAATGTTGAGAAGACATCGCTCGAGTGTGGAATTCTTACCCCACGATGTGGTAGAGCTCATCCTCGAGGGACTTCCAGTGGCGTCGCTGCTACGATTCAAGACTGTATCCAAGAAGTGGAAATCGACAATCGAGTCCCGACGTTTCCAAGAAGGACAGTTGATCCGTCGCAGGCAATCACGAGGTCCAGATGTTATTTGCGTGTGCCTCCGTGATGATGGTGTGGACACAGATGATCGAAGAATTGTGGTGGGGTCGTCAGTGGTTTCTACGGTCAGATTCCCTACTTCGTGTAACATGTACTGCCATGGTAGTTGTGACGGTCTAGTATGCTTCTACTCACTCCACAGACCGAGTGTCAGCGTCGTGGTGAATCCCGCCACTAGATGTCATCGAAGTTTTCCTCTTTCAAACCATCAACAGCTTATCATCGACAAGTTTACTAGTACAAGAGAGATGATCTACCCAGCTGCTAAGCTTGGATTCGGCAAAGACAAAGTCAGGGGCACGTACAAGCCGGTTTGGTTGTATAATTCATCAGGATTTGGCCTAGACAACGTTACCACTTGTGAAGTATTCGATTTTAGCTCCAATGCTTGGAGGTACGTTGTCCCTGCTTCTCCTTTTCGGATTCTTGCTTACCATACACCCGTGTATTTAGATGAGTCACTTTATTGGTTCACTGAGGGCGAAGAGCCCAAGGTATTATCTTTCCATCTCCATGCCGAAACTTTTCAAGTCCTTTGTAAAGCTCCCTTTGCTCATGTACGTGACCCTCACAGCATCACCATGTGTATCCTTGGTAACCGCTTGTGCGTGTCCCAGAAAAACTGGCCCACCCAAGTGATATGGTCGTTCGATTCGACATGGAAGAAAATGTGTTCCATAGATCTCATCAAATCTTTTTCTTGGTTTGGTGTGGTAGCCGACATTGCGCTGTCACCAATAGCAATTCTGGACAAGAATAAGTTATTGCTTCATGGTCATGATCATTTTCATTCTTTGGTGATACATGATCTCCATACCAAATCTTATGATTTACTCTTGAAACCTACCAAACGGGGAGCTGCCTTTTATTATTTCCAAAGTTTATTATCTGTTTCAGCAAATTAACTTGTCTTCTTTTCTTTCTTCCAATGAACCATTAAACATTTTTTCTGCATTTTAATTTAATTTCTTTGGATTGTTCTCGTATCCAACTTGTTCTTATCTCCTGTTCAAACTTTGTTTTTGATATATTTACTTTTCATGGTGATTTCTTTTACCTTTCCTGATCAATGTATCAAGGATTTGTAGAATTTTTTTTAAAAAAAATTTGCACTTTGCATTCCTCGGCGTGAGTTGCTCTACGCCTTGACTGTCCCAAGTCCTGACCTAAAACTAAAAGCTTCTTTCGTCATATTTCAGTTCTCAACTCTCTGTTTCTATGTAAGTGAGCCAACTCTGTTTTTCTCTCCCGCTTTAGTAACTTTTCATTTTTGCGTTTCGGCTGATTCAGTTTTGGTGTATAGCAATCAATCATCAGGGTATACCAAATAATTGTTTCAAAGAAGAGTCGTTTACATAGATAGACATTTATTGGGCTTTTGATTACATTTTAGACATCTTTTGTATTTGGGACACTTAATCTTATATTTTACCTAAATACCTTATTTGTCCTTCCATCAGTTAGTAATAATTTTCAAATTTTTAACTCATTGTTTTTGTTTATGTGGGGGATGTCGACGATTGATTTTTGACGGAAATTAAAATTTCTCGGGCCTGGTCTGTGGTGTATGTGTATCTGCAATCTATTTACACTTATCTGAATTTGATGTGGCGGATGTAGGTTGTTGTCGAGATCGGAATTTCTCTAGCGTCGTTCTACTCCCCAACTGATGTTTATTTGTTTCTCTCGCGTAGTAGATGGTTCTTGTGGTGGAAAATTGTTTGGGTTCATGTCAATTTGGCACTGTTAAACCATAAAACTCGTCTGCGGCAAATTTCGGTGAATTATTTCCATAAGTAAAGGATGAACACGATTGAAGAATTTTGGAAAGAAGGATGTTTAGTTGTTCACAGTGCCTTGTCCACATAAGCAAAACCGTTAAACCCATGGTTATGGATGGTTTTGTGTTACACAGACTTCTGTCCATAAAATTTTATGTTTAAACATGAAAACGGCTAAAGCAAATACAAGTTATCGATTGAAGAATTTGGGCAAGAGTTTAGTTATCCACAATGCCTTGTCCACATAAGTAAAACTTTTAAACTCATGGTTATGGACGGTTGTGTTACACAGATTCTATTTAAGAATGAGAACAGCCAAAGCAAATACTAGTTATTAATCAATATGTTATATAGAGACTATATATTTAGTTTCTATGAAAAGTTGTCCATGATGAAGTGACTATGGTAGATCCGGACTTGTATGGTGGTACAATAATCAGTTTGACATGCAGTGGCTATCCATCAGGAGTAGTGACTAATCTATAGGACTATGTCCATGTGACTTTACCGACCTTGTTACCTTCGATGAATTTGATACAAAGCTTCAATGAACTTGTCAAAGTAGATCTATCTAGTATCTTCTGGTTATTCTGTCACAAGGTTGATGGTTTCGATCTACCTCCAGTAGAGAAGATGATGAAAGCATCCATGATAATATATTGTAAGTATGGATGGGAGTACATGGATAGTTAGACTGAAAACAGAATTTAGAAAGGATGTAACCATCATGTTTATCTAGTCTATCCTAACCTGACCAATCTAAATTAGCTTCTTTTATGTAAAAAGTGGAATACTAATAGATGTAACAATTTTGTTGGTATTAATGATTTAGTGAGGTAAATGTATATTAGTTTTGTTGAATCTGAAAATGTGAAAAGAGAGTAACCTGAATGCATAGAGTGAGCTTATGAACAATCCGCATGGACACAATACATGAATGAACAAAACAATTACAATCTCGTTACATGAACACAAATTTATTCACCGTGGACACAAACACATGGATACATTTACTATGGACACAAAACGCATGGATGCTGAAAAGATAGACAAAACATATGGAAATTGATGATTTGAATTTTAGACCTCAGTCACATAAGTCTAAATCAAAATCTATCATATACAATCAATGTCCAATCGTACGGTTATGTGAATGAACTCTCATGTAATAACTAATAATCAATGATAAATATTACAAAATATTCATATGATTATATCCATTACAAAATATTTATATAATCTTGTCCATTAAATAAGTATTAATTATGATAGCATGATTAATGTATTATGGACGAAACTTCATTGAACAAGTGTATTGTGTATTTATAATATAAACTTGGTAAATGATTCTTTATCCATAAATTAACAGAACATGATCTATTGTCTATGTGGATAAATAATTTTGTAAATAAATTAAATATACAAGAATTGTTTGTCCAGGAACCAATCAACCATGTTCCATTGTCCATGTAAATGTCAAAATCCATGTCCAATGGTCATGAACATATTAACGTTGATGTACGGGTGGATTTTCAACTGTTGCCACCATCGTCGATGATCAGATCAGAACCACCTCCTGGAGTCATTTTCTTCGATTTACCGGTAACTATGGTTGATTCAAGTTCAACCTAAAAATAATATATAAACTAAACTCAACCAAAATGTTGGAGCCTCTATCTGTTGGCGAATCCAAATTGGCGGAGTTTCTATGATTTGAAGTTTTGGTTAATTAGAGTTTTCTTGATACTGTTGTTGCTGCTGTAATTTTGTTGGTGGATAAAGATGGATCTCGCCAAAATTACTATCAATCTTACCGAAATTGAATGGATCTCGCTGAAATTGTATGGATCGAAGTTATGTGTAAAGTTGCGGTGGTGATAGATTTGTAGGTGGCGACGGTGAAATAATTTTGGAAGCGATGGCAATAACTTAGGATTTTGTTCGTAAAAATAAGAAAGTGTACTAAGGAGAATATAATTAGTTACTAAGATAGTGTAATAAAGAGAAAAGTATATTTGTCTTTCCAAAATAAGAAAGTGTGCCACATGCTAGATGTGTGTAAACTTGTTATGAAAGTGAAAAAAAATATGTATGAGTGTAACTATTTCTTCAAAGAGAGCATTGTACTACATGACAAATTGTATCTAATACGTGAAAGGAATACATGACAAAGTGTTCTCAAACTGTATCTAATATGTGAAAAGAATACATGAAAAATTGTTTTCAATATGAGAGTGGAAGACATAACAACAAACTGTAGCTAATATGTAAAAGCCGAAAGGTATAAGATCGGGTCAATATGTGTCCAATGATGCTGGTTCGGATGTAACACTAGAAGTATCTGTCGGGGATCACGGCTGGGCATCGCAGAAGTGCAACTAGCTCATGCTGCACAAATTGGGGCTTTTGTTAAAAAAGAAATTAATTGGTTAAATTAAAAGTTAAAAATCCCAAAAGTTGCATAATTAATTACCTCTACAGTTAGAGTATTTGTTACGAACATATCGGCACTGAGGTAGACGCTTACCAACATAGAGCTCGTGCAAGATAGTGACGGCATCTCTGAGGCGCTGAGCGTCGCACTCCCAGGTAGCCCTTACCGGAGCACATGGGTTTAAGTAGATTGGTCCCAAAAACAGGCACGCTGCTCCTAAAACGGAGATCTGGAACTGTGAACAATCTCTATCCATCACGGTGGTATCATGTGGCCCTTTGGAGAGAACAGCATCTAACAACTTATTTGTTGTTGGTGCGTTTAGTCTATAGTGGATGGGGTTGAGTATTTGAAACTCGACATCTTTCATTTGTGCACCAACATCAACACCATATAAGTGTTTCCTACAGGAACAAAAAGTTTAGAAAGTTTTTTTTTCTGTTTTGCAAAGGAATCACAAAGCTTTTGTAGGAACTTACACTGCTAGTGATAGAGCACTAGATGCCACTGTGTGAGGGTTTAAGGCATGTGAAGCAGATGCAAAGTAATGATCGAAGACATGTACGGCTAGGTGAATCGCCAGAGGATATGCAACACCATCGACCGAGCTCATCATTGTATCGATGATAGTTGCTCTAACATCTCTATCTACGCTGGTCACAGATGGAGCTGGGAGTTGATTACGAATCAACACCTGAATGATATCGAGACCCTCAAGATCCTTCTGCAGATCCTGGAAATTCAGAGAACCAGAGTGAGGCAGACAAGCATTACTTAAACCACCGATGTGGAAGACAGATAAACAACATTGAATCAATGACAGACCTCCTCGTCGTCACACAGAAAATCGTCCAAGCCATTGCTCCCTTGCTGTTTTTGTGGTTCCTCATCGGTGATCTGATTCGGGACTATGTTATCCTTAGCGAAATCTACCCAACTATACACCCGATGCAACAACGTTGACTAAAGAATACCTCTAAGCCAGCATGGGAAGGGATCTGTTGCTGTATATCATCGCTCTCTTGCTGTTTCTGTGATTCTTCATTAGCCATCTGCTGCGAGTGAGAAAACAGGCTTCACGTATTGGAAAATCTAGGCAAAGAGGAATTGAATTGCAGAAGAATCATGACGTTATCCTTCATCGCTAACATCGGAGCGAATTCGCAATCATAAGATCCAATTCGTCATGCGCAATAATTTCGATTGAACAGGGAAAGCTTAACCATCGCAATATCTAAATCTTCTAATCATCGGAGGGATTCCTAATTCAAGCGAAACTTATCACAAGATCTAAATCTTCTTATCGTCGTATGGAGTTCTAATTCCAGTGAAACTCATAATCCCTACATAGATCATATTAACTACCGATCGATCTCAGAGCAATTAACAAATCTACGATGAATTAAGAAAGATCCACTGACCTCTGACTCCGACGTCTTCTGCTTCTTCAGTGGAGGAGAAGAGCTCATGGTGGTTGGTTTTCTAAAGAATAAAATTGCAGAGTAAGAGAAAATGAGCCGAGGAAGAGAGAATGAGAGTAGAGGAAGAAGAGAAGTTACTTTATAGAGTAAGGCGGGAGAAGAGAAATCTCCGTTAATTCATTTATCACAAAGAAACTTTTCTTTAAACTTTTCTTTATTAAAAAAAAAATGCAGTGTACAAAATCAAATCGTTTGGCATATATAACCCGGACCCGATGGACCCGAACCGAAAAAGAGGTTCGGTTCGGTTTCAGATATTGAAGAAAAACCGATTGGTTCCAGCCAAATTTTACTTCGGTTACCCGAATAAACCAAATAAAACCACAAACTGATACCTTTTTTTTCTTCAATACCTAATTAGAAAAAAAACGTAAAAAATAAAAACCATTAACGCCGCCTCCACCCTCTTCGATTCTCCACCTCCTCCTCTTTCGATTCTCCCACCTCCTCCTCCTTCGATTCTCCATCTACTCCTTCTTCTCAATCTCCTCCGAATAAGGGTAGTTTAAAACAAAAACCTTCTTCGATTCTCCATCTTCTCTTTCTTATCCACCTCGTTTTTCTTCTTCTCCTCTGTCAATAAAATTCCGCAAAAAATAGAGTTGCTGGTTTTGCTTCTCCTCATCTTCCTCATCCGCCGATTTTCCCCTCTCTCAAAGAACAGAGTGGTCTTGCCGGAGCCGCCTTTTCCCAGGAATGTGACGAATTTTGTGGTTTCTGATAAGATTTACGGACAATTTGGTTCACCTGTGAAAATCTGGGTCACGATTTTTTCTTTTCTCTGTCGTTCTGGTTCACGATTCAATTAGCTTAATTAGAAATCGGTTTGGTATTAACCAAGAAATAGCTTTTGGAGTTAGATAATGGGCTAAGTCTAACGAATTGGGCCTTGGGGATTTGTTGAAGAGTCCAATTCGTTTGCTATCAAGTGTTAAAAGGGTCAGAGTTAGTCGGGTCTAATTGGGTAGTTCGGGTCCAAATAAAAAATTCGGGTCCAAATTAGAAATTTTCGGGTCTAATAAAAAAAAAATCGGCTAAACCGAACCAAAATTGAGTTGACCGATGGGCAGGTAGCCACCGCTATCCCGCAAAGCCAAATTGAAGAAAACCAAACCCTTTCGAAAACCTCTTTCTGTCTTCGTTGACGTAAATCCGTCGTCTGCTACTCTCCGTCGCCGGTAAGTCGGTAACCCTAAATCTTCTTTTTCTTTTTTTTTAGATTATGTGTTGTCTTTCTCTGTAACTGATCTCTTCTCTATGCGTTGTTCATACTCTTCTGAGTTCTCTGCGGAGGGGAAAGCAGTTGGGGAAAAAGAGAAAGAGGAATCAGATGGGTTTTTTTCTTTCTCTGATTAGATTAACATATTTCACGAGGAGAACCGGATTAATTTTCGGAGTTGTATTTATGATAAGTTTGAGATCTTTAGAAAGAGGATTTATAAGTTGGAAGTGTTCTATGGATTCTTCGTGATCATCAGAGGAAGAAGCATAGATTTTATGTCAATGCTTCTACCCCATTTCTCGAATTTAGATCGAAGCAGGATATGCTTTTTTGTCATTTGATTTGCTATGCCATTTCTTGTTGTATCTTCACAATAAATCCTTTAGGCTCTGCGGTTAAGCATCACAAGATCCTGAAGACTCATTTGTTTGCAACATGCTCTGATGTATTATTATGGGTTACCTTTTTTTGCATAAGAAACAGTTGAAATGGCCAAGTCTTGTAAGGGTCTTGCTGAAGAGCTTGTCAAGTGTCTCAGTGAATCGATGTGTGTCAAGGTAAATACAAAACCTGGCTGAATATATGGAGAGACTCTGACTCTTAAGTTTATTCACCCACCTGTGAACTAATTATTATCGGTATGCTTCATTTTGGATATGTTTGGTGTAGGACGAGAAACGGTCAATTAGGGACTGCGCTGGTGAAAAGAGCCCATGCATACCGAGCGAGTGTGTTGGCCTAAGGGAAACCTACTTCAATTGTAAAAGAGGACAGGTATGTTTTGTCTTCACAGTCTCCTTTTTTGTTCGCCAATGTAATTTTGAATCATGCGTGATGTTTAAAAGATTGGAAGCTAACCGCCAAAGAATGAGATTAAGCATGCTTGTTGAACACTTGAGAAAGTGTTGAGAGTGACAATTGTGAAGCATATAGAATATGTAATCTTGAATTGATGTTGGGATAGATTAGAGTTTGTTGGACTAATTGGAGGTCGCATTTGTGTTTTCTCTAGGTAGACATGAGAGCCAGGATTCGAGGAAACAAAGGCTACTAACACAAGAGAGCTTGTTCGATATCACATTTCACTTTGTTGTTTTTGTGGTGTTCTTATCAATTCTTTTGATCTCTAATAGTTGCTTCAACATTGAGGGGGTCTTAGTTACTTTACTTGCCATGTTAATATCAAGTGAGGCTTGATCCTATACTCAGCTTGATTTATTTTCCTCTCTAAAGTTGTTTTACATGGGCAATTGAATCTAATCGTGTAGCTTAAAGGAAGAGTTATAACGAAAAAAGATACTTCCTTTCTTCCAATTTCTCAATGCCCACATCTCAAAGTTAACCAATTGAACAGATCTTATGCAAGCCCTACAGGTCGATGAATCAAAATGGCATTACCAAAAAGAAAAAGGAAAAAAGAGCTTTACACTATGAACCCTACTTCATGAATCACAAGAGTCAGCTCTAGGAAAGGAAAGTAACGAAGAAAGGCCCAGCCGTTGTTCTCTATATGCTCACTTGATCTTCCCTTGGCAAGCTCTGAACAGTGTCCGACCATCGCCCGGGCGAGTGTTCGCTGCTGTTAGACGAGAATGGTGCTTCGGCTCTTGCATCCCTCACCATCTTCAACACCTCTCTCATCACAGGCCGGTTTTCAGGTTGAATGGTGACGCAAACGGTTGCGATACTTAAAAGTGCTTGAAGTTTCTCCTCTGATGCTTCGTTGCCTGAAGAAGTCGGTTCCTCGCCTGATTCAGTCTCTTCTTCTCTCACCGCACGCACCCATCTAGAGATATCTGACCCGTATTCTTGAACAAGGTCCTGGAATGGTGTTCTACCTGTTAGAAGCTCGAGAAGAAGGACCCCGAAGCTATATACATCTGCAGGCTGCGTTGAGGCTTTACGTGGGTCTCTGCACTCTGGAGCTTTGTAAAAGAGAGACACTGCGCTTGTTTCTTCAGCCGAGTCAGGATCATGGAGGGTACTTAGGCCGTAATCCGTGAGGCAGGACTCGAAATCGGGACCTAACAAGACATTGGACGATTTCAAGTTCCCATGAGTTAAGCCAGGGTTCTGATGAATGTAGAGCAGAGCTGAAGCCAAGTCCTCTGCAATTTTCAGGCATGAAGTCCAGTGAAGAGGCTTCCCACTTCCAGAAGCTCTAGTTCCTACAAACAAACACACACACACAAAACACACTGAAGCTGGCGAATGTATCCAAGTTTCTATCCAAACCATCAAATCTCCGCATTGCTATAAAAGAGGAGCCTTGAGAGAAGCTATCAATGGTGGATGTTCAGCAATTGGATACATACCGTGGATTAGAGTGAAGAGACTGCCATTGGGGAAGTAATCGTAGACTAGCAAGCGTTCTTCTTTGGCCTGGAAGTAAGCTCTTAGAGGCACAAGGTTTGGGTGTGTGAGCTGTCCAAGGATCTCAACATGTCTCTTGAATTCCTCCATGCGAGGATACCTCGCGTTCTTGAGCCTCTTCACGGTGACGATGAACCCAGACTCCATCACAGCCTTGTACGTGCTCCCCAACGTTCCTCTTCCTAGTGTCTCTGCTGAAGCTTTGAGCAGATCTTCCATGGTGTATCTCACCACCGTCTCGCCTGAATCGCCGGTTCCTAGGAAAACCAGAGTTCCCACTGCTCCTTCTTCGCCTCTTTCCCATGAGAACCCTCTGTCTTTCCTCTCAATGTCTCTCTCTGTCTCGGCAGACGTTGCTCCTTCTGCTTCCGCTATTCCTTTGCCTTTTCTATCTTCCCTCGGAGATTTGCTCCGTCGCTTCCGTCGCCAGCAGAAGATAATAAGCGTCAGCAGAAGGATGAAGATTAGGACTCCGCCGGCGACGCTTCCGGCGATGATCCCGATCAGCTTCGCTTTGTTCTTCTTCGACTTAGGTAAAGGTGTTGGCTTCGCCGACGGCGCAGGTGAGACCCCGCATGGGCTTCGGATCTGATCGCCGCAAAGAGCGACGTTTCCGGTAAACGAAGACTCGTCGAACTGCTTCAGAGCTCGTGTGGGTGGGATTTGGCCGGAGAGCTGATTGTTGGAAACATTGAAGTATCTGAGACTCGTCTGGTTAAGAGGAGGGATGGAGCCGGTGAAGAGATTGTCCTGAACATTGAGCGTGTAAAGACGAGAGAGACGGAGCAGTGAGCTAGGGATCCTCCCGGAAAATCGATTTCCGGCGAGGAAGATGGTTTTCAATCGGTGAAGTGACGTGAGAGACTCCGGGAACTCGCCGGAGAAGTTGTTGTCGTTGAGATAAACGGATTTGAGATTGAGCAAGCCGGAGAGATTAGGGACTGAGCCGGAGAGAGAGTTTGCTTTGAAACTTAGAACCCTAAGCTGGTCCAATTGGTTCAAGCTCTTGTCGTCGAGTGAGCCAGTGAGATTCAAATACTCGAGAACAAGCTTGGAGACTCTTCCGTTCATACATTCTCTGACGCCTTCCCAGCTGCAGAGATCTGTTCCTCGCCATGAAATCGAGCCGGATGGGTCGATGAAGGATTTCAATCTCAGTAGAGCTTCGACGTCGCCGGATCTCGCCGGAGAAACCAAACAGAAGAATACTGTAGCAGCAAAGACTACGAACAATGTAATCGGAGAAGAAGAAGAAGAAGAGACCATTGTCGATGTATTAAGAGACCAAAAGTCAATCAAATCGGAGAGCAACTTTTCTAGTACTTGGTCGAATCAAAGACAATATATACTGGTCGAATCGGGTTTCCATAAAAAGCTTCGCATGAATATCTTTGCCATTACTTTCCATTATTAGTCACTTTCCAGATCTGCCCCATTTGCTAAAGCACCTCGGTCGAAGCCAAACAAAAAAAATGGAGCTTTACTTTAAAATTGGAAGAAGAAGAAGAAAGAAGTGGGAGCTCATTAATAATGGCGGAAGGAAATGGTCTGGTTGTGAGCATGAGGGGGAGGAGGAGAAGCTGCATTAATGGACAAGTCAAAATTTCCCGGCACTTTCTCTCTCACTTTGAGAGTATCTTTTCTCGAAGTTCTTGGTCGAGGAAGATGTCACGTGAAAACTTTTTTTTTTCCTCTCTCTCTCTTACTGTGCCTTCTTCAATGCCATTCATGAATAATACTAGTATTATATATATCTGCACACACATTAAATCATTAATAATGGTAGTTTTCTGAAGGAGAGACGACGAATGGGAGAAAATAAAAAGAAGAGAAAAATAAGAATAATTCACGTTATTTTGTCTTTATTGTTATCGTTGTTATTACTTTCCAAATATTCAGACAGATGGGTTTGGGGCCAAGGAGTTACTGCTGCTAGGAAAATTTTGGAGGGAGAAGAAGCGATAGTGCGAGAGAGATATCTATGGTGATTTGTGTGGTATGGAGGAGAAGAAATGTGGTGGGAATATATTAATTTGAGTGATAATTTAAAGTAAAGAGAGACATTGTATTTCGATTATTTAAATTGGTGTCTGGTTCCTCTTGCCTCGTCCAATTATTGACCTTCCTTTTCAACCTCTTTTTTCTTGTTGAATGTTTGCATAATTTATTAGTAAAAGAATAAGCAAACTATATACAGTTTTTTTTTTTTTTTTTCATATTTCATTATAAACCTCTGGTTAGAACAACGAGGTACTTGACTTTTTTTAGTCAAAAGGTATATGGGTGAGTAAGAAGAGAGAGCATAAATGCTTTTGGTTTTAGTTTGGTTGCGATTCATGGTTGGTGTTCAATCTTTATTAAGACCGAAACGAGGATATAGTAGTATAATTAATTAACTAGAATTTATGAATTGCGTAGCTTAGGCGTGATGAAAAATGTAATGTAATATTAGAATTTGAATTGAGTTCACGTAAAGGATGATCAAGAAATTAACCAACGATCTGCGATCACGCAGTCCAACACCAACCTCCAAGAGAGACTGCGGTCATTTAATTGCCATCAACCTTGTTGCCGTCTTTGACCTTCACTTCGATCATGAGGTTTCGACTTTAGAGTAATAAATTAGAAGAAATAATATTAGAGAACTTTTAGATATTAAAATGCTAATATGTTAAAGCATATTCAATAGAAGTATTTTAAGTAATATTTTAGTATCAAATTATTCAAAATGAAGCGAAAGAAAAATCAGTTTTTATACAGGAGACTTAACAAACTATTCTTAACTTTTTTTAAGATATTGTCATTTAATTACTTGTTCATTTTATTTCAAAAATCATTATTCAAATTAAGAATTTTAACATTACACAAGGTTTCGTCTGGTATATATTTACAATGAACTTTTTCGTTGTTTAATTGAAATCAATAATGTAAATTTATGTTCATTAGTTTTTTTTTTTTTGGTCAAAACTTATGTTCATTAGTTATTGCTGTAAACTACTGAGCGAGTTGGCGCATCCATTTTTAAAATGAGACAGGTAAGGTAAATCCGTTTTACACCCGTTTTTAACAACAATTAAAAAAGAGTATTTTTATTTACTTATTTAGGACTTCGCTTATATACTTGCTGATCTTGTCTGACGGACTGGTTATACGACCATGTCTTAATTGACTTTTGAATTCGACTTTTCCGATTAAACCCTAAAACCGGGTGGAATTTGGAGGGAAAACTTCTAGAGTTTTTGGATTCTTCTTGACTCCACGACTGTTTTTTGTTTGGTCTATTTTTTTTAAAAAACGTGTTGACTGGTTAATGGTTAGTGTTACGGTGTTACTCAAATTATAGATTTATGCAATGGCCCATGGAATTAAATGTTCAATATATTTTTTGAGGAATAATATGGTCTTGGCCTTTTACAAGAGAATAGCATTATAGGTCCATGGGCTGGCTCCATCGTTACTAAGTAATAATATCATATCGGGTCATTTACAGTAAGAATCTATATTTCGAGGACTGTTTTGCAATTTGAGTTTCCTATCGGAACCACGAGAAGAAGCCCTATCAAAACGCATAAGGCTCTTTCTCTCGCTCATCTCCGCCGCCGGCAAAGAAATACCACATCGTCAGGGTTTCACGGCGGATAAATTTAGCCTATCACCTGAGAAGCTTCATCATCCACTCGAGATTATTCCAATGGCAACCAGTCAGTACATCTTCCTTGTCCGTTCTTCACGTGCACATAGATTTTACGCTCGCTTGATTATTCGAATCTGTGTTTGACGAAATCCGTCTCGTTTGTGCTGAATTTCTTCTGTGGTTTGTTTCGGCAGTGGCTAGGTCGTTTTTGCAGGCGATATCGAAGGACGAGGCGGTAGCTCCTCCGCTCAGAGTTGTTCAGATCGAAGGATTGGTAACGTCCTCATACCTTTCTCTGGTTTTACGAATTTTGAGCTTCTCCTCTGTTTCTGTTTGCCTGGAGTTCGCTACGGTGTGATTGATCTTGTTACTAGTCGTTTTGTGCCTGTAGAAAACTCTCTAAGTAGTCATGCTGATGAGTGTGTATGTCTTTGTGATAGGCTGTGCTTAAGATTATCAAACACTGCAAGGAATTTGCACCGACACTTGTCACAGGACAGCTTCTTGGACTTGATGTTGGTAGTGTCCTTGAAGTTACCAATTGCTTCCCTTTCCCAGTAAGTTTGAAGACTTTACACGCATTGTTTAGCGCTTGTCTCTGATCAACGTACCTGTGATTTACTCCAGTCTGTTTCCTAAACGAGCACAGGTCAGGGATGACGATGAAGAAATTGAAGCCGATGGTGCCAATTATCAGCTTGAAATGATGAGATGCCTTAGGGAGGTTAATGTTGACAACAACACTGTTGGGTGGTAGGTTTTCATGTCATCACTCATCAGTTTGATCAATATCTCGTTATAAGATTATTTAGTGATTGTAATAACATCATCTTAAATTTTGCTCAGGTATCAATCCACAGTTCTTGGGTCCTATCAGACTGTAGAACTGATTGAGACCTTCATGAATTACCAGGTACCTTCCATGATCCTGTTTGCCATGTGTTTGTGATACTCTAGATCCTGGTTTTGGCCTATTCACATGCTCCTGGTTTTGGCCTATTCACATGCTATTCTTTTCAGTCAGATTGCTTTTTATTTTTCTTATGGAGAAACGCCTTACTTTGCATTCATTTCTCTCTGATACCAGAATTAAGAGTTGTAATTATCTCTATGTATAGTATGATTACTGCGTACGATAGTCGATAGGGAGATTGATATTTGTTTGGGTGAAAATTTTGATTGGAAACTGGACCACAAAAAAGTATGTCGTGATGGAAAATTAAGAAATGAACTTTATGAATTCTATCTTGTGCATTTGCAGGAGAACATCAAGAGGTGCGTGTGCATCATATATGATCCCTCTAAAGCTGACCTAGGCGTCCTAGCTTTGAAGGCTTTGAAGCTTTCGGATTCCTTTATGGAGTTGTACCGGGGTGGAAACTTTACAGGCGAGAAGTATGTATTCCGATCTATGAAAAATGTAGGTTTTATAAGCCGCTTGAGATAGATGTAGTGTTCTAATCACTATTTCTTTTTCAGGTTGAGAGAGAAAAATTTCTCCTGGATGGATATTTTTGAGGAGATACCTGTAAGTCTCTAGAGCTTTGCTCTTTTATGCTGAAGTCTTAAAATTTTATCTCTAAAGTACTTATGTTGGAACTAATATCTAATTTTAGCTTCCTCTGAAAAAATGTTTTTGTTTAAATGTTGATTTCTTCCTATGACAGATTAAGGTTTCAAACTCCGCGCTTGTCAGTGCCTTCATGACCGAGCTGGAGACTGATACACCTGTCTCACAGGTACAATATTCTTATATGTATAGATATTATCTCATTCTGCCACTATTTCAGAGCTTGACTCGTGTTTCGCGTTTCTCTTTTCTAGGGTGATTATGATCGTCTGCACTCATCAACCACTCCTTTCCTTGAGAACAATATGGAGTTTTTGATTAAATGCATGGATGACTTGTCTATGGAACAGCAAAAGGTTTGGCTTATTCTGCACTCTTGTTCAATTATCAGCTTCAGAAATGAGAGCTATCTTGATGCGATGTCTTATTTTATTTGTGTAGTTCCAATATTACTACCGGAACCTGTCTCGTCAGCAAGCGCAACAGCAAGCCTGGCTCCAGAAGAGAAGGTAGGTCCACTCTCTATTTCCAGCAGAATCTTCTAGTTCTGGTTTTGGTCCGATTTGTTTCACTCCCTTGTTAATCTTACATGTAAACTAACCAAGTGATTTTGGTTTATAGGACGGAGAACATGGCTCGTAAATCAGCTGGAGAAGAGCCATTGCCCGAGGAGGACCCTTCGAACGCAATCTTTAAGCCGATCCCTGAACCATCAAGGCTAGAGAGTTTCCTCATCACAAACCAAGTCTCAAACTTCTGTGGCCAAATCAATGGGTATGTTGTCGTGTAAAACTCTTTTATATATCCTTTTTCATCATGTCTTGCTTTGATAAAGACTTAAAATGAGTCGACCCGTTGCTATTGCAGAGTTGCTGGGCAGAACTTCAGCAGGCTTTACCTCACCAAAGCATTGCACGAAAACTGATTACAAGACTACCCAAGTTGTTCTTGAATCGAGAAAGTGAGAGATTTGGTTGTAGAACGGATCCTAAATTTGTTTTTTCCTGGAAGTTTTTAATTTTTGGTAGTGAAATAACTTAAAACTACACGTACTTTCTGAAAAAAACATGTTTTTGAGTCTTCTGCGTAATGTGGTCCGATAAAACTCTTATTGAAATCTTCTTATTAGCCAATCACTAAACAATATAGATAGTTGTATAAGTATTTGTTCCATCACCAAAATAGATACATATTCTCCATCTTACACCAAATTTATTTATTTTTAAAACGAAGAGAATACAGCGAGAATCGCATTAAAACGGTAGTCTTATAGATTCTCTTTTCTCGAGAGATTCTTTACCAGCAAAATAAAAATGGCGGTTTATCATCTCCTTCTCTCGAGTCCTCCTTCGCTTGTTCTTCCTCATCCTCCTCGCCGCCCTAGCCTCACCTTATCTCGCCGTATCCCAATTCACCCTCGTCTCGGAAACTCGGCCAACTTGCTTTCTTCATCGTCACCGGTAATTCGGAAAATTCTGGTCCGTGGCACTCTCCGGGAAGACCCCGTCTCTTCGGACGCCGAGAATCCCACTATACTGATCGGCGAGGATTCTGCTGCTTTTGAATTAGGAAAACAGAAGCTTGTTTCCTGGGTTTATTTCGGCCTTGTCCTTGGCGTCGTTCTCTTCACCCTCAACGTAGTCTGGATCGATAATTCCACCGGTTTCGGAAAATCATACATCGACGCCGTCTCTAGCATCTCCGGCTCACCTGAGGTATACAGTTACTGAACCAGCTTGAGGCAATTCTTCCGTTAACACTGACTGTAAAAGCACTCCTTTGCAGGTTGCTATGTTGATGCTTATCCTCATATTTGCAACTGTACATAGTGGTTTAGCTAGTCTCAGAGATGTAGGAGAGAAACTCATAGGCGAACGAGCATTTCGTGTTCTATTTGCTGGAGTCTCTCTTCCTTTAGCTATGAGCACCATTGTGAGTACTTCCTTACTCTCCAAATTTTATTTCCCCAAAACCTGTTTGAGTTCTTCAGGATTGCTTTGGTAATTTTCTTTGGGGTCTATGAAAATGTCATTCTTCTTTCAGGTTTTCTTTATAAACCATAGGTACGATGGGTCACAGCTATGGCAGCTTCAGGGTGTTCCCGGAGTCCACGAAGCTGTTTGGGTCGCTAATTTTGTATCCTTCTTCTTTCTCTACCCTTCAACCTTCAATCTTCTGGAGGTAGCAGCTGTTGATAAACCAAAGATGCATCTGTGGGAGACTGGCATCATGAGAATCACTCGACATCCTCAGGTATTGAACATTCACCTACTCCACAGCACAATCTAATTCAAAAACTTGACTATATACAGAAAGGTTGGGTTTTTTAGCTTTGGTTTGTTATCTCTTCTTCATGTTCAACATTATGTACCATATTCACGAGAACCAAAGTTTATTAGTGGCTCTGTTAATGAAACCCGAATCATGAGAATCACTCGATATCTGCAGACAATATGTAGAGACTATATATCTAGCTTTTAGTTTTGGTTTGTTCTCTTCTCTATTTGTCTTCAAGAACCAAGATTTCTTCTACTGGATGTGTTAACGAGACTTGATTGTTTGCACATCTCTTCTCCAATCTTGTCCAGATGGTTGGACAAATCGTTTGGTGTTTGGCGCACACTCTCTGGATGGGAAGCACAGTAGCTGCATCAGCGTCTCTCGGTTTGATTGCACACCATTTGTTTGGAGCTTGGAATGGAGACAGGAGACTAGCGAAAAGATATGGAGAGGCTTTTGAGAGCATCAAGAAGAGGACAAGTGTGATTCCTTTTGCTGCCATTTTCGAAGGACGCCAAGTTTTGCCTGAGGATTACTACAAAGAATTTGTTCGGTTGCCTTATCTTGCAATCACCGCGTTAACCGTTGGGGCCTATTTTGCTCACCCGCTAATGCAAGGTGCAAGCTTTAGGCTCCATTGGTGAATCCTCTGTCCTTTTTTTGGTTTCCTGCGATGTTCATAGCAAGATCATAAAAGAGTAACGATGTATAATTACTTCATTAAATAAAAATCTATAAACACAAACACAAGAGTGAGGATGTTTTATTACAGTAGCTATAAAAACAAACTGTTTTTGTTACTAACACAAGTACTGTTTAGAATAATTAGCTAAAAAGTGTTTTTGAATATAATTGCCACTCAGATGTCATGGGGGATTCTGATGGCCACCACCACTAATAGAAGAAATTTTACCTTTTGATGTTCGAATAATGAACCGATACGTGATATGTGAAGATCTCGATCCAAATCTAAAGATTGATTTCTAGATTTCGATGCCTAGATATCCCTAAAGGATCGATCATTGGTCTAAAACTTTTGTTTTTTGTTTACTTATAAAACTAAAAAAATACTCGAAAACAACAAAAGATAATCAAAATGAAAGAACTCAAGTGTTTTATTGTTGGAAAAGAAAGAACTCAAGTGTTTAATTTTAAGTTTCTAAAACGAAAAAAAATAAACTAAAAAGAAAATGGAGCCAAATAAAATAGGAAAGCTCGGCCAAATCAAAAAGCAAAGTGCATATGAATACAACAAAGTGCTTCTGCAAAAACAAGAACCAAACAAAAACCAACACTTACTACTTCACTAACCTCTCTCTCTCTCTCTCTCTCTCTCCTTCCTCGACTTTCTTCCATTCCATTGGAGTTCGCAATCTGCTGCGCCACTCTCTCATCTTCTTCGCACATCGCCATCCTCTAATCTTCAGCACCGCTGCTCGCCGGAGCATCTCCGGGAGTGTTTTCCGACGTATCTGCTGCGTTCTTCTTGTCGGTTACATCTCTAATTGCGACACCACCGGTGCGGGTTTAGGGCGAGGACATCTGTAGCTTCCGAAGAGTTTAATTTTGTCTGTTGATGCGAAACCTGAGGTGAATTGCTCATTTCATGCTCTCTCTCACAGTGTTGTTTTTCCTTCCTGCGTTTAATTGCTCTTTGTTTTTAAATTTGCTTACTTTGGATTCTAAATTGCAAAAAAATCCTAAATTCGATATGTTTGGGGGTATCCTCGTAGCTCAAATCAGTAATAAAACAGCTCTCCTGGGATGATTCCAATGGATAATCACTGTGTGCCGAGCACTAGCACCGCCGGTTTTGTATTTCCGGCGAGTTACGGTATAAATGCGATGAACGCCGCCGCTTTGGATTCATCGGGTTCGGTTGGTGGAGTCAGACCTGAAGCTGCTTTGGTTATGGATTGGTCCGTTGAGGAGCAGTACGTATTGGAGAAGGGCCTTGCAAAGTAGGTATCTTCTTTTCCGCTTAACGTTTGCTATTTGGATATTTCCTTCCATTTGCTATTTTTTTTTTCTTCTTTCTTTACATGTACGGATTCAAGTTTATTGTTAATTCGTAGCTTTTGATACTACAAAACTAAATTTTCTCAAAAACAAAAATAAAGTTGAAGTCGGGAATTGTTTTTTTATAACAAGTAGTGGGCACATTATATTCTCCATGGTGGACTATTAAAGTATGTTCCTTTGTTCCTTGGAATAAAAAGTATTTGCCTTTGTGTTTTCCATGAAATGTAAAATAGGCTGCATACCTGTCATCTGGAAACTGGGACCATTAGAGCAGGTTCAGGTTTAGAGTCTGTAGGTTGTTGTTCTATTTGTTTGCATGCATTGACATGACATCTTTAATTTTTTGGTTTGTAGATTAAAGGATGAACCCAAAATTTCAAAGTATGTAAAGATCGCTGCAACTCTACCTGATAAAACTGTAAGGGATGTAGCATTGAGGTGTAGATGGATGACGGTAAGTTCGTAAATGCTGTTTTGGTTTCGGTTAAGTTTCCTTGAGCTTTTTGCTTATATGAGAAGAAAATTTACCACTCTCGACTTCTTACCAAGGATATTTCTACTGCTAGAGAATTACTTAGCATTCATTTTTCAAATGGTATGTGGGCTATCGTTTATGGAAGTAGTGATACTAGGGATATTTCTATCACTGGTTTAAAGCATATGCTAAATATGACGGATTCAGCAAGATGATGCAACTTTGTGCGTGTGCTTTGTGATAAAGATAAAGTCCTATAAAAAAAAGCGATAGGTTTTATTGATGAAAAGTCACCCTGCCATGTCGTAAAGATATGTCTAAAAGAGTGGTTAAGGATGAGCAAAAAAAGAGAATTGACAAGTATTGCTGACGCTAGACCTGTCTTTATTTTAGCTTTGAAGTCCATGATTGTGGAGGGAATTGTAGGAAAAGGAAATAAGCCTAAAGTTTTTCTTTAAAATGATTTCTGTAGCTATCCTGAAATAGGTAATGCTTTTATGGGTGATGGCAGAGATCCCTATACTTTTTGCAGTTTAAGAAATTCATGTTGCCATGTTATTATCTTTGATAAAAAAAAGTTATATCACCTCCTAGTGAATGGAGTTCTTTTTAGATGATTATTTTGCGCACAACATATGGTTACATCATGATGTTGAATGTTTGCATGGCAAAGTGGGAAAAAAACAATCTAATGAAACATTATTATCATTATATTAACATCTCCCTTCATGTCTCTTTCCTGTGAGTCTTCAATCAGATATATGATGCAATCAAACAGAAAGTTCCAAAATTCCTCCTTTTTCTTTTCATCAGTGCTTGTTTGCCTTTATTTTAACTTTCACTATATGTATATATCATTATCTTTAAGTTTGTCTTGGCTAAGACGGGCATCTATTTTCACAGCGAAAGCGGAGAAAAAGAGAAGAATATAGTGCCGGGAAGAACAGTAGCAATAGAAAGGTATACTTTTCCACCTAAACCTTTCGTGTTGTGTCTTATTTACTACTATTCAATAAACTGATGAAGTAAGTGGCCTCGTTTACAAAAAGATTTTGCCTACAAATATGAATTTTGTTTTCATGCTAATCTGAGCTAATGATAGTAGTTTTCAACGCAGAAGCTGAACTATTGTTGACAAAATTAGTTGTATGTTGTTTCTCTTACGGGAACATATGTAGTTAGTTCTTGTATGATTTCTGTGACATATTTTTAAGGGGTACATACATCTGTTATGTATGTTGTTTGTTGTTGTATGTGTTTCATATCATGCTTTTGAACTTGGTTCTAAAGACCACGCTTCGTCATGGTAAGGTGGTGGATACATCCCCAGAACTGAACATGCTATCCAATGTGCCACAACAAAATGCTTTATATGTCATGAACAATATGTGCCACTCTACACACATGCCTCTTGAAGGTTGAGTGCTCTTTTCATTCTTTGCTCTTCTCCTGGTTGTGTGTGGTCTTTAAAAGATAAAAAAGTTCAGTATTGTCAGCAAGGTACCTTTGTTGAACTCTTCTTCTCAGGTTTAAGTGACGCAGTAATGGATCTTCTACAGCAAAACGTTCAAGCTTTTAGTCAAATTTCTTACAACCTCTCTGCGTACAAGGTAATTTTATTCTTGCAGTTCGTGGTGGCTAGTTGCATGAATAGAGATTGTCAAGACTAAAATTATCAGAAAAGTAAGATCGAACATTGTGTACCACACAGATATCCTAACTTATTGCATACAGCTGCAGGATAACATCAGTCTCTTTTACCAGGCAAGAAATAACATCAGCGCCATTCTGACTGAGTATGTGGATCTAACAGCAGATTCAATTTTTCAAAATTCAGACATGTCATCTGTCTTCTTTTTTTTCCTTTCTATAATTGCTCAAATCTTACTTTCTGCTGCAGCATGAAGGAGATGCCTGGTATCATGAGTCGGATGCCTGCTCTGCCCGTTTCAATTAATGTTGATCTTGCAAGCCGACTGTTGTCGAGTACACCACAGGTAACAGATTTTGCCGTAATGGGTCAAAATCCCTCGATGTAAAGAAGAAGCTAATCCTGAAATAAGTTATTTGTGTGATCTCAAGTAATCAGAGCTTCATGACCCTAAAAGTGTTAAGGAGTTTGATATAATCTACACTGTCGTAATCTTGAACATAGATATTGTCATTGCATATAGGTTGAGGAACTGAAGTTTATGCCGAAAAAAATATATATACTTAGGAAAAACTCAGGAACCATTAACGTCCTTTAGTTTATTAATCACTAAGCATGTCCCTTGGAAGCTGCCCAGGTTTGATGTTAAGTTAAGTTGTATTTTCTTTTGTAACAGCAACTATCGTACACCATTCCACCAAGCATCCACCTGAAGCAAGAGCCGAGAAGTTGATGGAGGAAGACCGGATTTTGACCGATGCTAAAGAAAATTGCTAAAGTACCTGGTAAGTGACGATGTTTCCTTGAAGGACATGACAGAATGAAACACAATGGTTTATCAACTGCAGACAGCGTTCCAGAACAAGAGATTCGAGAACTGGTATCGGTAAAATCCTTGTACTCTCGAGTAATTTGACGGAGAAGAATGAACTACGGTCCCTAGAAGGCCAAGGTAAAACTATTTGTTCCGCACAAAACGCTTTGGCCATAAATCGAACGTAGGATTCCTTGTAATTCATAGTAGAGTTCTGGCATAGGGTGTTGGAGCTCCAAAGCGTTTTGCTGTAATCTTGTTGATGCTTAAATTAGTATAATGACAGTTGAGTTTGGGTCTTTATAGGCCACTTATGTGTAATACAAATTATGGTTGAGGTAATAATATCCACGAGGTGTACATATTCTTGATCTTCATGGTTTAAAACTTGATGTGATACAACATGCATACACGTCTTGTCCCTTTCTCTGTTCATAACTTCATAGTTGTAATGTTTACAGAAATTTCAGTCCTAATGAGAGATTTCTGTTAAAAATAAGTGTTATTATTTCGAGGAGGATATAAGAAAAAACAACAATTTAAAATGTATTATTCGTAAGAATATGCTAACTATTTATTTTTAACATTTTCTCTTAAAAGAAACTAGTCATTGGAAATGGGTTTTAGATTTGGCAATTCTAATTTCTCATATAATTTAACAACATAAAAACTCGCCTTTTCTATCATAGATCGTCACTAAAAAGGGTAAATAAAAGCTTGTATCTCAAGCTTACTTTCCTTTCAAGTCAACTTTCAGAAAAACCTGATTTTCTCAGCCCTTTTAAAAATGGTTGCCTTCCTTCAAAGCTCGTACCCACTATCCATCCAACAACAACTTGTAAAGCTTGTCATCTTTCCATGAATTCCATCAACACAACCGGAACAGTTGAAAATGTCGAATTCTCGATCCAAACCCTAATTAAGAGTTGGTGCAGACGACGAAAATGGCTACAACTCTTCATCTTCTCCTCAATACAACAACAGCAACAACAAGTACTCATCTCCATCGAACCGCAATGGAGAATCGCTCTGTCAGAGTTTCTAGAGTCATACCAAGTTCACCTTTTCACCATCTTCTTGCTCTCTCTCGACATTATCTTAATGTCCCTCGAACTATCTTCGTCTCTTCTCTCCTGCACATCAGCCAACAAAACCGAAAACAAGGATGAATGGTTCCGTTGGGGAGGAACCGCGATTCTGAGCATTCTCGCCGTTAAATCCATGGCTCTAGCTGTTGCTATGGGGAAGTCCTTTTTCAGACAACCCGGTTGTGTGATGGATGGTGCGGTTGCGATTATAGCTCTGGTTCTCCAGGTGCTTCTTGACAGGAAAGGGGCCGGGTTCATCGTGGTGGTGAGCTTGTGGCGGGTTTTGAGGGTTGTGGAGACTGCCTTTGAGCTTAGCGATGAAGCCATTCAAGTGCAGATAGATGGAATCATCAGCCAGTTTCAAGCTCTTAGTAAAGAGAACAGATCATTACTAGAGACTCTTGCAGCGAGAGATGAAGTTATCAAGAAGCTGGAAGAAGAGCTAAATCGATTCAAAGAAAATGGCGACATACCATATATGTAACAAACCATAGGGAGGCTAAATTATAAACTCAATAAGCAGAATCAGGATTCCTCTGTTTGTATTAATAGATTGTTTCAACCAACTAAATCAAATAAGTAAACTCAAGCTGCATCTTATTCGAATAAAAAACTCTGTTTCATACAACCTCCATGGTACCGTTGATTCTACAGCTAATTAAGTAGATTCTGTCAGGAAAGGCTTAGAAATGAGATATACATTTTGTTGCCGCTACTTAACGAGTAAGACAAGAAACATACACACAAGTTTGCGTCCTTGCCACAAGAGAAATCAAGTCCATGAAAGAGGAAAAGAGAAGCTGCTTTGCCCAGTTTGGCTTAACAGAGAGAAGGGAAGCAAGGAGATGGCGCTGGAGCCAATACCGAAGCAGACTCTAGAGTTTTCCCCTCCACGTACGTTGAGTAAGTAATGCTCTTGACTTTACCAAAAACTGAGTTGTCTAGACCAAGATTTGAAGCACGAGATGTTTGAATGACTTGAGCAAGACTCTCCGATCTCTTCTTAGGATGGTTTTCCATAATTGTCATGGATGAGAAAACAGAAGCCTCAACAGTGACCGGGGGAGATATTGTAGATCCTTCTTCATTCGAGAGTAGGACATGAATCTTCTCATATGTCTCCAAACACAACACAAGCCCAAGTTGGTTCTTTAGCTTGTCCAGTTTATCTTGAATCTCGGATAACGAAATTTCGAGAGTAAAGCTAAGCGTAAGCGCTGCTACTCCAGAAACGGGTTTAGATCCCAGAGGATCTAAAGTTATTCCCCCAGGAAACTTCAAAACCTGAAAAGAAGTTGGCTGACCAAAACTTGATGTGGTCAGATTCAGATTCGATCTCTGAGCAAACAGCTGCACAAAAGACGATCGCAGTGAAACTAACGAGCCTTCTCTTATTTTAGAGTCAGTAGGGACAGGCAGAACCGCAAACTTCACGTCTGTGTACTTAGATGCCCTACCTGATTGATGCAGAGACAGAATAGCCACCTGTTCACCAATAAATGGATATTAGAGCTGTAAAACTATAAATGAAAACACTATATAGTTTGTATAGCAAAAGAAAAAAAATATATATATATATATATATACCTTGGTGTTCCTAAGATCTAAACTCCGAAAGATATCAGTCTCTAGTCTTCCTTTATGGGAAATAACGTGAGAAGCTGGTTTATGAAGTTTAAAGTATGCTTGTACTGATGCTGGTTTAAGAGAAAGAACAAAATGGTAAGAGACTCGTACCAATCAAGAAGAAAATCTAAAAATTGAGGATTTTAAAGCATGACACATAAGATATGATTATGAGAACCATCAAAAATGAAAATTGGCACACTATATATATGTAAAACTAATTAATTAACTATCAATATTCAAAGACTGGTGAGACTATGTACTTAAAGTATCCACCTTTAAGCAGCAAGCAAGTAATTAAAACAAGGGTTCTCTTAATTTCTGTATAAATTTGCCAAAACAGTAATTATTTCTAGAGCCCTAGTATGTTACTGAGAAATCAATCATACCAAATCTATCTCGTCAAACTGAAGAAACAAAAAAAAATATAATGACGACGCTTACCATTGAGTTTAACTATCCCAGGGGCGTGGCACTGAGACAGCGATCGACGCGGGAATAACCAGAAGATGGCAGAGAGAAGAGTCGCAAAGCTAAGAACCAAAACGATGACACATCCCAGACCAAACAGGCCTGACAGAGAAGAGAAACATCTCCGACAAGGGGATCCAGAAGATTGAGGGTTCTCAGGGTCGAGATTCTGCTGCTGTACTTGATCGTGATCGTTCTCATTTGAGTGCTTTCCCATTGCAAGAGCATCTGAAACTCGCTGATGATCTCAGTATCTTTAGGGTTGAGAGAAACCAGAGTTTTCGAAATGAGAAGAGGATTTGTGATTTGTCTTGAGGAAGAAGAAATCGGAAGGAGTTGGCTCAACCAACGTTGAGCACTAGCAAAAAGGGACTATACTAATGGTGATGGTGGTGTGAGAGCTAAAACATCATCTCTTATGTTATTATTTATATTGGTGAAAAATTAGAGTCAATTTGGGAGATAATCATTTATTAAAATTTTATGCTTAAATATAGTGTTTTTATTTTCAAAAGATCACACTGGATAAATGACTCATGCTAGACATGAGAATAAGGGGATATTCCCAGCTACGTAGTATTATTATGTATAGAAAAAGTCAAAGTAAATCTTATTTGGTTCAAAGTTATATATAATATATTCTAATTTCAGTTTCATGGTTTTAATGCAAAGTAATAATAATATAATCTTATTTGGTTCAAAGTAATGCAATCCTGGAAATAATCTATCACAAAAAGAGTAATATGGAAATAAGTTGTTGGATTCCAATCCAACTTGTACTTTGTAGTCTTCCTCTTACCTCTCTTTATAGCCTCTCTTTTAATAGTATTGTATCTGTTTTTTCTAAAATTTTGTTTGACTTTTATTTTTTCACTTATTTACATTTTCTTTTTTACTCGAGGTAGTTCGGGCTTGGGCCGCTTGGCCTAATCTCTTTGGGCCCAGAACCGTTTCCGTCCCCACGGCTAATCGACAGAACTAGGGTAAGGCATATCTACCGCCAAATAGCCCACTGAAAACTTATGTCACATTTTTCACTTTACACAATAATTAATTTTATGTTCCATTCGTGGTTAAAATATCTGTTTTTTATTTATTTTAACTTGTATTGGATATCAATTTAATTTATATAGTTTTGGTTCGAGATTGGATTTTTTTTTGGTTTATCAAAATGGGAGACCGTAGTATAAAAGAAGATTTGTATTTCCCGATTGAATTGAAAAAAAAATATTAAGAAAATGAAAAAATTACTTAAAGTGGCGAATTGTTTTTGAAAAGAGATCTCTTTTTCTTTTCAAAATTTGAAACTCCGCCTTCCGTCTCCTCACGCGCCACCTTCTCAATACTCTTTTTTTTTTTCCGCCCTTTACAAATACCCAAATCCAACCCTCTCACTCCCACTCCCCATCTCCCTCTACGAGATTCAGATTTCTCCGAGAGTTAGAGATCTCTCTCCATTCTTTCTACCGCTTAATTCTAATGCGACCCAGATTTAGAGATTCATACAGTAAGCAACTCTCTCACCCAAAATCTATTGCTTTCTCCGAATCTCACTCTTTTGGGTTTTGTATTTTCTTCCAACCGTTTGTGGATTCGTTGCATTCAGTAGCTGAATTTCATGTCGACCCAAAAAAATTTATGGGAAACGAAGATGAATCTCTGTTTACTTTTTTGCTTTATGATTCTCTTCAAATGCCCCTTTCTCGGTATCTAATCTGTAACTTGATTTTTTGGGATTCTGTATACGTATCCACTTGTAGAGATTTCGTAAATGTGGGGTTTTGTCTCCTTTTCATTTTCTATGCGTTATATAAAAATTTAGCTATTTTCCTGGGGAAATGTCATTTTAGCGTTGCTTGATTTTGTCTGATGTGTGCGTATACTCGAAGTTAAGTAATTTCAGATCTCAAAATGTGAACTTGTAGGGATTTATACTTATTGAATGTTAATATCTTAAGATCCAGTCATTAAGATCCGTATCATATACCGCATTCATGTTGCATTTATGAAAATATGGTGAGAAATTTTTGGAATTTAACTTGTAGGCAAGCTTTGTCCACTTTGATATTTCATGGATTTTGTAATGCCAGATATATAGGATGAATATTTATTGCAATTTATGAAGGATATCTGTATTTTTAATTTTATCAGCTGACCCACCAACTGTTCGATGAAATGTCTCAGCCAATATGGAGTCTCTTCCTGATGCGATCCTTCAGTACATTCTCTCCAACCTGACCGAAGCGAAGGATGTGGCTGCCTGCAACTGCGTCTCCAAGCGGTGGAAAGAGTCAACGGACTCCGTCAAGCGCGTTAACTTCCCCAGGAACTCATTCGAAAGCATCCCGGAGACTGATGATTCCGACGCCATCGTTCTGAAGATGGTCTCGTCTTTCCGCCGTCTGGAGGAGCTTGTGGTCCTTAGCCCGTTCTCTAGCAAAGGCCTAGCATCTTGGATGTCGCACGTCAGTCAATCTCTCAGGCTACTGGAGCTAAGAATGGATAATCTCGCTAGCGAAGAGGCTATTAAAGAGGGGCCCTTGAAGCTTGATTGCGTCGGCTTGGCCAAGAGTTTGGAGACTTTGAAGCTTTGGGGTGTTTTGATGTTGAGCATTCCTAAGTGGGATACGTTCCCAAACCTTCGCAGCCTCGAAATAGTGGGAGCAAGGTTGGACGATTCCACGTTGTGTAGTGCTCTACGTGCATGCCCGAATCTGAGTAACTTGCTTCTGCTAGCTTGTGAAGGAGTTAAATCCATATCGATCAAGCTTCCGAACTTGGAGCACTGTAAGCTGGATTTCTATGGACAAGGTAACAGCTTGCTCTCCCTCACGAGCCCGAGAATAGTGTCCCTTGATGTACAAGGCTGTAGCTGGATCAGTGTCCCTGAAACCAGATTCTTAAAGAGCTTATCCATCGCCAACATTGCTGGTAAACTAAAACTAGTCCTTGAGTTTAACTTGTGTTTTGTTCCATCACCATCTGTCGATGTCATTAGTCTTAGTTTTGTCTTCTTTCTTTGTCTCTAATTGTTTGCAGGGAGAGTTTACATGGTAGATTTCCGTAACCTTTCATCGCTTGAGGCCCTGTCAATTCGAGCCGTACAATGGTGTTGGGATGCACTATCCATAATGCTGCAGCAAGCAAGAGACGTGAAGCATCTCTTTATGAAGGTCGAATTCACAGGCAATGACACCCTTCAACCTTTCCCTGAGATTGATTTTGTCGAGTTCTTCAATAACCACCCCAAGCTTCAAAAATTCGACATCCATGGAGCAATGTTCGCTGCACTTTGCCAGAAAAACAGTCTCAAGAAGGTAAAAAGAACAAAAATAATCTCTTCTTCATCAGAAACCTTCCCTATGTTTCAAAGTCTTGGCAATAATGTTGTACATTCTCTTTGCAGCTTGAGACAGGATTTGCAATACCGTGTCTGGAGGAAGTTGTTATCACAGTGAGATCTCCACTGAACGCAGAACAGAAGATGAACACTCTTGAATCGCTTGTGAAATACGCGAAAGGTCTGAAGCGAATGGTGATTAGAGTTCTTCAGATGAAGAGCAACCACAGCAGTGCAGATGATTTCTGCGATGATATCTGCAAGTTCCGGTACATGAATATGCCTCTTGTTCAAATAGAATGAAATATTTTTTTTGCTGTTAATCAATATTTCGGCCATTGATTTCTGATTCTATTTCTGTTAGCTCACCATTTCTTGTTTGAGAAATTTTTGTTTCCTGATTCATTGTGATTGTCATGAACTTGTGACTCTGATTCCGACAACGTTTCGAAACTTTTCCCAGTTGTCTTTTAATCAATTAATTATGGACACATTTCTTAATTTAGTTTTCTTGTTAGTATGTTTGTTGCATTTTATTAGACCGTAGATAATTCACATTCCTCTTATACGACTCTACAGTAATTACCTATGATCTAGATGAATAAAAATTAAAAATACAATTTATGAAGTCCTTTTATATGTATCAAAGAAATATGATCCTATGATTTTTTTTAAAAATGATATTCTCCTAAAAACAAGACAAACCTCAGATTAAATTACATTCACCAAAATAAAACGGGATAAACGCAAAACGCGCACCACCAACAATTTTAAAAGCAGGAAAAAAAAATCTCTATATATGGACAACAAGAGTCCAAGCAGAAAAATTGCCTCGGCTAATTTCTTCTCAAATAAACTAAGCAGATTCAAATAAGTAAATAAATAAAATGGCGGGCCGCGACACTTTCCAGCTGCGATTCGTGGCTGTCGCGGCATCCGCCGCCGTATTGATCTTCCTCGTCTCATGCCAAGTCGCGGAGGCGTCGCGAATGATGAACCTCTGCTCCCACACCTCGTATCCATCTCTGTGCCGACCTTTGGTGAAGCGTGTCACGAGCCCAAGGCGAGCCACGCACCGAACCATCCAGGCTTTGGAGGCTAAGACGAAACTGGCTCTAGCAGAAGCGGCTAGGTTCAAGAGCGGTAACCAAGCGATCGCAACTTGTTACGCGACGCTGAGCGACGCGGTCTACAATCTGGCGAGCGCGAGGAAGAGCATAAGGAAACGCAATGTGATGGGGATCAACACGTTTCTAACTGCGGTTGTGTCTGATTACGGCGCGTGTGTCGACGCGTTTATTGAGACAAACCAGGTTAATACGGTCCAGAATGTAGCGGTTGACCTGAGGAAAATTAGCAGCAATTGCTTGACGTTGTCTACTTTGATTAGATGATCCGATCAAAAACAACACTTGTTATTATTTTTCCTCAAAACAAAAGCAAAAAAAAAATAAACCAAATAATTTCGTCTAAAATGAAGAAGTATAAGAACAAAAATCTTAACTTTGGAGTTTATTTTCTTCTGTTTATGTTGTTTTTGTTTTGGGGGAGCCGTTTGTTGATTATCATGCATCGTGTAAACGCCACTGGGTGTAATTAATTATATTGGTTTTGTGTAATTAATTGCTATTAGATTATTTCTTATGGTAATTTGAACTTTTTTGCCGATATGATTGTTTTCTTTTCTGCTTTACAGAGCCACCTTACACATTTTTTCTCCTATACATTCATCAGTGATATATGAATATCATCCTCACGTATTTAGAAAGTAATATGTTTTACCATCCTCACGGTTCTGTAAATGCTGTAGCAGACGGTTTAGCAAAGTTTACAATTTCTCTGTTGGGCCCATGGGCCACGTTTAAACCTTTTTAAGTTTAATTTCAAAAGTTGACCCAAAAAAAAGAAAAGTATATGTGCTCATCAATAATGGCGCACTATTTCAAAATGTTTTATTGTACGTAAACTTTATATTTAACTCTAAATTTCCGAAGGTCATATGTATTTTATGATTTGATTTGAGTGAAAATCATTCAATTTCTCATTTGATAAAAATGTATGAGTCATGCTGGTATTTCCACATTTACTGCGACCAGCCAATTCGGTTGGATAACACGTTTGTTTATGGTTCTATTTCTTTTTTTAGCTTATGCTTGAACCGCTTTTATATTTGGACTGAAAAAGCTTGGATCATATAAACACACATTTCCCCTTTATTTTTCGAAAATGTGTAAAGCATTTTGTAGGAACACCATATAAGTGCATGATTGAACAAGTGGGCTTTGGAGTTTGGACAGTACTACTATTACAGAAGGATAAAGAAAAACAAAATATCTTCTGTAATTCGTGGTTTGTGAGAGTACATGAAGAAAAAAAAAACATGTCGACCAAAGAAAAAATACAAGAGAAAGAAGGGGAAGCATAAAAATATCAAAGCAAAAAGACAAAAACAGGAAAACAGAGAAGAATATAAATAAAATAGAAGCAAAAATTAACGGTGAGAAGAATCTCTCTAAAAAAATATGAAAATATCAAACAAAAGTGGGGTCCACAGGTACCGTCCATCACCGTATCATTTCTCAACGGAGAAGAATCCCACGAGACTGGGCTCTCTTTCCCCGTGCCGTTCCTCCTACGCGCTCGATTCACGATGCGCCACGTGGCGTCATCGCAGGATAAAGTGTCATTTTACTTCGATTACACGTGAGTTTATGAAGTGAGCGAGTGAAGAAGAGCCAAGAGCGAAGAACCCACTCACTTACAAAGATCATCCAATTTCTGGGATCTTTGTTTGTAATTTTTTCAGATTCTTCGTTCGGCTCGCAAAATCTGAAGTTTCGGTTTGCTCAACAGGTATATTGCTTTCGAATCTACCTTCATTTCGATGGATTCTGCTAGTTTAATCGGTTTAAGGTTGATAGATTTCGAATTTGGTGTTTCTGTTCTTGGAATCTGTTGATTGCTGTTGCTATTGCGATTGCTTTGTACAATATATTTGCGTGCTTGATTGACAGAAAAAGTCTAAAATTTGATTCAAATGACAAATTTTCGCCAGAAAACAAGAGAAAGTGCAAAAAGCAAACAGAGGAGGTAATAAAAGTGAAGATTTCAAATGACAAGTTTTTGAAAAGTGTTTGTGATCTGTGTGTAGAATTTTCGGCTTTGTTTGATTACGAGAGACGATTCTTTTCTTCTGAGTATACTGCACTTGTTCCCATTAGCTGAAGTAACTATTGTCTTTGATGTGGAAAAGAAAAATATCAAAAAGAAGAAAAGTGTTTTTGGGCTTGTCTAAGTCTGTCAGATTCTTCTTTTTGAGACAGTTAGCATAACTTGTTTCTTTATTCATCTATATATGCAAAGCTTCATTGTTTTTGTTATTCCATCGTTTTATAAAATTAATACTTTACTTATCAGATCCGGCAATACTTTGCACAAGTGTGACAAGAAAGCATGAGTAACTCCGTAGTGCATAACATACTTAACCGGGGTTTGATTCGTCCTGTGAATTTTGAACATCAAAGCAAGCTCAACTCCTCTTGCGTTCCTGCTGTTTCTGTGTACCAACCCGCCACTGTAAACCCGGCAGTGGGAAATTTCGGGAGATCAAACCTTGGTACAAAATTATACGGAAAAGGTCTTAAAAAGACAGGACAGAGGCTGATCACTGAAACAGGAAGACCTGTCTCATTTGTTCCACGGGCTGTGCTTGCCATGGATCCTGCTTCCCAGGTACATTTGCTGTTCTTGTGGAGATCATATTCACAAGTATTTTTTGAAATGTGATATGTGGTTGCAACACTCAATGTATCTTAAGGTTTTTTATATCCAAAAACGTGTCATGGATCTAAATGATATGCAGTTCTGTGTTGAATGAAAATGTTGCCTTCATGAAACGTATAGTGATTTGAGTTTCATCCTTGAACAGGTAGCCGAGAAATTTAATCTTGACGGAAATATTGACTTACTGGTAAGTATTGCCTTTCAGACAGTGGGCATTTTCTTGTTGGGATTTTTGTAGCCATAATATTTATGTGATGGTAAGTTTTATGCATGTAACTGAATAGGTCGAAGTCACTTGTACAACTGTAAGAGAAGTAAATATCCAGATAGCTCATACAAGTGACTCGTTGCTTCTACACTGGGGTGCAATACGTGACAACAAAGAGTAATTCCTTGCCAAGTGATGTTCAAATTTCCTAGTTAATAGGTTTCGTCAAGCTTATTATGGCACATGGTTTCATTAACTTTCTTTCTTAATTTCCGTGTCAGAAAATGGGTTCTACCTTCTCGCTCTCCGGATAGAACTATAAACTACAAGAACAGAGCGCTTAGAACGCCATTTGTTAAAGTGAGTTTATATTCATTCCTTGCAGTTCCAGCTGATACAAGTGTAACTTAAAGATTTTCAAATGGTGCTCTGGTTACAGTCCGGTGGCCATTCTAACCTTAAACTAGAGATTGATGATCATGCAATACACGCTATTGAGTTTCTTATATTTGACGAAAGTCGGAACAAATGGTGAGCTTGTTTTCTCTTCTTCTTACTATTTAAACCAGAAAATAGAGCTACCTGGTTTTGCTTCGTTATTGTCGTTTCTCATAACCTTGATATGCAGGTACAAAAATAATGGTCAAAATTTTCATATAAACTTACCCATGGAAGGGAATGCGGAACACAATGTTTCTGTTCCTGAAGATCTTGTACAGATCCAAGCATATCTTAGATGGGAACGTAATGGTAAACAAAATTACAGCCCTGAGAAAGAGAAGGTAAGACGTTGTACCTATACAAGCATGTCTTCAAGGACATTTTTCTTTGATATCTTTTTAATTTCTTCACCTTTAATGTTGTGTTGAGTTTCATATAAAGGGGAATCCGATAGACCTGTATAAATCTCAGTTGCATTTATATCAAATACTTTAAATTCTGGTTATTTTATAGTTGAGAAGAGTAATTAGTCTCTGGTCAATAGGAGGAGTATGAAGCCGCCCGTGCGGAGCTACGGGAGGAAATGATGCGAGGTGCTTCAGTGGAAGATCTCCGAGCAAAGCTGTTGAAGAAAGATAACACTAGCGACTCTCCAAAATCTAAGGAGACTTCATCCAGTGGACGAGAGGCACAGAAAAAAGTTTCCAAGCAACCGAAGGAGAACAAATATTTCAGCACTGAGAAGATTCAGCGCCAGGAAAGGGACCTGAATAAGCTTATATGTAAGCACGTTGCTGATTATGTTGAGCCAAAATCGAAATCCTCAACTGAACCACGGGCCTTGACAAGTCTCGAGAAATTCGCCAAAGCAAATGAGGAACAAGAAACTACTCCAATCTTTAGCAAAAAAACATTCAAACTTGAAGGCACCGGGGTTTTGGTCAGTTGGGAGTATCCATCTTGCTCTCTTTTCTATATTTATCCGGGTTGGATTTAGATATCCATTTGATAAGTATCTTCTAATGGCAAGTTATTGTTCCCTCTATTTAGGTTCTTGTCACTAAACTTTCCGGAAAGACGAAAATTCACCTGGCAACTGATTTCAAAGAGCCGATTACCCTTCACTGGGCTTTGTCTCAAAAGGGTGGAGAGTGGTTGGTAAGATTTTTTTTTTTTTTTTCTCAAACAAAAGCATACTTTTGAGATTAATCGCATTTCTACTTTGGTCTCTTCTGGTCTGAGTTTATGTGTCTTTGACGCTGCAGGACCCACCTTCAGATATACTGCCACCAAACTCTTTGCCAGTACGTGGCGCTGTTGATACACAACTGACCATTGTTTCAGAAGATCTTCCTAGTCCGGTATGACTAGTCGATTCTGTTATTTCCTATAAGCCTAACAGCATTTGGAACCAGAGAATGTATGTCAGGGGACTCATGTTAACTAAAAATGTAGGTTCAAACTTTCGAGCTGGAAATAGAAGGCGACAGTTACAAGGGCATGCCGTTTGTGCTCAATGCTGGTGAAAGATGGATTAAAAATAATGACAGTGACTTTTATGTGGACTTTGCTAAAGAAGAAAAACATGTTCAGAAGGTTCGTCTTCCTTCTTGGTCTTCTGAAAAGCACTTTCAATTGCATCCTATCGTCATCTGGATACTAAATTTTTTATTTTTTCCATTTGGAAGGATTATGGTGATGGAAAAGGTACAGCCAAGCTTTTACTTGATAAAATCGCAGATTTGGAGAGTGAGGCACAGAAGTCTTTCATGCATCGGTCAGTTTTATGCTAACGCATTTTGGTTCTTATATTCGTGTTTAATACTTAAAGAAACTTAATTGGAATTCCTTTTGTCAAAACATTTGCGACTTAAAGTCCCCAAATTTTACGTTTTTTGTTAGTTTTCTTGAGTCATCACTTTCCAAAAAAATTTCACCTATGAGTTCGAAGAGAATGATCTAGGTTTCTAAACTTAGTCATTGATTTTATACACAATGATCAAATATTATATTCTCAGTCATACCTCTCTTCTGTGCATAAAGTAATTTGCAACTTCTGGAAGGGGTAAAATTTTGCTTTTGTTTTCATTTATAGATTCAACATTGCAGCAGATCTTGTGGACGAGGCAAAAAGTGCTGGTCAACTGGGCTTCGCAGGGATCCTAGTCTGGATGAGATTTATGGCTACAAGACAGCTGGTGTGGAACAAAAACTATAATGTTAAGCCACGGTACAGTGTAAAATAATTTGACATCGATTGAAAGTTTAGAATCTGTCCAGTGTCCCCAAGGCGTAAATTAGCAAACCTTTCTAATATCTGCAAATATTACCTTCATTTAGTTGAACATACATCATTGTTTTAGTAAATTACACAACTTACTACCTGTATTGCAGGGAGATAAGCAAGGCGCAGGATAGGCTGACTGACGTTCTCCAGGACGTTTATGCAAGTTATCCAGAGTACAGAGAACTTTTGCGGATGATATTGTCTACTGTTGGTCGAGGCGGTGAAGGAGACGTTGGGCAACGAATCCGAGACGAAATTCTAGTCATCCAGGTTGGTGTTTGGATTTCTTATTGTCTTCTCAAAAAGATTTTACTTGTGAATGAACAATGAATGGAATAAGAAGAAAAGCTCTACATGAATTTTCTTGAAGAGTGAACTTCTTGCTTGCAGAGGAAAAATGACTGCAAGGGTGGAATGATGGAGGAATGGCATCAGAAGTTGCATAACAACACTAGTCCAGATGATGTTGTCATCTGTCAGGTATTTGTACTTTTACCCTTCCGGTTCCATCTTAATCTTTCTCTTGACACTTTTCTTGCTGTAGGCATTAATGGATTATGTCAAAAGTGACTTTGATATGAGTGTTTACTGGAAGACCTTGAACGACAATGGCATAACCAAAGAGCGACTCTTAAGTTATGATCGTGCCATACATTCTGAACCAAATTTTAGAAGAGAACAAAAAGATGGTCTTCTGCATGATCTAGGACATTACATGAGGACTTTGAAGGTCACTTCCCCAAGTTTATTTAATCCTCTTTTTACGAATCTAACTGCACCTTTCTTCAGCAAACTTGGTAATTTGTGGTCTTCTTTATTTTGTCTAGGCTGTACATTCAGGGGCAGACCTTGAGTCGGCGATACAAAATTGCATGGGCTACCAAGATGACGTAATGCCAATATACTGAACAATTACAGTTAATGATTCTTCTTGAAATTGCCAACTGAACATTTGGGTTGTCCTTCAGGGAGAAGGTTTCATGGTTGGGGTGCAGATAAATCCTGTGTCTGGATTGCCTTCTGGATATCCAGTACCTTTCCTCTCATCTCCCTTGCTCATTTCGAGAATTCAATACACCTATCAAATAAATACAAACACTGTGTTGACACTTCCCTCAACAGGACTTGCTTCGTTTCGTCCTAGAACATGTCGAGGAAAGGAATGTAGAGCCACTACTTGAGGTATCATATTTGATTTACTAAGTCGAATTTGTTTATACTTTTAGTCTGACCTCTTTGTACACATCGTATATGTAACGTGAGATGGAATGTTGATGTAGGGTTTGCTTGAAGCTCGTCAAGAGCTAAGGCCACTTCTGCTGAAGTCCCATGACCGCCTCAAGGATCTGTTATTCTTGGACCTAGCTCTCGATTCTACTGTCCGAACAGCTATAGAAAGAGGATATGAGCAATTGAACGATGCTGGACCTGAGGTTAGCGGATTCCTTTGTCGTCATGATATTTTTCTTGAACATCATGTGTCAACACAGTTTCATATTCTTCTTTTGTTTTCGATTTTTTTTTCAATATTCTCTTTGTCTAATTTTTTGTTCCAGAAAATCATGTACTTCATCAGCCTAGTTCTTGAAAATCTTGCCCTTTCGTCAGATGACAACGAAGATCTTATCTATTGCTTGAAGGTGAATATTCGATGACTTTCGCCATGTTTTGCTACAGAACACTATGCATTGACTGGTTTCATCAAGATCTAGCACTCTTGGCTTCCTTTAAAGAGTTTAACTTACCTTTTCCAAGTTTTACACAGAATTTGGATCCCTCTACTTCTTCTAATGGCCACAGGTCTATCGTCTAAAACGTGAACAATATGCATGATGCTATTCTATTGCTTTTGCAGGGATGGAAATTTGCCCTCGACATGTTCAAGAGCAAAAAAGATCATTGGGCTCTTTATGCAAAATCTGTTCTTGACAGAAGCCGACTCGCACTGGCAAGCAAAGCGGAGAGGTACCTTGAAATTTTGCAACCATCGGCTGAATATCTTGGATCTTGTCTTGGAGTCGATCAATGGGCTGTAAGTTACACTTCCTGTGACTGAACCCATCGTCCTTTTTGATCCATCATTATATATGTATATGTATATTTCTCTGGAACATGACATAGCTTTTAATATTGTTTTAATCACTTACCAGGTTGAGATATTTACTGAAGAGATAATTCGAGCTGGATCTGCTGCAGCTTTGTCATCGCTAGTTAACCGACTTGACCCAGTTCTTAGGCAGACTGCTAACTTGGGAAGGTTAGATGGCCAATCAATTGTCTTACTGATAAATAAATGGTTCTGTAGCGAGTTGTATCTAATGTTGATTCATTTTCTCTTGATCAGTTGGCAGGTCATAAGTCCTGTAGAGGTCGTTGGATATGTCATTGTAGTGGATGAATTGCTCACTGTACAGAATAAAACCTACGACAGACCTACAATTATAGTTGCAAAGAGAGTGAGAGGAGAGGAGGAAATTCCTGATGGTGCAGTTGCGGTACTGACACCTGACATGCCGGATGTACTATCTCATGTTTCTGTTCGAGCAAGAAATGGAAAGGTAAAAACTTTCACCATGTTGCCAAACAGTTCCTGAATGCTTGTGGCCTGCTCACTCGACTTTTTATGGCTTTCACTTGCAGATCTGCTTTGCCACATGTTTTGATTCTGGTATCTTATCTGATCTCCAAGCAAAGGATGGGAAACTGTTGAGCCTAAAACCAACCTCTGCAGATGTGGTTTATAGGTGATTATCCTTGTTTGCTGATTTCTGGAAAACCGAGAACTTTTCTTTTGGGGAAAAACGGCCTTCTTACTTAGATTTTTCGTTTTACTCAGCGAGGTAAACGATAGTGAACTCTCGAGTCTAAGTTCGGACAACTTAGAAGATGTCCCTCCAAGCATTTCTTTGGTCAAGAAGCAGTTTGTGGGTAGATATGCTATACCATCGGAGGAGTTCACAAGTGACTTGGTTAGTATTGGATTTCTACTTTCCGGTCTTTGTCTCTTTTAGTAGTTTTCATCATTGTATAATAACAGATCAAACAACATAATGCTTTACACACTAACTAACTTCACAACATAATTCTCTTATTCTAGGTTGGTGCTAAATCAAGAAATATTGGATATCTAAAAGGGAAAGTTCCTTCTTGGGTTGGTATCCCAACTTCAGTTGCACTGCCATTTGGTGTTTTTGAGAAGGTTATTTCCGAAAAGGCGAATCAGGTACTATAGCAGACTCTCTTAACCTAATTCGGACTTAACAAAATATGAAGACACTTAGCTGGATTTTCGCTACTTGTATGTCTTCATCTGGAGATATTTAGAGTAGAGATAGTTCCACAAACCAGGGTGCCTTGACTAATGACTATCATGAAGTTGTTACTGTCAAAACCAATATACCTTGAGACTTTGCTTTTTCATGATTACCTTCACCCAAAAACCACTCACTCTCTGTTCCTCTGGAATTGGCAGACGGTGAACGAGAAATTGCAAGTATTGAAGAAAAGTCTTGATGAGGGAGACCAAAGTGCTCTGGGGGAAATTCGTAAGGCAGTGTTGGGACTAGTTGCACCCGCAGAACTGGTATATCATATTGCTTTTTCATTGATGTGTTTACATTGCTTGATGCTTCAAGTGCATATACTCAGAGAAGCTAGATTTCCTTAGTGGAAATAGGGTGAAATGTAGAGACTTACTTAGATAAGTGCCTTTGTAATGGTTGTGGTGATCAGGTTGAAGAATTGAAAAGTACTATGAAAAGTTCTGACATGCCATGGCCCGGTGATGAAGGTGAACATAGATGGGAGCAAGCTTGGGCAGCCATTAAAAAGGTCAAATTTGGAGTAAGGTACATTGCTGCTTCACTTGAAGATGTCTCACTAACCGGCTATTTTCAAATATCAGGTCTGGGCTTCGAAATGGAACGAGAGAGCGTACTTCAGCACGAAGAAAGTAAAACTGGATCATGACTATCTCTGCATGGCTGTTTTGGTCCAAGAAGTCATCAATGCGGACTACGCATTTGTCATCCACACGACCAACCCATCTTCTGGAGATTCATCAGAGATTTACGCCGAGGTAAAAAGTTCTATATTTTCCCCTTCAGCCCCCGTGTGAACCGGTGGATCTTCCAACTTCCTCACCTGACTGTTTCTTTTTTGGTTTTAGGTTGTCAAAGGTCTTGGTGAAACTCTTGTAGGAGCATATCCCGGTCGATCTCTGAGTTTCATCTGCAAGAAAAACAACCTCGATTCGCCTCTGGTGTTGGGTTACCCGAGCAAACCCATTGGGCTGTTCATAAGACGTTCAATCATCTTCAGATCTGACTCGAACGGAGAGGATCTCGAAGGTTATGCAGGTGCAGGTCTCTACGACAGGTAACATAAACAAACTCAAAACCTCTTTGTCATTGTCTTGATCACATCATTTTAAACAATGAGACTTATCCTTCCGTTTTTTCTTTTCCGCAGTGTACCAATGGACGAGGAAGACGAAGTCGTGCTCGATTACACAACAGATCCTCTGATCACTGATGGGAGTTTCCAGAAAAAGATACTCTCAGACATTGCACGCGCCGGAGATGCCATCGAGAAACTGTACGGAACTCCACAGGACATTGAAGGTGTGATCAGAGACGGGAAGCTCTACGTTGTCCAGACACGACCACAGGTGTGATCAAACTCTCCCACCCACTTCTCATCAATGTGTACGTTACGTTCTCGTGTCCAGTGAACTTCTTCATTACTCTCAAAACAAAGAGTATAAAGCATAAGCATATAGATTGCAATATGTGTAGTACAAAAACATTATATGGCATTACCATTAAGATGTAACAAAAACTATTGTTATTGGAGTAGGGAAGCTTCTTCAGCTTTTGGTTTCGTCTAGTTTTTTTGAAGTTGAGTGCAACTGCTTGTCGTTTCAGTATGATTTACTGACTCGACACTCGAAGTGTTATTCCAATTCTGATTAACTTAGGCACTTATAGGCTAAAAATAGTAATAATAATAATGATAATATCAAAACTATCAAGGAAATTTTGATATATACACTAAAACTTGCAAGAAATTTGAAAAATACACTGAATTTATTTATTATCTTCCGGAAAATTCTAAGGTAACACAACCGCAATTTGGAAGTGTCCACGAAATAAGATGCAATTAGAGTCGATTATTTTTGTTTCTATGTTAAGTTAACTACCAAATGAAACCCACCAGCCTGTTTGACTTTCTTTTCTGTTTTCTTCTCTATTTCTACATTTATGTTGTTGTTTTTTTTTTGTTTGTACTAATTTAATTTTTTTTTATATTGGAATCTCACGAGTGGCTTCTCTGAAGCCAACCACCGTTTCAGTAGTTTAGTTAATAGAAATGCATATCCACATTTAAAGCACGCAAATTCAAATGTTGGCACGTAAATAGAAATCACAATAATATATGTAGAGATCACTACCAGTTTGACCAAATGATCCAACTATGCAATAATGTCATCCAATAGTACAGTCACATACACGCGAGTGCACACACACACAACATCGATATTGTATTCTTGTTTTCAACAAATAAAATCTCGGTTATGACAGAGTTTCAATCAGCAGGACTCAAGTTAAATGGTTTACGAAAACTTAGATCCCGTTTTGCCTGGTTCGATTTTCAGGTTTTCACACTAATTAGCTACGACTCGATATGCCCTAAGAAACAATAATTTCAACACGTAGATATTTTTTTTACTATTATCAAATATAAGCGCAAATACTATCATACTCATACGATGACGTTTATATGAATGTAAAAGAAACGTAATCATCTATCTGAAAATTATGGTATTCGCGACATATATGAGGTAATGACTAATGACTTGGTTTTGAATCTTACGCAAATAAAAGAAGAATTAGTATAAATTATCGGTTTTCGTACTCAATGCTTAATTAGCAAGTTTGAGGTTTCTTTCTTCACTTTTTATGAATCTTTTATCCATAAATTGGTACGTGAATTGACAGATTTGGTATGTAAAATAAGGTTGGGATTATTAATTTCAAGTTATATATACAACGCATTACGTATAGTAGATTCCGAATCGCAGTTTTTGAATGATTCTATGCGTATTTGCAAGCTATAAAGAGTCAAAGACAGGTATCAAAGTTATGGTTGTCCATGATTAATTTGAACATCGATGTATATTTGACATATTGGTGGTTGAGTAATCTACTGTGACCTTATGTTAACTTATACACACATTATGCATTAATTGCGGGTAGTAATTATGTCCATTAATGTGTTTTGTTTTTTTTTTTCTTGAAAAGCAGACATAAATTAAGATAGTCTATCGTGTAATCGATGACAAGAAAAAAGTAGTAAAAATTATGAAGCACAGAACTAAATACGTATCTTTTTATAGATATTGGTATATGACCGTACGTATTCAGATTGATATAGGAATAAAATCGTAACAGAGAGAGGAATAAGTAATGATAATTGGTGGGAATAGAATAAAGATGGCATGCATGGATCATGTTTGGGTCCCCAACATACGCACTCGAGCATGCATTGCTAAAACCCAGCCGCGCGTGCCAGCTTAATAGCTGTTTTATTGTAATACTTCATTTTAATTAAACTTTGTTTTGTTTTTATAACGGTTACTACTAAACTAGTATATGTTATACTAAATGTATTGAGCAACGTATCCTTGCCTTGCTACATCAACGCCATTAATTCAGCTAATGAATATTTTTAATAGTATGTCACATCATTGTTCATTTATCCGTATCAATTATTTCAGTAGAATGTTTAATAACTTATAAAAATATATTTTATAAAAGAAAAAGAAGAGAGAGTAGCTGACAGAAGGAACATATAGGGAAGAGAGCAGAGAGAAAGAAAAAAAGAGAACTTCAAGAATCAACAATAAATAAATAAAAATAAAGTATCTGCAAATTCCTCCTTTGAAAGATACGAACAATGTTTATTTTTTAAACAAAAAGAGAACACAAAGTAAAACAAGAAGAAGAACACATAATTTTGACTGTCATTATCATAAGGAACATAGCAAACACAAGACTTCCCTTTATTTTTGGCTATATACATATTTTCACACACACCAAAACATACAATGTTTCAGGCTTTGTATTGCTGCTTGGGAACACTTCCTCTCCAGTATCCCCCAACTTTTTTTTTTCTCTTTTGACCAACTTATATTAATTTGATTTTACTATTTACTATAGTTGAAAATGTTCACTATTTAGAGCCGATAAGAATAACATAATGCGTTGTATTAACGTAATATACTGTATATGCGATGTGACTTCTCTTTCGATAAAGAAAAATACAACGGACAATCCAAAAATAGAGCATCAGTCCTAAGGTCGAATCTAAGGTTCAAGGTCTAATATTAGGGTATGGTCCATCTTTACACTTATTATTTTATCGTCAGAAAATTTACGTTTTAACGGATTTGTAGGATAGTTTGAATTACATAGTCCAAATATCCGATCTAGTAGGCAAAATACATGCAAACTTTTAAATAGGGATGATAAAGAAAGAATTAAAAAAAGGTATTACTATTCGTAAGCTCTCTCACTAATTAACACATGATAAATAATTTATCATCCTCTGTTTCAGCTGAATATTTTTTTAAGCCAGCGTATTCTAAATCTATTAGGTGATTTTAACGTGGAAGTGTGCATACTCATTTTCTTTAGCCGTGGACCAAAATAAATCGTAGTTAGATTTTGCTTAGTCACTTTATGTCGTCACTTTATGTCAGTGGGCTTTTATGATTTTGTCATTTTTTTTGGGTTCCATAATATTTTTGGAGGTTAAAGAAAACAAAGAAACAAAGGCATGAATGATTTCATCACTACCCGAGTACTTAAATAACACCAACACAAAACACTTTAAGACACCACAATTCCGTAAACCCCTTTTAATACTCTCTCTTTCTTTATTGTTTCATATAAGAGTGTTGGTCATTTTTTTTATTTGGGTTTGAGATGAAGAAATTTAACTTGAATTGCTTTGGAAATGGTGAGGGCTTGAGAAGATTATAAAATTCTAAGGGGTTTTTTGTCTTCTTTTGCTCACTTACTCTCATTCTTTTATATCAAGAAAACGTCTTGGGTTCTGATGAGAGGTGTGTTCGTGTTGAGGAAACCCAGAAACGGCAATAAATGCCGTCGTTTCGATCGATGCAATACAATGAGACAAACAGAAGCAGAGCTGTTCTCAGAAGAAACAAGAATGAGAACAAGAGAAAGAAGACGAGGAGGAAGAAGAAGAATAAGAGGAAGCTTCTTCTCAGATATGTTCCTTTTCTTCCGTCCTTGTTTCTCCAACATTCTCTTCCTCTCTCTTCTTCTATTGTCTTCTTCTTCTTCCTCTGTCCTTTCATCGGAAACAGAGAATCTCTCACCGAGAAACCAAACCTTCCGCCCGCTCGAGGAGCTTAATAAGCTCAAAGCCATCCATCAACATCTCAGGAAGATCAATAAACCTTCCGTCAAGACAATTCATGTAAGTGAGATTCATCAAACGATAACTACACTCTTCTTACTCTGTTTCTTATTTTTATGCTCTGTTTCAAGTACACACTCTGTTTCAGAAACATACCACACAGACGCTATTCTCTTCCTCCTCTGTTTCTGATTCTTCTTTCTCCATTAAAGATCACACTCTTCTTCATATCATGTCTCTGATTCTCTGTCCCTTTTCTTGGGGGCAATCTTCTTCTTCCTAATTTCTGATTTTATGGTCCCCTTATTCCTGCAGAGCCCTGATGGTGACATCATAGACTGTGTTTTATTACATCACCAACCAGCATTTGATCATCCCAGATTAAGAGGACAGAAGCCACTGGTATGTTAATCTTAATCATAAAGTCATTAGACCCGTTAATCATAAATTAACTAATACGTGAGCTTAATCATCACTGAAGGATCCCCCTGAGAGGCCGAGAGGGCATAATAAGAGGAAAGGATTGAGACCAAAGAGCTTCCAGTTATGGAGAATGGAGGGAGAGACATGTCCTGAAGGAACAATTCCTATCAGAAGAACAAAAGAAGAAGACATTCTCAGAGCAAACTCTGTTTCTAGCTTTGGCAAGAAACTCAGACATTTTCAAAGAGATACCAGCAGCAACGGCCATGAAGTAAGATTTTCTCTCTTTTTGTTTGTTTGTTTGTATCTTCTAATACAAAACCAAAGAACATTAGTCATACGGGGTTTAATTTCAATCAAATTAAAATTTTGATAGACCTTTGGTTTAATTACTAGTATTATAGCAAACTCCATTGAGAAAACTTTTTCTTTGTCCGTATTGTTTATAAATTCAAAATTCGAATTCTCGGGTTGATAATGTAAGTTTTTGATAGCGATAAATATGTGTTTTAATTTAACTATCTTTGGAGGAGAAGAATAAAGTGGTCAAAGAAATTGGCAAGTGTTTTCAATTTCTTTCTTTTTAATTATTCTTTAAATTTTCATCTTTTGAGAACTGTAGAAAGGAAAAAAACAAGACATAGACAAAGCTTGTCGGTAAAACAAAAAATATAAAAGAAAGAAAGAGGAGATGGTAGAGAGTATTGTGTTACACTACAAAAAAACTTCTTTTGATTAATGATTAATCCCATCTTCTACACTATGTCAGCAAATATTATATATATATATATATATATCTCTTTTTCCAAGTACTATACTAGTAATGTTTTTCTAATTATAATATAAAATTATCTAGATTTAGAAAACACAAACTCTCATGAAGATAAAGCTCTGCCAAGTTTCTACTAGACCCAATTTGATTTTAGACAGTCACACAACCTGCATCAACATGAAATTATATACTACTACTAACTATAGACTGTAGGTTTATCACTCTAATTAATAATGATCGTCAGTAGTAAATTAGTTGTGTTTAATTACGCGGTTTGTAATATTTAAATAGCACGCGGTGGGGTACGTGAGCGGGGAGAAATACTATGGGGCAAAAGCAAGCATAAATGTGTGGGCTCCGCAGGTGCAGAACCAATACGAGTTTAGTTTATCTCAGATTTGGATTATTTCTGGTTCCTTCGGTAATGACCTCAATACCATTGAAGCTGGCTGGCAGGTTTTTCTTCTTCTTTTTATTATACTTTTTTCATTTGTTTTCTAATTACTATTTTTTTTTTAAAATGTCATATTAAGATTCACTTTCAAATGAATCAATTGCTAAATTGTGGATAATTTATCTGTCTTTAGGTGAGTCCGGAGCTCTATGGAGATAATTACCCAAGATTCTTTACTTATTGGACCGTAAGTAATTTCTTTAAATACTACTGTAGTAAGAATATGCCTTTTGTATTCATATTTTTACACATAGTTTATGTTTATGATTAATTAGTTTTTATTATTTTGGAGACAGAACGATGCATATCAAGCAACAGGCTGTTACAATCTCTTGTGTTCCGGTTTTGTCCAAACCAACAGTCAGATTGCGATTGGAGCTGCAATCTCTCCCTCGTCTTCATACAAAGGTGGACAATTCGATGTTACTCTGCTTATTTGGAAGGTACAATTCTAATTTATAATCAAACTATTCTCTTCCTCTAATCACACTTTGATTACAATATTCATTCCTTCGTTGATTTTTGAAACAGCAACCTGGTGTGAACATTAAGAATATAATATATAAAAAAAAATACGATCTATTGCATATGCTTTAATTACGAGATGCTCTTTCTTTTCTCCTTTTTATCATTTTATAGAGAAAAAGGGGAAGTAGTATACTTGAGTATCAAACCACTTATTACACAAACTCTTTACTTTTGTTCTAAGTTATTCTTTTACATTTTTTGATACATTTGTCCCCAAATAGCTCAACATACCAACTCTCAAAGCAATACTAGGAGCATGGCTCATGAGTTATCAAATTAGTAGTACTATTTTTTCTGGTTTCTAGCCTCACATGGGTCATAATTAAAGGCATGCTTTTTCGTATTAGTTTTTTTTTTAAAGGACAACACGCAGATTAAAACCTCTAGTGTATTCTTAATTTTGTTGGTGGTATTCATGTAAATTTCAATTTAATTACATTTATTTGATGCAAATTAGATGGACTACATTTATCGGCTAAAGTAGCTTTGATGAGGGTATTTTATATCATATTTAATTATTCAGAATAGTGTGTTGTCTATATAACTCGGTGGGTTAAATTAAGAAGCCCCCGTAGTATTTTCGAAGTAGTTATACATAATTGGTCCAAAGATTACAGAAGATTTACGTTTGTGTTTAATTTTTAAAATTGAAAATAATTACCAGGATCCGAAGCACGGGAATTGGTGGCTGGAATTCGGGTCGGGTATTCTAGTCGGGTATTGGCCGTCGTTCTTGTTCACACACCTGAGGGAGCATGCAAGCATGGTCCAATACGGTGGCGAAGTCGTAAATTCAAGCCCATTTGGGGCCCATACTTCGACACAGATGGGGAGTGGACATTTTGCAGAGGAAGGGTTCACAAAATCTTCTTATTTCAGAAACATCCAAGTAGTTGATTGGGATAACAATTTGGTCCCTTCTCCGAATATCCGAGTACTCGCGGATCATCCGAATTGCTACGATATTCAAGGCGGATCTAACCGGGCCTGGGGGAATTATTTTTACTACGGGGGACCAGGCAAGAATCCTAAATGTCCTTAAAAAATAACATTTTTATTTAGGGTTTAGGGAAGATTACAAAGGCTACTTAAATCAAATTTTTTTTTTATGGCTTTGATCGTGTTCGTTTATGTGTAAATGTTAAAAAACGTATATTGGAAGAAATGTAGAATTTACATCGACAATAGTTTGCTTAGTTTACGCTGTCTTTCTTTTTGCGTATAGTAAGATAGATATTATATACAGAGAAAAAAAAAGTGAATCATGTATTAGAATTTTATTGTAAAAATCTTGTTTATTACGAAACTAAAGTCGTTTTGGTGCTTCAAATAAGTCCATTGGCATTATAAATCGTAGTGGTACATATTTTGTAAAGTTTAAACTTAGGGAGGAGGACAAAGGGGACTGGAATCGCAATCATGTAGGCGATCCCAACAATGTGGGCCACAGCACCAACAGTCTCTTTTTATAAAACCTTTACAAATGGAATGGACACACTTTGGAACATAGAGCTTGCTCGAACTATCTATTTCTCCAACATCCATCTGCCTGCCTACACATTTGGAACCACACATCATTAGCCAAACATTGACAATGACAACAAAAATATAAAGAGACGACCACTGTTAAATATATGAAGAAATTAAATCTACACATACACTGATGTAAAGCAAGGAGCGAGAGCATGAATATGCATATGAAAACTGTCTGTGATTTCATCTTTTGTTTGTCTCGATCTTATGATGTGTCAGTGTTACTCTTGGTAGTAGTTATCTGATTAGTATGTGATTTTTTATCTTCATATATGTAGACTGTAATATTGAAATGAAGATTCCCAAGATTTTTTTTAAAAGGAAATGAAGATCTTCTTACATACGACATTGTAGCATATCTCGCATCATCTTAAAGAGGTAAAATATACGTTCTCATTAGTATCGTTTTAATTAATCAATTGATTTTACTTTACAAAAATGGTTTGTTTAGCTTCTATATAGGGTTGGGCACGGTATCATCAGAAAATTCATTATTTATGATTTGTTTCACTTTTGGCATATATATAAAATATTTGCATTGTTATGGAAAAATACGGATATCCAAAATATTTAATATTCAAAATATTATATGTATTTTAAGATATTCGGTTTCCCCTTTTTAATATAAAGAAAATTAAACTGAAAATATATATTTTATCTTTTTTTTGAACTTTATATATTTTATATTTTATCTTTATGAAATGACAAATAAGATGAAATAAGAAAAGTATATGTTTGAATTTTTAAGAAATATAATTTTGAATTTTCTGAATTATTTAAAAGTGTATCCATTCCCTGTGTGAAAGTTATAGTAAATATCATGACAAAATTAATCTAACTAAAATAAGTATTTGTATGTTTACTAAATATTATAAATTTCCATGGTAATTTTTAACATCCACTATACTCCTTGTTTTCACGTTTCACATTTTGTAGGATCAGTATGCTTAGTTTACGCTGTCTTTTTTTCGCGTATAGTAAGACAGAGAAGAGAATCATGCATGTTGTAGAAATCTTGTTTATTACGAAACTAAAGTCGTCTCGTAGCGGTACATTTTTTTTTTTAAACAGTTAAAACTTAGAGTGGAGGACAACGGGGACTGGAATCACAATCGTTTTGGTTTGTCCAACAGATCTTTTCATCTTTAAAACAGCACCAACAGTTTCTTTTAAAAAAAGTTTCTGAACATCGGGCAGGGACACACCTTGGAATATAGAGCTTGCTCGAACTCTCTATTTTTTCAACATCTATCTGCATGCCTACACATTTGAAACCACACATCATTAACCAAACATTGACAATGACAAAAATAGAATAAAGAGACGACAGTTGTTACATTATATATATGAAGAAACCTAAACATACACTGATGTAAAGCAAGGAGAGAGAGGATGAATATGCATATGAAAACTGTCTGTGGTTTCATCTTTTGTTTGTCTCTATCTTATGATGTGTTACTCTTGGTAGTTTTCTGATTAGTATGTGATTTTTTATCTTTATATATATACATTAGACTGTAAAGTCTCTCAAGTAGATATCTAAACTAATTAATATTAATATTCTAATTAAATTCAACTATTTAATTATAGATCAACAACTCTCAGTAGAATCTCAAAGTATCTGAGAGAGAAACGGTTCTTTCTCTTTTGTACCCACCAATATGCATGCATATCGAAATGAAGATCTTCTTACATACGATAGTGTACCATGCATCACTTTAAAGAGGTACTGCTCTGATTGGGAACTAGATTTTCAAAACTGTAGAGACTTTAAAATGAGTTACAGTTTTTAAAGTCAATTATTTTACTAATCACATATTTTTGCTTTTTAAAGATTTTTCAAAGTTCCTAAAAACATTCACAGTTCTTAACTTCCTTTTTTTCTTATGTTTGTTGTTTTTTTTGTAAAGCCATAATTTTAAAAAATTTACAAAAAAAAAAATCACAGCCAATAAAGTAACAGCCAAAAATTTACAGTATATTATTTTAAAAGTTGTAAAAAACGTTTTTTTGTGGCTGGAATTATTGACCGAAAATATTTAAGAAGCCAGCTATGTTTTCAAAGTAGCATACATACATAATTGATCGAGAATAACTTTATTACAGAAGATTTAGGTTTGTGTTTAATTTTATGAATTGAAAATAATTGCCAGGATCCGAAGCACGGGAATTGGTGGCTGGAATTCGGGTCGGGTATTGGCCATCGTTCTTGTTCACACACCTGAGGGAGCATGCAAGCATGGTCCAATAGGTGGCGAAGTGGTAAATTCAAGCCCATTTTGGGCCCACACTTCGACACAGATGGGAAGTTGGACATTTTGCAGAGGAAGGCTTCACAAAATCTTATTATTTCAGAAACATCCAGGTAGTTGATTGCGATAACAATTTGGTCCCTTCTCCGAATATCCTTGGAAAACATGGTCGCAATCGTCAAGGACGCATGTAAATTTATCGATTTTCTTCTATCTTTCTATCCTTGCACCTACACATTAATTTTGTAACACACATTAATCCAACTTTGATGACTCTAAAATATAGAATAAATGTTATCAAAATAATAATAATAATATATATATATATATATATACACATTGTTATAAAGCTAATAGAGAGAGCAAGAGTATGCAGATGAGAGATGCATGTGATGATTTCATAGTTTGACTGTCTAAAAGGATAGGATATGCTGTTGTGCTTTTTAAGTTATCTTTGCGAGTTGTTATAAAATCCAAGCTTAGATTATGTAATATAGTATTTATAGATGATAGCTTCTTTTTTTTTTCATCGACCACGATCTTTGAGCTTTTGGTCAATTTTCAAATATATCGGTTAATATCTTTAACTGCCATTATACTTCTTGTTTTCACGTTTCACAGTTTGTACTCTGTAGGATCAGTTGCTTAGTCTAAATAGGTACTTTATACTTCTTGTCTTTCTTTTCGTGTATAGTAAGATAAAGACAGTGAAAAAGAGAATCATGTTTTAATGTTTATTTCATATTCAATACGAAACTAAAGTCGTTTGAGTTGCTTCGAAGAAGTCTTCTGGCGTTATTAATTATTTTCAAAACTGGTATCGGTACATTAGTTTGTTTTGAAGTTTAGAGGAGGACATAGGGGACTGGAAACGCATCGTTGTTTGGTTTTAAAACAAATCCCTAGATCTCTCTTACAGCACCAACAATCTCTTTGATAAAAACTTCGACACATGCTATGGACACAGTTTGGAATATAGAGCTTGCTCGAACTCTCTACATCTCTAACATCCACATGCATGCCTACACATTTGAAACCACACATATCATTAACCAAACATTGACAATGACAAAAAAATAAAGAGACGACAGTTGTTAAATTATATATATAAAGAAACCTAAGCATACACTGTTGTAAAGCAAGGAGAGAGAGGATGAATATGCATATGAAAACTGTGGTAACCCAACCCGGTAAACCGTACCGCGGCTGTGTCCCACTACATCCTCTAAGTCCAATTCTATTCTTAGCCATATTTTTTGAACTTTTTCTTTATTTTTCTAAGTCATTCTTTAACAATACACAGCGGAATATAATAACTCAAAACACTCATTTATTCATCTTTAAAAGCACTAAACAAGATTCGGGGTTCCACATGAATAAAAACACAAGGTTCGCTAATGAATACAACGATCATCTAGCAACCTAACGAATAACACCAAAGCCATAAGACCCTAACACAAGTCTTAAATTATAAAACACACAACCCCGATCCATCCATATCCATTACTGCCGCCTGGTCTCGCCCCCTTACTGCTTAGTACCTGTACACTCAAAATGAGAGGCATAAGTATTTCATAAATACTTAGTGAGTACGGTCATCCCGTAACACCTGGTCAGTACCAAAACACGCAGTAAACTTTCGGATTCAACATTCACACAATCAATTCACAATAAACACATCACTATCAACGGCCCCTGGTGATCTAGCCTAACCACCCAAGATCAATCCCTTTTTAAGACCCATGTCTACTTCAGCGAGAATCCCACATCTCCTAAGCTAGTACATGATCCGGATTACCCTGAGGTTAGCTAAACATCATATATGCCTCGGTAACATCCTAACATCTCACAACACTTGACCGTTTATACACATAACCACACATAACATGAAAATCATCAATCAAGCATGTAGAACATTCAACCCTAGTCACCCTACGGTCTAGGACCTAACCACAGTCGCGCACTCACCTTAGACAAGGCTAGAAACAGATTGGTAGGAAGAAATCCCGATGAAAACCGCTCCAAATCAAAGATATCCGATCTCCCTAAGAATCTCTCGGCTCACGGTACGATCCGATCCTTATCCCCTCGGCTATCTCTTGATCCGTTCACCTTTCTTCGAGCCAAATTCTGTTTTCCCTCAGAAACCCCACAAACAAGGCTATTAGCTCGAGGTTATCCGATGAAAACTCAACACATAGGGAAATATCCGATCGCTTACCAGTTTATCTCGGCGATGGTCGGTTCTGCTCGGCGATAGCCTGATCTCTCTCGGATATCCTCGGGATAAACTGTTTTTCTTAGGGTTTTCTCTCGACTATTCTCTTTCTTTGCTTTATTGCTCTCGAATAAACACAGCTCTCCCGAGAAAAGTCTCAAAATCCCTTAAATACTCGCAAAACCCTAGGTAACCCGGACTTATCCGACGTTTTCCTGGTTCCAGTAAACTTTATCCCGGTCCGATTCGATTCTCTCGGCTATTCCCTGTACCGGCTCGACCCATCCTTCGATAAACCCCAAAATAGCCGACCAAACACTTGGCCCACGGCCCAAATCCCTTCCCACTCGGATAAACCGCCCTTATCCGAGGTGTTTTCCATTTTTCATCTGGATTTCCTATTCCCTTCGGACCACTTGTCCTTCCTCGGCTAATCCTCTTTTTCCCTCGGAGGTTTCCTATTCCCCCTCGGAGACAGTCCACTGACACTCGGACTAACCTCCCAGACTCTCGGATATATCCTACTTCACTCGGATAAATCCCATTTTCCCTCGGACTGGACCCCATTTCCCTCGGATATGGTCCATCCGGCTCGGCTATCCAGCCCATGTCCGACTATTTCACCGGTCCACACCCGACCATAGTCCGAACCTCCCTTTCTCAGCCAATATCCGACCCTTGGCTCGGTCATTCCTCGGACAACCTCCTGTCCGGTACGATCAGTCCGCATTTTCTCGGATACGGATGCTACAACTCTCCCCCACCCATTCTGGATTCGTCCTCGAATCCGACTCATCCGTTTGCAACTTGTCAAACCATTTGGGATATTCAGCTTTCATCCTAGCCTCTTTTTCCCAAGTAACCTGTTCATGCCCGTCGCAGTCCCATACAACCTGAACCATTCTGACCGGCTTCCCACGCTCAGTCTCTTCCTTTCGTCCTATTACTCGAACCGGTCTAGCCACTACTGCAAGATCTTCTTGCAAGTCTGCTGGTGGCTCCTCTATAACCGTTTCCCGTTCGGTAATGTGCTTTCTCAGTTGTGACACATGGAATACATTGTGGAACGCTCCCATGTCTGATGGCAAGTCCAACTTGTAAGCCACTGCGCCAACCCTTTCCAGTATCCGGTACGGCCCCATGTACCTCGGATTCAACTTGGCACTCTTTGCTGCCCTATCCGTTCCCTTATATGTCAGTGCCTTAAGATAAACCATATCACCCACACTGAACTCCAAATCCCTGCGATGCTTGTCCGCGTAACTTTTCTGCCTGTCCATAGCCTCTTTCAGCTTGACCTTTAGCAATCTGATCTTTTCTGTAGTAGCCTCGACCACTGCTGGCCCCATTACACTAAGCTCCCCCACTTGTGTCCAACACAATGGTGTCCTACATGGCCTGCCATACAACGCCTCATACGGAGACATCTCTATGCTCCTTTGGTAACTATTATTGTATGCAAATTCAGCCAACGGTAAGTAGTCTTCCCAACTACCACCCCAGTCCAGTACACACGCCCTTAACATATCCTCTAATGTTCTGATTGTCCGTTCTGATTGCCCATCAGTCTGAGGATGATACGCTGTACTCATATGCAACCGCGTCCCACACGCTTCCTGGAACTCCTTCCAGAACCTCGAAGTAAACTTCGGATCACGATCTGAAATGATACTCACTGGCACTCCATGCAACTTCACGATCTGATCAATATACATGTCCACCAACTTTGGTACTCCATCCGTCTTTTTCATTGCTAAGAAGTGAGCAGACTTGGTCAAACGATCCACAATGACCCATATCCCGTCATGCAACTTCCTAGTCTTAGGCAATCCCAGTACAAAGTCCATGGTGATCATATCCCATTTCCATTCTGGCATTGGCAACGTTTGCAACAAACCACCTGGAAATTGATGCTCTGCCTTAACCAATTGGCACGTCTCACATCTGGCTACCCACTTAGCCACATCCCGTTTCATCCCAACCCAATGATAGTACCGTTTCAAATCCTGATACATCTTGGTCATTCCTGGATGAACCGAAAACCTTGACTGATGTGCCTCTTTAAGGATCTCATCCTTTAACTCCTTCACATCAGGAACACAGACCCGTCCGTTCACAACAATAGTCCCATTGTTTGAAGTCTGATATTCCGTCTTGTCATTCTGTGACACTTTTTTCAGATTCTCATCTTGCTCCTGAGCAATCCGAATCCTAGTCAACAAGTCAGCTCTATCCGCAGCTTCCAAACCCAACGGTTCAATCTCATCCGTTATTACATTCAACTGCAATGTCCTTAGCATGTTCACAATGCTTCCAACATTCTGTTCAGATGACACGTTAGCCCTTCTCCTACTCAAGGCATCCGCCACCAAGTTGACCTTTCCTGGATGGTACGTTATTTCCAAGTCATAGTCTGCTACCAACTCCATCCATCTACGCTGTCTCAAGTTCAAATCCGGTTGAGTAAAGATGTACTTTAAACTCTTATGGTCCGTGTATATCTGCACCTTCTCCCCATACAAGTAAGATCTCCATATCTTAAGTGCAAATACCACAACCACCATCTCTAAATCATGCGTAGGGTAGTTTCCTTCATGCTTCCGTAGCTGCCGCGAAGCATAAGCTATCACCTTACCATTCTGCATCAGGACACAACCTAGTCCTTTCCTGGATGCATCCGTGTATACCACGTATGGCTCACCCGGTTCTGGTAACGCCAATACTGGTGCACTAGTGAGTAACTCCTTTAACTTTGAGAAGCACTCTTCACACTCATCCGTCCAGACATACTCCACGTCATTCCTAGTCAGCTTTGTCATTGGCTGAGCCATGCTTGCAAAACCTTTGACAAACCGCCTGTAGTAACCAGCTAGTCGGAGAAAACTCCTTATCTCTGTAGCATTTTCTGGTCTAGGCCAATCCGCAATAGCCTGAATCTTCTCTGGGTCCACGGACACTCCCTTATCCGAAACAATGTGACCCAAGAACCCTATATGCCGTTGCCAAAAGCTACACTTACTGAGCGTGGCATATAACTTCTGTTCTCTCAACTTCTCCAGAACAGTCCGCAAATGACTCCTATGATTTTCCTCATCCTTAGAGTATACTAGAATATCATCTATGAAAATAATCACAAACTCATCTAGGTACTCTCTGAATACGCCATTCATCAACTTCATGAATGCAGCTGGCGCCATCCGGTATGGTGCTTTAGACAATGAAGCTGTCCCCGGCTCAAGTTCAATCGTGAATGGATCTGAACGAGCTGGTGGCAGTCCTGCCAACGCCTGAAAAACAACCTCGAATTCCTGCACCACCGGTATACTGCCTAAGTCCACATCCGGTCCTCCTTCTATAGTAGTGATCGTTGCTAGATACGCCTCACAACCTTTCTCTATCAGCCGTTCTGCTTGAATAGCTGAAACCACCAAACTTCCTGAGGTTGGTCTAACTCCCTGATAAACCAAGACCTCTCTGTCTCTCTCAAACCGCACCCTTCCACGGTGACAATCCAAGTGAGCTCTATGCTTGCCTAACCAGTCTATCCCCAAAATGACATCGTAGGACTTAACTCTACAGATCACTAGATCCGCTGGCATGTTCACTTCACCAAACATCACTGGAACATTCTTAACCGTTCCTAGTGAAAACATCACTTGGCCTCCAGCCGCTTGAACTAACCCAAAGTCCTCTCCGGGTTCCTTTCGGAACTGACCCTTTCCGATCATGTCCGGATTAACAAAACAATGACTTGCTCCCGAGTCAAACAGAACATGGGTTTCAACCTCACCCATTAGCAAGGTCCCTACACATTCATTCCCTAGAATGCTAAGACTCTATACTAACACACAACAACACGCAATGCAAGTTTAGAAAATACTAAGTACCACACGTACCAGTAATCGGATGAGAAGTGCTCGGTTCCTCGGCTGCTGCTGCACTCGTCGTGTACACCCTCGGTATAATGGCCTGTCTCTTGGCCTGTGATGCAAGCGCCTCCCCTGCTCTCTTCCCTTGAGCCACGGCCTGCTCCACCACTCCTGCCTTGGGACACTCACGCTTGAAATGCCCTGGTTCTCCACAACCGTAGCAAACCCGAACCGCACCATCACTGCCGGACACACGGACCACACGCTGATCCTCCTCCGGGCAGTCTCTCACCTGATGCTCTAAACTTCCGCACCTGTGGCATCCCCTACCACTGTGCCTACACTCACCAACGTGAGCCTTGCCACACTTGCTGCACACGCTGCGTCCCCCAGACCCTTTGTTCGGTACTCCCTTCCCAAACCTCTGGTTCTGTCCACTAGACTGACCCGCCTTGCTCACGGCTGTACTAGCCCCAGTTGACATCAACGCAGCTTCTGCCTGTCCTGACTCCAACAATGCTGCCTTCTCCACAAGCTCAGCAACCGTCCTGAAGTCACGAACCACACACCCGTTCCTAAGCTCAACCCGCAGTCCACTCATAAACCTGCGAATCAGCTTCTCCTCCGTGTCAAACTCATGTGACACATACTTCCTCAGCTGATTAAACTGAGTCTTATACTGCCTCACTGTAAGCGTCCCCTGACTAAGGTACAGAAACGCCTTCTCTAACTCATTGTAAGCTTCCTGTGGGAAGTACTTACTCCTAAACATCGCTGAGAATGTTTCATAGGAACAATTCGCATTCACCAGCCTTCCCACAATGCCTTTCCACCACGTGTGTGCATCACCCTCCAAGTAGTGCACTGCAATGTCCCTCTTGTAACCCTCTGGACATCGGATAGACTCAAAGTTCCGTTCCAGCCTCATCCTCCACTCATCAGCCTCAATCGGTGTAGAACCTCCAGCGAAGAACTTGGTTCCCAACCGCACCATGTGGTCCAAAACCTTGAGGTAACTCTGAACCCTCTCCACTTGGTCCGCTTCCTCCTCAACCACATCTGCTTGCACCCCCACCTGTGGTACTACTTGTGGTGCTGCTACAACCGCCGGAGCAGGAGCCACCGCAGGTAGCCTAGCTAGTACCTGTGCTAACATCCCAAGCACAGCCTCTAACCCCACCGGTGCCACATCCGCAGCAACCCCAGCTGCATTCTCAGCTATCCCAGCTGTACCCGCGGCATCCCCAGCCACGTTCTCAGCATCTGCAGCATCCCTTGCTGCTTCCACGGCTGCCACTCTAGCCGCCTCAGCTGCAACCGCAGCTGCTTGTCTCTCGGCTTCCCTAGCCCTCTCAGCAACATTCCCGTTGCCTGAGTTCACAGACCCCTCAGCCTGGTTGTCCCCATTGACTCTCACGGCTCTTCTGGTATTAACCATCTGCAAGTACACAATGCCAGTTAGCCGAAGCTAACTCAAAACGTGTTTTACAACACCACACACAACTTACCGCGAGACCTTGGCAGTGAAGAATGGATCGGACCCCCCCCCTTAACCCCCAAACAATCAAGAAACAACAGCAGTCACCAGTTTCCTAGTTCTAGAAGCGTTAAAACGCTCTGATACCAACTTGTGGTAACCCAACCCGGTAAACCGTACCGCGGCTGTGTCCCACTACATCCTCTAAGTCCAATTCTATACTTAGCCATATTTTTTGAACTTTTTCTTTATTTTTCTAAGTCATTCTTTAACAATACACAGCGGAATATAATAACTCAAAACACTCATTTATTCATCTTTAAAAGCACTAAACAAGATTCGGGGTTCCACATGAATAAAAACACAAGGTTCGCTAATGAATACAACGATCATCTAGCAACCTAACGAATAACACCAAAGCCATAAGACCCTAACACAAGTCTTAAATTATAAAACACACAACCCCGATCCATCCATATCCATCACTGCCGCCTGGTCTCGCCCCCTTACTGCTTAGTACCTGCACACTCAAAATGAGAGGCATAAGTATTTCATAAATACTTAGTGAGTACGGTCATCCCGTAACACTTGGTCAGTACCAAAACACGCAGTAAACTTTCGGATTCAACATTCACACAATCAATTCACAATAAACACATCACTATCAACGGCCCCTGATGATCTAGCCTAACCACCCAAGATCAATCCCTTTTTAAGACCCATGTCTACTTCAGCGAGAATCCCACATCTCCTAAGCTAGTACATGATCCGGATTACCCTGAGGTTAGCTAAACATCATATATGCCTAGGTAACATCCTAACATCTCACAACACTTAACCGTTTATACACATAACCACACATAACATGAAAATCATCAATCAGGCATGTAGAACATTCAACCCTAGTCACCCTACGGTCTAGGACCTAACCACAGTCGCGCACTCACCTTAGACAAGGCTAGAAACAGATTGGTAGGAAGAAATCCCGATGAAAACCGCTCCAAATCAAAGATATCCGATCTCCCTAAGAATCTCTCGGCTCACGGTACGATCCGATCCTTATCCCCTCGGCTATCTCTTGATCCGTTCACCTTTCTTCGAGCCAAACTCTGTTTTCCCTCAGAAACCCCACAAACAAGGCTATTAGCTCGAGGTTATCCGATGAAAACTCAACACATAGGGAAATATCCGATCGCTTACCAGTTTATCTTGGCGATGGTCGGTTCTGCTCGGCGATAGCCTGATCTCTCTTGGATATCCTCGGGATAAACTGTTTTTCTTAGGGTTTTCTCTCGACTATTCTCTTTCTTTGCTTTATTGCTCTCGAATAAACACAACTCTCCCGAGAAAAGTCTCAAAATCCCTTAAATACTCGCAAAACCCTAGGTAACCCGGACTTATCTGACGTTTTCCTGGTTCCAGTAAACTTTATCCCGGTCCGATTCGATTCTCTCGGCTATTCCCTGTACCGGCTCGACCCATCCTTCGATAAACCCCAAAATAGCCGACCAAACACTTGGCCCACGGCCCAAATCCCTTCCCACTCGGATAAACCGCCCTTATCCGAGGTGTTTTCCATTTTTCATCCGGATTTCCTATTCCCTTCGGACCACTTGTCCTTCCTCGGCTAATCCTCTTTTTCCCTCGGAGGTTTCCTATTCCCCCTCGGAGACAGTCCACTGACACTCGGACTAACCTCCCAGACTCTCGGATATATCCTACTTCACTCGGATAAATCCCATTTTCCCTCGGACTGGACTCCATTTCCCTCGGATATGGTCCATCCGGCTTGGCTATCCAGCTCATGTCCGACTATTTCACCGGTCCACACCCGACCATAGTCCAAACCTCCCTTTCCCAGCCAATATCCGACCCTTGGCTCGGTCATTCCTCGGACAACCTCCTGTCCAGTACGATCAGTCCGCATTTTCTCGGATACGGATGCTACAAAAACTGTCTGTGGTTTCATCTTTTGTTTGTCTCGATCTTATGATATATTGTTAGTTTTGGTAATTTTCTGATTTCGTTACAGTATGTGATTGTTTATCTTCATATATAGACTTAATATCATTTATACTAATCAACTGGTTTTACCTTACCAAAATGGTGTATATCTTTTAATATAGAGATGGTGAATTTTTTTTAGTATTTATGATTTATTCCTTTTTTTATGGATATCTAAATTATAATTCCAGTCATAATATCTCTTGATTTCGGTCAGATCTCCAATATCTCTATTATGCAATTTTTATTATTGAAATCAATCTTTGTTTGGCTCATGTTTAATTAGAAAGCCAAAAGTAATAAAATATTAGTTTGACTTCCAGTAATAACTTTTGATTACTTGCCAATTAGTTTAGTCTAACACCTCTAGATTTTCAAAATTGTGGAACTTTCTTTTGACCATACTCTAAGCTTAATACTTAATATACCTTAAGATATATGTATGATTTTCAGTTATGTATGTACATGTAGAGTAGCAAAAACAAAAATAAAAACAATTCCTCTAACTTTTTTTTTTACGAAATGGTATCTATGCACACATGCATAAATCAATTTGGATCATATTCGCCTCTATCCAAAAAAACTCTTGAAATTACAATAATAATAAATTCACGGACTATTGTTAAATTTTATAGTGTTTTGGCTAATATTTTTTACGAAAAAACGCTTCTACACCTATTTAATACTACATATATTGTATTATTCAGAATAGTGCGTTAAAAAAGTGTATCTAATACATTAGTTTTTTAAAAAGTTAAGAGGAGGACAACGGGAACTGGCAACGCATGCGTCTTCGGTTGTCCAACACAACTTTGGATTTTTAAAACAGCACCAACAGTCTCTTTTAAAATAACTTTTACACTGGGACGGGACACACTTTGGAATATAGAGCTTGCTCGATCTCTCTATGTCTTCAACATTCATCTGCATGCCTTCACATTTGAAACCACACATGCATCATTAACCAAACATTGACAATGACAAAAACAATAAAGAGACGACAGTTGTTATTTGTTAAATTATATATATGAAGAAACCTACACATACACTGATTTAACGCAAGGAGAGAGAGGATGAATATGCATATGAAGACTGTCTGTGATTTCATCTTTTGTTTGTCTCAATCTTATGATATGTTACTCTTGGTAGTTTTCTGATTTCGTTACAGTATGTGATTGTTTATCATCATATTTATAATATTGAAATAAAGATGTTGCATACTAATGAGAATATTGTAACAACATTAAATTAAATTAATTACATCCTATTTGTAACTGATTTTTTTTTGTTGGTTGAGCTTAAGTCAAAGAAGACCACATTATTTTCTATTTTGCATTGGTAAACACCAGACAGAATCCACAAAACCTTAATGCTCTTAACCGGTACTGCAATAGTTTTATGTTAGATTATCAAGTGACAAGTGGTAGTCCACGTTTGCATAACATTATTATGACTCTCAAAATTTTCTTGCACGTCAACTGTTTCTTGCCAAAAAAGGAAAATAGAGTATTTGGATATTATTATCAAAAATAAACATTCTTGTTTTTCGTTATTTTTAATTTGAAACTACCAAAGGAAAATAAAGGTTTTCGAATATTGCTTTTTTTTTTAAACAACTTGCAAGCCATGTGCATTAGTTCCTCAATTAATTCAACAATCCACCATCAGCGCCAACAGAGTCTCCACATCAGGCTACGTTTCTATTAAAGGAAAAAAAGAGCTGATTTAAAACTTAAAACTTTAACAACTACTATCCATAAAGTGAAATTTTGAAAAATCAAAACCAAATCGAAATTTGGATTGAATACACTATACACCTAATTCTCAATAGTAGCATATCCATGATCATTTTCATATATAATCATCCATGATCCTACTTAACTTATGAATAGGGATTAAATGTGATAATTTGCTTACCCATAAGATTTTATTTCTGTATTGTATTTAAAAGAGCACGATTAAAAATAACTATACTAGTAAAGTAAATTACTGCCTAAGCGGAAAATATGTTATATATAGGGGTGGGTAAAATATCCGTTATATCCAGTTCGAATCGATATTTGCTTCGATCCGATTCAAAAAATTTGGATATCCGTAAAGCTTCGGAGCAAAGCAAATAACAAAATATAGTATTCGTACAAAACAGAGCAAATCACAAATATGTTTTTAGACAACGTCGGATATCCGATCTTATCCGTATCTTTATAAATTTATTATATATTAGTATATATTATCATGTATATATCAATTATATTATAAATTTTTATTAATATACTCTCGATTTTCTTCCTAAATTTTTAATATTTTCTAAATTTTTTTGATTATATAAAATAAATGACTAAATAACCAATCATAAAAATAAATAGTATGTTTAGACTTAAAATATATTAATAAATAATATTTTATTTAATATTAGTTAATAAATATCAACAAAATTTTTTTAGTAAAGTTTAATATTAAAGTTTCAACTAGTTAATATTATATTTAAATATAAAATATCATTTTTTCCTCATCTTAATTTTGTATTTTTATAGATTTTTTATAAGATAAAATATTTTCTTTTAGTTATTTTTACTTAATAGTTTAGATGAAAAATATTTTTTTTTATAATAAAAATTGATGTACTTTCAGTTTTTGTATATTAAACGGATCAAACTAAATATTCATAAATATCCGTAAATATCTGTAAATATTTGCAAATACTTATAAATTTTCCGGATATCCGAAAATTCGGATATCCGTATATTTCCAGAGCAAATCAAATCATAAAATTAAATATCCGTTGAAAACAGAGCAAACCACAAATACTTAAAAATTTCCGGATAACCGATCTGCGTCCACCCCTAGTATATGATTAAACGGATAAGGTTACAGAGAAGCACAAAATACAGTTGGTATTTACTGAATTATATGAACCAACCTTCCAGCGCCGATCCAGCGAACTCCGCCGTTTCTCTCAGCCAATCACAATTCACCAAAAATCATAAGAATAATCGAAGTTGAGGATTTTGTTTTTTTTTTAAAAAAAAAATTATTTCCCAAAAAATTTTCAGTGGGCCTTGAAATTACAATATTGCGGAAACTCGGAATTTATAGGAGGAGGGGTCAGGATTCATACACATGGCGTGATTCAGCTAAAACATTGTGTAAATTTGAATTTATCTATCGTTCCTTAGTTGGTATTAAAAAATAGTTGTTTCGTGAGAGGTGGGCAGCTACAAGTGGATGACAAACAAATTTCCAGAAAATGGGATAATAAGAGAGACGACGCCACTTTCTCGGAAAAAAAAAAATTCAAAGTTTTCTCATTCTGGGTTTTCGCCAAAGGAGCATCCTTTATGTTCTTTTGAAGAAGGCTCACGAAAATCTCTTTCTCTAATTTCTCTCCCCTGTCCCGGGGAGTTTTATAATTATCCTTTTTTTTTGTTTAAGGTTAAAAGAGATTCTTTTTATCTCAATTTTGGCTTCCGGGTTTTCTGTTTAATTCTTATCTCGAGGGAAGAAGAAGAAGAAGAAGAAGAAGAAGATGATGATAAAGTTGTGGATGGTGACTTCTCTTCAACTCGCGGAGCTCTTTGTGAGCTCCGTGGTGCATTTGCTTTATGGGTTTTATATATTCAGCTCCGCCGTAGCCGGAGATATCTCCCAGAAATTGAGTGATTACTTGTTCAAGTCCAATGTCGTTATCAACGACGCCGGAGAATTCGATCAAAATCAAAGCAATGTTGAGGGTCTGCCTCCGATTGTATTGGTTCATGGGATCTTTGGATTTGGCAAAGGGGTAAAATGCAAACCTCAAATTTGGTTCCCTCTGTTTATTAATTAGTTTTCTGGTTTCGAGGTTTGATCTCATTGTTTTGTTATCCCCATTGATCCATCAGAGACTAGGAGGCTTATCCTACTTTGGTGGTGCTGAGAAGAAAGATGAGAGGGTTCTTGTTCCTGATTTGGGATCCTTGACAAGCATCTACGATAGGTATTGGATTCACTTTGTCCTCCCTAACAAAAATCTGCAGTTGTAGGATATTGCTGATGATAATAATGGTTTACACAGGGCAAGGGAATTGTTCTATTACTTGAAAGGAGGGAGAGTTGATTTCGGGGAAGAGCATAGTGAGGCTTGTGGACATTCTCGGTTTGGAAGAGAATATGGGAAAGGTCAGGTTTTTGATCTGAAATTCTGATTGAAAGACAAAAGTGAATGTAAAAATCTGACTTTTGGTATGTTGTGTGTTTAGGGGAATACCCTGAATGGGATGAAGATCATCCTATTCATTTCGTTGGGCATTCAGCTGGTGCGCAAGTTGTGCGCGTGTTGCAGCAAATGCTTGCGGATAAGGTTGGACTTGGATCCTTCTTTTCAATGTCTTTTAAGGTTGTAAAGCTCAGTTTGATGATTGGTCCTAACACACATGTCTCAAACCGTGTGTTTCTTTTTTTTCAGGCATTTGAAGGGTTTGAAGAAACGAATGAGAATTGGGTTCTGAGTGTGACATCGTTGTCCGGAGCATTCAATGGTACTACGAGGACCTACTTAGATGGCATGCGGTTAGTTTCCTTTCCCGTTTCTGCAATTTTTTTCTAAATAAAGGTTTGGCCTTTGGAAGCAAACAAGGAGCTCTTGTGTACTGATTGTTGTTGTTGCGATTACAGGACAGACGATGGGATAAGCATGAAACCGATATGTCTGTTGCAGCTATGTCGTATAGGCGTGATAATGTACGACTGGCTGGACATTTCATGGCTAAAGACTTACTACAATTTCGGCTTCGATCACTTCAACATTTCTTGGAAGAAAACGGGCGTGAGAGGTCTCGTGGATTGCCTTATGGGAAACACAGGTCCATTTGCTACCGGGGACTGGATCTTACCGGATCTCACGATCCAGGGCTCGACGAGTCTCAACTCAAATCTCCAGACATTCCCAAGCACTTACTACTTCAGCTACGCGACCAGACGCACACGCAGGATCATGGGCATGACAATCCCTTCAGGTGTTCTTGGAATCCACCCGATGCTCTTCCTCCGCGTCTTTCAGATGAGCCAGTGGCGATTCCCGCAAGATGTATCTCCTCCTTACAAAGGATACAGGTAACAACACAACATACCCCAAAAAAAAGATTTCATTCTTGAAGCTTCTTGATCAGTCCACTGTACTAAGAGAGAAATGTTTTTGAATGAAAGGGATGAGGAGTGGCAAGAGAACGATGGGGCATTGAACACAGTGTCAATGACGCATCCGAGGCTACCCGTGGAGCATCCAAGCCGGTTCATAAGGAGCGATTCGGAGTGCCAAACGCTGCAACCAGGGATCTGGTGAGTAAAATCATATTTTGAACACAATGACATAAGAAACTGGGAATATGAATGTTGATGGGTTTCTGTTGTTGTTTGCAGGTATTATAAGATAGTGGAAGCAGATCACATAACGTTCATAGTGAATAGAGAGAGAGCAGGAGTTCAGTTTGATCTTATATACGACAGTATCTTCCAACGTTGTAGGAAACATGTTTTCAGGAAGATCCCTCAGACTCTCCCTAATCAATCTCCTCGTTCTCCTCGTTCTCCTCATTGACAACCCCAATAAAAGCCAGCTTTGTACATTGATCTCTTTTTTTTGTCAAATGTTTAGGGTTTTGGGACCTTGGGCTTAATTCTTTTAGGCAATTCATATGATTCATTGTTCTTCTTATTTTCTCTTTCGATTTGTTGTACTTGTACTCTAGTATGTAATACACACCTTTCATTTTCAAAATCTATAAATATAATATTTGTTATTATGTCATGTTGTTTGGTCTCTAGTCTCTACTGCCTAAATCTTAATTCAATTCTATCTTACCGTATCTTCCTCGTGTCATATGACAATAATGATATTTTTCATCGTCCCCAAATAGTACAATCTGCATATTGTGTATGATTAGGAACTTCAAATAGCATTTTATAGAAAATTCTCCCTTTTTAATCGTTGATGTTAATTGAATTCCTAAAAAAAAAGCTAAAATCATCATTACACATCTGCCAAAATAAGGATAGGAAAAACTGCATGCCATTCGCTGTGTAGTCAGCCAACATACATGTCGTTTCCTTCCGTGGCAAGGACCACAGTTAAACGAACAGAAAGAACACAGTGCCCACCAAAAGAATTAAAAATTGCCCGTTGTTTAACAATTTAAACCAAAATAAGAGTGTCGTAAAAAGCTTACAGGAATAATAAAGAGAACACCATGAAACATTTCACAAGAAATATGGCTTCTAAAACAACATTCACCGTAAATTTCATCAGCTAAAACTTTTCAAATCATTTTTTTCCTCTTCTTCAATCTTCCGCTGCTTTGTTTCGTTGACAATGGCTTAAAATAAAACCCAAACAAAAAAACACAGATCTCATGTTACATGAGTCTGAGTTCGTACTCACCAGCCATGGTTATATATCTCACCCATGGAAGAGCTTGGTACCCACTCTTCTCAATGATCTTCAGGTATCGAACCTGCAATACCGATAAAACGCATCAGATTTCTTCAGCTTTAAGGTTTTGCCTTCAGCGTTTTTATGTGCAGAAACACAGAAACCCAATATATATATATAAAATCTCAGTTTATCAATGTTGGGAACACTGACCTGTATTCCTGAAACAGTGAAATATGGAATCTCGAATTTGACACGGATTGGAGCTTTTCGCTCAGGAGTTGCCTCCTCTGCAGTTATACTTGGAAGATGGAACTCTGCTCTCAACATATACTCCTACATTGTTTCAAAACTTAATGTAAGCATTCAGCTTTGTATGGTAACGCGTTACATTAAACTACAAGCTATAAGCACTTACCTTGTTCCCAGGGAAAGATTTGATTTTCCAGACCAATGCATCTTTTTCGGGAGCATATGCGGCAGACCCGAGAGATGTTCTTACGGTGGGATTCGATGCATCGGTTGGTACAGGCAATTCGATTTCTACATTTGTTGCAGTGCTGCAGAAAAGGTATATCATATCGTAAACTTTTGAAGGACTTTAAAGTCATGGTAAAAAGTAAAATCAAACAAGTCACGCAAGGATTGTTACCTTCTTTCCTTGAACTGGCTTCTAGCTTTTACTAGCATCTCAACACGACTTCTAGAATGCCTCTCTATCTGAGCTTCCACCCATATAAGAGGCTTTACCTGAACAAGTGTTATGTATATAAAGAAATTTCATGACAAATTAACTCGTATACGAAGGGATAAAAACCATCCGCGCAAGGTTCCACATTTCAAACCTGGGTACTGAGTCTATATGTCATTAAATCAAAAGCTCCATCAGGTGGTATGAAAGATATCGTCCTATCATTCTCAAAACGAGCCAATCGAACACACCTACATTTTGAAGAAAGAATGTGTTAAACTAAAGTATTGAAAAGTGGTCTGGATAAGTGATTTTCGGAGAATGTTCGGAATCGCAAGAGAATAACGTACTGATGAAATTTGATGTCCTCCAAATCAATGGCTTTCCCTTTTGTTGCACGTCCTTGTGCCTCCAACAATACTCTATCATTGAGGCCTAACTTACACTCTGGCATTCCACTGTAATACCACGGATCTATCAGCAGAGAGTCACAGAGGAGAAAGTTTGTATCTAACATTCTTTGGTTGATTAGGAACACTAGAGAACGAACCTCAAGTATGTTCGCATCTTCAATGCTCCAACGACATCAGACCTCACAATCTGCCCATTACTGTTCACAAGGATATTTACACTTTCTATTACGTCCAAGAAAACCTGGAAAACAAAACAGCAGTCTGTAAGCATTTGGAAACCTATATATTATTTCGAAAAATATGTTCCCTGCTTGTAAATAAGCACCTACTTCGTTTTTCTTAAACTGTAATCCCTCACTTCTCCATGAGACAGCATTTGTGACAGCCATCGGAGGTCTCTGTGTAACTTCCATTCTATATGCATCAGTCTTGATGAATTCAGTAAGGATTCTTGCTTCGGTATACTGAGGGTACCCAAAGTCCATCATCTCGTCAAGTAGCTCATACTGCAAGTAACATAAGTCAATTTCAGCATCCAACACTCGAGATATCAAAGATGTTATTATAAGAGCAGATGGGAGAAGCATTAACATACCACTACCACAAAGTTATCCCTCAGAGACTCTTCCTCTAATTCCTCAAAGTAATGCTTGAAGACCTACAATCAGTACAATAAACATGTAAATGATCAGTAAACATTCATTATGTTATTTTTCCTTTAATCCGGGAAACAGATGGAATTGCAAAAACCGAACCAGTAGGGATGCTTACATCGACTACGCGATGCAAGAAGAAGAGAAGACTGGCAGCATTACAGTTCTGTCTGGACGCTATCATCAGGTAAATGTTACTATGCTGTACAAACATGTAGGTCACCCCATTGTCGTAAGCAACCGGATCATTCGACTGTGAATCACCCTGAAAGATTAGACGAAAATAAGCAAACCCACAAAAGAGATATATAAATATAGTGATACTGATCAAATCCTAATCCAATATCAATCGTATAACAACTGAACAAGCTTTGCTTATTTGTTCCAAATGTTCATATTTCCACGAGAACCTCAGGACATCAGATCGCGAAGACAGATAAGAATCACAGATAATCTTAAGAATTTTATTCACAGGTTACACGAGACAGACAAGATTGCAACTTCTAAATGATCAGGCGTGTTGCTTTGAACAGTTTTTGAATTCCATTGGCGAATCGAAATTTTTTGAGGTGCATCGAGTTACTCTTCCATTTCACAGCAGCCAAGTAACAAACCAAAGTACTCAGAACCGGAACAAAATCCACCGAATGGCAAATCTAGAAATAAAAGATGGGAGGAGAAATCGCAGAGAAACCTCTTTCTCGATGAGCTTGGTGAAGAAACGCTCGGCCTGGGCAGCGGTGACATCGCCGCGGTAGTCGCGCCAGACCAGAACACGGCCCTTGATATCGAGCAGAAACAGCGCGGAGGCCGCCCCTGCCATGGTTCTTCTTCCTCCCTGTTTCTAAAGGACTGCGAATCAGATCCGATCAAAGAGAAGGATTAATCCACGAGATCTGAAGATTCTTATGCTTCACCGGAGAAGAAGGAGCTCAGATCATCTGCAGCTTGAGTGGTTTCGATAAAGTCTTATTCACGATCTGACGATTTCGTTCTGGTTCGTGGGTGGATTCATAATAGAGAGACAACACAACATAAAAATAAATTAAAAACCGATGGGAGTAAAAAGAGCAGCCATTAGTTTCAGCTTCTGATTTTACTCTTATTCCATCGAAACGGCATCGTGTTTGCTCTCTTTACCTGGTTTGTTTATTTTTAATCAAATGTTTGTTTCCTCCCCAAAATTACTGCCTAACCAAACCAAGCGAGAGATTTGCCTAATTCGCGGTCTTCTAACTTTTTGTTATAGCAGTCAGATCGTATAAATTCGTGGTGAAATACATTTCACTGGCCAATTGAAAATTTTCAGATGTAATGAAGTATCATCACATACTAATGACATTTCACCTAGTTTAACACACGGTGCTTACCAATGTTTCATTACATCGGCAAGAGAGAGAACAATACAATGAAATTGAGTGATAAGTAGTAATCTTCTGTACATATTTCAAAACCTTTTTTCTTTGACAAACAATCAAAACCGTCCCAAAACTCAGGCTTCACGCTTTGACTTTGCACAAATCCTTATGTTCAGTTCTACTGATTCGATCTCAACGTAGCGCGTATCAACAAGCCAGCTTCATTATAACCCGAGATGATGTTTCATGTTCCTTTTCGTTCTGCGCCCTTTGAGGTACTCTTAGACTTGAGTGCTAAGCTACTTATATCATCGTCTCCTTCGAGATCACTGAAAGAAACATCATCCTCATTCACTGTGAACATTGGAGCCCAATTATGATCAGAATCTTCCTCTTCTGGCCAATCATCATCATCATCATCATCTTTGGGTGTTTGGCTTTGGCTTTCACTCTTTTTGTCGACCTTTTGGATTGGTTTTTCCTCGATAACAGCTTTATCTATGAACTGCGCATTTTCAGACTCAAAGTCGCGATACATGATTGAAGGAGGCTCAAAGGCATATATTCGTGGGGACAGAAACTCAGGAGGAGCATGCTGGTAGTAATTTGAAGTTGATGGTCTAGTGCCCTCCTCAAAGATCTCTCTCCCTTCTTTTGAGGAATGGTTTTGATTCTGAAGCTCTTTCATCCACAATGCTCTTGCTTCCATCACCTGCAAGAACAAAAGGGCTTTATTGAGTAACAACAACAATCAATCATTTTTGGTTTTTGTGGATCGGATTCAAGGACATTCGGCGAGGTTTACCTGTGGCGAAGACAAAAGCTGAGCATCGTGTTTACTGAGCCTTGAATGGAGAAGAACAAAGTAGACTTTCCAGAAGTAACCAACAGTCATATGGCATGGACAAAGTTCTATTCTCAATGCAGCTAACCTCGGAGCAAGACGTTCTATAGCTAAAGCATGACCTCTTTGAGCATCAGACATTTCCAAATCTACACTCAGAAAATTTCAAAATCTTTGATATGCATAAGTCAATAATTCATGAAGACTAAGGCCAAAAAACTGTCTTGTGAAAATTCAACACTCATTTTTGAAAACCCAACGAGTCAGTGTACGTTACCATCAAGATCTTCGTCGGGGTCGAGAGGAAAATCCAACCAAGTTTCAGGATGCATCGCTATGTTCCTCGCAAATGCAAGTACTTCGTCCGTAAGAGCAACCGCATCGATCTCTTCTTCTTCTTCTTCTTCTTCTTCTTCTTCTTCTTCTTCTTCATCTGTTTCCTCTTCTTCCTCCTCCGGATCATTGCACACATCTTCTATCCCTTTTCCTTCCGAAGCCATGGTTTCCGAATTCCAGCTCCTATCCTTAATTTCGGTCTCCGGCGTATCGCTTCCGACACACGATTCGGACCGATCTAAAGACCGCGAATGATTTAGTCTGGGATCCGAAGACCGCGATTGATCCAATCCAGGATCTGAAGACCGCGATTCTTTCAATCTGAGATTTGACAGATCGGAGGAAGATCCATCTGGTAACGGAGCGAGAAAGCTAGCGACCCCCCGAAATTGGCGCGTGAGGGTGTGGCCGAGTTCCGTCAGGTCATCTTTCACCCCACGCGCTTGAGCCTCCTCTTCCGGTGATAAAGAGGACAAACGATGGGTGTTTCTCTCAGAATCGTGTCTTTCCGTTGAAGGTTTCCGGCTGCTCTTGTTGTCGTCGTCGTCGGCGTCATCGTCTCCGATGCCCTCGTACAGGCTTTCGAAAAAATTCGAAAACATTATTATGATTGAATTCTTTTTTTCTTTTTCTTTTTTGCTCTGGTCGTATTCACTAACCTATTGGAATCATCATTACTCGGGTAGTGTCAAAATTAAAACCCATACAATTTAATAGTTTTTGCCCAACAAACCCCATACAATTATATAAATTAAAAACTCTATAGTTGTATTTTAGTTTAAATTCTATAGATTGGAACCGGAATTTTATTTTTCTCGCCATCAGGAATTGATTTAACACCTACGAACTTAATTAACCACAAAATTTCTTTCTGTTGTTAAAAAAGGTCTCTTTTCTAAACTGAAATTAATCAAAGAATAAAATACCGTAAAAAGACAATGTAATAATGTATATATGTAAGTATATGTTTACTTCATATTTAAGCAGCCCATTAAAGGTTTTATGAATTGGAGATTCGAGAAACTAAAATCATTACACTTTTTTTTCTTTTTTATAGTTGCTCTGTTCGTTTGGCAGCCGCAGCTACTTGCATCTGCGTCGACGGCAATAATTCATGTTCGTTTCGTTACCGCGGCTATTTGCGTCTAAACGCAGTGTCAACCACAAATATTTGCGTTCGAAATTTTTAGATGCAAAGGAAAATCGGTGGTGCAATTAAATTTGCTGCGACTAAATTATTAAAAGACGAATTACCCATATTATTATTTGTAAATTATAAACACATGCCATCAAACCTAATCTAAATCATTTCCTCTTCGTCACCTTCATTTCCTCTTCGTCGCCTTCACCAGTCCTTCTTCTCCCAGCTCTTTCAAAAGTTTCAAACTTCATCTTCGATCTTATATTAGATTTCTGGGTTTGTTCATTTGCATTTCTGGGTTTCTGGGTTTAGTTTCTAAGCTCCGCTCAAGCTCTTTTCTCTCTCTCTCTATCTCGGCATTGAATCGAATAACCACTGAAGCTTCCGGTGAACTTTTCTCTCTCTCTTTTTCCTTTACTGTTTCAGTTGTTTTCCGCGAGTGATATTCCCATTCATCTTATGAATGTTTACCCATCGTTTGCAGATCTTAAGAGTCTTGTGTGAGAAATGCGGCTTACTCGGATTTGATTCTCTTTGAAGGGTTTTGAATCTCTCAGTTAAAGGTAAATGAGGTTACTTGAATTTGATTCTGTGTATGGTGAAGGCTCAAGATGGTCCTAATTTGTATTCTGTGTTTCACGTTTACACTTGCGCAAGACTCCTTATAACTTGTGATGAATGGATCTGCTTAGCTTTGATTATTATGTATCGCTGTTCATTTCGTTTGATTACTTAGAGACTAGTTTCTGTGAGATTAGCTTATTACTTAGAGACTAAATTACTTAGAGACTAGTTATTGTGATGTATGAGTTTGTGTATCGCTTTTGTGACTTTAGCCGATGTAGGAGATTTTATATTTGCCTTATGTGAGATTAGTTTATTATGTATGAGATTTGTGTGTGAGATTCAAGTTCTGATCTGATGAACTTAATGTTTATGCAGCTTGGTGTTGAGACCGTCCCTGTACTTGTTGGCCCAGTCTCTTACTCGTTGCTTTCTAAGGCTGCCAAGGGTAAGAAATCACTTTGTTTTTTTTCCTGTACTCGTTGCTTTATGTATTCGCTGCATCAATACTCGGGTCCTAGATACATTAGTAGCCTAGTTACACCTAAAGTAGTTTCTTTCTTCTTCTATTATTTAAACGAACTGGGTTGGATTCTCGAATTGCTTAGCTAGAATCAATAAGGACACTTAGCTAGAACCAAACGAATTCCCCTGCTTTTACAAATACTTTTTGGTTTCTGTTCTACAAATGCTTATGTTCGTGTTGCATACAAGTAGTTTATGTATTCGCTGGTGTATATAGCTCTCATTATGTATAAGCTGTTGAGCATCCACCATGTCTCATTTTAGTTCTCAGTTTACGTTTGTGTATGCTGCCGAGTCTAGTTAGTTACTTTTGTGTATGCTGGCGAGTCTAGTTAGTTAGCTTTTATCTTCGCTTATCTTTGTAAATGTTTGCTTGTGTTTCTTCAGGGTCTTGATGATTTTTATGTGAGATATATGTGATTGTTTTTCTCTTCTTCATGTTCTGATCTGATGAACTTAATGTTTATGCAGCTTGACGTTGAAACCGTCCCTGTACTTGTTGGCACTGTCTCTTGTTGCTTCACATAAAAAGTCTCCCTGTCTACAAGTAAGAAATCACTATTCTTGTGTGTGTGCTTCGTGATGCTTGTTTGCTCCTTTGATGATTTTTATGTGAAGGATAGTCTAGTTAGCTGCTGAGTCTAGTTAGTTAGCTTTTATCTTCGCTTATCTTTGTAAATGTTTGCTTGTGTTTCTTCAGGGTCTTGATGATTTTTATGTGAGATATATGTGATTGTTTTTCTCTTCTTCATGTTTTGATCTGATGAACTTAATGTTTGTGTTTACGTTGTTGATTTAAGTTGTTGATTTATCTTTGTGTTTACGTTGAATCCTTGTGTTTATGAGCTGATTGATAATTCCCTTAGTCATCTCCATCGATTTATGCTATATGTATTGTTAATTGATTCTTCTAGTACAATGCATAAACTTAGATTATTAAAATGGTTTTATGATTGCACTATACTTTGCAGTTCAATTAAAGCTTGTAAGATGTCATAATAGTCTCGTTTTATCAGCTTGCCTCATAACGGTGTCTATGGTTTTATAGTCTTCTCTTCTCTTATGACTTTTTCCGATGATTTGCTTTTTTACTGGTGTTTATTGTTAGTGACGGAAACTTTGGTTTATAGCATTCTGATTTAAAAACGAGATTTGCTTTCTTACTGGTGTTTATTGTATATGTTTGCTTGTGTTTCTTCAGGGTTTTGTCATCACTAGTGCTCTCTCTGTTTTGTAGTTAATTGCCGAGTCATGTACTCTCTTCGCTTATCTTTTATCATTTATCTTCGCTTATCTTTGTTTATGTTTGCTTGTGTTTCTTCAGGGTCTTGTCATCACGGAGAGGACAAAACTTGACCCAGCGTTTAGAGAAAGATGTCTAAAGATGTAAGTGTTTTGGTTTTAATCTTAGTGTTTTGTTAGTGTTTTGGTTTTGATCGTAGAGTCTTTTATGCATCGTTTAGAATTGGACCGATGAAGAAACTAGATACTTTTTTCAACTGTTTGCGGATGAGAGAAGCAAAGGAAGTAGGACAAGTACAGGAATGAATAAAACCGGGAAAGATTGTATCATGAAGAAGTTTGAAGCAAGATTTAAGAGAGGATATCAGAAATGGAACTATTTCAAGAACAAGTATGACTCGTGTAAAAAGAAATACACTAGCTATAGGATGTTAACTCACAATAGGACCAGGATTGGGTATGATGATATGGGAAAGCTGGACATGTCAGATGATTGGTGGGAGGAACGCATAAAGGTAATCATCTCTTTCAAGCTTTTCATATAGTTCTTGGCTTTAACGATTAGCTGAATGCCACTGATCCGGATCTTGTTTTTTTTGCTATATAGGAATGGCCTGACGCTAGAAAATGGAAAGGCAAATTGGTTGCTAATATGGATGTGTTTGAAGCTGAGGTTCGTGCTGTAGTGGTAACTGGAGCTGAAGGATGGAGCGCTCAAACTGGAGAAGCTAGTTTAAATTCTAGAGTGGATGGAGATGAAGACGATGAAGCTGATTCTGTTGCCACTGGTATAGAGACACAAACTCAGACACAAACCCAGCCACAGCCACAAACACAGACCGGAACTTCAAGAGCAAAACGAAGACGTAAAGAGAAAGATGTGGTTGTAGAAGCTGTTGTGAAACAGACTGATGTTCTTGATAAGAAGAACAGAATAGCATAACAGATGTTGGAACGTGAGCATGCTTCGAGTGTTGAGAATGTTTTAGAGATACTTAATGGATTGCCAGGAGTGACAATGTGGTCTGCATTTTACGAAGCAGCAATTGCTCATCTTGTAGATAATGAAGGGAACCGGAGAGGGTTTATAGCATTTCCTAAGGCTGAAGATAAGATTAGGTTTTTGGAGTTTAGGACTGGAACAAAACTTGATGATTGATTTTGCTTGAATGTTTCTCTTAAACATGTCTTTTATTTTGGTGATGAATTACTTATGTTTATGTTTGAACCGTTTGTTGAAAATAATGATGATGATGTTTTGTTAAATGTTAAGTTGAAAATAATGATGATGATGTTTTGTTAAATGTGTTTTTGGTATGAGTTTTGATGATGAATATCTTGAGTTTGAACCTAAAAATAATGATAGATTATCTTGTGTTTGCAGATGGTTAGAAGATGAATTTTAGGTGATGATGATGATGATGATGATGATGAACTTGGTTTGCTAGATTCACTTGCCACTGAGAGATTGAGTCATAGAACAGATCGAGGAGCAGGTTGGCATCATGTTCAGCAACTTATGAATGGATCAGATCAGCAGTATTATGACATTCTTCGAATGAATCAAAGAACATTTGGAGCTTTATGTAAGATGCTAACCAGGCGATATGGATTAGAAGAGTCAGAAAATGTCTATGTTGAGGAATCTGTTGCAATGTTTCTTGAGGTGGTTGGTCAGGACAAGACTATGCGGGATATAGCCGACAGGTACCAACGGTCACTGGATACTGTGAAAAGGAAGCTTGATGAGGTTTTGAGTGTTCTCCTCAAATTTGCAGTGGATACGCTAAAACCACAAGAAGGTGAGTTTACAAGTGTAAACCCTGTTTTGAGGAATGATGATAGATATATGCCTTTTTTTAAAGATTGCATTGGAGCACTTGATGGAACCCATGTCCCAGTCCGGCCCCCTAGGCAAACCGCAGAAGCTTATAAAGGTAGAAAGCATGAACCCACAATGAATGTCCTTGCTATATGTAACTTCGATATGAAGTTCATATATGCATATGTCGGTGTTCCTGGTAGAGCACATGATACAAAAGTCTTGACTCATTGTGCGAGGAATGAGCCTTTTTTCCCACATCCGCCTAGTGGAAAGTACTACCTAGTTGACTCCGGATATCCCACTAGGACAGGATATCTTGGTCCGCATCGTAGGATGCGATATCATCTTGGTCAATTTGCTAGAGGAGGACCACCAGTAAATGCACGAGAGTTGTTTAACCGAAAGCATTCAGGTTTGCGATCAGTGATTGAGAGGACATTTGGAGTATGGAAAGCAAAATGGAGGATTTTAGATCGCAAGCATCCAAAGTATGGTCTGACCAAGTGGATTAAGCTTGTAACAGCGACAATGGCACTACACAATTTCATACGTGATTCACATCGGGAAGATCATGATTTTGTACATTGGCAAAGCACAAAAAGAGAAGGAGAAGGAGAAGGAGAAGGAGGAGAAGAAGAAGAAGAAGAAGAAGAAGAAGAAGAAGAAGAAGAAGAAGAAGAAGAAGAAGAAGAAGAAGAAGAAGAAGAAGAAGAAGAAGAAGAAGAAGAAGAAGAAGAAGAAGAAGAAGAAGAAGAAGAAGGAGAAGAAGGAGAAGAAGGAGAAGGAGAAGGAGAAGGAGAAGGAGAAGGAGGAGAAGAAGAAGATGATAGTGATGAAGATCATGGTGGACATATTGCATATGAACCGACTGGTGATAGAGTGATGGAAACTTTGCGTGATTTTATTACAAATGAATGTAATAGAGGTCGTTTACCTTATTAAGTTTTTGTTTAAAACTTTGTTTATGATTTTTTATTAATTTATTGAGATAATGTCTTTGATTATTTTTTTTATATAACTTTGGTTATTTATAATTTGATGTTGTACTTTTATTTTATTTCAGTTAAATATTTTAGCTTATTACTTTTATTTTAGTTTATTCTACGATTTATCACAAAATAAATTGTTTAAAATTATTATAGCTATATATTCAACTTCAACTTAAAAATTATTACTAACTAAATATGATATTTCTTATTGATAGAAATATATTTAAATTATATTTTATTGATTAAAAATCTAATTATACAAATTTATAAAAATAAAATATAAATTATATGAAAATTTGTCGCAGAGTCTGTAAAACGAACAACATTTATGTATCCTGCGGCTGCAGTTGCGGCTGCGACTTCCAAACAAACAAAAATAAATTTGTTGCGTCTGCGGCTGCGTCTGCCAAACGAACATCAAGCTGCAGTAATGTTACCGCTGCCGTCACCACTGCTTTCCCGCTGCCGCTGCCGCTGCCGCCTGCAGCTGCCAAACGAACAGGACTAGTAACTAAAATCTATATTGGTTTGATCCCAGTTGTTTTTGAATAAATTAATCATTGCACTTTTTTTTTAAGATCCATATCACTTTAAAATAAATTAATTTGACCAGTAGATATGGAAGTTTAATTAATAGTAAAATAAAATAAATTTGATAAGTTTGAGATTTCCTGAAACATAATATAAATAGAGCTTTGTTTAGGATTGGAGAAGTTAAGAACATTTTTTCTCATTATATCTTTAATACAAAAGAAAATAAATTATGGTTATCAAAAAGACTTTAACTTTTCTTCTCGTTGTAATACTAACAATTTTGTTGTCTAACAGCAATCTTTTGGCTTCAGGTATAATGAAAGTTTGCTTTAATTATTTTCTTAGATGAGGTATATAGTTTGAAAGACTATAAATTAACAAAGATCATATATGTGTTTTATTTGTGGGTTTGTGTATGTGCAGAGATCAACAAAGTTAAATATACTTGTGGTAAAATTTTGTGTACGGACAATTACACATTGTATATGTGCATGACCGATTGTGGTGAGGATGGATATGCAATGGGAGCTTGTCTGTCTCCTACTCCAAATACTCCTAAAACATGTTGTTGTACTCCTTATAGTTATTAATGATTTAAGAATTGAGTTTATCTTTTAATAATGTATGATCAATAATTAATTAATGTAATAAAATAAAATAAAAATCTAATAAGTAGTTTTGATGTGTAATATTTTTCTCATCCTAACTATTAAATGTCTCTAGCTTTTTGTGCTTACCACAAATCCAAAAATTTGAATTTCTAATTTTGCTGGCAAAAATTTTAATTTGAAAACGTGAATCCAAAAATATTAATGAAATGTGATTATTTGGCTGTGCATTATAGTTGTGTGCTCGTTTGATATAGGTCTTACCTTCTTGGGTTGGTTAGGATATGGAATCTAACTCTGTGGACATTATATATGTGGCTATTTCTAGCAATTGAGTGAATGTGGTTTAGTGCTATTTACATGACATGATGATACTAAATACCCCACCAAACGTCATAAATTATATTTGTAGTTAGCAAAAAAAAATATAGATTTTGAATTTATATAAGATTTGTAGTTAGGGGGTGGATTCACCAAGTCTTTCTGAATTACCACATTAAAATGAACGATAACGAGGTGAAAACTAAAAACCAGAATGTGGTATCTCTCTTTTTTCCTTTATTATACAAAATAGAAATATACATTTCAGTATGACAAATTATGTTATAATACATATAGATCGACTGCATGTTTTTTAATACAAGTACTTCTAATGAGCCAATAAATAAAAACAAGTAAAATTATTTGATTACATTACATGCTTAATTAATATATAAATGTTTATCTAGGCAAAAATAAAGAAAGTAAAAGAAACGCAAGAAACGCGGATTGCCGAACCGACGGCGAGCGTGATGGGCCTGGTCCGCAGTAGTAGAAGTGGGTCTTACAGGCTTGGTTGTGAGCCTTCTTAATCGTGTAAGAATCCCGCAGAGTGTCTCCCATAGTGAAGTTGAAGTCCTGAAGCGGCAGAAACGTCCGATTCTCCTGGACTATCTGGATGTTGCAAAAGTAGGCTGATTTTCCGAAGCCTTCATCTGGAAATTTCCCGGAACCCTTCGTCTCCATATTGGATTCTGCTGGCGTGATCCGATAGAGTGGTGAATATCTCGACCGGCCAATATCCAATTGGCATGAAATTCTGCCATCTGATTCGAGACATTTAATGTGGCTTTCGTCTCATAAATTGGTTGGTGTTTTGGGGTTTCATATGCGCAATTGCATTACTATTATATACACGTATATATAATGTTTGAAAAAAAAAATTATATTACAATAATCAAAGAGGCCTACAAATATCTATAATACAGTAAATATCTACAAATCTGATTGGACCAATTGTTAACTATCAGAATTATTTACTAATTAAGAAACATAAAGAATACGTCAGTTGTCAAGATTAAGGTTGTCATTGTGATCACTAATCTTTGTATGAAAATGGTATAATCTATTTTCTTTAAATTTTATTTATTTTTTCTTAAATTTTGCTTAGATTTTGTTTAAAATTTTCTTAATTTATTTTAAAAAAACTCTTATGTTTCATATATATTTGGCTTATTTTTTCAATTTATTTTGTTTCTTATTTTCCAATAGTGATATTGTAGGGTATAAAGTTTGTTTTAAGTTTTTTTTTTGGGAAAATAGTTTGTTTTAAGTTTATCATTAGATATATATCAAGACAGAATAAATTATTTATAATAAATACAACTAAGATATGATTTATCAAGAGGGAATGTTTCAAAGCAGGTTGGTCCATCCTGTTAACGCAGTTGATAGCGTCGCCGTTTGGACTCTGAATCGTCAAGGTTGAAGTGGCTCCACAGAAATTCTTCAAAACATAGGTGATAAATGAAGACTAGTTATGTCAGAGACTCTTTATTTTTAGTTTTTTGTTCAAAGTGAGAGACTCTTTAAAGTTTGAGGAATTAAGTGGTAAAAAACTAAAAATGTCTCTATCTCTTTACAGTTCTAATTTCTTTTGGTAACATATATAATTTGAAATGTTTCTAAGTAATACAGTTAAAACAGCTTTATCGGATAATTTGGAGATTCGAGAAACTAAGATTTGCTCGATCTTCAAGAAAATAGCTTTATCGGATAATTTCTTGGAATTAGGATTCTGAATCATTTGAAAATTTGGATTGTATCACAAACGAACACTATTGTTAATGAAAATCATTTGACGATCTTCTATGTTTATTGATACTGATTTTGCTAATAATAACATGTTTGCTTACTTTTTACTCATTCGTAATTTTTTTCTTTCTTTTGTATTGCTTTTTATCTAAAGTTTTCTAAACATGGCTGTTAAAACTATAAAATCTTTTTTTTTCTTTTTCTCATTAAAATAAAGTTTTTTTTCTTCTCATATTAACTAATATCTATATTGATTTTATCACAATTTTTTGGGATAAATAATCATTGCACTTTTTTTCTTTTTCTTTTAAAATTCATACTACCATATCTACATCGCTTTATTATTGTGCTATCATTAGTACTATCAAACCAAAATAAAAGGAAATTATAGATCCATTATTAAGAGTTATAAATTAGGAGGCATGGAAAATATGGATAAAATAAATCACAGTTTGTACTTATTTTTTAAAAGATGAGAAGACTAAAAGATCTTATAGAGATTAAATATTTTACATATTTTATAATAAATAAAATAATTAATTATTGATACTTTTCTCTTTTTTTTTAGATCCAATTTACCCTATAACTAATTAATTTTCAAAAATAAATTTTTATGCATGTAAAAAAGTTCAATAAAAAATACATATTTATATCCATAACAAAATAAAAATATATAATTTATATTTTAGACAATTTAAAAAAAAAATTATGTCATTTTGAGGTTCTTTTTGCAAATTTTTTTAAAAATTTTTCATAATATTGATTTTTTTTGTCAACCTATCAGCTTTTACGTCTAAAAAATTAAATTTTGTAATTTAATTAAATAAAAATTTCAGTATTTATTGGCTTCACTTATTAATTTAAGACATTTTTAGATTAGACATTTATGTAATTTATAGTTAAAATGCTGGTCAAAGTAACTTCATATTAAAATACTTTATTGGCAATAAAAAGTGCACTCATTGTGGTTTTGCATCTAGTCAAAATATATGGTACACATTAATATCGTAATTGCACAAGTAACTAATTGCTTTTATGGTTTTCCGATCTTTGCATGTTATATAATTTGACCAGTAGATATGGAAGGTTAATTAATATCTTGAAACTAAACATAATCTAAATAGAGCTTTGTTTATATTGGAGAAGTGTTTTTTTTTTTGTGTGCAAAATTTATATTGGAGAAGATAAGAACATTTTTTCTCATTATATCTTCAATACAGAAGAGACTTTGATTTTTTTTCTCTTTGTAATAATAAGTTTGTGGTCTAACAGCAATATTTTAGCTTCAAGTATAATGAAATTTTCCTCTGATTATTTTTTTAGATATATATATATATATATAATACTTTTAAAGACTATAAATTAACAAAGCTCATATATGTGTTTTATGTGGATCTGTGTAGGTGTAGAGATCAACAAAGTCAAATATACTCGCTGGTAAAATGTTATGTTCGGACAAGTATACATTGTTCATGTGCATAACTGACTGTGGTGAGAAAGGATTTGCAGCGGGAATTTATCTATCTCCTACTCCAAATGTTCCTAAAACATGTTGTTGTTATCCCTATAGTTACTGATATAAAAAATGAATTTATATTTTTATAATGTATAATCAATAATTAATTAATGCAATAAAATAAAATTTATCTCATAGTTTTGGTACATTCTTGGTTGCTCTTGTTTACGGGTAGAATCATTAGAATCACGTTTTTCCTCTTTTACCAGTTGGGTCAGGTTAGATTTCTAATTGGATTTAAATTATGTGTCACGTTTGGTGTAGTAATTGGTTTGGATTTCTATTTGGACTGAATTCTAGGCCAGGTTTAGCTGGTTTAAAGATTTAAATCGCAATCTGAAATCAAAACGTGAATTTCATATTTGGTAATAGTGACGTGTTTGGTTTGATAGTACGTTTAAGGATTTAAAGTATAACTCGACCCGGCTAATTTTTATTTAATTTGATTTATTGTAAAATAATCTCCATTCTATTTTTTGCCCAAAAAAAATAAAAAAACCTTCTTTCTATTTCTTTTTATGAACAGCAAACCTTCGTTCTATCAAAAATTTGAACCTCGGCATTAACTCCATTGATATTTTTGTCACTTAAAGATTTCTTTTACCTTTTTTTGTTCGAAGTTGATCTTGTATTTTATGTCTGTTTGAGTTTTTTTTTTTACATGATTCCCTAAATACTTTTACTTAATTTAGATTTTTTCGTCAACAGTTTCTACATTAGAACTCAATTTAAATATCAAATTTTGTAATTTAAATTAAATAAAGATATCAGTATTGATTGGCTTCACTGATTAATTTAAGAAAATTTTAGATTAAACATTATGTTGTTTATTTGTACAAGTTAAAACGCTGATCGATGTAATTTTTAATGTTGTTTTATTAAATCAATTCCAAAGAGTTTCATATTTATCACTTAAAAATTATATTAATTGAAGTTGATCATATCTGTCACTTGAAAAATTATTTTGCCCCTTTTTTATTTGAAGTTGTTCTTGCATTTTATATTATTTTGAGAGATTTTTTGCAAAAATTTATAAAAACGTTTACATAATTTAGATTTTTTGTCAATAACTTCTACATCTAAGCTCTATTAAAATATCAAATTTTGTAATTTAAATTAAACAAAGATATCAGTATTCATTGGCTTCGCTTATTAATTTAAGACATTTATGTAGTTTATAGTTAAAAAGCTGGTCAAGGTAACTTTATATTAAATTATTTTATTGGCAATAAAAAAAAGTACACTCATTGTAGATTTGCATCTAGTCAAAGTTTATGGTACACGTTATATTTGTCCGTATATATCGTAACTGCATAAGTAATCAATTGCTTTTAAAGATATAATCTGACCAGTAGATATGGAAATTTAATTAAAAGTAAAATAAAATAAACTAGATAAGCTTGAAATTTCCTGAAACATAATATAAATAGAGCTTTGTTGAGGATTGGAAAAGTTAAGAACATTTTACAGAAGAAAAAATTATGGTTATCAAAAAGACTTCAATTTTTTTTCTCATTGTAATATTAACAATTTTGTTGTCTAACAGCAACATTTTGGCTTCAGGTATAATGAAAGTTTGCTTTAATTATTATCTTAGATGAGATATAATAGTTTTAAAGACTATAAATTAATAAAGATCATATATATGTTTTATGTGGGTTTGTGTAGGGGTAGAGATCAACAACGTCAAATATACTTGCGGTAAAATGTTATGTACAGACAGATACACATTGTATATGTGCATGACTGACTGCGGTGGGAAAGGATTTGCAATGGGAGCTTGTCTATCTCCTACTCCAAATGCTCCTAAAAGATGTTGTTGTAATCCCTATAGTTAATGATCTAAAAATTGAGTTTTTACTTTTATAATATATGATCAATAATTAATTAATGCAATAAAATAAAATAAAAATCTAATAGTTTTTATGTATAATACTTTCTCATTAATTATTAAATGTCTTATAGCTTTTTGTGCTTACCAAAAATTTGAAAACTTGAATTTCTAATTTTTCTGGCAAAAAAATTTAAATTGAAAATGTGATTCTAAAGATTTTAATGAAAAAGTATTATTTAGTTGTGGATTACAGTTGCGTGCTCGTTTGGTATATAGGTTTTACCTTCTTGGGTTGGTTAGGAACTTGGGATATGGAATCTAACTCTGTGGACATTATATATGTGGCTATTTCTAGCAATTGAGTGAATGTGGTTTAGTGCTATTTACATGACATGATGATATTAATACCCACCAAACGTCATAATTAGATTTGAGTTTGTATAAGATGTAGAGGGTCTGACTGAGTTTTAATTGTGAGGGGTTGACATAAAAGGATTTGTGGTTAGGGGGTGGATTCACTAATTAACTCTTTCTGGATAACCACATTAAAATGAACGATAAACCAGAATGTGTTCTCTTTTTTTTTATATATATACAAAATAGAAATATACATTTCAGTATGACAAATTATGTTTTAATATATAGATGCATGCTTTTTTTTAATACAAGTACAAGCCAATAAAATAAAAACAAGTAAGATTATTTAATTACATTAATATATACTAAATGTTTATCTAAAATCAAACAACAAAAACAAAAAGAACGACAAAAACAAAGCAAGTAAAAGAAATGCGGTTTGCCCGAACCGAGACCGAGCGCACTGGGCCTGGTCCGCCGTAGTAGAAGTGGGTCCCGCAGGCTTGGTTGTGAGCCTTCTTGATAGTGTACGAATCCCGCAGAGTATATCCTAGAGTGAAGTTGAAGTTCTGAAGCGGCAGAAGCGTACGGTTCTCCTGGGCTATCTGGATGTTGCAAAACGAGGCTGACTTTCCGAAGCCTTTATCTGGAAACTTCCCCGAACCCATCTGGGTTATCGTGCTCACACCGGAAGTGTTGCCGTATAACAACACTTCGCCGCCATATTGGATTCTGCTGGCGTGATCCGAGAGAGTCGTGAATATCTCGACCGGCCAGTATCCAATCGGCACGAAATCCACGCCCATGCCCAACCACCAGTTCCCCGATAGTGGATCCTGCAATTTTTTGTTTCATTATCTGTTAGCAAACACATATGAAACATTAAAAACCAAAACAGATGCGATTAGAGATAAGATAATAATCAAACATACTAACCTTATTAAATATAGTTTTTGTTTACTATGAATATCAATAAAGAAGATCGAATATTTAGGATTTCTTTGGTTACATCGACTTTGCTTCGTTTACATTCAACAAGATGTTTCACGTTTCTGGACAAAAGATTGCTACAGGGCTGCAGTAACTTGTGATTTACTAATGGGCTTCACTATTGGGCTTTTATAATTACCACCCTAGGGCATATGGATTCTCTACTGGGCTTTTATAATTACTAATAGGCTTCTCTATCGGCCATTTATAATGGTATTACCATATTCTGGTTCTTTATTTTTGGGCTAGTCTAATTTGATGCAAAAAAATCTGGTCTGTTGTTGTTAATTGATGCAAGAAAAGGTTCAACTTCAAGCTATTTTACTTAATACGATGCCGCTTAGTAATCAGTATGATTGATTAGTCCCTATGTTTTGGTTCAAAACCAAATTGAACAATTCTAAACCAAAGTTGAACTGTTTAGCTTAACTAGTCGAATTTTACTAATTATCTATTATTTATATACCTCATATTTTATAATTTACTAATTATCTATAATTTCTTATATTAATAAAAATATTAATAGTCTAACCTTACAAATCTGAAGTGTGATGTCAAATTGATTGCCTCCAACTATAGAAGTACCAGCAATCGCAGCCTCGACTGCAATGATGCTACTGATGTGCACGAACCCAACACAATGAGTGCTGTAACACCCAGTGCCTATATATGCATCTCTCTGCATATATTTTGTGAACATTCAATCATTTAAATATTATTATGGCTATATTTTATTATGATTTGAAATCTAAGTTGCGATTAAAAAAAAAGTTGAGATTAAAAAAAAAATTTGTAATAACAAATTAAGTTAATTTTTCTTTTTCAATAAACTAGGTAATTTTTCATTCATAAATTTATATAATAATAATAGTAATAGCTATCTAATAATTTATAATATTAATAGTTACAATAGTTATATTAACTATATTTATTTACTTAGTATTATAAAATCAAAATTAAAAAGGAGAATACAGACCGTCCAATAAGTAAATAATCGTGGCTGACGATCATGATATCGGCCGGGGTAAACCTAAATAACAGAAACAGATTTTATTGTTAAATTATTTAGATATAATTTTATGGAATGAATATTTGAATGCTAAATATTTATTTAATACTAACCTGCCAGCCCGCCTCAATTGTGTTGAGGTCGTTGGTTTCATACTGGCCGGACACAAGCCAGATTTGTGCTAAGCTGAAATCGTCCAGTGATTCCACGACCGGAGTCCAGACATTGAACGTCGCTTTCGTTCCATAAAATGATTGATTTTCTATCTGTGCAATAGCATACTGTTGCGTCCACAAATATATATACTATATATCAGTAACATTATTTATTATTATTGCTATGACAAAAATCAATAATAAACTTAAGAAATGGTGTTGCAGAAAATCAGAGATCGTCTTGGGGGCAAACGGTTAAGGGATGGTTTCTCATTTGGGCTTTACTTAGGGTAAATTGATTCAGTTAAGGGTCTTGATATGTTTCGTGTTGGACCACATAAGCACTAGGCTAAATTGATTCGGGTAAAGGGTCTTAATATGTTTTGCGTTGGGCTACTTAGGCTAAATTTAAGGTTCTAAATATATTTTGTGTTTGGCTAATTAGGCACTGAGCTAAATTGATTCACTTAAAGGTCTTAATATGTTTTGCGTTAGGCTACTTAGGTACTAGGCTAAATTTATTCAGTTATGGGTTTTAATATGTTTTATGTTGGGCTACTTAAGTATTAGACTAAATTGATTTAGGTAAGGGTTTTACTATGTTTTATGTAGGGCTACTTAGGCATTAGGCTAAATTGATTTAGTTAAAGGTTTTACTATGTTTTTATGTAGGGCTACTTAGGCATTAGGCTAAATTGATTTAGTTGATGCTCATAATATATTTGGTGTTGGGCTATTTAGCAACTGGGCTCAATTGATACAGTTAAGATTTTTAATATCTTTTGCGTTGGGCTAATTATCTTATGGGCTTTAAGGTTTTATTTGGGTTTCATATGCAAATCTTTTAGCAAACAAAAAAAAAAGAAGAAAATGAAACTCACCTTATGTCCCCTTGTAGCTCGGTCGGCCGCATCAGAAATTAAGGGGTTGTTTTTGTTATGAGTGCTGTTGGTTTCGAATCGCCTCATTGGAATGGTTCCACGTGGGCATGTTCCGCTGGCGTGCCAAACTTGCCAACCAAGGCCTTCCTCTTCCGTCTTCACCAGATGGCTCAGGAATTCCTGTTTTAAACAAATTAAAAATAGAATTAAGAAAATATTAAAAAATAGTTTTTTTTCCCACAGAAATAATAATAAACTATAATAAAAATAGTAGAAAAACAAGTGATTTTTTTTTCAAATAAATAATAGTGTTATTTTTACTATCGACGAATAATAATATTAAAAAAAAAAACCTGAAACATGTGATTCTTCAGGAGTGGATTCTTCAATGATGATTGGTCCATCCGGTTTATACAATCGATAATGTCGCCATCTGGACTCTGTTATAGATAAAAAAAAAAAATATAGAATACGTTAAATTAAATCATTCAAAATAAATTCGAACTTAGATCAAAAATTCATACCTGAATGGTCAAGACTGGCGTGGGGATCAAGTCTGACGTGGCTGTTGACTCTCCACATAGAGTGAGTAGCAACAGTACTCCACATAGCATGGATTTAACATCCCGTCTTAAATAACAAACGAAAGATAGAAATTAGCAGATAAAATAATGCTAATCCCAATATATGACTACATACAGAAATGTATTGAACGACGATATCAATGAACAATACCTGATATAAACCTGTCTCATATACGCAACTGCGGTAGCCACAACCCTGTATAAGTACAGAAAAAGAAGCGATATAAATAAAATTTCAGTTTTTTTTTTTTGAACTTCATAAAATTCAAAAAGGAAATGGAGAGATCATACATAGATGTCGAGGCACGGAAGAGCAGGGCAAACGATTTGGAGAAGCTATACATGGATATGTCAATGCAGAAGGAGTTACAGAAAAAGGGTCGCAAACGTAAGCTACGTGAAGACAGATGGAAGTCAAGATCGAAAACGCTGAAGAAAAAGGCTTTCGTCGTTGTGTAGCTTTATTAGAGTGTATAGTGGTTTATACCAAGTGGTTTAGTCTCTGGTTGAAGTTTCCTTTTGGCTTAATGAGAGTCAGGTATATATAGAAACGATGTACATTCATTCGCTAATTAACGAGAAAAATAATTCAACCTTATTAAGCTTCACATCACATCATCTTTCTGATCTCCACTATACTAAAGTTTATATATCGGAGTTTTGTTGTAGAAAACTATTGTTTTATCGCTCTAAAGTTTATATATCGGAGTCACTGACTACTTATATATATATAGATAAAAACAAAATTCTCTTATCCCAAAACGGAAACCACACACTCTCTCTCTGTCTATTTAAGTTGTATTAATCAGAGTCATAATACGTTCGTCTACGCCAGTGTCACTTACTACTTATAGTGCATGTCTATAGATATATATAATATTCCCTTCTCCCAAAATGGTAACCCCCCCCACACACACACACTCTCTCTCTCTCTCTCTCTCTCTCTGTAACTTTGTGTCTATTTAGTTGGCTTATTTGTTTAACAGATTAGGACAAGTGTAATTTGCAGACAACACATTATACATAAGAATTTATTGATGTAACATTTGGATTATGATTAGTAAATCATATAATTTTGAAAACCATTTCTTGATTTTATCAATATATATTTTTTAATTAAAATTTTATTTATCTATTTATATAGTTTAAAAAATATAATGTGATATTGATTGAGTGATTTGGAATTACATTCACATGCTTTTTAATAATAAGTAGCATGTGAATTTAATAACTAACGGATGGTAATTAGTTAGTTATTAAATTCACATGCTTTTTAATTGTCTTTAACGAAAGTTTTGATTCTGATTAGTAAAATCATATAATTTTGAAAACCCCATCGTGATTTTATCAATATTTTTTAGTTAAAAAATGATTTAAAATATATAATATGACATACATTGAGTGGTTTGGTATTAATTTCACATGCTTTTTTTTTATCAATAATCAAGCCAACACAAAATCATTATAATTAACATCTCTTACATGAGAAATTATATACATATAAATTCAACTTTTGCTTGGGAAAAGGACGTGGTGGATTGCCTTTGACCTTTTGTACATGTACGGATGTACCACATTTTTTTGGGGGGTAAAAATGGACCACTTATTTGTTCGATCAGTATATTGACGACATAAAAATTTAGGACATAAATTATGAAATGATTTTAACACTTTAGATTTAATTGTGAGGTTATAAAATTATATCTAAAAATGAATAAGAGAACTTATTAAACAAAAAGAAGAATTAGTATCTGGTTGGTTATAAAAGTTCAAATATGAACAAAAATATCTGATTAATTATATCGTTAAAGAAAGAGAAAAATTAACTAACGGATGGTAATCACTTGACTTCCGTGTAGGCCAGTCACATATCAGGTTTTGGCCTTTTTCTTCTCTTTTAATATATTTGTGATTATATCATCAATAAGGAAATTTGATATCAACGGTGTAGCTAAAGTATATTACATATCATTGATAAGAAATTAATTGCATCGAAAAATATGCCTTTCTTTGAGTTGAAGGTTGGACTCGCATGAGAGAACCAAAAAAAAAAAAATAGATAAATGAAAGAAATAAGATTTTAAACGGACAAGGGCTTCGAACCAGGGAACATTATATTCAGTGGGGGCGGACAAAGCCACTAAACTATTTTAACTGAAAACAAAAGCATCGCCATTCCTAATTTCCAATGACGTGGATTCGCCCTGGTGCTAAAATCATTCTATCGAAATATTTGTAATATTTTTTAGACAATGAACTATTTTGTTTGATATATATATAGTTGAATTCGTTGACAAAAATATAATATATATATATATAGTTGAATTGTTTTATGCATAATTATTGTCGAAATATTGACTAGTGTTTCATCGATGTGGGTCTGCGTCAAATCAATATCAGAAAAATATATTATGTGTCAGGTTTGGTATAGTAATTGGTTCAGATTTTTATTTAGGTTAAATTCTGGGCCAGGTTTGGTTTAGTAGTTGGTTTACAGATATAAATCGCAATCTGAAATCAAGACGTGAATTTCATTGGTAATAGCTTAACACGAGTGGCAATAAAAAAGGATAGCATACGCCTTGCTTTACCCATGAGTGACTTGTGTAGCTCTTGAACTGAGTATGTGATGTTTAGAAGCTAATGCGGATTCCTTTGTATGTTATGCGAATCGGACGAATATTATTCGTATGTCAATGTTGAGACCCTAGTTTTGTAATGCTGCTGTACCAGTATCTGTGACCTAAGATCAGGATCCTGCTTTACAATTGTTTGGCCTGCATCTAAAGCGGGTTTCATCGGGAGAAAACTTGTTAAATTTGTATGAATAGAAGCCATATCTCACAAACTAGAACAAGCAAAAGCAAGATCAATGTGGATGTTACCTAGAGTGGAGTTGGGGAAGCAACCAGAGAGTAAGGTACTGAAACTCGGAGGGAGGTTCATGGAAGGCTCGTAAGAGGAAAAATCAACTCTCGAGGACTTTCCCGCCGAGTTCGACGGAGAGAATCACATCGGATCTGTCCAATTTGTCCAACAGATGGAGAGCCGCCGTCGAAGAAGACGTCGACAACCACGTCCCGAAGGGCGACGGATTCAGCTCTCTTTTTCCGAGAGGAACCATCCCTGGATACGGAGAGGGAGAGGATGGATACGGAACAAACCGAGCAAAATCGATCAGCCATCCGGAAAGCTCTAAAGTCGCCGCGTCTCCTCGGTGGTGCTCGTGGACTGATGCTGTTAGCGATCCCGCCATCTTCCTCCAGATACTTCCTCCGTTTTTTGAAACTGCTTTTCTCAGCTTTCTCTTTCCTGTTGCTAACGAAATTTGAAATGAATGAATTTTATCCAAAAAAAAATGGAAATTTGAAATGACGTGATGTACGGAAAGTATATTTCCACAGCGGACTATGCTTAATATCTGGGCCCCAAAGGCCCAATATGTATTTCAATTTCAAGATTCTATCCGGTTCCAGTTTGGTTTGGTATGGTTTTCACATTGTGGTTCTTATTTAGATTTTTAATCAGATGCTTTTACTTATACAAATCAAAGTCTTAGGTTCAGTTTTTCTTCCCACCCCAATCGGAATAGAACTCAGTTTTGGTTGATGTTGTTCTTCAGACTAGGACTTTCTGTGTGTCAAAGATTAACAAAAAATGCATGAACAAAGTTATATACTCGATTTGGATCTCTAGATTTTAAAAGAATAACAACGCATGAACAAGAAAACGTGTGCTAGTCTAAGATTTGAATGCTGACATCTCTCTATGATGTTAGTAGAATTATATAATCGATTTGGATTTATATATTTTTTATTTTATTTTCAGCTTGGATTAGATAAATTAGTTTAGTTATAAGTTATAACATACTTGGTGATGCATATACATACAAAGCAAATAATAACAATACCAAAACTAATTGGAGTTGGTTTGTGATTTTTTTTCTACTTTAAGTTTGCAACCTAAAAAAAACTTTATTTTCAAATGGATTTTCTGTCAATCAACTACAAAGAAGTGAGACAAAACATCACTACATTATTGGATTTTCCTAAATAAATAAATAAACAACCTCTTAAACAGCAAATGCTTCGATAGAGACTATACACCAAAGACAAATCTCATTAATCAGATTGTCCAAACCCAAAAAATTACTTGCGGCTAGATTTGTACTCGAATCACGGAAGCTTAAACTTGAAGTGCAGAAGCTATGGTACCAGCGAAGCTGATAAGTATCAAGCATGGTTGAGCAGAGTCAAACAGAGTAAGTGGTCAACGATGATGTGGAGGATGAGTTGGCAGATCCGTAGCTCAGGATTGGTTTGCATATTGGGAGAAGTAGAGAAGTATAAATAGAAGAAATGTGGCTTGTATTCATTATCGAGAAAGATCATAGTGAAAAAGGATTCGCAATGTGCGATTCACTGATCGTATGTGATCAGGATCTTGATCGTATGTGATTAAGATCACTCTTTGTACTTTTCTCGATTATACAAATCAATACATCTAAACTCTAACAATGGTGCGGTGAAACTGTTTCGAATTTAACGCGACGATGGCAACAGCGACTCGAGCGATGAAGACGATGACGATGAGTGAAAAAATGGATGCATTTTTCAGCCATGAATTCTGGACGAGCGACTCGAAGGATCAATCGAAGATTCGACGACACGACACAACTATGGCGAATCTTGAATCTCCAATCGATGATGAAATCGACGCCTTTGTCAATGGTGGATACAAGATATCGTTTCATGAAGATCTGGATTCAAAGGGTAAAGCGACGGAAGAAGATCCCCAACAAAATCTCGAGACATCACAAACAAAAATCCAGGTAAATGATTTTGACCTGGAACGAAACCGGAGTGTATCGCAGCTAGGGTATCGATCTGGGAATTTGATTATTGCAAATCGTGAAAGCACATTAGAACAAAATAAGCTTCCAATGTTTGATGGATCAAATCCGGATTGTTGGCTGGAAAAAGTGGAGAACTTCTTCGAACATTGGGCAGATGAAGCAAAACTAGACCTCGTATTCCTTTACTTGGAAGGAGCTGCGTATAAATGGTTCAGTCGTGCAATGCGACGAAGGAGATTCTTGGACTGGAATGACTTTAAATGTTGCTTGCTGAATCAATTTGGTCTTGTTACGAGTTGTTCTTCAGTTGAGGTAATCGTAAAGGATGAATTGGTTGCAATCAAGGAAGTAGTCCATGAGAAAGAAGTGGTGCAACAGCCAGAATCACCACGTGTGGAAGAAACTTCTCTACAATATGAATCTGATATGCTTGTATATCCATCCGCAATAAATCTTGCGTATGAATTGATTCGCATCAACAAAGGGATTCATGGGACTGTGTTGATTCAAGCTAAGAAAACGTTGCAAGAGGCTGAGTCAATTCACATATATGAATCACAAGAGGAAACACCTTTTACATTGACAATTGATGTTGTACAACCTCAGCAACTTGAGAATTTTCATGACTAATTATGGAATGGTTCCAAGACAGCAATGAACCGGTTACATTCACACTTTGAAGTAGAATGTGTGCTTGGCGAGAAGAATGCAGATCCGGTACTTGAGGGAATGACTCTTAGTGGGGAAAAGTTTATGAAGAGGAAGAGGAGAACTAAATGTACTAAGTCATGGCGATTCAAGTTTAAAATCTAGGAGCCCACAAGAGAGTTGCTACAAGCGACGATCTATTTTAAGGGGTTAATGAGATTGGGTTGTTGGACTACAAGGGCTGGGCTGTTGCAGGGTTACAAGTTTCCAAGTAATATAGTTCTTACAATGAAGTGGACAGGGCACAAGTTTCTGAAGAAGAAGAAGTGGACTAAGCGTCCTAAGTCCTGGAGTTTCAAGTTTAAAAACATGTTTGGTAAACTGTTCCGGAGAGTAACAAGTAAGCTCATAAAGAGGAAATGCTATAAAGCTTGGAAATTCAAGTTCAAGTACAAGATTAGACGAATCTACAAGTGAGAACAAAGATGGCATTGAGATGTTTCAGTTTCTGCAAAACATAAAACCTGCAACTTCGAAGACAGCTTCAGAGTTTGAATTCTGTTTGTTAAGTGTTGAGCAGTGCAGCATCCACACAGTGGAAGGGGACATAATTGTTAGACCGTGTCATAAATGGAAATCTAGGCTACTACAAACCGTTTCAACCTATCAAGCTTTGGCTTTTGTGGGCGAATTCAGTCTAGACCTTGCATATAATTTGGAAAAACGTTAGTTTCAGAAGGGTTGCTTTGAAACATGGGTTTTATGGCACGTATCAGCACCTCATAAGAAGACCAAGGAACTTCAGAAATCCCAGTCCACGTTGCGGGGAAACAGAGTGCACAGCAGCGCTTTTGAAAATTGCAGATATTTGCTGCTGTTACAGATCCAGGCTCAATTCAAAAGAGTTAAACACCCTCTGCAGAGAATATGTGTTGCATCAAACCTTGCTATTCAGTATACATTGAGTACAATGGTAGAAAGACATTGTATACTGATGCAGTTCAACAAAAATCTGCTACAAGTTCCATTACTACAACAGAAATAGATGACAGAGTTTTACAAATCAAGGATGTTTAAGTATAAACAAAAGGTGAATGGTTACAAAGGTTGTTCTACATTCACAGTGTCAGCGATGCCGAGCTCAATGTTGTTACAAACTCTTGGGATGGTAGAAGTGTTGTCTTTGGTATTATATACTATTACTGAATTCACTGTGTTCCTTGTTGCATTCAACGCAATAGCCAACACTATGAGAGAGTGGCAGCCCCGTGAATGTTCCTTAGCAATTCTAACATCAATTTCTTCACATCAAGCTTGAGGGCAAGCTTGTTTTCAAAGGGGGAAGTATTGATAAGTATCAAGCATGGTTGAGCATAGTCAAACAGAGTAAGTGGTCAACGATGATGTGGAGGATGAGTTGGCAGATCCGTAGCTCAAGATTGGTTCGCATATTGGGAGAAGTCGAGAAGTATAAATAGAAGAAATGTGGCTTGTATTCATTATCGAGAAAGATCATAGTGGAAAAGGATTCGCGATGTGCGATTCACTGATCGTATGTGATCAGGATCTTGATTGTATGTAATCAAGATCACTCTTTGTACTTCTCTCGATTATACAAATCAATACATCTAAACTCTAACAGAGGCTTAGAACTTCAAACGGCGGTTTATTCATCACTTTTTTCACAGTGAGTCCACACGAGTCTGTGATCCAGAAATAGCTCAGACCTTCCTCAGGATCGTCTGCGCCACGAAATAGACACATTCAAGATTTTTAACTTTGTCACAAAGACACATCCACAAACCAGGTAAAATAAAAATGAATAATGGTTGCAACATTTGGTGTCAAGCTTGAAACGTTTCCATGAACTCTTGAGGAATATGCTGTGTGTTACATATGTGCTTATTTTCGCTGCTCTATGTGCAGCTAAGACTTTCTGAAGGGCACAAGAATTAGTAGTGAGTTATGAAAGAAGCGAGACTAGAAGTTATACTTTGAAGAGAGAGTTGTTGAATCTGAGTACAGAACCTGGCATTCGATTAGTGTGCCACCCGACTGAACCAAATCATCAACAATCACTATGTGCCTTCCTTCAGCATCTCCCTCTTTGATACGAACTATTCGTTTGTCTCCCATTCTAACCTTGTTGCATACAATCTGAGTGACAAAGGGGATTACTGGGTTGATGTACATATTTGCTGCTCAAGATAGGATGATGTAATGCTTGTTTTGGAATTAAAACTAATGTGACCCTGAAGAACTCCTGATGCTAAACATAGGTTGCAATATACTAAACATGGGTTCACTGTAAGATGCTAGTGAGATATACGCCATTAGAAAGAATAGTACAGTTGGATAATGTTGGAGTTGTTTGTGGAAACGTTTCCATGCTCCATCATTCAGGAATGTGATAGATATCTGGTACAAATAAAGATCGGTGACCAACATGAATAAAGCTTGAATAGAACTCTAATCTCTAGCGAATTATATATATAAAACAAATTTCCCTTTAAACTTATTATCGGAATGTGACAAGCAGAGAGAAAGAGATTTACATTATCAGAATCAGGTAGAGCCTGGAGTCTGTTCTTGAACAATGATATACGTGCAATTTCCTAAATACTTTTGCTTAAATTTAGACTTTTTAGTCAACAGCTTCTATATCTAAACTCAATTTAAATATCAAATTTTGTAATTTAAAAAAATAAAAATAAACATTATGTAGTTTATTTATAGTTTATAGGCTAGCTGATCAAAGTAACTTCATATTTTTTTAAAAACTTTGTTTTTATTAGATCAATTCCAAAGAGTTTTAGTACAAATATAAAAGGTATATGCAAATTACCCGACACTAGTAGGCATTAGTATAATAAGCAATGAAAAAACCACTATGCAAAGGTTTGTACAAGTAGATGATACGATCATGTCATCATGTTTGGGCATTTTGGTTGAGCATATGTCGAACAGTCGAAGCCAACGCATACCATGTCTCGCAAGATATAAATGGTATCGTTGGTTTCTATTTTCTACTTCTAGTCTTTCTAGTAACACTTCTAGCTATGGCATTAAAAAAAAGTATATTCATTGTAGTTTTGCATCTAGTCAAAGTTAAAAGGCACACATTATAAATATCCTAATTGCACAAATTATCAATTGCTTTTATGATTTTCCTATATTTGCATGTTATATAATTTGACCAATAGATTCTCTTTGACCAGTTACACAAGAGAACTTGTAAATATGGAATTGCAAAAATAATCAATTGCTTTTATGATTTTATGGTCTTTGCATGTTATATAATTTGACCAAATGTACAAGAGAACTTGTAAAATATGGAAAATGAAATAATAGTAAAATAAAATAGATTATAATAGGGTATATTGGATTAATGATTTGGAATAATTTCATTTTTTCCAAATATCTTTTTATTAAATCTAACATTTAAAAGTTATTTAAAATTCAAGGTTATTGAATTAGTCATTTATACAAATTAATTAAAATTTTACCTTATTAAAAAATTGGGGTTTCATTAATAAATTATTTTAATAAATAATTTGGGATTACTTGAGAGGTAATTTAAAAATATATTGAAATATCACCCCATATGATGGTATTTGATAGAATTTAGAAAGCGAAATTTGTTTAAATCATTTAAAAACTTTAAATTTATTAAATTTTCATAGATTTGGATATTCATTAAATTTTCATAGATTTGGATATTCATTAAATTTTCATAATTTTGGATTTATCTAAATTAATCAAATATGCCTAAATTTGAGATTTCCTAAAACTACAAATATTATAAATAGAGATTTGTTTTGGGATTGAAAAAGTCAAGAATATTTTTCTGTTATATACTAAAAAAAGTATGGCTATTAAAAAGACTTTGGTAACCTTTTTTTTCTTCGTAATATTAACAGTTTTGATGTCTAACAACAATAGTTTAGCTTCAGGTATATTTAAATTTTGCTTTAGTTACTATCTTAGTTATAGGTATGAAGGTTTGTTTTGGCTTTAGGTATATTTAAACAAGAATCATAAATAAGTTTTTATGTGGGTTTGTGTAGGTGCAAAAATCAACAAAGACAAATATACTTGCGGTAAAACTTTGTGTACGGACAATTACACATTGTATATGTGCATGACTGACTGTGCTGAGGATGGATATGCAATGGGATATTGTCTATCTCCTTCTCCAAATGCTCCTAAAACATGTTGTTGTACTTCCTATAAGTAATGGTTTGAGAATTGAATTTATATTATTATAATGTATGAACAATAATTAATTAATGCAATAAATAATTTGTTATGCATATAACAAAGTTCAATAAAAATACATATTTATATTCAAAACAAAATAAAATATACAGTTTATATTTTAGACAATTTAAAAAAAGATTAAAAAATTATGTCGTTTTAAGGCTCTTTTTTGCATAATTTCTTATAATTTTTCTATAATTTAGATTTTTTTTCTTCAACCTATCAGCTTATACGTTTAAACTCAATTAAAATATTTAATATTTTAATTTAAATTAAATAAAGATTCCAGTATTCATTGGCTTCACTTATTAATCTAAGACATTTTTAGATTAGACATTTATGTAGTTTATAGTTAAAATGGTGGTCAAAATAACTTCATATTGAACGCTCATTATAGTTTTGGATCTAGTCAAAGTTTATTGTACACATGCACAACTAATCAATTGCTTTTATGATTTTCCGGTATTTACATGTTATATAATTTGACCAGTAGATGTGATTGGTTAGTTAATAGTAAAATAAAATGGATTAGATAAGTTTGAGATTTCTTGAAACTACACATAATATAAATAGAGGTTTGTTTATATTCGCAATTAATATTATAACATCTAGAGGTTTATCTAAAATTAAACAACGAAAACAAAAAACGAAAAAGAGAAAAGCAAGAAAGTAAAAGAAACGCGGTCCGATGCCGAGCGCAATGGGCCTGGTCCGCCGTAGTAGAAGTGGGTCCCGCAGGCTTGGTTGTGAGCCTTCTTAATCGTGTAAGAGTCCCTCTGAGTGTCTCCCATAGTGAAGTTGAAGTCCTGAAGCGGCAGGAACGTCCGATTCTCCTGGGCTATCTGGATGTTGCAGAAGTAGGCTGCCTTCCTAAAGCCTTCATCTGGAAATCTCCCGGAACCCATCTGGGTTGTCGTGTTCATACCGGAAGTGTTGCGGTATAACACTTCGCCACCCCATTGGATCGTAGTGGCGTGATCGGATAGAGTCGTGAATACTAATATCCAATCGGCACGATATTCACGCCCATACCCAACCACCAGTTCCCCGAAAATGGATCCTGCAAGCAAACACATATGAAACATTAAAACTAAAACTGATGCGATTAGAGATAAGATTGTTTATGATAATAATAATCACACGTACAAACCTTATTTAATATTGTTTTTGTTTTTTATTCACTAAGAATATCAATAAGGAAGATCGATTATTTTTAGGGTTTAAAAGATCGAATTGTTAGTATTAGTAAGGATCGAACGAGATACATCCAACAATCTTTGGTTACATCCAACAAGATGTTTCACGTTTCTGGACAAAAGTTGCGCTACTGGGCTTCAGTAACTTCTAATTTGCTAATGGGCTTTTTTATTGGGCTTTTATAATTACCATCTTGAATCATATGGATTCTCTATTAGGCTTTTATAATTGCTAATGGGCTTCTATTTTCGGCTTTTATAATTTATATCCTAGTTCATATGGGTTCTTTATTTTTAGGTTACATCGAAATTACTTCGGTTACATCCAACAAGATGTTTCCCATTTCTGGACAAAAAATTGTTACTGGACTACAGGAACTTCTGTTTTTCTAATGGGCTTTTATAATTACCATCCTGGTACATATGGGTTCTTTATTTTTGGGTTAATCTAATTTGAAGCAAGAAAAGGTTCAAGATATATTAATTAAAACGATGCCACTTAGTATGATTAGTAATCAGTATGATTGATTGGTCCCATGTTTTGGTTCAAAAACCAAATTGAACAAATCTAAACCAAAGTTGAACTGTTTACCTTAACTAAATCGAATTTTACGGAGTTACTATATTTTGTGTTTTTTTTTTCCATATACTTCATATTTTCTAATTTACTAATTATTTATAATTTCTTATACTAATATAAATATTAATAGTCTAACCTTCCAAATTTGAAGTGTGATGTCGAACTGATCGCCTCCAAATGTTGAAGTCGGAGCAATCGCAGCCTCAAGTGCAATGGTGCTACTGACGTGAACAAATCCAACACAATGAGTGCTGTAGCACCCAGTACGTACATATGCATCTCTCTGCATATGTTTTGTAAACATTCAATAATTTAAATGTTATTATTAAATATTTTTAAAATATATTATGGTTAAATTTTATTTTGATTTGATATTTAAATTGCTATAGAAACATTAATAACTGTTTAATTATCTATAATAATAATAGCTACAATAGTTATATTAACTGTAATTACTTACTACTTAATATTATAAAATCAAAATTAAAAAGGAGAATACAGACCGTCCAATAAGTAAATAATCGTGACTGGCGATCATGATATCGGTTGGGAAAAACCTAAATAACAGAAATACAATTTCATTGTTAAATTATTTACATACAACTTAAATGGAATAAATATTTGAATGCTAAATATCTATTTAATACTAACCTGCCAACCCGCCTCAACCGTGTTGATGTCGTTGGTTTGATAATGTCCGGACACAAGCCAAATTTGTGCCAAGCTGAAATCGTCCGGCGATTCTACGACTGGACTCCAGACATTGAGCGTCGCTTTCGTTCCATAAAATGATTGATTTTGCATCTGTGCGATAGCATACTGTTGCGTCCACAAATATATTATATCAGTAACATTATTTATTGTTATTGTTATGGAAAAAAAAATTATAATAAACTTAATCTTTGATTTTCTGCAACACCATTTCTCGTTTTGGGCAAACGATTAGGGAGTTGGTTTCTCATTTGGGCTTTAGTTGGGCTATATTGATTCAGTTAAGGGTTTCCATATGTTCTGCGTTGGGCTACTTAGCCACTAAGCTAAATTGATTCAGTTAAGGTTCTTATTATATTTTGCGTTGGGCTACTTAGGCACTGGGCTTAATTTAGTCTATTAAGATTTTTAATATGTTTTGCATTGGGCTACTTAGGCACTCGGCAAAATTGATTGAGTTAAGGTTCTTAATATGTTTTGGTTTGGGCTACTTAAGACACTGGGCTAAATTGATTCAGTTAAGGGGGTTTATTATGTTTTATTTTGGGCTATTTAGGCATTAGGCTAAATTAATTTAGTCAAGGTTCATAATATATTTTGTGTTGCCCTACTTAGCTTTGGGCTAAATTGATTCAGTTAAGGTTTCAATTTGATATAAAAACCTTTAAGTAAAAAATAAAAACTAAAAAAAAAAGAGAAGAAATTTAAAACTTACCTGATGTCCTCTCGTAGCTCGGTCGGCGGCATCAGGATTGTTTTTGGAATGTGAGACGTTTGTTTCGAACCTCCTTACAGGGATCGTTCCACGTGGGCATGCTGTTCCGCCGCTGTGCCAAACCTGCCAACCAAAGCCTTCCTCTGTCTTCACCATATGGCTCGGGGTTTCCTGTTTGACAAACAAAAAAAAAATGGAGAGACGCATTATTGTTGAATTAAGGAAAATTGAAGAGACATGGAACTTCTAAATAGAAGATGTGTAGCAGCTCGTGTTACGATGGGAGCATTGAACGATAGTGGAAGTGTCAAAAGTGGAGTTGGACAAGCGTGATGTCTATTCGTTGATGGTTTAGTAGAATTTTATGCATGGTGATGATTAAGGCGTGTGTTTTAACATCGTAATAAAAAGAATAGAAACAACAAACCTGAATGACGTGGTTTTTCAGGAGGGGATTTTGCAGGGATGGTTGGTCCATTCTGTCGAGGCAATCGATACTGTCGCCATCTGGACTTTGAATGGTCAATATCGGAGTCGCTCCAGAGTAAGTGAATAGCAGCAGCAGCCACACTGCTGCGACGATGATGATACGATTGGCTGATTTACCCTAAAAAGAAACATAGTAGATATTCATTTCCCGATCCAGTGTACAACAGTTTTTCATCCAAGGTGACACAAAATACATTGATACCTGATCCATCGTACAACACTTCTTAATCAAAGGACCAACAGGAAGATCATCATTTGGTGCATCATCTTTCAAACTCTTTAGGTCTTGTTCTGCCTCAGAAAGACCCTCCGAATCCTTTTATCAGAAACGCATGAAAGTAAATGTTATAGGCGCTGACTAGCATGATGGAAGATAGTTTTTTAATCTGATTTAAAAATTACCTCCTTTGTTCAACAGCCATTAAATCTGATTTAAAAATTACCTCCTTTGTTGGAACTTGATTGATAGATCCGATCTGATCAGACGAAAGCGCCAATATATTCAACTCAGCATCCATGACAGTAGCAAATATATATAAAGTTGTTCGTGCAAGGACTTTGTATATAGGACGAACTGCTAGGAATTTGCTCTAACACCAACAAATCTACTAGCACGAACTATCTTCTCTCTCTCTGACTCTTTAATATAACAAGGAATACCATATATAATAATTTAAGCGTTAAGTAATTCTATATATGTTCGTGCTAGTAGATTTCCGGTTAGAGTTTCAAAATCCCGAATATACTACCATATATAAATTTAGTTATAAAAGTGTAAGTAGAAAATGCAACGAAGCAAAGTTGCTAGCTTTGTAGGAAAAGCAACGAAGCAAAGTCTCAGGTAGTATTATTGACTACTTGTGTCTTTTTAGATAAATATAAGTATATTTTTTTCTTTTGAGACGAAATTCCTTATCCATTTTTGGAACATCCCGAAAATGGAAACCTTTGACCCAAAATTGCAACACAGACACACACACACGCTCTCTCTCTTTAATAGTTGTAGACTTGTATGTATCTATTTAGTTGGTTTTATTATTTGTTGAACAGATTAGGACAGCTGTAATTATTTTGGAGACAAAACATATATACAAAAATTATTTATGTATATACATTTGGGTTCCATAAATGATAAATCATATAATTATGTCCATTTTATCAAATTTTTTTTTTAATTTCAAAATTTATCTATTTTTGTAGTTTAAAATAGATAATGTGAAATACATTGAGTGATTTGATATATATTTTTTTCAAAAATATGATTTGATATATTAATATAAATGCAGAGATGATCTAACATATAAAACGAAGCTCATAACTATAACTTATGAAATTACAATTTACAAGGTTCGGATTTGTTAATAAAATTTTCGAGCGAGACATAAAAAGTGAAAGACTTGTCATGTTAGAAGCTTTTTAAAATTGGAGGAATCAATCAAGTGGTATGTCTCTATCCCCCTTTTTGTTTTGAATGTAGCATGTCTCCATCCGAGTTTTTGTTAAAGGTATTATTAGCAAATGCAAACCGTTTATACTCGGAGAGGTATCAAAAGATTTGTTAACCTTATTTATTCACTAAAGGTTTAATAATAAGTCAATTCTTAGTCTGCAGGACACTGACCTAGCACTAGCAGAGGCTTTTACTACAGAAGTGCGTTTGTGATTCTTGTACTTTTTTGGCCTCTCTAACTAGATTCCAAACATCCTCCCCAATTGCACTGTATTGGTTTAGTTGTTTCATATAATATCGGTTATGTAAGTTTACACTAGTGGCAATAAAAAAAGGAATAGCATACGCCTTGCTTTACCCATGAGTGACCTGTGTAGCTCTTGAACTGAGTATGGGATGTATCTGGTTGGTTATAAAAGTTCAAATATGAACAAAAATATCTGATTAATTATATCGTTAAAGAAAGAGAAAAATTAACTAACGGATGGTAATCACTTGACTTCCGTGTAGGCCAGCCACATATCAGGTTTTGGCCTTTTTCTTCTCTTTTAATATATTTGTGATTATATCATCAATAAGGAAATTTGATATCAACGGTGTAGCTAAAGTATGTTACATATCATTGATAAGAAATTAATTGCATAGAAAAATATGCCTTTCTTTGAGTTGAAGGTTGGACTCGCACGAGAGAACCAAAAAAAAAAAAAAAATAGATAAATAAAAGAAATAAGATTTTAAGCAGACAAGAGCATCGAACCAGGCAACATTATATTCAGTGGGGGCGGACAAAGCCATTAAACTATTTGGCTTACAACGTCCAAACTGAAAACAAAAGCATCGCCTGGACACCCATTCCTAATTTCCAATGACGTGGATTCGCCCTGGTGCTAAAATCATTCTATCGAAATATTTGTAATACTTTTTAGACAATGAACTATTTTGTTTGATATATATATAGTTGAATTCGTTGACAAAAATATAATATATATATATAGTTGAATTGTTTTATGCATAATTATTGTCGAAATATTGACTACTGAGAAAAATATTCGATGTGGGCCTGCGTCAAATCAATATCAGAAAAATATATTATGTGTCAGGTTTGGTATAGTAATTGGTTCAGAATTCTATTTGGGTTAAATTCTGGGCCAGGTTTGGTTTAGTAGTTGGTTTACAGATTTAAATCGCAATCTGAAATCAAGACGTGAATTTCATTGGTAAAATAGCTTAACACTAGTGGCAATAAAAAAGGAATAGCATACGCCTTTGTATGTTATGCGAATCGGACGAATATTATTCGTATGTCAATGTTGAAGGCTTGGACATCACATCTCCTGTGTGCCACTTGTATTGTTCACACCTCACTAGCTACTCTTATCAAACACATTGAAAGTTTTCGTCTATCAAATGGTTGTATATTGGATTATCTGTTGAAATTGGATCCTTTTCTTTTATGTTGGATTTTCTGCATATCCACTTTCGCGGTCCGAAAAGTGCATTATACTGTTACAACGTGCTTGAGATACTGTGAAAACTTATACGATTAAGATTTGTGAATCCTTTCTTTTAAACTGTCAAGATTGGGTTTTAGGATTATAAACATGTGGGTATTAGGTTTTCAATTTCAGATTCCAACAAATTCGCAAAGATGAATATGATCAGCCACTATATTATTACTCACAAACAGAAAATCAACAATGTCTAAAAAAGTGTTCAGATTAAACCATACATGTTGAATCGATGAACAAAAGACTGGACCTGGAATATAAGTTTGGGATAGTCTATATATAGGATGAAACTCAGAGAATCCAGTTACCTCCAATTTCGTCGATAATCCTCTCTACTTTCTGCAGCATATCTGGATAATGAGGAAACCACTTGTTACTAATATAGATGGTAGATTACTGAAATCTATATTAACTGAAGTCGAAGCTGAAATGTCGAGATCGAATCTAAATGACTGTTTGAGTGAGTATTGGAGAGAAAGCTCACCTTGAAATGAAGAATCTTCCATGTATTTCTGCCAAAACAAAAAGTTGGAATCACAAATCAGAAGAAATCATTAGAATTTGCGTTGATGTGTAGAAAGAGATTTCACGAAGAAGAAAAAAACTCAAGTTTTGTAATGCTGCTGTACCAGTATCTGTGACCTAAGATCAGGATCCTGCTTTACAATTGTTTGGCCTGCATCTAAAGCGGGTTTCATCGGGAGAAAACTTGTTAAATTTGTATGAATAGAAGCCATATCTCACAAACTAGAACAAGCAAGATCAATGTGGAAGTTACCTAGAGTGGAGTTGGGGAAGCAACCAGAGAGTAAGGTACTGAAACTCGGAGGGAGGTTCATGGAAGGCTCGTAAGGGGTTTGAGTAAGCGTGGATTGTGGTGGGTACAAGGTTTGTCCAATTTGATAGTCAAGTCTTGGTTGCATTTGAGGAACATAGCTATCAAAATGTCTAACCATGTTCGGCTCTTCCATAGTGGCCGATCGTGGTGCGTAGAAGGTTTGTCCAGTTTGATACTCAAGCCTTGGTAGCATTTCAGGAAAATAACTATCAGGAGGTTTAACCATGTTTGGCTCTTGCTCAGTGGCTCTGCAAAGAGGATTTACCATATCTAAATTGTTGGCTAAAGCTAAAGCACTTGTACAAATTCACAAACACTGTAATGTGATCAAACCTGGGGATAATCTCATTTTCAGGGTTGTAATCTGACTGGAAACAGATCTCGGACCTAGTTTCACTTTTCTGGATCCCAGCTTCCTCTGAGCCATTGAGTTTCTCCTGCAAACAGATCAACAAAACAAGGAATTCATTGGCTATGATTCCCAGAAAACAGCTTATAATTTTAAGTCAGGGTAATGAAATATCATCATCACTATCTGATCAACAAGTAAATCAGCTATTTGCAGTACTGCCTAACCTTAAGAGCTGCCACAAATGTCACCGCTTCATCACCTGTGGAAAACCTTAAAGCGAATTTTTGAATCTGGAGAAGAACAACAAGCACATAGTTAGACAATAGGGTTTCAATCACACATCTGAAATATCTAACTCAATGGACAATTATCAAATTTTTTTCAGGGTGATACACTATTAAGCTTGTATATCTGTTAATTCCAGAAAAAAAAAAACCCAAAAGAGATTCGAGTGTTGGGAGGTTGCCTCGTCTGCAGAATCCTTGAAGCTAACGAGAATCGCTCGGCTACCACGAGGTGGGAACCCAGAAACGCACGTCATCTGAGGCCATGAGAAATTCAGCTTTGAAATGTAGTGTTCCTCCTGTAGAATTTTGAGATTCCACAATCATTCGAAGAGCAATCAGATACCAGGGAAGTTACAATAGTCCATAAAAACTACAACCCTAAATGGATAGATCCCGATTTCCTAAAACGATTAAGCTTGAACCATCGCGAACACCAATCTAAACAAAAACAAACTAGGAGTAGCAAATCCGATCTAAAGAACAACATAGCGAGAGGAAAAATCAACTCACAAGGACTTTCCCGCCGAGTTCGACGGAGAGAATCACATCGGATCTGTTCAATTCGTCCAACAGATGGAGAGACGCCGTCGGAGAAGACGTCGACAACCACGTCCCGAAGGGCGACGGATTCAGCTCTCTTTTTCCGAGAGGAACCATCCCTGGATACGGAGAGGGAGAGGATGGATACGGAACAAACCGAGCAAAATCGATCAGCCATCCGGAAAGCTCTAAAGTCGCCGCGTCTCCTCGGTGGTGCTCGTGGACTGATGCTGTTAGAGATCCCGCCATCTTCCTCCAGATACTTCCTCCGTTTTTTGAAACTGCTTTTCTCAGCTTTCTCTTTCCTGTTGCTAACGAAATTTGAAATGAATGAATTTTATCCAAAAAAAAAAATGGAAATTTGAAATGACGTGATGTACGGAAAGTATATTTCCACAGCGGACTATGCTTAATATCTGGGCCCCAAAGGCCCAATATGTATTTCAATTTCAAGATTCTATCCGGTTCCAGTTTGGTTTGGTATGGTTTTCACATTGTGGTTCTATTTAGATTTTTAATCAAATGCTTTTACTTATACAAATCAAAGTCTTAGGTTCAGTTTTTCTTCCCACCCCAATCGGAATAGAACTCAGTTTTGGTTGATGTTGTTCTTCAGACTAGGATTTTCTGTGTGTCAAAGATTAACAAAAAATGCATGAACAAAGTTATATGCTCGATTTGGATCTCTAGATTTTAAAAGATAACAACAACGCATGAACAAGAAAACGTGTGCTAGTCTAAGATTTGAATGCTGACATCTCTCTATGATGTTAGTAGAATTATATAATCGATTTGAATTTATAGATTTTTTATTTTATTTTCAGCTTGGATTAGATAAATTAGTTTAGTTATAAGTTATAACATACTTGGTGATGCATATACATACAAAGCAAACAATAACAATACCAAAACTAATTGGAGTTGGTTTGTGATTTTTTTTCTACTTTAAGTTTGCAACCTTAAAAACTTTATTTTCAAATGGATTTTCTGTCAATCAACTACAAAGAAGTGAGACAAAACATCACTACATTATTGGATTTTCCTAAATAAATAAATAAACAACCTCTTAAACAGCAAATGCTTCGATAGAGACTATACACCAAAGACAAATCTCATTAATCAGATACCCAAAAAATTACTTGCCGCTGGATTTGTACTCGAATCACGGAAACTTAAACTTGAAGTGCAGAAGCTATGGTACCAGCGAGGCTTAGAACTTCAAACGGCGGTTTATTCATCACTTCTTTCACAGTGAGTCCACACGAGTCTGTGATCCAGAAATAGCTCAGACCTTCCGCAGGATCGCCTGCGCCACGAAATAGACAGATTCAAGATTTTAACTCTGTCACGAAGACACATTCACAAACCGAGTATAATAAATTTGAATAATGGTTGCAACCTTTGGTGTCAAGCTTGAAACGTTTCCATGAACTCTTGGGGAATATGCCGTGTGTCACATATGCGCTTATTTTCGCTGCTCCATGTGCAGCTAAGACTTTCTGAAAGGCACAAGAATTAGTAGTGAGTTACGAAAGAAGTGAGACTAGAAGTTATACTTTGAAGAGAGAGTTGTTGAATCTGAGTACAGAACCTGGCATTCGATTAGTGTGCCACCCGACTGAACCAAATCATCAACAATCACTACGTGCCTTCCTTCAGCATCTCCCTCTTTGATACGAACGATTCGTTTGTCTCCCATTCTAACTTTGTTGCACACAATCTGAATGACAAAGAGGATTACTGGGTTAATGTATAGAGTTGCAGCTCAAGATAGGATGATGCAAAGCTTGTTTTGGAGTTAAATCTAATGTGAGCCTGAAGAACTCCTGATGCTAGTGAGATATACGCCATTAGAAAGTATGGTACCGTTGGATAATGTTGGAGTTGTTTGTGGAAACGTTTCCATGCTCCATCATCCGGGAATGCGATAGATATCTGGTACAAATGAAGATCGGTAACCAACATTAATGAAGCTTGAACGGAACTCTAATCTCTAGCGAGTTATATGAAGAAAACAAATTGCCCTTTAAACTTATCATCGGAATGTGACAACCAGGGGGGAAAGAGACTTACGTTATCGGAATCAGGTAGCGCCTGGAGTCTGTTCTTGAGCAATGGTATACCACTTTCAAAGCATGGAAGTATAGTATCACCAAAGTAGAATCTTTCCTACAGTACAACCCAAGACATGCAAGCCATCGACTCAAAGAACAAAATGAGAAAGAGCCATTGGCATTGATCAGGGTTGTAATGAAAACCTGCAAGGCGTGGATATCGAAGGTAACTAAGCTAGTCGGTCCTCCTCTCGAAGTAGGGATGTTTGAGAGTATCCTAGCGAGAGTGAAGGCAGTGGCCACGTCTCCTTCGTCTTCCATTCTCTCGGAAGTTCCGGTGGGGAAGAAGGGAAGAACAAGCGTAAATGACGAAACGAAAAGCTTGGGCAGGGCATAAATCACCGAGAGCTGCTCGAAGATCACAGCGGGTGAACTGAATGAAGCCAAGAAGGCAACGTGCTGCCCACGAATGCCTTGAGCATTTTGTATGAACAAATTAGGGAACCCATCATCAAATTTCCTAAACAAGGACAATAACTCTCATCATTTTTGTTAACAGGAACTCAACCTTTCCCAATCTCAGCCATTCATTGTACAACAAACCCAAATTTTCCTCAGCTTAATGCAAATTTTCTTACGATCCTACACACACGAAGTGTAAAGGGTATCTTATCTAAAGGTCTCAACTTTGAACTCTGGAGTGAGACAGTTGACCAAAACACACAGAGAAACTCACATTTGAAAGCTCAAATTGTGAAGAACCAAAAAAAAGAAGAAGTAAAGGCTAACAATTTATTAAAATCAAACCCACCAATATGAAATCAAAAGAGAATAATTCGATAGCAGACTTCAATTTTCACCCTAGGATGCAAGAAAAAGAGGGACATGCATCAGCCATTAAATAGATAGAGAGAATATAAATGTTTACTTCCAATTGATGCTTCGAAGCTCGATGCAATCAGATTGCGAGACGATTCTCTCGGCCAGATCTCTAGTCTCGTCGCTGTGGAAGAGGCAGACGCGCTTCGAGCATTTCGCACCGGATTCCGACGCCGACGCGGCCATGGATATCGGAGACGAAGATGAATTCGGATTAATTAGGCTGATCGGATCCCCACTGGACAAGAAATCGAGGCTCCGGTGACCCGACTGGTTCTCTAAGCTTCTGACTCCGCACCTCACGCAGCGACTGCTGAGTGTATCAGTTTTGAAATTCAGAGTAAAGGGTGACGAAGAAGAAGAGGTAAGCTGAGGCAGAGTTAGAGAAGCAGCGGTTGTTGCAGTCACCGGAGAAACAGCCGCCATTTCCGAAGACGAAGGGTCAAAATACGAAATTTCCGGCGGATATTTTCCAAAAAAAATAACTAATTTTGCGCTTAAAACCGAATCTGACATGTGGCGAAATGTTTTCGAATTGGCACATATGCCCCTACCTGTCAAATGAGACACGTTATGAAGATGTTGGATTTGGTTCCGGTTTGATCAACCATAAGTCGGTTCGGGATTGCTCCGACCTGAATTTTTGTACATCATAACATCTGAGATTAAACGGTTTGTCTCGGTTTAGTTAGAATATCGATTGGGAGATTAGGTTAGTTTTCGGTTTGAGAGGATTTGCAGGTTGCCCAACATGGGAAGGTACACGCGCCTGCAAATCGCTCTTATGCAGAAAAAATGTGTTGACTACATTATGTGTTTTTTATGCATATATTTTCTGAATATTAATATTATTATCTAAATAGCAATTTGGCAAATAAATATGTGACCGGAGTGCAGACAAAACAAAAATACAGTATGGAAAGGAAGAGGAACGCACAATTGCTTAAAGAAACAACGTATCATGCATGAACTTGTCAAAAGAGCTTTTGTTTTTCTTTTAGTTCATGTACATTCTCTTATAACCAGAGAGATGCTAAATTGATACTCAGACAAAATCTATAATATATGTATCGTTTACCACTAAAATATCTACGTGTTACCAAGTGGTTCCAAATATCAAAATATCAAAATATCAATATAATTTTACAGTTGAGGGGATCGCTCTCGGATTTGAAATGACAAGACAAACCTTCATTAAAGTTGAATCACTTGTTCATTTTCCAAACATATAAAATTTCGAAATACTTAAAACATATATGTACTTTTTTCTAGAACTACGTTTTTCAAAATTTCAAACATATTGATATAACTTGATATCTGGAACCACCCATTTGGCAATAATCTACTTTGTATATGATCCATTTACTAAAATTATAAAACTAGTTTTAGCCACACTTGAATTTACAAATGATAAGATTTCTTTTTCAGATATTACTTAAAAGGCATTTCAAACGAACATGAGAATCTAGCAACTTTAATTTCCACGAATGCGATGATGCAAGTCATGCAACACCAAACTTTTAACGGCTAAACCGAATTATCTTTCGGAAAAAAGGAAGAAAGTGGGAACCTTTGAGTTGGACTATGACTTGGACCAAACATAGGATATGATATCATTATCCAATAATTATCACTTTCACCTTCACAAATAAAATAAAATAAAATCACCCTATTTCACATATCTATATATATATCCCATTTAGATAGGGAGTTTTTAACACACAATTTTAAAACTAAGACCTCAAAACAAATAATTCATAAAATAAAAGGGAATGAAAAACGTCTCCTCAGCCGGAGAGGCACCGCCAGGAAAAATGCAGAAAAGGCCATTCAAGGAGGAGACGGAGGAACTTCAGTTTGAAACATTTCCTCAACAGTTTGTTTAGCTTGGCCATGAGAAGCGAGGAGACCAAAATTAAAAACTTCGGTCTTATCTTATGGTAAGGGCGAAACGGCAAGTCATATATCGGCATCAGGCTCGTGTTTTCTTGTTCTATTGATTTTGATTTCGTCCTGTGATGTGTGTTTCTTTCCGGATTTTCGGAATAAAAGTTGAACTATGTCTGATTAATTATGTGTCTTTTTTAAGTTTCTGGTCTATAATAATAAATTCAAAAAAACTTGTTTCTGAATATCTTGACCGTCCTTAAACTATTTTTTCCATGGAAATTGTAAATCACTGTCTGAAATAACGTAAAAGACTTCAATTCTCATTCATTGAGTTTGATTCACGGAAATAGTTGAGATGGATGGCGACGAACGATGAGCGAGCAACATGCTGATCTGTAACCCACAATGAAAAAATTGTCACTCCTTTTTCTTATTTTAATTTATTTGAAATGTAAATGGAAAGATGATAGTGTTATTTTTGTTGTTGATTAGACTAAAATGTCTCATCAACTGACCAATTAAATAAAAAAAACATGAGTTAGAAAATTAGATTGTAGGGACAGATATCTCCATGTTCTATTACTCACTATTTCATAAATTTTTCGGAATTTGTATGACAAAATTCATAGATTTATATTGAACTTTGCCAATTCGCATAATATTCATATAATCTTTTTTTCTTTCCAAAAATCCCAACTCCATTCCATGTAAGAGAGTCAAAGACTCAAAGTATGGTATTTGCTCACATTCTGGACGAATGTCATGATTCGCCAGGTGTAAAATTCTGTTATAATCAGAAAAAATGAATTTTCTATTCATATAAATGAAAAATCTAAATTTTCTATATTTCAATTTTGATTTTTTATGATCTGTCATTATATTTTCTTCTTTTGAGTTATTTTTCTTATAAAAAATTCATTTAAATGGTAACCTATTCAATTATAGAAATGCCACCTATTTATTATCTTTTTTTCATAACATCCAGCCTTTAAAATCTAAATTTTACGAAATAGCAATTTATTTGCATACATTCAACTTCGCAGAAACATTTGCATGCATGTCTAATAATTAACAACAACATTCGCAATAAATTTTTAAAAGAACTATAAAATGACGGTCACATTCGTAGTACCAAACAGTTCTCGAGAGTTTTAATGTTTTAAACACTTTTTGTAAAAAAAAATATTTTAGTCCTTAGTTTTGTAAAACTATGAAAAAGTAAACCTAATCTACTTTTCCTCAGTTCCCTTGAAGTTCCACTTCTGTTTATTATATATACATTGCCTTCTCATTTATAGTCTCTATCAAACTCACTCCTTTTCTCTATTTATCATTCTCTTGCAATCTCCCTCATTATCTCTCAATCGAAACGCACCGCTTCACGTGAAAATGCAGCCGTCCAGTGTTCCACCAATAGTGGTGGAGAAGAAGAAGAAAGAGAAGGAGAAGAAGCAGCCAAGTGTGTCAGTTTTTAAGCTCTTCTCCTTTGCTGATTTCTACGATTGCATTCTGATGGCTCTTGGATCCATCGGTGCGTGCATTCACGGAGCCTCCGTTCCAGTTTTCTTCATATTCTTCGGTAAACTCATCAACATTATCGGCCTTGCTTACCTCTTCCCACAACAAGCTTCTCACAAAGTCGCCAAGGTATTTTTTATATTTTTCCATAATCACTTTTCGAAAACTTTAATTATGCCCTAAGGCTTTGTTCAAATTCTTTCATCTGATTAAATATGAAATTGGAAAAGCTATATAATTTATTTATATATATATATATATATATATATACTAAGAAGTTTGACATGTTAACTGCTGCGAGTAGTAATATCTGAATTCGAAAATTGTGTTGATTCGAATCTTATTGGCCACACAAAAGTTAACATGACGAGACACAAATTCAAGAGAAAAAGATCTAATAAATCCATTTTTTTAGAAATAATATTTGGGTACAATGTATATGTTAGAAAATAATAAATTTGATATCACTATATTTTTTTATTATTATTATCTGTTGTTATTATGGTTTCTTTTTTTTTGAACTTTTAAGTGTTGTTATTATGGTTGCTCCGTTTAATTTTGTATTTCTTGGTTGGTGCAGTACTCGTTGGATTTTGTATATCTGAGTGTGGTGATACTCTCTCATCATGGATAGGTAAACAACATAGCAAAGAATATATATAGTGTAAAATTAAGCATTTATAAATATTTTTTGAAGATGCAAATGATTAAAAAAATATAATAATGAATGGAAACAGAGGTTGCATGTTGGATGCATACGGGGGAGAGACAAGCGGCGAAGATGAGAAAAGCTTATCTGCGTTCAATGTTAAGTCAAGACATAAGCTTATTCGACACCGAATCTTCCACCGGAGAAGTCATATCCGCCATCACATCCGACATACTTGTCGTCCAAGACGCTCTCTCCGAGAAGGTACGCTTATTCGAAATCAAATCGTTATCGATTCGGTTCACACAGTTCTGTAGTATGGTTTTTTTTGGGTTTTATTGTATTCGCTCAGTTTCAGTAAAATTTCCGTGAATTGATATTCGATAATTACAATGACTAACAGTAGTTAATTATTAAGAAACAATGAATACAATGATTTATTAGTTTTCATGCAATGAATATATCTAATGTGATGAATATAATGTATGAATTTTTTGTTGTAAGGAATTAATTTCGGAATTATCGTATGCCATTCGCCACAAATTGATTAATTCTACCAATTTTAAATGTCAATAATTATGGCTTAGTCCGCTGTTAAAATTTTTTTTTTGGCTTAGTCCAATAATAATAATAAAGAAATTTTTGTTTGTATAATTTAAAATGTGACCAAGATTGATAACCGGATTTAACGGTACTTGTTGCAGGTAGGGAATTTCTTGCATTGCATGAGCCGGTTTGTAGCCGGTTTTGCAATTGGATTCGCGAGCGTATGGCAAATAAGTCTCGTCACTCTCTCCATAGTCCCACTCATTGCTCTCGCCGGTGGCATGTACGCTTTTGTCACCACCGGACTCGTCGCTCGTATCCGTAAATCATACGTCAAGGCCGGCGAGATCGCCGAAGAGGTCGGTAGCTTGTCTGACAAGAAAAAGTGTTTGAGTGCGAGTATTATAATTTTCAAAAATATCTCTGTTTGAATTCTTCAGGTGATTGCGAATGTGAGAACCGTACAAGCGTTCACGGGAGAAGAAAAGGCGGTTAGATCATACGGCGAATCTCTGAAGAACACGTACACGTACGGGAGAAAAGCCGGTTTAGCCAAAGGACTGGGACTCGGTTCGATGCACAGTGTCCTGTTTTTGTCTTGGGCTTTGCTCATTTGGTTCACAAGCATCGTTGTTCACAAGGGAATCGCTAATGGCGGCGAATCTTTCACCACCATGCTCAACGTTGTCATCGCTGGCTTGTAATATACTTTTTTTCTATTTTCATCTTGCTTGGTTTCTTGCTCTACACTTTTTTCCTTGTTGATCACAGAGTCTCTGTTTCATTGGGTGTTTTATGTAGGTCTCTAGGTCAAGCAGCGCCAGACATTTCCACGTTTGTACGAGCGAGAGCTGCTGCATTTCCGATTTTTCAGATGATGGAGAGGAACACGGAGCCTAAAACGGGTCGTAAACTCGGGAAAGTAGACGGAGAAATTCGATTCAGGGAAGTGAGTTTCACCTACCCGTCTCGCCCTGACGTGGTGATCTTTGACAGGCTAAACCTCGTGATCCCTGCCGGGAAAGTCGTAGCGCTTGTTGGAGGAAGCGGATCCGGAAAAAGCTCGATGATATCTCTAATCGAGCGGTTCTACGAGCCTACCGGAGGGGCGGTGTTGCTGGACGGGAACGATATCAGATACCTTGATCTCAAGTGGCTAAGAGGACATATCGGTCTGGTTAATCAAGAGCCTGCCCTGTTTGCAACTACGATTCGGGAGAACATCATCTATGGTAAAGATGATGCTACGAATCAAGAAATCGCCCGTTCCACAGAACTCTCGGAAGCACTTTCATTCATCAACAATCTCCCAGATGGATTCGAAACCCAGGTCTGTAGAAAATTCGAATAGCTTAGAACACAAGAAACAACTATTTTTTTAAAACCCTAAATTTTGCTTTGTTATTTCGGTTTTACAGGTAGGCGAGAGAGGGGTTCAGCTATCCGGCGGGCAGAAGCAGAGGATCACGATTTCAAGAGCGATCCTGAAGAATCCATCAATACTCTTACTGGACGAAGCAACAAGCGCACTAGACGCAGAGTCGGAGAAAAGCGTGCAAGGAGCTTTGGACAAAGCGATGGTTGGGAGGACGACGATTGTGGTGGCTCACAGACTCTCCACCGTAAGAAACGCTGACATCATAGCCGTCGTTCAAGGAGGAAAGATCATCGAGTCCGGAAGCTACGACGAACTCACCTCCAACCCCGATGGAGCTTACTCTTCTCTCCTCCGTATCCAAGAAGCTGCCAACACTAACTTGAACCACCTGAATAACCACACTCCAAACTTACCAATCAGGTAATCCTAATGTATACTTAAAACCAAACCGTCCAATCCAACTTTAACACCACTCTGTTCTCTTTCTTTCATTTTTGCAGTACGGAACCGTTGCCGGAGATACTACCAATAAGAACGGCGAACTTATGCTCCGCTCATCAACCAGGAAATCAACCAGACACGAAGAAACAGGGGAAAGTAACGTTGGGACGTCTCTACTCTATGATACGTCCGGACTGGAAGTACGGAATCTGTGGGATGTTAGGTTCCTTAATGGCGGGTTCACAAATGCCGCTTTTCGCGCTTGGGATCTCGCAGGCTTTGGTTTCTTATTACATGGACTGGGAGACGACTCAGCACGAGGTCAAGAGAATCTCTATCCTATTCTGTTGTGCCTCGGTCATTACCGTCATCTCTCACGCCATTGAGCATACCGCCTTCGGTATTATGGGCGAGCGTCTCACTCTCCGCGTCCGTCAAAAGATGTTTTCAGGTACGCACAAATAGAAAAACCGCGGTCCCCACCATTAGTTGTCTTTAAATTTTTTTGTTTTTTTTCGGTTTGTAGCCATCTTGAGGAATGAAATCGGGTGGTTTGATAAGGTGGATAACACCAGCTCGATGTTAGCGTCGCGGCTTGAAACCGATGCGAGTTTGCTTAGAACCATCGTGGTTGATAGATCGACTATCCTACTGGAGAATTTCGGTCTTGTTGTGACCTCTTTCATCATTTCTTTTATACTCAACTGGCGTCTCACTCTTGTTGTCTTGGCCACATACCCACTGATCATTAGCGGTCATATCAGTGAGGTACGTAGAAGTAAAACGCAGCTTTTTTTGCGTTCTGTTTTCAATTTCAGCGATTTCGTTTATATATTATTTTTTTTGGAAAATAATTTTTAAGGTTTTCTCACTCTTGTTTTTCTTGGTTGTATTTGTTAGAAAATTTTCATGCAAGGGTATGGAGGAAACTTGAATAAAGCGTATTTGAGGGCTAACATGTTGGCAGGAGAGTCTGTTAGCAACATTCGAACCGTAGCCGCCTTTTGTGCCGAGGAGAAGGTTCTAGAACTTTATTCCAAAGAGCTTCTAGAACCTTCCAAACGTTCTTTTAGGCGTGGACAGATGGCCGGGATCTTGTATGGTGTCTCTCAGTTCTTCATCTTCTCCTCCTACGGACTTGCCCTCTGGTATTATTATTATTATATATAATCAGTTTCACACACAGAAATTAAATATAGAAGATTGTAAAGATTTAAAACCTTTATATATTTTTTACAGGTATGGATCGATTTTGATGGCGCAAGGATTATCAACTTTTCAGTCGGTGATGAAAACATTCATGGTTTTAATCGTAACGGCGTTAGTGATGGGTGAAGTGTTGGCTCTAGCCCCTGATCTGCTTAAAGGAAACCAGATGGTTGCTTCGGTTTTCGAGATATTGGACCGAAGAACTAAGGTCGTTGGAGATACCGGCAAGGAACTGAGTAATGTAAAAGGCACAATTGAGCTCAAAGGTGTCCATTTCAGCTATCCTTCACGCCCCGATGTGAGTATCTTCCGCGATTTCGATCTGACAGTCCCTGCCGGAAAAAGTATGGCTCTCGTCGGACAAAGTGGGTCCGGAAAAAGTTCGGTCCTTTCACTCATTCTCCGGTTCTACGATCCCACAGCCGGAAAAATCATGATAGACGGTACGCGCCCATGCTCTTGACTCATTAACTTCAATCACAAGAAACTCTGACCACAGGTTTCTTGCATCGCAAGGTGTTTGTTATTTGGTTGTAAGTTGTATTTTTTTTTTTTTTTGGGTTTCAACCCACAATTATTACAGGACAAGACATTAAGGAAATGAACTTGAAATCGCTGCGAAGACACATCGGCCTGGTTCAACAAGAACCGGCTCTTTTTGCAACAACTATCTTCGAGAACATCTTGTACGGAAGAGAAGGAGCTACTGAATCTGAAGTCGTGGAAGCAGCTAAGCTTGCAAACGCTCACAGCTTCATCAGCTCTCTCCCGGAAGGTTACTCAACTAAAGTCGGCGAACGCGGTATTCAGATGTCCGGCGGCCAGCGACAGAGGATCGCTATCGCTAGAGCAGTCCTCAAGAATCCAGAGATTCTGCTCCTTGACGAAGCCACAAGCGCCTTGGACGTTGAATCAGAGCGTGTGGTAAGCTTTTTTCTTCTTTAGTATTAGGATTTAAGAGTTTAGGGTCGAGATTTTACATATAGAATCTTGACGGGTTTATACTAATGAATGGGTAGGTACAACAAGCATTGGATCGGCTAATGAGAAACCGGACCACGGTGGTGGTGGCTCACCGTCTATCGACGATCAAGAACTCAGATATGATAAGTGTAATACAAGATGGTAAGATCATAGAGCAAGGCAGCCACAATAGCCTCGTTGGGAACAAGAATGGTCCTTACTCTAAACTTATCAATCTTCAGCAACAGCAACATTCCTGAATAGTTTTATAACTGAATTGTCAAAACTCTTTTTTTGTTTTCTCTCTTAATACTCCATCGTAATTTTCATTCATGGAATTATACAAATTCAAATAATGAAAGATGTTCTACAGATTTCAGTTTATTTTTTGAATGTAAAAATTTCACTTTTATAAAAAAATCTCACCAACATAACACATAAGTGGAAATTTTATTTTATTCTACAATTTATGTTAAAATCACCTAATTGATTTACTTACTTTTCATCGTTCAAAAAGGAACCTCTAAAGCTTGGGAAGATAATCAAACTTTTTAAAAAAAATTTTTTTAACAGAGATGGTTATAAACTTATAATTGAATCTGAGGAAACTTTGGGAAAGAAAAAAATCGAACCACGAGAGTTTTCAAGAAGTTGCAAGTAGTTTAGTAGCTTAAGTGATCTTGAAGGCTTTGAACACAAAGTAGATATAGAGGCTCTAAGAAACAGACGTTTTGGGCAGTACATATGGGATCTGAGAGAAGCTTATGCTGCGGCTGTGATGTACTGGATTGCTTCCTTACAGATCCCTGTCATGGTTGCTTCTGGACCGTAGACCTCGATGGGGACGCCTATTTCATCTCCAAGGGCTCTCATTTTAGCAAGTCCCTTTTGGTAATTTGGTCCTCCTCTCCTCACAAATATATGCATCCTTGCTGCTTTCAGCTTTGCTTCCTGTTGACAAATATAATCACAATGCATGACAAAAGATGTTACGCTTTTCATCCACTTTAGTAAGTATGTAATGAATCTGAAAAGAAGCTCAAGCTTTCTTGAGTTACCTTCTCTTTGAGAGCGCGGATTATGCCATTGAAAGTAGCAGCAACGTCAGTGAAGTTGGCAATTCCACCTCCAATCACAAGAGCTCTGCTTTTTCCATCCGGGTTTGCTGTAGCACACTGCAAGCATTGTATTGTGTAATTATTATTATTCATCAGTCACAGGAAAGAGATCTTCTTTATGGAAGAAGGGAAAAGAAACTACTCTTACATCGATAACGACTCTGGCGTATTGCAAAACCTCGTCTTCTTTGGGTGCTCCACTGTATTCAGCATAGTTGCCAAGTTCAGATGCATATCCGAGATCTCCAACCTAGTAAATAAGAAAGTCTTGTTAAGGGAGAAAATGCAGAGATTCTCTCAGAAAATGATTCTATAGGGAACATACGGTATCTGCATAGATGACACTTGCTCCTCCTCCAGCTACCATTGTCCAAATCCGACCCATGGGATTCAGAACAGTGAACTTCAAAGACGCACTCGTCTGCGATTGTGGGAACAGGAATGTAAGCTTTTACTAGTCACAGAAGGTTGTATTAATGTCAAGAAGATGATACCTTTTCATCCAGTCCGTGTATAAAGCTTTCTGTGGGACTCATTACTCTTCCAAATGGCAAAGGAAATTCAATGTCGCCCCATCTGCAAGAAAGGGTTAAATCATGTTCGCAGCATTCTCGTGGTTCTTGAGGTCAAAGAGTTGGTAAAATGGTGGAGTCAGACTTACTTTTTAAAGTTTTTGAAGGCGGCTGTGTCATCAAGCTCACCCCTCATATCTAGAGGGTAAGGCCTTCCATCAACTAGTGTGAAAGGGTTCATCTCCAAGAAAGTGAAATCAAGATCTAGCACACCAAAGGAAACAAGACTAAAAGCTTAGTTTTTTTTATCCCAGCAAAGGTGATTCCCATCTATATGAAGGTTCAGCTATGCTTGGCTTACCTTGAAACAGAGTGAAAATTACTTTGATAAATTCTTCAATTTCCGCTTTGATCTGTATGTGGAAATGTTATTAGTCTAGAGTCTAGATTCTATGGCATGCTTACAACTCTTTTATCAGATTAAAACGATTACCTCTAAAGGAAGAGTTGCCACAAGAGGTGCACATATTTCAGGTGTCAGGGAAGCACCCGTTTGTAAAAATATTGTCTTGACCTGTAGAAAAAAATGGAGCCTCAACTCAAAATTCATCTTTATGATGGACGATACTGAAGAAAAAAAATCTCTGAAAGCTCTTTCGAAATACCTTGTCCCAGTTCTCCTCGATCTCAATTCCTCCACACTCTGAGAAGCTAATGCTGCATCCAAGCCGATCCGAGACAACATTAAGATAAAACTCCTCATTGTGTGGGACAAATGGTTCGACAATGAATGTTGTAATGGGTCCTTTGCATCCACTCATCTCTACCTGCAGATGATATAAACAGAAAAGTTGAGTGAAGATGGTCTCAGAAGGATAGAGTAAAAAAAAAAAAAAGCGCACGAAACATAACAAAAAAAGTGACCTCTTTGCCCAAACGCTCATTGACAAAAGTGGCAACTTCAGCAAAATCAAGTTTCAGGGCAACCAAACCACTCTTGCCACGCTTTCCAAACAACATATCAGGTTTCACCACCAGCTTCTCGGACGAGAGCCAAGGCTCTTTCTCCACTAGCTCATTTAGATCAGTTGTTTGGTTAATCTACGCACATGAGGATTCAAAAAAAGGGTTACATTACATGAACACTGAACGACATACATAAACCGAAAGAGATGCTTATACAATGATAAAATTCAGATATGGTAAATTTGGAGAAAAATGCTATCTTTTGTAGCTTTTTAAAACTTGAAGTATGGCAAAACGCTGAAACCTTTATAGCTTACTCAATATACTTTGGAAAGTATAATCACAATGTTGAAAATCTGCTTTATGTCGGAGAAACCAATGCCCTAACCCAGAAGCACTGAAAAGACAAGATCCAAAGGAGAATGATCGAACCTGGACGGATTTGATAGGAAGTTCTTTGCCAGAAAGCCTTTTAAAGTGTTCCTTCACCAGTCTCTTTGAGTCGTACTCTCTGATCTTCTTCCTTGCCATTTGCAAATCGTAACTGGAGAAAAACAAGCAAGAGGAACCAAATCAAAACCACCGCTAAACTGATAAAATCTCACAGATCCAGAGAACGCGAAATCACTCGCTCCTCCCAATCAAATCTCAAATCCCCCGAGAATGCATTTCACAGCGAACATCACGTTAATTACGTAATGAGACGTGAACAAGTTTCCAAATTGAAAAGAGAATGTTCACAAAATGGATACAGACCAAAGGAATGACGAAGAAGCAGATTTGATCTTTACCGTTTGATAGTTTGATGAAGGAGAAGGAGAGAAAAATGGTAGCTTCAATGTTCGGTAGTTAGCTCACCAATTCGACTCCTCTTTTTCTCTCCATTGTTAAGAACTGTATTTTACCATTTATAGTTGCAGCTTACAAATCATCACTTTCCCTCATAATTGTTAAAAATTTAATCTTTTTCACTTACGAACAATTTCTTTTCCTTTTACTTCTATGTTTTAAGCATGTTCACATGTCTTAAGTTGTGCATTTAAAAAAATTGGGTTTTTTTCTGTTTAACAAATGTTTACAAGACTTTGCAGCTACTCCTTCAAGCTGGTGGTTGGTTCAGTTGTTCATTCAATTTCGAGTTATGCCACCTAACTTGTAAACGGACGTTTCAGCTTCAACAATTTAATTTGTATAACATATGACACTTAAATCATTTATTTTTTAAAGTAAATAGTGTACAATAGTTTTGTATACCATCTTCACAGTAACTGTACTAGTAGTATGACCATCGTCTCCTCATGTGTGTGATTCTCTCATTAGCAAGAATCTCCACATTGTCTAAGCAATATGAAAACTGGAGTGGTGGAACCCAAAACCATCACGAGCTGTGACGCCGTAGCAAGGAATTCTTCAGCTTTATGATCAAAGCAAAGACGGCGAAGCACGGTATATGCATCACTGCCACCCCCAAGTACCTGCAGAAACGTTAGAAACAGATCATAATGAGTGTTCTTCTTCTGATCCATGGATTTGAATTTCAATGGATGATTTACGAGATACATATTAAGTGTGAAGAGCTTATGAACGTACCATAAGGGTGCGTACGGTGAGGACAGATCAAGAAATTGGTATGGCCACCTGCAAATGATGTAAGACAAAGATCCCTTAAAAACTCTTTTACGACATTGTGGTTTTGTGTGTTGTTAAGACTTCACGTGGATCCTTCAAAAGTCATACTACTTAATCGTAACAATGAGTGAACATCTGAGGTAACAAAGATGGGAACTTTTAGCCTCTATAAAGATCAGAAAACGGAAGAACTGTGTACCATAAGTTTTTGAAAACATGGATTATCCATTGGTAAGCCACGAAGATGCAGCTCCAAAGTACAAAGTAAGAGACCCGGAACAGCGGGAATCGCTGGATAAGGAACAAGGAATCGCTGTTAGGTTCTAATAAAACAAAAAGCGTGGGAGGTTCATCATTCGTGTATCCGAAGAATTCAGTTTTGAGGACATACCAAGGAGTTGAGACATGTGTCACCGAGGAGAAAAACAGCGTTGAGAGAATGCATACAAACATCGAGCTGCGATCGAAGTAACACTTCTAAATTAGAGGTTTCAAGGGAAGACTTATCGTATACAAAATGAATCCAAAATCTTTCGGGAATCAAACATTGTTAGAGCCAGAACTTACAAAACTCAGCCTGTAGCCTTTGGTAAAGGGGTAGATTAACCCCCAAAACACGATATCTGTTAGCACAACAGCACCGGCACAAGTCTGCCACAACAGAAAGCTTTGTAAGTCCCTTAGTCTCAGCAAAACGCAGGCGGTTTCAAGAGAACATTACGAGAGACTTGCCTGGAAAAGGACTTGGAAGATGTAAACCCAAAAACCGGCTGTTTCTCGGACAGCTGCTTCTGAATGTGTAACAGGAGAGTTTGAGGTTTTTGCTGCCCCTTCAAGGGTGATTGGTGGTCTATAAGTGCCTTGTTCCGCATCACCTATACTTGTATAACTCTCTATGTTACCATCCGCTTCTTTACTGTAGATGCAGCATCCGTAAATAGATAACAACGAACCATACTGCAGAAAAAGGAATCAGTGACTCAGTATCTAAAACTAAGACAGTAGCCTCAAAACTCGGAATTTTTCAAGAGATTTACCCCAAAGTAGACTGTGACAAGAGTAAATGTCCACCTGTTTCAGCAAAAAAAAAAGGTTGGATTTTTTCATTCATTTCAGAGATTCAGGAAATGTGATGTGAGAAGGAAGCGAAACGGTTAAAAACTCACTGAGTATAGAAGTAAAAGATGCCGCCTCCATCGCGCACAACATTGGAAATGAGTAGAGTCAGCATTGCAGCAAATGAGAATACTCTAAAGGCAAGTAACCAGAGAGGGTTGATTCTTTTAAGGCATGTGGTCCAAGCTTCGTCTTGGAACAGCGTCCCTGGGGATTCTCGCTGGCTTTCGCGTTCTCTTCTTTTGCCTTCGTGTCTCCATATGAGAATAGCTGCGACAACTAGTGGAGCTAAGAGAATTAATGCACAGAGGAGGACCCTCCAATTCAACCAGTAGCTTGAAGCTGTTGTATCAGCAGCCATGGCTAGTGAGTTGAGTCCTAAGATTCCACCAAAAAAGCAAAGAAGAACATCATCATTAAGATTCATCTCAATTTCATTGATTTTTTTGTTTAACAGAATCATTCACACTTTTGACTTTCAAAATCGCAAAGAGTGAAAAATCTACTTTTGGCTTTCAAGATTGGATATATTTGAACTATTCACAAGACTGTATAGTGGCGAAAAAGGTGAGACCTTTTTGCATTAGCGGACAAAAAAATCAGAAACCCCAGTAAAATTGGAAACAAAAATTTGCTAGAGAACCCACTTTGATTTTCTGAATCCAAATCAGCCTATAAATGAAGGAAAATACTTCAAATTTACCTCCAAGCTAATATATAAAGCAGATAAACAGAAGTAAAAGAGAGGTGAATCCTAAAAAGAGAAGGTTACAAAATGTTACTTCGAGATTTGAAGACTCTTTTGTTCCGAAGATTCAGAGCAGGCTCTCTAACGCATCTTCTCGACGATTGGAAGATGCTGAGAGCCTCCAGAAACCCACGAAGTAACCAGAAGAAAAAGAACAAAGATCTTGTCGGTATTATATTACTTGGTTGACAGAGGAAGAAGGAGGTTGAAACTCTTTTGCAGTGTAGATTTGATTTTTAATCCGACGATCAATACGGAATCTCGGAATAGCCCCAGACAAATCGCTATTATTTGTTACACGCCCGGTTCTCTTCGGATTAAGATATGTGTACTTCCGGTTTTTTGTTGGTTCAATTTAAACCTATAGTGTGTGTTACAAAAAGTCTGCTTTATTGTGTATACATACTTTAGGATGAATATATGCTCAAATATCCAATTTTTGATCCAAGAATATAGTGGAACTGCTTTTATTTTCCGCGTACATATGATCCAAAATTCCAATAACAATTTTTCTCAATTTTTGATTTCTTATTATTGCCAACTTCTTAAATATTTATAGTTTCGTAGTTTTTATTCGATTTATTTCCTAGAATTAATATTTATAAACTAAAGTGTTTTAGTTTGGATTCACTACTACAAATCTACAAGTTTTTTTTTATGTTCTCAAGCTTTACTCTTTGATGCCAATTTGGATATCTCAGTATGTTGAGGTTGATAAACATATTTTGTTAAGCCAAAAGAAAACTAATTCAGAGTTTTCAATTAATAGACTGCATCTAAATAAGCAACCTTAAAAAAGTAGTTTACATAAGAAAGCTTCTCTGCTTAGTTCAACAGTGAAACCTTTCAACAGAAAAGGTCCACGTATAATAGACATGAATGTCTCATCTTAGCAATATGTATAATACCCTAGCTAGGTCTACATATAAAGTTCAAGCTTCTTCTCCTACATAGAGAACCCTGGAGCAAAGTCTTTATTGTATCCTTCTCGCAAACCTCGGTGATCTCCGAACATATCCGCCTGATCAAAATTCACGCCAAAAAAATGAAAAACAAAAAAAAAAACTCTCGTCATCAAAATTGTCCCAAACAATATAATGTCTTGATGTTTGGTCGATATGTTGACCGAGAAACTAAATTGAAGATTTACACATTTGATCCCACAAAATCTTACCTAAGAAAGGCCTAGGAGAAACGAAATGGCCGTACGTTTCAAAGAAATCCTTGTTTTCCCTTTGAAGTCCTCTCCAAACTGCAAAGAAAAAGAAAAAGAAAACATTTGTGACTTCTGTAATTTTATGTGTCGACTGTCAAACATAAAAATGACCAACATGATCCAAGAATCTTCACAATATTCCCCCTCAATTTCTTCAATTTTTCATATTCGACGTCGCCAATTGAATTTCCAAATATCATCTCAAAACTTTCTTAACAACCCTTAAAAAAATTAATATGGGGATTGTGGACAATAATTTAATATGTGAACTTATAAAGACTAACCGGTGAGCGTAACGAGTGGTAGAATGCTTGCGTGGCGGTCTAGCGCCTTGACGCATTCATCACGAGTCATACGGAGGAGAATGCATCTCTCTATCATATGTTGTACCTAACGAAATCAATCACAAATCTTGTTGAGGATTGTTACACCAAATTAACAAAACACGCATAAACTATATATATGTATATGTATATGCACCATGTGAATGTATGAATGTGGTTGGCAATGGAGACAAGGGAGGTCGTGTTGTGATTGATCATCATGATGAGTACACATTTTCTTCTTCTCTCTTGGAGATCGTTCTTCTTTCTTCTTGGATCTCCAAATGATTTTGGGGACTAATCCAAGAACTCTGGAAGAGAATTATGAGTTGTAACGGAAAGGAACAAAATATGAAGATATTTTTCTGTGACAAAATTAGGAAGCTTCTAAATATAGATACACATTCATATACATACGCTGATACACATGTGGGTATATTTGGATAGTGTCATTTAATGAGTTATCCAAGAGAGATCCAAGTGAAGGGCTAAAAATAGAGGAGAGGATCCAAAGGATAGATTCTCTATCTGTCACTTTTTCAACTTGATCACAATTTTTTTATTTTTTTAGTTGGAACTAACTTGTCTTTTGATGACTATGACTTCACAGTTAACCTTTGTTTTTTTTCTACTTTCTGGCTTTTAATTTGTCAGCTTATCTAACGTTACAAAGTCGATCTCAGAGACTAATTACCGGTCGCGCAACTATAATTCAGTTCAACTTCTTCTAAACCATTTTAATTTATATTTTAATTTGAACTAACCAGAGCTTCAATTTCATTTGCTTTGGTCGGTCTGTAAGAAAACCGAAACTAATCTAAACCAAACCAAATCTTCTTTTAATGATTTCAAGCAAATATTAAAAATTAATTATATAGTCAATTTTGAAGAAATTAAAGATATGATTTGAAAAGACAACTACATCATATCTCATAGCATAATTTTTAGTTTATGAAATTTCCTAAGACCGGAACGAATAAACCGGTTCTTTAACATATAGTGCCAAAACCCTCGGTCGGTATCTGGCTTCAAACATATCACATAAGTGACTGGTCCCTTGTAAACGTTAACTTTTGAATTGTGTGGCCAACCAAATGCCACTTGAATCATGCATACACGACAAGTTTTGTGTGTAGACAGGGCGATTTGAAAGTAAAACTATGAGGCTCTCCGCAAATTTAGAAGATAAGTGTTTGTAAATTGGTTCTTGTGACTTACGATAGTGTGTGACTTCAATGGGCCTGAAGTCTACCTACCAAGAAGTCTCAACTGTTGCCCTCTAAATGTTTACATGAATATTAACAAATGCGCTTCGGGATTACTTTATTGCCTAATTGATAAATTCCAATTCCATTAAACCGAGAGAATATATAGAGGTTTTGATCTCCATATATCACATTAAAGTTGCAGTTTTGCTGAGTTTAAACATGAGAAGCAGAGATTCAAACATTTTAAAGGCAAAATAGACACTACCATCACAAGGATTTAAAAGGGCTAAAAAGACATCTAATGAGTGAATGAATGTGAACAGTTGAACAACGATCAAACATGTGGAAAGATTCTGTTAAATAGTTCTAATAATATGGAGATGATATGTGTATGAAACTCCATATAATGACGGGCACAAGGAGACTTAACAAACTTTTGGATTTCTTTTTTTTCTCTTTCATTAGTTCCAGTCTCGAGCTAGAAGACACATCGTATTTTAGAAAATAGTGCATCTATATTTGACTCAAATATGAAATATAGAATCTATGTTAACAACTTGAAAGGAAAGCAAAGGTTATGCACTAGAACATAGTCAAAAGCTAAATCGTATAAACATAACAAATCTTCAACCAAATATTAGTTGGATATCGTGTAACGTTACAAATAAATATAACAGTACACATAATAATAAATTGATTGCGTCGGTATCATTGCAACCACCAAAAACCTTTTGCTTTTTTCTTTTTGAAACACACATCTAAGAACATCTCCAATCTACCTCTATTTTAGAGGGAAAAATAGAGTTTAGAGAAAAATTCTCTCCAATCCATCTCTATTTTTACCTCTAAAATAGAGGTTGCTATTTTTCTTCTATATTTGGAGGAACTCTATTTGTTCCTCTATAATAGAGATACATTTTTTTATTTATAAACTGGTTCCTTAACTTTTACATCTTTTTTATTTTTATTTATATAACATATAAAAAGTTCAATTAAATATTTGCATAATCTAGTTTGTATATATCTAATAAATAGCCATATATCTAACATATAAATTTAATTAAATTATAAAATATTAAATAACTTTAATAAAGTTTAATAAAATCAACATCATTTCAGACAATAACTATTATAGAAAAACAGAAAACATTATTTATTTTAATTAACTATATAATTATAAATGAAAGTGGTTAATCTACGATAAAAAAAATAAACATGAATAGCAATATAGTATACACATGTACAATAATACGTCAATAAAGTTACATTATACAGTTTTATATGTTATTAAATACAAAAACCTAATAAATAAATAAATTTAATAATTTTGTTATGGTTTGAGAAAATTTTGTGAACATATAATATAACTAAATTGGAAAATTCTCATTTATTTCAAACTAAACTATAAATAAAATGATAAATTGCAATAATTTTTTTAAAATACAGAAATTATAGAAAATGATAAATACTATAGTGATTTAATAAATGTTTTGAAAATTATGGAAAATTACAAATACATAGTCATTTTGAATTTTGTTTATGAAATAAATGTTTAGTTTTAATATATTTTTATTATTGATGGAAAATTTTGTAAACAATAATATAAATAGGGTTAATTTGTGAATTTTATGAAAAGAAGGTATTAATAATAAATTATAAAGAGAATATTCTTAAAATATACCTTTTTAGAGGAAAAAATAGAGGAATACATTGGAGAGAAGTACACCTCTATTTTAGAGTTCCTCTATTTTAGAGGAAAAAATAGAGGAACACATTGGAGATGGTCTAAATGATATCCCCCCATTTACGAAGGATACTATAGTATATCTTCTTCACTAATCGGGTCTCAAGTCTTAACAGTTTATATATTCGATGGTGGTAAGACATAATTAGGGATAGATTTCATAACATACTGGTTTTATTATAATTTAAACCAAAAATCCAAAACCGAGTTGACTGTAATCGAACCAAAACGAATCATAAACCAAAATTATATAAGTTAGGAGATTAGATAATTATATATCCTATTTAACAAATTATTCAAGGAAAAAGAAGACGAAATTAATTAATTTTCCTCCGACAAACCTGGCGTGCGACGGTTTGGTCCGGTCCAAGTTTCCAGAAAGTCATATGGGTAAGTAACTTACTAAAAGCTCAAAGGGGTTTTTCCTTCCTTCTTCTTTTTCTCCCCGCCAAAATTTACCCGCCATATTTGTCCCAACGACCAGGTAAGTGGGTCCCACACGCAATTAAAACGGCTCCTTCTCCTCTCAGACACTGAGATCACGGCGAACACGTTCTCGTCGATCGCTTCTTTTTTTCCTCTTCCGTTACCCCAATTTTGGTGGAGGAAAAGACGAAAGTACCCCTACGGTGGGTTAGTTGACCATCTCTGCTTCTCTGCTGTCATAATTCTCCCCACTATGGAATCCGTGTCCTGACTTTTGAATTTGACGTGAAGCGATTATTCATTACTATTATTACTTTATTATCTCTCTCTCTGCATGTACACACACATACATTTTGCATTATACTAATATATAAAAACAAGGGAAAACAACTAAATACAAATATGGTTTCCGAAAATAATATTATTAAGAGAGGTTGACAGAGTTTGATTTCCACAATTTTTTTTCTGTTTTCATAAGTTATACAGCAACATCCGTGTTCGTCATTCGTGGTATTTGATTAATCCCGGTGAAATAGTTTGAATATGTATAGCGTCTCCCCTCGTGGTATTGACTTCTGGAAGAATTAAAATTGAATTTTCCACGTGTAACATCGTTGATAAAATATAAATGGATTCAATGGAGAAATATATCATACTTGTGATACACTTTAAAACGACCAATCTTTACCGTAGTTGATAATTTTATATAGTTCTAACTAGATAATGTGTGAAACCATGAAATGAGGTTTCTAACACAATTTTGATTGGTCGACATATATATCATCAATCACAGCGGTTTCATTACACTATTGTACTCTTAACATTATTACACAACTGTTCTCTAACGCGATCACACATTCAACTGTGGTATAGCTTATTGAAATCACATTCCATACTATCTTTTGTCAACAATATTGAAATGATTACATTCTGCATTTACTTCTAGTCAACAATCTCAGAATTCAATGTATTGTTAATGTGTGTTTGGATAGTTTAAAAATGCCTCATCTTGTGGTCAACAAGAGAAGCGAAATTAAGTTAAATAACTTAAGTTAGTAATCTAATTCTGACAGTTTAACAAAAAGAAAGTGGTAATAAATCGTATACCATTTTATTACACGTTTCTCTATTTTAAAGCGTGATTTCACTATCTTTAAAGAGAATTCAAGAAGATACTAATTACGTTTACACGCTTTGAAAATAATTATACTAAACTACTATAAACACGTCAAAAAATTATCATTAAGAAAATGAGACACCAATAATCTACTAAAACATTGTTTTAACGTCTATATTATTTCGCAAAAACTTAGTCAACCAAAAGGTTTTTCGAGATTCGACCATTTAGTTATTTTATTATTCAATATCAGTTACCGTAATTAATAGATTTGTTAAATCAGTCAAACCTATAATCAATCTTCCGGGGTTTTAAATTTTAACAAAAAGAAGGAAAAGAGAAAAAGAAAAAAAGAAAACTGAAAAGTTGGCGTAATCAGGGAGAGACAGATACACAACTCACGACGAAAGCAGCAGCACCGGTTCTTGTTTGGTGTTTACATTTACTATCAACCATTTTCTTTTTCTTTCTTTTCAAATTTGAAATTAATTTTTTTTTTTAAAAGGTACTGTATTTTTGTTATATTATTATTTAAGTAAATATCGAAATTGGCACCCAACTTCCCCCACTTCTTCATCACTGTCCCGCTCCATCGCACCCGCTCAATTGCTCACAATCCATCATTCTTTCTTCTTCTTCCGTTTCTTTTGCCTCTTTCCTTTTGTCTTCTTCCCTTACAATTTTTTTTTTCTTTATAAGCAAACTATTTTTTTTTTGTGGCTTTAATTTGATTGGGTCTTGTTCTTCTATAGCCGTTTCATCTCAACAAAGGCATCTTCTTTTCTGTCAAGATCCTGATTCATCGGTTCGTCTCTCTCTTTCTCGATTTCTTCACTTTTTATTAGTTTAAATAAAAATTTCTGGGATGTTTTTGATCAAATAACAAGTGCAAGAAAAAGAAAATAATTTTTTTTTTTTTTTTTGAATCAATGATGATTTTATGCAGGATCTGAAGGGAAGCTAGAGTTTGTTAAATCGGTTGAATCTGAAGAAAATTTTCTGAAAAAAGGTACGAAATTTTGTTCCTCTTCGTCTGGTACTCATTTTTGGAAAGTTACAATTTCCTTAGGGTTTCTGTTTCTGGGTTATATGAACCGTTCTTTGAACTTTTGTCATCTTTCCATGTTCCCAGAGATTTACCTCAATTCAATAAGTTAAGACAAAAAAATATATTTATATGGAACTTTGACTATTGAACAAATCAATCAATCAATCTGCTGTATCCCGATTTATCAGGCAAAGTCATAGAAATCTAATCGTTTAGGTACAAAGGATATATTTTTCTCTCCAGAAGTTTCTGTTTTCTTGTTTTTTTTGTTTGATTATAGATTTAGCATCAACTCTGTTCTATGATCCACCATTGTCTCGGTTACATTTCTCTGCTTTGTAGATCTGGTCGGTACTGGGAGCCAAAAGTTCCAAACTTGTATATAGACTCTGATTCATGTTTTCGATTAGCGTATCTTCGTTAGATTAGTTGCTTAAGAAAGGTCCAATCTTGACTTCTTCTTCCTTTATTGCAGGCTTCATTCTACATAGATAGTCGAATACTTTACCGTACCGTCGTACGTACACATTCATTGAAGAAGAAGATGCTAAGTGGGAACAATGCAAACACTGTACCACCGGTTTTCATGAATGAGAACCAGTTGCAATACCAGTCAAACACACAATCGAATCAGCTTCACTTGCTCGGAACCAGTAAGTTTCTGGTTTATCATAATGTCCTAATCTCAAACTATAGCATTATTCAGCTAATCATGTCTTCTGTTATCTTATTGTTGTTGTGCAGTGGGAGGTGGGTGCACTGTTGATCCAGTAAACTATTTCGCTAACGAGAATCTCGTTCCAATGATTCGGCCCAACAAAAGAGGAAGGGAAGTCGAAAGCTTTAGTAATATCCAAAGGCAACAGAAGCTTCAGATATCTTTGAACTATAATCACAACAACATTAGTGTTCCAGAACAAGTCTCCACTGGTCTTAGGCTATCTTATGATGACGATGAACGCAACTCTTCAGTGACTTCTGCTAGTGGTGGCATTGTAGCTGCTTCTACGATCTTTCAGTCACTCGATGATAGTCTTCGGGTGGACCTCCATAGACAAAAAGATGAGCTTGACCAGTTCATCAAGATCCAGGTACTGATTGTTTCTGCGTGTGCTCTGTTTTGAAGCTCTTAAGTTTCTTCGTTTTTGTAATGTATCTGTCTTGCTTCAGGCGGCTCAAATGGCGAAAGGAGTGAGGGATATGAAACAGAGACAGATTGCGTCTTTTCTCAACACAATAGAGAAGGGAGTGAGCAAGAAGCTGCAAGAGAAAGACCTCGAGATCGATAACATGAACAAGAAGAACAAGGAGCTCGTGGAACGGATTAAGCAAGTGGCAACGGAAGCTCAGAATTGGCACTACAGAGCAAAGTACAACGAGTCTGTGGTTAATGCCTTGAAGACAAATCTACAACAAGCAATGTCACAAAACAACAACAATGTGATTGGTGCTGCAGATCAAGGCAAAGAAGGGTTTGGAGACAGCGAGATAGATGATGCAGCTTCGTCATTCATTGATCCAAACAACAACCACAACAAAAACATGGGGACTCAGAGGATGAGATGCAAAATGTGCAATGCGAAGGAAGTATCGGTGTTGGTTGTGCCTTGTAGGCACTTGAGTTTGTGTAAAGAATGTGATGTATTCACTGGGATATGTCCTGTATGCGAGTCTTTGAAAACTTCTAGCGTTCAGGTCTTCTTTTCCTGACTTTTGTGACAGAAAGCAAATGGCACAAAAGAAAAGAGAATCCATTACTCAAGTCTTGAAAAAAGTCTTCCAACTTTCAAAAGTTGTGTATTGTTAATATTTATAAAAAGAAAATATTTGTATACAATTTCCTGCATATGTTTTTGAATGTTTCTCAAAAAAAGAAAAGCTTATATCGTCGAAATCTCCTGATCAAACTTGTATCGAGTCTCTATCTCGCCGGGAGCAACTCTGGGACTGGGAACGCTGCAGCTTGACGAACCATCTCTTTCACAAACACCATTTGAGGCCGTGAACTTGCGTGTGCGTCTGTACACATCCTCGCAGTTTGAAACAGACTGTTTAAACCTTCAACCGAATAGTTGTTACCGAGCGCAGGATCAGTTACCCTAGGGATAAACTCCTCTTTACTCCACACTGGCCTCAACTGAAGTAAAAACATCCGAGAAAACATAAATTAATATATTACTTCCGGAACAAGGAACTTTTAAATAGCAAAACCCTATATACAAAGTTTGAGTCATAGACATACCCAATCAGTGATTCTCACTGTCGCAGCAGGTCTCTTCAGATCATAAGCTTGCCTTCCGGTGAAAAGCACAAACAGAAAAACTCCATAGCTATAGATATCGGACTTGGTCGAAACCAACCCGAACTTCTCGGTTTCCGGTGCCTTATATCCTAGAGTTCCCTTGACCGGATTCATCCTGCGCGGCGGATCAACGCCGTCTTCGATTTCAACGAATTTAGCCGCCGATCCAAAATCAGCCAGCTTCGGTGTAAAGTCCTCATCAAGTAAAACGTTTGCGACTTTAATATCTCGGTGAATCGTCTTTATCCCTGTGTGTAGATAAACCAGAGCTTCCGCTACACCCACAGCGATTCTCATCCTCGTTTTCCAATCCAAAACCCTAGTTTTCTGCTGTAGACCTAGACCTGGACTCACGAATGCTACACCACATAAAAAAGAGAGAGAAGGAGTTAGCAAATTGATAACTTGATTCACAAGTAAAACAGAGTTGATTAGGGTATTTTTTTACCAGAGAGGTGGTAGTTGAGAGAGCCGTTAGGCATGAATTCGTAGACTAAGGCACTTTTCTTCTGGCCGAAAGATTTGCCGATAAGTTTAATCACATTTGGGTGATTAGCTTCTTGTAACGTTCTCATCTCTGCCAAGAACTCAGCAGCATCACCTAGTTGGTTTCCATGATCGTGAATCTTTGCAGCTCCAACCTAATTAATCAAAAATTGTTAAATTTAGCAAATTGGGTTTCGATTTTTCAAAACCATAAAGGACAAGAGTTTCGGGTTTATACCGAAGTTGGGAAATCGCAGCGATAGACTTTGCCGAAGTGGCCTTCGCCAAGAAAATGTGTTGACCCGAAGTTCTCGGTTCCGTTTACGATCTCGCTCCATCCATATGTAACTCCATAACTTAAATCTATAAAACGAATTACTAAAAAGATTAAGAAAGAAAGATAACCAAGAACAAAGAACCCTAAATTCATTTCTCAAGATCGAGACTTGTTTCAGAGCATGAGGAACTCTACTACTTTCACTCGCGGGAATGTGAACAGATCAAAACTACTTGTAGTTCAAAACGAAGGAACTGTTTAAAACAGATTTGCTTGTGGTACAAGAAAGCAGATACCGAGAAATTCGATTCCAAGAAAATTGAAGAAGGGAAAAAAAATAGAACATGGACATTGTTCACGATCTTCAGAGAGTTCGATATAATATCTATAAGCATTATTCCCAAGTTTACCTTCGCCGTCAATACTTTCCGATGAATCCGTTGGCAGTTGCTCTGGGTCTTGCGCTATTTTACTTGCGATACCTTTCATCGCAGCGATCAACCAAGATAAATCTTTCTTGAGACTTTTCTCTCTTTTTTTCCCGGAAAAATGTTATTAGACAGAGACTCTCTACGAGAAAACTAGAGCGAGAAAAAAATGGGAGAGAGAAAATGAGAGAGTTTGGATGATGAACATTAAAAGATCTCGCTGGACGATATATATATACGGGCGCGTATGCGCTCTATTTTGTTATTAACATAGAAAATCGAATAATGCACGAATTACATTCATAAAAAAAAAATCAGCAACAGAGTGTATCACACTATCAGTGAGATCGATTTTTTTTTTTTTTTTCTCAGTGAGATTAAGACCCTTTACCGAATCAAACCGAACCGAATTTTTGGTACAGTTCTGTTGTGACTCGGTTTTAGGCTTTTAGCCGCTGACTCTATCTGCTTTTCCATGGGCTCAGAACAATTTAGAAAAGCCCATATTAGTTTTGTCAATCATGCGTTTTTTAACCTTAGATAACCAATTAAACCTGAACAACGAATTAAAACCGAAACTAGAGGCTTAACTGAAAAAAAAAATAACCCATAATTGCACAAAACTTAACCGACGCTGTATCTCAAAAGCTCATTCGTCAAGCATGTGTTGGGTTATACTCTGTATTCGCTGTTAACAATAAGTAAGAAAACTCATTAGAATGCTTAAATTTGTAAGTGAAATGATTTATATATACGAAGTTTCTTACCATTCGGAAATATAAAGTTTAGCCTAGTTCGGGCGAGATCCAATGCAATGAGGTTTGTGCTTGACGTCTGTATTAATGTGTTTTATTAGTGTTAAGGGCGACCAAGTTTATGAAAACATTCATTATAGCTATGTCGGTAAGGTTCTTATACAGATGGAATGGAGGTTTTATATGTCACATATTAAAATATTTGTTTTAATTTACTTTTTTTTTTTGAAAAATCAATTGATGGCCATTTATTTCTACTTGTTCTCTTTTTCGTTTAATTAAAACCGCCAAAATTTCTAGACCGCTGGCTACTTGGCTAGAGGAAATAGTGATTAGTACAAACGGAACGGTTTAATGGGTTCCGGGTAAAACTCGAAGATCGTCGAGAACCATTGGTTGCTTTTATGATTCAACATAAATAATATACATGTGATCATCACTGACATCTGTATTTACTTTACATACCGTATATATCCATGTGGTACATATATATGCATCTATCATCCAAATGCCGAACGATGATTGGATAGCGTAATGAGAACAAAATGGTTTGGACAAGAGAGTGGGAAAAGAGACAAATTTTGTCTCTATAAAATTTATGAAGCAACATAACAGTAAATACCCATGATCTCTCTATTATTTCATTCATATATAGTACTCCAAAATTAAATTAAAAAATATCATATACACGTCACGTATATATAACTACAACACAGTCCAAAACTCGAGTTCTTCGAAGTGGATTTTTTTTATTATTATTATTTTATAAAGGGTCGAAGGGGATATTTTACATGCATAACAAACGCGACTCTCTTGAGTTGGGGAAAAAAAAATACAGCTATGCCACCAATACCGCAAAAATACTCTTAACATTTATCACTTCAGATTTTAATTAACTAATATTATTAGACATTGCAGCTGCAGTTTAATAATAGTTTTGAAAATCAGGTACTTTTTGGCCACATTTACAAATCTACAATACATGTGGTTGATTTATATTAATGATTATACAAATCAACTTTTGGTTTCTAGTGAATTCTCTTTACAGGATATTAGAATTCCATTGCATGCCAAGATAGATTTTCCGGGGGTTTAACCAATCAAACTCAATAATTAAAAATGCCAGCGCTTAGTCACATCCATAATCCTTGTGATATCTTCTTCTACAAACAGCCTTTTTTTTGCGTGTGTATGTGTTTTATATGTTCATGTGCTCACAAGCAAGAATATTATTGGATATTAGCTTCAAAACAAAAACAGTAATAAGAGAACAATAGAAGGAATTTAATCAAAAAGATTAGAAAATGACCATAGAAGGGAAGGATATTAAGGTATATTCCAAGGCCGTTGCATGGACTTCACGGGGAAGCTAAATTAAAAAGCAAAAAAAAAACTAAAACACAACAAGAGGAAAAGGTTCACGAGCGGATCTGCGCTTAAAGACGGCATATAAAACTCACCTTTAAAAATCCGTAAAGCCAAAAGATAAAACAAAAATTTAATTTCTCCAAAATCAAAGATATAATGGCCACATATATGAAGTAAATAATGTGTTCCAACTATATACTTAGGGTTTAAAAAAGACTATTAAAGAAGATTAATTACGTCGTGGATTAACATTGGATATTTTTGCTATGTTATGCCTTATGCGTATAAGTATAGAGGAGAGACGATGATAATAAGGAATATGATTATATCTGATACCATGCGAAAAAGTTTATACAATTTCTTAATCAATATCACTGCAATCGTATTAACGTATTTTCGATCGTTGATTTCTCCGATTCTTCAAGCATGTGATATATAGTTTATTCCCACTTAGTGACTACGTGTCTTACCATAGTTATAATCTACATAAATGTGCGTGGATTTTTTTTTTTTTCATTTTTCAAATGCGTGAAGTTATATTTTCTTATAACGTAGAAGACAGGTAACTTAAGACATATTTGGCGTATCAGAGAAATGGTACGGTCCACAAAATATAAGTTGCGCTTTATCAACAACAGAAAAAAAGAGATTGGCACGAGATCATAAAGAGTCGAGCTGTGAAGTCAAAGGGCATACATTTTTGTTATTATTACATATCCAATAATTACAAAATTCTCGTGCACCTTACAGATTCGTCCCTATTATTATCTATATCTAATAGATACACATAACTATACTCGCATCGATTCTTGACTTATTAGATGTGTGAGTTGTTGTATACGTAAAAGTGCAAAATAAAACAAGATTTATAAGCATGTATATAAGATTTCTGGATGATCTCTTAAAAGTTTAAATGAATGTAATAGCCAATAGGTAATATATGCATTAATCTTCCAAATAATTAGATTTTACGGTATACTGCACGTTCGAAGCAAATTACCGAGCTCATATATATAGGAGCGACCATAAGGTGCTAGAACACAGTTAAAGCCAAAATTTTGTATAATTCACATACCATTATACCATAAATACTTGACTTTAACTAGAGATACGAAAATGCATTAAAAAAAGACCACTAAGCTATACATTCAAATCAGAAAATCATACTACTATTTTTAAAAAAAAAAGTCACAATAACTCACAGTTTCTTAAGATTTCGCTTTTTTCTTTTTAAAATATTTTTAGCTTATTGAGTTTTGACGAACACCTTTTTCAATCTTCTCCCATTGCATATTTCATTTACTAACGACTGCAGATATCACTAACTTTAACAATGAGTAAATTTAATCTACAAATTAGGTAATATATATAGTTGTTACCAAGATTTCAACAATCGGCTATATTCACAGTAGAAATCGTTCCATCACCATGATTTCGAATAATCACTCAAAAAAATTTGACTGGTTCATTAATTAGTTTAGATAGCCGTGTACTATATGATTATTCTTTGTATTATTGTATTTTCAAAAATATAGATAATTTTTTTTGATTACAGATACCGTATATGGCTGTTTAAATATGCTATATTTTCTTATAAATTATAACTAAAAATAAAACCAGAGAGTAATCTACTCCTAGAAACGGCCGTTCAAACTCTAAAGTCTAAACATTTTTTTTATATAAAAAAAATCTAAACATTTTTAAAGCTAAATAAGAACGACTAGTTAATGTGTAAGGCGTTCTTGAATATTATTGCTTTACCGCCTCGGTAACTAAGAGCACCAACAAAGAACAAAGATAGGCAACATGGTTGGTCCACCTATAAGTCTTCGAATTTATAAATGCAACGTTAGCTTTAGGCTTAGTTTTAATAAATGATTTGTCTGACACATTTCTTGATTCTTCAGGATTCTTTCCTTAGTTTTAATAAAAGCATTGAAATAAATAAGGCTTGCTTTGTACTTATTTGTCTCGTGCAACAATGAACAGTGGCATTTCCGATACTTTTAATGAAAGAGAGGGTCATTTAGTGGCATCTATTTGGACCTATATATATCTGCTGCGTAAGTAAAAACTGAAACTAACTGTAATCTCAGCAAAGAAGCCAGCAATGTCTCTGGTCTCTGACTGTCTTCGCATATTTATAATTCGAATTAACGAAAACGATTTTAACTTTCATGCTTTTTCGTGTACCGTGACAGTATAATAATAACATTATTGACACTAGTATTATTGACAATGTTAATTATATATTAGAAATCATGTGTGCAAGCAAGATCGCCATTTGATCAGCAAAAGCAACACAAATATGTCTACAGAAAATAAACCATAACAACGTTAAAAATTTATGATCCATTTCCTAGCCATTGTAATAATTTACGTTTATAGGAAACAAAACATTGATTATCCGAATACTGTATGTGTTTAATAACTATCAAGAATCAAACTCAATGGGATCGATATTCTTCTCACAATAGTCTGATTTTTTGTTTTTGTTTTTCAATTTGAACGTTCAAAAATATTCTATAGGCAACAGCTTTTTGGCTGTGAAGAATGTAATTGTCGAATTACATATTTGTGTGTTCATCACATGATACTTTACTATTGCAGAATAGTAGATCAATATTTAATAATTATCATTTATAATATAATTTTGAAGAACCATGACGAAAATAAAATATAAAATACTTATTCATTTTTTTTCTATTAGGACAAAACAACAACTTACTTTTTTCCAGCTTACAACAATTGAAGTGAGCATTCTTTTATACTATATATGATTCCTCTGTTTTTTTAGTTTTATTTGACAGAGAAATTGCCTCAAACTATGAGCGCCCAAAGCTTCTTCTGAATCCCAAAGATGGTTTATGTTTATCCGTACATCATTGCATAATTGTGTTATTAATTCTGTACTTCTTTAATTTTTTTTTATAATTTCTTCCAAATGTATTTATTTTTATTTAACGTTTTTTTTAGGTAGTATGCTGCCAATGTTTTTTTTTTTTGTCAACTATGCTGCCAATGTTTATTAGCTCTGATTTGGTCGAATCAGACAGAATTTTACATTATATTTATGATCCAAAAAATGTTGGAGATGAAAAACACTTTGTACGAGAACTGATGATACAATAACAGTATGTGACATAATACAATCTTTTGTTAGACAACCAACCAGTGAATGTACAATCGGAGCCTCATCAATGCGCATAACATTTATTAGATAACATGCGAAAAAAATGCGTAGCTAGTATAGCAATAGAGCTCACTTAATGTAATTTAAAAACGGTATACCATCTCATATGAAAATTCATAAAAAATGCTTTTATAACGACATAAACCAGTTTTCACGGCGATCCATTTGTAGGTTTGATATGACGACCCGACCACTAGGCACACTAACCAGTAACCAAGTTCAAAGTATTCTAAGATATAATCACTTCACAAATAACATGTTATTTCGTTCGTCATTGGTGTAAGTTTCTTTTAGTAATTTTGATCATCACAATACGTACATTTCATATGTTTCACTCAATCGCAACACATTTTTTACGATTACCATATATAGCACAACATTACTTATCGAAGTCTTGAGACTTTAGCTATTTGATATACTAAATAAAACATTTTTTCATTCACAGCCAATGCCGACAGCTCGTGAAGTAAAAACAAGGAAAAAAATGCCGACAACATTTTGTTTCAAACTTTGCATTATAAGTTAGTGTATATCCAAATATATGATTAAAAAATAAAAAAATATGAGGACCTAAAAGAAACAAGCTTCGGTTACTTTCTGTTTTCTGTTTCTGCTCTTTCCTTTAACAGAAGTCTATATTTTTTTCTTAAATAATGAATGAAATTGAAGGTAGAATGGATTCAACATGAATAAAAGAAAGAAAGAAACAATTAAAATATGTAAATAATTGGAGGAAGGAGTTGTGAATACAAAAGCAATGCCCGTGAAGTGGTGCATGTGAGTACTAAAAGAGATGTTATAATCAGTGCCCCATTGACAACATATAGACCCACTCACGAGTCTCTTTCGTTTTATTTATTCTCGTTTTATATAGTCTTACATATATGATATATATATCCATACATATATATGATTTATAAAACGTATAAACTAATGGGACACATTATTTCTCAACAACTTTGTATGTCCCTATTTCTTAAAATCTTTTTTTTTTTTTTGAGATTTTGATTATCCACTTTTTTTTTGTTAAAGATTTTGATTATCACTTGGGATCCTAATAGATTACAGACTATATATAAAATGGAATAATGAAAAATATATATTACTTTGATTAATTATTGAGTTCAAGTTTTTTTTCTTCATAATTTATTTTACCTGATCTCAGGTCTCAAGTTTTATTTTTATACTCTCTAAATTTTTTTTAAAAAATTCTTGATATATAATGATTGAAACAGTTATTAGAAATCACATTTTTTTAATATCATTTTTTTCTTTCTACATGGCCTCACCACGGTAAATGTGAAAATCATAGGACACTCTTATCATGCCAATACGACAGATATCCAACACATGCCTAGCTACGTTACATACACACATGCTTGTATCGATCTAATTGTATATATCCAAAAAAAAAACATAAAGCAAGGTCCTAAAATTGAATATACACCTCATTTTAAGCATCCCTACTGCATGGTGCGCATATACATGTGTTTGCATGTATGTGATTATGGGAAGTCTTTGGCTATCCATGTTCGCAACCAAATTAGATGAGCTTTAAACCAACCAATACTCTACACGTGGCATGCATACTGTCCCAGGCTAATAATATTTACTCCACAAGGTTTTGGCCGTGTGGGTGAGACTTAAGCTTTTATCCGCGGTAAATAAGATTGCTCTGTTTCAATTATACCTTTGGCATCATAACTTCCAAATACTAGTTCTCGAGTAATAACTATATATCACTGTCAATATCATCACCATTATTTTACAAAAAGGTCCAACTAAAAAATCGAACATTATGGTCTTATTTTTTATTTTTTTTTGCTACGAACATTATGGTCTTATTGTAATAGTAAAGCTTAGACTTATTCGTTTATTTAGCAATTTGTTAACTTTAAAAATAAGTTTATCAAATAACAATATGGAAAATTAAGGACATTACTGATTCAATTTCGTTTTGGTTTTTTTTTTTAATAATAAAATTCCATTTTGAAAACCCGTGAGCCTCTCAACATTCTTGGACAGCTTCCTTATTTAAATCCCCTCAAAAACCTTCTCTTTCTTCAACTTAAACCACCAAAAAAAAAAACCAAAGTCTCAGTCTCTTAGTCTCAACCACCCCAAAAACATTCTTCGTCTAGACAGAGGAAAATGATAATGAGAAGAAGTCTAAAGCTGAGAAGCATCACGATGATGATATTAATGGCCGTTTTGGTCTGGTCTGTAACTCTAGAGACCTGCATTGCTCGAAGAGGAAGGCATTGGAGACATAACCACCGAAGATCCTCTTCATCTGACGTGTCTGATTCCTTGTCAGGCAAGAAACCTAAGAGCCATGGGAACAGTCATCATCACAGCTCTCACAACAACAACAATAACCATCAACACAAGTCTAAACCTAAACCAAAACCAAAACCAAAGCAGAAACTTCCACCAAAAGCTGACGACAGTAACTCTCCGGTGGTTTCACGGCCACCAAAAGTCCAACCGCCGTCTCTTCCGCCGCTAAAGGGATCTCACGTCTTCAATGTGATGGATTTTGGGGCAAAGGGTGATGGCAAATGTGATGACACTAAGGTAAAAGATAAAAAAAATTAAAAACTAATTAATTTCTCTATCCGTACCATTTTCAATCCTAGTGGTTGTATTTGATTAATTAGGGGATTTTATATTTCGTTTTCATGAGAATTTTTAAAAAGACACATTACAGTTGAGGGATCATTGAGACAGAACACGAGACAGAACTATTAAAAAACAGAGTTCAGAAAAAGGTTTCTGTCCATAAAGTCACTTAAACTTCTTTTTTATAAATCTTTTTTTGGTTCTTAAATGTTAAAATTGCGCACAAAAATAAACAAACCCAAACGAATATAAAGTAAGCGACAACAGAAATAACAGATTACAAAAGGGACCACAATAGTTCACAAGCCTTACTAACCATAATTGATAATTGTAGTGTTGGTGATTTAGGGCTTTAAGATTAGTTAATGAAGATATTAACAGAGTTTCATAATGATTGCAGGCGTTTGAAGCGGCTTGGGCAGCAGCTTGCAAAATCGAAGCATCAACGATGATCGTACCGCCTGAATACACTTTCCTTATTGGTCCAATCTCATTCTCTGGTCCTTATTGTCAAGCTAACATTGTGTTTCAGGTGAGAAACAATGATCTTCAGAATATTAAAAAAAATTGTATCTTTGTAGTGAAAAAAAATTCTGTAACTTTTCTTGTGATTTTTGCAGCTTGATGGTACAATCATAGCTCCAACGGATTCAAAGACATGGGGAAAAGGGTTAATGTGGTGGATTGATTTCACAAAGCTGAAAGGAATCAAAGTACAAGGGAAAGGTGTGATAGATGGAAGAGGCTCTGGTTGGTGGCAACAAGATTACCCTTTCATTGATGGTGAAACCAAACTCATCGTTCCCTTAAACAATTCTGCTCACCAAAACCCTCCAATGCCGGTATCTTCATCCTCTTCTTCTTCTTCTTCAGTGTCTCATTTGCAGAATATTCATCCATGATCAGACCCTTTTTGTTTCACGTACATTTGACAGATACGAAGTGAGCTTGATTGGAAAATGCCAAGCATCAAGCCAACGGTGAGAAATATAAACACAAAAGAGTTTGGTGTTGTGAAATTGTAAGCATTGGTTTTGTTAACTGATCTGTGTTTCTGGTTTTTATAGGCATTGCGATTCTACGGGAGTATTGGCGTGGAAGTGTCGGGTATAACGATCCAGAACAGTCCTCAATGTCACCTCAAATTCGATAACTGCGTCGACGTTGTGGTACATGACGTGGCCGTTTCTTCACCCGGTGACAGTCCAAACACAGATGGGATTCACCTACAGAACACCAGAGATGTCCTCATCCACAGCTCAACACTCGCTTGCGGTATGAATCTTGAATCTTGAATCTCGCCAATGATCTGAATTGTCGATTAATGGTGTCTCCTCTCTACGTGTTTGTGTGTGCAGGAGATGATTGTATCTCGATCCAAACGGGTTGCTCGAATGTATACGTACACAACGTGAACTGTGGACCGGGTCATGGGATCAGCATCGGTAGTCTCGGTAAGGACAGCACAAAAGCCTGCGTATCGAACATAACAGTGCGAGACGTGGCGATGCACAACACGATGACAGGTGTCCGGATCAAGACATGGCAAGGAGGAGTGGGATCAGTGAAAGGGATCCTCTTCTCGAACATTCAGCTCAACGAGGTCCAGCTTCCGATAGTGATAGACCAATTCTACTGTGACCATAGCAAGTGTAAGAACCAGACATCAGCAGTAGCAGTGGAAGGAGTGACCTACGAGAGGATAAAAGGCACTTATACAGTGAAGCCTGTGCATTTCGCTTGCAGCGATAACTTCCCTTGCGTAGATGTGCAGTTATCTGCAATTGAGCTTAAACCGGTTCAAGAACGGTATCATATGTATGATCCTTTTTGCTGGCAGACATTTGGTGAGCTCAACACTCCTACGGTTCCTCCCATTGATTGTTTACAGATTGGTAAGCCCGCGAGAAACAGAGTTCAGTCAGATCACGATGTATGTTGATGGATCTTGTGAAAATTTGTAGATGAATGTATGTATATCTTTCTTTAGCATAATAGCCTACTACGACTAGTACCACTACTTCATACGAATTACGGTTTTAGTTTAAAAGTTGATGTCTTTTTTCTATACTTTTCTTATGATTTGTTTGAAACGCAAGACTTCGATTGTCTCTGCTTTGTCATTATGGCAGAATATTGACACTAGTGAAAAATAAATTTGCATCATCAACATTGTGTTTTTAAGAGGGAATGCAATAAAAAGTCTTTTAAAACCATACAACCAAAGTCATCAGATTGTCTTAATGGATAAGAAGAAAGCAGCACACTTAACACCTCACTGGCCGACAACAAGGCGAAACTCGGTCGGTTTGATGAGCTGGAAGGTACAAACGTCGCCGATCGATAAAGGGTACTGTCGTGCCAATTTCGACCATCCAGCTGAGAGGGTGGTTGCATAAGTCTTCTTCACCAAGCAAGACACCTCCCATGAACCGTTCCCGTTCTCGTGATGAATCGTGAATGTCGTAGACTTATTCGGGATATGATTCTGGCGAATAAAGTAACTTGGGATTGGCTGAAAAAAAATCAGAGATTCACACTCATATCATCAATTCAGAGACTGGTCACAGTCTGTGTGTGGATACTGTTTTGTTATATCTTTGGTTTCGATCTTACCAGGTGTGCGAGGTATGATTTCAATAGGATGACTTCGAATTGTGGAACAGTAGGCTCCACTTTATCGCCCTTGATCTTCTTCTTCTTGGATGTCTCGGGTTCCTCCTTAGCTTTCTTCTTTCTGACATTGAGCTCAACTACTCCCATGGATTCACCTGTTTCCTCTTCCTCCTTCAAAGCTTTGTTGCTGCTCTCCCCTTGTTCTTTCTTGATCCCACCTGTTTTTCATCACCAAAGGAAAGAATTATTCTTCATATCCATATTTTCCTCTGTTTCATGAATCATTTAAAGCAAAGCAAAGCTTACTAAGATAAGCCATTGTCCGGGGATCTCGAGGTGTGATAATCTCCTTGTCATTCTTCCCGAAGATGCTGACATGAAAGCACATGTTGCCTTTGTGAGTGAAGGTAACATACTCGTTTTGTCCCAAGGCGTTGTCGCTCACAAACTGGCTCCATCCACGCCTGTCCATGTAGTAGAACCTTGCGTTCTTGCAGATTCCCACTTCCCATGAGCTTCCCCATTGCGTTCGTATCACCATATTACGGGAGATCTCCTCTTGAGAGACTTTACTTATGAAGTTGTAAGGAAACGCTCTCTGAACATACAACCGAAGAATCTTAAATCAATTACATCAGTGCCAAAGTTTCAATCTTTCACCTCTACTTTTCTAAACATCAAGTTGGTCTAATCACAAACAATCTTAGAACAGGAATTCGAGAAGAAGCACAGAGGAAAAGATCTGGCCATACACAGGGAGCTAAGAACCTTTTGTTTTGTTTTTGAGAGCAGAGAAAGAAAAGAGTGAACAAATGAAGAGAAAGACTCAACCTTTTACTAAACTCGGACAGCCAAAAAGATTCGATTCTACCTTTCAAACAAAGCTAACAAATTCAACTTTTCAAATACAGAAAACCTAAAAATTCAACAGTTGAGATCCATTAAAAAACCACAGAACAGACAGTTTCAAGGTTTCAAACACAGAGAATGTAAAGATTCAGAGAACCAACAGATTTTTAACCTTTCAATGACCACCAAAAGATTAAGCCTAAAACTTGAAACCCATTAAACACACACAACAAAAAAGTTTCCACCTTTCAAACAAAACTAGCAAGAAAATCACATCTTTAAGGATATGATGAGGTTTAGAGCAAAAAATCACCTTGCTTTCGGAGGATAAGTCATCACCCTGGAAAACCTTGAAGAAGCTCAAGCTCTCACCATCTTCTTTACTCGGACCAAAATCAGTTTTCCAACCCATCTCTCTCTCTCTCACCTTAAGTCCTTAGAAAACTTCTTTTACAAACTCTCACTTGAAACCTCTTTCACTGCCTAGTGTCAAGCTCCTTCGTCCCTCTCTCTTTCTCTCTCTGATTCTCTATCTCTCTTTCCCCCGGTATTGTAAATGAGCCAAGTGTGTTATATTGTAAAGGAAATGAAGAAAGTGTGTCTTCTTAATGTCTTTTCAAAGTATTTTTCCCTTTTTCACATATATATTTGTGTGCATTTTCTTTGTAAAATTACCCAAACATATGTACTCTCGTATATGTATGTATATATATATATGTGTAAATTGATTTGGCCTAGTACTTACTAAGTGATCTCATCTTTGTCAGATAAAGTTGGTCTGTATTCAAACACAATTTGATGTGAGGTTGCAGAGAGCAGTGGAAGGTGAATCATACATATATTAATTGAGGGGGCATGATTTTCACTCTCCATATTTAAGGGGTCTTTTTCTGAAGAGGAAAAAAGTTTTAATAGAGGTACTCGTTTCGTAATAGACAATAGTAGGAGGGTCTTAGTGAAAAAATCAAATTCACAAATCACAAAGTACGATCAATTCACAAAATCACGTATTTTGCTGATTTGAAACTTCTCGCTCGCTTCAGATCCCTTGCAATTTTTCGAAAGGTAAGCTACGAAAAGCTTTCAGATCTTCTTGATTCTTCTGGTTTTTCTGGATCTGCATATTCTAATTTCATGACGAGTTCCTTGATGAGCTGAATTTTTGATGTTCCGGAGATATTGATTCTCGTTTCGTCTTTTCGTTTTCCTTTTTTTTCCTGGCTTTTTTACTTGCAACGGTGATCTGAGTTATTCAATAGATTATACGTATCCTGGGGTATAGATTTGACTTTTGTTTCCTGATCATCTGTTACAATTCATCATGAAATGTGTCAACTCATGATCGATTATCCGTGTTTACCTTTTTTTTTCCGTTTCATTTGCTGCTCTGTTCTTTTTGTAATGAGTATAATGACTAATGATGGTTATTTGATACAATAGTTCAGTAACATAGAAGAATTGGGTTTTATATGCATTTGTTCTAACTTGGTGTAAAAGCAAGGAACAGTGTTAGGAATAGAGCAGAAATGTGGGTTTGGTGTGATTCAATTGTTTATGGTATTGTGATATGTTTGTCATGTGTATTTTGGCGTTTCAGGATCAACGGTTAAAAAGGGAAAATGGGGCTTTCGTTTGCAAAGCTTTTCAGCAGGCTTTTCGCCAAGAAGGAGATGCGAATCCTTATGGTTGGTCTCGATGCTGCTGGTAAGACAACCATTTTGTACAAGCTCAAGCTTGGTGAGATCGTAACCACCATTCCCACCATTGGTAAGCTCTTCAAACCAGACATGATACATCATCTCTTTGTATTGTTGTTTGTTCAAAACAGACTAATAATTTGGGTTCTTACAGGGTTTAATGTGGAGACGGTTGAGTACAAAAACATCAGCTTCACGGTCTGGGATGTCGGGGGTCAGGACAAGGTGCGTGTACTTTATGTGTGGCTCTTTCAAAAAAGATTGAAACGCAAGAGAGACGAACATTTATGATCTTATCCACTTGTTCTCTCTTACAGATCCGTCCCTTGTGGAGGCACTACTTCCAAAACACTCAAGGTCTGATATTTGTGGTTGATAGCAATGACAGAGATCGAGTTGTTGAAGCCAGAGATGAACTTCACAGGATGTTGAATGAGGTATGTGATGGATCATTTTGGTACTATTGATAGTTTTCACTTGTTGAATTGTCACTAAATAAGTTTGTAACTGCAGGATGAGCTTCGGGATGCGGTTTTGCTTGTGTTTGCCAACAAGCAAGATCTTCCAAACGCAATGAATGCTGCTGAGATCACTGATAAGCTTGGCCTTCACTCTCTCCGACAACGCCACTGGTGATTTTATAACTTTATGATCACATCCACGAGTTGCTATTACTATTTTATACTTGGAAATTACATTGCTTGCTCTCTTTTATTCAGGTATATTCAAAGCACATGCGCAACCACCGGTGAAGGGTTGTATGAAGGTCTGGATTGGCTCTCCAACAACATTGCTAACAAAGTAAGAGTTCTGATTCCATCAATGGGCTTTTATATTCGGTTTAGGTTATGAACATTTTGTAATAGACCTCCATCACAATCTTAGGCTTTGGTCGGTCATCTTTATGTTTGTGTGCTGATTTGATCTCGGTTCTTTGTTTTACTCGATTCGCAGGCTTGAGGTTATTGCCAGCAGATAATTTTGTGAGAAGATTAAAAGCTTTGTCTTTGGAGTCAACATGTTTCTTGTGGTTAAAGACATTTTCTTGGAGTCATATTTGTTTCACTTCTTCAAGGGGGAAATGATTTGTTTAACTTCTTGTGGTTAAAATTCGAATGTTTTGATTCTTTTAGGTTTATATAACATTTCTTTTTTAAGTGAGCTGCAATTTCACATTTGATTTTCTTGCATGGAATAAACAAAAATGCTGGCGAGAATTCAACATATATTGACTTTATAAGATTTTTATAGTTACTTTGAAGTAACAGTCTCTATTAAACAAATATATTGGAAAAATGGATATCTTTCGAAAATATTTCGAGTTCAATCCTTTATTACATATTCAGAGTGTTTTATGATACGTATAGCCTCGTATAGTACTCAACTAGTCTCAAAATTAAATGCATGGAAATTTCACTGTGCCAATTAATGAACTTAGTCGTCCATCGTATGATCAATATTTAGCTTAGAATGAAATATTGTAACCGGATTATGTGAATTTTAATTTTCAAAAATTTCACGGAAAGAGCTTAAAATAATATTTTAGATAGAATAATATTACGGGACGTTCCGACAATCAAGCTGCATGGTGAGTCTTCCAGATATTGGTCTTCTTTCCTACAATTTATTTACTGTAAAATAAAACAATCAAGTGAATTTTTAGCCTATTTCTCAGTAATTTTTAGAATTCAATTGTTGAGATTTGGGAGACTTTCTATTTTTACACAAAAATACGAAATGGGGGGAAAAAAATCCAAGGGACGAAAAAATTAATCAACCAACAAGATCTGAATCGGCTTGATCGAAATCTCTCCTCTTCCAACTTTCCTTGAATCGCAAGAAACCCTATAGGCCTGCATTTTTTTGATCATCTCTCTTTCGTTAATTTCGGCAAATCTTGATCCCATAAACGCATTATCTAGAGAAGCCTCTAAAATGCTTGAAATTTAATATCTGGGATCTCTGCGGAATTTTAAACTCATTTTGGCCGGATCGCAAAGTACATCGATCCTTTCTTGTTACACAAGGCACCCCTTTAAGAGCAAATTCAAAGATGTAAAAGAAAGAGAGAAGCTGGAAAAGGTGAATACAAATGGACGAAGTCCAGAAACAAGCAGGTTTAATCGAAAAAAAGATATCTCCGTTTGTAGCTTCACATCCAACAAACGTCGGAGGATTAACTGATCAGAAAATCACCGGTGGCTCCGAGACGACACAACCTCCAACTACCTCACCTCCTTCTCCTCCATCCCCAGTCAGTGGCGGCTCACAATCACCTCCGCCGCCGGTAACGGTTTCTCCACCACCGCCGAACCAACCTTCTATTGCAACTCCACCTCCAACAACTCCTTCTTCGCCTCCACCTTCTATAACTCCACCTCCGTCACCTCCTCAGCCTCAACCTCCGCCTCAATCCGCCCCAGCCGGAGAATCTCCGGTGGTTATTCCTTCTCCAAAGCCTCAACTTCCTCTTCCTCCTCCGACCTTAGTTACTCAGCAACCAGAGACAAGACCTATTGAAAACGGCCGACAACAACCCAACAACCCTATTTCTCCTCCGCCTCCGCCTTTTACTCCCTTCGCGCCGCCGTTCCTAGAAGATTCCGGTAGCCAAGAGTCTCCTCCATTTTCATCTCCATCGCCTCCGGTTGTCCCACTAAGCCCTAATTCCCCAAGAAACCCTTCACAGCCGTTGGATTCACCTCCGGTAGGTGGATCAAATCTTGTGCCCTCGTCTTCTACCTCTTCCCCGTCTCCTCCTTCCCTATCTGGCTCCGATAACCAGTCCGGAGGTTCTAATAGAAATAATGCGAATAACAACGTAAATGATGGTAGTGGACAACACAACAATGAATCTAACTACACCGAAAAGACAATGATCGGTATTGGGATCGCAGGTATCTTGGTCGTTATCTTCATTGCTGTCGTTTTCTTCTTTAGGAGGAAACGCAAGAACTCTTCTTCGCCTCGGTCTAACCAGCAGTATTTGCCACCGGCTAATGTCTCCGTTAACACAGGTAAAAAGATTTGGTTCTTGAAATCATGTCTTGTTCTTGATATCTCTTCTTATTTTATGTCCTAGAATCTTGACTTTCGGTTTGGATCTTGTCTGCCTCCTACTCTTCCATGTTTGTTCTTTGATTTCTTGTTTCTTGGCGCAGATGGATTCATTCACTACAGGCAAAAACCCGGAAACGGGAACAGCTCGGCGCAGAACTCTTCACCGGATACTAATAACAGTTTGGGAAATCCAAAACCGACTCATGACTCGGCAGTAATAGGGACTGCGAAGACCCTATTCAGCTACGAGGAGCTGAGCCAGATAACGGAAGGGTTTTGCAAGAGATTCGTCATAGGAGAAGGCGGGTTCGGGTGCGTATTCAAGGGCATCCTTTGCGACGGAAAGCCAATCGCCATCAAACAGCTAAAGTCCATCAGCGCAGAAGGATATAGAGAGTTCAAAGCTGAAGTAGAGATCATAAGCAGAGTGCATCATAAGCACTTGGTGTCTCTTGTGGGTTATTGCATCTCTGAGCAACATAGATTCCTCATCTATGAGTTTGTCCCCAACAATACTTTGGATTACCATTTGCATGGTACGTTATTCTACGTTCTCTCTTTGTTTTATCATGTTATTATACAAGTGAACACTGTAGCACATGCTGAACTACTACTATATTTGAACCGGTCATGTTATCCGACCGTTGAACCGCGAAAAGTTTGTGGTCTGATAAATTCTTGTGTTGTTGTCAGGCAAAGACTTACCGGTTTTGGAATGGACTAGAAGAGTCAAGATTGCAATAGGCGCAGCCAAAGGCCTTGCTTATCTACATGAAGATTGTGAGTACTCTCCGTTACATATTTTTGTTGAATATATTTCCTTGGTATAAAACTATATAGTAAAGGAAATTTCCTTTTTTTTTTCTTTTATAGTTTTTGATGTTTATGCAAACTGATTGGGCTTTTAATAAATTTCATAGGTCATCCGAAGATTATCCATAGGGACATCAAATCGTCAAATATTCTGTTGGATGATGAATATGAAGCTCAGGCAAAGTCAATATTTAAATTTGTATATAATATTAGTAGAAATCATTAATGATCTTCTTCACTGAGCATTTAATCTTGTTCCGTACAGGTTGCAGATTTTGGACTCGCCAGACTGAACGATACTGCACAGTCCCACATATCGACACGAGTCATGGGCACATTTGGGTACTGTTACTCCTGCCAATTACTTTTCAGAATTAAATAATCAACTTCAAAGAAAGATAAGTTTTCGGACTAAAGCCAGTCTCTTATATGTGATTTTTAAAATCTCAATTCAGGTATTTAGCGCCAGAATATGCGTCGAGCGGAAAGCTAACGGACAGATCAGATGTGTTTTCATTTGGAGTCGTGCTTCTCGAACTCATCACCGGTCGCAAACCCGTTGACACCTCTCAACCTTTGGGTGAAGAAAGTCTCGTTGAATGGGTATTTTTCATGTTTTTTATTTATTTATTGAAATATATTTCATCAAAATATAAAAAGTACATGAAATCTGAGGAATGGGTCCCGCTTGGTAGGCACGTCCACGGCTAATCGAGGCCATTGAAAAGGGTGACATAAGCGAAGTAGTGGATCCACGGCTGGAAAAGCATTACGTTGAAGGCGAAGTCTACAGGATGATCGAAACGGCAGCGTCTTGTGTAAGGCATTCAGCTCTAAAACGACCTCGTATGGTTCAGGTGGTGAGAGCGCTGGACACGATAGACGATTTGACAAACGGAGTCAAAGTGGGTCAAAGTACGGTGTATAACTCTGGTCAATACAGCAATGAGATTCGTATCTTCAGAAGAGCATCTGAAGATTCCTCTGATTTCGGTACTAACAACGCCTACTACACGAACACGAGCCAAGACTACACAAGCCGCGAATCTGAGAGCCGAGCCTTCAACACATCTCACCGAACAACAAACCACTGATTCTATCGATTCGCTGGACCCTTTAGAAATTTTGTGACGATCTTAACGAACTCTAAATCCAATACCAAGAAGAATGTATAGTTTCAAACATGTACATTTGTCGCAAAAAAAAAAGGCTTGTGAGACTAATTAAAATCTTAACTCAATAGTGATTTATTTTTTAACTCACTTTATCATACAGTTTAACTAAATCTCTTTATTTTATCAAATCAATGGTGCCCGGTTTGTCTTTTCAATGGTGCTCCGCTTTATTTTCTTTACTACATAACATTAGTGGGCTACGATTCAGAACAACTTAAACACTCGTTTAGATCTTTTCTTTTTGGTGAAGATCTTAACAAAATCAAAATCCAATTACCCAGAAAGATGTATAGTTTCAACACGTAATTTGTCACCAAAAGCTTGTGAGAATCAAATCTCAACAGTAACTTGCGGCTGAAGCAAACAAAACATTTGACATTTTTTGTTAGGTTATGTACTCTGTTTTACGGACTCTGCATTTGGACTGTCTGAAGCTATCATCCTCTTGAGCAGCAAATCTCTCAGATTTCCAGCTGCAATTCCGTCTTCGTTCGCCTAAAAATCCAAACTTTTCACATGTCAAGAATCTCTGATGAAGTACAGGCAATGCGATGTGACTAAAGTTACCTTCACATTGAGAAGAGTCATGACTGTGATATCGAGCCTGGTGAACTTAACGTCAATGATCTCAAGTCCACAAGAATCTACAGCTTCTAGCAACCTCTTGAATCCATCTCGTTTATGCTCCTGCGCAACCCGAATCAAGAAATGTCGCTCACCAATCTCGTGGACTTGAAGATTCACCTTAAAGAAACCAGAAGGCAAAGGAGTTATGTGGGATTCTTTTACAGGTCAGATATATAATACGGATATAAACTCGAGGCTCTATATCGGATACCTCGTCATCGTTCACCATAGAGGAAGCTTTTTCAGCTTCTGCTATTGCAGATTCTTGCTCTGCAGCGATTTCCCTGCATTCAATCTCGTTGATTCTACTCAGCTCATCTTCAAGTTTCTGCTTCTCCACTAGCAGTTCGTTGATGTAATCAACCGCATCACCGAGAATTCCAAGTTTGTTCATCTGCATGGCATAAAGAAATGGACAATAATCTTATCAAAAATTGCTATTGATCGCAACACGAGTGATCAAGAAACCAAAAAAAAGAACCTTTGTGATTCTAGGGACTACAGCTCTTAGCGCATAGAGTCTCTGATTAATTCTCTCTCTTCTTTTTCTCTCTGATTGAAGATTCTTTGATTTGAAGTTTTCCTTTGGCAACTTCTTATTAGCTTTGACGTCGATAGTGTTTTGCATCACGACACCATCTTCCTTGTTCATTACCAAACACGGCTTTTGTTCCTCGCAAGGAGCATTCGGGTTTCCGAAAAGAGTCTGACTTTCACTTAAGGGGTTCGAAACGCTTGATGAGCCGCCGCCTTCAAAGCTGAGATTCACACCGCTGCTCATAGATTCCTCTGCTCTAGGAATGATCCTAAATGGTAGTGTTTGTTCAGTGAACGGTTTAAAGAAGGCGTTACAACGCGATATGATCATATCAACCATGCTTTCATCAACAGGTTTCTGAAACAAGCAAAAAAAAAAGGACACACTTTATGAAGTTAGCACCCAACAATGTGACTGCTTTCTGTTTATCTAAATTGCAAAATATAGTTTTACCATTACGAAGGAGAAAAGCTCAACAAGACCATCACTCACAGGAACAAGAACTCGAGTGCTGGATATGTCCTGCGAAAAAAACATATCGAGATCAGACTGTTCTTTTGATCAAACCCGAAATTTGCAGTTACGATTTAAAAAAGCGAAAAAAAGCTGAAGCAAAGAGTCGTTTTTTTTTTATTACCTTTTTAGATCCCGGACCTGAATTCACCAGCCATTTGGGAGATTTTGACATCACTACTTCTCCATGAATCCTGTTATTATGGAGGAAGCTTCATATCATTTTTGAAAAGAAAAAAAATTAAAACTTTGGCAAAATCTCTGGGTTAAATTGAATTGAATAAACAGACCCGGGATAAAGAGGCATGAAGAGAGGAAAATGAGAAAGAGCTTCACAAGCTAGGCTTCTTATATGATGCTTGTTGTGTTCATCTCTGCATAATATAGAAGAGCTCATCTTTTTTCTCTCAGTTCCTTCTTCCACATTTTCATGCTTGATGTTCTTATCAATATAACTACCACTGCAGCAGCATCCCACCCATTCAATAAACCTGCGGATTAAATGGAATCAACGGCTGATTTAGAAACCAGAGAATGCAAAACCCACAACTGACTAGAAAAAAAGAAATGATAATATCAAAAATCCGAAATTTTGGTAGATGTCAACAGATGGATGTCACGAATTCAGAAAATTTGACGGCTTTGTCAAATCTGTGTTACTGAAAACACAAAATTATGTAAACTCAGAAACCAGATGAAGCAAAAGAGTCAAGCTGCGAACTTGGGGACCAAAACTTTTCAGGAATACAAGATGAAACGGAATCAAACAACAGAGCCAAAAAAAAACAAAACAAAATCCAGAAAGCAAGGGTAGAGATAAACACGAAGACCCATCAGTCTGCATAAAGATGGAAGCTTGGCACTGAAACATTAATAGTAAATAGCTGGATGATTCGTATGAACAACGAAAACCCAGAAAACGAAAATACCCAGAATCGAGAGAGTGTACCTAGAAGGATCATCGCCGAGTTTCCAGATAACGCAAAAGTCCCAATCCCTGGAATCGACAAAGGGTCGAAGAAACTCCTTCACTCTCTCCGAACCTCTCATCATTTCTCTCTCTTTCTCTCACTCTACTGCGAAAACAAGTAAAGCGAAACAAAAAGCCTGAACTTTTGTGATCTCTTTTGTTCTTACTTATAAATTTAGAGGAATGAGAGAGAGCGAGAGAGATTTTGGCATACGCACAGCAGTTACTCTGTCAAAACAAATCATAACGCGAATATACGATCGTACAAGACAATGGTAACCAACTTCGCTTTTTGAATTAAAACCCAGAGAGAGAAGAGTGAAATCGTCTACGAGTCTGTACCCACATCCGTGACAGAGATGACTGACATCTGTAGAAAAAGAGAGAGAGGGTTTTTACTCTGACTGTACGAAGAAACTTATCATGTGCTCGAAAACGGCCATAAAGGGGTTTTGAATCAAACAAAAGAAGAAAAAAGGACTGTTTGGTTTTGATAGCTACACTTAACAATAAGAAAGGATCAAGCTTTTTGTTTCTTCACTTGATAAAATCATCCTCTGTACTATTTACTTTAAGAAGAAACGAGCTTGAGAGCTTTAATACTTTAGGGAAAATATTGGATCTTTGATTCTGTTTTGGTTGTACCTTTTTTTTCTTCATGTGAGCAATGTATTTGGAACATGTCTTTACGAGAAAAAGAAAAAAAAAACAGAATTGTAGTACTTTTTTTTATAGTATTTGTTAGGTTATAATTCATGGTTATTTCGTATTCAATGAATCCATCAAATAAGAAAAAAAAAAAATTGAAGAATGTAACCAGTTTTAGACAAATTGTAGAACATGATAACACATCATTTTCGAAATTGCTAGAGCAGAAGTTTCTGAATTTTCCCGTCGTTTCCCATCACTGGCACAGTTGGCAGAAAAAATTTGAGAAACATGATATCCAATTTATATATTTATATGAATAAATAATAAAGGATCAAAGACATTTATACTGATTATATATGGACAAGAAACCAAATTATTCACTTACATTAGATTATTAACATTGCTAAGCTTAATAGATTGATTTGTGTTCATAACCCGAACCCAACAGCCTTCTAAGCTTAATACAGTTTTGGTTAGGGTTATGGTTATGACTTATGATGACGGTTATTGATATCCTTAGAGCTTACAGTGGATAAAGCTTGAAACTTTTTACTAACAAGGGTCGTATTTACCTTAGCGCAGATCAAAAATCTCGAACCTAAGGTTCGAGTTCTTGTAGACGTTTGAGCAATGCTCATAAACCGGGTTCCCATCTTCCGGTTCTCTGTGCAGGTGGAACCCGGTCTCCGAGCAGCCTCTCAATACCTCCATTCCTCCCGGGTCCGTTAGCTTAAATATACCGTAACTCCTACAAAAAGTTCAGTTTCAGAGTCCATCAAATCAATAGCTTGACTACTAATTGACTCCAGTCCACACGTGAAGAGAGCACATACCTAGAGCTATCGGTTGGAGCCACGACGATTGCAAAAGCCTCTGGCACCATTACCTTAAAAAAAAAAAACATGATGGGAAACTGATTTGTCTCAAACCTTGTACAGATGTGTCATGTCGGGAGTTCAAGAGTTCAAAGCTCAGTACCTGATACGAGTAGTGTGTATGCAGATCTACTGATGACATGAAACAACCCTGAGAAGGATGAGTCTGTCCAACACGCATAAACTCGTTATAGTAAAAGCAAAGATCACTAAACATCTCAAAACATGGAGGGAGAGGGGAAATTACATACATGAATCCATCCTACGGGATAAAGTTCTCTTTCGTTTTGTATGGAAAACACATCCACTTCATTCATGGCTTGACACTGCCATTTTATTTTAACACTGAGTTAGTACACATGTTTAAAATTGAACACCACGAAATGATCTCATAGAAAGTCTTTCTAAGATACTCACTGAATTAGCAGTTGATTCTTGCTTAGGTATTATCAGAGTGGTTACATAGAAAATCCCTCTTTCCTAAAGCATGGACAGAAACAGAAAAGTAATTAGCATATCAGGTCCTTCAACTCCCCAAAATAGGAAGAATCCTAAAGGAAGTAAATCAAAATTAAACATGACTCATGATCTCAAAATAACGCTTGACTTATCATCAGCAATATCATCACTTGAACTTAGATTGAGACTAGACAAATCTACAATATCAGGTCCAAAATATCAATTTTACAATACCCTTTACTAGAACAATGAAATCATGTGACTTCAAGATACTTTTTTTCACCCAAAATATAACTTCTATTCTCATATCTCGAACGTGGAGAAAGCAAAGATGATCTTACAAGAAAGGCAGCGAGAGTTCCACAAGTCTCGAGGTCCTTCTCAGTGTTCTCTCTCGCAAGCTCAGTGAAATCCTCCATCAACCTTTCTGACTAAGAAGAACAAACACAGCAACGGTATCTCAATTCGAAAAATAAGTAATCAATCCGACAAAATCACATAAAAACCGTAACTTTTTTTCTTTATATAAGAAAGAGAATCTCTTACGATATGAACATCTCTCAGTATACTGGGTTCCGAGGATTCGCCGTGAATCTTATCGGGTCCAGAGAATAGAACCCGAGAAACGTGAGACGATTTATATGACCCGCTTTCTACGCAAGAGAGCGAGGGAGATGGAGACGAGAGCGTTACCATGGTGGAAGCAGAAGCAGGAGCAGGAGCAGAAGCATCAATGGATGAGCACGACGAGTGAAAGACGAATCCACCGAGGAACCAAAATTTTGCTGACCAGTGAACCGGTTCCTGATAGACCGACCGGTCCAGTGAAATCGGTTTTGAAGGTCAGAAAAACCGAGTCGGAGAATTTTGGAGTAATTTGTATTAGAATCAAAGTTTAAGGGCAATCTCAAATATGTATAAAATTATAAGGCTGAATTGATAATCAGCGAAGATGTTCTTAGAAAGTGACACGTGTTCAGGTCATGGATCTACGGTTTGTACTAATATCTGAGTTTTAGACATTAACACCGCCGCGTCTTTGTGTGTATCGCCTCAACAGATCTAATCGCTAAGTCGTCTCTCTTCTCCCAAACGAAAACGTAAGTGGGTTCAAAAACCCTAGCTTTTTTCTCAATTCGATCTTCTCTTCGTGAATTTTATCTACTCGATCAGAGATTCCATGAATTTCTGGGGTCAAAACTATTACTTTCGTGTGATTAGCTTTGATTATCGGTCTTTCGTCATCTGTTCGTCGCCTTGTTGTTGATGTTGCTGTTTTAGGAATCCTATTATTCGTTTTGATTGGATGTATTGGTTTTGAGGAATTTAATTGTTATATCTCGTGCTTTGGGTCAATCTCAGAGATTAAATGCTTCATCTTTTATCAATTGTTTGGATTAAACGTTTCTTCTGTGTGTGAACCCTGCGACAGGCTGTTTTGATTATCTGATTATCAGATTTGAAATTGCTTGCGAATCGAATTGTCCTTATTGCTGATCTGAGCAAAATTGTACTTGTTTATGGCTAATTTGTAGGAATCTTCTATTAAAAAATGGCTGAGGCAACGCCTGCTTTGAGGAAGCCTGTGTTCACGAAGGTGAATGAGCTGAGACCAGGAACCAACGGTCACTCACTGAACGTGAAAGTTGTGAGCACGAAGATGGTGATGCAGAGAGGAGGAGGAGGTCGTCCCAGTGGTCCTCAGGCTCGTCAGATGCGGATTGCAGAATGTCTTGTTGGAGATGAGACTGGGATCATTATCTTTACCGCAAGAAACGATCAAGGTAAGAGAGAACGTGTGCTTGTCTGATTTTACATTTACATATAAGAAGAAACGATCTTGAGCATCTCTTTAGGGTGATTTAGAGCTATCTGATTGATGTTATGTGTCATTTATAATCAGTGGACACGATGAAAGAAGGCAAGATTGTGACCCTGCGCAATGCGAAGATCGACATGTACAAGGGGTCTATGAGGCTTGCGGTTGATAGATGGGGCCGTGTTGAAGTCGCGGAGGAGCCCACAGACATCGCCGTGAAGGAAGATAACAATCTTTCGCTCATCGAGTATGAGGTTGTGAGCGTCGAAGCTTGATGTGTTCCTCCACGAAAGGAAAGCAGAGCGACTCACAAGACCCATTTTCTAGTTGGAGAAGCATCAGATTTTGAGTTTTGCTATCAGAATTTGCGGGTGGTTTTGAGTCTTATGTATTATCCAGCTTGCCTCTTGATTTACCGTTCTCGCTTTGAAAAATCAGGTTGCTGGTTTTTTTTCTTTTTTTTTTTTGGTTTTGTAGATTGATTTTCTCTTTAAATGTCATGGGATCATTTTCTTGTCGTTGTTTTCGTTTTTTGACGCTAAAGCAAAAACAAACAAAAAGTTATAAAGACATGCACTGATGATTATCACGGAGAGAACATTTGGTCCACTGAATTTCTGTTATTCTATCAATGGTGTTGTTCAAAGTTCAAACCCTTCAATTTGCTTGTTGGCAAAAGTTATATCAAACATAGTTAAGTCAATATTATTGATAATAGCCCTTAAGATGTTGGTGAATTATAAACAACTAGTATTTTGGTCCGTGCTATGCACGGCATTGACATTTAACTAATAAAATTATTTATAAAATTTCTAAAAATAATGATATATAAAAGAGAATTGCTGAATAACAAAAGAAGAAATCTATAGTGATTGAAAATATTTATTTTTATTAATATTCATCGGTTAAAAAAGAAATTAGGAAAATATTGATAAAAAAAGATAATAAAATTAAAAATATTTAGTATTTAGTATAGATAATTGATATGTAGACAAAATGATTTACAATCTGTCATATGAAAATATTTAATTGATAATTAAAAAAATTGAAATAAAAATAAATATTTAACACTTCAATACAATGCTTTTTCGAGAATTTTCTATCAAACTTAAAAACAAATATATTTTTTATTGAAAAAATATAGAATCATGGTTGAGAATCGACTCGATCATCAGATTATAAATTATAAGTTCATAACCTGAATATATAGCCCATTTTATCTATATTGATCTTTTTTACTGTACTCTTATAATTTAATATTTTAAATATATTTTTTATAAAAATAAATATTTAACTTCGATATTTTTCTGCCAAATTCAGAAAAAAAACTCAGATGAATTAAAAAAAAAATTTACATCAATATCTTGTTGGCAAAATTATATCAAACATAGTTAAGTCAATATTATTGATAATAGCCCTTAAGATGTTGGTGAATTATAAACAATTTGATTTGGCTAATGATGTTTACAATTGGTTCGGCATGTTTTTGCGTTCATGATTTGCATTTATATTCCTTAGTATGTATGATGAATAGCTGATTTATTGTCAAATGCCAAAAAGAGGAGGTACAAAAATAAACTCTAGAATTTTGGAACAAATGCTTTATTTAAGAGTCACCAAGAACTAGAAAAATACAAAAATAAGAACCAGATTGACGAGACTTTGGTCCATTGTACATCATCTAAAATTTTTGATCTCAGTATAACAAAGTTGAGAAAAATAAACCTTAATTGGATTTATTCTTGCTTTATTTAAGAATCTGATTAGAGATAAATATACGTAAATTAAAAGATGATAGTATAATAAGTTATATAAACATAGTTCTGTTATGGCGAAATTTAATTAAACCTCACTTTTTTACAGTAAAACATTTTTAAATTAATAATGTTGTGACTTTAAAAGTTTATAAAAAATATTAATTTATAGTGATTATTAATTTATAGATATATGATTTAGTTGATAAAATTTTGAAACTGACAAAAAAATATTAATTTATCAAAATGTTAATGAATCAAATATTAATTTATAGAAGTTAAATGTTATCTCTCTTACAAATGTTTCTCGCATCTTCTAGCAAATTTGTCTCGTCTAAACTATATATTCTATTTTTGTATGTATTTATAGAAATTGAACCCTAAATATGCTAATGATAATCATAGAATTTGACTGTTTCTACACTATTGCATTTCAGAGAATCAGTCAAATTAAATTGTCATGATGGAGAACCCAAATTCAAAACCATCACTAGTATTTGTAGCTAGTTTTTTTTTCGTAGTGGGAAAATACAAATAATTGAAGAAATAAAAATCATGTGAAAAATGCACTGAGAATATAAATTTAGCACTTAGCTGTGTCTAAGAAGACGGCCAGACGATAAATATACAGTCTTTATTCCTCAAGTAACATCATACGATTTTTTCTAAAACTAGGAAAGGCGTACAAAGTGAGATTCTTCTTTGATTTCTTTTTGCGGCTAACAGTTTTCAAATGATTTACTTTTGTCTTTTTGGTTTTGGAAACACCTCGCTCGGTCGCAAATTGAATAATGACGTCAAGGTGTCGGGATGTGAAAGTGACTCACAAACTTCAAACTAAACCGGATGGATACGAACTACCAAAAAAACTGAGTTATATGTAACTTTTGTATTCCCGTTTTATTAACATGTGGTGTATTTGAAAATTGGGTTCGCTTTTTTGTTTAGTTGGCTAAATGATTGTTTATACCGATTTAGCGATTTTCATTTTTAATTGTTAAAATTAATGAACGTTCTATATTAGTTTGATTTGGTTTTGGTAATGAAAATTCTGAATTTATGATTAAACTAATCAATACAACAATAACACCAATGTCTCTCCTAGAGATGACACATCAGCATTTTAAAGCTTTCTAAAGATGACACATTAGTAAAAATATTTACCAATCAAAACATTTTATTAATACAACTCATCTACTTATTTTGATTTTTAAAATTAAATCCATTAAAAACCCAAATACTTTTTCTATTAATTTTTGTTTTACTTTTACCAAATTCAAGCCCAAATAATTAATAACAGTAAATAAAAAAAATATTTTTATTTTTATTTTTTTGTCAAACTAAAGCCCAAATAATAAATAACAACAAATAAAAAAACTAAATCTTTATTTTTAATGGGCAACACAATTTTTTATGTTTGATAGATAATGCAATTTCTTGGTTTTCGTACGAAAATACAATTTCATAATTTTTGTGGAAAAATACAATTTGACAATTTTGGCAGAAAAATGCAATTTCTCAATTTTATTAGGAAAACATGATTTCTTGGTTTGCCGAGAATAGGGAATCTCTCTGTTTTGTCAGGAATATGTGATTTTTTCTTGGTTTCAGTAGGAAAATGTGATTTTTAGTTCTGATAGCAAAACATAATTTCTCGGCTATGGCAAAAAAAAATGAATTTTTAGATTTGGCGAGAAAATGTGAATTTTTGGTTTTGGTGAGAAAACAAAAAAAAAATTTGATGAAAAAACAAAATATCTTAGTTTAGACAGAAAAATGCTCGGTTTTGATGAGAAATGCAACTTTTCAATTTTGACAAAAATGTGATCTTTTCAACTTTTCAATTTTGGCGGATAATGCGATTTCTTAGTTTCCGTGCAAAAATATGAATTTTTAGTTTTCGCAGAAAATTGGAATTTGATAATTTTGGCGGGAATAAATAATTTTTTGGTTTTGATGGAAAATGCAAATTTTTAATTTTTGACAAATAATATGATTTTTTTTTGTTTTCGCGGGAAAATACAATTTCTTAGTTTTCACAGAAAAACATAATTTCTCGTGAGATAATGCAATTTTGGGTTTTTGCGGATTGTAGTTTATTTGTTTTGGTAGGAAAGATTCTTGGTTTGACAAAAAATAAAATTTTTGGTTTTGGCGGGAATAGATGATTTCTCGGTTTTTGCAGGAAAATAAATTTTTTGGTTTTAAAGGGAAAATACGATTTTTTGGTTTTTGCAGAAATATAAAATTTTTAGTTTTGGTGAAAAAACGTGATTTTTAGTTTATTTGTTTTGGTAGGAAAGATTCTTGGTTTGAGGAAAAATAAAATTTTAGGTTTTGGGTTTGACGAGAAAATGAATTTTTTTTTGTTTTGGCGAGAATATGCGCTTTCTGAGTTTCATGGGAAAATAAAGTTTTTTTGTTTTGATGGAAAATGCGATTTCTCGGTTTTTGTAAGAAGATGAAATTTCTTTGTGCTAAATTTTCAAGTTAAAGTATGTTTACAGTAACCAAAATTTAATTATGTAACTTCAACTAAAATGATATTTCAACAGTTCAAATAGCAATAGTTTTAATATGAATGTTATTGATAATAGTTTAGTAGTTTTAGAAACATATGTTTATAATAAATATTTGATAAATAAATAAATTTTATAATTCAAGATAATCAGAAATATTTTTTTTAAATGGCATTTTACTTTATATAATAACAAAGGAGAATCAAATAATAATTTATTCGAGAAAATAGATTACATTTGCCATTAGCATGAATGTACTAAAAAATATATTGTTTTATTCTTACATATACATATATAATTAGTTATCTAAAAAAATTAAATAGCAAATTATAATTTCAAAAAATAAAAAAATTAAGGATATAAAATGTTTATTCAAATTAAAAACATATAAATACATAAATTAAGCTAATAAAAATATAATACTTATTTATATTATAAAAATAATTTTATTATATTAAAAATATAAACAAAATTTAGAAAAATATCTCGCCGCATAGCACGGATAAATACCTAGTATCTATAATAATTATATAGTTTACTCCTACCGTGTCTGTCTTCGTATTCATCTCCACACTTAGTTGTTTTATTTATTTATTTTTATTTTTCCACATTTAGAGTTAGAAGTTATATAGTCTTTGTCAGCGACATCTCCAGTGAATTATATGTCAGGAGACAGCAATTTTGCCAAAAAAGCAGTTTAGTAATTTTCCGTAAGGAATAGAACTGTATCCTTTTCTAGAATGGTGAATACTTAAAGTCAATGACGTTGAATAATCGTAGCGTATGATGATGATCACTTTGTGTTTTATAATTTGGATAGTAAATATGACAATATGTGCACCTAATTAGCTGAGGATTACTTACTGTTTGTTTTCTTGGTCTTTTCAATCGGTATTTAATAGAAAAACAAATCTTCTTTTATTTTTGTCGATTTGAACACTGCACTCTTTCGTACGGCATTCAGTTTCTAGTAATTAACATACATGTGTTGTTGTTTTTTTTGCTATATTGCGCATCGGTTTATCCTATCATCTGAGTAATTTATGCTGTATAAATGGGTATCTGATAAGAATTTTCGGCAGTTCACTGGACCCTATACCTAGAGTTAATTAAGTAGTCCCAAGAAGAAAAAGGTTTATTGTCACGTAAAACTGTATCAACGAACACTATATAGCTAGAGCCACATGATCTTTTATCGATATTTTAGTTTCCTCTAAGAGAGGATATTACAAAGTAAATACTGAATTTACTTGGTAAGAAAAAAATAAGCGTTATTTAGTATAGTGTGTAAGCTCGGGGACGCAATTACAAAACCCTTGACTTTAAATTCTTCGAAATACATCACATCACTCTTGTCTTAAATTAGGCAGCTCATTCTCTCAACATAGAAATCTGCATGTGACTCTCTCTCTCTCTCTATATGTATATATATTCGAGATAAGAGTTTTTTTTTAAAAAACCGAGAACATATATTAAAGCTTAAAAGAGAACAAAGTAGAATGGAGAGGGAAAGAGAAATAGGAGAAGGAAGCTCATTGTCCTTGAGGGAAAAACGAAACCTCAGGGAGAAAGAGCGACGAATGCGCATGAAAGATCTCTTCTTTATGCTCTCTTCTCTTGTTTCTCCCACTCGTAAGGTCCGATTCTCTTTCCCTTCCTACTCTCTCTCTCTCTCTCTCTCTCTCTCTCTAGCACATTATACATGTATTTTCATCTGTGTATAGTAGGAAGAAGACACATTTTGAATAGATGTACGTAATCCAATAGCTTCGCTCTGGTAGTCGACACAAACAAGTGATGCACATATTTACATTTTATTTTCAATAGAACACCATGCATATAATAAATAAACGTTTTCTCATAATCCTACCTTTTTACACACAAAAAAATAAAATTAAAATTGAGGAACAGAGGGAGACATAGCTAGGCTTTCCGTTTGTGTAATACACTAATCATAAACAAATTCATGCAACAAAAAAAGGCAAAGTAATTAAACTCAGATTTTAACTTTTCTATTGGCTTTAACAGTTACCAGTTCCTCAACTTATAGATCAAGCGACATCATACATGGTCCAATTGAAAGAAAAAATAAAGTGTTTGAAAGAGAAGAAGAAAGCATTGTTAGGAGGAGAAGTCGGTAATCGCTCAGAAGGGTCGTCGTCTCTTCTGCCAAAACTCAGCATTCATTCAAGGGATTCGACCATAGAGATGAACCTGATTATCAATGTTAACATGAAAAGATTAATGTTACACGAGCTTATGAGAGTTTTTGAAGAAGAAGGAGCTCAGGTTATGACTGCTAATCTACAGACCTTGAATGAGAGGGTCGCTTATATAATAATAGCCAAGGTATATATATATATATTATATATATGTCTCTAATGTTTAAATACATCCACACGTATGCATATATCACGCACATGCATGTGTCACGTCCTTTAATATAGTTTATAACTAATTTTGATTATGTACGGTGTTAACCGTCTAAAATGAATGAATATTTGCAGGCTATCATATGTCGGATCGGCATTGATCCATCAAGAATAGAAAAGAGAGTAAGGGATATGATCTCTTGATATACATCGTTAAAGCATTAAATCCCGAATCATTGATATAAACACAAATTTAGTAGCTCTTTATTTTAATTTAGACGCATTGATATAAATTCGTTGTGTACGTAAAAGAAGAATATGAGACCTTCATAGAAATCCACGGTCATGTAAACTTATTTTCGATGGCTAAATCAAATATTTCTTACTTGTTTTTAAGTTTTTTTTCTTGCATTGATCAATAAAGTTGGTATTGATCATTAACTTATCTTAACAAAAATGCATTTTCGAATTCGGGTATTAACAATCACGAAAAATAACATCAAATTGTGGTCAATTAGGCATCGACGATGGTTAAGGACTAAACATGTTCTTTTAAATAGTGGTCAAAAGTCAATCAGTAACATATATGAAGAAAAAAAAAAGTGGTCAAAAGTCAATATATGAAGAAAAAAAAAAACATGTGTAAAATCACTAAGACTAAAACTAGCACTTTACCAAAAAGTGGCCAAAACTACTCGACGAAAGATATGCAAATGAGGAAAGACGACGTACAACAAGTGACGTACACATGCTTTTACTTTTCCACCATTTTTCAAATGCTTGTATTATTTATATATTTACATACTCCTTTCGGCGAAATTACTTCAACTTGCATGTAGAGAGAGATGTGAAAAAGGACGTAAAAACTACGAGCTAAACCGGATGAAAATGAATTTGTTTTACATTTTCAACATAACCCGGTAAAAAAATGAGCAAACGCTATTGTTTTACTATGATTTTTTTTCTTCAGTTGCAAATTAAAATTTCTATACTAGTAATTAGTGGTTAAAAAAGTACCTGTAGCTTTTTCTTGCGATCAAAGTGGATCGGGAAGTCCATATAAACATATATAGTAGAGAAGTATATAACCCAATGAGATTCCAAGTAAAACTGCGATCCTTCGCGTGAGACGGTACGATTAGTCGACTTCGTACATGCAGAGAGTTCCATATAAAACATTAATTAGTCTGCTTTATTATGATCGGTGCACACAAAGTTTTACTTTTATTCGGTTTATAATTGGTTATAAAAAGAACTTGTACTAATCGGCTATATAGAGAAATTAAGCATGTTTTATAAATTTTATGTCTTCGTAACGTTTAGATATCGTTCCATGTAGACGTTGATCAAGTCTTCATAGTTAAAGGGCATCTCCGATGAATGATGTCAGAAATGCGGTCAAAAAGTGTTCACGTACTGTAAGGAAATATTAACATTTAAACCAAAAAAAAAAGTACTGTAAGGAATACAAGTGTTGTCATTTTCTTGTATCTATGTTGAATAATGATAGCTTGTTGAATAATCTCAGCAATGACCTGTGTGATATACATTATACTTCGACCGGGATAATAAATATGTGCACCTAATTAATTGTATGGATTTGGTTTGTCGTGGTCCCTTTTTTTTTTGTAGCGATTATACAAAACACATTGGAAACATACGTACTTTTGTAAGGAACTCATATCTTTTTGTCTACCGTATGATAATTTTAGACCACTGAAATGGTCTTTGATGGGAATTTTCTAAAGTAAATAGTATCTTTTTGTCTACCATACATTGTCCCATTTTAAAAATGTAAATACCATGTACGTAAATTAGAATCTCTAATCACTAGCTAGGTCCTAAAAATGTTTCCAAACTATACCAACTAATCATTTTTTGAGTGGTGGTAAATAGTTCCTTTTTCTTTTTCAAGGTTTAGTATATATCTAAGAGTGAAGCTCAGGAAGTAAATAGTAAAATTTACTTGGTAGGAAAGAATAATTAAGCACATGTGATTCAGTAGTGTGTAAGCTCACGGACGCAATCACAAAAGCCATGACTTTCTTTGAAGCACATCACTTTCGTTTAAAACTACGCAGATCTTTCTCTGCAAATTTGACATTTGAGATTCTCTATTCTCTCCCTCTCTATCTATTTATATATAGAATGATGAGATGGATTTGAAAAGAGAGAAACATATATAGTAACATAAAAGCTTAAAAGAAAAACAAAAAGAGAATGGAGAGGGAGAGAGAAATAGGAGAAGGAAGCTCAGTGTCGCCGAGAAGACAAAGAAATCTCAGAGAGAAAGAGCGGCGAATGCACATGAAACATCTCTTCTCTATACTCTCTTCTCATGTCTCTCCCACTCATAGGGTCCGTTCCTCTCTTTCTCTATGTCTTTCTCTCTTCTCTAAATATAGTACATTGTACATGTATTATATGTACATGTGTATATACAACAATATGTTATTGTGTATTCAACAGAACATAACTACACAACTTTTGTAATTAACTTGTTTTTTTTTTTTGTATTGGACTCTAACAGTTACCGGTGCCTCAGCTTATAGATGAAGCGACATCATATATGATCCGAGTGAAAGAGAATATAAAGAATTTGAAGGAGAGGAAGAAAAAGGCATTGTTAGGAGGAGAAGTCGGGAATCACTCTCAAGGGTCGTATCTTGTACCGAAACTCGTCATTAATTCGCGGGATTCGATCATACAAATGAATCTGATCATGGATATGAAGATGAAAAGAGTAATGCTACACGAGCTTGTAAGTGTTTTTGAAGAAGAAGGAGCCCAAGTTATGAGTGCTGATCTTCAGAACTTGAATGATAGGATCACTTATGCAATCACAGCTCAGGTATGTTATCAACATATATATCCACGCATACCGTACGTATGTATATATTATAAGCATGCGCACATGCACATGCATATGTCAGTGTCACGTCTTTTTATATAGTTTTGAATTAAATTTTGATTATGCATATCTGAATGAATATTTGCAGGCTATCATATGTCGGATCGGAATTGATCCATCAAGGATAGAAGAGAGAGTAAGGGATATCATCTTTTGATGCAAATATTTGGATGTAAAGAAAACTATTATGAAACGCGAATATATAAAGAGAAAGAGATTGTCCATTTCGGATTAGCCAAATCCAATCAAATTATTTATATTTTATAAAAAGTTCAATCAAAAGCATAAAAGAAAATCGAATTGAAAGCAAGAAAATAGTATCTGAAAGTTAGCCAGACAAAATGGACTGAAAGTTATTATGATATGACGAAGAAAACATAATTGTCCTCACTTAACGAGAAGATAAAATTGTCCTCCGTACCCAAGTGAAAAATTTAACCATAAAGATAATAGGATGTAAATGCAAATGAACACACTTTTGGGGTGAATGTGAAAATAAAATAAAATTTAGGGTTTGCCTTTCAACTTTTAAGTTTCGCACAAATCGCAACCCTTGTGGGATTTAGGGGATTTTGAAACCCTTAGTCGAAGAGAAGAAAAGAGGCAAAATCTCAAAATAAGCTCGACTAAGAACGTGGAGACTAAATCTGGCAATCGTGAGATGGATCTGATTCAGTCATACGACGAAGAAGCCGTTTCTTCTTCGCCGGAATCTTCGCCGCCTCGTATGTTGAAGGCGAAATCATCGGCGCCGGAGGTAGACGATACGGCACTGGCTCTCACAGTGGCGAACGAGAATCAATCGAAATCGAAGCCGATCAATCCGACCCAGCACGCCGTCGTGTTTAACCCTACCTATGAGCAGCTTTGGGCTCCGATTTACGGTCCCGCGCATCCGTACGCCAAAGACGGGATCGCACAGGGGATGCGGAACCACAAGCTAGGGTTTGTGGAGGACGCCTCGATTGGCTCCTTCGTGTTCGACGAGCAGTACAACACTTTCCACAAGTACGGTTACGCCGCAGATCCGTCCGGGATGAATTACGTCGGCGATGTGGAGGCGTTGAAGCAGAACGACGGTGTTTCGGTTTACAACATCCCGCAGAGCGAGCAGAAGCGGAGAAAGATTGAGAAGAACAAAGAGGAGAGAGAAGGGGAAGAGAAAAAGGAAGAGCTTGGACCGGAGGCTGAGAACCCGGCGACTGAGGAGTGGCTTTTGAAGAATAGGAAAAGCCCATGGTCGAGGAAGAAGGAGGTGGTTCAGGGAGAGTTGACGGAGGAGCAGAAGAAGTATGCAGAGGACCACGCGAAGAAGAAGGAAGAGAAGGGACAACAAAGCGAAGCCAAAGGGGAGCATTATGCGGACAAGAGCACCTTCCACGGCAAGGAGGAGAAAGATTATCAAGGGAGGTCATGGATTGAGGCTCCTAAAGATGCAAAGGCGAACAACGATCATTGCTACATCCCGAAACGCCTGGTTCATACATGGAGTGGTCACACGAAAGGTGTTTCTGCTATTCGGTTCTTCCCAAAGCATGGACATTTACTTCTCTCTGCAGGTATGGATTGCAAGGTTAAGATTTGGGATGTGTACAACTCTGGTAAATGCATGAGGACTTACATGGGTCACGCCAAAGCTGTGAGGGATATTTGCTTCTCTAATGACGGGACTAAGTTTTTAACTGCTGGGTATGATAAGAACATCAAGTACTGGGACACGGAAACTGGCCAAGTTATATCGACTTTCTCGACCGGGAAGATTCCGTATGTGGTTAAGCTGAATCCGGATGATGACAAGCAGAACATTTTGTTGGCCGGTATGAGCGATAAGAAGATAGTGCAGTGGGATATCAATACGGGGGAGATTACGCAAGAGTATGATCAGCACTTGGGTGCCGTTAATACAATCACATTTGTGGACAATAACAGAAGATTTGTCACATCGAGCGATGATAAGTCTCTCCGTGTGTGGGAGTTCGGGATACCTGTTGTTATCAAGTATATCAGTGAGCCTCATATGCACTCTATGCCTTCGATTTCTGTTCACCCGAATGGAAACTGGCTTGCTGCTCAGAGCTTGGATAACCAGATTCTGATCTACAGTACCCGTGAAAGGTTTCAGCTGAATAAGAAGAAGAGGTTTGCAGGGCACATTGCCGCCGGTTATGCGTGCCAAGTTAACTTCTCGCCAGATGGACGGTTTGTAATGTCCGGAGATGGTGAGGGTAAGTGCTGGTTTTGGGACTGGAAGAGCTGCAAAGTCTTCAGGACTCTTAAATGTCACAATGGAGTATGCATTGGAGCCGAGTGGCATCCCCTGGAACAGAGTAAAGTCGCAACTTGTGGTTGGGATGGTTTGATCAAGTACTGGTAAGTAAAAACATCTTCCATTCTATTTCGTTTTTCTTGTCATGATGTGTGCCTGATGCATAATGGTTGTTGGTATAAATAAGTTTAGCAAAGCTGGAGTACGTCTTATGAGTACCCTTGCGTGTAGGATCAGATTATATTATAGTTCTCGTGTCTGGGTAATAGTTTTAATATAGAAAAAGGTAAAGAATCGAACTTGTGAGAGATTCATTACATATGTTAAAGTAGGGGTAATGAAAGTTGAATATCTCTAATGTATGTTGCACTATCAGGGGTCATGATTTTGCGATATGGCAGTGAAATAAATTAGTCTCTGCTGTGATTTTAATGGTTTCAGTTCACAAAAAAAAAGTTGTCTTTATTTTCGAAGCTCTGATCATTTTACCAGTCCATGTAACAAGTCATACGGTCTGATGTTGATGTTTTGTTGCACATTTGCAGGGACTAAGACAAGACAGAGGAGGCATCACCGAGAAAGAAAGAGAGAGTAGTAGAAGGCTCGGACATCACGGCATAGCCTGGGCTATACAGAATGGCTGCATCTTTGGGATACAGAGCCCCTTTTGAGTTTCGCTTTCCTCTGTTTTTAGATTCTTCAATGTTGTAACACTCTCGGTTTAATGGATTGTGTAGAGGGACGACCAAAACAATTTCAAATGCTCGAGGGAAACTGTTGACTGTATCCGTTTATAAAGATAGTTTTTCAGACTTGGAAGATTCGCAAAAAACTGTGTTATTTGCACCGTTGCAGCAATGTAGGCTTTTCAGACCTGAAGATTCCTTGTTATTATTGGCTTATTCTGATTATGTCATTCCCTGAAAAATTACGATTAAAGAATAATGAAGCAACAAAGTTACTTTGGTGTGGAGAAATTTGTTGTTTTATGTGTTGTTGTGTGCTGTTCTTTTGTGTATTGACTATTGAGTGGGCCAAGTGTGTGATTGATGCGTTATTATTTTTCAAAACTCTGCCAAATAAATAAATATTTCATTTTTTCTTTTGGCCACCGAGTAGCACCTAAAGCTTTTTCTATTCAAGCCTTTGAGAAAATGATAGGTGAAGAAAACCCTATTGATCAGTGAATGTCGTGACATGAATCAGGGATTTTCTGTTCTATACAGCTTTAATCTGTTTGATTACTCTCACTGAATAGCTCAATGAGTTTGTTCCAGATTTTGGTCCTCAAAGCAGAGGCTTCATCGGGTTTGAACCACTTCTTGTGAATCTGAACGTGGAAACAAGACAAACAAAATTGTGTTACAAACAAAGTGTTTATAAGAGAGAAGGAAGCATATCATGGAAGAGGAACGCACCATTCCCAAATCCTGCAACTGCAGCCTCTGAGGAGCCTCTTCGATGAACTTTTTTATGAAGAAAAGCACAAACAGACCGCAATCGAAATCATTCTTCTGCTGTGGAACCTGTTTCAGAAAATAACAAAATAATTTAGTATGGATTCCATAATTCGTCTTTTAAATACTTATAATTTGCAACTTTATGAAGTGGAAAAGACCACTAGCCTGCACTTTAGCTTCGTTGATCCTATCGGGAAGGTCTCTCCATATTCTTTCTGAAATTGGTAAATCCAACGAAGGAGCATCTTGATTCAGATAGTTCCATTCCTCTCTCAGAAACCTGCAACATATAACAATAGTATCTAATTGAGATGGTCTTAAAACAAAGAAACTGTGTGCAACCTGAGAAATCATTGGTACGGATATCCTCGGGTCTCACCTTTTGACATTGTTGAAAATTGATCGTCTTGGGTGAAGTCCCAATGAATCTAAGTGAAGTATAGTCAGTCCTGATTCGTCTTCTTTGTCTGGGATGCAAATTATTACTAAGCTCCAGTGGAGACTGAAACACGCAAGAGAAATAAAACATTAAACAATCATAACAGATGCCATAACTCTATGTCAAATAGCATTTCAATAGACAACCGTCAGGAAATCACTTACTCTTCATGTATTGGTATGAATATATATGATTTACGGAATAGATCAAAACCCTTCCACCACCGCCTCAACTTCACAAAAAATGCATCCTTGTCGTTACCCTAATGGTATTGAAAAGACAAGACGAAGAGACCAATCAAAACAGACACGAGTATCCAACAAGATTACAAGAACATATGTGTTTTTGCACATGAAATATTTAGATTCAGCCTTTTAATGATAAACAGTGAAACTTAAAACATCTTGAGGACTTAAAATTTTAAAACGCAAACCAACTATAGTGAGCCTAGAACCATAGTTCACTTCTTTTTAATAGGAATCAAGAAAAACAATCACCTTGTATGAAAAAGCTTCTATGAGCTTCTTGTAGAAAAATGTATTAAAGAAATGACAATTAGAAGCTGTCTGATTTTCTGAAAACACCTGGTGCTGCAAGAACCTAGCCAAATAGAAGAAGGGAGAATAATCACATAAAAGCCATATAACACGAGAAAGATAATGTGAATACGTAAATCTGTCACTCGAAAGTCACCTGATGTAGAAATTTATAACTGGCGATGTAAGATACTCTCCAGGTGAAAGGCATTTAAAATCATTAAGAGACACTTGAACAAAGTCTGGGTCATCCCTTCATCACCAAATGCAGTGAAACAAGTCATATATCATATTAAGGATTAATCGTAAACAAAAAACTACACCCAACTACATGATAGTTTTTTCACCAACCTTGACGGATAGCAAATATCTTCCGGTAACCTGTAAATTGAACCATAAATTAAGTTATTTCCAACAAGAGTGAGTCCTTTGATGAAGGTAAACAGAAATCACTCTGCTATTACCCTTCGGGAAGTTCAAGTGCTTTCTCAACCACTGGAGACTCAGGTTCATCTTCATCCAAATTAATCACTTTATCATCTGGTTTCTATAGCAAAAGTGTTAGAAAAGGTGCTAAGCTCCTTGTATATTAACTATGGCATAAAATGACATACCTTCCTGCAGCTTGACCTCTGTGATGGCGGTGCTTTCAAACCCAACTCCCTGTGAGGAAAAACAGGTAATGTCATCAATACACTAAATGAAGGTTTAGCCAAGAGCATATGGTATGTCATAAATGGCAGTAGCCAGTAATCTTGAACTTGAAAAGACAATTTACGAGGCAGTCACATACGTAGGATTTTCATAGCCAACGACGTTGTCGTCATCATCATCATCATCATCATCGACGAGTAATAAAGGGGAAGATTCCTTTCGATTTCTTTTAACAGAAGCTTCGTTGCGTTTTCGATTCCCTTTTGGATCCTTCACTCCAGAATAAAAGTTACTTTCAATGATCTGACACTTGCCTAACCTTGGCATCGACCGCCACCCATTGGTTTTGTCTGCTGTCGTCTCTCCACCAGCCTTGCTTTTCCAGCTTTCACGTCCCAAATCTTCAACTTCTTCATTGAACAGCTTCTTCACTGGTCGAGCATCCATCTGTTACTTAAAACAAGGATTATCAAGTGTTGCATCATCGTGAAGCAGCAACCTATACAACAAGAGGGAATGTAGAAGCAGCAGCATACTTTGGGATTCTCACTAGAATTAGCAGCAAATGTTGGCCGAGACACGTCTTTCGATCCCGTACTCGCTTGTCTAAACACATCTGAAGAAAATTACACATTAGAAACAAAACTTTTTGAGCTATAATCAATTCATACAGAGATTAGGTAGGAGAAAATCGCAACAAGATACCTGAGCTTTTCGAAAGACATTTGTCCGCATCCTGCCAAAAAGACAGATGGCATCGTATCAGATAAATTCATGTCATTTAAGAGAAAAAAAAAACAGAACCATAACTTCCAGTAAAAATCTGTAGACAAAAGTATTGAGTTTCTGTGTTCTACACAAAAAGCTTTCATTTTTAAACACAATCAAGCTATTCCCCTCTTCACATTCCTTCCTAATGTTCCCAAACCGTCGAAAACAGTTTTCACATGAAGAAAAGAGATGCAATTTCGGGTAAAGACAAACCGGTTTCGTGCGGCAGAACATTCTTCTCTGCTTCTCGTACTCGAGGTTTCCGATTTGGGTGCGGATTCTGTGGCCCTTGTCTGGTAACTTCTCACTGAAAGCAGAAAGAAGCGTTCTCTGACGCTTCAGCTGATCATCCAGTTCGCAATCCTTGAGGGATCGCACGCAGACACCGGAATCATCGCCGGAGAGAGTCGGCTCAGGCGGCGGAGTTTTGTCGTCACTGCCGATGATCTCCAACTCCGGCACTTCCTCATCGACCAAAACATTCGCCCAGTCTATGTTGAAGCCCTTCGTTTCCACACGATCTAACTCGATTACCTTTTGCCTCTTCATCTCTTCCTTCACTTTTTTCCGTCTGAAATTCCTCCGGACATTATTTTTGTATGATTTTCTAATATGAAAAAATTAAATAACAAACATTATGGGCTTTCCATCTTATAACCAATTAATAACTATTTAGAAAAGCCCATATCCTTTATAGTAATTAAAATATCACTGTTTTTTTTTGGTCAACAGATTTGATATCTTAAACGGATTAAAATATTTATTTTTGGTATTTTCTTATATTTTATTATTATCGTATTGCGATTATTTTAATTATTAACTTTAAAGTTCAAACTTTCAATAATGAAATACAATAATAAAAAGTTAATTGTCATTTCATTAAAAAAAATAACTTTGTTATTGAAAAACCAAAAGCTTATTGCAACTATTTTATTGTTTCGCTTTCTCGCATTATTTTTTCTTTTTCTATTCTAAAATAGAGTAACTTCAAAATAGAGTTGTATTTTGCTCTAATGTATTTCTCCATTTTTTACTCTAAAAAGGAATATTTTAAATAGATTTTTGTTCGGTTTTATTATGAATACTTTTTAGTTATAAAATTTACAAATAAATCCCACTTATTTTATTATTTATAATTTTCTTCAAAAACTATAACTTAAATATTTATCAAATAATGAAAATTACATAACATCACAAAAAAAACATATGCAATTTTTATTTAAACACTATTATTACTAAAAATTTATTACTAATATTTTTTGTATTTGTTGTCTTAAATTTATTTATATTATTTATCTTAATTTTAGCACTTATTATGTATTTTAAAATTTATTATATTTTGTAATTTTTTAGGAATAATTGTAATATTTAAATATTCATAATTATCAGTTTTATAATATTTTTATTAATATTAAATGGTATAAAATATAATTATTTAAATTTAAAAGATTAATTTGTAAATAAAAAAGTCTAACTTCAAAATGAAGTAGAGTTTAGATCTACTCCAAATATGGAGTAGAATTTAGGTTTGCTCTATTTTGGAATTAAAAATAGAGTAGGTTTGGAAAGAATTTTACTCTCAAGTAACATTTGGAGTTGAAAATGGGGTAGGACTGAAGATGCTCTTAATTTTGTTTCGCCTTCTCGCGTTTAATGTGTGTGGCCGGACAGAACAGTCTACACAGTGTTCTGCATGTTAATTACAAAGGTTTTTTTAAAATCATATTTCTAACTTCTAAAGGGTGTAATTTGGTACTATTTGGTAACAATCATTAAACAGTTAACCAAATAAAACGGCAATATTTGGTGGCGCTATAAGTAAACAACAATGGGTTCATTGCAAAATGACGAAACTTCATAGGATCTTAACAAAACTTTAGACGTTTCACCACAATTATTTCATCACTGAAAAAACCATTAATCCAATCTGATTAAGAAACACTAGTTAATTATTGGAAGAGGTTCTTCTCCCTAATTATGCGATGCTGCCTTTGCGAGTTTGGCAGCAAAAGTTTGTTTCTTGCTCATCAATAGCAACTCTTGCACAAGTAATGCCTTCCATTCGTCGCTCAACTCTTTCCTTTCCTTACCTCCAAGGGTCTTCAACTTCTGAAGCATCAGCTTCTGTGCATGCTTACTTAGATTCTGAAACATTGTCGTCGTCTCGAGTACGTCCTGCAGAGCACACATCTCATCATCAGCACCATCTCCCTCACTCTCCTTCCCACCAGCCTCGTTCTTCTCCGTAAGTTTGTCAACTTTTTCATAAGGTAGCTTTTCAGCACAAGAGTCGCCTTTTGCTGATCCATCATCATTCTCGGGTTCACCGTTTGTCTCTGCTTCATGTTCCACAAAAGCCTTAACCTAATGGAAATCCCAAAAACTTTCATTTTTTAGACACAGTCAACTATTGCCCTCTTCACATTCCTTCCCAATGTTCCCAAAAAAAAAAGTCGAAAACAGTTTACACATGAAGACAAACCGGTTTCGTGCGGCAGAACATCCTTCGCTGCTTCTCGTACTCGAGGTTTCCGATTTTTGTGCGGATTCGGTGGCCCTTGTCTGGTAACTTCTCACTGAAAGCAGAAAGAAGCGTTCTCTGACGCTTCAGCTGATCATCGAGTTCGCTATCCTTGAGAAATCGCAGGCAGAGGGAGGAATCATCGCTGGAGAGAGTCGGCTCAGGCGGCGGAGTTTTGTCGTCACTGCCGTTGATCTCCAACTCCGGCACTTCCTCATCGACCAAGACATTCTCCCAGTCTATGTTGAAACCCTTCGTTTCCACACGATCTAACTCGATTACCTTTTGCCTCTTCATCTCCTCATCAATAAAAAATCCTTCTTTCACTTCTTGTTTTTGTTTGAAATTCCTCAGGTTATACTGTTACATTGTTTTTCTATGATCTTCTAATGTAAATATATATAAAAAATACGGGCTTTCGAAAAAAAGTTTGATGATTTAAAATTTGATGATTTAAAATTAATAGTACTAGTTAATACCCAAAAAACATAATAAATCAAAAACTAAAACAACGGATTAATAGATAACGTGGATGACTATTTTTTTTTTTATAAGAATGTAAAGCTACTCAAATGTTTGCATTTTTACTTGAATGAATATACTAGATGTCCATTTCTTAAAACTTAGCTTTTTAGTCGAGTTTGTAATACTCTTTAGATAATCAAAATCTACCTGAGCTAATATTTTACTAAACCTTTTATGTAAAAGAAATAGAATAATTTTAAATTATTAACATAAATACTTTACTTTTTTTTTTTGGTAATCCTTTAAAACACTCAAGAGTACCAGAATCACTAGACTTGAGTTTCCTCTTCAAAAATATACAGATGACAAGTTAAAAGTAGAAGGACAAGATGAAGCAAAGAAATCTCAATTCGGTAACAGCCAGAACTTGCAAAAACGGATCGAAACAAGACTGGAACACGAACCTTGAAACAAGTCTACATCTCTCCCCTGTATCCACCAGAGCCAAAATAGTCTCTTCTAGAGTTAGATATAGCCACACTCTTTTGGTTCTCCAGTTTTGGACAGTCTCCAATACGATGTCCGAGACCGCCACAATAAGCACAACCCTTGACACCACCTGCATTAGCAATGGTCTCCGCATCTTCCATTGGATCATTCAGCTCTTCAAGGACAGGCGGAATCCTCTGTTTAGCTTCTTGCAACAAGTGTTTCATATCGAGCAGCGTGGTCTCGCTTTGGTTCTTGTTTATAAACGTAGTTGCTACCCCAGTTTTCCCACACCGACCTGTTCTTCCTATCCTGTGCACGTAGTTCTCAATCTCCGCAGGCATGTCGTAGTTGATCACGTGTTGTATATCGGGGAAGTCTAAACCCTTCGAAGCAACATCGGTCGCGACCAAGACGTCTTTTTCACCAGCTTTAAACGAAGAGATCGCGTACTCTCTGTCTTCTTGATCTTTGCCTCCATGGATGGCCACTGCTTCCACTCCTTTGAGCAACAAGTACTCGTGAACACCATCGACATCAGCTTTGTTCTCACAGAATATTAAAACCGGTGGAGAGTTTTTCTGCAGGCACTCGAGGAGGTAAACAGTCTTTGCTTCTTGTTTGACGTATTCAGCCTCCTGGATGACGTCGAGACTCGCAGCTCCAGCTCTCCCTACGTTAACAGTCACAGGTTTCACCAGAGCGCTCGTGGCAAAGATTTGGATATTTGCAGGCATTGTGGCAGAGAAGAGAAGCGTTTGACGCTGAGACTTGAAGTGGTCAAAGACTTGTCTAATGTCATCTTCGAAACCCAAATCAACCAACCTGTCCGCTTCATCCAACGTCAGGTACCTGCAAGCATCCAAGCTCATCTTTTTCTTGGCGAGCAGATCCTTCAACCTCCCAGGGGTTGCAACAACGATGTGAACACCTCTCTTCACAACCTCAAGCTGTGACCTCATATCCACTCCTCCGATGCATAGCAACGACCTCACTTGCGGGTATCCAGCGTCAACTAAAGGAGCCACAAACTGTTGAACCACTTCGTGAGTCTGCGTAGCGAGCTCTCTAGAGGGACAGAGGATAAGCGCTACAGGACCTTCTCCAGGAGCGATAGGCATCATCGTCTCCTCCTGCAGAGCTATCATGATCATGGGAAGCACGAAAGCCAGCGTCTTTCCCGAGCCGGTGAAGGCAATACCGATCATATCTCTCCCTGACAAAACCACAGGAAGACCCTGAGCTTGGATAGGAGTCGGCTGCGATATTCCTTTCTCCTTGAGCGTATCGAGAATAGGTCTCGGAAACTTCATATCCTCGAAGGTGTTGATCGGAGGAGGAATGTCTTCGCCGTTAACTATAATATGACATTGCTTCCTGATCAAATCCATGTGTTTGCTCGACATCTTCCTAATGTGCAGAGGCGGTCTCCACCCTGTAAACAGAGGCTCTGTGTAAGCGATACCTTTGGCCAATTCACGAACAGACATGAGCGTCTTCTTATCAGATAAATGCTCCATCATCTCCTTCTCTTGTAAAAGGATTTGCTCCGTAGCACTGAGATTGGGTACATCTCGCTTGAGCTTAGTTGCTTGTACGAGCAGGCTAGGTTTAGTAGCTTCACCCATGATTTCAAAATCTACTCTTCTATTCCCCTTTTTCAAACCCTAGCGAATGGGGTGGATTTTGTGATTAAAAGCAAAAAAAAAAGCTGAAATTAGCTCTCGGAAGAAGAACTCAATTAAAATGATGAAATATTTATAGCTAAAAAAACGTAATTGGTAAAAAGGAAAATTGCCTTTTCTTTGAAAACTAAGAAATCGGATGGTTTGAATAATTAAGATTCCCGAAATTAAATCAAGCAAGCTTTAAAAACGCTGCCCTAATGAAAGATGTAATTGGACTCAAGAGAGAGAAAGGGCAGCAAGCTCTCAAGTCCTACGTGTTAAAATGGTTCGGCCCAATTATGATTTCATATTTTCCTTTAGGACAAAATAAGAAGGATTTCATCTAAACACAATAAAAGTATTTATTCGAATCTTTGTATATATAAACTAGTAATTATTTTCAATAATGATATAGATCTCGTAATCTCTATATACATATATATAAAAGTATGATTGTGTGTTGTGAAGTTAGTTAGGGTGACATGATCAAGTTGAGAGGATACGTGATGTTGCGCGCCGAATTTAAATTATACTCTACACCAATGATAATAAGAATAAAATCAAGAAAAAAACAAAGATAATAAGACCTTAATATATTTTAATTTATAAATGAAATGCTGATATTGCAGATTTGATTGGTTGGTTAAGGTTTGATTATGAACCAATCCGTAAATTGCCAGCTTGAGTATTGCTGTATTGAATTGCATTTGCATATCAACTTGTATATGTTTACATCATAAACTCTCTTGTCTTTTCTCCTCCCCTCTTCTTTTCTTCTGTTAAATTTATTTATATAACACATTATATTCATTTGTTATCGAATTGTTTCGCAAGAGTTTTTGTTTTATACACCGGCATAGATAACAACAGCAACAAATATCAACGTGTAGAATATTAATTATTCCGAAAAATGACTACAAGAGTAAAATACCACTAGAGAGACTTATGAGAATTAATATACTCGGAAATATTAATGTTTACTATTCATGGACCATTTACATATATTCAGAATCCTCGATTTATTTTGAAATAGTGACTTACAGTTTTGTTGGTTGACTTATAGTTAATGATCATCGTCGTCAACTTATATTTTTTTGAACCAGATCATCAACTTATTTAGTTTATGAATCAAATACTTTAGAATACTCTATCAAATAACTCCAAAAATGTATTCGGTGTGTTAAAAAGTGTTCTAATGCAGTTTTCATAATAACAAAGATAATAAGAAAGACAAAAGTGTATCAAAATAATTATTCTTTAGAGAGAAAAAGGAAATAACGCCAAGAAGTAGCAAAAGAGGAAAGATAAGTCAAAGCATGGTATAGCAGTATCATGCCCATTTCATCTTGAAGTCGTAGTACACGTTATTGTGTGTGTGTGTGTTTATACTTTATAGTGATGTTTAACCTGATAACCAATTAGCAAAACTTAATTGTATCAAATCAAACAGAACTGCATTGTAGTTCAATGAAAGAGGAAACAGAATCGCCCACATGCATATGTTTCAAACTGTTTTTAAAATATGATAGAAAATGTGTATTAGTCTGACATGTGCTGTGCATCAATTAATTCAGTGTTTTCTTTTTGTCATTATGCACTTATAATCTGGATTCTGAATATTTGTAAACGATCAATGCTAATTAAACAAATTTAGTTTCATAAGTCGTGATAAAAAATATACTGAATATTACAAAAAAATATGTTTATAAAATATATATAGTCTTGAATGGTTATACTGTATATATTATATAATTGTTAATAAAATTATTTAATTCCACATTAATTTTGTTTTACCCAGCAGAAATGTGACCCAAATGGTGAATATGATCATTGAAAAAAACACCCCAAATTTACTAATCAGATAAGAGCTCTTCAACGGAGCTAACGTCATCACGTCACATGAATTCTTTTTATATTAGATTTTCTTAAACTTTTTTAATATATTAAGACATTTGTTTACGAACATTCTTCAGTAACAAGACAAAAACTCCATGATGGTGGATTCTTTACTTATGAAGATCAGAACAGAGGTTAAAATGAGCCAGCTTATGTACAACTCATTTTCACAAATACCCAATTTACCCCTCCCACTGTCACACATCAGCTCTCTATATATATTCATACACAGGCAAACATTTTATACATAACACACACCAAACAGTAATCAAAGTATCAGAGATAGAAGCAAAAATGGTGTCTTTGAAGAAGCACAACAAGCAGGTTCTGTGGGAAACAGCAGTTGTGTTTTGTCTGTGTTCATTGTCTTTGGTTTCTTCACACAGCAGAAAATTCACGACACCAAACGTGACACGCCTCACGGATCAATTCAGTAAGATCGCCATTGAAAAAGGCTTCTTCAAACGTTTCGGAGCTCCCAATATTCTCGTCAATGGCTCTCTTGCCAAACTCACTCTCGACAAATCCTCTGGTAATAAAGCTTTACACACTTCTGTTCTATTTTTAGTTTCCTCTGTTTCTTCTTTTTTAATATAGATTTTTGATAAGCTCCTTATAATAATAATATAGCATATGAAAACATCATTAAATTATTTGGGTCACAGAACAGGTGAAATAAATTACTGTCCCATATACTTTTTAATACATACGTACAATTTTTGTTAGATAGCAAATAGAAAGATCATAAATGCTTAGACTCGTATAGCAGCCATATGATATGAGTCATATCGTCCAAGAATTTGAATATTGACACCATAAATCAAATATTTGTAGGAGCTGGGTTGGTTACAAAGAACAAGTATCACTATGGTTTCTTCAGTGCAAGACTCAAGCTTCCTGCTGGATTTGCCTCTGGTGTTGTGGTTGCTTTCTATGTAAGTATATCATGTCTTGGTGTCTCTTAGATACTAAATTCAGATAAATCTCTAGACATATGTATATAGTTTAGTAACGCATATACGGATATACCGTTACAGATGACAAATGTTAGATGATCAAATATAGTTTTATACTAATATATATAATTCGAAATGCAGTTGTCAAACGCAGAGAGCTATCCGAAAAACCACGACGAGATAGATATAGAGTTGTTGGGTAGAAGTAGAAGAGACGATTGGGTGATACAGACGAATGTGTATGCAAATGGAAGTTTGAAAACGGGAAGAGAAGAGAAGTTCTATTTTTGGTTTGATCCAACTCAATCCTTTCACGACTATACCCTCATTTGGAACTCCCACCATATTGTGTAAGTCACACTCTTTACTATATTTGATCTTCTTATTCTTCTTTTCTTAATACTTATTCACAGTACGAATATAGTTGATGAAATAAAAGGAAAAGTTATATGGCCAAGAAAAGTCAAGACAATGAACGACATTTATATAGGTTCATGAATCCTATGGCAATGCTTCATGGGGTTACTAGAAATCTAGAATGTCCTTTTCTGTATTATTGTTTGAATTGTTATATAACACTTATTATTGAAATGAGCATTTGTCATCTACTAAAGATACAAAATTAAGATTCTGATTAATCCAACATTGTATTTAGGAATTTTTTTATTTATATCTATTACTTACAGCTAAATATTTCTATTCGTGAATCCAATATTTCTTTTAGGACTGAAAGAAATAAATTATTCAGGAATTCAATAAATTTTATATGTCCACCAATAGAATATTAGCTTAACCGAACCGGTGTGGATTTACAGGTTTTTGGTAGACAACATACCGGTTAGACAATTTCCGAACCGGGGAGCCTTCATGAGCGCGTATCCGTCTAAGGCGATGTCTCTATACGCCACCGTTTGGGACGGTTCAGAGTGGGCCACTCACGGCGGTAAGTACCCCGTCAACTACAAGTACGGCCCTTTCGTGGCTTCCGTTGCTGACGTGGAGTTAAGCGGCTGCTCCGTTAATAATAACGGATCTTCTACTGGGTCCGGGCCATGTACCAAATCAGGCGGGTCGATTTCGAGTCTGGACCCTGTTGACGGTCAGGATTTTGCCACGTTGTCGAAGAATCAGATCACAGCCATGGATTGGGCTCGGAGAAAGCTAATGTTCTATTCTTATTGTAGCGATAAGTCGAGATACAAAGTCATGCCTGCTGAGTGCTGAGTGCAGCTGAAATTTTTTTTTATTTTTTTTATTTTTTATTAAAACAATATCAGTATACACTTAATAATATAATTTTTACTTAGGATAACGTAGCCTTTGAATTTGAAAGTGAATTTTTGTTTTCCTTGTTTATTTTCTTCTTTTGATATTTCTTACATTGTATGTTATACTTATATATATATATATATATATAGAATAAAGTTGTCAGCTCAACAGACTTAATCAAACGGTCACTGCGACAAAAGATGAATGAAGTGATCAAATAGAAGTTGATGAAAATACTAAACTAAAGTATTTGTTCGTCTAATTTTAGATATTGTAATCTAGTTAACAGGCTAATGCACTTTTGTTTGATTAGATACAAGTGTTTTGGACATCTTGTTAAAAAATTTGAGTTTCTTAGTTCAATTATGCATTCAAACATTTAATTCTAATTTCCAAAGGTGAAGAAGATTGGAGAAGCACGTACTACATTTTACATTGAAAATGCTTTTATTGCTTACGTACAGCCAAGCCAATTTCCACTTAAAGAACCAAAAGGTTTCACTCTCTTATCTCATTCGTAAGAATCGACTTTGACTCCTTTGTTGTTATGTATATACGCTTTGACGTAATTCGAAATAGGTAAAACGTGAAGTAAGAGGAATAAGGCGAGACTTGTTTTTAGCTATTTGATTTATTCATAAATGGTATTAAAGTTTAGTATAGGGTCATGAAAACTAGTAGCTTTTTCCTTTTGCATTTAATAACATCTGTCATGCTGCTACTGTTTAGTTTGACTAGTGGTTATTTTCCTAGGATACATTTTTAATTAGCTTAATATTTTCCAAGGATACATTCTTAATTAGCTTAATTAACCACTAGTCACACGCTCTTTTTTTTGGGAGGGGTATAAAAGTAATGTAACGCTCTCCCTCTTCCCTTAGTTTGGGTTTTGTCATGGCTTTGGCTTCTTTAGGTTTCCTCAAGTAGATTGTTTCTTCTGTAACGTAAACTCACAAGACTCTCAACTTTTTCTTTTCTTTAAACGTTTTTTTTAATACATTTATGTCATCTCTCACTCCCTCTTCCCTATCATCAATCTTTTCTCACTTTCAATTTCTTTAGCTTTTCATTTTTTTCCCAAAATTTCTTTGAAAAACCTTCCATCTTTATGTTCTTCTCTTGAGTTTTTGGACCCTTTTTCGAGTTTTCACCGGGAGAAGGAAGGATATAAAAAATGGCAAGTGGTGGCGGAGAAAATGCAGTGGCGCCGCACAAACAGGACGATCTTCAGCCTCATCCGGTCAAGGATCAACTTTCCGGCATCACTTATTGCCTCACAAGCCCTCCTCCTTGGCGTAAGCTCTTGTCATATTTTACTAATAAAAAAATCTGTGATTTAATATAACCACTAAAGATTATTAAAAGTTTTGAACTTTTTTTTCTTTTTCTCTCTTGGATCAGCGGAGACAATACTTCTAGGGTTTCAACACTACTTGGTGATGCTTGGAACGACCGTTCTCATTCCCACTATGTTAGTTTCAAAGATTGATGGACGAAACGTAAGTATTTTGCAGAAAGTTGTTACAATAATCTAAGTCTCTCTGGTCTATAAAAAATGTTGTGTTTGGTTTTTGGACTCAAACGCAGGAAGACAAGGTCAAGCTGATTCAGACATTGCTCTTTGTGTCTGGACTCAACACGTTATTACAAAGCTTCTTTGGGACTCGTCTTCCCGCTGTCATTGGAGCTTCTTACTCTTATGTGCCCACCACATTTTCAATCATCTTGGCTTCTCGGTACAGTGACATTCTTGATCCTCAGGAGGTTGGTAAAAGAAGATAAAAACCACACCTTTATATGGTGTCTGTGTAAATTTGGTAAAAAGTTGAACTCAGTAAAAAATGCAGAAATTTGAGAAGATCATGTGTGGAATCCAAGGAGCGCTTATTATTTCCTCGTTACTCCAGATCCTTGTTGGTGTCAGCGGCCTTTGGCGCAATGTAGCAAGGTTAGAAAAATCCATATACACATATAAAGCAGAGAGAATCCTCTGTTTCCTAATGATGATGGCGTTTTGGGGTCTTAAATGTTTTAGGTGTTTGAGTCCCTTATCTGCGGTACCTCTTGTGGCGTTTGCTGGCTTTGGACTCTATGAACAAGGATTCCCTCTGGTGTGTACATATTCTGATCTCTAGAACCCCTTCTCTTGGATAGTTTTTTACTTTAAAACCCTGATTTTTTGTGTTCTGCCCATTACAGCTAGCAAAATGCATTGAGATTGGACTGCTTGAGATCATACTACTTGTCACATTCTCTCAGGTTATTGCTCTTCACTTCACTGTAAAAAACGTCATTTTCAGTATTGTTACCAAAGCTGGTTTTTACCATTCTGTTGTGTGCAGTACATTCCTCATCTGCTGCAAGGAGAAAGATACTCCATCTTCTTCCACCGCTTTGCAGTTATATTCTCAGTGGCGATTGTCTGGATCATCGCAATAGTTATCACCTTAAGTGGGGCTTATAGTAACGCAGGACTCAATACTCAACTTAGTTGCAGAACTGATCGTGCTGGCCTCATTAGCAACGCTCCATGGTATAGATTCAAGTTTATTATCTAAAACTTATATCTTTTTTGTTATCAAGACCAATTTTTTTTAAAAAAAAATGCTATGCTTGTTGATGCAGGATTAGAGTGCCTTACCCTTTTCAATGGGGACATCCAACTTTTAATGCAGGGGAGGTATTCGCTATGATGGCTGCTTCTTTTGTCTCTCTTGTCGAGGTCTAACTCTAAAATCTCTCTCGCCTTTTGTTGAATAAAACTTGAGACATATATATATGTTCATGTGTTTGATTCATGTTGTGATCAATGGAACCAACAGTCCACAGGGACATACATAGCTGTATCGAGGTATGCAAGTGCAACGCCAATCCCACCTTCTGTACTTAGCCGTGGAATCTGTTGGCAGGTAAATAACAAACACAAATCATTCTCTCTATTAAGAATTTTGGAAACATTGTCTCAATGCTAATGTGGTTCTCTGTTTCAAGGGCTTTGGAATTCTTCTCTGTGGATTCTTTGGAGCAGGAAACGCCACATCCGTATCTGTGTAAGCACAGCTTTACCTCCAAGACTCAAGAAACAGACTAGAATTTTCTTATTTGATTGAGAACAAGAATCGTTGTATTAGAAAGCCTTTCCTTGTAGGGAGAACGCCGGTTTGTTGGCGGTGACACGAGTTGGTAACAGAAGGGTAGTTCAAATCTCAGCAGTGTTCATGATCTTCTGCTCCATTCTTGGTCATTCTCTTGCTTCTTTACCACGTTTTTTCCTTCTCTCGTAATTAATAAGTATTACTACTCTGAAGCTACTACTATATATGTCACTTGATTCATATTACAGGTAAATTTGGGGCCATCTTTGCTTCGATTCCAGCTCCTATCGTCGCAGCTCTTTACTGTCTACTCTTTGCATACGTTGGTACGTTTCTTGAAACTGAATATTTTTTGGATATTTTCTTTTTGGAATGACACAATGAACACCGGAAAAAAAAAACTGTCAGGTGCTGGTGGTCTAAGTCTACTCCAGTTCTGCAATCTAAACAGTTTCAGAACAAAGTTCATTCTTGGATTCTCCATCTTCATGGGCTTATCAATACCTCAATACTTCTACCAGTACACAACTTCACAAGATTATGGTCCCGTTCGCACAAACGCAACATGGGTACAAAACACTACTAATTAAAACGCATCTTTTTTTATCATCGGATAAAGTAAACTAAAAGCTAAACTTGTTCTGTTTTTTTTTTCTTCCGGCAGTTCAACAATACGATCAACGTTCCTTTCTCGTCTAGAGCCTTTGTTTCCGGGGTTTTGGCGTTTTTTCTAGACATGACATTGCCTCCAAAGGACAATACAACGGAGAAAGATCGAGGAACCATATGGTGGAAACGATTTAGATCGTTCAAATCAGATAACAGAAGCGAAGAGTTCTACTCTTTGCCTTTCAATCTCAGCAATTACTTCCCTTCTCACTGATAATATAAACGACGTAATACACTTCAAGAAAAGGCGGTTTTTCTTATCGGTTTAGTGTCTCACATCTAATTTTTACTTGTGTCCTCAAAGAATAGGCGTTGAGTTTGTTTCAAGGATGTTAAGAACATGTACTAAGCGCTCCATTAGATTCACTTTCATCCATCATTAGATTTTAACACACGCACCAGTTTCCAAAGTATTACAATTTACAATGATCATCATCTATTGCTTGAATTCCGAGAATGATGTGCATTTTCCTTTACAATATTAACTTCGACGAAAATTAACAATATCTCGCCTTTTTATTAGATTCATGTTCATGCATGTGAACGAAGTTCAGTAGTACTAATTACTACAAAACTAAGATATTAGGGATTAATTCCGAAGTGTTTTAGATATATTCATCGATTTGCTACTTATTAGTAACTACGTACTCTTATTGTTTTATTTACTAGTTAGCTGGTTTTGTTTGTGTTAAACGAAAAGGTATTATTTAAATTTACGATGTTGTTTATACCATTATTAAACAAAATGACAGTGAATGTTGGCCCTAATAGGAAACCAAAGGACATAATTCACAATCTTAATTCTTGATTAGTTTCTTTTTTGCTGCCGCATAGAGTGATTTGTATAATACATACTTTTAGGTTTGCACGTTGGTTAATAACATCAAAAATATGATCAGTAATGTACCTAACTATATAACTATTACAGTATTACATAATAATTTCTTGAACTTTTCACTTTTGAAGACATGGAGTATATAGACTTGAGCAGGTTGTAAGAAGATTTATAGCTGCCAATCATAGGTTTCAGTGATTTAGGTGCTCCCATGTTATTTTGTCCTTCGAAAAATTGATGTCAGGGTATATATAAGAGAAGAAAATTAACAAGAGAAATATTCGACAAAACGCAACGAAATAAAAATTGAGCGTTTACGAATGAATTGGCTTTACACATCAATGAATGATGGAGTTGGTAGAGAGAAAAAAAAAAATACGCAGTGGAAATTCATTGGATCTTGCAAAAGAGAAAACAAAAGTCTTGATTACGTTTAGTTTTAATATTTTTAATGTTTTCTTTGAAACAAATCACAAACCAAGTCCTTTCAAACGCTTTGGTCAAATATGTAATCGTTTCGTACCAGGTTTAGGATTTGATTTCAAAACTCTTTTTCTCTACCTTTTAACGGTAGAAAAGAGAACTGTTTTTTTATAAAATTGTATGCGAAACTTTTTTTTTTTTGTCAACCATTTTATTATTAAAATAGAATATATTACAGCCAGATATATATTACAACCATTGTACGATATAACTAGTGTTACAAGAGCGAGCTAGACGGTCAGCTATGGTGATTACCTTTCTAGGAACTTTCATAAATTTATACTTGTAAGTCCCTTTCTGCATGTTAAGGATGTCTTTGATATAAATGGACAATGGCGAATTTTCCCATATCAACTATTTATCATCATACATTCACATATGTTAGCATGTAGTTAATTTTGATTCTGTTATAAACGAGAAAACATTATTTTAAACGATAACTAAATAAAAATAATGACAAACCATAATACTGTAGTTGATCTGTATCTTAGTCTAGTCATCTCATCTCCCTTATCTCGGTGCCGACACCTGTCTATTCTAATCAATTTTTAAATTCCGACCATACTATTCCTATTCTCTTCCCAAAATAAAAGTACATCACATAACTCTCAATAAACATAGTTTATGGCCCATATTTGGATGGCAGTGACAGTCCAATCTACATAACCATAATCCATAATAATAAATTACCATCTGATTAAGCTCAGATATAAAATATTATAACGATAGTACCATAATATAAAATTGGGATTTCACATGTTTATAAGTAAAGCTAAAGTGAGAGTAGAGTGTGTGTGGACCTACCGTCGCCGAAAAATAAGCATACCTCTTTCTTTCTTTTTTTTTTCCACAGAGTCTCTCCTTTCTACTCTGTTTTTTTTCCCCTTCTTTTTTTCTTCTTAAATCATCAGAAAAGTTTAAACTTTTTTTTTCCTCTGACATGGGGAATTGTCAGGCGGTAAACGCGGCGGCGCTGGTTCTACAGCATCCCGGCGGCAAAATCGACAGGTACTATGGCTCTATATCCGTCAGCGAGATCATGGGTATGCATCCTGGCCACTACGTCTCTCTCATCATTCCTTTGACGGAGGAGGAAGAGAAGAATATTCCGGCGACGGTGAAGAGAGAGGATAAGAAACAGAGGAAGACTGTGAGGTTTACACGTGTCCAGCTTCTCCGGCCGACGGAGAATCTTGTGCTTGGCCACGCTTACCGGCTCATTACTTCACAAGGTTCGCCTTTTGTTTTACTTCTATCGTCTTCTGTGTTTTTCCCATCTTGTGATTGGAAACTTATAACTATTTATGGTTATTGTGATTTTGCAGAAGTGATGAAGGTCTTAAGGGAGAAGAAATGCGCGAAGACGAAGAAGCACCACACTGAGACGACGGTGAAGAAGTTGTCGGAGAAGAAAGTTCCGGTAGATTCATAACTGATGGATTTTGAAGACATGGGTTTGGCTAAAAAGTTTAAAAAATCGTTTTTCTTTTAACAAACCAGAAAAAGTCTTGCATGGCTTTTTGCTAAAAGATCTATCTTTACTCTGTTTTTTGAATTGTAACGCAGAAAACTTTGAGCTTATTCGTCTAAAAAATTTAGAGAGTTTAGACAAAATAAAGTTAATGGGTCTTGTGTTTTTTTTTTTGGCAGGAGAAGAAACAAGGGAAGCAGCTTCGTGTGTTAACGAGTTCAACTTCTTCCTTAAAGTCTAAAACATGGAAGCCCTCTCTTCAGAGCATCTCCGAAGCTACGAGCTGAATCTTTTGGATTTTGTTCCAGGGACGAGAAACATTATCTGGATAACCTGATCCGAAACTCTACTGAATAAATTTTGGTTCTCTTCCTCTTTTTTTCTTCCTGGTTATAACAGAGGATCTGAATCAAGATGTGAAGAGAAACAGAGAAAGCTCAAGGAAACCACGAAGAGCAAAGCTTCTTTCTTTTTTTTCCTCTATCTTCGATGTATATATTTTCGCAGATAGAGAGATAGATGGGAGTTTGTAAGACCAAAGTGCGTTTTCATTTGTTGATGCAAACAGATCAAATACACCAAAAGGTTTTTGACTTTTTGATCAAATATCTAACTGGTTTCACAAACATCTTATTCTTGAATCAACAAAACTAACACATCTGAAGTATTTCCAGTTCTTATTTGGAACATATGAAGAATCTATTCGAACATACAAGAATCACCGGGAAGAACAGAGCCTACAAAATACCAATACCTCAAAACTCAGAGTTTTACAATGACACACTTGTGATACATGGACGGGTTATATTTTGGGGCGGTGTTACTAATCAGTACCGGTCCATTCCTTCCAGTCCTTGTCAACATGATCCTGAGCCCATTTAATAGCTGCTCGTGCGGCTTGTGGGCCTCCAGGCAACTCCCTTTCATTGAGAGTATCTGCCATGTCGATGAAGGGTATGACTAAGAGTGTTCCAGGTCCTCCATACTCACTGCGCAAGAACGTCTCGAATATCTGTCAACATTCACAATGCCCCCCAATCGATAACTGTTAAAGTTTTTGCCAAGAAGCCAATAGCTTTTTATTAAAACCAAAATTCACATTTCAATGATATCTCTCAACAAGACTCTTTTGCGGATTATTACTAAGACCAAAACATCTTGGGAAAGATCTCAAACCGAAAACCACATCAGTGCAAAGACCATTTTCATTTGACAGTAATACAATTATTGGATGATCTAAAAAACCTCAAATTTGTTAAACACTAGACGATTATTTACTGCCATGCCATTTATTCTATGTGCTTATATGATGGTCACATTTCAGAAATAGTTCACCAAATTTGATTTCCTCAAGTGGGTTTCAACAAAAAGGAGAGGAAAAAAAAAACCACAATTCAAGATAATTTTACATAGACATGTGTGAAAGTGAGAACATTTTTGATACCTCAGTGCAGATTCCGACAATTTCATCAACAGAGTCTTCAAAAAGATCCCTCTTGGATAGTTTCTTTAGCATATGGTCCCTAAATTTCTCAGTCTCCTGTATCACCACCCATCAAATTAAGCTCATTCATCCATAACAACAAAAAGAAGGAGTGGAGGAAATCAGCTCACAGCTTCGGCGAATTCGGGTATGGGATCCGGAAACTTATACTCGGAAGCTCTGCAGACAAACTCTCTCCGGGAAAGGGAAGAAAGAGAAAATTCCGTCAATTTGGTACTTGAACGGAGCTTGAGAAACTGGGTCGATTTGATTGCGCAGGAACTCGTGCCTGGTGAAGAGAGATTGGAGAAAATCGGAAGAGCACAACGAAGTGACGGAGAAGAAGTTGAATGGAATTGAAGCCGAGGAGAGAAAAGAGCTTCGTGTAAAGAAGCCATTAGCAGGGTTCTTCGCTTCACTCTTACAACCTTATCCTTTTTCTCTGCAACGTCTGTTTAGGCATTACAAAAAAAGCTGAGGGTTTTAGCGAGGTTTCATTTCGTAAGTGAAAAAAGTTAGAGGGTGAAATCAGAAAATAGAAAAGAACTGGGGGAAAATATAAGAAATTAAGAGTTTTGAGGCCACAAGTGTGAAAAAAAAAAAAAAAGGAACCTGTCAGACAACCGTGCGACCACCCTAGCTCGGTCAAGACCGGACTAAGTAGCGATCCTCTACAGCTCGGAAACTCAGAGAGAAACGCAGCCGTTAATCACACTCAGATCGCACGGCCAGGTTTCATTTCGTAAGTGAAAAAAGTTAGAGGGTGAAATCAGAAAATAGAAAAGAACTGGGGGAAAATATAAGAAATTAAGAGTTTTGAGGCCACAAGTGAAAAAAAAAAAAAAAAGGAACCTGTCAGACAACCGTGCGACCACCCTAGCTCGGTCAAGACCGGACTAAGTAGCGATCCTCTACAGCTCGGAAACTCAGAGAGAAACGCAGCCGTTAATCACACTCAGATCGCACGGCCAGGTTTCATTTCGTAAGTGAAAAAAGTTAGAGGGTGAAATCAGAAAATAGAAAAGAACTGGGGGAAAATATAAGAAATTAAGAGTTTTGAGGCCACAAGTGAAAAAAAAAAAAAAAAGGAACCTGTCAGACAACCGTGCGACCACCCTAGCTCGGTCAAGACCGGACTAAGTAGCGATCCTCTACAGCTCGGAAACTCAGAGAGAAACGCAGCCGTTAATCACACTCAGATCGCACGGCCAGGTTTCATTTCGTAAGTGAAAAAAGTTAGAGGGTGAAATCAGAAAATAGAAAAGAACTGGGGGAAAATATAAGAAATTAAGAGTTTTGAGGCCACAAGTGAAAAAAAAAAAAAAAGGAACCTGTCAGACAACCGTGCGACCACCCTAGCTCGGTCAAGACCGGACTAAGTAGCGATCCTCTACAGCTCGGAAACTCAGAGAGAAACGCAGCCGTTAATCACACTCAGATCGCACGGCCAGGTTTCATTTCGTAAGTGAAAAAAGTTAGAAGGTGAAATCAGAAAATAGAAAAGAACTGGGGGAAAATATAAGAAATTAAGAGTTTTGAGGCCACAAGTGAAAAAAAAAAAAAAAAGGAACCTGTCAGACAACCGTGCGACCACCCTAGCTCGGTCAAGACCGGACTAAGTAGCGATCCTCTACAGCTCGGAAACTCAGAGAGAAACGCAGCCGTTAATCACACTCAGATCGCACGGCCAGGTTTCATTTCGTAAGTGAAAAAAGTTAGAGGGTGAAATCAGAAAATAGAAAAGAACTGGGGGAAAATATAAGAAATTAAGAGTTTTGAGGCCACAAGTGAAAAAAAAAAAAAAAGGAACCTGTCAGACAACCGTGCGACCACCCTAGCTCGGTCAAGACCGGACTAAGTAGCGATCCTCTACAGCTCGGAAACTCAGAGAGAAACGCAGCCGTTAATCACACTCAGATCGCACGGCCAGAGTTCATCAACCAGGTTCATCTGAGTGTGATTAACGGCTGCGTTTCTCTCTGAGTTTCCGAGCTGTAGAGGATCGCTACTTAGTCCGGTCTTGACCGAGCTAGGGTGGTCGCACGGTTGTCTGACAGGTTTCATTTCGTAAGTGAAAAAAGTTAGAGGGTGAAATCAGAAAATAGAAAAGAACTGAGGGAAAATATAAGAAATTAAGAGTTTTGAGGCCACAAGTGAAAAAAAAAAAAAAGGAACCTGTCAAACAACCGTGCGACCACCCTAGCTCGGTCAAGACCGAACTAAGTAGCGATCCTCTACAGCTCGGAAACTCAGAGAGAAACGCAGCCGTTAATCACACTCAGATCGCACGGCCAGAGTTCATCAACCAGGTTTGAGGGCCTGTCTCCTTAGAAATCAAGGATACAGAGGTACGAGCCTATAGAACAGATCCTGTTCAAGTAAGGTCGTAACCACTGATGCTTTCTCGCCCTATATAAACAGCTTATGTTTTCTCCATGTATCCGATGTGGGACTTTATTATTTTCCCCACTGACTAACTCCTTCTGACACGTGTAATTAGTTAATTTAGAAAAAAGCCAAAATTAAAAGTTAACATTTCTTTTTCGGGTTTTCCTTAGTAACACAGTACTGTAACATTGCAATTACAAAAAGAAGGGATTACAAGTCACAAAAGAGCATTAGTCAAACAAACTAGCTAAAGATTCCTCTCGTGTGGCTCGAGCCAAGGAAACCCTAAGAAATCGAAAACTTGTTTCTCCGTGGAGAGTTTCAGGCTTGCACTTGCTCTAGCACCCTGAGAAAGAATCAGTTTCAAAATAATCACTCATTCACTTTCAAACCATAAAGAGGCTTTAAACATAAATAAACATCACTAATTTATCTTTTCTCCCTTACCCGGTTACCACTTGAGCTGTGAGTAGCAGGAAAGAGTCCAGTGTCATCGAGTCGATAACCTTTGGATTCTGCTAGCAGTCTCAGCCTAAAGTTCCCATGGCATAAAAAGATATGTTTTAACAACAAATAATATATTTACAGTTGACATATGCATATGGGTTGTATCATATTCATACCTTCTGTTCAACACGTCGTTCCCTGTCCATGCTATGAGTCCGAATGCATAGATATCCCTCGGATAAACCTGTGTCAAAAGAACACTTCTTAGATGATTTTTAAAGAAAATGATTTGACCATCATTTGCAACAATCAATTGAGAAGCCATGATAATATATAAGAGAACCAATAATCATGGTGATGGATCGAGTTGTGCAGGTGTTACCTTGAAATCTATACGGTGCCGAAGCTCCTGTCCAGGATAAGTGCAGAGACCAAAATACGTGTCGACGCCTGAATCAGTACCCTGCACGATGATTGAACAAGACATTTCTGTAACACAGCATTCTGGGAGGAACAAAGTTTCATCTAATGCGTCTGAGATCAGATGATTGACAAACCAAATGCAGAGGAGACTGGAAAAATTGTCAAATTTACCTCTTCACTGTGGGTGCTGAAGATGAGATCTTCTCTGAGAAAGTTTATTTCCTTCAAACGCTTCACAAACTTTGACAAGAATCCCTTGTGACTGGTCAGGACAACACGCAGAGACCGCATTTTAGTAAACTTTTGTTAGTGGAAACCAGAAGATGCAATCAAGATATTTAAAAACTAACGCAGTAAGAAGGTACCTTTGTCCATCAGGATGTGTGATAACGATATCTAGATCTCCACAAGTAGCCTTCCCACGTCTATATGATCCTCCACATACAATATCCACCTGCGGGAAAACGGTGTCCCAATGTCATTGTTAGGATTCCATTAAAATTTTCACATCCAAATACGGAGAAAATCGATAAATTAGAAAGTTCATACACCAGGCAAAACTTCCTCGCCAACTCTCTGTAGAAGTTGTTCCATCTCTTGCACCTACAACATAGAAAGTGAGATAATATCGAAGGAGAAAGCTACATCAAGGATAGAAAAGACAAACAAAGTTTACGTTGAAGTGCAAGAATCACACCTCCTGACGTGGAATCCTTGTTCTAATATCATCAAAATATTTCAAACCCAACCTCTGTGAATGCGTTAGTGAATCTTCATTCTTCAAGTCTTCTAGTGTGCGATGTCCTTTCTCATACAGCTTGAGTGCAGTGGCAGGACCGATACCCCAAACTTCCCCGAACAAACTGATTGTGCGAACCTTCAAACATAGTAAGGAAAAGATTTGAAGTGGTAAACAACTAACGATGGAAATATCTCAGACTTCTCTAGCTCCAGGTCATTTGACAGAACAAGAAAGAAAAGAAAATGGCTCTCATTTTGAGATTATATCTAACTGAAAAATGGAAAAAGATGGTAGAACGACTTCAGATGAGGACTTTGAAATTACCTTCTCATCTGTTTCAAAGTGTTCCAACTTGGACAACTTCCCTGTTGTCACGATCTCTTGAATCTGCCAAACTCAGGTAGAAGAATGAAGTAATGTTCTCACAAAATTACACAATAAAGGTTATAGGTTGGTACTTGCAGAGGAATCTATGTAGTCCTTGCCAAAAGATTACCAACGAAATCTACAGTGAAGCCTCTCACAAGAAAATTCAACCTATAGCTCAATGCAGTGCAACAACAATAATACAGAAGCTATTAATGATACAAGAGCTTAGAAACTAGAGCAGCTGAAAAGCTTGGAAGTCCACAAGAATTGAAGTTAACGACACCCACACGTACAAACATACACAGATATTTGAACACATTTTCTTCACTCACATGATCTGTCAATGACTTTCCAATTCCAGGGAGGTGTTTGATCTGATCAACGCTTTCGATCCTCGTGGGGAACTTTTCAATGACCGGGATAGCTTTGTAATAGCTAAAGGATCGCCTATCATCACCCAACGCTTTTGAAACAATAAAAAGTGGTTATGTTACTTAAGGTCTTATTAAAGACAGTATGTATATAAAAAGAAACACCAAGGACCGTACCTCTATATATGTTTATTAGTTTCCCAAATATCTCGGTGATATTTCTGTTCAAATCTGGTGGCTTGTACACCGATGTGGACTATAAATCAAAAGAAGAAGAATAAGCATTCTTGTTGAATGAGCATATCTAGCACACAGCTTCTTCTATACTTGAAACCAAAAAGATTCATCAGCAAACGAGTGAGTTAGGCTTACCTCTGATTGTGGACTAGTGGGAGTCTCTGAAATGCCTTCTCCAGGACTGTCACTAGTAGAGGGAACAATGCAACTCGTAGGTGAGTCTGGTGATCCTTTTGTATTGTTTTGGCTTTGTAAGCCTACAGTATCACCAGCATCAGGGGAATGCCTAGTTCGTTTTTGACTTGACGCTTGATCCTCACTACCACTTAAAGACTTGTTCGGCTCTTCAGTTTCTCCAGAGTCAATTCTTAGAACATACAAGTCTTCATTAGCCTTCTCTCCAGCAGTTAGGCTATCCTCTAACCACTGGTAAAGCAGAAGGCGCTGCAGGAGAACATTCAGTGAATGAGAAACTAAATAAACCTTCTTTTGACTTTCAACTCTCTTTCAACTTGCTCAAAATTCAATTCAAGAGAACTCCTTTGTCATGATCAATCTAATTTTCGAGACAACTCCATAACAAGACACGATAGATAAAAGAGATTGCGTTATGTTTCGTAGCAACAAAAAGTGCAGAAATTTGAAACGAAAATAGAAAGAACAGAGGAAAAGCGAACTCACTCCTTTAAAATGCGACAGAAGCTCTTTCCCAAATTTACCGAGAAGAGCTTCGGGATTCATGGCGAGAACATGCGTGACTTTCTTCCTTAACCGATCTTCCTCGATCACGGCTCCCATTTGAACCATCTTCTGCTTCCAGATCTTCATTCAAATAGAAAAACGGACAGAGCATGTAACAATCAGAAGAGGAGAAAAATAGAAGCTAAGGAAATTTATCGAAGCTGATGAAGTATAAGCAAAACATCGAGCAACAAGCAAGCAATTTTTCTCCCGAGTAAAACCTGCAATCGACGACGCTGGACTCCGGTTTCCACCATAAAAACTACCATTCCGGCGAACATCCCGTCCGGGTCCGGAGACGGCGACCGGTTTCTCCCTCGCTTTGGCGCCATTTTTCTTCCTCTTTCCACTGCTCTACCGAATTTTGTGAACTGCTGTCCCTTTCAAAGCAGGACTTCCCAGTTACGCTCGTTTCGACCAACCAAATCGAAATTAGACCGTGAATAAATTTGTTCCAAACCGGTTTTTTCATATATATTTTTTTGTGTCACGACAATTTTAGGCTAATAAACTATTGGTTTCAACTCAATTTTCTTTGCTTCAGTAGAAACCAGCCAATAAAATATTCTTCAAACCAAAACCGGATTGATAAACCGGTGAAAAAACCAGATTAACTCTGGATTAAAGACATTGTTACGATGACGTATAGTGGTCGTCTTCTTAACTTCGTGGCCGGACTTCATGAAACGTTTCTCTGAAACAAAAATTGAATCTTTACCGTAAACCAACAAAAAGAACAATTTTTTATCTCTCCGCTTGAAGCATTCAACACCTCTCATAATTAATGCGACAACAACTAAAGATGCAAAATTACAGAGGGACAAATCTTCGCTTCAATAGTAATCTCTCTAGAAGAAAATCTCTACTTCCTTTTCAGTCATCTCAAGAACATGGTCTCTAGCGTCCGTGAGAGCACTCTGGATCATAAAACAAAAGGGTAAATTCTCAGTAACCAGAATCTTTTGACTAGGGACCTGGAAGGAGATATGTTCTTCTTACCTGTCCAAACTTAGTGATGAAGTTGTTCCCGAGGTTTATAGATGTAACCGTGACATCTTCATTGGCCTTTAGAGCTTGAGCAATGGCGAATGCCCCATCATCCTACATATGAAGCACACTAATCAGATCCGAGTGGCTTACACGGTGAAAAGAAGGCACAGTATTCATGAACAAAGTAGATTCTTTTTACCCGTATTTCATTGAATCCTAGATCCACAGATGTCAGAGCTTCATTAACTACTTTCAAGCTCCGAGCTAAGCAGGAAGCGCCCTGAAAACAACACATCATATACACAATGAAAATTAATTATGGTAGGTATATTACAAGTATATATAAATAAGCTGAATACTGATAAAATCTGTCTGCAGGAACCTCATCTCTAAGTCCATTTGCCCGCAAGTCCAAAACCGATATCGTGTTGTTATATCTCAACATGTCTGCAACATATTCAGCACCCTTAGCGGCTATCTGCAGGACAGAGTAATGAAAGCCAACAATGATAAAACGGAATAAGCAATTGCGAAGAAATGGTTCTTTCATAGATAACAGAACTGTGGACAGGCTTTACCTGGCACCAACCAAGTTTGAGCGTCTTTACATTTCCATGGAACTTGAGAATTTCGGATAATGCTTTAGCCCCGTCGGGTCCGATGGGATTGTAACCAACTTCCAACTGAAGAAATAATGAGAATGGCAGTGTCATTATCTTCCAAGTTATAAGTAAACAAGGAAATAAAGATGAAAAGTATTTTATCGCACTGACCGTCGTAATAATGGAATTATCTTTCAGAGCTTGAGCTATAGCATTAATTCCCTCCGCGTGGATGTTATTTCCACCCTATTTAATAAATTTAAACACGTTATCATCTCCAAATTGGTAGATTTGGTCGTAACACAAAACTCAGGGAGACTGGGGAAGAAGATGATCACTTCTCACCATGTCAATAGTTGCAATTGAACGGTTTTGCTTCAGAGCATCTGCAACCTTTTCAGCTCCCTGAAATCGTTGAAAATCATTCAGATAGACAACAAAGCATAGAGACAGGGTTTACATAAATTAAAGAATCAACACACACGATTCAGCTCCATTGTTATGTAAAAGTACCTCATCGCCAATATCATTCATGTACAGGTTCAACCAAACCAAACTCTTGCTTCTCTTGATGTATTCTGCTACATAAAAGGCACCCTTTGCGGTGATGGAGTTGTTACCGAGGTCTAACAGAGCAAGTTTCCCTGTACACAAGTAGAGGTAAGAAAGAGTTCATCTTAACGTATAAAGAGTGTTCTTTTGAACCTGCTGAAACAAAAACCTTTGTGGGAAGATAGACCAGCCATCAAAGCACGAGTCCCTTCATCTCCAATGGAATTTCCATGCAAATGAAGTTCCTGCAAGTAAAATGCGCAAGGGCTTAAACGGATAAACTCTAGAAGACATAAATACACTGGTTTTCTAGTTGGTAAAAACATCGGAAATCATAAAAGATAACACATCTAACTATTACATGTTTCTCTTAGCATAGAAATGGTATATATAGAAAGAGACACGAGGAGTATGTGTACCCGTAAAGACTTGTTACCCTCAAGCCCTTTAGCTAAAGCATTGGCACCCAAAGCACCGCCATAGTTTCCACTGAAACAGATTATCCAGAAATCAGTATGTCAGGGATATGAAATATAGACAATATCAATAAAAAATAGATTAAAAGAAAACATTCATCTACGATCATAAACTCACTTGAGATGCAAATTTCTTATTGTATTATTCTCAAGAAGAGCTCCACCAAGACTTGTGAATCCCTACCTCCATTTCAAAAGAAAAAATAGGAGAAGACGCAACAGCATCAATTCGTAAACCTGGGTGCTTATTTCCGCGATATAGAGGTACAGCACATGAACAGAAATAACTTACAGAATAGTCAATCATGTTATTATTTAGCTCAATCACCCTCAAGGTTGAATTTCTCTTCAACAACTCTGCAATTTCTTTCGCACCCTGTGCAGGAACATTGGAAGTAATTGGAGCATGAAATTAATTAAAAGTATAGTGGCTAACTAAGGAGCTTGAGATTCATGTAAATTATAGCTTCTACTTAGACAAACCTCGTCTCCTACATCAGTACTGTTCAGCTGAAGTATCTCAATGGTAGAATTTTCCATCAAGGTAGCACATAAAGTCTGTCATTACAAGACAAGATGAAGGGAAACCATATCTCAGAAAGAAATGTACACTTAGAGAATAAGCTCCGTGTGATTTTTAGAGTTACAGATATTAGCAGACATCCGGAAAAGAAGTTTAATGCTGGTATTTCCACTAACCTTAGCTCCTTCATCACCGATAGGGTTTCCAGAGAGGTTAAGAACTTTCAACATAATATTGGATTGAAGAACACCATCAAAGGCTTTAACTCCTTCAGCTGTAATTCCATTTGCAGAAAAACTGACTTCCTCTAAAGTCTGAAACACAATATGGGTATGGTTACTCAATCAACACAAGAAAGTGAGGACTCTAATGAACAGACGTGAAAGAGAGGGAGGGCTATAACCTGATTATACCCAAGGCTTTCAGCAAGAAAGAATAGTCCTTCATCTCCAAAGTTGCATCCTGCAACATAATACTCAAAGGTGAATGAAATACATACAATATCATGAACCTCAACCATATCTCTTAAAACAAAACCAGTCAATGCACCTGACATGTCAACACTTCTGAACGACCTGAGCTCTTTGGCAAACTCATTAAGCCTCTGCTTGGCCTCCCTATCAACCTTCGCAGCAAATCCCTGTAACAAATTTGTACCAGCCCCGATTGACCATTTCACTCCCTGTGCAGAGGATTTGCTTTCTCCAGCAGAAGCCTTTGGAGACTTTGGCGACATCAACTTCTCAACCACTTTCCACAAAACTGTCAGCTGAATACACAAATTAGTATCGACGATTTGGGAAAAATATGATAACAGAAGAAGACGTCCACTTTAAAAAATCCAAACTTTCTATGCTCCATCATCGATTACTAGATGCCAACACAAATCTGCGTACCGAAAGTGACGACAACAAATGAGCCCACGGGCAAGACGGAAGATGCAATCTGCTGCACTTTAGCATTAGGAAAGCCACTAGCCGCCTGTGACTCCTTATAAGCCCTACGCCTTGAGCCTCCCTCCGAGTTTTGTGAAGCCCTGATCGCCGGAAGTCTCGTACTCCGCTGAAGAAACACCACCGGAGAAACAGACAGTCGGTGGCTAGAAACGGACCCACCCAACAATTGGAACCGCAACCCACTCCTCCATTGGCCCGACCCGGAAGAAGCCTTCAAATTCCAAAGATGAAAATGGAATCAGAAGCTAGAGTATAACTGAAAAGAAGACGGATTAACTAGTAGAATTACCTTGGGGAAAGAGTGGAGATAGAGAGAGCTGGTGGAAGAAGACGCCATAAAGAACGGCTCAACTGTGCATAGAGGCGCGAAAATCGCACTGTGACAACCGACTTTCGGAAGAAAATGAAGAAGAAGAAGAAAGAAAGGAGAGTGATGCGGCGAATTGGAGAAGAAGAGAAGAGAAAGATGATGAAGATGAAGTTTGGTTCATTCGCGCTATGTGCGTGCCTTTAGGCTCGGGTTTAACCCAACTCGAAATCGGGTTTAAATTTAAGACCCGATAGTCTCGAGATTGAGACAGGGTTCAAATGTTCAAGTATATCTATTTTAGGGTTCATAACTGAAAACAAAAAACATGTGGACTTAAATAACTATTGATTTTTTTTTTCTTCCTTGGTCGTCTTCTTCTAATACACGTTTTCCAGCTGCAGAGATCCCTCCTCCTCCTCAGCTCGGTGATTCTATTCCGGGATGATGGCGTTCGCTGGAATCACTACTTCGAATCCAACTCTTCTTCAGCTAAGGATCTCTAACACAAGTTTACGTTCTGTGGCTCCATGTCATTCGATTTCATTTCCTCGTTCATCATTTGTGAGTCTCAATCGGAGAAACCGCCTCTATGTTCGATCCACTTCAGTTCCAGGTTCGAATTGATTCACGAAATTACTCAGCTTTATCATCCAATAAGCGTTTTTCCTCCTCCTTTTTTCTGGGTTGTAATTGTTTTGATTCGCTTCTTATAGAGAAACAATCAGAAACTATCGATTGTTTTGATTCGCTTCCTGCAGTTTTTCGTTATGCTTTTACGATTCTTCTAGTATAAAAAGTTAAAAACAGATTTTTTTTTTTTTTTGCTTTTAAAAATTGAGGCTTTCTGAATTTCTCAGTGGCACCTGCAATGGAGGGGCTGAAGCCGGCGATATCCCTGACGGAGAACGCACTAAAGCATCTGAATAAGATGAGATCAGAACGCGGGGAAGATTTGTGCTTGAGAATTGGTGTCAAACAGGGAGGATGCTCCGGGATGTCTTACACGATGGACTTTGAGAACAGAGCCAACGCAAGACCTGATGATTCTACCATTGAATACCAAGGATTCGCTATAGGTAAACTATTTCGGTTTCTTCCCTTGGTTTAGTTTGGATAATCGTTTCATTCTGATACAATAAGGTCCAAGAGTGAGATCAGTAAGTTGTTTGATGATGTAGACTCGCCATGTTACATATGAATGTCTGCTTTGGTGTATTGAAGCATGCATTCTAATTGAAAAATGCTGATGTTGTTCGTTAACATTCATTAGATGAAGTTCTTGTACTGGGTGTTGTCAAGTAGATTGGTCAGTAGCTTGAATCATTGATGTGTCAGACTAGTATTAGCTGCGGTGTCAGAGTCTGCACACATGTCATTTGGACCGACTCTTGTTGTTTGCAGTCAAGTGTTTATATCTGTAAAATGAAAGCTTAGATATGTCTTCTTTTTTGCAGTTTGTGATCCGAAGAGCATGCTCTTCCTTTTCGGAATGCAGCTCGATTACAGCGATGCTTTAATCGGTGGAGGCTTCTCTTTCTCGAACCCTAACGCTACACAAACCTGTGGATGTGGCAAGTCTTTTGCTGCCGAGATGTAAAACAGTTCGATGTATTGCTTTAAAGATATATGTAGTTATAGACTTATAGTTAAATGGAACATTTTGTATTATGGCTGTAGAAAGCCCCAACAGAATCAGAGACACTGTAAGCAATTTCTTCTGTGATAATCAAACCAAAGTTACAATAAATATTCAAATTCTGGTCACAGCATACTCAAAAAGAAACATAATGATCAAAATTTTCTGGTCACTGTTACACATTAGTTCTAGATTAGGCTCTTCTCTTCTTGTTGGATCTGGATGAATGCTTATCATTGCCTCTCTTTTTGGCGGACTTGTCAAAACCACTTGGCTTTACCTTCATGGTATCCGATTTGGTGGTCTCGATACTGATAATACCACTGGAAGAGATTTTCGACTTTTCTAATGCTTCAGCTTCTTTGCCCCCAATAGCATATTGTTCAAGCAGCTCAGGGTCCAATTCTAGCTTTGCCCTCATTTGTTCCTTTAAACCAAAAACATTACAAGTGTGAGTGGAGTTTTCGACCTTACATGGAAATCAAAACAAAAATATATGCTTGAACAGAAGCGAATACCTCGACTTCTTTTGCTCCTTCCATTAGATCTTCGTCTACGGATACATTATGAGGTTCAAGCACTCTCTGCAACCAAAAGTCACCATGAATCATATTAATCAGATATTCGTGTATGTACTTCTTTATATTCGTGGATTGTAATTACTGAGCAAAGGAACACACAAGTATTTTGTTAGTTTTGCAATCTGAACTTACTTCTTTCAACCGGGGGAAGGTGGATTCAATCTCCTTTGTTGCGATTCCATTCAAATATTTGTATAACTTCTTTGCAACCTTCAATAGAAGAGAGTGTATTTGCACCCTCTCTAACTGCATTTGTCTCTGCAAGTGGCAATGGAATGATCCAATTTAGAACATCCACATGTGTCTACAAGTTTATCTCGATATGTCGGATGAAACATAACGAGAAGGGTTCAAATCACTGAAGTTATCGTCAGAGTATAGATATAATACCTCGATGGAAGAGAAATCTGACTCCTGCAAGCCCAGGGAAAGGAGTACAGATGCTTGAACATACGAAAGCGAGACCGGGAGCTTCTCTTGAAAATAATGATGTGCTAGAGTTTTGCAGAGATCATAAACCTTGAAAAGATAAGAAAAAAAACTAATGATTACCAAACGTAAAGAATAACCATAAACGTTTAAAACTCAATTTATTACTTGAGCAAAATGTGTGTGTTCATGTACAGATTCCCTCAAAAAATAGAATCTGAGAAATGAATCTAACCAGATTGAAGTCAACAAGATTGTCAGTGTATGCTCTGAGTCTTTCCATATCATAAGGCGAAAAGACTCCCTCGAGTTTCTTCAAAAAACCATTTGCTGAACTCCCGGAAGAATCAACCTCTGTGAAGTTGATCTTAGGGTTTAAGACACTGGACAAAAGAGTGATATGAGAATATGATCAAATTCCCAAGTAAAGTATAAGGTCGCCTTAAAATAGTATTTGCAGGAAAAGTCTAAAATATTATGGCATGGGAAAAGAAAAGGGTTAGTGCTAACCTCATTGCAAGTTTGTAATCCATCGTCTTGAATTTATCGCTCAACAGCTTAGAGAACCTTATCCTGAAATCTGAACAGAAGACAAGAAGTGGTCAAAATATTAAACTAAGCATGTCATACTTGGAAGATAACACAAAAGTTCGGTTCATATATAAGAATCAGCAAACCTTTATAGAAGGGAGCAAAGAAGCTCAATTCATCTGACTCACTAACTTCGAACTCATCGTTGTTTAACGGTTTCAGAAGCATGCATGTGTGCTCACCAGTCACACCGCTCTGATCCAACCAAACGAAGAAATTGTGTTATTAGCTACTAGAAAGCCAAGAATACGCAATTCAGTAAAAGGGATAGAAATATTCTCAACTGGTATCTGACTGATATAGAATGGAGCAAATTTATGTTTCCTCCAGAAACGAAAAAGGTCCAAAGTAAGACCAAAAGAGACACCGAGGTAGTGGAGTCTCTCAGGTCGTCGATCACGAAGAGGAACCAGCAAAGGTGGAAGATTGGCGCGAGGTTTTATTTGTTCCTTAAGCAAAGAAACCTATGGAAAAGCAATCAGGTAAGAAGTTGGAGGCAAAATACAAAAAAAAGGCACAATGGTAGATAGAACAACCACAAACCTTTTCAGCAGCTTCGGTAACTCTAACTGGTGAAGCCTCCACATCGAGTTCATCATCACCTTCTGATATTGAAGCTAGCTGACCCTCAAAGTATCTGCCCATATTAATCAATTAAGTCATATTCATTAAGCATTGATCGCAACTTAGTGCTTACGTATGTACATTTTAATGCATTTACCTGGTCAATAGTTCAACCGCAGCAGAACCATATCCCATCTACATAAATTGCAATTAGGTTTTTGTTAACCTCTCATGGAACCTAAAAGATAAATAAAAAATGAGTAGCCTAAGCAAATTCACCTTCATGGCATTGGGGTGGACTGCTATGCGTACTATACGAGCACCAGAAAGAGTTGGAAAGACAAGGTCCCGGAACTGTTCACAGAACTTCCATGGTATTTGATCTCCATGAGGAGAATGACCATCTCTTAAACTTTTGATGGCTGATTTCTCAGATATCTGTCCTTCGAGACAGACCTGCAAAAGTACATCCAGAATCAGTCACAATGTTGCGTACGACAAGTTATGTCCAGAAAAATGCTGCAAACAAACAGTTAAAGCAGGCTAATAGTTCCTGTTTTTATTTTTTGACAGTCTAAAACTAACACTTTTTCTCCAAACAGCAAGTATGAGTCTATACCTGGACAACACATAGTATATCAGGAAGCTGGTTTTTGGACTCATCAACAGGACCTGTACCAAATAGAAATATAAGGCAATACTCTCATTCTGGTGATTATATTTAGCTACGAAAAGAAGGAACAGTTACATACCGAGCAGTACAAACAAATGATGAGCAGGAGCATCCGCAAGCAATTGAAGATCATTAGGAGAATTCTTGTAGTGTGAAGAGACACAAAGTGCCATCATTCGCTGTAAAATAACAGTTCGTGTTAAATTATTATCAAAACAAAGTTAACAAAAAAATTAGATTTTAAAACAAACTATAAATTACCTGTAAAAACAGCTCACTGTCTTTGTGATAAGAAAATAGCGTGTCTCTGTTGACATAGTAGAGATCACACTGACTTGGCAGAGGATGGCTAGAAAATACAGAAGAAACAATCAAACCGAAAATTCAGTTGGGAAGGGGAAAGAAACCAAACGTTGTAATATATTTCCGTGAGATCTCCATACCAGGCAGGATTTGGGAGACATTTAGCCACATCAAGGCATAGTAAACCATTGAGCCAGGATTCAATTGGATCTCCACAAGCGTATCTAATAGACTCATTGAGTTCTAGCTTCTTGAAAAGGCAACCTGAATCCAAAAGAAACTTAAGACAGTCAGAACATTCCCCAAGGTAACGATTCACATCATTTAGAGAACCAAGACGAAAAAGGATTTTACTATATACAAAGACATTAAAGTAGGCCTTACAAGAAAGAAACATTAGCTCTAGTAATTATTAACACCCATCAGATACAGTAATCTGAAATGACAAAATGGGTCTACTGTATACTTTTGGAGGCCATTAAGGCCGGACTCGAACACAAAAACCTACGTTCTTATAAAACCACACATATATTCCTCAAGCGTGGGCACTATAGTGATGGTTACTTAAAACATAGATAACAAAAATTATTATGAAAATGCTAGCAGCACTTTTTTCCTTCTTAAACCAGTACGCAAGGGCAATGGAGAAAGATGAGTTTTTATGTTCTTAAGGATAATATTGGGACTCTACAAAATTGTCCTGATTGTCACATGCCAAAAGTGAAAGCAAGGAGTAGCAGTTAAATACCAGAAAGAGAGCCTTCAACAGCAGTAACAGGGGCTCGGCTTTGCTCTTCTAACTGTTGGAGAAGTTTTAGGGACAAAGATCTACCAGTACCTTCGTAGCTTTGATAAAGAAAGATAAAAGAAACGGAAGTCAGTACTGATTGACCCAAATTATAACCAGGACACACATAAAAAAACTTTTTGATATAATGGAAGTGCAAGCATAAATCCTGTTTCACATACCCACTGACAGTAGATGATAAGAACACTAGGTAAGGGCCAAGTAAAGACTTCACAACTGGCAAAGGAATAGCTGCTGCTTCATCAATAACCAACAGCTCCACTTGTGAGAGCTTCTCGTTTTCATGCGGTTGTATATACTGCATAAAATAACAAGAATATGTATCAATTTGGTGAGTAATCGACACAAACCACAGCCTTTGGAAAAAACAGGAAAGAACAAACCTGGATAGTTTGCCTGTGCTGCTTGAAGATATTTATCCGTACAATTGCTTTCTTGAAGTCAGGATTCATACTTCTCACAACATCATATTCAAGTTGTTCCTTCAAAAGATATAGTTGGAGATGGTGTTTAGGAAATTATATGGATATTTCAATTAACATGCAAAAAAAAAGTGCCTCTTTCTTCTTGCCTCCAGATAATGCAGGTCAAAAATTCAAACTTATGACTATCCCAACAAACAGGGTAAAAAATGGAAGAAGTTCATATTACCTTATATTCAAGAGCATCGAAACCTTTGCAAACAAACTCGAAGAGTGTTTTCAAGTTATCCGGGCTTGGTGCTGTTACGTAAATATTAGAGTACCTAACAGAAAATAAGATCAAGTACCAATAAGCTAACAGATATTACCAGAATGTTCATGAATAATATAGTACATTAAAGTCAAAGCCTACCCAGCAGCAACAGCCCCGGCAACAGCTAGACCAAGTGCAGCAGATTTTCCGCGCCCTCGACTAGCAATCAAAGCAACTATGCTCCGAAGGGTCTTATCCAATATTGCATCGAAAAATGTGACAACAGCTTTACCCTGAAAAAGAAAAGGCAGATTTTCAATCCTGATCAGTTGTGCAACACTTCTTCATCCAATGTACACAGGTGACAAAAATACATACCTGATCCAACGTACAACACTTCTTAATCAAAGGACCAACAGGAAAATCATCAATTAGTGCATCTTTCAAACTCTTCAGGTCTTGTTCTGCCTCAGAAAGACCCTCCGAATCCTTTTATCAGAAACACATGAAAGTAAATGTTAAAGACGCTAATTAGCATGATGGAAGATAGTTTCTCTCAACAGCTATTAAATCTGATATAAAAATTACCTCCTTCGTTGAAACTTGAGTGATGGATCTGATATGAGACGAAAGCGGCAGTATATTCAACTCATCATCCACGACAACGCACGCTTTGCAGGACGCTAGTGACAACAGAAAACGTTCATTGAAACGTCCGGAAGTTTCAGAGTGCGACTCAGTTCGAAATCTATCATGCACATCCTGATATGAACAGAGCCAGTCATGTACCTTTAAATAAGTACTTAAACGAGCAACATAACTAGCAAAATCACGGTTCATACCATAACCATGGTGCATAGACTGGTAAGTGACGCAAGAGATTGCAATAGTAATACAACTAGCCCACCGCCTTCCACCGTCTCTATTGTTCGTGCTAGCAGATTTGGAGTTAAAGCTTCAAAATCCTGAATATACCAAATATAAGTTTAAATTATTGAAGTATAAGTAAGTTGCAGCAACGAGATTTCTTATATCATTAATCAGGCGGCTTGCCTGTAGGATGCACATGCCAAAAGTGTTCCCGAGAATTCTTTCAGAATCTTTGTACATGCAATGCGTTACTTCTCCAACATCAAGGAAAAGAGAGAAAGCGTCAAGTTTTTCAGGATCTAATTGTCCTCTCTCCTTCATCTTCTTCAACTGCTTCGAACGTTTTTTATTGTGACTGCACACAAAACCAATTCCACTATTTAATACTCAGGACCACGTTATTGACTATGCCCAACTTGGTTCTATTACTCTTGATGACAAAAAGGAATTCCAAAATTACGCCTAAAATCGTTCACAAAGTAAGGACCCATCATTCTCGACATGAAAAGACCAAAACAAAATCATAAATAAGCACGTCCTAATAACAACGTTTCAGGTAAAGTTTCAAATTTGCCAAAGATTTTATATTCTGAAACGCAAGGATGAAATGATAAATCGAACCTGCTAATGTCGAGTCTGTTCTTGTAGCACCATAGCACACTTGTGTTCGACTTCACCACCGATTTTGACAAAATGTGATGAAGATTAACTATCTGTTACATAACGAGAAGAAAAGGTATTATAATTCTTCTCCGAAAACCCAAAAAGAAAGCTTTCAAGGAAAATGCAAAGTAGAAATTCTCTATGAGAACAAAAATTTACCGGGTCACGAGACTTGTCACCGATGATGACAAACATGGAACGGTGTCTGAGTTTAACACCGTTTTCAATCAGAGTCCTAATACGTTCGTCTACCTTCTTCCTCATTCTCACACCAATTTTGGTTTCCTAACTTTAAGCCCGAAACAAAATACAATTACACACAGTTTTGAGCTTTTTGAACAAAGCTATTGAGAGTTAAAGGCATGTTTTTTTCAGTTCTGGAGTTTCAAAACATGACCCCGTTTGCAGATAATCAGTGCTGTCTAATTGTGAGCATCTCAATTCGAAGCAAAGTTGCTAGCTTTTTAGGAAAATCAACGAATCAAAGCCTCGGGTTTTAGAAGAAACAGAGGAAAATTACATCAAAGGAAATTCAAACGGCTTCGATTCCTAGCAGTAAAATAAAAACCTTCGTCTGCGTAAATATTAGTAATGCGTGTGACGGAGAACGAACCTGAGGATAGAGGATGGTGACGGAAACGAGCAGGGAGGGTGAGAAAAAACAGCCTTCTTCCGTTTACCAAAGCAGAGAAGCGCGCCCTAAGTCAACCGTAAGTCAAAACCCTAAAACCCAGATGGTATCACACTTCTAAACCGAGGTCTAACCGGTTTAATCCTTTTCCGCAATTTTCCGGTTCGTAGTTATACGCGGCTTACTTCCTTGTGTGTACATGTGTGTGTTTAAAACCGAGTTGGACAACAAACAGACAAAAACTAGTTAGTTACTGTATGTTGGTTTCAAAATGGTATGATACAGCAAACAGACAAAAACTGAAAATATATGTTCTTTCAAGAATTCTTTAGTTTACCATATATTATTTACGTCACTTAATAATAATAGCCGACGATCTACCAAAAACTTAAAAATACGAATTATGTAATGTATACATAAATTAAGAGATTGATGCCTCCTGCACACGATGTGAATTGAATATTTACTATTTAGCAAATAATAAAGCACGCAAATAGCCAACTATGTATTAAATTAAGATAAATTATTTTTACTTGTCACTTAGTACACGTCTTCAGCAAATCAGAGCTTCTTCGAAGAAATATCTGGTCGATGGGTGGGTGCTCTACCAAATTATTTTTCTAGATCAACTGATTTATTTCAAATCAAGTTTAATATCATAAACTTGCATCTAACGCCGGTGTTTAAATTATAAGATCGAGAATCATTCAAACTGATAAAGTAATCGATAATTCTTGTCCTTTTTTTTTACGCAGAAAATATATTGTCCTTTTAAAAGATCATAAATTCGTAAGTACACACATAACGAATCTTTCAAACAATAAAAAGTATTGCATTATATACTTGTTTTGTTATAGTCAAATATTGTAACGATTAACACATTAGTTTTTTCTTTTAATGACTTGCTTTAAAGCAATACTTTCAATGATAATAAATTTTTATAATGGGTGCATATGCCATTTACTAAATTATAATCCATAATTGAAAGAAGGGCTGGTGGTACAGATGGCGAAGTCTTGTTGAACAAATGTTTAATCAATTTGGATCAACAAGCTAACCTTACCTGGCTTGGATCTATCTTTGTCTCCCATAACGTTAGATAACATTATCTCTTCTTTTTAAAATTCATTTCAAATTTGAAATATATTATTTTTAGAAAAATAGCAGCTATTCTCCATTATGACTTCATTTTCATATGCCATGATAACATGTTATGATAATAAAACGCAGAAAAAGAACATATTATGTGGCCACTTCGAATTTAAAAGCAACTTTTTTGGGCAGTGCGAATAGATATCATATATATTCACATGCATCTGGCTACAATTACCATTTTACTAAAATATCTTAAGATAATAAAAAACATTTTTGAGACAAATAAGAATAATAATCTCACTCACATGGTGGCATACTTGTTCAAAAAAACTATGCTAATTCGTTTGATTTTTTTACGGGTTTATTATGGTTGGTTTGTCGATGTTTTTAAATAGCAAATATTTTTGGTATTCCTTTAGCTATCGATGATAAGTGTAGGATATATTCTGCTACAAAATCTAAACTGAAAAAAAAAAAAAAAAATCATATACCCAAGCAATAGCCAGAAATTTCTAGAAATAAAAGAAACTATATCATAATATAATGCAATTTACAAATGTTTGAGGCAAATCCCACTTTGAACGAGAACTCGTGTTTACCTTGCTCATATATACAAGTAGCGATGTTCCAAACTAAACAAAAACATATTACCAAAATTAGGAAACATACGAAATGGACAATAAAGGAAAACCTTTTAAAAGAAATACAATAAAATCAGAGTATTATTGAAATGGGATAAGCATTCTAATTCACACATAAGCAATATGGAGTTCCGTTGGTGTAGGAAGTGACATGTGTTACACAGATTAAAGGGGCCTCCAACATTGGATGTTGGATCTTAAGCTTACCATTCTATCACGCAATTGATTAAATTATAACCTGCCGACTCCAATATTTAATATATATTATTTTGAAAGTAACAGACAATTATGAATCGATGAACATATCTAATTAGAGAGTTAATGGGAAATTTCGAATCAATCTTTCACCAAATCTATTGAAAGAATAAAATATAAGTTAAGAAATGTCACCACTAAAATTTATTTATTCGGTTTCTGGTAAGGGTATTCACAATCCACGGATTGCTCTCTCCTTCTTTCTCATAAAAAAAAAACATAAATTCAATTCATCAAATACATTCGCTTTAATTTGTGTTATGTGTTTAAATTGTTAAACATCGATTTAATTAGTTTGGAGCAAGCAGGTAGTAAACATGTAGAACCTCTATAAATTAATATTTGATAAATTAATAATTACTTTAAATTAATAATTTTTGCTGATCCCAAATCAGGTTAGTATAAAAATTAGCAAATTTTGATAAGATAATAAGATAATAATTTTTTTTGAAATTCCTATGTAAAAATATAGTCCCAATAATTAGATAAATTAATAATTATATATTTAAAAATATATGAATAATATAATACAGTAAAATATAATTATATTGTTGTTTCAAGTTTATAAAAATTGTTTGACTTATTTTTCAAATTCAATTATATGATATTTTCTAAATAAATTTTATATTATTAAAAATATTTTTTTTGTTTTTTGACAAATATTTTAAATTTGAATAGAAATATCTCTCTATAAATTAATAAATTATTAATTTCTCGATAAATTAATAATTATTAATTTATCAATTAATAAATTTTTGAAGTCCCAACATTATTAATTTATAGAGTTTTTATATCCAAATGATAGTTATATACCATATATATATGAGTATTGTGAAAATTTCTATGCATTTTTTGGTTAGAAGATGAAAAATTTAAATTTCGATGGCTAGGATATTGAAATACTCATAAGTTATTTATAGGTAATACTTCAAAACAGTATAATCTCAAAAATATGGGCCATCCATATTACAATGTTAGGGTAGTTTTGGTATATTTGCGTGGTAACGAAATTGGGAAATTATAAAAACATTTGGTGAGTTTTCAGTATATATGAAAAGTACATGTTAGTTACTCATTTCTTTGCAATTGAAGAATTTAAAGCAAAATTATTTTTTGAAAACATGAAAATTTTGTTATAACCATGAATAATAGGTTTTTTGTTGCTAAAATGATAGTTAAAATATTAAATCATGGAATTCATAAAGTTCATTAGCATTTTATGTTTTTAGGTTGCAAGGAAAAACATAAATTATGAATATATATATATATATATATATATATATATATCAATAGAATTCATTTACATGATCTATACATATGTCTATATGTATGTATAACACAACGAATTATTTGTTTTTTTTTTTGCCAGGGATTATATTAATATGTTGTTAAAGTTCACAACCTTGTAAATTGTAATGAATATATTAGTTTGCACTTCTTAAATATCACATTAGGTCATTTTTAACCTTTCAAAGCGTGTACGCACACATGCACGTAGAACGGTATAAGCAGTTGTATGCAGTGCACAACTACGTGTAACGGATATATACGTACGGGGTGGAAGTATATTATATACATTGTAAAATATATAAATATGCGCCAATAAGGAAGCACGTACGCATGACCATATAAATAGACCAAGCAACAAGAAAGTGAATGTTGTTAGCTTGTTTCCTCTACCAATCAAGCAAGATGCACCATTTAATTTATTATACAGCGGACAATAACTAAGGGAATGATAAAAAAAAATATAGGATCCTTGTCAATTAGCATTCGGTTAACAAAGTGAAGCAACAGGTAAATGATATTGTGATCAATACTTAAGATTTAAAGATTTTAAAAACAATAGTTCTACAGCATCACCTGCTGAAATTAATATTTTTTATAAAAAAAATACGTAAACCTAAATAAATAAAACTCAAATTTCATCAAGAATAAATACTATGTCTCGTTTTTTTCTTCTTCTTTTTTCCCAATAAAATACATCACTATAGAATTAGTATACATTCTCGAGCATATCCCTCTCTTTGCTATGCCGTATCTCCGGCAAAACCCAGATGAAGATCCAGCGACTTAATGCTTCTCTTCGCATCAGAACGAGAAGTCACATCTCTCTGGAACTGAATCATGTTATGTCTCACACCGTACATCTTACCCATCTCACCACTTTGATTATTAAGATCTTGATACGTGTCCTTATTACCGAAGCTAATCTGCGACGACCAGTCCTCGTTGAACACACCCATCTGATTATTATTCAGCTGCATGGAAGAGAAGGCGCAATATGACGGCGTTTTGTATTGTCTCTGAAACGACGTTCTTATCGGTTGTTGGTGGCTGGTGAGATAATATCCGATGCTGGCTCGTCGAGCTTGAAGCTGAAGCCTCTTCTTCTTTAACCTCTCCTTCTTGTGAGCGTTTTGGTGACCTCCCAAGGCTTGAGAATTTGCAAACTCTTTGCCACAGTATTGGCACTCGAGTCTTTTAGCTGTAAATGACGTCGTGTTATTCGTGGACGAGCTCACGCTATCCGCCGTCGTGACTTCCGGCGAACGATTACCGCTGATGAGATCGAAGCCGAACAGTTTTATGGTCTTGTCGGAGGACGAGCCCGAGGAGCTTTCGCCTGTACGAGACATTGTCGGAGAAATAGACATCTAAGTATGTGTATGTATGTGTTTTCTGATGGGTTTAGTTAGCTTTAAGTTGATGTGTAAATGATCTTCTTTATATAGCAAGGTCAAGAGACGGAGGATGTTTGATTTAATAATTTGTAATTAATGATGCATTGCATCTGTACTATAATATATTGTATGTCTAGGAGTTTTATATTGTTGGAGGGGTTTTATATTAGTCGTGAACAGCATCGACTAATATTTTGTAGGGTTTATAATAAAATTAGTTGTTTGAATCTAAGGTGTGACGAGAAATGATCTTGGAAAATAAACCTTGATAGGTACTATTATACAATATAATTGATACACTAAACACGGAATAGTTTTTATACAATTATGTGGATACCACGCGCCTAAAATATGTATAAATAATAATAAATTGGGATAGACAAATATTTAAATACTATATATTAGGACTTAATTGTCAACTTGTTTTATCTTTTGTCTTATGCATAATAAACAGTACAGTATACAAATTTGCGTAAGATTTATAAGCTTTACTTTGGATATTGTGGAAAAATACTTTGTCTAGTGCGTGAATAAAATAGTTAGATTAAGTTGAGATATGATGAATTTTAAAATGCATATGAAAAGGCAGGCAGCGATCACACCACTTGTGAAAATTAATACAAAGTTATATTCTAAGCTTAAAGTAAAGATTAAGATGTTAATATCATAGTATAAATAAAATGAAAAGTCAAAGAAAGAAAGAAAGAAAGCTAACCAATTTTAATACAAAAATGTCATTACGCGCTTAAAATTTATGATGGATATGCATATGAATTTTTGAAATTGTTTTAGGGATCAAAGTAATATCCTTCACCTTGCAGGTTATCAATGATATATTTGTATTTATATGTTTTTTTTTTTGTTAAATCGTTTTGTATTTAAATGTTCACTCAAGAACGTAAATTCATTATAGTTGACACGCATACGGCATAGCCAACGTAAATTTCAAGCGGGTAAAAATGACATATTTGTATTAAAATGTGCACACTCAATAATAAAAACAAACGGATTGTCAAACGGTGTTCTCAAGTAAAAATCAATATCGATCAATTTATTACTTTATGTGATGTTCAATATAGATTTTAGAAATTTCCCATCAACTAAAGCAGCTCGCACAGATATCTGATCATGCACGGAGCATGTGAAGCTTCTTTGTAATTCATCGCCATGTGTCTTCCACCTAAACCAAACCTTATTTGTCTAATTACCGTGCGAAAAGAAAGAAAAAGCCTATCTTGACCATGTTTAATGAATGCAAATCAAATTATTAAATTAATTAGGAAGAATTGTTAGTTGCCAAATGAAGGAATACAAGAAGTGGGCAATGATGCAAGCATCTATACTATACAACAAATATAAAATGAAAAATATATTCATATGTCTAATCTTCAAAACAAGATCTTGGGCAAATCTTCATAAAGCATGAGAAGACATTATTTTATACAGAAAGAAGAAATGGTATTAAAGAAAGGCATAGATTATTCTATTTTCAGGTGATTCAAGTCATGAGATAATATTAATTTAATAAATATAATTCTAATGAAATGGCATTTGGTTTGGACAGTTGTTCCATTAAGACCCCACTGCTCTTTAACTTAAAAGATAGATCAAGACAATTAATTAATTTGAAATAATAATAATAATTAATCGTTATTAGGTGTTGTAATTATGTTCACTCATACAACCTAAGATCCCTGATTGGTGGACTTTCTTGCCACCAATTGGTGTCGCATGCAATCAAAAGCTAGTTCCTCTCTCTCTCAGGTCCTTTATTTTATTTGATATTAGAATTCCAAATAAGTATGCTGCTTTCAACAATCATCTTATATTTATCCAATAAGACGTCGAATAATTTTAGCCCATAATAGAAATTATTTTACGAAAGTTTATTTATGGTGGCTTACTAGCTAGGTGGGTGGGTTGGTTTCTATAATATATTGATATAATTTGATTCTATATCTATAAACTATTTCCACCTCGCCTTCTTAATTGTTATATTTATTTGTATTGCCATCGAACAACTTAGCATCATCAATTACAAAAACTATTTCTGGAAAGGTATTTAGTCTACGGTGTCCGTAAACCAAACCTTCCATTCAACCATGTTAAATTAACGTTCAAATCTAGTATTGAGCCTCTGAGGCTCTGACCCATAAAAAAAGAGTAACTCGTTCTATATAATTGAAACTGTTGGTGTTCGAATTCAAAGATCAAGAATAAAGACATAAGAAAATAAAATAAAAAGACAAAACTTAATACAAAACTTAGTGGCAAGATAAACCCTTTCACCAAAAAAAACAAAAACTTAGTGGCAAGACATTCAATAAGAGATGTACTAGTCTTATTACCATATGAAGATCAGAATCCAGATCTACGTACTTAATAAATCAAAACTTACCATTCTACTTATTTTGAATATAAAAAAGTGACATATTGAAGACTGTCACATCACATGCATGTATAATAATATATACAAGAGAAAAGATTGATAGAATTAAGCTGAATTAGTTAACATTTTTTTAATTATAGGTCGAAGAAAATAGTTAAGAGTATCCAAATGTGGTCCCCGCAGTTTGCATATCCGATTAATCAATCCTTCTAGACGACTCCACAAGCACTTGAACATTAACTAAATATTATTCAGTATATTCTATGGAAAAATAAAAGAGCAAGAATGTCAAGACCGAAGTTTTAAAACTATACCATATATATATACGTAATATTTAATCTAAGCGAATTATTAATCTTTTAATCAGTTTGTAAATCTAAGGGACATTGACTTTTCAAAAAATATTATATGGTATATGATGCAAAGTTGTATATATACAACGCAATTGATTGGTCTACTACTAAAAAGAATAAATATTGTCTTTTACAATGTAAAATTGGAAATTCTTGTATTATAGAGTAGCTCCATGTAACTTCATTTTTCTGCTAAATATGTTGTTTTGAAACAAATTTATCATATATAATTAAAAAAAAAAAATAAGTAATTTTTATCAAAGAAGACGATAAATGGGCTTTAGGGAAAACAAAATTAATGTAAGAAGAAGAAGCTATGTGGGCCACGAAAATAGCCGTTGTGGAGAAAATCAGATCAAGAGCGATCGCGTGAGCGATGGAGAGAACCGACTCCTCTGCAATTAGATTTCTTCGCTCACACTCTTGAAATTTAGGAAAGAGCAAGCTCCTGTCGAAGATATCACGCCCGGCGATCTCAGGTAACCCGATTCCTTCTTTTATCAAAATTTTCATGAATTTTAGATTTTAGGGACTTGTTTGAAACTTGACTACGAACATTTGAGTTTACCGACACGTTACACTCCAATTTATGGCTTCTTTGAAATGTTCTTGAGTTTACCGAAATCATGCTTCTTTGTGCTTTGAGATCAGTTTTCTTCCACCGTGCTTTTGAAATTTCTAAGCTTGTTTTCTGCAATTCTGAGAATTATAGGTTATGATTAGTGTTATTTATTTCTGGATTTTTAGTTATGAATCGCTGGCTTCTGATTGTGTTTCTGATTTGCTGAAACATAGATTTTGTCATAAGCTTGTTTCCGTTTGTTAAGTGGTAACGGCCTTGTCCATCTTTGTTTGTTAAGTTTAATTATCCTTACGATTCTCTTCTCCGTGACGTTCGCCGAATTCAGAGAAGGAAGCTGAAAGTGAAGACGCCGTGAAATGTCTGCAGGATAAAGCCACGGCTGGAAAACAAGGACTGGGTATCAAAGACCGACCGAAGCAAATAGCCGCCGGTGTTCATTACCAAGGGAAGAAGACTTCGTTTGGTAACAGTAGTGATGATATGATGCCTGGAACAGGGAAAACCTCCACAATGGTCCATCATCCATGCTGTGAAAGATTTGTTGATCAGAGGTTCATCTATATTCTGCTTGCATATGATCTTACACAAACTCTGCAGTTGATAATCCCGATTACTTGGGGCAGCTCGTAACATATTCAGGCTTGGGCCTTCTTCTTCCTCTAGTAGTCAACCAGAACAGTCGTATTTATTACTACAGGTTTGTCGCTACTTACTAGTTGCTTTTTCTTCACATGAGGTCTTTGCCATATGGGCTGGATTTTCACGAGACTATATGATATGGTTTTCTAGATATGCTGCGTGCTTCTGAAGCCAGCGATCAGAATGCGATCAACAATCCAGTTGAAGCTTCCATAATAGCTGAGGTACTGTGTTGAGTATGCAACGTGCGTTTGAACTAAAAGAAAACATGGGCTTACTTTAGTAATGCGTTACTTAGATCGTGGAGGAGCTAGTTAACAATGGAGTGGATAGTAAAGATATTGGAATCATCACTCCTTATAACTCACAAACGAGTCTCATTCAACACGCAATTTCAACGACGCCTGTGGAGATACATACTATTGACAAGTGTCAGCTTTGGCTCAAGGACTCTTACCGTTCTTCTTTTCTTATGCATTTTGATTTGGCAAGAGTGTGTTCTTTAATAGCCAACGTTTTGATGAGCTCACATGGTTTAGGGAAGAGATAAATACTGCATATTGGTATCCTTTATGAGGTAGTTACGGGAGAAACCAAGGAGCTTTGCTTCTTCACCGCTCGGAGATTGACATAGGATCAACGTTGCTTTGACTCCAGCAAAGGAGGATCAATGTTGCTTTGACTCGAGCAAAGGCGTGGGGTAGAGCATATGGTGTTGAAAATAATGTTTTATTTTTGGACATTATGAGTTGTAACTTTGTTTGGTTTTCACAGGAAAAGTTGATAATGGCGGGATCACAAAGTTGACAATAAAAGCATTCACATATCCAGGACTCATGTCATATTCAGTGACTTATTATTATTCATGAAATAGTTGAAGTTTGGAAATTTCAGTTTTTTTTTTTGTCTTGACTAAAATGCATTGAGCCACACACAAAAAGATACGCACAACACAAACTACCTAGATCTAGAGGACCTCTTTATTTCATGAGGTCTGGTCTGCTCGGACATGTTTTAAGAGTTTATCTAATTTTTGGATTGTAATTGCATATGAAAGCCCTTGCATGATATATTATCTCCGAGAAAACCAATATTCCAACTACCTCACCTTTTAAGTTGCAGATAAGCTCTCCAGAATTGGCATGTTTATATCAAAAGTATGCAAAATAGTTACTCAGTGAATGGGATGTTTATATCAAAGTAATAGTTAATCAGTCAAAGTATACGAGGAAAAAGTCAAAATATGTAATTGGACAATATATGTGCAAATATCTCCTTCCAGAATTATTTATGTATAAATTTAAATCAATATCTTTTTAAGATTTAAGAATTACTAATTTTGAATTGCAAATTTAAATATTAATCCTATATATAAAATAAAATAAAAAGCAAAAAACACTTTATAACACCACATATGATTGTTCAGCGATGTCCACATACTGATTCAATTACAAATATTGGATCACCATGCCGAGTTTTATTCAAAACTGCAAGTTTAGCATAAGAAAGACTTATCCTTCTCCTCATCAAGAAAGATATGGATGAAGGTTATATCATCTTGTGGAAACATATGCAACACTTGACAATTTTTAAGACAAAATAATATTGACCTATATAATAACATATTCTACAAATTAAAAACTGAACCAAACGATAAACAATTAAACAAATGTAAGAGTGAGAATATTTACCATTTCCGTGTTTTTGTAGGCTTTACTCTATAGTAGTAAATTCTTATCTACAGCCACATGATAACATGTGACTATTATGCTATAAAGAAGCCAAACCCCAAACTACATTCTCCTTTGGTAAAAGGTTTGCCAATGAGGTGAACAACTAAAGGTATAACCGATTTATAAATATCGCTTAAACCACTACAACCTGCAAAACATTCAAAAAAGTTTGATAGAAAAAACACAAAATCAAGCTAAATCAGTTATTTAAATAACAAATCAAGGTAAGAGAACAGGCTACAAGAGATCTTTGAGCTCTAAAAAAAACAAATGAATAATTTTGAGCGCTTGCGTAATTACTATTGTGACAATCAAACGCCAAAATAGCATCTTATTTCACATTTGAAAAAGCTCTATTGGAATTAAATATGACATTTCAAATGTGAAATAATGTATAATTATTTGTTGAAATGGCAGTTTAATTAGTATTTTAGGTAAGAAAAATCATAAATTTGAACATACTTTTCACTATAATACTTTATTCATTTGCATCTTGAATTTTTTGTAAAAGCACGCATTTGTTCATTATCTTTGTGTATGTCAATTATAGTATCACAAATTATATAAAACCACTAAGTTGTGAAGTGGCTTATGTAAATTTGGAAGAAGATATAACTTTGATCAAGATCAATTTGGGTATGTAAAAGCCTTCGGTTTCCATTGTTAAATTAGGTATTGGTTAATAAGGGCTCGTTTAAATAAGAGCCCATTTGTGAAGCCCATAATAGAAATATATATTAGATAAGAACCCATTTTATTTTTTGGTCCTGGATACATCAAAAGTTTGGGCCGGGCTGTCGTAAGTCATATAAAATGATGTGGTGTCAAAAAACACGATTTATCAAGTGATGTCAAAAAACAAAGTGATGTCAAACTCGATGTAAATAGTTTTTAAGTATACGAGGAGAGCACAAGAAAGAGATTTTTAGAATGTGATGTCAAACTCGATGTGAGTTATTTTTACCAGAATTCTAGCTTTGTGTGATTAAAAATAAAAGCAAACACACAAATTACGTTTTTGAAAATGTGATTCTTTTTCATATAACAACCTTGCTGTCTTGGGATGATCAAAGCTATAATTCTGGTAAAAAAAAGTTAATTTGTGTGTTTGCTTTTATTTGTAGTACAACACGAGGGTTTAATAAAGACTTAGAAAATACTTAGAATCATAATTAGAATAAAATTAAATTTAGTAAAAGGAAAATGTCAGTGTCTTTATTTTTTTTAACTGATGCTCAAAGTTTTTAGAAGAAAGATATACTTTGATTTTATGTGCGACACGTCGATCACTACTATTATGGAATTTGTTTTTTGATAAATACTAGTATTATGGATTTGTTTTTGTTCAAACCTCGATTTCTAGTTGACATCATGAAGATTTGATCCATCATTCGTTGGCCCATACCGTTTGAAAAATCAATTCACAAATCAATCTTAAATTTCGCGTAATTGATTTATGAAATGGGGCATATCCATCATAAACTATTATTTCACACGCGTCACTGGGCATTTTTATGTTGCAGTGTGCAATTTTGGTTAATGTAGAAAATAAAAGTAGATGAAGACGCTCAATTCGGATAGACAAAGCTTTTTTTTTTCCCAATATGATAAAACTCTCTATCACTAATTAACTTCTAAGCAACCGAAACCTTGATTTTTGAGGAGTAATGAGATTAACTTAATCTTGGGTTTTGTTTTCATATGATGAAGAATTTAGACTCGTATCATATATTTTTATTACTAAAAAGTAAAGAGACTTTGTACCTATATTTTCCTATTAACAAATAAAAAAAAGTATTTGATCCAAACATATAAATAAGTTAAGTTGACAGAAAAGTCTAATTAGATATTTATTTATTTTTGTGAGAGAAAAAAAAACAGCAGGTTTTATAATATTAAATTTATTTTGGGTGGGAAAGACAAAGCAAAAGCAATCTCCAAGATTTGATACGCTGTGGTGTCTAAAGAGTGAAACAGCAAATTATGTTTGGAAAAAAAGAGGAAAAGTCCAATGCCTTAAAAAAGAAATGTTCGAACAAATATTAATGGGTCCCCCCCTTTAGATTTCCGTGGGTCCCGCGGATCCTAATTTTAATGTGGACGTCAATGCATTATTATTTATTTGTCCACCTTCCTCTTGTTTTTTTTTTGAACAAATTAAATTGGAAAATGATAATTCTCATAAATAATTCACTTTTTCTTTTGGATTGGAAAATGATAATTCTCATAAATAATTAGCTTTTTCTTTTGGATTGGCTTTTTGAATTAATTTATAATCGCAGCGGAGTTTAACGTTTGGATAACATAATAAGTTTCAAGAGTCAGATTGGTATTGTTAGGCGTATATATAGTAATTATTTTATCGTCAACCTATTCATCAGACCACGAATACACTTTCTTTTGGATATCTTAGACCTTTTTTTAGTGGAAATTTTGGACTTTGATTCGCCCTAATTAACATGTAGATGCAGTATTATTTATTATTTGTATGTTTGCATTGTGGCTATTATGATTTATGATTCCTTCGGTTTGGAAATACATTGTATATTTTAATTCGGATTTACAATATTTATTCTCTCACTGGATTGTTATTATCGCATGGTGATAAAGTAGAATACTGTATGACCAATTACATGGAACAAAAATATTGTGCAGTGATGTGGTACATTTATCTACAAAATGTGGAAAGAAGAACATAGTACATTTTTATCAAAACATGGAGAACAAACTTATAAACTCGGAAGTCGGGTTAGTAATTTGACCAGAAAAATCTCTCGTAAGACCAATCCGAACCGACCGGATTACATGCACTGATTGAACCGGTTACTTTAACCGCTACTATGAACTGTAATGGTGACCAAACCAGCTCTCATCTTCAGTGTTTTTTTTTCCTCTTCAACAGTTATTCTACTTTCAATTTCTTTCACTCACACACACGACGAGATATTGACCAATGTATATATATCTCATGATCTGTCTCTATGGTTTTTTTTTTTCGATTCCTTTGTACGGATTTCTCCTCTATTATTTATTCGATTTAGGAATATTTTCCCCTATGATATTCGCATAGGCCCCCACCGGATTTTCAGAAATCTCAATTTATTAATACTATTTTCTTCTCAAAATAAAGGTTTAATTTTTCAACCCTAAAAGCACGGCACAAAAGAAATAAAAATGTCTTTTTTTCCACATAAATATGAACCAAAGATTTTGTTGGATTTTCCTCGCTGGAGATTAAAAAAAAAAAACACTTAAAAGAAAGGATTTTTAAATTTTAAGAGCAAGAGAAAAAAAAATTCAGAAATATAAAAAACTGGGAGAAGAGGAAGAAAAGAAAAGCAGGTGTGAGCTCTCCTTCTTCTCCCTTGTGTCATTTTTACCCTCTCCTCTTAGTTACTACTATTATGGCCAGAGACGGTGGCGTGTCTTGCCTACGGAGATCGGAGATTATGAGCGTCGGAATGGAATCTGCGCCGTTGGATTTGGATGAAGTTCATGTCCTCGCCGTCGATGACAGCCTCGTTGATCGGATTGTCATCGAGAGATTGCTTCGTATTACCTCCTGCAAAGGTCCGTCTTCCTAAATGATTTAAAAATTATTTTACGTCTTCGATTTTTCTCGCTGGAACATTCCTAAAAAGAGGAGTAAATCTCCGGTGGTTCTGTTTCAGTCACGGCGGTAGATAGCGGATGGCGCGCTCTGGAATTTCTTGGGCTAGACAACGAGAAAGCCTCTGCCAAATTCGATGTAAGTCTTGAAATCTACAGAGAGAGCTTGGTTTTGGGAGGTTAGAGATATACATTTTGATTTGTTTTTGTGTAACGAATCTGTCGAATTTCAGAGACTGAAAGTTGATATGATCATCACCGATTACTGTATGCCTGGAATGACCGGTTACGAGCTCCTTAAGAAGATTAAGGTCTGAATTTTCCCGCCGTTTTCCCGATTCATATACACCTTTTTTTTTTCTGAACAATGTGGAATTTTCCGTTAATCTGAAACAGGAATCGTCCAATTTCCGAGAAGTTCCGGTTGTAATCATGTCATCGGAGAATGTATTGACCAGAATCGACAGGTACTTCGTTTTTTTTTTATGTAAAATTCGCAGACTTTTTGCTTGTATTAACTGTTGATTGTAATGAAAGATAATCTGATAATTTCGGCAGATGTCTTGAGGAAGGTGCGGAGGATTTCTTACTGAAACCGGTGAAACTCGCCGACGTGAAACGCCTGAGAAACTACTTGACCAGAGACGTTAAGCTTTCCAACGGAAATAAACGGAAGCTTCCAGAAGTTTCGGATTCCGTCCACGCTTCACTTCCTCCGCCGTCACCGCCGTTGACTCTCTCGCCTGATTCGTCGGACTCTTCTCCGCCGTTATCTCCGGTGGAAATCTTTTCCTCACCGCTTTCATCCCCAATAGACGATGAAGATGACGATGTGTTGACATCGTCGTCGCCGGAGTCTTTGACGACGCCGGAGGAATCGCCGATTCGACGGCAGAAGATGAGGAGTCCCGGATTAGATTAGTGTTTTTACTTTTCTGGGACCCGTGTAATATTTATCTCCGTTAACATTTTACCTTTGACGGTGTTTTTAATTGCACGTTGACTTGACGCCGTCAATTTATAGATGTCCTTTAATCTCGCTCCACGTGGGCCTTTTTCTGATTCTAAAAGTATAAGTTTTTCGAATTTCCTATATTTATTGTTTTAAGTATTACATTATGGTTTTGACTTTTTAAAGTTTTGATCAAGGCAAAATGGAAGAAAAAAACATTCATAATAGCAGCCATCGTTGTAAATATGAAATATCAACTCGAAAGGAAAACAAAAACCCATTCAATTAGTGATAACCTTTTAAAAAATTCTTTCAACATTTTACATTTCACGACTTGTTATGATAACAAACTCTAACATGCGTTTTAGACCCTAAATATTATAGAGCTTATCGCAATACATTTTTTTTTTTTTTTGCAACAAGGGTTGCTTATCACAATACATGGTGTCATACTGTCATTGGTTAGATGACGGTTTTTTTTTTCTTTTCATTTTATGAATTTTAAGATTTGGAGAATGTCATTTTATTATCTACTTTATATCTTTTATCCACAATATACATAATACGAGATTGAATGTGAATGATAGTAGAAGATATTAATAGTACAAACTGTTCGCACATAGGTATCATCTAAGAGCCTACCACTAGTGAAAAAAGAAGAAGCCTACCACATTATCCTATATTTGTAGTGTGATCTTACTTTATCATATAGAAAATATAGAGATATAGAAATCTTTACGATCAGTTGTCAAATCTTTAGAATTCAAAAAAAAAAAAAAATTTATTACCGACATGAAATACAAAGTAGGGTACGTTATGAAATACACTACCGGCAATTGCCAAAACTCCGGAAACATAAACCCAAAATTTACTGAAATCATTTTTGGCTTTAATATCTTTAGTTAGACTAAATTATAATAAAACCCTATATATTGTGGGTAAATAGAACTGCTATATTTGACAAGTAATTTAAGTTTTGTAAAATGCCATATTATTATCAAAAATGTGGACAGATCTATATATTCGAGAATTAAAGAGCTAATGGGTTTTCTTCCAAGTACAAAATAAAAATAAAAAATAACATCTGATTCCGATACATGAACATATAGTTGAGAGTCTTGAGACTTGAGAGCTTGATCAACTATCATGATACAAAACAAAAAAAAAACAGATCAGTTTTTCTTTCCTCAAATAGTCACGTATTAATTTGCTAACATAAGCCGACTCTTTAATATACAAAGAAGTGGATGCATCATTATGCATGTGTAAATGTGTAGAGAGTAAGCAAGAAAATTAGAAAATAAATATAAAATAAAAAAGAAGAATTTTGTAAGGCTGGAAATGGGCAATTCTTGTTCCCTTCTTTCAGGGCATATTTATCAGTAAATAGTCTTTATAGATCCGTTGTCTCTGGCACTCATATTTTGGTGTCTCTTTTACGATAGAATGTGTTTTTACAACTTCCGAGTAGAGTAGGGATATCCACATAGATGCGCGCGGTAGAGAGGTTAATTCATTAGAAACAAGTTTAATTTTTTTTATATATATTGCGTTTAACATGTGTTTTTCCGAATGAGTATTTGATTGGAAGTAGAGGTTGGATTGTGGTTGGCCGCAAATCTTTTTTCTTTAAATATATGATTAGAGCTAAAATATATGATTAAAATGGATTTAAGTTTCAACGAATGGTTACATCATCTGAAAAGATATATACTTCACAATCATAAATTTGGTAAATGAGCGGATATTTTCTTCATTAAAATGTATTTTTCTAAAATTTGTTAGCTAAGTACTTCGATTAGCTATAAAATCTATTGGATAAAGTTTTTATAATTTCTCCTTTAGCTAATATTTTCCTCTCCAAATATTATGGTCAGTCGTCAATTCTACTTATCAACAAAAAAGATCATATAAATTTTACTGTTAATGACATAGGCAACCACATTAAAAGGACGAAAATTCAATTTTTAAAATCTGCAGATGCACTGTATATATATACCAACAAAATCATTAATTATTGTCGACAGCAAAATCGCCCCCAAACGATACTCCTCACGTTTGGCTGGCGTAGTACTTAAAAAGAAAATGGAATAAATTAAACAAAATTTTCCTTGAGTTGCGTTTTGTCCCTTCATGTGGGGAATGAGCCTCTCTACAACCATATACTGTAGTTTCTTTCTCTTTCGTTTTTTTCTTTTGTCATCTTTGGGGTACTCTTGTGTCCCCATCACTACTGCATGTGTCTTTCCACGTTTTTTTGCTAAACTCTTGACATGTAGATTCTACTTTTGTCCCATGGCTAGTTTTCTATTCAAAATGTTTTATAAAATTAATTGTCGACTAAACTTTTGTTATTAGGAATAAGAAAATTTGAAAATCTGTCTATTAAAAAGCTTATTCCGACAGGAGATCATATCAAATTACACTAATCTCCGTTGTGTATCCTGTATCATCAATTCATCATCATGTCTTAAATGTCAAAACTGACTGAAAACTAGGTGTACATGACTATTATTGATCAAATCTATAACTATACAACTTTAATTTCGTTAAACAACAACTAAAGTTTTTCCCCTCCACAACTATTACATGTTTGTTGATTTAGGTTTCTTTTTTTCTTTCCTCCAGAAGTTGTTCCATGTATTCCCAAAAATTTTACCTTTTCTTTTTAGTTGAAATCAGAATATGATATAATCTTCATTTTGGGACGAATATACATGAAAATAAATTATATTTGTCGAAATGAAGAATTCAAGACTCCGATATTGGCAGCTTTTATATCATACCATATATTCTCTGATGATATAAAACTATACACCAAAAGGTCCAAAAAGAAGAGTGGTGATCATGAGTAGCCACATTATGATGATCCCACTCCATGTCACCTCAAAAACAAGCAAATTTATCTAACACCAGACCTTGGCATAATCTCTAACAGCCAAAGAACCTCAACACTAACATCTGAAACAAGAAAAAACACACAAGTTTGAGCATCGCCAGTTAAAATCGAAGATCACACAGCCTTTGGGTGATGTAAGAGATCAATTTGGATGGAAGAATTGGAGTTCGTACGTGTTTATATAGGCGGCAAGGCAAGAAGTTTGCAGTTGAGCATAATGTGAAACCGCGAGATACTCCTCTGTTTTGAGATTTCGCTGACTCTTTTACGCCTCTCTCCTGTTGGATTCGGTTTCCTCTGTTTGCGTCTATACAAAAGATCTGATGTGTTTCCCACATACTTCACCTACAACAGGTTGAACCAATGGGGCAAAGTAAGTTCGATTCATCCGCAAAGTAAGCGCAACGCTTTCCCAACACACAGAATTTCATTATATGTGGTTATACCTTTGAAGTGCTGCAAGCCATCTTACATTCCATCTCGTTAATGATGTGCAGGCCTTCCATCGCAGCAGGCATCCCAGAAGATTCATCTAAACCGGTGAATTTCTCCTTGTTCCTGCACAGAGTTTGCTTACACATTACAGCATAACCAAATAACAAATATATATACCATAAGCTCTTATCATGCTCCCATCACCTCTTCAGAAACACTCCGTGCTTCTCTTCATCATCGACGGATGTTAGAAATTTCTTTTGCAGATAGTCTGCAAAACCCGTCTCCATCGCTGCACCCGTTACTTCAGGATGATGGTTCCAGCTGTTCATAAGCTGAATCGAGAGACGGGTTTCTGCCGGTGACTGCAACCAGTTCCAACGTGATATTAACACACTACGGATTTCGAAAGGACGAAAATGTGAAGTTCTAAGAGAAACCTACATATCTGATCCCGTATATGTTTGCCTCATAGAGGAGGGCATGTGCATTCTCATGATACACTACATCAGAGAATCTTCCCGGTTTTCTGTAGTTCTCATATGCGTATAGTTGCAGAAGCTTGGTGTCTGTCTCATCAGCTGCAACCGCATGGAGCTGAAGCATATCCAAGACACCCCAATGGTCAGGAAAGAGAGAATAAAGAGAGAGAATGGACGCAGAGAGTCAAGAAGTCAAGAAATTAGTTTTTCTTACATGCTTAACAAACTTCTGAACTAGCTTGTCCAATGTGAAAAGAACATATGACTGTGCTCCAATAATAGAGCGGCATTCATCTTCAAACTTTGTGTTGTCACTAGAGCCGTCAAGTAAATTATAGAGTGCATCCATGAACCTAAAAGTGTTATGCTTCCAAACATCAGTAAGGAACCGATTTTCGATACAAAGCTAGTAACTTGGATGATAATATAATACCTGGAATAAGAATCAGGGGTTGTTTTATCTGGAGACTTCCCCTTCTTTTCCGAATATTTCTTTGCTGATTGTATCCTCTCGTACAACATCTGGAAAACCAGCAGAAGTACACCGAAATTAGCACCGAAGGTGAAAATCATCATATTTAAAACTCGAGAAGCTTTAAACAGTCCTTACTTGATGAAGCCTAAATAGCACATAATAGGAATCATTCCCGTAAAACACTCGGGAATCATTCTGGGAGCCAGTTTCACTAGCTTTCAGAGGCCAAGACACATGCTTGGCAACAGGTTTTACAGTTTGCAGAAACCGTTCTGAAAATGCAAAGTATCCATCTTCACCTTCATTTCCATTAGCCACCGTTTCAGTACAATATGCTCCCTTTTTATCACAGCTTTGTTGGTCTTTATTGCTTCTTCCATCGTCTATCGCCCTTTGTAAAGGCTTGAGGCCACTCTGTCCATTAACCTCAAAGTTGCCTTGCTCAGAAATCTCGGTGGGAGATAATTCACCCTCTTCTCTATCAACCTCATGAGTTCCGACTGATACTTCGTTAACCTTTTGATTTTCCACATCCTCCCCTATCTGATCGTTTCTGGGTGACACCAGTTTGGAAGGCTTGATAACCTGTAAATCATAAACCAAAATTAGGGCTATATCTACGAAGTCTCATAAATAAATAATATTTCGACTGATCTCTATTGATTGCTCATCAAGACGGTAGATGGGTAACTAAGGATGGTAGCTTTCCACTTAATTATATCAGAACAGAAGTGCACACGACCTGGTTTAAAAACAACTCCACACAAGGACTTACCTCTTTAGTCGCAGCTGCATCATTTTGCAGTTTATCGGGCTGAACTGTTTTCACTATATTGGAAGAGTCATCTTTCCCAGGAGAGCTTCCTTGCACTGTTGGATTATCTTTGTTCAGCAGTTTCGGAGATATTGGATGTTTACGCTTTGACCCAGAAGCGCTGTCCTTCACTACCATGCATGCATCATGCAATTCTTGGTTGTTTTTTAACTTTAACTCATCGTACATAGCCAGGTTACCTTGAGACCTCGAAAGAATGCCAAACATGGGCTCCAAGAAGGTTGTCCACAGCTTCATTACCTTATCTGATTGTTCAGTCGCACATATTTCTTCACAGTAATACTTGATCAGCAGATATAGGTCTTCGTGAATTTGTGTATCACAATAATTGAACTCCAAATCCGGAGTAAAATAGGGCACAGTTCTGAATGCAACAGCTTGAAGCAGATCTTCTTGATGCTTTTTCTCACTAATATCTTTTATCTCAGCAACTAAACCTGCATTTCAGCCATCAAAACAAGTGGTTCCATCAAACCTGAAGTAGGTGGGAGATCTTCACATAATGAACTTATATAAGACAAATAGAGAAGCTTACATTTTGTGCTCAAGTTCTTCGAGTCCTGCTGCTTGAAATAGAAACTACGATGATCTAGTGACTTATGGTGATTCTTAGCATATACTTCAGCCCAAACTTTCTGGAAATCAGAGTGGCACCTTGCCCATTCTTCTTGCTTCTGCTTTAAGCGCGTAAGTATCACCGGTAAAGCACTATTCATATTTTTCTTCATAAGGTCAATGACATCAAGCCCATTATCTCCATATAGCCGCTCAATGCATCTTAAGTTCATAGCTATTAAATACAGTTGCATAGAAAGTTGTTAGCACAAATAAGTGAAAGAGATACAAAATATAACCACCCTAGTGTTCCAAAATAACAACTTACCTGATAAGTGTTTTTCGATACATATTGTAGTGTCTATTGAGATTGTATTGTTGTTGATCTTTTCCAGAAGAATTTCCACGTGTTTGATGGCTGAACTCACAGATCCTAGTAACATATCCATTTCATACCTGAACACACGTTAGGAATGTTAAACAGGGGGATTCTATTGCCAAGAAAAAGTCACCATTTCTCCATACGAATAGAGAGAAGTCCCAACAATAAAGAAGATAACTTAAGCATGCCAAAGTTATAGGAGAAAATCTACTGGATATCGAAAGAAAATACAAAAACATGTATATACCAAGTGGATAAAGGAAATTTGTCAACAAGCTACCAGATCATACCTGTCATCCTCACACCGAAACAAGCTTTCTTCATACTGGTTTTTGCGCATATGACTGAATGAGTAATCTTCACTCCCTGAGGTGACAGATACCAGGTGGTCATTGAGTGTCTTTTTACCAAGTGTATTTCTGTACCTTGGAATCTCAACTGGATACTGCATGGACACAGACAAACCACATGATCATAAGAAAACGGAATGAGTGGATTGCAGTGTAGTAAAACGATATTATTAAGGAAAAGGAGGCACTCACATCCTTTGGTAGGAGCCGATAACTTGGCGTACACTGAGTGCATTCAGAAAGATCAAGTTCATTTATAGGTGTTCCCACATACTTCGTAGCAGATAGTGGACTTTTTTGATTTCCCATATCTTTACTGCCAGACGCTGCAGTTTTGTCAGTTCTATCTGCATCTCTTTCACTATCTTCTTTGTTTTCATAATCTTGAATTTCCTCGTCGTCCTCCGCATTCAAATAGCCTAGCTGGCCTTCTTTAACAAGGGAGTCTGCAAAAATTAACTACCTGAGAACCAAATATAAACTACTGAAACTTACGCCGTTAACAGAGACAAGACTGGGCATTATCACAGTATACAATATGAAGGTAAATTAAAAAGGGTTCTGCAAAAAGCGAACATAGTTGAACCTATGAACTAGATACAAACCACTAAATACTTAAGTCATTAAGAGAAAAAACTGACCATGGTCGCATAATACAAGATGACGGTACACCTCAGACACTTGCTTGTTTATACTAAATTCATTAGAATGAAAGACATCTTATAGAAATGTAACAGCCATCCAAATACTCACTTCCCAGAGAATTACCAGCGGAGCAAGCGACAAGGTTCTCATCCCCATCTTCTCGTTGATCAGAGTGTTCAGAATAATCTTCGAGCTTGCATCGTCGTTTTATTTTCTGTGGCAAATAAGAGTACATCAATATCTCACTCAAAAGCTGAATCATCAAGTTCCCTATATAAATTCTGTTTATATATTGAATCTTAATTTATCAGACCAGTGGAGGAAAGGATGTATGGCACATTAAAAATATAGCTAACTGCGCGAAAGATTCTATCCTTTAGAAAATGAATTGGAGTAACCTTATCAGTGGCAGGAGTTGCAGTGCCCTTGTGACGCGGTACTGCATTCCTCGCACTCGCAGAAGCAGATTCTGAACAATTAGGTAAGAAATTAACGAACTCCACAAGCAGATCTTCATGACCCTTGAACAGCATAGTAACCTACACAACAGACGATGATCAGAGAAATACACTAGAACTGTTGCTTTAACAAAATAAGATGTAAGGTAGAAAGTTTCAAGATTTAAACCTCTGGGAAATAACAATAAACATACCTCTTCGTAGACATCAGAGATGGACTTCCTTTCCTTTCGATACATGTTCAAGATGTCTAGAAACCTTTTATACGCATGTTCATCACCTCCGAACCTCGCCTGCAAATGTAGAGATTCAAGTAAACCTTGAGTGATTGAAAATCAACATTACTTCAGTGTGTCATTTACCACATCACATACATACCTTAATCTTGGTGACGAAACCGATAGCATCTTTGAAATCCACCCTGGTCTTAGGTTTCTCTTCCTCAGGCGGAAGGACTATTGTATAATCTTTGGGCAAGAAAGTATTAAAACCTAGGAGTAGGTCGTTGTAACCCTTGAACAAAGCTTTTATTTTTTCTATGACACCAAGAGTGTCGACTCTGCAACCAACATGAGACACCATGAATATACGCACTTCACACTGTGACATCCACAATACACGAATTCCTAGTGTGGCCTCTATAAGAAAGACAAAGTGAAACTAAACGGGAAGAGAAGAGAAGTAGGTGTACCTTTGAGCTTTAAAGTCCTTCATGACCTGAAGGAATGTCTCATATGTCTCTACATTGTCTTGAAAAATGTTCTTCACAGCTTTGAGATAATGCAGGGCATCACTTGTGGTTAATCCCCCCCTTATGGTTCGAGCTTGGCCGTTTCTGCATTGCACAAACAAATGTAACTTACTTTCAAACATTGAAATTGCAGCTACTACAGTGAAGAATCAAAAACCAGCTTAGTTTAGGGAGTTGTAAGCCGAAGAACATTATAAGCCTCAAAAGGATAATCACGACCTATAGACTAAATTAATCGCACGTTTGAAATACTAACACCCCCCAACAAAACAGTTTAAGGACAAATGGAAATTTCGAGTGCCGAACCAAAGCATAGTCTAAATATAAATTTTGAAAAGAGGAACCAAAAACTGAGATTAGAGAGAGAAAAATAGAGAGTTACGTTTCTCCTCGAGTAGAAACTTCGGGCCTTCGTCGCATTTGAGCTTCAGAGTAAACCTCTTCTCTAACTCTCTTCATCTATTCTTCCTCTTCTTCTTCTCCGGTAGACAAATTTCCCCAAACAAACAAAATCAGGCTTTTAGCAGCCAAACCCTGAAAATAATCAAAGTCCAGCAAAAACAATTCCGAGTTAGAAACGGATTTTCGTTTCCCCCTACTAATAGCAAACGAGAACCAGATCTACCATCACAGAATCAAACAAGTAAAGACCCAAAAAAATGAAAAATGAACAAGAGATGTCTGATTAAAACTTTGAAGACCAGATCACGTTACTCGAACGGTGAGCGGGATTTTCTCCGTTCCTTGGTGTCGGCGAACAGTTCGGCGCCGGAGATTTTCAAGTAGAAAACTTTCACAAGTAAAATAGCGAAAAACAAGGTTTTAAATGCTTTTGGAGTGACCGGGAACAATTAAGCATACATGTACGATGAGATTGGTTCTGGTTTGACGCAATCTCTCTCTCTCTCTTTCTGGTTCGGGAAGCGGAGGAGGGAAGAGGCCCCGTGAGTCGTAACGCAATGTTGGAGCAGGCGGAAAGAGGAAGAAGAAGAAGAAGAGAATGACTTGTTATATATACGGAGGATAATTTAACATCGATGTTGTATATTTTAATTTATATTTTCTTAACTAAAATCATGTTAATTGTATTTTAATTAGACCTTCGGAATCAAATGGGCAGGTTACGAAATTGAGCACTGTAATCCCCAAGTGGGCACATTTAGGGTTTTCCAGTTTTTCTTTTCTTGGTTTTAAACTGAAAGTTATATAAGCCTAAAAGCTAATGGGCTTTTAATGGGTTGAAGGTTATAGGCCGACTTAGGTTAATATTTGTTACCCACTTAACCAAACCGAGTTTTATTGGCCGACAGAAAAGAAAACAGAGGAGGAGTTTCTTACAATCCTACAAACTCAAATTCAATGATGAAAATAGATGATTTGCTCCTGCCTTTTTGAGGTTTGTCTTGTTTGAAAGCTACAAACAGAGAAAGTAAGAGAACTTTCTGGATGATTTTTATTTGCTGTCATTTTTCTTGAATATTCTTCAGTTTATGAGACAAAAATATGTGATGTCATGTGCTAATACAAATGCAACTAACGTTTATGTGCATTTATGTTGTAAGTTTCTACAATAAATCCTACTAGAAAGAAAACTAAATTTAATGAAGTAAAAGGAAACGTTGAATTCCTTCAGATTATGATAAAAGGAAGAAGAAGAATATTTAGCATAAATTTTATGTAATCATAAGTTTATACAACTGTAAATAGTAAAACACTTACAATCTACTTTCCTAACGCTAGGAAGTAGAACAAAGAGAAAGTATTCATTTTAGATGATAAACCCTTTTTCTTTGTTATATGCAGCGGAGAGTTTGATTTGCCCTAATACGAATGCTAAATGGTAACCGTGGTTAAGTTTATGGTTCTTATTTTTTTTAGCGTTATCATGTACAACTGTGGGCATTTGGTCTAGTGGTATGATTCTCGCTTAGGGTGCGAGAGGTCCCGAGTTCAATTCTCGGAATGCCCCCTTTTTTTAGAATTTAATTTGAACTGCAACTTCCACCTGTCTTCTCCTTATCCGTTGATTAAGCATATATATATGAAACATTATAAAGTTGACTGATTACGAACGAATGAGAGGAGGACATGGCGATGACATGTTTTGACATTTGACTGATCAAAATCCAAAGAACCATACCAATTTTGGGACAAATTCAAACTAGAACAGCACGGCTCCAACTTCCACGTGTCAGAAATCCCAATCCAATTCCTATCCGGTTTGTCCCCCAACAAAATCTCTCTTAATTCTCTCTGTTTTTGTCAATAATTTCCTAATTCACCAGAAATTAGACCAAAACTAAAGTTTAAAACCAACAAATCCAACAAAAAGAGCAAACCAAACTACCATCATAATCATTGGTAGAGTATCTAATACTATACTTGATCATAAAAAAAAAAAATTAAAATTAAACCGAATGTTAACCGGGTTATAACATCTGTATCCTCTGTCTCGTAGTTCCTTCTTTTTTTCTTTTAGTCTAAAATCCATTTTTTTCTCAGCCAAGAGAGAGAGAGAGAGAGAGAGAGAGAGAGAGAGAGAGAGTCTAAACACCAAAGACCAGAGCCAGGATTTGATCTCCGGCGATTCATTTTTTTCACCCGCCGTCCGTCACATAGGTTGAAGGAGCGGTGGTCTATCGATTTGTGGAGGAGATGCCGTCGAACGGAGATCTAGACCGTCAGATCGAGCAGCTGATGGAGTGTAAACCGTTATCGGAGGCGGATGTGAGGACGCTCTGCGATCAAGCTAGGGCGATCCTTGTCGAGGAATGGAACGTTCAGCCCGTGAAATGTCCTGTTACCGTCTGCGGCGATATTCACGGCCAGTTCTACGACCTTCTCGAGCTCTTTCGAATCGGCGGTAACGCCCCCGACACCAACTACCTCTTCATGGGAGACTATGTAGGTCTGTCTTTCTCCATCTCTCTTTGTTTTCTTATTTTACTTTGGGATTTCGACTCCTCTTTCGTTTTCTGGGTTTTACTTTTAGATCTACGTTTTTGGGTGGTTTTTTGGAAAGTTAGCATCTTTTTAAAATTTCTCAAGTGAGTTTCTTGTTTATGGGAATGAACATCAATCTTATTTCAATTTCTGCTGTGGGAATGGTAGGTACTGAATTTTCCCAATATGATAGTTATCTTCATTTGGACAGGCTCTCATGATATATTCTTGTTTAGTTAGAGGGAGTTAAAAAAGGTTATGGCTTGTATGTGCTTTTCACTCTGTTAAACTAACTAAACTGTAATTGTAGTAATTCATTTATCAATCATTTTGACATCGATTTTGTCCATAAAAGCCAACCAAGTTTGTTAGTTTCAGCTGCTAGTGAATGTTTATGGTTTCTCATTGTCTTAGTTTTTTTTATTATATGCAGACCGTGGCTACTATTCAGTAGAAACAGTGTCTCTATTGGTGGCACTGAAAGTGAGATACAGGGATAGAATTACAATCTTGCGAGGGAATCACGAGAGTCGGCAGATCACCCAAGTGTAAGCTTCTGTTTTCTAGTAAGCTTAATGTCTTGTTACTTCTGACTTCTGACCATGTTTTACCCCTTCGATTTCTGACCCTGTTTGATGTTCTGTTTCTGTTTCAGCTATGGTTTTTATGACGAATGCTTGAGGAAGTACGGAAATGCAAATGTCTGGAAGTATTTCACAGACCTTTTCGATTACCTTCCTCTTACTGCCCTCATAGAGAGCCAGGTTTGAGCTGTTCTGTCCTGTTGGTGTTTCGGGCATAATTTTTTTAACTACACCTTTTTGACTTTGATGAAATTTTATCAACTACAGGTTTTCTGTTTGCATGGAGGGCTTTCACCTTCTCTGGATACCCTTGATAACATCCGAAGCTTGGATCGGATACAGGAGGTACTATTACCTTCTTTTTCTTTGCAAAAAGTCCTTAGTTTGGATTGGAGTTAGAAGTGTTATGAGTTGTTTCCATCTTAGTATTTGGTTATGTCTGAAAGAGAGCAAAAGAAGATCTTATTGGTCATCTCTTTGAACTATGTATCTGTAGGTTCCACACGAAGGACCAATGTGTGATTTACTATGGTCTGACCCCGATGATCGCTGTGGGTGGGGAATATCTCCACGAGGTGCTGGTTATACATTCGGGCAGGACATCGCAGCTCAATTTAATCACAACAATGGACTCAGTCTCATATCAAGAGCGCATCAGCTTGTCATGGAAGGTTTTAACTGGTGTCAGGTATGTATATGTTCACGGGAGGGCCGTCTCAATTGCTTACGGTTCCAAAGGCAGAACTGGTCCGTCTCTGTTTTCATAACTGCGGATTGGATTGTTGACCTCACTTTTTTTTTGTGGTAACAGGAAAAGAATGTGGTGACGGTGTTTAGTGCACCGAACTATTGTTACCGGTGTGGGAACATGGCAGCGATTCTAGAGATAGGAGAGAACATGGAGCAGAACTTCCTGCAGTTTGATCCAGCTCCTCGACAAGTCGAACCTGATACTACCCGTAAGACCCCTGATTATTTTTTGTGATTTATTTGTTTCTTTTTTTTGTTCCGACCATGTATAATCTTTTGAGATTCCGGCTTTCTTACTTATGTATCATTGTAGATGTGCCCTTTTCTTCTTTTTCCCAAGTGGAGTTCGAATTTCCCTCAAAAAGAAAGAAAAAAACATCATTTTTTTGTTGTTCGTTGATGTGATTTCGGAGAAAAGGTTTGTAGGAGAGGCGTCTATATATATAAAGTTGTTTCAACTTCGAAGCTATGTCGAACAAGTACTTAGACCTCTTTGCAAATTAGTGATATAACCGAATAATTTTTTTTGCGTACAATAGCGAGAAAAGTCTGGTTCGTGGCTCTCCTTGTACGCATTGCAACTCCTAATGACTACAATACCATTACAAACAAAAACGCCTAAGCAAGGCCTAAACAAAACTTCCAGTATTGTGCAGAGACTGTAAAAAATGTGACAAGCCTAAATATACAACACAACTCATATACCCATTTCTTTGTTTTCCCTTCAATTCTTCTTCGGTGCTTTGGGTCGTGACCTCATACTAGCTCTCCTAGCCACGTCCCAAGCTTTCTGTGGCGCGTATATTCCCAGTTGAGACGCAAAGAAGGACTCATAACCAGGTGAATCAAAGGCAAAACCAGTGTGCTTTGAGATTTCCCGAGGCAATTGGGATATCGCATAGCTTCTCGCCTCCTCTGGTGTGAGCTCGTTCGCTATCTCAAGTTGATCTGCATTGCTACTATCCGGCTCGTGCCTGTGAATCTCTTGAACTATCTGATAATCATATGGGAAGTACCACCTCTCCACCCTGCATCCCCAGATTCCCAAATCAGCAAAATCTTTTGAGATATAACAAGCATATTGATCAAGTGTTTAGTTTAGATCCACGTTTTTGCTTACACTTGATAGATGAAATCTGCCAGAAGAGCAACAACAGGAACAAGCAGCAACGTGAAGTAGAAATAAAACGTACTCATCAGGACATATATGACAAAGTAGACATTCTCCTGCATACACAGAAGCAGAAAAAAAGAGAGTAAAAGATGAGATAACGAAATATACAAAGGGGAAGAATGGGTTTGACCCAATGTAATGGAGGAAGCAAAGCTTACATTCCTATCACGTGGCGTCGTAATCCCGCAGTACATAAAAGCAAAAACGAGCCATGCTAATATGCTTCCTCCAACTGTGATATGATGCCATCTGGTGATCGAGTTGCTCATTAAAAGGATCCGCAGGTTCACGGCTATGACCAGACAGGTGAAGACCATTGTGCTCACATCCCAAAGACCGAATATTTTGCCTGATGAGTTTTTGCCGTCAAAAGCTGACGCGGTTACGAAGAGATAGCACACCAACGACTGATACACAGCAGAAGAAGCCCAAACTGCCACAACTCTCCACTTGAAAAAGGAGTCGCGTATTCCCTCTCTATACAGTTCAGGGTATCTCTTTGAAAGGGATGCACTCACATCCTAGCAAATGCACAAGTCAGTTTTGATCAATCGATCCCGAAAAAGAATGCCCATGGTTATTATTTAAGAATACTTTTTAATATTATAAAGATTGGGGAACTCAGTACCTTCTCAAACAGCCCAAGGACAATCACAGGAAGAGCTGTAAAGAAAACGTTGTATAATGACTGGAACCAATCATCATAGAACCTTTGACCCGAAAATCCAGTTCGAAATGTGAACCAAAACTGAATCAAAGTGAAGGTAAGATTCTTGTAAAAGAAATACATGACCACCTGCCAAAACAAGACACCATTAGTAACAGGTAACAGCAACATTGTAAAAATAAGTTTGAGGTTGAGAGAAAATCAACCTTGCAGATCCTAAGATATGACCACCGTCCATGGACAAGAAGCAGATCCGTAAGAAATCTAAACTGAGCAATGGCAAAATCACTAGCCATCACAGCTTGCATTCCTTCCATCCCACTTATTCCTACACCAACATGAGCGGCTTGAATCATGCTAACATCGTTAGCACCATCACCAATGCTAAGTGTTATCTTTTTCGCCCCTTTTCTCACCAAGCTTGTAACCTGAAATTCACATTAGTACATTCCCACCAAGATCCTTAGAACAGCAGTAGTATAAACATTATTTCCGAGAAAAGTATATTTCAGGAACAAGTAATCTGAAATTACCTGCGCTTTCTGTAAAGGAGAAACGCGACAGCACACCACTGAAGTACAGTTCAAGCTCAAGCTGAGCAGAGTTATACGTAAGGTCGGGTCTAATGCATACATCAAACACTTCCCATCGATAACGAGAGCCAATTTCGGTTCACCTACAGTATGCAGATACTGTTGAGCTTCTTCAAGGCCCTTCTTTAGCTCCTTCTTTACTTCTTCCTTGATAACACGCGCAATTTCAACTTGGTTTCCCTATGTTTTAGATATTTTTTCAACCATTAGGGCTGTAGTGAATGATAATCATACACACGAATATAAAAGGCATCTGTATGACTTACCCTTTCTTCAGCTTCCCTGATTGCATCAGTTTCAGAACTGATCATAAACCGTTTCATATCATTGTTGATCAAGTTGCAAGCTGAAACATTTTTTTTTTTTAAAAAAACAAGGAGCACAAAATCAACAATGGAAGAAGGAAAAAGAAGAAGCAAGAGGATTTTTTTTTTTTGGTGACATCTACCATATGCTATATTAATTGCAGTTTCCATCTTGTCCCCTGTTAGCACCCAGATCTTAATCCCAGCTCTTGATAAGGTCTCTATGCAGGTAGGTACCCCTTCCTGAAGCTTGTCTTCTATTGCAGTTGATCCAATCAGGATAAGATCCTTCTCAATGAGTTCTGCGACCTGCACGGACCAAGATAAATGTTTCCTGCTATAAATTAAAGAGGATATTGCACCAACGAATTACTCTCACTGCTATATGATTAATACCAGCTCAACAAGTTCTTATTGCCATAAGCGTGGTAAACAACAAAGAAAAGTAGCAGTATACCTCATCTAGCTTCTTCTCACGGTCTCGTAAAGCAGACTTGGCCTGGATGAATTTTTCATTCCAACTATCATAGGCTTCAGGATTTAAATCTTTATAGGCCAGGCAAAGGGTACGCAACCCAGACGAACCAAAGTGTTCCAAGTGCTCTCCAGTTACTTTTCTGACATCATCCATACCGTAAGCCAGTCTTTCGAAAATCACAGTATCTGCACCCTGTAGACATTGTTCCAAGCAATGGTCAAATTTGATATGGAAGTACACAGGCTTTTCCAAATCCAACTACCTTGAAAACGGTTTACCTTACAGTAGAGTACAAGTCTCCCATTTGGAAAACGACACACAACAGACTGGCGCTTCCTTGTACTGTTAATGCATGGTGTAACATTTCATTAGTATGCTTAACCATGGCAAAGTGATAACAAGCTAACATTCCGCAGCCTTATACACCTGTTGAACTCGAGAACATTAAGAATCTCATAAGACACATCTTGGATTTTTCCCATCTGCTCCGTGTGAGACTCACGAACATACACCATAGTTGGAGTACGCCTGAAAATAGACGAAATTTGTCTCAAAGAAACTCACAGAGCCTTGGGAAAAAAAGCACCTTTTCTCAGCTCACAGTTAAAGAGATATATAAAACGTGTATTAAAACATATAACCTTATTAATTGACATTTGTTCTTGCCAGATTGCTTGCATTTTCAAATTTTCTACTGGAAATGAAATGTATATGAGAATAACCTGTAAAAGAAGAATCCAAAATTCTTAGCGGCTGTAACTAAAGCAGCTTCATCTGGAGATGCAGCTTGATAGAAGATCTTCTCGGGGGACTCATCACCTTCAGGAAGGACTGTGTGGCATATGGCTAGGCATCTAAAAAATTCCTACAAAGATTACAATACAATATACTTAAGCTAGAGTCATGCGCATGCCCACTAATAAGAGATAATATGTAACCCTCTGTAAATGGACGTTTTTGGAAACAGAGACCGAAGTTCAGGTCTTGCTCCAAGCCAAATCACCAACTTAAAGGACCGTTTCAAGTTAACATCTTAAAATTATATCAACTCTCAATCAATGAAAGAAACTATCAGAAGGGATATGATCCACTGTCCTGGCCTCTGGTTCCAGGAGAAGGCAACTCAGGGTTAAAAAATGTTTTCCATAACATTAAATGAACAACACATGCATAAATGTTAGTAAATATTTCATCACTTCTTCCAGAAAACATGTACTCAAGCTTCTCACATGGAACGAAGAACTTTTGTTTTAAAACTAGCCAAATAACTAATCACCTAGCAATTACAATTCTTAAACAGATTGCGAGTCAAATCTAGGATATGAAAGAAACCTTGCAAAGTTCAGGATTAGGTTCGTTTCTCCAACCTCCTCGCATAAGCCTAGGATCATCGAAATTAAATCCCTTTTCTCTAACAGCACCAGTCGACCTTTGTTCCTGAGAAAATTATGGCGTAAAACATTAGGGTCGAATGTTCAACAGTGCGTGATACAACATTTCTCACATGAGAAGAAATTATACCTCTTGAATTTTTAAGCCATCACGCTGTGCAATTCCTCTTTCTATTTCAGTAATACCACATCCATAACTTATTCCTCCAATTGAACATTTAAAAAACTCCATCAAATTTCTTGTCAGAGTTCCGGTTTTATCAGAAAATATGTATTCCACCTGAAAGATGCCAATAAATAGTAATTGCAACTCTGAATGTCAGACACGAGAAACGAAAGCATATGCACATAACATTTATTAAAATTATTTAGCAACAATCCAAATGCTTGCAAAAACCGGTTATATCAAACACATTTGACAATTGGTGAGTGGATTAATAGTTTACCTGTCCAAGCTCCTCATTCAAATTCGAAGTCCTAGCGGAGGCAGGAGTATTTGTCTCAGCATGATACATGTGAAGATCTCGGTTGATAAACTGAGTTGACTGAATAAACTTGATCATCTGTGTTACATTTTGCACCAGAGGAAGCATTTAAAATACAATTTTTTGTACTGCAGATAAATGAAGAAATCTGAAAAGACATACCTCGATAGAAACATATAAGGAGATCGGTATAATTGTAGAGAAAAGAGTGACTAGAGTGAAAAAGGTGAAGAATGCTATCTGTGGCACCAAAAAGTACTATAAGCACCAGCAATACGTATATACAAGAAATCAATTCAACTATGCAAGGTTATTACCGTCATTCCGTTACGGTATTCCCAATCTTTCTTATGCAGACCCAAATAATCGTGGTCACGATCTGTCACAATTGCACTGCATGATTTAGCAGATTATTTTAAATCAACGCCAGGTCTATGAACCAAAAATACGGCGAAATATCAACATAGTTTTGGATAAACCACAAGATTGATTAGAATCTATACCAGCCTATAGATCCAATCAGGCACATTATGACAAGGGCACAGAAGATGGTAATAATGAGCTTGTCGAGCTTTTTTTCTAGCGTACTTCTTTTGGAGGGAGCATTCATGGCATTCATCATCACCTGCATACATTGCATTCACCATAAAGTAGATCGGATTGTATACATAGCAACTATACAAGGATGCAGAAACAAGAAAATATCATCCAAAAGAATAATCATAAATGCTTATGCACTAGTTTCTTTATCAAAGCTTCACAGCAACTGACCTTAGTCTCATGACCAGTAAAAATCACCGCCCCAACAATGTATTCTGTGTTCCTAAGACTGCATCCCTGAGAATTGGAATGCAGAAGATTTATATAACCCAAAAATATAAGGTCTTGCATAATGACATCCTGTAGACATAAGGCAGAAACGGAACACACAGCTAAAAGCAGAAACAGACGATCATACACGCAATAAAAGCTGATCTGGAGAGAGAGGTAACGTCTGCTTTTCTACTATAAGATTCCCAGTGAAAGTGTACAGGGAATTATTAGGTTGCTCGCACTGAATTTCACCTGCATGGTAAAAGAGAGAAACACTGGATAAAATTGATGAATACTGCTCAACAGTTAACAACGCCACTACACTAAAAAAGAATGGCCTTAGATAAATGGAGCCTTCAGGTCAAAGAGAATTACTTTTAGATGTATTCAGAAGCAAATGGATGAAAGACGATAGTACAAGCTCAGATTCAGCTAAGGAAATCTCCGCAAGATGATAATCAACTCCAAAGGCTAACCTTTAAATTCAGAAGCTTTCTCTGGTGTCAAGTAATCCCATGTCCTTTCAAGGCCCTTTCTGATCTTTAAATTTGTTTCTCCATCTAAGTTTGCAGTCTGCACTCACAAAGGGTGCGCACAACAACACTAATATTAAATTGTATACTCGATAATCTTAATAAGCTGCTTTTGTGCTAGACAGGTAAAAAAATAATATACAGAGCAAAAGGACCAAGCACCTCTACGTAGCAGATACCATCCGGATTTGTGCTGGACAGGAAAAGAAGATCAGCTGGAAAAAATCCATCCTTCTTTATCTGCAGTTATAACAAAGAATGTTTACCAAGCTTATAGATTTGGAGTTCCAAGATAACTACAAGTTCTGGAATCTTCCAAAAAGGCCGAGGTAACTAAATCTAGTATGATAACTATAATTCAGGCAATGTAAACAAATAAACAAGTGTGTCAACAGAGTCTTGAGTATTCAGAATAACCTTGTTCGATAACATAGTAATTCATCACCTCTGACAGAAAACGATACCTTGATAATGTCTCCGACCTGCAACTTCCGCCAGGGAATAGGTACCCATTGCTGATCTTGCAGGACATCCACTGTACTGTTATTTATGGACATATCATTTTGAAAGCGTTTCTGCAACAGATTATTTGCAGAAGGATTATGGGTCCTGAAAACTCTTACGCATTGACTAACTATTTTCCAATACGGATATTAACTGAAGAACTATATTTCATCACAAGGAGGAGAGATGACATATTTCTATAATGTTCGAACAAGAAGAACCGGAAGTCAGGCCCTCACCCAGTCTTCAAAAGCCTCTTTAATAAGAGAGACGAGGAGCACCATCGACAGAGGAGCCACATTTGTTATTGGATTTACAGGGCTGCAGAAAAAACAGTTATTATAGTTACACTTTACTGACTGTGAAACATAATAATAAGAAGAGGATCATAATCTTGGTAAAAGTAAACCAAATTTCCAGCCAATTACTCTGATATTAACATGACACTACACATCCGTTTTCCATACCATTGAGCTGTGACTAATAGATCGAAATTCACATCCTCATATAGTAAGATATAATTTGTATTTTTTTTTCAGGCACAGTGAACTGATTGCAGAAAATGGAGACAATGATGATATTCTAGTACAAGAAATCATGATAGTAACCTTGTCAAGGCATGCCAACTAATCAGCTAAAATAAAATAAAAAACGTGGCACAATCACAAAATGTAAAAATCGGCAAAGAATGATACTACAAACAATGGTTTCGGTTGCTTTATGGCCAAGTGTTAGCAGATTACCAAACAAGCATACGTCAGTAGCCAAAATTTAACAACTGTAATGGAGCTAAACGTACCTTATTGGTGTCATTGATAGACATGAGATTCCAAGAAAGTAGATATTTGCTATGCGCCTAAACTGTCAGAAAGCACGTTATTTCTCGGATCAGAATAAACAGCGTCAAAGATCTGAAAGAGATGCAATTCATTGATCGAAATATGTTGATTTTCATTTCCCATTCAAAACCTAAAGTCGCATTGCAAACACGCCAAATATATCACAACCTAGTTGAAAATCAATAATGTTTTTTTATTCGGTGATATAAGTCTAACCGATTAATCTCATGGGTTTAAACTAAAATGACGTAAGTGAACAATCCTTAGGTACTTTAGCTATAAAGCTGCACTAATCAACAAGAAAAAAAAAACACTTACTTGCTCAAACAGACCTTTGGGCAGAAAGGTTAAAACATTATACTTCGTTGTAGAAATTGAATTACCCTGCAACATTGTTACCCAACATTCATTAGGAAAAAAAGGATCACACATTATCAAGAAGCTCATAACTTCACTAATGCTTATTTATGTAACCACCGATTACGATTTACGAGGAGCAGAAATGAAAACCCAAGCGACTAATATTCCGGCGTACCTTGAACCGGACGGGGAAATTAGCATCACGATCATTGCAGTAGACGGTACGGAAACTCGGAGCCTGAGGCTGTATACGGCCCAGCGTCACCGTCCGAGACGGAGCCCGGAGGTGATTCGTTGACGAGTCAACGCTTAATCCTCCCGGCCTAACCATTCGGATCCAACAGGCCTCGACCTTAGAAAAATCGAAATTCAGCTTCACTGTTTCCCTCCATAATTAACCCTCTGTGTTATCCGATTAACCCGAGCGCGAGATCCGTACCGACGGTAGAAACAGAGATGACCATCTCCTTTTTCTTTTATTTTTCTTTTTTCTTCTTTCTCTTTTTCTCTTTTTTTCTTTTTTTTTTTCTTTTTTCTTTTTTCGAGGTTATTATTATTTCTCACTTCTCAGAAAGGCGATTCTTCCTCGCGCTTGAAATTTATCTACCGAAATTCTATTTCTCGTTATGTTTTCTTACAAAGAGAGAGAAATTATCGATCTGTGTCGAACCGAAGAAAAAGCCCACACGCTTGTGACGGGCCCACTTGCTTTGTACCCTCACATTTGATCCACAAATGGTACTACCTATAGAATAAATTGATCCTTACGTTGCTTTCTATCATCCAATTCATTTTGAGACCGTTTTCAACAAAAGCCTATAGCACATGTATTAATCATTGAAACTACCAATACATTTGAAAATCTTCCAGCAGAATGAGAAGAGTTGTTGTTTCGCTCACTGTATCGCGTCGGATTGAAGTACAGTTAAAAGAAAATTAACAGCGGTAAAAAAAAAGGTTTGTACTTTGTAACACTAGAACATTATTTTACAAGAGCTAATAAGGCTCGTGTTCATTTCTCATTTTTTTTACTCGCAGCTTTGGAGAACCAAACCATCCATAGAGAGATTACGACAGAACATAAACACACAGAAAAAAGCATGTGGAAACTAACATTACTAACATGTTCTGAGACAGCAGCAACAGAGGAAATGATCCTCTCCCTTTTACTTCATGTCTAAACTAGGAATCTAAAATCTCTTTGCTTTCCTTCACAACAATATATAAACCTTGTATATGTATATATAATTATAATTGTTCATCCGTATGCTTCTTTTCGTGGCTAACAAATTGGAGATGGGAGTTTGTCTAGTGAATCTTTTTACTAGCTTTCTTTCTTATTACTAAATTGAAGTGTTTCTGTATTCACGATCTTCTTTCGAAACCACCTCCTACCTGCATATGCAACCACTCCGGTGATGCTCCTCTGCTGTATTCCCTTGTAGCTTGTGAGCCGAACTGCATCCCCGGATTCTCAAACGGCTGCTGATCAAACTGATATTTACCAATATCAGTAAATTAGAAATCTGGGAGTAAATATTGCATAGTGAACTATGCTAGCTTTGTTAACATGTGGTATTGATGTTTGAAGATAATAGTCTCTTTGAGGTTGGCTAAATCAACTGCATTCATAGCTCTGTCGAGTTTCATTCATAGCTAACCTCTTTTGGCGGGAAAGCCTCGATTCCAGGGTTCATTCTTGAGTTGACCGCTTCGAGTTTCATCGATAGAAACTGAAAAATGGAAGCAGTCTTATACTCTTATGAGATGCACAAGACATAAACAGTCCAAACAAAAAAAAAAAGCTATACAATAATAACCAATAGACAGAAGGCTTGACCTCAACTTGACGCTGCAGCGATTGTATGTAATTGATTATCTCATCTAGAACAAGAGCTTTTCCGATTACCTGAGCATACAAAGATTTGGGTGTTAGCAGCACTATGCAACTGATTTGTACTTGTGACTACAAAGGTGAGAAAGAAGAAGAGAGAAACCATGATCGCTTGGTATACCTTGTTACAACCCGGTACAAGGTCTTGCAAGATTTTCATCCGCTCGCTTATTTTCTCTCTTCTCGCCTGCCAACCAAGAAAGCTCTGTTACCGACTCTGGTCTCTCGATATCAAGTCTTCTCAATTAGCTCAAAAGCTTTAAAAAAATAGTAGTAGTATTATGAGAAGAGTTGTAAGTACTCTTTCGGCAAGACTGTGACTATCTGTCGCCTGTCCCCTTCTTGCTCTCACGTGAATATAATCTTTTGGAGGTTCAGGCAACTGCTTCTTTTGATCCAATGTTCCTGTTTCGGCTTTCCCATCACACACTTCATCTTCGCATCCTGAAGTCTTTTGCTTTTTACTCTCACCATCATTCTGCTCCATCCACACAATTTTTTTTAAAAAAAATGAAGTACTAACATCAGAGATGAGTTCCATAGAAGAATTTGAAGACAATCAGTCTCAATTACATAAGATATTATCGGTCTGATCTAATACAATCCTAAGCAGAGTAATTGAGCTCTTGATTCTGTTTCTTCATATTCTGTCTCTTTTGTCTTCAAATTCTATCAACATGAAGAAACTCAGATAATGCTAATTAAGCATACCAAATGAACAATACACAGAAAAGGGTATATGAAATCCAATGAGATTGTATTAACAAAAACACCAAATTCATATCAACAGATCCGTCAGTTTCAGAAAGGGAAAAACTTTGATGCGGAAAAGCAAACCGTACCGCGTCATTGCCGTCGCTCCCGGAGACGACCTTCTCCTCCGCTGCGTCCCGTCGCTTCCTAGCACCAGATATACCGGCTGCGACCACCGCCTGTGAGAGCGCGTGGCTCATACGTGCCGGATCGCCACAGTTATTGGTGCTAATTAGAATCGAGTCTGCGAACTGGTGAACCAAGCTAGGTCCACCAAACGAGACACCACTCCTCATTGACGAATGAACAGTCGCGCCTCCGTTGATCGGAAACGGCCAGATCTCAGCCAGGTTATACGTCCCAGCCTCGTTCATCATCCCGCCGGGATCCATAACCCAAACTCGAAGCCGCCTTATCGCGTACTCGTATAAAAAACACTCCTCAGCGAGTTAACTCAGCTGCTACCGATTCCAGCAAGTAAGCTCCGAGAGAGAGAGAGAGAGAGAGAGAGAGAGAGAGAAACTGAGGTAACTTCTTGAGAATGCGATCTCTCCTTAGACAGTGGAGTCTGATGCGCACTGTGTTCCTCTTTCGCGATTTTCTTTTTCTATATAAGTCTTCTTTTTTCCCCACTTTTGTGTATTTTGTTTTTGTTTTTAGTTTTCTTTCACTTACTTTTTTTTTCTCTTTCCACCTCGGGAGTTGCAGGCAAGTCACTTCATAGCGAGGTTTTCTTTTGTGGGCACCACTTTAATTAATCCTGTGCGTCGCGACTGTACTAGACGCTCTCTTTTATCCACATGATCAAAATCTATCGGTAATGAGAGCTTCCACGTGTGCATTTCTTGGGCTGAAGACTTGGGTTGACCGGGATGGACTAAGGGGTCTCATCACTTAATTTAGTTTATCCATTTATCCGCTTTGATTATGTAATAACTCAGACAAAATTATACAAACATCATTAATTAGTTATGGTCGTCTGATAGACAACGATGGGCTGTGAATTTTAGTGGCTTTCAAGAAATGATCCTATATGGTAGAAAGAAAAAAACTAATATGAGATTGTATAGTTTCTTTACCTTTACTTCAAATTAAAGGATATGAAAATCAATGGATTTCATATTAGATTCATTTCAAACACTAATAAAATCAAAGGATGGTAGAACATTTCATATATGGGTATTACTTATTTTGGTGGTAGGCGCAAGAGATCAAATTTCACTATTTGTGATTTTTCAATTGTGACTTTCTTAAACAATTCTAATATCGATTAGTTGCGTGCTGGCTTAATGAAACAAGAATTTTACTAATTACCGAAGTCCTCTTTACATTACATGTAGAGATTAGACCAAGATGGTGATTTTTTCTTGTGGTAAAATGTCCTAATGTTATATACTATATATACAAGTACACGAATCCTTTAATTATGGTAATTAAACCCATGTCTACTAGTATAATATCTCGGCTTTCTATTACTTTAATTGTTTATTCAAAACCAAAAGTTTGTGTTTAGTTTGCTAAATCACTTAGCAGTGATTAGAAGCACTAACTATAAGACCTCGTGATCATATATATATAAAGCGCCTAACGTTACGAAATTAGATACAACCACACGCAATAGTAAAGCACACACAAAAAAAGAAAAGAATAGTGATGACAAAGGCTTTATGGTTGAGAAAGACTTGTAGAATAGGAATAGCACTTTGTGCCAAACACTTCACTCTCTTGTTACCATTTTTGATGTCTAACGACTAATGCTCGTTAGGCACCTCACTCTCACCTTTAAAGCTTTCTGTTTCCCTTTCCTCTTTCTCATGATAGATAGAGGCTCAATCATTTTCTGACACGTGTATCCGTTATATTCCCGACAACTAATGCGAGCAAGCACCACGGAATCCTCGACGTACCATGTTCCGCCTAACTCTCTTTTTTTCTCGTACGTTAAAGGAAAAACGAAAATGTGACGGAAGTTATATACGTACATAGTATATATATACATATGTACATATATATCATCGGTATTTATAAGTGCCCTACTACGATTATGATGTTTGCTGTGTGTTGAAACGATTTGGATTTTAAGAAGGGGGATTTGGGACGGTTATGAGTGATTATGTTATTTATATTAATAAGGATGATGTTTTGTTTTTATTTAAATATGTAGATTGCTTTTAACAAAACTCAAATACGTAGAGGAAAATTAGGCACGTGGAAAATACGTTACTTATCGTGAGAATAGTCTCTTAAATGTCAACGTCACGATTCACGAGTAGTACTAGAAGAAACAAACACAAATACTCCGCGTGCTTAATTTCTGCGAAAGGTGGTGTTCTCATTCCCGCATTTAGCACACAAAGATTCTTTACTATAGTTCTTTTTGTTTTTGTTATAGGTTATTTGGTTAGTTTAGTTACGTAATGCATGTAGTAAATTCAACAATATCTTGAAATAATAGGGAAAGGTATTCGATAAAAGCTAAGAACAAGAAACTATTCAAAGAGATAATCGAATCTGTTTATTCCTATATACAAACATGAACATGTGTGTGATCATTTGAGATCTGACAATGCAACCTTTGAAATTTCCTATAAACTTTTTTTCACTAAATGTATCAACTCGAGTCCAATTAACCAACAAAATGTTTTCAAATTGCAAGGAATATTCAAAAATATTCACACACAAGCCAGAGCAAGAACTAGTCTGGAAGATTTCCCCCCTTCTGATTACTAAGAGGAGAGGTCCACATTGTAGAGTACAGTATTTTTAAATTAGGAAACGTTAATATATATCGTGTTGAAAAATATCCATAAAACAGTGTATTTAAAACACGTGCCTCTCTGTTTATTATTTTGTTTAATTTAAAGGTTATTATAAATTTTATAAAATAGAATTTTTATCATAACTAAATCATTTTTTTGTAGTGTTGTTATAACTTATATATTTAAAAATTAAAATTACCGTAATTGACACATGGTAATTTCAACAAATACAATTTTTAACTTTACTACAAATTGTCATCTTAATATATTTTGTCAAATGTTTAATGGTGAAACTACTAGAAGTGAAAAGTTAACTTTGAATTACAGTGGTTAGAAATTTAGAATGGATGATAAATCTAAACAGTTTCATTTCATCATTAAAAAAGGATAATCGTTAACCCTACTAACCACAAACATTTCGCAGCATCAATATTAAAAAGACTTAAAGCCCATTATGGATTTAGCCCATATAGAACAAAGTCGTCTCTCTGACAAACTACATATACTACTGGTTTTGAGAATCCCGACGACCTAATCTTCTTCTTGACATTTTCTCGAGAATCAAAAAACAGATTTTCTGGCGGTCAAAATTCAAAATCCCAAAATGGAGCTGCTCAAGCTGTCAAAATTCAAATTGCAGCTTCAGTCAATGATCGGAGAAGTGCGAGATCTGCGTGTAAGAAGAAAGAGGTTTATACATCTATGGATTGAGTAGTTTTTTGGCTCCCCAGTTTCTCTCTTCTTCTTCCACTTTACTACCGGCGATTTTGCAGGAAAGGGAGCGATCAGTCACAGATCACATTAATATCGTCAATCAGGTTCTTCAATCATTGTTACTGTACATGGCCCTTATTTTTTTGTTGCGTTTCTGAGTCGTGAATCGTGATCATGGCGATTGGTGCTTCGATACAGAAACAGAAGCAAACGGAGGAGGAATACAGCAGAAAAGTGCAGGAGTTACAAGCTGAGCTAGCTTCTTCTATAGAAACACAGGAGGCTCTAGAGAGGAAGGTTTGGGAGATTCTTTCGTTCTGCGAATCTATCTATTACAATAAGATATAAGGGAGTTTGTGATAGTTTAATTGATTTGCAGGTGAGTTACATCCAGAACGACTATAGTTTGCTGGAAAACAAGCAGAACGAATTGAAGACTACTATCCAAAACCTGCTTCAATCACGAGAAAGTTTCTTAAACTCTTACCAGGTGCTTGTCTCATAGACTCATACTACATCTGGGTAATAGAAGTAGCATAGAGAATCATCTCCCTGATGGGTGAACTGTTGAATGTTTGGCTCTAGGATTCGTGTAACTTCAATTAGTGAAGTTTTGGTGTGTTTGCAGGAGTCGTTTTGTGAAATGAAATGTTCAATTGAAGCCAGGGATAGGAAGATTGGCATCTTACACCAGAAGATCTCCTCTCATTTAGCATTGTTCGATTCGATTGAGAAAGAGGCATCGGTAATTAAAAAGGTCATACACGAAGTACAGGGCCTTGTGGACCAAAAAGAAGATGTAGGCATGTAGATCCCTGATCTCTTGCTAATTTTGCTAAAGGATTTGCTTCCAGAATCCTAATGCATTCACGGCTTCCCGCAAGGCACTGATCATGTTTTGCTTTTTCTTTGTATGATCCAGTGGCTGGCTTGAAAGAGAAAATGGACCATGTCTCCACATATGAAAAATTATTTATCGGTGAGTTTGTTATCATACAATTTTCCCTGATGCCATCCTTATTCTTGATAGGCTAATACCCTTGTGGTGTCTTGTTTAAAAGGGTGTTAAGATGAATATTACTCTTGAAATTTCCACTTTATTGTATTGATGGATCCTGTAGAAGTGTGTATGATGCGTGTTAATTTTTCTTTGCCTTTCTTTTCTCCACTAAGAAGTAAGAAGCTTTGCATTTAAGATATGTCATCTTAGTTTACTTGGCAAGTGACTCAAATTCTGTATGCTTACCCTTATGACGACGATGATTTCTTAACTTCTTTACTTATGCAGAGAAAATCAGCACTTTAGAAGAGAAAATAGAATATCAGGAAGCAGAATTGCAGAGCAAGGAGAATAAAATATCAGAGCTTTCCGCTCAGCTGGAAGCAACAAAGATTAAAAGCGAATATAAACTTCAAATCGAAGAGATATCCATAACAGAATTGTCAATTTGTACTGCAATGGAAGTAGTTCGAGATCTTTCCTCATAAAGAATTTGCCATACTTTTGTTTACTTGACCAGCCTTACTTTCAGAAAACTTTGAAGGTCAAAGATTTAGTTGTAGAGAACTTGATTGCCGAGAAAGAGGTAGGAAACGAGAACTTTATTACTTTCCAGCCATACTTTTGTTTGATTCTCTCTGCGTTCTCAAGCAGTCACTAAATAGTGTTTCCCAATGTTTAGGCATTGCATTCTGAAGTGAGGAGCTTAGAGATGATTTTACTGCGGATTCAGGAATCTGTCACCCTTATGACCAAAGAGGTGAGAGATAAATTCAAAATATCCTTTTTCTAACATTCCATCCTCGAACTTCAAATTCAAATAAAATTATTGTTAACTTTGAGTCTTCTTTCATCCTCTTGATATACAGGACAGAAGGGTGTTCACATCAATACTGACATTCGAACAAGATGCCGATGAAAGAAACAAAAATTCCAGGTATGCAAAATTTGTTTGTTTGTCTCCGTACTAGCTTAAGGGTGGATAGGTTGCATCAGCATTTTTTCCTAATGAACATGACATGATATAGTGAATCTTTACTCTATATGTTTCTACTTTAGGATGACCTCAGAGACGTCTCAATTTGAATAGAAAATAGTCCCATACCAATGCTTATCTCTCTGTGATTGGCTAACTAGGTACAATGATACAGTTGACAAAATGGAGGAACTTGCATGTGAAGCTCCTATTATGGGTTCCCAAGAAAATTCAGGTCTGGTCTCTTCTTTGTTGCCTTGTTATTTCCTTTGCTTATAATAAAATATTACCCGTAGGCTGTAGCAGAAATCCAGAAACAAAAACCATAACTTCTTCAACGACATCTTTCAGTGTTTGTCTATGTAAATAACTTTGTATCAGGGATTTTCTTGTAGTAGAATGGTATCTAGCTGACTTGCTGCATAGATAGAAGAAAAATTACGTTGATTAATTAGAACTTGACACTAACCACATTTTCGATTAGTTCCTTTTGCAGTAAACGTGATTTCATCAATGTCTCCACGGTGTCATCACCAAAACACAGAGTGCAGTTCTATGCAGGACGATTGTCATCAACTGGATTCGGCTCAGTATCTGCATCTTAAAACTGTCAGTGACCACTTTGAGACCAAGGCAAGTGAAACCGCTTTTCTTTTTTGTTTCTTGCTTACAATCGCTGATAGAAGAGAAACGCAAAAATGAAAATACTATCCCCAGGTTCTATGCCATTTCATTCCCTAGAATCAACTTCCTCACAACATGAGTCATCAGCAAGTGTACTATGTAGTTTCCCCAAGCGATCTTAGATTTTTGAAGTACCTTTTGCACTCGGATTCCTATGAAAATCCTTATTCATTTTTTTACGGACGAAGTAATTCCATACTTTAAACCATAAGTGTATGTAAATTATGTAATCGTCAGTGTTTTGCAGGACAAGTGCTGCGAGTTGCCTGATTAAAGTGTCTAACCACGATGCTTCAGTGTTTGCAGAGTTGAAGAACCGAAGAAATTGGTTCAATAAACTTCATCGTCGATGCCTTTTTGGCTTTTGCTTGTTTATGTTCATAATTGTGTTCGTCTCAACTAGTAGTTATGAAAACTCCATTATAACTCGCAAGCTTTTCATAATAATTTCGGTAATTTTTTAAGAATTAATGTATGCTAAGTTCTTTCATTTTATATTATGAATCATCTCATTTCGGAACGTTAGATATGTATAGATAATACAAATTTGAGTGGTTATGAATCCAATTTATTAAATGTTTATAGGTAGCATACGGAGAAAAATCTAAGCTTTTAATATCATCTCTATAGTCGGTTGATTGTTACTTTTTTATCTTTACTTTAGTGGATTAGGGTTTGCAATTGTTCAGCTATTTCTAGAAGATAGAAATGAAAAACGTACTTTAAATTTCGAGAATCGTAAAGTTATAGAAACTGCTAAGGATTATGTCAACAAAATAGATATGTAATTATATTAACATTACGAAACCCTTTATTTAAAAAAATTATATTAACATTATTACCATGTAGTTAGATTATTTGTTAAATGAGTAACACAACCTTTTATTCTAGGAAGCCTCATTCTCGTTAATATGTTTAGTTAAAGTCATTTTTTCAAAACTTGTGCAAAATTTTGGTTAAAAAAGAATTTAAAAAATACATAATTCTATGCTATTAAATCTTGATGCCGATTATGTTAAAAAAGTTTTTGAGTTATCTTAGTGAAATGATCAATTATGTATCTTATTGTTATGACAATTATTATGAATAAACACTATTAAAAAAATAATATATACCAGGCGTGAACATGTTGGCTGGTGAATTAACGAGTTTTTTCCCAAAAATTATTATGAATAAACACTATCAAAGAAGTTTGTGATTGTTATCATGTCCTCTAGAACAAAGTTCAATAGATGTGAAGTTGTTGCATTAGTTTGCGACGATGACATTACTATAGTGAAAATTAATCTTGGTGATGCTAATTTGACTAGCCTATTAGTTCAACTGGATTTATCAGGTCAAGTTCCTCAAGGTGATAGAGTATTTTCAATTGGTTCACCTTGTGGTTATCTTCAGTCATAAACTTGCCTGATTAACAGTAGATAATACTAATAGTTATTCCAAATTGAAAAATAAGTCAACATAAAAAAAATTATTTTAGTTTTTAATACTAAGATATAAGGAATCAGTCACTTGCTTCATCGATATCTTATATCTTGGTGCCAATCGTCTGGAATGCAAACAATATACTGAGAGGAAAGCTATAGTTTATAAAAGTAATTGAAACTTCGATTATTTGGCAACAGATATTTTGGAATAGAATTTTCTGATATATTTCTTCTTATATATAGAGGGAAGCTTGGACCGGTACATAATCTTTGGCTGGCATATGATGAATATAACATAATATCTATCGTATATTTTTCTGGTTGAAATGTTATCATCTACTATATAAATCAACAAACTCACGTATCAGTTAGTTATCATATTATTAATTTATTAACTTTATATTAAATTTGGTATATATTTTTTTTTTACTAATTATTTTGATATATGGTGGGCCGGTTATACGTATGTATAAATTTGTGACATTTGACAATCACTAAGCAAGAGAAAGCTCTTCGCAATGGCCCCTCGTCTCTATAATGCTTGAGACTGACACATTGTCGTATCGCATCATTATTTGCTCGTGACTTGTTCATTATAGCAAAATGTATTTTAATGTAGACTGGCATTTATGTCACAATAACACATCATACGATAAAATGCGTAACGCCAATAATAATGTTATGTAATTAGAAAAAAAAACAATTTCTTGAGTAAACATATAAATCAAGACAATAGAGTCTTCTCTACGGATTATAATTTTGATCAATTATTGATTTATATATTTTGTTGTTTCTTTGTAAATAGTCCAAAGGATTGTGGAAGTCTGCGAGGCGTGTGTGGAACATGAAAGCGTCAGTTCTGAACAAATCGAAACGACAACGAGATTCTGCCAACAAACAACAACCACACGTGTGCTGTTCTTCATCATATTCATTACTACTGTTACTTTTTTTTGTTTTTATTACCACAACACAACAAATCCAATTTACTGTTGAATAAAGCGGAATATATTTGATAAAAAGGTATATATAAAAAAAAGTATATGTTTCTGTCGACATAGGAAATGTGTTTCTTTCATTGCTTAATGGACATACCGTGTGTGTTTCTATAGATTACATGCCATTTGTAATTGTATGGTCGTTATATACGGCGGAAACTGGAAAGTATGAAAACTTACAAATTATATTCGTAGTTGTGCCATCTGTTCTTCATATATTGGAGAAAAAAATGAAAGAAAAAAAGAAGTGAGATGTAGATGATGGAGTGAGGGTCCATGAAGATGAGATTGTAACTTGTAAGATTGTCAGAGTCAAATGAAGTGAGGTGGACCAACTTTCTTTTTTCTTTTGTAAATTTTCTGTCATTCTACCCCGAAATTCAAACTTTTATTATATAACCCAAAATTTTTGTTCTCTCTCTCTCTCTCTTCATATATGTGTTCAAAACAAATTGTTTGTAAGTTTCTTCTCAAAAATTTCAATTTTGGATTTAGAAACAATTTGAAGATAGGTTATCAATAAGAACTATATGAAGAGAGGTGTTAACATTATTTATGCTTTCTAATCAAATATCGCGTATACCTAATTAATTGTGTTATACCATATGTTGAAAGAAAAAAACATACACAAACAAAGTCATGATTATTGTTGTACCTGACGATAATAATGAATTTATAACGTGTTCAGATTTGGAGTGTATATATAACAGAGTTTTACAAATTATTAGAAAGTATGCAATATGCCACGTTTTTCTTCTTCTCAATGCCATGCAATGTTTTTTTTTTCTATGTGTTTAGAAATCGGTATGAAAAAATAATCAAAATTTCTTATCAATATATGTATAATTAACACCTTATTATTGTTATACCATTCGGCATACGATAGAACAATTTAAATTTTATTTGCAAGTTCTTATTAACAACATGAAACCGCATCATTTTATAGTTTTTTCTATATTATTTACTAAAAACATATCTCTTACTAACTTTTTGATTTCTTTGTCAACACTACTACGATCAGTTTTGGAGAACTGAAATATACAATACACAACCATAAGTATAAAATTGTTTTTTTTTTTTTTGCCAATGCAGATTATTATAAGGAAACAAAAATTAAGAAAGTAATCTTTTATAAATGCCAGAAAGCCTTTAAAAAAAAAAAAAAGTAATATTTTATTTTCTGCAAATCTCTTAATACAGTATATGGTTTACAAAAATAGCACGACGCGCCCCACCATCCGCGTCGACCCAGTCGCTAGCACTCCACCATTTAAAAATTGCCACGCAACGTAGCTCAGTGATGCCCCACACTCTCTCTTGCATGGCTAATTTGTTTTGCTAAGTTATGAGTATGATTGTCACATCAAAACCTAACTTATTAGTTGTTACTTATTACCATTTTTTTTCTCTTGAGGCATAATTTTTTAAAAATAAATAATTGGTCAGATTTCAACAAGTGACAGATTTTATTTTACTAATTGGTAAGATAGATTTTATTTCCTTCCAACAAGATTTATTTTCTAATTGTAGTGATTTAAAATTTGCCATAGATCTCATAAATAGTAAAACTTTGGTCAATAAATAAATAAATCACAGTCCATCGAACTAAAATCAACACGTTTTACCTTTGAAATGACATATTTACTTTTCTTACTGCAACGTCTCACTATTTTTTTTGTTCTTCACCCCAATTGTTAAAAAAATAGACCAAATTCGCGTAGCATTAATAGCAAAAAGCCAGTAGTATTAATAACAACCCAATAAATAGACGATCAAGCTCCATATGATGATGATTAGTGAAATTTAACAAGGTTGTGGTCAGACCAGTCCTACCGACTAAATCAGATCCGGTTTAAAAGTCGGTTTATTTCAATGGTTGAAATTAAACGCGAAAAAAATAGACATTTAGAATTGCTTGGAAGATGCCATTAACGCACCGAAGAGATAACTCTTTTAACTACTTCTCCTTTGATATTTTTCCAATTTTATTGACTTTCCGAATCTCCCAAAAATCTAACAAAAGAAAGATTATATTTTTTACCAATTTTTTTATTGTCTGCTTAATACCTCTGTTTTTGTTTGTTCTTCGCAAGGAAAAAAAAAACCTTTCCTTCACCAAATAATTTGTCCCTTTCTCAAATCTCCATCTACCAAGTGCCTTTCTCCCTCTCAATTTGTGGGTTTTTCATTTATAGTGGATTCGAAGATGACAGATTCTATTAGAAGAAATTGATCAGAGAGAGAGAGAAACGTATCTCTTTCGATAAATTCTGGGTTTTTTTTCCCTCTCTCTCTCTTCAGAAATCTCGGTGATCGTCTATGGAAGATTGCAGCTAATTTTCAGATAGAGAAAGAGAGAGATGGGAGGTTGCGTGTCGACGCCGAAGAGCTGTGTGGGAGCGAAGCTGAGGTCAAGTAAGCGAAGGAAGAGTCGTAAGAGACGAAAGATTCAAAGGAAGAGAGCCGCCTCTTCTCGTTTCTCTGACGGATCTCTCGACAATCTCGATCATCCTCGTAACTTCCCCAATCCCAGTTTCAGAGGTCTCTATTCTTCGATTCTTAGCTCTGTTTCCTTTGGGTTTCTGGGTTTTTATTTTTCATTCTCCCCTGCATTCGATTGAGTTGCTCGAATTTCGATCCTGATTTTCCTTTCGTTTGAATATCGTAAAGGTTTAGTTTTTCTTTTTGGTGTTGCGATTGGATTATTGGGTTTCATTAATTGCAAAATTTAGTATCTGAATCTTTCAGATTAGATTCTGATTATAGATTGCTTAAAAGCTGATAACTGTTGATTTTAAAACACTTCACTGTTTGATATTAAAATAATTGTTTATTGATCAAACTGTGAAGCTTTTCTATCTTATCTCTCTAATGACGCCTTTTTAAAAAAATCTTTGGTAGCTAATCAAACTATCACAATGTGATCTTATAATTTGATTGGTGTTAAAGAGAAGTAACGTGTTACCTGATCCTATGTTTCTGCAACAGCAAATGGAGAAGAATCATGGTTTGAGTCCAATGCCGCATTTGAAACAGATGGTGATGATGATTTCCACAGTGTCAATGGAGGTAGATATATATATTTTTTTTTTTACTACATTCATTCTCTAAGAAGAGCTATGCATGTCCTCTTTATATATGGATCTTCATTTCTCTGTTTTTTTTTCCCTGTTTTTCAGATGCGTTGTCTTTAAACGGAGGTGAGCGTGAATCAGTCTCGAGTACTACGACCGGATCATCAACACGAGACTCAGACTCAAACTCAAACGACGTGATGTCACAGTCGAAATCAGACGGTGACTTAAACGACGCAGAGCAGCCTGATTTAATAGACTCATCTGCAGATGAAGGGAACTTGGAAAACTGCAGGATCTTACCGAGTAATTGTTTGCCTTGTCTGAATCCAATAACTGTTGTTCCTTCTGTTGAAAAAAGAAGGTCTCTTAGCTCTAGCCCTCCCAGTTCGAGGAAAAAAGCGTCTCTTAGGCTATCTTATAAATGGAGAGAAGGTCATGCTTCAGGGGCCTTGTGTAAGTTTATTATCTCTCTCGTAATTGGATTAGTGGGTTTGATCTCATATCAAAGAACTCACACCTTGTCTCGAAAATTGTTTCAGTTTCTTCTAAATTGCTGTTGAAGAGACCAGTAGCGGGTTCTCAGGTTCCTTTCTGTCCAGTCGACAAGAAAATGCTGGATTGTTGGTCAACCATCGAACCAAATAGCTTTCGTGTCCGTGGCAAAAGTTATTTCAGGTAAACCATTGTAGTGACCATACTAATTTCACTTATGATTACTACTAATTCAACCATCTTACCTAACAAGAAGCTATATTTTTGCTTTTGGTGAAGGGAGAAGAAGAAAGAGTTTGCACCTAGCCATGCTGCATATAATCCTTTTGGTGTCGATGTTTTCTTATCGGAACATAAAATACACCATGTCGCACAATATGTCAAACTTCCCGTCACTACAACATCCACAAAACTCCCATCCATCCTTGTTGTGAATGTTCAGGTACGTTCTAGTTCTGCTGATATTCGTTTTATTGGCCTTCTTTATGGAATTTCCCGTGATTGTTTCTCTTGCTTTACGGTTGTGGAACAGATTCCCTTGTATCCAACTGCAATCTTCCAAGGTGAATCTGATGGAGAAGGAATGAATATAATTTTATACTTCAAACTTTCGGATAATTATTCAGAGGAACTTCCGCTTCATTTTCAAGAAAGCATTCAGGTAACTGAAAGCTCGATTCGGTTGGTTTCATCTTCTTCATGGCGCTGTAAATGCTCTTTGTATTAAAACCCGTGTTGTTTTCTCTCTGTTTTTTTTTGGACTGCGCAGAGATTAATAGATGATGAGGTTGAGAAAGTTAAAGGCTTTCCAATGGATACAACAGCGCCTTTTAGAGAAAGGCTTAAGATACTGGGACGTGTTGCGAACGTAGATGATCTCCATTTGAGTGCTCCAGAGAAGAAGCTGATGCAGGCTTACAACGAGAAACCTGTTCTTTCGCGTCCCCAGCACGAATTCTACTCGGTGAGACCAAACTCTTTAATAACTTTTTTTTCTTTTCCTTTCAGGAATATGCTTAGTAACTAACGAACTTTGGAATTTTTACTCTCTGTAGGGTGAAAATTACCTTGAGATCGATATCGATATGCATAGATTTGGTTATATATCCCGGAAAGGCTTTGAAGCATTCATAGACAGACTCAAGATCTGTGTTCTTGATGTTGGCCTCACAATTCAGGTAGGTTTTTGTTACAAGCAAAGTTTTTTTTAAGGATCATATGAGATTTTATCGCTTATGTTGAGGAGTTGTATGTATGAACAGGGGAACAAACCGGAGGAGCTACCGGAGCAGATTCTGTGTTGCGTCAGGCTAAATGGGATTGATTTTATGAACTATCATCAATTAACTCAAGAAATCCTATGACTAACACCATTTTTTCTCCTCCTTTGTTTTCCTTCAAAAAGAACACACAAATCTAAAAGCATCCCTTCAGAACCCAGGAATACATAAAAGGGTGATGATTTTCAAGTGAATATATAAAAATTTGAACCCCAAAGTATTATCTTCTACTTGAATGTGAGTCTGTATTTTATATTTCTACCTTTGAGAATCGATTGCAAGTTGCAACGGCAGTTAAAGATCACTGTATTCACTCGTAAAACAAAAAAAAAGAATGCTCTTTTAGATCATAGATAACATTTTAATGTTTGACCAAAAAAAGAAAAAAAAAAGATAACATTTTTAATTTGCTTTGTTCATATTGAGAAAATAAATTAGGGGAAGATGCAGGTTTTGCAAATGTTTCTTCATAAGTAATTTGGTCATATGCATTTTGTTCATGTTAGTGGAGAGAGAATTCTAGAAATATGGTAAGACTTACCATATGGCGAAGAAGGCTTGGAAGAATTTGGACAGCTTTATCAACGAGTTTTGTCAAAATGGAACACGATGATGTAATAAACTCACCCAACTTTATCAAAGCTTTTTTGTGTAGTGTATTTATCAAAGAGGATTTATGTATTTATCAATCATTTTGCCATATAAAGACACAATGTAAGAGGACAGCTTTTTGGGTCAAGTTTTTCTTGAATAAGTGTGATGCAATCATTGATTTTTAATGTCCAAAAACTTGAGAGACCATACTTGTGTTCCTATTTAGAAGTTGAGGTTTTGTTGTTTGTTACAAAAATTTAATCAAACTTATAAAAAATAAAATCCAAAATATTTAACTCTTAGATCAATAGTTTTATTCATAGACCAATACAGTTTTATTCATAGAAACATATTTAGACAATCCATTTATATCATATTTATAATATTTATATCATATTTATTAAAGTCACTATCTAACTCTAATTCCATTTATCTTCTATTGTTATTCTGCATCATTTCTTTTTTGGTTTTTTTAATAAAGGGCCTAAAGTAAGAGTTGTACTCCGACTTGAACTGCTAGCTTCGCCTTGATCTGTCTGATCTATCTCTTTTGCATCCAATGATGGTCTATTATCATAATTTGAAATCTTGAGTACACATTTTAGCACTTATAAGATATTTAGTATATTATATAGCTACATCACAATAACCTGTTTTGTATAAAACTTTTATGATATGGTGATAGCAATTAACATATATATAATTTAGAGTCAAATTTTAACATATTATTCTTTTAGTTATGATATACATAAAATTTATTTAAAACATCAGTATTCATAAAAACATTAGTTCAACAGATATATTAAGAAAATAATTGATTAATGAGAATTAATTTAGGAAAAAAAAAGAAAACGTACTCTACCGATAAAATGAATTTGGTACTGTCCCAATATAATTTAATGAGATCATTATTTTTGAGACCTTTTTCATTTCTTATTTTTGTCCAGCCGTTTCTGAGATAATACCTGTCATGAATCTCACAAAGGGTAACATCATATGAATTATTACCATCCTTAATTTTGATTCGAATACCTTCTGTAGGCATTGTTGTTTTCATTTTTTGTAATATGTTTTCGATTATCACTTTTGGTAAATACAACATACCATTTCTAGAAAGATCAGAATTATTTAACCTTTTTACTATCAATATATTTTGATCCATTATTCTAATTTTTTTTAATAATTTTACGAATGTAATTGAAAAATGCTTTAATAAAATAAAATATCCGAGGAGTTTGAAAAACCCAACCCATATATTTATATATAGTTATCACCCAAAATTATGTTTCTTATATTCTCTATTTATATTAATAATATTAATGCTCTTAACAAAAAAATTCTAAATTTAGTTACTTGCAAGGATATGTTTTCTAAGTTGGCATATGTTATTTTTCTAAACTTACAATTTTATAAATTTAATTAATTAATTAATTAATATTATTTATTGTGTTCAATTGTATTTATACCAACCTTGATTTTTTTTGTTATTAAAAAAGATCTTCCTACATACATAGAAGGTAAATTTAATACAATAGCAAAAAAGGTAAAATCTATTAATATCATAAGAAATCATTTCCAAATACTCTAGAACTGAGTATTTGATACTCATGTTTTTGATATATATATATATATATAAATTTAATAACGACTATAGTTGTTTTCAACATTTCTTTTTGAATTGTAAAACACAATTAATAACAAAAAATCTAGTTGTTAATATACAGTGTGATTTTTATAATTATTTGTTATTAAAATTAGAAATCACAACAAATTTTGTTTCTTCGTACAGTAAGTATATTAATACTATCAAAACTCAAAAGTATATTAATCACTATAATTGCAATAGTCTTCTTATCATAATAATGAATTGATTTTATTAAGAGTTTATTGGCATATGATCATTAATGGACATAAACTAACCAAATGGCCCATTAATTTTCTTATTAATTTAAGAAAATAGTCTTACATGTTTTTTTCTTCAAAAAATCATTTGGATAATGTGTAGATTTCTTTTGTTTGTTTATGCAACACATAATTTGAAGATAAAATATGATTCTATTTTCAAATAAGTTAATTTTATAGAGTATTTTTTTCTTCTAAAATTTTACCCTTGCTACATCTGTGTACGTTAAGCTAATTACAATTTATTAAGTTAATATTTTTATTAACATACTTTTTACTCATTTTCTTTTAAAATTGATACCCAAACATATAATCTAAATCTATTGTAATAGCTAGAAACTTAATTTCTACTAACATTATCAAACATTGTCTTTCAAAACACTCTAGAAATTGTGCAGATATATATATATATAATTATTTAATTTCTTACAGTAACTCCAATTCATTTAAGTATTAATTAAATATTACAGTAATCCAATAACAATAACATGAATTTTACTAATAAATATATAAAGATATTATTTTATATGTAACCCTTTACATTTAGGACGTAAGAAAAATGAAAACTTAATTATAAGTTGACCTGGTCATATATTTTGTAATTACTAACTTATAACTCGACTATGATATATATAGTTTTGTACTTTGTGCTTATAGTGCTATTATTGTGTCATAATCTGAGTGCACAGCTCTTAGAATATAATTAGAATAGAATGGTATCTTTATCAAAATGATAGAAAAAATATTGTTAAAAAAACTATAGTCATTAACGAATAAGGTTCCAACTTCAAATTTTATAGAAGAGTAAACATTGAGAATAACTGTATAATTAAGAAGAAGTGAAAAAAATAATGGATTTGACAACCTTGTGGGGAGATTGAAGAAATCTTAATGAAAATTTGCTTAAACTAGCTTCTTCTTCATTCAACTACATTCATCGAGAAGTGAACATGTAGAGTCGTGATCTCTCCTTCGTAGCGCATGTTTATGTACACCTTTTGCTCTCGCGTCGCGTTCAATATATTAACAACGCAAAAAGAAAAATAAATCATTAGTAATAAATTAATAATATAAATGCATTTATCGTAATTCAGCAATTAAGAGTCGCAAGCAGGTAGAGAAGTCCTCCCATACCAACAAAATAACACACAAAGGCCGATCTTTGGGCTGTCGTCGCTCTGGCAAGTTGCAACTGTCTTGCTTTTCGATTCCGGCGAGATTGCTCCGTCGGGTTTTCAGATCGAGCTCTTCGTTTTCAGGTTCCAATTCTCCCCTAATCCTTTTTGCCCCACGCCGAACCTATTCGTTTCTCTCCCTTGTCGGGCTATTTCACGCCTGAAACCTAATTTATATTTGTGAGGCATATTGGTCTGATCGAAGAACGAGTGACCTTGTTCGTCTTCTTACGTCGAATTCAAAGCTACCCTTTATATTGCTGTATTGCTTCTTCCTTGCTCAAGTTTCATTTCCCGATTAGTCGATAACTCTCTGTTTCGTTTCGCATAGTCGATTTCTGGGTTGCTGATTTTCTTCTATTTTTCTTCTACAAGCTATAATTTACTTTGGCTGGGCCCTGCGTTGTGAAACTACAAGAGGAAGATGTTTGGCTCATCTAATCGTATGTGATCCTATCTTATACCACATGTTGGTTTCAGTAGCATTCTATTTCTTTGAAAAGAAAAAACTGACCTTGTGATGTATTGTTCTAATAGCTTTCGGACAGTCATCGACTAGCAGCCCATTTGGGTCGCAATCTTTGTTCGGTCAGACAAGCAATTCAAGTAGTAATAATCCCTTTGCCCCAGCAACACCCTTTGGCACCTCTACACCTTTTGCTGCACAGACAGGGAGTTCGATATTTGGAGGCAATTCAACTGGTGTGTTTGGTGCACCTCAAGCCTCCTCTCCATTCGCCTCCACCACAACTTTTGGAGCTTCTTCATCTCCAGCATTTGGGAATTCCACTCCGGCCTTTGGAGCATCTCCAGCTTCTTCACCTTTTGGTGGTAAGTACCTTATAATATGTTCCACTGCACATTATTCCAAGTTTTGTGGTTTGTTAAATGTTTTTCACTACCGTATTTACTTTTTTTTGTTGGATTCTCTTTCTGCTGGTTTTTCTTGGCACTAGCTCCTGGTTTCCTTGTTGTTTTCCTTTCTTTAGTTCAGTTTCTCGTTAGTCCCTACGCTAAATTGTTTCTTCTTCTTTCAGGGTCTTCTGCTTTTGGGCAGAAACCTTTGGGATTTTCAACGCCTCAGTCGAATCCTTTTGGTAGCACAGCGCAGCAATCGCAACCTGCATTTGGAAACAGCACTTTTGGTTCATCTACACCTTTTGGTGCCACGAGCACACCTGCCTTCGGTGCATCAAGCACGCCTTCCTTCGGTGCTACAAGCACACCCTCGTTTGGTGCATCAAGCACGCCTGCCTTTGGTGCCACAAGCACGCCTGCCTTCGGCGCCTCAAACCAGCCTTCCTTTGGCGTCGCAAGCACACCTGCATTTGGCACGTCACCGACTCCAGCCTTTGGCAACACTGGCACCACGTTTGGCAACACTGGCTTTGGTTCTGGAGGTGCTTTTGGAGCTTCAAGCACCCCTGCTTTTGGTTCATCAGGTACTCCTGCCTTTGGGGCATCAAGTACTCCTGCCTTTGGGGCATCCACTACTCCTACTTTTGGTGCATCGAATACCTCCTCCTTCAGTTTTGGCTCCTCCCCAGCGTTTGGCCAGTCCACATCAGCATTTGGCAGCAGCGCATTTGGCTCTACGCCATCTCCCTTTGGAGCTCAAGGTTCTCCCTTTACCATGTCCCTACTACTTATTGTGTTAGTCATTTGAATAAAGGGTGACGGGATATGTTTGAATGATTTGTTTTGCAGGTGCGCAGGCTTCAACCCCAACATTTGGAGGTTCTGGTTTTGGTCAATCACCATTCGGTGGTCAACAACAAGGAGGCAGTCGAGCCGTGCCTTATGCACCGACAGTTGAGGCAGACACAGGCACCGGTACTCAGCCTGCTGGAAAGTTGGAATCTATTTCTGCCATGCAGGCATACAAAGATAAAAGTCATGAGGAGCTGAGGTGGGAAGACTACCAGCGAGGAGATAAAGGTACACTCGAGCAAACAAATCTTGTACTACATCTTCTTAACTCTACACTTTTGCACTTTGTTTTAACCAATATGGAATCTCTACACCTTCTTAACTCTACACTTTTGCACTTTGTTTTAACCAATATGGAATCTCTACATCTTCAATTTTCAGGTGGACCAAATCCAGCTGGCCAGTCTCCTGGAAATGCCGGATTTGGTGTATCAGCTGCTCAGCCAAATCCTTTTTCTCCATCACCGGCGTTTGGTCAGACACCAGCAAATCCAACAAACCCTTTTCCGAGCGCAACATCTACCAACCCTTTTGCCCCTCAAACCCCAACAATTGCCAGTTCGGGCTTTGGAGCGGCTACCTCAAATTTTGGTTCCTCGCCCTTTGGTGTAACAAATTCATCCAATCTTTTTGGGTCAACTTCATCAACTACCACATCCGTTTTTGGATCATCCTCCGCTTTTGGAACAACGACATCATCGCCGTTATTCGGTTCATCAAGCACTCCTGGATTTGGGTCTTCTTCATCAATCTTTGGTTCAGCTCCTGCTCAGGGTGCAACTCCAGCATTTGGCAACACCCAGTCATCTAGTCTGTTCAGCTCAAACCCCTCGACCGGGCAGACTGGTTCTGCATTTGGACAGACTGGTTCTGCTTTTGGACAGTTTGGACAGAGTAGTGCTCCTGCATTTGGCCAAACTAACATTTTCAACAAACCTTCCACTGGATTTGGCAACATGTTTTCAAGCTCTTCAACATTAACCACGTCTAGCAGCTCTCCCTTTGGACAAACAACGGTGATTTTTCTAATTATTTATCTACGTCTAGCAATCTCTTCGCAGTGTTAGTGCTTATTTTCCCTTGTGATCTATTTATGCCTTCTAATCTTGAATCATTTCTGCAGCCTGCTGGTATGACACCCTTTCAGACAGCTCAGCCAGTTCAAACATCAAATGCTTTTGGTTTCAACAACTTTGGTCAAACGCAAGCAGGTACCTTGGTCGACCAAGTTAATGACGTTATGATCTTATTTCTAGATGCTAACTCTTGTATATTCATCGTCTAAAGCTAATGGGACTGGAAATGCTGGTGGACTGGGATTTTTTGGTCAAGGCAACTTCGGGCAAACGTATGGTCTTTCTAGCAGCAGTGCTTGCACGATTTCTGTTTTCGCTCGTACCATGAGTTTCGTTATATGGAAGTTGTACTATCGGAGCTTCATTTTCTGTTTTTGTTTTTGTTTTTGTTTTGACAGGCCTGCTGCTCCGCAGAACTCTGTTGTTTTGCAACCGGTTGCTGTTACAAATCCATTTGGAACGCTTCCTGCTATGCCTCAGATTTCAATAAATCAAAGTGGAAATTCACCTTCGATTCAATATGGAATCTCCAGCATGCCTGTAAGCCTACTCTTCCTTCTGCAACATCCTGGTCGTGCATTTTCTTTTTAGCTGTTTTGTTTATTATCTGCATATTTTCATATACATTCCTCAAAATTTCTCTATTCGATTCCTCCTTCATTTTCCTCTTTGTTCCTAATGTCTTTTTTTATTTTATTTCCTGTCAGGTTGTTGACAAACCTGCTCCTGTTAGAATATCATCTCTCCTGACTTCTCGACACCTTTTACAAAGGCGGGTCAGGTTACCAGCAAGAAAGTACCGTCCTGGCGACAATGGTCCAAAGGCACGCTTCTGTCTTGTGAATTTTTGCTCAAATATTAACTTTTGGTGCAGAGGTTCGTTCTGCATGTCTAAATCTTAAAATGGTGTTTGTAGGTTCCATTTTTCACTGATGACGAGGAGACCTCAAGTACACCGAAGGCGGATGCTCTTTTCATTCCAAGGGAGAACCCTAGAGCTCTGGTTATACGCCCAGTTCAACAGTGGTCTTCAAGGGACAAATCAACAATTCCAAAGGACCGCCCCACTGCTCCACTACATGACAATGGTAAGTACCACAGAAAAAATTACCCAAAAGTTTCAACAAAAAGGTAATGATTCCTGGCTCTTTTTAACAATATTATCCATATATTTCAGGTAATAATCAAAACATTGCTGGTGATGCAGCAAACCATGACAGTAAGTATATAAATTATGATATCTAAAAAAAAAGTTTTTTGCTATGTTTGAACCATTCTCTAACTGGCTCGAGAACAATATTCACAGTAAATGATAACGGAGAAGTTGGTTCTGCCGGAGAAAGAACTCATCAATCAGTCAATGGAAATCAGAAATCGAACGGCACAACACGCACAGATCACGCTGGAGAGAAAGACCGTTCCTACAGAACACTAGGCGGACACAGAGCCGGAGAAGCCGCCATTGTTTACGAGCACGGTGCGGATATCGAGGCGCTAATGCCAAAGCTACGTCAATCCGATTATTTTACCGAGCCACGAATCCAGGAACTAGCGGCTAAGGAAAGAGCGGATCCAGGTTACTGCAGGCGGGTTAGAGACTTTGTAGTGGGACGACACGGTTATGGGAGCATAAAGTTCATGGGAGAGACGGATATTCGTAGGCTAGATTTGGAATCTCTGGTTCAGTTCAATAACCGGGAAGTGATTGTATACATGGACGAGAGCAAGAAACCGGCGGTTGGGCAAGGTTTGAATAAACCGGCGGAGGTAACACTGCTGAATATAAAATGTGTGGATAAGAAGACAGGGAAACAGTTCACTGAAGGAGAGAGAGTGGAGAAGTATAAGACTATGCTTAAGAGGAAAGCTGAGGCACAAGGAGCTGAGTTCGTGTCGTTTGATCCAGTGAAAGGCGAGTGGAAGTTCCGGGTCGATCATTTTAGTTCATATAAGCTCGACGATGAAGACGACGATGGAGTTTACTAGGGTCTCATCTCAGTGTTTCACTGTTGGAATTGTGCAGTAGGAGATAGTTTCCTACTCCACTGGTTGTGTGTTTCTTATACCTTTTCTTCTTACGTTTGTTGTTGTTCCCTTATAATTTTCTCTGTTTTATTAGAATCTCATCTCAGTGGTACACTGTTGGGTTTGTGTATTAGTATCTGTTACGATATGTGAAACGATTTTGTTTTTGTTTTCTATCACATACTCACTCGAGACTTGCAGAGGTGAAACTTTGCCCTAGCTCTGTTACTTGTAATCCAAGAAATTGAATACCCCTAACGTAAGAAGCTAATTCAAGCGGCGATATCAATACCATCAACTTGTGCATTTTGATTTGATTATAAAATAAACTTAAATAGAATTATAGATGTTGATTATTTTGTTGAATTATCACATTAGTCAGTGAAGACGAAACAGAGGGGCTAATGAATTAGCAGATTAGTCAATTACTGGTGTAAGATTTTGCAGAGGAAGCAGAGGGGCTAGTGACGTCACGATCACCGTGGCCACCGAAACTGGCTTTTCCGCTCAACATCTTTATCGCTATCTGTGCTACTTCCGCAAACCACTCTTCCTCCGGCAACGTCCTGTTTCACCATCATCCATTAGTCATCAACAAATCAATTACAACATGTTTTATGTTGAAACGTATAATACGTACGTATTAGGATCGAGTCCAGTGGCTGAAACTGCTTCGATGGCTCGAGCTATAATGTTCTTGATCACTTGATGAAGGTTTCTCGACAAGTACCTTCCTTGTGAGGCAAAGATCATCACAAACTCCATGTCTAGATAAAACTGTTGGAGACCAAGTGGACCCAATGGTTTATCTCCTGTCTCCATCTCTTCCCAGAAACTCTGATCATCAGAGATCCAAAGAATCACTGTCTCCGTCAGTCTCATCAGCAGTATCGTCGCGAATCTCTCTCTTCCAACAAACATATCGCTCGCAATCGTCGCTATTCTCGTCAATTTCGCAAACAGTTCCTGAAAGAAGCAGAGAGCATTTTGGTTTATCTCAATTCTATGCTTCGTTTCTAGATGATGTTATTTTTTACCTGGAAAATAGGGGAAGGAAACCATTCGGGCTCTTCAGTGGTTTCGTCCATGAGTATATAAATCTCAGAGCTGAGACGAACTTCTCCTTCTTCGGTGAAGATGAGTTCGAGAGCATGCTGTCTGCAGAAGCTATCTCTTAACCGATCAACGGATCTTTGAAGCTTTCTCTTCCATTCTCTTTGCTCTGGTCGGTTCTGTCTATCCGAGGAAACTCCTCTTCTTGGAGTGGATTGGTTCGTACCCTGAGGCAAGATCCTTGAAGCAGAACGCGGGATTAGCTCGTCTGCTAAAAGAAGCGCATTGACTAACAAAGCCGTTTGTTGTGACTCAGTTTCAGCTACTTTCACTATTCTGTGAACTGGATTCTCTTCGTTCTCAGCTGAACCGGGCAACGCGTTGATCAAGAGGTCGACGTACGAGTTAAACACCTGCAAAACACCGTCTAGTGCAACCCCGTCTAACTGTAATGCTTCGTCTAGCGGTCCAGCATCCTCCAGAAATTCCTAAATCCATAGAAAATAAACTAAACTTAAAGCAAGAAGAAAGATAAAGATTGTGTCTGGATTAAAAAGAATGTTGCTCACCTGAACCATGGAGTTGAATCTCTGAGCGCTTATAGAAAGCTTAAGATGCGGTGCAACGAGAGTAGTCGATGAGGCGCGTGATCCTGTCGGTGTATAAGAGAGAGACCAGTCATCTGAAGCAGCTAAAGCGGCGCTGCTCTGTTCAATTCTCTTGAGATTTCCAGTCAGTGCTTGCTCCACGCCAGGCCTAAAGTGTTTCAACAAAACAGGGGAAAGAGCTAAACCGCGAGACTCCAATGAAGAGCAGTGGGATGCACAGAGTTGGATGCACTCTGCGGTTACCCTTAAGCTCCCTGCAGCAGCAGATGAAGCCAAGGTGTGTCTTTTCAGTAACAGAGCAAACGACTCTGCTTGTTTAACCGCCCACGTCACAAGCTCTGATGAATAGGCCGGATCCTCCCCAACAACTGCCTGAGAGTCGCTCGCGGCTTGAGCAATCGTTGAGAAAACAAGCTGAGAGAGAGCAGCAGCGAATGCTACACCGTAGGAAGTGTTTGAAGCTCTCAGGCTCTGAATGTTGGCTTGTAGCCTCCGCTCGTAAGACCTGAGAAGCAATGTGTGGGCTCGAGAACCGTCTCCGAGTTTCTTGAGAGACAAGACCGCCGATCTAAGCTCGCCTGCTCTTGTAGAAGGTTGGCCTATAGCTTCAGCCAGCTGGTCAGCCAGCTCCTGTCTCTTTTCTTTGATTTCGTTGTTGAGAGAGAGGAGAGTGCTGTGGCTGAGCGTGCGTTTCTCTTGTGCCTCTATGGCCACTCGACGCCCTTCTTCTAACGCAGCCATGGATTCCTCAACTCTCTTCTCAGCTAAGAGGACTTCAAGCCTGTCAAAGAACTCGACGACCCAAATCTCAATTTTGGAGAGCTGTTTGTTATCCATGTCGTAAAGATCTTCGTCTCTTAGGTCATCGGCGTCATCAGCGCATAAAGAACTAATGTGAACGCCATCAGCCAAGCCGTGAACAAGAGCTGCTTGAGCAGAGAGAAGGTTTCTCATGGAAAGAAGCTGTCCTTCAAGAGCTGATATCTCCTTGGATGTCCTGGAAAATCAAGAACTTGGAACCCTAATTAGCAACAACCTAAAGATATATATCTACTCTCGAACAAATGATATAAAAAGATTTTAGAGACCGTATAAAAGCGGCATAGTTTGCGTAGACGCTCTTACGCATCTCTTCCGCAGAAGCCTTCTTCAGCTCAACGAGGTAAGAAGTCAAATGTCTCGTCTCCTGTTAGCAAAACACACACCAATCATCAACACAGCGAGTACCATCTCATCATGCCAAGCATTTTTACAAACACTTGGAGAGACAAACTGAACAATGCGGTAGTCAAAAAGAGAGATCAAATGTCATACTAATTAAGCAAAGTCAGAATCTAGGGACGATCTCTTGATGATTAGAGAGGAGAGAGGGAAAACCTTTTCGTTCATGTGCTGGCATTTGGAGGTGACATAAGCTTCGGGATCGAAAGTGGAGACCTTGAAAACCTTGAGACGATCACCAAGCGTCAGATTCGATTCGAGTTCTGCGGAATTGCCGATGCTCGACGACATCGATCCTCTTGCTCTGGCTTCCATTGCAGCGAGCTAATCAAATCCAGAGCTAAGAAGAAGTGAAAAAAACAAATTGACGACGAAGGGAGATGATGATTGTTTTTAATTTTAGGATTCGTTCATTGCGACGGAGAAGGCGGCAAATTTTGGGTACAGGAAGGCGAGTGCCCTTTGACTCTGGGAAACACGGAAGCGCGTGGGACTCACCCTCCTTGGCATCATCTTAAATGGGCCTGAATATATGCTTATTGGATCCTTGTTTTGTCCAAATCAGTTGTCATCATGGATTTCATTTATTTTTGTAGAATGTGATATTTAAGTAACAAAAGGTGAACCAAAGTTGCTAAATCAGAATATTTCGCTAGTTTCAGTTAGGATCAAGTTTTTGTTTTATTTTTGAACAAGTAAAAACATTACTCATTCAAAAGTGTAGTATTTTCCATGCTTTACAGTACACTATAGACAAACGTATCTATTTCCGGGATTTTCATTCGTTATTAGTTTAACCAACGACACATAAATTACATAATTCTTGTTCGTAAGAGAATATTAGAAACGAAAAGTCGACTTGTTATTTTTGAATCTTTGATAGCATGCAATGCAAGTCTGTTGCAATTTTGCGTGGCTTTTAAATGTCTTTTGGTTTTGAGTTTGTAGCCTGTTTTGGTAAAAATTCAAAAAGATAAACTACTATCATCATTCAATAATTAACAAGAGACACATATTAATTCCGAAGCTTATTGTTCTTTCAGAGAAAAGCAAAAGGAAGATGTTTTACAAGAGAATAAAAGAAGCAAACAAAGAGTAGTACATATGAAAGGATCCAAACTTAAAACACACACACCTAATGATTATGGTAGTATTACCTTCATATGGATTTTCAGTTTAAAAATAATAATTAAATACTTAAGTATAAGTATAACCTCTGCGAGTTGACTAATACTACCATAATCATTAGCATTCTTTGCAAGTGTTTAACACTATAGTGAGTTGATTCCTTATGAGCTGGAAAGTGGGAGAAAAAACAAATAAGATAAATGGACTTATGGCAAAGAGAGAACCAATAGAGAATTTTATAACATGATTTCACACAAAGTTATAGAAAGAAGAAGCAAATATTCGATCTATCAAGCTTTCTCTTCGAGCCACTCCATTCTTTGATGCTCCCCAATTGAATTGGCTAATGCGAGAACCTCTAACTCCTTTAAAGCAGACTCATCACAGTCCAAAAAACAACCCATGACAAAGGGTACACCACCCATTCTCCTGCTAATGTAAAGAAAAGGCACATATTTAGCTTAATATTCCAAATTTGTAAGTAAAAATATAAGTTATGGTGAAGCAACAAAGTTGCTCGATATAGATCAGGATACAAATCATAAAATATAAAGAATGAATACCCAAAATTCACGAGGAAATCCAATTTTTTTTTTTTTATTGAAAGTTGAGTATTTAGATACCAAAAACAAGTTATTAAATTCAAAGTTTGTTCTTAAATATAGCTGATCTGTGAAATAGTGTAGTACAGTACATTAAGTTGACTAAATAAGAGAGTATGCTTACTTGAGAACCAAGGAAGAAGAATAGAACCGGAGTTATAAAGGAAGAAGCAATCGGACGTGGTGTTGATCCCACCGGGACAGTTGCAAGCGAAGGAGCTAGTCTGAGTGTTGTAGCCACAAGCACCGTTACTACGCTCGCATGCACCGCAGACGACAGGGTACTCATCGAAGACGTTGAACTTGTACTTGAGTGCGATTCCATAGTTCCAATTCTCCGGGTGGGATTCTTGGGCCGGACCGAGATTGTAGAAACCGGAGTAAGACGAGCACTTGAGTTTCTTCAGATCCATTTCAAACGATGGTCCCAGGTCTAGAGGCACGTAGACGCAGCACGTTGACACTTGGAGGTTTATCAGACTGATCGCCCTATTATAAAAGTAACAAACCGGCTTTAGAGAGCTTAGATTTTTCTCATACTCATCATTTTTAGTTTGTAAACACAAAAGCTTACGTATACAAAAACCACTACTAAACCGGGTTCATAACCATTCAAAACGGTGAGGCCATATGACTCATATCTATCTTTCCGAAATTATATGATTCATATTATTGAGACATACAGTGCATTAGAGTAAAATATATCTATTTTATGCTTACTATACTTTTTTAACAGCATAACTGATTTTAAATTATTTGTTTTTTATACTAAATCTCTAATTAGTAACAGAGCTTTAAAAACAAACTTCGTTTAGATACACGGCCGTACAGACCGTAAAGCGATTTTGGGTTACCTGCAATTGGAGTACAAGAAGGTGCAAATGGAGGAGCTTTGACGGTCACAGAGCGAGACACGTCCGGTACCGTTACTTAACGGCGTGAAAACAGGGGATTCGTCAATAGAACAGTCAAGGAGTGTGAAAACGGTGTCGTCGTGGAAAGAAAACGGAGCGTCCCAATCCAACCCGAATCCCTGGCTGGGTCGGGTACATGCACACGTCGACATGGACGAGTCGGTGACGTAGATCATTTGCTTGGCGTAGTCGACGGAAGTGATAGGGTAACAGCCTGTGTGGGTGGTGAGCGTCAAAGTCTGTTGGTCCGTGTCGCACGTGATGTGACGTGTGAAACGTGGGTCGCCGCAACCCGACCCGGTTCCGAGCGGGTATTTGATGGGTATTTGGCCGCATGTTTTTTGACAGGCTTGTGAGGAGACATGAGTAGAAAAGAAGAAGAAGAAGAAGTAGAAAAAGAGAAAGAGGAAGAAGGAAGAAGACGAACGCTTCAAACTCATTTGCTAGACTTTTCAGAGAAAGAGGGAGAGAGAAATGTGAATTAAGAAGAACATATGAATTGAGTGTGTGAGTGAGTGTAACCTAATAATATAGATGCATGCTAAGATGAATGTTTAATAATATTTGCATATTTATATGCATAGATGTTTACAGGCATAAGCATATCAATTTGTATAAACAGTATAGTTTTTCTTTCTTGTGTTAATTAAATCGTAGATTCTTTTGGTTGGGTGTCTATGTGTACATCTTAGATTAATACCGGTGCGGATTACAGCATTAGATGATGACATGCACAAACAACATTAACACTCGAATTTGAATACACTGTAAAATACTAATATGCTTGATTATAGATTATACACAAGCACAATCAAAATTTTCGCAAGTGTTTAACAATCTTGTTTAAACTGAATATTAGTCTTCACTTTAGAGGTTTGTAAAATTTATGGTCTAACGGTGGAAGTTCTGAGAAAAAGTTATAAAAACGAAAATCTTTTTAAAATTTTGAAAGTATGATGAAGTGTATAGAAAAACACATTTAATAAAGTACATATTATTTAGATATTAAATACCTTTTAAGTGTCCCAAACTCACCAGAAAATAAGGCATAGAAGACAATACAATACATATATAATCGCAAAACCATCATTAGTGTCATCAAGTGCCCATTCTCACTAAAGCTCCCACCCAAGCAAGGAAAAGGGCAGGCATAACGGAATATATTCAAGGGAATATAGTAAAGAAACCTAAAGGCTAAGTTAAAGTTGCTAAAAAGGAAAAATTCCCAACTTTAGTTTGTTTTTAATTCAGTGAAGATAGAATGCATCTTGCAAAGGCATTATTCTGTTTGGTATTCTTCTCAAGGATTGTTCTGGAAGCCGATCAATTTTTATTTATTTATTGTAGTTGTAGTACAAAATTCTTAAATGGTACATTAATAAAAATGCTACCGATACATCATCATCATACGTGGAAATACAAATGTGAATACGTGAAGATGAACAATTGCCGGAGGTTTTAATTGATGCCACGCATATAAATGGCGTCGGTGATGGACCAACATTTCAACGTTTTCCCAACCATATATGACACGTGTCAAACTTCAATTGGCATTTCCTCATTATCTTTCACCTCCATCAAATGTTGAAACCTACCGCATCTTCGATCCCATATAATGCCATACCGTCGATACCGATCTAACACAAACGCTTCAACGTGTCATACCAAAGTCCTTGTCTGTTTTGGATCTTGAGGAGAAAATGGCGAGCGACCAAGTGAAACTGATCGGCGCATGGGCGAGTCCCTTTGTGATGAGACCGAGGATTGCTCTAAACCTCAAGTCTGTTCCCTACGAGTTCCTCCAGGAGACGTTTGGATCGAAGAGCGAGTTGCTTCTCAAATCAAACCCGGTTCACAAGAAGATTCCGGTTCTGCTTCACGCTGACAAACCGGTCTGTGAGTCCAACATCATCGTTGAGTATATTGATGAGACTTGGAGCTCATCTGGACCGTCCATTCTCCCTTCCCATCCTTACGACCGGGCAATGGCCCGGTTCTGGGCTGCTTACATCGACGAAAAGGTTCCCCCTCACTTCTTTAACTTGGTCTTCAAGTTATTATTTAAATATTTGTAGGGTTTGTTCAAAAGAAAAGAAAATACTTGCCGTAGTTCGTTACAATGTTATGAAATAATCTAATCCCTTTAGTGTCTGTATATGTTGGATGAATAAAGTGGTTTGTCTCTCTAAGAAGCATCCAAACAGCTGAAGGAGAAGAAGAGAAGAAAGCGGTGCTAGCTCAAGTGGATGAAGGGACAGCGATTCTCGAGAAGGCCTTCATCGATTGCAGCAAAGGAAAACCCTTCTTCAATGGTGATCACATCGGTTACCTCGACATTGCCTTCGGGTGCTTCTTGGGTTGGTTAAGAGTCACCGAGTTGGCAGCTGGTCATAAACTTCTTGATGAGACCAAGACCCCTTCTCTGTCCAAATGGGCTGACCGGTTCTGTGATGATCCTGCTGTGAAACCTGTCATGCCCGACACTGCAAAACTCGCTGAATTCGCTCAGAAGATCTTTGCCAAGCCACAGCCCTAATCAAGTTGATGGTGTGGATTTGTGGGATGAGATCTTGCAAGAATAAATGAAGAGGGTTACTTATTTCTAGATGTTTTTTCTACGTTTTGGTGTGCGTTATAGTTATTTTGAACTTTAAGTTTGTACCATACTTGGTGAATGAATCTTTATGTGGATTGAGAAGCAAGAGAACGATATCTAGCAAAATCCCACATTGTAATGATAGGTGATTAACTATCACTAAGTGGCTAATTATCACTAAAGCGTTCCATACTGTAAAGGTGGATGAATAGTAAATAGCTTCTAAGTTCAAACCCACAAGCTAGCTTTTGAAGAAAAAATAGTTCTTAATTCTAAGGTACAGCAATTTTATTAGTCCTCCTCACAAGACAAAAAAAAAAATCGTGTCAATCTAATATTTTATTCATTATAGATTGCTTTGTTTTTATTTTAGTTTGGGATAAATAAGACATTTTAAACTGCATACCTTATACTTTGCCGTCTCAATCAATGTTTTTTCGTGTTTAACACATCTCTACCCTACTACTCGTCATTTCCAAACACGTGAAAATGGTCCCAAGTGGATTTAATGGTTTCATACTTTCATAGTTACCACGCGTTATTGCATGTACTGTCACGCGTCAATATATTCGCCACTCATTTGCATTTTCACTATTCATCACCCTAAACCCACTAAACTGAATCGTAAAACATCTTAGCTTTATTCATACGAGCTAATCTGGGAGATAAAATGGCGACCGGCGACGTGAAGCTGATCGGCTCATGGGCGAGTGTCTACGTCATGAGGGCGAGGATCGCTCTCAACCTCAAATCTATAAGCTACGAATTCCTGCAGGAGACGTACGGTTCTAAGAGCGAATTGCTCCTCAAATCTAACCCGGTTCACAAGAAGATCCCGGTTCTGATTCACGCTGACAAACCGGTTTGCGAGTCCAACATCATCGTTCAGTACATCGACGAGGCTTGGAGCTCATCTGGACCGTCCATTCTCCCTTCCCAGCCATACGACCGGGCCATCGCTCGCTTCTGGGCTGCGTACATCGACGATAAGGTTAGTTTCAGTCGCTCTTGTGGGTTTTATTTTATGATAATTGGGTCTAAACAGCAAGAAATTCAACATGCATTATGTTAAAGATAAATATATATTTGGAATTACAATGGAATTCGTGGAGTTTGATAATAATTTAGCATGTTCCCAAGATTTGCCGGATTTTTTCTGCTTATTGTTGGTTTAATCTGGTCAAAAATCTCTAACTAACACGATTTAAACCGGATAAGGCCGTTGGACCAGTCCTGCTTCAACTAACTTCTACCCGTACTATATAAAACAATTTTGTTGAAAAAAGACTAAACATTTGGTTGTGTATCTTTCTTAATTACTGTGAATGGAAGTGGTTTATTGCTGTGAGAAGTATCCTGACAGCTCAAGGAGAAGAAGAGAAGAAAGCGGCCGTAGCTCAAGTCGAAGAAAGGACTGTGCTCTTGGAGAAAGCGTTCATCGATTGCAGCAACGGGAAACCGTTCTTCAACGGTGACCATATTGGTTACCTCGACATCGCCCTTGGGAGCTTCTTGGGTTGGTTGAGAGTCACCGAGCTGGACGCCCATCATAAACTTCTTGACGAGACCAAGACTCCTTCTCTGTTCTTATGGGCCGAGCGGTTCCGTAATGATCCCGCTGTGAAGCCTCTCATGCCCGAGACCGCAAAGCTCGCTGAATTCGCCAAGAAACTCTTCCCCAAGATGCAGGCTTAAAGTCAACTAGGATATGGATACTCTTCAATGCATGTGTTCGTTGGAGACCAAAATTGTAAGAATATCTATTGGTTAGTGGAAGTATGAAACTGGCTTAATCATGACGTTAGTTTTTCTACGGTCCAATGTATTCAAACCTAAGTAAGAGACTAAACAAATATTATATTCCTAGTTCTTCAATTCAGCCAGTTCTTGTCTATCATAGAATCAGCACATTGAGTGTCACATTACATTAAACAGTATTTCATCACAACACAAGGTCTCAGTATTTCATCACAACACAAGGTCTCTTTTACTTTTATGCATTCTGATACACTATTATTGTTGTGGTTTAAGTGGTTTGGTCCAGTTTTATCATTGTTTTTGCTTCATTCTTTTATCGTCTAGTAAAACAAATACTAGTTGTTTCTGGTTTAGGCTCTATATATAGAATCAGCTGTTGTCTCAATATTTAACTTCCTTTTAAAGCTCTCAAGAGGATATATTGTCTAATTAAAATGGCAAAGGAAGTGATAAACTTTTTACCATTTTGATAATTCACCATAAACCATAAGATGATGAAGTTAAAGAAAAAGTCAACTGTAAATGCCACGTGGCTCCATTAAGAATATATATCATTCTCCTTTGTCATGTTCTTCTACCTTCCACGCACTCCACACTTGTGTTTTTTTTGGTTCTCACGCCTTCTCTTCCAATTTCAGATTTTACTGGAAACAAAATCTCGATTCCGTCTCTCTTCTTCCCCTGAAACATCTGTGAAATCTCGATTCCATTACTCGGATTCATTTCCTTCCTCTGGAATTCTCTATTGAGCATCCTTTCAATTTTGGTTTTGACTTTTTTTGGGTGAAAGATTGGGATCAATGGGGGTCGATTACTACAATGTGCTGAAGGTGAGTCGAAACGCAAACGAAGATGATCTAAAGAAGTCTTACCGGAGAATGGCGATGAAATGGCACCCTGACAAAAACCCCACGAGCAAGAAAGAAGCCGAGGCTAAGTTCAAGCAGATCTCCGAAGCATATGACGTCCTGAGCGATCCCCAGAGACGCCGGATCTACGATCAGTACGGAGAAGACGGGCTCAAGTCCGCCGATTTACCTACTGCCGCGGAGACGGCGGCGCAGCAGCGGAGTTACTCGTCCAGCAACTCCGAGTTTCGGTACTATCCGCGCGATGCGGAAGATATCTTTGCAGAGTTTTTCGGCGCATCTGGGGATAACTTTGGCGGAGGTAGCAGCGGAAGGACACCTGGAGATGGTGGCGGCGGCGGGAGGAGGTTTAAGAGTGCAGAAGCAGGGAGCCAGGCGAACAGAAAGACGCCGTCGCCGGCGAATAGGAAGGCGCCGGATATCGAGAGCAAATTGGCTTGCACACTGGAGGAGCTGTACAAAGGTGGGAAGAAGAAGATGCGAATTTCCCGCCTTGTTCCCGATGAGTTTGGGTTAGTCTCTCAACTTATTCTCCTGATCTCGTCAATGCCATTGATCAATTTCCTTTGCTGCCTTAAAAATCATTCCTTTGAGTTGGATCTTCTGGGAAACTCAATCAAACAGTCAGTGGTTTCAGTGAATGATTGGGTTTTTGCTCATCTTCCGTGTGTTAGTGTTATCTTTCTCGTGTGATTCGTTGCTAATTTCTCTGTGACTGATGATAATATTATGGTGAAACACTATAAGCTTCGATTTTTAGACCTGATGATGATGATATCTTTGTTACAGAAAGCCAAAGACAGTCCAGGAGATATTGAAGATAGACATAAAACCAGGTTGGAAGAGAGGCACGAAGATAAAGTTCCCAGAGAAAGGCAACCAAGAACCAGGTGTCACTCCTGCTGATCTCATATTCGTGGTAGACGAGAAACCACACTCGGTATACACAAGAGACGGCAACGATCTAATCGTCGAGAAGAAAGTCTCTCTGATAGATGCTTTAACCGGTCTCACCATTAGCCTCACGACTCTGGACGGGAGGAACCTAACAATCCCGGTTCTGGATATAGTAAACCCGGGTCAGGAGATTGTGATCCCAAACGAAGGAATGCCCACTAAAGACCCTTTGAAAAGAGGAGACCTCAGAGTCAGCTTCGAGATCTTGTTCCCGTCAAGGCTAACGTCAGAACAGAAGAATGACCTCAAGAGAGTTCTTGGTTGAAGCTAATGAGCTGACATTTCAGTTTTCGAGTAAGCTCTTGATCATGTTTGACAACGGATTCTACAGGAAGCTGCTAGTCAATTCAGTGTACATACACTTGAGTTTTTATTTCTCTCTTTTTTTTTTTACTTGGCTGTGTTATAATAAAAATCCTCATCGAATGAGGCTGTGGAGATCCGAGATCTAATAATGGCTGCCACGGACAGAACGGATCGTATTGAGGTAGAACTTGAGCTAGTTGACTCGGCGTGCTAGTGGTGAAAGAGGAACAGAGAGACAGTAATCGGTCTGAAAAGCAAAAGATAGACGTTGGAACCTTTCCTGGTCCGGTTTGGTTTGGTAGGGGTGCTTCGATCTTGAAATTGATATGTATTCTGATTACGCATTTCGTAACACAAAAATGATTCTGGACTTTTAAACATTAGAAAATATCCTAGTAATTTAGGTACTGTACAGTGTTGTTTTGAATAACCGGTCTTCTAGCCCGAAGCGAATACTAATCATCGGCATGTCATGTGTTTTATTTGCAGTAGTGGTATGGGACTCCATATTTAATAACCAATCTTTTGTAACACTGATTTGGAAAGCAAAACCAAAATATCGTTGGATTCATCCATTAGTCTTTTAATTATAGTCTTCTCTTAAATGTACGAAGATACCTTTTTTGCTGCCGAAATTTAGTTATTTTTTCGTGGAAAAGCTAAGGAAAGAGACGGGAACCAGTGCCATGGCCCCCAAGCTTTTGTTATTTGAATATGAACGCGTTTTAGTTTGTAAGCATATGGCTATTGTCAAAGTCTTGTGGCCGAGAGTCAAGAAGAAGTGAAAATTCAACATCACATTAGATACCCGAAAAGACCACAACCACCAGTGTTAAGATTGTAGAAAAAAAAATGAAAAACAGAGACATGTCAGTTTCGAATTTATTTATTTTTGTTATCGTCAGAAATGTCAACCCTTAAGTCATCATATATACAGCCAGTTGGAATCTGCAGAGATTTCTTACTTTTGCTCTAGATTTTGTTGAGAATTCAAAGATGCAGCCCATCTTCCAAGCGATCCAACGAAACGACATTCCAGCTTTTGTGGGTTTGGTGGAAGAGAGAGAATCGTGGCTGGAGGAGAGAAGCGAGGAACAACACAGCAACACGGTGTTGCACACGGCTGCGAAGCACGGACATGGAGAACTCGTCTCCAAGATTATTGAGCTCCGACCTTCTCTCCTCTATTCCCGCAACGCATACGGAAACACACCTCTGCACCTCGCTGCTCTCCTTGGAGACGTAAACATAGTCATGACGATGTTAGAGTTTGGACTCGAAACCTGTTCCGCACGCAACAACAGCAACCAAACACCCCTCCACTTAGCTTGCCGCAGCATTTCCATGGAGGCTGCTAGACTCGTTGCGGAAAAGACTCATTCAATCGGCCTCGATGAACTCAAATTCGCCATATCAAGTGGATCCACTTGTAAGTTTTTTCTCAACATTTTTTTCGTAATCTTGAACAAACTCACTGGCTCACTATTGTGTTGGGACCATTGCCAGGTATTGCAGAGATTATACTGGAGAGATTCCCAGACCTTGCTAGGGAAGAAGCTTGGGTGGTCGAAGGCGGCTCGCCATCGACGCTACTGCATCACGCGTGTGATATAGGAGACCATGAACTCACAAGTGTATTGTTAGGTCTCGATCAAAGACTAGAAGAAGCTCTTAACAACAAAGGTTTATCACCTTTGCATGTGGCGGTCCTCAGAGGCTCGGTTGTAATCCTGGAGGAGTTCCTGGAAAAGGCTCCATTGTCTTTCGGCTCTCTCACGCCGTCAAAAGAGACTGTCTTTCACCTCGCTGCACGAAACAAACACATAAATGCTTTTATTTTCATGGCAGAGAGTGTGGGGATCAACAGCCAAATCCTTCTCCGGCAAACAGATGTAAATGGCAACACTGTCTTACATGTCGCTGCCTCCATGGTTTGTGGTGCTCCGGTGAGTAGTTCTCTTAATTTGTCGCTCTCCCCTTTTAGAGAAAAAAATGGAATTAAACTATCTCCTCTTACATATATTTCCCTGCTGGATAAATTTGCAGCTGATACGCTACATTGTTGGCAAGAAGATAGTGGATATCAACTATAGGAACAAGATGGGTTTTGCAGCTTACCAGCTGCTCCCTCAAGAAGCCGAAGACTTTGAGTTGATATCAAACTGGCTGAGGTTGGATACCGAGCCGGATTCTGATCAGAAGAGTGAAGAACACGATATCCAAACTAATCGATTCCACAAACGATCACTGGAACGCGTTAAATCTTTAGAGATCTCCGAAAGCTCTAAAGAGAGCGAGGTAATAAGGTTGCTTAGGCTAATCGAAACAAGCACATCAGAGATGGCACAGATAAAGCGAAGCAAGCAAGGGGCAGTGGAAAGAGGTCGCAAGAGCTTGGAGCATGAGATGCATTTAGAAGCATTGCAAAATGCAAGAAATACCATCGCCATAGTCGCAGTCCTCATTGCTTCAGTTTCTTATGCCGGTGGGATAAACCCTCCGGGAGGCGTCTACGAAGATGGGCCATGGAGAGGGACATCGATCGCAGGCAGAACGACAGCGTTTAAAGTCTTTGCAATATGCAACAACATCGCACTCTTCACTTCCCTCTGCATCGTTATTCTTCTCGTTAGCATCATACCTTACAAGAGGAAACCCTTGAAGAGTTTACTGGTGGCCACGCACAGGATGATGTGGGTTTCTGTGGGGTTCATGGCAACGGCTTATGTTGCGGCGTCTTGGGTGACCATACCGCATTTCCACGGAACAAGATGGTTGTTTCCGGCCATTGTCTCCGTGGGTGGTGGATCGTTGACGGTTCTCTTTTCCTATCTCGGAGTTGAGACCATTGCTCATTGGTTTAAGAAGATGAATCGTGTAGGAGATATACCTGTTGATTTGATTAAAAGCAAGCGTCTAAATAAAAGTGAAGGAGACAAGCCTTCCTTGGCAAGGACCATCTCAGATTTGGCCGTCTCCGGAAAATCAGGCTATTTCACCTATTGATTTATTTTCAAAACCTGTTTCTTTCCGACTGGATCAAGATGAGTATTTGGAAGGAGAAAACAGCTAAAGAAAGTCTAGGGAAATAAAGAAGAAGAATGAATAACTCTTGTATAGCAGTGAAGTATGTCTATCAGTCTACTCTATGGGTTAGATTAACTGTATTTTTAGGAACTGTGTAGCCGAGTACGGAGAGACATTGAGATTCTTGTTTTGTTCTTACATTAGCCCGAGTGAAAATGTCTCGTTTGCTTTCTCCTATTCACTTCAGCTCATGAGATTACTGCAAAAATACCAACCATTAACTTAGAGAGGCAAGAGACTCACACAAGTAAATTAGATCAATTTCAACATGTACTGACCTGAAACATAGTAGAGCAGAACAGAAATAACTCTTGTCTGAAACAACCTATTCTCACTTCTCAAGCCCTGAGAGCACGCTGTAAGCAGGGATTTTCCGAATTCCAGCTTGTACCATGACTTTCCTTATCTCTTCTGCTTCCGCCCAATTGCTTTCCAAAGCACTTAGTGTTGATAAGGCCACATACTGGCCACAGTGTTGTGGCTGCAATCCAATAAGCATTTTGCCGACTTTATTCCCTAATTCAACATCCTCATGAATCTTGCAAGCGCCCAAAAGAGCTCCGAGCACGCAAGCATCAGGCTCGAATGGCAAGTTCTTTATGAATTCAACTGCATCAACCAATAATCCGGCTCTACCAATGAGATCAACCATGCAGCCGTAATGCTCTGATGTTGGAGTGATCTTGTACTCGCGACACATGGAAGTGAACAACTGGATACCTAAGTCCACAAGTTTAGATCGAGCACAAGCCATGAGTACTGCAAGTAAAGTGATCCCATTCGGATGCACATTCCTCGATTTCATCACCTCAAACATCTCCAGCGCTTCTTTTGGTTTACCATTGGAAGCAAGAGCTGATATTATCGCATTCCAAGCGCAAACTTTTTTATCACGAATCTGATCAAAAGTGGTCAATGCCATCTCCAAGTCACCGGCTTTTCCATACATATCGAGCAAAGCAGTACCGAAAGTAGTAGTGATGATGATCTCTTTCGTCATAACATATCCATGAATCTGCTTCCCCAATCGAACTCCTCCGTGATCCAAGTTAGCGCAGGAAGAAAGCACACTAACGAAAGTAGCCTCATTCGGTGTTATTAGTACATCATTCTCTATCATCTCTCTAAAAAGCATTACAGCTTCGGCATGTAACCCGTTCTTACCAAACCCGTTGATAACAGTAGTCCAAGAGACCACATCAGTTACAGGCATTCTCTGAAATAACTCGAAAGCAGAACCCATCTCTCCGTTTCTTCCACAAGCGTCAAGCATGCTGTTACAAGCCACATGACAAGGGTGTACAATTTCATCAAACATCTTCCTCGAGCTTCTCAAATCTCCAATTTCGCCATAGAATCGAACAAACGAAGTCTGAACAAACCGGTCCCATAGAACACCCCGTTTGAGAGCTTGGCCATGTAAGGCAACGCCATAGGAAACAGAGAAGGAAGAGCAAGCTGCTTTTATGAGAGAAGGGAATGTAAGGTCGATTGGTCGGACTTGGCTTGCAAGCATGTGAGTGAAGAGAGCAAGAGAAGTCTGGTACTGTCCCGTAGTGAGATAGGATCGAATGAGAGTGTTGTAAACGAATATCGTCTTCCATCTCGAAGCGACTAATGCGTTGCTGGTGAAGAGGACGCAGTGAATCTGCTTAATCTTGTTTGAGGAGTCAAAGAAACGTTGGAGAAGATGAAGTGCGTCCTCAAGAGACAAACTGAAACTCGAGAAGGAACCACAAAGCATGTGATTTGTACAAAAAGACTAAGCAATCTACAAACCAAACAAAAAAACGCCGACTTTAGTTTGCAAATTCAAAGAAGATAGGAAACCCACATACAGAAAAAAAGACGAGCACTTAAGCAGAGTTACTCACTAAGGAATATGTGTGATACGTATATCGCATCTAGCGAAACAACTCGTCGTAGAAGATGGAGATAGAGATTCGTCAATTTGTTAGAAAGATACAAATCAAAAGTGTGAAAGTCTCAAAATTGTCAATCGGCTTCAGCCCCTGAAGACGACCAAGCTATGTCGGAGCTACAGACTATTGAAATTAGAAAACTTTCGTAGTTCTTCTGGGTAAACCAAGTAGGGTTCTCCGGTTTGGTATGGTTTAAATCCAATTTATGTGGGTTTATAATTGATCTTATCTTCGATTCTCGGTTACATAATTCGGTTTCGGTTCAGGTTAACCGAAATTTCACCCTAAATCAAAAGTTCCACTAGAAGGTTGCGATTTACAACTCGCGCGAGTCACGACTCAAGAGCGTGCATTCTTCTGTTTTTCCGTCGATTGGAATTTTTTTAGGCGGACAGTGCTAACGCTTTGGGAAAACAATGGAGCGGCAGAACGATAAGGAAGAAGGAGAGCGACCCGAAGAAGCGGCGGGAGGGAAGGAAGAGTTTGAAGAGAATCAAGAGAAAGCGGCGGAGATGAGCCGTAAGGAGAAGCGAAAAGCGATGAAGAAATTGAAGAGAAAGCAGGTGAGGAAGGAGATAGCGGCGAAGGAGAGGTTGGAGGCGGAGGCTAAGTTAAACGATCCGGCGGAACAGGAGAGGCTGAAGGCGATGGAGGAAGAGGAGGTGCGGATGAGAGAGAAGGAGCTCAAGGAGTTCGAGGAGAGTGAGAGAGCCTGGAGAGAGGCTATGGAGATTAAGAGAAAGAAAGAGGAGGAAGAAGAAGCGAAGCGGGAAGAGGAAGAGAAGCGTTGGAATGATTTAGACGAGTTGAGAAAGCTCGAGGTAGTTCCTTGTTTGTTATCAATTTCTTCATTGAAGCTCGTGTTTGTTTACTGTAAAACTGTGGAACGTGGATCGAAATTATAGATCCCGAATCTAGGACACAAAAAGGGTTGTTAATCAACCAGCATATATTTATTAGGGATATTCAGATCATATGGATGCTGTATCTAGCTCCCATTGGTTGCTGATGAATTCATGGAAGAGATGTTAAGCTTGAATTGGATTTGTATCTGTGACTTTTATTTACATACCCTTTTGCTTCTTTGGGCAGGCTAGTGGGAATGATGAAGGTGGCGAAGATGAGGATGGTGAATATGAATATATCGAAGAAGGGCCTCCGGAAATTATATTCAAGGGAAATGAAATCATTCTCAGGAAGAACAAAGTGAGGGTTCCAAAGAAATCGGTGGCTCAGGTGGGTGGAAATGAGGTACTTGACCATCATCTAGTTGAACATTACTTCTTCATTATCTTGAGTTTTTTTTTCAAGATTTCCAATGTAGAGTTTGTTTTGAAGATTGCTGCCAGGCCTATATCAAATCCTTTACCTCCGGTAACCGAAGCTTCTCCCAGTTATCATAATGTGAGCTCTGCTCAACAGATTCTGGATAATGTTGCACAAGAAGTACCCAACTTTGGAACTGAGCAGGTGATTGTTGTGTCCCTTTGTTGAGATCGTATCACTCTATGTGTACCATTCTTATGTTCCTTTGAGTAATTCTGCTTCGTTTTTTCTTGTTCTATCAATGCCCAGGATAAAGCTCATTGTCCTTTCCATTTAAAGACTGGAGCTTGTCGGTTTGGCCCGCGATGCAGCAGAGTTCATTTCTACCCTGATAAATCGTGCACTCTACTTATGAAGAACATGTATAATGGTCCTGGTACTGCTTGGGAACAGGATGAGGGGCTTGAGGTCTGTAATCGTTGTCATCTCGAGATGCTTGTATCCTGATAATAATTAGTTCTTCTCTATTGCCTGCGGTTTTCATTTCCTGAATCGAAATTACCACAGTTTCTCTGCCTTTTTTTGTTTGTTTGTCTTGTTTTGCTGTGTGCTCTGGATTTTTGGAATTATGCTTTTTCTTTGTTATTGTTACCATCTTCTTTAACTTACATCAGACATTGATGGATTCCCTTCAGTGGAGGTGCATGATTATAACTTGGGCCGGGTTGGAGTCACGGCTCACTTCTTTGTATCCTACTTGATTGATAGATAAGCTAGTATGTGCACATATTGTTGTCCGTATTAGTACCTCTCTTGCCGTCATAGCAATACTTTAGAGTAACTTACTTTAACTTGATGTCTTGTACATTTGTAGTTATTGATTTCTATTAATCTCCCGATTGAGTTTCATTTATTGTGCTTTGTGTGTCTTTTGATTCCCACGTGGGAGTGAGGGATATGCCTAAGAAAGGCTTAATTTTCCTGAATTAAGAACATAACAGTGTCCTTCATGCGGGCTGGCTGCTTCGGGCTAGTAGTGTCTGAAAAGGAACTAATGCTCTTATAATTTCGTAAGGCTGTAGCTATCCTGGTTTGCTTGATATCAATAGTTTTGGACGTCACATGCATTCGCCTGGTTTTCTTACGATTAGTCACGTACTATAGTTTACTCTTTCCCTCTTTTTCCCGTTTTCCTTGCAGTATACAGATGAGGAGGCTGAACGTAGTTACGAAGAATTTTATGAAGATGTTCATACAGAGTTCCTGAAGTATGGAGAACTTATTAATTTCAAGGTCTGTCGATAATTTCATGATCTCCCAGCTTCCTCTCCTCTCTTCTAATATCAGCCGTCATTTGATCTGAGTGTTAGTTTCTGAACCTGCAAGCCGCACTTGGCTATCTATTGTGAAAACTAGTGGCTCCCTTCATCTCTTATCATTATCGAATGAGCAACTGAAACATCCCATGTTTGAGAATAAAACTTGTTGGTAGATATGTCCTGTCTTTTGACCTTCTGTCCTACCCTTTCTATTCTCAGCAAGAAAATTCTATGTCCATTGCAGGTGTGTAGAAATGGCTCATTCCACTTGAAGGGTAATGTATATGTACACTACAGATCACTGGAATCAGCAATTCTTGCCTACCAGTCCATGAATGGTCGATACTTTGCTGGTAAACAGGTAAATTGTTTTTCTTTTAGAGTTTTTTTGATAAACTATTTGGGCTAGTGAGCTGTTTCCTGTGCAATATTGTTAGCATATATCTTAGTTTCGTCCTCAGTATTCGTATCTTTGTGGCATAATAATGGAGACACATATTTAGATTTCAGTTAGTCCAGCCTGTGTGTATGACGTTTTGTCAGAGGTCTCATTGTTCGATGATATTTGCAAATCCTCATTAGGTGAAATGTGAATTTGTCAACATCTCAAGATGGAAAGTCGCCATATGTGGGGAGTACATGAAGTCGAGGCTTAAAGTATGACTCTTCATCTGGTGCATGCCCTGGGATTTCATTTTCTGGCTTTATCAGTAGTTCACGATTTTCCTTATAAATTTGCAGACTTGCTCTCGTGGATCTGCTTGCAATTTTATCCATTGTTTCCGTAACCCGGGTGGAGACTATGAGTGGGCTGACCATGACAAACCACCTCCAAGATTCTGGATTCACAAAATGACCGCTTTATTTGGATATTCCGATGAATACTTGAAGCACACGGAGCGTGAATATTCGGGGTCGTTAAATGATTTTAGATCAGATCAAACGACAGATTCACATAGGTAGCTTCATATAATATTGACTTTTATGTGTCCTAATCTTTGAACAATTTCTTAGTGTATTTCCTGCTTGTTATGGTTATGGAGCGTCATGCTCATGTGTTTTGTTTCCATGTCAGGCAACCTTCAAGAAGATCGAGAGGTCATGATCATGTGAACGTTGGATCTAAACCTTCTTATAGGAGCCATAAGAATCACGGTGAAACTCGGGACAGTAGTCGTGGACACAAACTTAGTAGGCATGACGAGAGCTGCCATGGTGATGAAAGTCCTAACAGTACTCGAGACGGTAGTTTGGAGAGGGAGATGTACAGAGAGCGACGGTATGCTAAGGAGAGATCGCGTCATGAAAGCAAATGGTCTGAGCACTCTCATGGTCATCGGGTGATAAGGAAAAGAATCCATGGTAGGTATTCCGATGATGAGTCGTCTCCCGATGGAGATGACTATGGTAGGAGAGAGTTGGGTCAAAAACGAAAAGCTAGAAGAGGCACCGATTCAGAAGTTGATGAAAAGAAGATACGAACCCACAGGAGTTCAAGAAACGACAAAAGGGAAGGATCATCAGCTGATGAGGAGGAGAGTCATGAACATGACAGGGTTCACGCAGTTGGTGGTAAGTCGCAGAGGGAAAGACGGAAACATCGACATGAAAGAAGCAGCTCAAGATTTTCGGACGAGGAATATTTTAGTGAAAGTAAACGACATCATCCGGATCAAGGATCAGACTTTCGAGACGATGGAGAAAATGACAAGAAGAGAAGTGTGGAGACAAGTCCCAGAGAATATCAGTCAGATAAAGTTAGGGACAAAAGCAAACAGGGACATAGATATAAGGCCCGAGGTTCTGACTCTGATGGAAGCAGGAAAGGCAAAGGACGCCGAAGAAGCTCGGGAAATGGTGTAAGCGTCCGAGAATCGCAAGAACTCAACGCGCATGGAAAGAGAGAGAAAGTAAGTGGTTCATCAAGTTCAGATAAAGAAGAAACACAGAAAGAGAAATGTCGTCGCCATAGAAAACGAGGAAGGTCACAACACTCACACGAGCAGACTTCTAAGGAACCAGAGGAAGTCGAAGGAGAGCGTTGGAGACCAATGTGATATATGGTTCCTTTGACTCATTGGTCTCATAACCACCTCTTCAATTTCTCTTTTGTAAATAAAATACATTTTAGGTTTATTACTTGCGAGTTTTTGTTAAAACTGAAATTTGGTTATATCGCAAAAACAAGAATAAATATTTTAATAATTCCATGGTAAACAAATGAATTTATCATACATGAAAATAGTCGGCCATTTTTCTTGGCGGCACATTTTCGCACCGAAGAAGAAAGAGAAGATAATCGGGCACTGGGGTGCACGATGACGATAGCGACGCCTTTCAGTGGGGCTGCGAATTCGGTCGCGGCGGCGAGGACCGTTCTGATAACGGGAGTGAGCAAAGGTCTGGGAAGAGCCCTAGCCCTCGAGCTGGCGAAAAGAGGTCACACTGTGATTGGATGCGCTCGTACTCAGGAGAAACTCGCCGCTCTTCAGTTGGAGCTCTCCTCCCCGGCCAATCATCTCCTCCTCACCGCCGATGTGGTAATTTCCGCTTTTCGGACTCTCTTTGCTTGAATTCTTCCGTTTTTTTTGTCGTATCTGTGGTATAAATTAGATTGGTAATTACCGGAAACGAAGGAACTTTCTGGATACTGAGTGATACTTGTTCATGACTGCTGATATTTTGTTGCTTCTGCTGCGAAGTTAGCCTTTCTTTAACTTACCTCGATTTATGGTCTATATATGTTTGCAGAAATCAAACAGCAGTGTAGAAGAGATGGCACACACAATTATGGAGAAGAAGGGTGTCCCAGATATCATAGGTCTGTTTAGAACCTTTTCTTGATTAACACTTTGCCTTTACAGTCTTCAACCTTTCCCTCAATACAACAGCTTCAAAGTTCCAGCCTTGTGTCTTTGGGAAATTTTTTCTTAGGCACACTGTGGCGTCAAATTTTTTTCTTCCTGTAACTTTTTTGTAGTCTTTGATGTTGGTAAATGCACGTTTCAGTTAACAATGCCGGCACTATCAATAAGAACAGCAAGATTTGGGAAGTCTCTGCAGAAGATTTCGACAATGTTATGGATACAAACGTTAAAGGAGTAGCAAATGTGCTGCGCCATTTTATACCTTTGATGCTCACACGGAAGCAAGGGATTATTGTGAACATGTCTTCTGGATGGGGAAGATCTGGTGCTGCCCTGGTGAGTTTCAATCATGAATCACAAGCTATCATCGTATGTTTTTGTTCTTCTAGTTACAGAAAACTAAGACAGTATAACATAGGCAAGTATTGATTTGGGTGTATCAAAGCTGATCCCAGTGAGCTTAACTTTTGAAACTGAATCTGCGTCTGCAGGTTGCACCTTACTGTGCGTCGAAATGGGCGATAGAGGGTTTAAGCCGAGCAGTGGCAAAGGAGGTAGGTGAAGGAATGGCAGTGGTTGCATTAAATCCAGGCGTGATCAACACAGAACTGCTCACGTCCTGCTTTGGCAACTCAGCTTCCTTGTACCAAGCTCCTGATGCTTGGTAAGCAACACCCAACCTCCTCACAACTCGGAATCAGTTTCTCATAACTCGGAATCATAATCCTGCGCTGTATGATCTCTGTGATGGTGTTTTGAATGGATTGTTTGCCTGAAACCCTAAACCTTTTGCTAATGTAAACCAGGGCTGTGAAGGCTGCAACTATGATTCTGAACCTTACAGCCGGCGATAATGGCGGATCTCTTACGGTCTAACAACTAAACTACGCTTTTATTTTCAACTTCACTGATATGGATAGTGAGCTTCTTCAGCAGCTGAGGGTTATAAAATAACCTCTGATTCGAGGCTTTGATTCGTTTTTTTTTTGTTGTAACCAGATTGTTACTATGTAACGATGTAGTTGCCACGAGATTATAATCAACCAATTGCCTTGTTATTGTGTAACGATGTAGTCAGTTTTCCCATGTAACGATGTAGTTGCCACAAGATTACAATCAACCAATTGCCTTGTGCTGAGACTGTCCGAGAAAAGATGGTTCCGTAAAAAAATTTCAATTATTACAACATGGTGACAAAGAGACATGCAACAGATAACTGTATTTCAATAATAAGACATGACAATTTACACGAATTCTGAAAACGAAAAACAAAGTAAGAAAATGGGAATTTATTAAGGTGCTACTGTTTATTGCTCCTTATTGACCGTGACAGTTGATAAACTGAACACTGGGAATGTGTTGGACTTTGCAGTAATCATCCCCACCTGGCACCAATTTCTCCGACCAGTCCCTCTTCATTCTCTCAATCTTGAGTTCCTTTAAGGATGTTACGTAAGAGAGCCCCTCTGGAAGCTCTTTCAACTTTCTGCAATTATCTATAGTCAAAGTACGGAGACATGGCATCGACCCTTGCTCTACTCTCCACTCTTCCATTTCTTTCTGATAAGATACCTTCAGTGCACATAACCGAGGAAACCCACCTCTCGAGCACACCATTCTCCTCCCCAAGAAAGCGCCAGATGAAAAACAAACCGACTTCAAATGAAGCAATTTCTCTAGAATCGGCATTGGATCCTCCTCCATGCGGCATCCGATCAGCCATATGTGTGCAAGGTGGGGAGGGAAACGATACTCATCCGGAAACCTTGGCATATGCATCGACAGTGTTAACTCCTTCAGATGAATAAAATCCATCACGATTTCACCCCCATGAATACGATCAGCACTGATTTTTTGGCCATCATATATACTAAGCGTCTCTAGATTCCTCAGTTCATGAAGAGATGACGACAGAGTCTCAAAAGCACACCGGCCACTGATATTCAAACTGAGAACTCTTAGCTTAGGCATCCCGAGGAGGTCTCTAACACGACTGTGTTTCGTTGAGAAATTCGTCAAGGACTCCAGCTTCACTAGATCACACAGTTCCAGCTTTGTTTTCTCATGCATTGAACGAGGTAAGACAAGGTACCTCAGCTCTTGCATCTCTTTCAAAACATTCGGCACATAAACAAGGTGTAACAGATCAACGACACCTAAGTTCAAATAGAGCAGAAGCTTTAGATTTCGCAGAGAAGAAGGGAGATGAGATACTCCAGCCTCGTGCAAGCTCAAGAATCTCAAGTGGATGAGCTCTCCTATGCTGGAAGGTAGCTTCCCTCCTTTAAACTGTAGGTAAGAAAGATCCAACACCCTGAGCAATGGTAAACTTTGGAAACCTGGAAGCTGCCAAAAGTTTTCCTCCACCCCAAAAACCAAAACAGATCTGGCTGTTTTATTGCTTTTATTATCTCCCAGCAAATCAAGTGCATTGCCGCTATGTATAACGAGCCTGCGAGGTCTTTGAGCATTGATGGTAAAGGTGGAAGTTGGAACTTTGATGAATTCAAGAAACTTCTCTTCTTTGGCTTTAGATAAACATACTTCCCTCATCATGTCATGCATTTGACAATGTTCCATTCTCCAAGTCAAATAGCTTTCTTCCACAGTAACCATATTTCTCCTCACCAACTCTTCCAAGTAGCCTTCTCCACTATCTTGAATGGTCGATCCATCATCATACAAGGACGTTATGATTCCTTCTGAAACCCAATAATTGAACAATGTCTTCACTTTTATCTTGTAATCTTCAGGGAAGTGGGCCAAGTAAAGGAAGCAATGCTTTAACTTCATAGGCAAATCCTCATAGCTTAGAGACAAAACTCGGTAAACCGAATTGGGGTTGTTGTCATTAAAGCTAGACTTTCCTACGATCTGGGTTCCAAGATTGTCATATACTCTTCTCCACTCGAGAAATGTATGCTTCTTAGCTAATAACCCTCCTAGCACTTTAACGGCTAACGGTAATCCTCCACAATAAGCAACCATTTCCTTTCCCAGAGCTTCCATTTCTTCATCAACCTTTAACCCTAAACAAACTTTCAAGATAAAAAAAAAATGTAACAAGATTCTTGGTCTTGATTTTTATATCTGAGAAAAAAATGATGTACCAGTTTCACATAGCTTCCAACTTTCTTCCCGAGTAAGGATTCTTGGCCTAAAGGCAAAACTTTTCGGATCTGCATGTAACCCGACGCTTTCATTGCGAGAAGTAAGTAGCATCCTCCAACCTGCAAAATAGGGACCCAAAAAGGCATTTTATGACCCAATGTGTCACACACCTCATATACTATATGTCTGTACAAACAGAGCTCACCATCACCTCTTTTCCGTGGAAACACTGGTTTGATTCGGTCCCAGTCTTCTTCTTTCCACACATCATCGAGGACAAGCAAATATCTACCAGTTTCCAGCAATTCAAAGAGTTCACCCTGGAGTGTATATTCATCCATATGTATTACATTCTCATCATGCGGTCTGAGGTCTTGCAAGAGTCTCTGCCAAACGTGCTTCCGCGCAAACTGCTGCGAAACACAGACCCATGCGAACCCATCAAAGTGGCGCCGGACAGTGTCGTGGTGAAAAACTTGTCTGGCGAGTGTGGTTTTACCAATACCGCCCATTCCCGATATAGAAACCACTTGAATGCTATCATTCTCCACCAAACGACAAACCAACTCTTGCACACTCTGCTCAACCCCAACAAGATCGCTTTCACGGCTGTTGGGAAACGTTTGCCGGATCTCCAACTGCTCCAGCGACAGTGAGCGGCCACCGTCGACGATAATCTGCTGTAGCCCAAAACTCTGCATCCCCTCAATCTCCTCAGAGATCCTCCTGCTTGCGCCTTGGATATCTAAAGCGAGTTTCCGGCGATCCACTAGGAAGCAAGCAAGCCTCTTCACACGTTTCTTGATCCCTTTTTCTTTCCCTCCGAACTCTTTGAGAAGAAAAGATTCGATTATATCCTCAGCGTCATAGACAAGGTCCCTGACATGTTCCAAGAAGTTTCTCACCCTTTCACTCTCATATCTCTTGGCGTATGCATCTTTCAACAACGACTGTAACCTTCCAAGCTGACGTTTTAATCCAGAAACTTGCTCCTCAATTCCAGTCAATCCTTCGGATTCTCTACTCAGGAGCTCCCAAAGCTTCTCAACTCCAAATGACACAACTGCTTCTGCCATAACCCTTTAGGAGAAAAATCTTTGAAAAACAGAGCCTGTAATTAGTTTTGACTAAACAATTCAGGTGCGTCGTTGTTTATACATAAGAAAGGGAACAGATTCAAATTCGTGAAACAAGACGGATCAAAGCAAACTAAACAGAAATGAATCATTTATAAACTGTATAAAAGAACAAAATTTACCTTCTCCGAATGGACCGAATCAGCTCTGCCGCTGGTTACGACAATCTTTGGAAGAAGAAGAGATGATTTTTTTATAAGTCTAGTGAGAGAGTTGACTCAAAGATGAGTTTTTTCTAAGTCTAGTGAGAGAGTTGACTCAAAGTCAGCTTTATCCAGCTACCACTCCTTCAGTCCTTTGGCTAAGGCGTTCTCCATAAGAATAGTATCTCTTGTGATTGCCACCTGGAATTATTCTTCATCGATGATCATATAAAGAGATGATATTCTTTTATAGGACAGAAAATTAACATGAGCATAATTCACTAAATGGAAGTTAAACTGATTCGGTCTGTTCTAAGTTCTGACAAATACTTTTAGCCCATTTTGATATTAAAACTATTTAATTAAATTAAAATCTAATTAGGCGATTTATATGGTATTTGTTTGGTCAAAATTATAATTCTTAATTACGTTTTAACAAAATATTTTTGTTGTTTATTTGTAGTAATTTTTGAAATTGTTTCTTTCCAGTATTAAAAAAAAAATCTTTTCTTGTAGTTTTGCATTTAGTCAAATTTCCAGTTCTGCAACTTTTTTAGAGGATGAGGAAGTACAAAAGACTGTGATTTCACATATTATTTGTAACTTTTTAGTTCAGTTTTTGTTTAATATTTCCTCCGTTTTTTTATATATGATGTTTTAAAAGTTTATTTTTGTTTTAAATTATATGATATTTTTATAATTCTATACAAAAATGATGATAATTGACTAGTTTTATCCTCATATTAATTAGTAAATGAAAACTTAATAAACAATAAATAGGGTCACAGGGTCACAATAAGTATTATATTAAACTTTTTAATTTGTGTGCATAGTGCTAAAACATCCTATATAAAAAATGGAGGGAGTATTAATTTTGAAATCAAATAAATTTTATACCATATATTACCAAATTATTAATTTGTGTATACCCTATATTACCAAATTATAATAAAATTCACAAATATCAGATTTTTTTGTAACTTTCACGTGATCTGTGAATATACTAAATGATACGAGCAAGTATTCAAATAAAATGTCAATTTTGCCAAAAAAAAAAACCTTTCTTTGACTAGCAAATATAGAAAATGAATTAATGGTAAAATCTTTATAAGACCAATAATAGTTATATATATATATATATATATATACATGTGTAAAAGTAAAACTTCTCTTTAAGATCCAAAAAAAAAGATTTGTAGATTTTATACCAAAAAAACTATTATGGGTATTACAAAAGCTTTGATGACTTGTTTACTCGTAGTAGTATTAACAGTTTCGTTGTTCAATCACAACGTTTTGACTTCAGGTATGTTTAGAGTTTCATTTAGTAGTTGTTATGTAATATAATCATGTAGAATTTGCAATACCATATGTTTGTGTGTTTAAACTTTAGATATACACATGCATTTTAAAAGTTCTGGTAAAACTTCTATCATTTGGACATGTTAGACTGTTAGAGAACTTTTTTTTTTCTTTTTTCACAAAATAATAATAACCATATATAGAATTTTTAAAACCATGCGGTGTGTGTTTTTGTGTATACATATGTAGACATGCATTTAAAAGTGTTGTTAGAAAATTCTATCATTTGGAGATGTTATATAACTGCTTTTTATTGATATGTTATATCGAATAGAGTTAATTAATATTTATGTTGGTTTTCGTAGGTGCAGAGATAGAGAAAATTTCATTTGACCACTGCAATAATTTGTGCACGGATACATATGGATGGTTTGAATGTCAAAATGATTGTGGTGAAGCAGGCTACGCAGGTTGGGGAGAGTGTGCTTCTCGTTCTCCTAAAGAGCCTAAGCGATGTTGTTGTCAACCTAAAAAATAACATAGATTCATCATTCCCTTAAAAGTTTGATGGTTCTAGACTTCTAGTGTTGCATTTGTTTTCTCTAAGATATTGGATCTAATTTGTCTGTAGTATTTATTTATGACAAATGCGATAATAGATAAATAAAATAGTATTTACTATTATGATTGTTTTTTTTTGAAATTATTATTTTCGGTTTTCGAATATAAGGTAATATAATTAGAATGTAATCTTTGTTAATAATGAATGAGAAAGCATTCATATTCATATGAGTTTTGTCAGAATACAAAAAGAAGAAACGAAACTAAACCAGCAAAAACAATTTGAAATAAAAAAAAGGGATATAAAAATATATATAGTCCAACCTAAGATCAGCTGCTTTTGACTTGATCAACTTTGGTCCTCCATAATAAAAATACGTATCGTTGCTCCTAACTCGAGGGCTTGAAGCGATTGGAAATCATTTTCTGATAGGGCAATCTCCAAATTGCGCATGCAAGCGACTTTTTCAAATATATATATATATATTATTTTTTTTTGAAAAAGGGTTTTTCCAAATTCATTACTAGTAAAACAACCAGATCATATTTCAGTTGATGTGTGTCAGCCCAAAGAATTCATGATCGTGATCTCCACTTTTGTTGGTCTGGAGAGTAAAAAGAAATGATGGCAAATATCTAACCGGCTCAAGGATGCTACGGTCCATAACGACGCCCAATCACCAACTTCCGAATTTTATCACATATTGGTTAAAAACCATTTTATTAATAATCATAATTTTTGAAAACATAAATACTCTAACCTTTCATATTTTAATCGTCAGGTCAACTTGGGTGCCTCCTACAATGGACGTTTGAGAAATAGCAACTTCAACCTGTTTGTACAAAACCGTCGCAGGTTGTATGCATCGGTCTGGACAATATTTATACAATACCTTCCTCTAAATAAATTTTATAAAAAAAAATATTAATGGAATTTTATACAACTTCTTTAAGTCATTGGCCAACTATATTTTCAAATTTTCATAATTAACTAATAATTACTTATGATATAAGAATCGAACATGCATGTAACATATCTAACTAGTTACTCAATATTTTGATTCGACCTAATACTGACTACTGAGTATAATAAATGCATTTCATCTGCCATTCCTAGCCAGTATTATATAAATATCAATGCTTTTTTTTCAATATTTATTTATATTTACTTTATTTTTACTATACTTTTGTTTTATTTTTACTTTATTTTTGCTTTACTTTTACTTATTTTTTTTAATAAAAAATTTGGTGTTTAGACATAAAATTCCTTTTTTTTTGGGTTTACATAATTCATGATTGAGCACGATTCAGGAAATCAACAAATACATTCAGCCTTAATGAGAGAGCACTTCAACAAACTATAAAGAAAACTATAAAGAGCGAATCATTTTCCCGGATAGGTAAAGATCGAGAGATCATTACGATCATGAGGTTGATTTTGTTTTGGAAATTGTTAGTGAACAATCCAGAGAGAATCGAAAGTTTGTTATTCATCTTGGTATAATCTCAATTACATAATTCTCTTATATAGTGAGAAATAATTACAGGTTTACGAGTTTACATGAACTAATATCAATCTATCATATCTAATAGAAATACAATCATGTAGGTGATAACATATCCATCATTCCCAATATTTGTAAATACAACGGGTATGATTTGTACGTGTAGTACATCTGTATTCAACTTGTTTTTATTTCAGATTGAGAATATATGTGAATGAACGTTAATAAGATCATAATATATCCATAAACATAATATAACGGAAGACGAATGTATTAATTAATCGACAAACTAACTGGTGTTTTTTACGCAACATTTTACCTTAGAGAAGGATAATACTTTTGAAGGGAGCCCAATTATCCGAACTAACGGACTAAGCCTAGAAACTAGAGATAGATTTTACCTGGCATATATTATCGAAATCCTTGAATGTCAACATAAACCTGTGAACAAAAGATACATAAACTGAAAGAATATAAAAAGGAAATTACAACACACGCACGTGCCACGGCATGTGTCAGCCTGAGAGATAACCCGTTGACGCGCCTAAATATATATGTCACCCACTCACCCGCCAATACAAAATTAGCCCTAAGCGTTCCCAGTTCTCTCTCAAGTGCTTCAAAAACCTTATACCAATTTTTTTTTTTTATAATTCCTTATACCAATCTTCTCAAAGTTGAATCGTTGCTCTCTCTTTGTTCTCAGTTAGATTCCCAAATATCTCTTTCCTATCTTTGGATATGGATCCTGGACTTCGTGTTGACGTGCATGAATTAAAGCTGTCGCCATCGGAAGGAATGGAAAACACAGTCATGTTGGCGTTTAAAACCATTACCCAAGAGATCCACCAAGATCCGGCCACCGGAATCCAAACCCTTGTCGACTCCATCCTGGATCCGTCGCCCCGTATCATCCACTTTAGCATCGATAGCACCAGTCACAGTCACATCTGCGATCATCTCCATCGCCTCAAGAATTGTCGTTCTTTAAGTGAATCCTTAGCCCCGCTCATTGCTTCGGCTGCAAACGACTCAGGTTTTGGGATTAATGGCTTCGTCCTTATGCTTGTTCTTACTCGAACACTCCCAAGAGAATCGCCTGTGCTTCAGAGGCTTGTTTGTCAAGGAACAATCGATGGTGACGAGGAGCTTGAGAAATTGAATATGGAAACGGAACCGTGTTCTATCTGTCTGGGGAGTCTCGCCCGTTGGAAGACTAGTGTTGTTCCCACACGCATGCCGTGTTCGCATGTCTTCCACGATCGCTGTCTCTTGAAGTGGTTTCGCCGCAATAATACTTGCCCGATGTGTCGGACGAGACTTGTGTCCGAAGCAACAGAGGATGAATGTGTTTCTCTTTTTTTTGTTTTTTTTTTTTTAACAATTGAAAAGTCAGATCATACTTTTTTGTTTCTTCTTTGTGTCTAGGATTTCGAATCGATTCAAATTTCAAGGAGAAGATTTGGAATAGTTCAAAGGCTAGCTTACATGACTCCCATTATTTGTGTTATAACATTCAGAAGTACACAAAAACCATCCATATATAAGATGCCAAGATATTATATATTGTTCCACCAAATAAGAAATCGAGTTTTCAAAATTGTGATCGAACTTGAATCACAAATGTATAGAAAAAAGAAAAAAAACTCCAACTAATAATACTAAATTAACAGATACTGTATAAGTAAAAAAAAAAAAAAAAGCTAAAAGTCTAAAATCTTGATAAGTATTCTTCAATCCGTTCAACATCTGCATATTCTCTGCCTGCAAGAATCAAATACACCAATATTAATCTCTCCTTTTTCAGAATCCAAACCACAATATCAAATTTACTATTTTGATCTAATTGGCAAAAGAATAATTCAAAGTCGTCGTCACAAAAGAAAACAAGGAAAGGACATAGAAGCTTGATACAATAGAGAGAGGTGCGTGGCTTAAGAGTTTAATAAAGAACAACCAATGTACCTTAACTATTATTGGTCTCAACGCCTATGAGTTTTACCTTTCCCCCTTTTCCCTGAAAACAAGTGTTTTGGTTTCAGAGATAGTATAACTCTGTCAGCTTCTCCACGACGTGCATCTTTGTTTCTCTTTCTGTGAGACTTATTACCAATCATAATTGCTCTCATCTTCTGGCAAGAGTCCTTGAAGCCTTCACCAGGCAAAACCTCATGTGGAGGCCGTGACACTGATCTCGATCTTGACCTCAGACAGAGCTTCTTCTTCTTCTGTTGCTCACCATTCATATCCACCTCCATTGCATCTTCACCCCAATCATCATCTCTCCTTCTTTCTGCCTCTAGATTTGCTTCTTACACGGTTCATAGCAGAAGAAGGATCAAGACCAAGTGATGATAACTCTCTACCCAGTCTCTCCCTTGTAAACTTCTTATCCTTGTCAAACTTTCCTCGAACTGTTGCTCTGTTTTGTGCATTGCTCTTCTTGAGTCTATGCTCTCGAATAAGGAAAACTTTCTTCTTGCGAATATCAGCCAACTGATTCTTCTGCTCCTCTGTGAGTGTTTCGCCCTCAATCTCAAAATCATCCTCTTCATCCTCAGCCTCCCTGAGGTCTTCTTCACTTTCCAGCTCCTCAAGCCTGTTCAAAATGTCTGGATCCACAAAATCAGCAACATTATGACCATCACAAATCTCAGGTATAATGTCGTTCTTCCATTCTTTATCAGCCAAGATGTAGTTCTTCTTTAGACTAGCAGAATAAACCCCAGCTCCACCGTTTCCATCTTCCAAATCCTTCTCTGTCTTTCGCTTCTCATTTTCGACAGCTCCCTGAGGTATACAAGGGAGCCTTTCTTTGTCATCACGAAGCTTCGGCATCGCCACATGCAACCTGTTCAAGTGCTGATTAATATTTTTCGATTTCATCTTTGCCTCAACACTTTTATCTAACAGCCTCTGACAAGCAGCATTCTTCACTGACATCACACCTTCTTCCGTATTAAAAAGCACAGCTTCTTCATCTGATCCCATTTCAGCCTTCATAGCTTCAGCTTTCATCTCTTCAATAAGTTTCAGATCTTCATCAGACAGGGTTTCCATGGACACAAGATCAGTCTTGTTGCAGACAATTAACAACGGTTTGTTCATGAACGAAGGCTTTAAGCTGTGGAAAAGAGCATCCTGCTGAGCAATGCTGTAACCACAAGAGCAGCCTGCTGAGCAATGCGAAAAGTCTATGATATAAAGAGTAATTAGAAACATAGTTAATGAAAACAGAGTTTGCAGAATATAGTTTTTTCAGGAAAAAAAAATTGACGACAAACAGAAAGAGATGAAAGCCTAAAACAAACAAGATAGAGTCATGAGAAGACATACAAAGAGATTTCGAGTTCTTGGAAAACTGGTTTGGGATTGATTTAGAGGAGACGAACGCCGTCGGCGTGAGAAGCACCAGACTAACAGAGGAATGTTCTCCAAGCCCTATATTTAATCAATGTCAGAACCGACTAAAAATGAATTAAAGGGAATGATTATTTTGACAAGTTAATACCGGGTTTTTATTGTTAGCGGATTTTAGCATTCGAACCCGGACCTGGGTTGCCAATTTACTGGTCCGACCGGTTCAGAAGATTAAAGCGACGGTGTCGTTTCGACTAAAATTGCATAATGAAAGTAACTTTTCCCCATAAGTATTTTTTTTTTTGAAATAAATCCATAATTACTTTACCGAATAAAATTATCCCCAAAATTTAGTGATTTAATTAAGTAATAATCAAAAAAAATTATTAATAAGTGACATTATAAGAATCTCCAAAAATTTAAGTATAGGAATTCACCCAGACGATTCAGATTCAGAGGAATCTCAAATACAAAATTCATTATATTTGCTACAGTATAAGGAGCTCAAAACAATAGATGCCAAAAAAGCTGAATAAAGAAGGAATAAGAACAAAAGAGATTCAAACAGACGTCGACTCATGAAACACGTGTGTGATAATATCTACTATCTACAAAGAAGACAAAACAGTAGTACAATCATCCAATCCCTTTCTTAAACTAGAAAGATACGCGTAACTTCGTCCCAGGAAACGGGACCCAAACCCCAGAGAAAGAATCAGTCTCCGGTTTTTTTTCATCTTTCAGGTTTCTAATACCGGGTCGGTGGTGGTGCTGGTGGCAGCCGATTCGGTGTGGTGCGGCGGTTGCTACCAGAGCCTGGTGATGCAGCATCTCCGTTCTGAGCAGGATCGCTGTAGCGGCGGCTGTGACCACCTGATCCGTACCTTGACAATGAATCTGACTGTCCATTAGCAGCGGCGTTGAAGGCATTCATCCAGTCATCCCCTGAAGAACCTCCACTGGTTCTTGGGCTACTTTCTGCGGATCAAGAACACCACAATGAGATTTTTAAGTATATGAACAAATTGATACATATACATGAAAAAAGGTGGATGAATTTACCGGTGCCACCATTGTCGGACCAACTTGTAGCAGCAGCAGCAGCTCGGTTGTCATGAACGCTAAGCTGCCTCGTGAGCTTAGAAAGAAGAGAGGATTGCTTCTGGTAACGCTCTCTTCGTCTTTTGACGTTCTGATCCTCTTGAATCAGTGACTCAATCCTCTCATTGCCTATTGCACTAGAGATCAAAAAGACTGCAAATAAGCACACCGCAACTGAAATGAGATTCGCCACAGGGGAGGGAAAGATATTGAACCTGATAGAACTGTATAGCTGATTCAGCATGTCTTCTTTTGCTTTCTCCACTTGACAAAGAACAACAGCCTGTTAAATTCTCGTTGGTTAGTACCACAGCATATTTGTAAGAGAAAAAGAGATGGAAAAAGGAAGCTTGGAGCTATTAATAAAGAATACTCCACCTTTGGAACATTGGCTGCAAGACTGTTAAGGACAGCTTCAACGTAACCTCGTACTTCTTGGGACATCCACCGGAGTTCCTCTTCTGGATCGATGGGTTTCCTAACCATTTTATCCTGAAATACAAACAAGATAACGCCATAAGTGTCCAATATAAGGAATATAAATGTTAAACGCCTACTAATGCCAAAATCATAACTTCCGTCAAGTGTAAAATAAGCATAATGTCTACCCATAAACTTTTGACCCGTAGTGAGAAGTTTCAACAATAAACAACTCGACAACCGTTTCCATGTTCAATAACAGGTTCTTGCATTCAGTGTTTCAAGCCACATAGAAACCTTTGTAACATAGACTTGGACGTTCGTCAAAGTTATAATTGATATGCATATGTAGAGTAAATTTTAAGGAAGGGGAATATGAAAGATAAAAGCTGGCAATGATGACTCACAAGTGAACCTTCTGAAAAACTCTGTCTCATTGAAACATTGCCCACTTGGCCTCCTCGAGCCTGAATAACCTTTTGCAACTTATTAATCCACTCGTTTTTATCGACTACACTCTCAGCCTTAAGTACAAGGGCATTGTGGGCTGCAACATAACAGTTTTGAGGAAAAGCTCATAAAAAAACGCATAGAGGATTAAGAATTTGAATTCTGATAATGATTGGTTCACGTACCTTTTAGTACAGTCTTATAGGGAACCTTGCAGGTTATCTTAAATACAAGTCCTGGTCCTTTTGAATCAGGTCCGTTTGCCTTCTTGTCCTTCGAGCTCTTTGACTTTTCTACTTCTTCCTCGGGAATTTCTTCAATAGTGCATTCCTGAGTGGATTAACAAAGTTCATGAGAAAGTACAATTAGAAAAGCATGGAAGGAATAATGTTAACTATAGAGCAACCACATTTTCTCGTCGATATAACAGTACTATATAAAACTTGAAGCATGAGCTTTACAATACACAAGTAAATTTCACTGTCCATGTAAGAACCAGTGTGGGAGGAAATAACAAGGTAAGTATGAAACCATAGTGGAAATAAAAACGTAAGTATGAAACCATGGTATTAGGCTTCTCTAGTTTTTTTCTATTCACTGTCTTCTCTAATTATAGTTCACCGTTGACAGGAGAAACGAAAGCACGGGAAGAGAATAATACCTCCAAAGTTATAGTGCCCCGGAAGTTTCTTTCTTCTTGCTTTTTGGTATATCCCAGCTAGGAAAAAGGTAAATGGTTACGTCAGTAAGTGATTACAGTGCAGATATTTGGATCAACACCGGAAGGATATACACCTTAAATACTAACCTTTCCAGTTTTCTCATTCAGAACAAACCATCGCCTACTCCATCCATTAGTTTTTGCACTTTTCTTCATCAAATACCCTATATGAAAGAGTAATTATTTAAAATCGACCTTGGAAATTGGCTTAATCAAGGTTCGAGTGACGAAAAAGACACAAAGAAATCGTGCACTTGGACTAAGAGAAAAGATTTGCAGGTGCAGCAATTAAATCATGCAACGCAAGGGAAACAGATAGGGAAAGAATGAATTCTTTAGACAGCAACTGGGTAGACGTATATTAGGATAACAACCTGCTGTTATCTCCCCCTCAGGTCCAGCAGTTTTCAGACCAGAGACCTCCGGCGTCTCTTTATCTTGCGGACTAGGTTTGTCTTTCATTGATTTCATGCTACCACCAGCCATTGGCCCATCTGGCTGAGGACTAGAAGCCTGATATACATGCAGGTATAAGGATTTTTAAATAAGTACTTTCCACCAATGTAAAAGCATTTTCCACTAAATTGATTTGGAATGAAGACAGACCCTGCTTAAAAGGGACTGTTCTGCATCTTGTCCCTTTTTAGAAGACCGTCCTTTCAGCTCTTCCTCGCGACGTTGTCTTTCCATTCTGAAGAAGTCAATACAGTGCATCGTCAGAAAAAAAAACATTGTTTTCAGTCATGAACCATGGAAACAACAAGCATGTAATATTGTAAAATTTTCTGCAGCTACAGAACTCTGAAGACTTGGATACAAAAGTTCAGCCATAGAACACAGAGATCCTAAATATGCATATTGAAGAGACCTGAAAGCATTGTGGCTTTAACGTCGAAGGTATTATAATAGCTCACAATGGAATATATTAATGTCAAAGTTGGCCTAAGTAAATACTTCTACAGAGAGGTACAAAATTTTCTTGTAATGAAAGTATCAAACCCTTAATGCTCAATTCACAAACAAACACGCAAAGTTGAGGAAACTATGGCATTCAACAATGGTCGATCCAAAAAAATTTACAAGAAAAATTAGGATTAGATTAGTAAGTCTGAGTATTTGAGTAATCAACCATCAAGAATACAAAAGAAATAAAAAATCAAAGAAAGGCAAGACATTATACCTCCTTTGCACAAGACGGATAAAATGTTGAGGTGGTACAAAAGCGCGTTCCATATCAACTAGTGCAACCACCATTTTCTTCGCTTCAGTCTTGAAACCATCAAGTGCTGCACTTGCTATAGCTACAACCTGGTTGTTGATTAGTTAGTAAGGATCAGCTATGATCGAAATGATAAGATGCTACTGAATAAAGCACCACAAAATATTATTACCTCTCGCTTAAAAGGAGGATATCTCCCGAGTCCAGGTGTAGCATTGGCTGAGGCTGAAACTATGTCAACAAGAACTCGGTGAACCTAATCAAAAGTTAAGACAACAGAGAAATAAGATAAAACAGAAACCTGGATGCATGATTTTTAGAGTAGGAAACATATGTTAAGACATAAATAAACCAGATAAGTGCACTAGAACCAAACAAAACTCTCAACAGTCAGAAGAATTGAAATGTCAAAGTGAGACGAGACATGCCCAGTTCACAACGCAGTAAATTGCTGAAATTCAATACTACTGAATGTACCCCAAACAAAAGAGTTATATAGGCACACCTCATCAACACAAAGACGTGCTGGATCTTTAGCCAACTCAAGAACAATCTTTATCAACGATCTTAACCCTTTCTCTGGAGATATAAGATAAGGTTGATAACCATCTGCCTCCAAAACAACCTGATAATTTTTTTTAAAAATATATGTCATGTCCAGTTCAAAACTTGTTCGTGCAGAACATTTTAGGAAAGAAACAGACACCCACTCTTTTAACATTGTTCAAGTCAAAATGTCTATCCAATGGAAGCTGCTTGATACGGTTGGGGAAATTGCCTTCAAAACTTGCAACAACTTTCCAACCACTTCCCTGAACAAAAAAAAGATTGTCAGAGAAAAACGTTCACCCAGCTCCGAACGGACTTCAGCTCATGGACAGAAAAAAAAGACCAGAACAAAACATGTGATATAACCCCTCAGTCGGCTTATACACATACCAAAAACTTCAACTATCAGATTCATGAGATTTTTAACAATATGATGTGATCTTACTAAACGTATGATTGCAAGATAGTTTCCATTACACTAGCATCAAATCTGAAATGGCTGATTGCTAATATTGAGACAGATTCTCTCTTTCACTATAGTCTTCAATTTTCGAATAACACTTAGTTTACTTGTGTATGAAAGTACTTACTTCACCACCAGCCAAGTGGAGAAGAAATTTGTCCTCAAACTCACGGCAAAGCTCCAAAGCTATAGCCCTTGTACCTTCAGCACTATTAACTAGTTGTTCACCAAGCCTCGCTAGCTCATCCTGCACTATTTGAGACTTACCCTGGAGCCTGTACAAAGAATAATTTTTAAATAAAAAATAGCTGAGCATCTACAAGTGATCTTGCAGAGAGTAAATAAATGGAGAGAAGCAATACCCAGACAATATATTTGGAAGCCTGATCTTCATTCTGCTACGAATCTGGCTAGCAAGGGTGTCCACCAAGGCAATTCTGCCAAGCTTGCTTTGTGGTGCCCCAGTCAAAATGGACTTTAGACTTTCACTCTCAGCGCGCCATGCAGTTTCTAAGGAGTTCTCTCCACTTCCAGATTGTGCTGATGCAATGGAAACGGACTGGCCAATAAGAGCAACCCATGGAATGTCAGTTGTTTTTGGAGGTCCCTGATTCGAAAGAAGAGCCTGAACTGCTGCGAGGGCTTTCGGGTTCTCTGCAGCCTGGTCAATTTTGCCGATAATGCCTACTGTCCTAGTGCCTATAAGCAGGGAGGAGTGGTGATAGCTAATAAGTATTGTAAGCAAATTGAAGTGATGATTAGCTAGTATTTCAAAAATACAGATGTACTCACTCTCTGGATCATGCTCCTTTGCAATCTTGAGGGCTCGGGATGATGAAATTTCAGATGCCTGACTAGCAGGGACTATCACCAGCAGTATGGCATCATTGTGTTGTGCATATTCAGCAATCTTGCAAAGAGATCCAAGAAACAAACGACAGTTTCAGTAAGGAGAAACATTATAATGAATCTATGTTAGAATTTCAGCGGGAAATCTGAACAAAATTGTTGAAATCATAAGTTTCATGGTCGTTCCCATGGCTCACCATTGAATCGTCCACAATTCTTTGGTCCAGTCCAGGCAGATCAATTAATTTCAGTGGTGGAGCTGATATAGAAAGCGTACAAGTAATATGTTAGGATGATCAAAGAAAATTTAACACTAAGACAATGCAGGTCATATGTCATTACACATATTCAGAAGAGTACTACTACTTATTTTAAATCTCGAGTAGATATATTATTTGATACCCACCAACTTACAGCTTTAATCTCTAAACCAGTGCACTAGATTGTATATGGGATGGGGGTGGAAACATATTACAGCTGACCAGTTCACAGATATATTCATACACCAAACCTAGGTTAGCTGCCACTTATGATTAAGCAAGTAGAAAAGGACTTGCCTGTGCTGGTACGAAGTTTTAAGTATATTTCATCACGATTCTTCCCTGAGGCTCCTTTGCTGAGTCTATCTTGAAGAGAGTGTCTCAGGGCACCTAAAACAAACCCATGTGGAACACAACGGTAATATTACGAGAAGGTTGATAAATGCTATATCATACATGTAGAAAGGACTTCATGCATTTGTTCATAGAGAGAGACTTACTCGCTGAAACTTGCTGAGATTTACTGTCGATTTGCAAGATAATTGACTTGCTGCTCAAAGAACTCTCCCTGCTCAAGTCAATTATTATAGGAGCCCGTGTAGCACCGTTCTCCCCCGTCGGCTGTCCATTGTAAGCGTAGCAAACACAATAGGCGTCAGTATTATTTCAAGAGAAGGTATCGCCCAATAATAACTATCAGAAACTTTCATCGACCCATTGTACTACTTACCAGGACTGGATGCCCAATTAGACTGTTTAGAACTGCAGACTTTCCAGCTCCCTGGTTCAGTATGAAAAGAGAGATAACTCAGGTCTGAACAAAGTTACACAATACATCATTTCATTTCCAAGCTACCCTAGGTTATTGCTACCTCCATGAAAGCAATTTCTTCTTCAATCTTTCAACAAACAACCTGATAGATTATCTACTTGGAATAACTTAAGAAACTTCCCGGCTATCGATAAGCGTATTTCGCACAGTTACAAATATCAAAACACATCAGCCATTTCTCTGGCACCAGTCGCTCTCGGATTTCGATCCCATGTAAACAATACAAGCTCTAAACAATGAATGCGTCCTAGCAAAATTGTTCCACGACAATTCAAAACAAACCTAATCGAGATCCAGAAGATCCACGATACTGCATCCAACATCAACACTCGAACCCAGCATAAAGCCCACACAAGCCTAAACACAACCAAATCGAGGAGCAGTGAGAGAGAGAAAGAGAGCAAGGAACTCACCACATTTCCTAATGCTACAACGTTTAGGAACGTGGCGGGGCGCCTGGAAGAAGAGGTTTCGTCGGGATCTTCGTCGGCGAGCAGAGACGCCGCCTGTTTCATCGAATCGGAGAGCTGAGACAACTCATCGATCGCCTCCATCACGACTTGCAAAAGCCCCTCCGCGAATCGAGATCAAAGTAAGAGATCTGGAGGAAGCAGGGAGACACTAGATTAGATCTGACCAGAACCGAAACCGTCGGCTACAGGCGGCTTCTTTTCCCGGCGAGACAAGGGCCGGAAATTCGAATCCGGTCGTGATGTTATTAAGCTAAGATTTTTCGTCCGTCTTCGTTGGGGATTTCCTTAGGGGAAGGCAGAAAAGAGCGAAGACGAGGTCATATAGAGAGGAGGACGTAAGAATCAAAAAGACACGGGACAAGATTCAAATTTCAAAATACTTACAAAAATCCATATCTTTCTGATTTCTCAAGTGCTTCTTCTTTTTTTCTTCGCCTTTTAAATTTTCCACCAAATGTGCTTCTTCTTTTTTTATTTCATTGTCTCTGAGAGAGCTGAGTAAATAACTTTTGTAATAAACTTACGTAAAATCGATACTTGGAGCAAGCGATAGTGTAGTAGAATATCAAACAATTAACATAACATCTATAAACAAATGCACATATGGGTTTAATAACATAATCTTTAAAAGTATACTAAATCAAAAACCTTATATAACGTAGAAAATGATAGTGGGATTGAGAGCTCAAACACCAATACCCTCGTTGATGACCCAAAAAAAGACAAAACAACTTGTTAAATTGAATGACAATGTGCTAAAAGTTGCACTACCTATAAATCTAGAAATCATTTTTTCTTTCTCTCACAATATATTATCATAAATATCTGGATGAGTTTTTTCACTACCTACATGTTCTCTGTCGTTCCAGAATTACACACACACAACAAAAAAATTCTTAAGCTCAATCGGAGTTTGAAAGTAACAACACGTAGGCACAAAACTAATCATGATAGAATTCACAATACCATTAATATGAAGGTTTTTGAAACTTTCACTTCGTTGGGTGACACTCAAATGATCTTCAATGGTGATAAAATCTTTACATATTAATATCATCAGTATACTTGCATTTTCTAATTTCTATACATAAAATAAAGTTTAAATATGTTTACATAATTAATAAGTATACCATGAATTATCTTGACAGAAAAGTAGATCACGATTTTATCTTCTTCTTCTTTAGAAATGCTTGATAAAATGCAACAATCATACTTTCCTCTAAAGCAGAAATTTATACAGTAAAAAACATCAGGATTGGAATATATAGTTAAAGCTTATATATACTCAGAAATTACTAAAAGAATGTAAATTTGATTATTACAATAAAATAAAGGAACAGTTGTTGTATCTTTTCTCTGAAACCCCATAGTTTATTCCTACGAGTGATTTGGTTGAGTAACTAAATACAAAAAAAAATTAAAAAAAAAACATAAAGGTTTCGTATTTTTTTTTTACGATTTTTTAAAAATGTATTATAAAATAAATTATTAAGGTTACTCCAAAAATGAGATAATTTATATAAGTTTGACTAACTATATCCCGAAACAAAATTTAAAAATGAAATGTCGGACCGAAGAGTTGACAAGCACTAAACCACGTCATTATGGAACCTGGGCCCATGGCCCAATAACTTAGAACCTATAGGATCTGCCCACCTGGCAAGATCTGCGCAGTTTGAACTTTGAACTCGTTATGTCCTCAACGTGGAGCTTAAACTCAATTAATCTAATTAAAATACGTGTGAAATCCACTTAATTTTGTTTTTTTTTGGTATAAAATCAACCACACATGGATTCCAACTAGAAACAAAAGACCAGATTTGTTGATGTTTCTTCCTCTCTGCAGCGAATTTAATTTCTGATCTGTTTCACTCATCGTTTCTCTAGCTCTCTCTCTCTCTTTCTCTTTTTTTTTTTATACTCGAAACTGGTTTTCGATTTTTTCAAGATTTCCAGGAGATCCAATCCCAGTCTCTCTTGAGCAGTTCCCATATATTTTTGGATTGCCTTTTCGTTTATTTTTCTTCCCATAATTGTATGATCCTTGGATTTGAACATTTGTAACAAATTAGGGAAAAAAAATCGGGGCTTTGGAAGAAATGAATATTGTTTTGAAACGATCAGATTCTCTTTGAAGCCTGACGGTGTTTCCCTGAAACTTTATTTTTGGGGAACAGTCGAATTTACCCGAGAGATCATCACTGTGGTCTGAGTATCTCGATTTTTTTTGTAAAAAATATGGCGAGAGGAAGAGTGGGAGAGAAAGAGGAAGGGGAAAAGCACATAGGGTTACTAAAACTGGCCCAAACGCTATCGTTTCTGCTCATATTCATGGCCGGAATCATCATCGGCCTCGCCGCAAGCTCCCACATCGATCGATACTTCAATTCGTTGCCGAGGATGTTTTCACACACTACCAATCTACAGACGATTCCGTTTTCGACCCCTGACTACTCCAATTGCACTATCATCCACCGGGATTGCACAGGGGACGACGAGAACGACGACGAGGGAAGAAGGGCCAAGGCGGAGAAACCCAAGGATCGGGATTGCTGGAGCATCGATGGGTTTGTTCGGCCTGAGAATCTGAGCCACGGGATGAGTGACGACGAGCTGTTCTGGAGAGCGTCGATGGTTCCGGTGAAGGATGAGTATCCGTACGACAGGGTTCCGAAGGTGGCGTTCATGTTTCTGACGCGAGGGCCTTTGCCTATGCTTCCGCTCTGGGAGAAGTTTTTCAAAGGCAACGACAAGTACTTGTCGGTCTATGTTCATACGCCTCCGCGATACGACATGAATGTCTCTCGTGACTCACCGTTTTACGACCGGCAGATCCCGAGCCAGGTACGTGTTGTGTCTTACTTATGCTCTTATGTGAATCAGAGCAGAACAAATACTTAAAAGTTTTCACTTTTCACCACTGATTTACCTTTGAATGCAAGAACAGAGTATCGGATAAGTAGATGAGATTTATAGTTGGAAAATTGGGAAATTACGGAAATTAATTGGAAACGCTGATCCAAGATGCTCCGAGCTCGTATCTATTGACACATATTTTTCTCTACCGATTCTCAGGGATCTTTTAGTTTGTAGAAATAAAGGTCATTCTGGATCATGAAGATGTAGATCTTTTGAAGAACCATTTGTAGATCTAATCGTGGCGCTTGGTTACGTATTTAAGAAACTATTCGAGGTTCATTGAGCTACTCTGGTGCATTGTTTGTGTTGGCCATCTGTGTCTTAGGCAGCTTCAGGTGTTATTATGTGGAACATAGCTGATTTTCGAACAAGGATTGGGAACAGTTTGATCCATAGGGCTGAGAGTGAAACTACTTAGTTGTGAACCAGGAACCGAAACCTACTAGTTCATAGAAAAATTATACAAGCTTCTCTTGTTGCTTTGAACCTCTTTTGTTGTAGTAATCTCTTTCATTGTTCCTGGTAAAATTGATTTAAGGCTTCACTTTTTCACGACACTAAAATCACTTTTGTTAGGAAAAAAATTGGTTCTTGAACCTGGTCATATCCCATACTTGCACAAAACCATGTTGGATCATGGATTGTTTTTGTCGTTTTTAAGCTAGATCTCGATGTTTCTAATGTTTTTTCTATACTTTGGTGTTTCAGAAAGTTGCATGGGGATCCGCACTATTGACAGATGCCGAGAAGCGTCTTCTGGCCAACGCATTGCTCGACTTCTCGAACGAACGTTTTGTGCTTCTCTCTGAGAGCTGTGTCCCTGTCTACAACTTCTCAACTGTCTACAGTTACCTAATAAACTCTGCCTACAGTTTTGTGGACTCTTATGACGAGCCAACACGTTATGGCCGTGGCCGTTACAGCCGCAAGATGCTCCCAGACATCAAACTCCACCATTGGCGCAAAGGGTCTCAGTGGTTTGAAGTTAACCGTAAACTCGCCATCTACATCATCTCAGACTCAAAATACTACTCATTGTTCAAACAATTCTGCTTACCAGCTTGTTACCCAGATGAGCATTACATACCGACTTTCTTGAACATGTTTCACGGATCAATGAACGCCAATAGAAGTGTGACATGGGTCGATTGGTCCATAGGCGGTCCGCATCCAGCTACGTATGCTGCGGCTAACATCACAGAAGAGTTTCTTCAATCAATTAGGAAAAACGAGACGGATTGTCTTTACAATGAAGAGCCAACCTCGTTATGCTTCCTTTTCGCTCGGAAGTTCTCTCCTAGTGCCTTAGCTCCTCTTATGAACCTGAGCTCTACAGTCCTGGGGTTTTGAGAAAATAACTGATTTCTTTCTCTTCTTGTTTTTCTACTTTGATAGGGGATGAGATGAGATTCTTCTTCTACGAGATATATACATAGGACCCTCTTCTTTTTTGTTATTAGCTTCCTCTGGTTATCATCTCTTCTTTCTTTGAGGTTTCATAGAGACAAATGTAAAGGTCGAGCCTTTTGTATGTAAGAGTTTTGCTTCTGCCGACCTGCAGAGCTAATCTAGTTATAGATTACCAATACTTTCTTTTTCATCAACTTTTGGAAAAATAGAAATTATACATTTGATCGATTTGCTGATTTTGAATTCCATTACTCTCTATAAGCTTCAGGAGACCTCAACGAACTATACATACAAGTATAAAACAACGAAAGTCAGGGATCGGAAAATAACGTATCAGATTATGATGTCGAACCATAACACAAATAAATACCAGAGTTTGCAAAAATTGCGAACAACAAAGCAAAAGGAAAATTAGGGTGATGGTGCACAAGAACTGGCGAGTTTGTCGAACTAGTTGCTCGATTCAACTACCTTCGTCTCTTCTTCATCTTGCCACCCATGGGAGGACACTGGCTCCTGTTGTTGAGGACGATGACCGTCCACAGAGTTTGACCACGGCGTCTGATTAGCCACCTGTCCTGGCCCGGGATTCGACCACTGTGGCTGCTGATGGCTACCTGTCTGATTAGACCATGGTTGTTGTTGCTGCTGCCCTGTCCACGCTGACTGCTGACCAGCTGTCTGATTAGCCCATGGTTGCTGCTGGCCGGTTGTCTGATTCGCCCACGGTTGCTGCTGGGTGGTTGTCTGATTAGCCCATGGTTGCTGCTGGCCAGCAGTCTGATTAGTCCACGGTCGCTGCTGGTTAGCCCACGGTTGCTGATGACCATTGTTCTGATTAGCCCATGGTTGCTGTTGACCATTGTTCCGATTAGCCCACGGTTGCTGCTGGCCAGTTGTCTGATTATCCCATGGTTGCTGCTGACCTGAAGGACTTGACCACCCCTGTTGCTGAGACCAAGACTGCTGCTGTTGATATCCCGGTGCCTGATTCGACCGTGATGGTGCCTGTTGCCCTGCCGTCTGATTAGACCATGTTTGCTGCTGCTGGTTCACCGAAGTGTTGGACCAAGACGGACTCTGGTTATTATTTTTGTAAGTGCCTCCGGCTGTTTGACCTACACTTCCATTGGCCCAACCTGAATTAGGATGGCTCTCCCATGGGGCCTTCTCTCTAGGCTTATGAGGAGCTGCGAATGCGGTTCCTAACACTGCGGATACACTAGGTGAAGTGTTACCCGATGGCCCAGAGTTTCTAACCGGCCGGGTAACCGAATTCAAGATTTTCTCAATCTCCTCACGACGCCCTGCTTTCTCAAATGTCTCGATGATGAATTCCCGCAGCACAGGAGCAACCCCTACACCATGTCCAACCATCTCACCGATAGTGTCCTTGGCTTGGTCAAGTGCACCACCGTCACAAAGACCTCTAACCACCACATCGTAAATCGAAGGGTCTGGTTTCGGTTCCTTTTCTCCCATCTTAGTCAAAACCTCTGCAGATTCCGTGAGCTTACCATTCTTAATCAGCTCGCCAAAGACCCTCGTGCCGAAATCAGCAACCACCCTTAGATTCACATCAACCATCCTGTTCAACATCTTGAGAGCATCGTCGATTCTCTCTGCCTTGAGATAAGCATCAATCATTGCTCTGTGGCTTGGAGCATCAGGGGGCAAGGATTTGGCTATACTTTCCGCAAAGAACCTTTCAGCCTCTGGTAACATCCCTTGTTCACAGAATCTTGTTACTATGTTACAGTAACCCACATAATCCATCACAAACGCCCTCGAGGTCGGGTTACTCCCAACTTTCTTGAATGTATCAATTGCTTCCGTAAACTGCCCCATCTTGAAACATTCATTTACCATTATACTAATCGTCTCCGAATTCACGGAAAGGATGTTAGGAGGGGTGTGATTATCCAACATCTCATTGAACAGAGCCCAAGCTTCAGTCTTTTTACCATACTTGAGAAAAACTTGCAAAAGTACATTTCCAGTTGGCGGATGCATTCTGAATTTCTTATCTAACAAAGACCTGTACGACTCCATAGCTTCCTTATCCTTACCCTGCTCGAACCAGTACTCCATAAAGGTCGCATTCACAATCCCATCATAAACCGTACACTTGGTTTTCAACTCATCGAAGAACTCGTTGGCCTTATCTAAATCGCCAAGGTCCAAGTACCCTTTTATCAGATTGTTGTACACCATGGAATCCGCAGCTTGGCCTTTGCTCAACATCTCCCTCAATAAACTCGCAGCATCTTTGATCCTTCCAGCTTGAACCAAACCTTTTGTCAAATGTCTGTAAGTAACCGAGGATGGAGCAAAAGGAGCATTTGCCAATATGTGGCGGTACACTTCAAGGGCTTCGTCTACATGCCCTTCGTCACAATGGGCGTTGATGATCTGATTGTAGGAGACGACATTGGGGACGATGTTAGACTGCTTGAAGAAATATTCGAAGAGAGAAATCGATTCACTGTAACGCTTGGCTCGGTACATGGCGGCGATGATGGCGTTGCAGGTGAACACGGTGGGTCGAGTATTGGAAAACACAGACTGGCGAGCGAGCCGTGACGCTGCGTCGAGATCCGATGCTCTGATCAGTGACTGAACTCTGTTGTGCAGGTTAAGCCGTGGGCCGACGAGTGAAGACGTTGAATCCGGAAGCCGTGGCGCGTTGGGATCGCGTTTCGGAGGAGGAGCTGAGGGATCTCTTCGGAGAGCGTGGAGAGGAGGCTCGATCCGGAGCCGGCGTTTGCGACGGCGACGCTCGGCCGCGGCTTCCTCAGCTGATGAGAAAGCCATGGTTCGCTGCGGGATCGGTGGATAGGAAATTGGAGGTGAATGATTCGGAGGAATCTGGAATTGGGAAGTATCATTGGCTGGAAATGATTTAGGGTCTGGGCACGTCTCAGAATCTTTATTGTCAGTGTTCGTCTCCGGATTATCCGGGGAAATTGAGATGTTGTAGAAGCGTTGCTGGATGTGAGAGATCGGAATAGGGCTTCGGCTTGTGGTGGTGGCGGCCGCACGGAGGCGGTGCAAAAGGGGGGAACGACGGAAGAGGTGACAGAGAGACATGGCCGAGGAAAAAGGCTAGGGTTTTAGAGGTAGACGAAGCCGAAACAAGACGATGGCTTAAACCCTTAAAGTGAAATGAAAATGGGATATTTAACGACAAACAACCAAAGAAACAATAAATGAACTGGGTTTTGATTTTATTTGTTAATTAATTTGCAAATACATATATATATTTTTTTTTTTATTTATTGCAAATTAAATTAAAATAATTTTTATCATTTTTACTTATTCCTAGATAGATGATTGGCACGCATGTGCGGAAAAAACCAATCACTTCACTATATTTAGAATAGATAAAAGTTTTTTAAAAATTATAAATTGTATAATAATTAAAATAAAAATTAGACTGTAATCAATCTTAACAAAATACATGCACGGAAAAGTTCGCATATGACTTCAACTAATATACAATTAATATTTATGTATGTACGCGTATTTTAAAAAAAAATTGAAATATAACTCTTACGTGTTAAAAAGTTTTTAAATGACTTTGTAAAACAAAGTGCGAGAGAATTATTTTTATATACTTTTATTTTTATTTTTTATTCATATTGTTTCATCTTATTATAATTTATTCTTTTATTCAGTTATTTTTTATTTCATTTATGATCTCATAATTTTGATATACAATTAAAATAAATTTTTATATATATATATGATATGAAATTTTATTTTTATTTATAATATGATAAGAGATCAGATGAGATGGTAACATAAGTTATGTATATTTTAAAAAACAACAATAAAAAGATGATAAAAGTTATAGACAAATATATGGTCTTATTAATATTATAAAATACTAATTAGTATATACTTTATTCATTTAGTAAATATTGGTTTGAAAAGAAAAATTATTTAAAATTACGTTTTTAAAAAAAGTTCAATAAAAATTAATTATTTTTTTATTATTTTTAACATTTTATTCTTTAAATTATTTTTATCATGATTGTATTTTATTTAAAATTGTATTATTTAATAATTTGTTTATTTAAAACTTGTTATATGTTATTAATATATTATGTAAATTAATAATTTTCCGAAATAAAAATATATCACACTTCAAGTATTATTAATAAATAGAATTTTTACTATTCTATTGGATAATTTAGTATTATAATTTCGTTTTATATGAAATTGTATATATATATATATTGTTGAAAAATATTTGTAATTATATTTTATGAAATTATGAATATATGTAAAAAATTGAAATTATAATAAATTTTATTTTCTGTTAAATTAATTTTTTAATTTTAGTGTTATAAATGTAATCTAGTTTATTTATGTTTTCATTCCATAATTTCTATAATTTTAATTCAACCATCAAAACATTTCGTTTATTTTAGAAAGTTTGACATGTCACATTTACATGTCATCAATTAAAAATACTAATTTTGGCTGTAGTGTTGACAAATCAGTTATTTTCAATAATGTTATTTTTCAAATATTATGTAGTGGATATCTATCTTTTTACAAACTTGCCATTTAGTGTTTAATTTTTAATTAATTGATTGATTAATAGATTGAAATTATTACAGATGTGAGAACAATTTACTTTGTACAGTAAAACCTCTATAAACTAATAATGTTGGAACTCTCAAATTTTATTAATTTATAGAGTTATTAATTAATCGATAAATTAATAATTATTAATTTATCAATAAATTAATATTTTATTAATTTATAGAGATATTTTGAGTTTGAATTTTTAATATTTATCAGAAAAACAAAATTAATATTTTTAACAATATAAAATTCATTCAAAAATATCATAATAATAAATTTAGAAGATAAATCAAACAAATTTTATAAACTTGAAACAATAATATTATCATAGTTTACTATATTATATTATTATTATAATTTCGAAAAAAGTATTATCTTACTATCTTATCGAATTTTGATAATTTTTACACTGGCCTGACTTTGGACCGGCAAAAATTATTAATTTATAGTGATTATTAATTTATCGAGTATTAATTTATAGAAGTTCTACTATATATACTCTTATGTTATGTTTTGGTATTTTCTCTTTATCCAAATCTCTATTTTAATTCCATCATAATTTTTCGTATGTAAAGATAATAATAATAATTTTATATGTTTTTTGGGCGAACGAATTCTTCATATGCTAACCGTGTTTTTTGGCCAACGGATTTTTCAAATGCTAACCATTCTCTTCTTCTTTGGCTCTTTTCATTTGTTCTTGAACCAATTCATCGGTCTTAATTTTACTATACTTAAATGCGTTTGCAAACCTCTAATAAATAGATAGGAGAAAATCAAATAAATACATCTGAGAGTTAATGATGCTAGATTCAAATTGGAAAGTTCCTGGAAAAATATTTGTGAACGTTTTTTAACCGTAGTTTTTTTCTATTTCTAAATCAATCTGTCTTTTTTTACCAAAAAAAAAAATCCATTTGGTTTTTTTCTGTTATTTTAAAATGTGCACACGTAGATTTTCTTTTAATAATCTTATAATTTCCTTGAGTAAAAAATCTCTCTCATTCTTCATATTACCATTGTTTTCTATCTGAACGAATAACACAAACCCAAAAAATTCTGATAATTGTTGACTTGTCTCGTCTCCATAATATGGGAAGACCAAACAAAACAAAATTCACACTAAGGACCGCTAATGTTGCTTACTTCCTGCATGTATGTTGTAGTTGTCCTTTCCAATAGATTCAATGTAGCTGCTTTCTCTCGGAATTTGAAGCATCCATTTCAGTAATGAAATAACCAATTGACTTAGCAAAAAGATAGTAAAAACAACTATTAAAATAAGGAGTAATAATATCTTTGACCAGAGCCACGTTGGAAGTATAAACCTTGTGAGAGAAGGTAAGAACGGCCTAAAGTATAAACCTTGTGAGAGAAGGTATGAGATTGACTCTCTGAACTCACTGACATCCTTCAATCTAGAGTACAACATCTATAACACTAATATAACTGAAATGAATTTATACAAAACAGAACAGATGATTAAACTGAATTTTATCAAACTTTGACCAATTTACCAAAGTTGTTTGTATTAGTAATTACTATGCTAATCCTTGTATCCATTGAACTTAGACCTAAAATAAAATATTAGGTAAGAAATGTTAAGCAAAAAAATAACCAAACACAAAGCAAAGATGTAAATTAACACACACAATACCTCAAAATTAATCATGATGCGCATACTTTCTTTTCAGGGGCCACAGTATATATCAATGCTCGCTCGGACTTGCTGAGGTAGAACGCTCAATCCAAAGTCAGACAATTTCAGAGCACCATTTGCATCCAAAAGCAAATTCTCTGGCTGCAACAAGAAGGTGCAACTCGCTTTAAGGTCTCTGACATCGACTCATTCACAAGAACTCAATGCTAAGACCACAAATTAAGAAACCTGAACCTTAAGGTCTCTGTGATAAACTCCTCTGCTATGGCAATAGTCCACAACATTAATAAACCGTTGGAAGTACTTCCTCGCTTCATCTTCCTTTAATCTTGCATTGCTTGACTAATACATATGACAATTCTCAGAGAATCAAGTCTTCACTCGTGATGATCTCATTACTATATAAGTAAAACCATATATTCAATGGGATTGAAAGCTTACAATTTTATCGAAAAGCGCTCCACTAGTAATGAACTTCAAAACAAAGTAGATCTTAATTTTTCTTGCCATCACCTGAAGAAGAGAGAATCAGTGAAACTACAAAGATAACCAAAAGCAATACCATATGATTGTCCAGGGACCACACCTTTAAACGAATCTTAAATTATTATAGAAATATCGAACAACAGAAACAATTAAACTTATAGATTCTAAACATGCAAGCAGCAAGTACAAAAAAGAAAGAAAGTTTTTACACATCGAATCAAAATGTTCTAACTGATGTGATTAAAAAGCACCGGATTTGCTCAACTCGTTTACATTCCTTACGTCCCTGTCTTCGTCTCTTCTCCGTCATTGATCTCTCCTGCATCAGCAGCATTATTTTCCTTATTGAACTTATTAATTGAATTCTTTATCAAATTAGGATTCGCTTCTTTTGTAACAGCATGTTTGAGATTGTCGTAGAATAATGGGTTCGTAATTTTCTTAATTGGATCGACTGGGTTTCATGATTTAGATCGATTTGATATGTAGAAAACAGAAAAAGGTTGCACATTGCAGGAATTTGCGTTATTTCTTCAGTGAGTTCTAAATTTGAAATTTTTGATTTGGTGTACAAATACTTCGTTTCGAAAGATGTATCCTAAAATTTGATCAAACTGTCGAATATCCCCAGTAAGTGTACACCTGTATATCTTAACCTAGTGGCTAGTGGTGTAGATATACTCTATATCAGATTTATGAATGAAAAGGAATTATAGTTGACTTTGAATGTAAGAGAGTCGGTCTGTAACACTAACTTCACTTTGGATAACGTAAAAATCTATGTGCTGGATTTTACCGGCTGTTTTAATTGGGTTTTGTTTTATTTTTAGGCCATATATAATCGAGATGTAATAGCAAATAGACGACAAAATAAAAAAATCTTAGCTATGAAAAGATATAAAATACAGTGGTAAAATGTGTATCCATATACATTTACCCTGTATTAGCCAATAGCCAATGCGAAATTTTGTTTAAAACGTTTAGACAAAATGCATTTTTCTTCTATTTGTCGTTTCACATCAAGTAATTTGTTCACTCTTAATTGATACCAAAACATACCAGACATTTTAATTATACAAGTTATCAACCTTTTGTTAGCTTTATTCTTTATTATATGCCAATAATTAAACTGTTAATTAAACATGAGCTTTGATTACTTGTCAATACAATGCTAACATTATTTTTTGACAAAAAACGGGTGTGAGATTGAACCCCCGACCTCTATGAGAATTGGACAGACGTTGTGCCAGCGGAGCTAGTGAAGCAACAAGGTGGGTTTTTCGATTTATGACAACAGCGACAAAACTTATATCACTCACTCAGAAGTTGAGTTAATTAATTAGTGTGTTGTAAATTTCGAAACTCCGACTTCTCGGGTTTGAAGGATCGAACCTGTGATCTTCGAGACAATTGGAGAACCGTTTGACAGCAGAGCTAAGTAGGTTATTCAATTAAATATGAGCTTTGATTACTTGTCAATACAATGCTAACATTTTTTTTTGACAAAAAACGGGTGTGAGATTGAACCCCCGACCTCTATGAGAATTGGACAGACGTTGTGCCAGCGGAGCTAGTGGAGCAACAAGGTGGGTTTTTCGATTTATGACAACAGCGACAAAACTTATATCACTCACTCAGATGTTGAGTTAATTAATTAGTGTGTTGTGAATTTCGAAACTCCGATCTCTCGGGTTTGAAGGATCAAACCTGTGACCTTCGAGACAATTGGAGAGCCGTTTGACAGCAGAGCTAAGTAGGTTATTCAATTAAACATGAGCTTTGATTACTTGTCAATATAATGCTAACATTATTTTTTGACAAAAAACGGGTGTGAGATTGAACCCCCGACCTCTATAAGAATTGGACAGACGTTGTGCCAGCGGAGCTAGTGGAGCAACAAAGTGGGTTTTTCGATTTATGACAACAGCGACAAAACTTATATCACTCACTCAGATGTTGAGTTAATTAATTAGTGTGTTGTGAATTTCGAAACTCCGACCTCTCGGGTTTAAAGGATCGAACCTGTGACCTTCGAGACAATTGGAGAGCCGTTTGACAGCAGAGCTAAGTAGGTTATTCAATTAATTTTACAACAGGTAAAGATGTATATTAGAATAAGTTGTTGACTTAATTAACTGAGTCCAGATTTTAAAAAGTGGGTTTAATATCTCTTAATGCTTTTGCTTCCAACAAATAAATTAATGATAACTTTTTCTCCAAGTCTTCTAATCTTCTCCATAAATTAGTGATAACTTTTATTTGCTAAAGTCTTTTAATCTTTTCTATAAACTAGTGATAATTTCTTTAACCATTTTCGAATAGAGTGTTTACACTATTCATAATAATTGTCATAACAATAAGATACATAATTGATCATTTCAGTAAGATAACTCAAAATTTTGTTTAACGTAATGGGCATCAAGATTTAATAGGATAGAATTATGTACTTTTTAAATTCTTTTTAACCAAAATTTTGCACAAGTTTTGAAAAAATGACTTTAACTAAACATATTAACGAGAATGAAGCTTCGTAGAATAAAATATTGTGTTACTCATTTAACAAATAATCAAATTATATGGTAACAATGTTAATATAATTACATGGTAACAACGTCTCTACTACTATTTGTTTAATATAAATTGTTACTTAATCCGATAAAAAAGAAATATTATTTAAACCTAAAAGAATATAGTGAAAGAATATTTCCTAAGACGGTTTAAGACGGAAAAATAAAGGGACTATGACGAATATTCCCGAGAAACAATGTCTTAAACTATAAGAAAAAAATTATTCTACAAATAGCAAAGAAAAAAAGCAAAGTGACTGACAAATATTTCCCATGAAACAATGTCTTCTTAGAACACAAAAAAAGTTTATATGCTGTCGAGCCATTTCAGAGCTTCATAGAGTCCTTAGCTGGTATTTGCCCATCCAGTTTGACTATGCCTGAAAATTTCAAATGTAATATAAGTATACAATAATAGGAATTAGTAAATAGTGAAGGTGATCATCATAGAGTTATAAAATCACCAGTGGCGTTGTGGGATAAGCTTCATGGTTCGCTACAATCCTCCTGATTATGGTGGAAGTTGTGATATCAAGAGGGCTTTCCAGAATCTGGAAGATTCCCATGGTTTTTGGTACAGCATACAGATTATCTTCCTCCTGTGAAATCACCAACCACATTCTCAGAAAATACAACTCTTTGTCTTTTACCTTAATATATACACGTTTACTCATATCTGAATCTCGTTTTACCTTTTGAAAATTACCGCTCTCAGCTACTGTCCCATGAACCACCAACGAAATGTCACATGACGTGATCTGCAATACCCAAATCATTGTCAATATATACATTTTCATGAAAGCTATTTAGGCATGCCAGAACATTTAAACTCCTATCATGCAGATTCATGATTGGACGATGCGCACCTCTTTTAGCACTGCACAGTGATGTATAACAAGCACAATTTGGTCAGACGAGTTTAAGCAGAGATAGATTTTAAGCTTACCAATACAAGCATTAATAAATAGAGCTTTTTTCAACCTGACAGTCTGGTAATCATGTATTCCAACAAGAAGGAAGCCTCTAAGCTCTCAAGCACGCCTAAGAATCTGTACGAGTTGAGTAAATCAAGAACAATAATCAATATTGGCCGAAGTAATCTGGATAACATAAAGATTTGAAATTTTTGTTTTATCAACTAACTTGCTATACCTCAACATGTCCAGCATGGAAAAGATCAAAAGCCCCATCTATGTAAATAATGCGTGCATCAGGTCCTGGCCCCTGTCAATCCCTGATACAAAATGATATCAAAATTTGGGGGAAAAGTGAATATACTTGTTCAGAGCAAGATATCAAAACAACTAAGCTCAGAGCCACTTGCATAGCTATTGGAAATCAAGGGTAAGATAACTGACAGAAACACAAATACGCAATACGTAAACTTGAGGAGAGGACACTCTTCAGGACTTGCATACCTTGCCATTAGAGGACTGAACAATCCTGCAGGAAGTAGGAAGGAAATGCGAGACGCGAGTATCAGCAGAAGAACCTCTGTCCTCAAATTTTGGGCTGTTATGCCCATGACTGAATTGCCTCTGCGGAGAGGAAAGCCCCAACTTTATGTTTAATTGTTGATCCTGAAATGCCAAAAAAACAACAATGATCACACCAAACTCACGTTTCTGCTCTGTTCCTAAAAAATATTCCTTTTCCGATTTCTTCTAACACCAAAAAATTAGATCAATCGCATATAAAACCGAATCAGTCTACACGATCAAAGGGAGCAAGCAAATTACCTTTTTCTTCTTCTGGACCAAACAAAACGAAATCTTTGGCCTGACCGAAGTTGGACTTAACCTAACTGGGTTTCGGTCAGGCCAAAGATTTCGTTTTGTTTGGTCCAGAAGAAGAAAACGGTAAACTCGCTGACCCGTGATCTGTCTTCACGTAAACTCGCTGGCGAATGATGCTTCTGGGCCGATCTTTGAAAAAAAATTCTATTTTTGTTGTCCATACTTTACGCGTTCCTCGTCGATGGAGGCGAAATGTCACGGCCCAATCCGCACAACATCTATTTGGGCCGGACTAGCGAGTAACTACATGAGGTTATCATCTTGGACGACTTTAGAAGATTTGATGGCATTTATAAGGATAGAAGCAATCCCTAAGAATCTGCTTAGTCAACCCATCAATCCCTACAAATCCGCCCAAATCCCTACAAATCCGCCCTCATTAGTTACTGATTTTGTAATTAAGGCCATATCTTCAATATTGGCCCTTAGATCAAGTTGATCCTCACCATCCATCTTGGAGGTGTTTTTGTATAAATAGGGGTGGGATCCCTCATTTGTAATCATCCACTCATTCTTGAATAAGAGAGCTATTCAAGCATTTTCCTTCTTTCTTTCAAAGTTCTTTCCTAAAGAGTTAGGTTCTTCTTTGTGAGACAGGCTGCCTAGTCTATTTGCAGAGGCAAAGAGAGGCTAGGGCCGCACGGAATTGATCCCAAATATCAAGTCCGTGACAGAAAGCCATCTTCCTCCTTCTTTCTTGAGAAGAAAAGAAGACGAACAGTTGATAGGAGAGTGTCCAAGAGCAAGAGGACTTTGAAATACCGTCGGAAGTACGTCTGGAATACCGGTGAGTTCCTGGTATCTTTTCAGGCATTCCTCGGTCGTACTTCCGGCGGTATCGCTTCTGAAGTCCTCTTGCTCTTGGACACTCTCCGATCAATGGTCTTTAGAGCAATTGCAGAAAAAAAAACCAAAAGAAAATCGATTTCAACAAAAAGGTAGAAAAACAGCAAATTTTTAGGAAAAAAATGTGGGGATTTAGGGATGGAGAAAACCCTCAAATCCATCCCTAAATCCCCAATTTGAGACACTTCTTTCTGGTTTGCTGTTCTTCTCCCTTTTCGTTGAAATCGATTTCCTTTTTGTCTTTTACAAAAAAGTGTCTCAAATTGTTTTTCCAAAAAACAATGAATTGAGAGATATTTGAAAAGTAATTTTATATTTTTACAGAGGTCGAAGAAAGCCAACTTAAAACGGCGTGGTATTGTCAAATGGGATGTTTGGCAATACGTGTAATAGTAATCTACAGACGAGTAGAGAAGGCGTAAGATAACAAGGTGCGCAGGAGAAACAAAGGGATTGTTGTCATCTCCCTGCGCAAATTAGGGCTTCTCCTTCGCAAGACTGTGTTCGTCACTCTAGCTTAAATCAGTACTCTCTCTCTCTCTCTATCTTTGCAACTTCTCTGTCTATTTTCTTGTCGCATTTGTATCAACAGAACACTATTTTAAATAGATGAAAAAAATTGGATTTTCGGATCATGCGAGTCTTAATTTATATTCTTCTGTTGAATTCAACTTTTCGAAAACTGTGATTTTCGAGCTTTAAAATTCCTTCGGAAATTTTGAAACCCAACTTGCTTGTTTTGATTTATGGTGATGGCCATCCCAAATGTGCTTGATTTTTTCTTTCGAATTGAAAACTTCAAAATCTCTAACTACTTTGATGTTCCCCTCTTTATGTGAGATTTTTGGATTCTGAAACTTTTAGCTTCGTGCGCATGAGTTAAATATAAAAATTGTTATCTATGTGGCAGTGGCATCGTTTCTTCCTAGTGTATTGAATTGTGTTTACGACTTTCTTGTTATGAGTAGATTTTAAACTTAGATGACTCTGTCAACGGGCTATTATAATAGCTGTTGTGTCATGTATCAGCTTCCTGTACCACAAGGCGATAACTTTATTCGAATCCATAGTCATCTTTAAACATTTATATAGCATTTTCGTTGGAGATTACCCGGTTTATGGCATCTTTGAAAATGGATTATTTTTCACTTCTATGATGAGATAATTGGTTGTAAATAGATGTTTTTACCCAAAGAGATGTTTTTGCCCAATGCATCTTGGTACATACTCAAGATGGTAATGTTGCAGAAGTAAAATTTAAGATAACAATTCTTGATGTTATGTGCTTGGCAGGCAATATTACTGACCTACGAGTGCTGAATATACGCGAGGAGCAAAAAATGTCGGATGATGCTGGACAGATGTTGCTCATCTATGATGATCCCTCAGATCATCGGTCTCTGTCTTTGGACGATGCTAGTAGTACCGAGGAATCTCCAGACGGGAACAGCCTCTCTTTAGAAGCAATGAACGATGCGATTCCATATATAGGACAAAGATTCCTCACACATGATGCGGCTTACGAGTTCTACAGTACATTTGCCAAGCGGGGCGGGTTCTCAATACGTCGTCACAGGACAGAAGGAAAAGATGGAGTTGGCAAGGGACTTACCAGGCGGTACTTTGTTTGCCATCGCGCTGGTAACACACCCGTCAAAACTCAAAGTGAAGGCAAACCACAGAGGAACAGGAGATCATCTCGGTGTGGGTGTCAAGCATACTTGAGGATTAGTAAAATTACGGAGTTAGGTTCAACGGAATGGCGTGTTACAGGTTTCGCTGATCACCACAATCACCCTCTCCTAGAACCAAACCAAGTTCGTTTCCTTCCTGCATACAGGTCCATATCAGATGCAGATAAAAGCCGGATTCTAATGTTTTCCAAGACGGGGATATCAGTTCAGCAGATGATGAGGCTCATGGAGCTTGAGAAGTGTGTCGAGCCTGGCTTTTTACCATTCACCGAAAAGGATGTCAGGAACTTGCTTCAGTCATTCAAGAAACTTGATCCTGAGGATGAGAACATCGATTTCCTGAGGATGTGCCAGAGCATAAAGGAGAAAGACCCTAACTTTAAGTTCGAGTTCACGCTAGATGCAAACGATAAGTTGGAAAATATTGCCTGGTCGTATGCTTCTTCCATCCAGTCATATGAAATCTTTGGAGATGCTGTAGTTTTCGATACAACACATCGCCTTAGTGCAGTCGAGATGCCGCTTGGAATATGGGTTGGAGTTAACAACTACGGTGTGCCTTGCTTCTTCGGCTGTGTACTTCTGCGGGATGAAAATTTGAGATCGTGGTCGTGGGCATTACAGGTAATAAAATGGCACATGAAAGTAATCAACTTATTTTTCCACTTACTCCTCTGTAAACGCTTCTATGTTGAAAGAAACAATCCATTTCGCTTCTATCTGACATTCGTTTATCTTTGTCTCGTGCGGAAGGCTTTCGTAGGGTTCATGAATGGGAAGGCGCCTCAAACGATACTGACAGACCATAATATGTGTCTCAAAGAAGCCATAGATGGAGAGATGCCAAGCACTAAGCACGCACTCTGCATATGGATGGTTGTTGGAAAGTTTCCATCCTGGTTTAATGCTGGTCTTGGAGAGCGTTACAACGACTGGAAAGCTGAGTTCTATCGCCTCTACCACCTGGAATCAGTCGAGGAGTTCGAGATGGGTTGGAGAGACATGGTGAACTCTTTTGGACTGCACACAAACAGACACATAAATAACTTGTATGCCTCACGTTCTTTGTGGTCTTTACCATACCTGAGGAGCCACTTTTTAGCTGGAATGACTTTGACTGGCCGATCCAAAGCCATTAATGCCTTTATTCAGAGATTCTTGAGCGCACAAACCAGGCTCGCTCACTTTGTAGAACAAGTACGTTTTCTTATCCTGTAACAGTGTTTATTCATTGCTGATCTAGATGATAACTTTCTGAATTGGAACTGAATTCTCACAGTAAGATGAAGGATATGGATAGTAAAGTGAGCTATTTCAAGCTCTTAGGCCTTTTCTATTTATTCCATAGGGTTTATGCGTTTTATCTTATGAAATTGTATTTTAAAACGTGTTGTGTTTGCTATATTGCTTATTTGAGTTACGGGTGAATATGTGTAGGTGGCTGTTGCTGTGGATTTCAAAGACCAAGCCACAGAACAGCAAACAATGCAGCAGAACCTCCAAAACATCAGCCTGAAAACCGGCGCCCCCATGGAATCTCACGCAGCGTCAGTGCTCACTCCTTTCGCATTCTCAAAGCTCCAAGAGCAGCTTGTGCTTGCAGCTCACTACGCATCGTTCCAGATGGAGGACGGGTATCTCGTGAGGCACCACACAAAACTCGATGGAGGAAGAAAAGTCTATTGGGTCCCTCAAGAAGGCATCATAAGCTGCAGTTGCCAGCTCTTTGAGTTCTCTGGGTTCCTCTGCAGGCACGCACTCCGTGTTCTCTCGACCGGAAACTGTTTCCAAGTCCCGGACAGGTACCTTCCTCTGAGGTGGCGCAGGATCAGTACATCTTTTAGCAAGACGTTCAGAAGTAACGCTGAGGATCATGGAGAAAGAGTTCAGTTTCTGCAGAATCTGGTTTCTACACTAGTCTCGGAATCATCTAAATCAAAAGAGAGGCTAGAGATTGCAACAGAGCAAACCTCCATCCTCTTATCACGCATCAGAGAGCAGCCTATCTCTTCACTTACTCTCCGAGACATATCTTCTGTGCAGAGACATTTTTGATACCGCAATGCGGATGTGTGTCTAGCGATTGTTAGATAGGATTATTACCACAGTTGAGGCAAGAAGTGATTAATTGCAACGGTGCAAGTAAATAAGAATGGCTTGAGAGAAGCTTAGCTGATGTTATGAGCAAAATATTTTGTATTTAGCTGTTTTCATACTAAGATATTTTCTTCGATTATTTGAGAAGGTTGTTGTAGAAGAGAGATCCCAACACTAGCTACGAAGAAAACGAAAAAGCAGAGTGTAGAGAGCTCGTCAAAATATTGAATATTTTTCATTTCACTGTAAAACAATTTTTTATATCACTCTCCAGCCGTAACGTACCATCATTTCCTTAGAGAAAACCCAACGTGGGTATAATAAACAAATATGAAATAGTATAGGTTGTCCAAATACACAAGTAAGCGAAATTCCAAAGCCAAAAAAATCCCATTTATGTATATGATCAACTCGATGAAATTTGTACATAATTGAATCAACAAAAAAGGACCACGACCAAGAAAACCATCTGTCTGAATAATTACATAGTATCGTTTAGAAGTGAGGGAAAAAAAAAGAAGAGGTTACAGATCTTTCTGTTTCATAATTAACAACTATGAACAAAACAAAAAATGAAGGATAATGTCAGATGAAAAGAATAAAAGAACTTTCACGAAAAGAAAGAAAAAAATTCAATGTTTCGTCACCGCGTTTTTCCATGAGCAGCCAGATGGTCACGAGACGTTTTCTGGTTAAACGATGCTTTGTTGTCGATATTCGATTTCTTCTTATTATTTTTGGTCTCGTATTTTGACCCTCTGTTTCTGCTCTGTTCCTTGATCATTGGAACTAAGTACCAAACGATACAAGTGCACAAGATCGAGACTGTTCGTCCGAAGAACACCAAGAAGATTAGAACCAATATCGCTGTCACGGGCAAGAAATGGTTCGGTCTTGAAATCTTCTTCAGATTCTCGTTCAATATACAGCTCTGTTTTTGCTCTGTTTCTGACTCTGTTTTCTTTATTTCTTTCTCTTCCTCTGTTTTTGTTTCGTTATTGACCTTGAAATCATCTTGAGCATTCTCCTTCTTACCTGCCTTCTTTGTCTTGATCATGATAGGGACGCATTCGCCGGAGCTTTTGAACACAAATCGAACAAGAGGCGGCCCATCTGAGTCGAGCCTCTTTGCGTAAATGCTCTGTCTCTTCTCATCCAGCTCAGAGAGAAGTGCAGAGAACTTGTCGAGTCCGCGATTTGAATAAGGGTTCTTGCTTTCTTTGCTTCCTTTCCTCGATCTCTTTGGTGAAGAAAAGAGACTAACCATTTTGATTCGATTGATAAATGAGATCCTCTGGGTTTTTTTGTTGTTCTTACTGGTTCTTCGTGTGAGGATAGGTTGTGAGAATTAGATAGATTGAAGGTTTTTTGGTTATGGAGGAGTTGTCAGGATTTAGTATTCGGACAAGAGAGACGGCTTTATTGTTATCATTATGAGACTTGTCTTAAATATTAATACTGTGATTTTTTCGGATAAACAAATAGATTGGTGATTTGACCAGATCTCATTAAATGTTACAAATTGATCGGATCACGTATTTTAGACACTTTTTTTTTTTCCTGGGACGAATAGAAGATATAGTTTCAACACATAATATACGTCATCGCAGATGTATTTTGGCTGATCTTGCTGACTTTCTTGCGGGAGAAGCAAGAATTTTTTTCCATGATGGTGTAATCGTTTTTTTTGTGTGTGTTTATCACTAGTGATTGTTAATTTTGACTGAAAACAAAAAGATAAGAATTTCACCCATAGTCTACTTGGGATATTATTTTTTATTGAAATTTTGGTTGGGTTCAAATAATTTGGATCTAAATGCCATTTTATGAGAGAAAGTGGATTTTCAAAGACAAAACATAATCAAACCAATATAAGCAACAAATCACGCGTTGAAGATAGCAAATCATGTGATATAGGAGGGTAACAATTCTTTCAACTCGTCTAGGACTTTGAGGATAACATAGACTGATGTTTGGTTTATATTCGGTAAATTAGGTTGCAACGACCTAGTCCCTTTTCTTCTATTCGATCATATGAATGTGAAATGAAATCACATGAACAGATCAAGCATTTTTGTCGAAAATAAAAAATGCACCAATCTTTAGAGTTTAAAGCATTTCCAAACTGAAAACAGCTTTAAAGGCTTTTGAATTTTTGAGGAAGGTTCAAGTAAATGAAGACTTTCGTAATACGCAAAACCCCATTGCCTTATCGAATTTGATTTATGACGAGCCTTGGATTACATCAGAGGGTTCGAAGTTCTGAAAGAAACAAACAAGCAGAGAAACAGAGCTCTCTCTATGTACATATGTTACAGTCTTACAGGCACACTTTAAGCTTGTAATAAAAAAAAAGAACACAGCTTCCATGGCATCACGACTCGCTTAAACTACAAGTTATTCTTCTTCTGCATCAAGACTATATAGACAAGACAACATGATGAGAATTAGACATAAGTAGAAGAAGACCTCTGTACAAATTACCTGTAGAAGACTTGCGGTCAGAGCTCAGTGTTTAAGGCTGAAGCTTGTGGGTGGTAATGAAGCATCTCATTCCACATCATATCTCTTATCATCTCCTCTCCCAAATCCTCATCTACATCGAGATCAACAGGAACTTGAGCCGGAGGGTTTGCATTGGGATCATATAGAGGCGCCATGTAAGGATGCTGAAGCGCTTCGGTGACACTAATCCTCTTGGACGGGTCAAAAACAAGCATCTTCTGAAGAAGGTCGATGGCCAAAACATGAGCGTTCGGGTAAATCCGGGAGAAAGACATCCCTGGTGAGTACGGGAGCGATCTGATGTATCGTTTGGCTTTCGGGTTATCGATAAACTCAAGATCTTCTTCTCTCTGGCTTCCGAGAATGTTGACAATGAGTTTGAGTTGGTTCAGGCATTCTGTTCCTTGGAAAATGGGTTTTCTACCGAGAAGCTCGGCGAAAATGCAACCCACGGACCAAACATCAATGGATGTTCCGTAGTTGTCACAGCAGAGGAGAAGCTCGGGGGCTCTGTACCAACGAGTCACAACGTATTCAGTCATGAACTGACCCTTGGTGTTGCTCGCCCGCGCAAGCCCGAAATCGCATATTTTCAAGTCGCAGTTTGCGTTGACAAGGAGGTTACCAGGTTTTAAATCTCGGTGCAGGATGTTGGCTGAGTGAATGTACTTGAGCCCTCGAAGCAACTACACAAAAAGAACAAAGCAAAGTGAAACTTGAGCATAAAGCAAGATACATACACAAAGCTAGAACCAACATTCTCAAATGAGATCCATGTGTTGACATAGGCTTCAATGAACAGACATAAACAAAGGTGAGAGGGATCAATCACGTAACCTGGAACAAGAAGTACTGGCAGTGATCATTACTAAGAGATTGAGAAGACTTGATAATCTGGTGGAGATCTGTGTCCATTAGCTCATAAACAAGGTACACATCCTTGAAGCTCCTCTTATGAACTGGCATCATGACATCTTTCAAAGCAATCACATTCTCATGTCTGAGATGGCGTAGAAGCTTGAGCTCCCGAAGAGTCCTCAAAGAATCGATCCGGTTCTCATAGACATTGTGAATCTTCTTGATGGCCACTTTCTCGTTGTTATCAGTGTTGACAGAGGAGCAGACCACACCATATGCTCCACGGCCAATCGGTTTGATTGGTGTGTATTTAATGTCGATCTCGAACAGATTTTGCCACATCGAGAAGTAATGCTTCCCTTCGTTCCTAATCCCGTTAGGAGGATCAACCGGAGTGGCCATTCTGTGTTCTTCCTCTTCATCACAATTCACAATCAAGTAATCAAATCGACACACATAAGAATCTAGCTTTTTCACAACTATTTTATCCAAAACGCTTATTATTCCACTTGAAAAGGTTGTCAAACATATTCGTAAAACTGAACAACAAATAACAGAAATTTAGCAAAATTCGGAATTGATTTTGTTATATTTAACAGAAATTTTGATTTTGTTTATCTGTAAGATTTCTTGTGCAGATAGATTGTTCCGTTGATAGTGAAAAACGAAAAGATCAAATCTTAAGCTTGACTCCTCTTGATCTTATGGGTTATAAAGTCAGACTTCATCTGTGCATATAACTATGGAAATATATAAAGAAAATAATGTTTTCATCTCTCGAGTGCATACATAGTTTAGCTTCAGCTATCTACACAAAAAAGATACGAAACCAACAAAAATGAAGTTTTGACGATTATGTGAAGGACCTTGAAAGATCGGAATGTGAAAAGAAAGTTTACCGGAAAAAAGGGGACAGACGATGAGCAGGCGGAGATCGCCGGAAAGAGTGAGTTAGATAAGGCCGGAGAGAGAGAAATAGTTGAGATTCGGAAGGTGGAAGTGAGAGATTTGGTCAACGTTCTGACAGTTGACTCGCTTGTTCGTTCGTTACCTTTTGGAGGATAGTGGTGATCTCTCCGTGATCTTGTCTTTTTATTTGGGCTTAAGTTTAGCCCAAACCGATTAGGATATTTAAATTGGGTTCAGTAATATAGTATTCGTATTGTTTTGATGGTAATTCATCACCAAACTAGCATCATCGTGTAATTGGTGAAATGTGTGTCCTATTAATCTCATCTATTTTATTTATTTTTTTCTCATTTTTCAACAATATGTTGGGATAATTTGACGACGATACTGTTTTTGCTTTACATAGGAAAACGAGAGAAGAAAATAGAAGAAAAGAGTCAAAAATTTCCATAAAGTAAGATAATATAATATAAGAGAGGAGGCCCATGCAGGCAAAAGGGGAAGGCCCATCAATCTAAAAACAGTATGAATGTTAAAGAATTGGTGGTAGTCTGTTTAACAAATAGAATAACGTTAGGTTATTGTGATTATATAAAGATGTTAGGTATCATTATGATCACTCATTCCCTTCAACCAATTATGTCAATATAACAGCTCATCAAAAGCCTTTATGTAAAGCATGTTTCAGATATTTTTGATATATAAACAATTGAACACAGTATATAAAAAAGTGTATTTAGAGATTTCCAACGAATTCACCATAACCAATACAGCTCTTAATCATTATCTAAAACCAGACAAAGATTCTTTCCAGTTGTTTCCTCTTTTCTTAGTTTTCTTGCTCCTTTGCTCAAACCCAAGAGAGTAAAAGTAAAACTAATTTTACAGCCACTTGACAAAATATTGAGCCAGTGTCTCTCACTGTTAAAAAATGGTGTAAATGTTAAGCATCATCAAGCCATCGCATGTGATATACCAAACTATCTAAAATGGATTTAAAATCAACTGAGTTAAATGTTGAAAATATCTAGGCGACAGATATTGACGGGTGCTTACTTCAAGTTTGGACAAAAATCATTAAACAAAAAAAAAAAGCCGTTGGATCTTCTTTTTTTGTACTAAATTTTTTATTTTTTACAACGTTTATCTTCTTTTTAAGACAATGACAAAAGTCCCAAAACCAATGATAGAGTTGTCAGAAAAACCCAAATATTTGAATTTGAAATTAGAAAATTAACTGAACACATATGTGCATATGTTATGCTGTTTATTATAACCTGTTTTTTTTTAAAAAAAAATTTGAATGCAAAAACTTTTTCTTCCACAACTAAATTTGAAAATTTCACATTTTATAAGAAACTTCAAAATTATCCAATATTTATTTGTTTAAAAATAAAAGAAGAGGGACATGTTCGTTTTCAATATATCTGGTCCCCATATTGAAAAACCAAGCAACAATAATTGACAATCTCTTTCTTTCATCTTCATCCTATTCCTCTTTATCTCTCTCTCTCTCTCTCAGCAACGATTGAGCTTGTCTTCTTCTTCCGACTCTTGGTCTGATCTCTTACAAGAAACAACACAAAAATGGCGTTCGCAGGAACAACCCAGAAATGTATGGCCTGTGACAAAACCGTTTATCTCGTCGACAAGTTAACCGCCGATAACCGGGTCTACCACAAAGCCTGCTTCCGATGTCACCATTGCAAAGGAACTCTCAAGGTTTTTTTTTTTTTTTTTTGGTTATGAGTTCTTGTTCTTCTTACATTTTGTGATAAACCCAGAGGTAGATCTAGTAGAAGACCAATCAACTAAGTAGAAATGATCTTTGATTTTGTGGAAGAGTGTTTTAAAAGATGAATCTGATTGGATTAAATATTTGACTGTCTTTGGCTCTTCTTGTTGATGTAACAGCTCAGCAATTACAACTCTTTTGAAGGAGTTCTCTATTGCAGACCACATTTCGATCAAAATTTCAAGAGAACTGGAAGTCTTGAGAAAAGCTTCGAAGGTAATTGTATAATAAGCAAAGAAAAAAAAACAGATCAAAATGTGAAAACTTTGAATGTATGAATCTAAAAGTTTGATTCTTTTCTGATTCGTATGTATAGGGACACCGAAGATTGGCAAACCCGACAGGCCTTTGGAGGGAGAGGTAAGTTCAGACAGCAATCTGTTCTTGATTGTGTTTTTGATGTTCTTATCATTTATCAGATAAACTTTAACATTTGATCTGAGCGATCTTGAACAGAGACCTGCTGGGACCAAAGTGTCGAACATGTTTGGCGGAACACGAGAAAAATGCGTTGGCTGCGACAAAACTGTCTATCCAATTGAGAAGGTATCCAATCCAAAATCTTTCCTTATAAGAATCAAATTGTATGTGTAAAAGCTGAATCAGATCTGTTCTTTTGCCTAAACCAGAGCTGAAACATTCTATTTTACTGTCAAAGCATGCGATCTCTTAAAGCATTAGAATCTTTTATTATTTGATTTGATTAGATACATAATGCTACATTGTTCTTATGTGGACTTTGTGAAGGTGTCGGTGAATGGGACATTGTACCACAAGAGCTGCTTCAAGTGTACACATGGAGGCTGTACGATAAGTCCTTCCAATTACATCGCTCACGAAGGGAAGCTTTATTGCAAGCATCATCATATTCAGCTGATCAAGGAGAAAGGTAATCTGAGCCAGCTCGAAGGAGGAGACAATGCCTCTAAGGACAAAGTTGTCGCTGCTTAAAGAAACAATTCAATCTCTCTGGATGATTTTGACCATCGAAGAACCAATAGTGTTACTACTTCTCGACCGACAACATATATTGCCTTTTGTTTCTTCTTAAGTTTGTCTTCTTCTTCTTTTTTTGTCTTTGATGTTGTTTCTTTTGGGAACTTTGCTCTCTCCTATGGTGATATGTTCACCACTCTTTGTTGGGTTTCTTGAGATGAAACAAAAACATAGAAATAATGGATGTTTGCTTATGATTATGTATTACTTTCAAATAACAATTGTTATAATTTCATTTACATGAAGAAATTCAGCACAGCTCAATTTTCTCTGGTATAATAAAGTGGTGACTTTTCATTTGTGCCTTCTTGCATAAACTAGTTTCTATAGTTATGAATTCTCTAGGACTTCAACTGTTCTCTGTGAAAGCAGTTGTTAAGACAACGAGTTATAAAGTTTGTTTAGAGATTTTGGGAGCTTGTGTTACTTATTCGTGGCATGTAAGAACTTGCAGAGTTCAGGCATTGCAATATTTCTGTGAGGGTAAGAGTTTATAAAAGCCGATTATGTAAAGGTTATAATGTTTTTTTACTGAATTTAAACAAAAGGTGGACGTGCCGGAGTGGTTATCGGGCATGACTAGAAATCATGTGGGCTTTGCTCGCGCAGGTTCGAATCCTGCCGTTCACGCTTTTTTTTTTTTTGCTTATTATTTTTATTGTGTCTATTGGCGGTGTGGCCCATCTTAATTGAGTATCGATGCACATACTTGTACACCACAAGTAACATTTACTCTTTGGTCAACTTATTAATGAAATAATTGTATAAAACCGTTTCGCCTGATTAATATTTACAGATGCCTACATATGCATCAAATTATAAACTTTGTGATGTCATGGAGGGATATAAGCTTGTTTGTATTCATTCATTAAATTACTGAAAATGTGGAAAACATTTTGCTTAATTTCTGTTACAATGTATTTCGTTAGATATGTACAAGACAAACAATATTATTAAATATATATATTCATGAAGTAGGAGGTTATATATATAGCCAAGCGATTCCTAATGATGTTATCATTCCAACTATATATTAATCAAAACTTAGGTGTATATACATACATCAAATCAAGTTTTACGAAATAAAATTATATATATACACACACACAACACCATATCTCAAAAGAATATACACTTTCAAATACACACAAACTCAACAACACGCATAGAGTCTTTATGCAGTTATGCTTAGTCCAACAAATCATGAGTTGGATCAAACTTCTAAAGCCAAAGTTCCGTTTTCATGGGAGCTAAAACCTGGAGTATCAAGAAAGAAGAACAGAAGTGGTCGTGATCAGCTACAATGGAAGCTTACACCGCCTCCATGCCCTCATGCTGAGTATAGCGAAGAAGTATTGCAGAGTCCTCTTGTTGTCTGTCCTTTCACGCCTTCCAACATGGTAAAGACTTCGAGGTCCAGTTTATCAAGTTTCAGGAAGAAAGACGTTGACCCTTTTCTTGAAGCTTACAGGAAATGTTTGGAACACAGCCCGATTCGCATCTCTTCTGTGGGAAGAAACGTTCGAGCAGATCAGGATAGTTACGCAAAGGGCAAGAAAAAGTCGTTTCTTTTATGGCTATGGAGCAAGTACTCTTGCAAGTTTGGTACCGATGGCTGGAGTACGGTCTCTCGATTCCGTAAACCGAAACCTAATAAGAGAATTGATTCCAACAAGTAAACATATCTTGATCTTCCTACTACTGTGATACCTTGTGTTTTTCAAATTTTCAATCATTCAAATATAATCCTTTATGTTTAAAGGGTTTTAAGTATTACCGTCACGAAACAATTGTAGACCGTTTCATAGTCTCTCTGTGAATTGTTTGACCTCGGGATGCAACTTCTTTGAATACTTGTAACCCCTTGGTCAACGAAACTCCTTTTTGGTAATTGAATTGATTCACATTTATATATGAGATTTTTATATTTCTAAATCAAATGGTTTTTTTTAGTGTAGTTATTCTGTTTAAGCTTTTTGATGATAAATTTGTTGTCATGTTGAATTTTCAAAATTTAGATTAAATGGCGGTATTATAAAAATCTCATATATAAAAATGTGATACTCTTTAAAAAAAAAAAAAATCAGCAAAATGAAATGATCATTCCAAGTTCGAACCGTCGTGCCGTCTTTTGTTTTATATATCCCACTACATGCCGTTTTATAAACGAAAGAGCAGTGAACAAGAAAATCCCGAAGCTTTCTCTGTCTTGAGAAGTGGAGGAGAGTCCAATCCATCACTATCGTGTTTCTTCGGCAACAGTGTCTGAGACTCCGAGGAAGAGTGAGAGAGCGACAGACATGGAGAGCAGCGAGGAAGAAGACGACTTCCCATCTATCGAAAGCATTACTCCTCAGTCAAAGATCGATTCCGTTCACCAGTCTCTCACCGAAAAGGTTCCTTTTTTTTTCTTCTTCTTCCTCTCCCTCTCTCTCTCTCTCTCTTTGTTTCGCTACATTTTGGGAGTTGTTCCTTTCCCTAAACCAGTTCACTGCACTCTGAGATAGTTCTCTTCATTGGGTCCTTTTCGATTTCACCGATTGATCTGGAATTAAACCCAGAAGCCCTCGAATTCAGTTGAACTGAAAGTACTTGAACATGAGATTGTTGATGAGTACTTCTTCTTGTATCCATCAGTTTTGTTTGGTGGTTGATATGGCAACGTTAAACAATGCAGGGGATTAGAAAGCTGTGCTGTGAGCTTTTGGATTTAAAGGATGCTGTGGAAAATATGTGCGGTGATATGCGTACCAAGTACCTCGCTTTCTTGAGGTAATACAACGCTACTAACTTCTCTTTGTTATTTGGTTGGCGAGCTTCACATCTGCTATTACAGATTGAAAGATCTAAGGCTGAAAAATCTTGTATTGTTCAAGTAATGTTTGGATGTAGGATGAAGTCATGATCCTTTGTTTCTTCTGTTGTGCTAGTTTGTAAGATTCATCTCTTTATTTATGTAGAATATCTGAAGAAGCGGTGGAGATGGAGCACGAGTTGGTTGAGCTACGGAAACATATTTCTTCTCAGGGGATTATTGTTCAGGATCTGATGGCTGGACTTGGCCGTGAGATGGATGAATGGAATCGATCCGCTGGTGATGCACATGACTCAGATAACTCTGAATCCAAGGATCCCTTGCCTGACGAGTTAACCGATCCAAAGTCCGAGTTCCTGGAGAAGATTGACCTTCTTTTGGCTGAACACAAGGTGGATGAAGCACTGGAAGCGATGGATGCTGAAGAAAGAAGCAATCCAGATCTGAAAGCATCAGCTGAAATGTCTTCATACAAGTCTGCTTTTATGGGAAGAAAGGCGGTTCTTGAGGATCAGCTCCTGAGGATCGTTAAACAACCTTCAGTAAGTGTAGCTGAGCTGAAGCATGCGCTGAGTGGGTTGATCAGACTTGGAAAAGGGCCTTCAGCTCACCAACTGCTTCTAAAGTTTTACGCCACAAGCCTCCACAGAAGAATCGAGGCCTTTCTTCCTTCATGTTCGACCTGCCCAAACACATTTCCCGCCACGCTCTCCAAGCTTGTCTTCTCCAACATCTCAGTGGCTGCAAAAGAATCGGCAGCGATGTTCGGCGACGATGACAATCCCGCGTATTCCAACAAGGTTGTTCAGTGGGCAGAGAGGGAAGTTGAGTATTTGGTGCGGCTGGTTAAAGAAAACGCAGCTCCTTCCGAAACAGTTGCTGCGTTGCGTGCAGCCAGTGTATGTCTTCAAGACTGTCTTAACTATTGCAAAGTGTTGGAACCACAGGGCTTGATTTTGTCTAAGCTCTTCTTGGTGCTGTTCCGGCCTTATGTTGAAGAAGTGCTGGAGCTGAATTTTAGACGGGCTCGAAGGGTTATCTTTGACTTGACCGAAACTGACGAGGGCTTGGAATCATCTTCTGACTTTGTGGCGGTATTATCCGAATTCGCTATCGCTTCAGATACGACAATGACTGATTGTAGCATCCGATTCATGCAGATTGTGCAAGTAAGTTGATTTTTTGACACTGTTTATACCGTTTTCTGTGATTCTAGACACATAAAATGTATTGAAGTTTTATTTGCTCTTTTACAGGACATACTTGAGCAGTTAACACATCTAGTTGTGTTACACTTCGGTGAAAGTGTATTAACGAGGATTTTGCAACTGTATGATAAATACATCGACTTTCTGATCAAAGCCTTGCCTGGCCATGCAGACGAGGACGGTCTTCCAGAGCTTCAAGATAATACCATACTCGCTAGAGCTGAGACAGATTCAGAGCAGCTTGCTCTTCTTGGAGCCGCGTTTACAATTCTCGACGAACTTTTGCCAAAATCACTTGTGAAAGTCTGGAAACTCCAGATTGAAAACGGAGGAGGAGAAGGTGACAGTAGTGCTGCTCTTATCAGTAGCTCTGCACCGGAGTTGAAAGAGTGGAAACGCCACATGGTTCAAGCATTCGACAAACTCAGGAACTACTTCTGTCTGCAGTTTGTCTTGAGCTTTATCTACTCTAGGGAAGGGCTTACACGACTAGACGCGCTCATTTATTTAACCGAAACACCAGACGACTCGCAGCTGCCATCTTTACCGTTTCAGGTCTCATCCTCGTCTTGGATCCGGTTTGATAGTTTCTGGTTGATGAATTTCAGCAAAGAGAGTCATTGGTGTCTCTTGTTGTGTGCAGGCATTGTTTTCGAAGCTACAACAGCTGGCCATAATTGCCGGTGATGTTCTGCTTGGGAAAGAGAAGCTGCAAAAGATTTTACTAGCCAGATTAACCGAGACGGTTATAATTTGGCTATCGAACGAGCAGGAGTTTTGGAGTGCATTTGAAGACGAGTCAACTCCACTTCAGCCATCTGGGCTGCAACAGGTAACACTCTTATCGGTCAAAAGATTGAATCTTTGGTATGTGAAAAGAAAAATGAAAAATTGGAAACTTGGTTTTGGCAGATGATTTGGGTCAAAAGTTGAAGTTTTTGTTACATTTTTTGCAGTTGATCCTGGACATGAACTTCACAGTTGAAATAGCCCGGTTCGCCGGTTATCCATTTAAAGTGGTTCAGAACCATGCATCAGTCGTGATCAATCGAGCCATCGATATACTCTCCTCAAGGGGCATCAACCCACAAGTGTAATTTAAAAAGAAACACTTTCAAATCTCTCTACTCGATCCAAAACATCGAATTAACTAAAAAGTATCTTCTTCTTTTTCTTTGTTTGTTTTCACCAGCTCACTCCCGAAACCCGAGTGGTTCACGGAAGCTGCCAAGTCAGCTATTAACAGGCTACTCATGGGCTCTGAGGACGCATCAGAACCTGAAGAATATGATTGCGAAGAAGACGATGATCACATAGTCCTCCCTGAGATCGGCGATGACCACTCAGATTCCCTAGACATGTCATCACTTTCTTCAATGGACTCGTTCGAGTCATTTGCCTCTGCGAGCATGGCCGACCTTGAGAGTCCCACCTTCACCGATTCTGAGTCCTGATCACTTGGCTGTTTTTCTATCTTGTTGCCCTCTCAAGTTAATATAACATAGAGAATACTCTACTTACTTGTTCAGTCATCTTAACCAAATCCATTTGCGTTAAAATCCAAAATAGAATGTATCGTTAATCCACTGAGGTTTCTGAATTTAAGCCCATTAATGGCCCACTGAGATGGTCGGTTCGCGAGTGTTCCGTCAAGTATGATAATAAAATATTTAATTCAGACAATCTGGGAGAGAGAAAGAAAATAGATAAAGAAAAGTCGTGCGCGTCTCCTCTCTCTTTCAATTTTCCTTTGGCTGCAAGGCGGTCTTACACTTTCACTCTCTATATATATCTTCGTCCTCCTTGCTCATCTCTCCTACAGTCTCTCTCTCCCCCTGAGAAATCGAGGGACTAATCGAAATCACCTGTAATTGATTCCGGAGATTGTTCTTTGTTTTGCCCTTCCCTATTCTTTTGTCAGGTACCAATTTTTGTTTTTTCCCCTTTGTTAAAATGTGCTTCAGTCATTTTGTTTGCGATATATTTGATGCATCAATTTCGAAGGTAGATATATGTGTTCGTAGCTTTACGGGCTCCGAAAATTTCTTAGATTTGATAAGTATGGCAACTTTGATTTTACCCCTTTTTGAGATCCCGAAGAAGGAAGAATAGTTTAGAATCTCGTAACCCGATGTGTTGGGCATCCTTTTGATTTCATAAAATTAATCGCAAAGCGTATTACTGGGTTTCAATTTAGGATTCGTTTCATTTTGAGGCTTGATTAATTTCGAATCGATGTAGATGTGTAAGATTTAATCGTAACATTGATTTGTTTGTGATCGTATTCCGTGTCTGGTGAATCATCTGGTGATAAATGCAAAAATATTTGGGCCATCTCTGTTTGAAAGATTACCAACTGCTAGAATCTGATTATATCTCATTTGACTTCTCTCTGTGCAGAAGCACTTTGTGAAAAGGCGTGCACCCATTGCTCCAGCAGTGACGGGTTCTGTGTTTGTGGATTCAGAGACGAACATGAGCTCTCAAGTCAGGAGAGAAAGGCCTCGATTCAACCCCCAGAATTCTCAGCAAACCTGGGTTCCTAGAGGTGCATCTACCTCGGTGGTGGCTGTAAATGAGCCTTCTCGTTCTTCTACTAATACAGATAGAATCCCAGAAAGCCTTGACGCTGGTGCTGCTTCCCGTCCTGTTTATCTGCAAAGGCAGCATAACGGTTCTGTTCGTCCGCCCTTTAACCAGCACCAAAGGAGTAACCAGAACCAAGGGAGTCACGTCGTTGGTCCGCCTCCACCTAATCGACAAAGAAGAAACAATGCTTCGGGAACTCTGCCTGATAATCGCCAAAGAAGAAATAATGCTTCCGGAACTCTGCCTGATAATCGCCAAAGAGTTGCATCTAGGACTCAGTTTGTGAATCAAGGGAAAAGGGTGGCTAAGGAGGAGAACATTGTGTTAACAGACCCAAACTTGCCTCAGCTTGTTCAAGAGATACAGGAGAAGCTGGTCAAGAGTTCTATTGAGTGTATGATATGCTATGACATGGTTGGGCGGTCGGCGAATATATGGTCTTGCTCCAGCTGTTACTCCATCTTCCATATGCATTGTATCAAGAGATGGGCTCGAGCACCAACATCGATTGATCTGTTGGCTGAGAAGAATCAAGGTGATAATTGGAGGTGTCCAGGCTGCCAATCAGTACAGTTGACATCATCGAAAGAGATAAGCTATCGGTGCTTTTGTGGGAAGAGAAAAGATCCACCTTCTGATCCATACCTGACTCCACACTCATGCGGGGAGCCATGTGGGAAGCCGCTGAAGAAAGAGTTTGCAGCAGCTGAGACGACTGTAGAGGATCTTTGTCCTCACGTCTGTGTGTTGCAGTGTCATCCCGGGCCATGTCCTCCTTGTAAGGCGTTTGCTCCACCTCGTAGTTGCCCTTGTGGTAAGAAGATGGTCACCACTAGATGCTCTGAGCGGAGATCTGTTCTTGTTTGTGGGCAGTGTTGTGATAAGCTTCTCAACTGTGGACGTCATCGATGTGAAAGGACATGTCATGTTGGCCCTTGTGATCCTTGTCAGGTACTGGTGAATGCCAGATGCTTCTGCGAGAAAAAAGTGGAGACTGTCATTTGCGGAGATATGAATGTGAAGGGAGAGTTGAAAGCAGAAGATGGTGTGTACTCGTGTAGTTTTAACTGTGGGAAGCCGCTTGGATGTGGTAATCATTTCTGTTCCGAAGGTTGCCATCCTGGACCTTGCGGCGATTGTGACTTGCTTCCCAGTAGGGTTAAGACGTGCTATTGTGGGAAAACGCGTTTAGAAGAACAGATGAGGCGAAGTTGCTTGGACCCGATTCCTTCTTGTTCAAACATATGCAGAAAGGTTCTTCCTTGTGGGTTACATACTTGCAACGAGGTGTGCCATGCAGGTGATTGCCCTCCTTGTTTAGTCCAAGTCAACCAGAAATGCCGGTGTGGGTCTACATCCAGGACAGTGGAATGCTACATAACAACTTCTTCAGAGATGGATAAGTTTGTGTGCGCGAAGCCTTGTGGGCGTAAGAAGAACTGTGGGAGGCATAGATGTAGCGAACGTTGCTGCCCTCTCTTGAACGCGAAGAAGAATGATCCATCTGGCGATTGGGACCCACACGTCTGCCAATTACCTTGTGGGAAGCAGCTAAGGTGCGGGCAGCATTCCTGTGAATCTTTATGTCACAGTGGCCATTGCCCTCCTTGTCTTGAGATGATATTCACTGACCTAACATGTGCATGTGGAAGAACTTCGATTCCTCCACCACAACCATGTGGGACCCCCGTACCTAGCTGCCAACTTCCATGCTCGATTCCTCAGCCGTGTGGCCATTCTGCTACGCATGGATGTCATTTTGGAGATTGCCCTCCTTGTTCTGCACCTGTGGAAAAGAAATGCGTTGGTGGTCATGTGGTTCTTCGAAACATACCTTGTGGGTTAAAAGACATTAGATGTAACAAGATTTGTGGAAAGACGAGGCGTTGTGGCATGCATGCTTGTGTGAGAACTTGTCACTCGGAGCCTTGTGACAGTTACAATGAATCTGAAGCAGGTCAGCGTGCAACATGTGGACAGACGTGTGGTGCTCCTAGAAGAGATTGTAGGCACACTTGTGCAGCACTGTGCCATCCTTCTGAGCCTTGCCCTGACTCAAGATGTGAATTTCCAGTCACAATTACTTGTTCATGTGGTCGTATAACCGCGGCGGTCCCTTGTGATGCTGGAGGAAGAAGTGCCAACAATCTCAGTGTTGATTCTGTCTATGAAGCCTCTGTTTTGCAGAAGCTTCCAACGCCGCTTCAGCCTCTTGAGTCGAGTGGAAACCGGATCCCTATCGGGCAGAGAAAGCTTTCGTGTGATGATGAGTGTGCTAAGCTGGAGCGTAAGCGGGTTCTTCAAGATGCGTTTGATATCACTCCCCCAAACCTGGACTCTTTACATTTCAGCGAGAATTCGGCTATGACAGAGATTATTTCAGACATATACAGGCGTGATCCGAAGTGGGTACTGGCTGTGGAAGAGCGGTTCAAGTTCCTGGTACTTGGGAAAGCCAGGGTAAGCACAAGTGCTCTCAAGCTCCATGTTTTCTGCCCGATGCAGAAGGATAAACGAGACACAGTTCGGCTTTTAGCTGAGAGGTGGAAACTAGCGGTTAGCAACGCAGGGTGGGAGCCAAAACGGTTTACAGTGGTCCACGTAACGTCGAAGTCAAAACCGCCAACACGGGTCATTGGAGCTAGGGGTGGTGCTGTCTCGGTAGGCGGGCCTCACCCACCGTCATTTGATCCGCTGGTGGATATGGATCCTAGGCTTGTGGTTTCTTTACTGGATCTCCCGAGGGAGGCGAATATCAGCGCCTTAGTGCTAAGATTTGGGGGTGAATGTGAGCTTGTTTGGCTGAACGACAAGAACGCTCTAGCCGTATTCCACGACCATGCGAGAGCCGCCACGGCAATGAGGAGGCTGGACCACGGTTCTGTATACCATGGAGCCGTGGTTGTCCAGAACGGCGTGCAGTCTCCATCACTCGGTAATGCATGGGGAAAATTACCAGGAAGCTCATCGTGGGAAGTTCAGAAAGGAAATCCATGGAAGAAAGCAGTGATTGAGGAGAGTGATGACTCATGGGGAGCTGAAGATTCACCCATCGGAGGATCGTCTACTGATGTTAAAGCCTCTGCGTGGAGATCAGCAGCAACGAGCAGCACTCCAATGGTCACCTCGATTAACCGATGGACTGTTCTGGAGCCAGAGAAGCCCAACACGTCCGCTTTGGAGCCATTGGCTCAGACAGAAGAGAGCAGCAGTTCAAAGGCTGCCGGTAAACAACCAGTGGAAGGCTCCAGCGAAGAAGTGGTGGATGATTGGGAGAAGGTATGTGACTGAGAGAATATGGCAGTGATTTTTTTTTCTACTGTTGTGAAACGGCATGTTTTTTTTTTCTTTATTATTTACAAAAAATATCGTAATACTTTTATGTTTCATCGTGACAAAATTATGTGACATGGAAGTACAGTAAAAGGTGATTTAAACACTAGTGTTAAGAGATTATCTTCTCTTTTTCTTATCGAATTTTGCCCACTAGCGAAAAAGAAAGTTATTTAGAATAGAAATCTGAAACATCATTATCCATTACGAATCTAAAACAGCAGAGGACAACTCGTTAAAAAGCTTCATTAAAAGTTGCTTTTTCTGTAAATAAAAAAGATTTCAGATTTATGGTCTAATATTCAAGTGTTCCAAAGTAGCAACGACTCGAAATAAGATCCGATAACACAAAAACGACAGCATCTAGTCTGTTGAACTAATCGCGTTTAAATAACCAATAAAAAATTAGTAGATATGTGATCAGTCTGATTCTCATATAAAAAGTTCAGATTAGCAAGAAAGAAGAAGAAGAGCCACAAACTGAGAATCTATTTGCTTTACCTTTAGCGGTCCAATTGAAATATGCCTGTTACATGGTTGTTATCATCATATATGCAATTGTAAACGAGCATTTGAGAGAAACCATTGGGTCCAACGTAATTTATTCTTCTTCTGTAACAATCCTTTTTTTTCCTTATTGGGAAAAAAAAAACACAAATCTCTATATAAAGCTCGCTGAAGAGAAGTGTTCTTTTATAAACAAACAACAAAGAAGAAAGAAAGAAAATGTCTGCTCAAAAAGCTGTCAAGAGTTCTCACTACGAGGCAGAATCCAACATGGAACATGATGTAATAAGTTAAAAAAAAAAATATTTTGGTTTTTCATCACTTATCTTATATTTGTTGGTTATTTTATCGCAACTAAAAAAATCAACTAATTTGTTGATTATAGATCGTTAGAAAAGCATGGATTTTTAAGCCAAGTGGTCTTAATTTCATATGGGGAGGTGATTCTCGGTATTGGGTCATCCCTAACGAAGACAGGTACCTCCTTCATCTTACTACTAAACATAACCGAATAAAACCGTTTTTTTGTTGTTTTCTGTGTTTAAAAACTGGAGGAGAGTCTTTGGTGTTTTCAAGGACGCCTGCCGAACTGAAGAAGGTTAGTTGGTTAGAAGTAACCGGTTCGTTCGACAAGGTCGAGCCAGGTAAAACGTACCGAATCGGTTTTAAAATCTCGTTCACAGCTGATGCAACCGGATGGGACCAAGCTCCGGTTTTCATGTCAGCCAAAATTGGGAAGAAAGGGAAGACGGTTTGGAAGAGGATCAAATCGGTGAACAGTAACATTAAGAAACTTAAAGGCGCGACAGAACCGGTTAACATACCAGATGAGACCGATGGAAGATTTGAGATCTTCGTCAGTCCCACGGTACCAATAAACCAAGACACCAAGCTTCAATTTGGTTTATATGAAGTGTGGACCGGAAAATGGAAGTCAGGTTTGTTGATCTATGATGCTTTTGTTCAAGAAGTGTAAAGAGATTATGAATCAGTTCAAACTTCAATGTTCCAAGAACCTTTTTAATCTATATATATATAAGAATCAGTTTGTGCACATACACAGACACAAACAATCTCTTACGCTATTCACAGCTCCAACTATAACAAATATAATGAGAAGGAAGCTGATAAACCTTTGCGTGTACCTAACCAATAGATTTATATATCCAACGAATCGAATCCGTGACGGACTAAAAATGCTGGCTTACGCCTATGGGAGAGTTACGAACACAGCCGCTTATGACGTGCAGGTACAAGGCGAGGCACACTGTGACTATAACAGAAGATTTGGCTCCAACATATCCAACTACTTGGCGTCCTCTGTCTGTAACCTCTTCGTGAACCACATTGAAACTTTTTCTGAACCCTTGTAACATCTTCAACATTATGAATCCGATGATTGATCTTGTAGTTTCTAGAGTTACTCTCCCCGTTACATCGAACATAAACCTTCGGTTGCTTGGCACTGCCAACGTAGTTGAGATAGCCTCGGCCCACCCGCTACTCTTGATCCCGTCCACTGATTCCGACTTGCTCCTCGATGAACCGTTCATCTTGAGATCGTCTTCTTCCATCTCTTCTATCACAGTGTTAGACCTTGAAGAAGATGTAAAGACTTCGTGAGACGTCCTAACGAGAGTTTCGAGGGCACCATTGCAAACCGAAACAAGAACGTCTTTGACCCTATCCTGATGCTTCGGATTCGTCAAGCCCTCAAAGATCTGGTCATAAGTGTTGATGTCCATCGTCTTGTCGAGATACACAGCGATTGCTGTGCTGGTAAATCTCTGGATGCAATCAGCTAAAAGCTCTCTACACTTATCATCACAGAGCAGATTCACCCATTGAGGTGTCTCTGAAGAATCAGAATCGCATTTCACACCATTCTCCAACTCATTCGAGTAAAATCCAAGAACTAGATTCTTAGCAAAGCTACCAGCTACAACTGAAACGAAACCAGATCCAGCCTTCGAGAAAACCTTATCAATCACTCTATCAACAACACTTGGCTCCGATCCAATTCCTGAACCGCCAACGCTACTAGGGTCGAAGTTGTACCCGCGAAAGACCCCGACGGTGACAGCCTGAGAAACCCTAGAGAGCGAATCCGTGAACTCATACGACCTGGTGATCTTGGCCATCTGTTTCAAGCTGTTGGGGATCTCATCGGAATCGGAATTGAGAAAATCCTTCAAGTCTCGCGACACGAGGCTCATGGTCTCGGCCGAGTCAGAGATCAATTCGGCTACGGAGAGGAAAGCCCCGAAGATCTTCGTAAGACGATTCCTTTTCCTCGCGACAGATGGTAAATGATAAACCTTGTAGACTCCGTAACCAGAAACGCCAGAAATCGCCATCAAAATCAGCCATTTCCTTCTTCTCTGAGGTGAAAAGAGACCCTTTTCCCCCAATCGAAGAAGGTCCATTCAACAAGAGAATACTGAATTGAAACTCGCAAAATCCAATTGCAAAAAAGCACAGATTTCAGGAAACCCAGAAAAACTAAAAAAGGGACGATAGACAGAGGAATCTAGGGTTTGTAATTCTGATCTGAAAATCGAAAATGCGATTGGGATTGACCTCAATATGAATGGAGACGGATAAATTAATTAGCAGATAAAGAAGAAGATAAGGGTATAGCGATGCATGAAAATGAAATTGGCGTGGGGGAGAGGTGAGAAAATCAATAAATTAAGAAGCTTTGGAAGTTGGAAGAGAGAGAAAACTCGAGGACAAGTTGGATAACAAATTGTTTTGTTCTCCAAGGAACATATTACTTCGGTTCGGTTTAATTGGATAATGAATATCTTTACAGTAACGACCTTATTGGAATCTTTCCCACGGTTCTGTCGACATTCTCTACCGTCACTTTTTTTTCGTTCCTCATATTCCAAGTTCGAAACGCTCGAACCACAATTTTAGTCTTTTTCTTTTAATCAAAGCCTAATTGCAAAAAAAATAAAATAAAATAAGAAGGAAACATTGATTATAGTATAAGTTTCCTTTTATAGATAGTTTCGTGAAAAAATGACGACAGAAGATTTTAGTTTTTAACATGTCTCTTGTAGCAAAATACATCAACTCACACATTTACTTATGGAATTCATTCAAGTCAATTTTGATAATATATATTACATTGAAATCTTATTATTTACTTGATTAATCAAAAAGGATATGCAGGTTGTGTTTTAAATATATTAGTTGTTTCTAGAAGCATCGATGGTTTTACTTCCGACATGGCTCCACATGTTTGTTCTTATCTAACTTTCACAAGAGAGCATTTTTCTAATACGATGTGCCATACCCACAATAAGTCCAACCCAATCAACGTTTCTTTGCCACGCTAACCATATTTTTGTGTTCCCTCCACGTTTCCTTTTAAACAAAATAAATGATAAAGAAATAGCAACGAGAAAGGGTGTTAAAAAAAAAAAAGAATAGAATGTTAATGAAAATATATTAGGTATACAAGTTTGGTAGCAATGAGAAAGGATTTTGAAGTTGGAAGTTAATAATGTTTTGTGTGTCCAAAAGTGTTAAGCTTTTAGCCATTTTATCTCTTATACTATAAATCATTAGCAAGTGTGAGGATGTAAAAATCAGAAACGCCTTGACCACCAATCAAGTTTAAGGAAACTTCTAAGATGATACAATTGATAGTCAGTCTTCAATAATAATATAAAAGGAATGATATATAGTTTACAGTTTCCCCTACTCATCTTAATATATAACTTGAATAAGAAAAATCAGAAGAGAGAAACAAATAAAAGAAAAATAAAAAAAGGACGACCTGATGATAAATCTGCCACTTTGACTAACCCGTACATATGACATTCGTATTTGTTTGACATTTTAATTTGAACAAAGAAAAATAAAACGCGAAAACAATGAAGAAAACTGAAGGCGGCGTTATTCTTCTTATCTTAATGACTTATCCAATACTACTATTAGGTGCTCAACACTATCCTTTGTTTTATGCAGATTTCAATATGAAATCTTAGAGTTTTTCTTCTTAATGCCTTCTCGTGAGTGTATAATTCGAATCATATATACTACACAAACTACTGGTCTAAATTGAAAATTAAAAACTACTGGTATATATTACAAACTCCGACTAATGATTTGAATTTCGATCAGTGGGACCTTAGTGAATGCAACACTCTTTCGGCAATTATTTTCATAAACCTACTTTTTTAAAATAAAATCTAAAACAAATCCTTAAAGTCACGTTTGATTCTCTCTCAATTATTTCTCCTTTAGCACTCGTTTTAATTTAATACTTTTAAGAATAAATCAACATTTCTGACCCTTAAAAACCACATCATACTCCAAAAAACCAAACCTATCTTTCAATCAAACACAAAGCACAGAAACATTTTCCAAAAAGTCCCAAACAGAGCATGAGAAACGGAGGACAAAACCAGAACAAGTTCTTGAGAATAATCTCAACTCCTCTCAGAGCTTTAGGCAAGGCACGTGATCTCTACGTCAGAAGCATCACCGGCTGCGCAGCTCGGACTCATTATTCCTCCTCCGCCTCTACCTCCACCCTTTTTCCAAGAAGCCGGAGCTCCTCCTCCGCAGCCTTCTCCTCCTCCGCATCTTCCCGGAGAGCAACCGATTTCGGGATTGGCGACGATTACAGCGAGCTAGTGAGAGCCGCGTCGGTTAGGAGTTTAGGGCACAAGAATGAGATTGACATGTTTATACAAGAGAAGCTGCAACAGCAGAAGAAGCAGAAGCAAGGAGGGTTGCCCAAGAGCTCGAGCGTGGGCATGGCGAGGATAGAGGAAGACGAAGAAGCAGAGGAAGGATCTGTGAATCCGAAGACAAAGAAGACCAAGAAAGTCTCTGATCTCTTGTATCCCCGTAGCAAATCATATGCTGTTACTGGTAGCAAATTTTAGTTTTTTTTTTGTTCGTTTGCTTGATTTTAGTAATTTGTGGATTGATTATGATATTGTTGTTTAGCTCGATTTTGTACAACATGAATAAACTACTCTGGTTTCGAATCCATGTTTGGTTTATATTGGAAGTTTAACGATAATACATATGAATTTGGTTTTTTGTCAAAGTTTTGAAGTCTGAACATATTCATTTCAAGTCTCTGTTTCTTACAAGTTTTTGGAGAATATTCGAAAATATCAATATGCATTGTGTATATTGCTGTCTCACTGATATAAGAAAACCATTTCTATTTTTAATTTTGAATATACATATTAGTTAAAGTGTCTGTGTGGCTTAATTCCACAGATATTAATTTTACTATTTTTCTTACCATAATGATGACTAGTTCACATTCAAATATCAGTATAGAGTATAGGGTAGAATAGAATAATTATGTGGTTAATCTCACAAAGTTATATTCTTTATTCAAAATATCTTAGTGGCTTGAAAAATTAAACTAGTTTGTTTTGCTATAAACATCTCAACTTTTTGATGTATCATGTGATTGATATAGTCTTTTTTAAATTTATTCTATATGATGATTATTGATTAATAAAAAAAAAAAGGAAAGCATTGTGCTTAGTGCTTACCACTAACTAGGTGGTCTCCCGCGCCTTACGCAGATAAATCACTTTTAATATTATTAATACATTAATTTTGATATAAATATAATAAATTAATTATACTAAAATTTTGTGTATAAGAAAAAAAGAAAATTATTTTCATACAATTTGAAAATTATTCTTATAAAATTAGAGTACTATAAAAACATCAAAATGAATAAATAATCTAATAACTTGTCAATTTTCTATGAATTTTTATTTTATCAAATTCAAAGAAAACAAACAAATAACAAAATATCAAAATTTATATGAACTAACCTAAATTTAAAAAATGATATGAAATAAAGTAGCAAATACATTACACTATTTATAGGAATAAAAATTTGGGGTTTATACCATCTTTTTTTTATAATCCGACAAATATAGATATATTTTTATCTTTACAAATAAAATAAAAATATCACTTTTGAATTAATCTAAATCAAGATATAACCATAAATATATATATATATATTTAATTTATTAAGATTAATTACTTTTTTGACAAAACTACTTAAAATATATTAATTTTTGTTATTTAGTATAATTGTTCTTAAACCAAACTTATTAAACATAATAATTTTCACATACAGTCCAATTTGCTTCTTAATTAATGATATGATGTTCTTGTTTTTTGAGTTTTAGTTTTCTCCAATGATTATAAGTTTTACAATTCAACAATAGTTGAAGTAAACCAAAGATAAACATAAATCAAACAAACCTCATTGGAAGCATAAAAAAAAACTGAATTTGGGGAAGATGTATTCCTAAATTAACGAAACTTAAGAGTGGCAATCAGATTTTGATATCCATGCTAATTGTTTAAAATCAGAGAGAACAAAATAAATAACTCGATCAAGAAACCAAAATTTTATATACATTTTTTAACTATATAGTTAATTACACTTCCTGATAAAAAATAAGGCTATTTTCCTATCTTTCCTCTTAATCTTGCACTTATGAGAAAAACCTTCTCATTACGATAGATTAATAGAGCTATGCTCTGCATCCAAAAAGTAGTAATTCCCTTCCACTTTGAATCTCACTAACGGCATTTACGTGTCTCGATAACGTATGTCTGAGAATTTCAGTGTCTTTGGAGTAAATGTGGCAAGCCAAGTCATCATATAAACCTCAAAAGTGTCTGAATCGGGTTGCCACCTCAGCTTGTGAACGTAGTGGCAAACAAACCAGTGGAGAGCAGCGTGGAGGCAACCACATCTTTCATGATCATGTTCGATGCCTAGAAAGTGATGACTGACCAAATGAAACAGAGAGAATTAATTAGAAAGTGAGTAAAAAACAATAAGAAACAAAGAAACAAATCACAATTTCACTTGCATGCTCCACCGATTTTTCCACATTCTGTTTGACATTCCATTCCCAAATAATGGGAAACACACATTTTAAATCACAAAATCTGTTTAGAATCAGGTTTATGCGAGAAAACATCATGAATAACGAATAACCATCAAATCAAAAGAGCAAAACACACATTAAAAAATAGTCATGATCAAACAAAACACAGTACAAAGGTATTGAACATAAATCAAATATTCACTAATTATATTTTTTGTGAGTAAAGAACTATCCCACCATGCAACCTAAAAAAAGATTTCAGATCAGATAATATAGTTTGAGTCGGGATTATGCGAACAAATATTACAAAACGTCAACTAATGATTAATTGATTAGTGATTTGTTAGTATCTGCCCTTGACACTTAACTTTCAACAACTCTGTTTAATGGAGAGATAAAAAACATGAACTGAAGTTCGAGGAAGAGAGGCGCGAAGATTAGCAGCAAATCAAGTGAGAGGTCTTTCTTTACAAAATAAGAAATTCAAATCAGATTTGAATTTTCTATACTAATTTAAAAACTTCATTATAGAACATGGTGATATAATTGCAAACAGAATCTTTTTAAATTATAAATACTAAGATGAACTCACATAAAGAAAAACCAAATTAAATACTCACGATGATATAATACAACTTTTGTTAGAGCAAAGCGAAAGAAATATCATAATATAGAAATAAATGAAGATTTAAAAGAAAGCAATGAACTAAATATATGAAAAAACATAGAAAGTAAACATTATCTGATGCTTCCAAGAGTGGAAGATATCAACAGACAATAGGGAAACGAAATAACATAATAGATAATAGATTGGTAATCGAAACATAATGATCAAGCCTAAGCGGGGAGAGATATAAAGTAGTAAATACCTTTTATGCAAATTACTTCAGCTTCATTCCTCATATTCTTCCTATTCAGCTTCTTTTTCGATTGGCTATAGATTAGATCAAACTAAACAAACAAATACAGACTCTCAAACAAATTTGAATCACTTTTCGAAAGTTTTTCCTTCCGATTCTTTTTCTCTCTATGTTCTCGACACCTAATCAAAAAGTTAAGTAAAACAAAACACATGATTCAGAACCACTACGACCAAAACCTTTAAACAAAAAGTTGAAGGCACACCAAAACTTTAAACCAAACACACGAAACAACAAAACCATAATTAAAGATTACGAGAAAATAAATAAGACGGATTACCATAGCCATGTTACATAAACACGGCTGTCTTCCCAAGAAACACAACGGCCAGACCATAGATATAACATAAATACTCAAACAGGTCAGAGGCATTTATATATAATTTATAATTTAAGGTTTTATAATTTAGGGTTTTAGTAAACATAATGGCCCAAGTCACATATCATTTATCGATCCATTGAAACATACCAAACCATATCGATATTAAATAACACAAAACCGCTTCAAAACCAAACCAATCGCATAGTTTAATTTAATTAATAATTTTATTAAGGATTGTTAAAATAAATTAAGATGAGAGAAAGTAGCGTGACCTAAAGATTCTAAATAAAAATATTTTATAATGTTGAATGGGTGAGAGATTATTTAGGGCTTCTATGTTATCGACATATGATAGAGATTATTTGATGATTTTTATAATTTTAATAATTTTTATTAAAAGTATTAATTTTCATTAAGGGTAATTAAAGTCTTTTCATATGAGGGGCAAAAAATAATCAACCACAATAACTCTCAACCACAGCCCAACTTGTTTGCCAATTAATAATATGATTGACAGAAAGCTGATGGGTTATCGTATTTTGTAAACTTTTCCTATTTTATATTATTGTTGTATTTTGTCTCCAGTGGCCAAACAAATTAAAATCATTTTAAACCAATGAGTGACTATATAAAAACGAAAACCATCGCGTGTCTATTTATTAAAAAAAACCAAACACTCGAACTCCTGCAGTAACAGCAGCAGTCATAATGCGTGTGCTTATGAGTCTCCTCAATATCACTTTGCAGGACTTGTCAGCTACTTTATGAAAAGAACCATCGTCAGATACTTTGTAAAAACAAGCATAGGCTCCTCTTTCAGGGATGGCTTGTTCGTTCTAGAAAAAACAAAAAAACATCACATCACGGGTTTAGGTCAGATATGAAATCACAAGTGCTTACAAGAGTAGGAGGAGGAGGCATCATCATTTATTTACCTTTACCCTGAAGCTTTTGATAGTTTCACTCAGAGTGAGAGTATCACTGGGTGATGATAACAGTTTGACGGAATAATCTTTCCATTTCTCTACAAGCATTTCAAGAAGAGCAGCACTAGCTTCTATGTTCTCGTCATAGATATTGTCCCAGTGTTTCCAGCAAACAACAACGTTCTCGGTCAGAGACCAGATACTGATTGCTGCAGCTTCCTTGGCAACATCAGGATTTCCTGCAACAACGGTAACAGATTACTACTCAAGCATCGATCGATTCAAGGGTTAGGTTTTGTTTGTTTGTTACTTACTAATAATACCTTTTCCAGCTAATCTCAACGAAAAAGTGAATATCTGTCGAATGAATTGTTTCTATGCCTTGTTGCTTGATGATGATAGTTTGAGGGAGTTATCCTTCCACTTCTCTACAATCGATTTTAACAGACCAACACTAGCTTCTAGGTCCTCTTCACAGAGTCTGTCCCAGAGCTTCCAGCAAACAGAGAATTTGTTCAGAGACCAGATAGCGACTGCAGTAGCTTCCTTGGTTAATAAAACAGGGTCCCCTGCAACAACGGTAACATATATTACAAACTCTATTCGGATAAGACAAGACGATCAAACCCATCAAGAGGTTTCGTTCGGTTACTAGTCAATACCTTCTTCTCCAGCTATTCTCAAAGATAAAGTGAACATATGTCCAATGAATGGGCGGATCTGATGATCCTTCCAATTCTCTACAAGCGTTTTGAGAAGAGCAACACTAACTTGTACATTCTCTTTACAGATATCGTACCAGTGCTCCCAGCAAACAACCTTTTCAAACAGAAACTGTTGCTCCGAGTCCCAGCGACCAACTTTTTTTTTCAGAGACAAGATTGCGATTGATGCAGCTTCATTGGCTAAATCAGGATTTCCTGCAACAAGTAGTGTAACAGATTAAAAACTCTTGACTATGTTCAAGATTGTTGTTTGTGACGCATACCTTCTTCTCTAGCTAATCTCAAACAAACAGCGAACATCTGTTGAATGGCTTCCTCACTATGTTGTGCACCCTTAATCTTACGCTCTCCCTTACCCTTGCCCTCAAGAGCCACGTCCTTCAACTCTTTATAAATTCTCGCAACCCTCGTAGCCTGTGCGCATATACGGTTGTGATCAGAATCGACCAAACCCATCTAAGGTTTCTGTTTTGTAAATTCCAATACCTCTTTGCTTGCAGAGACCTCTTGGCTTGCAGGGAATCTAAGCCGCAGCAACATCTCCATTGAATGAGCTGGAATCAGTGGCTCAAAGTTCAACAAGGGATCACATTGATTCACCTGAGCTATCATCCAAACTGTAAGCGGGATAGTACCCACGCCCCGTTTTTGATACCAACGCTGTAACTTTTCCAGAGACGACAAGTGGACGACCAAACTATGAGGTGAGTAACGCAGTATCGTTGCTAATGCGAAAAACGTAGACACCTGATCGTAAAACAAAATACAACATAATGGAGTTAGGTCAAACACACAGACACCGATGAGGGGGTTTCCGGAACTTACCCGAGACTTCTGATAAGCTTCGTCAGGCCACTTGGTAGGACGGTTAAACGCAGAATCTACAATATAACTATACGACCGCAAAACAAAATCCTCGACTAAGCTATATGGAAATGCTACAGACAACAAACTTCGGGCGAAAAAATTGGAGGAAAATGAGGTACCTGTTTATAAAACAATCGATCAAACAGCTTGGAGGAAAGAGGCTTATCGAATATGAGCCTCTTTTAAGTAGAGGAAAGTTTCATCAATATGAAATGGCTCACATCAAACAGCTTGGAGGAAAGAGGCTCCTTGAATATATCACCCCACTGAAATGATACTCCGGAAAGAACACTCTCGAAGCAATCGTGTAATGCGCATAGCAGAGCATCCCGATGCCCGCTATATGCCATCATCTATTTACAAACGGAATTTTTTGATTTTGTGGTTATTCGGATTTTGGATCAGAATGGATTCAACATCGCATGCACTTACCAGTTCGTCCCGGATGGCAGTTTTGAGATGTGAAAAATCGGTCCCTTGGGGAAAAGCTGGTACCTCCTCTCTTGCTGTTTCAAAATCGGTCTCTGCTGGTTCTGTTTCAGGGCTGGAACAAAGACAGAGATAACGAGCAGATGATGTAGAGAGTACAAACGCAACGAGTCCCGAACAGATAAACCAACTAGAGTAGACACAAAACTCCTTTAAGATATGAGATGAAGAAAAAAAGAGTTATCTTACACGATATCAAGAGATGATTCTGGGAGAGACGACTGTTCTACACCACCACCAAGAGAGGTTATAGCGACAGACGGCTCTCCTCCGCCATCTCCAGGGTAGGCTTGCCGCTCCTGCTCCTTCCGAATACGATCCGAGAGTAACGGCATCTGTGATTTCAATTCCAAAATCGGAGATTTCACAGATCTCAAGTACTGGACAAGACAGACGGAGAGCGAGGACTCCGGTCAAATTTATCCGGAGCACGACGGACTGAGAGAAATCGTCGAATACCGCTGGCAAGCGAATCAATCTCAGATTTTATTTTCCACTATCATAAGCACTGAGGAGAGAAGGAGCTGCACCTTGACCCTCTTCTCCGGTACCGTAGAATTCAAGAAGCCGTTTGACTTCTGCTAAAACCTGTTCTCGAGCCGAAAAGGAAGAGAATTTGCAAGAATCTTCTTTCTTGGTGTACAAGTCATGAAACCCTAATTCAATGTTCACCAAAGGCCCGACACTATGACGAACACGGTGAAATACCAAATTAAAATATCTTTACGTTTGTTTATTCAAATAAAAAATTAGAGTATTATTATCTTTTTATCTCTTGTGACATGATTTGTAACTATCCGCTGCTTAGATTGAAACTGACTTGGGAAACTGTAAATGTTGGGAATGGGATGCTAACGGAAATCTAAAAATCTGCCAACCATAATACACATCACTTGAAAAAGAGCAGTAGACATTGTTTGATTTAATAATACACTGTGATTTGGTACAACAAAATAAATTAAAAAGTAGATCAAAAGCGAAAGAGTCTTATGGTTTATGGTGTTGGAGCTTTTTGGATTGCATTTGAATCTCCCAAGAGTCACTTTCCTGTGGGTTCGCTGTATCTATAAAGCCAAAAAGAGGCCATCTCTTGTCCTACTTGTCACGCCGGTCCTTGGGGAGTAAATCACTCTTCCTGAATCTGAATCTGAATCTCATGCCTACATTGACAACACACAAGAACACATCAGCATCTCGACCAAGTTCAGAAATCTCATCGTCCATGGACAACATTTAGAGCCTCTGTATTGACTTTTAGTTCAGTTGAAACGATAAAAGGTATGATAAACCACTGAATAAGCGTAGTTAACATTACCGGTATTTCTAGAGAGGAACTTCAGAAGCTCATCGATGATGATAACCTACAGAAAAGATTCATATTAACTGATCATTTTCGGGGAAAAAAATTCATCTCGTATCTCAAAAGATTCGCCTACTGTCATACTTTTCCTTAACACATTTGCATCCATATGATATGAGAACTAAGGTGGTCTATGGCAAGGTAAGGTTCCACTGTGAGGGTTGGTTCATTGAGAGTTCTAGTAGAGTATGTAGAAGAAGCTAAAAGCGAAATTACTTACTGGAAATGAAAGATACAGAACGGCAGTCCACTCGGCCCAGGACAATGGCGTGACCTATAAGGCAGTGAACATGAGATGGAAAAAAAGAAATTGGGTACGCCAGTTTTTGTGGAGGAGGGGAAACTTACAGAAAACAAGACTGCCAGTGGATGAACATATAGTATTAATATGTGCAGAACCATGGTCAGGATAATTGAACCAACGAGCCATAAATTACTCCTTGGGGTTATAACCCTGCAATCACATACCCATCTTTAGTCGAGCTAATACGATCACGTACCAAACTTGTCAAGTTGCATAATCCAATTTTTGTTCGTGGATGACACTCCACCACTTATAGTCTATACATAGCATTATATTGTTTGAGATAGTTAAGACTCCCTGATGCAGTACAACTCTATGATGCTGACGCGAATCATAACAGAAATAAGCCGGTAACAAGGAAATAAAGCAAGAAGCTACACTTACAAAAGAGATTGATTTTCGCTGAGGTTATTGAGAGCATTAAACATCTCTACAACAACAAGTACTGTCATTGCCACAGTCGATGGATGCCGATCCTCAAATATGCTGCATGGATATGTTGTCTCTCTAAGTGCGCACGTTTCAAAGTTCATCTGAAATGAGATTATTCATTCTCAAATAAATATAGTGAAAAGAGATTCCATTACAGACAATAACGTTGGATATGAAGTGTATGATCAGAAACTTGGGCAATAACTTCGAAAATGCGGAGGTTGACACACATGAATGGTGAACAATGTACAAACAATCACATTCAACGATGAAATAATATGTAAAATTTAGCAGGAGATTAAAACTAACCAGTTCACTGTAAGTAAGCTTAGGACCACCATCAGAGTAAACAAACCACCATATAAAGCCAGCAACAGTTGCCAAACCGACATAAACTGCAAAGAAAGATTAACAAGTCAAGCAAATAGGTCGTTTTGATGGATAAATGTTTGAAGTTACAGAGCCATCATTTTTATCTTACCTCCGATAACCAAATACCGGAAGAATAACCACCCAGTGACCACTGCTTCACCAACCTGGATTTCAACAGCAAATAGAGCAAAAATGAGTATACAAGGTCTGAGTACAGTTTGAAAAGAAATTAGCACACTACAGGAAGTCGTTAATGAGGGCTTTTTTATGTCCATTCTTCAAGTTACAGCCTAGACAATATCATCATTGAAACCCATGCGACAGAATTATTTTTAGTTACTTCTCTCCATGAACCTAACTCTACGAGTTGTTACTGTACAGTTAGAGCTGCTACCTTTCGGGGTTTTGCCTTCATAACATCGGAATCTTGTTTATTAAATCCAATGGCAGTGGCAGGCAATCCATCCGTCACCAAATTGACCCACAAAAGTTGAACCTGCAAATTTGTTTTACCATAACAATCATAGATTTAGACAAACTTTAAAAAAGTAAATTTTGTAGATAAGAGTATAACAAATCTGGAGTGATTGGACTGGAGATTTCATTGAGAGGACAAAGTTACTTCAGGGTTAACAAACTCACAGGCGCCAGAGTATCAGGGATTCCCAGTACAGCTGCCACAAATATACAGACCACCTCCCCTATATTTGAAGAGATCATGTATCTAATGAATTGCTTCGTGTTATTATATATAGCCCTTCCTTCTGCAACAGCCTGTCAAGAAGAGAAACAGCTTAGGAGTTGCATTAACGAAGACACTGCAATATTTTTAATATTAGACATGGGGACGATGGTTATTTAAGATTTGCATAGTTTGATACACGTCATACAAGACTAATTTCTTATATATATCCAAATTACCTTTCTATATATTTTAGTTCCGATACCAATCTATTTGACATTTGAAAGTTTTAACCATCATTACTAACAAGAAGAGCTATATCCCAGAAGTTCACTACTCAGATTTTCTTTAGTGTTTAACTCTGAATCCAATTATAAAGGCACTCAATCTTTTATATTACCTAGATTAATACTCTTAGCAATCTTTTCGTGTTCGTCTTCAACAAATAAAACTCAACAGCTCAAAGTGTATGCCAGAATCAAGTATAAAGGAATAACCATAAAAATGGAAGAAAACAAAAACATACCGCAACTATTGAAGCAAAATTATCATCAGCCAAAACCATATCTGAAGCACTCTGGAATGCAGAAACAATAAGAGAAAAATAGGTTAAACGCAGAAGAGCATAGAGATATCAACCTTGGGCAAAGGCAGTTTTATTGAAGAAATGATGAGTACAGTATTAGTCACCGAGCTCCTAAGAATTGTCTATAGCAGTCACATTGTATTGTACCACTACTATGACAACGGCGAAAACCTGAAATTTCGTTCACTATATTTATCGTTTTTAATTGCAAAAAAAAAAAAGAAAAAACGACTGTGTAAGGACCAAAAAGATAGAGGACAAGATTCCCATGTCAACGGATTACTGAGTCAGGACGAGAGGAAGAGATCAAGAGAAAAGGACATGGACAACAGATAATGACTATGATTTTAAAGATGATAATAAGTTTTTAGAGTACGAAAAAAATCATCAAATCACAGGATGCTAACCGAAAACAAAAACAAGGTAGATACCTTTGCTACAGCTGTTCCAGAACCCATGGCAATCCCAATGTCAGCTTTCTTTAATGCAGGGGCATCATTGACGCCGTCACCAGTCATTGCCACCTAGGAGAACAAGGTTCATGTGTTTAAAAGCACGAACTTTTTTCTTTAATAAGTAAAAATTTTAACGACTATAAACACTTCAAACAAAGCCACTAAAAAAAGAAATGTAATGAATGACAACTTAGAAAACGGGCAATTACCACTTCATTTTGGTTCTGTAGGGCTTCAACAAGCATCCTTTTGTGGGAAGGTTCAACCCTACACGCAGAAAATTATGGTTTCTAATAAATGACCATAAGTCGAACATTAGAGACGAACCAGAAATACGCATGATGATTAAACATTTCAGTTCCTTGCTTTCAAAAACACTATCTAATAAAGAAAAGTATGAACAAATACCTGGAAAAAAGTGTCATCCGTTGCAATGCTTGAGTTTGCTGCATCGCTGGAAGCCGTTCAAATTCAGAAGCGGTGTAAGACAGACCAGAAAAGTCGACCAGATTGTCGAATGCCCCTATTTTTCTACACAGTGACTCCGCTGTGGACTGAAGTTTTATGCTAATCAAAGTACGCACCAAAAGGATGGAGAAAATCAACAAACCACATGTGCTCGGTTTTCTAGTACCTTGTTATCCCCGGTTACAACTATAACACGTATCCCAGCAGTCATGCACGCAAGCATAGCATCTCTCACTTCTTCTCTTGGTGGATCAAGCATTCCCACCTTCAAAGGAAGCACAAGATGAGCAAGTCTTCAACAGTGAAAGGAAAATGACGAATATTCAGTAAACCCATTTGAATCCATCATATTTGAAAGAAAGGCGTACCAACCCAATAAACGTCAGGTCGTCCTCATTATCATAGGAAATAGTTTGTTGACCATGGGGCACAGTTTTAAATGCTAATGCTAAGCATCTCAATGTTTCATCTCCAAAACTGTTGCAGAGAGAGAGACATGGTTAGAAATTGGAACAACAACTTCGTTCAAATCTAGTAACATAATCCATAAGAAGTGACACTACAAGTATCGAAAGATAACCATCATGAAGTAATTAGAAAATTTAAACAACTCTCATCAAACGAGCTGATGTCTAACCTGTGGAACCTCGACTCAAGCTCTGCACGGGCAGCAGCAGTAAGAGGAACAACAGAGCCATCAACGTTGCAGAGAAGCTTAGTACACCTAGCAATTATACTCTCTGGAGCACCCTTTGAAAACATTACATCCATTTGCTTATGGCTACATAGGACGCTCATCATTTTCCGGTCACGTGTAAACTCCAAAACATAAACCTGTAAAGATTTAGGACAAAGATGACCATCAATTACTCATACTAAATTCCTATGAATTGTTTAAAATATAAACTTGTTTTGCATGTAAAACGACGACCAACACAGCATAACAGGTTAGTTTTACTAGAGCCACACCTTTTTAAATTGGTTTTCCCAATAATGGTTGCAGTATGATGCACGTTCATGCTTGCTCAACATGTTCAGAGCAGAAGGCATTGAATCAAAACCAGGGAGGCCAACCTGAATATAAGCAACAGAGGTAAGTTGGACGGTCCTTCAGATATTTTAGACTTAGTAAGTTCAACCTCTGTGCAGGTCTATTGTAAGATGACCAGAAATGGATGCTAACAATCAGGCCTAAGAAAAACAGTGTTATGTTCCATGACGTTTCTTGTTACGTAAAAAAAATCTGTTAAAAAGAGAATTCACAGGAACACAAACCTTTTCTGCAAGAACTCGAAGAGCAACTTCAGTTGACTCTCCAATTTTTTCATAAGAATCCTTGTCTGGGTTATATTGCAAAATGGAGTCATTGCACAGTGATGAGCACATTGCTAAATAATGAAGGCAAGGTGACTGAGCAGGGAAGTCAAGCTGCAAAAGAAGGGAGCATCTTATCTTAGCAATGTTGTGTGTTGTTACAAGGCATGTTCGTGTAGTTTGTAGCTTGTTATAGAGTTTTCGTCTTTAATCTTCCATGATGACAAATCATTGACATTTGTGAGAAAATGATTAAGATGATAGTAATGAAAGGAACTCCATGAAAAAAAAAATTTAAAAAGGAGAAGAATGAGGAATATAAAATACGAGAAAATGTATTAAGGATAAAAGACGAAAGACGCCATGGTTCTTCTACAAGTATGATACAAAAAGTGAAGGAAGAAAAACCGTAAGTTTATTAGTTTTCCCTCTCCTTCCTCAAATATTGTCAATTTTTAGGTTCTATTGCATTATTAATCAATCCTGAGGCAAAATTTTCCGGTCCAGCTGTCCTTGTGTAGTTGCATTAGTTTGTGAGCATGTAGGTAAAGCAACTACCAGTCATATTCACAAGTGTCATGTATGAAATAGTTGGTTACTTACATAGTTCATATGAGAAGTAATAATTACCTGCTGCCCATTGTTGTCAAAGACAGTACCTTCTGGTGCATAAGTTGTCCCAGTAACATTGAATTCATTAATCATAGGACCACGGTCTGCAGATTCGACTACACATATCTGACATACAAGCACAAGAATAAGATTATTCAAATCTTCTATTTGAGACACCACAAAGAGAAAAGTTATATGCAAGAATGTAAGTAGTTGCAATTAGTTATTTACAAAATCTCAAGGTCTGCAAGCAATAATGATAATCCTTCTTAATTAGACCTGAAATCTCCATTTGACTAACAGGCTCGAGCACTGAGTTTTAACATGCTAACCTTGGACACCGACATCATATTGGTTGTCAATGTTCCAGTCTTATCACTGCAAATTACAGTAGTGCAACCAAGCGTCTCGACAGATGGCAATGACCGTACAATGGCATTCAAACGAGCCATTTTCTTTGTTCCAAGAGCTAAACACCTAGATAGTGAAAGCACATAACCAATTAAGCCACAATATTATAACCAGGAGTAGCCCCCTAACGTGGAAGATGACTATTTGCAAAGCATTTCAGACTCAACCAACATTAAAGCAAGCTGAAACTTGAAACAAAAAAGTAATTTGCTGATCACAAGAGTCAGCTACTTCTCTGGGCAACTCCTTGTTTCCAAGATATCACTAACATTCCGCAGAAATCATCTTAAGTTTCAACTACCAATTGCGTTTCTCCTAATATTGCTATTTGCTTACAATGGAATTAGTGAACACTTACGTTGTAACAACAGCAGGAAGTCCTTCAGGAATAGCTGCAACAGCAAGGGCAACTGCAATCTGGAAAAATAAATGTAAAGCAACAATCCTGTCACCAAACCATACATATATGGCATAATTTAAGCTGGTATAAAGGATCTGATTACATGCTTCTGGATTTACATCACAATAACGGGGTAATAATACATGGACCAGAACTTGGGTATGTCATAAGAAGAAAACAAATTTCTTTACCTTAAAATAGTGAATTGCGCCTTTAAAAAATCCACCATGAGAAGGGTCGCTGAAATGACCAATGTTGACAACCCACACAAGTACACAAATCCCCGCAATAACCTATACACACAGAACAGGGGCTAATATAATCTGAGAGAACTTCAAGTTATGTTGAAAAACATATATTAATGAAATTAGCCAACTATAATCCCTGTAAGAGATCTCTGTCACGCCAGTCATTTGACAAAGTTTTTTCTTTTTGAAACTCACTCACACTTCTTAGACACAACTAAGAAATGCTGACAGCTAAGAGAATTAGACATCCAACGGAAATACAACTCCATCCAGTCTTGTAATTAAAGTCCCTATTCCAAACGTGAAAATCTAAACATTCAAAAAGGAAAAAAGTTTTCACCTTAGCCAAAAAGCTGCCAAACTCGTCCAGCTTCTTTTTCAATGGAGTTGCCTCCTGTGACAGTAGCATTTACAAGTAAGAGAGAAAAGCCTTTTAGTTATGAGGAGGAAAAGAACAATGCCTAAACTATACTATACAGCAGGAAATAAGTCTACCGAGCCAAAAGCACAAAGCATCAAACAATTTACAAGAAGAAAATTAATGCAATCGAAGGTACAATATAAGTTCTAAAACCTTCCTATATAAGAGAGTTCAGACCGGTAAGAAAGCATATCAATAGTCCACATGGTGCATTTCCAGATAGGAATGAAAGAATATTGATAGCTTACATCATCTGTGTGCAACATAGAATCGTGTATGCTGCCCATCGCGGTGTTTGAACCAACTCCAATGACAACAGCCCTCCCCCTACCCGCGACCACATCAGTTCCCTGGCAGTCATTATAAATTCTACCAAATTAAACTTAAAAAGAGATAAAGAAGTAACTCGAACCAGAAATAAGTGACTACACGGGTTGTAGACCCTAAATTCTAATAGTGAGAGAAAAATAAGAATAACGCAGCCATTTAAGCTGTACGCATGAAGTAGCACTAGATCTCTAGGTAAAAGAAAAATAAGCTAATACAGGTATGAGTAACTCCTACCGAAAATAAAACATTCTTCTTGTCTTGGTAGACAGCATTTGTTGTTAACGTACAGTCAACATCTTTCTCCACAGAACAGCTTTCACCTGTAATTTCCGGGGAAAATAATTCGTAGTGAGAGTATGAAGATAGCGCATTGTAAGTGATCACATGAAAAAGAGCCACTAATATTGTTGAAACTATAATGTCATAAGAAAATGCCTGTTCACTAATCGGTGGAGATAAGGGTTGACATGATGTTGTACTAATCACCAACTGGCATATATGGTTCTTGTGGCTACGCTTATAAGACCTTATGAATAACAGAATAACATACCAGTCAGAATTGCTTGATCAACTCGGAATTCATTGCTAGACATCTCAATCATCCTCAGGTCAGCTGGAATCTTACAGCCCACTGTTTAGCATGCACGCATCAAGAAAAGCAGCCTTCTATGAATTTAGCAAAGTCTAAGCCATTTCTACAAAACTGCATTTAGGTGAGATAGAGTACACATACCAGTTACTTCAACTATGTCGCCAGGCACCAGCTCTGTTGCTGGTAGTATAGAGAAGCACCCTGCCATTAGATACATATTAGAATGCCATCAACCTAGACAAAACTTGCAGATATCCGAAAAATGGAACAGCGTCCCGAGCCCAAAGGAAAAAAAGAAACAAAAAGGGAAGTGCGCAGAAACATTTTTAAATACCTAAATCTTAATGTCATTAACTGCCATTTTAGACACAACCTAGACAATTGTGAGCTTGACGCAATAAGCTATTGACTTGGTAGAAGAAAAGTATGCTACACAAGATACATTGTTTCTAGAGGAGATAATCAACAGCATAATAAGGATGATAAGCAATTTAAATTATAGTTTGTTGTAAAATTAAAAACAGCTGAAAAGACAAACACTCAGCGTAATTTTTGCAGGTAAAAGTAATCACTCGACAAATTATGTAAGTACCATTCCGCAACACTGTAGCTATATTTGCTTGGTAGGCACGTAGTTCCTACAACAGGACAAAGAGAACACATACGAGATAGATAAGCAAATGCTACAACTTGCAACCACAATACGATCTAAGCTTAAGATAATATTTCAGCACATTAGAGTCTTTAGTACCCTTGTTCTGTTATATATAAAAATAATTGATTTTGGAGGATATCTGATTTGTATCTGCAAATAAGTCATCACTTGAACCGTAGCATAAAAACTACCTCGAGAGCCTTCTCAGCATTCGTCTCCGTAATCACCCCCACCGCGGCATTTGCAGCCAATATCAGCAGAATTACCTGCGATGGAATAGTAAATTCAAACAAGAATTGCGATACTCAAAGAAAGCTTCACACACAAAATCTAGTTCATGGAAGTTTTGATGAGGGTACAATCATCTAATAAATTAAACGGAATCATAAAACAGGGCTGAGTCCTATTAATGCTGAAATCCCTATTTCTAGCCTGCTTACAGATATTTTATTTAGGCCATCACAAAAGAATAGCCAGTCTAAGGAAAAAACATAAATCAATAAAATTCACAAAGACCACAAAGGGCAAATGAAAACAAGGTTTCAACTTTAAGCTCCACCACAAAGAACCACTAGGGGATCCAGCTGACAAAATAAAAGATGTTAACCAGCAACTATTATATGAAAGCCAGTGTGAGTGGCAAAAAAAGGATATTGCGACTTACAAAAGGCTCCAGAAATGCTGTTAAACCAGTCTCTCCATTTGCCAAAGCCAAAACGAAAGAGACAATTGCAGCCACAATCAATATCTTAACAAGTAAATCATCAAATTGTTTCAGAACTAGTTTCCAGAATGGAGTTCCTGCGTGCAGTTAAGAAGAAGTGAATTAAGAAATTGGCGCAATTCAGGGGAGTACTAAATCCTCCTCCGAGGTAACATCATTAGAAAAGGCTAGGTCCATGTGTAAGAAGAAGTATAAGGAAGATCTAACACGATCAGCTAAGACCATCTCCAAAGGAGCTAAGGGTACTTTTGTAATAGAACAGCTCTATTCTACACAAATGAACCAGAATGAACACGTGAAAGCAAAAAATGAAATCCAATTCGAAAATTGGATAAATCATCACAGCGCTAAAACAATTTAAGAGCTATCATAACTAAAACAAAAGTGACACCTTTTTCAGTGAACCTCTAAGCACATATGATAATGAAAGTAATGATGAATTTTAAAGACAAGTATTGACAAACTTACTTTTCTCTTCGGGCAGTACTGCAGATCATGTGAAAAGACATGCAAAAACATTAGAAAGATGGGATCAGAACTAACAAGAAAATAAATATATGAAAAAGGTATGCTCTTTCCACTTAAAGCAGACTAATTTCACGAAGTGTCAAATTATGAATCGCTCAGACAATCATATGCAGGATATTTTACTCAAGAACACTCACACAGTGCATCAATATTGGAATTCCTACGGACTGTACAAGCAAAGGTAACAACAAATTTAGTAGTCGGTGTACTTGACAAGTAATATGCAATGCTAGAGCTTAAAATTACATGCCAATACTATAATCTACAGCTCGCTTAAATTCCATATGCTTCACTGAAAAGAACAATTAACACCAAGACACCCTATCTGCAGTGAATCCCCATGTGTCCTTGAGTGATCCTTTAATTTGAAAACCAAATCTAGAAAAGTGCATGTGAAATGGAAGTGATAATACATACCATTCCTGCCGAAAAGCCTAGAGTGATGATCAACCTGCAAATATGGAAACCAAGGATCAATTTTGCGCCATCCATCAAGGGCTAATTAAATTTTAGCTTCATGGTGACTGTAACAAGTTGAGGTTTCAAATTCCAAGTTCTCCAAAAAAATGGAGATCGCAATTCGGATACAGAATCATACCTGAGAATCAGAGAGGCCCTTCGTTGGGTCCACCCCAAAGAAATCAAGCACCTGCAGAAACAACAGAAACCCATCAACACCTAACAGAGGCCTCCAAGACAAGAGATTTTACTCCCAGACACAGTGAAACAGTTCCCCCGGAACATCATCACCGGTTTGTAGTGGTTACATGCGATCGCAATCACATCAGTCAAATCTTACGCATTTCGAATCCGACAAAAACTGTAAAAATGAAGAGAGTGAGAAGTGAAATGCGAAGCACCTCTGTGACAGATCTGGCGTAGGCGTCTTCCATGTTGGGGGGGAAACAGTAGATTTTGATTTAGGGAGTGAAAATCCCACAACGTCGATGGGCGGCGAGGAAAATGAGCTGAAATCTAAAGACTAGAGAAGATGAGAAGTTGTAACGCCAGCTTCCGTTCCATGAGCTTCCTTCTCCGTCCGATCGCTGCGAGTGTGAAAGTCAAGTGCCGAGAGAAAGAGAGAGAGAGGACACACTTTTCATGAATTAGCGGGTAGGCTTCCTCACGTGAGGCCCATTTAGAGTTACACTCATTGGGAAATAAATTAAAAAACATCAACTTTGCAATTTTACAAATATTTTGTTACTAGAGCTTATGATTCATTGTGTATGCCTCTACAGATGAACCATACCAACAATGTGTATATACAATGGATCAATTCCAGAGCTATTCCAGAATAGTCTACAGTAACTACTACACACATATTAACCCTAAATTAAGTGATCGTAAATTAAACACGGTCTACTTACAAGAAGACACGTTTGAGAAACCGGTCTTGACTTGATATTTTGGTCTTAATTCACATCTCTGAGTTTGGTCAGGCTTTATTTCTAAACTATACGATTTATTTTAATTATATGTACACCGGATTGTTATGCTTAGATTAAGAACACAAAGATGTGTTTATGATATGCGATCATGTTAAAGATACTAGGAATCTTGAGCATCATTGCAAATAAAAGAGTATGGACCACACCCACTTCTTGTGGGCCATTGTAGTTTTAGTTAAAAGAGGGTCCACATAAGTAGTCCTCGCGCGTGGTCGGAGGATCTTCTCGCTTTAGTTGGCTTCACTCTAATCAAGTTTAACATATTCTCTCAATTTTTGATTAAAATGGCTTTTTATAAGAAGCTTATATATATATCTATCTTTCATTTAACCAACTCCATTAAGGTTTCTTAATCATTCCTTTACCCACTTTCTACGTGTGTCATTGTTCTTTTACAGCACATGAAACGGATATTAAAAGATATTATATTTATACATTGGTAATTATACAACTATTACACATCTAAGATGTGATGTTTGTAACTTGAAAGTGCAGTGATCAAATTTGATGTGAAGATAGCTTTTTTATTTAGATTTCTACTGAACACTGAATCAATTTCTCTATTGTTTTACTTGTATGTCATAATCGACGTTGATGGTAAAAATTGTTTACCTTAATTCGTCAATTGAATTGATATTTTTATATTTATAATTAAAGATTCGTTTAAAACAAAAATTTACCGTAATAATCATTTTATTTACAGTTTCTAACATACAGTATGTATATGTTTAGTGTGGTCCCATCTAAATTATTTGGAGTAATATAGGATGAGTTGTGTACAAGTCTCATCCATCATAATTTGGTTGGGTCTTAATTCTTCTACCTTGTTTGCAATGATGAGAAGCATTTCCAAGTTGAATGAATAATTTTATTTTCCCAACCTAATTACATTGGTAAATACATATGACAATATATTTTATTCTCTATAAATGTTCAGAGAAGTTTGAAAAAATCTGAATTATTTTGTACTATAAAAACTTGTGTAGGCAACCGCGTTTATACATACAGCTAATTAACAACTATGATTGTGGGTTTGACCAAAATAATTAAAATTTGGACCATGATTTATTGGTTGTTGGGGGTTAGTTATCCCATGCCTATAAGAACTAGTACAGTAGTACGAAACACACTAGTGTGTCCAAGTCTTATAAACAGCTGTAACTCGACTTTATATATACATATTTTAAATTACTAATTAGTTTTCTTTTATCGTTAGATTCCCTTTTATTCCTTATGTTTCCTCCTATGACACTGATGTATACTATTTTGTATTATGTACTTTGTACTAATCTAGGATTATTTTGTTGACCAAAAAAAAAGTTTCTGTTATTTTGTGTGCTTCGTAGTTCATACAATCAGTTAGCATTCCGTAACAAGATGCGATTGTTAGCTTCTTGCTAGTTGCTACACCATCTTCAATAATTTTATGAGTAATTCTAAAAATACTTCCCGAGAAATAGAAGACGAGTAAAATGTTTAGAAATTGTCAAAAGTCTTGCCATTTGCTTGTTTTCGGAAAATGACAACACAACCAAATAGTATCACCTAGATTTGAGGATCCTCATAAACTTTACGCACTGTACCATTCATAACTTCAATTTCAACAAAGCACGATGTTTCTTCTGTTAAATTTTTTTTTTTTTTCTTGTCTAGTAGCAATATTGGTAATACATACAAAAAAACAAACAGTATGTGTGCCTCGTGCCATATTCCACTTACTTTAGAAATTTTCAAATTACCCTTTTCTTTTGGTCGACTTTCATATTACCTTTTAATTCTGAGAAACAAAGAAAGTAGTCTGTGATCACAACCTTATTCAAATGAGTTTTAACCTCCCTGCAAAAAACCCTTATTAGAGAATGAGACTAAAAAATAAATTCATACTGTAATATTAATAAAATAGTAAAAAGAGAATAAAAATATGTTGCTTGGATCCAACGGCGTAGAGATGAGATCTCAACGTAGTTGTTTAATCACACGGCTGTTAGAAAAGCTGAGCGGAAAATTATTCCGAAGGAGGGTTAGTTGGCACTCAGAACAAAAATATGAGTGTGTCACAGCAAAGAGTCTTCTGTTAGAATATATAGTTGGCAATTTCTGTCAGTAAAAATAATATTATCAACACATAATCATATATGCTATATTCATGCATGTATGTGTGTACTTATTGTATGTTATAATATTCTAAAGCACATGTCAGAGTAGAAGCTAGAAAGCAAAGCTTGGGCATGAAGAGAAGAACCTCTTGCTTGTACAATGAGACTTTGAGATAAATAAGAAAAACAAGCGAGACTTTTTAATATTGTCTTGAGAATTTGATCGCAAGCATGGTAAATTTACACTGTTTTATATATTTGAAAATGTTGAATCCATATATAATCTTACATTAATCTTTTTCCCTTATAATGATATCTACTTAAATGCATTGAATGATTTATATATTGAACTCAGATTTATTTATGACAGATGGGTCTATATTTATATAATGTGACTTTCTTGTGTGAGAAACAAATAAAAGTGTGAACGAAAAACCCAAAGGGCAAATTACTGTAATTTAAACACTTACAAGGTGTTAAAGTTAAGACATGTATTTAACAAAAAAGTAAGAGAAAGAAAAGTTAGAGACATGCTAAAGAGGTAGATTAGGTTGTGTAATAATGAAAAAGAAAAGAGCAAATAAAGCAGTTGGCAGTAGTTTGTTCTGTCTTTGTTTTAATAATCATATTATGTCTCCTCTGTTTAGTGTTAACTTCAACAGCTCTCTCTCTCTCTCTCCTCTCCAATGCTAATTACAGTATCAGCTTTTTTTCTTCTTCTTTTTCTCTAGGTCTTTTATTGTCATTAAACACAATTATTATTACTGTTTCTTTGATTCTATAAAGATTGGAACTTGATGCTTGCTTTGTTGTTTGTTCAAGTACCCAACTTGTGAATCTCTCGTTTTTTGTTTTCCCACTGAAATTCTTCATTCTCCCCAATTCAAGCAAAAACAGCATTTGATACCCTTTCAATCGAGTGTACCATTTCTTCCCTTATTTATCTGAATTAGGTTTTACTGTAAAAACGTAAATTCCCACCGAAGAATTTGATTCTTCTTTTGTACTCTTTCGAAGGGCACCACAATCTTGGAGTATCTCAAACAGGGTTTGTCTCAATTTTATTCCATTTATCAATTCCCAAATTATTGCTTCTCTGATCCTAACAACTTGATGCTATCCAATCGAGTAGTGTCAATTTCCTTCATTTTAAATTCCAAATTCTTGCTTCTCTGATCTCACAAGCTCACATTCATCTGGGTTTTTGTTTTTGTCTGTGAAAGACCAAACCTTTTTTATATCATTATCCCTCTTGAAGCCGAAGCGATTGGTTATGAGACAGTGACTCTGCTCTCTCACACTCTTAAAAGCGAATCTACTTTTCCTTTTTATTTTCCTTTTTTTTTTCTGGTTTTCCTCTCCCTTCATAAGCTCCTGTGAGCTGTAACTTAGCTAAATCCATTGCTTGTTACCACTTTATGCTCTGAAAGTTCTCAGCTTTCTTTGTCTGTGATAAGTCTATTGTTCTCTTTAATATGTATTTTCTTCGCTTGACTTGAGTACGAATAAGCATTTATCCTAGGGTTCTCTTCATTTCTCTTTCCTAAAAGAACCTGTGACTTGCTTCTGCTACATTAGATTTGATGCTCTGTTGATTTGTTTTTTCTTTTCTTTTATCTTTAAAATTATCTCTCTTTCTCTCTCTCTCTCTCTTTCCCACTGTATAAGTTCCTTGACAAGTCTTGCAAAGAAGCAAACCAAGTTTTGAAATTGGAAAAAATTATTTTGAGGGTTGAATCAGAGGAATGGGTGGAGAGAGTAATGAAGGTGAGATGGGGTTTAAGCATGGAGATGATGAGAGTGGGATCTCAAGAGTTGGGATCACATCAATGCCCTTGTATGGAAAAGCAGATCCTTTCTTCTCTTCTGCAGATTGGGATCCAGTTGTCAATGGTGGTGGCTTCTCAAGCTCCCATTACCCTCCGATGGCGATGGACAATCCAGGGATGAGTTGCTTCCCTCATTACCCACCCGGTTCGGGTTATCCGGACATGACTGCGAGTCTTCTTCCGTTTGGTGATTGTGGAGGTGGTGGTCAAATTGGTCGTTTCCTTGGTTCAGACAAGAAAGGGGAAAATGTTGGAAGATTGATCGGAGCAGGAGAGACGCATCATGAGGATCATCGTCAGGTTTCAGGTGATGGTGTTCTTGGTGCTTCCCCAAGTAGAAAAAGAAGGCAACCAGAAGCTGAATCACAACGGAACAAGGTAAGTTTGGTTTTGTAGCATTAGGTTCCAGGGTTTTGATTCTCATCTGATGAGAACAATTAGAAATGAGGCTGAAGCTTTTGAAGTGGCTTGTGCTGAGACAAAGTTAGCGTTGTTGAATTGGCAGAAAGCTGTGGAGGAATATCAAGAAGAGCCTCAAAGGGGAAGTGATCAGAGCCAGAAGAAACACAAAAGCGATCAGAGTAAAGAGACGATGAACAAGGAGAGTTCACAGAGCGAAGAAGCACCGAAAGAAAACTATATTCATATGAGGGCAAGAAGAGGTCAAGCCACTAATAGTCACAGTCTTGCAGAAAGGGTAAATGACTCTTTTACCTAAAACGTTATTGATTATTGGAACCTGCTCTTTGTTTTCTGCCAGTAACTGGTTCTGAGAAGTTTGCGTTTTCGTTTGCTGTTTCATTTGGTGTCTGAAGGTTAGAAGAGAAAAGATCAGCGAAAGGATGAGACTGCTTCAAGAGCTTGTTCCGGGATGCAACAAGGTATTGGACTTAAAGATGGCTTTTTAGCAGTTTAACTTCGTTTGATTTCCGAATAAGGCTTTGCTGAAGGTTTTCGTTGCTGATAATTGTTCAACTAGATCACCGGGAAAGCGGTTATGCTCGATGAAATCATAAACTATGTTCAGTCATTGCAACAACAAGTTGAGGTAAGAATAATGCGAGATTCTTTTGAAACGCTCAAGTTAGTTTTGCTCACGGTAGTATGGTCTGAAAGAGGTGTTTGGATTCTTAAAAAACTGCTTTTGTTGTTTCTCCAGTTTTTGTCTATGAAACTTGCGACGGTGAATCCAGAAATCAACATTGATATAGACAGGATCCTCGCCAAAGATGTAAGAGATCAAAACCTCCCTTTTAAAGCTTCACAGTGCAAGCTGTTGTGATTGAGTAATAAACCTGCATTTTCTCGTTTCAGCTTCTGCAATCAAGAGACAGAAACGCTCCTACACTCGGGCTGAATCCTTTCACCGGTTTTCAAGGGACGATACCGAACGTTTCTACCACCACAAATCCACAATACAACACATTACCTCAGGCAAGCAAATATGTTAGAAGAAACAACATCATCATGTTCACTGTTTTGGCATAACTGTGGAAATACATACTGTATTCTTCTTACACGTCTCTTTCTTATCTCTTCCTACAGACAACACTAGAGAGTGATCTACAAAGCCTCTACCAAATGGGGTTCGTCTCAAATCCATCGACTATGTCCAGTTTCTCACCTAATGGTAACTAAAGCTACACAAACATGCTTCTCTCATCTCTCTGTCTTTTCCTTCTTCTTATTCTTGGGGGTTTTTATTGTTGGTTTCTTGTTACCGTAGGTCGATTGAAACCAGAGCTCTAGTACATCAAGGAGGATGAGTTCAAGGAAAATTTGCAGAGAGTTTGTATAGAAGATGGCTTTGGTCCTAAGTATCATATCTGTTCTTCCATGTTATTATTTTTCTAAAAAAACCAGAAGGATTTGGATTCTCAGTTGTTGTTGTTGTTGTTTTTTCCTCCTCAACGAAGACTGCATCTATTGAATATGGAATCAAAGAATACATAGTTTTATGAATATCAGATTTTTATTGGGAAGTAAAGTAAGTGTCTACGCAGGTTTAAAACTATAAGCAACACATTTTGTAAGTCAAGTCTTTAAATTGTCTCGCAAAGTTTTTACTTAATAGATGGTGATAAATTGAAACGCCTTCATCAATTCTGACTGAGATTAACACAAGAGTCTGGACCATAATCATCATATCTTTAAGAGTTGCAAACTTGGACAAACAAACAAAAAAGACGGTCGATGGACAAATGTTACATCATTATGCATTGACAACAATCAAAATTTATGAAATAGAGATTAAACTCTGGAAATAACAAACAGGCTCCCCGATGGATTCAGCATCGAAGGCAGCATGATATGATCCGGTTTCGAGATCATGTACCAGCAGCGTTTTACTCAACCCACGGTTATGAAACAGCATCTTCTTCTCCTCCTCCCCATGGAAAAGTGTTAGTGGAGCGAGCGGGCCATGTAGATTACCAAACCAATGAGAAGTTACCTGCAGATCGATGGAACAGAACTTGTCCCATGTCTTGGTGCCTGAATTGAGCGACCAGATCACTTGGTTGGGCCACTTCATCTCGGAAACGCACAAGCGGTCGTCGAGGTTGCACATGCCCATCTTGGAAGGATGTACATTGGCAAAGGGAGCTTTACAGATGACATGAAAGGCTTCGGTGTGATGATCGAAGGATACAACTTTGGTTTCTTCGCAAGCGGTGAACCAATGGAGCGAGCCATCTACAAACACGGGATCGAGGGGACCAACAACACGACAAGGAGCAGCGGGAGTAACATACCTCCAGGCGTTGGTGGTAAAGTCGAAAACTTCGCATGTAGTAGCCTTCTCTGAAGAGTTGTACAGCCAAACGGGCTTGTATGTGCCCGTGAATCTGTCTTTACCGAACCCAAGATTTGAGAAATCGTGTCCAAGGTCCATGTAAGCATCCAGTCCTAAGTCGGCGATGAGTTGTTGCATTTGGCAGAGAGGAAGAGGGCGATACCATCTGGTGGTGGGATTGACCACAAAACCGGCAAAGAAGTGGCTGTAGAGACAAACGAGACCGTCGCAGCTACCATAGGAAGCTAAGAATCCGCAGCAGCCACCAACGGAAGCTAAGTGTATTTTCTTCTCCCAAGGAATAGGGATATTGACCGTCGCTGTTGAACCCAACACCAGTGTACTTAGAGTTTCCATGTCCTTGTAGTCGATATCATCGGAGCGATGTACCGACACCATGAGAACATCTGGATCTCCGGACTGCTGACGCTGCTTCAACTGTCTATGCTGGAAGAATGGATCTTCGATCGTTGATTTCCATTGCTTCGACACCGCCTTGAATCTCCCCAGAGACTTTACCGGAACTCTCTCCAGGATGAGCTCTACGACGTCGTGGGGCAGCGATGGTATCCTCAAGCAGCAGCGTTGTTTTTTCCACAACATTCTTGTTCTGATGATTGCAATTTGCAGAGTAGAGCCATATTGACGAAACTTGAAACAGATGCTTATATTTATAGAATACTACAAGTAATCTCACCAATAAACAGGAAAAGGAAAAAAACCCTCAGGGAAAAGGAAAACTCAACGTACACTTTCCTTTTCTTAAATCATCGAATATGAGATGAAGTTATGAAAAATCATCAGAAATTTGGATACACCACAGATATAGTTTCGACTACTATGCCATCGGCACATATTACAATGAAGTCATATACATATTCAATTTTTGATTTTCATGTACTTTGGGATCCGACCAAAATGGGTTTAAAATCCCACGGAGATTCCAGATATTAATAAATTTCAGACATTGTAGAGGTCTCTCTAGATAATGCGTTAATGGTATCATCAAGATTTGTCGAATTAACGAAAGAGATATAAACAAAAAATGCAGGCCTATAGGGTTTCTTTCGATTCAAGGAAAGTTAAAATAGGAAGAGAGTTTTTGATCAAATGATTCAGATTTTGTTGGTTGATGATTTCTTCGTTCCTTGGATTTTTTTTCCTCATTTCTTGTTTTTTTTTGTGTGTAAAAATAGAAAGTCTCCCAAATTTCAACTATTGAATTTTTAAAATTACTGAGAAAATAGGCTAAAAATATACTGGATTGTTTTTTTTTACAGTAAATAATTGTAGGAAAGAAGGGGACCAATATCTGGAAGACTGGAAGACTCACAATGCAGCTTCATTGTCGGAATAATATTCATATAATCCGGTTACAACATTTAAATTTAAGCTAATTATTGATGATACATACAATGGACGACGAAATTCATTAATTGGCACAATGAAATTTCCATGCATTTAAATAAATTGGGGATTAATATTGAGTACTATATGTATTATCTGTCATATAGCCAATGTGTTTTCTCTTCATCTAAGTCTTTTTAATTATACTATCTAATTATATGAAAGAAATATTGTTCATAAAATTGAACATAGGGAAATTTCTTCAACATTGTTTGATCGGATGATACCTTTCTGTTTTAAAAAAAAGACAGAAATGGTTGCAAAGCGCACGTGGAAATGCCTATGTACTCTTCACGTTGGTCAGGGTATTGAACGTCACGATGTGATAGCTATGCGATAGCCGAACAACAGAAGAAGCCTCACAAAAGAGGTTGCGCTGGACTCTCTTTGTTATATCCTGCTCAATTCTGCTCTTGCAAAGCAAAACAAGTTCCAAAATGCGGTAGCATCTTCCCATCAGCTAGAGACTCATGTAACCTAAGATTGCAACCTCTTCCAGACCAATGATTGAGTCCATTGGAAAAGCTTGAGTTCAGAACGATGTGATGATGAGGTGCTGGGCTTCTTTGCATACAATGGACAGGTGGTGGACTTCTCTTCACACAATGGAAGAAATATATCTAAGCAAAGGAAAATAAGATTCTATCATAGATTGGTCAATGTAATTTTAGTGGCAGTTACTTTTACGGAGCGTTTCTTATTGACTTTTGTGAAAAAACATTTCAATTTTTTTTACCACAGATGATACGTTCCTTATTTGGATTATCCAATTCAGATGCCTTTTTTGTTTTAACAGATTTCTTCTTTTTTAGATTGCTCTTCAGAGAACAAAAAGTTCCACTGAAACTGATGTACCAATGAGTTGGTAGTATCAAATGTGACATTCCATCGGCAACTGCAGGATGTAGGGAACCATCCACTTCCCCAACGAAAGGATATTTTCATCATTTCGACAATGACTGTAAACTGTTAGCAGAGATATTATGGACTCAATAATACTTTATTTCAATTTTTTTGCTGAATTCCTTTAAAAAAAATTTTCAAAATATATTGAATACTAACCAATTCATATGAACGAATCTGACATTTGACCGATGAATTACTAACAGTCTAACATCATTGATTTTTATTTTCATATCTTAGCAAATAACCTTTAATTTTTTTAAACAATTGTCCAACATGTGCACATAAACCTAATGACATATACTTTGAAAATCACAAAAAAATAGTTGTCCATTATAATGAAACAACATTTCAAAAATTTACATTTTTGTCGAAGTCAAATTAGCCACATGTCTGCAAACAAAAATGCGATTTAGATTTTTGAAGTATTGACCATAGCTAGTTTCTTAACATTTTTATCGAAGTCAAATTCTTGAGAATTTTTACCATCAGTGTGGGGCATCATTTCAAAATTTTGAGTTAGCTTAGAATCTGAAATCTATTCCTCTTCTTCTTCAAAAAAAATTAAAAAGTTTCTTTATGTACCTATAAAGCTACAACGAAAATCTACTAGGAACATGTACATTAATTTAATAACTTTGGATGATGCCCACATAAAGATAAAACATGTTTAAAAAAATATATATATATATATAACATAAAACATGTTGCAGAAATATATGATGCGTCCCGAATCGGTTTCGAGTCACATAATTTTAATACAAAATGTGTTTCTTACCCATTGTGCTTAGTGCTATGACAAAATATATCTTTATCATTCCTTTTCTTAAATAGCAACATATTTCTTTTCTTTTGTAAAATACATATTATTTCTTGCTGTTTACGGTTTCTACTTGTATCATTTAAGTAAGAGGATTATATATCAGTCTTTTGAAAAAAAGTCATTTCAGACAAAAATGTAAGGAGCGAACAAGAAAACGTGACCGATCTAACCAAAAAGTATTAGGCATTAGGCACAAATTAATCGGTCAATTTTTGGTCTAATCGGTGAGACGGTAAAAATTCTTAAAACCTTGAGTAATTGTAATCCCAATAAAATGAATTAAAAATATCAGTCTCAGCATATCGGTTATAGAGTTCCATCTCAGCATATCGATTACATGCATACAGCAGCATTAAGTTACATGCATTTACCGCATAAAGCATGTATAAATCATTAAATCTAAATATAGTTAAAGGAATGTCTGGTCTTAGTCATGGGGTCTCACGCTCTCACCACGCTAATAATACATGGATTAGATATTTACCTTTATTTTTTTTCCCGGGCGAAATCGTTTTAAACTGACGGTGTGAAATACCACGTGTCATAACGATATCAAATCCATAAAGATCGAACGGTTATGAATTCGCCGACATGGTAGTCGTTGTCACACGCTAGTAAGACTTTGGCGACGTGGTACTAGCCTCGACCATTCTCGTTCTGCCACGTCACATGATCTGGCAGCTTCCACATTTACACCACACCCAACGTGGAATTCTTCGTCTAATTATTATTATTTTTTGTTCTGTATTTTTGTTATAGTATGATTTTTCTGTTATCATCTTTCCGTCTAGATGATTATCCTCACCTAATAATTATCTATTTTTGCTGTTTTAGTGTTTAATTAATTTGTCGACTTTTGCATATTGCAAAGTTTTCGAACCTGAACGCGAATTCTCCGCGGAATTCAGTTATCAGGAACATCGGGATTTTTTTCTTTCAACTAGAGAACAATTTAGGGTTTCTGATTCTTCGGGTTTTTGTCTTTCTTTTCAAGTCAAAGCAAAGTGTTGGCCTTTTCTTCAATGTAAGTATTGTTCGAAATTATCGTTTTTTTTTTCGGGTGATTTTGTTCGAATGATTTGCGAGTTCTTTTCCTGTTGATTTTACCTCAAATTCGTCCTGCAAATTTTTGATCGAATCTCATCATTTGGATTGTTGTATTGAGTTCTCCGCGGGAATCAAATGACTGTGTTTTCTCTGGCTCTTGTCTAATTGGATTCCCCTGTTCTTCATGTTCTGGGTTTTTTAAGCCTCTTTTTTTTTTAGTTCGATCAAATTGTGGTTCATCGTCTTACTTATTCATCCCCGGAATCTGTAAGAGTTCAATTAGATTTTGATTCCGTCGTGGATTGCTCCAACTTGGAAAATCTTTTAGGCTAATTTTTTCTTCCCTTCTCTCGTAATTCGTGTGTTTACGACTGATGATAATGCTTGAATTGTATTAGTTTTAAGAAAAATAACACTCATGCTTCTAGTTGCTAGATTTCTAAGTTTCAACATTGCCACTTGCTTCATGGCCTCTTTAAGCATCTGCCATGGCTCACAGGATTTTGAATCACTTTCAATTTTTGTTGTTCTTTACAGATCTTTTAACGACCTAAGTTCCTGCTGGTCTCGTTAGTGAGCCATCTGCTTGCGCCCGCCGTGGACATTAAACAGCTATTATGTTCTTCTCCGCCTTCATTGTTTAGGAGGTTGAAGCGAATTCGAGATGGATATCTCAGCACTCTTAACGTCTGCTGGGATTAACATTGCGATATGCATAGTGCTTGTGTCGCTCTACTCCATACTAAGAAAGCAGCCGGCCAATTACTGTGTTTACTTTGGCCGCTTGCTTTCCTCTGGAAGAGTGAAACGCCATGATCCTCTTTGGTACGAGAGGTTTGCACCTTCTCCAAGTTGGATCTTGAAAGCTTGGGAAACTACAGAGGAAGAGATGTTGGCCGCTGCTGGTCTCGATGCTGTGGTTTTCATCAGGATGGTCATTTGCAGCATTCGTATATTCTCAATCGTTGCAGTGGTTTGCATCTCCTTCGTTCTGCCTGTCAACTATTACGGACAAAAGATGGCGCACAAGGAAGTGCATCTGGAGTCATTGGGGATATTCACAATCGAAAACCTTAACCAACGCTCAAGATGGTAATGGCGCCATTGCTCCACTAGTGTTGTCAGATAAACTCTACTTCTACTTGATATTATGTTTCTCTGATTCTTGTTCACTCTTGTTTCATTTTCCAGGCTGTGGGTTCATTGTCTCTCATTGTACATCATATCCTCTGCGGCATGTGCTCTTCTTTACTTTGTGAGGATCACCATGCCCTGGTTCATGTGACACATACTGTTTCTCTATGATCCATCGTTTTGGTCTCACTCTTGTGTATACGTGTTTCGCCGCTGTAGGAGTATAAGTCCATAGCCAAGAAGAGGCTTGCATATATCAACGGATCTGCCTCAAAGCCAAGTCATTTCACCATTCTTATGCGTGCGGTTCCTCAGTCTCCCGAGCAATCGTACAGCGAAACAGTTAGCAAATACTTCTCAAATTACTATGCACCAAGCTACTTGTCGCACTTAATGGTCTACCGTGATGGCATCATTCAGAGACTTCTGGTATGCCTTTTGATTTATTATTTGCAACTTGTTGACTTAATTATCAGCCACTTGTCTTTTTGTCTTGTTTTCTATCGGATTAGGAATTAATTTATTCGGCTAATACCTCTTCGTGGAATATGACTCTCCTATAATATTAAAAGAAAGCTGTTAGTGCTCTATGTCCTTGAATTGATTTAAACCTTTTTTACGCTATTACATGCTTCTTCTTCTTTTTATGATTCTCACTATAACACGTCCTGGTCTCGGATGTATAACTGCTTCTTCATTTGATGATGGCATCTAAGTTTGATAAAATTACTGAACAGTTACTCATTATAAATATATAATTGATATTCCTGTATCAGTTAAAGATATAGGAAGTTCCAGAGGATTATATTTTTGATGCCATTCTTGGAGTACAAACTTCATTTTATTTGTCTCATTAGTAACACTTATATATAGCTCATGATTTCCGATCTTGCGGTTGTAATATTACACGAGTTTCTTGTTAATTATCTGCCAGCATTTTAAATGGAACGAAATTTGCTAAATAACATATAGTTGAAGTGCAGTGGTGTGTTTTGGAGCACAATTTTTATTTAATGATGTCAATTTTCTATCTCAGAATGATGCGGATAGGATGGTTCAGGCTATAAAACATGTGTCTCCTGATGTAAGCTGTAATATTAGTTTGAAGTCATGCAGTGGAGGGCCTGCAGCCACAAATTCTTTTCAAATCCTCCCTAACGATGCAGACAGTGTCAGAAAACTGGCGCTTGGTGAGTTGAATTTGACTACGCCGGAGGAAGTAAGAAATTCTTTCGCTTTGAAAAAGTCATGATCATGTAAAAGGCACATTGATAATTTTAACGGACCTTGAATAAGTACTTGTAAGGCTTAAAGTTGTGTGCTCATTTATACAGGAACGTCCCGTGGCTTTTGTGTTTTTCAAGACTCGTTATGATGCTCTTGTTGTCTCGGAGGTACTTCAAACACCAAATCCAATGTTATGGGTGGCAGACTTAGCCCCAGAGCCTCATGATGTTTACTGGAAGAATCTGAAAGTACCTTATCGGCAACTTTGGATGCGGAAAATAGCAACCCTTGTTGGTGCTATTGCCTTCATGTTTGTGTTTCTTCTTCCTGTTACGGGCATCCAAACCCTGACTCAACTACCAACGCTGACTAAGAATTTACCTTTCCTAAGAGATCTCTTGGAAAGGTGAGTTTTTAGCAGTTTTCCTACTCAGCAATTGATTTGTTTTTTCAGCATCTTTTAGTTTAATCACCCCTTTTGAAAAAACATTGCAGGAAGTTTATGAGGCAGGTCATCACAGGGTACTTACCGAGTGTGATACTGGTTTTGTTCTTTTATACGGTTCCACCATTGATGATGTACTTTTCAACCTTGGAGGGATGTATATCTCGGAGTATAAGAAAGAAAAGCGCATGCATCAAGATCTTATACTTCACCATCTGGAATGTGTTCTTTGTCAACATTCTATCAGGCTCTGTTATTAGGCAGTTGAGCGTCTTCTCTAGTGTGAGGGACTTACCTGCACAACTTGCGCAAGCCGTTCCAACACAGGTAATTGAATCATTCTCATGCTGGACCTCCCATGGCATTTTCGATTCTGAGAAATATAAGCAAATGATATGACTATATGTGCAGGCTGGCTTCTTCATGACCTACTGTTTCACCTCTGGTTGGGCTGGTTTGGCATGTGAAATCATGCAACCTGTGGGTCTTATCTGGAACCTGATAGTCAAAGTTTGTATCAAGAACAAGGATGGCTCATATGAAACTCTTCGGTTTCCTTACCATACTGAAATCCCACGGCTGCTTTTGTTCGGCCTCTTGGGTTTCACCAATTCAGTCATCGCCCCTCTGATTCTGCCGTTCCTGCTCATCTACTTCTTTTTCGCGTATCTTATCTACAAAAACCAGGTACGCTCTTTATCCTCAAATCTGCTCTGTTCTCTTTTACATTGATAGGATCTCATCTTGTAGTGGCCAATAAGCTCCGTTTCTTCTTCTGCAGATAATCAACGTCTATATCACAAAATATGAAAGCGGTGGACAATATTGGCCTGTTTTTCACAACACGACGATCTTTTCACTGATCTTGTCGCAAGTTATAGCTCTGGGATTTTTCGGTCTAAAGCTATCAACGGTTGCTTCAGGTTTCACCATTCCATTGATTCTTCTCACTCTTCTATTTAGTGAGTATTGTCGGCAGAGGTTTGCTCCCATATTTAAGAAATATCCGGCCGAGGTAATATAAATTTTTTTAACCTGCATCTCGTGGGATCGACCTTATTGTTGATGGGTGAGTTTCTTTTCAGGCTCTTATCGCTATGGACAGAGAAGATGAGGCCACAGGAAAGATGGAAGAGTGGCATAACAACTTGAAAGCTGCTTACTCTCAGATACCTTTGTGTTCTGCGGAATCATCGAGCAAAGACGGATGCAGTCCCCCTTGTGCTGATCAGGAGTTACCAGCTTCTCAACAGCTCAAGCCAGAGAAAGAGAATCTCGAAGCGGAAGAAATGTGGACGAATAAATCTAGTCAAGATCATGAGGTGAAATCATGTCCCAGTGCTTCACCAAATCGCTATTCCCCTGGATTTGCCGAGATCTACAAACGAACATAGATATACTTGAAGAAGAAGCTGTATCATTCCAAATTCTAAAAAGAGCATGTGGTGAAACAGACATTTGTTACTCTCCGGAAAGAAAAAGAAATGTGAATTTTATAGTTACTGGAGAGGAGGAAATGAAACTATGCTCTGTTACTTGTGCGTACAAGAGGAAGAATTCTTTTTCATAGTTTTGTTACATAGACAATGATATTACTAAATATAAAGGAGCAAAAGAGCTTTCTGTTTCTGTCTCATAATATAGATTTACATGACTGTTCCTTCATTTTTGTGTATACACAGCTTATAATGCAGAGAGTAATATCTTCGTGGCAACCAAATGGTTGATGATAAATGGTTTCTCAGTTGAGACATGTGACCCATCCTTTGGTATCTTCAGTCACTCCTGTCTGAATACTGACAAGTGCCGAGCGCAGTTTCTGGCAGACAGACTCATCCCCTGTTTCATACTCTGTTCTGAATGTTCAGAAAGATACACATCAGGCCAAATCTTTTTGCTTATGGATGTGAGTAAAACTTGATCAAGGCATTGTGAGTTTTTTTACCTTTTGTCTTGGTACGTTATAGTGCCTACGGGAGCAACTCCTACAGCAGTTCCGGTGCAGAAAACTTCATCTGCATCCATTAATTCATCCACAGGAACTGCCTTCTCTACTACCTTATAACCTAGATCACTCGCGATCTCCATCACACTTTTCCGAGTAACCCCCTCAAGAATTGTTCCATTAGTTGCAGGCGTTGAGATTGTCCGACCCTGTATCAGTGATATTAGGACACATTTACAGCAAAGGTATTCAGAGTCTTTACTGGAAACAACACAAGTACATATATATACCTTCACAACAAAGACGTTGCAAGAAGAAGCCTCCTCGAGATACTTCTTCTTGACAGAGTCGAGATAAAGAACGTCTGAAAACCCCCGGCTCTTGGCTCTGCTCAATGCTTTCAAAACCTAGACAACATGGTTTATCAAAACTCTTTTTGCCTCTGATATTTGAAACTAAGCGGGTGGGTTTCAATACTTACAGGGGCATAATTTGTGATGCTCTTCACACCTCCAGCTCCACCAGGAGCTGCACGGACATACTCTTCCTCAACATATAGGTTAAGAGCAGCGGTACCTTCCTAGAAACCAGCAGAGAAAAAATTCGCTTATCGGTTCTGCTGCCACTGAGAAAAAAAGCTTGAACAGGAAGAGTAAGAGAGGATTTATATATACCTTGAAGTAGTTTCCAACTGGAGATGCGTAGACAATGAATGTATATTCAGGTGCAGGTCCTAAACCAAGAATTGGACCACTTCCCATCAACAGAGGCCTAATGTACAGAGACCCTTTCCCTGAAGGAGGAACCTGACCAGCACACAACATCACTCAGATCTGAAAAGAAACCTCTTCAGATGATAATATTTATTACAAGAAAGCGTTTTTTACCCAACGTTTGTTTGCAAAAGCCGTCTGTTTAACTGCAAGAACAAACTGATCAACCGAAGGAGAAGGCATGAGCATCCGTTCAGCGCCAATCTTCATTCGCATAGCGTTTTGATCAGGGCGAAACAAAAGAAGCTTCCCATTTTCGTTCCTGTATGCTTTTGTGCCTTCATATATCGCCTGAGGGTAATCCCAAAACCTCCATTGATCATACAACTCAGAGACAAAACCTAAGAAACTCATTCAGTAAAATTTTTAGGGTCTACAAGAGGCTTGCCTGTCCATAGTTTAAGACTCCAGCAGAAGGACTTAGCTGAATATTCCCATAGGGACTAAGTTCTCCTTCGGTGAATTCGCCGTCTTTTGAACATTTCATGACGTACATGTAATCAGCTGGAGTTAGACCAAACCCGAGATTATCCCAGTCCAAATCCGCATACTCAGCATCTCTATGTAATATGATACAATGATTGTGAAAACAGAGCTTCCTAGTGTAAAAAAATCTAATGGTAAATGCAACTTTTTTATAAAAAAAACTTGGGTTGGATCCGAACTTACTGATAAAGAGGTTTCTTACGCTCTTCTCGCAAGGCTGAGGCAGCTTGTGCGTTGTACTTGGAGAAAGTTTGCAGCTGTTCATCAGAAAACATGTTTGCACCTGAGATTTGAAGATTTGTATGGAAAAGATTCATTATAAAGAAAAGATGATTTCCAGTTTATACCGTACGAATTCGTGTATGAAGAGGAAGAACCAGACTTTTGCGCAGCGTTGAGATTGTTTTGATCATCTTCACAATTGCAGAGCCTCTGTTTTTTGGTTGTCAAAGATGATGATGATTCTATTGATTTAACGAAAAACCAAAAAAATGAAAACGAAAAGGAGAGAAATTTCTTGAATGATGACCAAAAAGAAAGTGAAGAAGAAAAAACCAAGCAGAGTGTCAAATTATGTATCCAACACGTAAGTGATTGCGAAGCTTAGGTGAAGTGTCTCGGCTTTTATCATCATGGCAAAATCCTTTGTATTTGTTTTATTTTCCTCTTTTTTTTCCAAAGTGGAAGAAATTAGTAAGAGTTCTTATCCTGTTCTCTGTGTTATATTATTATTAATTATTATTTTTCCTCTGCTTCGTCACTTGTGTCTATCTATCTGATCAGATCTAGACGTGTCTCTCTGGAACTAGTAATTAACGAAATCAACGGAGCTTTGTTCTTGTTTCGTTTTATTGGGGTTAGCACCAACAAAAAAAAGGAAGAAACAAAAATTTGTGGTGTTATCTTCAAATGGAAAATCCTATTTTTGAATTGTAGAATACTCTAGTATAATTATATCAATTCAGCTCTGTTTTTCTTCTGCGCAGAGTTGCCTAAACTATATTTATCGATTGTCGATTATGAGCATATATAACTATTATAAAAGTTAAACGATAAAAAATCGTTTTAATCTGATAAAATGGAAATGGTGCTATTTAAGAAAAGAAAATAGTAAGGGTGAAAATGAGGATAGCGTATTTTCTTCATACCAAACAAAATGGGTTGAAATGTTTGTTTGTTTTAAGTGTACATACAACGTAAAAATTCAGATAATTTTTCCATTTGCACAGTGACCAATAAGTTATAAGTAAATTACAAGAGATTTGAAAAGTACTTAACAGATGACATTGATCCAGAGAAAAACCCTATTAACAAGAAGAAAAAAAAATGACATTTTTCCACGTGACGAATTTTTTATTCGATTGAATAAATAATTGGACACACTTTTAGTTAATAGTTGGCGCAATTCAATGAAAAGTATTTAAAAAATTCTGAGCAACTGCGATGTCTGTATATTTATGGCGGATTTTTTGGTGCCCATACCATCATAACACAGTAGTAGACGATCGATTAATTTTGAAAAAAATAAAAATTATGACGATATGTTATTTTATTGCTCCAGAGTTGGGAAATAGACATTAGACACGTCACACGAGACGAAATAGCCACGTCAGACACAGAGGTTTTTGTCGGAGAACAACTTTCTCGCCCATGTCCCTCTCCACGTCCATCTTCTTTCCAACGTCTTCGTCTATCTCTCTATTCAACTTTTTTTTTTTTTTGTAATATTGTATGCAGATATTTCAAAAACAATGCAGATTTTTTTTTATAACATATTAAGGATTTATTACACAGGAAGCTTGTATAATCAATGTTGAGAGCTTTCAGTGCTAGAAGGTTGCCTATAAAGTCTGGAACTTGCCCTGAAAACTTATTCATGGAAAGATCCAAAGATATCAATCAGGAGGAAGAGAATATATGAACATACATGTGATTTATGTTCTACTAACTAAAATACTTTCATATCCACTGCTAATTCTATTACTTCATTTATGAACTGTACACAATCACATTGATTAATTTTTGACAGTTTTTTATTTAAATATTCTGAGATAAATATTCTGAGATTGTAGGATTGACATCCACGTCAGAGAAATAGCTTTTTTTTTTAACTTTTTTTTTAATTTGATAACGACGTTTTTCCTCCGATGCTCACTAGACATGAATGTCCCTTTCCATAACGTCGTTTCAAAAGTGTCTTCTCTATTTCCCTTTCACGAGTTTTTTTTTTTTCCATTTCAAATGTTAACAACAAAACATAGTGGAATATCAACGAACCTAATTTATTTGAAAAAAAAAAACTCAAAACAGATTTGTCGTATATAATGAAAGAATCTAAGATAATTTTGTGCTAGAATCTAGCAAGTCTACAGAAGAACAAAATTGTTTTTCCTGAAAAGTAAATATCCCCACCCTAGATCAAGTTGATACTGATCAACCAAAGAAAAAGCGTGAAACAAATGGGCCGAGGAGTGGCGAAGCCACGTTACTGGGCTCAGTAAGAAAGAAAGAAGAAAAACTGAGATTTTTGGGCCGTCTTTGACATTGCCGATACAGTAACGGCGTTTGATTGTAGCCATATGAGTAGGCATTTTTGGGCCGTTTTTGACATTTCAATTACAGACTGTATGTTGCCCAAGTACGGCCCAATATATAGATGTCTTCGAATATTATTTTCTGTTAATCTACTATCACAAAAGGGAAACCGAACCAAGGATAATCATTCTATCCTGATATTTTTGTATAGGCAAAGAATAGATTCAAACAACTTATAATGGACCATTGGACCATTGGACCACACCCATTTCAAAGTCATAATAAATCTTTTGACACATCAAAGAGAGCAACATATAACCATATTTTTGATTTTCCCCTCTCAAATTTAGTCAATCTGCACAATCCAATCCTTGGTGTCTTGGATAGAACCAGTTTGTATTCCCACAAGTATCGATCGAATTTGCTGCGTAACAATCCCATCTCCCACTTTGTACTCGATCCTGCAAAATTATCAACAGATTCCTAATCAGATACATCATACATATGTATGTATGAATATGAAAAAGAAGAAGAAGAAGAGACCTTGAGTTCTGAAATGTGATGCTTCCAACAGAAGCAACTCCAGTGGCAGTTCCAGTGCAGAAAACTTCTTCTGCTTCCTTGAGTTCCTCTACCGGAACTTTTCGTTCTTCCACCTGTCCATCACACACTTTTCAAAACTTGTATATGCAGAAGAATTGCTACAGAGTCGAAAAATGCAGAAACAGAGCAGAACACACTCTGTTTCTTGGATTTCAAGTGAAGTATGCTGTGGATTTTGTTCTACCTAAGTGTATTTAGTTGATTTGTGGAGTATGTTATCGAAAATATCCAAGTGTGTATGTGCTTTATTTTGCCTCAGGGATGGAAACAGAGTAATCTCTGGTTTTGACTCGAGAATTGAAACAGAGTTAGAGGAACAAAGATGTGGAATGAAACTAACATTGTAACCAAGATCAAGGGCGATTTCGATAACGCTCTTCCGTGTGATCCCTCTGAGAATCGTCCCGTTTGTAGCTGGAGTCACTATTGTATTCCCCTGAATCGACTCAAGAAAACTTTCAGTTTCTTTTACACTAAAAAAGAAGCATTCAACTTTTGTCTTATGAGGAGTTTCCTTTTACCTTCACAAGGAATATATTAGAAGCAGAAACTTCTTCTACGTTCTTCTTAGTTTCTGCATCAAGATACAAAACATCCGAAAACCCTCTCGCTTTCGCTCTTCTCATCACTTCAAGGACCTTTTCTCAAAAGACAATCATTTGTGACCAAAACACTTCAGTGCTTGAAACAATGCATATCCGAAAGATTGATTTGAGTGTTTTAACTTACTGGACCGTAATTAGAAATGGCCTTAACGCCACCAGTTCCTCCAAGATACGCGCGTGGAATCACTTCCTCAACGTAGAGGTTCAACGCGGTTGTGCCTTCCTGTAGAAGCAATCCAATTCAAGATCAATATCGATCTCCGTGGTAAAAAGGAAGAAAGGAACCCTTTTAAAAGGCACTGGCCTTAAAATAGTTTTGAACAGGAGAGCCAAACACAAGAAACGTGTACTCTGATGCTGCAGACACACCCAAGCTTGGTCCACTTCCAAACAACAACGGTCTGAGATACAACGAGCCTTTGCCCGGAGGAGGAACCTAATTAATGGAGAAAAAAAAAGCTTTAGCCTTTGAGGCAAAGTAAAAACAAAGATCATTTCAAGGAGCAAAAGATATCGAAATGTTATACCCAACGTCTGTTTGCAAGAACGGTCTGCTTAGCACCTTCCAAAAACTGTTGAACAGAAGGAGAATGCATACACATTCTCTCAGCTCCTTTCTTCATACGCAACGCATTTAGCTCTGGACGAAAGAGAAGAATCCTACCGTCTTCTCCTCTGTACGCTTTCATCCCCTCGATTAGTCCCTGCCAAAAAAATCCAGCAGAAAATCTTTTTTAATACATGAGACATATGTTTTGACTTTGGATGAGATTTGAAGCCTTGCCTGGCCATAGTTTAGAATTCCAGCTGCAGGGTTAAGCTCGATGTTGCCGTAACGGCTAAGGCAACCATCTTCGAAGTTTCCGTCTCTGCAACTTCTGGTGGAGAACATGTAATCTGTCCGTACAAGACCGAATCCGAGATTGTCCCAATCCACATCAGCATACTCTTCATACTCACTGCAACGCAAGAAACTGTTACATATATCTTTATATTATTTTATTTTTTGTATGATAATTGCTAACTTGTATAAGGACAGAGATATTTTTAGTTTGACCAAAACCAAAAAAGAACAGACAGATTCAGAACAAACAGTAATTTTTAAACTTGAAAAGTGTAGGAGTTTTATGATTGCATAATGCAAACCCCAGTTCCTCCATTTTTAATTAAACATAATTAATAACCGCAAATAAATATATATAATGTAAATAATATATTCTCTGTTTATTTGCATTTGCATTCACATTTCACATTTGAATTTTGAAAATAATATTGATATTTTATACAAACAGTTATAAATCGCAGCCACATATAACCTTATTAATTTATATTTTGTTACACCAGTTTTTTACCCTCATTGAAAGAGAATGGTTTGAAGTTGAACCTTGAGGACATTGATGACCGGGGTACCTTGAGGCTTGAGGTCACACAATATTTAATTTAACTAGAAGTACTAGCATCTGTTTTTTTTGTTTTTTTTTTACTTTCTTTTCTTTTTTCTTTATTTTGCTTTTTACGTTTTTCTTATACATTTTATGTGGTGATAATAAAAAAAGAAAGGACACGTATTGTATTCGAAGTGGAAGGTTACCGTTCTGTCCCCACCATCTCCGAGACATGTTCTTCTACAACAGAAGCTGCTGCTTTTGTCCCATGCATACGAAATCCACAGATCTGTATTATTCATGTTCATACCAAATAGTCACATGCACATGTGAGCTTCAAACAAAGCAAATTTCTTCTTTATATATATATATATATCTTTATATATATATATATAAATAATAACCAATTATGTAAGTTGTAGTTGTTTCCTTACTGTGTAGAACCAAGAAAAAGAGGAATAGAGTATTCTATTGGGAGAAGTAAAGTCCAAACCTTAGAGAGATGAGAGGAAGTTGTTGAAGATTGAAATAAGCAGCGAAGAGCCATATGAAGAATGTTGTACGAGCCTTGTGTTGTGTGTGCACCAAACTGATGAAACTCTCGGACAAATTAATGGTTCTCTTTTTGAGAGGTTAGCGAAAGTTGAATAATGAGCTCGTTCAAACTCTGAAAAAGAATTTCGAGAACTACAACGAGGAAGAGAGAGAGAGGTACAGAAGAGAAAGAGGACTGATGTATATATAAAGAGAGAAAGAGAGAGGAGGGGAAGATAGATGCATTTACAGCTATGCTTCGAATTTAACCTTTTTAGGTATTCATATAGCTACCCTTGTGAGAACCAAAACTTGTATTTGCCTAAACCTCAAAAATACGTTGAAAAGATAAACACAAAAAAAAAACATTATTAACGTATTCTTTTAGTACTAACTTATAGTAGAGATGAAAGGCATGTGTGACAATTGTGAAGTAATGATACTCAATATATGGCATGGTTGTCACAATAGCCTCTAAATCATGGCATGGATGCCAAGTCAACTTGCCTCACTGGCAACGAGTCAATGCCACTTGTCCTCTTAAGTTTTTTTATAACAATTGAACTCCTTAATAACCAATAACAACTCCATAGAAATAGTTAACAATAAGATCACATAATATATATATATATATATATATATATATATATATATTCGAAACAATTTGTGCGAGTCTTTGTACTCGATATAAGAAAAAGAAAAGAAAAAAGTGTTGTGAGCTCGTGCTTTGTTTTAGATGGTATTCAACTTGTTTGTCCTGATAGTGAGAAAAAAGATACAGTTGTGTATTGACGCTATCATGTCACACAAAATATCAACGGGGAACTAAATGCATACCAACTTTACTTTCATTAGTTTATCATTAAATGAGCTTTTCTAGTTTTTTCATTTTTTTTAGTACTATATACGCTTTTGAAGGTATCCCATTTGTATTCTTGTCTCATCAATTTCGATACAATATTGTCCAAAGCATATGTACTGATATGGGTGGTTGTGAAAATCCCGATTTGAATATCTACATTTGCCAACTATATATTAAGGATGGTAGATGCAGAGAAGTTGGACAAGTATGAGATTGTAGGTGATGTGGATCATTCGTGATTGCTCTTATTAGTAACGTTGACTCAACTAACGGTGATTTTTTTTCGATCCACTGCTTGTGAGATTTTTCTTAGAAAGCTGCATATTTTGATTGGATAAATTTGTAGTACATACTTCTGTTTTTGTAAACCCTGACAAAAATATTATTTGTTTAATTTTTTAACTATTTTAAAACTTTTTTTTAATGAAATCCACAACGTAAGTTCTTTACTTAATACGAAATTATAGTATTTTATTTGGTTTAAGCATGCTAAAATCTTAAACTAACAACGTTTGGTGAGATGTCTGAAATAATGTGATTATGTGAGATTTTATAAAAAAACACGTTTACGTGTCAACTTGTTAAATGCTCGTGCAAACCATCGAAAGCATTTTTATCCATCTTTTAAGACTAGCTGATTTTGTATAAATGTTTCTACTATTGTCGTGCACGGTACAAGATAAAATAACCCCAATCGCAAATTGCCAAGTTCGTTACAAATTTTGGTAAGGTTATCAGTTTTGCTGAATTCTGTTATAGTGTGCCAATTATTATTTACAAAGTAGGCGAATTAAAAGAAGTGGTGGAAAAAACACAAATTTTCTCAGCCTCAGAAAATGGTGATTTCTCAAGTAATTAAGGCGGAACAACCAAACATAGATGAACATAAATATAACCAACAGAAATCAAGTTTAATGGCATAAAGGGCGTGAAGTTAGTGTTTATGAGTTTTAATTGTTGTTACGGTGTTGCAAGTAACGAAAGTAAAGATGAAATATAATTTCAGTAAAGCCAAACTGCAAACTTGTATGCTCTCAATGTGTGTGTACATAATAGCAAACATCTATAATATTGATCTTTGCTTATCACGCAAGTATTATTAAAAAAAAAGTTCAAAGATCGATGTTGATGTCAATTGGAGAATTCCCTTTGTCAACAACAAAGTTCTTCACATACTTACCCTCCGAAGTAACAACTTCCACTGTGTAACTCCCATGATAACCTCTAAACTCCAGTCCAGCTTCTTCATCCTCAATCACTCCATCCGCAAAAGTCAGCCATTCGCGTTTGATCTCAAGAAACCTCTTCCCAGCCTCGTTAATCTCTCCATCCGCATTCACCAAATGCGAATGTTCTCTGCTCATAAACAGCTCCCAGAACCCCCAAAGCATCACTCCTTCAACCGCTGGATGAGCAAACGCTTCCCACAGCATCACCTCAAGATCATCTCCTCTTATATGCTCGTTAATCGAGGATACATCGAGCTCCGTGAACCAGATAGGTAGCCCTAGTGTGCTCAGCTTGTCTAAAGCCGAACGAACGATGTGACCAACGGGACTGGTTATATGTCCTTGGATCCCTATTCCTCCCACGGGGGCACCTTTCTTCTGCAACTTGTGAACCAGTTTTATGTACTTCTCCGGCGATGACCTCGAGTCGAACCCGTCTTCTATGTGGTATTCATTGAGGAACAGAGTCGTTGACGGGTCTAACTCGTGCGCGGTCTTGAACATCTTTGCTCTTGAATCAAAGCCTAGGCGATCTTTATAGAATGATCCGTGGAGCATTTCGTTGTTCACATCGTAGTGTCTGAACTTCCCGTTGTAACGGGTAAGAAGATCTGTCACGCGGCTCTCAACCGCTGCTTCTAGTTCAGTACCGCTCAGCTGTTGGACCCACGGTTGAATAGCGGACTCGACCTCCCAGAATATGCAATGGCCTCGGGTCTCTATGCCGTGCCGCTCGCAGAATCCGAGCATCTCGTCGGCGTCCCGGTAATTGAAGCTGCCTTGCTCTGGCTCTGTCCAGTACCATTTCAGCTCGTTACCAAACACTGCCCACTTGAAATTGTTCAGAAAGAAATCCACAAAGTCTTCGTTATCTATATTGCTCCGACTAATACATGACCCCAGTGGGAAACTGTTGCGTGTCTGTCTGATTTTCACCGTAGCACCATACAATTCGCTAGGATCTAAACCTGTGACTTTGAGCCGAACATCGCGTTTACGAACCTGCGTAACAGAGAAAGAGCATTTGTGAAAAAAAAGTAAAGTTTCATTGTTGTTTTTTTGAAGCTGTAACGAGTAAAATGTATCGTACGCTTACCACATCAGCTTGCTCTCTGAGATAACTCAACCGGGCCTTACGATCAACAGCGAAAATCTGAAGACCTGAAACCATAAGATCAACACCAGGAGATGGGCCCTGGACGTGAATCATAACTTCTTTCGCTTGCTTCTCAATCCTAAACGAACCTACAACTTCATGCCAATCCCCATCATTCACCTCTACTTTTCCTCCATTAACCCATTTACCATCAACACTGAGTGCAATATTCACGTCCTGTGGACAAGTTAATCCTCCTGAGCCAACCTTGACCCAAGCTGAGACCTGGTATGTTACGAACAGCTTCACTTTGTCAGTTATCATCTGAGCAGGACCCATCCATGTTCCACTTCGGTTTGTCGCAAGCACGTATCGTCCAGATAGATACCCATCTGTTGTCCTAAGTGAGTCTCTCGCCAGCGGAGGTAGTATCCTAGGAGAGCCTTCTGCAACTCTTAAATGGCAGTTTCCAAGAGGGAACCAGCCTTCGATTGTTCCATCGGTTAGGTGGCTATTCGAAACTATGTTCATCCCAAAAGCATGACTCTGTAGAAAAATGGAAAACATTTTCTGACTCATTACACATAAGGAGAAGTTAAATGTTAAAAAAAGCAAGAAACATTTATATGTCTGACCTCGACATATGGTCGTCTTGAAGGAGGGTTTTTCTCTGCAGGCTTTACATCAAAATGGTCGACAAAAACATCTATCCCTGGTGGAGGTCCTTCAATGTAAACAACTGCTCTGGCTGGAGATCCATTTAAGAGGAACTTCCCTTTCAGGTTCACCCAATCGTCGTGGCTGGCCTCAACACTTCAAAAAGGAACAAACTTTCTTCAACATTGTTTGATCAGATGATACTTTGTGTTTAAAAAAAAAGAAAGAAACAGTTGCAAAGCTCACCTAGAAATGCCGATGTACTCTTCACGTTGGTCAGGGTATAAAACATACAAAGTGGCCTGCACGGTGTGATGGCTATGCGATAGCCGAACAACGGAAGATGCTTCATAAATGAGTTTCCGCTGGACTCTTTCTGTTATATCCTGCTCAATTCCGCTCCACTTATGTGTGCGCTCTGTTGCAGACGCAAAACAGGTTCCAGAATGCGGTAGTATCTTCCCATCAGCTAGAGACTCATGTAACATAAGATTGCATCCTCTTCCAGACCAATGGTTGAGTCCATCGGAAAAGCTTGAATTCAGGAAGATGTGATGATCAGCTTTAGGAGCTGGACAGAATTCTCGGCTACTCTGTGTATACTAAGGCAAGGGAGGAAAGATATCAAATTACTGAACACAGCTTCTTAAGATCTCAAGAAGGAACAAGATACAAATCATATATTTATCATGTAAGTTACCTCAAACTGATGATCGCTCTCGCAATGGATGGTGACAGACTTTATGAGAATGTCAATCCCTGGAGGTGGCCCTTCCAAGAAGAATACAACACGGTCAGGCCTTCCTGAAAATACAAAAGTGCCTTCCAGAGTTTTCCAAATATCTTTCGAAGCATAAGTTCTGCAGATAAAAACATTATCAATGTCAACATTTCTGGGTCTTCTTGACTTACATATGACAAAGAAGTCATGTGGTGTCATTACTTTCCAATAAGCTGAAATTCGGTTGGTGAGCTTTGGTGCTCTAACTTCAAAGTGGCCAAGACCTGCGCCGACGTTTGAACAGGTCCCGATACGCTAACACTAGCAGAGACTTTATACGAATATCCAGGGGAAACTCTGTCTGTGATATCTTGCTCCAGTCCTTGCCAGGTTTCGCTCCGGTTATTAACAACCGCATATGACTCTAAGCCACAGTCGTTGCTACTAACAACAAATGAATCACAACTGTTGGAGTTCCAAGAATACAACCCATCAGAGAAGTCATGGTTCTTAATGATATTCAAAGCAGGAGGAAAGTCACTGGAAGCTGCTGTGTTTTCTTCCGTTTCCTGCAGTGAAATAGTAAGCCTTGAAACGGATTATACAGTTTGGAATCAAATGATCCGAGTGAGCTATAAGGAAAGTAAAACGAAAAAAATGGCTTTTGGGTGGTAAATAAAGGCACGACCTTTACCTGGAAGTCACGAGAAGTGGAGGATCTAACGGTAACTGAGCGTATAAGGAGGTCTTTCCCTGAAGCAGGACCTTCCAGATAGAGAACAACACGGTCAGGCATATTCGATATCGAGAAAGTTCCTTCTAGATCAACCCAGTTGTCTCTCGAAGCATATGTTCTGAAGGTTAAGTTTTTCAATTCGTCAGCAACATGTACCAAAAACTTCAGTCAAATTCCAAAGATAATAAGCTACCAAAACCGTACTTTCCGATGAACAAATACTCGGTAGGCGAGTCTTCGTGCTCGAGCCTCACAGTGGCAAGAACCTCGGATGATTCATGGGAAGGACCAGAGACACCAACACAAGCTGACACAGTATAGGTGACACCAGGAGAAACCTGGGTCGTGATGTCTTGTTCAAGGCCTTGCCAAGTATCATTCCTGTTAGTTACAACGGCATAGCCGCAGCTCGAGGAGTCGGAGACTGAATCTGAGCTGAATGGGTCGGAGGAAACGACAAACGCTTCGCATCCGTTGGGGTACCAAGGCTCAATCCCATCAGAGAAGTCACCGTTCATAACGATGTTAGAATCCGCCATGACTGAAAAACGAGCAAATGGGATTCAGTCTAAATTCGGATATCAACAAATCAAATCGAAGACGGGAAATAGTAAAAGCTTGATGATGAAGATGAAATGGGTCAACCCAACAAAAAAAAGTCAAATTAAAAATCTCACCTTTGAGTGACAAAGAAGAGAAGAGAGGAGCGAGAAGAAAGAGGAGACTGATTAGTTGAAGGAGAAGTCCAACAGGCATCAATCAGCGAGACTTCGGAGAAGAAAGGTGAAGAAATCTCATCGTTTTCTGTTTCAATGCATTTGATTTTTGATTCTTGTCTTGTTTTCCGACGTTTTTGAGTTGCAGATAAAAAGTCAAAATTGTGGTTTGACTTTTCCAAACGAAAACAACAGAGATCAAAATTGTGGTTTATACTCGGTTAGTCGGTTTCATGATTTAAAATTAGTTGGGCCGGGCTTGTCTTATTACAAAAAGTCATTTAGTATCGATTTCATAACTATTATCACTTCTACGAATGTTTTCTTTTCGGCTTATTTGATCAACTTAATTGTGTAGTACATGTGTTCTATAGAAAAGCAAGAGTGGCAAATCTCAGATGTGTTAATGTGCTAAGAAAGAAAATGTCAATGGCGTTTCAACGACGACAACACTATGCTGTGGGGACCTTCCCAACGACGACATAAACCATCTCTGTCTCTCTCTCTCACCCTTTGACTTCGAATTTTCCTAAAGTGGCATAAAGTTTCCATTTTTCTGCAACTTTTTTCATTAAGCTCCCTCTTCAATTCCTGATCATGGAGATAGAAGATAGCAAGGTTCCGAGGAATTTAGAAGAAGATGTGCATGGTGGAAATGAATCCGAAGGAATGGGTGGGTCGAAAAAGAAGCAGAAGATGAAGACGAAGACGAGTAAGATGTTACAGGGTTTGAACTTTGGATCTTTCTGGATTTTAGTAGATAATAGTTAATTGGGCTTTAGAGTTGGTAAGCCCATTTGCGGGTTCGGGTATACCTTGTAACCGAAAATAATATTCAGAAATCAATCAGAAAAGTTAACAAATATTCCTTCTCTCTCACTCTTCTCTCGTGACGACGAACGTTTGCTTACGCCGGAAAAACCCTTCTTCTTCCGTGGATTCTCGGTAGGTAAACACCAGACTCGTGTTCGCGGAACATCGGTCTGGATTATTGGAACATCCGTTTTCCCTTAACAAAGGTATCAGACACCAGTCTTTTCTCGGATTTAATGGCGGAAACGCGAGCTAAAGCAGTGGATCGCGAGCTGGAGACTCTCGGATCACGATTTACGGAAGTGATGGACCGTACGAACGCGTTGGAAGGGCTTGTCGCATCACAGAACGAGAAGCTCGACCAGAAAATCTCTGATATCGATACCCACCTTTCGGAAATGTTCGCGGCGATTCGGATGATTACGGTCTCACAAGGATCCACCTCCACCAGTGCCACACGACCCGAAAAACGTCCGGAATCGTTCGCGCCAGATAAACACCCTCCGATGATAAACCCAGATCTCGGCCGAGGACGTATGGGAGCTCCTAATCCTTACGCCGGTGTCACGCGCCTTGCCAAACTGGATTTCCCAAGGTTTGGCGGGGGTAAGATAAAGGAATGGCTCTTTAAAGTGGAGCAGTTTTTTCTGATCGACCAAACCCCGGAGGAGTTGAAAGCGGGTATCGCCTCTATTCACTTCGACGATGTCGCTGCGACTTGGCATCAGTCTGTTATTCAATCAGATCTCGGAGAGAATATTCTTTATGACTGGGGGACATATAAGATGTTGTTGCAGGAGCGATTTGATGAATTGCTGGATGATCCAATCGCAGAGCTCAAGCAACTACAGGAGACTAATGGTATCGTCGAATATCATGGGCGCTTCGAGCTGATCAAAACCAGGGTGACACTATCTGAAGAATACTTGGTCAGTGCTTACCTTGCGGGACTGCATTTGGATACTCAGATGCACGTGAGAATGTTTCAGCCTCACACTATTCGTCAATGTTTGATGCTTGGTCGATTGTACGAAAGAGCTCACCCACGCAACAATGTCTCTCCGGCTGGGTCAGCTACGAAACCGAACAACAGTGAGAAAGGACTCCTCCCCTACAAGAAGTTGCCACTTACAAAACCTCTCAGTGGGCACCAACAGGTGGCAAGCACACAACATCAACTCACTACAGCTGAAATGGCAGAGAGACGTGCGAAGGGTCTCTGCTACTTCTGTGACGAGAAATACACCCCGGGTCACTACTTTAAGCACAAGAGAGCTCAGTTATTCCTTCTTGATACGGAGGACGATGCTTCCCTCGATGTTATCGTCGAGGAAGAACCTGTAACTGCTGAAACCGATGACACGGAAGAAGCTCACATCTCTCTTCACGCGATGGCAGGTATCTCTAGTCATAATACAATGAGGGTCAAGGGGATGTATGGCAAGAAACCACTCTTTATTCTCATCGACTCTGGATCCACACACAACTTCGTGGACTCAAAAGTGGCAGAACAATTGGGATGCAACCTCCACCCTGCAGGCTCTGCTCGAGTGAAGGTAGCTGGTGGACAGAAATTGAGGGTGAATGCAAGGATTCGCGGCTTCAAATGGTGTTTTAGGTGTGTTTAATTTCAGTCGGACATCATGGTGATTCCCCTGGGGGGATGTGATATGGTTCTTGGGATTCAATGGCTCGAGCTGCTGGGTCCTATCACTTGGGATTTCAAGAATCTGACAATGCAGTTTCAGTGGGAGAAGCAAACTGTCTTGTTGCATGGTATTAAACCTGATTCCGTGAAGTCTATCAAGGCCAACAAGTTGCATAAGCTGGTAGAGGAGGACAACGTTCAACTCTCTATGATTTGCGTTCAGCAGGATGATGCAACTGACACAATCCGGTTGAACTCTTTAGTGACTGACAACGTCTCCACACCTCTTCCTGCAGCTATTACCGTGTTGCTCTCCGAGTTTCAGGACATCTTTGCCACACCAAGCACCCTTCCTCCTTTCCAAGAGCACCATAATCACAAGATCCCTCTCCTCGACGGTTCTAATCCAGTCAACCAACGCCCTTACCGTTATGCCCTGTACCAGAAGAACGAGATACACAAGTTGGTCCAGGAACTGCTCTGCGAGGGTACTATCCGAAACAGCTCTAGCTCTTATGCCTCACCTATGGTTTTAGTAAAGAAGAAGGATGGTACCTGGAGACTCTGTGTAGATTATAGGGGACTCAATAACATGACGGTGAAAGATCGATTCCCTATTCCACTTATTGAGGATCTCTTGGATGAATTGGGCGGGTCTACGGTGTATTCCAAGATTGACCTGAGGGCAGGATATCACCAAGTCCGAATGGATCCTGCTGACATTCACAAAACAGCTTTCAAGACTCATGGCGGACACTTTGAGTACATTGTAATGCCTTTTGGGCTTACGAATGCACCTGCTACCTTCCAAGGTCTCATGAATGCTGTCTTCCAGACCTTACTACGGAGGAGTGTACTCATCTTCTTCGATGATATACTGGTGTACAGCCCCACTCTAGCTTCACACATTGATCATTTACGTCAAGTTTTCATCTTGATGCGACGGAATAAGCTGTTTGCTAAACTGACCAAATGCGCTTTTGCTACTACACGGGTGGAGTACTTGGGTCACTATATTCAGGCTCAACGAATTTCAACCGATCCAGAGAAGGTCAGGGCAATCAAAGATTGGCCAACACCTACAACTCTCAAACAGCTTCGGGGTTTCTTAGGGCTTGCAGGATATTACCGACGCTTTGTCCGTAATTTTGGCACCATTGCTCGTCCTCTAACTGACCTTACTAAGAAGGATTCTTTCAGGTGGTCTGACGAAGCTGGTGTCGCATTTGAAGCATTGAAACAAGCTTTGAGCGAGACTCCTGTGTTGGCTTTACCTCTCTTCAATAAACCCTTTGTGGTGGAGACAGACGCAAGTGGTCAGGGTATTGGTGCTGTGTTGATGTAGGAAGGCCACCCTCTTGCTTACATTAGTCGCCATCTTCGGGGTAAACAACTACACCTATCTATCTATGAAAAAGAACTTCTGGCTGTCGTGTTTGCTGTACAGAAGTGGCGCCACTACCTCTTGACGGGGCACTTCATCATCAAAACGGATCAGCGAAGCCTCAAATACTTGTTGGAACAAAGGCTTAACACGCCTATTCAACAACAGTGGCTTCCCAAATTACTGGAGTTCGACTATGAGATTCAATATCGCCAAGGTAAGGAGAACTTGGTGGCTGATGCCCTCTCTCGAGTGGAAGGTTCTCAGGTGTTACACATGGCGATGTCAGTCTAGAACTGTGACTTGCTTCAACAGATTCAAGCTAGCTACGCACGTGACCCGGAAACTCAAGGACTCATAGACGAGCTTAAGTTGAAACCTCACGCAAGGAAACACTACTCTTGGTCCAAAGATATTCTCAGGCGAAAGAGTAAACTCGTAGTTCCTCAAGATCGCCAGCTACGAAATACTATCTTAGAGTGGCTTCATGGATCAGGGGTTGGGGGCCACTCAGAGCGTGATGCAACTCATCAAAGGGTTAAAGGTCTATTCTACTGGAAAGGAATGGCAAAGGATATACAAGCGTACATACGCGGCTGCAACATATGTCAACAATGTAAGTATGATACCTCTGCTTCACCTGGGCTTCTACAACCCCTTCCTATTCTAATGGCAATTTGGACTGACATTTCCATGGATTTCATCGATGGATTACCCAAATCTTTTGGTAAGTCCGTTATTCTGGTGGTGGTTGATCGCCTTAGCAAGGCAGCTCACTTTGTTGCCCTGTCTCATCCTTACACGGCGGTATCGGTCGCACAGGCCTTCCTGGACAATATTTACAAGCTCCACGGCCTTCCTCAGTCCATTGTCAGCGACAGAGATGCAGTGTTTCTCAGTGAGTTCTGGCGGGAACTATTCAGCTTGCAGGGCGTAGCACTGAACATGTCGAGTGCCTACCACCCGCAGAGTGACGGTCAAACGGAAGTGGTTAACCGTTGCCTTGAAACTTATCTCCGATGCATGTGCAGCGATCGCCCTTCCCTGTGGAGTAAATGGTTACCTCTGGCGGAATTCTGGTACAACACCAACTTCCACTCCTCCACTCAGATGACACCTTTGCCTCCACAGCATTTGCCTCTACGGTAAACCCCCTCCACAGCATTTGCCTTACCTCCCGGGTGAATCTCGTGTTGCTGTGGTTGCTCAATCCTTGCAGGATCGAGAAGTTATGATACTGCTCCTGAAGTTTCATCTACTTCGAGCTCAGCATCGAATGCAACAATTTGCGGATCAACATCGCACGGATAGGGAATTTGACATCGGTGACTTTGTTTATGTCAAACTCCAACCCTACCGTCAAAAATCAGTGGTGCTGCGTTCAAACCAGAAGCTTGCCCCCAAGTACTTCAGACCCTACAAGATACTGGACAAGTGTGGACTGATGGCATATAAGTTAGCTCTGCCAGCTTCTTCCCAAATCCACCCGGTCTTTCATGTTTCCCAGTTGAAATTGCAGGTTAGGAGATTTACCGTAGCCACTCAATTGCCCGCGGCAGTGCACGATGCTTTGGTGAAAGAACCCGAATCAATCTTCGAGAGTGAAATGGGCAAATCAAGCACCCGAGGAGGCAACGTGGGAGTTCCTCCTTGACGTGCAACAGAAGTGGCCTTCGTTCAAACCTTGAGGTCAAGGTTCTTCGGGGCGGAAGGATTTGTTACAGGGTTTGAACTTTGGGTCTTTCTAGATTTTAGTAGATAATAGTTAATTAGGCTTTAGAGTTGGTAAGCCCATTTGCGGGTTCGGATATACCTTGTAACCGAAAACAATATTCAGAAATCAATCAGAAAAGTTAACAAATATTCCTTCTCTCACTCTTCTCTCGTGACGACGAACGCTTGCTTACGCCGGAAAAACCCTTCTTCTTTCGTGGATTCTCGGTAGGTAAACACCAGACTCGTGTTCGCGGAACATCGGTCTGGATTATTGGAACATCCGTTTTCCCTTAACATAAGAGTGGTGATTACGAGTCGAAGAAGTATTGGATGGGTTGTCTGAGAGCTGAATCTGACGAGAGCGGAAACGTCGATTTGACTATAGATTTTCCTGGCGAACGCGCCGAGCCAACTCACCTGGTCGTCATGGTCAACGGTCTCATCGGCAGGTTCTCTAGGCTTCCTTTGTATGTGCTTGATTATGTTCGATTTCAAGCTGTTTTTTTAGAAACTATTGTGGGTTTTTGTTTTGTGTGTGCAGTGCTCAGAACTGGAGATTCGCCGCTAAGCAGTTGCTGAAGAAGTATCCTCAGGATCTCGTCGTTCACTGTGAGAGTCTTCTCCCTCCATGATTTTGTAAACTTCCGTGGAAGTCTCAAGTGAAACAGATTGATACTATGATCTTGGAAAAAGCCCTACTTTAGATTTTGAAGTTTTAGTCCTTGTGTCCCTCACTTTACTGCTTTATATCATGAAGATCCAACTCTAGATCTTGTTACCACGATGGATACTACTTTTGCATAGAATGGTTTGTGATATAATCTAAAACCATTGCAGGCAGTAAACGCAACCATTCGACACAGACATTTGATGGTGTTGATGTTATGGGAGAAAGATTAGCAGAAGAGGTATGTGTTTCTGTCTGTCTCAAGCTTGCTCATCTTCATTCTCATGTTTTCTCAATGCTAGATCCTTTTATGTAGAACTTGCTTTCTTTGTCTCTGCTTGAGTTTTGCAGCTGAAGCAAGATTTTTGTTTGTGTCTCTCTGGTTTAGGTTAGGTCGGTGATCAAACGTCACCCAAGTCTCCAGAAGATTTCCTTTGTAGCACATTCTTTAGGTGGCTTGATTGCTAGGTATGCTGTTGCCCGTCTTTATGAGCAAGAATCCCGACAAGAGCTTCCACAGAACAGTGACGACAAAAGGTCGATAGAGGAACCGAAAGGGAGAATTGCTGGATTGGAGCCTGTGTTTTTCATAACTTCTGCAACTCCACACCTTGGTTCAAGAGGACATAAGCAGGTAAAAAGTTGGGATTAGTTTTTTCTTACACTTGAATTTGCAGTCCAAGTCTTTAATGGTTTGGCATTTTGTCTGCATCAGGTCCCATTGTTTTCCGGATCTCACACTTTGGAGAGACTAGCTACGCGTATGTCTTGGTGTCTTGGTAAAACGGGGAAACATCTTTTCCTGGCTGATGGTGATGATGGAAAGCCTCCGCTACTCCTCCGAATGGTTAGTGATCGTCGAAACCTTAAATTCATGTGAGTTCCTTTCACTAAATTTGTTCTCTTCTTTGTACATAGCTTTTTGCATTGTTCAGACGATCTGTAATGACATCATCTCCTCTGCTTTTGTGAACAGTTCTGCTTTGCGATGCTTCAAGCGGCGTATTGCTTATGCAAATACAAGTTTTGACCGTATCCTTTCTTTCTCAGGCCTCTGTGAATCATTTCACTACTTCTTCACTGTTCTTACAATGCGTGTTAAAGCTAAAAAGACTCAGGAACTGTTGTGGCTATTGCAATTCATTTGAAACCTTAACCTCACTTGTTCTTTAGACCTTGTCGGGTGGAGCACATCGTCAATCAGACGTCGCAACGAGCTTCCTAAGGTATTATTAACCTCTCAGTGTTTTAATATCATACTTAATGGTGTGTGTTATGCTTAATCAGTCTCACACCTGATCTTGTCAGCTTCAACGCGGTCCAGTCAACGAGAAGTATCCTCACATTGTGAACGTTGAAACACCAGATACTTCAAGTAACGAGGAGGAAGATCGACCAGGGATCAATTCAGACGGGGTCGATATGGAAGGTTGGTTCGGTGGAAACTCAGACTTCTCTCCTCATTCTCAGGTTTCTTATCTTTGATTTCAAATCATCATGGTACAACAACTTTTGCAGAGGAAATGATAAGAGAGCTAACAAAAATGAGATGGGAACGAGTTGATGTTAGTTTCAGAGGAACCCTGCAAAGATTTCTCGCTCACAATACCATTCAGGCAAGTGTTCACATTCGTCATCATTTTTGTCTCTTGTCCTGGCGATATCATCATTGCTCTTAATGTTAAGTCGTTCATACTCCGATTTGGAAAACATTACAGGTGAAAACAAAGATGATCAATTCAGCTGGAGCAGATGTTATACAACACATGGTTGACAATTTTGAGCCATAGGTGTTGAAATAATTTTAGGAATATAGCAGGTTCCTCACAAGCATTATTCACTAGGGGAAATATATGAGTCGTATTAAAGTTAGTTATAAAAGTTTGTTTTGATACATTCAACTCAGATTATCGGAGTGATGACTATTGACTAAATGTCATACATTATACTCAAATTTATGTCTCTAAAGCAATAGAACAACACTTAGCCATGAATTGGTTGAGTTAAAAAAAAAAAAAAAATCCATGAAATTATAGTATTCTCATATGGTTCAACTTGATCTCGTTAAGAGTGCTAAAAGTGATAGATGAAACATGAATCAACAGCTTTAAGAAACAAGTAAAAGCCGGAGATGATTCCAACTTTTTAAAAACTTTCAAAAGGAGAGAAAGACTCAGTTTACATGTCCTCAGAAGAACATCATGAAAGTTTGGAGTGCGGTTGTTCAAGGGAATTCCACTCCCATAGCATCCACACAATCGATATGCCTGTTACAAAAATAACCGCAGTACATATCATGATCATTCACACAATTGAGTGCAACCTACATTAACTGATTGAACACAAGAGTGAGTGATGTAATATATATATGGTGATTGCCACAAGCCATACCTGCAAAGAAGGCCACAGTAGAGAGATTCGCGATGGTCATTGTATGGTAGAAGATGTATTCGGTCAGAAAATGGCCTAAGGCGTAGATAAAGGAGAGAAACGTAGCCGAGTATAACGGTTTGTTATCGGGGTTGAATGCACAAAGAAAGCAGAGAGTGCAGGTCAAGAGTGTCCATACTCCGAACGTACGTCCATGAACTTCACTCACTGCCAAAACAGTTTTAAACAGAAAGAACATCTTGAGACTCTTGTAATCCGAAAGGAGCCAACCTAAAGTTAGAGAGACTTCAACTATGTGAATCACTCTTTTCAACTATATTGTTTCCAATTATGCAGTTGCTCATATGATGCAAAGTTATTACTACCTTTTGTTATCAGAATCAATAAACTAAACACTTCCAGGGACTAGGACCTTACAATCACATGAAAAAAAAAAAGGTCCTAAGACAAAAAGATAATGTTGCTTCTGTGCTAATACATCTACAGCATCTGATACACTACACCTGGTCAATGATTTGCTTCAACAGATTTTAAAAGTAAAATTGCATACAGATCCCACAAAAAAAGGGGTTATGCATTGGACTCTGTAAACTGTAATCAAAACCAACCAATTCTAGATCCATATACTTTCCCCCTTCCTGATATTTAGGTCATGGTGGTCCACTTCCTACAAAAGTTCCTTCACCAAGGAATTGTACTATAGAAGCGTTCAAATATTGCAAATCTTTCTTGGATATGTTGCTTCGGTTTGCTAATCTTATGGTACTAATCTCTTTTTCCTACATTCTCTGTATAACGTATTCAAGCACTAAGCATGGGTCTTATAGAACTGAACCTTTTTCTCATATAGTTGCAGAGAATTAATGAACAAGATCAGCTGAGAAATATGTCAGACCTGAAACAAAGATTCTTCTCTAAAATGTTAGAGCCTATGTTGAACTTGGGGAAATCATGCACAATAGCTACAGAACCCTGTGACTTGTTATTACTAGCGATCAAAACGATTCACATCATTGTAACTTCGTGAAACCTTGAACATATTCTCGGGGACCAAAACATTGACAACCTGTAAATTTCTATATCTCAACTTGCAAGGAAGACCAATCTTGGAGAGATAAACAACAAAAAAAGCCATAATGATCAAGAAAAAAAGAAAGAAGAAATAAACACACATGACACAGCCTTTTATCCTAAAGAATAACATAAACTTCTTGCTCGAGCCCCAAAGCAATAGTGAATCAATTTCTTGAGCATGTGTTGCTTTCAATTCCAACTACCTCAAAATTTGCAATCAAAGGAACATGAAGAACCCAAAGAAGAAGAAAGAAAAAAGCAGCTAGAAAGAGCATGGATATGTTCAAAGAACCCGAATCGGGATCTCAATCTAAAAATTTCTAAGTTGACTTCTGATTCACAAATGATTGACCTTCCAAATGCAATGTAGTAGCAAAAACTATCAAGATCAAATGCACAAGGAAAAACCCATATTATAACTTTTCATTATATTTCAAAAGCTTAGAGCTTAGGGATCCCAAATTCGATCCGTATTGGAAGAATCAATACTCTGAACGTGACATTATCATTTCTCCTTTGAATCACAGAACACATTATATGACTATAATCTCAGAGTCTAAGCAAGTCAATTAATCGAACAAATCTGAGGTATCTATAGATTCTATGTGAACATTACCAACTAGATTCTATGTGAACAAATCTGAAGTATCGATAAACACAAAATCGACTGAGAACAATCCGAAATGGAGATTAAAGAGGGAAACGAACTGAACTGGTGGTCTGAGAGAAGACGGCGAGACGAAGAGCCCAAATGTTGAAGAAACCAAACCAAACAGAAGCTAATCTCAGTGAACCAACCACCATTAGCCAATACCCTAACGCCTTCATCTTCGTCTGGTTACTGCTTCGTTTAGCTTCTTCCGTTTGTTGCAGTAGCACTTTGTGCTTTAATCTTTAGATGCGATTCTTTTGTTTTTTATTCCATTTTGAGAGGTTTTGTCATCGCTTAATTAATTTTAGTTTTAAAATGTTAATCATAATTTATTTTGAAGAACCAGAATAAAAAAGAGTTTGAATTTAGTTTGGTTACTATCGGTTAGGTCATCGAAACTATCATCGAGTGAGCGTCTCTCCTAAAGTTCATCAAATTTCTCATTTCTTAAAAACACAATTTCTAATTTTTACTTCAGAAAAACTTTTAATTTTTCCGACTGATTCTTCATCAATCATCACGCTATTGGTTGTCATATAACTTATGCATAAGATCTCACCACTAGAAATGAAAACCGGACACTGTCGCAAGATCATCTTATGAAACATCATAAATTAAATAAATTGGGAACCACGACTTCTGTCTTCTGATATGATTAGTCGCGTCCGCGGATGAAACACTTACAGATTTTATAGATTTTACTACATACGGTGTTATGTTCAGTCTAGGGCTTCAGCAAACCTCACTCGTAAGCTCGTTTATACTCTTGGGCAACAAGATTGGTCTAATCTCTCTGACTATCCATCTTAAAGATGTCTGTCTAAATATAATTATGTATTTGTATAAATTGCAATCCTATTCATCTTCAAGTACTTCTACAATATCATATGTTAATATTATTGTTTAGTCTCGGAGAAACACATGAGCGATGATAATTAGTCTTCTTAACTTTACACCACAATGACGTGTTCGCACTCTCTTGAGTTTTTTTTTAACCAGGAAACTTTTCTACATTTGTATATGAAATTTCTAACGTGTTCAAATTTTCGAGGAAATCGTCCTTTACTAAATCACATCAAAATTAAACAGTCACCTTTTATTCTACTGCAATGGTAAACTCGTCATTGTATTCTTTAAAAAACTGGTGAGCTTCTTCTTCCATTTAAAAACAAATTTCGTATCTTTATAGAATGCAGCTTTTCTACAATAGTAATGCGGGTCAACAAATAAAAAATAAAGTAGAATTGTTTGGGGATTGGGCGAGAGATATGCGTGCACGTTTACGACAGATTAGATTCAGTTAACTATTGGCTTAGATTAGTTTAATACTATTTTTAAGTAGCATAGGTTAAGCTGAACGAGGATCGTGGATGATAGCTGGAATTTGCTCCCTTTTTTTTTGTTTTTTTTGAAAATATAACATTTCTAGACTCAGTCAGTCACTCAGAGGATAAAGGCCTTCTTCCTCTTGCATCATGCGTCTACAACCTAGCATGTGCATTTGTACATCAACATAAAAATTACGTTACTTGGGCGTGTTTAATTCAGTACTATGTAAACTATGTAAAAAGTCATCACCAGTTAACACCCAATTTTCAGTTTTAGAAAAGTAATAATCACTGTTAGGGAACATAATTGATTTGACATTGCGCATCGATACTTGAAGTTTTTTCAAAAAAAAAACCAGAACAAACTCTGAAACTTTGTTGTCCAAAAATGAAAACGAAAAACCAGAAAACTATGTGACTGTGCTGACACATAAACGTGAGCTCCGCATAGAGGCGGAAAGATTCCCCGATCAAGAGCCGCGAACGTACACGTAAGCCAGTAAGGGTAATCTCGTAAATTAAAAGAAGTGGAGCCCTACGTTGTGTGTGATGTGTGTGGGTTTGGTCACTGATCAGGTAGAGAGAGAAAGTCAAGACGCAAGACAGAGGATTAGCGTCAACCTCTAATCCGAGCTGGCATTTCTCGCCAGCCTGTTCCCAGCTGTGCTCCAACGCCTTTTCTCTCTACCCCTCAACTAACTCCAAATTTCGGATTTACCCTTTTTATCCGTACACATTTAAATCTCAAAAAAAAAAAAAATTGTTTTAAAACTGATAAAGAACCTTTTGCAAAACAAACGCCACGTTAATGATAGAGTTTGCCAATCTACACCATTGTTTTGAATTTCAAAGATTTAGCCCAGATTGAGGCTACTTATCAGACATTTTAGTGGCAATCTCTCTGATATGAGATGCTATTTGTTTAAAGGAGAGAATCGAGTATATAGTCTAATATCAAGCTCTTTGCAAGCAATCTAAGAAAAATGTCTCATTTGATCTTCTCATTTTTTTAAGTTGTAAATGGTTACTCTGAATGTGCAAGAGTCTCATATTTTGTAAATTGTGGTTGAACACAAACATTTGTATTACCTTTCAGAAATTTAACATATAATTTGTTAAATGATTTGTGATTATAACTTTCTTTTGTTATTTAGTGAGCTAGTTTCTATTGGTTGCAAGATAATATTGTAATTTGTCTTTTTTTCTTTATAAAATTAGAACCTCATAATAATTAGAACTGGCTTACATTACATCAATGTAGTGTGGGTTTAATAGCTCTTTAAATAGTTTGGTGCAAATATTTATGTTTGGAAAGAATAAGGATTTATCGGACAAATCTAGAAAGTAAAGGGAAACAAAGGAGGGAATGCAAAAATGGAAAAAATGTAAATTGCGCTTCCTTCTTGCCCCACTTAAAAACCAGAGGCAATACATACACAGAGGGAAGAAGACGACAGCTTCCGCTGGTGGTTAGGTCGAGAAAAATCCAGCGGCGCCATTAAAACGCTGCGTTTTACCGTCACCTTCGTTTTCCTTCGCCTAATTCTCCAAGTCATTGTTTCTACTTTCCATGTTGTCGACTCCAGAACGGTTCCTGCAGTTAATGTCGCTCTCCCTAAACCCCTAGTCGCATTTTCTTCTCGCTCTCTCTCTTTCTCCGTCCACTGAAAACCCTAAATTGAATCTTCTTCCGGTCCGAGAGAAATGGATCCTTGTCCTTTCATCCGTCTTACGATCGGGAATCTAGCTCTGAAAGTTCCTTTAGCAGCGAAGACGACTAGCTCCGTCGTTCATCCGTCGTCTTCCCCTTGCTTTTGTAAGATCAAACTGAAAAATTTCCCACCGCAGACCGCCGCCATCCCGTACATTCCCTTGGAGACCACACAGTTCCCGGAGATCCAAACCCTAGCCGCCACGTTCCATCTCAGCAGCTCCGATATTGAACGCCTAGCTTGCAGATCCATCTTCGCCTCGAAGCCGTGTCTTAAGATCCTCATCTACACCGGAAGAGCCGGCGCTGCGTGCGGTGTACACTCCGGCCGTCTCCTGGCCAAAGTCTCCGTACCATTGGATCTAGCTGGTACACAATCGAAGCAGTGCGTCTTCCATAACGGCTGGATATCGGTCGGAAAAGGAGCCGGGAAAGCGTCGTCGGCTCAGTTTCACCTGAATGTGAAGGCGGAGCCTGATCCTAGGTTCGTTTTCCAGTTCGACGGCGAACCGGAATGTAGTCCTCAAGTCGTCCAGATTCAAGGCAATATCCGGCAACCGGTGTTCACATGCAAATTCAGTTGCCGGCAAACCGGCGATCGCACCATGAGATCAAGGTCAGTTTTCCGGCCAATAAAATCTCACCACATTTCTCGGAAATTGGGTTATCACTTTTAAAATTTCTAATTATGTCTTTTCCCGAGGAATCAAATCGATATGCGCTTTAGTAAGATCGAACGCCATAGATTATTGTGAAATTACTGAAATCACATTCCTGGTTTAATTTTTGCTTTAGTACGGATCTACTGAAACTTTACTCTTATGATATTTAACTACTTTTATTCATAGGATAAACTTTACTCTTAGGATATTTAACCACTTTTATTCTTAGTATAAAACTTTACTCTTGTGATATTTAACCACTTTTATTCTTAATATAAAACTTTACTCTTTTAAGTAATTATATGTTTGTTTATTGAGCAGATCATTGCCGCCTGAGACAAGCGTTCCACGGAGCTGGCTAAACTCGTTCGGGAGCGAGAGAGAACGTCCCGGAAAAGAGCGAAAAGGATGGTCCATAACGGTCCACGACTTGTCCGGTTCGCCCGTGGCTATGGCGTCTATCGTCACGCCATTTGTTGCATCTCCGGGAACCGATCGTGTGAGCCGCTCAAACCCCGGTTCTTGGCTCATCCTCCGTCCCGGAGATTGCACCTGGAAACCTTGGGGCCGGCTGGAGGCATGGCGGGAACGCGGTGGAGCCACCGACGGGCTAGGCTACAGATTCGAACTCATCCCGGACGGATCAAGCGGCGCCGGAATCGTGCTTGCAGAATCAACAATTAGTTCTCACAGAGGTGGGAAGTTCTCAATCGAATTGGGGTCGTCGTCATCGTCGCCAACAGGTGGCGTGAACAGGTCGAGAAGCCGTGGCGGTGGAAACGGCGGAGGTAGTGGGGGAGGAGCGTCGCCGGCGAATAGTCCGAGAGGGAGCGGCGATTATGGATACGGATTGTGGCCGTGGAGCGTGTACAAAGGGTTTGTGATGTCAGCGAGTGTGGAAGGTGAAGGCAAATGTAGTAAGCCTTGTGTAGAGGTTAGTGTGCAGCACGTTAGCTGTATGGAGGATGCAGCTTCTTACGTGGCGCTATCTGCAGCCATTGACCTTAGTATGGATGCTTGCAGGTTGTTTAATCAACGGATGAGGAAAGAGCTTTGTCACCACGGTGAGTCAATCGCCTGAAAGATTTTCAATTTTTGTTTACTCTGAAAATTTATTAGTCACGAAATGGCCTTTGGGAGTAACTTTTCTTTTTTCGAAAAAAAAAACTTCCCGCAAGGCACTAACAAAGTAGGATGTACATAGTGTGAGTTTCTAGTTTGGAAACTTTTGTGTGGCTTCGTAGTGGTTGGTGTTTCTTTCTTTCTTTTATGGGTTTGGGTTCTACGAGTGAGGGTAAAGAGTGAGTTTCTTTGTCACTCTTCTTTTGCCTTTGATTTGATTATGTAATTGTATAAAGTAGAAAAATCGAATTTAAAATCTCTGGATGTATAAAATCGAACACATGAGATTGTTGCTTGGTTTGCTTTTAGTTTTCAACCCCTTCTCTGTTGGTGGATATCGATGTCCATGGTAAACATGACTTTTGCTTGAAAGATCAGAGAGGGAGAGAGAAGCAGATAAATGCAGTTAATGAAAAGAAGAAGACTAGTGAACAACGAGAAACGTTACAGTCAGGAAGGACCAAACTTGTGTGCCTAAGTGAAAGCAACTTATGTGGGACCAAACCAAACGGAACGGATGACACAATTTGTGTGTGTTTTGAAGAAGTTTTCCCGACATTCCCAATTAAAACAATTAAACTCGAAACTTATCTCATCCATACGAATTTGGGAACCTGATGAAATCCAACTTCTTCATACTCTTGTCGCTTTCGATACCTATTTTTCTAATCTTTTTTCAGATAACGGAACACTTAAAACTCTTCTTTGTACGCTTGTGTGGCTAGCTTGTCTCGTTACTTGGGTGTATTTGTCTTCTGAATACGTTAATGTGCAGAGGAAACTGTTGGGTTCTCTGTTTCTGGATGATAGAGAGAACTAAGACAAATAAATGAGCTGTAGTACTGTCTTTGTTTTTAGCAGATTTGTACTGTTTCCATCGTTGGACACACCACAATTTTATTCGTTGATTCCAATTAGTTATTGTCATGTTTTATATTCGAGCTCGAACATCCAATGTTGAACAAATAAATCCTTTAGTCTTAGAAAATATATAAAAACTATTTTATCAAGTTTCACACGATTTACTAATTTAGATCGATTACCATTTGGTTTTTTTGGTTTCTACCATATCACAAAACAGAACGTTAACAACATTATTTGAACAACAGACTATTTTGCTTGAGATAAATACTAGTTCAGCTAGAATATAGATGAAGAGGTCATAAGTCAACTAGTCTAAACTCTGGAAAGGCTTGAATTTCCTGACACTAGCTACTAGGCCGACGATGGATCCTAGCGCAGCTAGAAACGAGACAATGAAGCAAACCACTATGAGGAGGTACAGTGCCAACCATCTGCGAGAATACTTCTTAACCTTTGTCTGCGCAATGTGCATTGCCACAGGAAAATAAACTGTTAGCGGCCAAAACGCAAGTGCCCCTATCAAACCCACGATGGCGTTGAAGAATGGGAACATCATTGCTACAATTGTTGTCAAAATCACATAGATTGTCCTCCACAACACCCTAAACATGTTGACACGACATTTTCCGACCAATGGTATCTTGGAAGAGTATTCCATGTTGATGAAATCGTTTTCAGGCCAACATTTGCTGCATTTTCCCTCAACAAACTGGAAAAACGGCTGAGCATACACCTGCCAATTATATATATATTGTATACTAGTGATTAAGAAGATATAAGGAATATGAAGAAAATCAATGATATATATACCTGATAGGCACCAATAAGATGGAGAGCAATGCAAGCATTGGCGAAATCGATGAGCCAGTAAGGTTCGTAAAAACCAAAGTCGGTAAGGAAGTCACCAGGGGCTTGGTTTCCGAACGCAGCATAACCAATGCAACCACACAAGAGGTAGAAAACAGTTGTGGTTGAGACTCCAATAAGGCTTGCTTTTTTCATCACTTTGTTCTCTGGTGGGCTTGACCTCAATGTGTCCTGCAAAATAATTAAGCAAATAAAAACCATATACATGAGCCTCACATATCTTTTTGTAATCTCTAACCACAAAAAAAAAGTATCAATAGAGATGCATATTCCAACCTTGTTAAAACGAAAGATATTGTAGGAATCAGTAGATACCTGAATCTCAATGAGAATAATGGTATAAGCGTACGAAAACGCAATGTTTCCAACCGCTTGAAACGATCTCCAGATTTTTTCAGACGCCGTTACGTCCACTCCTACCACCGTGCCTGTCAGTTCTGTCTTACCAACCTTCCCACCTTCCATATTACACGTTCAAATTTCACAGAAACCGTTAATATTTGTATATAGTTTGATACGGTTCTACGTGTGCATGTAGTTTGAAAGAAAGGAAGCAAGGAAACTGTACTTGCGACAGTGGCGATGGCCAAACCAATTCCGATAGAGGCATAAGAGAAGGACATAATGGCGGCGATGATGGAGAGGAAAGAGAGCTTGTGGAAATTAGGAATCTGACTGAGAACAATCTGGATCATCCCAAATCCCGCCATGTATGGATAATTCGATGCAGAACATTTCCCGTTATGGCCCTTCACATGGTAACAATTTGCTTTCCCAATCGCCCTACGCGACAATACATATGGACCAATATTTAATATTTTCTTCGCGACATGTTTGTAAGTAATTAGCCACAAAACATTATCGAAATTAATCACAACTTGCGTAAAGCTTACACTAAGCTTATGGAGGCAGTGATGGTGTAACCAATACTGACCCCTACGAGATTCCCGTACTGTGCTAGTCCACATAGCGCCACCTTTCTACCACCTGGAGTATAAAAAAAAACAAATTAGTTACTAATTTATATTAATCATTAAAAAATTATTACGTTTCTCTCTATCAACAATAGCAATAACGCGAATCTCACAAGACCAGGATTTAATAATAATGCCATCTAGGCTTTTGTTTTATGGATAAGTTTGAATTCATTAAACCCTTTAACAAAAAAAAAAGTTTGAATTCATCACCTGACATCTCAATTCAATTTTCTACAGTTTGGGAGGTCAACAGTCGAATTTATTGATAGTTAGAATCTTTTAACAGGTAACCCACCAATCCAACCCACGTAGTCAATTCAATTTATTAACTAAATTTGGAAAGAATAACATTTTCAGAATTCTTCTTCGATCATTTTTGTAGATTTTTGATCATTAATTTATTTCATATCTTCCTAATAAGAGCATGCACAAATTAAAAAAAAAGTAAAAAAAAAACATAGGAATTTTTAGAACCGCATGTTCTTCAACAGATTTGCATATACTAAAAGTTGTTGATCAGCATTACTTTAATCTTAATTTTTCCACCGGATCATCCTAACTTCAATCAAAAATCTAAAACATCTTTCACAAGAATCATTTTTTAAGAAAATGTAATAATCGTTGTTCATCACAAACATAATTGTATGCAAAAACTGAAAAGCCCGTGGAAAAAAATAGTGCTGATAAAAGAAATTAAGAAATATGAATTAAATGCATACCAAGGTAAGCTCGAACGACGCCCATGTAAGTGTAATTGCGCGTTCCGGTGACGGCGTCCGGCGACCTGTAACAATCGGAGAGCAAAGTGGATGTGTAGTAAGTGATGATGGCGAAAGTCACCAAAATTACGGTTCCTGCCACCCAACCAAGCTGTGCTAGTGCCCAAGCCAACGACAACACTCCGGAGCCTATCACCGCCGTGATTATGTGCGCGCTCGCCGTCACAAACGTCCCCGTTCGCTTCTCCCGACCATCGTCGTCGACGATCTTCACGGCGGCATCACCGGACTCAACCGCCGGGGGCGAGCTTGTCATCATTGTGAAGGGGTAAAAGTCAAAACAGAGGAAAGAGAGGAGAAAGAGTAAATCACAGAGGTCTTCTTAACTACACACATGTAACACTTATACACTAAGTATCAATGCTTATATGGAAATAGCATTTCTATACATTGAGTCTTGATGTTTTTTGTTTTCTTGTTTTGACAGAATCTTAGTTTTGAGGATTTAATTGGAATTATTTCTTTTTAGTTTTTGATTCGCTATTAATTATCTTGGAAACCTTTACTAGCTCGTTTTGAATTGTTTGCATGCGTAAGTTATTAATAACAGAAATATAATGTGGATAACTGATATTATTAGGTAAATCACAATAAATTTCCTCGACTTCTAAAATGATAATGCGAGTAATTAACATCAGGTGAATTTACATGTGTGTGTGAGCTATTTCGTATACAGTATAAACGAAAAAAACATCCCACAGTGTTTAAACCATCAAAATAAATCGTCTAAAACATATTTCTATTCATTAATTTTTCTTAATTATTATGGCGAAATTCATTATTGCCATTTGCTCAGTGATACATTTTGTAATTGAATTGTTATCTATCGCAATTTCTATAAAGTTAGTAAAAGTATTTGATCAGGTTTATTGAAAAGTATATAATAAAATAAAAATGGAGTTAAAATAGTTTTCTATAATATTAAAGTGAAATATGTGAAAGATTGACCAAGAAAAAAGAGTGAAATAACAACATTAATATATCATTAATATTACAGTCATTCAAGATTCTATACGTAGTCTTATCTTCTTGTAGTTTTATTTTATTCTTAATTCAAACTTCGTATTTTATTTCACAATTAATTTTATCTGGAAATAGTATAAGATAATATAGATTTTGACTTTCGCACAAAAAAAAAGATAGATTTTGACCAAACAATTTAACTACCAACTAGTCGCTTGAAATAATTGCTCTGATAGGATTTAGATGAAGAGTCAATTAGTCTAAATTCTTGAAAGGCTTGTATGCCTGGACACTAGCTACTAGGCCGACGATGGATCCTAGCGCAGCAAGAAACGAGACGATGAAGCAAACCACTATGAGGAGGTACAGTGCCAACCATCTGCGAGAATACTTCTCAACCTTTGTCTGCGCAATGTGCATTGACACTGGAAAATAAACCGTTAGCGGCCAGAACGCAAGTGCACCGAGCAAACCCAAGATGGCGTTGAAGAAGGGGAATATCATTGCTACAACTGTTGTCATCATCACATAGATCGTCCTCCACACCAGTCTAAAGAGGTTGACACGACATTTTCCAAGTAATGGTATTTTCGTAGAGTATTCCTTGTTTATCAAATTGCTTTCAGGCCACTTTTTGTTGCATTTTCCTTCAACAAACTGGAAAAACGGCTGAGTATACACCTGCCAATTATATTGTATAGTGGTTAAGAAGGGTAGAAATGATATTTGAGCAAATCAAAGTGTGTTTTATAACCAAACTAAGTTTACTTCTACAATCTTTTGATTTATTAATCTAAAATGCTAAAACGGGGGATAATACAAGAGTGTTTATGTAAAACTACAAGTTTGTTTCCGCTCTTTAAATGACCATTGTGAGAATACTGATAAGTTTCCTACAGATATATCCTATTCTTTTTGTTTGTGAGTGATACCTGATAGGCACCGATTAGATGGAGAGCAATGCAAGCATTGGCGAAATCGATGAGCCAGTAAGGTTCGTAAAAACCAAAGTCGGTAAGGAAGTCACCAGGGGCTTGGTTTCCGAACGCAGCATACCCAATGCAACCACATAAGAGGTAGAAAACAGTTGTAGTTGAGACTCCAATAAGACTTGCTTTTTTCATCGCTTTGTTCTCTGGTGGGCTTGATCTCAATGTATCCTGCAAATAAGAAATGAATAATCATATTTGAGCTTTACATATCTATGTAGTAATCTCTAACCACAACAAAAAAAAACCCTTCAACTATGTGACTAATATTTAAATGCAAATATTAAATGAAAGTCTATAGGAATCAGTACATACCTGAATCTCAATGAGAATAGTGGTAAAAGCGTATGAAAACGCAATGTTTCCAACCGCTTGAAACACTTTCCAGACTTTTTCAGACGCAGTTACGTCCACTCCTACCACCGTGCCTGTCAGTTCTGTCTTACCAATCTTACCACCTTCCATATTATACCATTTTCACCGTTAGTTTGATAACAATTCAAATAGTGTGATATGGTTCTACGCATGATGTTACTATTTTGAAAAGGAAGCAAGGAAACCGTACTTGCGACAGTGGCGATGGCCAGACCGATTCCGATAGAAGCATAAGAGAAAGACATAACGGCGGCGATGACAGAGAGGAAAGAGAGCTTATGAAAACTAGGAATTTGACTGAGAACAATCTGGACCATCCCAAATCCCGCCATGTATGGATAATTTGATACAGAACATTTAGCATTATGTCCCTTGTCATGGTAACAATTTGCTTTCCCAATCGCCCTATGCGACAAAAACATCAATCAAAATTTTATATTTTCTTCACAACATGTCAGAGTAACCAATACTTATTATCGAAATGAATCACAAGTTGTGTAAAACTTACACTAAGCTTATGGAGGCAGTGATGGTGTAACCAATACCGACCCCTACGAGATTCACGTACTGTGCTAGTCCACATAGCGGCACCTTTATACCACCTATTGTCATTTTATTTTATAACAAAAATAAAATAAAAATTAGTTATTTCTCTTTATTAATCATTACAAAATTCTGCTCTTTTTCTCTATCAGCAGTAATAACATAAATCTTACAAATACAGGATTTAATTATTTATGGATAAGATTGAATTCATCTCACATTTCAATTCGATTTCCTAATTTGGGAGGTCAACAGTCAAATTTATTGATAATTGAAATCCTTTAACGAGAAGTTAATCCTACACATTTTAGTCAATCTAATTTATTAACTAATTTTGGAAAGAAGAACAATTCCATTTTTCTTCTTCGACCATTTTCTTAGATTTTGATGATTAATTTATTTCATATTTTCCCAAGAAAAGCATGCACAATGTATAAAAGGAATCATACTCTTATTCTTTAACAAATTTGCAAATACTAAATATTGTTGATGAACATTACTTTAATCCTTTTTCAAAAAAAAAACATCACTTTAATCTTATTTTTTTCCATTGTATCATCCTAACTTCAATCAAAAATCAAAAAAAACTTCACAGGAATCATTCATTTTTAAGAAAATGTAATAGTGTCAAATAAGATTTAATCGTTGTTCATCATATATATATAGTTGTATGCAAAAACCGAAAAGTCTGTGAAAAAAAAATTCTGATAAAGAATAACAATAATGGATTAAAAAAAATATATTAATTAAATGCATACCAAGGTAAGCTCGGACGACGCCCATGTAAGTGTAATTGCGAGTTCCGGTGACGGCGTCCGGCGATCTGTAACAATCGGCGAGCATAGTGGATGTGTAGTAAGTGACGATAGCGAAAATCACCAAAATTACGGTTCCTGCCACCCAACCAAGTTGTGCTAGTGCCCAAGCCAACGACAACACTCCGGAGCCTATCACTGCCGTGATTATGTGCGCGCTTGCCGTCATAAACGTCCCCGTTCTCTGCTCCCGACCATCGTCGTCGACGATCTTCACGGCGGCATCACCGGACTCAACCGCCGGGGGCGAGCTTGTCATCATTGTGAAAGGGTAAAAGTCAGAACAGAGGAAAGAGAGGAGAAAGTGTAAATCACAGAGGTCTTCTTAGAGTACTACACACACACACATGTAACACTTATACACAAGTATCAATGTTTATATATTTTTTTTTTGACGACTGTATCAATGTTTATATGGAAAGAGCATTTCTGTACAATGAATCTTTATGTTTTTTTTTTGACAGAATCTTAATTTTGAAGATTTATTTGGATTTATTTCTCTTAAAATTTTGATTCGCTATTAATTATCTTGGAAACCTTTACTAGTTCCTTTTGAATTGTTTTCAGGTGCAAGTTTATTAATATTAACAACAGAAATGTAATGTGGATAACTGAAATTAGGTGAATCATAATAAATTTCCTCAACTTTTAAAATGATATTAATGTGTGTGTGTGAGCTATTTCGTATTTAAACGAAAAAAACATCGCACAATGTTTAAACCATCAAAAATAAAACGTCTAAAACATATTTCAACTCATTAATTTTTCTTAATTATCATGACAAAAGTCGCCATTGCCATTTGCTCAGTGATTGTAATTGAATTGTTATCTATTGCGATTTCTGTTAAGTTAATGAAAACATTATATCCGGTTTGATGAAAAGTTTACAAAAGAAAAATGGAGTTAAAAATAGTTTTTCTAGTATGATATTAAAGTAAAATGTGAAAGATTGACCAAGAAAAAAGAGTGAAATACCAAATTAAACTACCATTAATATTACAATCATTCGAGATTTAGTAGTAATCTTATCTATATCCATTCAAAAAAAAATCTTATCTATATCATTTTTTCCCAATTGTACCATTTACAGTTCTAGTCTTGTAGTTTTATTTTATTCTTAATCCAAAATTGGTAAACTTTTTCACAATTAATTTTATCTGGTAGTAATGTAAGATAATAGATTTTGACCTTTGATCAAAAAAAAAAAGATAGATTTTGACCAAACAATTTTGAAATGTTCTTTTCACTTATTTACCCTTATATTTTTTATTGGATCGAGAGACCTTTATTTCTTTGTAACCTTTCACCTGAATATTAAAAGGCTGCGTCGTTTTGGGCCTTGCCTCAAAAGAGAAGTCTTTAATTGGGCCTTACAAACGACCAAATAAATCGACTGTCGAAAGGCCAGTAAAAATTGCGGGTCAGGATCCATTTGACGAAAATACAACTTCGATTTGGCGCAAAAAGAAGAAAAGAAAAAGCAAAACCCGAAATGAAAATAAACATATAGAGCCAAAAAGAAACACATAGGAAATGGTGTCGTCGCATGAACATTCATCCTTTGCCCGACAAAAAATAATCAAATCTGACTAAAAACTTTGTTTTAAAAAGTTTCAAAAATCCATTTTGTGTCGTCCCTCGATAGCCTTTTCTTTTTTCTTTTATTCCCTACCATCATCTGTAACTTTCCCAGATCCTTTTTTTGCCCCCTGTTTTCTTCTGCTCAGTGTTTGTCTGTCGTCCTGAAAAAGAAAACCCTAGCGAATCTGGGTTTCATCTATCTCTATCGTCAGATCTAAGTTTCAAGCCCCCACACCTTTTTTTTTCTTTGCCATTGGATTTTTTTTTTGTCCATTTCGAGGTAATGTAGTTGTGGTGATTTTTCTTCTTTTGCCCATTTTTCGCTAAATATTCTCATAATCTCGATCTCTGAAGACTGTATCTGTCTGGCTTCTTTCGTATTTAGGGAAATGTAGTTGCTCTCTCCTTCTCTCTCTCTCTCTCTCTCGGTTTTCGAAATTCCATTACGAATCGTTCGCTTTGCAACCCACTGGCTCAGATTGGATTTTAGCTTTTGACCTTGTTTGGAGTCGGGGACGACTCTTTAGTAGCTGTAATTTGCTAAACTGAAATTCGTTTATTAAGATTTCTTGCTGCAATGTTCAAACAAAGATATCTACAATCTAAAATCTCTGGGCTAATTTGTTGATGATTGCTTATGAGATGAGTTTTTGTCGACTCTATTAGTGTTACTAAATCACGATTTTGTTTGTGTTTTTGCTTTATCTGCAGCTGCTGAAGTGGTTTTCGCTTTGGTGAACATATAAACAGCAAAATGAGTTTGCATTTGGTTATGTAGAGGATGAGATTTCGAAGAATCGGTCCTACTGGTTCAGGATATCATTATCCTGAAAACACACATCCAAAGTTTTAGAAGGTGATGTGAGTTCCTCCATATGTTACGGCGTCTGGGATGGTTAATTGGACTGAGCCAAAGAAGTAGGCAAACAAAGACGCTTGATGCTGAGCCTTACGTAGCCAGGGTTAAGCCGGTGCTAATGGTCGACACAGTTCAGGAAATTTCTATTTATATCCATAGGTTTCATAACCTTGATCTTTTCCAGCAAGGGTATGACCAACCGTTGCCACTTTTTTAGCTTTTGAGTAAATTGAATCAATCTTCTCTTGTGTCTCTAAATCTTCACTTCTTTTTAGATGGTATCAAATCAAGATCAGCATGAGATGGGAGGATGGTGATAACAACTCCTGTGGAATTCCCTCGCGAGTTGTTCAGTATGAAGGTAATCTTGTCCATCAGTTCGTGAGACTGAGTGCACTATTCCATAACGCTTGAGTGTTTCCTGCATTTTATGTTTTTTGGTGTAATTCACTTATAAAGAATCAATATACCTTTGTGTCACAGCTCTTGATACTAGCTCAAACGACTCATGTGGAGTGTGGAAGATAGATGATCAAGATAATAGTTTCTTAACGCAGCCCTTTCGCATAAAATATGCAAGGCAGGATGTTCGGCTATGCATGATGGTCTCGTTTACTATGCCACTGGAGAGATATGAGGTACCAGGCCTTCTTTCCTTTTTTTTCCTAGGTACCTTCCTTCTAGTATGAACAAATAAAATGATAAAAGAACTTTTCTTTCTTACTCTTGCTGAGATGCAAAGGATTTTACTGCATTGAGTTCGTGAGGTTATTTTAGCTGCTGATTTCGTTGATCATGGTCAGCAAAAACAATAATAGAATTTGTGATAAATGGTGTACTTTGGTTGACCTAGAAGTAGAAGCCATTATCGTATAGTAAATGACTAGTTGTGAATGATGCATGCAGGGGTCAGCTTCATCTGCTGTTATATTGAGATTTGAGCTTTTATATTCTCCAATTATGGAGAATATATCAGTGACTCATTCAGATGCTTGTCCTGCAGCTGTGCATGATTTTCGTATTCCTCCTAAAGCTCTCTCAGGTGTGCATTCTTACTGTCCGGTGCACTTTGATACCTTTCACGCAGTTCTTATCGATGTAAGTCTCCACGTCAGTGTCATGAAATCCGCTGCGTACAAAAGGCCTGCAATTTTGTCAAGGTATGTTCTATTAACACTTGGAGTCTGCAAATTTGACGATTGTTGAATTCCAATTTTGCTGAGTTTTCTATATCAATTTGTTTGGTGCAGTGACACGAGTAATGGTAAAAATTTGGCCAGCGGCAATGTTCAGTCTTCCAAGAAAGTAAGTGCTCTTGCACTATCCTCTCATCATTGCAAACTCTTGTATGATTCAGCAAATTGATTTTTTGCTTTACGCTCATTCAGAGTCTCTACAGATGATCCTATCATTGTCTTCATAAATAATCGTTTTTTCTTAAGAATATGAGCTTTATGCTGTAGTACTTGCTTATATAAGTCCTATAAAAGCGCATCAGGTTTTTCAGTCTTGTTGACATTGTTTGTATAACAGCTGGAAAAATTATGGCTTTACAGAACCACTAATCTCTCTGTTTTGTAGAAATGGATTGCCAACTCTTTAGTCAGCTAAGAAAATGTTGCAAAGTTGCATGATTTAACAAAAAAATTATTAAGCTATCCTGTTTTGTAGTAGTACCCCTCTTTCTATATATGTTTGCAATAAATTTATTAATTGTTTTGTAATTCACTAGGCCTTTGCTCAGATTGCTTCTGCTGACAAGAAGCTGGTGTCATTTGTTAAAGCCTTACTTGGAGCTCGTGACACTTTGCTTGAAGAAATGCAAAGACTTAGCAAGGCAGTTGGTCAAACAATCGACTTGTCTGAGTTTGTAGCCAGTATGGACAATGCTTTTTTGTCTGACTCTGCTTCGACTGGAACATCTGTTGAAGTTGAAGATTCAGGACAAGGCAGGCAACAAAAGAATCTTGAGGTCCTTGCTTTATTTTGCAGCAGATTGTTCTTTATATACTATCTTGTTTCACCATGTTCTGGAATATGAGACTGTTTCTGCATTTTTGGCACAGAAGTTGAATGGCCAATTTGATTTAGAAAGTGACGACTGGCTTCGTAACTTCTCTAAGGAGCACCTATCGCGCACATTCCACCTACTGGGCACCCAGCTCCAATATCTTTGGAATATCTTTCTGACATTTCATCGGTAATTTCCCTTGGACTTAGGCCTGCAGGTTCAGATGATTTATTAAGTTATCTTCTGAAAGCGAACCTATATATATCATGATCCTTGATCATATATGTCCTTTTCAGTGACAATAACTCAAAAACGTTGGATTATCTTCGTGATATCTGGACAAAGGATCGAAGAGCTGAGTGGTCAATATGGATGGTGTACTCCAAGGTTGAAATGCCACATCATTTTATAAGTGGAATGGATGATACTTCAAACCATAGTTCGCACAAAAGAGCCACAAGTGCGTTGAATGATGTGAGTTATAGTTACAGAGTCTGTTTTCCAAATTTCATCGGAATGCCAGCTCGACACTAATCGTCCAGTTTCTGGCCTTATGCAGCCTGCACAAGTTGCAGCTACCCGCGCTGAACTTCACCGTCGAAGCATTGCACAAATGCGGGTTTGTACTATTTTTTTCGTTGCTCAGTTACCAGTTGGGTTCAGAAGTCTAAAGTTTTATTTGTGACTACTAATGGTACAGATTAACAATCGGGCCGTACAAGACATGCATATATTTGGCGATCCTATGCGAGTTCCTATTGTTATCATTGAACGTGTGTGGAATGCACCACGGCGTACTTTCAGTGATAATTCGTACATGAGACATGTTGACAAAATCGATTCTAGCTTACTTAATGGGAATGATGAGGAGAGTGGGACAAGAAAGCATAATAACTCACAGCAGAGTGGGCGTGAGCTAAAGATAGTTGTTTTTGTTCATGGTTTTCAGGCAAGTATCTACTAGAATTTCAGTGAATTCTTATTTACTTTCTCTCTCTCAAACTGATTTAGTAATATATCGTCCTCAAATCATTGTGTTCATCGGCACAATGTCCATATGTTCAAGTTGCTTTGTTTATTCTGTTTTACTTTTGTACATTATCTTCATTTTGATGTTCATTTACTTGATACATTTTTGTTAACTATACAGGGGCATCACTTAGACCTAAGGCTTGTCCGGAATCAGTGGCTCCTGATTGATCCAAAGATAGAATTTCTCATGTCTGAGGCAAACGAGGAGAAAACACATGGGGATTTCAGGGAAATGGGGCAGAGGCTTGCGCAAGAAGTTGTTTCTTTCTTCAAGAGGAAAATGGATAAACATTCGAGATACGGTCGCTTAAAAAACGTGAAGCTGAGTTTTGTTGGACACTCAATAGGCAATGTCATCATCAGAAGTGCTCTAGCAGGTAATGTTCTTAGAATCTCGATAATTCCCCTAAAAGTACTTTGTTCTGTCTTGGTGTTCATCATTATCTCTTACTTGTGTATATTTGTTGCAGATAGTTTGATGGAACCATACAGGAAATATCTACATACATATCTATCGCTTTCGGGTCCACACCTGGGTTATCTATACAGTTCAAATTCCTTGTTTAATTCTGGACTTTGGCTCCTGAAGAAGTTAAAGAGTACTCAGGTTATTCATCAGCTTACGCTCACAGATGATCCTGATCTCCAGAATACTTTCTTTTACAAGCTCTGCAAGGTAGAGAAAGATCTCAACGTTTCATCAAGATTTTGTACCACAGTTGTAAACAAATATCAGTTCTCTGATTCTAAAGTTGGTTTCGAAATACCTTTTTTTCAGCAAAAGACGTTGAACAGTTTCAAGAATATAATTCTCCTGTCCTCGCCTCAGGTACATTTTCCATTATACTTTCAGAATACATTAGTTACTAATGCAACAAGGATATTTTGATCAGACGATTGCCAGATTTGATCATAGTTACGATATATGTTTTGTGATCACAGGATGGGTATGTTCCATATCACTCAGCTCGGATCGAGTCGTGCCAACCAGCTTCATTCGACAACTCAAAAAGAGGCGTCGCTTTCTTGGAGATGCTTAATAACTGTATGGACCAAATACGTGGGCCGTCGCCTGAAACTCCTCACCACCAGAGAGTGTTCATGCGCTGCGACGTCAACTTCGACACGACCTTGTATGGTCGGAACCTCAACTCATTCATCGGTCGCGCTGCTCACATCGAGTTCTTGGAGTCTGACATCTTTGCTAGATTCATAATGTGGTCATTCCAAGATCTATTCCGCTAACAAATCTTGCTTACGGATAAACTTTTTTTTTCTCTTTGAGATAGAGGAAGATACAAGAAACTGTTGTATATTGTAGGATAATTCTTTGGTTAGTTTTGTGTTCACGTAGTCGGGTGTGTACTCTGCAGCAGAAGCTGTTATTTTGTATGTTACCACAACTCTGGTCTTTGTACGGACTTAAGCTTCTAGAATATCTCTGGATCGTTAATCTTAATGATGATCTGGCGCATTAGATTGATGCATTCTTTGGATTGAATTGCAAAGCAAGGGAACAAATAGATGAATTAGCTTTTCATTTGTTAAATGGCAATATGTTAGGTATGGTGAATTAGTTTCTTATCAATATGTATTTTAGCTGTGTGACAATAGCAATGATGATGTTTGCCTGCATTAACGTTGAAATATATATTATTTTGTGAATATCATTACGGGTATTGTGCAAATGCACATGTAATCACTTGTTTCTAGACTACGTTAACGAGAGATAACTAGAGATTGTTTACTATATTATCTTTTAATGAGTGTTTTCTCCATCTAATACACCCACTTTGAGTTTTTTAAAAATAGAAGCTTTTGATATCATTCGAAACAGTGAAGATAAGCATTATTGTCTGCTTGTGAAGCATTATTAATGTGGAGGTTTCTTTTATCATTCTTTAAATTTTGTGTTGGTCAAAGTCGGCAACTACAAGTTTTGAGCACACGTACATTTGATCAACATATTACTCTTAGATTTACAATAATAATAATAATATTCATTTCATCGCGGCACGAATCCAATTTGGCTTTGGTTTCGTTTTGAGAATTTTTGTCTTCGACTTTAACATATTATTCACAAAAATATTATCGAGTACATCACGTGTATAAGCTTTTCTCAGTTACGGAAAACAACAAACGCACTTTAACATCCCTCTTAAATAAATCTCATAACATCTCACCGCGAACTAATTGATTGTAAGAGTCATAGTTTTACCAGTCTAATATACATTTATTTTTAGCCGCAATAAATTTTTACCAGTAGTTGACTGTTGACCTTCATCAACAAGTCGGAAAACTTAAAACCAAAATTCTACAATTACAAGAAATAGTTTACATCAGATAATCATTACATCATCTAAGATTTTATAACCAGGACTAGAATCACATTCTCCCAACTAAACCCTTGCGTAGTACCCAATTTAGCTGATCCACATTAGTCCTTCCTCTAAGTTTTCATCGTTACCAAAAAACAGACAAAAGAGGGAGATTTGGTTCTCAAATCATTAACTTATTTCTTTGATCTTCAAATCACTCTCTTTACTAATCACAATCCCCATCAATCTGCAAGGTTCCGCATCCTCGATCATCTGAACCACGCTCCTCATCGTCGGCCTTAGTCCAGGCAGTCTTGCGGTGCAGAGGATTGCAACCCTCAGTATCTTGATTGCATCTTCTCTATACATTTCTCCTACCTTCTTGTCCACTATCTCCATAACACTCTCTTTGCTCTTCAGATTGTTACTCACCCAATTCACTATGTCTTTGCTCTCTCCAAACTCCGCCTCTATCGGTTTTTTCCCCGTGACAAGCTCCATTAACACAACTCCGAAGCTATACACATCGCATTTCTCATTCACTTTCGACGAGTATCCATACTCTGCAACAAGAATTCCCAAAAAAACGGTTTTGACGTTAAAATCGCAACATTAAAAATATATAGGACCATAACAAGCTGATCAATAAGAATTTAAGTCTCTTTACCTGGAGCTATGTAGCCGTACGTTCCCGCAACGACATGAGTGGAATCCAGACCGCCATTGTTAGCCTGAAGAATCTTGGCGAGACCGAAATCCGCAATCCTAGGCTTGAAGAACTCATCTAGCAGAATGTTACTTGATTTAACGTCACGGTGAATCACGGGTCTCTCGTACCCGTGATGCAAGTACTCGAGCCCTTTCGCTGAACCAAGAGCAATGTCATACCGTGTTTCCCAACCGAGATTCGACTTCTTGCACGAGTGAAGCATGTCCCATAAGCTCCCATTAGGCAAGTACTCGTACACAAGCAAGCTCGAGTCATCGCTCGTGATGCTGCAATAGAGTTTCACCACGTTCAAGTGCCGTATCGAGCTTAGCGTTTGCACCTCTGTTTCAAACTCTTTGGATCTTCCTTCCTTTTCAGTGAGAATCGGCATCGCACTGCTGAAATTCTTCTGAGTGAAACTGTCTGTACTATTACTCCGAATGTGTTTGACAGCGAGTTCTTTACCATCACCGAGTACTACTCTGTACACATCGCCACAACCTCCTCTACCGATCAAGTTCTCTTCTTTGATCGAATCGATGATATCATCTTCAGTGAAAGTCATCCTTCGGAACGACTTTATACTCCAAGATTCGTGTCTCAGCGTTCGACTTTCCTTCTTCTCGCTTTTCTTCAGGTACAAGAAAAACACAAGAGACGCAAGCAAGATCAGTGAACCAAAAACTATGCACAACACGAAGATGCGAGTGTCTCGATGAGGTCCTGAAGTATTTATGCACCGGTTAAACGATTTGATCGTCGTGCTGCAGAGTCCAGGATTGCCATTGAAGCTACCGGTATATGATGACAAACTCAGAGGGACACGGCCTGATAATCTGTTGTTTGACAGATCAAGCAGGCTAAGTTTTAAAGACGACAAACTCTCCGGGATTCTTCCAGACAGCTTATTGTCCGAAAGATTCAAAGCGTTGAGCGTCGGAAGGGATCCAAGCGTGTGCGGGATCTCGCCGGATAGCGAGTTTTGAGCCATGTTGAGATCGCTGAGCATCGAACACGACCCGATCGAGTCAGGTATGTTACCGGAGAAGCCATTGCTCTGCATCTTTAGACTGCTAAGTCCCTTCAGTTTACCGATAGAGCTTGGAATCCTCCCGGAAAACCGGTTATCGTTAAGCTCGACCTTAGTCAGAGATTCCGTGTGACCTATCTCCTCAGGCAGCTCATCGGAAAACTTGTTGAACCCTAGATACAACGTTCCCAGCTTTTTCGCGTTTTTAATATCAGCGGTGACCGGGCCTTCGAAGTTGTTCATGGCTAAGTCGATTATATCGAGCTCCGGTAATCCCCAAAGTCCGGCGGGAACTGTTCCGTTGAGCGAGTTGTCGCTAACTCTGAAACGTTCCAGAGTCAAACAGTTGGCGTAAGACTCCGGGATAGAGCCTGTGAGATTGTTCTGCAGGAGAAGAAGAGCTTTCATCTTCCCGCTTTTGCACATGTCTGGAGGGATCGGTCCGGTTAGATGATTTTCGGATGCATCGATGAAATCGAAATTGGCGAGAGAACCGAGTCCTTGAGGCAGAGGACCGGTTAAATTGTTTGTGTACAGAGAGAGATTGACGAGATCCTTGAATTCTCCGAACTCCGGCGGAATCTCACCGGAGAATTTGTTTTCGAACAGTTGTAGGGAAACGAGGTTGGTCAAAAACCTGAGCTCCGATAAATCGCCTTCTAGAGAATTTGCGGAAGCATCCAAGCGAGTCAGGTTCTTCAAGTTTCCGAACCCGGGAGGAAATTTTCCAGTCAATGAGTTGTTGTAGATCTCTAACTGCCAGAGTTTGCTGAGTTTCACGATCCCCGGAGGAATCTCTCCGGTGAGACCGCTGTCGGAAATCTCCAAGTTCTGAAGCTCCGTCAAGTCTCCGATCGCCGGAGGGATTTTCCCCGTCAAGCTGCAGTTGGACAGATAGAGCCACGAGAGCTTCGTCAGAGAAACAACCTCCTCAGGAAACGGCGCCGTATCGAACGGATTGTCACCGAGGCTCAAAACGACGAGTTGCGTCGCGTTTTGCAGCGATTTCCACGGAAAGACGCCGGAAAACGCGCTGCTGTTCAAATAGAGGTACTGTAACTGGGTTAGAGAAGAGAACTCAGGGAAAGGACCAGAGAACAAATTGTTCCCGAGATCCAAATACTTGAGACTCGTGCAGTTCTTCCAATCACTGGGGACTGTTCCAGACAGTGAATTGAATCCGAGTGAGAGTTTCTCAAGACTCTGGAGCTCGCACACCGAATCGAACGGAAATTTCCCATATAAACCGCGATGCGAGAGATCAATCTCCGTAACGGAGCCTCTAGAATCGCAGGTTATTCCGGCGAAGCCACATGGACTGGAGTTGAGCTTCCAGGAATCTAAAACGCCGGGATTCGAATCCAGGATAGATGATTTGGTCTTGAGTAAGACTTGGAGATCGTCGGATGAAACGAAGGAGAACAGACAGAAAACGAGGAGGGAGAAGAAGCCGAAAATCCGCGACGCCGGGGACATGTTGGTGGGTTTGGCCGGAGAGATAGGGAGAGAGAGAGAGGAGACGATACGGTGGTTGAGTTAATCGGAAGCTTGTTTTTTCACATCGGGAAATTTGGTTAGAGGAGAGAAAGAGGTTCGATGATGGCGGGCGCGAGAAAAGCTTCGCAATTAATTTGCGTTGCCGCTTTGAAGCAAAGTTCTTATCTGCTACTAAACCATTAAATATTCAAAATTTGGCTTACCTTGCGATTTTGTGAATCATTTCTTTTCTTTTTTGTTTTCTTTCCTTTTATATTTTCTATATCAAAGAAAATAACAATGACGTCATTTGTAATATATGGCGCTGCTATATTACAATGACGTATTGTGTAATAATATCTTCGATTAAGTTACGAGCAACTTGAAGAATAAAATGGGTTAATTAAGCGGGACCAATCTTGACAACCATACTATTCTGTTTTCTGATTATACAGTAAACGTGTGGAATTTATATTAGCATTTTGATGGATACTTCAAATTTGTTATGTATTTTTTCTTTTCTGGTTTCGTTGACCATCATATAAGATTAATATTGACACTGATTAGAAATCTAAAAACATTATAGAAATGCACATGGAAATGGAAACTATATCCATGGCGTAGGACCATAATTTACTAATCAGAGTATTGACCGATAAAAAAAAATTATTATGTTATAGATTATTTTAAAAAAATCCTGGTGATAATAAACATTAAACACCTACAGTATGTTATGGAAATGAGTCCAATGTTAGTTTACTCATACTGAAGGAACGTCAACGGTACAAAACTTGAATGACAAATACCCCAAAAACACTTAACTAAAACCAAAGAAAAGAACACCAAATTGAACAAAAGAAAATACAAAATTACATTCAAGATTCTTATCATACTATCTTGGGATTGTATAGACAATTTCTTCTGTGGGCCCTAGTATTTTGGTTTGTGGATTTTATCATCGGTTAATTACGAATTTCGTTAATCATAAAGCTTGCAATGATTTTTGTTATCTGACTAGTCTCCTTGTAGATTAACTAATTAACACAAGTTAATAAGTTATGTCTGTATGTGTACTCACATGTATTGAAAATAACTTTTCATAAAGTCACTCAGTCATGTCAGAATTATCATTGGCTCAAAACATATTTAGCCCTGAATTTCACGAAAAAGAGCTTCCAGAAATAAAAGTGTGTAGCAATGATATTCAATTAAGTTCATTTTCGTACTTTTTCATATAACATAAACCGACTTTTCCATGCGACTACGCTATATAGTAGATCTAGCATTTATATTGTCCAGCGATATCTTTTGGTCTTATAATATTAGGGAGAAAAAGTAGATGACTAAATTTGAGTACATAATTAGCAAAACAACAAATCATTCATACGCTAAAAGGAAATAGTTAAAAGATGCCAAAAAAAAAAACCAAGTTCATCTAATTACGCGGAGTGCCATAGATTACATGTGGTTCTAACTATTAACCTAAATATGTCTAGAACAATTGAATTAATTTGGGCAAGATATTAGCAAGATGAATCAGATAACCGGGACATTAAATGAAGAGACAAGATAGTTTCGTCGCCGCCTGACGTATACATAAAATAGTATGAGATGATGGCTAGTTAATGCGATTAATAATGCTACAACAAGAATTTTTGAGGAACAAGGTGAGAAAATGAAAATATCTGGGTACACCTAGGTTTGTGGAGTGTCCATAAATATTAGTTTCCTGCTTCTAATTTTATATAGCGCTACAATCGAATTAATCAGATAAACGTATATTCTGAATCCGAGCATGTCGTTTATGAATATCTATGTATTAATTTGAAGTGTTGTTGTTATTAATAACAACATTCTCGTAAAACTGACATTGTTAGGGGTTATCAACAATGGTGCAACTATGGAAAGACCTCAGCGATCTGGTGCGGGCAGAACAGGGGTGGTGGATGAAAGATGCAGGGGGGTGTGGCGATTTGTATTGCTGGATGGATATAAACTTGGTGGGAGCCAAATATAAACTTGTAACGGGTTATTTGAAAATGATGGAGATTTGTAATGATATAAGTGTATTGTAGATGTCTATTAACATTAATGGAGTGCTATATTCGTCTCCAAAAGTTATGTTGTTCTATATATTGTTTTATTTATTCAGCGGATCATATGCCCGTAAATTATATTATAGTGTGATATTTTCTTTCATAGATTTTATGTTGCTCCTATAACTATAATATATGTTAGTATATGAGGCTATATAGCTGTCTATTAATATTAGTGAAGTGTTATTAAATATGATGGACGATTATCTGAATGGCTGCTAAGAGAACATTACATTGAAGAGTAATAAAAGTTAAAGACATCTAATGTATTTGATGGACGAATTTTCTCAGGATTGAATCAAACAGAGAATGTCATATTGGATGTGGCATATAAGGGAGATGAACTGTATTCGGGGCGTGTATTCAAGAACAAATAAGACTGCAAGGTGAAGATAGCATCTCCATGTGATCCACCTTGGGGTCATCTACTTCATCGGCCCATGTGAAGGCACTTTGGGGGGTTCCATCGAATTCGCCTTCGATTATTGAAGTCATGGCCACCTACAAAAAGACACCCGCATACTGATTTATAAGGCCACACACTCAAACTTAGACATCCATATATTCGGGTATCTGATTACATTGTTGGAGATCTATAACGTAATATACATGGCTACCCGGGTTTATAATGAAGTTACCTGTCCGGAAGAGTCGAGATCCCAAAGCTTATCTAGCTAACCATTGGAGCGGATGTGCATATATGCATGTGAAGATCTGGTTTGGAGATCTAAGATTTTGTTTGAATTGTTGAAGATCTGGTTTCAAGAGCTAATATTTTGACACTTAGGTGATATTTTTGGGAAAATCCAAGATTGAAAAACAATCCAAATGGGAAATCACTTCCCACTATCGATTGAAACAACGGCAAATCACCCGAAAAAGATTTGACTAAAGATTTGGAGTCAAAATTAATATTGCAAAAACGTGAGAAATCACGTACACAACTGACCGAAGGAGGTTACCTGAATAATCACGTCCCGGTGGGTGAGTCGCTATATTTCACCAGAGAATAATCTATCTATCAAACTAGAAGGAGGAAGGATCATGTCCGTACAGGTCCGTACACACACCTATGGAACCGTGCTGCTCAAGAATGATCATCTAGTAGTCTTGGAGCACAAGATAAGGAGGAGTGACGAATAAGCTAAGGAGAAGTCAAGATACTTGATTTCTTGTTTCTACTCCAACGGTCATATTAAGAAGAAGATAAGGTCACATGTGTGAGATAAGGAGCAACCGTTAGGACCTGTCACTTTCACTCCCTTGGGATCACCTTCTTTGTTTATTCTTTATGTCATTGTTGCTTTGTTATGTGTAGTAACCGAACCCATCTATAAGTAGGCATCTTCGCCTCATGTGTAAGGTTTAACTTAAGGAAATATAATCATCCTTAACTCATTCTCTCCTCTCTGTTATGTTCTTCACTCATTTCTCTAAGTATCATTCCGCAAATTCTAACATGGTATCAGAGCGAGTTGTGTAGATCTTTGGATCACAAACTCTGATTCTCATCCTCTCTCATTTTGCTTCTTCTCTATTCGCTGTCTCTCTTTCAGTTTACAGAAAATTCTCAAAATCTTTACCCAGCGGTCCTTACTCTCTTTATCTCTTTTAAAATCTCTTAAACGGTCTTCTAAACTCCAAAATCACTCTAAACCCCTCTAATCACCTATATCCTCATTCGATTATCCTCTAAATCACCCATACCTCATTTCTAAAACCGTTTACCCAACGGTCCATATCTTTACTCATAGGTCCATAGAATAAATTTCATGGCCATGGAGAACAATAAGCCATTGGCTTTACCAGTTACATTCAAAGGAGTGAACTATCTACTGTGGTCAAGAACCACAAGAACCGCCTTGTGTGGAAGAGGTCTTTGGAGACATGTATCAAGCGACGCTCCCATAGCAGCACCACCAGCCGCCGGAGCCGCCATTGTCCCAGCAGAAGAGACCCATTGGTACAAGGAAGATCAGACCGTCCTTGCTCTCCTACAAAGCTCCCTTAGCACTGAAATCTTGGAGGCTTACTCATACTGTGAAACCGCCAAAGAGCTATGGGAGACCCTGAAGCAAGTATTCGGCAACATCTCTAATCTCAGCCGTGTCTTTGAAGTCAAGAAAGCTATCAATGAGCTAAGGCAAGAAGATGTGGAGTTTACCAAACACTTTGGAAAGTTCAGAGCACTATGGGCTGAGCTGGAAATGCTAAGGCCAAGTACTGTGGACCCACAAATTTTAAATGAAAGAAGGGAGCAAGACAAGGTCTTTGAGCTGCTTTTGACTCTCAACTCAACCTACAATGATCTCATCAAACACCTTCTCAGAGCAGAAAGGCTACCAACGCTTGAAGAAGTCTGTTCCCAAATCCAAAAGGAGCAAGGATCACTCGGCCTATTTGGAGGAAAAGGAGAACTGATCTCAGCCAACAAAGGAGCCTACAAGTTTGATGAGAAGAGAAACTCATTTTGTGATCATTGCAAGAGAAAGGGCAATACCAAAGAAGTTTGCTGGAGTCTCCATCCTCACCTAAAACCGAAATGGAAGGAGGGAAAGGCTAGGATCGCTTCAGAAGAGGTGGCTCACAAAGGCGAAAGCTCTAAGAATACCCCTGGAGAAGGAGCAGCAAACTCATCTCAATTCGTGACAAGATCAGACTTGGATGCCCTGATCAAAGCGTTTAAGGAGTCTGGTAACACTCTTGGTACCTCTCTTCATGTGATTCAAAATATGGGTAATTCTTATAGTTCTTCACATACACTTAAGAATAAGCCATTAATAGTTGATTCAGGGGCTTCTCATCACATGATTAGTGATTTAAGCTTAATTAGCAACATAAAACCAACAATAGGAAATGTTGAGATTGCTAATGGGGAAAATGTTCCAATTAAGGGAATAGGAGAACTTAAGCTATTTAAGAGATCTTCTAAAGCATTCTACATACCTACTTTTACATCTAACTTATTATCAGTAAAGAAGGCTACAACTGATTTAAACTGTATTGCTATCTTTGGACCTAATGAAGTGTGTTTTCAGGATATTAAGACCAGCAAAACGCTTGGGAAAGGGACTACCAAAGATGATCTCTATGTTCTTGAAGACACTAAGCTTTTAGATCCTACCTTTGCTTCTTCTAATAATGTTGTAGCTTGTGATAATAATGCGATTTGGCATGCTAGATTAGGACATCCTCATGCTCGTGCATTGAGTCTTTTATTACCTGAAGTAGTATTTAAGAATGATGATTGTGGGGCTTGTATCTTAGGAAAGCATTGTAGAACTGTTTTTCCTAAGTCTTCTACCATTTATGAAAAATGTTTTGATTTAGTTCATTCTGATGTTTGGACATCCCCTTGTGAATCTAGAGATCAAAACAAGTACTTTGTTACTTTCATAGATGAAAAGTCTAAGTATACTTGGTTAACTCTCCTCCCATCAAAAGATAGAGTCTTTGAGGCATTTAGGAACTTTCAAACTCACATAACTAACCATTTTAATGCCAAGATTAAGATTTTCAGATCAGATAATGGGGGAGAATACACAAGCAACTTATTCAAAGAATATCTTACCTCACAGGGCATCATTCACCAAACCAGCTGTCCTTATACGCCCCAACAAAATGGTGTTGCTGAAAGGAAGAACAGACACTTAATGGAGGTGGCCAGATCCATGATGTTTCAAAACAATGTACCAAAGCGGTTTTGGGGAGATGCTGTACTTACAGCCTGCTACCTGATCAACCGAATACCAACCAAAGTCCTCAATGACTCATCACCATATGAGGTACTCAACTCAACTAAACCCTCTCTTAATCACTTACGAGTGTTTGGGTGTGTTTGTTTTGCCTTAATCCCAGGAGACCTTCGAACAAAGCTGGATGCCAAGAGCACAAGGTGTATGTTTATTGGCTACTCTACTACACAAAAGGGGTACAAGTGCTATAATCCCACTACACGCTGAGTTATAATCTCTAGAGATGTGAAGTTCTTGGAATCAGAAAGCTTCTATGCCAAACAATCATGGGAAGACTTACAAGATATCTCCAAGTCTACATCAGATAGAGCTACTAACCTTCGGCTACTCCTGGACCATCTCGGTATCACTACAAGCTCTGGAACCCCTACGGTTGATCCTGAGGGGGAGAATGGTGACAACAATGGTGATAACGGTGATAACAATGGTGACAACAATGACCCACCAGCGGAGCACATAGACTCGGAGACCCAAGCAAATGCACATGATCAACCTCCGGAGCAAGCAGTAGCACCCACACGGTCAGTAACTCACCAAGAACCAGCTCCTCTAAGAAGAAGTCCGCGGTTGCAAAGCTTACAACAAGCAGAACAAGCACCAGCTCCTACTCCAGTGGCACTAAGGAGAAGCACTAGGGAAAGACAGGATCCATCAAATTGGGTCAACACAAGGGTATACTACAATGGCAATGCAGTAGCCCATCCTACCCAAGCTGCTTGCTCATTCGCTCAGTTTCCAAAGGAGCATCAGGCCTTCCTGGTTGCATTGGAGCAAGGTCAGATACCAAAAACCTATGAAGAAGCAATAGAGTACAAGGTATGGCGTGATGCGATCAGTGAAGAAAGAGGGGCCATGGAAAAGAATCACACTTGGGATGAGGCTACATTGCCTAAAGGAAAGAAGACAGTGAGCTCAAGATGGGTCTTCACTATCAAATACAAGAGCAATGGCAAAATAGAGAGGTATAAGGCTCGGTTAGTAGCAAGAGGATTCACTCAGACCTATGGAGAAGACTATGGAGACACCTTTGCACCAGTGGCTAAGCTTCACACAGTTAGAGTAGTCATCTCACTTGCCGTGAACCTGGAATGGGATCTTTGGCAAATGGATGTGAAGAATGCATTTCTACAAAGAGAGCTTGAGGAGGAAGTCTACATGACACCACCACCTGGTGTAGACAAAGAGGTTGCCCATGGCAAAGTACTAAGGCTGAGAAAGGCGATTTATGGTCTCAAGCAATCGCCGAGAGCATGGTACCACAGGTTGAGTAGAGTTCTATTTGATAGGGGATTCAGCAGATCAGAAGCCGATCACACCTTATTCACTCTCACCAGCCAAGAAGGTATAGTAGTCATTCTCATTTATGTAGATGATATTATCATCTCTGGGAATGACAAGGTAAACATTCTTGCTACTAAAGATTATTTAAAGAATGTTTTTGACATTAAAGATCTAGGTGAACTAAAATACTTCTTAGGTATTGAAGTTTTTAGATCTAAATAAGGCTTGTTCCTCTCACAAAGAAAATATATGATGGATATGTTGAGTGAAGCAGGAAACCTTGGAGATAAAGTAGCTAAAACTCCTCTTGAAGATAGCTACAAGGTGGACCGAAAGGGGGAGCTAGAAGATGAACCCTTTGAAGATATCACACAATACCGCAGGATGGTTGGTAAGCTAATTTATCTTACCATAACTAGACTTGACTTGTGTTTTGCTGTGAATCAGGTTAGCCAACACATGAAAGCCCCAAAGTCATATCACTGGAGCATGGTCAAGCGCATTCTCAGCTATGTCCAAGGAACAATCGGTCATGGCATTTGGATGGGTTGCAATGGAAGCTCAGAGATTGTGGGATATTGCGATGCAGACTGGACAGGAGACCGTGTAGATCGAAGATCAACTACTGGCTATTGCACCTTCATTGGTGGGAACCTAGTTACTTGGAAGAGCAAGAAGCAAAATGTAGTGGCATGTTCTAGTGCTGAAGCTGAGTACCGGGCCATGAGGAGGTTAACAACCGAGCTAATGTGGTTAACGAACCTTCTTAAGGACCTTGGACGTGAGACAAGCACACCAATCACCATGCACTGTGACAACCAAGCGGCCATACACATTGCATCAAACTCGGTCTTCCATGAAAGAACCAAGCATATTGAGGTTGATTGTCACAAGGTCAGGGAGCAAGTCCAGCTTGGAGTCATCCTGCCATGCTACACAAAGAGTTCAGATCAGCTAGCCGATATCTTCACCAAGGCAACAAGTCAGAAGATCAACGAGTTCATCTACTCTAAGATGGGGCTCGTTGACATCTCAGCTTGAGCTCACCTAGCCGTGGGGATCACACTCTTTTTCCCTCAATGTAGTTTTGTCCCATGAGGTTTTCTACATTGAGGTTTTTAATGAGGTGATCCTTCATGGCTCCAAGCTCTAACCATTCACCACGGTTAAAGCTTGAGGGGGAGTATCAAACTAGAAGGAGGAAGGATCATGTCCGTACAGGTCCGTACACACACCTATGGAACCGTGCTGCTCAAGAATGATCATCTAGTAGTCTTGGAGCACAAGATAAAGAGGAGTGACGAATAAGCTAAGGAGAAGTCAAGATACTTGATTTCTTGTTTCTACTCCAACGGTCATATTAAGAAGAAGATAAGGTCACATGTGTGAGATAAGGAGCAACCGTTAGGACCTGTCACTTTCACTCCCTTGGGATCACCTTCTTTGTTTATTCTTTATGTCATTGTTGCTTTGTTATGTGTAGTAACCGAACCCATCTATAAGTAGGCATCTTCGCCTCATGTGTAAGGTTTAACTTAAGGAAATATAATCATCCTTAACTCATTCTCTCCTCTCTGTTATGTTCTTCACTCATTTCTCTAAGTATCATTCCGCAAATTCTAACACTATCGTTCCTCTGTCTCTGGTTTGCTTTAGGTTTATCGGGAGATTCGAGAGAGCAAACAGAAAAGTGAGGCTTTAGGGTTTTGTGTAGGCAACAGGGCAGGTTATTAAATATGCTGCTACACTCGCTATACAAAATAATAAATGAGAACATTTTTAGTTTAAGTCACCAACGTGATAATTTCGTTATCCCTTGTACGCTATCCTAAGATATTGAATATAATATTCAGATTTTTATAAAAATAAATCAGCTAGCGTGTAAAGATAAAATTGTCAAGAAGTGTGGCGAAATATTTTAATGCTTCAACTCAAAAATACTATTGTCGATTCCCTAATTTACTATCAGTCTTTCGCCATGGTATTACTTATAATATTATGCATAATCGATTAAGGTATATAGTTAATACATACTGCTCCAACTCATGATTGTGTTTTACTCATAATAATCTCTAAACAACTATAAACACATATAATATACACTTTAGCTAAGATGTTAACCATGTATACTTGCTGAGTACATGCTTTTGTGGCACACGAGTTGCAACCACATACCTTTTTCCAAAGTTAATTAAGAAGTAGGGGATTGTAAATTATAAGTAGGTCTTAAGACTCTTAACCTTAACTTAAACCAAATGCTAATAATTCATTAGTTTTGATTATCAGAATAAAACCAACCTTGTGAATATGAATAATAGAATAGTATATACAATTAGATTATATGACTAATAGTTAAATTTTGCCGCTCAATAATTGCCATGTTCAAATAGTCTTTTCCGGACTCTTTTTTCGGTGGACTCTTCTTTTTCCGACATAAAACAATAAAAAGAAATATGATTAATACATATGTTGACGAGTAAGGAAATGAGATTCATTTGTCATATTCTGATTAGATGGAGACGACTGATAATTGATTCCACGCCAGCAGACACCAGTGAGTGCAAACAAAAACATGTCATTCAAATCTTCGAAAAATCGTATGGAAAAACCTTTTTCTTTCCCATTATAGAGTTTTTGTGATTAAGTGATAAGTAGAGATAATACAAAGATGGTATTATTAAGCGTAAACCCCCTCCGCTACAATTGGATCTTAAATTTTCTTTAACAAAAATATATATAATTAAGCTTAAAACTATAATTACAATGATAGACTGCTGCTGTGGAAGATGATAAAAGAAGTTGATTATTTGTAGTAGTTTTATGTTTTTAAAGATGGCATTTTATCGTCATGTATGTTTTACATGTGTATGTACGGTCTGAACTAACTGTGATATCATGCGTGAACATTTCCAAAAAATATTTCTATATTAGTTTCAGTCTTTCAGATATGATTTAAAAGTTTTTAAACTAAACTATCGGATTGATTGTTCTAACGTATTTAAAATGTAAAGTTAGCTATCATTTCTTCGTATTTTGATAGATTTTTATTGTGTTGTTCGTCCACATTTATTCCCTACTTATGAAACTGCTACAACCGCCATAACAATTGGGACAGGAAAAAAGAAATTCCAGTGACTGGCACAACCAAAATCTGGTTAACGTATAAATCATTTTCTTTATAACTTAACGTATAAATAACAATTAAAAACATGTATTCACAGATGGCGATCACAAATGACATAAAAGGTTATTGACGTCTTTGTAAAAAAATAATGTTAAGTGAAATTAGTAGCCACACCTTTTTTTCTCTTACGATGATTAAGAAAAAATTTGATTGGATTTTGCTTGCTATACGAAAATAATAAAATATACAGAAATTGATCTTTTTTAACTAGTTTTAATCTGCGAATCTTTTCTGGCCAGTGAATAATTATCTTGGAATCTATGAGTCTTCACATTTCACTCGTCAAAATGAAAAAAGCGTTCGAAGCTTCATGGCAAAAGACGAGACTTGAACAAAAAGAAAAACAAAGTTTAGAGGAAATAATTTGTTCAATAATTGAAGCCAAAGAAAAGACAAATCCTTTTAATTTTACTTTTATGGGCAAGTGCATGCACATGACGATAAAATGTACTTATCAACAAATACAGGGTGGACTTCACTTAACATTTTTTTTTTGGTGACATACTGTAAAAATCTTGAAATATGTATGAAAGCTACTTAATTGCTTTGTTTCATACAAAAAGGTAATTACTTTATTTTTTTGGCTAAAGCCTAAAGCTAGAAAAGTTACTTAAAGAAAAACTTCCCACTTATGCAAATCCGAAGGTGACAAGAGAGAAATCAAATGGCCAATAGTGAATGCTTTCAACAACCCAATTCTTTTTAAAAAAAAAATGTATTGTAAATATGACACAAAGTTGAGAGATCCATCTTTCTTTTAGCATCAAAAAGATTTTATCACATTTCAGGATAACAAAACACTAAACTATGGAATTTTCTGCAGAATGAAAATGTACAGCAAAACCGGGAAAAATACAATTAACTCCACCTTTATTGACACAACTCGTGATTTTTTGGTAGGTTATTTCCAGTCTGTCTTTGAGAATATATATCCCAAGTCTGCCTCCTAGCTAGTAGTGAGTTTGATATTATAACCTAAAAAGTTCAAAGTTTTAATATTTCTACTTGCTTTCAATCATTAAAAAATAAAGCAATGATATCTCGTTTTACAAAAACTCAAAATTATATAATTCATTAATAAAATAAAAAGACTCATTTTATGAAAAAAAGACTCAAAAGTTTGGAAATGGTGGTGGAGGTAGATATACTCTTATGTCCAATTTATTAATGAAAAGGAAATGTTAAAATTTGTCATTCGTCTAGAAGGCAAAGAGGTGTGAAAGCCGCCGTAGTTGACTCTGAATGTAAGAGAGTCGGTCTGTAACACTAACCCCACGTTTTTTTATATCCCAAGATAAGACCTTTCCAAATCCAACAGATTTTTGAGGTCCCATATGCTCCACACGTGTAATTGTATTTTATAAACTTTTATTTTATCGGCATCACACCAAAACTATTACACAGATCAACAAAATTTTTATTATAAGATTCCAAAAAAAAAATTCCTAAACTGATATTAATTCCCAAGAGAGCCTATCTTGCTAATATGTTTCATATCATGACGAATACTTGCTAATCATATTATGCCTATTACTATAGTTTCTTATGTTTTTTTCTTTCTCAACATCGTTTTGGCATTGTTATCTCCCACTATAATGTGCAGGATTCATTCAACCAAATCACACAACATTTCCAAAACTCGATATAAGGGGTCTATTAGCATAACTTGTAGAGTCATATCAAAGACACTGAATGTGGTTCGAGTTCTACTAAGAAAAGTCTTAATCAGGAAATGAGAAGAACATGGAACTTTATAACAGTTTAAGAACCATACAATTATGGGCCGCGTTACAAACTCTCCACTGCACACAGGTTATTACTTTTACTTTACACGTTCATGGTAAAAACTGGTCAAAGCGTAGCAAAACAACAAAGAAACAGAGAAGAACCCGATCTGGGATCTTCCAACAAAGGAGAGATATGCATTATGCATATACCTCTCAAACTGAATGATGATGTGTTATTATTTCGTTGATAAACTTCTACGGCTCCTCGTGGATCATAGTCCCAAAAGTAGAGAGGATTAGGTCCTAGAAGCTGCAAATAAGTTAGTCACACGACACGAGAAGCCATTGCATGAATCCGACAAGGATCAGTGCATCTCCTTGCCATTTTTCCACCATGCCTTTTACACTCCCTTTCTCCGTTCCTCGCTTAAACTCGTCTGTCTTTGCATTAACCAGGTTTATCCATTAGTGACAATTTAAATGCTTGCTATACTTTTGATAAAAGAAAGAAGAAAAATCCGACATACCTTATAAGACAAGAGAGGACACATTATGGGAGAGGGATGGGCTTCTGAATCCTTGTCCGCGGAATAGCCAAGATGGCTACAATTCCGCCAATGAAACCTGCAGCTGCTCCAACTGCAAGTGCCGGTGAATTCCCTCCTCCAAATAGTTGGTCCCATGGCCCACTCCCAACAGACACAATTACCTGCAAACACAAACTAGTTTTGTCACCCCCACAAAATGACTTGAACAACAGAACTGATTTGGTTGTGTCTAGTTTGATGCCGGAAACCATAACCAAAACTTATGGACTCCCTTGTAAGAATTCCAGACACATTTAAACAAGAATATAGATTCACTTGCGGCAATTTATAATTCTGAAAAGGATGTGGTTGAAGGAAGCATACCTGTGGGATGACTATAGCTAGATTGAGCACACCCAAAGATAAGCCTGCCACAACAGAACTTTGATAAGAAACACCACTCACTTGTTGAATTAAAGCAGTGGGAATAATATAATAAGGGATGATGCACACCTTGGCCTAGGCCCAACGACTCAATACGTATGGAAATCAATGCATATGGGATGCTGTAAGTTATCTGCGGAATGGTAACAGTAGCATTAGTTACAGCGTAAGCGTCAAAGATTCCACCATGTTTAATCACAAGCCGGAAAAATATCAAAGTAATAGTGTCATGATATCTCCAGCTTGGCAAACAGGCATCACAATCAGACGATTAGTTGCAAAACTATAAATTCTTTGTTTCTCATTTTAATTTGCAAGTAACAAGGAGTAACTTACTGCCAATGGAATGCCCAGAATTGTAAAGATTAACACAGCAGCAATTACGATGCCAGCAGGTGGTTGTCCATGGCCAATGTAGTCAAGGTGATACGCAACGAATGAGGTGGCGATCATTGCAAGAAAGCAAATAGCCATCAAGATGTTTGATACTCCCCAAACAAAACCAGCCCCCCACTTTCTGCAAAGTTTCTCCATGAGCACCGAAGTGATTCCAAGAAAAACAGAATTCAACATCAAACCAAGTGCACCCATACTGACCCCGGCACTGTAAGAAGTGCCTATGTTCGGTTCACCACCGAAGATCTCTCGACCCATCCAATCAGTATCAAACAGAATAAATGGAAACCAACCAATCCATGTCAATGCTGTAACAAGCAAGATTATCCAAACGCTTCCTGGAAAATATCTGAAAGTCCCAAGTATTTCGGTAAGAAAAGCTTCATCTGTCCCACTGGATTGCCCACGTGATTCAGAAGCCGGTGAAGCAAAAGGCACCTCATGAGCCGCTGAGATACTTAGGATCGTAGTTATTGCAATAAAGACTACGTCTATGTAGAATGCAGACTTCAGATTGGCACATTCCACGTTGCATGCAACGGTCTTCGTAAAAGGGAAGACCTTGTACCAGCCATTGTATGATCCAGTAGCATAGCCAAGAATGTTGCCAATAGCCATAAATAGAGAGAAGTAGCCATTTGCTACTCGGGTTCTGCGATTATCATTCTCTGCAAAGAAAGAGGTTGGACAATATTTCAAGTTCTGGCATACTTTCTCACAGAGCTATCAATCAGAGAGTATACATATGCAGAGCTATCAACCATTGTATTGCAGTGTTAAGCAATGTTTTTTACCAAACCACACCCAAAAGCTCAAATATGCAGAAATCAGAGAAGAGAATTCATCCACTACAACTTCATCTTTCTGACAAAGTGAAGTACTAATCTAAGATTAGCTTTACCAAAATTTACAGAGAAACAAACTCACTAAAGTGGTCCAATCATCTCATCAATTCCTATATCTCCGGATCAATTCATCAGCTCAGAGTGTGTTCGTCCTAGGCCAAAAGTTCCAAATTCAAAAGAAATAAAACTCCTTTCACTCAATCTAGAATCTGATTCACAAGAAGAACACAAATAAAAAAAGACAAGAGTTTCTGGGGCTGTATTGTGTGACTCAAATGATAAGCCACCGACAAAAAAAAAACAAAAGAAGGTCCTTTTTGATTATGAATTGGCAAGCTTGTAAACATGGGTAATACAACACAATTTGACCTTATAAGTCTAATACAATTGCATACACCACAATTAATTTTGGGGACCCAATCCGGGAACTATATAAATACCTAATTCGTGTCCGGAATCATAAATTTGCGAACTTTCATGTTTTGCATGTGAGTGTGTGTACGCACGAGAAAACCCCTCAAAAAAATCACGAGTTTTGGATAATTCAAATATATAAAAGGTGAAGAAGAACCCAATCAACAGTAAGAGAAAAGGAAATTACCAGTAAGATCGGCGAGGAGAGCTCTGCAAGGACCCTGAGTCATGTTATTAGCGACATCAAGGATCCAGAACCCTAAAACGAAAGCCACAATCGCCCTCGGCTTTATCTTCCCTTCTCTATCCCCAAATGCCCACCCGATGTCCGCCGCGTGGCCGATGATCAGAACGGAGATAGCGATCGCCACAGCTCCCGCGACGATAAACGGTCTCCGGCGACCGTACTTGCTGGTGCACCTGTCGCTGCTGTGCCCAACGAGCGGCTGAACGAATAGTCCAGAGAGAGGACCGCAGAGCCAGATCACGCTGGCCCAGGCGTGCGGAATCCCAAGCTCCTGGACGTAAGGCGTGAGCAGCGAAAGCTGAAGCGCCCAGCCGAATTGGATCCCGCAGGCGACGGAAGCTACACGGAGAAGCACACGCTTCGAGACCTTCGATCGAGCAACCACCGGTCGAGAAGAATTGGGCAGAGGAGGAAGCTGCTGGCGATTGCGAGTCGATCGATGGTGGTGGCGATCTTGATGCGAACCAGCCATTTCTCTCTCTCTCTCTTACTCTTTCTCTTTCTCTTCACCGATTCTCTGTGAGACCACACTTGTTTGAGAGAAGAGAGGGTAAAGCTGAGTGGAGGAGAAAAAGGTGGCAAAGACGCTGTAAGACTACCATTGGACTAATCGGTGCTGTTTCCGAATCTACTTTACAAAATTTAGGTTCGTATTTTGATTATTTTAAATTTAGTGAGGCGAATTTGTAAATAATGGAAAGCAAAACAGCGAAAGCTGGCACGTAAAAAGAGGGTTTGTTTCTCTACGGATAGAATACGTTGCTAAGATGAAATCACTTTGGTAAAGGGACAATCGTCACTTTCCCTTGGATCATGGACAAAAAGTACTTTTCTCACGAGACGTAGGCACAAGAGCGACGTCAAGTATTCAAATTACATTCTATAGAATAATAATGCAAGAAAAAAATGATTTTGCTTTTATTTACTCACGTCTTTTCCAATGTTATCATTTGTTGTTTGTTGTGAAAAACATTCTTAAAAAGGAAAAAAAAAACTTTGTCATAAAGCATACCAGAGTAAGACCGTGTAACTTTATTATCATCAAATAGCTAGGATACCATATTCTATGATTTGCCGACGACACACTTTCCAATTTTGTAATCGACATATTTCACATGAAACTGGAATTTGTGTCGGAAAGTATTGAAAGATTTGTTGAAATATGAAAATGACGTTATTGTTTGTAAATCTAGTGGGCAGGCAAGTGTGAGCCGTACCGTACATGCACATGGTTCATCCCCATTACATTACGGCTTAAACGTGTTAAGACGAGAGGTGTCCAAATTTCTTTGTAGAACTAGAGAACTAAAACCAAATTTCCACTCTTAAAAGTAGCATCTTTTTAACTTTACTTTTTAGGCCTAATCACGTATTAGCTTTATCTAAGTATCCTAGGAGCAGTAACTATAGGACAGGCGAACTTATTTTCATCGTCGTTTAGTTCAATAATTTTGGATAATTAAATATTTTTCGGGTGATTGGGTTGGAAATTATTGGAATCCAACTCGTGCGAGACCAATAACATGTGAGTAAAACTATGGTGGGCTTTACCAGTGAGCCTTAGTTTTTTTGTTCTTCTTCACTACCTAAGGAAGTAGCATGCCAGTAAGGCCCAATAACATGTGAGTAAAACTGGTGGGCTTTACCAGTGAGCCTAATTAATTCAACTAAGGTATTCACATACAAAGGCCCCTTTTTGGGTCCTTTTTCTCTCTTTCAAATTGTATTCATAGAGCCGCCTTAGACAGTTTTCATAATTATAGAAACAAAAAAATTGAAATAAAATGCTGCGAGGGTAAAAGGCCGCAAAAGAAACGCGGCGATTGATGAAAACGTGGCCGCGTTAGGAACGAGTTGAAAAGGATCAACGTCTTGGGTTCATAGCCCAACATGTGCCAACCTCCAAACGTTTTCACCCTTTTTCGCAAAACGTGTGTATTCTCACTTCATTTTTATTTTTTATTTATAATAAAAAAATGTAATCTCACTTCTTTGTCGTCACGTTTTACACTCTTTATACATATATAACACCGATATTGTTGTTATTGTCTTATTGAGACTTTCTTTTATGGTGGCCAATCTTATTGAGATTTTGAATAACAAAAAGGAAAGCCATCATCGTCACTTAACCAAATCTGCACTACCTGCATAAAATAGCAAACTACTTGCACATACACTGGTTTAGGTGATATTAGTAAGATTATAGGTATTGTAGGTTTTATTCGGAATTCTCAACCATTATATGAATTTTCTTACGCACGTTAAAACGCACAAAGTATTTTTGTTTTGTTGTTAACACTTGTTAATTATATTAGTCATGATTTCAGCAACGTAAATACTTAGATACACCAAACAGAAAATATTTGAGACTAGTGTTTTTTTTCGGAAAAAAACAGTGGTGATTAGAATATTTGTGGTTGCTCGAAACCCAAGGTTGATGGAGAGAAAGATATTTTCGAAAGAAATGGGAGACAAGAGACAACTAAAAATTAATGTATAAATTTTCTTAGTAAAGAAGAAAAGATAGCTCGGGGCTTAACTGGAGCATTGATGAACCGTTGCTACTTGCTTCTATTTGTTTTTGTCCAACAAAAGATCCGCACAATAAACCAAAAGACAGAAAAAAATGTGTTTCTTTTGCTTACATATGTCGTCCTCGCTATATGACGTGTGTGCCTTCTTACTCTACTAACATGTGTCGGTTTCCTTTTCAGATGCATTTTTACTTCTTATTATATATATATGATGTGACCCTGACATAATTTCCCAGATAGGAGAAAAGAAAAATGATATAATTCCAACTGGAACAAGTAATAAAATAATAAAATGGACAAACGGTTAGAAATATTTTAAAATTGCAAACAAGCAAATACTTACTTGAGCAACCACAGCTTAAACATCATCTAATTATGAATGCTTACTTGAGCAAACCACAGCTTAAACATCATCATATAATTAGAAATGCTTCTTAACTAAGCCGTTTGTAAATAGATTTTTATAGCTATGGTTTTGCTAATCAAGTAGGCGAACTTGATTCCAAAACGAGGCTTGAATTACAATTACAGCAAGTAAATGGTGATAAGACGCTCTGATTATCTGTGACCACAAGACAAAAAGCTCACAAAACTCCATATGGCCCGCCGACAGAAAATATAATTTCCCTGGAAGGACCGACATTATATCTATAAATAATTAATTGCTAAAAGATTTTTTGTTTTTTTGGTCAAGAGTTCCAGAGAGTGTATATATGCATATAATCGTTGTACACTGTTAAACAAGCACGTTCCCAAAAAAAAAACACACTCATTGATACTTAGTGACTACTCAAAAACATGCCAATCACCAGCAGCTCTCAAAGCTTCACCAGCTTCGTTAATGACTGGCTTATTCGTCACAGGTATTTCGTCGAACAGCTTACGTGCGCTTCTTCCTCCGTCGACGAACAGCAATCTCTGGTGACCCAGTTTCTCTCTCACTGTCTTCAATACTACCAAGAGAAATCCTCCGCCGTTTCCGTCGCCGGAGACAACGTTTTCACTTTCTTCTGCCCACCGTGGTTCAGCTCCTACGCGAAACTCATTCTTTGGGTCGGCGATTTCAAGCCTTCCCTGGTCTTTAAACTCACAGCCGCTTCCTTGGACGACCTCACGCGTCACCAGCAAGACCGGATCTCGAGTCTCCGACAGGAGACTCGGAGGAAAGAGAGAGACGTGATGCGAGATTTCGCCCTCGTGCAGCAGAGCGTGGCGGATCCACCGGTGATGCTCGCGACGAGGCGCGTTGGGGCGAGGGGAATGGTGGACGGAGAAGAGTCGGATATGGAGGATGCGATGGAGGTGCTTAAATCGGGGATGGCGGCGGCGATGAACAACGCGGATCAGCTACGGTGTTCGACGGTGGGGAAAGTGGTGGAGATTCTTACTCCGTCGCAGGCGATTAAGGTATTGAGGACAATGGGAGAGCTTCATCTCCGTCTGAGGGATTTGGAGAAAGACGATGACTGAGTTTTTTTAAAAGACTCCCGGATCTGCACTGCTTCCTTCTTCAATAACTATGGATTTTTCATTCCGATCTTTTTTTTTTTGGATTTGGAAACAATTCAACTCTGATGATTTGAGCTTAGAAAGTATTTTACAAATTGTCATCAGTTACTTATCAGTTGTCACATTCGACATGAAGTCGAAAAGTCAAAGCTTTGCTTCCAAAATCCTACGTGGCTTATATGACGTGGCTGCCATGTTAATTCGTTCAATGCGTGTATATTTATTTGTGTAACAGTACAAAATCCCAAGTTTTGACTTTTCGCCCTTGTTCTCCTTATCTTTTTCAACGGTAAATAATAATAGCAACTGAATTTTCTTTAATGGGGAATAATTTGCTTACAATGAACAAAATTAGTATTGTTGAAGTTTTCCAAATTCAGAATCAAATTAGTAAAATCACATTTTTATGCAAGCTGATAACTGAATCGAAACCAATTTGACATATCTAGTTTTTGATTATCTGATTCATAGGCTTAGGAGTTTGTTAATAGCCCTGTTCGTTTGGCAACCGCAGGACCTACGGCTGCGGCAATGTTTAAAATTGTTGTTCGTTTGGTTGTTGCGTTGCGTTTAAAAATTTTGTACACAAAGAAAAATCAGTGGTACGGTTATGATCTGCGACTGTAGCTGCGACCTGACTGCGGTTGCGACCTACGGTTAATTGTTGTTCGTTTCATTGTCGCAGGTATCTGCGGTTGCAACTGCGGCTATAACCTGTGGCTACGGCTATGAAACGAACAATAATTTATTGTTGCGGTAGCGGCTGCGTCAACGAATAACAATTTATTGTTGCGGTAGCAGCTGCGCTACAAAACAAATAACAATTTGCGGCAATATTATTTTGTCGCTGCCGCTAGCTCTATCGTTGCCGTTGCCGCACTGTACGGCAACCAAACGAACAGGGCTAATTTCTACAAATCAAATACAAGGAACGCGTAATGTAAAGGCTTAATTGCCACATTTTCAAGGGATGTTTTATTATTCTTGGGTTACTTGGTCAATGTTAGGCCTGCCGTTGACTTTGGTGGCTTGCCTAGTTCACAAAGCAGTTACCGGATAAGAACTAATTTAAGCTTAGTTTGATGGGCTTTTTTCATAAGCCTGTGAAATAAAAAACCCGATAATGCTCGTTTTTTTTTAGTAACACACAAAGTCACAAACAATGATAAAATGATGGGAACAGTTTTATCTTGTGAGCACTGAGCAGAATGAATGGATAATCATAATACATATGGCTTATCACTATACAACAAATAGTATAATATATCCCAAATACTTATATAAATCTGATATGAGATTTCAATTCATCCTACTACAAAAACCACAAGAAATACTATACATGGTAGTGCTATCACCAAACTAAAAATCTATAAATATAATGTACTGTACCTTCCATTTTATTTTTTCTGTAACAAGTTGAATTTTGCCTGCTCAATTCCTAAGAATTTCAACCTTGAATCAGAGCAATACAGTTAAAACACCCTCTCATTTAAATTTACTTGTCATTGAACTCTAATACCTTATACCTATGATTTCTTCAAAGTTGACTTCGATATCCAAATAGCAGACAAATAATTTATTATTATTACGAATTATGACTTCCTAATAACATTGATGCCTTCGCTATACATCTGTTCACACACCAATGATGATGTGTTTCTTCATCCTGTTCAACTCATTACTGCTGAATGCTGCCTCGTTATCTTCTTCTTCATATGGGCTGCTCTAAATCGAAGCTAAGCCTCTCATTTCAGTAATTTTATGAAAAAATATTAAAGCTCGATTTTGGTGATCGTAAGCACACAAGAAAATTAAGATAACACAAGTTTTGCGTGGAAGAATGAAAGCCATAACGACGAGTATGGATAAAATAAACGTGTTGTCCACCCGCCAATTACAACACATTTCACCAAAAACCTCAGTTGATTCCATTTACACTTTTGCCATTTCCCACACATCATCATTAGGTTTTTTCGTCCAATCAAAATCCACAATTCTTGGTCAACAGTTTTGGCTTGACCCAATCTTAAAACCCGCGTGACCCGACCCGGATTCACCTGCTTCTTTCTTCTTCCTTTAATTGTTTTCCTCTCAACTAACACACACGCTCATGATCCTAACCGAGGAGGAGACGAATTTACTCATTTCCTCATTTTCAACTCAATCATAACCAATTCCGTTTCCTCATCATCGCACCAGAATCCCTCTTCGCCTGCTCGATTCCTGATCTCTAGGGTTTGGGTTCTGGAGGCGAAGGGGGTGTGCGTGTTGCAAACTCAAACGCTATGGCGGTTTCTAGTGCCTATGTTGCTACCCCGAAGCTGGAGGCGTTGCTATCGAATCCGATTATTCCGTCCTCTTCGCCGGCGGCGGTTGATCTGATCGGGATTCGTGCTCTTCCGATGAACAACAGGCCAAGGCGAGGCGTGATCCAGAGAGCGCGTTGCGAGATTTCTGCGTCTAAGGCAGCCAACATCTCGGCTCTGGAGCAGCTCAAGACTTCTGCTATTGACAGTACGGATTTCTTCTCCTTTTTTTCGTTTTCCCGGGTTTCTTCAAATGTTGGAATTCCAGTTTTTGGGTTGTTGGTTTGTTTGTTCTGCATCCTGATTGCATTTGAAACTCCTGATTGGTTTCTCGTTAAAGCCGTCTCTTTGTTTAGGAATTATGAAATTTTGAATTTTGAAAAGCTATTCAACATTTTTCCGTCCTGTTATTGTTTATGGGATCCGAAAAGCTTGCTCAAAAGATGGATAATTCATGTTTGGCGTAAAAGCAACCTTCTTGCGATGTTTCGGTCTCCTAGCTAATTTAGCTTGCTTATTCATTCCTGAGCTTTATTTAGTTGCATATAGTTACCCTGAAGGAGATTGTATACTTCTTGAATGGATTAGTTCTGTTTTATTGAACTCTCTCAATGTTCAGGATACACAAAGGAAAGAAGCAGCATTGTGGTGATTGGGCTTAACATTCACACAGCTCCTGTAGAGATGCGCGAGAAGCTCGCCATTCCAGAAGCTGAATGGCCACGAGCTATCACCGAGCTGTGCGGTTTGAATCATATTGAAGAAGCTGCCGTCCTCAGCACCTGCAACCGAATGGAGATTTATGTTTTGGCTCTATCTCAGCACCGTGGAGTCAAAGAAGTCACTGAATGGATGTCTAAGGTTCTTCCCTTTTCCCATCCTTTCATCACGAAAATGTTCTTCTCCGCATAATTACTCTTACTGTTAAAATGTCTTGGGCACTTCTCCTTATTCTCTTGCAAGTGTTTCTCTCGATCATTGGAAAATGCTGACATAATGTTCTTTATTTTTGGCAGACAAGTGGAATCCCAGTTTCGGAGATCTGTCAGCACCGTTTTCTGCTGTACAACAAGGACGTCACGCAACATTTATTTGAAGTCTCAGCTGGTCTGGACTCTCTTGTCCTAGGAGAAGGTCAGATACTTGCACAGGTTAGACAAGTTGTTAATTTGTGTCAAGGAGTCAATGGATTTGGGAGGAACATCAGTGGGCTTTTTAAGAAAGCAATCTCGGCTGGAAAGCGTGCCAGAACAGAGACGAATATCGCTGCTGGTGCTGTTTCCGTCAGCTCTGCTGCCGTCGAGCTTGCTCTCATGAAGCTTCCAGAATCTTTTCCGCATGCATCATCTGCTAGGATGTTGGTAATCGGTGCAGGGAAGATGGGGAAGCTTGTAATTAAGCACTTGGTTGCCAAAGGTTGCACTAAGATGGTGGTTGTGAACCGAAGCGAAGAGAAAGTTGCAGCTATCCGCGAGGAGATGCCGCCTGGTGTTGAGATTATTTATAAACCCCTTGATGAGATGCTGGCTTGTGCTGCGGAAGCCGATGTAGTCTTTACTAGCACAGCCTCAGATGCACCGTTGTTCTTGAAGGAGCACGTAGAGGTTCTCCCTCCTGTTGCGGATGCGAGGCTCTTTGTTGATATCTCAGTTCCTAGAAACGTTGGGTCTTGTGTCGCTGATTTAGTCGGTGCACGGGTTTACAACGTGGACGACCTGAAGGAAGTCGTTGCTGCCAACAAAGAAGACAGGGCGAAGAAAGCAATGGAGGCTCAGGCTATAATTACAGACGAATCCAGACAGTTCGAAGCGTGGAGGGATTCGCTCGAGACGGTTCCAACGATCAAGAAATTAAGGGAATATTGCGAGAAAACCAGAGCTGCTTTGGTCGAAAGGTTCATGTCGAAAAACGGCAAGGACATGGACAAGAAGACGAAGAAAGCAGTAGAGGATCTAACACGAAGTATAGTGAACAAGATCCTGCACGGTCCAATGCAACATTTGAGATGCGATGGGACTGATAGCAGAACGCTGCGTGAGACGCTAGAGAACATGCAGGCTCTGAACCGAATGTATGGACTCGATGTGGAGTTACTCGAGGAGAAGATCAGAGCAAAGGTGGAACAAAAATAGAGAGCATCTGTTGCATCCATTTTTTTAGGTTCGTAAAGGTCAAACGCCACGCCTTTGTAAAATATACAAACTTGAGTAGAGAGTGAAGATAGCTTCTGAGGATGATGATGTTTTGATCGAGGTCCCTTGATGAGGAATAAGCTATAATTGTTTCATTTTTTTTTTATAAGGGCCATAATTGGTTCATTGCGTTTGTATTTTACATGTATCAATTATATTTACATTTTTTCTTATAACTTTTGCGTTTGAGAGAATGATAAAAACCATAAATTGGAGAAGCAAGCAAAAGGATATGACGATGTTTTTAATCATATTAACTTTTATTATTCTAGTGTTTGGTTAAGCGTTTTTAAAATAAACCGGCCAATTCTACATTTCCCCGGTCTAGCCGGTTAAAATTTGGGTTACCGAATAATGTAACAGATTACCACATAATCCCCACAAATAAAACTATGTGCGATATATTAAGTCAAGAGAGAAAGTAAAGAGCCGTTGGAAGATCTTTAAATCCACATTCAAGCGAAAAAACTCCGATCTTTGTCGAGAGAGAGGGTCAAACGAGAATCATCTCCCGTTCAAGAGGTACTTTTACTCCGATCTATTTTTATTCTTTTCCAGTTTTCGATTTCATCTGCAACAACCCTTTCTCGATTTCTTTTTTCAAATTTCATTCGAATTGTCCGTTTTTCTATCATCTTGCGATTCTTATCATCAACGATGAGGGAGATGAAGATAGATCCGTTAAATTAATAGGGGTTTTTCCTCAAGCTCTTATAGCAGCAATATTAATTCAACAGAGAAATTGAAGAACCGTTGGAAGATCTCCGAATCCACATCCAAGCGAAAACACTCCGATCCCGTTCAAGAGGTATTTTACTCAAATCTGTTTTCATTCTTTCCCAGTTTTTGATTTCATATGCGACAAGGTTCTCTCGATTTTTTTTTTACCTTCCAAATTTGGCTAATTTCATTTGAATTGTATTACCTTGCAAAGTTGTGATTCTTATCATCGGAGATAAAAGATAGATCCTTTTAAACTGATGGGTTTTTTTCCCTCAAATTCTTGTAGCATATTGATAAATTGAGGAAAGTGGCAGAGGAAGACAATTACTATGGAGCGTTGCAGATGTACAAATCAAAGTGCAAGGTTCGTAGCTCCTCTTTGGCTCGATTCCTTAATAACCCAAATGGTCCTTTATTCGATTCTGCATTTTTTTGACCTTTTTGGATTCTGGTATTAGGTTGAAAATTGGATTCTTGATGGTTATGAATATGAACTGGTAGCTTACTTTGTTCTTCTTGTTTGGATTGATAACACATGAAGCCTTTTTGCTCGCAGATACGTTACGCTCATAGATTTTCTAAAGCTCTTGATATCCTCTTTTCAGGCGGCTGTACTTCATTTGAATTTGGAATACACCCAGAAGCTTCAAAGCATTTCAGGGACTACACGGGTCAAGTGCGAGGCTAGATATGAGCTTGCTGAAGGAGCTGGAATCTTCTCGAAGTTCTAACAATTGAGATCAGTTCGTGGAACAACTCTTAAGCTCTCACATGCTGCTAAAATGCATTCAAAAAGATAGGCATCAAGTACTTTTGTTGACTTTGCCAACTACGTGTGATCTCCATTAGGTGTTTACGATCATCTAAAAGATTTGACGTGGCTGCTGGTGCTTGTTCCAAATCTTGTTGATCTTAAAGTTAATTGGGCAGAGCAATTGAAAGAGATAATCAGCGAGTGTTATTACAGCCTGGCTTGTTCAGCGCGAGGCTAAATATGAGTTTGAGGTTGCTGGGACTACATGGATCCAAATTCAAGCTCAAGCCTGGTTTGTTCAGCTTTCCTTCTTTTGTTATTACATAGCTAATCTTTAGAGATATAGGCTGTGCTTACTTGGAACCTGTAATGGCATGTACTCACAAAAATCTTTATTTTCTCATCTTTCAGTTTTGTAGAGGTGATTTCTTATTAATACAATGATTCCTCGGGTGAATTGTGGGGCGGACCTTGCTTTTTTGTTCGTGGACACACTAGGCAAAGCCAAGTAACCTTGCAATGATGAAACTCTTGGTTAGTCTAGACCGCATATAATTGCTGTAACACATCGCTCTACTTCTTTATAGTTATACTGAAATATTTATGTCAGATCGTAGCAGGTGTATCTTCAAATTGTTTCCTCAGGTTCCTTGCAATGATGTATCTCCAAATTGTCAGAATATCAAGGCATTTTATTAGAGCTGAGGATCCCGAGAAGTTTGCATCTTTCATGTTACTTATCTTTGGGTAACATGAAAGATGCAAGTTTTATGATGGATGAGATTAAGAGACAAGCAGAGACAAAAACGAGCTTTCAGAATCAGACCTTATCCAATTTATCTCATATCTTCTGGAAACGTTAGTTGCCTTCTTAAGATCTTCTTCTTTTTTTAGTCTTTTCTGTCTTTAGTTATTACCTAAAGAACTTTGATATCCCATACAGGTTGCAGAGGGATGCATTGCCTCTTTTCAAATGTTGAGAGTAAAATTTAAGTCCTGCATAGATAGGGAACCATTGCTTAGCGAGGTATACAAGATTGGTCATTTTGTATTTTGATCGTTGTTTATTCAATATGTTTCTCTCTGCCGCTACTGCGTATTTCTAGATATGATCTCTTATTGCTCAATTGTAATTTTCTTGCAGCACAGTGTGATCACTGCATGGTTCATAGTAACTTGCATTGATGCTTTTTGTCACGAACACCAGCACGAGATGAAGAGGCGCCCATAACTCAGAAATAAAGATATGTATTCTATTCTTTATATTTTATTTTATTTATTTATATTAAAATATAGATTAGTTTAAAATCGATTAGATTTATAATAGTTGTGAAACTAATTGGACAAGGTATCCAGCCATGTGAATTCATTTGGTCGTTAGAAATTATCTATGTTTAATTTGTTTTCACAACTAATATAAATCAATCGTTTTTATTAGAAAATGTAATAATTATAATAATAGCAATATTAAATGAAACTTGAATCTAATTCAAACATTTTGTATTGTTGTAGGTTAAAAAAATTTCTACAAAATAAAACTCAAGAAGTAAGAAACGTCGAGAGAAGGAAACTCAAAACGAAAGATAAGTCTTCTATTCTCGATTTTTTTTGTATTTATTCACATTAAAACCTGGATTAGTATAAAATGATTAGATTTACATTAATTGTGAAACTAACCGGACATGATATCCAGCCATTCGAATTCATTTGGTCGTTAGAGATTATTTATGTTCAATTTGTTTTTACAACTAATGTAGATCAATCATTTTTTAATTAGAAAATAATAATAATAATAATAATATAGTAATATTAAATAAAACTTGAATCTAATGTAAACATTTTGTATTGTTGTAGGTTAAAAATTTCTACAAAATAAAACTCAAGAAGTAAGAGACGCCAATAGGAGGAAACTCAAAAAATAGATAAGTCTTCTATTCTCATTTTTTTTGCATTCATTAACATTAAAACCTTTGATTAGTTTAAAATTGATTACATTTATATTAGTTGTGAAACTAACCGGACATGATATCCAGCCATTTGAATTCATTTGGTCTTCTATTCTCAAAAAATAGATAAGTCTTCTATTCTCATTTTTTTGCATTCATTAACATTAAAACCTTTGATTAGTTTAAAATTGATTACATTTATATTAGTTGTGAAACTAACCGGACATGATATCCAGCCATTTGAATTCATTTGGTCGTTAGAGATTATTTATGTTCAATTTGTTTTTACAACTAATGTAGATTAATCGATTTTTTATTAGAAAAATAATAATAATAATAACACTAAATGAAATTTGAATCTAACATAAACATGGGATTTGATGTTGTTTTTTTCTGTATTGTATCAGGTTAAAACTTTCTTCATAAAATGTGAAACTAAAACAGGAAGAGATTTCCAGAGAAGAAAATTCAAGAAGAAATATATGTTTTCAGTTATCTTTTTTCTTGTATTTATTCATATTAAAATTTAGATTAGTTTAAAATCGATTAACTCTACAATAGTAGTGAAACTAAACGGACATGATATTTTACTATTTGAATTTATTTGGTCGTTAGAGATTGTCTATGTTTAATTTATTTTCACAACTAATATTTGGATTAGATCATTTAATTTCTTACTAGAAAATGATTATTATAATAATTGTAATATTAAATAAAACTTTAATCTAATCCAAACATGAAATCTGGTGTTTTTTTCGTATTGTTTCAGGTTAAATTTTTTTTTACAAAATAAAATTCAAAATGCAAAAATGCTGAGAGAAAGAAATTAAGGAAGAAAAATGTGTATTCTATCTTTTTGTATTAAAAATTAGATTAGTTTAAAATCTATTAGACTTACATTAATTGTAAAACTAACCGGACATAGTATTTAGTTATTTTAATACATTTGATCGTTAGAGATTGTTTATATTCAATTTCTTTTCACAACTAATAACAATACGAAATAAAATTTGAATCTAATCTAAACATGAAATTGGTATTGTTTTCTTAACCTAAAATAACTAAAAAGACTTGAATCTAACCTAATCATCCGGTCTCAGTTAGAAATACGACAATAATAAATGATCATTGTGTTATAAATTTTTTATTTATTGAACGCGAACCAAAATGAATTGTTGTTATAATAACGCTAATAAATTAGAACAAGCTTTTTATGTTTTGATATTTTTGAAAAATAAAAAAGTATGAGAAATATACACCACTTAAATAAATCTGCTTTTATGATTTAATTATATAAATATCAAAAATTTCATAAGCCTGGAGGAGAAATATACACCAAATGAGCAACACCCTTTATCTTTCCTAGCATGCTTGTGTATATGTAGTGACTGGATCATCCAAATGAAACACGTTTATCGGACTGCAAATAAGCTAGCTGATAGCCTAGCAAATTATGTTTTCTCTTTTCCTTTAGATTTTCTGTTTTTTGAGTCTGTTCCGGAAAACATTGGCCTGGTTTTGTTGGATGATGCTAATGGTGTAACACAAGTTCGTAGAGTCAATTTGTAAGTTGGTTTTTGATTTTAATAAAAGTGAGGGACATTGTCTCTCACACCACACCCCTACCAAAAAAAAAAATAAAATCTGGAACCCATTTGGGGTAGATCAACGACTTCACGTCACGTCAAAGTTTGGTTACTAGCTCACAACTCTTCATCTGTGACAGAATTTAGCAAACTTTTTTTTTTTTGACGACAATAAATAATTTAAAAGAATTTGTCCTAAAATCCGTTTGCTAAAATCGACCTTGAAGAGTCACTAAAATAAAAATTAGTCGCTATCACTCAGATTAAAATTTATTGCTGACGTTATTGCTGGTCCATCACAAAAAAAAACAATTTTAGGATAAATAACTTTTTTATAAAATTAAAAATTTGTGGAGGATTAATGAATGTCAGAAGTTTAGTGGTATAGCCGTATAGAAATATGTTTATTTCAAAAGAATAATTTTATGTAACTGGTTGTTAATTCGTCGTTCACAACCATATCATTCCATCAAAAAAATTACAGCAAAATGGCAGATTTTTTTTTTGTTCAGGCAAATTTTAAGAAACTTTTGGTAACTAGAAGTAGAACACAGAAAATTTTGCGTGTTTTTTAGGGAGTAAAAAAATCTACACTTGACCAAAATATGGTTAGATCGGTGTTACGTGTGTAGTCTTTTCCAAGAGAAAGTTGATGCTTAAGTCTGAAAAACGACCACGTGACTATTCGAAAAAGTAGTGAAACGGAAATATGAAGAACACTGGTTTGCTCTTAGTCAGGTTATAATGAATCCGCGACTTACATCGTTGTTTGCTAGGAACCGAGACAAATAAACAAATATCAAGAATGATTCGATTCTGATCAAAGACAATCGGCGATCTATAAACTTAATGATTAACTAGATTAAGAAAAGTTTTTGGAACTCTTTCAATGTGAATATATTTGAAAGTCAGTTACAAAAAAAAAAAAAAAAAATTCAATGTGTGAAATGGTAGAGTTTTTCTATGGTTTACGTAAAACGGGTTCATATAATGTAATAAGTTGCTGATATTTAGAAGCCAACAAAAAAAAAAACATCTTCAAAAGTTTAAGTAGCCTTGGTTTGAAAGAAGAATATGTACATTTAGGTAAGTGATCAAAATCAATTTTAGGTTATTAAATTTTATATGCTTAATTAATCTATCGTGTTTGTAATGTGTGAGACATTTCTAACTAAAAATATTTTGACACGCGAAGAAGAAAAAGAAAAATATTTCGACATGTATTTCACGACAAACTATCTGTAATTAATTATCTATAAACAACGACTGAAACTTAAAGTTTCAAAAGCTAAACGAGTAACGACTGACGAGTATGACCTTCCAGTGCAAGGCAATATATATTAACATATTCTCTTGGAGTTTTACAATGTTCTTTTGTCTCCTTCTGTTTTTCTTTTCTACGTGATTCGATCCATATTTGGCTCTAAGATCTAAAGTTGAAATTTTGATTGAAAAGTTATCGGTCACAACGTACAATTGGTCATCAAAAAAATAAACTAAAAACTTACCACGCACGTCGCACACAACTTCAACTCGTCACGAGATACTGAAATGTTCACGATCAATTATCATTTACATAATTACATTGATCGTGATTACGATGTATTTAATAACTTTTTTCTTTGTTGTTATACTAATTGAATGATCTTTTGTTAAGTTTATGGGACTTTCAGTTTAAAACCAATTAACGATAAATGTATTGTTCAAATCCTTTGAAACCAATATAGCTCGTTGTTACACATTAGTGATAGTGATACCAAGCGAAGAATGTGTCAAATTAAAAGGTTTGACTTGTAATTGCATGAAAGTTTACGTAAAATTCGACTTTCCCATGCGGTCTTGATATTTTCAAGTATATATAAATCAAAGAGAGCCTATCAATATCATTACTTAACAATAACCTTGAGATCAAAGAAAAAACCCTTGAGACCTTATTTTCCTGCTATAATACCTTCTTTTATTATAGGTCTGCGCGCTATATATTTGCAATTAATTTTCCTGCTAATATTCTCGATCGTTAATGTGTTGTATGTGCATATATGTAGACGTATTACATATACATTGTGATACATGTATGTATTATGTATAACTATTTACCGTGAAATTATTGATTGTTTCTTATTAATAACATTGTAATGTGTAGAAATGGATGCACGATTCCTGTACCCTTTGGAGAGCTGTAAAATCATCCACTTAGTAAGTCACAAGTTATTAATATAAGGCTTATTAACTACACACAAGTGATTCTTAATATTACTCTATTGATACGTATATTCATCATATTTATTCTTTCTTTTAATCAAGTTGAGACACGGACAAGCGTTGCACAATGTAGAAGCCGAGAAGGATAGGAATGCATTGTTGTCTCCTCATCTTTTTGACGCTCCACTTACTTATCATGGTCACCAACAGGTAAGCTTTAAAATCGAAACATTCGACCGTAGGCACATTGATCACAATCGCTGTCACAGACTTCATGCACCTTCACTTCTTATTGTTGAGTTGTGGTGCATAATCTCTCGAGTCCGTTGTGTAACTCCAACACCGGGCATCACACTGATCGATTAGTTAAGACATATGCTAGTTTGTCTCCTTAGTTGATTCCTTTTGGCCATTTATCTTTGTTTTATATCGTTTTTAGGGCCAGATTTAGGATCTAAGTCCAAACACTTATTGCTGTTCTATTATTTCATTCTCTAATCGTTTCATGATATTCTCTAAAGGTTGAGAACCTCCGCGAATGCATTGTTTCAAGCGGGCTACTAAAGAGGGTTGAGCTAGTTGTAACTTCTCCCTTGTTGAGGTGAAATATATTTGCATAGAAGCAATGAAGACTTTTAGATTAATTATTTTATGTGTATTCTTTTTCTTTGATAGTGCCTTACTGATTAAGTTTTCGGTTTATATATAGAACTATGCAAACCGCGTTTGGAGTATTCGGAAATGAACATGAGCAACCAAATATGACAAGCAGCCCTCCCATTTTGGCTCTTGAGGTTGCTCGAGACCGTAATGTATGATCGATACATAAATGTCTCATATATTCATCAGCGATTAAAACAGACTCATGTTACCAAAGTATCGCAAATTTAAAGTAAATAGTTAATATGGACATATATATATATATATATATATGTACACGCAGGGAGTTCGTCCTCCTGATATGAGAAGAAGCGTGAGCGAGTATCAATCTCTTTTCCCCACCATTGATTTCTCCCAGGTAGAGATCTTTCTTTCACTTTCCCTTCATTTGTAAATCATATTCCTGAGAAAAATATAACATATATATTAAGATTTCTCAACATATATTAAAGTTACATATAGAGAGTTCCCTAATATAATAGATCATATTATAGATTGAAAGTGAAGAGGACAACCTATGGAGACCCGATGTTCGAGAATCTGAAGAAGAGATTTTGGCGAGAGGGCTAGAGTTCATGAAATGGTAACCTTAATATATGAATCTTAACTTTGTGAAGTATCATAATTTACATTAGCATATATTGTTAGAGAATTGATGCATTCTCTATAATTAGGCTATGGAAGAGACCAGAGAAGGAGGTCGCAGTTGTTAGCCATGGCATAGTTTTGCAGCATATGTTGTATGTGTTCGCAAACGATTGCGACGAGTCAATTAGACATGAACTTTGCAAGAGGTTATAATTTTTTTTTATATATATAATCGTTTGCAATATTGATTCACTTGTTAATAATTTATATAATTATAGTCTCTTGATCAACAACCTATGTTGTATGCTATCGTATAGGTTTGCTAATTGCGAAATTCGTACTGTCGTAATTGTAGACAAAGGGTTAGTATGATCTTAATTAATTTACTTAATTATTATTATCCATTTCTTGACTTTTCATTAGTGTTGTTATGCTTTTACTTTTCAGCTTGAGTTCTTCTATGGAGAAATGATTCCACGAAGAAAGTTTCAAAGCGTTTACGGAGTCTTTATCGAAATCAACATTGAAGAACTTACTTATAAATTATTTTATTGCTTTATTCTTGAAGCTCAATATTGTCAGGTTTGAGATTCTTCTATATTTGCGTGAACCCCCTACTAGCTCATCTACTATTCGTTTTCTGCAATTTCTTAGGAACTGTATTAAATAAATGAAATGAATATTAAACTATCATAAGATATGATATTTATATTAAACAAAGACCCATTGGTTACAAAGAGATATATATAGTCGCCGCCTCTTGTTTTTTAGTTTGTATCGTGTGTGAGATGTCGTCAATGGAGTGTAGAAGACGTTTTTCTTATGTAGTTTGCAACCTGTATATAAGCAAAAAGATAAATTGATTTTTTTTGTGAGAAGAAAACTGAAGATGGTTTTTTAAAAAAGCTAGTTGTATATTTTATGTAGATATGCGATATTCTAACATTAACTAGTGATGTATACTATAGTAACGATGCCAGATCAACTTAAAACTATTTCACATGGGTTTAATTTTATATTTTAGGAAACCACACAATGTTGAATTGTGGCATTGTGGTCAAATACTATCTACTTTCTACGGTGTAATATATGTGTGATTCCCAATATTGGGTTTCCCACAACTTTCTTTTTATATAAAGTGATCTCTATGTAAAATACGGAAAAGGGAATTTAAAACGAATGGTGTAAGTTAGCTTTAGCTATACCCACCCACTCCCAAACAACACGGCATGAAGTGTACGTTGACCAGATATTTACGCTTTCAATATTTAAAGAGCCACTTTACTTCAACTGCATTCTTCGAAGAGCTTTCTCAGTGGTTTCCATGAAAAGGTGTAAATGTGTGTGTGTATATATATATATGCGAATAGCATAGACAGGCAAGGAAAGGAAGAGGAAGATAGTTTAAATTCAGTTAGCTCAGTTGGTTTTTTCAGCTAAAAAAAAAAAAAAGGAAGAGGAAGAAGAAGAAGAATGATAAGGAAGAATCATGATATTGGTTTTGTAAATAGTGGGTAAAGAGGTCGTGGAGAGAGGTGAGTACGTACATGGATTTATGTGGAGTTCAGACGCTGCGCCTTTCATCGCCTAATTCCAAAACCCTCCATTTGGTTAGTACACTTATTTATTTCAACCCGTTTGCCTAATTACCCTAAATGAGGGTTAGCTTGCTTTCGGAGACCTTTTTAAGCAAACGCAAACAAACAATCAAAACCTATACTAACCACAAATATAGCATATTATGTATATAATGGCAGGTCAATATAATCATCATCCATCATTTGGCCTATATAATAGTTAAACTTCAAAAATAAGTATGAAATTTGATCTTATTCTTAGCTTGATTTTGAGATAGCAAGAAAAAGTAATTAAAGGGACACATATATATATATATATATAATGTGTATTGGACCGGAAATGGATATAAGGTGAGACATGCACAAGGAGTCCACAATGTACAATTAGAAGCGAAAGAAGTGACTCCTTTATCAGAAAACCTTTTTGATGCCCAGCTCTCTACAAAGGGTCTCCAACAGGTGAGACAACTACTTCTATTAGGGTTTGATACCTTGAGATGCACTCTTGTATTATTTATATATATGAGACTTGATCATTGCGCAGGTTTCTGAACTGCGCAAGCAAATCCTTGAATCAGGATTACTAAACACTATCGAGTTAGTGATTACCTCTCCTCTCCACAGGTACTGCTACACCTACCCCTTTTTTTTTTTGTCCGGTATCTCCGGATAGAAGCTTCCAAAACGTAGATTTTAAGTTAAAGGAATTGGTAAACCGTAAACATCGATATCAATAAAATTAAATGCTACGTCTAAGATTAGGTATATCTAACATTCACATTACAGTAACTTGTCATAATTGATCTGTTCGGTACGTAACTTAAACCTCGATCGTAGGTTGTTTGTTGGTATGGTCCTCAAGGTTTTACCAAAGTCGTTGCTTGTTCAACAATTAATTGTTAATTGTCATATATCGTAAAGACTTTCTTATACATTCGCACCGCAACGCCGCGGGTTGGACATAAACCGTGTGGTCATGTACTGCGAACAACGGTCTCAAACGGGCTAATTAAATCCCCCGTACAGAGCGGACCGACCTACATTATGTGATTTATTAAAAATTAAATATTGATGTTTATGATTTTTCATATCGATCGAATTGATCAACTAATACTTTATTTTGAAAATTAATTATAATATATCATAATATATATATATATATAATCGAAATTGAAATTATTTTAAAACTTATTAAAAATCAGCAGATTGACCCACATGACTCAAACATGGGGTTAGCAATTTCTAGGACTGTGTAGTTTTTTTTTTTTGACGAAAAAGTTGTCGAAATCGACATAATACCTTAATCTACTACAAAACGAGTAAAATGGGCGGATTAGTCTCGTTTGACCCCATAATAGTAACACTATCCATTCAATTTCAGGACAATGCAAACTTCAACTGGAATATTTAGGGGACAATTGCAAGATGCAATAAATCAATCCGAAAACCTTCCAAAAGCTCACAACTTTCCTCCAATTGTAGCACTTGAGATTTGTAGAGAACGCATGGTATTATTCATTTCTCTTCTCTAAGAAATATGAAAAGATACAATGGAATAGTGCTACTGTTATATAAGTCATTCTCTGAACCTGAGAGCTTAGATCATCTGTATTGGGAGTCTCTCACCAGAGTTTTTCAACAATAAAAATAAAACAAAATAATAAATATTAATATTTTAATGTATGAGTCTCTAAAAAAAGTGAAGAAAGTCTCTCATATGAAAGATTTTGAGAGATTTTGAGAGAGTCTCTCAACTAATTTGAAAGATTATTATAATAAAATATTGATATATATTATTTTATAATTTTTTTTTATTGATGAGAGACTCTTGTGAGAGATTCACCAATGCAGATGCTCTTAGATTTTGACGGAGTAACGAATGATTTTATGTCCCAAAACTTTGAAAAAGATTACTATGTATATGTTCCAAAATTAATAACTATGCACTTTGATTGTTCAATATTTCGCAGGGATTATATCCATGTGATCGTAGAAAAAGTATAAGTACCTATCGCACTTGTTTCTCAGAGATCGACTTTACATTGGTAGATAACCTCGCTACATTCTTTAGAAATTCAAATGAACTCGTTTTTATTTTCAAGTTTTTTTTTTTTTCATTTGACTATAGATAGAGAGTGATGAAGATGCTCTATGGCAAGCCGAGGAAAGGGAAAAACTAGATGATGTTTCCGCTAGAGGCCTTATCTTTGTCAAACGGTTACTACAATAACTTTTCTTTGGAGTACTCACACAATTTTAATTATTTTAAACAATAAATTAGTTGACAAACAAACAAAAAAAACCACAAAACTAATTTTTTTAAATAAGAAAAAAAATTACTACGTTTATTAATTGATTTTTCATATTTCAAAATTATTCCAATTGCCGTTTCAAAATTTAGACAATACCGTGGCAGAAATGTTAGATTTAACATCTTCAGAAACACAAATCAGAGTAAATATCATCATATATATATGTAGGTTATGGACGAGACCAGAGAAAGAAATCGCAGTTGTTAGCCATGGGATTTTCTTGCAGCAGACACTTCGTGCACTGCATGTAAAAGTACCTCTTGAGGATAGTCTTCTTACAAGGTAATTATCTACTCCCGAATCGAATCAGTATTTTATTTATTTATTTATTCTAATGTGTGATCAATATTATCGATCCCAAGTTATCTACATAGGATGACCAATTTATTTAAAAAAACATAAGTACAAAAAATTGATTCAGTTGATCTATATTCTTTCGTTTAGGTTTGCCAATTGCGAACTCCGGTCAATTACATTAAAGAAGAGGTAATTAGAATTAGATTTACGAAATTTTAGGGGATTTTGAAAGTATAGTGCTGTTTCTAAATATTGTTCACAAATTTTAAGTGCAGTGACATGGAAGCAATTTACTCCACCATCGACCTCCTTTCACACGCTTGAATAGAAGGCGTGCGTGTAAGTTGTGTGTTTTTATGCTTCATGCAACGCACATGACATAGGGATGGGCAAAATATCTGTTATATTCGCTTCGAACCGATATTTGTTTCGATTCGATTCGAAAAATCCGGATATCCGTAAAGTTTTGGAGCAAAGCAAATAGCAAAATGTAGTATCCGTACAGAACGGAGCAAATCACAAATATGTTTTTTGACAACGTCGGATATCTGATCCGTATCTTTATAAATTTATTATATATTAGTATATATTATCATGTATATATCAATTATATTATAAATTTTTATTAGTATACTTTCAATTTTCTTCTTAAATTTTTAATTGTTTCTAAATTCTTTTGATTATATAAAATAAATGACTAAATAACCAATCATAAAAAAATAAGTAATATGTTTAAACTTAAAATATGTTAATAAATAATATTTTATTTTATATTAGTTAATAAATATCAACAAAAGTTTTTTAGTAAAATTTAATATTAAAGTTTCAATTTAATATTATTTTAAAATATAAAATATCATCTTTTCGTCATCTTAATTTTGTAGGTTTATTTTTTATAGATTTTTTTATAAAATAAAATGTTTTCTTTTAGTTATTTTCACTTAAAAGTTTAGATGAAAAATGATTTTTTATAATAAAAATTGATGTACTTTCAGTTTTGTTTATATTAAACGGATCAAACTATATATTTATAAATATCTGTAAATATCCGTAAATATCCGCAAATACTTATAAATTTTTCGGATATCCGAAAATCTGGATATCCGTATATTACCGGAGCAAATCAAATCATAAAATTAAATATCCATTAAAAACATAGCAAACCACAAATATTAAAAAATTTCTGGATATCTGATCCGCACCTACCCCTAACATGACATATTGACATTTCGAACCAGAGAAGCATTACATAGCTAATCAAAAGCCACAGGTCAAACTAACCCTATACGTAGGCGTGCGGTCGCATTTTCTGCCAATCTGTCTTTCATTTTACAAAAAAAAAAAAAAAATAGAACGAAAATTCTCTCTTTTATGTTGTAATTGATTTCCCTTATACATGCATGCATCATAATTTTTGACGTGAAACAATCTCATGTGTTTCAATTATTGCGTTTTGCATTTTCTGCAAAAAGAAATAAATAGTTTGGTTTTATTTGCATCATCAGAATAAGTTGGATGTTAAATAAAAACCTCAAATTTTGTTAGGCTTTGCAGGTGAATCCGTTATAGGCTCAGTTTCCTCGTTTCTTTCCTAGTTTCTTGATTGAATAAACAAATATTCACCAACACACCTTTTTTTTTTTATCAAAAATTCACCAACACATCTTTTGACTAAAATTTAGTTGCTTTTAAAGTGTATGAGCGGTTTTAGAAAAATTGTAGTATTGAAATACAAAAAACACACGAAATTCGGTCCTTTTTTTATTAAAAGTATATATGTATTTCCTTTATATGCAAAAATACCATAATAATTTACAAATATAAGAGATCCTATAGCACGATAAATTTTACAAGTCAGCAAAGGATCTTTTTGTTCTTACTGAAAATAGTTTTTTTCTTCAGCTTAATTAAAAAGCCCTTTTAAACAATACAGTAGTAGCAATAGTAGGATTATTTCCCGCGCTTTAGGAGGCGACGAGTAGTTACGCGTGGGTTGTTTGCAACAAACTTGTCTGATTTTCGATTCTTTAATTTTATCCCTTTACTTATTTTTTTAATCACAAATCAAAAATCTCAAATCTCCGAATATTTTTGATTTAAATTACACAGATTCATGAAGATTCACCCCAAGATTCTCCGATCGACTCCTTCACCTTACATAACCCTAATTTTAGCCAAAGCCCGCCACAAATTGCAATGGCTGCGCTTGAGTTACACAAGCCGGATATCGACGACGAAGACGAATCTCCGGTGGAGGAGGTTCGTCTCACTGTTTCGAACCACGATGATCCTTCTTTGCCAGTGTGGACGTTTCGTATGTGGTTTCTAGGGCTCCTCTCCTGCGTTCTGCTCTCGTTCCTCAACACTTTCTTCGGTTACAGGACTCAGCCTCTGATGGTCACCATGATCTCCGTTCAAGTGGTCACGTTGCCTCTCGGAAAGCTTATGGCTCGGATTTTACCCGAGACCAAGTATCGGATCGGGTCGTGGGAGTTCTCGTTTAACCCGGGTCCGTTTAACGTCAAGGAACACGTGTTGATCTCCATGTTTGCCAACGCTGGTGCTGGATTCGGATCTGGCACTGCTTATGCTGTTGGAATCGTTGATATCATCATGGCTTTTTACAAGAGGAAGATTAGCTTCTTGGCTAGTTGGATCCTCGTCATCACCACACAGGTCTCTTTCCCAATTCCATTTTTAAAAGATAAAATTTCTGAGTGATTAATTAGCTGATATGGTTATCGTTTGGTGCATCAGATTCTCGGGTATGGTTGGGCTGGTATCATGAGAAAGCTAGTGGTGGATCCTGCACAGATGTGGTGGCCAACGAGTGTTCTTCAGGTCTCTCTGTTTCGGTATGGTTGATTTATTGCATACCACTTGTTTGATGTATGGTTTCTTTGACTAAAGTTTCCAATTTAGGCTTGAGTTGGTGCTAAAGACTGTGTTTTTTTTTTATAATCTTGATCTAGTGCTCTTCATGAGAAGGACAACGCGAGGATGTCGAAAGGAAAGTTCTTTGTGATTGCGTTTATCTGTAGCTTCGCGTGGTACGTCTTCCCGGCATACTTGTTCCTGACCTTATCATCAATTTCTTGGGTTTGCTGGGCATTTCCCAAGTCTATCACTGCTCAGCAGTTAGGCTCTGGGATGTCAGGACTTGGGATTGGTGCATTCGCGCTTGATTGGTCTGTCATAGCTTCTTACCTTGGAAGCCCTCTCGTGACTCCCTTTTTTGCAATCGTCAATGTCCTCGTTGGCTACGTTCTCGTCATGTATATGGTGATCCCAGTAACGTATTGGGGCATGAATCTGTATGAAGCAAACAAGTTCCCGATTTTCTCCTCTGATCTGTTTGACTCACGAGGGCAGCTTTACAATATCTCCACCATTGTCAACGATAAGTTTGAGCTGGACGAAGGGATGTACCATCGAGAAGGTCGGGTTTATCTCAGTACATTCTTTGCTATCACTTACGGGATTGGTTTCGCAGCAATCGTTTCCACGCTGACTCATGTTGCTCTCTTCAATGGAAAGTGAGTAGACTAACAGTCAATAAATTATGAACTTGTGGACTAAAACTTGTGGATATTAATTACTCTAATCTTGTTTTGCTTTGCTATTAGGGAAATTTGGCAACAAGTACGAGCTTCAACCTCGGCCAAGGTGGACATACACACAAGGTTGATGAGGAAGTACAAGGACATACCAAGTTGGTGGTTTTACGGTCTGCTCGGTATCTCATTGGCACTATCTCTTGTTCTCTGCATTTTCATGAAAGAGCAGATCCAAATGCCTTGGTGGGGACTCCTTCTAGCCTCATTCATGGCCTTAATCTTCACTGTGCCTGTCAGCATTATTACAGCTACAACTAATCAGGTAGACCACAACTTATATTGATCCTCAAAACATGATTTTAAATCTTTCTTACTTTCGAAACTACTCTTGTTGTGACAGACTCCAGGTCTAAACATCATCACGGAATATCTCATGGGTGTGTTGTTACCGGGGAGACCAATAGCGAACGTCTGCTTCAAAACTTATGGTTACATAAGTATGTCACAAGCTATTTCATTCCTCAACGACTTCAAGCTAGGACATTACATGAAGATACCGCCAAGATCGATGTTCTTAGTCCAGTTCATAGGAACATTGATTGCAGGAACGGTGAATATATCAGTAGCATGGTACTTGCTTACATCAGTAGAAAACATCTGCCAGAAAGAGTTGCTTCCTCCAAACAGTCCATGGACATGCCCGAGTGACAAAGTCTTCTTCGACGCATCAGTGATTTGGGGATTAGTAGGGCCGACGAGAATCTTTGGTCGGCTAGGAAACTACCCTGCACTAAACTGGTTCTTCCTAGGTGGACTGATAGGTCCAGTCCTCGTATGGCTTCTCCAAAGAGCCTTCCCGACAAAAACATGGATCTCACAGATCAACCTCCCTGTTCTTCTAGGCGCAACAGCTGCGATGCCTCCCGCGACGAGCGTGAATTTCAACTCCTGGATCATTGTTGGTGTGGTGTTCAATTACTTTGTGTTCAAGTACTACAAGATGTGGTGGCAGAGGTATAATTACGTGCTCTCGGCAGCTTTAGACGCCGGTTTGGCCTTCATGGGAGTGCTTATATACTTTTGTTTGACCATGAATGGTAAGTCCATTGATCATTGGTGGGGTGCTAATGGTGAGAATTGTCCTCTTGCTTCTTGTCCTACTGCTCCTGGGATTCAAGTTGAAGGTTGTCCTGTTTTTTAGAGTTTAGATGATTTTTTTGTTTTTTTTCTTACAGTGGTTTTTAGAGATATTTGTTGGATTTGTTTTTTAGATTTATAAAATCTGCATATTTTCCTAATTTGAAAATATCTTACGGATTAACTAAAACGGATTCTAATTTGTAATTAGAGGGAGTAATGATTTGTTCAAGGTTAATCTATTTATCTCATTATATTGTGATGACAAAAATCTCAAAAATTTATTAAAAACTTTTAAAATAAAAAATACATATGTGAATGAGATTTTTTAATAAAAACTTAATTGCAATGTGGCGCGTGTTCTACAATGAGTGTAGGGGAGCGTGGCACGAAGGCGTTATGGGTGTCGTGGTTATCAATTTGGATTGACGCCAATAGTCATTTGTTAAATTATTAATCTAAAAGTTTGGTTCAACCATATTCATAAATATATAAAATAATTGAATTAAATTGGTCTTCTCTCTCTCTCTCTCTCTCTCTCTCTTATATCTCAAAATCCGAGAAAACGAGGTTAAAGATCCGTGCTTGTAAATCGCAAATTTCGCTCGTCAAGGTCTCTGATCGTCCTCCTTCGCATCTGATCTGTTATTTCTTTCTTTTTGTGAAAGTGCTTAGTTTGTTGATTGACGATGGCCTCTGAGACTGGAGAAATCACCATCGTATGCAACCACTGGTATGTTTACAATTGCTATCTTTATCAGAGTTTTAATTTGATCAGAGCTTTAGGCGATCGTGTGCTTCCTCTTTGTTTTCGCTCGATGATGACTTCTATAATTCGTTTCGAACCAAAAGGAAATTTCTGAACTCGAAAATTTGGATTTGGTCGGTGATTGCAAGTGAGAGCATCTGTGTCGGATTGAAGACACTTATGAGCTGTGTGATTCAGTTTGGTTCCGAAATCTCTAGATGCACGTGTAGAATTAGCTTAGGTCTGTTGTCGGTGATTTATAAATATGATTAGGGATTCCGATGGATTAGGCAATCATATGATATACAGACCATTTTGCAAAAGAGTTGATTTTGATATGGCCACTTTCCCTTATAATCGTTCATGATAAATCTACATTTGATGTTTTGTTAGAATTCCTGGTCTACTGTATCAATTTCTCTGATCTGGTTGGTGTTTACAGATTTATCATTCAGTCTTTTTATAAAGAAATACAAAAAGTTGAGAAACAATCATCATCTTTGCCAGAACTTTTCTCTCCCTTTACTTTAATTATTTTCTCTGATACTATCTAAGTCTTGTTTACTTGGATGGGTTGATCCCTTGAAAGTACCGTATTAAGCTTAGCGTACTGACAATCCTAATGTTTTCAGCGACAGAGATATTCCATCACCAAACATCGACCTGCATCGTGTACATTGTGCCCGGAATTTGGAAAAATGTAAGATTTGTGGTGATATGGTGCCGAAGAAGCATGCTGAGGAACACTACTTGAACACACATGCTCCGGTACGCTCATTTTTCTACTTGTGTTTTGATTGATTTCCACATTTGAGCAACTTCTCTTTGTTAGCTCCATGAAAATTCTATACTTTGTTTGATCTGACGTCTAAATATATGTTGATCAAAATGCCCTGCTTTCTCTTATTGACGATCATCTTGTACTGCTCTGAGAAGGTACCATGCTCGATGTGCAAAGAGACCATAGAGCGTGAGGTTTTTGATAGTCATAAAGGAGAGGTTTGCCCCAAGAGGATTGTAACGTGTGAGTTCTGTGAGTTTCCACTGCCTGCAGTTGATCTTGCTGAGCATCAGGTATCCGCTTTTAACTTTCTCCAGAGACCACCTTTTCTCTTGAATGGAATGATTTTCTGATTCGCTAGGGGTTTCTGAAAATCAGGAGGTATGTGGCAACCGGACCGAACTCTGTTATCAATGCAACAGCTATGTTAGGTTGAGAGAAACATATAACCATGAAACCAAATGCCCTGGTTCTGTGCTCAACAATGTTGAATCATCCAGGTAAGTGCATAGTTTTATTTTTTGAAACTCTGATTCAAAGACTTAAATCTTTTTTTTTTTGGTGTGGCTAAACTCGTGTCGTGGCATGGATTATAATGTGTAGAAGGATCCCGAGAGCAGCAGAAGGAGATGGAAACGGAAGGAGGCGAAGAGATGGGAACGGTGCTTCGCACAAAAGGCTTTTCTTCACTATCGCGATAACGGGAATAGCTGTCTTAATAGGATCCTTGTTCTTCCAGAGGGGAGCTAAGTAGAGACATGATGGCTCGTGTGTAATTCTGTAAATTCGCTCTAAATCCTTCAGACAAGAGTCCTAAGCGAGGGTTTATACATTTTAATGCTTACCGAGACAGAGATTTGTCCCCACCCAAAAGATTGTTTAATCCTTGAGAGTTTCTTTTTATACTATTTGTTTTCAATAAAAAGAGATTTCAGAATTTTTGCTTTGTTGTTGCAAATGAAGAGGACGTAGTTTCTGAACAAACATGAACATAAGGAATTCTACAATGTGAGTGTTTGGTTTGGTTTCTCTGAATTTCGGTTCAGAACCGGTCTGAAAAAATTGAACCGAAACTTTTAATCGAATTTGATTTTGTTGATGAGATTGAGAGAGTTAAGACGATACGCGCAGACAGAGCGAGAAGACAAACGCAGTGGCGCATTAAGTAAGGCACACAATCGCTTTGATCAAAAGCTAACAGTCTCTCTCTCTCTCTCTGTACACGTGCGTGTGATCGGTTGCGTCAAGCATTGATGAAGAAACTGGCTGATCGGCTCTTGCATCGTTTCACGAACCATGAAACCGCTTTAAGCGCCGCCCACCACAGTATTGTCCAACCTCTTCTAAGTTCTAATGGTTTCTTCATCCTCTGCTTTAAACTCGCTCACAAAATAACGGTTTTAACCTTGTTCTACGAAATTGTGTCGGCAAAGTTAGTATTTTTTTAGCCCAGATGAGGAATCAAGTTCTATTTCCTTGTTTTGACCCTTTACTTTTGTTTCTTATGACATTCCAACTGTTTTTTTTTTCTTTTCTTTCATCAAAGTGGGTTTTCCCGTAGTGGGTCTCTTTATAAATCCAGAAAGGCAGTGACTTTAAACGATCATAGAGTTGCAATTTATTGATAAGGATATAAAGTATTACCATTTTGCTTGATTATCGGATATAAACGACTTTGCAGCTTGTTCTAAAGACCAGTTCCGCGGATCCTATATCTGTGGCACCTTCAAAAATCTTATTTTACACATTCACTGGTTCTATCTAGTGTTGATTTTTTTTCTTTCTTACACAAAAATTCAGGCTCGGGAAGGACAGATCAAGGTACAAGTGGTCTTAGGCATAGAAACGATCGCAGGATGCCTCCACAAGGTGTCCGGTTGCATATCCAGGACCGATATGTAATTCAACTTCCTCAAGTCTATAAATATTTTACTGAAGGTGGTTTTACTGAAGAAGGAAATGTTGCAGGTTGTGATGGACAATGGGATACTCCAAGTAACACTGTCAAAACCAGGTGGTATCATCACCGGAATACAGTATGACGGTATTGACAATGTGCTTGAAGTTCGTAACAAGGAGACTAACAGAGGGTACTGGGACCTGCACTGGAATGAGCCTGGAGGCAAGGGAATATTTGATGTGTATGCCTTCTTTGCATATTTACCTTAATAAAAATTTAGTATTAGAAGCTCAGGAACCTTATCCTATGATTTCAACATGCTGTTTGTGGAAATCTTTGGTTTTGATTGAGTTGATGCATGCTTTAAAACGTGTTTTTCTCTGCCTAACGAATGTTATATAATGTGTATTAATTGGTGGATTGTATTAATGCAGCATCAGTGGAGTGACTTTCAGAGTCATAGTCGAAACTGAAGAACAGGTTGAGATCTCATTTGTAAGAACATGGGATCCATCCCTTGAGGGAAAGTACATTCCCCTGAATATCGATAAAAGGTCATCTTGAATTATGTATATCCTTTGACAGCGAAACGAACTTAGAGAAGAGACATTGGAATGATGCTCTTCTTTCAGGTTTATAATGCTTCGTGGCTCTTCTGGAGTTTACTCTTACGGAATTTATGAACACCTTAAGGAGTGGCCTGGGTTTGAACTCGGGGAGACAAGAATAGCGTTCAAGCTCAGAAAAGACAAGTAATATTTTTCCCCATTTTCTACGCCAATTTATCTTTCTTATGGAAGATCCATGTTTGTTCACTGAGAAGAAAACCTCAAATGCTAGTGATTGCTCGCCCATGTGAAGGATAGTGTCATTTGTCAGATATTTAGCTATTAGGTTTAATCGTTTGTCAACATAAGAATATATCTGTTTGATATCTCATATATATCCTCCTTGGTGATTCCTTTGATTACAGATTCCATTACATGGCTATGGCAGATGACAGAAAAAGGATAATGCCTTTTCCAGATGATCTATGCAAAGGAAGATGCCAAACTCTTGATTACCAGGAAGCTTCCCTGCTCACTGCTCCGTGCGATCCACACTTACAAGGCGAAGTATGAGTTACATGAATCCGTACATTATGAACTTATGCTCGCTTTGTGGCATTAAAAATTTATAATATGAATCGAGTAAGAATATTGATTCACAGATAGCTAAAATCATTTTTTTTTCTTCTTCTTATGACAGGTAGATGATAAATACCAATACTCGTGTGAGAATAAGGATCTGAGAGTACATGGATGGATATCTTTCGATCCACCTGTAGGATTCTGGCAAATCACGCCCAGTAATGAGTTCCGATCAGGCGGACCACTCAAACAAAACCTCACCTCACATGTTGGCCCAACCACCCTTGCAGTAAGTGTTCCTGTGAATAATGTGGTGATTGTAGTCAGAGTTAGCCCAGTCTTGATCATGGATTTCATTATGGATATATCAGGTATTTCACAGTACACATTATGCGGGAAAAACCATGATGCCTCGCTTTGAATGTGGTGAGCCGTGGAAGAAAGTCTTTGGCCCTGTTTTCATTTACCTAAACTCCACAACCAACAGAGATGAGTCACTCTGGTTATGGGATGATGCTAAGATTAAGGTACAAATGAAACAACTTTCTACTGAATTTCCAAGCGTTGTTGAATACGAAGATAGATGTGTGGTAACAAAGAGAAGGGTTCACTCAAGTGGCTTAAATCTGTAGATGATGGGTGAGGTTGAAAGCTGGCCTTATAGCTTTGTGGCATCTGAGGACTATCCAAAGTCTGAAGAACGCGGCAAGGCCCGTGGTAGATTACTTATCCGCGACAGGTATCAGGGTTGCTTTACATTCTCATCTTGTTTTTCCTGCATTGCTTTTTTTTTAATTGTCTTAACATTCCACTTAACCGCCACAAATGGTTTTTGGTACAGGTTCGTAAGTAATGATTTGATTTCAGCACAAGGTGCTTATGTGGGTTTGGCTCCACCTGGTGATGCTGGTTCTTGGCAAATAGAATGCAAGGTGATTTTCTTCCTTCTCCATTCTCAATTATTTGCAACATGCGGAAAGACAATATCGGTTTGATATTCTTTTGGATTCTTCAACTGTTAATGTCTTATCAGGGATACCAATTTTGGGCGACAGCGGATGAGGCTGGCTACTTCTCAATAGAGAACGTGCGTCCTGGTGACTACAACCTCTACGCTTGGGTCCCTGGTTTCATTGGAGATTATCGTAACGACACTATTGTTTCTGTGACTACAGGTAAATTAGTTCTCATGAAATTTATAAAATTTCCTATATATATCAGCCAATTCTTGATGTACATAATAACACAGGGTGCAAGATTGAGATGGGTGATATTGTCTATGAACCTCCAAGAGATGGACCTACGTTATGGGAAATCGGTATCCCTGATCGAAAAGCGTCCGAGTTCTTTATCCCCGATCCTGATCCCACGCTTGTTAACAGAGCTTTAGTCCATCCCCAAGATAGGTTTGTGAGCTACACTTTTATGAACCTTGCTGCTTCAATGTGCCTATTACCCAAACTAAACACCGCTTTGCTTCAATATGTGCAGGTTCAGGCAATATGGGTTGTGGCAGAGATACACAGATCTGTATCCATATGGTGACCTTGTTTACACTATCGGTGTAAGCGACTATCGCAGAGACTGGTTCTTTGCTCAAGTTCCTAGGAAGAAAGGAGATGTGCATGAAGGAACAACTTGGCAGATTAGGTTTAAACTCGAAAACATTGATCAAAAGGCGAATTACAAACTGCGAGTTGCCATAGCATCTGCAACCTTAGCGGAGTTGCAGGTAAGAATGAAGCTGTCATATACTTCTACAGAAATGAAGAAGTTGTTTAAGACTGTAAAAGTTCTGTTGGCACTTTCTGTTTGCAGGTTCGAGTCAATGATCCGGAAGCAATCCGCCCTCTCTTCACTACCGGACTCATTGGGAGAGACAACTCAATAGCAAGACACGGGATCCACGGGGTTCACATACTCTATGCGGTGAATATTCCGGGAAACCGGCTTGTGCAAGGTGATAACACTATATTCCTCAAACAGCCAAGATGCAATGGTCCCTTTCAAGGGATTATGTATGACTACATTCGTCTTGAAGGCCCTCCTTCTTAACTTACCATGTAAATTTATATATGCAATTTGAAATTTTATTGAATATAAACCAAAAGACATGAATGATATTGATATGCAAAACCCAAAATTCTGACAAAACCAAAACTGAACCTAAGACACAATCAATACATAGAAAGGAACCACTGAATTGTTCTCGTAGCACCAATCAACATAAGGGGGACTGACTAGTGAGTGAACTACTTACTGCTACATTTTCCTGCAACCTGCTCTGCTGAGCTTCTCTTCATGAGTCCCTTGTTACAAAGCTCATTGAGCAGCTCCAGAGCTTCCTTTGCCATACCTTCATAAGCTATGCCTTCTATCAGAATCGTGTACGATGTCTCAGTCGGTTTACACCCTCTGTTGATCATATAAACCAAGAAATCGATGGCACGGTCTGTTTGCCGAGTCTTGCAGAGTCCCAGCATTATTGAGTTGAAAGTGACTGCGTTCGGCCTAACCCCCATCCGCTCAAACTCATGGAAAAACTTGATGGCCTCGTCTACTTTCCCTTCCCTGCTCAAACCTCCAACCAGAGAGGAATACGTGATTGTGTCAGGCTTTAGATCTTTTGCACGCATCTCGTCCAGCAGTTTTATCGCTTTCCCTGTCTTCCCTGCTTTCGCAAGCCCGTCAATGACGGTGTTGTAAGTGATCAGAACAGGGGAACACCCTTTGCTGCTAAGCTGATTAAGTATCTCAACGGCATCCTCAACTTTCCCGTCTTTGCACAAAGCCGTAAGCATAGTGTTGTAGGTCACAATGTCCGGGTAACAACCACGAGAGACCATCCTCTCCAAATACTCGATAGCCCTGTCCATCTTCTTCTCCTTGCAGAACCCGTGAAGCAGCGGGTTGTAGCTCAAAGAATTCGGCTGGCATCCATGTTTAGGCATCTTCTCCAAGATGTCAATCGCTCGGCCAAGCAAACCCTTCCTGCACAAGAAATTAATCAAGATGTTGAAAGTGACAACACTCGGCGAGAAGCCTTTACGAAGCATCTCAGCGAGAAGCTTCTCCGCGTCCATCCATCTCCCTGTACTACACATACTCCGGAGGATTATGTTATGCGTGATAACATTCGGCTCGCATCCATAAGACGGCATGTCGTTCAAGAACTTGATCGCTTCATCCAATCTCCCTTCTTTACAAATCCCGTTGACGAGAACGTTGTAAGTGACAACATCGGGGGTACATCCTTTATCCCTCATTTCATCAAGAAGCTCCATCGCCTGTCCGACACCGCTCTCTTTGCAAGTAGCTTCGATCAATATAGTGTAAGTAATCACATCGGGATAACAGTCTCTCCGGAGCTGCCTATCAAGAACCTCCATGGCTTGCTTAAGTTTCCCGCTGTCGCAAAGAGAACGCAGGATCGTGTTGTAAGTGACGACATCCGGAGAAACGCTCATTCTATCGAGAACCGATAAAGCGTTGTTGATCTCCCCGGCTTTGCAGTAGCCACTGATCATGACGTTGTAGGTGATAACATCAGGAACAGCACCAGAGCCTTCAAGAATCTCCAAGATCTTTGCTGCTTTCCTCGTTTTGCCCAGCCTGCAGAATCCGCGTATCAGCGTCGTGCAGGGGATGATATCGGGGACATTGCCGTGATAAACCATGTTCTCTAGAAACTTAAACCCTTCCTCCAATTCTCCGGCTCTAACCAGCTGCCGCAAGTGGTTATTGCTCTCGGCATCTTCCAACGCAAAAGACGAGTTCGCAGAGCTGTAATGACCATTACCGTCAGTAGTGCTGTGCCCGGAAGCCGAATGTTCGAACTTCTGAGCTCTGCCATTGAGACCGGAACTCTCCACCTTGAAAGCCGCGGAAACAAGAACAAGTCGATTCCTTTTCCGTGGCGCAAGAAGGAATTTCGACCGAACATTGCTACTCGTGCGGCCTAAGACGTCAAGCTTATAACTTCGTTTACAGTCGCGATGGAATCGTTGAATCAGGCAGAACCCCTCTTGTCCACTGCTTGTAGACACCATCAAATCCATAGAGATAACAATAAAATATTTCCTACGAAGTACGGAAACCTACACAGAGAGACAAAGCTAACTTAATCCTCTCTTCACTACGGTTTCTGTGACACCGAATAAGAAATCTTAGAGAGTGAGGGAAAGGGGAAGAAGAACATAGGAGGCGGTTTGAAGCAGTGAGTGAGAGGATATGGCAGTGTTTTCTTATTTTGGACTTTTGTGAATTTGGGCCTCACAACCATTTTAGGACTTTTGTAAACTTGGGCCTCATCAGATTTATGTTTGGGCTTTATTAACTCTCGAGGCTGGAAGAAATTAGTCAATGTAACGGTTAAGTGCAGGTTGAACTTAAGGGTCCATTAAGGAATATAAGGAAAAAATACCCTAACTATATACTACTAACTTACTAAACACGTAATTCATTGTTGAATGTCTGAATCACAAAATTTATTGGTTTACATAAAATAATGATAAACAGAAATGTTTAGAAGAGACGTAAGTGAAAGCGTTGAGACACACGAATGTCAACATTGTTGATCATTGCGGCTCTCTTAAGCATTTCGTCAAACTAACCAAACTGTTTTGACGACAAAGTCAAGAGATATCTCTCCACTGTACCCTCTGCTTTACCTCCCGTTCACGGCAACTTTAGTTCTCCAAATCGGATCTATTTATATTGATACACACACATGTACGTATAAAAAAACATGTACATTTACTTTTAGCTTAAGACCAAAACACCAGAAGACAGACATTTCATCACATGTCGTCTGCTAAATTGCAGCTGCGAGATAAGGGCAATCATGTTGGTTTACTTAAAAACTCTTCGCATGATCTTCTTCTCTATGTTCATTTAGCTGCATATGCTAAAAAAGACTGATACTTTCTGTATTAATGGCTCAGGTGGTGATGGACAATGGCATTGCACGGGTTACATTATCAAAGCCTGATGGAATCGTCACAGGAATCGAGTATAATGGCATCGATAACTTGCTCGAGGTTCTTAATGAAGAAGCCAACAGAGGGTAATGCGATTAGTCTCTGAGATTTTCTGTTAGTAATCAAAGTCCGGCTATTCCATACATGCTCTGTTTCTCTAGTTAATTTCATAACTTTCGCGCCAAAAATTTGTCATTTGGTTATGAAGTACATGTGTTCTTCAGGTATTGGGACCTCGTCTGGAGCGGATCAGGAACCACTGGTGCATTTGATGTGTAAGTCTTTTATGTGAGCTTAAGGCCAAAATAAGATTACTCAAAATTTTTATTGTTTGATCCCATAAAACCGAAGAAAGATTGCATTTTTAAAGATAGAACTGGATCTTATATATAGGAGCCGAGTGAATCAATGAAGTTCCAATGTTTGATGTCTATATTCTTTTGGTAACAGAATAAAAGGAACAAAATTTGAGGTAATAATGGAAAATGAAGAACAGATTGAACTTTCATTCACAAGAAAATGGGATCCATCACAAGAAGGCAAAGCTGTCCCATTGAACATTGACAAAAGGTTCTTCATTACTTTTTATTTAGAGGCATAAATTTCATATTCCATTTAGAAGATTATAAACCCTGAATAAATTGTCGAAACAGATTCGTCATGCTTCGTGGGTCATGTGGATTCTATACTTATGCCATCTACGAGCATTTAAAAGAATGGCCTGCTTTCTCAATTGCCGAAACTCGAATTGCCTTCAAGCTCAGAAAAGAGAAGTAAACAAATACAAAACAAAACAAAAAAATCATTCCTTCACTTCCAAAACATCTTTGATTTTCTAACTGAAACTGAGGAGATTTCAGGTTTCATTACATGGCAGTAACTGACGATAGGCAGAGATTCATGCCATTGCCTGATGACCGGTTACCGGACAAAGGCCAAGCTCTGGCTTACCCTGAAGCTGTTCTACTTGTTAATCCTGTAGAGCCTCAATTCAAAGGAGAGGTAAAGTTATTCACTTTGCTTACTTTTCAAGAATTTCTTGTAAAAAGATGTAAGCTTGTCTACTTACATTAATGGTTCTTCTTCGGGTATTAGGTCGATGATAAGTACCAATATTCTTGTGAAAACAAAGACATTACTGTCCATGGATGGATCTGCACGGAGCAACCATCTGTCGGTTTCTGGCTCATAACTCCTAGCCATGAGTACCGAACCGGTGGACCTCAAAAACAGAACTTGACTTCTCACGTTGGACCCACTTCTCTTGCTGTAAGAATAAACACCTGAACTCTACTCTTTACATTTTTCTCTAAAATCATTGACAAATACTTAAACGCGGTTTCTTCAGGTGTTTATGAGTGCACACTACACAGGGGAAGATCTAGTGCCAAAGTTTGGTGAAGGAGAGGCATGGAAGAAAGTGTTTGGACCGGTTTTTGTCTATTTGAACTCATCTACTGATGATGATAATGACCCTCTTTGGCTCTGGCAAGATGCTAAATCTCAGGTTCTTCTTTATATCTTGTTTTATTTATAGTTATTAAGTTATAATTAAGAACAGATCGAATAACATTATTTCTTCATTTCCAATTTGATAAATTTGTATATCTCAGATGAATGTGGAACTAGAAAGCTGGCCTTACAATTTCCCAGCTTCGGATGATTATGTGAAAGCAGAGCAACGTGGTAATGTTGTAGGCAGACTTCTCGTTCAAGACAGGTAAACTTACAACAGAGAGCCCGATTGTCTTTTCTTGCATTTGCGTTTGCTTTTACGTTTACATATTAAATTCTTGTTCAAGACTCAAGTACACTTCACATGACGACTGCATGTTTCCAATAATCTAAACATGTAAATTATATTTACGTTTGTTAAAGGCATGTAGATAAAGATTTCATTGCAGCCAATAGAGCTTATGTTGGCTTGGCTCTGCCTGGAGCTGCTGGTTCATGGCAAAGAGAATGCAAGGTGCTTTTAAAATTTAAATTTATGTGTTTCACTTATATTGGCCCCACCCTACGAGACAGGAATGGAACAAAGAAGAAATTGTTTGAGTTTTATAAGATTCAAAAATAACATTTTTCTATGAACATTTCAATTTAATTCTTGCAGGAGTATCAATTTTGGACAAGAACAGATGAAGAAGGGTTCTTTTACATAGGTGGAATAAGGCCAGGCCAATACAATCTCTATGCATGGGTTCCTGGTTTTATTGGCGACTATAAATACGATGATATTATCACCATCACCCCAGGTCCTCATTTCACTTTTCTTTCTATTAATTGCTCAAAACATATTTTTTCTACAATCAAACCCAACCTAGAAATTGATTTTATGTACTGCAGGGTGTTATATCTATGTTGAAGATCTTGTCTATCAGCCTCCAAGAAATGGAGCCACGTTGTGGGAGATCGGCTTTCCAGATCGATCTGCCGCAGAGTTTTATGTTCCCGATCCAAACCCTAAATATATCAACAAACTTTATCAAAATCACCCTGACAGGTTTTCTTTACGTATTAAGTTTATCAAAATCAACTACATTTCTTGATTTTTAATAAGATAATCAGTGCTTAATGATCTCTAAACTACATTGTAGATAAAAGAGATCATATAAAGAGAAACTAAATTGTTTGATTGAATGGTAAACTGCTAATATATGACCATGCCTATAAACATGCTATTGATATTGTATAAATATAGGAAAGTTTTGTTGACGTGGAAGTCCAAATTTTCTATAAGTATATTCATATAAAGGATGGATTAAAGTTGGTACATTTTGATGATTTATTATCTCTGGCAGGTTTCGACAGTATGGATTATGGGAAAGATACGCAGAGCTGTACCCCGATAAAGACTTGGTATATGTAGTTGGCTCTAGCGACTATAGAAAAGACTGGTTTTACGCTCAAGTCACTAGGTGTTCCGATCATCATCTTCGCCTTACTATTCTATTTCTTGAATTAAATTAACTCTTCTCTAACCGCATTATATACATATATTGTTTCTCTTCATAGGAAAAAGGACAGCAAAGCATATCAAGCAACAACATGGCAGATCATATTCGAACTCAAAAACGTTGATAAAAACAACAGTTATACTTTACGAGTAGCCATTGCATCCGCTACGTTTTCCGAACTCCAAGTACGTGTATATCTATCATCAATCCATGACAATTTTTGTATATATATTAGAACATTAAGAAAGACAATTTAACGTAATTGACTCGAAAATATATGGGGGATGAAGATACGTGTAAACGATGCGAATGCAAGTCCATTGTTCACGAGCGGATTGATCGGGAGAGATAACTCGATAGCAAGACATGGAATACATGGATTGTACTGGTTGTTCAATGTGCAAGTGGCTGGCTCTAAGCTTATAGAAGGCGACAATACCTTGTTTCTCACGCAGCCAAGGTGCACAAGTCCTTTCCAAGGGATCATGTACGATTACATCCGGTTCGAAGCTCCCAACTAATCATTCTTTTCTCGCATTGTTCTTTCAGAACATATAAGCAAATTTATTGTAAAAGTTTGTTGATTAATTCGATTCTTTGTTTACACATGCCTTTCGATTCTTGCTCGCTATAATCCTAAACATCATTTGGATATGTACAGACTATTGGTTATGCGTAGAGTATATTGGTTTTATTTTGAGGAAGTGGCTAAATTAACATGTTTTAGGTTCATGTAAAATTTTTTGTTTCAATAGAAAGAAAAAAAAAAAAAGAGGAGAAAATCTAAAACATTTTGATATTTTCTAAAAATATCTGTGCAACTTATTGGGAAAATTAAAATTATTAACCAAAGTCAGATTGCGTTTTCCCTATTTATAAATAAATAATTTTCATTTAATATGTTGACATTCCTCTTTCATATTAGATAATGTCAATAACTAAAAATATTTATTTCCAAATAGGGAAAACGCAATCTGACTTTAGTTTATGATTTTAATTTTTCCAATAAGTTGCACAGATAGTTTTTGAGAAAAGATAAAATGTTTCAGATTTTCTCCCTTTTTTCCTGTCACTGATCGAGACTCCAAACCAATAATTGAAAGGTTAGTGACAGCATTGTTCATTTTCGGTATAGATATTAGAAAATTACGAAAATGAAAGAAATGAGATTGTGTAGTTGATGGAGGATTTGCTGGTTGTATAATTGTATTCATCTATTTGATTTTCTCATTGAAAAAAACTTTTTTCTGTTAAACAACATACAGTAAACAAATTGAACCCGTGAAGAAAGGTATTTGTTGGAAAAACATTTGGTAAAGCATTTGGTCAACAACCTGTTAATAAGACTTTTTTTTTCTTTGGGCTTAATCATATGGGATAAAAAAAATTTATCGAGTGGTGGCAACTGTAATCTCAATGGGTAATGTGGGTCCCTCCCCTGTGTGCTTCCCCTAGCCGCATAACAATTTTTTTGCTTCAAGCCTTAGCATTCCGTTTATTCCATTCTCCTGTTCGTGTGCATTTATACACATCTAACGTTTATGTTTTCTTACGCATATTTGCTTTTATATGTGCATCATCACGTCATACACGGTACGTACTCAAGCTGAGCTCTTTCATCATGAGATTAGTATATAAATTCTGTCTTTAATCGCATGTTTTATAGTATAGATGAGTTCTTATTGATATATCTTTGCCGAAATATATAATCCTATCAGTTCTACTTTACAAACAATATAAACTTTGAAAAATACAATGAATAGTTAAATAGTGGTGTCACCATCAAGAAGCCGAACCACTTTTAGGTAAATTGGATGTCATGTTATGATTAGGTGTACGTAGGCTAAATATATTGTTGAGGAAAAGAAAAGACAACAAGGGTTATTAGGAGTGGTTACACACGTGAGCAGCAATGTGTAATAAAATCTACATTATCAATAAACCTTCAATCAAATTTGAATCATTTATGAAAAATGCATAATTTCATATTGCTGTAAACTAGCCGGACAAGACACTTTTTTTCTATAATATTATCTGAGATGTTTCTTTTGTGATATTAGTTTGGTTCCTGGCTCTAGGATTGGGATTGTAATATTTCTATTTCCATTTCTTTAATGAGAACATACAGGGAACTAAAAAGGAAGTCTTTTTTTTTTATAACAAGGAAACAAAATTCTTTGTTTATAGCAGAAGAAAAGTCTTTGATGTTCGCCTAAACCATTTAACTTACCTATCTCTTTCTTTTTTAGTTCACATGTACCCTTTGTTTTACTTTTGTCTTTTGTCTTTTGTCCTTGTCCTACTTCAAAGTTTTTGTATGGGTAATAGATTCCTATTGGAAGAAAACCTATATAATGGTTTTTAGTTGTCCTAATTCAAACGACTCTTCTTCTAATTCTTACTTGCCTCGTCTCTCCAACTTCACATGTCTAATTTATCTGTGTGGACAGAATTTCGAGAAAGCTCCAAGACAAATCCGCTGATTTAATCATGTTTCTGTTCCCTTCACATGTTTTCCAGCTCGTGACGATCATAGGTACGCTTCAGAGAAGAAACATCATTACATATATATGTATATATTTATCGTATATGTCTTCAAAACATGATTAAAACCTACGTGTTTGGTGACAAATAGGTTACCGGAGACACTTATTAAATAATAGAGGATGGATTATTGCTTTGATCATGTTCTTGTCTTTGTTTGAAATTGCAATCTCCCAAAATCAAAGTCCTAATCCGGAACCAACACAAGTCTTGCAGTTACATTACCAAGAACGACATGTACGTAGAGTCTATTCACGTTTTTTTTTTTGTTTACTGAATCAATAATATTCTTAATCAGCTTTTAGTTGACAATTAGAGACGCCATTTTGGAAAAGAAAAACAAAACTGTTTCGCTTTTAATTTCCAGCTTCCTTGATGTGCAAGTCACGTGGAGCGTTTAAGAAACCCTAAACAATATGAGTGATTACAGGTGGTGATTGACAATGGAATTTTCCAATTAACGTTGTCCAGTCCTGAGGGATTTGTCACTGGAATCCAGTACAATGGTATCGAAAATGTGCTTGCCTACACCGGAGATGAATACGATAGAGGGTAAGTCTATATCTATGCAAATTCCCTTAATTTGAGTTTTTGAACTCCCTGAGACAAAAATCTTATTGATCTGATTTTCTGCAGTTACTGGGACGTAGTGTGGAACTTTCCAGGGAAAAAGACTAAGAAGACCAAAGGCACACTAGACCGGTAAATGATTCTCTGTTTGTAGTTATATATATATATATATATATATATATATATATATATATATATATATCACCAATAGCCCTCTAATGCGAGACTTACTTGGGTTAATTTGCAGGATTGAAGCAACAAAGATGGAAGTGGTAACGCAGAACGATGAACAGATAGAGATATCGTTTTCAAGAACATGGAATGCTTCTTCAACAATGGCTGTTCCAGTGAATATAGACAAGCGGTAGTTAAAATTGTATACATCTAAATATAAGCTTTACTTTGTTGGAATCTATTATTAATGGGATTTGAGTTGATTTTCAGGTTTGTAATGCTGCGAAACTCGTCTGGCTTCTACACTTACGCCATCTTCGAGCGGTTAAAAGGATGGCCTGCTGTTGAACTTGATAATATCCGATTAGCATTTAAGCTAAACAAGGACAAGTAATCATCTGTAACATATTTGTCTATTATATTAGATTGATGCTTCATTAATATTATATCTACTGGGGTATTTGTATAGGTTTCATTATATGGCGATTTCAGATGACAGGCAACGGTACATGCCTCTGCCAGATGATCGGACTCCGCCACGAGGTAAACCTCTTGCGTATCCCGAGGCCGTTCAACTTCTCGACCCTATCGAGCCCGAGCTTAAAGGAGAGGTAAACTTACATTCTTTTCTAGAAAACAGAGGAAACAGAGCGATAAAAAGCAGAGGAAACAGAGCAATGAAAGCAGAGGAAACAGAGTATTAATCTTGACAAAACCTACAGGTGGATGACAAGTATGCGTACTCAATGGACAGTAAAGACATAAAAGTTCATGGATGGATAAGCACAAATGACTCAGTTGGGTTCTGGCAAATCACTCCAAGCAACGAGTTCCGATCTGCTGGTCCTCTCAAGCAATTCCTAGGCTCTCATGTCGGTCCAACCAACCTCGCGGTGAGCATAGGATTCGACATTAATCGATTCCATAATTCGGATAGAAGATGGATGATAAATTGATCTGTGTGTGAAATGGAAACAGATATTTCACAGCACTCACTATGTAGGAGCAGAACTAATCATGAAATTTGAAGAAGGTGAAGCATGGAAGAAAGTGTTTGGACCTGTCTTTATTTATCTCAACTCTTTTCCTCAAGGAGTTGATCCTCTCTTGCTCTGGCATCAAGCCAAGAACCAGGTCCTGTCTGTCACATTTTATATATACAGAGATATGCATACGCATATGTAAGAACAAAAGAGCTGAATAATTGATTTAGCTTCTTTTTTTCAGACAAAGATTGAGGAAGAGAAGTGGCCTTATAACTTCACCACTTCAAGTGATTTTCCTCCATCTGAGCAAAGAGGATTTGTTAGCGGTAGATTACTCGTTAGAGACCGGTACACTAAGTTGCTTCCTTCTTCCCTAAAACTTCGGTTTGTTTTCGCATGAAACATTCCTAAATGGTTGTTTTTGTAACAGATACATAAGTAGTGAGGATATACCTGCAAATGGTTCCTACGTGGGCTTGGCTGCGCCAGGAGATGCTGGCTCATGGCAAACAGAATACAAAGTAATTTCTTAATCCCTCATATCCATCTTGTCAAGTAATAATTAATTAGTGGAAATCATAAAGATTTGTGAACGATGATTACTTTGACAGGGTTATCAGTTCTGGTCAAAAGCAGACGAAAAGGGATACTTTACCATTAATAATGTGAGAAGTGGTCGTTACAATCTCTATGCCTTTGCTCCGGGATTCATCGGCGATTACCACAACGACACCGTTTTCGACATTTCTCCAGGTTCGAATTATTTGTAATACCACGTACAATTATGACTCTGTTCCATATACATCTTGCTAAACAAAGAGTAAAAACATCTGAACCAGGGACAAATATTAGCCTAGGCGAGTTGGTGTATGAACCTCCAAGAGACGGTGTAACTCTATGGGAAATCGGCGTACCAGACCGAACCGCTGCAGAGTTCTACATTCCTGACCCGAACTCAACGTTTGTGAACAAACTATACCTAAACCAATCTGATTATAAATACCGGCAATATGGGTTATGGGAACGGTATTCCGAATTGTACCCGGACAAAGATATGGTTTACAATGTCGATGTTGATGATTACTCTAAAAATTGGTTCTTCATGCAAGTCACAAGGTTAGTTTTTCCTTCTATTTTTTTTAAATTCAAAGCGGCTCTACGAATATAAAAGGGACTTTGTTAAATGTATGCAACATTTGGTGAGTTTGTAGGAAACAAGCCGATGGAGGATATAACGGTACTACATGGACGATCAGATTTCAACTCGACGATCAGATGAAAAACTATACCGGAAGAAATTTCAAACTGCGAATCGCTCTAGCCACATCAAATGTCGCGGAATTGCAGGTGCGGTGTAAAGCTGCAAAGACGCAATCTTCTTTCTCTATAGAAGTGAAAAAAAACAATCATTTTGATCTTTGGTCTTGATCCTTTTTGCAGGTTCGGGTGAACGATTTTTCAGTGGATCCTCCATTGTTTACGACAGGGCAAATAGGGAAAGATAATACAATTGCAAGACATGGTATACATGGACTCTATTGGTTATACAGTGTGAATGTGCCTGCTGCTTCTCTTCACCCAGGATATAACTCTATATATCTGACCCAACCGCTTGCCACGAGCCCTTTTCAAGGACTCATGTACGATTATATTCGCCTCGAATGTGCTGATACCGTTAGTCATATCACTAGATCATAGGACTTGTTTTCAGTCTTTTACCTTATATATAGACCAATAATTTAATTTTATACAGATAGAAATACACACATTCTTTTCTCAATTGGTACTTTTATGCAATTTAGAGCTTTTAGTTTCAACCAGCAAGTATGGAAGTAGATTCAGAGATCAAAACCGAGCTTGTGATGCCTCTCAAAACCATTTCAGACTGAACACACTAAAAAGAGAACAGTGGCTAGGGGACAGAGAAAACAGACAACATTGCTCTGTGTGATCATTTCAAGTTTCAAAGCGTTACTCAGCCAGAATGTAAGAACAAGTTGTTAAGCAATTAGAGCTCGGTTTGATGGCTCGACCCAAACAGCCAACTCGACAGTAAAGAAAACATACTTGATGAAGGCTTCTGTTTCGCATTTGCATTGCAGAGGTTGTCAAAAGCATGCTTCAGATGAGGGGTCACCACTTTAGTCTGTTTCAAAAGAAGACAGAAGAGAGTCAGCATCTGTAGGCTTAACGGGGAAAATGTAAATATTTGTAGGAAAAAAAATTCAGAGGGACTGATGCAAAATACCTTGAAATCTTCAAGAGGACAGAAATCTTTTCCATCACAACCCTGTTGGCAGAAACGGATAAACTTGTAAGGAGATGTTAGGAAGCAGAAGAAGAGAGTTACGGAACAATGAGTCAATTCATTTCTCAAGGAAGCTTTGTCTCAAGTTCTATGTGGCCACTACGATAGAGCTGAAGTTGGGTATGCGTTTATTGATCAGATGAAAAAACTTACCGGAAGTGGAATAGGATGCTCGTTGTGCAGAACCTGCACGAAGTACTTGGGCGAGGAAGCTGCAGGACAACTGTAGAGGGCAAGCATGTTGTTCCCAGCAAAAGGAGCCATGGTGCTGCCTTTAAAGTCCCTGGTTTTAGGAGGCTGGGGAGGGAGTTCCAATGGTTTCTCCTTCTGTATTTTCTCGAACTCTGAAACATTTTAAACCTTCTTTTTGAACAAGCACTAAGGGGAATTATCTGTTTCACAATAAACGCAACCGCGGGCATGAAGGAAATTTGATGGACTAACCAGGTCCATGAAGGAAAAGACCCAGAAGACAAGAGAAGGGAACTATTGTTTCGGCATGGGCAAACCTAAGTCTTGCTTTTTCGTAACTTCCAGTTGGGAGCTTTTCTGCATGATAATTAAATAGGACAAGTAATTAAATCTGGTTATCAAGATGATTAGCAAATGCTTCGCTTTTGTTTCCTGGTTTCACGTTGAGATTACCTTCTCGGGCCTTGATAGCTTCTTCCATCGAATGCAAAACATCTTCTAGCAATGGAACTCCCATTTTGTAGTTCAAGGAATTTCCATAACCTTTGAGGAGAAACACTTCCAAGTCATCTGCCCATTCGAGCAAAGCAACCTACAGTTGACTATGTGTTACACATAACTGGCATATAGCATAAAATCCTTAAGCTTAAGGATATCTAAAGCACGTATTATAAAGTCCAAAACACATTAAGAAAGAATTTGCAACTTGTACCTCAGATGGCGTGAAAAGTTCACAACTTTGATTAGTTACATTAAGCAATGATGCTTCCTGCAAATTTCAAAACAACTTTTAGCATTTCAATCTATTCATCACAGACAGGTACGTGTGATAGCCCACAGGAAAGGAGCTTATGAACTTTACGAAGTTACTAACGAAAGTCAAGAAAGACGAACCTGCTTGCACAAAAACCACAGAGAAGAAATGTCCTGTTTCGTGAAACTTAAATCATGTCTCTTTGCAAGGGAAGCTGTAATCTTATTCAGAACAGGTTCCTTGAGCTTATCCACAGCAGGCTCTTTAGCTTTTCTATAGCTCTGCATTCATAGACCATGTAAAGAAACACAAAACCTCAGAAGCAAATATACATGAATGAGCAATACAATAAAAGAAATAGCTTAGATCGAGTCAATCAAAACTATACCTTGTAGTTTTGACAACATTCAAAGAATCTCAGCTTGGTATCACTAGCACGGTTTTCACTTGTGACAGCGAATGCTCTATTACGTCCTGGTCCCAGTTCTCCTTTCTCACTGAATAACCCCATTCCAAATGCCACTGCACTTGCAGATGCCCGAGGAATCTACCAAGAGATTTAAACAATTTATCAATGTCCTCCACCAAATCCTAGTGTTCACATTACGAAACTTTGCTTGGACAAAATGGAGAAAGTTATAAAAAAAAAACTCAAAAAGCAAACACCAACCTGCGTAGCTCTTATAGTGTAGACATCAGGGTGGTAATCGTCTTCAAACAACGTAGGAAACCGTTCCCTAACCCGGACTCCAAGTTGGTACAGCTCGTCCTCGCCTTGCCTGATCAGCTCTCCGCCTTTCACTTTTCCTTGCCAAGGAGATATCCATTTCCCTAACCATCCGGGGATTTTGTCTGAAGGCGTCTTCCTAGCTTCTGCATCTCTTACCAATTCCTTTAACCTACCAGCCAAATTCTCCAATTCCCGCAACCGTTTCTTGGTCGGAGAACGAGTTCCATGCCTAGCCTAACAATGTTCAAAACCACAATTTTCAGTCTTTCACTCTTTCGACATTTGGATTTATCCATCCCATTTTTTCCCCAAATAAATAATGCTTACCACAAGGTTAAGGTGGATAGGTGTACACTCACTGGGGACATTCGACGGTTCAATCAAATTTTGGGATACATCTTTCGAAGCTGAGTACCTGCACACCAAATCAAAAATTTCCCCCAAAAAAAAAAATTGGAACTCACTGAAGAAGTTACGCAAATTCCCGCAATGTGCAACCTTTTTTTTGACAAAAACGGTGAAGAAGGAAACGACACTAATCCAACAAATTAGGTTGAACAAATTCAGACCCAGATGAGAAGTGTTGTTCCTGATTCAGACTGAAATGATTCGAGAGTCTATCATAAGAGCGAGAGAGGAAGAACCTGGTGACGGTGGACAAGTGATGACGAACATCGAAACCTTGATCCGCCTGTGAAATAGCAAACAAACACAGCAGTATGATCCAAACAGTCTTCATCGCCATCTCTCTCGCGCTTTCTAATTTCCTTCGGGAGGAAGCAGAGCACTAGGGTCAGAGTTTTTAATTACACGGATTACTCCTTTTCACGACACGTGTTCTTTCTTCTCGTTTTATGGTTATGTCTTTTGATCTCCAAGATTTTTGTAATTGGTTTGGTCACTTCGGGTTTAAGACGGTTTTCACTTCCCTAATAATAGAGCAAAAAACGGAATTAGAAAGATGTGTGAGATTCGAACCCCGACCTTTTCGTCTATTGGAGAGTCGATGTGACAGCGGAGCTAAGTGGATTATTTGAATTGAAGCAACAGGGATAGAGATATATTAGACATTCAATAAGTTGTTGACTAATGAGTCAAGATTTTTAAAAGGTGGGATTTTGCTTTTGCTTCCAACAAATAAATTAACGATAACTTCTTCTCCCTAAAGTCTTCTAATCTTCTCTATAAATTAGTGATAATTTCTTTACCCATTTTCGAATAGAATGTTTATACTATTTGTTTAATAGAGATTGTTACGTCAAAATAACTACAGAATCTTTGAATTCGCGCCAGTATTTTTGTTTATTCCACGCAAGAAAATCTAATAATAGCAAAGAAAAAAACAAAGGGACATAGCAGTAGTCACTAACCATAACAAATTGAGAAAAAATGGAACAAAAATGCTTGCATGGAATAAACAAAAAATGCCTTAATGTGAGTACTTGAAATCTTTCTGACTGAATCTAATTGATTATTTGCTGGCGAGCTAATCGAGATCTTAAGTGGTTTAGATGTACCTGAAAATTTTAGAGAGAAAGAGCAAGCAAATATAATTTCAAGTATATACAATAATAGTGCAAATCGTAGCAACATCCAGAGAAAAGTGAATCAATACCGCTGGAAGAAGAGGCTTGTAAAGCATCGTGAGTGTCCAAGTTTTCTTCTTGGGAAGCAATAGCCAGAAGGATTTCATCTTGAATTTTGTTGAGCTTGTGATATCTCCCGGTCTTTGCTGGAGTGCCTTTTTCCCACGGCAATGCTCAATAGGTCTACATTACTGTAAAACCAGATGGGATCTTTCATGCGAATGATAAGATCATCTTCTACAGTCCACATTGTGAAAGAGAGAAAAGCAATTTCCTAAAGAAAGCGAAAAGAAAAGTGAAAAGAAAGCGATTTTAATAAAGAGAACAAGGAAACAATTTCAATCGAGAAAAGCAAGAAGAAAAATAATTTTAATCGAAAGAAAGATTTTAATTTATGTGAAAGAAAAGACGATCAATTTAAGAATTTAGGGTTAAGAACTGAAAGCGTATTTTATTTTAAAAAGAAGTATTCTCTCAATTTTTACCGTTGTTGTGGGTCACAGAAATGACAAACTTTTTAAATAATACCTGAGAAAAAGAAATTCTATCATTTGTAAGTGTAAAAGCACCTCTGGGTAATTATAGAGTTCTTAAAATGAGATTCTTAGTAGAAGAATTATTAATAAATAATTATAGGGTTCTTAAAATGGAGAGAAAGAGTTTAAAATATTTTATTTACAAAACTTTAGAAAGTTAGTTTCTTAATTTTAAGAATCTTATACAATATTATATTATTACTTTTGTAGAAACCGTCTTAAATTTTAGGAACGCCATAGATGGATGTGGATGTGGTCTAAATGTAGCTAAAACTAGTTTTATAATTTTAGTAAATGCATCATATACAAAGTAGATTATTGCAAAATGGGTGGTTCCGAATATCAAGATATACATATCAATATGTTTGAAAATTTGAAAAACGTAGTTCAGAAAAGAAAAAAATATATAGGTTTAAAGAATTTCAAAATTTTATATGTTTGGTAAATGAATTAGTGGTTCAACTTTGATGAAGATTTGTCTTGTCAATTCAAATCTGAGAGCGATCCCCTCAACAGTAAAATTATATTGATATCTTGATATTTGGAACCACTTGGTAATGGTAACACGTAGATATTTTAGTGGTATTGATATTGATCTCGATATTTTGTCTGAGTATCAATTTAGCATCTCTCTGGTTATAAGAGAATGTACATGAACTAAAAGAAAAACAAAAGCTCTTTTGACAAGTTCATGCATGATACGTTGTTTCTTTGAGCAATTGTGCGTTCCTCTTCCTTTCCAGACTGTTATTTTCTTTTGTCTATGCACTCCGGTCACATATCTATTTGCCAAATTATTAAAGAAGCCATAACACGCTACTGTTCCACTGTTTCGGGTCACACGGATTACTCCTTTTCACTACACGTGTTCTTTTTTTTTATCTCCAAGATTTTTGTAATTGGTTTGGTTCACTTCGGGTTTAAGACGGTTTTTACTTCTAATAATAGCAAAGAAAAATACAAAGGGACATAGTAGTCACTAACCCTAACAAATTGAAAAAAAAAAAAAGATGGAACGAAAAAAAGGTTCTTAGATGAAGAATAAGTACATCATGCTAATACTGAATGTAAATGTCAAACATCACTTGAATGATTCTCAATGGAGTACAATCGAGAGATATCAAACAAATTTTCCTCAGAACTATACACGTCTAGTGACGAATATTAGTTACCTTCTTCTATTACATTTACCGCCTCTTGAGGGGAGCTTTATAGCTGTCTTATAGCATTTGCCGCCAATATGCTCTTTGATAATATAAAAAACTAAACAAACCATTCTTACAGATAAAAGAATTGGGAACAGAACCATTCAAAGCAACGTTGAGTCAAAAGCATGACCATTTCGTGACCAAGACTTCTCTCTTCTTTCTCTTTACAGATTGAAATGTGTGTCTGCACGTTAACCACCAATCATGGGAATGGGTTCCAACCTCCAGGGTTTATAAGATTAATATTTGCGCATTTGCAAAACTTCAAGAAGAAGAAGACGACGAAAAAGAGACTCATGGAAGAGTTTCAAGGTCCGGAGCCAGGCGGCAGCGAGAATCGATCCCTTGAGCTCAATCGACGCAAATGGTGGATCTCTGTTTTCTTCTGCGGCTTCTTGATTTTCGCCGGAGATTCTCTCGTCATGCTTCTCTTAAACTTCTTCTACGTCCAAGACAATCGATCAGAGAGTGATCAAGACCGACAGTACAGAGGAACATGGACGCAAGCTCTGGTCCAAAACGCTGCGTTTCCGATCCTGATTCCACTCTTCTTCCTATTTCCTTCACCAAAACCAAACCCGGAAACAGTCTCTGATCAAAGCAACAATCGTCCTCCCTTTCTTCGTGTTCTCTTGCTATACGTTTCTCTTGGTGTTCTTGCTTCTGTTTATAGCAAGTTATATGCGCTGGCCAAATTATACGTAGGTTGGGGTATTTTGGTATCAGCTCAATTGATACTAACCTCCCTCTTTTCAGCTTTCATAAACCGTCTCAAGTTTAACAGATGGATCATCATATCGATAGTCTTCACTCTTGCGACCGACTTCTTCGGAAGCCCTGCGTTTTCCGGAACTCCTGATGAAGATGAATCTGGTACTTATGGCATCAAGGCTTGGTTGATCCTCATATTCCCTACTCTTGCTTTCTCCTTGTCCCTGTGCCTAATGCAACTCGGGTTCGAAAAAGTGCTTGTGAAGACAAAGAGGTATGCTAACAAGAAGGTGTTTCGGATGGTCTTGGAGATGCAAATCTGTGTTTCTTTCATCGCCACACTCGTTTGTCTCGTGGGTTTATTTGCGAGTGGTGAGTTTAAGGAGATGAAAGGCGATAGCGAGAGGTTTAAGAAAGGGAAACTTTACTACATTCTGAGTTTGGTCGGGCTGGCTCTCTCTTGGCAGGTTTGGGCGGTTGGGCTGTTAGGTCTCGTGCTCTTGGTGTCTGGTTTATTCGCTGATGTTGTTCATATGTGTGCTTCACCGGTTGTGGCTCTGCTTGTTGTGCTGGCTTTTGATTTCATGGATGATGACTATGGTTGGCAGAGAAGAGGTGCTTTGCTAGGAGCAGTCTTGGCTCTAGCTTCTTACTTCTATTCCCTGCACAAAACAAAGAAGAAGGAGATAGCGGAACTGAACAAAAGAGAGCACAACAACAGTGAAGCTTAGTCTCTGCTTTTGATCTACAATATGTATAGATGAAACTCTTAATACTTTTATGTGCCTTGCAGATACAATACACTGTGTTTGTCCTGAAAGTGTCTTTTATTTGATTCAAAAGTTGTATACATCCAAATGAGAGACTAAAAAAAATACATCCGTGATGGTATATATATATCTCAACAACAGCTACGAATAACCCCCTCGCAGCTACAGATAAATCGAATGTACGAGGCTTCGGTGTGGAAGAGTTTGAAATTTCTGTAACATATGCGTAAATCTTCTCTTACATAACCCATTCCTCGAATCTGCCAAGTTTATTTGAAGAATTCTTCTTCCAGAAGGGCTTGATCGCTGTGAAATTGCCAGTTTTCTGTACGGAAAAAGAAAAAAAAGCTTCATCAGTCAAAACAAAAACGTAGCAGGAGAAAAGCCAGTAGATAATCCGCAGCTAATGTACCTTAAGGCAGAGACTTCTGGTGGTATCGCAAACTGGGTAATCAAGCGGACAGCAATGACGACCATCCTTGCAACACACAGCAGATTCTAGCTCGCAGCATTTCCACGAGAAACACAAACCAAACAAGTTTCTTGCACAGCAACAAGTCTCTGCAGCCGAACAATACGTGAAAAGGTTGCATTTTGTTGGGCCGGGAGGTGACGGTGGAGGCGGGTTTGGATGCGTCTTGACGGGATATGAAGCGAGCATATTGATTCCGCACACCCCTTCTGAGTTCCCTGTGTTCCGCTGCATGTGCATGAACCCATCTATTCCCCAGCTTTTCCCCCACGAGTTCTTCACTATCCAATAATCAACACCATTCTTCGAACCATATCCTACGATGAGCACTGCGTGATCCAGTGATGTAGAGCACGGGCCAGAGAATATCCCCTGCATCGAAAAGGTAAAATCTTTCAATCAAGAACAACGTTGGACATTCTGAAAAACAGAGTAGGTGTGTATATCTAAATCTTGCAACTTACACTAGAATATAGCTGAAACGCTCTCTCGCTTCCACAGATGCCGACACTAACTGGCTGAGCCGCTACAGCCTCCAGCAACGCTTTCTCGTTGTTTGATGTTACACCAGCGTAGCTATCAATCGTCACAACCCGTCTTTTCAACTGCAGAACAGGAGTGACTCGTGTAAAGGTCAGCAAAAAGGGAAAAACAGAGAAGAAAAGAGTCCAACAAGGAGAGATTGATCCGATACCTTATCCTTCTTACAGGTGCCATCGCGTTGTTGATAAGGATAGTCTTTCTCCGTGTCTATTCCATGGTTTTTAATGACAAACTCAAAAGCATAGTCCATGAGACCACCATTGCAGCCATCATTGTAGGACTTGTCACAATCAATCAGTTCCTGCTCAGAGAGGCTGATGAGATCTCCTGTTACAATCTGGTTGATTCCCTCCATAGCTCCAGTAGCCGAGAACGACCAACACGCTCCTATAAAAATAATCAAATATGGATACATCTGAGAAGAGTGATCTATATTGCTATACTCTGATTTTAGTTTACTCTCTCAAGCTATAAATGTCATAGAAGGAACAAGGATATTTGCTTCTAGACTTTCCTAATAGTTAGGTACATGGATTCTGTTTCAGTTACACGACATGAAAAAGTTCGATTTATATTATCAAATTCTGCCATAATAACACATGAAAAGAAAAGTAATCTGTTATACTCCCAAAAGGTGAAAAGCGTAGAAGAGATGCAAAATTAGATTAGTGTGACAAACTATGCATGTCATCATTGGTTTCTTCCTGTTACATATTAAATAACCACAGAAGATTTCCCAGAGTCCTCAAAGATCTCCCTGACTTTAAAGTTTTGAAATTTCACCCTGATTCTAAATTAAATTCCAACTTAAGATTACGATTCTAGGTTCCTGATCTTGAATTTATCCCCTAAGTCACTGAACCAAAAGCTCTGATCAAATCTGAAATCTTAATATATGAAAGGGAGCACATTAGAGAAACAAAATCTAAATCAAATACCGCAGCTTCCTTGATCTTTGACATTAGTAACAGCTCCTTTCTTCCTCCAATCAACAGAATCTGGAAGCGTCGCGCGAACTTTCTTGCTAACATCGGGAGTATGTCCTGTAGCCACCAGCGACGGCGCCGGAGCAGAGAGTCCAAGACGAGAGGCCTTGAACTCGTGGTGAGTCAGATCCGCGAAGGCATTGAGGGAGAGTGAATATGTAGAGTTAGCGATGCGATTGTGATGGGTAACAAAGTCGTGATTATCTCTAAAGATTTGAATCCTGTGTTGCCTCTCTTCTTCCGAACCGTACGTTTTGCCATGTCTCTGGCACCAGTCGTCGAACAGCTCGGAGATGTCATCGGGAGATGAGGACGAGAAGCTCAGAGAAGAAGCCAGAAGAAGAAGGAACAAGAAACTGAGAGAGACAAGGGAGGAAGATGATGACGATGACATTTCTTTCCTTACGGGGAAAAAAAGAGTAAAAATTTGTTTAGTCGTCGTGGAGTTGGTTTTGGCCTAGAAATGAGCTGAGATTTGTTGTTTTCTACTTCCCATTTCTTTTGAGATTTTAGCCACTGAGGATCATCTTGGGATGTGCATTGGGTTTGCGTTGGCGTTGAAGAATGAAAGTGATAACTAATCGGGCCAGCCAGGCCCATTACAAGCAAAATCCAAACACACTTGTAATCATTGTTATTGTTGTTAGTATTATCTTGGTCAACACTAAAATCATTGTTAAATGTAAACTTATAGTATGAATTCTTTTTGAAGCAAAAAAATAAAGAAGCAACTTTAGGCTTTATAGGTTACAAGACCACCACTCCCTACTGTAGGCTATTTGGGCAGTACTTTGGACCTACTTACGACTTTATGGGATTAGCCATTAGCCCTTTTTGGTTAAATATTTTTTTATTACTAAAAATAAAGATCACGCGGAGCGCAGAGAGAGTATAAGTAAACAAAGCATTATGCTTAAAGTTTTCAGAATTCAAAATAACAATATCTTTTCATATATTTCATCAATATTCAATCAAATCTTCTAAAACGGGAATATTATATCAATCTATTCACATATTATCAGGCTAAACTTGAGAGTATGCTTTCCAAAACTTGTTCATTTTGACTTATTATGATAAAACGAGTGACAAAGAAATGAACACATCCTCGACACTGTTGAAAAGAAAATAGTGTGGCGTTCAGTCTTACTCTTACCTAACTATCGACAAGCAAAGGCTACTTTACTAGTGAATATAATAACCAGCAAATACTAAAAGTGGCTTTCCCTAAAACACTGTTGTAAATTCACCATAATTTTCATTTAACATATTGTTGTTTTATCGTATGTCAAAAAATATAAAAAAAGGAATATATTACAGTATGTGTATATAAATATAAAGGGAATGCATGTTTGAATCAATTCTGTTCATATTTATAAATAAAAAATACTAATATATATGCAGTATCATGCTTATAATGATGAGCTGTCCTTTCACAATCTCGTTTGATTCAAAACGGTAGAAATTGACGAACAGAGGGGGAGAAGAAGAAGAAGAGTGGAGAACAAAATTAACGCAGATACAAGAAAAATATCTTCCAAGGTTTAGCTTTTTCCATCCGATCAATCACCAGGAAAAAACACTTTTGACTCCTTTTTCATGTGAAGCTCTTCAATCGAAGAAGAAGAAGACGACAATCGTCAAATGCTTGACTTCGGTTCCCGGCCTTCTTCAAAACACCTCGAGGTGATCATCATATCCGCTCTTCTACCTAATCATTTCGCTGCGAGTATCTTGAATTGTTTCGCTCAATGTGCTTTTTCGACTTCTTCATTTTGGGTTGAATTAGGGTTCTTCTGGGTGTAGTAACTGTTTTGCTGATTTTCAGAGCTGCTCGTTGTTTCGTTGTAGAAACTTTTTTCAATAAAAACCTTGACGATTACTGATCAATTTTAGTCTGGAGTAGATCTAATAATTCGGCTGGGTTTCATCTCTACTCCTATTTCCTAGGTAGTGATAGTGAATCGCCACTAGTTCAAAGCTCATCAATGCCTACTTTTTTGTTCATAGACTCATAGTGAAATAGACTTTAGAACCTAGAGTGTGAGGTACATACCAATTTGATCCAATTGCTTATTGTTTACCAAATGATCGAGATCCTTTGAGATATAATACACTTACGTTAACGCAAATGACCTTGAAAATTCTACCAGGTAGATTCGGTTCTTTGATGGGATGGGACACCAAATCACTAAGGGTTATGATGCCATCAAAAACTAGAACTTGCTATCTTCAGAATAAATATAATGGCTTCTTCTGGACTGGGGAACGGAGTAGGCAGTTCGAGATCTGCCAAAGGCGCAAAGACCTCTTCTAGTTCAGTCGATTGGTTGACGAGAGATTTGGTTGACATGAGGATAAGGGACAAGGTGGAGACCGAGGATGAGAGGGTAAGTCTTGCATTGCGTCTCTTTTTTTCATGTTTATTCTACTGTTTTTAGCTTGAGTACGTTACCATGAGCTTATCGTTTTTACGGAGTAGCTTACAGTGTGAGAGGTTTTTTTGTTATGTTGCAGGATAGTGAACCAGATATTATTGATGCGGCTGGTACTGAACCTGGCCATGTGATTAGAACCACAGTCCGTGGACGAAATGGTCAATCAAGACAGGTTGGTTGCTGTGGACAATCGTGTGCGTGAATTGTTAACGTTGTTGTCTAACTCTTTCTCATATAGATGTTTTCTTTTTTTCTCGATTGACAGACAGTCAGTTACATATCAGAACATGTAGTCGGTACTGGTTCCTTTGGCATGGTTTTCCAAGTAAGTTAAATTAACATCCCTAATGCCTTGCTATTGATCTGTGGGTCAATTCAAACACGGTGCATTTATGTTTCCTTCTGGTAGGCCAAATGTAGGGAAACTGGGGAGATTGTTGCCATCAAGAAGGTTTTACAAGACAAGCGTTACAAGAACAGGGAGCTACAAATTATGCAGATGCTAGACCATCCCAATGTCGTTGCTTTAAAGCATAGCTTCTTCTCAAGAACAGATAATGATGAGGTTTATTTGAATCTTGTCCTTGAGTTTGTGCCTGAGACCGTCAATCGTGCTGCAAGAAGTTACAGCAGGATGAACCAGCTGATGCCTTTGATATACGTTAAACTCTACACCTATCAGGTAACTATTTCCTTGATATGTGTTTGAAAGTGTAACGAACTTGTAACTGCATCCCAGACTGCTAATTTTAAGGGCAGTCTCCAAAGATTTTTGACAAGTTTCTGTTAATGGTTACAGATTTGCAGGGCGCTTGCTTACATTCATAATTGCTTTGGTCTTTGTCACCGTGATATCAAGCCTCAAAACCTGCTCGTAAGCTCATTTGTATCTCCCTGTTTCAAAAGAAATTTATAATAGATGGCAGTTTCTTTAACTCTTTGAAGTAACATGTCTACGGTCAACTATCTGCACCTAACTGGTTTGGTTTAAATTAACCGCATTTATATTTGACTGAAGATATGTTGTTGTGCAGGTGAACCCACATACGCATCAGCTAAAAATCTGTGATTTCGGGAGCGCAAAAGTGTTGGTAAGTGCTATTGACGCAGTTTTTAACGAATCTATCTGTAGAATATAACAAAATCTAATTCTTCTTAGGTAAAAGGAGAACCCAATGTTTCTTACATCTGTTCTAGATACTATCGTGCTCCAGAACTCATTTTTGGCGCCAGCGAGTACACAACTGCAATCGATATATGGTCCACTGGTTGTGTGATGGCTGAATTGCTTCTTGGACAGGTTAAAGCAAAACAATTGTTTAAGCTATATGCTTTTTTGTGCTATACATTCTGTTTCTTCCCTCTCTTACTTCTTCCTTACTAAACTGTCGCACAGCCTCTGTTTCCTGGTGAAAGCGGAGTCGATCAGCTCGTTGAAATCATTAAGGTAGCCTTCATTAATTCTTAGAAAGTTTATCTCCAGATTCTCCACATTTTAAGTAGATAATGCACCTCAACCTTTTCTAGGAAACCTTATTTTCCTACTTCGTCTGCTATTATTTTTCATGCAGGTTTTAGGTACACCAACAAGGGAGGAAATCAAGTGCATGAATCCAAACTATACAGAATTTAAATTTCCCCAGATAAAACCTCATCCATGGCACAAGGTTAGTAATAAACAAAAGAATGTCTTTGTAGTCTTAAAGGAGTAATGGAAAGTGACATGATTCGTCTGAAATAGTAATATTTCAACTCCTACTATTGTCGAAGAAGTTATCCATTGCCTTTGTCATAGAGTTGTAAAAAATGGCTAAATGATTGTGGTTGAAGATGGTCTTCAGGAATTTGTACTCTTTCACAAGTTCGTGATTTGAACCAAACTATCTGGCATTTTATTTTCCCATGGTAAAAAAGTAAAATTTGGCTTTAGTAATCATTGACTCGCTAAGATTCTTTGCTATCTGATATCGTTATTACTGCTTGAATGATCTTTTTGTGCTTTATCATCAGGTCTTCCAAAAACGTTTACCACCAGAAGCGGTTGATCTTCTATGTCGGTTCTTCCAATATTCCCCTAATTTGAGATGCACAGCTGTAAGTGATCCATGGTTTTGTGCACTTTGTTGTGTAATATACTTTCCAATGTTGAATTCATGATCTAAGGTTATAAGCACATTAAATAAAAATGAAATTTGTTTTTTGTAGTTGGAAGCTTGTATTCATCCGCTATTTGATGAGCTAAGGGACCCAAACACTCGTCTTCCCAGTGGCCGACCACTTCCTCCGCTTTTCAACTTCAAGCCGCAAGGTACCGTTCCCTTGTTTTTTGTTTATGTTGGACCTTTCCATGAAGAACAGCGTCTTGTAGGCTAGTAAATCATACTACTTGTTGGACGTCTTATGAGATCTAACATCTATGCTCTACCAAGTTGTTGGTATGTTGTATTTTGCACCTGATTGCTAATAAAATATAAACCTTTACCACATTTTACATTACTAAGATGCTCTTTGAAAAAAGAGGGATGATTAAAAAGTGAATTTACAAGTGTGGTGAACATTGTGGCCTCCTCTAGGAAAGGAAAGAGCTCTCTTTTATAAATGCTTTGTTCTCCTTCACCATATGAGAATCTCTTAGATGCTTCTTAAGCTTTTAAAAATTCAATTTCATGAAGTGGTTTTTTTGTGTGTGTTGTGCAGAGCTATCTGGCATCCCTCCTGAAATCGTGAATCGGCTTGTCCCAGAGCATGCCCGTAAGCAGAATCTCTTCATGGCTTTAAATGCCTAAGACGCTTATCGGTTTATTTTTGGCTTTTGTATAAGCTCTCTTGCTATCGGAACTTGGAGCAGCCAGATGGTTTTATACGCCCTCTTGGCGATTTTTTTTTTTCTTTTTGTGTGAGTTATATTCTCCTTTTTGTTTGATAATCTGGAAATGAGGAAGCATGAATACAAACAGTACTTGAGGTTGCTGGTTCTATAAACCACTTGTTTGTTTCACGGCCAGTTTATAAACCCTCTTTCTGTTGCGAAATGGATGATCGTCTTTCACTGGTAAACGTTATGAATGAATTTCTGATAATTCATAATTTTATTTCTATTCGAATATGTTAACCTTAAATATGTACCTGTCATTTCAATTTGTTTTCACCAAATTTTGATAGAGATCTATATCAATTTTACTAGATATCCTTACAGAGTTTACCCGTTAATCATTTGTCGAACTTGCAAATTTGATTTTTAAGTTAACGAGATGGTATTTTTTTTATTTATTCTTTGATTAATTGACTGAGAAAAAGTAAACCCAAAAAGAAGAAACTGTTTAAACCCTTGTGCGACGCTGGTCTGAGTCTCAACACTCTCAACTCTGCCTGCAACTTTTACCGTCTCTATCTCTTGCTCCTCTCTTTCGTAAACTTGGGTTCCTACTCTCCGACATGTCGTTGTGTACATCTAATTTCCATCCTTCATCTTCTTCTGTCAATCTCTTCTGCAACAACAACAACAGCTCACATAAACCCTTTCTTCTCTCTCTCGGATTCGCCACCTCTAATTCTTCTTCCTTTGTTGCTCCTCTCAAATTCTCTACCACCAATCACGCCCTTAGCTCTCGTTTCACTTCGAACCGACACCAGAGGCGACAGTTTTGGCTCCGGTGCGTCTCAACGGAATCCGAGCCGTCTATTTCGGCTGTTCTCGGCGGTAACGGCGGCTCTGGTAAAACCCGGCGATACCCTTTTGCTCGCTTTAGTGTTATGATGTTCAGTGGATTTATATATCTGTTGTTGACTGTGATTGTAGAAAGATTGAATTTTGAAAATGCTAATGCTCCATCCTCTTACTATGGGTTTGAGATAGAATCATATTAAGCTATGAGAAATTAAACTCCAGTGTTTGTGTTTGTACCAATTTCGTTTCAATTCCTGCAGATGAGAGAGTGATTGTTCTAGTAATCGGTGGAGGAGGGAGAGAACACGCCCTGTGTCACGCCTTGAAACGTTCTCCGTCCTGTGACTCTGTGTTATGCGCACCTGGAAACCCCGGTATTTCGAGTTCTGGTGATGCTACTTGCATCCCTGACCTTGACGTATCAGACAGTTCAGCTGTCATCTCTTTCTGTCAAAAATGGAATGTCGGTTTAGTGGTTGTTGGGCCTGAAGTTCCTCTTGTTGCTGGTCTCGCCAATGACCTGGTTATGGCCGGCATCCTCACCTTTGGCCCTTCTTCTCAAGCTGCTGCTCTTGAAGGTTCCAAGAACTTTATGAAGGATCTTTGCCACAAGTACAATATCCCTACTGCTAAGGTTTGCGTCACTCTCTCTATTTTTTCATTCTCATATTCCTCGTGATTATCAATTTCTCTCCTTGTTGCGTTAGGAATCTATAAGGTCTTAAGATGATTATGAAGAACAATTCCTTCGGATAGAAGTGAAGAACTTGTTTTGATTGGAAAGTGAACTTTTTTTTCATATACTCGTCAGATAAAGTTATAAGCTTTGAAGAAGTGCAATTGGTCAACTCTTAGCTATAGGTCTACTGTAGTCTACCTAGGACTGAATGTAACAATTTAGAGCTGTTGTGAGGGCTGAGTTTATAATAGTGTATCAGCAGATTGTTTTCAGTTGTGGATTTTCAATGGTTTGGCTGAGAGTTGATAGTCTCTCATTAGCTTAAGGTTTTTCTGGTTTGGTTAATTGGAATAAGAATAGCAGTTTCGTTGCTTTGATCTTATCATAAGGATTCCAACGTTTGACGTGGTTACAAACACTAATCATATTCAATCAAATGCAGTATAAAACATTTTCCGATGCATCTGCTGCGAAAGAATACATTAAAGAGCAAGGGGTGCCAATCGTGGTTAAAGCAGACGGGTTAGCAGCTGGAAAAGGAGTCACAGTTGCCATGGAACTAGAGGAGGCTTATGAAGCTGTTGACTCCATGCTGGTCAAAGGTGTGTTTGGTTCTGCAGGATGTCAGGTGATTGTGGAGGAGTTTCTGGAAGGAGAAGAAGCTTCCTTTTTCGCACTTGTGGACGGAGAAAACGCCATTCCTCTAGAATCTGCTCAGGACCACAAGCGGGTTGGAGATGGAGATACCGGTCCTAACACGGGAGGTATGGGAGCGTATTCTCCTGCACCGGTCTTGACCAAGGAGCTGCAGGATGTGGTGATGGAGACTATAATCCATCCCACTGTCAAAGGAATGACAGAAGAAGGATGTAAGTTTGTCGGAGTTCTCTTTGCGGGTCTCATGATCGAGAAGAAATCCGGTTTGCCTAAGCTGATTGAGTACAATGTCCGGTTTGGAGATCCAGAATGTCAGGTAAGAAAGAAAAAAACCCAACTTTTTTTGTCCCGGGACTGTTGTTCTAAAGTCTAAACAGTAGAGCTTCTTGTTTAACACAGGTGCTAATGATGCGGCTTGAGTCTGACCTAGCTAAAGTTTTGCTAGCGGCTTGTAGAGGCGAGCTAAGCGGCGTGACGCTGGATTGGTCAAAAGATTCAGCGATGGTGATTGTAATGGCAAGCAAAGGTTATCCTGGTGCTTATGCGAAAGGGTCGATCATCAGAAACCTGGAAGAAGCTGAAACGGTGGCTCCAGGAGTGAAGGTCTTCCATGCGGGGACGGATCTTGATTCAGAAGGGAATGTTGTGGCGAGTGGGGGACGTGTTCTTGGTGTCACGGCCAAGGGTCAAGACTTGGAAGAGGCCCGCGAAAGAGCGTACTGGGCGGTCCAACAGATCAACTGGCCCGGAGGTTTCTTTAGGCGTGACATTGGCTGGAGAGCGCTTCGTCAGAAACAAGTAGCTACAAAAGAGTGAAGAGAGAATTTTGCTGTAACGGATTGTAAACGAAGACACCAAAACATTACAAAGATTTGAATCAATAATAACATCAAGACCCAATTTTGAAGTTTTCATTCGATGTGTTCTCTATAAATTTCAGTGGTAGTTTCGTTAATTTGTGAAATTACGGGTGTCATTTTGTAAATAAAAAAACTGAAAATCCCAGTGTGAAGATGGCCAGAGTGAGTGGGGTCAAAATTGAAAAACCCTACATTTCAAATCCCAGTGTTCTTCTCCATCTCGAATCAATGTTCCCCAAATCCCCAGCCGTAAGGAGAAAAGTTTTGAATTTCATAGATGTTTTCCCGGGAAAATTCTCAGGTCTAAGAAGACCTTCTTCTTCTTCAGCTACGATCGCCGGGAGCACTTGCCCGCCTAGAGATGACGTAGCTGTCATCGCTGAGCTCATAGAGAAGCAGCACTGGTCAAAGCTCGGAATTCACGTGAAAGACATAAACTCCAACGAGCTGTTTCAACAGTTGGTTTGTTCTGAGCTTGACCCAGATTTGTGTCTCAGGTACTATACCTGGTTAGTGAAGAACCGCAACGTCTCTGTTTCGCTAGAGCTCACATTCAAGCTATTGCATTCTCTTGCGAACGCTAAAAGGTACTCAAAGATCCGATCTTTCCTTGATGGGTTTGTGAGGAAAGGATCTGATCATCCGGTTCACTCGATCTTCCACGCGATTTCAGTGTGTGACAATGTTTGCGTCAATTCGATTATCGCTGATATGTTGGTACTGGCATATGCGAGCAACTCGAGATTCGAGCTAGGTCTTGAGGCTTTTAAACGCTCAGGTTATTATGGGTTTAAGTTATCGGCTTTGTCTTGTAAGCCTTTGATGGTTTCGTTGCTGAAGGAGAATCGGTTCGCGGATGTTGAGTATGTACACAAGGAGATGATTAGGAGGAAGATCCAACCAAATGTGTTCACTTTCAATGTCGTGATCAACGCCTTGTGCAAAACGGGGAAAATGAACAAGGCGAAGGATGTTATGGAGGACATGAAAGTGTACGGAGTCTCTCCAGATGTGGTCAGTTATAACACTCTCATCGACGGATACTGTAAGCTTGGGGGAATCGGGAAAATGTACAAAGCAGACGCGGTTTTCAAGGAAATGGTGGAGAACAAGGTGTCCCCGAGCTTGACTACATTCAATATATTGATCGATGGGTTCTGGAAAGATGGCAATTATTCAGGGAGTGTGAAGGTTGTTAAAGAGATGCTGGATCAAGACGTGAAACCGAACGTGATCACTTATAATTCTCTGATAAATGGTTTGTGCAGTGGAGGAAAGATAGGCGAGGCTGTTGATATACACGATAAGATGGTGAGCGCAGGTGTGCAGCCTAACTTAATTACTTACAACTCTCTTATCAACGGGTTTTGCAAGAACAAGATGCTGAAGGAAGCTCTTGATATGTTTGAGTCACTAAAAGGCCGAGGAATCGTTCCCAGTGCTAAAACATATAACATGCTGATCGATGCGTATTGTAAGTCAGGAAAAATCGAGGATGGGTTTGCACTGAAACAAGAGATGGAACAGGAAGGGATTGCACCAAACGTTGAGACTTATAATTGCTTGATTGGTGGTTTATGTAGAAATGATAACGTAGAAGCAGCTAAGAAGCTTTTTGATCAATTGACTAGCAAAGGGCTTCCTGATCTTGTGACATATCACATCCTCATGGATGGTTATTGCAGTAAAGGAGAATCGAGAAAAGCAGCGATGCTTTTGAAACAAGGGATATCAAAGATGGGTCTGAAACCGAGACATTTGACATATAACATTCTGATGGAAGGCTACTGTAAGGAAGGAAATCTGAAAGCAGCAGCGAACGTGAGGATACAGATGGAGAAAGAGAGGCGGTTGAGGATGAACGTGGCATCGTATAACGTGCTTCTACAAGGGTATTCTCAGAAGGGAAAGCTGGAGGAGGCGAACAGGCTTTTGAATGAGATGCTGGAGAAAGGTCTTGTCCCGAACCGGATAACCTATGAGATAGTTAGAGCAGAAATGGTAGATAAAGGTTTTGTTCCAGACATTGAAGGGCATCTCTGTAACGTCTCCACTAAATCGTAACCTTTCAGTGATCAGCATGAGAAGCAACTCCCTGCCCTGTGGCCTTGTTATTCACATGATAGGCTCCACGCTGCTTCCTGAGGTCACCATACTCAGATCTCTTCCTCTCGTCCCAGAAAAGAAACGGTGGCAGTAGGTAAACCAGACCCTACAGAATCTTGTTCTATCAGAGACAGGGATGATGACTCAGGCCTACCAAATTTATAGCGTTATGCTACATTGTTTACTCTGCTGTGACCACAGGTTCCTGGGTTATATAATGCTTCAGCTTCATTTGGAAACTGACAAAGTTCTTGTAAGTACACGTAATTACTGACACAATAGATTGTATAAGGAAGTTTGTAGTGATAGATTTCCCTGTGATAATGAGATTAGACCAATTCGAAAGATCATTGAAATAACTGAAGCTTTCGATCCACAAAATGCATTCCATTACCAAGGTTTTAAACATTTAACACCTGAAAGTAGATGATCCAGCCAGTGGCTGAACCAACAAACACTCAAAAAAGACAAGAGTTGCAAGTGACACTGAATCATACAAAGGTTATAGATTGAAACTTTAGACACGACCTTGCCACAGACACTCTTGCTGAACTTTCTCAGTTTTCAAAAGCTTCTCGATCTCGCTGGGAGGATTCATCCCTAGACGCAGTGCACGTTCCCATCGATCAAGTCTTGTCATACCCAAGCAGGGACCGTAAGCCATGTTCATGTCAAATTGTCTGAGCATCTCCTCGTTCTTGTCATAAGCGTCTGTTGAAACACAGCAAATGTTATCAATAAGAAGAAAAAAACATCACCATGTCTGCAGAAAAAATACTGAGATTTTCACGACTAAGTTTCGATCGGACCCCTAAATGTATTGGGGTTAAACCCTAAATTTCTTCCTACTGAAATCGATGAATATCATGAAACAGAAAGGACAATTAAGGAATCAGATCATCAATAGCACCTGAACATGGAGAAGAATAATCAAGGGATAATTTCGGGAGACAAGTTATTCTCGCCGAGTCCAAATTAAATGCATAGAGTAAATCAGAGAGGAATAGAGAGAGGGAAGGGCAAAGAACAATGTAAGAAGATGAAAGTATAAACAGAAAGAAGTAAAACCATACCATTGACATCGAGGGAGCCGTGCGAAACCAACGCCGCCGGCTGCGTAGCATCAGAACCCTGAGTGGCCGCGTGTTTCCGGGAAGAAGGCTTGGACTTGGACTTGGACTTGGACTTGGAGATACCTCCGGTGATATTGCTTTTCGTCTGCTTGTAGAAACCCGTCATATTCTTAGCCGTCGTCGCCATTTTTCTCGTTCAAATTTTGAATATTTTGAAACACCTTTCCTTTTGCTTCCAAGAGACGATTGAGGGAGATGGTGACTTTTTATCTCGGTGTTCTTCCTAAATAATATCCGGCCACTGATGATAATGGGCTTGACTCTCGTCCCAAATAATGATATGGGCTTGACTCTTGTCCCAAATAATGCTATGGGCTTGTGTCTCAGCCCAATTAACGATTTTCTCGAAAAAGTGATTTATTCCAAAATTAATTAATTATAGTTCATATATACTGTAATGTTTGCCAAAAAAAAAGAAGCATATGGACAAAATTTTAGTAAACTGTAACATAAATGCATCGGTCGATCAATCTCGTGGCATGAATGCAGAATAAAATTATATTATCACCAGCTTCCAAGTCCAACACTAATCTACTAAATGAGTCAGAAAAAGAAGAAAGAAAGCATGAGAAGAAGAGAACTATGTAGTAACATTTAGAGGTGGAGATCCCAACGAAGGCCTTCTCTTCGACAAGGTAAAGGAGCCGGCAAAGCTATGTGCGACGGCAGCTTCTCTCCCGGCATCACTACCGACACATCCACCGCCGTATTCACCGGAACCTACCACGTCATACTCCTTATCATTAATGTCGAAACTTTTGCAGAAAACATACGAAAGATGAATTTAAAAAGTGAGGGCATATGAAAACGAATTAGCTACATTATTCTGTAAGAAAACAAAGAATAAAGTACAACTTGGGTCTTGCTTTTCACTTTCCAGAGTTGGTTTTTTTTTTTTTTTTTTTTCATTTCCAAAGGTTTTTGCACCGAAAAGCAAAACAATTTCATTTTGCAAAGAGAAAGAAAAACTAATTCTAACAGTGGCAAGTTAATGCGCTTCGACTTTATAAAATAAAGAACAAAAATTCTTTTGAGAAATGCTTTAACAACTTTTTCGTTCTTGTTTTCCTGTTTTTTTACCATGGATGCTTGATGAGCAAGTTTCTGGAACTGAGTGGACCCATCTCTGCTCTGGCTCTGTCTTTGTCTGATCCGATGTGGTGAATCAAATGTAGAGTTCTCGGGCCTGAAGAGATGCTCGAAGATGGCCATTATCAAGAACATGGAGATGAGTATCGCCGTAGCTACGAGCCCAAAAGAGATGGCATTCATCGACGTCGACGATCTCCATGGCCCCTCACTCTCTCCATCTCTGGTACTGTATATGCTCCATGAGCTCGTCTCGTTCATTTTCTCCTTGTGGCATGCGAGCTTTGAGCTTTTTCTGAGTTTGAAGTCGAGTGGTTATTCTCTTGGTGTGGAGAATTTAGATCAAAGATGTAATCGAAAAAGAAGAATCAGGAGACTGGACTCCTTCAAACTGCTCTTCTTCCTTTCTTCTTTCTCAAGAACGTGGAGAATAACAGAGGAAATGAAATCGAAGAGAGAAAACTCAGAGCTCTAGATGAAGAACCAAAAGCCAAGTTAAAAAAATAGTAATCAGAAATTCTATAGAAATATAAAAGTTGAGATATCTTCACGTAATCGACGCCAGTGTCTAGTTTATTATTCCTCTGTTTTTTTCTGTTTGTGTGTGAAGTAAGTGAAAAGCACAGCAGAGAAGAAGAAACAAAACACACTCTGTACTATGTGTGATAATGGGCTGTATGTGTATATATAGTCACAAAAAGGTGTGTATATATAAAAAATGTTTTTATATTATAAAGTATAGAAAAGAAAGAGTTAACAGAGAGTTAGTGGTGATAATGGTCCCTAAGTAGTAGGAACAGATGTAGTAAATCTTGGTCCCTGGATCCTATATTTTGCTATTATCTCATCTCCCCTTCAGGACCTTCACTGTCTTTTGTTAAAACTGACAACTTCACACTGCTTACTTTTTCTAATTTAGTTCATTTCTATTCTCACACTCTCTCTCTTTTTTTTTAATAATCATCTTCTTCATTTCTATTCAATGGCTTATCTTGGTGTAATCATTTTGTTAATGTCTTGGTCCCATTTGTTAGGAATCTCACTTGGAGTATATATATCAGGTGAGGTGAGACGTGATATGTATAAGTAGATTGTTGTGGCTCATATATGATCGTCCTGTCAAACATGTATAGATTGCTGACTAATTTTTAGGCGGTGCAGTTTGAGATTTTCTTGTGATTATAAAGAAGACATTGTGTTGAGAATTAAGGGTAAAATATCGAACAACTAACAAGAAGATTACTAAATGCTTTCAAGGAATTATAATTTAATAGTATCGATAACGACGACCCTAATTGATAGTTTCTATGTAATACCCTCCTTATATACAAGTTACAGTATTTGATACTTTGTTTTCTTTTTCGCCGATTCGTTACTTAACAAACCTTTTAAAGTTGAGTAGCATAAACAATGTAAAGAAAAAGCTATATCTCTGTTCCTTTTTCTTTCTTTTTTTCCCAAAATTTGTTTTTTTAATTAAATAAACACAGTATATTACGGTATAGTGTATACATATTCGTTGTCTACTTTTAAAAACTGTTATGTAAAATTGATGGTGTTAACTAGCTATAATGTGATATCCTTTTGTTGTTATTTCATCTTATCCACGACCAAAAAAAAAAAAAAATCAACAATAATAATTGAGGATGGGGCCTTCGTGTCATCACAAAAGAACAACAAAGAAGAGACTCTGTTGGCTGCTTTAAAAAACGTTTACCCTTAGTTTAATGTATACTATTAATTATCATAGTAAGATTTCAATTAGTTAGTTTTCATAATTAAGAAAACAATGATGCATAATAATTTCTAGCTAAATTCACTTTACGGAAATAGGGTACTTTATTATTTTTCTTGAATATATAAGAACATATTAAAGATTTATAATTAAACTCACAGTTAATTATAACTTATAAAAGTAGTTTAATTTGTCTAGTTCTTAATCAGTAGCTCCACAGTTCTTATGTACCGTAGACCCGCATTGCATGAACATACGTGATTCATCTATGTTACGAGAAAACTTTGATGTCTATCATCTTTTTGTTAATCAAGCTCAATAATAATGCAAACCTAAAGTTCTTAATCGAAGAACAAGTACAACAACTAATATTCGCTTTATTGGTACGACCAGCAATTTGAGGCCATAAATATTAAGATATCAATCAAATATAAACCGTTTTCTTTTTAAGAGAAAATGGCGGCATGCTTTTAAATATTAATCAATTAGGGAAATAACTCGCATATTAAAGGTTTTACTTTTCCGTAGAGTGGAGATAGGAGTTTTTAGTAAACTAGCACATTTATAGATTTGAGTCATTTGGCACAATGTAACTGAATGTAGATCAAACAATAGAAGACTAAAATTATAAAATACTAGAAGTAACTGAATGTAGATCACACAAATATCTGTATAAATTTTCGATGGTTCACACTCTTTTACTAAGATACATTTTATAGTGTTAGGTGAAAATCTAAACCTCTCATAAATGCTTTTCAGGAATCCGAAATTATGGAAAAAAAGTTCAACACACATGCATGTGGTAGGCAATGATGGTCCAAATCTACCGCAATCGAATGAGTTTCTCAAAACAAAATAATTATTTGGCAAAAATAATGATTCAGTGAGAGAAAAATAGCTTAACTAGCTGCGGCAAAAGCGGGGAGACCTCAGACCTATCTATAACCACGCACTGACGAATATATTAACTCACATAGCGTTTTTTTGGTCTGTTAATGTCAAAAATACAATTAATATGAAGCATGGAAAGAGATCATCAATATGTGAAAATTTGAACGCTAGATATGATGTTGTAGTTGTTTCAAGAAAGTATAATCTTGTAGTTCACGGACCAATGTTTCAGACCGAGTTATGACCAGACAAATAGATATCTAAAACAAGAATTATTATTAAAAATGATTGATTGTTCAGATTGAAATCGAAGTGATTGTTCAGATTTTTTTGGCCCAAAATGTACTAATGCTTTTGAAGCATTTTTAAGCATTGTGAGCGTTGAATCATCGAATAGAGCTAACAAATTATTCATGGCGCTACATTCTAAAACTTTGTCATGGAGCTCTATTAAGACAGTTAAGACAGAAGCTATGTTTCGTAAAGCATATACAAACTGTAAGAAACGAAAAAATAGAAGAAACAAGAAAGGAAATACTGATTTCAAGTATAAAGATGTATTTATGTACAAAAATAAAATCTTTAGATAAATGTTCCACGAATAGAGTAAGAGCCCCGCTATCAACAATAACATGCATATGATCATACGTTCCTTTAGTCATCAATGATAGAGCAAATGCTGATTTGTGCTGATTAATACAGAAATGAAAAGAACAGAGCATAATGAGAAACATAGTATAATGACATGATCAAGTAGACGAACACATTTCTGATTACAAGTATAATGTTGTAGTTGTAGGCTTGTAGTTCAAGGACCAGAGAGCTAGTGTTTCAGACCGAGTTATGATCAAACATATAGATATCCAAAACAAGAATTAATATTGAAAATGATATAAGAAACTTGCGTTAATTTAGTGACATCCTTTTGTTGATCGTGACATAATTTAGTGTATGGTTAATTTCAATAAAAACAGTTTTGTTACTAGAAACTTTGAGTCACTCAAAAGATGTTTGCTTCAAATGTGATTGTGAAATGTCGGTGCTACAAGTTATTATAACTGGAGTTGGTGAATAAATCTGTTTTAATTATTAAGGACCTAATTATTATAGAGAAAAATTGGCATTTAGAGAAAGAGTGGGGGCTTAGGTGAAGTTACAGCAAAGCAAAATTCAAAAGTAGGAATGATTTTAATGTTTTTTTTTTTCTAAGGGCCTAGAATGATTTAAATGTAGAAAATAGAATTGAGGCTTTTGGCTTTTGTGACTCATAGTCACAGATCATTCATGACAAAAAGAGGCCATCATGTGACCTCTCTTTCTTATTCACTCTTTAGCTTTTCATTTGAACCATTTCTTTTACTTCTTTCTTTTTTTGTCCTAAACAAGTTTCTCCAACCTGACCGAATTAGTAATGTATAATAAAAAACAATTTTGGCTAATATACATAAACTGTTAAAAACTATTTCAAAATAAGACAAAACCATAGAGCATGCTTTTTAGTTTCGGTATTGTCTTGAAGGCAATTGAATCACAAATTTGGGAAAAAAAAAAAAAGGAAGAATAGATGATGGATATGTTGAGAACCTTTAAGGCCCAATTTTGGAATACTTTGGGAAGAATAGATGATACCAAGCCTTTGAGGCCCATTTTGGGAACAGTGGAATGCGAGGGTTTATTTTGGTGTTAGACTAGACTACGAAGCATTCTGTACTTTGTTGTTCATTAGAACAGTTGTGGATATCCCATTATCCCGAGAGTATTATTTGAGTCTCGGATTCTCTACACTATTCTTATATTTCTGGTTCCGCTTCAAGCAATGGCCACTGAAAGGAATGCTATCGATTGTATCCTTTTCTGCTACCGCTTTAGTTTAATTTGCTCCGTCTTTCCTAATCCTTACTTGATTGTTATTTGATTCAGACAATTCTCTCTTGTGGGTAATTTCAGTTGCCTTTTGCTTTACTAACTTGTTTGCGACAGTTTTGATTTATCAATTTGTGTGTTGCCCCCTTAACATGAACTTTAGCTGAGTCTGCTTTTGCGCCAACTGTACCAGATTCTGATTCTACAACAAAGGAACATGATGAGGTAACTCAAATCCTATTAGCCTCAATTCTTAAGAATCTCTCTGCTGGCAAAGATTGCTTATGTTATTATGTTGGTAATCTTTTCAGTCTCCTGCCACAAATCGTATCGTTACTGTTAGTGCATGTGCTAATGGTAAGACGACCACCTAGTAACTCTTGTAATCTATTATTATTCGGCCTGGATTCTTATTCAAGGAGCAAAATTACAACTTTATTTCGTTTAAACGAATTAGATTCTTAGGGCTCAGCAGTGATTTGTGTCTTGTGAGGCGTTTTGCAGGATCTGATGTAGTCTCTTCTCAGCCAAATGACAATGGTCAAGCACGTGCTACGGATTTACTAAAGGTTTGATTTTTGTCCATTGGTCACGCCGCTACTGAAATTACATTGTTTGACATTGTACCATGTTCATTTTGCAGGGAAGTCACCGTGACAAAAACATTTCATATGGCTATTATGATTCGAATTTGCGTGGAGATGGAGCAAGAAGAAGCAATTCTTGGTCTCAAACTTCGGTGTCGGCTACTAAGCCTCCAGGAAGTTTCAGTGGTGCTGGCAAACTTCCTCACAATACACAATCACATGCACTCAGACCGCCATTTAAGGTATCTCTACACATATCTTACTATATAAATAGCTTAATACCACAACTCTTTTCTGTATTTGTTGTCCAAACAATCTTAGGTTTGATCAAATTGCTTCATTGTGCCTTTTGAAGGGAAAACAAGCCGCAGGACACTTCTCCAAATTTGCCAATCAAAAGACAAGCTCCGTCCCATATAGTGGTTACATTAATAATGGAAATGCAAGTAGTGGTTTGTGGGATCACAGAGATAATTATAGGAAACCTGAGAGAAATGGAGAATCTGAGTCCTTGGTTGAAATGAAATGTGGTCCGAGAGCCCATGCAAAGGCTCATCCTCCTTCTGAGCCATCATCACTCAAGCAGAACAATTCGTTTGCCCTGTCTCTTCGTAGAGAGATGTATAACCTCCCAGATTTTCAGACCGACTATGAGGATGCCAAGCTTTTCGTAATCAAGTCCTACAGCGAAGACGATGTGCACAAGAGTATCAAATATTCAGTGTGGTCAAGCACTTCCAACGGAAACAAGAAACTCGACGCAGCTTTCCGTGATGCTGAAACAAAAACATCAAAAGATGGCAAAAAACGTCCAATCTTTCTCTTCTTCTCGGTGAGTGAGCTTTGAGATGTCGTCTTCTTCCTTTTGCTTCTATGGCTAAGAGTGTGTCTAGTTAGTCTCACGTTTGGTTTCTTATCTATTCAGGTGAATGCGAGTAGACAGTTTGTGGGATTAGCTGAGATGGTTGGATACGTGGACTTCAACAAGGATTTAGATTTCTGGCAGGTTGATAAGTGGATGGGCTTTTTCCCTGTTGAATGGCATGTGGTTAAAGATGTCCCTAACTGGGAACTATGCCATATCATGCTTGACAACAATGAAGGCAAGCCAGTTACTCATACGAGGGATACTCACGAGATCAAACTCAAAGAAGGTCTCCAAATGCTTTCCATATTCAAAAAATATTCTGCGGTAACGTCTTTGTTAGACGACATGGACTTTTACGAGGAACGAGAGAAGTCGCTTCGAGGGAAGAAGGATCATAAACCGGCCACTCTTCGCATGGATCCCTTCTACAAAGAGAAAGACTATGATGTAAAAATGCTCACGACCTTAACAAACGTGTTCATCTTCACTCCCTATATATACAACTTCTTGTTTTTGTCTAAAGCCCTATTTGTGTTGATTGCATCAGTATGAGTCGGAAGGCAACAGGAGAATGAATCAAGACAGAGGATATAATTGGAGCAGCAGTAGCAGTAGCAAAACACAACCATCTCTTGTCAATCAAACCAAGAATCTCTCCATAAGAGGCTACTCTTCTTCCAAGAAGAACACTGGCAATTCAACATGAGACATCTTCAATCTTCAGTGCCTATTTTCTTTATTCATAATGAATTGTTTTAACTAGCTTAGGATCAGTAGGGTTTTTTCTTTGTTCGGGCGTTCAATTTTTTTATTTCCTCTTCAGAGTGTTGAAAGGCTACAGATTCATTTGCACCATCCCAATAATAAATTAATAAGCTTTTAGACATAAGTGAAGAGAATTAGAGCAAATAAGTGACGATGACCACATTTTTGGTAAAGATCATGAGAAATTCGGAATTTCCTAACGAAAAAAAAAATTCCTTTTTGGAAATCGTTCCTGGGAAGATTGTAAGCATCATCAAATCCTTTAATCCGATTTATCGTAAAGAGCTATGACAAAATTGCCAAATGTGTTTTTAACCATTGTTTTGTATAAATGTCCCACATCGGGAATAAGAGACGAATGTCTTCCAAGTCTTGTAATATAAAAAGGAAGCTGGACCTCTCTTCCAATTCATACCTTTCTCGGCCTTTTGGCTAAGATCAAGTGTAGTATCTGTTCTTATCAGTTTAATATCTGATATGTGGGCCATCGGCTCACACGATATTAACTCTATTTTTTAAGGGAGAAAGTCCACTAAGATAGCTTGCTATCTGGGCTTTCGCGAGTCGCCTATGCGTTGCACTACTGCACGGGCCTGGCTCATCCCATCAATTACAAGTTTAATCTTTCTGGGTACTGTGCTCACATTTAATTTATGATATATAAAATCCGTGTGGAGACGAAGAACAAAAAACTCTCTCGATCCAAAAAATATATTCCCGAGTAGCTGAGTCCAATTGTTGGACGATTTAACGAACATCCAAGTATCTCAATATTTCTTAAACCCTTAGGTATTTGGGACTGAGCTACGGCGTGAAAATAAGAAAATCTGTGAGGGAAGTTAGAATGTCAGATAATCTGAAGCATCCTCTCGACTCTACAGCTTTTGAAGAATCCCTCGAGAGACTCTCAAAAGTTGCGAAAATCGAAGGATTCAGTGACGAAGAAGAGGAAGAGAAAGCAGAAGCAGAGCAACGACAAGGCTCGATGATCCCAGGAAACGCTAGAGTGCAGCGTTACTTGGTAGCAATTGAGTATATCGGAACGCGTTTCTCCGGGTCACAACAGCAGGCTACGGACCGCACCGTCGCCGGCGTCTTGCAGGTTGATGCCTGTTTGTAATTTTTCACTTTTTAGATATATATCTTCTTCGCCGATTTAATGTTTTTTTCCATTCTGAAATGTCTCCGCCATTTCAAATTCTAGATCCCTTTTACGATTTGTCCGTGATTCGAGAAGTTGCTAGATGGATTTCGTATGTAATTTCGTTCAATTAATATTGGGCTGACAAGTTTTCTTGGAGGATTCAAGTGTGTGAATTGATACATTTCGCGATGCATTTTTGCAGGAGGCTTTTCATAAGTTTATTGGTCAGCCAGTTAAGATCTTGTGCTCTAGTCGAACGGTAAGAGCTTTTCATAAGTTTATTGTCCACCGAGCTAAGAATTTTGTATTTTCTTCGAACACCTAGAACCTAAACTTGTTCGTGTCTGAAGAAACCTTTCATCTGGTTTTGGTGTGACTTTGTGACTATACATTCATAAGGACCATTGCTTCATAGTCAAATGATACGCTCATGATTTGAGTTTGTATTGGCTGACATTGTTACGTCGTCTTCTATGGCTCTAGGATGCAGGAGTGCATGCACTATCAAATGTTTGCCATGTAGATGTGGAACGCATCAGTAAAAGAAAGCCCGGTGAAGTGGTATTTCTTTTTTTCACCCACTGCTACTTAATATATTGTGGCTAACAATTGGAACCTCCCTCATATATTAATCAATAGAATATCATATGTCCCAGTTGTAGTTTGTTTTACACATGAATATGGTTAAAACGACCGAGGTTTACATTCACAAACACCTGTTATTGATCGTATATGCTTAATCTTCTTTGCAGCTTATCTAGGATCAATTTATTACCATTCTCACTGAACCCCATTTTCTAAATGCAGTTACCACCTCACGAACCCGCTGTGGTCCAGAAAGCTGTTAACCATTTTTTACAGGTCAATATTTTATAGTTTTTGGAATTTGCAATTGGATACAGTGGGTATTCTTCTCATTTAACGGTTACTCGCACAAATTTATCATGTAATTAGTGATCTTAACAAAGTTCTCTTCAAGTCTCTTGGCAGTTCCTCTAATCTCTGTTTTTTTTCCTAAATGTGCTTGCTTTCACTTAGTTTGACCTGTTCAATACTGAGCATCTCATTAAAGTCATACGTTTCAATTCACCAGAAAAATGAGGGCGATGTTATGGTGATTGATGTCCGGTGTGTTCCAAATAATTATCATGCCAGATATAAGGCCCGGGAGCGCACGTAGGTATTCTCTATAGAGAGGCTAAGATTCCATTGTTCTAGAGATCTTAATTTTCAAATATGTGCTTTAGAGCATAGGTAGTATTATTATGCTAACTTTATGTTTTTATGGGAACCAAAGATGTCTTTTTTCAACTGAATGTTTCCATGACACTCATTGTAGATACTTCTATCGCTTGCTATCGGGGTCTGATCCTTTATCCATCCTGGAGAAAGACCGTGCCTGGCATGTTCCTGAGGAGCTTAATCTTCGCTCTATGCAGGTTCGCCTACTTCTATTTTGAGCAGCTTTTCCGTTACTATGATCAACATCAGCTGTGTGATCCAAATTATTTATTTTCCCTCAAAAGATAACCCCTTAGTCCTTCTCTAACGAGCATCGTCAATGATTGGTGCACAGGAAGCATGCAGAGTTCTTGTTGGATCTCATGATTTTAGCTCCTTCAGGGCAGCTGGTTGCCAGGTCTAATTTCTTTGCATTTTGCACTGTTGCATACACGATCAATATGGATGTACTGAACCGTTGGATATCTTCCCCACTCCCTCCCATTCATAGAATCCGTGATTGTGGCTTGGTAGAACTTAGATATTTGTGACCAAGTACGAATTATGTATCCATTCGTCTCAGTGATTAACTGGAAAAAGGAAGATATCGTTTCGTCTGTATCTATAAAAGAAGTAAAGTTTAGTGTTAGATATTGATCTATAATCTTTTGAGGAATGGTTGTTTCGCAGGCAAAGTCACCTGTGAGATGTTTAGATGAACTAAATGTCACTGAGGTACCATCAACTCCGTATTTTCCATCTATCACGGAAAGGACGTGGAATAGCTCAAACAACGGAGACGCTCTCACATGTTCCAGTCAAGCCGAGAGTGAAGTTTCTACAAACGCTGGCGCGTTGGTGGGGTCTACCATTGGTGACAGTTTTGGTATGAGGAGACGACACCGCTGCTATGTAGTAACAGCCCGTGGCCGCGCATTTCTTTACCACCAGGTAAGATTCGTATCCATTTGTCTTTCTCTTTCTTGGTACCACATGCCTTTAGTCTATACTCTATTGGTTGATATAGATAGTAATAGTTGTCCTCACCTCCTATGTGAAAGTTAGTGTTGAGAAGCAAATCAATTTGATTGGACGACATTAGAGAGACGGAGTTGCGTTACTTTAAAGCCTTGTTGATTTACAAAGTCGCTTTTATCTTGTGCAGGTTCGTCTGCTTGTAGGAGCGCTTAAATGTGTAGGCACTGGAGAGTTGACGGTGGCAGACGGTATATCTCTCTCCTTGTAGAGTCAACAGTTATGGGTTTGATAATAATTGAACAATGTTTAACAGTTATGGTTTTGCTTCAGTTGAACGAATCCTAGAGGCGAAGACAGTGAGTGCAGCCAAACCCATGGCTCCTGCAGCTGGTCTGTATCTCGCGCGTGTCAAGTATGAATTTCCGTGAGGATTTTAAGTTCTATTCATTTCTGCAACAATGGGTGAGGTGAAGAATCACATAATGGAATTTGTTCAGAAGCTTAGTAGATGAGAGTTTCGGAGTTCTGATGTGGATTGCAAAAAGCTTCCACTACTGAAGTGGAAAATTTGAATTATGGATCGTGCGACTTTCACTGTATTCCATTATGAAAATTTTGATCTCCATTTTTATTCGTTCATTTCGTTTAAGTAGGAAACGAGGTATACGGACGTTCAATTTGGATTCCAATCAAACTGCAAAAACTGAGAAGGAAAACTCAAATGATTTTTTATTAAATTGATAAAATTGGTTTGAAGTTCACTATCATCCGGAAATGGAACGAGAGAGCCTCTGTTTTTCTTTTAAAAGATCCATCAAAGACGAACAAAAAAGAAACATGGGGTGTTTAACCCAACTGGCCTTGTTACTTAGAATAGCTTGTACCGGACGCAATTCACTAAACAAAAACCTGTCTTGAGTAATGTGAAGCAGGATCAAAGTCCGAGTTTACTCAGAAGCTGACTCCATCTGGGAGACTCCTCATCGAAAATGTATGTTAGAGGTGAAACCAGCACCCCACTTCCTCCCACCTGCAATCACATTTCATGACATCAACAAACAAATCACGAGCAAGATTTGCATAATTTCAGGCAATAAGCAACATTGTTTGGGTGACACATCTTAGAGTAAAAGGGTGAGGTCGAGGCAAAGATGGATGGCATTACTAACCGCTCTCAGTTGCTGCACAGACTCGTATAGAGCCTTTTTGGGTACACATATCACAATAGCATAGTACTCAATCGATACTTTTCCATCTCGTTTACAGTAAACTGGGCTTATTGTTGGTCCCTGCACATCACCAAAAGAAGCACAATTGTCTGAATACTATATCACCTACAATCAGTGAAAATACACCAGATAGATATCGAAAGCAATTCTTGGGTTGGAACTATAACTATTCTCAAAATTTACCTGCAATCCTGATAATGATGGTTGGGTTTTCACACGTGCAGCCACTTCCTCAGCATCCGTTCCTCTCATGTTTGCAACAACCTGAAGTGAAAACCATGGGATGAAAGAGAGCAAAGGTACAGAGATGAGAAAAAAAAAAACATTACAATTACTATGCGCATACAGTGAATTGACCATTCGCCTTCAAGTGGGCCTCCAATCTCTCGAGAATCTCATGCACTGTGTCTAGTGCTCCTTTTCTCTCAGTCAATGCTCTTCTGCTCGCCACTAATGCTGCCTGATAGCAAGCAAAAAGGAAAGTTTTGTTCTTTCTGATACAACGGTTGCCAAGTGCAGAAACAATAATCAAATCCAAAGATCTTCACATCAAACCTGGCTTTCCAGGACCACCCCTCCTTGAATCTCTTTCAAGTTGTTCTCTTTAAGGGTTGTCCCACTGCTCACCAGGTCTAAAATGGCATCAGCTATCCCCATCTAATTAACAAGAAACAAAATGTGTCAACAAACAATAATGATTTCTTTCAGAATTATCATAATTCATTATCTCATGCTGATTGGATATGCTAGATATGCAAAATAACGTAAATCTCACCGCAGGAGCTGCCTCTAGGGCTCCATCTGCAGTTGAAAAAACCACATGCTTTATACCGTTTTCTTTCATAAATTTGGGGCCTAGCTGCAAACACAAGTTAGATGGTTCCAAAACACTTAAATTGCATTCTGAATAAAATTAAAGGACAACGATGCACCAAAGGAATACTTGGAACTCATCATACATAAGTGAATCCAGTAGCAACTCTTAAAGGTCTTTCCTCAGTCCATTGAGGCATTTGTGCTAGCTCCGTAAGAGAATTTACATTCTCAAATATTCCATAGTTGGGTATCTGAAATCATATGAGAAGATCACTCATGAAGTCATCTGTAGTGATGATAAGGCACAACTACTAAAAGTTAGAACGTACCGCAAGGGAGAGATGGCAGTCTCCAAAGTTGAGAGCTTCGTGGACAATGATAAGATCATCATTTCCCTAAAAACAAATTACAAAAATATCTAAATTATGATGGAAAAGTGGCCTTCAGAAGATAAGCCTTAAGTCATCTAAGCTAACTCAAACAGTATAGCCTCGCAATGTCAAAGGGAAATCACGGGGAATGAAAAAAAAAAAACAGGATCACACTTGTTTCTTGATCTCTATCGTGAATATCAGTATAACAACAACCATCACAAAGAATTAAGATGTCATTTTACCTGACCAAATTCACTAACTATGTCAAGACCAACGATGCCTAGATCTAGATCTCCTGAGAGTAACTTTCTGACAATGTCTTTTGGCCGCTGAAACCAAACTTCAGTATTTGGTAACTGGAGGACAATAGAAAAAGAGAGATTACTACTGGAAGTTGTGAAGACCAAACATACAATAAAAAAAAAAACTCAATGCGCTTTTTGCCTTTATCCAAATGCGTACCTGGGGAATTTGAGCAACATATTGCCGCGGATTGACTTGTTTGACTAACAATTGACAATCCTTCACGAGAGAGGAGAAAGAAAGCAAATAAAGAAAGAGTCGATTGTAAATCGCTGTGTCCGATTTGCTAAGAAAACATCATTTTAGAGAATCAAAGGATCAAAATGAAACCTTGCAATAACCTAGTAAGCAAACAAGGATAGATTGAATCTTCAGCAAGAGACGATCAAACAAACACAAAACCATAACAGTGTAAGTGTGTAACACTCATATACTTAGGGAACGACATGCAATTGAAGCAATCAATATTTAGGCTTCACAACAAAGCCGATATATTTAGCAGAGTGTAAAACCGGAATAGAGGAGACGAGCATTGTGCCTTGGAGCATTTTAGATGAGTAAATCGCAGAACAAAATTGAAGATTTCGCAAATCAGATAACAACCAGCAGAAGAAACAATTCAAGATGATGGAGAACTGTAAATCTCCACGGAAATCTCCCAGCATAGTCGTCAATTTTCTGCTCGAGACTAAACGGAAATACATCCACTTTTCCACAACACTCACCTTGAGAAGATCTAGCGTATCGGTGGCCATGCGTCCCTTGCTGGGGAGACCAAGACGAATCTGGTTCCGCCCGACGACCGGTGCGGCGTCGGTGGCGCCGTTCTGGACGGAGCTCTGAGCGTAGGAGACGCAGGAAGTGACCATCCTGAGGCATCTCTGTCGAATTCCCCTGACGGAAACAGCGGTCGAAGGAGTCGGAGGGAAGATGGAGAAAGAAGGTACGAGGCCCGACGGCGAGTGTTGTAAAATGGTATTGAGGGGAATTGCGATTGACATGGTTGCTCTCTCGAGGCGGAGGAGGTCGGCGGATATTATTGCAGAAAGCTCGGCCGTTATAAAGCCCGAGTGTCCACGTGGAAACTCGTTATTTCAAATTTAATTAAAATAATATCTCGGATTTTTTTATTTAACAACATGTTTATACTGAATCTGACAAAATTTACACAGAAGATCATCTTCCAATCAGAGAAGACAGAACGAGTAATGCGCATTAGAGAGTCTGATGGCTCCCTCCAGTTGGTTTAGAGGGTTTAGTCCTTCGTGTATTATTACTTCTTGATTTGCTTCAAGAGAGCAGCTACAGACCCACAATGTGTTGACTCGTTATTGCATCTCTCACAACAAGTCTGTAACATCTCTATCACTCTCTGGCACCTGCACACACACAAGTTTATACAAAATCTAATTAGCATCTCCAGTATCGAATACACACTACATGGTTGACAAGAATTTTTCCATCAATTAATTTGCAGTCAGAAAGTGTATGTCTCACGATGTAGAAAACTATCATATCGAAAGCGAGGCTATCGTTCAATCAACGCTTGAAGGTATTCATACTGGTCTTATTTCTCAAGCCAGTAATGAAACTGTATAATGCCTAAGACTCAGAGACATGACACATTGATACAAAATGGTTTTATGGACAAGACATGAGGAAACCAGTACTCATGTAGCTGTTTTAATCGTACTCAACCGCTACTTCTCAAGCTCATCTGTTTATCGATTGTCTTTATTCTTTAATTGTTGAATTCGTAAATTACGGAAACATGTCAAGAAACCATGGTAAAGTGCATGCAAACAAAGTGATAATGCATTCTATACTTTTTCCTCCAACTATTGACACCATTCTAAGACGGGGATATATTAGTTTTGTGAGGATATCTACAAACAGCCTGCTTTTGATCCTCCGACAACAAGCAACCAAAAGATTCAGGTAAATCTATTCTATGCATCCATTTCTTTTTCTCAAACTTAAGTTGTAGGTGGTAGTCGCAGGTTCATGCTCAAATTATCATAGTCTGACAGACTGACACTATACACTTCTCCACCACAGTGTCTCGTTATTAATTCACACCATCGAGGATCACTGATACGTGAATCAGTGTGATTATGACCCAATGCAAGTACCCGAAAATCACTTAATGTTGGAAAATTGGTCCATAGTCTCCAAACCAAAACCCCACAGCTACTAAGAAGCTGATTCTCAAAATCTATCTTGGATGTATCAAATCATATGCTAACAAGAGAAAGAACCAAAATTCAGTCAAGACATGAACCATAAACCCACAAAACCAACAGCACAGCGCTACTATCCAATTAATTGGATCCCTAATTCACTCGCAACCTGAAGGAATCTTTCAAAGTAAGAAAAAAACCATTTTGCTAACAAAACGGAATTCACGGACAATCGCGATGAATATACTAAATCGAACAGCGGGGCACAACGAAAAAAAAGAAGGGATTAAATCACCTTTGAGGTAGAAAATTGTTCTTCGAGAGACAAGCTTGGATGTCGCAAGCCTCTTTCTTGCAGGGTTCTTTGCTTGGTTGCGCCATCTTTCTAGCTCCCGCTTCCTTTCCGTCTCTGTCTCTCAAGGCTTTCTCCACTTTGGGCGTTGATTCTCAGCGTGGAATAGTTCTCCGATCACCGACTTGACATATACACCTCTGGGAAAACTATTCATCGGAAGTTTGGGCCGAAAAACTCCAACCAAACCGATCGAACTTACTAAACCGACTAAACCATTTAGACACTATAAATCGAACCAAACCGGAATCAGAATTATTCTTGGTTTGTTTCCTTGCCTAAACTGTTAATGGCACATTACGTGTTACGTAATGTTTTGTCTAATTCTATGAAAGAGCGCGTGAAAGGAGCTTGTTGATGTTGACGCTCATTAAAAAACGCATCTCTTTCTGACACATTCTTCTCTAATTAAATTCTACTTATATCTTTATTCATTTCTCTTAGTTTCCTCTTGGTCAAAACTTTTAATTGCATGTGAAGAATAATTTGTGGCTGGCTTCACAATTATAATTTGCAGATATCTTTTAATTAAAAAGTTTAACCAATGCCAAGAGAGAGAGAGAGAGAGCAGAAGCTCTTCGCTCTTGATTAATCGATGACCATACGATTTTCTGGTTGCATTATCAATAACTCTGCTAAACTCTCTGATCTATTGATGTCCAATTCTGAAAACCAATGCGAGCTTAAAATTAGAATATACACGTACTTCAAATGAAAACCAGAATTAAAACTGGTTTGTATATTATGATTTGGTCTTTTCTCAAATCCATAACTTTTCTTACAGAAATAAAAAAAACTTGAACTTTTTTAAGTAGTACTTCATTAACATCTCACTAATAAGAGAACGTGAACCGTTAAATTAACTCGCTCACACTTATAGAACTAATAGCTGGCACCCACCAAACTACCACAGATTAAATTGATTAATGTACAAATTAGGTAAAAATCGATTTTATTTTACAGCTACAAGCTAAGTAAAAATAATTGTAAGTAAAAACCAAAAATAGAAAGAAAAGAGAAAAGAGAGTTCTCACAAATGCAAAACTCTTCGTAGAACTAACAGTAACAGTCACTGAGTCACACTTCTTTGCTTTCATTGTCTCTCTCTTAAAAACATGGAAACCCGAGGCGTCAGACTTTAACTCTTGAGATTTGTTTTATCTTTAATTCTCTCTTATTCCCAAAGCCAAATCAAAATTCTCGGTTTAATTGTTTGTTTGTTAATTTCATCATCGGAATCTGAAAAATCCGACGTGACTTGTTTCTTTTCTTCTCGTTTGTTCATCGTTTGTAATACCAAAATGGGAATTCTAAACCTTTTGTTTACCGTCACAATCATCCTCTGCATAAACTCATCACACATACGTAAGTCTTTATAATTCCTTTTATTTTTTTGTTGTCTTATCATAGAATGTAAAATTTGATTTGATTTCTTAAGTAGGGTTTTTGATTATTTACGGTTGCAGATGGATACGATCCTTTGGATCCCTATGGTAAAATTATCATCAAATGGGATCTTCTTCTATCATCACCTGGCCATCACGAAGTAAGTCTTCTTTTTCTTGTTATTTCCTCAGCATAATTTTTGTTGAGTTTTTTTTTTGTATATAAAAAAATACTCTGGTAAAAAAATTATGTGTCTGATTATGGGACCCGCATGAGCTACAGAGAATATGGGGTTTTTTCTTTTGTTTTTTTTCTTGTGTTCTTGGGAGAATCTGGGTTTATGATCAATCACTCAAAGATGTAACAAATTAGAGGCTAAATAAAAATAACTAAAATAGTGTCCGGATATTCGGTTTGAGACGAAGAAGTTTCTCAAAAGTTTGTTTTGTTTCCTGCAAAATTGGATACATCGTTTACCACCTTTAATTGAATTTGTCAAATTTATTATAGTTCAAGCTTGTAAGATCTGATTTATGCTTCTTTTTTCCTCTCTTGACGTTTTGTAAAGTCTGATTATGTCGTAATATTGCCCTTGTTCAATGAAGATTCAAATTCATTTTAATGTATATCTTTTCTTATAAATGTTCTTTTACTAAAGATTCTTACTTAGCCAATAACTATTACTGCAAAATAGTATCTGATGGACGTTAGAAAAAAGTAGCACATCTTATCTATATGTATATTATTATACACAAATGCTTTGGAATGTTCATAACGTTGCAGGTAAAAGTAACATTAGAGAACAAGCAAGAGTACCGACACGTGGAAAAGCCAGGGTGGAAGCTGAGATGGCACTGGGTGAACAAAGAAGTGATATGGGACATGAGAGGAGCTGAGACGACGGAGCAAGGCAATTGCTCAGCCTTTGCCTCGGGAACCCTCCCTCACTGCTGTCTCCGGCGACCAACCATCGTCGACCTTCTTCCCGGAGCAGCTCCTCTCAACTCACAAGTCTCCAATTGCTGCCGTGGAGGCGTCTTGACATCTATGTCTCAGGACCACATCAACCACGTCTCTGCTTTCCACATGTCCATCGGAAGCTTTCCTGATGACCCTGGAGAGTTCAGTATGCCTTATAACTTCGACATAGGTGTCCCCGGTTATAGCTGCGACAATGCTACATCCGTGGTCCCTACTAAGTACATTGCCGATAAGGGTCGTCACAAAACGCAAGCTCTAGGTAAACACAATCTCATCTTCTTCCGCTGAATCATTCTGTTATCTACCAATCTGAGTATTAAAAACAAACTTGGAATACGTACAAAAAATTATGCTGATCATGAGTTTAGTTTTTTTCCTGGACATAACACAGATTTTTTTTTGGTGTTGTTTTTAATGTTGAGAGCAGCAACATGGGAGGCAGTGTGCGTGTACTCGCAGTTTCGGTCATCACAGTCACCAAAATGCTGCGTTTCACTATCTGCCTTCTACTACCAAAACATCGTTCCTTGCCCTGTCTGTAGCTGCGGTTGCTCTAGTTCCCATTGCGTCAAGTATATATTTACCAACTCTTCATTAATGTTTCTATGTCTAGTGTCTTATTAAATATCACTGAAGGTTTTTTTCTTTCTCTTGCTGGCTTGTTAAGGCCTGGTGAGACGCCGCCATATCTTCAACAGAAACATAATCCAGAGGAGGAAGTATCGCCTGTGGTGGAGTGTACGAAGCATATGTGTCCCATCCACATCCACTGGCATGTGAAAGTGAACTATAGAGAGTATTGGAGGGTTAAGATCACAGCATCGAATTACAACACAATGAAGAATTACTCTGACTGGAACTTAGTGGTGCTTCATCCAAACTTGAAAAGCGTCCAACAAGTCTTCAGCTTTAACTACAAATCCTTAACACCTTATAACGACGGCATCAGTAAGTACTTTTTTTTTATAATAAAAATAAGACCCTTTTTTTCTTTCTCAGATTGTTAAGTTACATCTTCTAAGTCGTGTGATTCTTCTTGGTGTGGTTTTAGATGACACAGGGATGTTTTGGGGAGTTAAGTTTTACAATGATGTTCTGCTTCAAGCAGGAGAGATTGGAAATGTGCAGACAGAGTTGTTGCTAAAGAAGGATATGGTGGATTTCACTTTTAGGGAAGGTTGGGCTTTTCCAAGGAGAATCTTGTTCAATGGTGATGAATGTGTTATGCCTTCTCCAGATGACTATCCCAGGCTGCCCAATTCGGTTTCTCCCTCTGCTGTTATTAGCATTCTTACGATCGTTTTCTGTTTTCTTCTTCTTTTACTTGCTTGATGAAAACATTTTCATTTCAACCTCCTTTGTTTCATGCTTTTGACAATTTCTCTAGAAACAAAGCTTCTGATAAAGAGAGCTACTTTTCTTTTTTTTGGCATTAGATATCAGGTTTGAAGCATTGAAAGTTCTTGACCTATTGTGGATTTTACAACAGAGAATATATAGGACAAACCTTGCTTAAACCCTTGTCTCCAAAGGAGTGCACCATTATTAAACCACTCATTTCAATCATATCGTAAAAGTTATTAAAAAAATTCATATCCAGAAATGAAATTTTTTTTTGCTTTAACAATTATTGTCAAAGAAAGCAAAGTTTTAGAATAAGATATGCCGAAATTATGTGCAAGACATTTGTATAGATTAGACCACTAATTAATCAATGAGTAAAACTGCATATGAAGTTTTCTCCCATACCAATCGATGAAACGCAAAAGCAATTCCCACACCTGTTTATATCAATTTTAATAACTAGATCAGGATGATTCACGCTTGTCCGGGTATTTGAATAACAAATAAATATTTATTTGACACAAAACCAGATATTTGGGAGATTTAAAAAGCAATTAATATTTTGATTTTTTTTTTCAAAATAGTTATACAATATTCTTCTATTTATTTTTTTGATCGGAATATTCTTCTATTTATTGTAGCATAGGAAAAAACCTTATAAAATTACAAAACATATGCTCATTTTTAATTACTATATTAAACTACTTAATTTTTTTTATGTAATCAAACTACTCCTTATTCCTAAAAAACATCCATCCAATTGAAAAATGTTTGTTATTTTCGAAATCATTTTTAATTGTATGATAAAATAAGATACATTTAGTACGAGTTAGTAAATGGAAGTAAAGACTAATGATTGAGTAATGGAAGTAAGCTGTAAGCCAACACTTTTATCAAAAAAAAAAAAATGGTAAGCCAACGTTAAAAGGATTAATAATCACGGTAATATGATTAATAAATACATGAAGTAAGTAACAAGGCAATATTTTCTATAAAACGAATTCTAGAAAAAAAGGTAATGAAGAAATATATGACATGTTCCAATGTATTTTTCCCTAAAACATCCATCCAATAACCAAGCAAAATGGCAAGTATATTGAGAAATAAGAATATCTAGTCAACAAGAGAAAGTAGCAAGGAAGAAACAAAAAAACGAATATTCGGAGCCTAAATATTTGCGTGAAAAACAAGTGGCCCATTTGTTACATGTGGGCCACCACACAAGATTGCCTCTTTTTAAAACCCGCCTCCTCCTGCACACCAACCTTCACTTGGCCATTCTCAGATCTGCTTCTGATATTTTTCAACCTTCGATTGCATCTCAAAATCTAGCTATGGCTACTCCCTCCGCCTGGAAGCTCGATGACCACCCCAAGCTCCCCAAGGGCAAAACCATCGCCTTGATCGTCTTAGATGGCTGGGGTGAATCTGCTCCTGATGAGTACAACTGCATCCACAACGCTCCCACTCCCGCCATGGATTCTCTTAAAAACGTATGTCCCTTACTTTAATCCTATGTTTTGAATCCTATACATGGATTCTTCGAACTTCACTTCTTTTTTCTTATCTTGTCTACAGGGCGCTCCCGATACATGGACGTTGATCAAAGCTCATGGTACTGCCGTTGGACTACCCAGCGAAGATGATATGGGAAACAGTGAGGTTGGTCACAACGCTCTCGGTGCTGGTCGTATTTACGCTCAAGGTGCTAAGCTTTGTGACATCGCTCTTGCTTCCGGCAAAATCTTTGACGGCGAAGGTTTCAAATACGTTTCTGAATCCTTCGAGAAATCTACTCTGCACTTCGTTGGACTTCTCAGTGACGGTGGAGTCCACTCCCGCCTCGATCAGCTCCTGGTACTGATCTTCTACTTCAATAATTTTTTGTTTTGGTTAATTTCTGGGTGAGTGTTGTTTGATTCCTTAAGCTTGTCGTTGTGTATTTTCGCAGTTGCTGATTAAGGGATCTGCTGAACGTGGCTCCAAGAGAATCCGTGTTCATATTCTCACTGACGGTCGTGATGTTTTGGATGGTTCGAGTGTCGGATTTGTGGAAACTCTCGAAGCCGACCTCGCCAAACATCGTGAGAACGGCGTGGATGCTCAGATTGCGTCTGGTGGAGGTCGTATGTATGTGACCTTGGACCGATATGAGAACGACTGGGAAGTTGTGAAGCGAGGTTGGGATGCTCAGGTTCTTGGAGAAGCTCCCCACAAATTCAAAAACGCTGTTGAGGCAGTGAAGACACTGAGGAAGGAGCCTGGCGCGAATGACCAGTATCTGCCTCCCTTTGTCATCGTTGACGATGCCGGGGAAGCAGTTGGTCCGATTGTGGACGGCGATGCTGTTGTCACCTTCAATTTCAGGGCTGACCGTATGGTGATGCATGCCAAGGCACTTGAGTATGAAGATTTCGACAAATTCGACCGTGTGAGGTTCCCGAAGATCCGATACGCTGGAATGCTTCAGTATGATGGAGAGCTAAAGCTGCCTAGCCGTTACCTTGTCTCTCCCCCGGAGATTGATAGAACCTCTGGTGAATATTTGGCTCACAATGGCGTCCGTACTTTTGCTTGCAGGTTGTTCAACCTTTTGTGTTCTCTTCTATTCAACCTGAGTATTGGTTATATATACTGTTGCTTGCTCATTAGTGGCGTATGCTGATCAAACCAGAGCTCAGTGATCTGGATGGCATTTAGATTATAATCATGTACTGATCGTTATTTTGCAATATACAGTGAGACCGTCAAGTTTGGGCATGTCACATTCTTCTGGAATGGAAACCGATCTGGATATTTCAACGAGAAACTGGAGCAGTACGTTGAGATCCCAAGTGACAGTGGGATATCATTCAATGCCCAGCCAAAGATGAAAGCTCTGGAAATTGGTGAGAAGGCGAGGGACGCAATCCTTAGTGGCAAGTTTGATCAGGTGAGGTGTATGAATGGTCTTATGATCTTTATAATAATCAAACATCTCAGGAAATAAGGCAGACCATCTTAATGTTTCGATATTGATTTGCAGGTGCGAGTTAACATCCCAAATGGAGATATGGTGGGTCATACAGGTGACATTGAAGCCACGGTTGTTGCTTGCGAGGCTGCTGATCTTGCTGTGAAGGTATTTTTTTTCTTTTCTTTTCTGAAAGTTTATTGACAAGTCTTCATGAAATGAGTGAGCGACTCAGGTGTTGCCTGGTTTGGTTGTTGCAGATGATCTTTGATGCGATCGAACAAGTGAAGGGCATTTACGTTGTGACTGCTGATCACGGAAACGCAGAGGACATGGTGAAGAGGGATAAATCTGGGAAGCCTGCTTTGGATAAGGAAGGGAAGCTTCAGATTCTAACCTCTCACACACTGAAGCCAGTAAGTCCCATATCTTGTTGTCTGTGTTTATTCCCGAAACGTAAAACTTAGATGTTGATGTGACATTGTGGATACTGATTGGAATGTGTTGCAGGTGCCAATTGCCATTGGAGGTCCAGGATTGTCCGAAGGAGTGAGATTCCGTAAGGATCTGGAGACGCCGGGACTTGCGAATGTAGCTGCAACAGTGATGAACCTCCACGGATTTGTGGCTCCCTCTGACTACGAGCCCACCCTAATTGAAGTTGTGGACAAGAATTAAGAGCCTGATTAGTTTTGAAGAGAAGGCTGGAAAACTCTAAAAATTATGTTATGTTGCTTTCAAATTAATAAGGTTTACACACCCAGACTTGCATTTTTGTGTTGATTTTGGTTTAAATGATATTTCAAGATTTTTCCTTCTCTTCCAAACAAGATCTCTAGCAAATAGGAAATTTCTCAACGAAGAGATATAACAACTTCAGTTTGTGTACATATTCAGAATCAGTCTGACGTATTCAAATTCCTTGACCATTGCAAAGCATACAAAAGAGAAAATCACAACCTTTACAAAGTCATGACTCATATAAAACTTGGAAACAATACATAGTCAAGCTGCGTCTCGTTTAAACTTGGAACCAATACAAAACTCAAGTTCCGAGACATGTTTAAGCAGAAGCTTTCATGGCTATGGCAACGTCTTCTTCCTCTGGCTTAGCTTCTTTCAGTTTCTGAGAATCTTCGACATCCGCTTGTTTCAATGCTTGTGCTCTGAACCCGACCATTATCTCCTCGGCCTTTTCAAGCATTGACAAGAGATTCCCATAGCGCGCTTGCAGTTTTCGCTCCGTCTCCTTTTGCTTCACCACTTCTTCCTCCAAATTCTTCTTCCTGAAAGACGCAGCCATCTCTTCTTGCCTCTTCAATGCTTTAAAGCACTCTACCTCAGTTCCACCAATCTCAATCTGCTTCAAACTCGCCTCTATTTGGCTCCACACGGTCTCTGCCCTTCTCTGTCAAATGGACAAATAGTTTCATTAAGCATGACACCAAACTAAAGAATGATAACGATATAGTTTCAGGAATCAAGTTCAGAGGCAATGTGGACTATCTATATATATTTATACCTCATGACCCTTTGTATAAGTTTTATACTTAGCCTTCATGTGTTCAGCCTTCTTCTCATCCTCCTCCATCTTTTTCTTCGCATTCTCCATCTCCACTTGCAAAGCTGCAACTTTCTCTGCGTTCACGGCAACACTTGAGAGCCCGTAAGCGTTTCGAGTGGGGAAGTACATGAGATCGTTCACGCATGTGTTGTGAGCTTCTACGAAATCATCAAGCGACTCCTTCTCGTGTCCCATTGACACGCAAAGAAACTTCCCCTCCTCCTTTATCATCTTGTCAGCCTACCAAAACATTATGTACAATTTTCATTAGAAATTCCCTAGCGTGTACCAAATTAGAGATATTGCTTCAAACCAAGAGCGGATATACATTCATGTGCACAATATCAATCAAGCAATCTATCCATAAACCAAGAGAGAACTAACGATTCCAGCGGTATCGACTAAACAACAAAAGTTAACTGACATAAGGACGATATTATATATATATATATATATATATATATTCATACCTCTTGGAGTTCATTTTCCTCAAAGTCTTCAATTGCAATAACTTGAGAACCATTAGCACGGTTCTTGACTCCTTTCTTTTTCTCAGTTTTCTCATCAAGAGGATACTTTGCATTATCATGCTCTAGCAACTGTAGAAGCTCTATTCTTACCAATTCATCTGCAAGCTCAATTGGAGTAGGAGGAACAACAGAACTTTTGTCTCCGTTGGTTGAAAGCAACGAGTTCCTAATTAGTTCCAATGAAGCTGCTGGAGGTCTAGGAAGATTTCTCTGCAACACCTTGGACCTTTTCCTAAGCAGCGCCTCCTGTCTTGCTTCCTCCTCAGCCTTTTCCCTAGCTATCCTGTCTGACATGTCTTCCTCAATTTTCTCTTCCGCCTCTTCACTTTCCTCTGGAGGAGGCTGTGCAACTATTTGGTACTCGTTCTTTGGCTGAGGAAGCCCAGTCAGACCAGAGCGTAAGCTCCTTTTAGCTTCCTCTCGCCTCTGCCTCTCCAGTTTAGCACTTTCGTGCATGTCCATGTCTTCATTTATGTGAAGTTCATCCCTGAAGGGAGTACCTCTGGGTGTCATAGCAAAAGAAGACCCATCCCTTGATGGCGTCAAGCCAATTCTGGGAGTAAGGCCAGCACCACCAGGAGTCATGGAAGGAGTCATTGAAGGAGTCAACATTGGATTAGGCGTTTGAATCTCTTTCTTCCTCGGAGTGACCCCAGTAAAGTCAGAAGGGTGCAACTCAGGGTTTTCTCCTCCTAGCAAAGGTGTCTGAGAATCTCTTAACCGAGCCAGGTTTTCTGCTTCCATCATAATTGCATCACCTTTACCAGCAGGAGTTCTTTGTGGCGTCCTCATTGGTGTCATTCCTTGCCTTGGTGTTTGTGAGTAATTTGCCAAAAGCGCACGCGTAGCAGCACTGCCTTCGGTTAGCTCCTCATTCTCTGCAAGAAGGTCACTGGCGTACCCCATCTTTGCAATATCCTCTAGCTCGTCGTTTGAAATCTGCGGTGGTGGTAACATTAGCTTTGACCTCTTCCTAACAGCTTCCGGATCATTCAGCTTGTTTGCTTGCAATATAGCTGCTGGAGCATCCTGCCTCTCAGCAATTTTGTTCCTTGCAACATCTTGTTTGCGCAACTGTGCTTCCACATCAGCCCTTCTTTTCCCTTCAAGTTCTTCAATGGTAGTTGGAAATTTCACTTGGTCAGCAGGACGATCTTCATCTGCAGTGTCATAAAATCCCGCAGGTGCCCTCTTTTCAAAAGGAATTTCTGCATTATAGTCGATTCCCTTTCGCTTCCTTTTCCTATGCCTTCCATCAATTCCAGCAGCTTTTAATTCTCTCCTCTTTTGCAAAGAAGCAAGCCTTCTAGCCTCCTCAAGTTGTTTTTCTCTAGCTTTTCGTTTAGCCTTCTTTCCCCTAGTGTTAGCCAATCTGGCTCTCGCTTCAGAGAGCATTTCTTTCTCATCTTCGTCCATGTCCACTGGATCAGGACGAGCAGGCTTTGATTCTGGGTTGGGATCAATCTCGCCAGGACGCAACTTCCGTGGATCATCCAATGCATCATAATTCTCGTCCTTAGTACATGCTGCATCAAGAAGCTTCTCATACCTCTCAAGGCACTGAGATGGCGTACGGCCCACAATAGGAGCAATGGTTCTCCACTGAGTAGGCAGAAGTTTTGCAAGATGTAGAAGCTTCTCATCTTCTTCTCTAGTCCATTCAGTCTGCGTTAACATCAAAAGAAAATTAGTCAGTTTCTAATTCAAAAACCTATAAACATAAGCCTTAGAATACTACAAAGGTTCTAACACTTCCCTACGCTTTGTAGGCATTGCAGAAACAAATCAATTCATAGATGCAACTAAACTTCCGAGTAGAAACAAGCTAACAAACCACGAATACGCCTAAATTCCAACTATTTTTTCATTGTTCGCCAGATCCAGAAAAATTCATCGAACAAGAACACTTAAAAGAAGGAAAACGCCGAGACCACTAACCTTTTTGATAGAAGGATCGAGCCACTCGTACCACCGAGCTTTACACTGTTTGGCCGACTTTCGAACGAGAAGAGACGAGATCCGAGCCCATTGGTTCTTACCGTACTTCATCACGGCGGCCTTGAGGATCTCATCTTCGGTGTTCTTCCACACACCTCCCTTAATCATAATCCTCATCTTCGCTCAACTTTTTTTGTCCCAGCGCACTCGACTTCAAGGGTATGTGAGGCTAATGCTCACGCAAATCGGCAGAACAAAGAACAGGAGGAAGCGAGAGAGTAACCCTAGAATAGGGTTGGGAAACAACAAGGAAGAGAAGATTCAATCGAACTCTAGTCCTTTGCTTTTGAAAACTGTTTTTCGGCTTAAACAAAGCGACGAAAATTTATATTGGGCCAACCGAAAGCCGCCAACCCAAAGCCCAATATTGGGCCAACCGAAAGCCCAATATTGCACTTAGAAAGGGCCCAATGATAATGGCAAAGTGTGACAAACATCTGCGTTTAATGTGTTCTTCGACACTTTCTCTCTTTTCCCCTGAATTCATAGCAGAGAGCCAGAAGGTAGTAAAACCCTAGTAGAACAATGGTGAAGCTCACGGCCGATTTGATCTGGAAAAGTCCTCACTTCTTCAATGCCATTAAGGAGCGAGAATTGGATCTACGAGGTAAACTTATTCTCTTTTCCGTTACCTTTGTAGTGTTTTTGTAAACCTAAACGCTTCTCCTCTCGGTAATCCTTTGTTTCTCGGGTTATGTTGTTGCAGGCAACAAGATTCCTGTAATCGAGAACTTGGGTGCTACTGAGGTACGTTCTTCTTCTGTTTTTGGCCACATGTTCTATCTTAGTTTCGTTTGCTAATTCTCTGTCGTCTGAAGATTCATTGAAAGAAACAATGGAGGATTTGAGCAATTTGCTCCTTTGTCTTAGTTAACATCCGTGGCTTCGTGTAATACTAGTTCTTTACCTTTTAGAGTCAGTCTTCTCTATGAAAGTCTTCCCGTAAGGTGTTAATTTGCATGTTTGAGGATCTCTGATAGATGCTATTGTGAATCTCCTTCGTATTATATTTCTTGTGTTGAATTGATTTTGATTGTTAACTAATCAACTTGTTTTGTTTTGCTTGCAGGACCAATTCGATACAATTGATCTCTCTGATAATGAGATAGTTAAGCTAGAGAACTTTCCTTACCTCAACCGCCTAGGAACTTTGCTCATAAATAACAATCGGATCACCCGAATCAATCCTAATCTTGGAGGTAACGTCCTCTTTGTGTGTGTTGTAGTAAAATGTAAACTGGAAACATTGTTTGCTTTGTTGATTAAGTGTGTTTATTGTTTGGTTCTTCTTCTGCAGAATTCCTACCGAAGCTTCACACTTTGGTTCTTACAAATAACAGGCTTGTGAATTTGGTTGAAATTGATCCCCTTGCCTCCATTCCGAAGCTGCAGTACCTCAGTTTATTGGATAATAATATCACCAAGAAGCCAAATTACCGCCTTTATGTGATTCACAAGCTAAAATCACTTCGAGTACTGGATTTCATAAAAGTAAAAGCAAAGGTGAGGACCTTATTCTCTGCTTTATCCACTGCTCAGTTTTGCTGCATCCTGAACAAGTAGGACATACAAAAGTTGGTTTACCTTTTGTTTTAGATTCGAGTGAAGATGGCATCCTCTGTTGTTTTAGATTCTTGTGAATATATGTTATATCTGTATACGGAAATAAGAATTTTCTTTTCGTTTAACAAAATATTTCGCTAAACTGATATGCAAAGTAATTAGCCTTTGGTCTTGATGACTTGGTTGCCTGATCATCTTGAAACTTGTTTTTAAAATTTATGGGGCACATATATACTGATCTTATCTAGGTTGTGTTTTTGTTTTTTAAAGAAAATTTTGTTTTCCTCGTGTTCTGTACTCTATGGTGTCGCAAGCAGCTCCTTAGGGTTGTAGCATTGAATGTAATAATTGTTTGGCTTTTTCCTTTACCTCTCCCTTGACTCCAGGAAATAATGCATATTAGTGAATTAGAACTTCTAAAACCAAGTCCTTTATATGACAATCATTGTTTCCTTACAGGAGAGAGCTGAAGCTGCGGCGTTGTTTTCATCTAAGGAAGCAGAAGAGGAGGTTAAGAAGGTTTCTCAGGAGGAGGTTCAAAAAGTTTCAGATACTACAGAAGAACCAGAGACTCCAAAAGTGGTGGCCCCAACACCGGAGCAAATTTTAGCGATCAAGGTGCGATTATCTCTAAATTGGGTCAAATGGATTTTTCAGCTGAGTAGCATAGGGGGATAGCAATTTAAAAAGCTCTTTCCAAGATAGAAACCACAAAAGCTCAAGGAAATTATTTCTTGGGGGTGTTGAAAGAGAGAAAATAACTGAAAACTGGATAGGACCAAAGCATAGGACCAAAGCATATTCGCTGACTTGTCTATCTTTATATTAAGTATGTGTGTTTGATAGGAACTTCGGTTTTCATTTTTGGTGATGTTCCAGGCTGCAATTATCAACTCCCAGACGATAGAAGAAATTGCCAGACTCGAACAGGTCCCTTGCTTTTTTTATTATTATTATTATTGAATATGTGCCTGATGATGTTGCTTTTGGTTGATTTTGACATTCTTCTTCTGTGTTTTGTCTGTGGAAAATAGGCTTTGAAGTTTGGCCAGGTTCCTGCAGGCCTGATAATCCCTGATCCTGTTCATTCCAACGTAGCCACAAAAGACGGCGCTGGTCCTATGGAGGTAGGCTACTTATCATAAAAGTTTGCTACTGCTTTGAACTCATATAAAAACATAATCATGGTTGGTAAATGTACTAAGAAATCCTGTGCGTTTATTGTCATTCAGGAATAGAAAGTGTGGCAGTTGCATCTCGAATCGTGGTAGTAGCTGCTCAAATGCACACAGCAGTTATTTCTGACAAGCTTCACAGTCGTGTAAGGTTTCTTTCTGTCACGTCCTAGGACATTGTAAAATACTTGTGCTCCAGAGCATCTTTTTATTGAACCTTTGAAAAGAGTGGCAAAGAGGATTGTAATCTGTATTCGCAGAGGGAGAGAGAGAGAAAGAGAGTGCGTGTAGCACACAGTATTTGCCAATGCTCTTTTTCGCATTATAATTTAATCTCAATTTATTTTGTATTCATTTACTGAGAAACTAAATTAGATTAGTATTCCAAAAGATGCTGGCAATGTTATCCCATTTCTTGAAAGTTGAAAATTTGCCAACTACAGAAGAGTCAACGCGAGGGGTAAACAAAGCATCCCTCAGTTTTACAAATGATGACAATAGTGGAAGAGATTATTATTTGGTGCTGCGAGCCAAGTATCATTAACATTCAATCTAACGGATCTCGAACCCTTAACTTGAAAGGTTTTTTTCAAATGAAATAAAAACATCAAACTAAAGCAAACGAAAACGTTTAAACAATAGAAAGATATCATATTGTATTAGTTGCAGGTCTCATGAGCAATTCCTATACGGGAATTGGGGGCGTCAAACAAGATCCTTAGATTTTGCTGTTGGAGATTCGCGATCACGTTTAGGACAGCGTTCGGGTTCTGCGGTATCCCCGCCATCGATAGACACGCCAGCGTTCCCGCGCTGCTATGGATAAGCGTATTCTCCATCGGCAGCTTCAGATCGAGTGACGTCATGTGCAGCGTTATCGTTGGCGCCACGTTTTCGTTATCAGCCGCGAAACACGTGTCGAACGCTCCCATCGTCGAGAATGGCCCTTTCACCTTCATTCAGAAAAAAGTGTTTTAGCAACAGGAAATCTCACATGTCGAACTCTGATTAGATTTTGTAGCTAACTGAGATTACCTGCTTCCTAAACTCGAGTCTAATGGCCTCGTAAACCGGTTGAACAAAACGAGTAATGACAGTGCCGGAATCGATGATCGTTCCGGCGCCGGTATTCGAATCAAACGTCAAGTACGTAAGGTTAAGGGGCACCTGGACCGAACCGACACTCACTCCAGTGAGGTTGACATAGTAAAGTGATGGACGGCGAGGGTTACTGAGGAGTGGTGTGTATCTGATGGATCTGGGTTGACCCGCCAGGCCCAGTTTCAACGACCCGGAGAAGTAGAACGACCTGAAGCTAGGGAGGCAGTAGGAGAACACGCCTGAGTATAGCGACCCCGTTTGAGAGATTAACGACATTGGCCCGCGTCCCAGGCCCATTAGTCCTTGCTGAGGTAGAGACTTGCCGGAGGCAGAGTTGATGCAGCCGAAGGAGAAACCGGTGACGACGTCAGAGGCTAGCGTCAGCGTGTCTTGGACGAGCGAGGCGGAGAAGGACGAATCTCCGCCGTAGGATTGGTTGAAAGAGCAGATGGACGGTGGTGAGGGTGAGGAGGATGGGCACGTGAGGCCACGTGCTTGGGTGCATTGTGCGGTGGAGCAAGAGACGGTGGAGTAAGTGGAGGAGAGCTTCGGAGCAAAGGAAGCGGCAGTTGCGGCAGTGGAACAGCCGGAGCAGCCGGAGCAAGGGACCCAAACGGCATCGTTGCTGATGTCTAGGACCATGAACATGAGCTGAGAAGGAGTGCCGAGACTGGCTCGGACGACGTAGTTGCCGGTGTGGAGGAGCTGGTTAGCGGAGGCGATGGGTACAGAGGCTGGCTTGAGTTTTCCGGCGACGAGACTCGATAGATAGGTGAGGCGATGGGAGTCTGCGGAAGCCATGTGGAGGACAGTGTCCATGACTGAGCCAGAAATAGGATTGGCTGCAAAAGGTGAGCATTTGGCGTTAACGGGTATGATTGAGAGATCGTCAGAGCCGTCGGACGCACATGGATCACGTGTGGAGGTGGTGAGTGTGAACGGCAAGAGAAGGGCGGAGAAGAAGATGAAATGGAGAGTTGAGGAGGCCATGGTTTTGCGATAATGTGATGTGTAGAGAGATACGTATTACTAGAGAATGTGGTTTGATTACGATGATGTGTGTGGCCTTCATATAATGGCAAAGTGATATCTGAAAGTACGAAAATGTCCCCTCAGCGTCGAGGTATGTTTGTTTGGTGGGATCCGGTCACTTCTAACTGGACTGGCAGTACTACTTGATCATCCATTGTTTGCTAAACTCACATGCTCCCCCTTTCTATTTTTTGTTGTTTTCTATCATTTTTAGTTTATATAATAATACAAAAACATGTGTGATAAACACAACTAAATAGCAAACCCAAATACTTCACTACAACGCATGCCAGAGTCTATACTACCTGTATGTAACATTAAGAACTCGATGATTGTGTCATTCACAAATGTCTGCAAGAGCTCAAAATCTCTTATGCAAATGGAAACAACATCTGGGTCTCCCTTTGGATATATAAAATCAAATTAATATATTTATTGTCTTGGATATATAATCTTGGTTGAAGCTACAATAAAATCCCAAAAATTGGTGCACCAATAATAAAAGAGAATAGCAGTCTTTAATCCCTTTATAAGTCCGTGAGCCTCCTTTATCGTGTTGCAGTGACAAACCGACGATTCCTATTTCGTCTTTTCCTCTCATTGTTCGTTCACGAGCCCTTTAAAAATATTTATCATCTTGAAATGTCATGATCTTTCTTTTATCTTTTGTCCCTCCAATATAATAATATGCATTTACATCTACCTTCAATTATATTTCTTATTAATTTGCTAAATGACCCTTCCATTATCGAGTGACCATGTTTACGGTTATGACGAAAGAAAAACTTTCTACTGTGTATGCTACACTTCACGTTGAAACAAAACTTCTCCAGCAGCGCCCAAATTTTTTGAACATCTATATAAGGCAGATCAATCAGGGACAAGGAGCTTTGTCGGTTGAGATTTTTCTTGAACGTATACGGCGGTATACTTTAATTATCTCAAATAATATAACTTTCCATGATTTTAAGATAAGCCAATGCCACAGAGCCAAGTTGGGCTGGGTTCGAGCTAGCTTACATTGACAACGAGTGAGTTTTGCATTGTGCGACACTGTAAAATGTCTTTAATAGTAATTTGATGCAACAACTCACATTATTCAATCCTCACCAATAAATAAATAAAACGATGAATACATGAATACAACACATATACACTGAGCCTGAGACTGAGCCAATCTATGTTTCTGTAGCTCTTATTAATTTACATACACACCAACGCTGTGGGAAGTAAGCAGGGGGATGCTTGCTTTGCTTCCATAGCTTCAATAAAACTTCACAAAATTATATAATATATGGCTTTGATATCCCTTTGCATTTGTACATATCTCCTGAAAAATGAAGGTGATTCGATAATCAGTCAGAGGCTACTTGTACCAGTAGAGAGAAATAGAGTATAGACACACTTTTTGACATTGACAAAATCAAGATATAGCTACAAGGGAGGCAAACTATTGACAAGCGCCTCCAGATCACGGAAAATTATTGGGTTGAGTTTAGACATGAACTATAGATCATGTGGGTTACGATTGATGAATGAACTCTAAAAGGGTGAATAATCTAAATGAGGTGATTCAATACAATGACTTATACCTTAAAGAGAGTATACTAATCTGAATGAAGTGTTTGACATAAGTTGCAAGAAGGGTAAACTTGTTTACCTGATTATTCCGCAGAATCCTCTTTGGGTTTAATTATCACAACAGGACAGTGCGCGTGGTTGGTGCAGTAGTTGCTTACACTTCCTAGAAACATCCTGTTGAAAGAAAAAAAAAAACACTGGATTCAACACTGGCATTTGCTCCAATAAATAACATTTATCTCATTAAACAACAGACTTTAAATAATATGGTATAACAAAAAAAAGGCTCCTCAAAGCAGGTGAGGTAAGTACAAAGTCTAAGAATCCTTCATTTCTTCTGCTAATTGACGGGACAAATTCAGAAAATATCAGGTAGATATCCATATGCCACAGGGTATCAAGCAACTCAATCTTTAATGATAGTTAAAAGTATGCACTGTTTCATTTCTCTCAACATGATGTTTACTTAAAAGAGTGTGTCTGCATCATAGATCATACATATAATAACCCATCCATACAAATAAGAAGGGGAAAATGCAGCAACTTCAACTACGTCTGGTTTAGTCGGATTTTTCCAAGCCTAGCTTAGACCAAAACTGCTTCTAACTATTAGGCCAAAAAGCTATTCCATTTCTGAAGTTGACGCAGATTCAAGTTCATACACAGACAGGTATAGATGTTACACAGTCAGAAGTCAGTAAGAGACAACTAATTCAGCATAGAAACCAAGATCAAAAGCCTTGAATTTGATTTGCAGCTTCTATCAACATAGCAAGATACTAGAGTAGAAGAAGAGATTGGTACCTTTTAATGCGGCCATAAGCTCGTGAACCCATGACAAGCAGATCTGCGTGCAAATTCTCCACGGTTTCGCAGATCTTATACTTGGGATCCCCAACAACCACTTGGGTTTTCACATTCACCTGAGAGTAGTAAACCATCACAACTTGAATCAACATCCTCAAAATCAATACACTTACAATAACCCATCAGTGGAAGACAAAAGATTCTAATGAATCAAATTTTAAGAAACTCGCTACTGGGTCTTGATTACGAGGCAAAGATCCACATTTTCAGAGGAGAAATCAACAAGAGAGGCTCACAGATTTATCAGCACAGATTTGACGAGCGTGATCGAGGATGGAATCGGTGATCCGCTTCTGGTGTTGCTCGATTGCAGCGGTGAAAGCAGGAACCTCCAGACCACCTTCATCGCAATTTTTTTCACAGAGTCAACTCAACAAACACCATACGATCGTATATTTACATTCACAAAATTAGCAGTAACGAGACTCAACTGGGACCACCGAAAGGGATGGTTCCGGGGCTCACGCCGGCGGCGACAGAAGGCGAAGGCTGAATGTGGAGGATGACGAATGATGAATCGGATGAAGACGATGAGAGCTTGAGGTTGTCCAGAGCCCACCTCAGAGCTTCCATGCTCACCTCGCTCCCATCCACCGCCACCACAACGCAAGTCAAGCTCCCTGAGATATCCATGACTTTTTTTTTTCAATTTCAATCTCTCTAGACTTCTCTGTACTAACGAAGTTTTCAGCTTTGTGATTCAACACTCTTGGAAAGAGACGAGTCGCGAGGACGATGGCGTTCACGTCTCTGCTTTTTTAAAATTCACGGCGAAGAAAAAGGGCATATCTGTCATTTCAGGGGGTGAATTATGTAATGGAGATCTTTAGAGTATGAAGTGCTGTAGTATAAATATAGCAAAGTTACCTCCGCGCGTGGAGTTCAGACGCGCTGGCATTTGTTGTTGACTTGTTTCGTTTTGGCGTCTCTCCTCTCTCCTCTCTCTCTCACTCGACCCTCGATTTCTGATCGCCGATCTCCGGCTCGGATTGTCTGCTTCTCCCGGCGAGAGTTTCCTAGCGATGAAGAAAAACATTGAAGTCTTCGATTTCAACGAAGAGGACGAGCTCGCTGAGTCCACTGCTGGAAAGCTGTTGGAAAAATTCACAAACCCTAGTCCGTCCAATTCTTCGGTTCTGCAACGCCAACGCATCCAAAGCCGTAAGTGTCTGCTCTTCTTCGTCCTTAAACGTCACACGGTGATTTAAATTTCTCGCCCCAATTTCAATTCCGGAAAATAAAAACTTGGGGGAACATTGAGATATTTCCAACGGAGACGAGTTAAGCTAACCTGAGAATTTGTAATCTGTTTTAATTTTTCGTACTCTAGTGTAAAATTGAGTGAACATATCTTCGTTTCAGATTAGCAATGCTGTTTTGGTTTTTATTTTTATTTTATAAACTTTGAAGCAAACAGCTTGGTTGTGTACATGTTTGTATCATATATGAATGCTCATGGCCATGGTTAATTGCTGTCAGTTTGCCAGGTCAAACGTATTCAGGAAGAAGAAATGGAGGGAACAAGTTGTGCAGAGGCTGCTACTGCTGTAGTCGATCGTCATTGTGAAGATGCTCCGACTTTAGTAACGGAAGCTGATGAGTCAACCAGAGACCAGGTGAACGAGACAGATGTTGATCATGGATTGATGGTTGGCTTTAATACCGAAGACCATGCAAAAGAAACAGATGTAGATCACGATAATCATGGATTGATGTTTGGTTTGAATACTGAAGACCACATAGAAGAAACAGATGTAGATCATGGACTGGAAAGTTTCTCTTGCCAGCCCAGCGCAAAAAATTTCTACGGTGAAAGTTCATCATACAGTCAACCCCAACTAAATTCACCCCTTTCAGATTCTTCATTCAGTGTATGTATATCTATCTTGTATTGCTTATTTTTTTCGTATGCTAAAATGCCTTCACAAGTTTAGCTTGCATTTATAACCTCTTCACATTTGCAGCAGGAGCAAACTGATATGATGTCTGCTGTTGATGAAAGCTTGAGTGATCGATCTGCCTTGAGTCATTCTGATTCAGAAGGTGATGAAGGTACATGCTACAGCTTTTCATTATATTTGTTTATAGATAGGCTTTGATGTCCTCCTATGTCTAACTGGATTTTTGATTTCATTGTCATATGCGCTTAAAGATTGGATGGCTGAACACTGCTTCAACGATATGGAAAAGGTAAGGAGTTTTTATGTTTCTTAACCAATGGCCTTAAAACTGAACGCCAGATTTTTTTCTTAGCCTTTAATGCCATCTTCTGTGGTTGCAAAGGGATAATACTGGTACTTTTTCTTCGTTCATCTCCTGTATGACATGATAGTAATTTGTGTGATCTTTTATGTGATTAGGTTTTACTTGTTTTACTGCTTATTTCTTCAGCCTGACTTAAGAATCTCTTTATGCATGGTTCTATGATTCTGGCATCTTTGTTCGTTCATGTATTCAGATTGTGGTTTATACCTGGAAATGACGTGATCGTCTTTCTTTCGGCCGAGTGTTATAACTTTTTTGCCCTCAATTGTTTGTGAGCTGCAAAAGTTTCATGTCATTGCTAATAATACAAGTTGGAATATGGCTGATATATCTGATTTTGTATATTTTTTATAATAGTTGAGGATACTTTTGCTTTTGGTTGAATATACAAAGATATAGGTACAATTTCTGAAGTGACACTTTCCACTTTACAGATTGACAGAAACACTGCCGTTATCATGGCTCCTGAGTATGTTGTACTTAAGGATATGCCTTGTGCTGCATCTCTGGTAATCTTTTCATGCAATGGCATCACAGTAAAGAGTTACCTTGCTAATAATGAAGAAGGGACTTTCTCTTGTGAATTTGGAGTTGAAGACATAGTTAGTATTCAATACAATTGGTACCAAAATGTGAGTTTTTCATTTCTGTTGTGCTTTCATTTAAAAAGATACTTTATGGCCTCATTTTCTACATCTAATATATGCATCTCTATCAATATTATAATTTTTTTGTGGTCACTGTCATAGGTTGGATTGATCATTCTCAGGATTCGAGTTCTATCGAAGGATGAAAATTGCCATGAAGATATGCAGAACACCACAGGTATGCCTAGTTATTGTATATATGCCATTTGGGCTGTATATTGGGGATCCTAATATTTGTCCCAAAAAATCTAAATTTGGATCCCCAATATATAGTATGAGGTGCCCAAGATGACAAAATTGGTAGGATTATAACAAGATAACTTGTTGTAAGAAACATTCTGTAATAACCCAAATGGCGTCGAAATTGTTTGTCAAAAACTTGATAGCACAAATAATTAGTGGGGCCATTGAAGGGCCGCTTCCTGTATGTTCTTGTTCATGATGGCCAAGAGTCATAAGAGAGATGTTTATTTAATTTTTATTTTTGGAAAAATTGAAACTAACTTTTTATGCTGCTTCATGTGGTTTCCAGACATTGAGGAGTTAAAGTTTGCAGTTAAAGAATACAATTGGCCCGAGAAGCAACAAAAAATTAACTCGCTGCATGTGAAATACCCGGCTTTATGGAATGCTGACCTCGAGTAAGCTTCTTATATTACAGAATGCTAATTGGGCAAGACATTTTTTCTCCCCACTTTCATTTGGAAAATTTAATTGCATGCTCTGATGATGACAAATATTATTTGCTGAATTACTGAACTCTGGGAAGTTGTCAACTATGAGTACAAGTCATTTGGATAGAACCGTATGAAAACCTAAATCTAGTCAGGAAAGTCGACTCGAGTCTGTAAAGCTTAAGGTAAACAGAACCTTAAGTAAAATACAAACTAATTTAAAAGTAAATACTTTGGGCTTACTGAGGGAAAAAACTGGACAAAGGGACACTAGGCTCAGATTTAGTTTTGGTTACATTTTGAGCGCGTTTCTTCTTTATTGTAGTGGTGACGAGGAAGTACCAGGGGACAACTTGCATCAACAGAAGCGTTATTTTCCACGGTAAGAGTGCTCTATACCGGCTGTATTTATGTCTTTTTGGGATCAGATGTTGTCTTCTGTTCTATTTTTGGGGATTTCCAAAGTATGTCACTACTTATCCTATGGCTCTGACGTATATAACCGAACATCTGCATTTCCTGTCTTTTCATCTTTAGCCAGAATTAATATTTTAGCAATGGGAAAGTTTGTGCCCAGTAGTAGAGACTTAGTTTTTAGCAATATGCATTTGCTATGGTGGTGCAAAATTTTACCCAAAGAATATTAAGCACAGGGAGGTTTTATTTCATCTTGAATTGCAAGTTTTATGTTGTCTTTTCAGCTTTGATGAACCATTTGAGGATGTTATCTATCCAAAGGGAGACCCAGATGCTGTTTCCATTTGCAAAAGAGACGTTGAGCTCTTGCAGCCGGAGACATTTGTGAATGACACAATCATCGACTTCTATATAAAGTAAGTTCTTAAACTTAATCTCTCTGATGCAATGCTGGCAGGTTATTACTTATTACAGGTAGTATAGACTGCGGCATGCGTTGTAGTGAACTATTTGGGTTTGCTGTTTAGTTGTTTTTGTGACACATGTTTTTGACAGTTATATCTCTCACTTGGTTGATGGTGCCAACCGAATTCACAGTTTTACTTGTGCAATCTTGAAGTCATATTGAAAATTTCTTGGGATGCTAACCTCATTTAACTTAGATACAGTATTAACAAATGGCATCTACTTTATTTGCTGTATTCTTCTATTATTTACAGTTATTTGAAGAATCAGATTCAAGCAGAGGAAAGACATCGATTCCATTTCTTTAACAGCTTTTTCTTCCGGAAACTTGCTGATCTCGACAAAGATCCATCGAGTATAGCTGATGGAAAGGCTGCTTTCCTACGTGTCCGGAAGTGGACAAGGAAAGTGGACATGTTTGGGAAGGACTACATTTTTGTGCCGGTGAACTACAAGTATGAAAAACTTTATGGCATTATTATCTCTTTATGTTAGATGTGTATAAGTTTGAAATCTGACACTGCTAAATGCTAATGACAGTCTTCACTGGAGTTTAATAGTCATATGTCATCCTGGTGAAGTGGCTAATTGTACAGGTAATGTCACATGTAACTTTATTTATTAGTAAGTCATGATAATTCAGTATATTGTATTATTCTGCAGATCTAAACTTGGATGACTCCACAAAAGTACCATGCATATTACATATGGATTCTATAAAAGGGAGTCATGCAGGGCTTAAGAATCTAGTCCAAAGGTTTGTTAGCTCCCTTGCAGCAATGATCAGTTTCGTCTTTTAATATTCGCATCTTCTGATTTTGGCAGCATTGCATATACGTCATCTATTTACATGTCTCACTAGCCCAACAAGATAACATACTTTCCTGATGCTCTCTTTACCTTATTCGTTGAAGAATACATTGTACAGTAGCTCCATGCTCTGATCCTTTTGAAGTGTGGAACTATATTCATGCTCAAGTTTTAAGCTGTGTAGTGCAAGTTGTTAATAACAACATTTTGCTGATTTTAGTTACTTGTGCGAGGAGTGGAAGGAGAGACATAAGGAGGCATCGGATGACATTTCTTCCAAATTCATGAATTTGCGGTTTGTCTCACTTGAGGTGTGGCATCTAGGCTTTAAATCTTTTGCCTCTAGGCCCCTTAATACGTTCTTTCTCTTCTTTGAAACCCCTTTTTCCTTTTAAATAATAGATATTTTTGCAGTTGTTAATGGTAGTTTATGTGATCTCTGATTTGATCTTTCTGTTTCAGTTGCCACAGCAGGAAAACTCATTTGACTGTGGCCTCTTTCTGCTGCACTATTTGGAGCTATTTCTTGCTGAAGCTCCCCAGAATTTTAGTCCTTTCACGATATATAATGCTTCCAACTTTGTAAGTCTGTACTTAAATTGCTACCTCTCATGTATTACTATAGTTCATAGAGCGGTAAACACTGGCTGCTGGGATCGGATGATATATGTTACGCTCGCTCATGCTTTTTCTCTGGATTTCTCAGCTTTATCTAAACTGGTTTCCTCCTGCCGAGGCCTCATTGAAGCGTACCTTGATTCAGAAGTTAATTTTTGAACTCCTTGAAAACCGTTCACGGGAAGTTAGCAATGACCAGAACCAGTCCTGCGAAAGTCCAGTGCCTGTCAATAACAATACAGGTATCGAGGTTCTCTCTAAGAGATGCACCCCCGTGATAGACTGCAACGGGAATATGACACAGATGCAAGACGATCAAGGAATCGAGATGACTTTGCTTGAAAGATCTTCCATGAGGAACGTGCAAGCTGTTGATGATTCCGGTATGGTTCTGAGGGATTTATTCGATTCAGGAGACAACAACACAGGATCATTACTTGGACAGCTACAACAAACATACGAGGAACCATCCTCGTTTTATCATGTTGGTAACAACTCATTGGGAACAGAGGTACTAAAAACATTCAGCAAGCTAAAAATGAAATCTTCTTATTTTCGTCATGTGAATTTTTTAAATTCTTATTTGTATCTGTTTTGGGCAGCACGTAGAGCTGGAAACTGGTGAACAGTTTATGTGTCTGAACTATGGAGAGAGCAACTTTCAACGCATGACTGGAACTGCACCTCCGAGGCAATCTATCTCATTCCCTACATGGGACCTTACTATGGTGCCGGGGGAGAAGGAAAGTGAGGCTGATTCGTTATCTGATACCTCGAAAAGCACTTCTAGTGATTCAGACGATATTGGTATCATAGAAGACAACCCAGTGAAAAATATTTATGATGGAGAAACGAGCGAGAGTCCACCAAGAGAGGCGGACTCTTTATTTGCTGCATCCGTGGGTCCTAGCGGTGACTATAATACTGAGAATGAAGAGCTCGTTTCTACTGACGACGAGCTTGTGGTTGCACCGAGTCAAGATGACAGAGACGAGGAGAAGCCATTGGAGCATGATCTTGAAGTTGAGGACAAGACGAGTGACGATCTTGAAGTCGGGGACAAGACGAATGGATATCTTGGAATTGAGGGCGTGAGGGGTGATGATCTTGAAGTTGGGGACAAGACGAGTAATGATCACATAACGGAGGACAAGACGAGTGAAGACCTTGTGGATGATTGTGATCAGGAAGAGAAGGAGCCAATGGAGGAAGAAGATGAGAAGCGAGCTGCAAAAAGGCCAAGGCTATCTTCCACAGGCGAAGTTGAGGAGATGGAGAAATAGTGATTGTGATATGTATAACTTGTCTTGGGTCGTTCATGCTAGAATTTATATCAATGAACACGTTTTAGGAAATGTTTATATCGTTTTAGGAGATTTTTCTTGAGAAAAAAAAAAAGGAAAGAAAAATGTCTTCCATCGGTATTTTGTTTACGGTTTAATTCGAGTAACGTTTTACATATATACAAGAGGATAGATCATAGACGTATGTTAATGGCTTCGCCCGCGAGCTATGTGTTTTCTAGTGGAACTGTCTTGAAACCTAGCCCCTGGACTTTCCTCTGAAGCAATCTCTCAAAGGACCGGTTAGGTTTTTCACTTCTTTCATGGGCCTGAATCCGAATCAACTATCGTTTCGGCTATATCTTTAAATTTGGGCCTGGTTTTACTTATTGGGCTAATATACCCAACAAAAGGCTCTTAAAGATCAAAATGTATGTATATAAGAAATTGGGTGAGATGGCGGAATCGTAATTTCAATTCAAGGTGTGCACTCCGGGTTTCTGGTTCGGTTTCTGAATCTTTCAACCTCTCTAATGCCGAACCAAATCTATTAGTCCAATCAGAAATTAAGAACTAGCACGTAGGTAATAAGATTTCATTAAATACTGTTTGGAAGAAATCCTTTGATATAGTATTATCAGGAATTACTCAAACGACAAAAAATTTTGAATGAAATGTAATATATCAGACTCGAATGTAAAATTTCAATTTTTCGTTAACATGTGAATTCGAATTAGTGCATTCGTGTTTTGATTTCAAGGGACATTGGTGGATACTGGCGTATTCTATAACAATCAACAATCGTTTTTACTTTCTGTTACAAACCAGTTGAGCTGCCAAGTCTTATATAGTCATTTACAGTAAAACAATCATCACCATTTTAAACAACAAAAGAAAACAATGTACCATCTTCCAAATTTAGGTTTTCTAGTTAAAACCCGCAAGGAAGAAACATCGAAGTCATAAGCATCTATATATAAAAAAAATTGAATCAACATAGGAATTGAGAGAGAAAAACACAAAAGAATTTGAGAGGATGCTGCAGATCATAAAGAAACTACGATGTTGGAGCCTTCCTCTAATTAGTATTCATCATTAAAACGAAAACGATGTTGCAGAGAGCAGCAAGCAATGCATATTCATGGTGGTGGGCCAGCCACATACGCACAAAGCAATCCAAATGGCTCGAACACAATCTCCAAGGTACGTTCCTTTATGTGTGTTTCACGTAGCAATGTTCTAATTTATTATGTAACGTTTCACATGTCATACATTTCAGTGCAAAGAAACAGAGAATAAAATGCTAAACTGAGTCTTTTTCTTCTTCTCCATTCTCAACTTTCCTATAGATATGGAGGAGAAGGTGCATTACACACTTAAGATCATAAACGAAGATGGAGACACTTTTGCGAAAAGGGCCGAGATGTATTACCGTAAAAGGCCTGAGATTGTTAATTTCGTGGAGGAGGCCTTTCGATCATACCGCGCTTTAGCAGAACGCTATGATCATCTGTCCACAGAGCTTCAAAGTGCCAACCACATGATCGCTACTGCTTTCCCTGAACATGTTCAGTTTCCTCTTGGTGATGATGATGATGATGATGATGATGATGATGGTGACAATCCCGATAAACCACCTAAGAATCTTCATCTCATTCCCAGTACTGGATCTAATATACCAGAGATTCCCAAGAAAGAGTTCAAGAGCCAGTCTCTGATGGTGTTGTCGAGAAAGGGACCTGGTGATATGAAAAGCTCGGCATCTTCTTCTGCATTGGCGAGTTCGGGATTGAGTATAGAAGAGGCGTTGGAGGAGATTGATAAGATTCATAAGGGGATCTTGGTGCTGCAGACCGAGAAGGAGTTTGTGAGGAGTTCTTATGAGCAGTCTTATGAAAGGTATTGGAATTTGGAGAATGAGGTTACAGAAATGCAGAAGAGGGTTTCTAGTTTACAAGATGAGTTTGGTGTTGGCGCAGAGATCGAAGATGGTGAAGCTAGGACGCTTGTGGCGAGCACGGCTCTTAGCTCCTGTAAAGAGATGATTACTAAGCTCGAGGAGACGCAGAAGCAATTTGCTGAAGATGCAGAAAGTGAGAAGGAAAGGATTGATTCTGCAACAGAAAGGTTTGAAGCATTGAGAAACAAGTTTGAGATTAAGGTAGAAGAAAAAGAAGACAAGAAAGCTTTTTCTGGTCAAGAATCGAGACATGAATCTGCGAAAGAATCGAGAGAGGTTGATTTGAATGAGAACCTGAGTAATGCTGAGTTTGCAGAGAAGATAGATGAGCTTGTAGAGAAAGTTGTTTCTCTGGAAACCACAGCTTCAACTCATACAGCATTGGTAAAGACCTTAAGATCAGAGACTGATGAGTTACATAAACATATCCGTGGTGTAGAGGAGGACAAGGCATGTCTTGTTTCAGACTCTATAGATATGAAGAAAAGGATGACGGCGCTTGAAGATGAGCTGAGTAAAGTTAAAGACATGTTCCAAAGAGTGGAAGAACAGAACAAGAATCTTCAAAATCATTTAAGTGAAGCTAATAGCACAGCTGAAGACTTGTCTGGAAAGTTACAGGAAGTGAAAATGGATGAAGATGTTGAAGGGGATGGACTTAACCCGGAAGATCTTCCTGCTGAGGATTTAGATTCAATCTCAGAAGACACAGAGGTAAAGAGTGCAGAGGAAATTAAAGAGGCCATTGTAGTCAAACATAGTAGAGATCAAGAGTCGGTGCAAGAAGAGAAATCGGATACAAAAGACTCTTGTGGTATATCAGAAACAGAGAGCACTTGTTTTGGCACAGAGGCGGAAGATGAGGAGGGGAGAAACTGGAGACAGTTGTTACCTGCGGGTGGCATGGATGAATACACATCAGTACTAAGGGACTACAGAGAAGTGAAGAGAAAGTTGAGTGAAGTTGAGAAGAAGAACCGTGACGGCTTCTTTGAGCTTGCATTGCAGTTGAGAGAGCTCAAGAACGCTGTTTCTTGCGAAGACGTGGAGTTTCATTTCTTACGCCAGAAACCCGAAATGGCCGGCAAGGATTCTCCACATCCAGTAGAAATAAACCAGTCTGAAAGTGTGAGTATTTCTCATAGCTCTAACTCTTCAATTTCCATGGCACCGCATCAGCAAGAGGGAGAGTGGAATAGAACATATCAAAGAGCAAAGGAAGACGAGGTCAAGGTGAAATTTGCAGATACTAATGATACCCTAAGGAAGAAGATTCCAACTGTGGAAGAGAAAGTGCGTGGAGATATTGACGCGGTGCTGGAGGAGAATATCGAGTTCTGGTTAAGATTTAGTACATCCGTTCATCAGATACAGAAGTACCAGACAGCAGTTCAGGACTTGAAAGCGGAGCTAGCGAAAATGAGAATTGAAAAGAAGCAACAGGACAATGCAGGAGGCATTAGTAACGCTGCAGTTGCATCAGAGGCAAAGCCTATATATAGACACCTTAGAGAGATTCGGACAGAGCTTCAGTTATGGCTAGAGAACAGTGTGGTTCTGAGAGACGAACTCGAGGGAAGGTATGCAACGCTTTGCAATATCAAAGATGAAGTCTCAAGGGTCACGTCTCAGTCGGGTGGTGCTAAAGTAAGCGATACAGAGATAAGCGGTTACCAGGCTGCAAAGTTCCATGGCGAGATACTCAACATGAAACAGGAGAACAAAAGGGTCTTCAACGAGCTTCAAGCAGGCCTTGATCGTGCAACAGCACTTAGAACTGAAGTGGAGAGAGTTGTATGCAAACAAGAAGAGGATCTTGGGTTCTTGAATGCTACGCCGACAAGATCTCTGAGCAAGAGCACGTCATCAACAAAGCCTAGGATTCCACTAAGGTCATTCTTGTTTGGTGTCAAGATAAAGAAGTATAAACAACCGAAGCAGCCCTCATCAATCTTCGCTTGTGTCAGTCCATCACCAGCTATGCGGAAACAGTGTAGCTACATTGTCCCACCCGTAAAGCGACCTGAATAAATCAACAGAAGCCGAGAAAGCGATCTTCTTTAAAGCTTCCGAGATTCAAATCTAACAGTATATTCTAGACTTTGAAGATTGTATATGTGTATGAGATTCATATAAATTAGTACCATGTACTGGGAGGGCCTACTTTACATAATATCTTTTTTTCAGTCCTCTAATAAAAATTACAAATAAAAAAGTTCCAAAATAAAAACTATCAGACGTTTTTGTCAAAGAACTAAACACCCTGTCCGGTCCCTGCCGCAGTTACAACCTCTGGAGGTTTTCCGCATACATTACTCACTTTGATCACCGAACCAACATTGCTGTTTACTTCACATTTGGCTTTAGATTGCGAAACTGCTCCACTGATGGATGGCACTGCAGTTTTATCAGATGGTTTCTCCACCAAATTTTGGTTTGTTTCCCCGACAACTGCAGTCTGAGCCAATGGGATTTTATTACTAGGCAAAATGTTAAGGGACTGAGCCTGTGTCGCCGGCTTTCCCCTGCTGATCTCCGAGCTTGTTGAGGTCGTTTTACTTGGCTGGATCGCAACCGATGAGCTTGCTCCATCTCCCGGAGCTTGCTCTTTCTGTCCACTACCTGTTTTGCAAGTGACGGTCTCTACAGTTGGCTTTGGTGGTAATACGGTAACTGGGGCAGAGGCTGAAACTACAAGCTGATTGGAGATGATCTTCGATGCAGAAGCCAAAGGGGTAGAAGCAGAAATCATTGTAGAATCTTCTGGACGAGGAACCATAAGGGGAGGTTTGATAGAAGATGACGAAGGCGTCACAAGTTTCGGGGATCCATTGGCTAGAGGCCGTGTGTTTCCTGGTTCAACCTTTGGCACAACGAGGCTACCTGAGGGAGGAGGCACACAGGCTGTAGAAGCATTTTTTACAGCTTCAGTCTTTGGCACTAATGGAGCATCGGTTTTTCCAGGCCTGACCTTTGGCACTAATGCAGCAGTCGATACGCCACCCATGCATGCTGCAGCAGCTACTGAATTAGCTGTTACCATTAAATTTGATCTGTAAGTGGAGCTTGCCGCTGTTCTTTTAGCAGCAAATCGAGATTTTGCTGCCCCGGGCAATGTTTGAACAACTGGTTTGGACTGCTGTTGACCTTGAGAAGAGTTGCCCTCATTGCCTTGCGTCTCTGTGATGCTAGAAGATGGAGTCGTTGGAGATATACCTGAACAAAATGCAGTCCAGTTGATAATTTTACCTGAGAACCAAACTAAAGCCTCTTCTAACATATAATAAAGACTAGAATCAGCGGGAAAGGATCTTCTGCTAATTGTACCTACTGAAGTTTGTTTTGGAGGAGGCCGATTTCCCAGGGCCAAGGATAATGCATGGTTCACTGCTTTCTGCGCTTCAGTTCGTTGTAGGCCAGATTGACTCACAGCAGTCATTGTACCACACCTTCTTCTTATAACCGCCCACCTCTGCAAAATAAAATAGTCAGTTTGTTACCACTAATGAAAAAAAATAAAGAGAGGTCATTATTGGCTGAGTCAAATGACAACCTGCGAGAGTTGGGAGGCAGTTCTCTCTCCTTTAAAGTCTCCCTTAACGATATGTGCCCAGTTGCCTTGACCACATCGCTTCACAGCGGCGATCAGCTCCTCATCCTCCTCGGGAGACCATTTTTTCCTTTTCCTGCGAAGAGCCATGCTGCTGCTCGCTGAACCATTCCCATTCACCCCCTCGGGAGTTGTAGCTTTCTGTAGACAAACGGGAAAGGCGATATTCATCCCTCTCGACGACCAAGCCGACTCTGGTGGCTCCTCAGTCCCCTCGGGTAGAGTATAAGGTACGTTTATTGTCAAGGGCGCCTCCACTGTTGAGTCGTCGAGTATATCGGACTCACTTGGCACATACGAAGCAGCCATCACCTGGTGCATAAAGAGAGAGAGAGAGACGAAAACTTGTTTATATAATCTAGTACAAGTGACATCCTGAACAGAGTAAAGGGACACATGAACTATATATCTAAGGGATGAAATAATAATGCGTCTTGAAATAGTGTTTCAACCCCTTCTTACTTTCACATGTGCCATAGCCTCCACAGATGCTTCAACGCTGACTGCAGGGGAAGCTTCCAATTCGCACTCCATGTCACTATCATCATCCTGCACATCCAATAACCGTTTTAGAAATCCTGTAAACTGTATCAGCCGATGCATAATATTGGATGTTGGTGAGCTTGTTTATGGTCAGTTCATATAATCTCTTGAGAACACGAGGCAAGAAGCGATTCATCGAAACTGAGAGGAAGAGAGATACGAAAGACGTTACCAGAGGTTGAGCACCATCTTCCACGGGGAGAAGAGGGTCACGATAAGAAAGATGTCTCCAAAGCAACTGGTACTCTCTAGCATTGGTGATTCCGGTGGTTGTCTTCTTCACCAACTCACTCCAGTCCATCTTGGTATCGGAATAATACGACACCTCCTGTAGCAGCCTCAGTATCGTCGTCGCGTCATATCTGCATCAAAAATCAGGATTTTTTCACCCCACACTGAGTAAGTCAAATCGTGAAAAGAAGACAACTTTACGAGGTGAGAGAGAGAGATAGGTAGCTACCTCTGCAAAAGCGTGGCGATGTCGCCTTCAGTAATGGTTTTCTTCCTGCTCTTGCTGCCACTATCAACCATCTCCGTATTTTTAAACAAGAATCACATGCTCCGAAGAGCAATTCCCGCTTGAAATCGGTTACACAAAAAGCCTTAGGGTTTAAGATTGAGAGAGACTTGGAATGGGAGTTAGATGAAACCAGAGAGACGAGCGCACAACGATCCTGATCCTCGGGTATGGTCAAGGAACCCGATAAGGAGATCGGAGAAGAGACTGTTGAAGCGCGTCCAGCGCACGCGTGCGGTGGCAATGGGTGTTTTTCGGATGATGAAAGAAAGGTGATTAGAGGAAGGGGGTTATTACAAAAACCAACTCAAACTCAAACTTAAACTCAAACTCAAAATCAACATAACATAAAAAAACAAATAAAAACAAAATAATTTCTCAACTAATAGTTGACTTTCCAAAATCATGATCAAAATCAAAATAGTTAATCGTTAACAGCAAAAACAGTTAAATCTATTTCTTTTGTCATCACAAAAATACTCATTTAATTTCGAAACTATTTGCAATCAACTCATTGAATCTCCAACTATCTCATACGCATAATATTTTTTCAATTAGTAGTTAACTTCACAAAATCGTAGTAAAATTATTTTTGAATATTTTGGGATGGTTTTTCTATAACGTCTCGTACACGTCTCATAACATCTCGTACATGTCATTTTCTTAATTCCGTACAAATTAATTATCTGTTTGGAATCATTTATTTTATACTAAATAGATATGGAAAGAGAACAATTATAAGATCTGATAACCGAATTACCTATTTAAAAAATAAAAAATTATATATTTTCAAAAATTTTCCAAAATTATCTGAAATATATGTATTAAAGTTGATCCTTACACAAAATAATTATCCAAAATTGACTACTATTACGCAAACTTTCTTCTCATTCTTATCAGATTCCCTTTTGGGGATTGTTTTCCAATTTTCATTTTTCTCTTCACGTTCTGTATCCGTAAATTATTGTCTATCACAAATACAATTAGAAAACTAAATAAGCATTTTTAAGAACTGATAAATACTCATTTTAAAACTGGTTTTAGTTTGGTTCTTTCGGTTACGTGTCAATTTAAGAACCGATAAATACCTGATTTTTTTTTGGATATTTCGTATGATTCAGGACGGAAATTTTTTTAAAAAGAGAAAAAATTATGAAAATGTGTGTAATGGGATGGATTCATGAAACTTTTTTACCTAAAATTCTTTCCAAACAGGTAATTATTTTGGATAATGATCAACTTTGAAACATATATTTCGAGTAATTTTAGAAAATTCGGATAATTTCATGAAAATATATTAAATTTTTAAGTTTTAAATTTTAAAACGGTTAATTCAGTTATCAGATCTCATAATTGTTGTTTTCCTATACATATTTAGTATAAAAAATGATTTCAAATAGGTAATTATTTGTATGGAATGAAAAAAGTAACAAGACGGATACAGGAAAAGTCATCTCAAAATGCCCGGTAATATTTTTATCACCATTTTACAAAGTAAATTATTACTAATTGAGAAATTATTATAAGTTGAGAAATTATTATAAGCATGCAAATAGTTAAAGGTTTAATGTGTTGATTTTAAATAGCTGGGAAATTAAATGAGCATTTTCTGATGTTAGAGAAATAGATTTATCCTCTAACTGTTTCAACTTTCAAGGTTAACTGTTAATTATTTTGATCATGATTTTGTAAAGTTAATTACAAATTGAAGAATTATTTTGTGCTAAGTAATAGTCCAGGATTTAATATACCTATTCTAAATAGTTAGGGAATTAAATGAGTATTTTCGCTCGAGGGAGGAGGGTTTTTGTTAAAATCATCTCTTTCGGCTTCTAAGCGGCATCACGCGGTGCCTCTGTTGCGGACAAGTTTCTCTGTATCGCTCGCCCCTTCGCGGTGCCCTACTCAACAGTCTTCACCTCTTCAGCTACATTCTGCTCGAGAAAATGACTGCTAATGAAGTTGCTTCTGGTGAATTACTACTCCCTTCTTCTTCATCATGTCTGCAATTATTCTTGTTCCTGTCGATGGGTTTTTCTATCGGGTTTTAATTTTTAAATCAGATCATTTGTGTGTTCCAGTTTTTACTCGATTCCTTTCTTACTGGGAAATTGGGTTGCCGCTTTGATTTAGTTATATAGTGTATCTACCCTTGTGGGTTTAAACATAGATCTCTCTGTAAAAAGCTGTAGGATTTCGCGTAAAAGGTTGGAAATTTTTGTTTTGTTTTCAGCTTTCAATGAACAATCGTAAAATAATATCTTGGTTCTTCTTCATGGAGTGGAAAGCTTTCCCTTTTCGAGATGATGATTTATCAATTTGCAGAATACATGGAATCTAGTTTCCAGTTTAGATAAGTTCATTGTCTCTCATATTTTGGATACGAAGTTTCTTTGAGAAAGTCGTTGCAATTGAGGACTCGTTTACTGTTCTTCCCTGCTGTCGCTTTGAGATTTGTTTGTAACTTATGCTGTAACGGATAACATCCTATGGTTTCATTGCTGTTTCTGTTTTGTCTTACAGTGCTTAGCTCGAATGACTTGGTTATTATCTTTCGCCTGATTTATAAATTTTTTTTTCTGCTCAGGTGTTTCAAATTGCTATGTGTTCAAAAGCCGGTTGCAGGAATATGCTCAGAGATACAAGCTATCAACGCCTGTATATGAGACTGTCAGAGAAGGCCCTTCACACAAATCTTTGTTTCAATCGACGGTAACAGTCGATGGTGTCAGATATGATTCATTGCCTGGATTCTTCAATCGTAAGGCTGCAGAGCAATCAGCTGCGGAGGTTGCTCTCCAGGAATTAGCAAAATCCAGTGAGCTAAGCCAATGTGTTTCACTACCTGTTGTAAGTACCTCATCTTTCGTATCTTGTGATTCTGATTGTTAAGTCTAGTACAGGGGAGCTTTGAGAATGCGTTAGGTAGGGGGCATTCTGTTTTTGTCGAGGGTCTTGGTTTGGGCGTATGATCTAGACTCAGATTACAGAAGGAGTTTACCAGTTTGAATCTTTATCAGATTTATGTGCATAGATAACTTCTGTATGCTGTGTGCATTTGGCTAACGTTTGAATGGCTGATTAATGCAGCACGAAATGGGGTTATGCAAGAACCTTCTTCAAGAATACGCTCAAAAGATGAACTACGCGATCCCATTGTATCAGTGCCAAAAGAGGGAAACTCTCGGGAGAGATCAAAATTTCACATGCACTGTGGAGATCGGAGGCATAAAGTACACAGGAGCTGCAACGAAAACTAAAAAAGAGGCTGAGATAAGCGCAGGGAGAACGGCTCTTATAGCTCTCCAGTCGGAATCTAAAATTGACATTTCCAACTACAACACTCAGCTTACTGTACTTCCATGTGAGAAGAAGACATTGGAGGCAGCAAGCCCACTGAAAGAAACCATCAAGACTCCAAAAGCCAGGAAGGCTCAGTTCAAGAAGAAGGCTCGGAAAGGAAAGCGCAAAGTAGCCAAGGATCTTGTAGATAGTACCATCCCTCCTCAACCTACCGAGCATTGTCAAAACGATCAGCCAGAGGTTATTGAGAAAACGCTTAATCTGGAACCTTCTTCCTGCATGAACGGGTTTAAGGAAGCAGCATTTGGGAGTGTGGAGACAGAAGCAAGCCAAGCATAAAAACTGTCTGAAGATGAGAGCTTTGTGAGTTTGTGATTGTAGTTGGTTATAATTAGTGGTGACAGGGTTGAAGAGAAACAATATTTCAACGGAAACCCAAAGGGAAAAGAAACCTACAATTGATATAATACTTTTGGTTATGTTGAGTTACTCTAGATAAGGATTTGTAATAACGATTCTTTGTTCTAGTATCTAAATATAATACCAAAATAACTTTTTTGAACTGTTGATGTTATCATTTTTTTTAGGAAAAAACTTGATAAATCTAACGGTTTGATGTTTTTTGATTAGTTTTGATTTGAAAATTTAATGGCTAGAATTTGACTGTTCACATCATCTTAAATGTTTAAAAAAATGTAAATCTAAACAGGCACATAGTTAAAACATTGCAACTTTATATTTAAAATTACAATTTTATATTTAAAACATTGCAACTTTATGAACCATTGTGATTTTTCATTTTGGTTGCTAAAAGAAAATCAATCTAATGGTTAACAATCTTTGTTTCCAAATCTAATGGTATAGATTGGATTTATTATGTATGCCTAACATATACATTTTGGTTGCTAAAAGAAAATCAATCTAATGGTTAACAATTTTTGTTTCCAGATCTAATGGTATATATTAGATTTATTATGTATGCCTAACATATACATATTGAAGAACTGTTGCAACTGGTAAAATAAATATTTGCAACCATTTTGATTAGTAACCATTGTAATTGTTGGACGTATGGTTACATTATTCGGTGACTAACCATTGCACCAGTTGATGATCAATCATTGCACTCTAATCAACCATTGTAAGTTTTGGAAGTGACATTTGGTTTGCTATAAAAGGAGTTGTGGGCATTGCAAAAATCACAACAAAAATAGAAAAAAAAGTTGAAGCAAAGAAAATAAGAAAGAGTTCCACTATTCCAAAAGATCATAAATTTTTTTTGGAAAAACACATATCACCATTAGAACTGTGTTTTATCCTCCAAGGGTTTTTTTCTAACTCAAAGCTTGATAAATGTTGAAATACTTTTTAAGGGAAGTGTCATTATGCAAGGTTCAATCATCATCCAAATTTATAATCCATCATTCAGTTTCAAGTAAACAACAAGTTTATCATTGTAATTTTTCACTTTAAACTAACTTTTCATTTTGAACAAAAAATATTATTAAATGTAGAACTTTTTAAAACATTTTTTATTAATATTTATAGATAACATAAGATGTCAGTATTTCAAAAACATAAATCGAATAGTTTTATAATGCGTCCAGAAATTGAATACGAAAATAATAAAAATATAAATATTGGGATGCTAGAATTTTATAACGAACGGTGTTAATTTTAAATGTTATTTTAATAGTTTAAGTTTTAGTTGTGTTATTATAAATTGTTATTTTTATTTTTATTTTATTTTAGGATGTCCATTAAAAATTAAAGATGCAGGTATTTATACTTCTTTTATTATATATATATTATTATAATAATATATTATATAATCTTAATATCATAAAATTTAATATTAAATTTACTATTATTTTAGAATGTTTAAATATGATAATGGATGTTAAAAAATCTGAAGCAATTGGTAGAGAAAATTACAATGCTATATTCTCCAATGATTTGTTAAAATAAACTTTAGTCACTAATTAATAATTAATTTAAAATATTTTCTTAAGTAAGTTTTATTTTCTGGAATAATAGGTTAAAAATAACGTAAATATTGTCAACTTCCAGACAATGATCGAGAGACATATTCGGATGAGATAACATCTCTTGATGATAACCGAGAACATGTAAATCAAACAAACAATGAGCTAAACTTTTAAAAACAACATAGTAAAAGTATTATTTCATGAAAATCTTACCTTTTCAATATTTTTAAGTTTTATTTATCTTAACTAAAATAATTTGTTGGATTGTGGTAGTTAATTGCTCCCAGAAGACAGTGCTGTGATATTTTACCTACATCTTCAACTGCTGGAAATATAATGGAAATCGGAATTCGAGAGTGCAAGGAGGGTGAGTTCATCTATATTAATTCATCCATAGAAGCAACATAACTAATATTGTCATACTGCTGCAAATTACTCTTTACGTTTTAGCTATCTAATCTTGTATACTAAAATATTAAGTTCTTGATTGGGCTTGTTTCCTTTCACTTTTTGAAATTTGTAGTTAATTATATTTTTGATATATTCACCGGCCGTTACAATCTTAGGAAATATATATTGTTTTCACTTAAAATATAGTAAATTTTAGGAATGCTATTTTGCTATTTTACTTTTATAACAGGATTTTGGGAATTAAAACGTGACTTGACAACAGTCTTTTGGGTATTTTGACAAAATTTGGGATCCAATGATAAATTTGGGCTTAATAACGTGACTTCACAAGAGTCTTTGGGAATTTTGACGAACATTTTGGTGGGCAAAGTGATGTGACGTGGCATTAAACCTTGATCCAACGGTTAAAATTTATTAACTAGCCGTTGTCGCTATTAAATCATCGGGAGCCAAAGTCGGCGAAGAAGAATCAGAGTCGGAACCTTAAACCCAGCCCTGGAATCGAAGGTTTGTTGTGGTGGCGAAAAAGAAATCGAGGAAAGGGAAGAAGGAATGATCATTGATCTAAGCCCAGCCCCGGAATCGAAGGTTTGTTGTGGTGGCGAGTAAGAAATCGAGGAAGGGGAAGAAGGATAAAGTACATGATCATCGATCTAATCACAGCCCCAGAATCGAAGGTTTGTTGTGGTGGCGAGTAAGAAACCGAGGAAGGGGAAGAAGGATAGAACGTCTAGGAAGGGGAAGACGGAAGTGCATGATCATCGATCTAAACCCAGCCCCAGATTCGGTTTGTTGTGGTGGCGAGAAAGAAATTGAGGAAAGGGAACGCAATGCATAGCAACAGCGACAACGATTTGTTCGACTCGATTTGATGGGATTATCTTCCGGCAGTCACTTTCTCCGATTTGGATCAACTCGAAAACTATGGTCTGGTGAGTTCTCTCGGATTATATGTTCGGAATACGATTTAGCAATTTGCTCTTATTTCGGATTGTTAGGTTCACTATTTGCCTTTAGGGTTGTTCAAATGTCTTATCAATTTTGAATTTTTTCCTTGATTTTTCCAGGTCAGTGAAGCTGACAATTCGTTAACCTTTAGACATACACAATCAAGTTTTTCAACTTGCAGAGAAGGGCTGAAACCAAGCATTCAAAGAAGCTCGCTTTGAAGAGGTGTGAATCAATCTCTTTTGATTTTTTTTTTTCCTTGCTCTTGCTGCTTTTCTAGGAATTGCCTGAAACAAATGGTGGATAACTTCGTTTCTGGGTCGCTTACACAAAACTCTTGAATGATCTTGTTCCGTAAATATTGTGGTAAAACTCTGTATAGAAACATATAAACACTCATTTGTAGGACAATAAAACCCCAAGATAGTCAATTGAAGACAAGATAGCCTCGTTTAATCCTTCGTTGCTTGGAACACTTGTAACTAGCAATGCTTGTTGCTCTTTACCAAAGGTCTGAATGAATAAATTACAAAACTTGACTTATCTCAGGCCTTTTCGTTACTGCATGATGCTTGATCCCTATCCAGCTTCTCAAACACACATAGCGCGGTTCCACACTAAGAAATTGTTTCAGTTTCGTGCTGCTCTCTTGGCAAGCTATCACCGTGACGAGGTAAACAAGCCGTATCTGTGTTGTTTAATGGAAACTAAGATTCATCCCAATTCAGCTCTGTTATATGAGTTTGTATTTCGCAGGTGATTTATGCTCAAGTCACGTTGGATACAATCTAGAATGGGAGCCAAGTGGATCTTTTTACCAAAAAGGGCCTTTTGAAACGAAGGAGAATGGTTTTGTAGTTGATCATACACTGACTTCTGGGCTTATAGATACGAAATTGGTTATACATTTGCCAGCTTCAGGTTAGTTTTCGTCTTGTTTTCACTTGGAACTTCAAAGGCTGGTAGGTTTTTATCATCTTGTATCAGTGATATTGGTAACAATTATCCAGGTGGTCCTGCTCGTGAGAATGTTGCCCAACCTGAGAACTCTGTCGATTCAAGTAGAACATCAAAAAGCAAGCTGCTTACCCGAGCTTCCCAAGAAGAGAAGAGTTACAAGTCATATCCTCCTAGCGATGGACAAAAATCATCTGCTGATTATCATGATGATCATCTCTGGTTAGGAGCCTCTGGTAACTCGTTTTCCTCGGACTTTACATTGTGATATGTGTATAAAGAGCAGGCTTTTCTCACGCACTATCTCGTTTTGTTTTCAGGTTCAAACAACTTTTACCCTGAAGCTGATCATATCTATCGAGGATGGATAAGGTAAGATCTCTAAATTTAAGTAAACGCTGCTGTTTAATTGGAACTTAAATATATCTCCCTGACATGTCGTTGTATTTTTTATTAAATTTTCAGCTCAAGCAGGAACAAAATGGTCGAAGTTTTGCAACAGAGAAATGTTTCTTAATGACATCAAAGATATGTCTCTCTTCTCTTTGTTTTTTCATTCCATTTAAACGTGGATTAGTTTATAAGAAACCAGATTAGATTTACATTAGTTTGTAAAACTAACAGGACATGATATCCAGTCATTAATTTGATCGTCAGAGATTGCCTTATGTTCAATTTGTTTCTACAAACTAATGTAGATCAATCAGTTTCTTATTAGGAACGTAAATGATAATTCTATTAGAAATAGTAAAATGAAACTTTGGATCTAACCCAAACTTGTTGTTGTCTTTTATTGTTTCATGTTAAAATTGAGAATGCTAAGAGATGCCGAGAGAAGAGATGGAAAAACTAAGGGGAGAAGCAGAATCTAGCTAAAGCCACTTGCTTCAGGTATTTCCTGAATTGACTTTGTTAGTTTTGATTTCATCGCCAAGAGTGTGAATCAGGTGAATGAGAAGTTGATACTTAGGTATTTGGTTATTATGTTATAGGGCTTCGGGTTGCTTATCTTCATTGAACAGACTTGTGACTGAGGAAGCTGCTGGTGGGCTATGGAATCTCTATATCAGAGAAGAGATCATCTTCTTCAGGTGGAAACATGAGAATCGTGCAACTCTTTTTTTTTTTTTTTTTTGCTAACCTGATGTTCTTCTTGTGCAGGCTTAACCTTGGATACAATAGAGAGGAAGTTCGTGGGAAAATAATAGAAAATACCAAAACCATCATCACAACACACAAACACGAATCATCATCACCAAAACCATTATCTCAGAAACCAAAAACTTTAAAATCACAAAACAAAACACGAATCATCATCACAATACAAACACACATCCCAATATCTAAAACCATAATTATCTCAAACAAAAACTTACACAACTAACACAACACACAATCAAAATTACAAAACACCAAAAGCAAAATCTCAAAACACAAGCTATTTACCTTTCTCTCTATTTCTATGTTTTGTAGATTAAAGAAAAAAAGAACTTACCATTCTTCGAGTATTTAAATTATATTTATTTTATGGTATTTTATTTGAGTGGTTTCTGTTTAGTAAGTTGAAATTTTGTTTGCAATTTTTTTGTATTCTGTACATTCGAAGTCAAATTCTCAATGCTATAATCTGACAATAATTTAACAAATACATCATGAATATGTATATTCATATGTTCATGTTGTGATTATTCTCTATCTCTATTTCTCTCTCATTTTTTTTCTAAACACACTAGTTAGCTTAATAGTATTAAGTTAATACTGTACTATTAAGAAACATGAGAGAGTTGCTTTGCTCAACAAACCATAAGGTTTTAGGACAATCTCTACAACCACCCTACTCTCACTCTACTTACATTCTACAAGCCTTTCCGATTCGGTATTAGGACAATGCCCATCTTTGGAAATGCTTCGGAATTCATAGTCGGTTGTGAATTTGGAGCGGAACCACATTAAACAATATGTGGGTTTTATTTTGGACGATAAGAAACCTTCTTTGAATCCTATGTGCAAATAAGCCCAACTTTCTGACCCAACAGGCCCGTTTACAGAAAACCCTAGTTTCAGAAGAGATAAATAATCTTTGCCTTTCTCTTTTTGCTTCTTCGGCGATTCTAAGGTTCTTGTTCTTGTCGCATTCACCCAAGAGGAGAAAATGCCGGCAGGACATGGAGTTCGGGCGAGAACGAGGGATCTGTTCGCGAGGCCGTTCAGGAAGAAGGGTTACATTCCACTCTCGACCTACCTGAGGACATTCAAGGTCGGCGATTACGTCGATGTTAAGGTGAATGGTGCGATCCACAAGGGTATGCCTCACAAGTTCTACCATGGCCGTACCGGTCGTATCTGGAACGTCACCAAGCGCGCCGTCGGTGTCGAAGTCAACAAGCAGGTCAGAAGCGCTCAAATCCCTTCGAAACTTTTAATCTGTCTGCTACTTTATAGTTCGCTATATAGCTCATATCGTGATGCTGGAACTCTGATTGAAATCTAGTTTTTGAATTTAGATTAGAGCTTCCTCGTGTTATTTGGATTGTCGATCTGTGACTTTAGGATGAGATTTCGCGGTTTTGGGTTTGATCTCAAAGATTTTTGGATTGAACTCTTTACTATGCAGTATCATCGTGTTCTTCCAAAATTGATTGCTTGGGTTTCGTTTCGTCTTCAGCCTAACATACACTGTGTTGCATCAAAAAGGTTTACATTGATCGAATACTTGAATTGCTAAAATGTTTGGCTTCATTATTATTTCGATTTAGCTACATGTTGTTATTGGGATTGTTCTATCGACAACAATAAAAACGTTTTTGCAAGTGCTCATCTTGGTCAGTGAATTTGCTGACTGACATAACTATGTTTGTGGGGGTGTATCAGATCGGCAACAGGATCATAAGGAAGAGGATCCACGTGCGTGTGGAGCATGTGCAGCAGTCAAGATGCGCAGAGGAGTTCAAGCTGAGGAAGAAGAAGAACGATGAGCTCAAGGCTGCAGCCAAAGCCAGAGGTGAGACCATTAGCACCAAGAGACAGCCTAAAGGCCCCAAGCCAGGATTCATGGTCGAAGGTATGACCTTGGAGACCGTCACTCCCATCCCCTACGACGTCGTCAACGATCTCAAGGGAGGCTATTAGTTTTGCTTTTTCCAGTGTTTTCACTCGAGACCATTTTGGCAGTTTCGTATTTGAGTGTTTTTTCATGTGTCTTGGCTACAATTACAATGTCTCTAGGATTCAATCAAGTGAAACAAAACTTTGTCCCGTTTATATCTATCATTTTCTCTATCTCGTCTCTGTTATCGTTTCAAAGTATAAAACATTCATCTCGAATTAGAGTGAGTAAAAGCGCACACTTGATCTTACCCTAGAAGTCCAAAACTGTCATCTCGATTCGTCTGACGTAGCAAACACATTGAACCGGAGAATCCCAAATTAATTGAAACGGACCGTCTTAACCGAATCCCGGTTTTGCGAGTTTAAAATGGTAGTCGACTCTTTTTCTCCACTGTCCTTCAGTCTCGAAAATAGCCGGCGCCGGAGAAAGTGATGTTCAGAATCGAAATTCTAAGAAGAACACTCTCTCGATCCCACCCACAAATCTTTTCTCGTACGTCGTCTCTCTTTTCGACATGGTACTCTCCAGAATCTCTCCCTCATCAACAAGCAGTCGACGACGATGACCCAGTGCTAGTCAAACTCTCAGTTGCCATCAGAGAATCTTACAGGGATCCGCCATTGGAGTTGTCTTCTTTTACTTCCTGTCCTTCTATCAGAAAAATCTTGCCCTCTCTCAGCGTTCGTCATGTTATCGATCTCATCAACCGCAACCCTCTCTCCCTTCCCCACCATTATATCTTCGTTTTCTTCAAATTCATCTCATCTCAGCCTGGATTTCGGTTTACCGTCGACTCCTACTTCGTCATGGCTCGTTTTCTTGCTGTCCATGAAATGTTCGCTGAAGCACAGTCGCTTATCGGGCTCGTCGTCTCTCGGAAAGGGAAAAACTCGGCTTCTTCCGTGTTCATTGCCTTGTTAGAAATGAGAGGAGCCCCTATGTGTGACTTCCTTATTGATGCTTTGACGATCACGTACACAAATGTAGGATTCATACCCGACGCTATTCAATGTTTCAGGCTATCCCGGAAGTATAAATTCGTTGTTCCGATTCGTGGCTGTGGCAATTTGCTTGATCGGATGATGAAGCTGAATCCAACTGAGACTGTTTGGGGATTCTATATGGAGATTTTGGATGCAGGGTATCCCTCAAATGTGTACGTTTTCAATATTTTGACGAACAAATTCTGTAAAGAAGGCAAAATATGCGATGCCCAGAAAGTGTTCGACGAAATTACTAAAAGGAGTTTGCGGCCTACAGTGGTTAGTTTCAACACTTTGATAAATGGGTACTGTAAAGCAGGAAACTTAGATGAAGGGTTTAGGCTCAAACATCATATGGAGAAAATCAGAACACGCCCCGATGTTTTCACGTATAGTGCCTTGATTAATGCGTTGTGTAAGGAGAACAAAATGGACGGAGCACATGGCCTATTCGATGAGATGTGTGAGAGAGGGTTGATCCCAAATGATGTTATTTTCACTACTTTGATTCATGGTCATAGTAGGAATGGACAGATTGAGTTGATGAAAGAGAGTTATCAGAAGATGTTGAGTAGGGGTCTTCAGCCTGATATTGTTCTGTATAATACTCTAGTAAATGGCTTTTGCAAGAACGGGGATTTGGTGGCTGCAAGGAACATTGTTGATGGAATGATCCACAGAGGTCTGAGGCCTGACAAAGTTACATACACAACTCTTATAGATGGATTTTGTAGAGGAGGAGATGTAGAAACAGCTCTGGAGATACGGAAGAAAATGGATCAGGATGGGATAGAACTCGATAGGGTTGGTTTCTCAGCTCTTATTTGTGGAATGTGCAAAGAAGGAAGAGTCTTTGATGCTGAAAGAGCTTTGAGGGAGATGCTGCGAGCTGGTCTGAAGCCAGATGATGTCGTCTATACAATGATGATGGATGCATTCTGTAAGAAAGGCGATGTTCAAACTGGTTTCAAGTTGCTCAAGGAAATGCAGAGCGATGGGCATATTCCTAGTGTTGTGACGTATAATGTTCTGCTGAACGGACTATGCAAACTGGGACAGATGAAAAATGCTGACGTGTTGCTAAATGCCATGCTTAATATAGGTGCTGTTCCGGACGACATCACATACAACATCCTATTGGAAGGTCACCATAGACATGTAAATGCATCAAAGCTTTATAAACAGAAACCTGAGATAGGGATTGTAGCTGACTTGGCCTCTTACAGATCACTAGTCAGTGAGCTCTATAGAGGTTCAAAAGATCACCGGAACAGATAACATCCGACTTTTTGTTCATGGATATGCGGTCTAAAACGTTTCTGTTAATCACCAGAGGTCGTTTTCTTCATCGTAGCCTCGTAGGTAACATCCAGAGTAACTCACTGTATCCTCTCCGTGATTTCATATATAGTTGCAGGCGATATGTCGATTCTATTCTTCTGAACCGTGTATTGTTCCCCTGTGTTGGAGAAATGTCAGGTCTTCATGGGACTCATGTAACCACATGAGCTTCATGTATACATGTAGTGTGTATGAATGTCTTTTTTCTGTCTTGTACATGTTGCCTATCAGCTTCAGTCATCAACACCAATGCTTCGATCAAACTAATGTTGACTAAAGCTGTCAGAGATGATAATAGTGTGATTGAGATAGATTTTCATAAGGATATTAAGCCCATTAATAATGGCCGAAGGCCCAAATACGTCATATCGCAAGAACCTTAAGAGCTCACAAGCTCCATAGAAAATAACAGAAAAAAAAAAATTTGCGGTGAGACTATCTCTCTCTCATCGTGCGTAGGGCTTTTGACTCCCCTACTTGCCTACTTCTTCTTCTTCTGTTGCTGTGGCCACTCTACACAGTCCACACCTACTTCTGAAGGAGAAGAGAGAGTTTTCGGAACCTTGAGATCGGCGCCAGATCCTCCGCCGCATCTTATCTTCAGTTTCTACGGTTAGTCTCTGCTCTCACTCTTTTGCCTTTCCGTCTGTTGTATGTATACTTCATTGTGTATCTTACTTTCTGCGGCTATGAGCAATCTCAGTTTTTTGTTTTCTGACGGATATACAGAGTGCGCAGATGATGGAATCCGGCGCTGGTTTCGCGGCGATGGAAGAGAGGATCTCTCCCGGAAGTTTCTTCCAGTTTCCTCTTTCCGGATTCCGTGCTTCTCCCAATCGATCCCCTTGTCCTCCCACTGATCGTGAAAGGTTTCCAATTTCTCTCTTCTTTCGGGCATTCTTTGCTGATGTAAATCTGTGTGAGCTTCTTTTGTTCTTTTGGATCAAATTAAATTGATTGTTGTGGATCGGTTTCTTGTTGAGTTAACAGAAACCGAAGTGTGTGCAACTCTATAATTGGTGGATTTTGTATTATTTTATTTTATTGGATGAGTGTTGAGAATGATTCTGTTTGGTTTCTATTTATCAACTTCTCAATCTTTGTCTCGCCTCAAAAAAATTTCACCTTTCTCACAATGAGTTGAACGGAAATGTTTTAGAAATGAGGGTCGGATGTAAATTGTTTAGGTTTAGTTTTACATGTGTGCTGTGATTCCAATGTGAATCTCAATAGACAGTACACAGAACTGCAGCATCCATTGGAACTTACATTCACTTGTTTGAATCTTGATCAGGTACTTGTCTGAATTATTGCAAGAGAGGCAAAAGTTGGGTCCCTTTTTGCAAGTTATGCCACATTGCTGCAGACTACTAAATCAAGGTGGAAAGATGCCCATTTATGTTCAATTGTTGCATTTTTATTTGTTGGGAATATTTGCTTTATTGCTTACGTTGGTCGTGTTCTTGCAGAAATTAGGAGGATCTCCAGTTTTTCTGATCTTGAGAGATATGAGCATGGCAGTCCATTTAGATCCATTGGACAGCCGACAAACGGAAAGCTTGATTTAGACGGATGGTCAATGATGCAAGCAGAGGTAAGGCAGTGCTAATAGTTGAAATCATATATCACTCATGTTGAAATATTGATGGTGCTGCTAAGAATCCTAAAATCAAAAAGTTGGTTTCGTCGATATTGATTGCTTGATTTCTCCAGGAAAATTGTCATCTCCAGAGAGCTTCTCCATTTCGTGCTCCTGGTTCAGTGGGCTGGATTGGGATGCCTGGGATCCCTACCCCACCCATTGTGAAAAGAGTGATCAGACTTGATGTCCCTGTGGATAAGTTTCCAAGCGTAAGTTTCCAAACGTTTTAGCCAAATGTGTGATTGGGTTGGTCTTTTGTTAAATCCGTTGAACATTGCAGTATAATTTTGTTGGGCGGATTCTCGGGCCACGTGGAAACTCACTCAAAAGAGTTGAGCTGGCAACACACTGTAGGGTGTTCATTAGAGGGCGAGGATCCGTGAAGGACACTGTCAAGGTATGTTTTCTTGATAATTACTTCTCTGAAGCATTTCTATTTGATCATTGTTTCAACTCCAAGTAGAGAAGACTTCCTACAGTTCAAAACTTGACTTCATCTCATATGTTCTTACTTGCCAACCGATTCTACAGCCATGTGTTGAATGTGAATATGCTTACGCTCTTTAGCAACAATCTGTTTTCCATCGTGCATAACCTTGTTTTCAGCTTTTTCTTTGCATTGCCAGCTCTTGTTGAAGTGGTGATACATTTTCTCCTGCATTATTAGTTCACATTAGCAATTGAAATTTGTAAATCTGTTCAAGAATAAAGCTGGTCAAATAATATCATTAGAAGTGAATAGGGAAACTTGCAATCTGAAATTCGTTTCTTTTGAGTGTTTTTTTCTTTCTGTTCTCTCATATTGTTTAGTGCTTTAACTTGTCTTCAGGAGGAAAAGCTAAAAGGTAAGCCAGGGTACGAGCATCTCAGCGAGCCACTACATGTACTGATCGAAGCGGAGCTTCCAGAGGACATAATAAACTCTCGTTTGGAGCATGCTGTGCATTTCCTGGAATCACTCCTAAAGCCAATGGTACAATTCTTTTAACGAAAACCCAAACATCTCTATATGGTTATGTACTCGAGACCTTTTTTTTTCACATGGTTTGGTTTTTCTTTATACAGGACGAATCAATGGACCACTACAAGAGGGAGCAGCTGAAGGAATTAGCGGCTCTGAATGGTACACTGAGGGAAGAGAGTCCGAGTCCGGGATTGAGCCCTTGTCTGAGTCCGAGCATGTCCCCTTTCAACAGCAAGCGTGCCAAGACTGGACAATGAAGATTTTTACCAGAGAGATGATCAAAGTTCTTTTCTCTGCTTCGGACAGAGAAACCATGGCATGGTCGTGTGGACAGGGCAAATGCTCTCTATGCATTGCCTAACTATCTGCGAGGTGATAATGTTCTTCTAACGTTTAAGACTCTTTCAATTAATTTATTTTGTCATTAAGTTTATTCTTTATTTTTAAAAATTTTGTTGGTTAGCAGAGATGACCATTAACCAGTGGGTAATAAACTTAATAATGGTGTTTATGAAGTGTAATCTCTCGTTCTGAATCATGTAACTTTTATTCAAGTTTGAAACCCAAACATTAATTTCACTTTCAGTCTCTATTTGTCAATCCCTCTGGTTTTTGAGTCTTTGGGTTAAGTTCATATTGCTTCTCGGTCAATAAAGTTTATTGTTCCCCATCTTAATCATTTATCTGCTAATCTCTTTTTATTCTTCCTCACAAAACGTCAAAGATAACTTTATACTTCATCTCAACAAGAAGAGCTAAACCTCAGGCCTCACTTGCACAAGTTTTGATAGCTTTGTTTATTTAAGATTTAGATGCCCATAAGTTCCACCTACACGCCCTAATAACAAACATAATTGAAAAGTAAAGCTTTAACCAAAGACATGCTCTCTGATTCTTCTTCTATTTACCTTACATGAAAAAAACAAGCAAATATACCTCAGACAATTGTTGACATTGTATATATGTTTTTCTTTTTAATCCCGAAGGCCTAATTCAACCTCGAGTTCATCATCTTCCTCAAACAGCTTCAACAGTCGGGCATACTGCTCGTCTCTTTTCTTCTTCTGCCATAGCTTGTACATGAAGAAGGAGAACATCGCTACAGCCACAAATCCGACCAGTATGAGGACTACTTTAGTGCCTGTTCTGCTGGAAGAAGTGTGAGACTCTGTCTTAACTCCTGTATTTGTATTCTTGGAATCACCGGATAGACCTGGGAAAATATCATAATATCACAAGACTTAACAATTGCCCATCTCAAATACTTTGGATGTTGCTTATTTTCAACAAAACGAGGAGCCTCCCAGCAAAATAATAGAATTTGCAGACAATCTCTTCAAATCAGCAACCCATCAAAACTACAGCCACACCAAACCCATGAATTGAACGGTATATCTGTGGCCAAGGTTCGTAGTTGCTCGAGATCTACTAACAGAGATAGACCAAGACATAACCTTATGAACAGAGAGATTAAAGACGCGAGTTCTAGAAAGAGCCGAGTTCTCAGCTAAAAATGGCATAAATCTCGCGGATTCAAAACAAAAAAATCCCAAAACGAACATTCCATTCGACGATTCTACCAAACTGACAAAGAAAATTAGCTAATCAAGGCCTTTGGAAATGAGATCGGATAGATCTGAAGAAGACGAACCTAAGACGAAGTGGAGACCAATCGAAGCAAAGAACACCAAACGCCGCCATGAAAGACCACTCGCCGAGGTCTCTCTCATCTTTCTCAATTCCAGTATCCCTTCTTCTGCCTCTCAGTCTGAAGAGACTTTGCTTGTATGCAAGGAGGGATCGATCTTTCGCTTCAACAAAGAACAAATTCTTCTGGTAGATCAACTTTCGATGTCGAAAACAGAAAAGGAAAAATTAGACCCCAGACTTTCTTTTGATATTTGTACGTTTTGTACGTGTAGTAAAGAACAATTCATACGGTCAAAAAACATAATACTATTCAACTTGCAATTTGTTAAATTACCTTCGACAATTTGGAATACTTTTGCTATTTACATATATCTTGAAACAAAAGAAATGAAAAATGAGCAAAATGGAGCAGCGAATTAGTTACACACAGCCACCAACCAAAGCTACTAGCCGGCAAGTGGACTCTGATGACAGTTTTACAACCGTTGTATATCATCTTCAACTTTGCTGAAATGTTCTAAAACTACTGCTTGTTAAAAATACTAACCCAACGTAATCAGCGACCAAATTAAAGACTTTCATGGCCGCCGAAGAATCAGCCAAAACGGCCAAGCCAAAGTCTACCGACGCCAAAATATAGACTCATTCTCCAACACGACCATAAACCAAAGAGAGACCATAAAACAAGTGAACCGGATTAACTTGGAAAAACTGGTAATAGAGTATGTGCTTCTGTCGCAACAAAAAGAGAAACATTAACAAAAGGAAAAAGGTTAAAGATAACCAAAAAAAAGCATATTCCTTAAGACGGCAACCATGTCCTTAACCAACTGGATTAGAAAAACAGTCTAAGCGACTCTTAGGATTTCAAAACACAAGTATCAGAGCAAAACTCCTATAGAGAGAGAGAGAGAGATTACATCCCACGGCTGCAAAACCTGGGAAATGGAAGTATCAACCCAAACCAATCTTTTTCACTTGAAGCACTTGGCATCCAAGAGAGCTTCTCCTTCAAATGGCTCTGCGTCCTCGATCATCTGGCTAACACGCTCCTTCTGGGCTTCATCAGAGATATCAACCTTAGTCCACTCGTACAGCTCCATGTCGTACACCTCATCCATTATGAACTTAGGGATCTCTGGTCCACGGAATAACCATAAGCCCTTCACCTTGAAGGGACCTTCTGACCCGATAATCAGCATCTTTCCAAACGAGTATTTACGTGCCAGGTCCATGCGCTGAAGGAACCCGCCCACCTTGTTGAGTGTCACAAACGACACCATGTTCTCGTCGTTGTACTTGTAATCACAGAACCATAATGAGTATCCCTCTGGGTCATACATGTCCCAGAACCCTGCATTCAGCAACAAGATTAAACATGGTCATAATCAATTCCACTAACTTAACAACTCGGTGCAATAAAAACTGTTTAGACTAGGTAAAGAGAAGATAGCACCACACACCTTTTATAGCAACCTCACGGAAGTTAGATTTGGTGTTTGAGTAAAGCCTCTTCCAGTCATCGAGAACCATTGGGCTTGGTGGTAGCAAGTCTAGAGGGTTCTTTGCTTTGGGCTTTGGTGCCTCTTCCTCTTCAGCAGGCTTAGGTGCCTCTGCTGCGGGCGTTTCCTTTTTCTTGGGCTCTTCCTTGGGCTTTGCAGGCTGGGCAGCTTTCTTGGAAGCAACAGGAGGCACAGCTTCAGTCTGTTTGACATCACCCACCACCTTCTTGAAGTTTGGTTGGTTGATCACGGTCCAGAAGTATCTCTCAAGGTGAGGGAATGCAGAGGTAAAGCTCTTGGTCATGACAGTAGCAAATCCCAAGTTCAAGTTGCAGACGGTGATAATATCAGCAAGGGTAATAGAATGACCAACAAGGTATGTGTTGGAAGTAAGATGTGTGTTCAGCGCATCAAGTGCTCTTTTCAACGCAGAGACAGCAGCTTCCTCACCCTTCATTCATAAAACAATCAGGGATGAGATAACTCTGTGTACTATTGATATAGCGAGAGACTGAATAAAATCAACAAATAGTGTCACAAAAGCTTACCGGAGCACTGTATGGCATGAATCCCATTCTTGGGCCGAACCACTTCAAGATGTTTGCGTAAATCTCCAGTGAGGAGAAATCACTCCATTGCTCAACTTGTGCCTGCAAAGTAACAACATGCAGATAAACATCGAAAATACTAACCAGTTCCAACGGATCAAATAATAGTAGCTCGACGAAAAAAATAGGAACTTACATATTCGATCAGGGAGGATCCGTTCAAGGAGTTCTCACCGTTCAATCTGCTAACTGCAGTGGGACATCAAAACATCCATTAGATTCAAACAACGAGCAAGTAAAAAGACATGAAGAGACAAATGAAGGAGAAATAACGAATTCTTACCATAACGGGCAATGGCGTTGCTCTCAAATATGGGACCCTCAGGAGTCTCAAGTACCGGAACCTAGTAAGATCACAAAGTTTGGTTAGCTAAAATAGACTCAGATCAAAACCAAAGCCATCGCAGCAATTAAGCTATTTCTCATACCTTTCCCATAGGATTCATCTTGAGGAACGCTGGGGTTTTGTTTGTGACACCCATTTCAAAGTCAGAGGGCACATCGATCTTCACGCCGGTATATTCAGCGGCAATGAGTGCCTTGTCAGCACTTTTGTTTCCCTTGTACGTGTGCAGGACCTGCAATAGTAATATTCCAGTAAGACTCATCGCAATCGTTGAGAAAATTCAACGCAATGATTTCATATGCCAAATACATATCAACCGAACTACAGAATATATCCAGGAGCAGACTGTAACAAATGATTCATTCTCGAGCTTCCTCGAGAAGAAACGTATCTAGCTATAAATATACAGTTCCAAACTAACATAGTTTCAATCAAATCGGTATATAAACAATCCTTCAGGAACCTTGATCAGTCTAAAAATAACTATTCTCCGTCTAAAAACACAGGCAGTTAATATGAACCCGAGAAATACTAAATCGATTCACTTTTGCTTGTTCAGATCATATAAGCACCGTAGCAACATATCAATACAGGATGCGATGGTCCGAAGTAATATGTGCGACGGAAAGTAAAAACAAACTAATCATAGAGAGCTCACCAAAGCCATTGCTCAGACGGAAAGTATACGAACTTCGGCTTCTGATTTTGGATCTGGTTTCAATGAAAATATGAAGCAGTGAGCTCGCAATTGATATGATCATAGCCACGAATATAAGTTAATTGGAGAAAGTGATTGTTCGATCAATGGATCTTACCAGACGTTCTGGAAACCTTCCGTGAGAGCAAATCGAGAGAAGAAGCTAATGAGGCGGAGGAGAGGGAGCTATAAAAAAGAGTGTTGAGGAAGATGTGAATTAGGGTTTTATATATGTACGTGGTTTCGGAGAGTATTCCCTTGGTTTAACTCGGTTCTGATTGGTTTAAGTACCGGTTTTATTTATTTTTGGTTAAACGCCATCTTGTTACCCCTTATTTGCCGAACGAGGACTGTTCTTATCCCAAATTTACAATAATTTGAGGGGATATTTGACACATTTGGCATAGGCGAAGGCTTTTTAAGCGCAGTTGATAAATAAAGTCCTCGTTCGGCAAATAAAGGGTAGTGTCGTCGGCAATAAACTGGAAAAAGAGATGAATAGATCCAGGGGTATTTTAGTCAATAAAGCATTTCGATTTTCTCGGGAAAACAAATAAAATATTTTCTTCGTCTTCTTCTTCTACTTCTATTCTTCGCTTTTTCAATTTTCAAAATCCCAATCTCGCTCTCTCTTCGAAAAAGGGTTAACAATGGCGAGAAGACCGGATGAAGAATACGACTACTTGTTTAAAGTGGTTCTGATCGGAGACTCTGGTGTCGGCAAGTCAAATCTCCTCTCTAGATTCACTCGCAATGAGTTCTGCTTGGAATCCAAATCTACCATCGGTGTCGAATTCGCTACTCGTACCCTCCAAGTATGTACTTATCCCTGTTAAGTGTAATCGATGTGTTGCTTGATCCAGGATTAGTTTAAAATTTCTGTTATTAAGTATTTGTAATCAGGGTAAACTTCTCCGTTTGTTTGTGTGGGTTCTTCTTGGTTCGATCCGTATCCTCCCTTTGTCGTTGTGTGTATTCCAGTAGATGTGTTTGAGGTTTTCTTGGAATCTCGGAATCAACCATTGTGTGTAGAAACATTTGGCCTTCGTTTGAAATTGCTGTTTACTTGCTTGGTGCTTATTTTCTCTGAAATTTCTTAATTTGGGCCATTTTGTTACAATGATCCCTAGTTTCATGTGCTCGAGTACGATTCGTCTCTCTTTAGAAAGTGCAAGTTGCATATCTATAACGTGAATTGATTGTTCTGGCTAGTTTAGCGTGAGGCTGCCTCAGATCTAGAACCTTGTCCAAGTCAGATCTAAGAATCTTTTCATAGTAAAGACTGATTTCGATTTAGAACGTAATCATATCAAATACATATGTTGCAAAACTCCATTTAATAGCTGCCTGTTAGTTCTGAATTAAAGTTCATTGTTCCAAGGTTGAAGGAAGGACTGTGAAAGCTCAGATATGGGACACGGCGGGGCAAGAACGGTACAGAGCCATAACCAGCGCCTATTACAGAGGTGCACTTGGAGCTCTCTTGGTGTACGACGTCACCAAACCAACGACGTTTGAGAATGTAAGCCGGTGGTTGAAAGAACTCAGAGACCACGCAGATTCCAACATCGTGATCATGTTGATTGGGAACAAGACGGATCTGAAGCATCTCAGAGCAGTTGCCACGGAGGATGCTCAGAGCTATGCAGAGAAAGAAGGCTTATCTTTCATCGAGACATCGGCCCTTGAGGCATTAAACGTCGAGAAGTCTTTCCAGACGATTCTCTCAGAGATTTATCGGATCATCAGCAAGAAATCGATATCTTCAGACCAGGCAACTGCAAATGCGAACAACGTCAAGGAAGGCCAAACCATTGATGTCGCTGCTTCTTCTGAATCAAACTCTAAGAAGCCTTGTTGCTCGTCTTCCTGAAAGGCTTTGTTTGTGGCACACTTCGAAGCCAAATATCTATGACTTTTCTTTATAAGGCTTGCGTTGTGTTGTACTAGTAGCTAAAAATATGCAAGTTTTTTGTTTTTTTTTTGTGTTGATATATAACTCAAAGATCATTCTATATTAATAGTGGAATTTGGAAGCGTTCATAATTTTTTTTTTGTACATGACTAATCTTTTTGAAAACGATTTGTAGACTTTTTGTGTTGAGTTATTAGTTGCAATATGTAAGAAAAACAAGATGAAATTTAAGATGTGTTAAATCGTTTACAATTTTACAATGACTTAGATAGTTAGAAATAAAACCAAAGAGTTTTCATCTATTAACAAAAGAGACCAGCGAAGTTTTACAATTTGAATTTTGAAAAAAAAAAGAAATGAATTCTCTCTGGTTAATTTGTTCTATTAGTTTTGGCTTCAAAAATGACTTAGATAGTAACAAATAAATTAAGTAACTAAACCTAACATATATTTATCGACAGCACAAAAAATAGCATACTATACATTTTTCAACCAAGAAGAAAGGAAATGCAAAAGAAAAAAGTTACAAAAAGAAGGCAAGCCAGAACGAAGAAGAAGACTTTTTTTTTTTCACTATCTAAAAAAGGGAATTTACCATTTATTGATTTAAAAAAGAAGGAAATTTTCCAAGTTTATTGATTTAAAATACAAAAAACAATAGAGTAGTATTAATTATTTTCCTAGCAAGATGTATCTAAAATGGTAATGTTCCAAGTTTTCCCACTCTTACCCGCATATATATACAAACAACTCTTAAGAAATTTTGATCATCAACAAACAATTTTGCTCTGCGTTTATTTTTTATCATCTAAGATAAACAATGAAAGTCCCTATTATAGCATGGTGCTTCATCGTCGTATTTATATTATTTTTAGTGGGTTTATCACAGGTTTTAGGAAGGCGGTTCCTGACACCTCCTGGCGAGGAAACAGAAGAGAATAATCCAGTGTAAGAAGACGACAAGAACGATGATCGCATTCTCTACAACCAAAAAGAGAATTCTACAGCCTGAAACGTTATTTAAGTTTTTCAATATTTTTTCCATGCAAATTTGAAGCTTTGTGTGTGGGTTTCCTATCCAGTTATACTATACTATTTGCTACCAGTACAATCAAATTAATATTAGTAGTTTCCAGTGTTTCTATTGACGATCCACCATATATGATCTATGAGCATCCAATCACCATTCACTCTATTGTTCAAATTTTTAACCATTATACGCAAACATAATAAACTTAAACATACAGATCCCTCTGTCTACTTTGGCGTGTGTGCAATGCATATCTTTTTTTCCTTTAGTCTAAATGTTAAGAAACACGAAGCATCTCTCGCCATAACCACTATCTCTGAGCAATGGATCAAATACCTCCTCTGTTTTCCCTTCCCTTCTCATATCATATGATGCACCCATGCGACCACTTCTCTCGACACCTTTGGCCTGAAAACCTCCATTGGTCTTTTCCCGGTGAGAAGCTCGAGCATGACGACACCCAAAACTGTACACAGGCTCAGTTGTCTCCGTGGAACAATTGGTTTAATGCAATAAGGAAGTCTAGTTTCTTGCTTTAGCTTTATTGTCTAGTTTCCTCAATACTGTCTGTGCAAAAAATAGGAAAAACAGGTAGGAAGATAAAGAGTTGAGATTCGCAGAAACAGAGAAGAGTTAGGTAACGTTTTTGTCAACTATGGACAAAAGGGTCTATTTGATCCATATCTATAGCTAGGGATAACAAAATGCCTTAGCCTCCCTTCTTGTTTCTTCATGTACCCTTCACACAAGAAAGCCTTGGAGAACTTGTCTTCCACTTCCCTATTCGCATCATGCACAAACACATGCGTCTCTCCTGCTTGATTTCTGTTCCGTGCCATCATTCCCGCCGTGTAAATGGCTGTCATCCTCCCAGGAGCCTCGTCATAGTATCCAGTCGGTGCATCGACCATGATGAGATCCCAACTAGTCTCATAGATTTCTGCAGGCAGACCCTTGAGTGCTAGTTGACACATTGAGTACCTCGGATCTCCAACGGCTGTGCACTCAGGTCCTTTCCCGACTTCTATGAGATTCTCTGCTTGGTTCACTTTACTGTCGTATCTTACATGGTACGATTCCAGCATCGGAAACCGTCTCGTGATCTGTTTGATCCATGCTTCGTCTTCCTCGAGGAATACAGTTCGGCCTCCATAGTTGAGAGAGCTCCACATAAGGCTGTCATGGCCTAGACCAAACACCAAGAAATTGCAGGGTGACTTGTTGTCCAGTACTCTACTGCTGACCACTATTTCCTTGAGCGTCTGTTGCGGTGTGATAACTGAAGTCGAGTAGTGGATCAGGGCTTGTGCGAGGGAACGAGGCAGCTTGGTGCAGGCACCACCGCAACGCTTTGATCTTGTATCTTCCTGAGTCTGCTGTTCTTCCTGTGAAGAAGATGTCAGAGTTGTTCTCACGATGAAGATGAGGATGAAAGCCGCAAGAAGACAAACTAGGAGAAGCTTGAGCTCTTGTCTTTGATTGATTTTAGGCCTCATTGTCTGATTCGAATTTCAGAAGGAAGTTACAACTTCTTTCTCTATATAGTTATATATAAATATGCTACTGAAAGAGGAAGTTGGGGGAGATGAAAGAGGAAGTTGGGTTTATGCTTAGACATGAAGGGAAGAGAAAAACTATAAGGTTACTTGAGAAAGACAGAGCAGCTAACTTCAGGTTCTGCTAGAAGCAATCGAGAAAGCCTTATACATATCTAAGTTTGTTGGTGGTTGGTCGACACTTATCTCTGCAAATTTTATGGGTACTGTTGGCAAATCCCAAAATACAGTTAAACAATTGAATAAATCCAAGGACAATAATGATTTTTCTTTTGAACTACGATAATGATTCTTCTAAGTGAATATTCTACCAAGATTGATAATTTTTTTTTTTTTAAAGAATGAAGAATTAATAAATTATACAATTTTTAGCTTTCGACTTTACACAAGATCAATAGACTCTAAATTGCAAAATCTCAAACTTTCAATCTCCTTTTTCAGATTACCCCCAAAAGTTTCTTCTTTTCTTCTTTTTGATATCTCACGTGCCATTTGCAGCAAGAAACGCTTGAGTTTGTCCATTATTGTCCCTAATTGTCTTCTTATCTGTCCGAGCTTTGCGTACCGCTAACTGAATCTGTCTTTCATGTTCTTTCAACATTTCATCCAAGTTTCCTCCTGCAGAAACCAATGGCCCTGAGTAGTTCATTCCCTAGAAGATTAACAAACAACGAATATGATTAGCCCACAAAGAGTTTCACTGCAGAGCAAAAGCACAATTCTGGTCTAGATGTTCTTTTTACCCGTATGGATTCTTTGTCTTTTGTATAATCTTTGGGTTTAACCAGCAAACGTTGGGACCAATCACCATCGTTTTGCCTTCCGTTGTTATTGTTATACCTATCTTCAAACCATCGTGGATTCGCTATGGCGAAATGTGATGCATCTCTAGCAGCTACCGAGTTTGCGAACTTTGACAATTGGGCCGCTCCGCGTTGAACAAAAGACCGCTGTGTCCTCAGTTCTTTTCTTGGAGGAGACCGACTCGAACCCCTCATCATAACATTCTCTCCGTTTCTATTAACCGAGGACACACCGTAACGCGTGTAACCGTTTTGTTCGTTTCCACTACTCTTTAGTGGCTCGACCCTGAAGCCAGCTGCTGCATCTTCGTTAGGATTGAACTTTTCGCTCATGCTTGTCTGGTTATTCTGCCCTTGACGTTTCTTTCAAAAACAAGTAAATAGACCAAAAGTTGAGGTTACACGGATATATAAGCATAAAACGTTGTATATGTGTATAATGCTAGAGAATCAGACGTACTTGTATAGATGCCAGTAACTCGGCATTGGCATCTTGAGCCGGCACAGCTTTAGATGCTTCTTTCGACTCATTCTGTTTACTGCTTGTGCCTTTCTTTCTGGTAAATAAGAGGAAAGAGTGATTCGTCAGTGTTCATTAAGGCATACAAGTGCTACTTTTTTTATGTGATACAAGTAGAATCTGGATCTTACCGTCTTGCTTCCTCCTCTCGAAGCTTCACATCAAGTTCCTTTCTCGGTTGGTACTTTGGTAAACTTGATGGGTCGCTTGCAAAGGGCTTTGTCGTAAAGAACTGAAAAAAATGAGGAAAAGGAACAAAAGTGTGAGACAAGAAGCATATAGACTTGTAGTTGATAAATCTGTTAGAAATCTGTGTTTCATAGCTTTTTACCTCGCTTTGAAGGGCATGAGCTGTGGTTCCTCGGGCATCTGGTTCAACAGCTAGAAGAGCTTCCACGAGGGCCAAAGCTGAAGATGGAAGACTCTTGAATGTCTCGGCTACACACCGCTTGTAAGGATGCTGAGGTTTGAAGATGGTCGCATGTGGAAGTTTCGATCTTTTCCAATACTCTTCAGAAGGTGACCCACAAAGTTTGAAGATCTTGTGTAGTTGTTCGACCTCGGTTCTTCCAGGCATGATAGGCTTCCCATTAAAGAGTTCAGCTAGAATGCAACCGGTGCTCCACAGATCCACAGTAACTCCATAGTCCGTTGACCCGAGCAATAGTTCCGGTGGACGGTACCACAAGGTTACAACACGGCTAGTGAGAGGCTGCTTCTGGTGGCTCCCGTAGAAATTGGCAAGACCGAAATCTCCAATTTTGAGATTGTTGTTCTGGTCAAGCAGCAGATTAGAGCCCTTGATGTCACGGTGCAACACACCTCGGCTATGACAGTGTTCTAGACCATGAAGCAGCTGTTTCATATAGCATTTAATCTGCAAAAGCACAACAATGCTTCAGATGAGAGGAACCAACCACATGATAGTAACTCCAGTTGCATATATTCTTGGTAATGAATGATAATAATAATACCTGTGCCTCAGAGAACTTAACCCCAGGGGTTGAAGCAAGGCCTGCGAGATCGTGTTCCATGTATTCAAAGATTAGATACATACTCCCTGAGACCCTCGAAGTGATCAAACCTTCAAGCTTCATAACGTTGGGATGGTCAAGCCTTCGAAGGATGATAATCTCTCTTGCCATGAACTTAACACTCTCGGGGTCCATATTAGCAAACCGCACTTTCTTCAGTGCAACTATTTGGTTCGTCTCGAGGTCCCTGGCTTTGTACACACTGCTATACGTCCCTTGCCCAATCTAACAGTGTAACCAAACAATGTCAATCTCTCATCAGGATTTCTAAATATTTTATATAAAGATAAAAACAAAAAGGCCTCACCTTTTCAAGCTTCTCGAAAGAATCTGCCTTTCGCGGGATCCATCCATTGATAGCTTCACCTGCAACTGAAGCCAACCAAGAAGGCCAACCAGCCATAACCTGAGCTCCTCTTTCTCCGTTACTAACGCTGCTTATTCTAGTCATCTTAGGCTGCTGTAACGTCCCTAGTTTATGGGTCTCAATGGTGGGCCGTCTCTGGAACACCAATCTGGAAGATCTTCTCTCGAGACTCGGCGTCTTCTCAGCGTCATCAGATGATAAGGGAGTTGAAGAAGCGTTGTTCTTGGCATCGGTGGGTATTAAGAGCCTCAAGGTGGCTTCGTTGCTGTTGCCATTGATAAAGCCCGAACCTTCCTCGGAACCTACATTTGCTTTGCTCGAGGAAGCAGACTTTTTCTTCTTCTTGTTCTTCTTGGAGGTTTTGTTAATAGGCTTGCTTCTTGGCTCCTTGACGTTGTTGTTGTTCCTTTCATCGACATCATTTGCTCGTGTTCCTTTGGAGCAATTGCAGCCCATTATCCTCCACAGTTTCCTGACCGGAATCAGGAAACTGTTTACTTTAATTAGCCTCCGTATCCTTTCTTCCTCTTCTTCGTCGCTGGCAAGTGGCAATCAAATCCTCCCACCACCAATCCCAAACAGGGAACAAAGATTCGAGCTTTTTGGATCAAATCTGTTTTTTGATTTTTTATACCAAATTGGTGCTTAGACTTATGATTCTCTACCTATATAATCCAATCCCGGGACTTAATGGATTTGACGCAGATCCCAAAATCAAATTTAAGGAAAACCTACAAGAAGGGGAATAGAAATCGAGAGGAGATTTTGTAAATCTAACGAAACTGGAAAATGTAAGATTAGCAACGACTGATTTCGATATATTTGATAAAACCGACTATAAGTATTCTGGGTCTAATGTTTTTTTTTTTGAAGAAAACAAATTGAAATCAAAGGAAGACTTTGGTCAGTAGAGAAGAAGAATCACGGAGAGAGAGATGGTAAAATTATTTGCTCAGGGGAAAATTAGAGAGAGAGAGAGTTTGGAATTTGATTGATTCCTAAAATCACGAATAGCCTATAAGGAATTAGGCAAGTAACGGATGAAATGAGGTTTCATGTTCTATTCTATTTTAGGAAATTCAAAGAGCAAACAGAATAAACGAAAAGATAAATAAAGAAGCAGCTGGATTCTATCTGTAGAAAATGACAAAGACCGCCATTAGTGGAGACTTGACCAAAGACAAACACAACACATACATACTCTTTTGACTACTCTTTGAGCTCAGTGTTTAAAACACAAGTTAACGAGGAGGGTGTGTTGCTGAGACGCTAAGTGACCGCCACGTGGAAGCGCATGGACATCTCTGGCCCCCACGATAACAATATCTCTAAAATTATGCTCATATGTATTTATCCAGGCTATATGAGTGCGACATTTTTTAATTAAAGTGTTGAGATCACATAGGAATGAAACAGTTTTAGATAGTCACGGTAAAAATCTGGAATGCTTCAAGAAAATTATCAGCCAACGAAAATGCTTCATGAAAAATCATCCTTGCAAAATCCGAAATGCAAACGTCTTGCTATATTATAAATCAGTATCAAGTCACTACAACGAAAAACAAAATTAAGACGGGGGGAGACAGCAAAACTAATAGCCTCCCTTGAGATCGTTGACGACGTCGTAAGGGATGGGAGTGACCGTCTCCAAGGTCATACCTTCGACCATGAATCCTGGCTTGGGGCCTTTAGGCTGTCTCTTGGTGCTGATGGTCTCACCTCTGGCTTTGGCTGCAGCCTTGAGCTCATCGTTCTTCGTCTTCCTCAGCTTGAACTCCTCTGCGCACCTTGACTGCTGCACATGCTCCACACGCACGTGGATCCTCTTCCTTATGATCCTGTTGCCGATCTGATACACACCCACAAACATAGTTATGTCAGTCATCATGTTACACACCAAGATAGCCACTTGCAAAAAAGTTTATATTGATCTCAACAGGACAATCCCAATTACAACATATATAATTAACAGAGACTATAGAAACAAGGTGATGCTTAAGATTTAACTTTAACCCAAGCTACTGTAACCAAATAACAGCAATTCAAATATTCGATCAATGGAAACACTTTTGATGCAAATAGGACAATGGATTGAACATAACGCCTGTTAATGTTGAAGACTAAACGAAACCTAAGCATTCGAATTTGGAATCTGAAAATATATTAAAAAAACCATATTAGGGAATTAAATCCAACACAATAGCTAAGGCCTAAGAAAAATCAAAGGCGTTTAGATCAAACTGTAGCAAATGAGGAGATTTACACTCTGAACCGAGAAATTTCACCAAAAATACAGATCAACATTCCAAAATATCACAAATCAGTTTCATTTGCTATTTTCAATCAGAGATTCTAAATCACGATGAGAGCTATAGCGAACTATAAAGTAGTAGACGGATAAAAGTTAAGAGATGTGATATTTTCTGACCTGTTTGTTGACTTCGACACCGACGGCGCGCTTGGTGACGTTCCAGATACGACCGGTACGACCATGGTAGAACTTGTGAGGCATACCCTTGTGGATCGCACCATTCACCTTAACATCGACGTAATCGCCGACCTTGAATGTCCTCAGGTAGGTCGAGAGTGGAATGTAACCCTTCTTCCTGAACGGCCTCGCGAACAGATCCCTCGTTCTCGCCCGAACTCCATGTCCTGCCGGCATTTTTGATGCGACTAGTAAAAACCCTAGAAGCCGCCGAACAAACGAAATGAGAAAGACGCTTATTTATATGCCTTTTGAGTTTAGGGTTTCTTTAACGGGCCTTGTCCCAAATTTGGGCTAATTTGTTTATATACATTGGTTACAGATTTGGGCTTAACTGTGAATACTGATTTTAATCAAATGGTTTTATCCAATGCTGCTGTAAAATTATGTGTTGTAGCCCCAAACTAACATAAACTTCAAGATAAACCTAATACCATGTTATTCGGATACCAGTTTGCCAGAGTAAATCTGTTTCGTTTTGAGGGTAACAAGTTAATTCTTCCACAAAAATAAACCTTTTTCTTATGAGAAATAATAAAACCTAAACAAGAGAAGCTACAAGAAAAATCCGTGAACAAAGTTTTACAGTGTCAGTTAAAAAGAATGTAAACAAGAAAAGAATAGGAGAGGAATTGAATGAATATTAATTCCTTTGACAAAAAAAAAGCTATCAAAAGAGTCAAAATCTATATAAGCTTCTTCTTCTCAAAGTACTGCTTCAAGTAGACGACCTGTAAACCAGAAACAGCAATGCAAATACCCAGCGACATTATACTGTACCAAGCTACCCGCGAGTTCGTTTTCTCACTCACTGTCCTCATATCTGCTTCTCTGCAATGTTACCATTTTGATCCACAAAACTTGAGAATCAAAGTCGAGAGCAATGAGTGAGAATGCAGCTGGTGATTTTACTTTACCTGTTTCTTAGGTAGATGAGATTTTCATGGATGGCTTCGACGGCGCCTTCAAGTTTCCTGATCTCCAGCTCCACTCCCTACGTTAACAAGCAAAATCAAAATGTCATAAAGAAACAAACTTTGAAGATTTTCTGCGGTTATAGTAGTGACAGTGAATCTGAAGCAAAACATGGGCAACAAAGTCTGTGAACTGTAGTAATATCTCATGGAAAGCTCACATGGATCTTCTCTTTCTTAGCAATAGAGTCCCAATCCTTAGCAGCGATCCCAGTTTTCCAGTCTATGTTGATGCTGACGTTTTTGTTTCCGTGGCTCTTTGCATCTGCCCAAAAGCACGCCATGTAGTTCCCGGATTCTTGAGTTGTAAATGCAAATTGTCCATGCGTCACGTTTTCCACGTGGTGCAGATTGTTGCCGAATGGGGATGTCACCTGCAATATAAAGATTCTCAAACTCAGAGCCAAGCAACAGAGGAGCACCATCCAGGACAAGTACGTTTCCCACATTATCCTTATTCGACAATCCATCAAGCTATGTGGAACTAGCAAAAACCCATGATTACCAACAACTGATACATTTACCACGCAGATTTTATCAACAGCCTACATAAAATTTTCAGCTTTTTTATTCCAATCCCCCAGCCTGTGACTTAGGATCTTGATGTTACGGCAAAATAAGTAATCATAGGGATTAAGTTATACACAAGCATTTGCGCATTTCTGCAACGCTTAAGCTCTGATACTCTTCCTACAAAAAAAATATGATCTCTGAAGGTTTCAAATGCCAATTGATACAAACAAAATACGTATAAACATCTATGAAAACACTCACGACGCTAACAATTGAAATGCTTTTGTGTTACTCCGAGAAGATGAGAGATACCACAAAAGAGTTCCGAAAGAGAGAGACATCGTTCTCCAGTAATGAGCACAATTCTCCAATTGAAATGCTTTTATTGCAAAGTTTTAATTGAAACAATCAACGAAAGACATGCACATTACGAGAACAATCATGATCACAATTGTCCAAATAAGGAAACTTGGATCAGCAGTAACAACACATTCCTTCCTACTTCATTGTGATTCATTTCAAAATTCGGAGGGAAACGACTTATATGCATCAGCTGAAATTACGGATCGAGTAGCAACAAAATGCACATTCAAATCACTGAACAAGCGAGATGATCGGAACAGAGAATCAAAGACAAAATACCTTGACGGAGATAGTGGGCAAGACGGAATGATCCTCGGAGATGATGAGGTAATCGGCCAAAACGACGACATTGCTCTGGATTTCTTCGGATACACACTTTGTTCCGGTAGGAGGCACCTCAAGCCAAATCGCCTCACTGACCGGGACCAGCAACAAAAGAAGAGCCCCAAAAAGGAGCGTCCTTGGGAGGTTACGGCGCATCTTAGCCGTCATCTTCATCGAGCTTTCGAACTTTCCTATTGTATGCATCGATCCTTGTATTACGGTGGTGGCCCGTGGCCAGATCTTTGCTTTGAGTGAGACTTTCTGTTTGTTCATCTGAATTTTTGGTTTGTTCTTGGGAAGAAGCATTGAAGCGTCAATTGGGCTTTTATGACATTAGCCCATGGGCTTGAGAATTGAGATAAAGTCGGTATCTAGTCCGACTCATGCGAGGTATAACATTTCATATTTGATCCATAAATTTCAACTATAGTTTCCCTTTCTAATTTCCATTTGTTTTTTCTTTTTATATGTGCACATGTTGGTGGCAGTCAAGGCAATATTTGGCACTCTTTTGAAGATTTGTTAAGTTCCATTTGTTTTTTAAAAAATAAGATAAGTTGCCAGGCTTAATTAAACATGTTTTATAATTACATAGCTAGGCTAACCAAGTAGTATTAGCTTAAATTGATACTAATATTTTTTATATGCATCGATGCTCAGATACAACTCATGATCATGTCATTATTGGTATTGTTTTAATAATTACTAGTATAGCTTATCCCTTTACGAAAGTGGCACCCTATATAATTGTAAAGTCGACTCAAAATGTAGCATACGAATTTATTAATTCCAAACGTATTTATCATTTTATTAAATTAAAGCAAGACTCTATGGTAAGGTTAACCATCATATTTCACCAGAACCACTCTATAAGATTTTGCATTTTCCTGTATAGAAAATTCAGGTTAAAAAACTATAGAACCCATTTGTTCATCAACCTCTTGAATTATTCTTTGTTTGCACGTTAAGCCTATTTTAGCTCCATAAACAATAAATTTGGTCCAAACTCTATTTTATTTGTGCAATAATAATTATTGAACGTGGAAAACGTCACTATATAATAAATGTCCTAAAATGGAGGTTGCTTTCTCTTTGATTGGCTTTAAATCGCAAAGAAAAACGATTTAAATAACAAATTTGGTCCTTAGGTCGTATAACGATCACAGCTATTCTCAAGGAGAGAAAAAAGGGCAAAACGAGGGAGATCATAACTAATATTCAATGTAGTGCATCGGGATAGAGAGACGATGCAACAGCTCTCAAGCTGTGGAAAGTTGCTAAATTCTATTGTTTGGAGTACTTTTCAGGTGTGTACATTATTACACATAGGCGTGTATATGTTTTGCATCGCCTCTAAATTTAACTTATTACTGTAGTTTTCTGTGCAATCAAAATGTAATTCGTTCTTTGTATTGTCATGGACACTCAGTTTGGTTATTGCATAAATAAATTCTCATAATTACTGTATTTACTTTACTACCCCATCAAGAGTTCCTTATTTTTTTTTTCTGTCAGGTGGGTAGTTGGATAAATAAACTCTGATAATTATTACATTACTTTACTACTCCATCGAGAAGAAAATCTAATTCGGATATTGGGAAAAGCCATTCTCCATGCTACAAGTCAACAATGGCTATTACCTAACAATATTTTAAACTTTATTTCTCTCTCTCTCTATCTTTTCTGAATTCCATAAATAAAGCAATGGCTTCGTGCTTCTCCTCTTTTTCTTTTCCGTTTTTCCTAATCGTGTAATCTTTATGGGATTCTTAATTAAGCGCGTTAAGTCACTGCGCCTGGAATCGAATCACACCTTTTATTCATAATAACTTTTTATTTTAATCTTTGATCTCCGAGCCTTGTTGTTTTTTTTTTGGGGTTTAGCTTTCACGAAAATCCAGAGCTCAGATCGAGAGAGAAATGTGGTCGTCAATGGGTTTGATAAGGCGTACGGCAATGTCCGACGCGATTAGAGCTTCTTCGCAGAGGCTCTGGCTTGGTGGTGGGTTAAGGAGTCTCGCCGTCGGAACACCACCGGAGGAGGAGGAGAAGAAGAAGAAGGAGATCACTGTGGCGGAGGCGAAGAAGCTGATGAGACTGGTGAATGTTGAAGACATGAAGAAGAAGCTCGTTGGTATGGCGGAGAGAGACGTGGTCCCTTACAGTGCACTTTTAGAAGCTTCTCAGGGTATGGGTATCGTTAGATCCCCCGATGAAGCTCACGTCTTCGCTCGCGTCCTCGACGACGCCGGCGTCATCTTGATCTTCCGGGATAAAGTCTATCTTCACCCAGACAAGGTCCGACAAAAAAATGTCACTCACAAAAACCCCTACTTTCTCTGTGTCTCAATGAAATCTGGACTTTTTTTTTTTACAGGTGGTGGATCTGATCAGACGGGCGATGCCTCTGGATCAAAATCCCGAGGAAGATCAGATCAAGGACGAATTCAACAAGATGAGGATCATGAAGGAAGAGATCGATGTTCTAGCTCACAGACAAGTGAGGAAGATTCTGTGGTGCGGTCTGGCTACTTCGATTGTTCAGATTGGTCTCTTCGTGAGGCTAACTTTCTGGGAGTTCTCGTGGGATGTGATGGAACCAATCACGTTCTTCGCTACAGCGACTAGTATCATCGTGGGCTATGCCTATTTCTTGATA